>OZ014524.1:94151791-96651791 GCA_963966055.1 Lathyrus aphaca
ATTGGCATTTGAAAAGAGTGAGTGACATGTGGAACATGGAAGATTGGAGAGACTTTGCAAGGGAGTTACGTCAACAATGGAGGGATCGACGCCAACATGTCCTAACTGACCAAGTGCTGCAAAACGTCAGACCAACTAAAGAATATTTAGTTTGGTTTAGGTCGGTTACTATGCAACAATGGGTGTCTGATAACCCATACTTGATCGACCCCCGCGCCCAGGCCGCAGCATACGCCCAACCACCAACTCCACAACATGACTGCCCCACCCAATTCCAGCCATCGACTTCACACACCCATAGGCCATTCATCCAAACACATAACCCCTTCATGCCACAAACCCAATCACAACATCAAGAGCCTTACCAACACCACTATACCCCCGACAACCCCTTCATGTCCACACCAACCTATAGCCCCCCACCTTTGTTTCGTTCTCAAAACGAGGCAATATCCTCGTTTGGTCAAGCCTATCGTCCTCACCCAGCCCAATCCAACCCAGCCCAACCTATCCGACCCAGCTTTGAAAACATGGGCACACAACTCAGTTACGGCAGCGCCTTTGGCAGCAACCTTCCAGGTAATTGGGGACAGGCTGAATCATGGACTCAACAACAACCGCCTCCACCAAACACACAAATACAAGCGGAACCTCGACAACCTGGTGGTAGGGTTCGAAGACGGGGTCATCCCCGTGGATGTGGTACTGGGGGGCAGTTAGATCGGGCGGGAAATTAATTTTTGTAATGTCGTTCTTGAATTATTAATAATAATTTTTCTTTTCAAATATATTTCTCTTTCTCCTATTCTTTAATTTTCTTTATCTATAATTTTCTTTAATATACTTATATATAAATATATATAAGTATATATATATATATATATATATATATACTTATATATATACTTATATATATATATATATATATATATATATATATATATATATATAAGTATATATATATATATATATATATATATATATATATATATATACTTTTATATATATATATATACTATATATATATATATATATATATATATATATATATATATATATATATATATATATATATATATACTTTTATATATATATACTTATATATATATATATATATATATATATATATATATATATATATATATATATATATATATATATATATATATATACTTATATATATACTTATATATATATATATACTTATATATATATATATATATACTTATATATATATATATATATATATATATATATATATATATATATACTTATATATATACTTATATATATATATATATATATATATACATATATATATATATATATACATATATATATATATATACATATATATATATATATATATATATATATATATATATACTTATACATATATATACATATACTTATATATATATATATATATATATATATATATATATATATATATATATATATATATATATATATATATATTTATATATACTTATACATATATATACATATACTTATACATATATATATATATATATATATATATATATATATATATATATATATATAAATATATATATATATACATATATATGTATATATAACAAAGGAATGCATATAACACATGCACAACATTCCAATTGGCGAATTGGTCATTGTGTTGTATGCATTCGCCAAATGGTTTGGCGAATTGGTTGTATGCATGCATGCATTCGCCATTCCATTTGGAGAATCCTTCTGAAAAATCACATTTTCATCATTTGAAGTGGCGAATGTGTGTGCAAAGTATGTTAGTTTGGTATTTTTTTTGAAAACAATGTTATTTTGGAAATAAAATTATGAAACTATGTTATATTAAAAAAAAATTCTCAATCAAAATAATACAGTGATTTTTATATTACTGTTTTTTTTTTAACTTCAATGCTACTTCTTAAAGAAATGGAAACGGGAGTGGAGGTCATTGTTAGAATGTTATAAAATCATTAAAAGATATTGTTACTTTTTTTACTCAAAAAAATTATTGTTACTTTAGCAATATATTTTATTTAAATTACATATATATATATATATATATATATATATATATATATATATATATATATATATATATATATATATATAAGGTTAAATATATATTTTTTATTTGTTTAAATATGCTAATTTTTATTTTAAATTATAATTTTAATTTTTTTTCAAAGTTTGTTTGATCTTATAAAGTTTTAAAAGAAGATAACATGTATGATCTTTTTGTTTTATCTTTAAAAAGATAGAGGATATTAGCACAACGAGTTATGTTTTAAATAGGATATTTATCCGTCCTATTTTGAAAAGATAGAAAATCAATTTTTTCACATCTTCTTGTCTTTAGATGCAAATGTTTCATCTTAAATAATGAAAAGGATAATCTTGGAAAGTTTGATGCAAAAACTTACGAATGTATCTTTCACGGATACTTTCAATCGAATAAAGCTTATAGAGTGTACAATAAGAGATTACTTGTTGTCGAGGAGTCTGTTCATGTCACGTTTGATGAATCTTATCTGAGGAATGTCGCAAAAGATATTTATTTTCATGATACAGATGTATCTTCAAAAGATATACTCAATGACACCGAAAAAAGGAATTGATCAACTTGAAGCGGTGAAACCTGAGGAGGATGAAGATGACAATCTTGAAAAGGAAAAGGATGAGAGTCCAACTAAAGTGAGCGATCTTCCTTTGGCTTGGAGGTCTTCCAAGGGCCATCCAATCGACAACATTCTTGAGGATATCACCAAAGAAGTGACTACACACTCTAAGCTAAGTAATTTTTGTTATCACTTTTCATTCATTTCACACATTGAACATAAAAACGCAAAAGATGCCTTGATTGATGAGCATTGGTTAATGGCCATGCAAAATGATTTACATTAGTTTAAAAGAAATGATGTGTGGGACCTTGTCCCACCTCCACGAGATCATTAAATCATTGTCACTAAGTGGATTTTTAGAAATAAACTAGATAAAAACTGAGTGATAACTCGGAACAAAGCCCGACTAGTGGCTCAAGGATATAACCAAGAGGAAGGCATATATAATGAGGAAACTTATGTTATGTTGTTTGTCTCGAGACTATACGCCTCTTACTAGCTTTTGCATGCTCCAAAAATTTCAAATTATTTTAAATGGACGTGAAAAGTGTTTTCCTTAATGGTTACATAAATGAGGAAGTGTATGTTTCCCGACTTTGAAAGCCATATGTATCTTAATCGTGTTTATAAACTAAAATGAGCTTTGTATGATATCAAACAAACCCCTGAGATTTGCTATGAACGACTTATTAAATTTTTGCTTGATCAAGGATACTCTAAAGGAAGGTAGATAATAAATTATTTATTAAACGTCATGGAAAACATCTTCTTCTAGTTCAAATTTATGTTGATGATATAATATTTGGTTCTACTAACATGCTATTATTCAAAGAGTTTTCTAAGCTTATGCAAGACGAATTTGAGATGAGTCCAGTGGGGGAGTTAAATTACTTTCTCGGACTTCAAATAAAGAAGATCAAGGAAGGGACATTTGTGTCTCAAACGCAATACTGTCACGAGTTGCTTAAACGCTTCAGAATGGCATATGCTAAGTCAATTGACACTCTAATGCGCACAAATGAAAACTTGGATAGAGATGAAAATGATAAGGATTTTAATGTCAAAATGTATAAAGGTATGATTGGGTCTCTTTTATACCTTACTTCATATATGCCTGATATAATGTTTAGTGTGTGCATGTGTGCTAGGTATCAATCCACTCCCAAGGAATCACATATAAAAGCAGTAAAACACATCTTTATATACCTTCATGGTAAATCTAAGTATGGACGCTGGTTTTCCAAAGGGAGTGATTGTAGTTTGGTTGGTTACTCTGATTCGGATTTTGCTGGTTGCAAATCGGATAGGAAAAGTACTAGTGGAACTTGCCACTTATTTTCAAACTCCTTAGTTAGTTGTCATAGCAAGAAGTAAGTCTTTGTTGCTTTATCAACTGTCTAGGTGGAATATGTCCCAACCGGTAGTTGTTATGTTTAAATCTTTGGCTCAAACAATAACTATTTGACTTCGATATTAAACTTCAATGTATTCCTATCATGTACGATAACACTAGTGTGATCAACCTAACAAAAAATATAGTGTTACATTCTCGTACTAAACATATTGAGATACATCAACATTTCCTACGAGACCATGTTATAAAAAGGGATGTTGTTTTTTAGCATATTGATAGCAAAAATCAACTTGTGGATATTTTCATAAAATCACTTGCGACTAAGCCATTTTACAACATTCGTTGGGAATTGGATATTCACGATATCTCAAATCTTGCCTAATATATGTTGTTGCATGAATTATTTATATTTTGTTTAACTTTTGTTTTAAAAAATATTTTCTTGTGAAGTGCATTCTCTGTCTCATCCTATGAGGTAATATTGTTCTCAATTTATCTCTCTGTCCTTAAAGTTTCTATGAAATATGTTGCTTATTATTGACTAAATTGATTGCTTGTTTATGTTCCAAAAGTATGTGATATATTTAATGTATGAAGAGTTTCCTATGTGTTTACTTCCGAAAACTTCAATTGATTACACATGAATTATTCAATTTATATGCTTATAGTAACATCTTATTTAATCTCTTTATATATATATATATATATATATATATATATATATATATATATATATATATATATATATATATATTGATCTTACCTGATCAGGAGGGCCTTCCAGCAATGGGGTGCAACAGCAAGTGGATGGAACGGAGAGGGGTGTGCCTGCAAGGCGCTCCGATTCCAAAGTTAATAGAGGTACAACAAATAGGTAAGTTAGAATAATGGATTCAGAATACCTAACCCTTTAGTGAAAAACGATATTTATAGAGAGCCCCCAGCGCTGGGCCAGGGTCCTTCCTTGGGCTGGATCAGCTAGGCCCAAGGAAGAACTTCCAAGGAACGCGTGAGAAGCGTGAAGACCTAGCTAAGTGGTAAGGTCCTTGGTTCAACTGCCACTATCTTTCAGGAGATAATGGGGGACAGTTGGGTGATGTGGCAAGTGAATTGGCTGACATGTTCTCTTCCCGTTCTAAATGCGTGCCCGACCATTAAACGCCCTTGCCCGTCTCTCAGACGTACCTGCCCGAGCACATGGGCCTCTGCTCGACATATTGGGCCGTAGCCCAATACAGTCCGGAGGCCCAGTCCGGAACAGGAGCCCCCCAAGTCGAGTCTCCGAGTCGGAGCGATGAATTAGAACATAGATGGATGTAGGTGTGTTGAAGAAGGTGACGGGCATGTACTTGCATGCGCTGTTGAGTATGTCGGGCATGTGGTGTTTCACAAAGTCGAGGGTGTTCCTTATAGCCGGGGAGATTTGCAGTTGCTCGGCGTCGTTCAGGATTCTTGTGGACTGACGTGTCTCAGCATTAATCGTGCGTCACCTCGTTTCCTGTGCAAACGACGACGTAGGTTCTAGGTAATGATTACCTGGCGCGTCCGTCCACGCGTTTATGGTTATATAAAGGGGACGGTGCACTTCATTTGGAATTTTTCGCTCTGACGTTTGACCGGAAGCTCTGAAAAGAATTCTCTTTCCGCCCGTCTCCGCCGTCTGCACCGTCATTTCTGCCCGCGCGCCACCGTCTTCTCCTCGACTCCAATATGTCAGGTAACACTTCAAACTCTCTGTTTTGCATGCTTTTTCGTTTGGTAGCTAGAAAATTGCATGATATGTTTGTCTAGAGTAAGCAAACTTTAGTGTAGAGTAGATAAATCTGGGTCTGGGGATAGTTTTTTAGGTTTTGGGTATGAATATCCCGAGCGGGATTAGAATGTCCCGGGCAAAAGCTTCATATGCGCTTGAATAAACCGGGCACGTTTAGCATGCCACGGGCGTGAAATTCATATGCGTATGAATATCCTGGGCAAGTTTAGCATGCCTCGGGCGTAGAATTCATATGCGTATGAATATCCCGGGCAAGGCCAGCATGCCACGGGCATAGAGTTCACGTCTGTATGAAATTGTAGGTCGGAACTTTACGTGCCCGAATGCGTGCGGGGGTTGCCCCTTCGTCGGTCTAGGCTAGTTTAGTCAGATTTTGGGGCGTTGCATTTTAGCTTTTCACCCTTTCACTTGACTTGCGGTGGAAGGATGGATTTGATGCGATGTCGAATTCATTTTTTCTGTTTGCGTTTCAGGTACGACCGAGCATCGGCAGGTCAGGGAAGGGAACGTCGAACTTCGTCAAGCTAATGAAGGGGAGGTCGCGCATCGGAATTCCGAGGAGAGGAATGCCGAGGAGGACAACAAACATGTTTCCTCGTCCGGGCGTAATGACTTGTCGTGGGTCGCGGACGAACCGTTGGAAGAAGAATCATACTTTGCCGATGAGAAGGCCAATGCATACGCCGTGGTAGAAGACCTCGGTCCCAAGGACCCTGCGAATTGGCAATGCCTTGCTCCTTAGGAGGCGGACCGGATATGTCACCGCTTCCCGAGGAAGCAATTTGCTATGTACGAATTTGCCTTCCGAGAGGCGAGGGTCAGGTTGCCCTTCAACTCTTTTCAGATGGGGTTTTCAGGTGGCTCCGACTGGCACTGTCACAACTGCATCCGAACGCCATCGCTTTTATCCGAGCGTTCGAGTTAGTCTGCCGTTTTCTAGGTGTTGGGTGCACCTTGCCCCTCTTTTTCCACATCTTCCACCTGCAACGGTCTGGTGCCCGGGGACGTCACAGCTGGGTGTCTCTGAAGCAGCCGATGAGACTATTCAAGACCTATGTGGATTCTGCCCGACATTTTAAAGGGCGGTTGTATACGGTGAAGCCGATCACTCGTTCTGCCTTAAACTCCCTTTACCATTACAAACGGAATGCCATTGGGGAGGAAAAACTTATGTCGAGGATCCCCTTGAGGTGGCAACCCGACCACTTCAATCTCTCGACCAATCACTACCGGGTAAAATTCTCGAGCCTGGGGGTCGAGGATAGGCTGGCTTACAAGAGGCTGGTAGAGTATGTACAAAGTTTCAACCTGGCGGTTTGGGTTGACCGGAAAG
Source organism: Lathyrus aphaca (assembly GCA_963966055.1). NCBI lineage: Eukaryota > Viridiplantae > Streptophyta > Magnoliopsida > Fabales > Fabaceae > Lathyrus > Lathyrus aphaca. The sequence goes on from OZ014524.1 coordinate 94,158,880, forward strand.
GTGCTCCCTACGTCGATGAGGCTAGGATGCTGATTTGTGAAACCCGTCTTATAAACACGAGGCTCTGCTCGAGTGTGATACGGACAAGGAGGCCTTGGAGTTACTACGTAGGTTTTCTTTACTTACTTTCTTTTCTCGGTCTTGTGTCTGTCCAACTAACCTGTGTTTTTGTTTTGTAGGAACTATGCCCACTCATCGTGAACGAGTTCTGAAGCTGGCGAACCAGGATGGGGCCCCTGACAGGGTCCCTAAAAAGAAAAAGAAAGTGACACCACGTGTCTAGGACGTGGCCACTGAGCTCGGGGCAGGTACCTCAGGTACTGCTAGCCCGATGTTCAACTCCCCTCAGCCCACTCAACAAACCTCTCCGATCCAGATACGGGATAGTCCCCCTCCTTCCACCTCTCATTTGCTCAAACGGAAGCGTCTGAACGGGACTCTTGCCCAGTCTGCTGTCGTGGGGGCAATGATTATGACGCCCCTGGGAGTTATCTGTTGCCTCCTTGCCATCTGGAGCAGGAGTTTTTTTAAGGCCGAAGGTTCCGTTGTGGTGGCGGCGCCTGAGGCAAAGGCCATTCTGAGCTAGGATGCAGATGCCCGACAAAGAGGCCTGGCTGGGGATCTGGCTGTCGTTATCTGGGTGATGGAGACGGCCATGGTCTTGTTTGAGACTGTTGTTTCCATGGCTTCTTTAGAGGATGCTCTTCTGGCTGCCCGGACCGAGAAGGATAGATTGTATAAGGATCTATCTGACTACAAGGAGGAGGAGCAGTTGCAGGATAGGCTGAAGAAGGAGCTGAAGGAACTGAAGCTCGAACGAGACACGCTGAAGGCCGAAAAGGAAAGCCTGGAGGATCAAGCTGCGGGGCACAAGAAGGTGGATGAAGAAAACGTGCAACTCCGTGCTCGGATGGCTCTGCTCGAGGGTACAATCTGCCCTCGGGATGATGAGATTGAGGAGGAGTTTGCCCTTCCTACCCGGAGCGAGTTGGTCTGACATATCCGCGAACTCAACAAATACATGGTCGTAATGTTCAAAGAGGGATTCGACAACTCCACTAAGCAGCTGAAGGTGTTGAATCCCGGGCTGGTAAGGGAGAGGTCGGCCCACAACTACTGTGTGGCTGACAGAGAGATCGTGTGCCCCTTCGAAGCTGAGGAGGAGCTGGAAGATGAGGAGGAGGATGGTCGTGAAGAGTAACTCCGGGCGAAGTCTTTTTAGAATTTTTGTTGTCTTTTTGTAGGGCATGTGTGCCTGTGTATAATGGCTTTTTGTGCCTGTTTAAATATTGGCCTTCGGGCTCCTTTTGTACTTTTCTTGGTCGGCTGCGACCGCGCCTAATGAATGATATTTAATTTGTTCTATTTATTTATTTTTGAACTGTTTGTGCTCGACCACAATGGTCTCGTTGGTTTTTCTATATTTATTTATGAACTGTTTGTGCTCGACAATGCTGGTCTCGTTGGTTTAGGGAACCAACGAGGTAGTGAGCGTTGTGCTCGCCTTAAATCGAGGTAGGCATTGCGATCAGAGAACTCTGACCTCAGGGCTTATGTTTTCCCATCGCGAGTTGGGTGCCCTGTCAACATGGTACTGCGACATTGAGGCTCGTTTGAGGTGCCCAGCGTCAGGGAGGATTGTGTTCGCCCCTGAGGGGCGCAGATCCTCCCTTTTGTTTTGGTGGTGAAGAGCGTGGTCGTACCTCCCATGTCTCCCCGGGTTATGTTTAGCTATAATATTGTCTAAGTTTTTATGTTTTCCATGGTCGAGCGAGTTCTTCACCTTGTAGGTTTTCCAGATAATTGGCCCCGTTGCTCGTCTTGTCGCAGACGCGGTATGGGCCTTCCCAGTTGGCGGTCAGTTTGCCATCTCTTGGGTTTTTTTGGTTTCTTATGAGGACCAGGCTGCCCACCTGGAACTCTCTTCTTATGACCTTCGCGTCGTGGCGTAAGGCTATTTTTTGTTTGAGGGAGGTTTCCCTAAGGGCCGCTTCAGAGCGGATATCGTCGACGAGATCCAGCTCGGCTCGAAGTGCCTCATCGTTCATCTCTTCATCGAGGGGCGCCTCCACGCTTCTCGTCGGCTCTCGTATTTCCACCGGGATGACTGCTTCGGTGGCGTACGTCAGTCTAAACAGGGTCTCCCTGGTCGTGGAGTGTGGCGTTGTGCGGTATGCCCATAGGACGATGTGTAGTTCCTCGACCCATGCCCTTTTTGCCTCGCCGAGTCTGCGATTTAGTCCGCGCATGATTACACTGTTGGCCGCCTCCGCTTGTCCGTTGGTTTGAGGGTGCTCGACGGACGTGAAGTGTTGTTTAGTGTCTAGGCTGACCACGAAGTCCTGAAATCCTCCGTCCATGAATTGCGTTATGTAATTCGTGATGAGGACCTGGGGTATGCCGAACTGAACGAGGATGTTTCGTTTGAAAAATCGAAGAATGTTCTGCGTCGTTATTTTGGCCAGTGCCTCTGCTTCGATCCACTTAGTGAAGTAGTCTACCCCTACAATGAGGTATTTGTTTTAGTTAGAACCAGTCACAAATGGGCTGAGGATGTCCATGCCCCACCATGCGAAGGGCCAAGGGGAGGAGAGCGTTTTTAGCTCGTTGGGAGGTGCGAGATGTATGTCGGCGTGTCGTTGGCATTTGTCACATTTTTTGACGTGCTATTTGGAGTCGTGTTGCATCGTCGGCCAATAGTAGCCTGCTCAAAGAGCCTTGCGCGCCAGCGATCTTCCGTCGGGATGTTGGGCGTTGATTCCTCGGTGCATTTCTCCTAATATGTCGGGGATTTTCTCCTCCTCGACGCATTTGAGCAACGGAATGGAGAGTCCCCTACGTTAGAGTTTCCCTTCGAGGAGGACGTATAAACACGCCCTCCACTTGGTTGTGGCTGCCTCTTTGGGGTCCGCGGGGAGTTCATCCTTTGTGAGATAGTTGTAGATGGGTGTCATCCAGCAATGAGCGTCCCCGATCACGTTTACCTCGAGCGGGCGCGGCGGCCTTTCGTTGCTAGGTCGAGGAAGGATTTCCTGGATTACTGATTTGTTTCCGCCTTTCTTCCTCGTACTGGCGAGTTTCGACAAGACGTCCGCTCGCGTGTTATGTTCGCGGGGCACGTGTTAGACCTCCCATTCTCGAATATTTCGAGTTTTTCCTTCACCAATGCCAAATATTCGATGAGGTTGTCGTTCTTGGTTTGGTATTCTCCCCGTACTTGTGATGCCAAGAGTTGGGAGTCTGTCGATATTTTTACTTCCTTTGCTCCTAGGTCTTCGGCTAATCTTAGACCGGCGATGAAAGCCTCGTACTCGGCTTGGTTGTTGGAGGTTGGGAAGGTTAATGCCAATGAGACCTCGATCAGGATTCCGTCCTCGTTTTTTAGGATGATTCTTGCACCGCTTTCGGCCGAGATATAAGCACCGTCGATGATGATCGTCCATTTGTGGGCGCCGTCCGCTAGCTTCGGGTTGTGCGTTGTTTCTGTGACGAAGTCGGCCAGGGCCTGGGCCTTCAGAGCTTTCCTGTTCTCATAATGGATGTCGAATTCAGAAAGTTCCAATGAACATTTCAATATTCTGCCGGCCATGTCTGGTCGACCAAGGAGTTGTTTTATTGGTTGATCGGTTCTCACCTTGACAGTGTGGGCGAGGAAGTAGTGACGTAATCTTCTCGCGGCGTTTATAAGGGCTTGTGCGACCTTTTCGATTTGTTGGTATCTGAGCTCGGGGCCTTGGAGTGCTTTGCTCGTGAAGTATATAGGCTTTTTCCCCTCGTAGGTTTCTCTGATGAGAGCGGCGCTAACGGCCTCGGTTGCCACGAACAGATATAGGTATATGGTCTCCCTTTCCAGTGGTCAGGACAGGACTGGGGGTTCAGAGAGTGCCTTCTTCAGATGGAGCAGTGCCCGTTTGCATTCGTCGGTCCACTCGAAGGTGGCCTCTTTTCGGAGGAGTTTAAAGAAAGGTAAAACGTGTTGAGCGGATTTGGCGATGAAACGGGAGAGTGAGGCGAGCACCCCGTTGAGGGATTTAATGGATTTTTTAGACTTCGGGGTCGGGAACTCCGAGAATTCCCGACATTTGTTGGGATTGGCCTTGATTCCCCGTTCAGTGAGGTAGACGCCTAGGAATTTTCCTGCCTGGACGCCGAGCATGCATTTCTCAGGGTTAAACCTCATTTTGCATTACCTCGCCTGCTCGAAAACCTTGCGGAGGTGTCGTGTGTGGTCGGTCTCCTCGTGTGATTTGACGATCATGTCGTCCATGTATACTTCGAGCATGTCCCCGATTTCTCCTCGGAAGACTTTGTTCATCATGCGCTGGTACGTGACCCCGATATTCTTTAACCCGAAGGGCATTACGTTGTAATAGTAATTTCCGGTCGGGGTCATGAATGTCGTGTGTCTCTTGTCCATGTCCAACATAGGGATTTGATTATATCTGTTGTATTCGTCCATGAAGGACAAAAGTTTGAAACTTGCAGAATTGTCGACGAGTTTATCTATGTTAGGGAGAGGAAAAGCATCTTTGGGGCAAGCCCTATTAAGATCGGTATAATCAACAAACATACGCCCTTTTCCATTATTTTTCTTAACGAGAACTACATTAGAGAGCCAGGTTGTGTACTGGACTTCAGAAATAAAATTTGTCTCTAGGAGATCTTTTACAGCTCGCTCGGCAGCCTCTGCTTTCTCGGGGGACTGCTTGCGCCTACGCTGTGCTACAGGCTTTATCGCCCGGTCTAAAGCTAACTGGTGAAAGGCGACTTCAGGGTCTAGGCCGGGCATCTCTGCGGCATTCCATGCGAAGAGGTCAGCTTTCTCCCTGAGGCAGATCGCGGGTTGCTTCCTTGATTCCTCGGGCAGGTCCGTGCCTATCTTTACTGCTCTGTCGGGGTCATCGCCCAACGGGACGAGCTCGAACTCTCCGTCCGGGACTGGGAGGAATGGGTGAGTGGGAGCTTGCCCCTAGACGGGTCTCTGTTCTTCAGCTTCGTCCTTGCTGATGCGACAATCGAGGTCGATGGTGTTGATTCCCTGGGGGAGGCTCTTCGACCCTGGGCTTCTTGTTGTTTTTTGTGTTGATTGTGGCCTGTCCTTTTACTGCAGCATCATAGCACCTTCAGACGACCTCAATTCCGCCGTGTATTGTGACCACGCAGCCCAGTTTGGTGTAGTATTTCATCTTTAGGTGAACGGTGGATGGGATTGTTGTCAGCTCAGCTAGAGTCGGGAAACCGAGGATGCAGTTGTAAAGGGAGGGGCATTCTATGACCAGGAACTGGATCTTGATTTCTCTGGCTGTCTCTTGCTCTCTGAAGGTGACGATGAGCTCAACGTAACCCCACGACTTTGTCGTGGCCCCGTTGAACCCTTAGAGGTCGGATCCGACGTAGGGAGATAGGTTGGTCTTGTCCAGCTTCAGGATTTTGAATAGGTGGACGTACATGATGTCCACCAAACTGCCTTGGTCGACCAGGATGCGTCGGACGTCGAAGTGAGCCATCTTTCCTCTGATCAGCAGTGGGATGCTCGAGTTGGGGGAACCGCCCGAAAGCTCCTCTAGAAAAAAGGATATTGGATTGGATTTACCTCGGTATTTTGTCAATGTTGCCTTTTGCTCGGGCGCAGTCAGCAGGAGTTTGTCGAACTTACGCTTTACTGAAAGGGCAGCGCTTTCGCCGTTCATCCCTCCCCCCGATATGACAAGGGCGGTTGGGAAGTCTTCCCAGGGGCTGAGAGTAGTGATCCGCCCTTATGGTGGTGAATCAGGGAAGATGAAGTCCTCTGGTCGTGATATGCATAGGGCCACTTGATAAGAAGAGTCGTCGGGGGGAGTGTCCTTGCGGGATCTCTTCTTTTCTTGCTCTTCGTGTTTGAAAGCTTCGTTCTTCCTGGTGTATTGTTTGCGATGGCCCTCTTGGATCAAAATTTCTATTGCGTCCTTTAAGTGGACACAGTCTTCAGTCACGTGCCCATGGCTTCTGTGGAACCTGCAGTACTTGGATTTGTCAGTGTGGGGCTTGGGTGCAGAAGGTTTGGGGAACCTCACCCTGCCCTGTTTGAAATCGGAGTTGATGCATTCGACGAGGATGCGCTCGCGGGGAGCTTTCAGCAATGTGAATTCGTTGTATCGGCCCGCGGGTCCTCTTCCTTCACAAGGCGCGTGAGGTTTCTCCTCCCTTCGCCTGTCCCCGTTGCGACGGGGAATGTTCGGGTCCTCGCGCTTGGGATGGTCGGTTTCCCCGGCGTTACGACTGCTGCGAGCATTGTGGGCGACCTGTTTTTCTTCATATCTAATGTAAGCTTGGGCTTTATGCAGGAGGTCATTCAGGGTGCGGGGAGGTTCTATCCCGACTGCCCTGCTAAGTTCACTTCCGGGCAAGAGTCCCCTCTCGAGGAGGTATTTTTTCATGTGCACCGTGGTGTCCACCTCGACAGCCTCTTGGTTGAATCGCTCGATATACGATCGCAGTGTTTCATTCTTCCTTTGCATTATGGATTCGAGGGTCGCCTCAGTTTTGGGATGGCGTCGGGAGGCTGTAAAATGCCTCGTGAACATGAATCTCATAACTCTCCAGGATGTGATGGATTCTGGGGCTAAGCTTTTGTATCAGGCCATGGCTCCCTTTCTAAGAGTTGTCGAGAACCGCCTGCATTTGAGGTGCCCGGTGATGTCGTTGCGGTAGTCGAGCATCGCATTAAAGTTGTCGACGTGATCGTAGGGGTCAATGGTCCCGTCGTAGATGGCCAAATTTGGGGGTTTCTCCATGCCCTTGGGGAGTGGTGCCTCCATTATCGCCCGCGAGAGGGGGCAATGCGGGTCTTCTTCGTCACTCCTTGGTGGGGAGAGTTCATTATTACCAGGGCTCCGGTCGCGCCTTGGCGATGTCCCTGATCGGCCGGAATCACGGTGCGCTCGTGACCTACTCTTATTAGGTTCCGGGGAGCGTCGTCCCCGCTTCTTCGCCGCTTCTGGACGTTGTTGCGTCCTTCTTTCCTGCTGAGGTCGACTCTCCTGCCGGTCAGCCTCCAGGGCCATGATTCTTTCATGCTGCTGGTAGAGCATAGAGTTGGCCTGATTAAGGGCGTTCACCATAGCAATCATGGTGGTATCCCCTTCGACGGGCACGAGGATGGGTTGGAACATGTTGATCGCCTGGTCCTGAATCTGAGGTTGGTTCCCATTGTCCTCGGGTTCAGAGGACGGGGTGGAAAGGCGCCCATCTCGGGCGTCAGATTCATGGTAGTTCAAGTTATCCTCCATCGTATAGTCGATGAGGGGACGGTTACGATCGTTGGGTTGTTCCCCGGCCATGCTGAAAGGATGAAGTAGTTGAGCTTTGATCTTATGCTCTGGAAGAAGGGGAAGCTAGTTTCCCACAAACGGCGCCACTAATCTTACCTGATCAGGAGGGCCTTCCAGCAATGGGGTGCAACAGCAAGTGGATGGAACGGAGGGGGGTGTACCTGCAAGGCGCTCCGATGCCAAAGTTAATAGAGGTACAACAAATAGGTAAGTTAGAAGAATGAATTTAGAATACCTGACCCTTTAGTGAAAAAAAGGTATTTATAGAGAGCCCCCAGCGCTGGGCCAAGGTCCTTCCTTGGGCTGGATCATCTAGGCCCAAGGAAGAACTACCAAGGAACGCGTGAGAAGCGTGAAGACCTAGCTAAGTGGTCAGATCCTTGGTTCAACTGCCCCTATCTTTCAGGAGATAATGGGAGACAGTTTGGTGATGTGGCAAGTGAACTGGCTGACATGTTTTCTGCCCGTTCTAAATGCGTGCCCGACATCTAGGATATGTGCCCGACCGTTAAGCGCCCTTGCCAGTCTCTCAGACGTACCTGCCCGAGCACATGGGCCTCTGCTCGACAAATTGGGCCGTAGTCCAATACAGTCCGGAGGCCCAATCCGGAACATATATATATATATATATATATATATATATATATATATATATATATATATATATCATATCATTAAATTCCTTGTATTTGAAGTAATTTCAATGATATTTGTGGTTGAGCATGTTATTTATCTTATTCTTACATGAAAAATACATGTATGTTTTCATGTCTTTTGTGTTTATTGTGCTATTATGTTGCAACCTTTTATGACAAATATGCAATGAATATCATCTCGTTTGGCTATATTTTATTGTGTATTTATGTTTAAGCATCATTTTCAATTTAACATAGTTTTATATGAGTACACATTATAGTTCATTCGTTTAATCTTTACAACGCCTCTGAGTGAGTTATATGTTGTTGTGTAATTTTCATGATACTTATCACGTTTTCCGTCTTTGTCTCTTTTTGATGTTGTCAAAGGGTGAGAAGTACAAGGTTTTATGATGCCATATTCAAGGGGTTTTGCCAAATATAAAAGGGGGATACGTGAGTGCATTATATTCTTAGATATGTTTTGAATGATGTCAAAACTAGGTAGCTTAGTACTTTGTGTATATTGGATCTTACTGTCTTTGTATATATGTGCATCATTATAATAAGACATGTAAATTTAGATTCAATTGGTCATCATATGCTAAAAACATGATTTTCAAGGAAAACTGATATAGGTCGATACATTCTTGGTATGCATCGATGCATATCGAGTTGATTTTCAAAGGAAATGATTTCTTCCATAATGTATTGATAGATAGGCAAGATGAGTCAATTCATCCTGTGAATGAGTCAACTCGTTCAAGGTTGGAGTCGACTCCATTTGTAAGGCATTTTCAAACAAACTTCCCTTCCTTTAATGTATCAATACATTGAAGGGATAAGTGGATATATTCGGCTAATGAGTCGACTAACCCATGTTTGGAGTCGACTTATTCTGAAGATTTTTTTAAACAATTGCTTACTGCCCTTAATGTATCAGCTATTTTGGCTAATGTATTGACTACTTTGGCTTATATATCGTCTCATTCATGATTGGAGTCAATACATTCTGTTCTAACTTTCAAACCATGCATTTTTGGTAAAATAAATTTGTTTTGCTCATTTATTTTCTACACACATGCATACATATAAATATGCATTCATGAATAATTTCTCCAAAAATTGAAACTAATAACACACTTAGAAATTTTGTATCATCTTCAACCTTTATTTGCATGCATTCAACAACTACACATGATCATTTTTGTTTTTTGTTATCAAGATAAGATTCATATGAAGCCATCTACCGTGAGATCGATAATTTCATAGTCCTCCCTGTGGCGCCTCTTCCTGGATGAAGTCTCTTGTCCAGAGGGAGACTGAGTGCCCTTGGGCGAAGAAGAAAAAGAAGTGTCGAGGGTGATGTTGCCCATGGATTGCCCTTAGAGTTGGCCGACCTGACTCTTGGATATCTTCTTTTTGGCATTTCCCTTGGCCGCTACCAACTTGAGCATGCGTTCGTGGCGGTTATCCATTCGACATGCATCAAATGAAAAAGCACATGTTAACATATCTAGGAAAAATAAGCGAGCATACAAGTCAATAAAAACATCTACCTAAAAGGAGCCTCGAAAGAATCACAGTCGAGGACCCCTTTGGTATTAATGAGTCGAGCCTCGAAAACAAGTTCACCATATTCATCGAGAATGACTTTCTCATCCTTGGTCACGCACGTGGCAGAACAAAAATTGTCAACAAAAGCCACGGGCTTATCGTAGGCAAGTTGATCCTCGACATCTAGGTCTCCCGGCTTGGTGATGTAATGGTTCACGCACTTATCAAAATGGATCTTCTACCACTCGAGAGGAAACTTCGCCTCTAGCTGCATCACCTCCTGTCAATCCTCGTCGCGGTGTGCACTATTGTCTTCCTCGAGCGCGATTACCTGTTGAAACACGAAGTCGAGGGCCGCCTCCGACATCGATTTCACTATATAGTAGATGTCTTTAAAAGTGAAGATAAAGTCCAGGTATGTTTGAAACAGCTTCCTCGGCAGCTTGAAGGACACCCAATTGTGTCCCCTATGCACAAATTGCCGTTGGAGGAGGAAAAGACAGAAGAATAAGGGGAAGGTGTCGCTGATCTCAAGATACTGACATATAATCTCGAATGCTCGAATAAACACCATTGCATTTGGATACATTTGGGAAGGCGCCAACTCCAGCCATTGAAAGATCCCCACTTGGAAGTCGTTGAACGAAAAATGAAGCTCTGCATCCTTGAAGGCAAACTCATACATTGGTTGGACCGAGCTAGGCTTTGCCAAGCCTAAGTTTGGTCTGCCAAAAAAACTGAAGTCTAAGTCTGGCCTGTAACCTATCATAGGCTTATTTTTAGGCTTGAGTCTGGCCTTTTCTAAGGCTTTATTAGCCTGTTAGCCTATATAAAAGCCTATTATTTTAGACATATTGTTGTACCCCAAAATTTGCCCTCTCTTTTTAACTCTAACCAACTTTTTGTTTCACATTCATTTGCATCATCTTCATAACATAACATGTATTTCGTCTTAATATTAGTCGGAATAATCTCTCGGAATTTACAGACAGACTGGTCAAATTAATTTTCAATTATGTCTAAAATCAGTAAACGGAAAATTCTCAAATGTTAGTAATATTAATCTACGATTTACGTTGTTTAATCTGACATGCTAAAAATATTTTTACGACTATTTTTTGGTCATATGTTGATCAGTCTGAGCAGCTTTAACGGTCATAATTTTTATTTCAAAATCCGACCAAACGCTGAATTTTTCCGAGTCATTTATTTCGCGCTGATTATTTTGATGTGTTTATTTTATTTTTTCGAGCACTTTGGCGCCCAACTTTTATTTTTTGAATCCGTTTATTTTTACATTGAGTCTAGAATAAATAAATATGTTTATTAGTTTTATTTTAATTTTAACTAATTTAATTATTAAACTTTATTTAATTTTTAAATTAATATTTTATTGTGTTTCAAAATAAACACTTAGGCCCATTATCATTAACCCTAATTGGTCTCTATATATACCTACCAGTGTGACTGATAGAAAGAAAAGAAAGACATAAAAAAAAAGGACGAAAAAAAACTAAAATGGCAGCCCTGCAAATACGATCTGCATATCGGTAGGCATCACCTTTACGTTAGAAACGTCATGTTGATGGCTTAATATATATATATATATATATATATATATATATATATATATATATATATATATATATATATATATATATATATATATATATATATATATATATATATATATATATATGCATATTATGAATATTGTTTCTTATTATGAATACTATATATATTATATATTGTTTCTTATTATGAATATAATATCTACGTTGTTTTTTTTATTATTATTATATATAATATATATTATTATGTATAATATATAATATAATTTTTTTTCCAGACTATTCAGATTAGATTGTGTCGATACGCTGTTTACACATTTGTGTGTATGATGCGTGACACTTGTGTTGATCCGATTCAGTTGCGATGATCGCAATTTTGCGTTAGCAACATCGTTTTTTTATATTTCTTTTATTTTACGTTTATTTTTTTATAAATTTAGATTTGTATAATTTTTGATCCCTATTGCGATGATCACTTTGGGTGTAGCAAGCTAGTATTGAATTTTATCGGTTTATGTGCGATGTTCTATATTTATTCTTGTATTTCGATTTTGGACGCGTCCGATGGTTTTGTACGCTGACAATTCACCTTTAGCGCTTACGGATTCGAGTTTCGATTTACATTGTTTTTCTATTTTATTTTATTTAATTTTATCATGACATTGTTTTTTTTATTCGATTTGCGATGACCGTTTACGCGGTAGCAATTTGTCTGTTATTTTAATTTTTGTTAATTTTCAACGATCCAACGTCGTTTTTTTTAGATCTGATTTATATATTGTGGTAGCCTTTGCACGTCTTTGCGTATGCGACTTTAATTCGCGTCTTTGCGTCATGATTTTAATCTGTGCACTTTTCTCTTTTCTTTATTTATTCATTATTATTTTATTTCATTTCCCGATTCTATCGTTGTCATTTATAATTCATAGAATGAATGTATAGGTATAAATAAACCTGTAATTTATTTTATGTCATTTTAATTTCTCCACTCCCCCTCCCCCAGTTTAAATCATGTACCCTCTCCATGATGAAATAACTTAACATTTATTTTTCGCTCTTAAATTCTGCAAAACAATTAACTGCGTGGTTAGTAACAATAGGGTGTGAAAAAAATGTATGTGAATAAAAATGGACTTAGCCCACTAATCCAAAGAAAAAATATCTGAATACAAACTCTTGCACACTTAGGGTAACCTCTCTTGTTGTCTTAAGAATATTGGTCATGTCCCTCGAACGTAGGGATATCTTAGCAAAAGACGCTTACGAATAAATCATCATAATTGCCTACAAAAAAGATCATAGTCCCTCGATGACCCTACGGAAAAATGATGATAGTCCTTTCGAATTGCTAAGGTATCCTTACTTGTTTCCTTCTATGACCATACGATGACCTTACGCTTGCCCCTCCAAATCCAAGGATAAGACTACTTACTAACTAATAATAAGGACAGTTCTATCCCTAAGGAAATGAAATAACAAGAAAGACCTTATAACTTAGGGTAAGTAACTTTTAAAAGCTTGCTCACAACTTTCAAAACAAAATACTTTTTACACCTCACTTTTTTTTCTCTTCAAAATACTTTCAAACAAGTAAACACTTTGTATATATTCATACGAGAATCCTTACAAAGTTAAATCTTTACGGAAATTTTTTAATCACACACTACACTTTTCAAACAAAATAAATAAAGTGAGCTAAGCAATTAAGAGCCCATGGATAACCATGGATACAAAGGGTGCTAACACCTTCCCTTTGTATAACTTACCCCCCGAACTCAAAATCTTTTAAAGGTTTTTCCTGTTCTTTTATGCCTTTCCTAATTGGATGAAATAAAAGTTGGTGGCGACTCGTGCTTACCGTAACATATCTTGCGACAAAAATTAAAAGTCAGTTCTCCCACCGTGTTACACATATGTAAATAAGAAATTAAAATAATGTTTAAATAAATTAATAAACTAAAAACCAATGAGACTAAAAAGTTGTTTGCATTGACTTATTTTAACTTATCTATTAACATAAGTTTTGTGAGACTATTTGTTTAAGATAACTTATGAAAATAAGTTATAACATTGTTCATAAGGTGTTTTCATCTTATTTTCATAAGTTCTTCAAGATAATCAATTTTTATTTATGTATTTAAGTTCAAAGTATAAAACATAGCATACTGATAATAAAATAATTATTTATATTTTTATTTAGATAGCCCGGTCTGTTAGACTTAAAAGACATTTTTCATGGCCTGAGGCCTAACATTTTTAACTAAATAGACTTATAAAAAAGCCTAGGCCTTTTCTATTTAAAAAAAAGTTTGACCTAGCTTGAGATTGTGTAGGCCTAGACTGTAGGCCCCTATTATCGGCCTAGCCTATTTCCACCCCTAAGGGCCCTTGAATCAGTAAACAACCAAATGACAATTAATTATTAACAAATGAGTGTTTTCACGATACTTTACTATAACAAGATGAAAAATATGAGGATATATCACTTATTCCAATTGGACTAAGTATGACATATATTATGACTAAGTATGACAACATAAATTGCATATTTAATACATATCCTAATTTTCATAGAAATTATTCTTTAATTGAGTTATGAATTTGAATTTTTTTAAATAATTAATATTTTACATGGAATAAAATTTTATGAATAATAATGTTGTACGTTCTAGATTTATAAATATATTTTTTAAAAGAATTAATTTTACAATAAAAACAATAACGATGCAGTTTATTTTTGGTTTATCATTTAGTTTATTTCATTTATGTATTAACATTATTATATTAAAATGAAATTATATAACAAATGCATATAATTAATCACTATGGTCCATTTGTTATACACACTTAAAAAAAAGGGCTACTCACACTTTTAGTAACTACAAAAGTATATGTTACCATACATAGCATAGTCTTCATCAAAAGCACGTGTCACTATTTTTCTTTTTTCGTGGTATTCTCTTTGCTAATTAGGGTGAAAAACATATCTCATTACATTGCGGATATATCAATATCTCATATTAACCAATTTAATTATAAACCAACACTTCCTCAATTGTTAAGGTCATCAAGTAGAAACATTACATCTGTGTTAGGGTCTAGTGTGGAAAAATATCAAACCAAATATAGCAACCTTAGAAATTGTTTATCAGCTTTTGTTGATTTGGTTGACTCTGCTGTCATGTAATAAACCTTGTTCAGCAAATGAAGTCATAGTATATTAACTTATAGATAATTTATGTTCCTTAGAGGCAAGGTTTAAAACAGTATACATCATGCAGATGCAAAAAACTTATAAGTTTGGTCATCCTTGTTTTTTGACTAAACTATATAAACTCTAACTGCATTGCCATGAAAATATTTGTTGTTAAGCCTTCAACAACAACCGTGGAAACATGCATATCCTCATGTGTCAGAACTTTTATCAACATATAAGAATATACTAAGTTATTATCACAAACTTAACATGATAGTTACGCGCATATGTCAATTCATAGGTAGAATGATATATCTAAAGTTCATTAAGAATTAAAGTGGCAACAAATTCGTAGGTTGTATTTGGGGTTTCACGTATCATGATATATCTAAATATCATAGGGTGAGAGCCTTAATTTAACATATCAAACTTACCTAGTGTACATGTCTGCATGAAGTCCTTGCAAGTAAAATCTAATGTCTTATTTCGAGGATTCGGCTACGAATCTTGAAATTGCAGATGCATAATTAATTTGCCATAAAAATGTTGTTTTTATTACGAATATCATCATCATGCAAGCAAATTAACACAAATGAAGGGAAGACAGACCTTTGCGGTACTAAGCACAACATCCTTGCAATCCGATAAGATGCTCACAGACACTACAAGAAAAAAAGGGTTTTACGACACATATGTTACGACAGTTCCATGAAAACCGTCATCCTTCATAAGTTACGACGGTTGCTACAACGGTTTTTAACAACCGTCATTAAATTTTTAAATTTTTTAAATATTTTACGGCGGTTGTAAGTCTAACTGCCCTTAAAAGACTTCCACGACGGTTCAAACAACCGTCACCTCAAATAAATTAAAAAACCACTTGCTCCTTACACAAATTTAGGGGAATAAAATAAAATAAAAACTTAGGGCTACGATGGTTTCTTCATCTTCATAGTCGTACGGTCGTACCCCACCGTCACAAATCCTCTTCATCTCAACTCGATGGTTTGTAATTTCAGGAAGGTTCAATTCTGACTTCACTTCCATTTTGATTTATGAGTCACTTGATTTCGTTTCAGTTCAATTCAAATTGGATTATTGATTTATAACTGTTTCTGTTCAGGTTTGGTTCTGACTCGGTTTGGGTTTCAATCTCATCTTGTTATTCAATTTGGTTTTTGGTTTTACAGACTTATCATGATTTTGGTTTCAGATTCAATTTGATTTCGGTTTCGTACTCGGTTCAACATCAGTTTCAACTTTGTTTTGATTTTGAATGGTAATTTCAGGATGACACTTCTTTTAGGTCCACCAAGTTCAGGGAAAAGAACATTGTTTCTTGCACTTGCAGGAAAACTTAACCCTCATTTAAGGATTTGTTCCCAATTTATTTTTTAAATCAATTTATTGTTATAAGCATTTATTTAAATAATGAACTTTCTTTTTGAATTTGAATAGGCTTTTGGGAAAATTACTTATTGTGGTCATGAGCTAAATGAGTTCGTTGCTGCAAAAACTTACGCTTATATTAGTCAGCATGACATTCACTAGGGAGAAGTCATGGTTAGAGAGACATTAGTCAGCATCACATTCATTCACTATGGAGAAGTCACGGTAAGAGAGACAACAAAATTTTCATCACCTTGTTTCTGGTGCTTGGTCTACATTTTTTATCTTGTGATAGTGATTTGGTAATAGTTGGTCAGGTTTTGTATTTTGGCTGTCAGCTTTCATTCTTAATCAGCTTCTGTTTTTGAATTGAAAACTCTAAAAGTGACAAAGTATGCAGTTCTTTGGTGTTAAGTTGTGGTTTTAGTGGAATTTGGAGTATCAGGTTTGTGCAGGGAGTTGGTTAATATGTCAATTAGTCTCCTTCTATTGTTAGTTGGTAGCCTCTGCAATTGTAGTTGGGTTTTAAGGCTGGGTGTGGGGAGTATTAATATTGGAAGGGAGTCATCTAGGTGTATGTTTGGTAGAAGAGTATATTTCTATTTTTTTAGGGAGTAACAGAGGTGTTTTGTTCTCTTTGACAGTCAGGGGTTCTCTTTTTCTTCTGTTTTGTTCTGGTTCTGTATGGCTTCCTATTTTCGAGTGGTTGCATTGGACTTTATCCAACTATGTAACGTTTGTTCTTTATCTTTAATATTTCTCTGTATTTGGCTATTGTGCTATAAGAATTATTAATTAATTCACACCTTATGTAGGTATAATGGTTAAGAAGGCCTTCACACTAAAGTGACAAAATTTGAAAGGGACATAAACTACCTTGTGTGTGGTCCTGGTATACGTATTGAACTGGACCATTCAATCACATTGCAAAAGGTCAAATTGTCCCATGTTATGATAAACTTATGTAGTGATATCTTTTCGATCTTTAGTTTTTTATTGGTGATCTTATTTATTCTTTATTTTTGAATTCCTCGGATATACTTTGAAGTTATTGCTGTAATAGATGTATGTGCATAAACCATTATTTCTGGTATGCCATCTACATCAACATAATATTTTTTTGTAGGTTACTTATATGTGAAATGATGATAAAGTGGTTTAGTTTTTGATAGAATACCTAGACATATGCATATATTCTAGAAAGGGTTGTAGAAGAAGTGTGAATAATCTGCTATTTCCCTCAATAGAACTATGTTCTTTTGTATGGTAGTATGCTAAGGTGGTTATACTTTTCAAGGACAATGATAATGATGTTATTTGTTACCGTTATCACTGTTACTGACTTGTTTGCTGCAACCTGTTTTACACTATGTCCCTTCTATTTTGATTGTTTCAATCAGCTTTATGTTTGTTGCAACATGTTTTACAAATTTCCAAATTAACTAGTTTAGGAACCTTTTGAAGGGTTAGTGATAATTTAATCTTCTCCGCCACAACTGATGTGATTGATTGCATTCATTGTGTTTGAAACTAGTAATCATAGCTAGGAAACTGAATTAAATACCAATGTTTATCGAATAATTTTATTTCACAATTGCCTGAATTTAATTAAAAAGGGAAACCTAGTTTTATAATTACAAGAGATATACTAAAGAAAATCAAATATGGATACATTAGTTTCCTCTCAATAGTCTTTGTCTCTCTCTTCCAAGAATTAGAGAGATTAGTCTCTCCTTCCCACAACCACTCAATAACTACCCAATAATCAATTTTCCATTTCATGTATTTATTCATAAAGGCAAACAACATAATTGACAGTTAATACCCATAAAAACAACACCTGACCACGGAAATATTTTTCTCTAATAAGAGGTTTAACAATGTGTTGTTGTTATTGTTTATCTTTAATAATGAAATTTAGAGTATCTATATAAATAAATATTCAATATATATGATTTTCACTTTTGTATTCTCATAAAATTTATTGGTTAATGAAAATAACTTTAAATGATACTGTAGCTAAAACCTAATATAATTAAGTACTTGGACAATTCTTTTAATGTACTTCTCTATAATGTGTATGTGTGCTTTTAATGTACTTCTCTATAATGTGTATGTGTGCTTTTGAACAAAAATAAATTGTTAATGGCTATGTCACATTCAATCTTTATTTAGGTATAACTTTATTTAATCTTTTTTTGACTTGTGAATACCAATAAAAGCATACCTCTGTCTTTTTTTAATATTGTATCCTCATGTATTTATTCTTTAGTTTACTTTCATTCTAAGTGTAAATTTTTTGAATTAAGTCAACTAGAGGGTCAACATTTCTTTGTATCAGCTGTAATGTGCTTGTCGGTGTTAGCTTTTTTGTCTCCTCGATTAGAAAGGATGACGATTATACTCTATTGATTTATATTTGTTCCTTTTGTATTAGCTTGGCGTAGGCTGCAAAAAATGACCTCACTGTCATTGGAATGATATACGATGGAAAAAGACAACCACGCATGCATGGTACTACATATTCAATTTATGTCATTTAGAGTATTCAAGTGTCATGGATAACATGTAATTTTTTTATACGCATTTCTTCTGGTTTTAGACAAAAATTGGATTTAAAAAATCCGCGTTATGAAATATATCATTATGTGCTTTAGTATTTGCACCTTAATCACTCAGAAGTATTTATATGGTTTGTGATTTCTGAATTTGTATGATTAGCTTTGAAATTAGTGCAAAGTTAGTCTTAGGTTAGTTGTAACTTTTGAAGTGTGAAGTATATATTTTGAAGTTCTATTATGTTGCTTAGTCAGTTATGATGTTAATTAGTATGGCAAGATGAACCATGTATCTGTTAAGTGCAATTGATGAGTTAATGGAGCTGCTTTGAATTTCTGTTTTAATTAGCTAAGTTAGATTAGGATAATTTGAATTAGTAGAATTGATTTCCTGTTATGACAGTTGGTTATCTGCAAGAATCTATATGTGGCTTTAAAGGTAACTTTCTTTTGGTTCTTGTCTGTGTAAAGACCGTTAGCCTTTGAGTTATGTGACATTGTCTCCGCATCACCGACATCAACACATTCAGGTATTCTAAACTTTTGTTTACTATAGACTGTTTGAATTAAATGGTGTTTCTATGTATGCTACGTAATACCGATTTTCATCTATGGACATTACTTTCTACTGTGGTTAAGTGCTTTCCAGATAAGTGTCTCTGGTGTGAGATCGAATACGAGAAAATTAAACTGTGATGAACATTTTTTAAAAACATCGAATATTGGTTTTAGATACGAGTATGACATGTTGTATGTATCCTTTGATTTTGAAATATGGTGAACAAGAGTGTTGATAATTGTTGTTGGTAATGATGCAAAAATAGGACAAACTAGCCCTTCATATTAGGTATTCCCATCCTCTCTCTATGTGCGTAAACTATGCTAACTAGATTTTTTTTAAAATACCATATTTTCAGGGAAGAGAGGTTGAGGTTTTGGTCAGATCCTGACACAGAGCTACAATTGGCCAAGAATACCGGTGTTACTATTTTTCTCAAGATAGTGCTCATGATTATAGTTTAAGATTTTCAAAGTTTTACTTCAAACTTTACTAACCAATACAGCTTACAAAAGAGGTTTACTTATGTAAGTAATTTAACTGACTTTCTTTCTTAGGGTAACTATGCTGCTTTGGAATGTTATAAGTGGATCACCAATAGGGTTCGATCATATGGAATGAAGGTGACGCTCACTCTTTTTCATAACTCACTTCCACCATGGGTTGATGAGTTATTGAGTCTACTAGTATATTTCTCCAAGAATGGCATCGATGTGGGAAATCCAGATATAGTGCCCCACTGAGTGGGTATTGCTCTTACCTGTTGCTGGTGCAGATGGTCTTATTATCGGCTCCTCGGCGGGGTGTTACTGGTTCGGGTTAGATTGTATTGGGGCTGAAATTGGTTTAATCTAGTTTTGGTGCTAGTTTTAGTCGATTATTGTTTATTTTGGTGTAGGCAGTGCCTTGTTGCTTTGTGCCTGCAGTTGGTTTTAGCTTTTGGCTTTATCAGTTATTGAATTTTCACATATACTGTATTGTTGTGTATCAGACATTGGGTTAGCACTGCTTGTGCTAATATTGAATGTTATTGGCTTTTTCTTTATAAAAAAATAGAAAGAGTGATACTGCTTAAGGCTTATAGTCATTCCTGTATTTTTTTTTATAATATTAATAGAGTTGGAATATATTTAGAATTTTTTATATTTTTTTTATTAGAGGCTATGCTTTTTAGTTGAATGAAGAATATATAGTGATTTTCTGGCCATTCTACACAATTTTTTTTTAATTTTAAAAATAAATTACCTGCGAAAACAAAATTTCCTGCGTATTTGCCTACAGATTTACCGGTGGAACAGAAAATTGTGACGGTTTGAACCGTCGTAGTAAAAAATAAAAATGAAAATTAAAGGGCAGGTTATGGCGGTTTGTAACCGTCGTAATATGCAGATTACGTCAATTTCCTATCCGTCGTGAGAGATAACGACGGTTGGTGTGACGGTTTTGACAACTGACGTAATACGGCCTCACGACACACGTTTCTGTGACAGTACATTAATCGTCATGACTTGCAAATTACGACGGTTTTAACCGTCGTAACATGCTAAAATAACCGTCGCAATCTTCCATTTTTCTTGTAGTGAGACCATGCTGGCAAGTGATACAAATTGCCACTAAAATTTATAGTTTTATCAGATTTCGTCTCTACGTTTGCGAGGAAGGCAACGCATACAGACCCTGTCTTATAAACTGCCACATGCAGTTTAAATAGTAAAATACTATTAACATAATCTAGTAAGTGCGTCGAGTAGTAATTACAGAAAAATTAACTCATTGCAGGGAATCTCCCGGTGAAAGAAACTTACAAAACGTGGATTAAGATTTTTAAACAGACTAAATTTTTCAATACATACCAATTATACCTCTAGGTTTAGACCAAGAAATGAAATCTTGGGATCGGTAGCTATCAATGCTTCTTCACAAAGCTTTATAGCCTTATGCACGTCTTTAAGGTGACCCGATTTTGGCTGCCTAATAATGCATGCATCATAGATTTTAGATACATTTGTGATGGCCATAACATGGACAATATATGAAATTTGACGGTTGAAGGAGTGCATACCATACTCGTCGATAAGTGCATCATAGTCATAACTTGTAGCAATGAAAGGTACGCCGGAAGTTCAACCAAAGTTAGTCCCTCTGTGGTACTATTTTCGAGCAAGCAATAAAAATGTGAAACGAGCGACGAAAGCAGAAAACGAAAAATGTGAAAAATGAAGCCCAATGCCATATTTATAATCTTTTCCAGCACGTGAGCGAGCACGTGGGGCCTGCAGACCTACGAACGACGCACTCATTGCCTAGGGACGACCGTTGAGTAGCCATCATTACGCATTTAATGCACACACTTTTCCAGATGCAGGCGTGACACAACATTTTCACCAAACGCTTGGGATCCTCGTCCCCAACGACCATGTTTTAACGACCAATCCTATACGCGTCCAACCACGTTATGGGTAATGAAGGATCATAAGGGTCGATTCCATCTCGCCGGCGATCGACCACCCTTAGGTCATCACTTCTACGACCGGAAGCAACGACTTGGGGGGCTCCTGTTCTGGACTGGCCCAACGACTATGTATGACCCAATCCTCTCAATTCATGGAACAACCCAATGACCCAAACGCCAAGGGGACCCATCATATTCCTGCTCCCCCTGGATTGGCATCGTCTTTTCGACCTCGACTGATCGATCCTATTCGTTCTTGATCTCTTCCCGACAATGGCAGGGATCACCCATATTCGACCTGGCTAGTTCCTGCCTGAATGGTATTGTGCCCGACGCGCCATTGCCACGACCGGGATGCTCACCCGACAATTAGTTTCTGGAAGTTACCTATTTTCTGGGGATCCGAGATCCAGGCCTAAAAATAGGAACTGTTGCCCACGTGCTGGGTGCTCTCTATATAAACCCTCTCACTTGAGGGGGCCAAGTATCAAATATTTATTTCCTGAACACTCTTACTTGTACTTGCCATCTCTTGTGCCCGTTCTGACTTTGGCATCGGAGTACCTTGCAGGTACACCCTCCGATCTCCTCAACATCCGAGCAGATATTGGAGTCCACATCAGCAGCCATTGAAGATTCTGATCTCATGTACAATCAAGTATGATTTAGTCTAAATAACTTTAATTGAAAAAGTATTCTAGGGAGAACGGTGGTATACTATAATAATGAGTAGGTAGTTGATGTTTTTCAATTAATTTAAACAAATCAAGTGTATATATATATATATATATATATATATATATATATATATATATATATATATATATATATATATATATATATATATATATATATATATATATAATACTATCTATTGTAGCTTACATGGAATTAAAATGCCATTCATTAAATTAAATAGGAATTAAAAATAATAGACATATAAATAGCTTTGAAAACCATAATGTTAATTATAATTTGTTGATCTATGTCGTTTTTCTTAGAGTTAAATGCAGAGAAATTTCTTTAATAAAAAACTTTGTTGATAATATTCTTCTATTTTATGATTAAAAGATATTTTCAAGGTTAAAAATGGGATGACTTTATTAGTAACTGTAGCTATATATATTAATGCACTAACATTTCTTTTATTAAGTTTTATAGTTGTCAACACCGTGACATAATGGTCCTGCTATTGCATCACTGAAACTATAGTTATACTGAAACTATAGTTGTTTCCCATGCGTTTGAAGAAATTGTTTTTTTTTCTTCTTTCATTTTATTATTTAAATATCAAATTGCACGTTGAAAAATTAAACTTTATTTATGTGCGTAGAAGGTTTTCTTTTAATGATGATACATTTGGTTTGGGTAGTGTGGTATTTATTAAGGTATAATAAATACTGGAGATAAAACTTGGGAATTAATTGTGTTAGGATGTTGTATCACTTCTAGCTAGCACACAACAAGTAAGAAATATATTATTAATAAAATTTAAAATTAATAATCCTTTTTGGCTTATTAATATATTTTGTTCTATTAGTCTAAATATCAATAATAATCTTTATTTAATTGTTGATATTTTATTTCTTTGTTATCTTCAAAATAACTGAATTTAATTATTGATATGTATTGATTTTTCTACGTTTAATCGGTATCATGTATTTTGTGAATTGAGATTGATTGCATTGATATTTGTATATTACTTACTTGTTGTGATGATAATACAATTGAGATTGTATTGTAAAATGTGTTGTATATCATTTGAAAGTGAATTGTGTGTGGATGGTGCATAAATATGTGCAAATATGTTTAATTGTTTGGTAATTCAAGTGTGATGATTTATTGGAGATATGAATGTATGTGAATAATTCATGAGTATGTGTGTATGTGCAATTGTGTGGTAATTCAATTGTGATGAATTGTTGAAGATATGCATGAATATTAAGATTAGAGAACAATCTTAATTGCATATGATTATTGTAATTGCACATGCATCATTTGTGTCAAGAAGCGATGCTTGTTAGTTCTATGGGAACTAGTGACTTGTCCCAAACCTAGAAAGGAGTTTGAAAACTTAAAAAACAGTCTTTTGTGAGTTATCAGTCTAGAGAACGAACCCGGTTTAATGTAAAAACCGAAAAATGATAACAAGAGATTGATGCCACATGCATGAGTTGCATTTGAGTCTTGCATCGAGTCTCACTGTGTCTATGGTTGCAATATGAAATTATATGTATTATGTGAATTGTTGAATTGATGAAATTGTGGAATTGTGAGTATGCACTTGTGAAGAGTATGGTTACTTGAGTGATAATGTGTTGATGAAACTTTTGATGTGTGAGAATCATTATGATGCTTGTATGTTTTAAATTATATATTATCTCATGATTTCGATAATTGTATGAATTCTCCCACTTCTGTTGGAATGATATTTTATACGACATCGCTCGTGTATCGAGAAGTATAGTTGCTTCTAGCGCGAGATAGGCGTTAACATATCTTATTTGGTTTCTGTATTTATGTTGGGTCGAGTCGTGTTCTGATCATGTAACACTGAGAACACTTCAATTCATTTTTTGAGAGATACTTTATGATTGTACTTTTATTCGTTGTTTATTTTGAATTATGTTGAGTATTGACTTTTATGCCTAAGTGTTGATTATGAATGAGATGATCATGAGATTTTCAGTATGTTTATTATGACCGAAGTAAATCTGTTGTTACATGCTAATGTGAAGGAATTGATGAAAAACGTGAATTTATTTTGAATGTTATTGAGTATGACACGTGTATTTGTGATGTTTTGAAATTAAATGTGACACCCTTATCTAAGATGCATGATAATTTACTCTGATTATTTATATATTTTTTGCGGGGTTTAAAAGGGTGTTACACTGGTCATCCTTTCATGTAAGAATCTTGACAGTCACTCGTAATGGGCCTGAGAATCCAACCCATCGTGGGGACCTTTAGCCCAACGTTGGGGGCATTATAAATACCCTCCTGATATGAGAGTTAGATATTATGAACTTCTCACTTAACCTTTGTACTTGTTTTCTCCTTTTCACTCTGAACCTTACTTTGGGTGCCTTGCAGGTACACCCATTCATCTGTTGTTGGCCATTGAAACTTTTGATCTCGGTAAGATTAGTTGTAAACTTTTTTTGTGATTGAGAAACACATGTTAAATTTTGATATTCATAAATTTTTTTAAAATTGAAAATGATCAATTTGATGCATTTTTTGAACCGCACAATTTTACAAAACCGACTCCGATTCTTTGGTTCGAATCATTTTAGACGTTTCAACCAATTTTTTCCGATTTTACTCCGATTTTAACGCACTAATGATTTTGAAAGATTAACCCAACCATATTCATCTCCGATTTCCGATCTAATCGGTTAAACCAACTGGTTCGGTCTGATTTTTAAAACATTACCCTTAAATTCAACTAAATAAGAATTATTCATTCAATCAAAAACGTCACATTTTAATATTATTATATTTTTAAAAATTAAATTTTATTAAAGTTATGTATATTCAACAAAAAAGAATTATGAATACCCGAATTTTTAAATTTTTTAGTTAAAAAATAATCAAAACGCGGGTTATCTTTAAAACCGTCAGTTTTAACCGGTCCAACCGGTTCATTGAAAACTAACTTTAAAACCGGCAACTAGTTCTCTTTTTTTGGGGCAAGTCCGCAAGTCTATGTTTTTCTTTTTATATGGTGAAAAAACCCTATGAAACAGACGTAAAATAAAATAAAAAAACCTTAAACCCTCGCAAACAGAACCTGAACTTGGTTTGAAGACATGTCTAACTTGGAAGCTGATGTTGCCGGAATCCGTTGCTACGAGCTCCGCCTCATCCGCTGCACACTCTCTCCTTCTCCGGCGACACCATTGAATCCCGTATCTCAAAACCAATCCACTGATGACATCGTCAACAAGCTCCTCGCTTCAATCGAGTCTGGCAATTATGCTGAAGCACTCACTTCCCAATCCTGCAGACTTATCTTTCAACTCAGCCCCAATTCGCCGCCACCGATTTCCGCCGACACTTTCTACTCCGAGTTGATCGACTGCGCCGAGTCTTTTATAACTGATGCCTCAGTTAGCCCCGTCGAACAGGCTCGTAGATCCACCCTCGTGTTGTGTATTGCCGTTGCTGCGTTTCTAGGGTTCACTCAATGTAATTTCACAGGGTAATGTTTGTTTTCATCATAAAAGAAACCGTCACTATTCCTATTTTTATTTGCTACTTTGGTTTATGAGGTTTATGAAGCAGTTGTTTGTTATTGTAATTGCAGGCCTTTGAAGGAGAAAGTGCTACCGAGATTCCCTCTGCCTATTGTTGAATTTGAATGTGCAGAATGGGACATTTGGGCGCGTAATTATCTTATGTCTGATGGTTCTGATTTGCTTGGGAAGTTCTCAAATCTTCAGGTACTCCATTCATAACCACAAGGCATTGCATTTTGAATTACCTACTTATATTCTATTCAACTCAAGCAACTAATTAGTCATTTTTTCTTCTAGTATATAGTTTTTGCTAAGATGTTGCTTATGAGGATGAAAGATTTATCGGTTGATATTAGAAGCCTTACTTGGTGGCTTGGAAGGGTTTTGCTTCTTGAACAAAGAATTTTGGATGAGCGGTCTTCTACCCTTTTTGATCTCTTGCATGCTTATATGGGCGAAGCCTTACAGCAATTTGGCACTTCAGAACAAGTTCAGAGTTATTGGAAAGTTGGTTTGCTTGACGGAGAGAGCTTGGCCATTGTCTCCTTGCTTCATTTAGAGGCTGGAATTATGGAATATGTATATGGGCGAGTTGACCCTTGTAGGTCAGTTCTCTTGGATTTTTAATTTTTTTTCTTTTACTTTGATTGGTGTTATTTATTTTGTTTTCAATGTGAATGGAAGGTCTGCTTCAGTATGTCTTACTTATGTGTCTTTCCTTATGAACCCGTATATACGTAATGCCTTTGTAAATGCAAGTAAATTACTTAATACCTGCCTCTGCCAACTAGCTACTCTGAACAATGAACTATAATAAATTATGTCATAAATTGCCCCATCATTGGTATCCTGTCCTGAATGAATTCTCGGACTACACCAGCACTGTCTGTAAATGCAATGTATAAAAGCATCAAAAGTTTGTATTTATTTTTAATTATTTGGGAAAATTATCAGTGTTGTCTTATCTTTAATATACTTAATTTTAATATATTGTAATTCTGTCTTGTTACCTCCTGAAATGACTTTGTTATTCTTGCCTGGATAGTAGCAATATACAAATGGCAATATTTGCAGAGTAAAAAAATTGTGAGGTTATTTTTTCTGGTTCCTTTGTGTGTACCAACTTCTTTATGTAGCCATGTTGGAAGTGAGTACTTTTCAGAATTTACTAATCTGTTACACAATTAAGTCAGAAGCCAGAATCAAAACCAACTAAAATAATCCCTAAGGAAATAAATAAGAGTTGATTGAGAGAAAGTTGAGTTTTTCTTTCCATTGTTTTTGGGCTTTAATTACAAAAATTGTCATATCTTTTCCCTCTTACATTTACTTATATTAAGCAAAAAGTAGTTGTCAAATACAAGGTTAAGCACAACCTCTGTTTGTTACTTTAATCACAAGCATTTGCTTCTTACTTCTCACCAAGAGTACTAAGTATAAATGATGTCCACAAACTGTATTGGAAGCATGATGGACTTGGATGTTCTTGTTGAAAAAGAATTACAAGTGTGAGTAGTGCGGGGAAGTCCCACATTGGTTAGGAATGTGGAGACTTGAGCATTTTGAAGTGGAAGAACCCATACACCTATCACCTTAAGGTTTTGGGTGAGTATGTGGTGTGTCTCTCACAAAGATGTGTTGCTCGAAAAAGGAATATCCCTAAAGTAAAAATGCTCCCTCGTGTTGACCCTCAAATTGACCCCAACAGTTCTAACATAACTATGCTTTTGATGATACTAGAAAAATAGTTTTCAAGTAAACGTTTCTCTAGAGTCCCACTTGAATGTTGAAACTTGAAATGATGGTTAACTTTGATTTCCCAGTGTTCTTTTATGATGAAGTACCTTACTGTAACAGGACACGTTTTGAGTCAGCTGAGATGGCAGCTGGGCTTCAGCTATCAGTGACTGGGGCACTTGGTTTCCGTACGGTACATCAGGTAAACAGTAAACTGCACTGTTGTCTGTCGGCATGTCTCATTCATGGAACTTACCTTTTTGTACGTCATTTTCTTTGGCATAGGTTGAACCAAAGGCTCAAATGGTACTTGTTGCATCCTCAAATTCGTCAAACAGTGAGGACAACCGTTCCTTAACAGGAACTGGCATCCAAACATGTGATGGCGGCAATGGTGGAAATAATTTACGGCAGCATCAAGCCTCTGAAGCATCTGACATACTTGTAATTCCAAAGCTGTTAGAAAACACTGATGACTTTAAGACTAGGTCACAAGGCATGGAAAATGGTGCTGCTGTCACTTCCAACTTGACAGCAACACAGCAGGCTGTAGTTCTAGCACACTGCCTTCTAATTGAGAAGAGTTCCCGACATGATGAATTGCAGCGTAAGTTACCCTATTATGTACATGCAGTTACAGTATTATTTCTAGCATCTGTAAATTTCATATAATTCCCGCTTTCAACCTTCAAATTTGAAACGATGTCGGATATGGGATTAAGTGTTGTTAAAGCCTAATTTTGATGTTCAGATAAGCTTGAAGTGAAAGAAAGATAGAAATGGAATCAAATTAAATGAATAGAGATCTTGGTTTACCTTTATGCAACAACTGTTCTCCTAGGTTACTGCTGTAGACGTGCAATTGAATTTTCAATTAACGTTGCTAAATTTATACATATTAATTTTAAGTGATTATTTCATCAGCCACATATTGAAAGTTTAGTATGTTGATTGCCAAATTTGAATCTACATGGGGGTAAAATTAGGGTCAACTGCTACAGTTAAACCAACTCTTCTGTTAAGCATATGATGTCTTTAATTATTGTTGAGTCTGATGAAATGAAACATTCATCTAAAGTAAAAGTAAAATCAATTTCAATAATCTTGTTTTCTTCTTAAAGTGATCTGGTGTCTATTTAAAAATTCACTTTAGTTTGTAACTTTAGGGTCCATTACTATGTAAGCCCTAGCTAAGCCTTCTCTTTCATAGAAGAACCAACATTATGGTTCGTAACATTATTTGTCCGCTTTCCTTTCTTTTATTTAGTGTTATTTACATTTCTAATTGAGTTCTAAAATCTAAAACTGCAAATTTTACTGAAAAGAGGAGAAAACAAAATGGCCGTGTCTTGTTGATGTTTACTTAATTGCTGTCTCATGATTTGGTTTCAGGATGGGATATGGCTCCTTACATTGAGGCAATTGATTCCCAGCAGTTCTCTTACTTCATAGTAAGTAGAAAAAAAAATCTACCAATTATATTTGTTTTAAAATGATGTTTTTTTCCTCACACGATGGAGCCAACTTTGTCTTTGCTTATGGTGTTTATTTTAATGGTCCACTTATTCTAATGTTCTTTCCTTGCTTTAGATACGATGCTTCTGCGATATCTTGCGTATTAGATGGGAGTCATTGCGTAGTCGAACGAAGGAGCGTGCATTACTGATGATGGATAACTTAGTATGTGTTTCATTTTGATAACATGTTAGCTTTATATTTATTAAACTATATCATTTTTCTGTCATTTTTCTGGTAATTGATTTTGCTGTATCCCTATCCTAATGAACCACTTTTAAATTTCAGTGTGCCAATATTGATATGAAGTTTCTCATAGAAAAAGGACCTCATCTATCAACTTTAACTAACCAATTTTATGATGGTTTATACTGCCCAAAATTAGACCACAAACAGTGCTCATTACTTAAGACACTATCTTATAATTTGGGTTGGGCCTAACTCGTCCAATGTGGGTAAATAAATTAATTTGAGAGACTAATGTTGAATTTATACGAGAATTACACAGTAACAAGCAATATTTCAAAGTCTAAGGATGCAACAAGGTTGTATATGTTTTAACATTTAATTTAATGTAAATATAATACGTAGAATTTTTTTTAATATAATCTTTGTACCTATAAATAGCACACTGGTTTCAATTTGGCTACTATATGATTGTGAATTGTCTTGATTTGTTTACGGCACCTAATAAAAATACATACATATTTCTGCAGGTGAAGCATATATATGAATCTTCTCCAGAAATTGCAGAAAGAATTCCTTTTAGTTATGGTGTTTATATGGCTAGTATTCCTGCTTTGAGAAAGTATGAACTTTTGCTCCGTGGGTTCTCGACATGACCTCTCTCACCCCAAGTTTTTTATTTTTTGGCCATTAATTCTTGTTACTTTCTCTTTCAATTTCAGGGAATATGGTGAACTTTTGGTACGTTGTGGCTTGATAGGGGAGGCAATAAAGGAGTTTGATGATTTAGAATTATGGGACAATCTTATACACTGCTACAGGTATGATGTGGTGTGAAATCAATTAATCAATTTTCACTCTCAATACTAAAGCCTTATTGCTTCATTTGATGTTTGTAATGGAAATCAGTCTCTTGGAGAAGAAAGCATTAGCTGTTGATCTCATAAAGAAACGTCTTTTAGAAAGGCCAAATGACCCCAGGTTATGGTACGTTACTTGGCTGTCTTGCTTTTGGTTTTCTTGATCAGGCTGTGATTGCACTTGAGCAATAGCTAATTAGCAATTAGGGTTATTTTTCTTAGAAGTCGTACTGTAGTTGATAGACACGCCCGCGCGTGCACACACTCCATTCTTGAATTTATGACCTGATATTTTGCAAAAAATTAAGAAATGTATATTTGTGGATCATTTTCTTTAGCAATAAGATAAAATTGATTATATTTCAAGTGATGTACAGATGATAGGCTAGCTTACACTTTATTGAATTTTGAAAAATGAAACAGCTAGAATATCATTATTTTGCATAATTTGTTTCTCATGTGAATATTATTCTAGGTGCTCATTGGGCGACATAACCATTGATGATACTTGCTATAAAAAAGCTCTGGAAGTTTCAAACAATAGGTCTGCTAGAGCTAAGGTGTGCCTGTGCATATGCTTAATCTATTGTGCTTATATTCTTCATGTTTGCTTCTATCATATTGTAAAATCCTTAAATTAACTTTTTTCTAATAAATTTGTTTTTCTCTGGTTCACAGCGCTCTCTGGCCCGCAGTGCATACAATAGAGGAGACTACGAGACGTCTAAAATTTTATGGTATGCTCTAAGCTGAATCCTGAATGAGGCGGTTTACTTTTATTGTTGTTTTACTCGTTATGTTTCAAACTTCTTTTGTTTTGATTGAAATATAGTTATTTGGTTGGGTATGTTAACTACTGTAAATTTTGTTTGTTAATTTAAGGGAGTCTGCAATGTCAATGAACTCTATGTATCCAGATGGTTGGTTTGCATTTGGAGCTGCTGCATTGAAGGTAAATTGTGTGATGTCCCTTAGACTTGCTTATCATCTATTTGTTTTTAAACCATTAGATTTAGTGATTTACAATAAAATCCACAACAACTGTACAAATTATCTCTTGCGAGTGTCTTGATACCCATGAATACTCGTAATTGAAGTAGTTATTAGTATTACTGCTGTTGACGCTGTTGATGCAATGGCAGTATTTTAGTATTAGGCCTACAGCTTACTTTGATGAATTGGACTGTAGTAGCTGCATGCATGTGTATGATCAGAAAGGATTTAGTGCAGATGGTTTATTTCCGGGAGTCAAATCTGTGATTGTACGTAGATTACCACCTATGAAGCTGTTTGCAGTTGTCTATGTAGATTTATATATATGTTGCATCATCAATTGGTTTGTCAGGATGTGAATTACAAATTCCCATGTTTTGACAGTTGTTAATGTAGCTTTGCTCCCTTTGTTTTCTATTTCTTACTTTTGTTTTCTCAACTACTTCTGACTAGCCATGTAAGTTCAACAGGCACGGGATGTTGACAAGGCTCTAGATGCATTTACTCGCGCTGTTCAGCTAGATCCTGAAAATGGGGAAGCTTGGAATAACATAGCTTGCTTGTATGTAGTTATTGCTTTCTTCTTATTAAAAAAAATAGTCTGTTTAAACTATTTTAATACAGCAATAACAATAATAATAATATCAATAGTGTAATAATAATAATAATAATAATAATAATAATAATAATAATAATAATAATAATAATAATAATGATGATGATGATGATAAGAGAAATCACTTGTTATGGGTATTTAGATTTTTCCCTCTTGCCTCTACTAATGTTATGGTTAACTTAACATTGCAGACATTTGATCAAGAAAAAGAGCAAGGAAGCATTTATTGCATTTAAAGAAGCACTGAAGTTCAAGTTCAGTATTTATTTCTCTTAATAAACTACCTCTTATGTCATATATACACGAATATTTGCATACTAAAGTGTACACCTACTGTGATACATGTGTCTAGTTCATAATCACTGTAAATTTAGTCATCTAGAATACACACTAACACCATGATAATTGATAACAGACGAAACAGCTGGCAACTCTGGGAGAATTACAGCCATGTTGCTGTTGACGTTGGTAATATTAGTCAGGTATATGTTTTTTTTTTATACTGTTGACGTTTAGCTATTTTTTTTTCTTTTTTAAATTTAACATAATATAAAATGTAGGGTTGGTGCATTAGAAACACTTTACTTAAAGCACTTATTGATTCTTCATTGCTCATCTAGTTTGATAAATAATTTTAGGCACTGGAAGGAGCTCAGATGGTTTTGAACATGACTAAATATAAAAGAGTAGATACAGTTTTGTTGGAACGAATCACAAATGAGGTGGAAAACCGGCTTTCTGCAAGTGATTTTGTACCTCCTGTGACAACTGATCATAAGGCTAATACAGATCAATTCTGTACGGTTGATTCTGGATCAGAACCTCAAGAGCAAGTATCCGGACTACATGTTGCAGGAAGGACGCGCGAAACGGAACAATTAATATCATTGCTTGGGAACGTTTTACAGCAGGTACACAATTCTATCAAGATTCTGTTTTTGTAGATTCATTTTACTTAGTGAAGTAGTTAATAAACACCTCCCACTTCATCTCTAGCCCTGGTTAAATAAACATCGTGCAAAAGATTAGTGGTACATGCGAGTTAACGAGACCCTTAATGTTATTTCACTGATACAGATAGTTAAAAATGGGAGTGGATATGGACCCGAAATCTGGGGCTTGTATTCTAAATGGCACAGAATTAAGGGAGATCTCACGATGTGTTGTGAAGCCCTCTTAAAGCAAGTTCGATCACTCCAGGTATGTCCCATAGCTTGTTGTGCACAATGAACCACCTACCATGAACATTAGGAACACTGTAATGTTTTTTTTTTATTGTCTAAAGCAACTTTCTCTTCCTTTGTATTTTTTAATTAGACGTATCTTTGATCTCGTTTTTGACTTATATGATAGTCCGTTCTCTGAAATTTCTCCTGCAGTTGTCTTAATTTAATCGTCCGGTTGTATTCTTTCAGGGTTCTGATACTTGGAATGACCGAGATCGCTTCCAAAAGTATGCAAAAGCATCTTTGGAACTCTGCAAGGTATACATGGAAATATCCACATCGACCGGAAGTATGAAAGAATTGTTTACAGCTGAGATGCACTTGAAGAACATCTGCAGACAGGCAAAATATTTACTTTAGATTTCTGATGTTTGAGGGTTGAAAAACTTCTGGAAACCAAATTTTTGTGAAGTTTTTCTAATTTATTACTCATTTTCTCAGGGTCAGAGCTTCTCCGACACAGAAGAATTCAAGAATATTCAGGCCTGCCTTGATGAAGTCAAAGTTAAACTCCAATCCAATGCCTAGCTATAAGTCTTGTTAAAAGGTAGCATTTTGGACTTGTTAGTGAGTTCAACCGAAGTTTTGACCTGAAGTTCGCACACTGCATCTGATTCTCCTCTGTAACTTGTGGTGTAAGGTTCAACCTGAAGTCATCACAGTGAATTCAATCCAAATTAAGAGCTGAAGTTATATTAAGATTGGCTTTGTATCTCTATTGTTTATGATGTATTCTATAGTTAGTGCAAAAAATTAGGCTGTATCTTAGTGATATGATTTTGGTAACTCATTTAGAATTATTGTAAAATTTATAGAAATTTGTGTAACACTTTAAGTTATAGATACCTATCAGATTAAATTAGTCTTACATTAACATCTACTCCTACCATTTCATCAAGGTTGTGTGTAGGAACTTGGCAATGACTCTTTGGAGCCTATGCTGGAAAAGGAACCACATTATGGAAGAAAACATCTTTGGCAATGATTTTTTCATCATAATTTATAATGTTTGTTGTGATTGTATTACTAGGAGTCGTTATTTTCCTGGATCTTTCAACAGCTCCCCCTATCCGGAAAAAACTTGACATTGGGATTCATAGGAGTATTAATTGGACGACAATCAAGCATACAAGTTTTATTGAGGATGTCTTTTTCATACTTACGTTGGTTAATTGTAATGCCTGACGAGGACTTAGCAACTTCAATATTCAAGAAGTATCTGAGTGGATCCAAGTCTTTTGTTTGAAAGTTGTTGAAAAGATGAGTTTTGAGTCTTTGAATACCCTCTGTATCATCTCCAGTGATAACAATGTCATCAACATAAACCACAAGAAAGATGCGCTGATTGGTGGAGGAATGAATGAAGAAAATCGAGGATTTGATTCACATCTAGTCATCCCAAATTGTATCAAGGCAGAGCTGAAATGACCAAACCAAACACGTGGAGACTATTTCAGTCTATAAAGAGACCGACGAAGCAGACAAACAAGTCTAGAATTACCAAGAACGGTAAAACTTGGAGGTTGGTCCATGTATACTTCCTCCTATAATTCCCCATGTAAAAAGGCATTTTTAATGTCTAACTGATGAAACGACCAATGATTAATAGCAGCAACTGCAAGGAAGAGACGGACTGAACTAATCTTGACCACAAGAGACAAAATGTCACCATAATCAAGGCCAAATATTTGTGTATATCCTTTGGCTACCAAACGAGTTTTGAAACGATCGATCTGAGCATCTGGTCAAACCTTCACTGTATAAATCCATTGACATCCTACTGTAGTTTTGTCGAAAGGTAAAGTAACAATATCCCAAGTGTTATTTGAATGCAATGCAGTCATTTCTTCCACCATCGCCTGACGCCAATTGGGATTAGTCATAACCTCACCTATAGACTTAGGAATAAACACAAAATCCAAAGCATACACATAGGAAGTATAAAGACAGTAATAATTTAAAACACACATATTTAAGATTTGGAGTATGAGATCAAATACCTTTTCGTAATGCTATTGCGAGGTCAAGTTCAGAAGACGTAATTGGAGGAACATTTGGAGCAGGAAGTGGTGCTGGTGGATTAATATCATCTCTAATTGATGGAGGGGTGTTTGTTGCTGGTAAACCTGCAATGGAGGTTTAATTGAGGAGGGGATGACAGAAGGAACATCTTGAACATCTAAGTCACAAGTCTCATTGGGTGACACAAAGGCGAAGAAAAATGAGGAACCTTCAAAGAATGTAACATCAGAGAAAACAATGTACCGTTGAAGTTGAGGACAAAAACAACGATATCCTTTTTGTATACGTGAGTAGCCTAGAAAAATACATTTTAAGGATTTGGCAGAGAGTTTGTCTTTACTTGGACTAAGATCATGAACAAAACATGTGCAACCAAAGACGCGAAGCAAAATGGGATAAAGGCCATGTTGTGGATTCAAGATAGAGTATGGAATATGATCTTGAAGGACCGATGAAGTAAAAGAGTTCGTGCGGTTTCGACTTAATGACGATTCTTCCATTCAACAACATCGTTCTGTTGTGGTGTGTGAGTACATGATGATTGGTGAATAATTCTCTGTGATGTTAAAAAAGATTGAAACTGGGATGACATATATTCATAAACATTATTAGTGCGTAAAATTTTAATGGAAGTGTTAAACTGGTTTTTAATTTCAGCATAAAACTCTTGGAATATAAGGAAAACATCTGAAATATTTTTCATTAGAAATAACCAAGTACATCGTGAGAAATCATCGATGAAAGTTACAAAACAGAAATATCCTAAGGTAGACTTCACACGACTAGGACCCCAAATATCAGAATAAACTAAAACAAAAGGTGTTGCAATACTTTAATTTACTCGTTGTGAGTAAGTACAACGAGTATGTTTTCCTAATTGACACGACTGACACTCAAAAGAGGAAAGCTTAGAAAAACCATGAACTAAAAGACGCATTTTATTAAGACTAGGATGACCCAAATATTGATGTATAAGGTCTTGAGAAGCAATCTAACCATATGTCACCGGTGGAGATAGATGATATAATCCTCTATATTCACCCCTACTCCAATCTTCCATCCTATACGTCGATCCCGTACATAAACAGAATTATCATTAAAAATGACTGAACAATCAAGAGTACGAGTAAGCTTCTGAAAAATATCAGATTAAAAGTACAACCAGGAATGTAAAGAACAGAAGCTAAAGACAAGTTTGGAAGTGGGTGTGCCTGACACATACCTTGAAATTTGATTTTAGAACCATTAACCACAGTGACAAAGGCAAAAGAATCATAATAACACAAGTGAAATAAAATGGATTTATTACCAGTCATATGATTAAAGGCACCATATTCAAGGACCCAAGGACCAAGAGAAAATGTAGATGCAAAGGCTATAAGATTACTCGACTGAGACAAATGATGATGATTGATGGGCTGCTTTGAATTGGAGAAAATCATTATAATTAGTGGTAGGAATAATAATATCTTTAGTGTTGTTCGAATGAGGAGTGGCAGGGATCCGTGGTTGTTGTTGTTGTTCTCTTGCCTTTGTACGAAAATCAGATTCACTGTAACCGTAACGATTGCAATAATTACAACGAATACCATGACGTTGTCCACCCGTCCTCCGGTTCGTCCACCACGACCATGATATTGGGAAGCAAGAGTTGATGATTTAGTGGGAGATGGAGTGAAGATCGGTCCAAAGGCGTGACATGTAGCCCAACACAACAGTTGTTCACTAACTTCTTCATAGTTAGGAACATTGGATCCTGATAAAATCCGGTTTCGGACGGAATTCGGCTCTGATGGTAGTCCGACAAGTGCCACGATCATGAAATACTTTGTTGTTCTACATAAGTTGCTACATCTTTGGTAAATGGCATCCGGGTTGTGAAATTTTCCTTTAATGCATCAAGCTTACTCAGATAGACTTGAATATCCATATTCTCCAATTTCAAAGAGTTGAGTTTGGTGATGACATTGTAAAGATTATGATTGTGGACATCATTGGAGAACACTATCTTAGCCTTTCCCCAAACCTCATAGCAAGTTGTAAAAGCTTGGTATTGTGCTTGTATATTAGTTGCTATAGAAAACCATAACACATTGCATAAAGAAGCATCAATTTGTTTCCACTTATCGCGTTTGGCAGCAGGAATACTATCGAATATTGTAGTTAAATGATCCTCATATCCTTAATCGTAAAACTACATTTTGACAGCTCCAACCCATATATTATAGTTGGATGTTCTAGTGAGTTTCTTACACATGATAAGTAGAACCTTCGTAAAAGGGGAGGAATCGATATCGCCCGTGATTTTTGGTTGCTTGAATGGAAAATCTGAGAGCATATCTGGTAAGAGCACAAGAAGACGGTGTCGGCGACAAAGATGGCGGTGAAGGGACGATGTAAGGGTGCATCGCAGGGAGGATTGCGACGATGATTTTGGGTACTGACCAATCGGAAGGAGACGATGTCGGCGATATAGTTACTTCGCCAGAAAATTCGTCGGGAGCGATGGTGCGCTCGTGCAGTGCTGTGAGTGGCCAAAAAATTTGCGGAAACGAAAAAAATATTCTGGAAGACAGTGGGTTAGTCAGCTCTAGATACCATGTTGTGATTGTATTTTTGTGCGTTGAATATGATCACACATGTTGTATATTTATATGTAAAATAGGTATACACAATAGGTAATAATATAATTTACACTTATGATTAATTGAATATAAAGCAATACTAATTGAAAGTAAATAAATACTAATTGAT
Organism: Lathyrus aphaca; assembly: GCA_963966055.1. Taxonomy (NCBI): domain Eukaryota; kingdom Viridiplantae; phylum Streptophyta; class Magnoliopsida; order Fabales; family Fabaceae; genus Lathyrus; species Lathyrus aphaca. Next base: position 94,196,260 of record OZ014524.1, read on the forward strand.
TTGTAACCGATTAACAAGTTTTAATACCAAAAATTTTGGGTCACAGTTTTTGATTCTCATTGTTAACTTTGTTTAACAAGTTGTTGATACATCGAGATGACTTTCATATCATTTAAATCATATCACACATAAAAAGAACTATATGATACAAGGAAAATACTTTCAACTTTTGTGAAGATTGTATTCCTAGACTATGTTTGGATTGATGGAACATAACTGAACGAAATATAGCAGAGTGGAATGGAGCAAAACGGAATGGAATAGAGATCATACTCCATTGTTTGGTTATTTTAATAAAAATATCTCATTCCATCATATAAACCTCAAATTTGATGGAACGAAAAATGGGGAATTATATGGAATGGATTTCATTATGTTCCATTCCATTCCATTCATTATTTTCAAATTCAAACAATGGAATCACATTAGTTACCACTTCACTCCATTCCATTTCATGTCATACCACAAATCCAAACATAGCCTTAGGAAAGTGAGTCTAGTGTTGTAGAGTGGCAAAAAACTCAAATGATTAAAGTCCAATTCATCTAAAATTTGTGCCACTTGACCTAAGGTATAAAACCAGTTCAAGCGAAAGGTAAGATATATTTTCTGATCTTCACTTTTCAATACACTCAACTTGAATCTTGAAATGATTTTAATTTTGAAGTGCTAACCTTGGATATCAATACCACTGGTTAAGGATTCCTTATCATTTACTTCAATTATTTTTTGTTCTAGTACGAGACAATGATGTCGTCTCTCGAAATCTACTTCTGATTCCTGCGAATTTTAATCATCAGATCAGTCTCTGTCTAAAATCAGATCGGTACTAGCAATATAAGAAATATAGGCGATAACTGTGATAGTCATGCCAGAGGTCCTCGATTCATGTCCCTGATCAATTGTTCACTGGATATTGATGATCAACGTTTTACACAATACCATATCATTCATAACTTGTCATTCTCTAGGTTGATTTATGCTCGTGGCAGATATTGGCTTTCTAGATCATGAAAAGTTCAATGGAATTCTGAACTTCAATCTAGCTCTGATCTTTGCAATCACCATCACTGATCTAAACCTCAAAGGACTTCTCGTACGAAAGTTTGTGCAATATCCTCTACACAGACACGTTGGAACTGTTCGGCATCCAACAGGAGATCTAAATATGCATAGTGGAAAAGATTTGGTAGCTTTCAACTATTTACTAATGAATCCTCAAGAAACTACAAATATAATAGTAGAGATTGGAGAAGGAATACACGAGAGGAATGCAATAATAAATTTCCTAATAGTTTCATGTAAGATTACAATCATAGGCATACTAGGCAGATCCTTCTTGGCGAGATCAAATACAGTGGCATCCCTTGTCCACCTGAAGGTCACTTATCATGACGTAGAAGGGAGGTCGACCATAATCAGTGTCGACGTGGCGAAAAGAATCAAATAAGTCATCCATTAAAACATCCTGGCATCAGTCGTGACCTCGGAAGGAGAAGCAAAAGAAAATTTGGGGATTCCCGATGAATTCGACCTAAGCACTCCCTGATTCTTAGGAAAAATTTCTCTTTCAAATATTGTCTTGTGTATTCTAAAAATACAATATATTTAATTCTCATCAAACACAAGGAAATATAAAATATATTTCTACATGGTATCAGAGCACAATCTGAACCATCCCTAACCTAGCACTGCCAAACTATGGAGGCCCCCAAATTTGATGAATCGCTCAAAGTGGAGATTGGATCATTTTCGACCAATTCACAAAAAGGGCTCACTCACCTCATCATAGGCCATAAATTAAATGGTCAAAATTATATCCAATGGGTAGGTTCAGTCAAGATCTTCCTTGAAGGAAAAGGAAGGGAAGGCTACACCATAGGAATTCTAAATGTCCCGAGAAAGGAGACAAAAATTTCCAAAAATAGAAACTTGAGAATAGCCAAGTAATGTCATGGCTGCTCAATACCATGAAAAATGAAATTGATGAAATTTTTCATGTTCTATGACATTGCAAAAGAAATATGTGATGCAGTGATGGAAACATACTCAAATGTTGATAATACACCTGTCATATTTGAGATAAAAAGCATTCTTCATGACCTTCAACAAGGAGAATCTTCTGTTACAGAGTATTTTAACATACTTAACAAACACTGGCAGCAACTCGGCATATATGAAGAGGTTACATGGTGTTATACAGAAGGTCAAAAGAAGTATAAAGAACTGATGGAAAAAGATAGGATTTAAAAATTCCTACAGGGACTAAATAAGGATCTAGATGAAGTTTGTGGGAGGATTCTTGGAACCAAACCACTTCTCAAAATTCGAGAAGCCTTTTCAGAAGTGAGAAGGGAAGAAAGCAGGAGGAAAATCATGTTGGAGACATCCAACTCAGTTCCGTACAACGAGAGCTCTGCAATGGTGTCGCTCCCGAGATTTTCATCCTAGTAAAACGCGAAAGTGGCGCGGAAAGGGTAGAGTCGCCAGCCATACATTTTTATCCCAAAGGAATGGGAAAGGTAATGTTGCACAAACCTGAGGAAGAAGGAAAAGGACGAGGCCTTGCGAACCAAAGATCTGGGTACGGAAGTCGGTTACGAATTGAGAAGGTATTAGCACCCCAATCCGTCCGCCGTACCCGACGGGATCCACGCTTATAAGTCTGTTTTCAAAGGGTGAGAAACAATATGCTGTCTGAATGAAAGAATGGCTATCTGGAATGAAACGGAAATGAGAAAAGAAATGGAATTAACAAATGGGAATAAAGGGGAAAAATGTAGGGAAAATAAAGATTGTGCTCGAATGGGCCCTACCCCACTGCCTACGTACCTCATCGGGATAAATGAGGATCAGAGACGCCGTAGTTCGTCTAACTAGGGGTAACAAGGAAATTGCTTGTGAATTAAAGCTTGAACTGCCTATGCCATTGCTCAGGTGTTGCAGACTCGGACGACGAGTGCGTAACCGTCTTGCAAAGTGACAAGTAGGAGCAAGTTCGCGTACGGAGCGAAGGAGATGAGAAAAGAATTCCCGAAGGAAAGACGCTTATTGTTTGTTGGTGTTTTTTGGAAAGCTTTTAGGAGTGTGTCACAAGGAAGTGAACTCAAGCTCTTTTCAATGGAATGTGCACTTGTCACTACATTCCAAGATGGAATAATAGAACAAGCACACTCAAGTAAGGAGAAGATCCCCAAAACTTGAACCCAAAGACTAGGGCTTAGGCTCACCAACTTGTTTACTTATTAGGTGTTTTGATTATTTACATGAAGAAGTGTTTTTTAGCTTTTCTTTTATGAAGAAGATACCTTGATCAGACTTGTGCATCACAAGGTAAACATGTACTATCCCAAGATGGGAAGACTACAAGCATACCTCATGGGATAAGGCTATGGATCAAGACATCACTTCAAACTTATTAAAGTGTTTTTTAAAAGTTATGAGATGAGAAGAGAAGAAGAACTAAAGGATTATAAAGGTAAAAACTAACGGGAAAAGTCTAATCCTAATATTCACATGCTCGGATGGTCCTAGGTTAGTGAGGTTTCTATCCTAATGAAGAAGGAAAGAAGAAGATAGAAGAAGGGATGAGAAAGGCCTAAGCCCAACAAAAGAGGATTAGTTCACATAAACATAAGAGGAAGAGATGAGAATTGGAGATGTGGAACTCAATTTCCACATCTCACACTTACCATAGCCCCTGCAAGGTTAGTATGCACAAGTGAAACAAAATGAGCAAATTAACATGATATCATCCAACAATCAGAAGTGAAATGAAATGAACAAATGCATAATGCAAATTCAACTCAAAGAAATGAAGATAAAAGACTTATGACTTAAAAAGAGGCAACATGAATACATATGAAAACAAACACACATTTATGAAAGATGTAATGCAAAACGCACAAAATAAAAGCACAAAGCTCAAGACCAGAATCAAAATGATATGAAGAATGGCCTAGGAGGCCAGCAAGATGAAGAGAGAGGTCACACAAAACCAAACAATATCAAAATAGAAGCAACGGAATCAAAAGATGGAGTTTAAACACTTAAAGAAACAAATGACTTGAATAAGAAGCAAACTCAAAAATTCAGAAGACACAAGACCTATCCTAGGACCAGGAAGGTACCCACACCCCAAAGGAACCCCAAATGAGAATAAGAAGTTGGCACAAGTGCCCTTCTAAGCCTATAAGAGATCTAATGAACCAAAAGAGGCAAAATGGGACAAGGTTCAAGATAGAATCCACATCAACCAGCCATCTAAAAATTTTACAACTGAAACCAAAGGGTCCTCAAACATGTTATATCAACTATTCAAAAGGATTTGCAAAAATTCAGAAAGGAACTAAGTCAAATGGAGGCAAGAACACAAGTTAGGACAGAAAACTTACATCACAAGTTTCTAGACCAAAACTCAAGAAATAATTTCCTAAAAATTCAGAGAAAAATCACATGAAAACTACAAGATCTCAGGAACACAATGCAAAACGAATGGGATCAAAACTCCAAATATTGAAAGCTATAGAAAATAAACAAGACAGACTAGTCAAGAAATGAAGCAAAAGAGGCTAGGTGCAATGATGAATTATTTCTGGCACGTGGACCAATGAGAAAAATAAACTAAAAATAATGATAAAAAACTAGAGATATAAAGGAAGGTCCATGATTTATTTGAGAATTTTTAGATGACTAAAACTATTTTTAATGGATTAAAAGCAAACTGAATGATAAAGGAAATTAAATGAAGAAAAGAAAAATGAAATGAACTTGGGAGGTGTGATAGAAAGGAAATTTATGTTGGATTCGAATTGGGCTGGGGATAATGGAGGTGCGAAAATCAATCTGGCTTGGGCCCAGGCTGCGCTAGCCCATGCTATTATGGTGGAGGTGTCCACACCTGAATGGAACAGAAGGTCCTACCGGACGGTGACAAGTGTCACCGCCGGTATGGACAAACACACCAGCAAATCCTCAAGATCCTTATCTCTTACCTCTTATCTCATCGATTCCCTCACCCATTCTTATCACCTTTCCACTTAATTTACTAATTAAAGAAATCTGGAAACACTTTACTAACCAAATCACAACCAATGTATCATATAACCAACATATGAGCAAATGAACACAAATATATAAAATGAAAAACAAAAACACACGAATAAAATCCTCTCTCTCCTTCTCATTCGGCTTCCCTCACCAATTCTCCGCCGCCGACAACCTCACAACGGCCTTGCATCGTCGGCCTTCATAGCTCATCTCCTCCGATCAACAACATCAAAAGCCGGCGCCGAACCTTCGTCCTCAACCTCACGGCATCATGTTCATCACCTTCTTCTTCATGACTTCACCGCCACCTCTGCTTCTTCCACCTCACAACAACCACCATTCCTTCTCTCAAGAGTCTAAACTAACCGCCATCATCAACAACCCTAACCTAAACCTCTTAATCTCATTCGGCTTCCACTTCAATCCATCAAAACTCGCCGCCGATACAAAACCTCCTACCACCTTCATAACCTAAACCTAAGCCTCTCTCTTCTTTCTCATTCGGATTCATCTCAAACCAAACTCGCCGAACCACACTCGTCCTATAACCCTAACCTAATCCTCGCGCTCATCACGAATCCAGAAACAACAGAATCAAAACTCAACTCAAACACCGGATCAACATGCTCAGAGTCACGATAACAATAAACACAAACCACAAACAGATACGTCTACAAGCTGAGATTAGTACCTGTTAACCGAAGGAATTGAAGAAGCTACCGTGAAGCTGATACGAGATTGCGAACTTCAGTTGACGATGTCGACAGATACACGATGAAGATGACGATGCAGTGCTATTGGTGATTTCACCGAAGAAATTGATGCTGAAGAGAGTGAATCAACCTCGTGAAGAATGATATCTGTTCTTCGTTCTGATGAATATTGCCGGTTGTTAGTAAAATGATGAGAGGTTGATGATGAAGAGTGGCGAGTTCGCGGAATTTTTCTGAGAGAGTCAGAGGGATTGAATCGGTTGTGTCTGTTCTTGGTGATGAAGATTGAAAAGAATGAATCAAGATTGAAGTGAATTGATGAGGATTATGAAGAATTGGATGAAGATTGAAGTGAACTCATGAGGATTATCAAGAATTGGAAATCGGTTATGGATGTTATTGGTAATGAAGATGAGAAAAGTAATTCTGTTAAAATGAGAAGAGTGATTTTGGTCAGAATGAGAAGAGTGATTCTGTTATTGTGAGAAGAAAAGATCGGTCATGAAATCCGTTACAACCACCTTTTCTTGTTAAGCTCTTCTTTTCTTTTCTATTTCAATTTTTTCATTTCTGTTATTCTCCTTTTCTTCTGTTATCCTTTTTTGTCATTTATTTCCTACTTTGATTTCAAACTTGTATGAAGAAAAATCTTTTTCTGCGTTTTTAGTGCTAGGCTGATGCGTTTTGATTCACCCTTCATGCTATTTTTGTGATGTATGTTGAGCTGAGCCGTATTTCTTTGGTAACAATTGGCCTGTTTTTTTTTTCCGTTGCTTTTTATTGGGACTGCGTTTTGAATTGAGTGTTGCGTTTTGTCATGTTGTGTGAAATGTGTGTACCGGCGTGTGTGTGTGGTATGCAGCGCATGAATTGTCAATGCCATTCACTTCTCTTTTTTTTTGTTTCTTTTTTTTTGTTGATATTTTGGTGTAAATCTTGTAAAGATAACATGACGATATTTGGTCAATAAAAGTGTGAATGGGCTCTATGACAAATAATGGATTAATGAGCTTAAAAAATAAAAAGGAAAGAAATGGACTTTAATTTTGGAAAATGATTTTGGTGTGCATATGATGGTAAAATGAATAAATGGATATGAGAAATGGTTTTATTTTGAACTTGGATAAATGGATAATAGACCTTATTAACAAATGGAATTGGATCATTAAAATGAAATTTGGACAATTGAATATGGGAATAAAAAGAAGGAAAAAAAAGTGATAGAGTAAGAAAATGGATATTAGAAATAACCAGATATGAGAATGGACTTGAATGATATTAAAAAAATGGGAAAAATAAAATATGGACAATGGTTGAGAAATTGGTTTAAATGGACAATTCAACAAGAATGGTTTAGAAACGGATACAAAACGTATATCCTTGTGGGACGAACCAATCACCACCAATACACACATAGCCAAGAAACCTCGATTCATCAATTCACTCAACTCAAAATCAATCTCGCATTGTTTCCACAGAAGCCACCGACCCTCTGGATAAATCACCATCTAAGTGTCATCATGATAAGCTTGAATCTTTGAATCCAAACCCATCACCTGAGTCACTGCCTGGTAAACTGATGACCTTTGCACCCAACAACTCGACTTTGAAACGCATCACTTGAAAATAACCTCAAACACATATAACTTGCGAATGAAGCAATCTTTGGGTAGTTTGACTGAGATTGGGTCAAACGTCCATCTGAATGGAATCGCGAACTGAACAACCACGCCCAACTGAAATCATTGTCAGCTTATGCTATGCTTCAACAATGAATGTTATGCTTCATCTTTCTATGCTAATGATGCAGTGCGAAATATGTGAAAATGATATGCTAAATGTTATGCTTATGATGAAATGATGATAAACAGGAGAGGGCAAATTTGGGGTGTTACAGCTGCCCCTATTCAATCATCAGTTAATCTGAAAAGGACAGTAGTACAGACTATCGACCATTTCAAGATAAACTGTGGTTGAATACCAAGAAGACCAGAAATTTTCACTCTGACGAAGAATGCAACACTGGGAAATAAACCCAACCAGATGACGCTCTGGGAACTGCAGGGGAGAAAGAAGCAGACGAACTTCTTCCAAGTTGAAAACTGATATCTGGAATAAGAACAAGTTGACAGACGAGTCTTCCAACGATCCTGTGACGCCAGGAGCTGGACATACAAGTCCTCAAAACACTTCAAGAACATAAGCTGAGACAGACGAGTCTCCAGACAAATCCTGTGATGCCAGGAGCTGGACATACGAGTCCTCAAACACTACATATAGCATGAGACAGACGAGTCTCCTTCAGATTTACCTGTTACGCCAGGACCGGTAATGCACTTAAGTCTGTGGGATAGACATGCAATCAAGGTAGACGAACCTTCTTCATATATTATCCGTGGATATATGGTATAAGACAGACGAGTCTTCTGAGCAAACCTGTTACGCCAGGTGCAACAACAATAATTGGTGCTTGAGACAGACGAGCCTCCTTCGGATTTACCTGTTACGCCAGGACCGGTAACCATTTCGACATTTAATTCCCACTGTCAGGATTCGAAACCTCTTCAATACAGACGAGTATCGGATGATCATCAAGATAACACAGACGAGTGCCATAAGTCAATGATACAGACGAGTATTAGACGATGATCTGAGAAACACAGACGAGCGTTTCAGGCAATGATACAGACGAGTATCAGCCACTGGTATAGACGAATACCAGAAATTCAAATACAGACGAGCATTTGAAGTAACAATACAGGAATACAAACGTAAGCTAGCACAGACGAGTGCTGGGGATGATACAGACGAGTATCCAAGCAAAGCAGACGAGCTTCAGAACACCAACGACTTCTGGGGGATAAAAGCAGACGAGCTTCAAACAAACACAGACGAGCGCTGGACAAATTCAGACGAGCAACAACAGAGAATACATATCAAGGCATAGACGAGTGCAACAAAGGATCCAATACCAAACACAGACGAGTGTTGGGAGGTTGCAGACGAGCAACAACAAATATCATATCAGAACCCAAACAAGTGTTGAGGAGTTGCAGACGAGCAACAATAAAGAGATAACCAAACACAGACGAGTGCTGGAAAATTGCAGTCGAGCAATAACAAGGTAATCATAAACCAATGCTAGGGAAAGCAGTCGAGCAACCACTGAGCCAACACGGACGGGTGTTGAAAGATGCAGACGAGCAACAATAAAGCAGTAATACCAATGCTGGGTGAACTTCGTTTATGGATAACACAAACGAGTGTTGACAAACGCAGACGAGCTGTAGACAAATGCCTGATCGGCAGCAAGAGATACAACTCTATTGGGTAAGACAAGTCAAGAGTTCTGGACACTCAACTTTGACTGAGGAGATGAATACCTGGCTGTATCATCAAATACCCAAAAGTATGGCAACTTTGCTGGGAAATATTTCGCGGACAGAGGTGAAAAATCAAATATGAACTCTGTGGGGACAGGATCATCTTCAGACTTGGCTGGGGAAGCTCCCTAAACAATACTCTGGCTGGGGAGAGCATCTGCTGATTCAAGACTCTGAGGGAATATCAGGCTTTCAGTCCCACCTGTTGAGGAGGACTCTTGCTGAGGATATAACACTGATGATTCCAGCTCTGATGATGCCCGACCTTCAAATACCCACTGGCATACTCCATTGGGGAAACATGGATTGCTACTTCACTTGGGGAAGGAGAAACTGCTTGGGCTGCCGCCAAGGCTTAGCTGGAGAAAATCTCTGCTCGAGATGCCAGGCTTTCAGATACCTGTTGGAGGAAGAAATCTCTGCTTGGGGAAATACTCTATTAGGGAAGTGTAAATTGCTTGAGAATGTGACACCATCCTTCAACCTGCAACAAAAGAAAACACAAGTGTGCCCCGGGGATTTGCATGGAATGATCTGTTCATCCATCGTCACCCGACACTCAAGGAGGGTTATAGTTTCCCTGCATGTCAGTTTTCTTTTCAAAATTATCACCATGTTTAGATGCAATGCTATTTTTTGCCGAAAATTCAGGACATTTTGCAAACAAAAATAAACACACAACTGTTTGACTGAATATTCTTTTTATTGAATGGCCTCTAAATAGGCAAAGATTTACATCGGGAAGCAACCACCTGGAAAGAGGTGGCCACTATAAAAATTGAGAAAAAAGAAACTGTCCTAATGGCAATGTACACGACATTCCAAGGAGTTTCATTTCTGCTATGACCTGCACGTCTTCAAGACTTTCCATTCTGCTTTGGCTTTCTGAGAGGACGAGGGAACTGTTTCCTATCCTTCTAACATTGTCAAGTTGTACGAAACGACGACGTGGTTCAGATAACTCGAATCGCAGTTGTTCACTTATTCCATTGTTTTGCGTGGATCGCCCTTTCGGGTTTTCAATCCACCGGGATACCCTTTTTTGTCTGAGCTGTCCAATGTGGCTTTTCAACTCAGCGGGTGTACACATTTTTTATTTTATTTATTTCCCTAATTTTTGCCCGAGCTTTTTATTCTGTTTTTAGCTCGCCGGGATGCCCTTTTCTTGCCTGGACTATAATTCTGTTTTTATGTCCAGCGGGTCTCTTTATGCGAAGTATTTTTTAACTGCGTCCGAGTTAACAGGGGATTGAAAGTCATCTCCATCCATAGTGGTGAGCATCAGTGCTCCTCCTGAAAAGACTTTCTTCACTATGAATGGTCCTTCGTATTTTGGGGTCCACTTGCCCCTGTGATCTGAACCTGGAGGAACGATCCTCTTCAAAACAAGCTCTCCCACTTGATACTCTCGAGTACGGACTCGTTGGTCGAATGCACGCTTCATTCTCCTCTGATAAAGCTGACCATGACAGATAGCCGCTAATCTCTTTTCCTCAATTAGACATAGCTGATTGTAACGAGCACGCACCCATTCAGCCTCATCCAGCTTGACATCCATCATCACGCGCAGTGAAGGAATCTCTACTTCAACAGGCAGGACTGCTTCCATGCCATACACCAGAGAGAAGGGAGTTGCCCCTGTCGATGTCCTGACTGACGTCTGGTACCCATGCAAAGCAAATGGTAACATCTCATGCCAATCTTTGTAGGTGACAACCATTTTCTGCACAATCTTCTTAATATTCTTGTTTGCAGCCTCTACCGCACCATTCATCTTTGGTCGGTAAGGAGAAGAATTGTGATGCTGTATCTTGAAGTCTCGACATAAGTCTGCCATCATCTTGTTGTTGAGATTAGAACCATTATCAGTAATGATCCTTTCGGGCACTCCATATCTGCATATGATATCTCTTTTCAGAAATCTTGCCACCACCTGACAAGTGACGTTGGCATAAGACGCTGCTTCTACCCACTTGGTAAAGTAATCAATCGCGACTAAGATGAAGCGATGACCATTCGAAGAAGTTGGCTCAATCTTCCTGATCATGTCAATGCCCCACATAGAAAAGGTCCAAGGAGATGACATGACGTTGAGCGGGCTAGGAGGAACATGCACTTTATCTGCGTATATTTGGCATTTGTGGCACTTACGAGCAAATGAACAACAGTCTGCATCCATTGTCATCCAGTAATACCCTAATCTCAGCAATTTCTTTGCCATAGCATGCCCTCCTGCATGGGTACCGAAAGATCCTTCGTGGACTTCCTGCATCAACAGGCTTGCTTCGTGTCTATCCACGCATCTGAGCAAAACCATATCGAAGTTTCTCTTGTACAAAACCCCGTCTGCGTTCAAGAAGAAACTAGCAGCAAGTCGTCTCAAGGTCTTTTTGTCGTTGGAAGATGCCCCAGTTGGGTATTCTTGCTTTTCCAGGAATAACTTGATATCAAAATACCAAGGTTTCTCATCAGACACGACGTCTACAGAGAAGACATAAGCTGGAGAGTCAAACCTGGATATGTCAATTCTGGGCACAAAATTCCAACACAAGACTTTAATTGATGAAGAGAGAGTAGCCAATGCGTCGGCAAACTGATTTTCGTCACGTGGTATGTATTTGAGCTCAACTGTCGTGAAGAACGTCAACAGTTTTCTAGCATAATCCCTGTATGGAACTAGATGCTCTTGATGCGTATACCACTTGCCGGTAACCTGATTAATGACGAGGGTTGAATCTCCAAATATGTCGAGGTTCTTAATCTGAAGATCAATTGCCTCCTCTATTCCCATTATACACGCCTCGTATTCCGCTTCATTGTTGGTGCAGCCAAAAGTAATTCTGGCAGCGAAGGGTAAGTGGACACCTTCAGGAGTAATGAGTACGGCACCAACTCCACGACCATTGATATTGACAGCCCCATCAAACATCAACTTCCATTTGGATTCAGGGTCAGGCCCCTCCTCCGGAAGTGGTTCCTCATAATCGTTTGTTTTGAGGTACATGATGTCTTCATCAGGGAAATCAAACCTTATTGGCTGATAATCATCCTCAAGAGGTTGTTGTGCAAGGTATTCCGACAATACACTTCCTTTGATGGCTTTCTGAGAAGTATACTGGATGTCGTATTCAGTTAAAATCATCTGCCACCTAGCAACCCTTCCAGTCAATGCTGGTTTCTCAAAGATGTACTTGACAGGATCCATCTTGGAAATGAGAAGTGTGGTATGGGTCAACATGTACTGCCTCAATCGGCGAGCAACCCATACCAAAGCGCAGCAAGTTTTCTCGAGCAGTGAGTATCGGGATTCACAGTCGGTAAACTTTTTGCTAAGGTAATAAATGGCGTACTCTTTTCGACCGGACTCGTCATGTTGGCCTAGCACACACCCCATTGACCCTTCTAGCACGATCAAGTACATGATTAACGGTCTTCCTTCCACTGGAGGCATTAGAATTGGAGGCTCCTGCAAATATTCTTTTATTTTGTCGAAAGCTCTTTGACAGTCATCGTTCCACCTGACCGTTTGCTCTTTTCTTAGCAATTTGAATATTGGTTCGCACGTGGCAGTTAGATGAGATATGAACCGAGAAATGTAGTTCAACCTCCCTAAGAACCCACACACTTCTTTTTCTGTCTTTGGTGCAGGCATATCTTGAATTGCTTTTACTTTAGCAGGATCTACCTCAATTCCTCTTTGACTTACAATGAAACCCAGCAATTTCCCGGAACGCACTCCGAAAGTGCACTTGTTCGGATTCAACCTCAGCTTGTACTTGATCAGTCTATCAAATAGCTTCTTCAGGTTAACCAAATGCTCCTCTTCGTCTCGGGATTTTGCAATCATATCGTCCACATAACATTCGATCTCCTTGTGGATCATGTCATGGAACAATGTGACCATCGCCCGTTGATATGTTGCCCCGGCATTCTTCTAACCAAAGGGCATGACCTTATAGCAGAATGTCCCCCACGGGGTAATGAACGTTGTCTTCTCCATGTCCTCCGGCGCCATTTTTATCTGATTATAACCGGAGAAACCGTCCATGAAGGAGAACACCGAGAATTGAGCAATATTGTCCACCAACACATCAATGTGTGGCAACGGAAAATCATCTTTTGGGCTTGCTCTGTTCAAATCCCGATAGTCAACGCACATCCGGACCTTGCCGTCCTTCTTAGGTACAGGAACAATGTTAGCTACCCAAGGTGGGTAACTAGTCACAGCAAGGAACCTGGCATCCCACTGCTTCTGGACCTCCTCTTTAATCTTCATTGCCATATCCGGGCAAGTCCTTCTCAATTTCTGCTTTACAGGAGGACAGTCTTCTCTCAGGGGTAGCTTATGCATCACGATGTCGGTATCTAAACCTGGCATATCTTGATATGACCAAGCAAAGATATTCACATACTCTCTCAGCATGCTGATCAGCTCTTTCTTGACGTCGGCCTGCAGATTGGCCCCGATCTTGATTTCCTTCTTTGCATCTTCACTTCCAATGTTGATGGTCTCAATCTCCTCTTGATGAGGCTGAATAACTCGTTCCTCTTGTTTCAACAATCTGACCAATTCCTCAGGGAGGTCACAGTCTTCCTCAACCCCTTCATCAGCTTGGTAGACTGGATTGTCAAAGTCATGCATAGTCATAGTAGGAACGTTATCCGTGGAATCCGGATGATCAACACTGTACAGATGACGTGCTTATTCAGAATCTGTTTATTTCGAAAAAGAGAGGCTAACACGAAACAAAAAGGAAAAACACATTGCCATTTTTTTTATATTTTTTGTGAAAAAAGTTTAAAAACAAAGACAGGGAACACAGTTTGTCTGAAAATGTCCTTTTATTTCATAGCAAAATAACGATGCAATACAAACATGGTGGCCCGATATAATGGATCCAAGCATCTTGGGCAGAATGCTGGATTTGACAATGCAGTATGCTAATAAAAGGAAACAAAGCAATTACTCTGAGAGCCAGGTGACTTGAACAATGTCTTCAGCAGACCAATTTCCTAGCTCCTCGCCGGGCACACACGGGCGGATCCAATTGTTGTCCCAGTCTCCGTTACTATCCCCATCTTGGCTTGCCGTACAGATCTGATCGTGGTTGAGCAACCCAGCACTTGTGAACGTGATTGCTTTACCACTTGAAGTAGAACCACCGGGCTGATACCCTAAGCCGAATTTATCATCCTTCTTTTCCAGCTCCAACAGCTTTCCCCAGCCCTGAGCACTACCTGATTGAACAACCTCTTTTGCTTCCCGGTAGGAATGGATAGACGTGCCCTCATTGTTTTTCTCCACATGAGTCAAGATACTGACATCTGCTTCAAAAGCTTGGCATAAAGTCTCATGGATTTCTCCATCCATTTCTACGTATTTAAATGTTGACAGGTGGCTGACGAATATATCTTCTTCCCCGCAAACTGTTATGACCTGGCCGTCCACCACATATTTAAGCTTCTGATGCAGGGTTGAAGTAACAGCTCCAACAGCATGTATCCACAACCTTCCCAACAAACAGCTATATGCCGGCTGGATGTCCATAACATAGAAAACGCTTTTGAAGACTTGAGAGCCTATCTTGACGGGCAACTCAACCTCTCCAAAAACTGATCTTCTTGAACCATCGAAAGCCTTAACAACCAGATCACTTGGTGTTAGGACAATCCCATCAATATTAAGCTTCATCATCGCCTTCTTCGGAAGCACATTCAAGGAAGAGCCTGTGTCTACAAGAACATGAGACATCACAACGCCCTTGCACTCCATCGTGATGTGTAGTGCTTTGTTGTGGTTTCTGCCCTCCGAAGTGAGGTCTCTGTCAGTAAAGCCTAAGCCATGGCTAGCATTGACACTTCCAACAACAGCTTCGAGTTGGTTGACAGTGATCTCCTGAGGAACGTATGCCATTTGTAGGACTTTCAGTAGGGCCTCTCGGTGTGCGGGAGAGCACATCAGCAGTGACAAGATGGAAATTTTGGAAGGCGTTTGGTTTAGTTGATCAACCACCTTGTAGTCACTCCTTTTGATAATCCTCATGAATTCCTCTACCTCCTTTTCGAACGTCCCCTGCCCAGCCACAGGAGTAGTTGACTCATCGTTCGTAGCCTGTTTTTCTTTGGCTTTGGACGAAGCCTCGGCCTCAGGATCCCCTCTCAGCGCAGGGGGAGCGAACAAACGACCACTTCGGGTGAAACCCCCAACACCTCCGACATTCTCTACAGTCGGGTCAGCAACAACAAATCTGCTCTCCACCTTTTGTCCAGCTACATAAACATCGGAGCCATAATGCCAAGGAATGGCTCTATCATCTGTGTACGACACTGGCCCAGGTACAGTAATAGTTACAAGACTAATCCGAGGAGCATAGATTGTAACCGGCTCTCGTCTGACGGGCATATCAGCTTCATCGTAGAAAATAGTTATGGTTGACACATCATCAGCCTCTTCATTACCAACCTTACTGAACTGCAAGGATTCAGCATCGATCAAACTCTGCAAACCCATCTTCAATTTCTCACAGCCGTTCTCAACATTCAGACAGTCTTCACAACCAAGACAGCAGCCAGGAAACACTAGACCCTTCAACAATCTCTCTTTCACCACCCTCAAAGGTGTCTTGACTTCATCTATACTCAGCACCAAACTCAACTTGTCATCACCCTCAACAGCATTGACTCTTGCCCCTCCGTGATTAGGCATAGGGTTCGAATTAACATTTGGCGGCGGTGCAAAGTTGATTGCCTTAGAATCTACAAGATCCTGAACCTTGTGATGCAAAGCCCTGCACTTCTCAGTCGAGTGCCCGGGTGCTCCAGAGTGGAAAGCGTATTGTGCGTTGACATCATAACCAACTGGGAGCTCTCCAGGAGGTGGTGGTGCCAAAGTCCTCAGTTGAATCAGGTTCAAATCTAACAGTCTTGGCAATAAGGCAGCATAAGTCATCGGGATAGCCTCAATCACCCTATTAGTCGGGCGAGTCTGCCTCGGCTGATACGGTCTCTACTGATAGTTGGTTCGAGGTTGTTGTTGTTGCTGATGTTGTTGTGGAGGAGGTAGCATCTGTTGTACGGGAGCTGCAGGAATGGTGACAGCAGCCACATGATCATAGGGTCTTCTGTAACCACGACCCTGGCCTCGACCGAATACAACATTCGTCTCGCCTTCTCGTCTTCTAGGATGTCCACTAAAAGCTTTCCTCGCTCCATTAGAGCTGCTAGCACTTGGGTCTTGTATCTTCCCCATTTTCAGCAATGTTTCAACTCTTTCTCCCGCAATGACAATATCGTTGAACTTAGTAGCAGAACTCGATGCCAGTCTCTCAAGAAATACACCTTGGAGGGTGCCCATAAACATATCGGCCATTTCGTTCTCTAACAGGGGTGGTTGCACCCTGGCAGCTAGCTGGCGCCACCTCTGGGCATATTCTTTGAAGCCTTCTTTTGTTGTCTGAGCCATGTGCTGCAACTGCGTGCGGCTCAGAGCCATATCCATATTGTATTGATACTGCCTCACAAAGGCTTCAGCTAGATCCTTCCAACTCTTGATATTGACCCTACTGAGCTTCATGTACCATTCAAGAGAAACTCCCACCAAGCTGTCTTGAAAATCATACATCTAGAGTTTCTCGTCATCTGTGTGAGCAACAATTCTCCCAGCAATGACTGAAGATGGGTCTTTGGGAAAGCGGTGCCATTATACTTCTCGAAGGTTGGAACTTTGAACTTATACGGAATCCTGACCCCAGCAACCAGGCCCAAGTCGATTATGTCAAATCCCAAAGAGCTTTGGGACTGAATAGCTTTGATTTGCTCAGCCATCTCTTCGAACCTCTTGTTCATCTCTGCTCCTTGACCTTCAGCTTCATCAAGTAGAGTGAACTAGTCGTCATGATTGTCCATCTGAATGTTGTGCAACCCATCGTTGGTTATTGCCACTCCTGGCTGTGTAACAGGAGTTTCAACCTGACGTGCGCCCGCACTAGTACGATTGTCAGCAGTAGCAGCAGCAGCAGTGTTCCTATTCTGATTCTCAACCATCTCTCGTAGACGCTCTTGGTTCTGCCCCATGCCGGCCATTAACGTCATAAATTTATCCATTCTCTGTCTCAGATCTGCCAAGTCCGCTTGCATTTGGTCCATGGCTCATTCTCTGTTAATCTTGGTTGGATATCTGTGCACTGCTGGTTGTTCTCGAACTTTACGAGGAGCTATAATGCCTGTTACACAAAACACGTCAGTAACTGAGACAACACCTGCAAAACAAACAAACAGGTTATATGCAATGCAATGTAACTGTTCATGTTCCCAATTTTAAGCATTTGGCATGCCCCAGTTCTGGCATCTATCTCAGACAATCACTTTCAGTGTTTAGCTTTCAAACTTTCTCTTTGATAAGTGTTCAGACATTAGCAGTATCCAGACAAACGAGTCTTGTACATTCAAAATGATAACTTGCACATTAATACTGAATATGAACAAACCACTGTAGGCTAAAAGTCAGAATACAACCAGGAATATTCCCCGAAGGTTTACAAATCAGTACATCAAATAAAGACAAAATACAAAATAAGCAAGACTCCTACAACAAGCCTGTATGTAGTTTTAAAAATAAACTAAGCCAAGGACTCCGGCTCTGCCACCTCTGCCCTGCTTTTCTTGACACCCGCTCTCAGCTTGAGCTCTTCGATCTCTTTCCTTGCTTCCTCCAGAGCTAATTGACTTTGGGCTAGCTGTTGGGTCTTCTCCCTTCGGATGGCGTGGGCTTGCTCCACTTCCTTCTTCTTGAAAGCCATCTGAACTTCAAAGAACTCCTCCTTTTCTTTGAATTTCTTTTGCTCTTCATCCCTTTGGCCTTGCAGCCAAACAATGGATTGACGAGCATCTTTGAGAGTCTTTAGAGCCTTCTTGCGCTTAGCTTCTCTTTGAGCTTCCATCATACCCAACCTGTGGAAATGGGCTTCTCTACCAGCAAAATCCTTCTCTTTGGCTTCTAGAGAAGCTTGGAGCTTCTGCAACTTGTCTTCAACTTCCTTCTTGGCCCTGTTGGCTTGGTGGTACAGGCTTACCATCTCACTATTCTCCACTCTGACCTCATGCAGCTGAGCTTCTAGCTTCTTGTACTCCTCCAAGGAAACAATACTGCTCTGACTAGGCACCTCTCGGGGATAAAGCGGAGCCTCGACTGAAAAAGGCATGAGAACTGACTCGATATGTCTTTGCAACCATTCAGCATATGGTGGATATGTCTTGGGATCAACTCGACCGAAGTCTTTCTTCCCCTTTTTTATCCTGTGAGCCCAGGCTTGGACTGCTTGTTGAACTAGCTCTCTGTTTCCGTCAGCAGGAAAGTACAAAGATTCAGCAAACATTTCCATTTGAGGAGGATCTTTCAAAGGGTAGCCAAACTGCTTTCTAGCTAATGCTGGATAGTAACTGATGACACCTTTCCTTCCCAGTAACGGTA
Organism: Lathyrus aphaca; assembly: GCA_963966055.1. Taxonomy (NCBI): domain Eukaryota; kingdom Viridiplantae; phylum Streptophyta; class Magnoliopsida; order Fabales; family Fabaceae; genus Lathyrus; species Lathyrus aphaca. The sequence continues at coordinate 94,214,874 of OZ014524.1, forward strand.
CTCCAGCAAACTTTCCGCAACTAACCATCAACTCCTTACCTAGTAAGTCCCTGTCATAACCCCAAGCAATGTCTTCTACAGTCAAACCCATCAGTCTTCTGGACCATCTTCATTCGTCTCGCATCTCCTTGAAAGCACCTGACTTAGGCAACTGTCTAGCAAACCATTCGGCAAACAAAGGCGCACAGCAGACCACTGGACCACCTCTACCCTTCTCGTTTCTGTAATGGACACTGAAGTAAAAGTCACCCAATAAAGTAGGCACTGGATTGCCTTTTGCAAAGATTGAGATCACCTCTAAGCTGACAAACTCCTTCTCTCCAGGAAACAAACTGGACCCGTATACCATCAATGCAAGCAAAGCTCCAAAGTCATTCCACTTAGCCTCTGTAGCATACTCCTCAGCCTCTGGGATAAGCACACTCCAGGGTAGACCTCTGCATTCACTCTTTTGCAGAGCCTTTCTGACTGAAGCAACTGACAACCTACAAACCTTGGCTATGTCTTCCTCTCTGAGCACAACCTCTGACCCGTAGAACGGCAATGTCTCTCTGATCGGAACACTCAGCATGCTGACGATCTCTTCTAATGTCGGAGCTAAGATGTAACCTGGAAAAATAAAGCAACGCAGCAGGGGATCATAAAATTGCAACAAGGTATGCAAGCTGTCTTTCTGGTCCGCAGTGGGCTTGTCCACAAACTTCAATATCTGGCCATATCTTTTCTTGAAATTACCCAAGACTTGATCGTTCATCAGACCCGCTAACCTCTGAACACTTTTAACTTCCGGCTGAAGAAAGGTATAATGCACATTCTTTTTTCTCGGATCTCTTCTGATTTCTTCCATGGAGATAAGAATACCAGAACTGGGAACAGTTGTGAGCAATGACCTAAAAAATGGGAAACATAAACAGTTAATGCAAAGAAATGATTCAAATGCAATGCAATGCAAGCATATGATCAACTGGGACCATCTGAACTGGATCACTGACAAAGGCCCCTCTGAATAACTGGCAAACCCAACAGTTCACTGAGTCACACTCTCTGATAATCACAACTCACTGAAGAAGATCTAAGGACCACAATATCAAGAAATCCAGAGCCAAGAAAACCAGTATCAAGAAAACCAGAACTCCAGAACCAGAACTCCGGAACCATAGAATCATAGAACCAAAGATCATAATCACAGGACCATAGATCATAACAAGAACCACTGAACAGTTGAGTGTATGTTGAGGTCATGGGTTCCTGCACACCTGTAAACACCCCCCAATCTCACGGGTAAAAAGGCTCCGGGTCAGACATCACGGACTCTCAAAGCCGAATAGCAATAATACTGTCACCATTTCCGAGAAATGGCTCGTGACCAAATCAGGGAATCGGTTTGGCATTATATACTACGCAGGGAGGCCTCAGCTGAGTCCGGGAAACAAGGTCATCCTATGCGATCCCTAGGTGGGCCCTCGGATGCGAATGGGTTTGCCACAAAATGTGGGCTGCCACTGTCATCACTAAAGAGGGATGTTTCCACAAGGTTCTCAATGATCGGTCCCCAGCTGCACATAACTGTCAGGGTCATGTAATGAGAGAGGAAGATCCCCAAATCAAGACATTTCCAAGACTATCGCAACCTGGGTGTGGAACTCACTACTACCCCCATGACAAGATCTCATGAGGCCAAAGTGGAACCACTATAAGTCCTATGGTGCACTCGAGCCGGGTACTTGGCTCATCTCTCAAGAACAAGTAACACCCATCCCACCAAAGAAAACTAGTCCAGACACTCCAGTATATACATGATGCAGTAAATAAAGACTGAAAACTGTAAATAAAGCTGTAAATAAACAACAATAACACACAACAAGCCACAACAAACATCACCCAAAGAAACAGCAACAAACAAGCGCTAGGAGAGACTCACAGGGGAACCAGAGATCATCTGGTGTGCATTCCCCAGCAGAGTCGCCAGCTGTCGCTCCCGGGATTTTCATCCTAGTACAAACGCGAAAGTGGCGCGGAAAGGGTAGAGTCGCCAGCCAGACATTTTTATCCCAAAGGAATGGGAAAGGTAATGTTGCACAAACCTGAGGAAGAAGGAAAAGGACGAGGCCTTGTGAACCAAAGATCTGGGTACGGAAGTCGGTTACGAATTGAGAAGGTATTAGCACCCCCAATCCGTCTGCCGTACCCGACGGGATCCACGCTTATAAGTCTGTTTTCAAAGAGTGAGAAACAATATGCTGTCTGAATGAAAGAATGGCTATCTGGAATGAAATGGAAATGAGAAAAGAAATGGAATTAACAAATGGGAATAAAGGGGAAAAATGTAGGGAAAATAAAGATTGTGCTCGAATGGGCCCTACCCCACTGCCTACGTACCTCATCGGGATAAATGAGGATCAGAGACGCCGTAGTTCGTCTAACTAGGGGTAACAAGGAAATTGCTTGTGAATTAAAGCTTGAACTGCCTATGCCATTGCTCAGGTGTTGCAGACTCGGACGACGAGTGCGTAACCGTCTTGCAAAGTGACAAGTAGGAGCAAGTTCGCGTACGGAGCGAAGGAGATGAGAAAAGAATTCCCGAAGGAAAGACGCTTATTGTTTGTTGGTGTTTTTTGGAAAGCTTTTAGGAGTGTGTCACAAGGAAGTGAACTCAAGCTCTTTTCAATGGAATGTGCACTTGTCACTACATTCCAAGATGGAATAATAGAACAAGCACACTCAAGTAAGGAGAAGATCCCCAAAACTTGAACCCAAAGACTAGGGCTTAGGCTCACCAACTTGTTTACTTATTAGGTGTTTTGATTATTTACATAAAGAAGTGTTTTTTAGCTTTTCTTTTATGAAGAAGATACCTTGATCAGACTTGTGCATCACAAGGTAAACATGTACTATCCCAAGATGGGAAAACTACAAGCATACCTCATGGGATAAGGCTATGGATCAAGACATCACTTCAAACTTATTAAAGTGTTTTTTAAGAGTTATGAGATGAGAAGAGAAGAAGAACTAAAGGATTATAAAGGTAAAAACTAACGGGAAAAGTCTAATCCTAATATTCACATGCTCGGATGGTCCTAGGTTAGTGAGGTTTCTATCCTAATGAAGAAGGAAAGAAGAAGATAGAAGAAGGGATGAGAAAGTCCTAAGCCCAACAAAAGAGGATTAGTTCACATAAACATAAGAGGAAGAGATGAGAATTGGAGATGTGGAACTCAATTTCCACATCTCACACTTACCATAGCCCCTGCAAGGTTAGTATGCACAAGTGAAACAAAATGAGCAAATTAACATGATATCATCCAACAATCAGAAGTGAAATGAAATGAACAAATGCATAATGCAAATTCAACTCAAAGAAATGAAGATAAGAGACTTATGACTTAAAAAGAGGCAACATGAATACATATGAAAACAAACACACATTTATGAAAGATGTAATGCAAAACGCACAAAATAAAAGCACAAAGCTCAAGATCAGAATCAAAATGAGATGAAGAATAGCCTAGGAGGCCAGCAAGATGAAGAGAGAGGTCACACAAAACCAAACAATATCAAAATAGAAGCAACGGAATCAAAAGATGGAGTTTAAACACTTAAAGAAACAAATGACTTGAATAAGAAGCAAACTCAAAAATTCAGAAGACACAAGACCTATCCTAGGACCAGGAAGGTACCCACACCCCAAAGGAACCCCAAATGAGAAGAAGAAGTTGGCACAAGTGCCCTTCTAAGCCTATAAGAGATCTAATGAACCAAAAGAGGCAAAATGGGACAAGGTTCAAGATAGAATCCACATTAACCAGCCATCTAAAAATTTTACAACTGAAACCAAAGGGTCCTCAAACATGTTATATCAACTATTCAAAAGGATTTGCAAAAATTCAGAAAGGAACTAAGTCAAATGGAGGCAAGAACACAAGTTAGGACAGAAAACTTACATCACAAGTTTCTAGACCAAAACTCAAGAAATAATTTCCTAAAAATTCAGAGAAAAATCACATGAAAACTACAAGATCTCAGGAACACAATGCAAAAAGAATGGGATCAAAACTCCAAATATTGAAAGCTATAGAAAATAAACAAGACAGACTAGTCAAGAAATGAAGCAAAAGAAGCTAGGTGCAATGATGAATTATTTTTGGCACGTGGACCAATGAGAAAAATAAACTAAAAATAATGATAAAAAACTAGAGACATAAAGGAAGGTCCATGATTTATTTGGGAATTTTTAGATGACTAAAACTATTTTTAATGGATTAAAAGCAAACTGAATGATAAAGGAAATTAAATGAAGAAAAGAAAAATGAAATGAACTTGGGAGGTGTGATAGCAAGGAAATTTATGTTGGATTCGAATTGGGCTGGGGATAATGGAGGTGCGAAAATCAATCTGGCTTGGGCCCAGGCTGCGCTAGCCCATGCTATTATGGTGGAGGTGTCCACACCTGAATGGAACAGAAGGTCCTACCGGACGGTGACAAGTGTCACCGCCGGTATGGACAAACACACCAGCAAATCCTCAAGATCCTTATCTCTTACCTCTTATCTCATCGATTCCCTCACCCATTCTTATCACCTTTCCACTTAATTTACTAATTAAAGAAATCTGGAAACACTTTACTAACCAAATCACAGCCAATGTATCATATAACCAACATATGAGCAAATGAACACAAATAGATAAAATAAAAAAACAAACACACACGAATAAAATCCTCTCTCTCCTTCTCATTCGGCTTCCCTCACCAATTCTCCGCCGCCGACAACCTCACAACGGCCTTGCATCGTCGGCCTTCATAGCTCATCTCCTCCGATCAACAACATCAAAAGCCGGCGCCGAACCTTCGTCCTCAACCTCACGGCATCATGTTCATCACCTTCTTCTTCATGACTTCGCCGCCACCTCTGCTTCTTCCACCTCACAACATCCACCATTCCTTCTCTCAAGAGTCTAAACTAACCACCATCATCAACAACCCTAACCTAAACCTCTTAATCTCATTCGGCTTCCACTTCAATCCATCAAATCTCGCCGCCGATACAAAACCTCCTACCACCTTCATAACCTAAACCTAAGCCTCTCTCTTCTTTCTCATTCGGATTCATCTCAAACCAAACTCGCCGAACCACACTCGTCCTATAACCCTAACCTAATCCTCGCGCTCATCACGAATCCAGAAACAACAGAATCAAAACTCAACTCAAACACCGGATTAACATGCTCAGAGTCACGATAACAATAAACACAAACCGCAAACAGATACGTCTACAAGCTGAGATTAGTACCTGTTAACCGAAGGAATTGAAGAAGCTACCGTGAAGCTGATACGAGATTGCGAACTTCAGTTGACGATGTCGACAGATACACGATGAAGATGACGATCCAGTGTTATTGGTGATTTCGCCGAAGAAATTGATGCTGAAGAGAGTGAATCAACCTCGTGAAGAATGATATATGTTCTCCGTTCTGATGAATATTACAGGTTGTTAGTAAAATGATGAGAGGTTGATGATGAAGAGTGGCGAGTTCGCGGAATTTTTCTGAGAGAGTCAGAGGGATTGAATCAGTTGTGTCTGTTCTTGGTGATGAAGATTGAAAAGAATGAATCAAGATTGAAGTGAATTGATGAGGATTATGAAGAATTGGATGAAGATTGAAGTGAACTCATGAGGATTATCAAGAATTGGAAATCGGTTATGGATGTTATTGGTAATGAAGATGAGAAGAGTAATTCTGTTAAAATGAGAAGAGTGATTTTGGTCAGAATGAGAAGAGTGATTCTGTTATTGTGAGAAGAAAAGATCGGTCATGAAATCCGTTACAACCACCTTTTCTTGTTAAGCTCTTCTTTTCTTTTCTATTTCAATTTTTTCATTTCTGTTATTCTCTTTTTCTTCTGTTATCCTTTTTTGTCATTTATTTCCTGCTTTGATTTCAAACTTGTATGAAGAAAAATCTTTTTCTGCATTTTTAGTGCTAGGCTGATGCGTTTTGATTCACCCTTCATGCTATTTTTGTGATGTATGTTGGGCTGAGCCGTATTTCTTTGGTAACAATTGGCCTGTTTTTTTCCCGTTGCTTTTTATTGGGACTGCGTTTTGAATTGAGTGTTGTGTTTTGTCATGTTGTGTGAAATGTGTGTACCGGCGTGTGTGTGTGGTATGCAGCGCATGAATTGTCAATGCCATTCACTTCTCTCTTTTTTTTGTTTCTTTTTTTTTTGTTGATATTTTGGTGTAAATCTTGTAAAGATAACATGACGATATTTGGTCAATAAAAGTGTGAATGGGCTCTATGACAAATAATGGATTAATGAGCTTAAAAAATAAAAAGGAAAGAAATGGACTTTAATTTTGGAAAATGATTTTGGTGTGCATATGATGGTAAAAAGAATAAATGGATATGAGAAATGGTTTTATTTTGAACTTGGATAAATGGATAATAGACCTTATTAACAAATGGAATTGGATCATTAAAATGAAATTTGGACAATTGAATATGGGAATAAAAAGAAGGAAAAAAAAGTGATAGAGTAAGAAAATGGATATTAGAAATAACCAGATATGAGAATGGACTTGAATGATATTAAAAAAATGGGAAAAATCGAAATATGGACAATGGTTGAGAAATTGGTTTAAATGGACAATTCGACAAGAATGGTTTAGAAACGGATACAAAACGTATATCCTTGTGGGACGAACCAATCACCACCAATACACACATAGCCAAGAAACATCGATTCATCAATTCACTCAACTCAAAATCAATCTCGCATTATTTCCATAGAAGCCACCGACCCTCTGGATAAATCTCCATCTAAGTGTCATCATGATAAGCTTGAATCTTTGAATCCAAACCCATCACCTGAGTCACTGCCTGGTAAACTGATGACCTTTGCACCCAACAACTCGACATTGAAACGCATCGCATGAAAATAACCTCAAACACAAATAACTTGCGAATGAAGCAATCTTTGGGTAGTTTGACTGAGATTGGGTCAAACGTCCATCTGAATGGAATCGCGAACTGAACAACCACGCCCAACTGAAATCATTGTCAGCTTATGCTATGCTTCAACAATGAATATTATGCTTCATCTTTCTATGCTAATGATGCAGTGCGAAATATGTGAAAATGATATGCTAAATGTTATGCTTATGATGAAATGATGATAAACAGGAGAGGGCAAATTTGGGGTGTTACAAATGGCAACAAGAGGGAGTCATTCTCAACCACCACAAAAGAAAACCCGACCCTGGTGTGATCATTACAAGAGACCAGGCCACACAATGGAAACATGTTGGATCATACATGAAAATCCTTTAGAGGAAAAAATGTCCAAATGCAAGGAGGGCAAAGGTAACACAACATGTAACAATCAAGAAATTAAGGTATATTATAACTCATCTCTTTTTAGCAAAGAAAACAATAGGGACTCTTCATAGGAAACCATATTAACTGCAGAAAAATGTGGTATTGTTGTAGTGACTCAAAGTGGTAATTACTTACATGCTCTAAACACTAGTAAAGAAAAAACAAAATCATGGATTGTTGACTCAGGGGCTTCAGATCACATGACTAAAGATTTTACTTTGCTTAATAGTTATTCCCAATGTCCCTATAAATATAATGTTCAAATAGCTATTGGTACACTTTCAAAGTCATTGGTAAAGGATCAATTATCATTTCACCAAATATTACACTTCATTATGTTTTGTATGTGCCGAAACTGGATTGTAACTTGTTGTCTATTAGAAAGATTACAAGAGATTTGAATGTGTTACTAAATTCTTCCCTAACTTGTGTGAATTTCGGATTTTAGAGTCGGGGAAGATGATTGGCAATGCTGAAGAGTGTGATGGACTCTACCTCCTTCAAGTGGAAAAATCAGAAGAAAATCTCAAGAATAATTATCATGTTGCAGTTGCAGTTTCAAATGATAATAATCTTGTAATGATGTGGCATTATAAATTAGGCCACCCAAATTTCATATACTTGGAAAAGATGTATCTCTTTTTATTCAATAAAAACAAGGAACATTTTCAGTGTGAAAATTGCCAATTGTCTAAACATACCCGAAACCATTACTCATCCCAATCCTATAAACCCTCCACACATTTTTAATTAATTCATAGTGATGTATGGGGACCATCACGAGTCCACAACATTACAGGCTCGAGATGGTTTGTCACCTTTATTGATGATCACACACGTGTTACCTGGGTGTTTCTAATGAAGGAAAAATTAGAAGTGAAGAGAATATTTGAAATTTATCATAAGATGGTACAAACACAATTCCAAAGCAATATTCTGATACTTAGAACTGACAATGGTCGTGAGTATTACAACCTTGCTCTAAATTCCTATCTTCAAAAGGTTGGAATTGTTCACCAAAGCTCGTTATTGGACACAACAAAAAGGAAGAATAAATACCTTTTGGAAGTGACTAGATCAATCATGTTGACAAAAAATGTCCCACAACACTTCCGGGGAGAAGTCGTCCTTTCAGCAACACACCTTAAATCGAACGCCCTCTTGTATCTTTAACTTTAAGGCCCCACTCTCCACACTTCAAAACCTATTTCCAACCTGCAATTTTTTTCTCCATTCCATCAAAAATATTTGGATGCTCAACTTTTGTCCATAACCTCAATCCTCACCGAAGCAAATTAGACCCAAAATCCATCAAATGCATTTTTCTTGGTTACTCTCCTCACCAAAAGGGATATACGTGTTACTCTCCCCATACCAATTTTTTTACCACACTATGGATGTAACCTTCTTTGAAAATCAACCCTATTACACCAAAACTGGTATTTAGGGGGAGCAATCATACATCAAAAATTTAGAATACCAACTTTTGCCTTTTGAACCTCTTTGAACTAACCGAACATGACAAAATATTACCCAGACCAAACCGACAACATTCAATCAGCCGAACATATGCTTAAATCAGTTGAAAAATTACCAAACCAAACCTCCAACATTCATCCGAGTGAAAGGACAACAAAAGTTGTGACGAAAACAAGACCAGTTATAGTCTCAACCATATCTCAACAGAATTGTGATCCAAAAACAAGCAAGTGGAAGGTTTTTTTTTATAAAAAGTAGAGGAAGGAAGTAGAGTCAAGTATAGCTCCGATGCAAGGCCATGAGTCAGACCAGACTCTAGAAAATGAAGTTCACATAGGTAATATTCTTCCTAACTCTGAACATGTTGATATAAATACGACAAATATTGATATTCCTATTGCTATGAGAAAAAGGGTTAGAACTTGCACTAAACACCCTATTGAAAAATATATCTCCTATGGAAAATTATCACAAAGTTACAGGTCCTTTGTAGCAGTTGTTGACAACATAGAAATTCCAAATAATATTCAAGAAGCATTGCAGAAACCTGAATGGGCAGCAACTGTAGTAGAAGAAGATCAAGCACTTGTAAGAAATGGCACATGGGAGATCACTACTATACCAGAAGGGAAGAAAGTAGTAGGATGCAAGTGGATATTTTCAATTGAGCACAATGCTGATGGGATTATAAACAAGTACAAAGCTCGGTTTGGTTTCTAAGGGGTTCACACAATCATATCGGGTGGATTATGAAGAAACTTTTGCACCTGCTGTGAAGCTCAATTATGTTCGGGTTCTACTATCTTTGTCAGCAAATCTAGATTGGCCCCTACACAAACTAGACATAAAGAATGCATTTCTAAATGGGGAGTTACAAGAAGAGGTATATATTCAAAATCCTCCAGGACTTGAATCACCTGGAACTTCCAACATGGTGTGTCGACTTCGAAAATCTCTATATGGCCTCAAACAATCACCAAGGGCATGGTTTGACAGACTAACAAAAGTTGTCAAGCAAAATGGTTTTGTTCAATGTCAAATCGACCATACTATGTTTGTCAAGCACTCTTTGGATGGGAAGATAGCTTTGTTTACTATCTATGTTGGTGACATCGTAATTACGGGAGATGATGATGGATAAGCCAGCCATTTAAAGAAACTTATAGCCAAAGAATTTGAAGTCAAAGACTTAGGACAATGAAGTATTTTCTAGGGATGGAAATTTCACGAACAAAGAATGGTATTTCAGTTTCTCAAAGGAAGTACACCCTGGATTTACTTCAAGAAACAGGTATGCTTGGATGCAAAGCTGCCAATACTCCCATAGAACAAGTAAAAAGGAAGAAGTGAAAATGAAAATGTATCGGCTAATAAAGATAGATACTCAAAGTCTATTCGAAAAACTAATCTATCTAACTCACACCAGACCAGACATTGCTTTTGATGTGAGCATGACTAGTCGTTATATGTCAAATCCAACTGAAACTGACATGAGAAATGTGAACAAAATTTTACAGTACCTGAAAGGTACGCTGGGCCGAGGACTCTAGTTTCAAAAGAACTTAAACAAAGGTATTAAAGTTTACATTGATGCTGATTGGGAAGGATGTTTATCTGACAACAAATTAACTACATGCTGTTGCACCCCAAACTTTGCCCTCACAATACAAGACTTTGTGTTCTAAGAAGGTTCACAAGGTTCACAAGCTTCCCAACACTTACAAGACCTTTCATGAGGTTCATAAAGTCTACAAGTCACTTCTTGAAGGTTCACAAGGTTCACAAGATTCACAGTGTTTACAAAACCTTTCATGAGGTTCATGAAGTCTACAAGTCACTTCATGAAGGTTCACAAGGTTCACAAGGTTCACAATACCTCCCATGAGTATCACAAGACATTTTATGAAGGTTCACAAAGTTCACAACTGGTCAGAAGAGTTGACAATTCCCTCAGAAAATGCACCTCCTAAGCAGTGCATCCAAAACTAGGGTTTTGACTTTAATCAGGCTAAATGAACTTCCAAGACTTCAAATGAGCTTCATAACATCTTATATGTGTGTAAGAACCCCCATGACAAGTTTCAAGACTTTTCTCAGAAGTTTGCTCAGTCAGATGATCAGATAAGTCAAAATCAGTCAATGCAGTTAAAAGGTCAAACTGAGGTCAACTGGGGTCAAACCAAAGTCAAACTTCATGATTTTTTGCCAACATCAAGTATATGAAGTAAAATTCATCATTTGATCAAGGGTTGATCATGATTCATCAAGGAGATTCCAGATAATCAAGAATCAGGAGTTTCTAAATTAGGGTTTTCTCAGTAAAAGTCAACTGAACTTTGACCAGCCATAACTTTCACATACTTCATCACCAAGTCTCCACTTAAAGCTCATTTTGAATGAAATTGAATTCTCTACAACTTTGTGTCTCACAAGCCAAGCCCAAAAATGCTTCATTTGGAAGGTATGAGCTAAGACATTATAGGTCCTTTTGAAAGTCAACAAAAAGTCAACAACTTCAAAAGGGCATAACTTGAGATTGGTAAATGATATGGACATGAAACCAGTGGGGTTGTTTAGAGGACTCTTCAAACTTTCCAAAATGTCCAAAAACACCCTCATACCATTAAAATTGAAGGATATGTGCCCTTGCAAAGTTGGGAAATTTTGAGTTGGTTTATGATGAAAATGGAGGTCTAAAACCAATTTCTTCCAAATGGGCTTGCCAAATAATGACCCAACCCATACAATGACTTCATGCACGACCCAAACCATTAAAAATCAGAATTTTTATTATTTTATTTTTATTTATTTTGATTTAATCCATTAAAAATCATTTTAAATAAAAATAAAATATGAAAATGTAAGATTTGATGGAGATTAAGCTTCTAGAAAGTCTTAAATTTGATTTGAATTGAAGAGGAAGGAAATCATAAGGATTAGCCAAAGATAGCAAGTATTCACACATGAATATTTGATTTTTAAGGCATGATCAATTTGAATCTTTTCATATCAAAATTTCCACACAACCATTCAATTTTATGACCTAAATTCAATCACCTATAAGTACATAACTCATTGCAATCACCAAGCCACGAATTCAGCAACCCCAAGAGTAAGTTCCATTGTTCAAAAATCCTCCACAAAACTCACATTCGGTTTTTGATTTCCAGGGCTCTAGAAGGTAAAACAAGAACATAGCAAGACTCTTTAGACTTCCCTGATCATGAACCATCACTCATATGCATCGAAAACATGCCATGATGCTTAACCCGAAGCTTGCTTGTTCTTGAAAATATTTTTTTCGATTCCATTAATTGGCTGCATATTAATGAATTTTGTTTGCATAATCTTGTTTGTGATGTTGTGTAGATTGTTTCTGGATCATTAAACCAAAGCTTCACTGCCTAGAATGGATTCGGCCATGATTAGGGTTTGGACCTCCAAATTAGGGTTCTTCGATTCATTAAATATAAATGAATTTTGAGAACATAGGAATGTTGTATGGACTGTGAGGATCATAAAACACTAATTAATTTCATGAATCGATACTGTTTTGTGGATGTTTCATTTTCGCAGGTTTGAAACAATGAAGAACACGCAGCAAGATTCGCAGGAAAAAAGGCAGCAAGATTCGCAGGAAATTTGGAGAAGAAGAAGCTGTTTGGCGCGTTCTGGAAATTCAAATTATAGTTTAAAAATATTACGTTTTATTATTGGTTTATTATCACAAGCGCGTGCTTGTCCCAGTGGTTGGCTGCTTGGTCTTGGACATTCGAAGCAAAGGGCAGGGGTTCGAACCCTGGCTTTGGTTCCTTTTTATTTCTTTTTCCAGGAATTAAGCTGTTATAATATATTATGTATTATTCTCATTCCGTTTACAGATGTGCTCACCTAGCAGGGATGGTTATGCGTGTATGTGTTTGTTCAAGAGGTCCTGGGTTCAATCCTCCCCCAGGCCTTTTGGTTTTCTCTTATTTTTTTGTGATTTTTCAAGACATGGCATAAAACAAATTTGATCTATTCCTCTAGCATCTGTGCGCTGATGGCCTGGTGGTGTGTTTTGTGGCTGGCAAGCAGGACGTCCTGGGTTCAAAACCCAGCCAGGTAAGTTCTTTTTTACCATTTTTCTGTTTTAATTTATTTAATTTGCTTAATTGTTTTCTTATTGTTAATTAAAAAATAAATTATGCATGTATATATATTTAATAAATATCTAAAACAACATTTATATTTTCTAAAATTCTAAACTTTTATTTTTCTCAATTTAAATTTTTTTATTATGTAACTAAATTATAATATATGTATGTTTATTTAAATAATTTTGTATATTATATTATAAACCCTAAAAATATTTTCTAATAAACCCTAAAACCCTAATTTATTTTTCTCTAAGCAAATGTTAAAACCTAATTTTATTTTTCTAACTTTATTTTTGTAAATATGATATTTAATATAAATATAATTATTATGTACATATTTATTTTTCTAACTTTATATTTAATATAATTGAATCTTGTAAATATGCTTATAATCAATTTTTTTTATATTGTTTCTATAATTTGTTCATAATCTAAATTTCATTCTTTTAACAAAAATATATGTTTAAAAAAATAATTAAATTTATGCTAATATTGTAATTATTTTTTTTTATGTTTATAATTTATAATCTTAGATTTTATAATTAAATTGTTCATATTGCTTTAATAATTTCTAATTCTTATTTATTATTTTATTTTGTTTATTATTATTACTAACCATATTATTATTATGCCTATTATTATTATTTCACTAACCGTATTTATTTTTTAATTTTTATTATTACTAACCCTTATTATATTATTGTCTATTTGTTTATTTTTATTTATATTTTGCTTCTATATTTATTTTTGCTATTTATTTGCTTATTAATTATTATTGTAATTGCTCCTTGGTGTAAATTTTTGTAAATATTTAATTTATTTAATTATCATGCCATGGTTAGTAAATAGGGAGTGCAACATGTTTGTATGATTAAAATTAACTTAGCTCATTTAAATTATAAGATAAATATTTAAAATTGAACACTCACACACGTAAGTCGATCTTTGATCGCCATCTCACTTTCTAGGGTTGCCTCTCAATGTTGCCTAATCACAAGGTCAAGTAGGGTGTATAAAGCAAAAATCCCTTAAAAGAAAAGTCATCTAGTCCTTTCATAATCAAAGATCAAGTCCCTTAAACAGTTGCCTTCGTAATGATCTTGTCCCTTTCGAATAATGATGACAGTCCCTCCAAAAATGCTTAATACACCCTACAGTTGCCTACATTAAACAGATGACCCTTACTTGTCCCACACATCCAAGGTAATGACTACCTATTCCTTAATAATAGTGATAGTCTTACCACTTAAAGGATTCAAGAACAGAAAGACTTAAACTTTAGGGTAGGTTCCTCATAGTTACTTGCTCACCATTTAAAAACTTTTCAAACACTTCACAAATTTCAAACAATTTTCAAACACAAGTTTTTTACGCATCCGTACATGGATCATTATCAAACTCTTATGAAAATTTCTATTCACACACTTCACCTTTTCAAAAACAATTTAAAGTGAGCTAAGTAACTAAGAGCCCATGGATAACCATGGATGTAAAGGGTGCTAACACCTTCCCTTTACATAACCTACCCCCCGGACCCAAAAATCTTTTAAAAGGTCTTTCCTGTTCTTTTATGCCTTTCCTTTGGATAAAATAAAAGTCGGTGGCGACTCTTGCTATCCGCAACATAACTAAAGTCAGTTCTCCCACCGTGTTACAGAACTGGCGACTCTGCTGGGGATTTAATATTAAAGAGGGGTACCCTTAGGAATTAAATCACTTTAAATTGTTTGCCTTGTTTGCTTTATATTATCTTGTTAGGGTGCTCTTATGTGTGAAAGATCCTAACCCGGATCTAGTGTACCTTAGGTAAATGGCAATAGACCAAGGAAAATGTACGACGTATATCGATATGGTTGATCTGGTGGCCATAGTTAGTGTGACTTCTTGGTTGGTGCTTATGTTCCTTAAGTCAAGTTGAGGATAATATGAGGCTGCCATATGTTGTCAATGCACTAACTAACTTTTAGAACCCTAGTTAACTCATCTTGGCCTTTAGAAAGTAGTGAGGTAACCGGCTTTGGTGCAGACTGAAGTTGGTTGACACTCGATACTACACTCATTGAGATCTTAAACTTGGAGGGTTTTGGTTGGCAAGTAAGTTGCCTTCTGATCAACCACCCTTGTGAAGGATCAATGATATTGAGATCCCTTAGAACCTGGTTACTTTTGTAGGACAGGATGAACCATCTAACTTCAGGGGAGGGTACTTACCTTTGAACCTCATGCAAGCCTTTAAACCTAGGGCTATTGTGTGACTTGCTTGTGTGTGCCACATGTTTGTGATTGAGCATAACATCATGACATCATCATGCATCATAAGCATAGCATTTTCACTAACCATTTCAAGGACCAAAGGATTTATCTTTGTTCTTTGATTGCAGGTCATGGCTTCTGCTCGTAGAAACACCATCAGAATCAATTTCGTGGGCATACCTGCTAAGCTTAAAGAGTTGGTTTCTCAAGTGTCTGATCATTCCCAGTTCATCAAGAGACATGGTCACCTATTGGATCTAGTCACTTCAGGGTTCAATGAAGACATGATGAGTGTTCTGTTTCAGTTCTTTGATCCTAAGCACCATTGCTTCACATTCCCCGACTACCAGCTGGTTCCTACCATGGAGGAATTCTCTAAACTTCTGGGTATACTTGTTCTTGATCAGAAACCATTCTCAGGCTTGGAAAGAGAGCCTAAACCTGAGGTTATTGCTGCAGCTCTACATCTGAAGAAGTCTGACATTGTTCTAGAAACGAGAAGCGGAGTCAAGGGTATTCTTGCTAAAGTTTTGATAGAGAAGGCTCAAATGTTCTTGAAGGCTATGAGCTATGATGCTTTTGAGGATATCTTAGCCTTACTGATTTATGGCTTAGTGTTGTTCCCCAATCCAGATCAGTTCATAGATGTGCATGCCATCAACATATTCCTGAGTCACAATCCAGTGCCTATATTGCTTGGGGACATCCTGCATTCTCTTCACACCCGTACTACAAGGGCAAGAGGAACTTTGATGTGCTGCATACCTTTGCTTTCTAGGTGGTTTATTTCTCACCTTCCTCGCTCAGTAATGAAAAATGAGCAAGGATTCAGATGGTCCAAGATGATCATGTCACTTTCTCACTCAGATATCCATTGGTGCTCCAAATCTATGGAGAATGTCACCATCATTGACCGTTGTGGGGAGTTTCCTAATGTGCCACTTCTAGGCATAAGAGGAGGCATCACCTACAACCCTTCACTAGCTTTACGACAGTTTGGTTATGCTCGGAGTGATGGTCCACATGACATGCTGATTCAGGGCATTGTGTTTGATTACGACAACGATCTTCAGGGTTACCGTCAGAGATTCATACGAGCCTGGGGAAAAGTAAACAGGGTTGACAGCAAGACACTGGAGCCTAAGTACACTATTCCTATGGAGGCTTATCTCAGATGGGTGCGATCTCGTGCTCAGACTCTCATGATGCCATATCCCGCTATCCTGCCAGTTACCATGGAACCTGTTGCTGAAGGAGACACTGCTTATACCATCCTTCACCCAGACATGCCTACTGACATGGAAGATTTACAAAGATCCTAGATCCAGTTGAAGGAGCAAAGGGATACTTTCGAGGCTCATTACAAAGCAAGCCAAGAAAGAGTCCTAGAACTAACAAAGCAACTTCATGAGGAACGGAATCTCAACTCATATCTCAACACAAAGAGGAAACGTCCATGGGAGACTTAAAACCCCATCTTTTGTACTTATTTCATTTTCATTTTTGTAAGCCCAAGAGGCAAAACAAATTTATTACTAATAAAAGTTTACTTTCTTGTCTGTCTAAGCAAATTTAAATCCTGCGGTCCTTGAAAACATTGCATACGCATTAAAACATCATATCATTGCATCACAGGTTTATTTGTGCACAGGTTTCTCATCTTCTCGCTGTTTATTTCAGCAATGGCTCTTGAACAATCAGTTAAGGATCTCCAGGCACAGAACGCACAGTTCCAAGAGCTAATCCTGAACCTATCCAAGGGGCAGGATGAATTGAAGACACTGCTGGCCAAGAAGACTAAGAAGACTGGAAGGTCAGGTGGCCTGCTCAACATGGGAAGAAGGTTCAGAGGTCCTGTCAAGACCAAAGAACAGGTTGAAGACTATGAATCTGAAGAATCTGAGAAAGAGGTAGGCAGTCTCCACCACACAATGGGGGATTCTGATTCTGAGGCTAATTATTACCATGATCCTAATGAAGACAAATTCAAGATGCTGGTGGATAGAATGGATGCTATGGAGTTGCAGAAATCTTCTGGGCTGGATTTTGAAGATTTGAGTCTGATATCTGGGGTAGTCATACCCATTGGTTTCAAGGTTCCTACCTTTGTTGTTTATGATGGGGTCTCCTGTCCCAAGCTGCATTTGAGGTCTTATGTCAGAAGAATTCAACCTCATACTGCTGACAAGAAGTTGTGGATCCACTTTTTCCAAGAGAGCTTATCTGGAGCTCAGTTGGAGTGGTATTATCAATTGGAGAGTGTCAACATCAGGGATTGGAATGATCTTGCTGAAGCTTTCTATAAGCAGTATCAATACAATGCTGACTTAGCTCCCACTCGCATGCAGTTGCAAAGCATGTCTATGGGTGCCAAGGAAAGTTTTAAGGAGTATGCTCAGAAATGGAGAGACTTAGCTGGAAGAGTTCAACCCCCTTTGACCGACAGGGAATTGGTTGATATGTTCATGTGTACGCTGAATGGTCCGTTTTACAGTCATGTCATTGGAAGCTCATCATCTGGCTTCACTGAGTTGATCATGACAGGAGAGCGAGTGGAAAATGGTATAAAGAATGGCAAGATCTAGGTGGGTACTTCTTCATCAGGTGCTGCAAAGAAGCCTCCCACTGGGAAAAAAGAATCTAATGTTGTTTATGGTCAGCCTGATCGTAACAGAAGGCATCAGTCTGTTAGTGCAGTTCATATTTCAAATCCAACTCCTGCAACAACAGAGCAGCCACAGGGCAACCAACAGAGGGCTAGAAGGCAGTTCACGAAGATCAACATGTCACTGGCTCAGGCATTACAACATTTGTTGAAAGCTGAACTCATTACTTTGAAGGAGGCTCCTCAGAATCCTAATGTTACCTCACCCAGGTACAATCCCAATGCACGATGTGCATATCATTCAAACTGTCAGGGTCATGATACTAATAACTGCTGGGTCTTGAAGAACAAAATTCAAGATATGATTGAGGCTGGAGAGATTGAGTTTGACCCACCAGGTACTCCAAATGTGATTACTGCTCCAATGCCAAATCACGAGAAGACTGTCAATGCCATTGATGAAGATCTACATGTCTATTCAGTTATGGAGTTGACCACACCATTGTCTGTTATCAAGAAGAAGTTAGTACAGGCTGGGCTCTTTCCAGGTTGTCGTGAAGATTGTTTGTATTGTACCTATAAGCCAGATAGTTGCTTCAGATTGAGAGATGGAATTCAACGTCTCATGGATAAGTATACTATAGTGTTTGAGAGGACCCCATCGTCTGTAGAAAGTATGGTGGATCATCTTACTCGAGGTAGGAAGATTGAAGAGGTTGATATGGTTGACAAAGTACCGGTAAGAATCACTTCAAAGAGACCTGTTAAAATCACCCATCAGGGTCCAATCAAGATCACTGCTGAAGGCCCTGTGAAAGTTGTTGCTGAAGCCAGAGTGGCTCCTCTGATCATTACTACTCCTGGTCCTATTCCATATACATCTGATAAAGCTGTGCCTTGGCACTATGGGTCTGATGTTTACATCCATGGTGTTAAGCAAGAACCCTTAGCTGATGTGCCTGTTGATATTGATAATATTGTTGGATCTAGCAAGATCACACGTAGTGGAAGAGTCTTCTCACCTCCAGTTACTTCCAAGAATGCAGTTACTCCTGCTGCTACCTCTACCACTGACGCTCGGGGCAAGGGTCCTGTTATTGAGCCCATATCTGCTGATGTGCCAGCTGCTGATGATCTCTCTAAGCAGATGGAAGAAGTATTGAAAATCATTCGCAAGAGTGATTATGACATTGTTGATCAGTTGGGACATACTCCCTCAAAGATTTCTATGTTGTCCTTGTTATTATGTTCTGAAGCTCATGCAAAAGCTTTGATCAAGTTTCTGAAGACTGCTCATGTGCCCAATGCCATTTCTGTTGACCAGTTTGAGAATTGTGTTGCCCACCTGACTTATGATAATGGGTTGGGATTTTCTGATGCTGATTTAACCCCTGCCAAGAGGGATCATAACAGGGCCTTGCATATTTCAATTGAATGCAGGGGCACTACCCTGTCACATGTATTGATAGACAATGGTTCCTCTCTAAATGTGTTGCCCAAGGAAGTCCTGAACAAGCTGAGTCCTGAAGATGCTGTGCTGAAGCCCAGTAATATTGTGGTAAAGGCTTTTGATGGTTCTAGAAGAGTAGTGCATGGGGAAATTGATCTTCCAATCAAAGTTGGCTCCCAAGTTTTTACTGCTACATTTTATGTGATGGATATTCGTCCTTCATACTCTTGTCTGCTTGGTCGTCCCTGGATCCATGGGGCAGGTGTTGTAACCTCTACATTATACCAAAAGTTGAGATATCCGGTGGAAGGAAAGGTTGTTACTGTCTATGGAGAGGAAGAATATTTTGTCAGCCATGTGAATACCTTCAAGTATCTGGAAGTGGAAGGTGAATACATTGAAACTCCGTGTCAGACGTTTGAAGTGGTTCCCTGGATTGTTAATGATTATGTAGCTCCTCCTGTTGCGAAGAAAGTTCTTGTGGTCACCAGAAAACCTCCAACAATGGCAATGGCCTCCCTCAATGATGCTAGAGCTGTGGTGGATGAAGGTGGTTGTACTATTTGGGGTCAGCTTCCTGATATTCCATACAAGTCTGACAAGTTTGGTTTGGGTTTCACTGCAGAGTCCCAGAAGGCTGTTCGTCGTGCTCGTGCTGTTCGTATCACCAATCAAGGGGTTATGAAAGATCAGATCAATGCTGTGGGAGACTATGATGAAAACTACAATCTGGATGCTTGGATTTTTCCTACTGTGGGTGCTGGACTCAATAATTGGAAAGCTGAAGATGTTATCCCTATCTCCTTTAGTCAGGAGTAAATACTATTACTGTGTTGTTGCTTTTAAATTTGTAATTTCTTGAACAATTAAAACTCTTAAGCCTTGTGCCTTACCCGGGGCATAATGGTATGCTTGTTACGGGCTGTCATTTCATTTGCATACTTCATTCAATAAAATCAGTGGACGTTTCGTTTTAGTAAATATTGTGTTCCTTGTCTTTCTTTTTTCTTTTACTTTTACTTTATCAGCTATGTGTTCTTACACACACCCACATCACTAAAATGCAGATCCTCATCCACTCTGGATCCTGTTAATAACAGTTCTACTATTGCCAATTATAATTTCGAGAATCCGATCTATCAAACTGAAGATGGAAATGAGGACGATTGTGAAATACCTGTAGAGCTTGCTAGGTTATTACAACAAGAAGAGAAAGCTATACAGCCACATGAAGAGCCAGTTGAAGTTGTGAATCTGGGAACTGAAGAAAACAGAAAAGAGGTCAAGATAGGGGCTGATTTAGAGGACAGTGTCAAGAGCAGATTAATTCAGATGTTACGTGACTATGTGGAGATCTTTGCTTGGTCTTATGAAGATATGCCAGGGTTAGATACAGACATTGTGGTTCACCGTTTACCTGTAAAAGAAGATTGCCGCCCAAAGAAGCAGAAGGTTCGTCGTATGCGTCCTGAAATGTCAGAAAAGATCAAGGTAGAGGTAATGAAACAGTTCAATGCAGGGTTCTTAGCAGTGACTTCCTATCCTCAGTGGGTTGCAAATGTGGTACCAGTTCCTAAGAAAGATGGTAAGGTACGTATGTGTGTAGACTACAGAGATTTGAACAAAGCTAGCCCCAAAGATGACTTTCCACTTCCTCATATTGATATCCTGGTAGACAACACTGCTCAGCATAAGGTATTCTCTTTTATGGATGGTTTCTCTGGTTACAATCAAATCAAGATGGCTCCTGAAGACATGGAGAAGACAACATTTGTGACACAGTGGGGCACCTTTTGTTATAAGGTGATGCCATTTGGTTTGAAGAATGCAGGGGCAACATATCAGCGTGCTATGGTGGCTTTGTTTCACGATATGATTCATCATGAGATAGAGGTATATGTGGATGATATGATAGCCAGGTCCCAGAATGAAGAGAAACATCTTGATCATTTGCATAAATTGTTCGAGAGGTTGAAGAAATACAAGTTGAGATTAAACCCAAACAAGTGCACTTTTGGAGTTAGATCTGGTAAACTCCTGGGTTTTATTGTCAGTGGAAAAGGTATCGAAGTGGATCCTGCAAAAGAGAAAGCTATACGAGAGATGCCAGCTCCCCGTACTGAGAAGGAGGTTAGAGGTTTCTTGGGACGATTGAATTACATTGCAAGATTTATTTCCCAGTTAACTGCCATCTGTGAGCCAATCTTCAAGTTGTTGAAGAAAGATCAGGTGATGGAATGGAATGATGAGTGCCAGACTGCCTTTGATGAAATCAAGAGATATCTGCTAGAACCACCAATTTTGATGCCACCAGTTGATGGAAGACCCTTGATTATGTACTTAACAGTGTTAGACAACTCAATGGGGTGTGTGTTGGGGCAACATGACGAGTCTGGTCGAAAAGAGCAGGCAATATACTACCTTAGCAAAAAGTTTACCGACTGTGAAACAAGATACTCACTGCTCGAGAAAACTTGCTGCGCTTTGGCATGGGCTGCTCGCCGACTAAGACAGTATATGTTGACCCATACTACCCTGTTGATTTCAAAAATGGATCCAATCAAGTATATATTTGAGAAACCTGCTCTCTCTGGAAGAATTGCGAGATGGCAAATGATCTTGACAGAATATGATATACAGTATACTACTCAGAAGGCCATCAAAGGAAGTGTTGTTGCTGATCATTTGGCTCATCAAGCAGTGGATGATTATCAGTCAATGAATTTTGAGTTTCCTGATGAAGACATTATGATTATTACCAAAGAACCTGGACAATATGACGGACCTGAACAAGGATCCCGATGGACTATGGTTTTTGATGGTGCCTCTAATGCACTTGGTAATGGTGTTGGTGTTGTAATTAGTTCCCCTGAAGGTTGTCATACCCCGATTACTGCCAGACTTTGTTTCTATTGTACCAATAACATGGCTGAGTATGAGGCATGTATCCTGGGTATTAAAGCTGCTATTGATATGAAGATTCAGCTCCTTGATGTGTATGGAGATTCAGCCCTGGTAGTAAGTCAGATTAAAGGAGATTGGGATACCAAACATGATAACCTCATTCCTTACAGAGAGCATGTGTTGTCTTTGATCCCACATTTCAAAGAGATTACCTTTGGACATATTCCACGGAGAGAGAATCAATTGGCAGATGCATTAGCCACCATGGCATCCATGTTTGAGATCAGTTGGAATGATGAAGCTCCCAAGATTACTATTGATAGATTTGAAAAGCCTGCATAATGCAATGAAATTGACACAGAAGGGGCAGAGGAGAAGCCTTGGTTCTATGAAGTGAAAAGATATCTTGAAGCTCAGGAGTTCCCTGAAGGGGCATCTGTCAAAGATAGGAAGTTCCTGAGAAGGTTCTCTGCTAAGTTCTTTTTGAGTAATGGGATTTTGTACAAGCGCAATCATGATTCAACTATGCTTCGTTGTGTGGATAAGAAGGAAGCTACAGAAATTATGGAAGAGATGCATGATGGGACCTTTGGCACTCATTCTAGTGGTCATACTATGGCAAAGAAGATATTGAGAGCAGGTTACTATTGGTCTACCATGGAAGCTGATTGCTATCAACATTCCAGAACGTGTCACAAATGTCAAATCTATGCTGATAAAGTACATATACCTCCATCACCATTGAATGTGTTGACTGCTCCTTGGCCTTTTGCCATGTAGGGCATTGATATGATTGGTGAAATCAAGCCTACTGCTTCTAATGGGCATCGTTTCATCCTGGTTGCTATTGATTACTTCACGAAGTGGGTGGAGGCAGCTTCATTTGCATCTGTTACCAAGAATGTTGTGGCTCAATTCATTAAGAATAATCTCATATGTAGGTATGGCATCCCTGAAAGGATTATCACTGACAATGGCTCTAATCTGAACAACACTATGATTACTGATCTCTGCACGCAGTTCAAGATTAAGCATCACAACTCTTCTCCGTATCGTCCAAAGATGAATGGGGCAGTGGAAGCTGCTAATAAGAACATTAAGAAGATTGTACAGAAAATGACTGTTACTTATAAGGATTGGCATGAGATGTTACCATTTGCTCTTCATGGTTATCGTACTACAATACGAACTTCAACAGGGACAACCCCATTCTCCTTAGTCTATGGTATGGAAGCAGTTCTGCCCATTGAAGTTCAGATTCCTTCCTTAAGAATTATGAAGGATGCAGGCTTGGATGAAGATGAGTGGATTCAGACTCGACTTGACCAGATAAATTTGATTGATGAGAAGAGGCTAGCAGCAGTTTGTCATGGCCAGATGTACCAGAAGCGAATGATCAAAGCTTTTAACAAGAAGGTTAAGCCGAAGGTATATCAGGCTGGTGACTTGGTAATCAAGCGTATCATATTACCACAGGGTTATCCTAGGGGCAAGTGGACTCCAACATATGAAGGACCATTTGTAGTCAAGACAGTGTTCTCAGGAGGTGCCATGATACTGACTACAATGGATGATGAAGACTTCCCACAGCCTGTAAACGCAGACATAGTTAAAAAATACTACGCTTAAAAAGAGACCCGCTAGGTTGACAGGCCTAGGCAAAAATTAGGGATATATATAAAAAAAGATGTACACCCGGCAAGTCGAAAACCTGAAAAGGCGGCTTGGGCAAAAAAGGGTATCCCGGTGGATTGAAAACCTGAAAGGGCAATCCAGGCAAAAGTTAGGGATTAAAGCGTATGACTATGTCTCGTTTGGATCACCCATGAAACTGCAACCAGCTGTACTACTTACTCAAGCTCAAACAGATAAATCTCAATCCAATCATTTTCGTCTCAACAGCAGAAGATGAGATACTTGAAGATAATGGCAATAGTAGAGTTGAAACTCAATAGGATCATTTCACACATAGCTGATTCTCTTTGTTTTGTAAAAACTTTATGACAAAATCCTCTTACTAAGGTTTATGTCTCTTTGTACAAATTTACCCATGTATGGGTCACTCTTTGATATAAATAAATTCAATCTTTTGAATCCAGATTTACTTTTACCCTATTTACCTAAGCGAAACGTCCATTGGTTGTGTTTGAATGTATTATGCTTTTGAATATGATTGATGTTTACCAGAAATGCATGTATGTTTTTTTAATATGATTGATGTTTACCAGAAATGCATAAAAATGCAGTAATAGTATTTACTAAGGACGAACGAGGGAAGGATTTCAACGAAGATTCGCCGGTTCATCTCTACAAAACAGTTACAAATCCCCAGTAGGACAAATCCATCTTCATAAAGTCACATCTCCCCTGGAATTTATATCCATCTCTTTTATCCTCATACGGATATTCGGGAATTTACTTTCCAATAAGGGTACGACGAACGAAGACGGGATGTTATATCTACCCTACTATCAAACGAAGACGGAAGGTTATATATACCTTACTATCCCCAGCAGACGGGAGGTTATATATACCTTACTATCCCCAGCAGACGGAAGGTTATGTATAATATATTATCAAACAAGACGGGCCTAAGTTCCTCATATTCTTCAGCAACGAATCGGGATTTATTTTCCCTGGCCAGCAGTTGTTATATGAAGATATCCAGACGCTTCAGGCAGTGTCATATCATACATACATCATTTACATCATAACATCCATATACATAGATGCATAATACATTACTTAAGTGCATCATATTAAACATGCATGCATAATGCATAAACTAATATTATCATACAGAATGCTACCTTGTTTTCAGGTTAATTATCCAGCAAACAAACTTATGATTATCAGGATTGCTTTATCTTCCTGAAAGCACATCATCCATCAGGACTGCTTTATCCTCCTGAAGACTTATCATCTCTCAAGACTGCTTCATCCTCTTGGGAACATATTACTACACCAGGACTGCTTCATCCTCTTGGGAACATATTACTACCTCAGGGTTGCTTTATCCCCCTGACAGCTTCTTTACCTCAGGGTTGCTTTATCCCCCTGACAGCTTCTTTACCTCAGGGTTGCTTTATCCCCCTGACAGCTTCTTTACCTCAGGGTTGATTTATCCCCCTGACAGCTTCTTTACTTCAGGATTGCTTCATCCTCTTGAAATCATATCATTACCTCAGGACTACTCTATCCTCCTGACAGCTATCATTATACTTCCATATGTTGGACTGCTTCATCCTCCAAGACATGTATCTGAAGAATTTTCCTCCAAGTGGCATCTTTAAGCCCACTCAATCATATTCAACTAGCCATCTGTATCACTCTATGCACTGGTGAGTGCAAATTTTTGGGCTTTTGTGTTCAATCTCCTTCAACCTTTCAGGTCACGACTGGCAAACATACCAATCTAACCCCTCAGGTTTCAGAAAATTGAACAGGGGCAGCTGTTGCACCCCAAAATTTCCCCTCACAATACAAGACTTTGTGTTCTAAGAAGGTTCACAAGGTTCACAAGCTTCCCAACACTTACAAGACCTTTCATGAGGTTCATAAAGTCTACAAGTCACTTCTTGAAGGTTCACAAGGTTCACAAGATTCACAGTGTTTACAAAACCTTTCATGAGGTTCATGAAGTCTACAAGTCACTTCATGAAGGTTCACAAGGTTCACAAGGTTCACAATACCTCCCATGAGTATCACAAGACATTTTATGAAGGTTCACAAAGTTCACAACTGGTCAGAAGAGTTGACAATTCCCTCAGACAATGCACCTCCTAAGCAGTGCATCCAAAACTAGGGTTTTGACTTTAATCAGGCTAAATGAACTTCCAAGACTTCAAATGAGCTTCATAACATCTTATATGTGTGTAAGAACCCCCATGACAAGTTTCAAGACTTTTCTCAGAAGTTTGCTCAGTCAGATGATCAGATAAGTCAAAATCAGTCAATGCAGTTAAAAGGTCAAACTGAGGTCAACTGGGGTCAAACCAAAGTCAAACTTCATGATTTTTTGCCAACATCAAGTATATGAAGTAAAATTCATCATTTGATCAAGGGTTGATCATGATTCATCAAGGAGATTCCAGATAATCAAGAATCAGGAGTTTCTAAATTAGGGTTTTCTTAGTAAAAGTCAACTGAACTTTGACCAGCCATAACTTTCACATACTTCATCACCAAGTCTCCACTCAAAGCTCATTTTGAAGGAAATTGAATTCTCTACAACTTTGTGTCTCACAAGCCAAGCCCAAAAATGCTTCATTTGGAAGGTATGAGCTAAGACATTATAGGTCCTTTTGAAAGTCAACAAAAAGTCAACAACTTCAAAAGGGCATAACTTGAGATTGGTAAATGATATGGACATGAAACCAGTGGGGTTGTTTATAGGACTCTTCAAGCTTTCCAAAATGTCCAAAAACACCCTCATACCATTAAAATTGAAGGATATGTGCCCTTGCAAAGTTGGGAAATTTTGAGTTGGTTTATGATGAAAATGGAGGTCTAAAACCAATTTCTTCCAAATGGGCTTGCCAAATAATGACCCAACCCATACAATGACTTCATGCACGACCCAAACCATTAAAAATCAGAATTTTTATTATTTTATTTTTATTTATTTTGATTTAATCCATTAAAAATCATTTTAAATAAAAATAAAATATGAAAATGTAAGATTTGATGGAGATTAAGCTTCTAGAAAGTCTTAAATTTGATTTGAATTGAAGAGGAAGGAAATCATAAGGATTAGCCAAAGATAGCAAGTATTCACACATGAATATTTGATTTTTAAGGCATGATCAATTTGAATCTTTTCATATCAAAATTTCCACACAACCATTCAATTTTATGACCTAAATTCAATCACCTATAAGTACATAACTCATTGCAATCACCAAGCCACGAATTCAGCAACCCCAAGAGTAAGTTCCATTGTTCAAAAATCCTCCACAAAACTCACATTCGGTTTTTGATTTCCAGGGCTCTAGAAGGTAAAACAAGAACATAGCAAGACTCTTTAGACTTCCCTGATCATGAACCATCACTCATATGCATCGAAAACATGCCATGATGCTTAACCCGAAGCTTGCTTGTTCTTGAAAATATTTTTTTCGATTCCATTAATTGGCTGCATATTAATGAATTTTGTTTGCATAATCTTGTTTGTGATGTTGTGTAGATTGTTTCTGGATCATTAAACCAAAGCTTCACTGCCTAGAATGGATTCGGCCATGATTAGGGTTTGGACCTCCAAATTAGGGTTCTTCGATTCATTAAATATAAATGAATTTTGAGAACATAGGAATGTTGTATGGACTGTGAGGATCATAAAACACTAATTAATTTCATGAATCGATACTGTTTTGTGGATGTTTCATTTTCGCAGGTTTGAAACAATGAAGAACACGCAGCAAGATTCGCAGGAAAAAAGGCAGCAAGATTCGCAGGAAATTTGGAGAAGAAGAAGCTGTTTGGCGCGTTCTGGAAATTCAAATTATAGTTTAAAAATATTATGTTTTATTATTGGTTTATTATCACAAGCGCGTGCTTGTCCCAGTGGTTGACTGCTTGGTCTTGGACATTCGAAGCAAAGGGCAGGGGTTCGAACCCTGGCTTTGGTTCCTTTTTATTTCTTTTTCCAGGAATTAAGCTGTTATAATATATTATGTATTATTCTCATTCCGTTTACAGATGTGCTCACCTAGCAGGGATGGTTATGCGTGTATGTGTTTGTTCAAGAGGTCCTGGGTTCAATCCTCCCCCAGGCCTTTTGGTTTTCTCTTATTTTTTTGTGATTTTTCAAGACATGGCATAAAACAAATTTGATCTATTCCTCTAGCATCTGTGCGCTGATGGCCTGGTGGTGTGTTTTGTGGCTGGCAAGCAGGACGTCCTGGGTTCAAAACCCAGCCAGGTAAGTTCTTTTTTACCATTTTTCTGTTTTAATTTATTTAATTTGCTTAATTGTTTTCTTATTGTTAATTAAAAAATAAATTATGCATGTATATATATTTAATAAATATCTAAAACAACATTTATATTTTCTAAAATTCTAAACTTTTATTTTTCTCAATTTAAATTTTTTTATTATGTAACTAAATTATAATATATGTATGTTTATTTAAATAATTTTGTATATTATATTATAAACCCTAAAAATATTTTCTAATAAACCCTAAAACCCTAATTTATTTTTCTATAAGCAAATGTTAAAACCTAATTTTATTTCTCTAACTTTATTTTTGTAAATATGATATTTAATATAAATATAATTATTATGTACATATTTATTTTTCTAACTTTATATTTAATATAATTGAATCTTGTAAATATGCTTATAATCAATTTTTTTTTATATTGTTTCTATAATTTGTTCATAATCTAAATTTCATTCTTTTAACAAAAATATATGTTTAAAAAAATAATTAAATTTATGCTAATATTGTAATTATTTTTTTTTATGTTTATAATTTATAATCTTAGATTTTATAATTAAATTGTTCATATTGCTTTAATAATTTCTAATTCTTATTTATTATTTTATTTTGTTTATTATTATTACTAACCATATTATTATTATTTCACTAACCGTATTTATTTTTTAATTTTTATTATTACTAACCCTTATTATATTATTGTCTATTTATTTATTTTTATTTATATTTTGCTTCTATATTTATTTTTGCTATTTATTTGCTTATTAATTATTATTGTAATTGCTCCTTGGTGTAAATTTTTGTAAATATTTAATTTATTTAATTATCATGCCATGGTTAGTAAATAGGGAGTGCAACATGTTTGTATGATTAAAATTAACTTAGCTCATTTAAATTATAAGATAAATATTTAAAATTGAACACTCACACACGTAAGTCGATCTTTGATCGCCATCTCACTTTCTAGGGTTGCCTCTCAATGTTGCCTAATCACAAGGTCAAGTAGGGTGTATAAAGCAAAAATCCCTTAAAAGAAAAGTCATCTAGTCCTTTCATAATCAAAGATCAAGTCCCTTAAACAGTTGCCTTTGTAATGATCTTGTCCCTTTCGAATAATGATGACAGTCCCTCCAAAAATGCTTAATACACCCTACAGTTGCCTACATTAAACAGATGACCCTTACTTGTCCCACACATCCAAGGTAATGACTACTTATTCCTTAATAATAGGGATAGTCTTACCACTTAAAGGATTCAAGAACAGAAAGACTTAAACTTTAGGGTAGGTTCCTCATAGTTACTTGCTCACCATTTAAAAACTTTTCAAACACTTCACAAATTTCAAACAATTTTCAAACACAAGTTTTTTACGCATCCGTACATGGATCATTATCAAACTCTTATGAAAATTTCTATTCACACACTTCACCTTTTCAAAAACAATTTAAAGTGAGCTAAGTAACTAAGAGCCCATGGATAACCATGGATGTAAAGGGTGCTAACACCTTCCCTTTACATAACCTACCCCCCGGACCCAAAAATCTTTTAAAAGGTCTTTCCTGTTCTTTTATGCCTTTCCTTTGGATAAAATAAAAGTCGGTGGCGACTCTTGCTATCCGCAACATAACTAAAGTCAGTTCTCCCACCGTGTTACACATGCTACTGCACATTTGTATGGGGTAATATGGTAACTTGGAGAAGCAAGAAACAATCTTTTGTGGCTAGGAGAAGCACAGAAGCAAAATTCAGAGCTATGTCACATGGTATTTGTGAAGGAATTTGGCTTAAGTGAATTCTAAATAAGATCAAAATTCCTACCAATCACCCCATGAAGATACTATGTGATAACAAGGCGGCTATTAGCATTTCGAAAGAACCCGATACAATATGATAGAATAAAACATGTAAAGATAGACAGACACTTCATCAAAGAGAAAATTGATCGTGAAATTATAAGTTTTAACCATATTCCATCATGCCAGTAAACTCCAGACATTCTAACAAAATCACTTCCAAGGAACATATACGAGAATATCATATTCAATCTGAGTATGATAGACATCTACCACCCAGATTGAGGGGGAGTGTGGAAAAATCAATACAAAATCAAATGATTATGTTTGTACAATCCATTAGGATTAGGATTAATGTAATTAATTAGCTATTATTTCTTGTTCTTTTCTATAATTAGAATTAGCTCTTATGGCAAATTAATTCCTCTGATTCTTAGGACATGTTTCTCTTTCAAATATTGTCTTGTGTATTCTATAAATACAGTATATGTAATTCTCATCAAACACAAGGAAATATAAAATATATTTCTACACTAATCAATTAAGTGAGAACTAGAGGTCGACAAAAGCCATATTTTGGTCTCCTGTCTTATAAATTGTTTTTACAGCTTAGTTTAGTTGTTTTGCACCTAAAACTTTTAATCATCACCTTAGATTTACATAGCAATAGTAGATAACAGTAGGTTGATAAACAATCCCTATGGGTTTGATAAGCTTTTATATTAATACGATATTTTTGGGCACTTACGGACATGTCATGTTTTTGGTGTCGTCGTGGACCCAATTGTCAATATCTTGATTTCATTGTTGTGTCGTATAAACTAAGGTACTTTTCATTTCCCCTTCTTTCGATTGTATGCGAAGTACCTGCTCAACCGAAAACGAGTTTGAACATCCGATTGACGAAGTCGAGCGTTTTATTCCCCTAAGACGCCAAATATAACAACTTTGTGCCCAATTTACCATCCATATGATTGCGAACAAAGAACATCCTCTTAAGTATTATGTCGTCTCATCCCAGGACGAGCGTCATTCGAGCATTGTCTACCTAATGTTCAAGCTAACAACTTTGAACTCAGACCTTCTCTGCTGCAAATCATGCAACATAACTAATTCTCCATAAGCCCTAAGGAGGACCCAAATCTACATCCTTTTTTGTTTTTGTGGTATGCCGACACGTACAAGAGCAATGGTGTTGATCCCAAAGCCACTCGATTATGTATTTTTTCCTTTTCCCCCAAGAATAGAGCCAAAGATTGGATACGGTCCCTCCTAGCTAATTGTATCATGACATGGAACGAGCTTAAGAAGGTGTTCCTAGCCCTATATTTTTTGTCGTCGAAAACAACAGTTTTAAGGAATCAAATCACTTATTTTTGACAAGCTGATGAATAATATCTCTTTGAGTCGTGGAAGAGATACAAAGATATGATGAGGCTATGGCCCCATCATGACTTAGAGCAGTGGCTAATTATCCATGCTTTTTATAGGTCTCTTATATAACATGAGGATGACAGTTGATGATGCCACTGAACGAACTTTAAAGGACAAAACTTTCGCCATGGCCTATAATCTTATTGAAAATATGGCCCAAAACCATTACCAGTTGGGTAGCGAGCACACCCCTAATGAAAAGTCACAAATTAAAGGCGGTGTGTATGAAGTAAAAGACCTAGATCATGTAAGTGTTAAGGTAAATCCTGAAGGTGAGAAAAATACACAAGAAGGGGGATTGAATTGTGTTCTCCAATTTACTTTACTTCTGAACGGAGTTCAAATTCTAAACAATCTACTCAAATTATGATAATATAGATACAACAAAATAATAATCAAAAGCAAGTAAATGATAAATGAACACACATCATTTATCTTGGTTCCCTTCAAACCGAGATTAGTCCAGTTCTCTTGCATCACAAGAGATTTTCCAGTATAATCAAATCATGAATACAGTTGCTTATGCCCTTGATCATAAGACTTTCCTTTGCTCAGACCTACAGCCTAAGACTTGTTTGCTCAATCAACACCTGATCAAGACTTTCTTCTTAGATCCTCAGATCCTAATACTTTTATGTTAATGCTCTAAAGTACAAGACTTCCTGCTTAGATCCTCAAATCCTAAGACTTTCCTACTTATACCCTCAAGTACAAGACTTCATGCTCATACTCACATACTAAGACTTTCCTTTTTAAATCCCACAGATTCAAGACTTCCTGCTCATACCCTTAAGTACAAGACTTTCTGCTCAGATTCCACGAATCCAAGACTTCCTACTTAAATCCCACAGATTCAAGACTTCTGCTTATACCCTCAAGTATAAGACTTTCTTACTTAGATTCCAAGAATCCAAGACTTTCTGCTTAAATCCCACGGATTCAAGACTTTTGCTCATACACTCAAGTATAAGGCTTTCCTGCTCAGATTCCACGAATCCAAGACTTCATTGCTTAGACCTATTGTCCACAAATTTCCTATTTGATCAACAATTTGTTCAAGACTTTAATGCTCAAATACATAGTAAGAGACTTAATTGGCCCAAGCTCACAGCAAGAGACTTTGATGCCCATGCACATAGCAAGAGGCTTTCTTTGTAAACTACTAAATAACCTATTTAATAGAATAGACAACAAGGTGTGCTTGATATACAATTAAACTTACAGGGCAATAACTATAACAAAGATCATAACTATTAAGATTTCTAAGATATTCAATCTTTAAGAAATCTTAAGGGTTTATACAATTTACAACAGATAACGAAAACTTTGCATACTTGATGTTGTTGTTTATCTTATTATTCTTCCATGTTGATAGAAACGTGAAATGCTCCTTTTCTTCTTGGACCTCTTTCTTTATTCCTTGTTGTTGATCCAGATTGAATCTTCAGCTACTTAAATAACAGATACAAAAGAATAGCCATTGGAAGATATAACTTACACAAGTGTCTTTGTGATTCCATAGTACTAAGAGACGATGGAGATAGATACACAAAAAGATCTTTATCCATTGTGTAACATGTTTAACCATAATGTCTTCCTTGTGAGTTGTACTATAGATCTGTTGAGAGTGGATATCTGTAAAACGTGTCAACTCTCCTTGATCCATGTGTACATAGACTCTAACTGACAAATTGATTTGACTATGTAGCTTGCTTTATGTAGTACAATTGACCTAAATTTGTCTATGATTCTGAATGATCATCAGAAGCTGATACATTCAATAAGTGTATAGATAATATATTGCTCTTCTGATGTTGATACATTCAAATTCAGAATCTACGCCAACCTATATCATCAGACTTTACTTAAGAACGTTCTCCAGTCCTGAACCATCAGAAGTTAAGAACTCAACTTCTCTCTAATGTGTTCTCTTAACAAATTCTGAATAAATTCTCTTTAAGCTTAAGAACTTGCATACTTAGAACACATATTCAATAACAATATTGTTCTTTCAATAATTTGTTATCATAAAAACCTAAAGGATATATGTCATGAACAAATCTTGTTCTAAAAAATGCCCTTACTCAGAAGATTGAGAACCTAACTATTACTCACGAAGCTATAGTTAATCCTCTCTGTGAGATTTGTGGAGTGCAAAAACATATCACATATGACTTTCAATTGTTGTTTGAACCTTCCCACGACCAGGAAAATTATGCACAAGGTAACCTTTACTCAAACACATCCAATCCTTAATGGAGCAATCATCTTAATTTCTCCTACAAAAACAACAATACACTATTTGCACCAAGCCCACATCTCAATATTCCCCTGGGTTTCCAGTAATAAAGGATCCCCTGATGCTCCTTCCCAATGGGTTCCTTGTCCCATCATAAGTGGGAAATTTCATTTTGGAATAACGCAAAATCATACCTCCCCTCATTTGCGAGCTACTTTTTTTATCTATGCTTTATAGGTGCCACTCTTATTTCCTCCAACTCTTAAGTTGTCTTTTCTTGAATCGTTATTCGCTCCTCAAAATATGATAGAGAGGTTAGTAATCTCCTCTTCTATAAAAGTCTGCATGGGCATCATCTACTCTTCTAGAGCAATCTATCTGGTCATCATATGTTCCATGAACTCATTCCCTTCATAGATGATAGTAAATATGTGTTAACCATGTTGTCTCATGATAACAAATTGTTATGGTTCCTTGTCTGGGATTGTGTTGACACAATCCTAGACACGGGAGAAACTTTACTTCGACCTATGGTGAAGACAAAAGCTGATTCGTCGTTTACAAAATATCTTCTTGAATTCACAAGTATTATTTTTATGATAATTATTGATAATTTTCATCAAATAGGTTTACAAAAGAAGGGTACTAATTAAATTAAATTAAATTAGTAACTACTTTTAAAAAAAAAATACTATCATTTAAATTTATAATAATGTTAACTTATGTTTTAGGGGCACAAGTTAATAAAATCACTTATAGAAAGTTTGTATTAAAAAAAATAATTGAAAAATTAATTATATAATTTTATTAAATTGAATGTACAATTTTCAAGATAATATTTTTCAATTTAATTCTTAACGTATGCCTTTAAGGTTACAAGTTAGTATTACCCTTAAATTTAAATGATAATAATCCTAATTAATAAAAGAATTCAGTTTTAACCTCCAAATCTTATCCTAGAAATACTTAAATTCAAATTAAAAAATTCTTATATGCTAACCCATTTAAAATAAATAAAATAATAAATTAAAATAGAAATAATTAATCCTAATCAACAGTGCTAGAGGTCCATATCATTATGACAGAACAAAATTATATTTTTGTTTGTAGAATTAATGTTGTGTGGTAGATTTTGATATTGATATGTAAAGGTAAATAGTACTCTTTGAGTCAGCTCAAAAAATCATTTATTAATTATTTCTTGATACCTTTCAAAAGCATAAAAGACCTATTTATTTACACATTAACATAACTAAATTCTCAATTATTACTCTATCATAGACAAACGACGACAAATCTTCCCAGGTAGCATCTTATGATTGGCTGTGAGACCATTGCACCAAGAATTTCTTACAATTGTGGTGAGAGCATTATGATCATGGAGGCATGGGTCTAATGTGCATAACCACCCAAAACAATATCCAGTCCACAAATTGGTAAGACAAAAAGGTCCACTTCATTACTAGTGGCATCCCACTCATTTTTGCTGACTTGTTTGTTAGCTATATAGAATAAATGAGGTACTCTTGAACAAAATTATTCATTGAGATTTCAAGATAACGTAAAGAATTTGAAGGAGAAAAAAAAGTAAAATAAAAATGATATAATGAATAATAATAATGGTAAATGTGTGTACAAGAATTTAGAGAAAAAAATGAAAATGAAAATGGATAATGAAAAATTAAGGATTTCAAATATTGAAATTAAAGAATCAAAGAAAATTTAACTTTTTTACAATAAATAATTAAAATATATTTTATTGAAACTTAATCAAAATCATTCATAACACATGATGAGAAGTGAAGAACAAAAATTGTGCCGAAAAAACTTTGACCGTTACTAACAGGCGTTTGTAATTAAGGTCTCTATCTCTCTTTATAAGTATCTGTCACCAGTTTAATCCACTGCCACCCACCCACAAGGTCATCGCCATCATCGCCGTCGGAAATTAGTCGTCGGGTTACACTAGACGGGGTTTAAAACAAACTACATTTTGTAATTCACACTGATAAACATCCACAAGATGCTATTTGATATTGCAGAAATTCTATATATAGATATGGCAACTTGTTCCCCAAATAAGTTGAGTACAAATTCTCATCAAATAATTCTAGCTAATATGTAAATCTCGGGTAAAGCCTACCTAAACACCTGTACTAAAAGGAACTGGTAATCTTAACCAACAAGTCAATAATACAACCAATTTCACACCCACTGAAGACCTGCGTCTCTAATTAGAACATACTATACTCTCTAAAAGGCCAGTCAAACATATCAACAATTTGCAGCTCGACAAGTAGGCAAGGTTCAACCTTTTCCATGAACTTAGTGGTTGGCCAAGATTTTCAGTATCAGATTGTTAATGCTGTACGATATCTAAACTCTACCATTTTAAAGAGTAAAGAAAAACTTTTGAAGAGAACATGGGGTTATAATCCTATCCTAAGACCTGGTACCTCAAAGCAAAGTCTACTTCATTGCTAGCATGCCATATACAGTGTTCGATACATCCAGCAGCTGCTGCTCCATCTTCTCTTTCCATTTGAATAAATCCATAAACATCTCCTGCACAAAAATAGTGAACCATGAATACATTGAGGAGGAAAAAAAAGATTTGGAATAGGTAAGTGTCATGTATACACACTATCAGCATCACCTGAAACATAATCAATGAGTTGTCAATGTCTGCCTTTGAATTAACAGTTGTAGAAGAATCCGGGGTGACATTGGGTTGATCATCTTGCATTGTGGGCATTAGCTCCTCCGCATCCGCATCACTATGATTTCGAAGGAAATAGAAAATGATGAACACTAAAACAATATCAACATTTTTCCCTTCTTGGTTTTTTCCACTTCGAAGGAGGTGTGTGCCAATTTGGTGGTTAGGCAAAAGAATTTGACTAAATAGATATTACCTCTTCTTGTTAGTGGGTTCTTCATTGAGTGGTTGAGTTGGCATGCCTGTGTAGGGATATTCAAGTAAACATTCTTGTGGAACATTAAGTAGCTCTGAACTCCCGATCCAAGTTGCCAATGCATCCTCTTGGTTATTGCATGGGTTAGTGGCTTCTAACCAATCTTTCCATTTCTCTGAAGGAGGGCTAAAAGTAGTGCATTCTCTTGGTGCTTGAAGTTCATTCAATTTATTTGTTATGTCCATAAGATGTTGCTCCACTTCGGTTTTCCAAGTCACCATTTCACCATACTTTCCCTGTCAATATACAGAACTATAGTAAGCCAGATATCACATTAGTAACACATAAAAGGGAAGTGTTAACATGACATGAATCCCATTAGATCTTGAAGGACTACAGAGTAGTAACAATAACAATACTGCCTATATACCTGCAAATTCTTCAAAGAAGCCATGATTTCAGTTAGGCGATGGTCAGTTATAGCTTTCCACTTCACAAGTTCTTTGAAAGTCTCCTACCATTGAAACTCAACATAAGACAACCATAAAGCGTTTTAGGAGACAGCAAAATCATTAACTATTAAAGCATTCAAAATTCACCTTCATCATGTTACTGTCATTTTTCTTTTTCTTCTCAGCAACGAGCTCCTGCATATCTCTGCTATGCAAAGAAAGTCATCAGGAAAATATAATTGCAACCATAAAAAAAAAAAAAACAATTGAAATTCAGTTTCCAAGTTCAATACTTCTTCATTTGGGCCATTTCCATTTTAAGTTGTTTCAATTCATCTGAAGAATCAGTATCCTTGCAAGGGGCAGGGGTTGCCCTAACAGTGGATGGCGGTATCCAGTAAGGGTCATGCACCCCAGCCTTCTGCCGGACACCATCCAAATCAGCGCTCTCCAACCAATACTCCATGACTCCGTCGGTGTTGAACCATCTTCGGAACCGATCAGTCCCTCCAGGTGCCACTTTACCATCAATGTGCTTCAATAAGTGGTCTAGAAGTC
This sequence comes from Lathyrus aphaca, assembly GCA_963966055.1. NCBI lineage: Eukaryota > Viridiplantae > Streptophyta > Magnoliopsida > Fabales > Fabaceae > Lathyrus > Lathyrus aphaca. The sequence goes on from OZ014524.1 coordinate 94,252,414, forward strand.
CAGTATCACCAATGAATTTACGGGCAGATAATCTTAGATCAGTTCGGGCTATTGGGCTTTCAAAAGTCGCGCCCTCTGCCTTCAATACCTCCCACATGCTTTGCTCAGCCAACTTGTACCTACATTAGATTAGATGATTAACTCATATATAATTACTTATCGCAGAATGGTAGAATAGAAGTATATAAGACATTGCTTCACCTCTCGCTTGACCATCTATCCTTATTATCAGGCTTCTTTCGCTTACTCTTGCTACCACTTTCCTTCCCATAATACTCGTCTTTCACCTCTTTAAGCTGACCAAGCTTCCCACAAGACTCGTCTTTCACCTCTCTAAGCTGACTAAGCTTCTCGCATGACTCGTCTTTCACCTCTCTAAGCTGACTGAGGCTGAGGCGCTTCCTTTTCTTAAATTCTGGAAAAAAGACAGGTTCATTTTTAATAATGACTTCTTCGTCATTGTCCGATTCCTCTTCCTGGGTAGTAACATCAGGAAAAGAACTCTCATTTCCCCCATGCCAACCTACTAATGGCTGTCGATGATGAACACCCCACCTACCCATACCTGCAGCTCTAAGTTAAACTACGGCAAGTGCTTTGAAGCTTTGTCAGTCTTCGTACACTTCAAAAGCAGATATAGATCTTCAATGCAGTAAGCTGCATCAACAACACACCAACAATTAACAATAACCTAAAAGCTCATCGGGCAATCATTTGTTAACAAAGGTAGATTGCATCGCAAATACAAATACATGAAATGGAACACATTATCAGTATGCCAATACAAGCGAAAGCAATATTCATAAACTAAAGTTCATTAGGCTGAAAAACTTAAGCACACTCAATAAGCTCATACATAAAAAATAAAATAAAAAACCTAAGAAAATCCAACAGAGTAAAAACATTAAATTTCTTGGCACACAAGAGTTCCCAAAACAGCTTATCTAACTGTTAGATTGCAAAACTAAAAAAACCCAACAAACAAACAAGATCTTCACTATACCACGGTGTCTCATTTCCCTAACCATCAAATCAAACAGTAAATGATCAACTAAACCAGACCCGAACTTCAAATAAAACAAAAACAAAAACAAGAAAAACAAAATCCCAGCAAAATACATAGCCAGCAGAGCAAATCTGAGTAAGCAAAATCCACACTAAACCCAACAAGAAAAACCGAAAGAACACATCCGATTTGAACACACTGAGATGAAATCGTAGCAACTAAAAACCCTAATCCCCAATTCATAACAAAAAAACAACCTAAATGCAAAAACAAATCAATAAACGGAAGAAAGAAAAAGAAGAAATTGGAAAAGGAAAACTCTACGAACCGGTACATAGAAGAGTATGCGTGACCGACAGCACAGTGGGAGGAGACGAAAGGCGTGGGTGCTGGTGGACAGAACGTAAGAGATGGAAAGAATCACTTTTTGTTATTTCACTTTCTCTCTCTAAAATTAAACCCTAACCAACCGCCAAAACCCCACAATGCTCTGGATTCATTTAATCCTAATCTTGGGTTTCGTTTCTTTGACTTCTTTCTCGTTCTCCTGCTTCGGATAAAACTTCTTTTTTTTACTTATACACGCTAGGCTGCTTAGTGACCGTTGTTATTATTTCATTAATCTGGGTTTTATTTGCTAATAACGGTTTCATGGTGTTTTAATTAAGTGATTGGACTCTTCCATGATTGTGGAAATTATGAATATCATTCATTCTCTTGAGACGGTATCTCACCATGTTTTAAATACTTGAGCATACATTAAACATGTATTCATTGTGTGAGTTTGTTTTTACATGTGTTTATCATCTCATGGAAAGAAAGAATATGAGATTATTCGAAAATCTCATCGCGATTAATAAAACGATATTGTTATATTGAACGTTTTTATTAGAGTTTGAACTCTCCTATTTTACAGTTGTGTGTGTAAATTTCGTCATATCAACAAAACAAATAACATTTAAATTTAACTTGAAATCCCACTGTGAAATAAGATCGAGAAGGACGTCGTGGATCCCGATGCAAGTTTATTAATTTGATTCATTTATTGAATGTTTGACAGAGTGTTGGTTTTTTATTTAACAAATATAATTATTAAGTTTCTTCTTAAATCTGATTTTGTCAGTCAATTAGTCATTTCCGTCAACTTTTAACTCTAAAAGTCTAAAGTGCGAACATTATTGGTGAAATACCTCATTAATCATTTTGTTCTTCTAATTTTAACTATTTGATCTTTTCTTATAAATAGATTAATTTGGATCTTGGAAATCTATTAAATCTAAAGATGACCTACCAACATCTAAGTTTTTAATACTTTTCTTCACTTTTTCCCTTTTTTTCTTCATCTTCATTATTGTTATGTTCGAGAACCAGAAAAGAATGCTCAAGCTCCGTAAATGAATCATAAATGAAGAGAATGGGATAATTATGATCTTGAATGATGGCTCTGATCTCCTTTACGGCAGCGCAGGGTGAACCTTTATGGTTAGCACTTAACGTACAAGTCACTTCAAGTTTGATGATGAATATAGTGAAACTGGAGATTAGAGGTTGTGTACCTTCTCATATTGTGTTATCTATTTTATATATTGGGTCTATAACACCCAAATTACCCCACAGAATTATATATAATTATCAGAGTAAAATTTTCATAAAAAATCAATTGAGTGCTACAATTCAACAAAACAACCTCGACTCAGTGATACGTTTTCAAATGTAAGTGTTCAACATGCAACGGAAATAATTTTCAAGATAACATAAATCAAACTTCAATTAGAAATTTTTTTTTCTAAAGGAAATAACAAGTAAAAACAACGTTGACCCAACTCCCAAAGCGACGTATCAGAATCGACACCCTAAGGACGAGAAGCACACTGACTTCACTGACCACCACTCGACTTATCCTGCTCACCTGCACGTTACCAACAAGAGGGTAACATTCAAACAGAAGGGGTGAGATACTTACATCATAAAGATAATATAATAAGAATTAAGTAAGTATCGTAAAAATACACCACTTTTCAACAACGATTATTCAACAACATCACACACAACAACAACACATAACCACAACATCATATACAACAACCACAACAATCATACAATGAGACTCAACTCGACTCTATGCATGTGGTACCATGTTCGATCTCTATTTCAAGATCCAGTTCCCGTCGGAATTTTCGACCCCTCTTTCATGGTCCAATATGATCCCTATTTCATGACCATACCCTCGACCCCTATTTCATGACCACGTATAGATCCCTATTTTATGATCGCACCAACATCACAACAACGACATACCCCACCATGGTATGTTATTCAACTATGCAACATGTCATGCAACATCAATGACATACATGCATACTCACCATGGCTACATCATACAACAATTCATCAATATCGCAATCATCATTATCATCATGCATTTCTAGCATACAGCTACTTAAATCAATCTCAACTAACACAAACGGAACAACATCATGTATCACTACATATACCACCAACAAACATATGCACTTAGTACCACAAAAACAAATTCAACAAACACGTCGATTATGTTCAAATTCAACTACACAAATTATCCCTACAATTAAGTGCATAACTCCTTTTTCGCTACCTTTAACTACACAACAACGACTCATAAGCATTATTATGTTAATTAAGTAATTTTAGGGAATTTTTCGGAATTTAAGAATTTATTTTCATGATCCAGGGCTCGCTAAGCGAGGGTCATAGCTCGCTAAGCGTCAAACTCCCTGACTCTGCTCACCAAGCAAGCTCTAGCTCGCTAAGCGAGCTCTGCGATTTCGCAAAATCGCCCAGCCGCGCTCTGCTCTCAAAACCTGCTACAAAATCAGTCTCCCAAAATACCAAAACCAGCCAGAATTCTTAGCAATTACCAATTCCACTATCTAAATCATGCAATAATCCACTAACAACAATAAACTACTCATAATTCAATGAAATTCTTCAACAATTCATCACAACTTCAATCCCTAATTCTCAACCTACCAAATTCCCATTATAAAACCCTTAAGATGGAAGAATCACACCCTTACCTTAGGTTTTGTCGAGAATCTTCTTCTTCGCAAACTCCCTTCACGATTAAACCCTTTCCTCTTTCTCTCCTTTTCACCATTTTCACGATCGTTCTTCTTTTCTCTAATCACGATTATGTTTTTCCCTTTTTTCTTATTTCCTACATAACCCTTAAGACCCAACTTATGATCTTCCACTTTTACCCTTACTACATTTACCAATTGATCACATTGTCCTTATCTCTTATTTATTTCATTTATTTTATTTATCACATAATAATACAATTATCCTCCACAATATAATCTTCAATTACAATTATATTTGATAATATATATTATTCTATACACACCAACACACAATAATCCGAATAAATAATTTAAATAAAATTTGGGGCGTTACAACTCTCCCCCACTTAAAATGTTTTCGTCCTCGAAAACTTATCTCAAGCAAAAATATTCGGATATGACTCTCACATCATTCTTTCCAATTCCCAAGTCATATGCCCACCAGCAGCTCCTCCCCAAACCACTCGCACAAGAACAATCTCCTTGCCTCTCAACTGCTTTACCTCCCCATCATCGATTCGTTCTGGTAATGCTTCAACTGTAAGATTATCTCTTATCTCGACTTCATTCATTGGTATCACATGTGACGGATCCGGAACATACTTCCGAAGCTGTGACACATGAAACACATCATGCAAATTTGACAATCTTAATGGCAACGCCACCCTATAAGTAACGGGTCCAACTCTTGCCAAAATCTGGTACGACCCATAAAACTTAGGAATTAGCTTCCTTGACATCAAAGCTCGTCCAACACCGGTCACCGGAGTAACCCTCAAAAATACATGGTCTCCCTCTTGGAATTCAAGATCATTTCTTCTTTTATCATGGTAACTCTTCTGCCTACTCTGTGAAGTTTTCATCTTATCTCGAATCAACTTCACCGTCTCAGTAGTCTGTTACACAATATCCGGTCCAAGTACAACACTCTCACCTGACTCATGCCAACACAAAGGTGTTCTACATCTTCGACCATACAAAGCTTCAAACGGTTCCATTTCTATACTGGAATGATAGTTATTGTTATATGTAAACTCGATCAACGGTAAGTGACTATCCCAAGCACATCCTTGTTCAAGCACACAAGCCCTCAACAAATCCTCTAAGGATTGTATCGTCCTCTATGTCTGTCCATCAGTCTGAGGATGATAAGCGGAACTCAACTTCAACTTCGACCACAATGCCTATTGCAAACTCTCTCAAAACCTTGAAGTAAACCTCAGATCTCTATCCGGCACAATACTCAAAGGTATTCCACGCAACTTTACAATTGCACTCACATATGTTTCTGCCAATCTCTGCAAAGAATAAGATATGCCAATCGAAATAAAATACACTGATTTCGTCAACCTATCCACAGTCACCCAAATGGCATCATGCCCTTTTGGAGTAGTAGGTAACCCCGTAACAAAATCCATCGATATACTATCACATTTCCACTTGGGTATATCCAACGGTTGCATCAAACCAACAGGTTTTTGATGTTCCACTTTCGACTTCTGGCAAGTCAAACACGCATACATAAACTGAGCCACATCTCATTTCATATCAGGCCACCAAAATATCTTCTTTAAGTCCTGATACATTTTCGTCACTCCTGGATGAATACTCAATCCACTCTTATGCCCTTCTTCCAGAATCATTCTCTTCAAATCAACATCGTCAGGAATACATATACGATCCTGAAATATAAGTACTCCATGTTCATCAACTCGAAATTCATTATTTCCAACTCGTTCATCATTAACCATCAAGTCCACCAGTTTGACATCTGACTTCTGACTTTCCCGAACACGATCAAGAAAATCATTATTAACTTTCAGCATTCCCAGCATCACACTATGAGGTGTTTGTTTGCAAACCAAACTCATCTCTAAATTGTCCAATCAACTCCAACTCTATAGCCATCATAGTCGACATGTGAAATGTCTTCCGACTCAAGGCATCAGCTACAACATTAGCCTTACCTGGATGATAATTCAAACTAAAGTCATAATCCTTCAGAAATTCTAACCAACACCTCTGCCTCATATTCAACTCTTTCTGATCAAACAGGCATTTCAAACTCTTATAATCACTATAAACTTCAAACCTCGAACCATATAAGTAATTTCTCCAAATCTTTAAGACAAAAACTACAACTGCCAACTCCAAACCGTGAGTAGGATAATTCCTCTCATGAAATCTTAAATGACGTGAAGCATACGCCACAACCTGACCATTTTGCATCAATACTCCACCTAAAACCATCAAAGAAGCATCTCAATAAACCACAAACGGTTCATCCGTTTTCGGCAAAATCAAAACAGGTGCAGTAGTCAACTTCTTCTTCAACTCAATAAAACTCTTCTCACACTGAGAATCCCACACAAACGTCTTGTTCATACAAGTCAATTGGGTCAACGGAAGTGCCAACTTCAAAAATCCTTCAATAAACCTCCGATAATAACCGGCCAATCCCAAGAAACTTTAATTTCTATCACTGACTTCGGAGTCTCCCATTGTAGCACTGCATCTACTTTAGATGGATCCACCGCAATCCCTTGTTCTGAAATCACATGACCCGGAAAACTCACTTCTTTCAACCAGAATTCACACTTTGAGAGTTTCACATAAAGCTTTTTCTCCTTCAACACTTGCAACACAATTCGCAAATGTTCAACATGCTCTTCTTCGGACTTAGAGTAAATCAGGTTGTCATCTATAAATACAACAAAGAATTGATCCAAATACTTATGGAAAATTCGATTCATATATTCCATGAATACACCAGGTACATTTGTAACTCCAAACGGCATCACCACATATTCATAGTGTCCATACCGAGTCCTAAAAGCAGTCTTCTTAATATCTTCATCCTTCACTTTTTTCGATGATACCCCTATCGCAAATTGATCTTACTGAACACACAAGCACCAACAAACTGGTCCAGCAGATCATCTATCCTTGGAAATGGATACTTATTCTTAATCGTCGCCTTATTCAGTTGTCTGTAATCAATACACAACCTCATGCTACCATCCTTTTTCTTCACCAATAATACTGGTGCTCACAAATTTATTTTCTAACAGTTCCTCTAACTGTTTCTTCAACTCAGATAACTCGAAAGCCAACATACGATACGGTGCCATCGAAATATGTCTTGTTCCTGGCATGAGATCGATACTAAATTTCACCTCTCTCTCTGGTGATACATCCACAACATCATCTGGAAACACTTCCGAGAATTTTCTCACCACTTGCAATTCACTAATTGCCATGTCATTCTCCACCGATAAATAAGCAAACAACGCCAAAACTTGCGCTTCATCATCCATAAGCTCCTTCAATGCCCGAGCAGACAAATAACCAGTTTCTTCCTCCTCTTCACCAGGAGTAAGAAACCGAACCGACTTACTGAAGCAATTAATATGAACATGGTTGTACTCCAACCAATTCATACCTAAAATCACGTCCATACCTCGCAATGGACAACAAACCAAATCCACACCAAAGTCCTTACCATAGATCGATAACGGACAATTCAGACATACAAGAGAAGTAGTTAACGACCCTTCAGCAAGAGTCTCGATAACCATCTCTCCTTGCATCGGAGACACAAGTCCTAATTGCCTCACACAATCAAGAGAAATAAAACAGTGTGTCGCACCAATGTCAATCATAGCAATCAACAAAATACTATTAATAAGACAAATACCTCTGATCAAACGATCCTCGTTGGAAATCTGTGTCCTTGTCAAAGCGAACACCTATCCTCCAATTGCAGCTTTCTTGGGCTTCTGACAATGCTTACTGATATGACCTTTCTCTCCAAAGTTGTAGCAAGTAACCAGATTTTCCTTGCACTCAACAATCAAGTGCCCCGACTGACCACACTTGAAACACTTATTCACGTCATTCGTGGACTCATTGACACGATGACCCATCTCACCACACCTATAGAACTTAAGCGAAGTAGGAGCACCTCCCCCACTTGGCCTTTTTCCCTCATTCTGCTTCTGCTTATCCTTATCAGCAAGAGATGCATAAGGTTTTCCACGATTCACTTGTTGCTTACTTCTTCTCTCAGCTAAACCTTTAAAGTGTTCATATCGAGCCTTACTGTCTTCTTCAAAGATTCAACAACAATCCACCAGATCCGAGAACCTATGGATTCTCTGATAGCCAATCGTCTGCTTGATCTCAGGTCTCAATCGATTCTTGAATTTAACACTTCGAGAACTCAGCAGTTGCTTCACTATAATACGGGTAGAACTTCTCCAAATCAGTGAACTTTGCAGCGTACTCGGTCATAGACATGCTACCATGCTTCAGCTCCAAAAACTTGATCTCCTTCTTTCCCCGAACATCTTCCGGAAAATACTTCCTCAAGAATTCTCTTGAATACAGCCCAGGTGACTGCCTCACCAGATACATCCAATTGTTGGCGAGTGCCAACCCACCAGTCATCAGTCTCAGATATCAGTTTGTGTGCATCCAACCGCACCTTGCTTCCCTCTGAACATTCCATAACTCTGAAGATTCTCTCAATCTCCTTGAGCCAATCTTGAGCTCCATCAGGATCATACTTCATCTTGAATTTTGGAGGATCATTCTTCCCGAACTCGTCATTCTCATGATCCCCAACATTCCTCGAATTTTGCACAGCATGTGCCATCGCTTACATAGCAGCGGCAAGTGCAACATCATTCCTCCCAGCCATTCTAAATTTGTCACATAACACAACACAATCCAACAATGATTTAGAATCAACAACAACAACACAACTACAATGCATCAATAACGCTCAACAACAACACAGCGACTCGACGACTCTACGACTCAACTACTTGGTCAGACGGACCGACCTGCTCTGATACCACTTTGTAACACCCAAATTACCCCACTGAATTATATATGATTATCAAAGTAAAATTTTCATTAAAAAAACCAATTAAGTGCTATAATTCAACAAAACAACATCAGCTAAGTGATACGTTTTCAAATGTAAGTGTTCAACATGCAGCAGAAATAATTTTCAAGATAACATAAATCAAACTTCAATTACAAAAATTATTTTCTAAAGGAAATAACAAGTTAAAACAACGTCGACCTAACTCCCAAAACGACGTATCAAAGCCGACACCCTAAGGACAAGAAGTACACTGACTTCACTGACCACCACTCGACTTATCCTGCTCTCCTACATGTTACCAACGGGAGGATAACATTCAAACATAAGGGGTGTGATACTTACATCATAAAGATCGTATAATAAGAATTAAGCAAGTATCCTAAAATACACCACTTCTCAACAAATATTATTCAGTAACAACTTATACAACAATTACACATACTCACACATCATATACAACAACTACAATAATCATGCAATGAGACTCGACTCGACTCTGAAGTACCATACCTCAGTGCCATTGGGGCACCCATGTACCTTGTTACAAGACCTGATATACGTTTTGCAGTTAATTAACTAGCAAGATTCAGTTCATGTCCTACAAAAAGACATTGGAAAGGAATAAAGCATATATTTTGATATTTTTGAGCTACATTTGACCTTGGTTTGTTTTACCCTAACAATATAAAACCAGTTTTGCTTGGTTATGCATATGCATGATATTTGTCAGATTCACATAATGCTAAATCACATACTGAATATATATTTACATATGGTAACACTGCAATATCATGGAGATCACAAAAGCAAATATTTGTAGCAACTTATTCAAATCATGCTGAAGTAATTGCCCTTCATGAAGCAAGCAAAGAATGTATATGGTTACAATCGGTAACTAGACATATCCTAGGAGCATCTGGTTTACCAATTGATAATAATCCAACAATTTTGCATGAAGACAATGATGCATGTGTTACCCAGATGAAAGAAGGTTACATAAAAAGTGACCAAACCAAACATATCCCTCAAAAGTTCTTTTCATTCACACAAGAACTCGAAAGAAACAAAGAGGTTAATATTCAATATATTCGTTCTAGTGATAATATAACAAATCTCTTCACAAAAGCACTTCTAACATCAATTTTCAAGAAGCATTTACAAAATATTGGAATGCGTCACCTCTGAGATCTTTAAAGAACTAAATGTGTTTTGTTGATGGGGAGTATCATGTTGTACTCTTTTTCCCTTATTAAGGTTTTTATCCCAATAGATTTTTTCTAATAATATTTTTAACGGACAATATATATTCACATAAGTTCCTCCTTGATAAGACTTCAATGGAGCACCGTAATAGATATTTCAAAAGGGAGAATGTTATAATAATATTATTATTAATATAATATTATTATTAGTTTGAAATATCCATCTAAATAATAATGACAAATTATTGTAGTTGTCTAACTTGTCAAAGATAAAATAGTAAGTCCAATTAAGAGGGCCGAAGCCCAAAAGAAAAAGACAAACTAGGACACCCCAGAAACAGGGGAAACAGACATCTGAGAATCAATCTCCGACAAAGACAACAAAAAAGTAAACGACTCATCAAAGACAATGGACTCCTTGGAACTACACCCTCTCCTGGCCAACAGATCTGCCACAAAGTTAGTTTCTCTTAATGAATGTGATTGAATTCACTCCTGTAAATTCATTCCAAAGAAGTTCCTGCAAAGATCCCTTGGAACCATCACCTTCCAAGCCTCCTTCACTTTACGACAATCATGCAGAGCATGGAGCATGTCCTCACAAACACTACCACAAAGCTTACAGACAGCACTCCCAAGCCCTCTCCTGCTCATACTATGATGCTTGATCAGCCAAATAAAAAATCGACTTCGCTCAGGAACTCCTAATTTCCAAATGTGCTTCCCAAACCGTATCCTCCAACGTAATCTCAACTCCCGTTATATACTTATACATATCCTTCAATGTGAAGGTGCCAATATCATTTCCTGCAAAATAAAAATCGTCAGTTATAAGGTTGCTGTCCGGGGGCATGATGTCGCGAAATCTTTCTATCCAAGGCAAAGGAAGCCATGATGTCTCGAAGTCTTTCCATCCAAGGCAAAGGAACTCCACCCATAGTTACCATTCTGATCAACAAGATCACAAACTTTAGCATCTAACATATTACTAGGAATAATGTGATGAATATTCTCTAGTTGCAAATCATCTCCCAACCAATTATCTTGCCAAGCCCGAATCATCCTCCCATCACCCACATGCCAACGTCCCAATTTACCAACATCCTCCGCCACTGCAACAATTTGTTTCCAGAGGCAAGAATCAGTAGTTATAGCTTTAAAGTTGGTGTCTCCATCCATGCGAAAGTATTTATGTCTCAATACTTCACACCATAAATTAGTATTATTACTCTTCATCTGCCACCCAAGTTTCATCAAACATGTCGTGTTTAAGTCCTCTAAGTTTTGCAGCCCCAACCCACCGTAAGACTTGTCCAAAGTTAAAGTATTCCACCCTACTGCATGAACCTTTTTATGATCATCATCATCTCCCCCAAACAAACCTCCTCTGTCTGCTATGAATCTCTTCAATGATAGATTTAGAAAGTCGATATGTCATCATAGCATAAAGAGGCAAAGCCTCCACCACACTTTTAGCCAAGGTCACTCTTCCCGTGAAAGACAAACTATTTCTCAACAGCTTGCCTCGAACTGGCACACCAAGATATTTTCCAAGATTAGCTGTAACTCTAAGACCTGACATATGAGTAAGTTTATTTTGCAGACTTCTATTGACATTCTTAGAGAACATGATTGTAGTCTTCTCTTGACTAATCTCCTGCCCAGATATCTTACAAAATTGATTTAGCACCCGCATAACACACTTTAACTGCGCCTCAGTAGCTTCGCCAAAGATCATCCGCAAACATGAGGTGCGAGATACACTGACCATTCCTACCCAACTTAATAGATTTCCAATTATGATGTTCAACTTCATGCGCAATAAGATGTGATAGTTTGTCCATGCACAAAACGAAAAGATACGGTAAAACTGGATCTCCTTGCCTAATCCCCCTCTGCGGCTTAAAATAACTGCTTCTAGCGCCATTCCAGTTCACATTTGTTTCGACAGAAGTCACAGCATGCATGATAATCTTGATCAAGTTAGATGGCAAAATCTCCTCCTGAAGTGTATACCAAATAAACTCCCAATTAAGCTTATCGAAGCTTTCGAAAGATCCACTTTAATCACAAAATGACCTTTCTTCCATCTAACTTTATCCATACTATGCATAACTTCTCTAGCAAGAATAATATTTTCATGTATATGCCTCCCTGGAACAAATCCAGTTGGGAATGGAGAAATCAAATTATTCATGTGTTTTTTCAGTCTGCCAATAATCTTGCTAACCACTTTATAAATGGTGTTGCATAAAGACATCGGTCTGAATTAAGAGATAGTAATCGGATGCTCCCCTTTGGGTATAAGACAAATATATGTCTGATTTATCTCACCCAACAGCACTGGCTGACTCCAGATTTTGCGGACATAATCGCAAACAGTACTTCCAACAAGAGGCCACGATTTCTGATAGAATCCCGCAGGATAACCGTCTGGACCTAGAGCCTTCCAAGGTTTCACGTTGAACAAAGCTTTCCTAACTTCATCATTAGTAACATCCTAAGCTAACTCATTAAATTCGTTAACTTCCAGCTTAGGAAATGTAGCAGCAGTCTGGCACCAGCTCTGAAAAGGAGTACCAAGCCTAAACAAATCTTGATAAAAGTTGTTTGCAATTTCCTTTAATTTATAAACATCCTAAATCCAATTACCATTTTCATCTTTCAACATAACAATAGCATTTCTTCTTCTTCTAGCTATAGTCTTCAAGTGATAATACTTGGTGTTTCTATCTTCGTTCATAAGCCACTTCGCTCTCGGCCGTTGAAACCACATCATCTCTTATTTAAAATATCACTCAATTCCTTTTGAAGTTTGCACTTAATGTTTCACATGCCCCCCACATTATCTCTGCGTTGTAAAAAGTTTTGAATTCTAGTGATTCTCGCCATGATCTCCTTTTTCCTCATACGGACTTGGTCAAGAGTACTATATTTCCAAACTTCAGTATCTTCCATGATCCTATCAAGGTTAATACTCAAGCTATCATTAACCCTCCATAAAGTTTTGATTCTCTCCATATAATCATTGTCTACTAACCAAGCGCTTTCAAAACGAAAGTTCTTGGCACTTCTACCATTCACAAATGTCGAAAGAGAAACCATAATTGGATGATGATCAGAAAATTCCACTTGCGTAAGAACTTTAGAATAATCTTCGACAAACATCAATCTCCAATTATCATTACAAAGAAAACGATCCAATCTTTGATATATTTGTTGTCCTCCTCGAAATACAGGACCTCTCCAAGTGAACTTAGGCCCGTTGTACCCAAGATCATGCAAATTACACTCATTTATATTATTTCTGAAATCCAGACACTTTCTTTGAGAGGCCTGAACACCGCCCTTCTTCTCATGCATAAAGGCTATATCATTAAAATCCCCAGCAACTATCAAGGGCTTGGTCATGCTACCAGCAAGAATCTTGAGATTATCCCACAACCCTTTTCTAACATCACCATTAGGACTAGCATAAACACATGACAACACCCAATCAGTATCATTACTCCCTTTAACATTTAAATGAATGCATTGGTCATCCTTATCAATTAACTGAATATTCCAATTAGTTTTACACCACGCAACAATAATGCCTCCCGAGAAACCATTATTTTTGTTGAAAGAAAATTAATCATACGCCAATTTCTGCATTACTTTATATAATTTACTTGGATCACTCTCGTCTCTAGGGATGTACGCGGGTTGGGTTGGACCAGATTCGCTTTAACCCATTACCCAATCCGTTCAACTTTCAATGAGTTGGGTTCATTATCAAACCCGTAATTCTACTTTAAAAACCGACCCGAATCAACCCGGATATTTACGGGGTTGGGTAGGATTTGGTCCACAGGTTGTGTATATAATAATTATTATTTTCAATTTAAAAAATCTATAACACAATTCAATATAATTTTGCATATTTCAAACAATTAAATTATTTACATAGTGGAAACAAATCCTAATATAAAATAGAATAATTAAAAATATAACAATTAAAATTTTGAAATGTATTTTCTTTGTCATAAAAAGATTAAATTTATATTTTTATCTCAAAACAAATATCTAATTAAGATACATATACACCATTAATTATTTATATATTTTCATTAATATACCTTAATTTATAAAAATTTATTAGTTGTTTTGAGATGTTATCCATTACAAATATATATCAACATATGTAAAACAAATATATAATAATATACCGTATATATTAGTTGTTTTGATACTCAAATGTTACCTTTTCTAGCACATGCTTAAAAGTAGGTCCATAAACTATCATATATATTAACACTTAATAATATATAAAATTCCATAAAACATCATTTCCATAAAATTCATAAATTATAAATAATTCAAAAGCAAATAAACATCACTTAGTCTTAAAATGACATAGATATATTGGTCTAATAGCACCAAAATCTAACAGCAACTATAAAAGATTCCAGAAAATCTAGCAACAGTAGCTGTTAGTCTTAAAATGACATAGATATATTGGTCTAATAGCACCAAAATCTAACAGCAACTATAAAAGATTCCAGAAAATCTAGCAACAGTAGCTGTAAAAGATTCCAGCAACAATGATGAAAGGTTTAGCAACAACAGTTAAAAGTTTAAGCAACAACAGTCAAAAGAAACAACACTAGAAAATACCTTAAAATCTAGTAGTAACGATTGTATTGAGCTCAACCGCAGTAATGCCAACATCAATAGAAACTAATCCAGCTAACTCTATATATGTAAACACAAACAACTAATAAGAATAATTCTTGAAAGTAACCAACCTACTTGGAGAAGCCTTGACAAACTTACATGCAACCTTAATTCTTTTAACAGATTCATCAATATCCTTTATTCCTTCTTTGACAATCAAGTTTAATATGTGAACACTACATCTAGTAGGCTTATACAAATCAATGTAACCAATCAAATATAGTAGGCTTATACAAATCAATGTAAAACTTACTCTACCTATAAAAGGCTTTCCCTGTAGCCCCTCTACAATTCCAAACAATGATATTATTCAAAGTCATTAAAACCAATTAAAAATATGTAACCACTCCCTAACAGCCTGATAGTTCGTTCCTCCAAACATTAGTTAGGAGTCTCTGCCGCACAAACCTCTCCCTTCTCTTCATCAGTCCTCTCATCAACTTCATGCTCCAAGCAATTAATTTTTATGGCGGCATTATCGCAAGTAACATTCAGCTCCTCAATAGTTGTCGGGTCTGGCAGTCTATTGCCTTGTCCAGTTCCAACCTCCATTCTAACTAACTCCTCCTCCGTATCATTATTTCTCTCCTCCTGACAACTTCCTAGTTTAACTTTTTCATTCATGGTGAAGTTGTTATGAGCCACACTAGTTTTACTCTTAATGATTCCTCCTGTTAAAAATTCCATTACATTTTCCTCTCCATGTATATTTCCAGTTTTTTTTTTATAATTTCCCCCACATTTTTTTCCACGATATTTCTTGACCCCCTTGCTGCCAATTTGTTGCCAACAATTGACTTCCTAGCTTTTTGCCTTTTATCTCCCTCACTCCTATTTCTTCCATTAATATTACCTTCTGTTTTTTTGTTTGTCTCACTTGGAACCCCATTCACCACCACACGATTTTCAACTCTAAAAGAACCAATGCTTATGTCTCCTTCCTGGATCCCACTCACACTTGTATTCTTTTGTCAGTTCCCACCATGCTTTTCCTAATTTCCATGCATATCAACTTTAGTATACATATTATTGGTACCAGAGGTAATGCCAGCATCTATATCCATGCAGGCATTTAAATTTCCTTCAATTATATCCTCCACTTCACCACCAGAGATATTCGACTTCATTTTCTGTGACTCATTCCCAACTGTATCAAACACAGTATTATTCTGACGTTCATCCAGTTTAGGAACCATAACCTCCTCAATAAGGGAATTAAATCGGGATCCATTCCCATATTTATGGTATGAGGCTGAATTCATTTTCTAGATTCCACCATTTTTCTTCCCCTTCTAGGTTTCTACACCACCTGCCATGGATGGCCCTTCATCAATATTCTCTGAAACTTGAAGAATAGCCTCGGATCCACTAGTTTCTCCTTGGACCATGATCACATCCTTCCCGCTGCCATTATTCAAAACCACTTTCTTATTAGTAGCTATGACAGCACAACCTTCTTTATAATGTCCGAATTTCCCACACGCAATGCAAAGAAAATGTAAACCCTCGTATTTTATCTTATATCTCCTCCCCTTAATAGAGAACATTGCCAACAGAGGTTTAGAAAGATTTACTTCAATGCAAATTCTAGCGTATTTACCACTTTCATGTTGCAATAATGTATTCTTATCAACTTTCACAGTTTTGCCAACTCTATCTCCAATGAAATGTAAAACCCTTGGATCATAATATTCAATCGGGAGCCCTGCTATTCTGATCCAAACGGCCACACTATCAATAGTATCACTTTCAGGATGAAAGCCCGGACTCCAATCCTTCACCGTCAGATAATGATCATATATAAACCATGGCCCATCCGCAAGCGCATCACTTTTATCTTCTTCATGAGTGAAAGCAACTAGGAAATATTCATTGCTCAGATCAATTATGTTAATGATCCCCTTCCTCACCCACATTTGCTTAACCCTGGACTATAGTGCTTTGTAACTGATCTTTCGACCCAGGAGCTTCACAATGGCTTATGTATTCTCCTTTCTTCATGTTTTGACAAAACAAATTCAGGACAATCATATCCTCCTAATGCAGTTCCTAGATTCTCATTTCGTTGATACCTTGATCCATATGTCTGTCACCGTCTCAGTATTTTCCGCTACCTCATCTCCTTGATTCCCTTCAGGTTCACCACCCAAAACAACATTCCTGTATGACACCTCAACTTCCTTCTTACTCCGTTGCATCTCCTCTACCAGATCATTAAGAAAATCTGACTTATATTTTTTACCCGTAGTGATATCCATGGAATTCTCCCCTTCGTGATCTCCCACGTTGAAAACCATTGCATGGTTTCATACTTGTACCCCATCATGTGATCCTTCCTTGCCACACTCCACCACCAGATTTGGATCTAACAATGGTGGTTTTAGTTCCACCACACTCATGAGCCCTAGTCAAAACAAACGGTAACCCTAGCAGAGCGTAAAAACGGTAACCCAAAATATACACCAAAAACTACTACCTTTGACAATGTCTAATAGTATAAATACTCTCTTTGACAATGTAAAATATACACTAAAAACTTACTTTGAATACATAAGCGACAATGTCTAATAGTATAAATACTACATGCGACAATGTAAAATATACACTAAAAACTTATTTTGAATCCATAGGCGAAACTCTCATTTCTTCAATCTTTTTCATCTAAGTATGTTAGTTACAACTAACTTAAAAACTTTTATTAGTTCACAAATATTAACAAATATTCAAAATCAATATTTTTCAACATAAACCTATTTGTCAATGCGTGTAATTTTAATATTTTTTTAAACTTTATAGCTCCAATCTACCCAATAAAAATCATTAAATTGACAATTAGTCAAATGTAAATACGGACTCAATTGTAAAAAAGTAATTCTAAAATAATTGATCTGTTTCATATTTCTATTTTTTTATGTAATATTCGTTTTTTTTCTCAATCATATTCTCAAATTGAACACTATCTGCTCAGATCACTTAACCAAAATAAAGTTTGTTCTAAGTTCAGATTATGAGCAGAAGTGCAACTGCACAGGACATAGATTAGCCTAATAGTGCACTCACGTTATACAAAACAAATTCTTAACATATTCCTGCTTTCATTTTACCAAGTTAAGAGGCAGAGTAGAATGAATTGTAACATTTGAATAATAAAAAAACTAAAACATCCTGGATAATTTATAGGGCAGGTATCTAAAACTCACCCTTCTCCCAAAAATGATTTAACAATAGATAAATTACCTCAACAATCAATGGGAAAAGAACTAGAAAGAAAAAGCCTATAACAAAAACTCATTACAAGGTGTGTCTCTGCAAATTGGTTCATAAGTTAAAAGGCCATTGTCCCGTATCTGACCCACTGTCAGTCTTCACATCTCTTCAACTACTTAGAGCTCTTTCTTCTTTTCTAAATTAGATACGGCAACCTGTTGTCGCCTCTTCCAAGCAGGGACTTTACCGGGGAAAGCCCACCTCAACAGTCTCTCCCATGAGTAGCATATGAAAAACATCAGAAAAGCCCAAATCAATAGTTTATTCCTCAAACCCACGGGCAATGGCACCAACTTCAACCAGTCATTCAAATCCCTGAAGAGATCAGATGTTATCACAGTAAAAAAAACAACAGCAGCAACGAGGGCATAACGGAAAGGCCTGTTTTCAGAAATACTTTGGTTGAAGGGATGGCCCATGTAGTTTACGGCAAATGTGGCCACCTGGAGCATCATGCTCACCATGTAGGAAACAGTATTAACCAGGTTGGGGTGAAAACTTGCATCGGGTTCGATACATTCTTCTGGCATGTATTTTTCAGCTTCTTTGACAGATGCCATGAGAAAAAACAGGTGAACAGAAAATTGTCCCAAGAGGGAAAGCAAGACATAAGCACAGAAGATGTTGGGGTGGGGACGTTCAGCTGAGAGAGTGGGAAGAGGACGTGCATGTGAAATAAAGAGGAAGAATGCAGCAGTGAAGACACCACTTATTGTTGCTTGTACATCACCTAGCTTGACACCATCCAGATACATAACACTCAAGACATACGCAGTGGCAAGGCAGTTGAGGCCCAGAATTTTAAACATCTGAAGGGTTGTCACTAGGGTACTCCGACCCTGTCGAATTATGTCAGTGGTGGGAGATACAGAAGCATGCTTAGCGGTGAACGGGGAAGCCATTGAGGCATCACCAAGCTTAACAATGGGTGCACGCCCATCTCCGTCTTCATTAAGCTCATCCATCATCTTCTTAAGCTTCTGTTTTTGCATATCAACAGCTGTTTGATGACGGTTAATAGCTGAATGGCTAGTGGAGTCTGATTTAGAAGCAACTTTGGTTTTTGAAGTGCCTTCTCCACTTAAGCTAATACTCTTTACAGATGTTTCACCTGCATGCTTGGATTTCTTTTGCTTAGCAGGTTTTGAACTGTCTTCGGCTGATGAATCTGAAGAGGAGTTTCCACCTTTAGCTGGTGGCATTGCATTCAGAAGAGCAACTCCTACATGGGCCTAAATCAGAGAAGTTAGTTTCCAGTCCTGCAGCTTATACTTTAGGTAAAAGAAACACAAAATCGAGACAACTTGTGGTGCAAGGACCACCAGTACCACAGATTAAATAGCAGTCACATGAAAACTCTATGGAGAATCACATGGCTATAAACAAAAAGATGCTGTATATAAGGATATCAGAAAGATTCCTTCGTATGGTGGTTTTTGGTGATTATAAAAGTCGTAAATTGTAAACAGATTGAAATTATTTATTTTTCGAACATACTGTTCTATTGAATATTAACATGATTTCATAAAGATTGAAATTACTTATTTTTCAAACATACTGTTCTATTGAATATTAACATGATTTCATAAACACTAGATACCTGCTTCAAAGCTCCAACATCATTGGTTCCATCCCCACACATCAATGTTACCCGTCCAACTGTTTTGAAAGTGGTCAAGATAAGTTCCTTTTGCTCAGGAGCAACTCTAGCAAAAACCTGACATCAAAGTTACTGTTATTGATGAATGCAATTTAAAAACCCAGTTCTGATCTTTAGTTTAGGCATCGATGGGAACCTTCACATAAGGAATGACCAGAAGATGAGCTGATGTCTGTTGCAACATCTCAAAGGAATCACCTCCAACACATAGATCATGTGACTCTGACAAAATTTCTACCTCTTCCTTACTGAAACAAAGTATGCCCATGATCAGTCTAAACATATAAAGAAAAAAATAACAAACAGAAACAGCAGCAGAAAAGAGTTCAGAAGCATTCGGCAGTAGGAACATCATCACAAAATCAGACACTCGACAACTTATCAAAGTGAAAGAGAACAAGTAATTAAACAACCACATATATAAGAATATAAGATAGCAGAGCAAGATAAAATTAAAAAAAATCACCTGTATCGAATGTTTTCATTCTCATCGGGGGACACCCAACTATATCCTTCACCATTACTTGCTGGACTAAGTATTAATGTTGGTTTTGATATAATATGAACTTGGCTAGCGACATGACAGGCTGTCAAAGCTTGGTCACCAGTAATCATCACCTATCAATTTATCCCGAAAAGATGTTGGTCAATTAGTTGTTTTTATTAGTAAAAGGATCCTGAAACCCTTTATCCCGCCCCCCAACACCCAACCACCCCAAAAATGAGGAAATATGGTTTGCAATTAACATAAATCAAAGGGAGCATTTGATTCAAAGTATGGAATCATATTCCCAGGAATTCTATTCTCGGAAATATTATTCCAAAGTACAATCTACAAATCCGTTCAGTAATTATATGATTCCTTGTAGGACTACGTTTAAACCCAATTTAGTTTTAAAAAACAAATAACATAAAATCAAATAAAAGCTGAACCGCGAGCAAAAGATATTTACAGAAATTCATAATGCTCAAAAATATAATTTTGAAACCTGAACCACCCATGGAAATATAACTTAACAGCTGTAATAATCTATGAAGACAGCACAAAGAAGGTGTACAAGTATATCTCAACAATGGAGACCATACAGTAAAAAATACTAAACAATATGTTGAACCGAGGTGCTTGAAGATCAGCAACACTAACAACCAAAATTTCTCCCACTATATGAGTGTGGCGGCGTGAACAAACGACCGCATAAAGCCCTATATGAAATGTAACTGATTTACTTGTTTTAAAACTCGGACCGGCCAATATAGTGGACCAGTGGTCAGACCACTAGTCTCTAGTTGAACCGCATGACTAGGTCTATAAGTATAACCAAAAAAGATATACTTAATTTCATATGTGACATAATTAGAATCTTCTGACATGATTTATACATTAAAAAAATATTTTCTTCAATTAAAATACACTGTAATGCATGGTAAAATCACTGACATAGCGGAATGCACTATTTGGTTAAACTAGTAAAAACGCAATCATAGTTGTTTTCATCATTTAGTAAAAACACTGTTTTCATCATTTAGTAGAAACACAACCCAGAGGCCATAAGAAAATAACTATGGTTTTCTGTTCATTCCCACCACACTGCCCCAACACCCAAAGGCTGAAGTATATAGCTAGCAAGATAAATTATTTTGCAATCTAAAAAGTTCTGTGGTTTGTTTGTTTTTACAAAAGAAGTCTATTTAAATGCACACTTACCAAGTCATGTGAAGATTCTTTCAATCCTGATAAAACATCAGCTGAATCTGATCTTATGGGACAATTAAACACCTAAATTCAACATAACTTCAACTTTTAGCATCAAGTCAATGAAGAGAGAAACTGTCTAGAATTTAGATAAGTTTCATATGAGGAGTTAGAATACAAAATTACCACAAAACCAGCAAAAGTAAGTCCACTTTCCACCATATCTCTATCCAAGCTTCTAGCTTCACTGACCTTCAAGCAGTTAACAAATGATAAATAACAGTTCAAACAAGCAAATATTGAAACTTCAAGTAATTTTATGATCCAATAAATGGTAAGTAGGGAGAAAAAAAACAAGCATTCTACAGCTGCAACGATGCAAAAAGAAAAACGCAGTTCTCGTTCTCTCAGTTACACTTGAATTTAGGATTCAAGATCATTGAAATGATACAAAAGGTAAATTAAATCGGTATGTCAAACAAACTATACAAAATTGTTAATAGAAATCAGAGATGAAATTAAAACAAATGGGAATTGTTCCCAATCAACACAGTTTATTTACTTTGGAATTACACTTATATTCATGTTCCCCTTTGCATAATTTAAAATATATTCTTACTGTCATGTCTGGAAGAGACTTGTGAGCCAGAGCAAGAACACGAGACCCCTGACGTGTATATTTTTTGTAGGTCTCAACATATGAAGGAGGCACATTAATGAGCCTATCTTGTATAATTTCTGGGGCCCCCTGAAATATAAGGTTAAAGAAAACTGCTGAGAGAATCAAAAAGGAAATACCACGGTAAATCTTAGGTTACCACTACTTAAAACACTCAATATATGTGTTCAAATGTCCACTGCTGATTAATAACGAATAGAAAACACAATAAAATAAAAAATAAAAACGAATGTTGGGTAAGAATTTGAAACTGTATGGAATCAATGTATACGGCGCGCGCAACAGCTATGGAAAATGATTTTTGTTATACATTTTTCTGATTTATAACTGTAGTACCCTCTGTAAATTTAAACAATAATGAAAAATATCAGATCCAGTTCTCAGAACCTTCCCTGCAATTTCTAAACTTTTCTCAAATTATCCATCACTTTCCTTTATTTTCTCTTCTGTTGTCTTTAAACAAGTAAACAACATAAATATTCTAGTTCTAAATTCTTATGACTAATTACTTAACCCACATCAGACATGAATATTCTACACTGTTTATTTTTATTACCAGCACAGAATAATATTTGTTGGCCATTTCATAATCCCATAAATAAAAGCAAAAGCTAACACGAGGTGTTATTTCTAAAAGTTGAATATACTTTTACTCAGGAGCAATGAGAAACAAACAAACCTTCACAAATGCAAAAAATTCCTCCTGAATACGAACAATAACTGCCATTCGTTTTAAGTGAGATGCAAAATGATACCGCTGAACAATTTGAACAGGATGGCCATTTCCCCTGAAATTTGAAAACATTTGAGACTCAAACTATAAAGCATTCAAACCATGGTTATCAAATTGAGACTCAAATCTTAAATCAGCAAACATTTTATGAGACGTGAACCAAATCTTATTATGAATAGGATACATGATTACTAAGAATATGACACTTAAAATTTTTAAAAAAAGTGACATAGTAAAAAAATATATGTTGACATATCATATAAGTTCAGATTGTAATACATTAATGAATTAGAATTCATCATAGTGAATCATATTGTTCTTACGTAGTTAATCACAATTCAAGATAAATTTCATGTCCAAAAAATAGATAACAAGAGATTAGTATAGATTGGGTTCAGTTTTATATGGAATTGAGATACAAACTGCATGTATTGTATAGTGTATAATTAATAACTACGATTCAAACTACAAATGGGATAGCTATGAAGGCAATATTACATAGTGTATAATTGTATCCAACCCCCACAACACTAGGGCTGTGTGGTGGGCACCAATATGGTATTGCCGCTGCATCAAAATTTAGGGAAACCAAATGCGGAATTTACCATTTAAAAAAAAAAGAAATTCATTCCATACACATAAAAGCTCATAAATAGAAGAATGCGCAAAATTAAAAACGTATTCACAACTAATAATCAACACTCATTGTTACCAGTATCCAAACCGAATATAAAAGAATATGTTTGAGCTTCCAAGACTTAAAATAACTCCGCTAACTAAGCATTAAAAATAAATACATCCAGGTGATTCCTTAAATGGAACCACAATCTCCAAGCTATTCCTCGTCTTCTTATTCACTATCTTTACTACTAGACTTTATTTGTTCTACATCCTCCTCCACCTCCTCCTCTGTCCCTATGGTTTGTGCCTCTATAGGAACAGACTGGTTCCTAACTCTTCCAGGCCCAAGGAGAAGAGCTTGTGTTTGGCTGTTCTAGGAGAAGAAAACAAATGAGGGTTTACCCGATTTTTAGAGCCAAATTGGGCACCATCGGGGTTTTTAAATTGGGCTTCTATGTAGTGGCTGCTACTATTTGCATTGCTATGGCCACTACTCAACTAAAATGCTATGGGATTTTGTGTTGCACCTATAGGCTACTGCACTACTCAACAGCTCTATAGCAAACCACTATTGACTACAAATATACATACACATGTATAGTAACATGTCCCCGTTAGTCAAATATTATTTATTTTTGCATTATATTTTCTATCTTTGGCAACAGTAACACTGGAATGTAAACAGTTTGTTGACAGTGATGGGCAACAATCAAATTAAATGAGCTCAAATACCAAAAAGTTATCATAAATAAATTTTTGCTTCATTGGAATAGATGGATAAGACATGCAGAATTAAGATACTTAAGCAGAAAATATTCACCTTTTAGGAACGGCCTTCTCATCAGATTTATAACTCCAATCAATTCCCTTGAGTGCGGCTTTCTCGAGAGGATCGCCAACCTGTGGGATATTAAGCAGTTTAAAATAACACAGTATCAACAAATAATAGCTAAGATAAAAGGGGGAAATCTAATTCTTTTAAGCTCTCAACCCATATTCATGAAGACCGATAGCTCATCAAGCAAAACGCAATGAAAAATATTTGTAACCTAGAAAAGTAGAACTTAAGAATGACAACGAAATGTGGAAAGAAATGAGTTAAAAGATTATTTTTCCAATCCCTGGAAAATTGATTTAGCATGAATTCGTAAGTAAGCAACGTCTGGTCTTTAACATCAATCGATAAGAAATGTGGTGACATGGACAATAGTCTTGGCCTACAAAAGCAGTTCCAAAAATATCTTACAGTATTTTAGAATATCTTGGATTATATCTTTAGGATTGATTCCTATGTTTCCTTATCATTCATGATTTGTTTTCTTATATAATTAGGTTTAGAATAAATAGGGATAAGGATTGCATAGAGCTTGTTTGGATACAGGTCACATTACCACGGTGTTTCAAAGAGCAATAATAAGCTCATTTCAATACTAGAAGTGGTATTTGTGTCATTTAATTTATGGCTTTTGACATTTAAAAGCGAATTGCTTATGCGGGGATTCCAACAGCTCCTCAACATCAGCTTACGTAAAAGCTACCAGAAGAGCTTATGAGCAAAAACACAATAACCAAAAAGCAGCTGCTCACGTCAGACCTCTAGGAAAGCTCTTATCCTATAAGCTTTTCTAGATAAGCTTACTAAAACAAGACCTAGGTCTTTCTTACCAAAATCACAAATTAAAATCTTCATACTTTGCCTTCTCTCCTTTCTTATCTAAAACAAAATAATTTTAACACTATATCACAGTGGTCTAATCTGCTATGAGCTGTTTTGTCGCTATTCACATGCTGTGTTCCTTAAAATATGAAATTATGATGCAGCAACAACATTATCTCCATAACTGCTAAGGGTTGCCTGGTGGGGAAGGCTTGGGACCTAGGAGTGTGTTCTCCGAGTATTAGGTTTAAATCCCTTAGGTGCCAACAATTCTGGTGTCGGGTCAGTCCCGGATTACTCGGTTCTTGGGCAGGATACCAAGTTTTTAAAATAAAATCAATATCTCCATTATTTTTTCCTTTGTATGAGCGTTCACAGATTCCACACATTTTTTCTCTCTCAGCTTGTTGGTGGTTTTTTCTGTCTGCCCTCTTCCACGACCTGTCTCAAGTGCGATGTAGCGGCAGCAAAAGTTGGTATTGAAGATAAGGACCTGGGTTTGAATCCCAAATTTAATTCCATTGTGTTGGGGGAGTTTTTTCAACTAGGGAACATTGAACATTGTGGGACTTCCGTTGAAGCGACACCTTTGTGAGAGACACACCACATATTCACCCAAAACCTTAAGGTTATAGGTGGATGAGTTCTCTCACTTATAAATGCATAAATCTCCCCATTTCCAACCAATGAGGGACTATTACCCACACTACTCACACTTACTACATTTTCAACACTCTCCCTCAAGTGTGAGTACACAATACTCCCCTTCAAGTGGAAGCTCTTCTTACTTCCACAAACTCTTGTATTCACACTCTTCAACGGAACATTTCTTAGTCATCATCCTTGTGGCGCCGTTGACTTTCGATACAAGTAAGTCGGTCCCTTCCTCGAACCAAAGGCTCTGATTCTATGTCAAGAAATGTGGTTGGACCTAACTCAACCCTAGAGGGTTATGGTTTAGGGTTTAGGGTTTTAGGGTAAAGTGAGGACTGCCCCCACTTATAAACACATGTTCAAGCCATATATTATCCGATGTGGGACTCTTAACAATCTTAAATAAGTTCATCTTAATATTATATCATTTCAATAATCTTTGGTCATCCCAAATGAAGTTTAAAACCCAAAAATTATTTACTAAATGATGAATTAGTTGTGATTCCACCTATCTCACTGATGAGACATGCTGAAAGAATTATCAGTGATTGTGAATCTGTGATGCATAATATTCACAATCTCAGTTTATTGTTTCAATTTTTGGGTATTTTAATTTTTTATTAAGTCGTGATGGATTTGGAGAAGTTTTAGATCTAAATGCTGATCATTACAATAAATCTCCTTCCTTTGTTCATAGCAGTCATTCAAGTTGATGGTTATTTCAATTATCTTTCTGAGAGTGCTGATGAAGGAAGAAACATCACATGATGTTTGGGCAGAATATTAGAGTAATCTAAATTAAATATCTTATATCATCTCTTAGAATTGGTTTCTATGTTTCTTCGTGATTTCCATACATATTTAAGTAGCATTAGGAATCTAGCAACAATCATGATAGTCTCCTTATTTAGTCAGGATTAGGAATCTATTCTGGTACTAATATAAATAAGTCTCATTTCTTAGTCTTTAGTATCATAACCATAGTTAAACATCAAAGCCTTCATAGTTAAATAGAGGCATACAAGATATGTGAACTTGGATGTTGATTAAATTAAATTGAAAATCAATAATGATATTCTTCACCCTTAGTTGTAAGGCTACCATGTCTTACACCATTTAATCAAGAACAGTCTTGTATTCTTACACATAGGGTCATACAAGATATGTGAACTTGCACGTTGATTAAATTAAAATGAAAATCAATAATGATATTCTTCACCCTTAGTTGTAAGGTTACCTTGTCTTACACCATTTAATCAAGAACAGTCTTGTATTCTTACACATAGGGGTAACGCAACCCTGATCTAAAATGTTAAACTCGGTCTTACTAACTTTCTTTACACAAACCGATATATTACTGAAACTATAAACCAGAGGACAGTAGATTATAGAGGAAAAAAGTTGAGAGAAAATATTTAACATAAATTCAAATTCAACAACATAAAAATGTCCAAAAACAAACACTCAAATTAAACCACCCACAGAGAGAAGAGAATCATACCAGCTTATTCTCAACAAATACCAATGCATGGCAAGAAGCCAGGATTTCTACTGTTCGCACAGGCACTCTACTCATGTCAGATTCCAAATCTGTAGTTTCTGTTAACCCAACCACTCCGGAAAATTCCTATAAAATGGGAATGAAGGTATTATAATGCAAAACATGGTCTAAGATGATAAAAAAATATCACATGTTTTATATGGGTACTATACCATGTCATCTGATGTAAGTGTCCCAGTCTTGTCAAAACAACATATATCAACCTATAGGCAATGTAGGAAAATCAATAAAAACCAATGTCAGCATATGATCTATATTTGACAAAAAAAAGGAAGTGCAATAGCAAACACAGTAAGCCTCCAGTTACCTTCCCAGCAAATGGTATCCGAAAAGGTTCAGTGCAAAAAATTCCTCGGCGTGCAAGTGCAATAAGAGAAGTATTAACAGCTATAGATAATTCCATTGGTAACTCGGGAGGTATCACAGAAGTAACAATAAGAGAACAGTTTAGTATAAGTTTATACTTGCTCCTTGAGGGGTCTTCTAGCCCCTGCAGCATATATCATTTAAATATTAAGTCAGATCACAGATCGCAATAAAAACCAAGCCATATATTTAACACTCTTCAGTGGGGAAGCATTACCTTAATAAACACATAACCAGCCGCAATTAAAGCAAATACAACCAAGAATAAAATGAACAGTCCACTTTCCCAGCTATTAGCAGTCACCTACAATTTGTCAATTCAGAAACCCGGAAAAAAACCAAAATCAGCAAAATTAGACCGAAAATATGTGTTGAAGATTAATAAAGGCCATATCAATTTACCCTTTCTGTAGAGAATAAGATTGTTCGCATCAACTTTCCTTGACTTGTTTCAAACCCAGTTCTAAGGACAACAGCCAAGCAGCCACCATCTGGTGTTTTTAGAGGAAAGGTCTGACTCCAAAAAGATTGTTAAAAACAAAAAGGATAAGAAGCATGAACACTAGGTTCAACTTTAAACAAAAAATATATTTTTTTCAGCCCGAAATAACTTTATCACCTTATCTGGAGAGTGCTGCAATATTTTGGTTCCACCATATAAAACATGAGTTTTATCTCGCTTTGCTGACAACTTCTCCTCAATACCCCTACCCGCAATAGAAATCTAAAAGGAAGATCAGTTCTAAATGAGAATCGGCGAAAATAACAACATAAAAAGGCTCCAGTGCTTGGATATGCCAGATAGCTATAAGATTGAAGATGTCTTATTCCAGCCTTATTTCATGGGAAAGAGGGGTTCAAGGATGATAAAGAATTTACAAAATGAGCATCATAGTTACATGCACATAACACGAGTAAACATAGACATGCAAATAAAATTAAAATTTTGGTAAGGAAAACTGAAACAAAAACTGTATGTTTTATGTAAATCATATAGCGATCAAATCACATCACAGTAGGCATGTAGTAAATAAAGAAAGACATGAGACAAAAAATAGCATGGCACAACTAGAGCCCCGGGCAAGTAAAGGTCAAACAAAAACTAAGCAAAATGTTTCATCATATCTGTCTAAGCAGGTGGCTAAACTGCAGGAGGTACTCAACAAGCAACCACGGTCAACCATGTCTACACCAGCAAAACAATTATATCAAACTTAGCAATCAAACGCAAATTCATTACATATTCAACCGCGTTCAACAATGTCCAAAGTAGCAAAACCATTTAAACGTCACATTTCATTATTGTTAGACATAGATAATGAAAAGAGAAACACCTTCCATTGAGGAGTAGACTCGCCTGTGAGAATAGCTTCATTCACAATTGCACTTCCAGCCAATATAAGCATGTCTGCGGGTACAGATTTCTCCTCTCCATTCTGACCAGAAGAACGGCCTATAGAGACAACATCTCCCGGCAAAAGGTCTGTACCAGATAGTTTTACCCATCTATAATAAACACAATATACAAGAAAGCATTAAAATCGCAATGCATTAAACCCAAAAACAAGCTTGCGAATGATGAGATAACATACTTGCCACCACGATGTACCATAACAATCTGATTATCCACTCTAACACGTCTTAACTCAGTTAGAGTCCTTAACCGACTTTTTGCCATGGTCGACTCAAACATAAACAGCATAAATAGAGTGAACAAACTATAGTACCAATATTCATCCAAACACCAGAGACCAACACAAAAAACCTGGTCATAAGCAAGAACCAGTCCAAATCAGAAGTAAGATAAAGACGAAACACATACAAAAGAGAAAAATAACATAAAAGATTTACCTGAAATACGAAAAAAGGTTCCATGCAATGCTCTTTCATCAACTTCTGAAATGTTGGCTGAGGATAATCAAATCTAAAAGATCAAACAGCAGAACATTAGAGAACAAAACTAAAACATAATCCTAAGAGAACAAATGAGAAAACATGTTGTTTTGAGAAAGACAGAAGTGACTAATAATATCCCAAATACCAAAGTATGGGGTTGCATCTAAAACGTGTCTAATACATAAATATTGTATGAGCACAAAATTTCAATAACAAACACTATAATTTCACCACAATCTTGTACTGAAGTGAAGTAAATGGATATGGAAAAAATGATGATAATGATCAAAGTAAAAGGACACCCACACATTCCGCCCCCATTTCTCAGTAGCAGCAAGAACTTTGGCTTCAGAGCCATGGCCACTACACTTGAGATAATGTCCAAATGTTTCCTTGGTAGGATAAGAAAGTTTGTTAAAATTCCCCTTCTCCTTCGAATAAACAAAACATTGTTTTCTAAAATCAAAGTAAATCTCTTCCAGATCCGCTGATGAAGAACCTGCAGACTGCACAACAAAATACTTAATCATGGTAGACAACCAAAGCAATAACGAAAGAACATGAAAACAAAGAAACAGCAGGCAAGTGGGACAACCCAATCAAAGCACAAGGATGCAATAAATATGGCATATAATTTATAAACAATCCATTTAATTTTAAATTATCAAAGAATGACACCACAACTATGCATAACAAGCATTATGAAATAAGAATATCAAATCAAAAGATAAATTTCAAACAAAAAATCAAGAAAAGATTATACATCAACATATAACCAAAGAGAGAAAACAAACACATCAAATTAACATATATGTCAATCTGCCTTTATAACTACATACGATAAAGAAACCCCGCCAAAATGATCGGAATCCCAGCAACACAAAGAAACAGAGATCGTTTTATCCAATAAAAGAGGTAGCTACAATAAATTGTACTTGAAAATTAATCTGGCTTTCCTTTACAAACCATAGGCAACAGGTCAATGCATGAGTTGCTAACTACCTAAAAACAAAAACAAAAATCCTGATATACTCCACTCAAAACCTCTAAATTAGAAATGAATAATTGCTCTAAAATTCTGGACAAATGCAATTTATACTACTCCTATGCCAGTTATAAAATACCTAAATAGTTGAGTATATTCCATTGTAAGCCATTTTACTTAATAACCTACCTAACCTCAACTGGTTAGTTTCAAGCATATTCCATGCACAAACTCACCCCAAATCAAAGAAAAACAACAGCCATGGAAGCAATAGATGAGACAGCTCACCGGCATGTAACTTAACATTAGCAACCTTAAATACTAGCAGTCCACTTTCTTCCAATTTTCATTGGAATGAGTTACAAAAATCTATCTTTGCTTCACTTAAATTTTTTCATGCACAAGCTCAACATATATTTCTCCCCATAAATTTCAATATATATGTCAAATCAAAGGGAAGATCTCAAAAACTACTTTTATTCTATTTTTCTAATCAAAGGTGTTAAGAGTCCCACATCGGACAATATATGGCCTGAACTTGTGTATATAAGTGGGGGCAATCCTCACTCTACCAACCGGTTTTGTAGGGTTGAGTTAGGCCCAACCACATTTCTTAACATGGTATCAGAGTCTCGTTTAAGATCTGGTGGACCACCTTCTATGGTTTCCGCTATTGGGCCAACCCACCATTTATTCCCACGCTCCAGATGTCCAATCCTAGGCGTGAGAGGGTGTGTTAAGAGTCTCACATCGGACAATATATGGCCTGAACTTGTGTATATAAGTGGGGGCAATCCTCACTCTACCAACCGGTTTTGTAAGGTTGAGTTAGGCCCAACCACATTTCTTAACAAAAGGGAAGATCACAAAAACTCATGTATAATTGTCTCTGTAGCTACTGTAAGATCGAAACACACTCAAAGTATAAACAATTACAGAGATCATACTCATTGTCAAGTTAATATTTTTCAATTAGTACATTCAAATCTAAAAACATCATTCACTTCTCACCATTACAAATTACAATACAACACAAATTAAAGAACTTTATAAGAAGAACCAAGCTTCAAATTCAACTCAATCAATAAAAACAAGTAAACAAAAAAAAAAACTTACTGATTTCCTAGAACTAAGAGGCACAACTTCTTTAGAACCACAAAACTTAGCCGGAGTTATCTTACAAGAATCAGCCTGATCAATATTTTTGACCTACAAACAAACAAAACTATAAAGAAATATTCCAAAATTCAACAAACCCCATAAACATCCATAAGTAAAAACCATACCTTGCTATAATATGCAAAACATTTGAAATCAACTGACCAAGCAGTGAAGAGACAAACGAGTATATGAGTAGAAGACAAAGCACCTAAAACAATACAAGCATCAACAAAATCAAGGCTGGGAAGAATAACTGAAACCCACGCGCCATAAAAAACGGCGAAAGGCCAAACGTCTAAGCGCCATAACAATTGCTTCTTCCTCAGCAAATCGACTTTGTCGACGACCTTGCCGCCGACGTGAAAAGTCGACATTGATCGGTTTTTTGGTAATCGGTTGAAGACGGAGAATTAGGGTTTGTAGATCTAATTGAGAGTTTTGGTGATGAGATAGCGGTTGGGTTGAACGCCTCGCGATGGCGAGGATTCAGTCTCGTTCTGCGACTCTTCCCAACTAGGATTCACTCTCTAGTCTATACTTTCATGTTTCCTTTACTTTCAATCTAGGTTTTTGTTATGATCAAGAGTTAATACCCAATTTGTAACATACTAGTATATTATAAATTTTATAATAATGACGTTAGCTTAAGCAAAAAGTATATGGAAATAGATTTTTTTTATTTTTTACTAAATTCTTTTTTTTTAACTCCAACTTCTTTTACTACGAAAATCAACTTACAATTACAACCTTGGCTTCTCTATTTGGAGTTAGGTCATTATAGGATCTGGTTCATCTTCTATCCAGATCCTATAATATTCTAGCAACCTTAGCTAACATATGTGTCGATTAGTTTTCATTCCTACCACCAAATAATATTCTAGCTCACTCAAACCCTTGAAGTTTCCTTCGTATCACCTTCACAGTAAGAATTGTTGTTATTTTGTTATCTCTTTTGTTATTAGTCATCTTAAGAAGCGTTTCATTGTTAATTTCGAAAAGAACATTATAGAAGCCATAATCCTTAGCCTCGTCAATAGCTTTATTTGGTGTCATTATCTATACTATAGCAAAGGATTGTTCTCACCATCCCCAAAATGGGTACATGCAATCATTGTTTTGCCTTTCCAGTTTCTAAACATCGCTCTTAAACCCCTATTTCCCTTTTATATCAGACTTGCATCAGTATTGCATTTGATCCAATCATCATCATGTGGCTTCCGTTTTCCCTTTTTTTGTGCTTACTATTGTCATCATGATCACCATTAGGTAGCTTGAATAAAAGTGCATCGGTATCCCATAGTGCAATGACTTTTCAATTTAGTCAGTCAAAATCCCCATATTGAAACTGAAGGTAGAATTCTTGGACCATAGGACAGAGCAAACAGAGTTGACTCTAGGCTAGTTATCTTAACTGAGGAGTCTTTGCGTGACATGTAGTACCAGTATGGCACAAAGCGCACACGATGTAAATTATGGTTGTATGGTCGAGTTGTGTCGGTATTTGGAAGCAAGTCCTCCAAGATGATTTATGAGTTAATAAGTAAGTTGTGTTGGTTGAAATGATGGATGTTTGTTAGGAAGGTTTCTTTGTTACTGATTGTCACATCACCTGAGGACAGGAAATAATGTAAGTTTAAGGGTGTGATAACCTACCTTTTGTAAGTTATCATTTACCATATTTATTCCATTTTATGATTTTATTTAGATTTTTATTAGAATGTTTTATATTAGTTTAACTGCTTTATATTATTTATGATGGAGCACAATAGGTGTTCCCTTTTATTGATTTAATGAGTTTTTTGCTTGATTTAAGGTTGTTTTTTACGAGCTGAGGCAGGAATGTACCTGACAGCACCTGGAGTTGTTAGTTGAAGATAGGAAATAAAATATTAACTAAGAGTTTGATCTGAAGAAGGCAACTGAATATTTGGGACATCGTAGCAAGATACGAATACTATAAGGATATGAGCTTAAATAGAGGAATTTACATTTGAATTTGCGGATAAGATCAAGGAGTCCCTAGAAGACAAAAAATGGTACAATTGTACAACCACCAGTCTTCCAAAAAGGACAACGCCACATGCACCCATATTGCACAAACTGCGCCAGGACGTTTTGTCCCCCACAAATGTTCCCCTTGTACCCAATTTCTTGTTGACTAAGTAGAAGAATAATGAGGCAGCGCTGATGGGAATTATTTGGGCTTTATGTGATTTCATTAACATGGGCTCATGATCAAAGGTCCCTCAAGAAACCTTAGTTGAAGGGTATAAATAAAGCTTGCTAAAGAATAGAAAGAGAGTTCACAATTCCAAGAATACCAAACACAATGTGATAGTGTGAGCTTAGTGGAGTGATAGAGAGTTTTCTTCTTCTCGCCTCATCTGGTTCCAACTGTTAAGGTGTGGCGCGTCTAAAGTCATCCCTGACTGAGTATCTCTCATTTGAGGAGCCTTCAAGATACTATTAGGTTTATATTTCTTTTCAATATTTGCTTAAGAATGTATCTTTTGATAACCATGCTGGTAGTTGTACTCAATTCAATATGAGTTTAACCCCTTGCATGTTAAGCAATTGAAAGTTAATATGATGTTTTTATGTTAATTGGAGTGTTGTTAGTGTCTTATTTTGTTGTGTGCTACCACGTTTATAAATCTGATTCTAATAGTGATCAACTTAAGAAAAGATAATAGCTCGTATTTATGAGAGATCCAACAACAAGTGGACTTCATAATTAAAGTAGTTGAAAATAGTATAATAGAGATTATCACTTTATTAGTTCATTTAGATATAAGGAGCTACAACTATAAAGGATTTCATAATACAAAAAATATGTATTTTAGGTTTATAAGTGTGACTTAGAGATTTGTTCCCTTGCCTTAGTAGTACATGTTTTAATGTTGTAGAAATACACTCTCAAAACACTCTAACCTTTCCTGACACGACACTACACTTCATGAACCCCTTATAGCATCATATGCATTAATGAACCTTAACTCAACGTGCAATTTCTTATTATAACTTCACTTCTTGCATTATTTACCACTTAATTCATATAGGAGGTATTGAACTTTTACAACCTTCCATTATTTTATTCTTGTCAATGCTTAGCTACCAAAAGATAGCTTGATATGAAATCAACTTTAGTAACAATCACTCATGTGGGTATGATATCCTTACTTTTATCACTTGCTACTTTTAAAATACACATGTATACTTGCATGTGACACATTTTCAAGCAACAAGTTTTTGGCGTCGTTGCCTGGGAGTGCCAAGTTACATATTTTTTATTTTTTATTAATATTTTTTAAGTATTTAAGCATTTGAGCTTCTAATGTTTTCATGTACTCTGGTATTGCGACAAGTGCTTAGTTATTGTATGTGCAGGTTGTTTAACCCAATCTACAAAGGAGATCCCGAATCTGAAAGAACTCTCAGAATACTAAAGAAATTTTAACTTACTGGACACTTACCAATAAGCCCTCCTCCTTTCAGTTTGGCAAAAGTTGATTCATAACACGAGTTAGATTTGGAAGAAGAATCAGAAGAAGAGGCAGAGGGAAACATGGGAGAGACCGACTTTATTGGCATTGCCAATGATAGGGCACATAACATTAGGGATTATGCAGTTTTTGATCCAAATGCTATGAATACTAGAACTGTAAGGCCAAGAATTGATGCACCACAGTTTGATTTTACACCTATGATGCAATCTATTGGGCAATATTCAGGATCTACGCATGAAAACCCCCATTTGAACTTAAGGCAATTCCTAGACGTTGCTAATAACTTCAAAATTCCTGGTGTCACTGATGATGCATTCAGATTAAGACTTTTTCCATACTCTCTGAGGGATAGAGACAAGAGTTTGTTAAATTCCTTGGAGCCATTCCATCACCACATGGAATGATTTGTCTAGAGACATTTTAGCCAAATATTTTCATCCTTCCAAAAATGCAAAGACGAGGGACGAGATAACTTCGTTCAGACAAGGAAATGATGAGTCATTGTTTAACGCATGGGAAAGATTTAAGGAGCTACTTAGACAATGCGCTCACCATGGCATTCCAATATGTATTCAACTTGAAACTTTTTATAATGGATTAGTGCCTTCTTCAAGAAACATGCTAGATACTTCTAGTGGTGGAGTGTTCTTTATCTAAATCATATGGAGATGGTTACAAGTTGATTGAGAGTATTACTATTAACATTAATCAATGACTAATGTCAACTCTGCTCAAAAGAAATTTGTGGGAATTCATGAAGTTATCGAGACTACAACTTTGGTTGCTTGGGTGGCTTAAGTTCACAAGATGATGAAGAATCTGATGACCCATGAAGTGACAAAGCTTGAACCTGTAAAGGTGGTTATTGACACATCAGTGATTGCTTGTGTGTACTATGAAGGTGTGCATCTTTTTGAAGAGTGTTTGGCAAATCTTATTTTTGACAATTATGTTGGCAATAACAAGTACAACAACACCTACAACACTGGTTAGCGCAATCACCCTAATTTCTCATGGAGTAATAACCAAAATCAACTTAAGACTCAAGTAACAACTCAAGCACCACAAATTCATCCTTGTAATTCAACACCCAACTAGGTTGTAGTAAATCAAGGAACTAACCACCTGTAAAACATTTTGAAGTCATTCATTCAATAAACCAAGAATCAATTGTAATCACAAAGCATGAGCATCAAAAACCTAGAGAACCAAGTGGGTCAGATTGCTACTACACTCAGTTCAAGGAATCAAGATGCTCTCCATGGTTCTACTAAAGCTCCAGCCTCATCATCTGGAGTTAAAAGCGTTGAAACATGTTAAATCATTAAGCTGAGAAGTGGAAAAGAATGTGAAGGATCGTGAACAATGAATAACCAGTCAAGTTAGCAATTAACTAGACAATTCTTAAGGTAAAGAAGAATCCAATGAGAAGTCTCCCTTAAGGAAATCAAATGAGGAAATAACTAAAAATAACGCTTCTGGCATAATATCTTGTAACACCCAAATTATTTCTCGTGAAATTTTAATTAAAAATCAGAGAAATGAAATTCAAAATCTAAATTCAAGTGTTACATTATTTCCAAAATATAACTCAAACAATATATAACGTAAAAATTGTTCATGCAGCGGTAAATTCAAATAACATAAGCGTAAAAATTCAACAAAACATAATTTTTCTTTTCAAAACAAGAGAATTCAAACCATCGTTCCCAACTCCCAAAAATTGCATATCAGAGTCGACTCTTATAATGTGAAGTACACTGACTTCACTCATAACGAATCCTACTACTCCTGATCACTTGCACGTTACACACGTAAAGGTAACATTCAAACAGAAGGGGTGAGATTCTTAAATCAATCAAAAGAGAAAATGATATTGTTGAAGATTAGCACACATCAAATCATAATCATTTGATTCTGATTTGTCTAGCTATTACAAAACAGTGGTGTAAATAGAGTTATTATCTATTATTGTTATTTCTTTATTTAGGTAATTACTATTTCCTTATTTAGGTAGCAGCAATTATAGGAAATTATTTCCTCTGTTTATTAACATATTAGGGTATAGCTTTCAACCTCTTGTATTCTATTTATACCTCTTTTGTAAGAGTTCAATACAATGAAAATATACAATATATTTCTACATGGTATCAGAGCACAAGATCTGAACCATTCCTAAACCTTGAGCTCCACCCATGGCAGATACTAAAGCAGAAAATTCAGCCAACAGTTTGGCTGAAGGACATGCTCTTCCTATCACTGGTCACAAATTGAATGGCCAGAATTACAATCAATGGGTGCGCTCAGTCAAAATCTACCTTCAAGGAAAAGGGAAGGAAGGTTATATCACAAAATACTCAAAGTGTCCAGAAAAGGAGGATTCCAACCTCGGAAAATGGCAACTAGAAAACAGTCTAGTAATGTCATGGCTGCTAAACACCATGACAAATGAAATTGGAGAAAATTTCATGTATTATGACACTGCCAAAGAGATGTGGGATGCCGTAAAGGAAACCTACTCTAATGTCGACAATACATCTGAAATTTTTGAAATCAAGAGCATACTCCATGATTTACGTCAAGATGACCGCTCAGTCACAGAGTATTTTAATACTCTCAATCGTCACTGGCAGCAGCTGGATGTATATGATGAAAATGAATGGAGTTGCACAGAAGATAAAAAGAAGTACAAAGAATTGGCGGAGAAAGATAGAGTCTACAAGTTTCTATTAGGTTTGAACACAGAACTTGATGAAGTTCGTGGGAGAATCCTTGGAACCAAACCTCTTCCAAAAATTCGAGAAGCTTTCTCGGAAATACGAAGAGAGGAGACCAGGAGAAAAATGATGCTTGGAAAATCCAGTGCAGTCCCATCTATAGAAGGATCTGCAATGGCAGCAAGGGGAGATCAACGTTCTTTCCATAAGAAAACTCGACCTTGGTGTGAACACTGCAAGAAACCGGTTCATACCAAGGACACATGCTGGATCATTCATGGAAAGCCATCATGGACAAAAAACCGGGAGAGCAGAGGGAACACAACTGAGGTAAATTCCCACTCATTACCATTCAGCAAGGAGCAAATGGAAGCATTAAAAAACATGCTTCAACAAACAATTGGTACAGCTACTGTGGCACAAAAAGGTAATTTTTTGCATGCTCTAAACACTAGCAAGGGAAAACAAAATTCATGGATTATTGACTCAGGAGCGTCTGATCACATGACTGGAGACTTGGTTGTCTTTGATAGCTATTATCCATGCCAAAATAATTTGACAATTCAAATTGCTGATGGTACCCTGTCTAAGGTCATGGGTAAAGGTTCCGTCATTATTTCACAAAATATTACTCTTAGTACAATACTCTATGTACCTAAACTTGATTGCAACCTATTGTCCATCAGTAAACTTACAAAGGATTTGAAATGTATCACTAAATTATTCCCTAACCTATGTGAATTTCAGATTTTGGAGTCGGGGAGGACGATTGGCAATGCTAAAGAATGTGATGGACTCTATATCCTTCAGGCTAAAACATCTAAACCAGAATCCGAGGCAACCTCCTGCGTTGTAGTTTCTGAATATAGTGAAAATTCTGCAATGTTGTGGCACTATAGACTAGGCCACCCAAATTTTATGTACTTGAAAGAAATGCTTCCTAAATTATTCAATAAAAATCAGAAGTTGTTTCAATGTGAAATCTGTCAATTGTCCAAACATACACGCAACCCCCACCCACCTCAACCCTATAAACCTTCCCAACCTTTTTGTGTTATTCATACTGATGTATGGGGACCATCGTGGGTTAGAAATGTAACGGGATCAAGATGGTTTGTCACCTTTATTGATGACCATACAAGGGTCACTTGGGTCTACCTTATGAAAGACAAATCGGAAGT
Source organism: Lathyrus aphaca (assembly GCA_963966055.1). NCBI lineage: Eukaryota > Viridiplantae > Streptophyta > Magnoliopsida > Fabales > Fabaceae > Lathyrus > Lathyrus aphaca. Next base: position 94,291,670 of record OZ014524.1, read on the forward strand.
TGGTAGGATATTTGAATGTTTCCATACCATGGTACAAACACAATTTCAAAGTAAAATTAGAGTGCTTAGGAGTGATAATGGTCGTGAGTATTATAATTATGCATTAAGCTCATACTTTCAGCAACATGGAATAATACACCAAACCTCATGTGTGGATACACCTCAGCAGAACGGGATTGTCGAGAGAAAGAATAAACACCTCCTAGAAGTAACCCGATCTCTCATGCTAGCCACAAATGTACCTAATCAATTTTGGGGAGAAGTTGTCCTCTCTGCAACCTATCTTATTAACAGAATGCCTTCCCGGAACCTCAACTTCCATACGCCCTACTCCACTCTCCAAACCTCATACCTAACCAATCGTATCCTTACGTCTATTCCTTTGAAAATATTTGGATGTACAACCTTTGTCCATAATCTTGATCCCCAACGCAGTAAACTTGACCCGAGATCCATTAAATGCATATTTCTCGGCTACTCTCCTCACCAAAAGGGATACAAGTGTTATTCACCTCAAAACAAAAAATTCTACCACACCATGGATGTAACCTTTTTTGAGAATCAACCATTTTATCCCAAAGTTGGCATTCTGGGGGAGAACACATATCCTATTGAAGTAATAGAATCCCAACTTTTGGAACTTGAGCAAACTAAACCCAAACTGGCTGCAGAGGCATCAGAACCTACACCTGAACCAAATGAAAATGAAATAGAAAATGTCGAACCAACTCGAGAGAATACGTCAGAAAATACAGAAGATATTACTATAGAAAATGCAGAGGAAATTGCAGTAGAAACTACAGCCCCTACAATAGAAACTGCACCAAGAAACAACTTGAAAGTGTACTCCAGGAAGAGCAAGAAGGGAATAGAGTCTTGCACAATTCCAAGGCAGAACCAAGAAACCTCCAAGATTCTAGAAAATGGAGTTCTCTCAGGTAATACTGCTCCTAACTCTATGAATATTGATGATATTGATATTCCTATTGCCTTAAGAAAAAATGTAAGATCATGTACTAAACATCCCATTGAAAGATTTGTATCTTATGGAAAATTGTCCCAAAGTTACAAGACTTTTGTAACAGCTCTTGACAATACACACATTCCAAGCAACATCCATGAGGCTCTCCAAAATTCTGAATGGGCAGCAGCTGTAACTGAAGAGGTTCAGGCCTTAATAAAGAATGGCACTTGGGAGATCACAAGTCTACCTGCCGAGAAAAAGCCGGTAGGATGCAAATGGATATTCTCCATGAAGTATAATGCAGATGGGAGTATAAATCGGTACAAAGCTCGACTTGTAGCAAAGGGATTTACTCAATCATATGGAGTAGACTATGAAGAGACTTTTGCACCGGTGGCTAAACTAAACTCAGTTAGAGTTATTTTATCTTTGGCTGCAAATTTATATTGGTCACTCCATCAACTAGACATTAAGAATGCCTTCTTAAATAGTGACTTAAAAGAGGAAGTTTATATGCAGATTCCTCCTGGACTTGAATCATCCAACACCACAAATATGGTGTGCAGACTCCGAAAATCCCTTTATGGCCTCAAGCAGTCTCCAAGAGCATGGTTTGATAGATTGACTCGAGTTGTCAAGAAATACAGATTCAAACAATGCCAATCAGATCACACTATGTTTGTTAAACACTCCATGGAAGGAAAGGTAGCTTTGTTCATTGTTTATGTTGATGACATTGTAATTACAGGAAATGATTATGATCAAATTGATCATTTAAAGGGACTTTTGGCAAAGGAATTTGAAGTTAAAGACTTGGGACAACTTAAGTATTTTTTAGGAATGGAAGTTGCTCGAACAAAGAATGGCATCTATGTATCACAAAGGAAATACACCCTTGACTTACTTCAAGAAACTGGAATGCTTGGGTGCAAGGCAGCTAATACACCAATAGAACAAATAAAAGGAAGAGAAGATGAAAGTCCACCAGCCGACAAAGATAGATATCAAAGTCTAGTTGGGAAACTAATCTACCTATCTCACACGAGGCCCGACATTGGGTTCGCGGTAAGCATGGCTAGTCGCTACATGTCAACTCCAACTGAGTCTAACATGAAAATGGCGAATAAAATCCTCCAATACCTCAAAGGAACACCAGACCGAGGTCTCCACTTCAAAAAGAATTCAAACAGGGGCATTGAAGTCTATACAGATTCAGATTGGGCAGGGTGCTCCACAGACATAAAATCGACTACAGGCTATTGTTCATTTGTGTGGGGGAACCTAGTAACTTGGAGAAGCAAGAAACAATCTGTAGTAGCAAGGAGTAGTGCAGAAGCAGAGTTTAGGGCTATGGCCCTAGGTATTTGTGAAGGAATGTGGCTTAAGAGTATGCTAGATGAAATCAAAATTCAGGTGAACCCTACTGTGAAGTTACTATGTGATAACAAAGCTGCTATAAGTATTGCAAAGAACCCGGTCCAACATGATAGAACAAAACATGTGGAAATTGACCGACACTTCATTAAAGAAAAAATTGATCATAAGATCATTAGTATTGATCATGTCCCATCATGCAAGCAAACTGCAGATATCTTAACCAAGGCTCTTTCAAGGAATATTTATGAAAATATCAAATCCAATTTGGGTATGATAGACATATACCACCCAGATTGAGGGGGAGTGTTGAAGATTAGCACACATCAAATCATAATCATTTGATCCTGATTTGTCTAACTGTTACAAAACAGTGGTGTAAATAGAGTTATTATCTATTATTGTTATTTCTTTATTTAGGTAATTACTATTTCCTTATTTAGGTAGCAGCAATTATAGGAAATTATTTCCGCTGTTTATTAACATATTAGGGTATAGCTTTCAACCTCTTGTATTCTATTTATACCTATTTTGTAAGAGTTCAATACAATGAAAATATACAATATATTTCTACAGATATAAATATAAGACATATATCATTTAAGTACATCACACATCTTTACAGCAACAAGAATCACAACCCACATATAACTACTCATAATTCAATGACATGCACACCAATGATCAAAGCATGCAAACGAGACTCGGCCATAGACTCAATGCATGTGGTACCATTCAACAATTCTTGTTTCATGATTCAATTCTCGTCTAAACTTTCGACCCTTATTGCATGGTCTAGTATGATCCCTATTTCATGATCGCACCCACGACCCTGTTTCATGGTCAAGTATGATCCCTATTTCATGACCGCACCAACAATGATTCCCTTTGGAATTCGGATGAACATTGTTACCCTACCTTGGTGCACCATCCCACAACTATGCATATGCCATGCACTCAACGACAATATGCAATGTCAACAACAACAACAACCTCGTGCAACAACATCAACAACAACATGCAAATACATCAACAATACGTATGTACATATTAACTCATGTTTTTACAACATTACTTTCAACATATTACAAAACAAGCACGTAACCTACCAATACATGCTCCTAATGCCACCACATTAACACAAAACCACTAGGAAATAAAATAAAGAATTTTTTGAGATTTTTCACAATAAAAATAATTTATTTTTGCTTCCAGGCCACCCTTCCGTGTTAAGCGCGCTCGTCACTGCTTGGAAGAGGCGAAATTTCCAACCACCGCGTTAAGCGGGTAAAGCCTCGTTGAGCGGGCTCTGCGAAATTAACATAATTTCTATGCGATTTCAGCCTACGATTTCTACAATTATTCCCTGCAATTTTCTTCCACCAAAACTCAATTTTAACAGTGTTACACTCGGGCTTTTCTCACCATAATCCACAAAAACAAACCATCGTTCAACATCATAATTCTAACACACATTCATGCATAATATAATCTAACTTCACAATTCCTTACAACACTATCAATTTCCCAACCACACAATCCCACTACCATACTTAGGGATATCTATCCTAATATTCATATCAGATTACCCTTAAGAGATGAAAGAAATCCCACTCTTACCTTAATTGGACGGATGATTTCTTTCCCTTGTCGGAATTATCCTCCTCTTCTCTTGCCCTGGCTCCCTTCTTTCTTCTATCCAAGTTTCTCTCAATTCACAATCGGTTTCTACGAACTAACTTCTATTTTCTCCAAATTCCCAACATAACCCTTTGACTCCTAATATTGGAATCCCCATCTTGCCCTCACTAACCTCTCGTATAATTACCATAATGCCCTTTCCACTTAGTATTCCACTAATTAAACTATTTCAATATATAATATAAATTATTAAACATATATTAAATTAAAATAATATAATTCTTTTTACTCGACACACCAACCTACATCACAATGTTACTACCCTTCACTAAGGATATGCAACCAGCAATACGACACAACAACTCCAACAATCTTTATAATCCACACAACATACAACAATTCTTCAATTAAATGGATATATAATTAAACGATTAAATCGGGGCATTACAACTTTCCCCCACTTAGAATATTTGTGTCCTCGAAAATTTATCTGATGCGAATAAACTTGGATACGACTCTCGCATCTTACTTTTCAATTTCCAAGTCATGTTTCCATTGGCAGCACCTCCCCATACTACCTTCACGAGAACAATTTATTTGTCTATCAACTGCTTCACCTTGCAATCATCAATATATTCTAGTAATGCTTCAACCGTAAGATTATCTCTTACCTCGACTTCATCCATTGGTAGCACATGTGACGGACTCGGAACATACTTTTGAATCTGCAAAACATGGAATACATCATGCAAATTTGATAATCGTGTCCAACTCTTGCAGAAATCTGGTAAGGACCAATAAATCGAGGAGTAAGCTTTCTCGACTTCAAAGCTCGCCCAACACCGGTCACCGGAGTGACTCTCAGAAATACATGGTCTCCTTCCTAAAACTCAAGATCTTTCCTTCTCTTGTCATGATAACTCTTTTGTCTACTCTGTGAATTTTCATCTTATCACGAATCAACTTCACCATCTCAGTAGTTTGTTGCACAATATCAGGTCTAATTACAACACTCTAATCAGACTCATGCCAACATAAAGGTGTTCGACATCTTCGACCGTATAGCGCTTCAATAGGCGCCATTCCAATACTGGAATGATAAATGTTATTATAAGTAAACTCGATAAACAACAAGTGACTATCCCAAACATTTCCTTGTTCAAGCACACAGGCCCTCAACAAATCTTCCAAAGATTGTACAGTCTTCTTTGTCTACCCATCAGTCTGTGGATGATAAGTTGAACTCAACTTCAACTTCGAACCCAATGCCTCTTGCAAACTCTCCCAAAATCTAGAAGTCAATCTCGGATCTTTATCCAACACAATACTCAAAGGAATCCCACGCAACTTCATAATCACAACTATGTTTATATATATATATATATATATATATATATATATATATATATATATATATATATATATATATATGCCAATCTCTGCAAGGAAAAACTAATACCAGTCTGTAACACCCCAAAATTTCCCCTCTAATTTTCATGGCATTTAGCATATCACATTGCATACACAATTCCATATCATGGCACAAAGCATGGAATCATAACATTCATAACTGAGGCATAGGGTTTGTGATCAATGATTGAGGAAATTAATGATCATCCAAAAACAATAAAAGGGTCACAAGGCTTCCCAATATGGTTAAAAGGGTTCACAACATCCCACAAGATCTCATTGGGTTCCTCAAGTCTTAGAAAGAGGTGGATTGATCAAGGAATTCAAGCAGTGCAACATCTCCTAACAAAAGGGATTAAAATTAGGGTTTCCGATTAAAGGGACTTCTCAGTGAAATTTTGGTTCAAACTTGATCTCATTGTTTTCCACATGATGTCAAGTGTCTAATGTTGAAATATCATCCATTGAATCATTTCAGAGGGTCCTCAATTGATCAGTTACTTGAAAATCAAGAAATTGGGGGAAAAGTCAACTGAGCTGAGGAAAAAGTCAATTCCTGACTTTTTGAGTTCAAATTCATGAAATTGATGTTACAAGGAGTCCATGGACCAAATTTGATAAAGAAATGATGAAGGGATCATTAAAAATCAAGAAAATCAAGACTTACCATTTTTGGAAAATTAGGGTTTCCAGAAATGACAAGTTTTGGCCATTTTTCAGCCAAGTTCAAGAGAGGCCTAGTCCCAAAATAAAAGACAAATGAAAATTCCACTTGGGCTGTTTGAAAGAGGGCATCATAAACTTCAAATCCATAGGTGGAACATGTTCATGTGATAAAAATTGAAGAAGTTATGATCAATCAAAGTTTGATGAAACTAGGGATAAACCAAGTCATGGGCCAACCAAGGCAAGTCATGCGCGCATGCCCATCAAGGACTTTTATCAAACAGGTGGTGTGCAATATGTATGGCCATTTTTCTCCATTAAGATGACCTCAAATGAATTTTTTTCCAACATCACAGTTGTTCATTGTGGCATTCTCTACAACTTTCATGTTGGCCAAAAATTCATTTGATCAAAGGATCAAAAGACATGAAGGGTCAAAGTCATGTCCCAACACTGATCAACCATAGGCATAAATTGCATTAGGCAATATTATCTCATGCAGCCCAAAAATGCAGCAAGGTGACATAATGTTCAATGGTCATATTGAGTGATCTACAAGCTTCACCTTCACTTGGCATAAACATCAAACATGTTGTGTGAAAGTTGATCTTCAAAGTGATCACAAGAAGTGCATCATTTGATTGCTTGAGCTTGAAGAAACACTTTGTGGGAGATTATCACATGCCATTTGTTTTCTTGCTTGACAAGGCAATGATCCAGTTCATAAGTTGAATTCAATTCAAATTCTTTGCCTCATTTAAATTGTTATGATCACGAGTACCTCATATTAGGAATGTATCATCTCATGTGTGCATGATCATACAAAGTACCATGCATAGCTTTGAAAATCAAGCCAAATGACAAGATTCAAACATGATGAATAAGTTTCTGCATTGGATTAGTTTAGTTTCAATTCATCACCCCATCCTCATTGTAAACTATATAAACATCACCACACATGATCAAATTCGAGCAAGGCAAATTTAGTTTCACATAATTGATCCACACACCTTTATTTTGATCCTTTCACCTTAAGTTAAAACTAATCATGGTTCTAACAGTTAACTGAGTGAGTTAACTGTTAACCTCGCATTTGAAGATCAAGATCACATTGCACTAAGATTCAGATCCTCGCCTCTGGTTTTCCTCAACAACCGAAGATCTTCAATTTCAGGTTTGATCTCAAATTCAAGTGCATGATCTCATTGGTTTCTTGTTTGTTTTATGTCATTGGAAGCTTACTGGAAGCAATGGTGAAACTGGCTAGCTGATATGCACATTAATTGCTTAGATGCAGTTTTTAGGTTGAAACATTTCTGCTCGATTTGCATTGTGTGTACATGATTAGGGAAAATTAAGCATATATTCTTAATGTCCTCAAGCTTATGATAATTTATATGGCCATAGTTTTCATTTTTATGGAGGTTGGTAATTTTCCCTAATAGAATCCCATCAGAGAAGATGACCGAAGGTCTTCTCCGGTGGCTGTAACAGTGCCCTAATATTTATGGCCAGATTAATTTACAGCCCTTGGATCATGTTCATCGTGTGTACCAAATGTTGCCAGCACATAAATGAGACATGTGCTCATAACGTGTGAGTTTTAGTGACCTGAGTTTTATGGTGTGTGACATCTACCTTTATAATCATGTGCTTCATTTAGAGTCTCTTGATTGGCATACTTTGACTTGTGTTGTGTGTGTGAGATCAATCCTCTGGTCCAGATTGAAGTCAACAATTGACCAAGCCTCACCATAAGCCTTGTAGTCAGCGTGTTTTTGGATTGGGTCCAGAATGATAATCACACCCCCTTTTATAAGGCCCATAACACATTGAACTGAAACCATTTCTACACGCACCTCCCCTCATTCTTTTTCTTTTATTTTTTCATTTATTTCCAATTCAAATTTTAATTTCAAAAATAGTAAACATCATCCAAAAATTCCAAATAAATTTACACTTGAACTTTGAAATTTTCTCAAATTTTACATATTTTTTAATTCCATTTTCCTTATTTTTTGAGCCAGAACTAATTTTTACTTTAATTTCTTTTGGATTTTCCTCATTTCTGACCAATGGTCTTTCTCCATTTTATTTCTCATAAACCAAAAATGATATTGATACCATTCCTTTTTCCCTAATCAGAGGACACCTCAAGATCCTTAAAAATATTGTTTTCATATTTTTTAGGTCATGTTTGGTCTATTTTTGAATCATGTCTTTGAGTTTGTTTCTTCAAAACCCTAATCCCCTTTGTATATTTGTTTGATTGAGTTAAAAGACAATTGTTTGTGAGATCTTTTAGATGTTTGTTAGTACCTATTTAATAATTTTAATTTTAATTTTCATAACTTTTCCATGTCATTTGGTATTTTTTAGGTACCTTGTGTTACAAGTCACATTTTGGTCCTTATTTTCTCATCCTTTTTCTTCAATCTTGATAAGACATTTATGTCATTCATTTGAGGTTCTCAATTTGAGTTCTTAGGGTCCTCTTTTATGTTTTTAAATAATTTGTATCCATTGTAGGTCATTCCTTTTGACTCTTTGGGTTACTTGGTCCCTAGGTTACATATGTGTTCATGTATGTTACCTTCACCCTAATTCACATTCTCCTTCTATCTTAACACTTCTAAATCAACTTTTTGAGTATGATGTTTATGTTACATCTTTCTTATGCATCTTATTAGTGCCCCAAATTTATTGTCATGGCTTCATTTCAAGTCATAAGTCTTGGTTCTTCACTTGGTTTCATTTGGTACCTTAAGACTTCAAAATCAAACTTATTTGTTCCTTAACCATAATGCCATTCATTATAATTCATTTGTGGTTAATTTTTGAGTTTAAACTTCATCTTAAATTTTCATTAAGCCCCTGGTTTTTGTATGGGAAGTTCAAGTTTCATTGACCATGTTTGACTTTTTCTTTCTAAGTCCTTTTCTTCTTTTGAAATCACATGTTCAATTCCTATCATCCTTTTTCATTCAATATTACTTGAATCTCTTTGTTCCCAATTTGGTTCACATTCTGAGACACTTTAGTTTAGTGTTAGGTTTTGGTTTTAACATTCACCTTTGACCTAATTCAAGTTTATGTGGCATAATCATCCAGCTTCCTCATTTCACTTCACCTTGATTTCCATTAGGGTTTAGTACTTCATTAAGACATAGACTGTGATTGTTTGATCTTGCAACATTAGAATGCTTTAATAGGATTTAGCCACTCACTTCAGAAGTCTCTTATCGTATAGGATCCTTTAGTTTTAGGTCTTAGCCCCAGGAAACCTTTGGTGCTTTCTTTTAGCTAGTGTGAGCTTTACTTGAGCTTTTGCCATGCTTTATGTTTTCAAATTGCTTTGTAAAGCTAACCTTTGTTTTATACTACTTCTTCCTCATCTTCCTCATGCTTCTAAAATGTTTGTTGTTTTAGCACTTTGTGCTTTGCTTGTATAGGTTTCCCCTTTTTCTTAAAAACAACTTAACTTCTTTAAGAAGTAAGTCGAGTTCTAATTCTCTTTTCTTCTTTTCCTTTTCTCATTAGGATTAGAAAACCACACAAACCATTAGGATCTCCTTTGGCATGCAATAAACAACTTAGGGTTGGTCTTAGTCCCCTTGGTTTTTCCTTTCTCAACTTGAGTCATTCTCTCATCTCATAAAGAAAAAACAATAAAACACATAATAAAGGTTGAGTGTTCTCATACGACATGAGACTTTGTCGTGGGTTACTTATACACGTCCTGTTTCGGGAAGAGGTGTAAGGCATCTACCATGATGAATAATTCTTAGTATGAGAATGGTTCACAAACAAAATCAAAACACTTTTCTAAAAGACGGTTAACAAACAATACATGTCTTTTCCTGCGTGAATTATTTTCTCACCTCATTCACTCACAACGCGAACTTGCTCTTACTTGCCTCATTTGCAAGATGGTAACACACTCGTACCAGACGAGCCTGAAACACCTGAGCATATGCATAAGCAGTTCAATTCATAAAAAACACAAACAAGTTCATGCCTTAGTTAGGCGAACTACGCCGACTCTGATCCTCATTTCCCCAATGAGGTACGTAGGCATGGGGGGTAGGGCCCGTTCGAGCACACTTTTTATTTTCCCTACATTTCCCCCTTCCTTTTCGTTCTCTTTTTCCAAGTTCCCTTTCTCATTCCAGTCAAGTTAGCAGTTCTTTTATGCAGCATCAACTTTATTCTTTTACCCTTTGAAACAGACAAACAAGTGTGGATCCCGTCGGGTACGGCGGACGGTCTGGGGTGTTAATACCTTCTCAGGTCGTAACCGACTCCCGAACCCAGATCTTTGGTTCGCATTACCTTGTCCTTTCCTTTTCTCTTAGGTTTATGCAACATTACCTTTCCCATTCATTCGAGATAAAAATGTCTGACTGGCGACTCTACCTTTTCCACGCCACTTTTGCGTTTGTGCTAGGATGAAAATCCTGGGAGCGACAACTGGCGACTCTGCTGGGGATCAAACCCAGAATCTCTGGTTTCCCCTTTGAGAGTCAATCCTAGCGCTTGTCTGTTTTTATTTCTTTGGGTGTTTATTTGTTTGTTGTTGTTTGCTTTAGTTTAGCTTTACTGTTTTCATTTATAGCTTTACTTTACAACTTTACTTACAACATTTATTTACCGCTTTCAGTATTTATTTTCCATGCATCACATATACTGGATTGTCTGTGCTAGTTTGGTTTTTTATGTAGGGTGAGGTTACTGTGAGATAAGCCAAACACCCGGCTTGAGTGCACCATAGGATTAGTGTGGACAAACATTGTACTCGCATGGTTACATGATGAGTGGCGATGTGTTCCACACCCAGATTGCGGACGTATCAGAACTATTATGTGTGGGGGTTTTCCCCACTTCAAGGTACAACCTTGATAGTTATGTGCATCTGGTGAGCGATCTTCGAGGACCTTAGTGGAAACACCTATCTCCAATGATGACAGTGGCTGACCACATTTGTTAGCAAACCCACTCACATACGAGGGCTCACTGGGAACTCGCATAGGATGGCCTGGTTCTCTCATTGGAATCCAGTTAAGGCGAAGTGTTCGTATGACGATAGTACAGTATCCCAAGGGCTGAATGTACTATTGTTTCTCGATTTAGTGCTTGAAGTCAGGGACTTATAAGGGATGATTGTTTCCTTGTACTCAGCTGAGACCTCCTTGAGTAGTACATAATGCCAAATTGATTACCTGATTTGGTCATGAGCCATTTCTCGGAAATGGTGAATGTATTATTGTTATTCGGCTTTGAGAGTCCATGATGTTGACCCGAGTAGCACACCCGTGAGATGAGAGGGGTTTGCAGGGACCCTAAAACTTGCAACATACCCGTTTTTCCAGTATTGTTCAGCATTGTGATATAGTTCTTTGGTTCCTTGGTTCTGAGATCCGAATTTTCGGTTCTGAGAATTGATATTATGATTGTTATTGTGACCCTGCACAGACACATGATTATATGATCAACATACCACAGACACATCACTGATCACATGTCTTTCTTTGCATAAACATCATGACATCATTAATCATTTGTGTTCTTTTTCATTCTCAGGGTTCATACAACTCCCGGTTCCCGGTCATACTCCTGATTCAGAAATGGAAGACATCTGAAAGAAGAATGTGTACTATAAATTCTTTGATACCAAAGTGGATCTGATCAACCAGGTGGTGTCTCTTATTACCCCTGGTCATCTGGGATACTTCAAGGAGAAATATGGTGATATTCTGGATCTGGTGGTCAATCTGGATAGTTCTCCTAAGAGTGTCATTCATACCCTGTTGTAGTACTACGATTTTCGGCTCAGATGTTTCACTTTTCATGACTTCCAACTAGGCCCACTACTTGAAGAGTATTATGAGATTTTAGGGGTGCCACTCAAAGATCATATTCCATTCAACTCAGAGATAACCAGGCCAACTCATCTTGACATTGCCAAAGCTCTTTATTTGAGCTCATCATAGGTATATGATAATTTGACTGATACTAAAGATAGGGTACTTGGCTTTTCTCTGGAGTTTTTGGTTAGAAGAGGTAGAGAACTTGTTGTGGCAAAACAGTGGGATTCAGTTTGTGCTATCCTAGCATTATCCATATATAGGATCGTCTTGTTTGCTGATATGGATAAATTCGTGGACATGAATGTCATTCATTTGTTTGTGCTGAAGAATTTGGTACCTACTCTCCTGGGTGATCTATATTATTCAGTGCATTACAAGAACAAGAAGAAGCAGGGTGGTCTGGTTAGGTGTTGTGCTCAGAAATGACCTAGGGGTGAAGTTTTGGGTTTGCTCAGGGAGGGTCTGGCTGGAGAAGATGACCGGAGGTCTTCTCCGACCACCTGAAAGTCATTAAGTGACTAATTAGGGTTAGGGCAAAGTTTAAATTCTGGCCTTTGGATCTTTGGTTCCCGCGTGTGATGGATGGTTGAGATTAGTTCATTTAAGTTTAATAAGGATTAATATATTAATTAATTAGAATTAACTGAGTTTGAATTCTGGCCCTAGGATTACGCGCGTAGTCAACATAAATTCCTCAGCTTTCAATCTAAGCCATCAGATCATCCTACTTTCATTAATTCTTATTTTTATTTCATTTTTTCTCATTTATTTTGCATCATTTATTTAAAATAGTTAGAAAAACCTAAAAATATTTTCCTTTTGCATTTTCACTTCAAATATTTTTCTCAACCAGAAAACTTTTTTATTTTTATTTTTTGCATTAAAAAATAATTTTTTAAAACATTTAAATGTTTATTTTAGTTAATTAATGGAAATTAATTAATTAAAATATCATTTAGGTTTCTAAAAATCCCAAAAAAATTCACATTGCATCTTAGGACATTTAGAAACATTGTCAAACCATTCATACAAATTTCTTTTTGGTTTTGAACAATCTTTGACAATTTTCTTGAATTTAGGTTTCATAAAATTCCCATTTTTGAACCCTAACTTCAAGAATTCTTTTCTGCCTAACAATGAATGGTATGACATTGATTCTTTTTGCATTGTTCTTCATATAACATGTAGTATCTGGCATAATTTTGTCTTGAATTTCTTTTTCATTTTTATTTGATTTGCATTTTTCCTCTTTAGGTACCTTAAAACCCTAGATAACTTAGAAAAATCATAACTTTCTTTAGGTTGAGAGTTAGGTATTCTCCTTTAGGGTGTGATATCATATGGGGTTAGGGTTCCTTGGAGTGCATTTTCAATTTTTTATCTTATGTTTTGCTTCTGTTTTTGACTTTTGCATCTCATGTTGCATTTAAACCCTAATTTCTCATGTTCATTTGCATACATCTTGCATATGCATTCATTCATGAACTTGCCATGACTTTCATACATTCACATGACTTATAAGACATCCTAGGACACATTAGAATCATGCTTGATCATTTCTTCATCCATTTTCCATGTTATGCATTCGTTACATTCCATGAACTTTCATGTGTTTTCATGCTTCTTACATGCTTCATTTGCATTCTCATCTCTTGTATGATCATCCATAGCTCTTGACATGTCTTTGCATCATCTCATAGCATCATTAACACCATGTTTATGCTTCTGGTTTTGGTTTGCATCTTTGCATACATTTCATTTTCATTTCATTCCTTCCTTTATGCTAACCATTTCAGGTGGTAAGTACTTTGAGAAGTGAATTTGCCTTCACTTCTCATTTGTCTCCTCTTTCTTTTATATACATTCATTGCTGCATTTTGCTTTTGCTTTAGAGTGAGCTTGCTCATTCATGTTCTTCATTCACTTTCTTTATTCAAGTAACTTATCTTCTTAAGTGAAGTAAGTTAACTTGTTTCTTCTGCTTCTCCTTCTTTCATCTGCTTCTTCCATTGGTGGCTTCTTTGAAGATCTCTTGCAATCCTCACAAACCATAGGAACATCCAAGCATGATAATATTAGGGTTTTGATTAGTCCCCCTTTAGTTTTTTACCTTTGTGTATCTTGTAATAGCCCGGGCCCCTCGCAAGGCAATCCCAGCACTGCCACCTCACGATCTTCTCTACTCCCCTCACTAGTAGATTTTTTGCCTTCCGTGGGAATCGAACCCTGTACCCTGGGGTTCAAGTACATGCTCAATCAATTCCCACTACCAATTGAACCCAAGAAATTAAATTGCTGCATGGCGTTCGATTTTAGGGTAAAAGTTGATTAGATACAAACAGACCCTAAAATTTGTCCGACAAGAAAGAAAAATGCAATACAATAATAAAAGATATGAGGATGGGATGGAAGTTTGTAAAAATGTCTGAGATTCTTTGAACTAGCAAAGCAGTATCTCAATTTATTGAATGAATTTTCCAAGTCGCACGAAGTAGTACCTTATGAATTAAGGCTCTTCGGGGAAATATTTTTAACAAAACTCGAGACTCTCTAATCCAACAAAGGATTTCCTTAACAGTAAAGGCTCTTTGGGGATACTTAAAGTAGTGTCTTAATGCAATATGAGATTCTTTGGGTCTTGCGAAGCAGTACCTTATTAATTTAGGCCCTTCGAAGAATACCAAAGCAACATCTCGATCCAATGAGATTCTCTAATCTAAGCAAAGAAGTACCTTAACAATTAAAGGCTCTTTGGTGATACTTAGAGCAATATCTCTAACACATGGTACAAGACTTTCTAGGTCAAGCGAAGCAGTCCCCTTCAAGGGTTCTTCGGTGATACTAGAATAGTATCTTTACCATAACATGAGATTATTTGGGTCTTGCGAAGCAGTACCTTTACAATAGAGGTTCTTCGGAGAATACCAAAGCAGTATCTCGAACGATTGAGATTCTCTAGTTCATCAGAGCAGTACCCTACCAATGAAGGCTCTTTGAGGATACTTAGAGTAATATCTCGAACAAATGGTGCAAGATTTTCCATATCATGTGAAGCAGTTCCTTACATTCAAGGATCTTCAACGATAATAGAACAATATCTTTTACCGAACATGAGATTCTTCGGGTCTTGCGAAGTAGTTCCTTATTAATCAAGGCTCTTCAGAGAATGCCAAAGCAGTATCTCGAACAAAATGGTATTGGGGTGCTCTCTGCTTGGGGAGCAACAAAAATGAAGATGTTGGGAATTGTCACTATCAATTATAAAGTTGAAGAATGACTTGTTGGGGGATATAAAAATCTGCGAGCACATGCGGGATATTAGCTCCTTTCAGAAGAATACTGCCGACTTTGAGAGAGAAAGGCCCTGGATGTATGTCCTGGATCCCGCTATTCTATGCTTGATATGACGTCGTGCATTGCATGATGCACAATGATTCATATGAAAATGAAATTGTTAATGCTTAATGCGAATGCTTTATTCATGATAATGACTAATATGATTGTGTTTGATGAAATTTTTGTTTTCGGACAAGAATGTTATGCATGCCATGCTTGTGATAATGCAAATGGTTGAATATGCTGGAGATAAGTTTTTTCGGTAATTGCCAAGGATATTGGACTTTGGAGGGATGAATGCCAACGTGGTGGACTTTGGAGAGGTGTGCCAAACACGATTGGACTTTTGGCTTTCTGGTAGTTGCCACCATAGTGGGCTTTTGGAATCAAGAGAGCGCCAATAAAAATTAGACTTTTGCTTTTTAGTAGTTGCCAATAAAATTGGACTTTAGGTTTTATGAAGGATTCCAACATGGTGGACTTCAAGCCTGGCGGTGGTTGCCAATGAATATTGGACTTTGGGAGGTGGTAGAGGGTAATAGACTTTCCAACACTTGGTACACGAGACCTTTATAGAGTTGTAAGCAACAAGGAGAAAGACATGAGTGCCCCTGGTAAAACTTTGACTGAAGTTTAATATCCCTCAGTGGGTTATGTTGTCTGTGCTGACACAATCATGGTGACTGGTAATGCTATTAATGTTAATCAATGGGAAAACTGTCAAATTCCTCCTGTCAACCAAAAATATAATTGTACTACCTTTTAAACATTGTTATTATTTTTTACCAAAATTTCAAAACAAAGTTTATCAATGATAAAAACATTTTGCAAACAAACAAATAAAGTAAAAATGATTGAGCACAATTTTTGATGAGAAATTTCTCTTTTCATTGCTAAAACCCATGAAGGGTATGAATGTACATACAGATGCAATTCCTTAATGAGGTAATTGTTGTGCAAGGAAAGTACAATGGCAACGAAAATAAATGAGGTTCCATTGAGTTTCGACACTGCTATGGTCCCTATATCTCTGAAAATCTCATCAGTTAAACTTTGTAGGAAGACGGTTGGATTGATCTTTCTCTTTCGTAGCTCCCCAGAGTCAAGTGGGCGTACATAATACAATATTTGCCTTGGAATTAGTCCCTAACTTTTGCCTGGATCGCCCTTTCGGTTTTTCAATCCACCAGGACGCCCTTTTTTGCCTGAGCCGCCCTTTCGGGTTTTCAACTCAGCGGGCTAGATTTTTTTATTTTTATCCCTAATATTTTTTGCCTGGACCGCCCTTTCGGGTTTTCAGTCCACTGGGATAGCCATTGTTTTGCCTAAGTCGCCCTTTCAGGTTTTCGACTTAGCGGCTTTTTATTCCACTCTTTTAGGCATAATATCTCTTGACTGCATCTGCGTTCACGGGGGTAGATAGTTTTTCACCGTCCATACTTGCAAGAATCAAGGCACCTCCGGAGAAAGCTCTCACCACCACAAATGGACCTTCATAATTAGGCGCCCACTTGCCCTTGGGTTCTCTGTGCATGGTAGTGATTCGTTTGAGCACCAAGTCACCTTCCTGGTAGGTCTGAGGACGCACTTTCTTGTCAAAAGCTTTCTTCATGCACCTCTGGTAAAGTTATCCATGGCATAGTGCCGTCATACGCTTCTCTTCAATAAGATTGAGCTCATCAAACCTTGTTCGGACCCATTTTGCTTCGTCTAATTTAGCTTCCATGAGAACTCTCATCAAGGGAATTTCAACTTCTATTGGGAGGACAACTTCCATGCCATATACCAAAGAATAAGGGGTTGCCCCTGTCGAAGTGCGTACTGAGGTACGGTAACCGTGCAGCACGAAAGGTATCATCTCGTGCCAATCCTTATACGTGACTACCATTTTCTGAATGATCTTCTTGATATTCTTGTTTGCAGCTTCGACAGATCCGTTCATCTTGGGTCTGTATGGTGTTGAATTATGATGCTCAATCTTGAAACTGGCACATAACTCTTCGATTGTCTTGTTATTGAGATTTGACCCGTTATCAGTAATGATCTGGTGTGGAACCCCATATCTACATATAATGTTATTCTTCAAGAAACGAGCAACCACTTGCTTAGTAACATTAGCGTAAGAAGCGGCTTCGACCCACTTAGTGAAGTAGTCTATGGCAACAAGTATAAAACTATGCCCGTTTGAGGCCTTTGGTTCAATCATCCCAATCATATATATTCCCCACATAGAGAAAGGCCATGGAGAAGTCAAGACGTTCAATGGAGTGGGAGGTATGTGCACCTTGTCAGCATATATTTGGCATTTGTGGCATGTTCAGACATGAGCATAACAATCATTCTCCATCGTTAGCCAATAATATCCTGCTCTAAGTATTTTCTTTGCCATGATATGCCCACTCATATGGGTACCAAACAGTCCTTCATGTATCTCTTTTTTGATTTGTTCTGCCTCATGTTCATCTACACATCGGAGTAGGATCATGTCATGATTTCTCTTGTACAAAACCTCTCCATTCAGAAAGAAATTTGAGGCCAATCTGTAAACACCCCAAATTTGCCCTCACTAAGTTCACACCATGGCTTGTGATCTTTCATATTTACATTAGTTCAAACATATCATATCATATTGCATTTTTGCTTCACTGCATTAGTTCAAGTTCATCTGCATCTAGGGTTTGTGATCTGAGCAATCCAGGATTCATCTGAGCTACTCCAAAGGCCATCTGTCACACCCTAAATTTTGACCGAACATTTTCAAATTTTTGTTCATTTTTCTGACGCTTTCTGTCGGTATAGTTCTAAATCAGGCACTTCTGTTTTTTTTAGGATAAACATATCATTTTGCATTCATCTAACGCATTTTCGTCGCATTTAGATCGTCAATCTTTTTGGTAAATAATACATTAGCATTCATTAATCATGTATTTCCTTACTTTTCTCTTTTATTTTGTTTTGTAATCGTAGAATTATTTAGACTATTTTACCATGCTTTAATTTATTTATTTTTAATTTCTAATTAATTATTTATCTAAGATTATATCTAGAAGTAGTTTTGTTTTACTTTCTAATATTTAATTTTAATTCATACTTTGTTTATTTTTCAACTTTTATTTAGTTTATAATTTTAAATTTAGTATTTAATTAGTTTACTTTATTTCCAATTTATTTATTTCTTTTATAGATATTTCAAAAAATACTTAGTTTTTTTTATTTAATTTTGGATTGTTAATTTTTATTTTTATTTAAATTTAGATATTATTTTTTTAGTTATTTAGAATTAGTTTTAATTTCAATTGAGTTGTTTAAATTTAGTTTAAGTATTTTTATTACTTGATTTCTTTTCTTTTCTTAAAATAATTTAAAGTATATTATTCTTTTTTTAGTCTCTTTTCAAGACTACTTGGTTTAACCATGCTATCCTGCCATTATCTGCTGATATACGTGAAAACAACAAGAGCCTGTACCCTTTTTTTTCCCCACCAATTTGACTAATATACAAAGGACTACACATAATGGTATCTCCAAGACTTTCACCCAAACATACAATTCAAAGAGCCTGCAACACAGCTCCTACACCAGAATATGCTAAGCTCTTCTCTCCATGACAGAACCTGCAATAGTCCAGCTTACACAAAAGGGTGAAAAACACCACCCATGAGCCCTGCGAATCTGCAAATAGAAAGGGACCTTGCATCATTACCAAACAAAATCTATGATAATCAAACCCCTTCAACAAGTTTTAGGAGGGATTTTTCAAGACTGAAGAAGAAAAGGCTATGATTATAAAGGAGGAACATCAGAATTGAAGAAAGGAGAGCCCCAAAAAATTCAGAAAACCCTAGCCGCGGGAAATACCATAGGCAGCAAGCCAAAAACGAAAAAACACTTTAGTCAATATAAAAAAAAACTCACAAAAAACCTTCAAGCTTTGGCCTTCTCCGACTGTGCGAGGCATATCCATAGCAAACCGATGATATGACCACCCTGTATCAAACCTGCAGAACATGAAAGCATCAAAAAAACTTCCTAATAAAAAACACCATAACGAAAACGCAGCAGCCATCATCAAAAAATCAGCAGTGAATTCAAAGCATTTATTTTTTATCATTCACTCAAAAAAGTCAGGATACCAGAAATAACATAGCAACAAAAGCCGCGCCTTCTGTTCATCATTTTTTCGAAAAAGGTTAAAAATGGAATAGGAAGGACAACAAGAAAAGGGTGTTTCTTTTTTTTCCAGAAAGAGGTCATCATACAAACCTTGAACTGTATTGGGTAACTTCTTCAAATCTTGATCCCTTTTATTTGTTTGATTGACTCCACCTTGTATCAACTTGTTATTCAAATACTGTTGTCATCTGAATGCTATAGACTGTGAATCTTGCGTTTTGTTTGTTTGTGGTTGTTATTTGCTTCTTCCGAAGCTTTCGGTTAGCATATCTGAGTTGCATTCCAAGGCTGAGTTTTGTTAGGGTTCATAGTTTGGGGATTTTTTCTTCGACGTCCCGAGATTGAGGCACTTTTCCTTTTTCATTTTTGTTGTTTTTTATTGATAATCGGTTGATGAGATAGTGGTTTTCGTTGTGAGAATTAGACGAAGGTTGGATTTTTCGAAACAAAGTGAGGGAGGGCCATGAAGTTTGAATGTTTGAGAGGGGAGGGTCACGAGAGTAGAACGATTTTGGAGAGAAAAACGGCGTGACGGAGTTAGACGTGGTGGCCTTTGGAGTTTGGTTCTGTCATCTCTCTTTCCTTTTCTCGTCGCTGCGTTTTATGAGGTTTGGGAAGGAAACGGCAGTTTTCCAAACCTTAGAGCCTCTCATTAGTAAAAAACCAACCGAACCGGGTCGACCCATGACCCGGTCAGCTTTTGTTCCCCCCACCAGTGTTGTGGGCTTTGGCCGGCCCAGCATTTCTTTTCTTTTACTCTTAAAAACATTTTTTCTCTTTCTATCTTATATATTATTTTTGCTTGTTTCTAAAAATATAACAAACCAATTATTATTTGATTATCATCATTATTTTGAATTTTTTATTTTGTTAAGTGATTTATTAAGCATTATATTTAAATTAGATAATTCCTATCTTACCCTTATTTATTTATTTCTTTAGTTATTATTATGATTCATTCTATTTTTATTTTTGCGTATCAATTTATTTAGTTGAACGGTAAAAAATCTATGATTTGTACGATCCTGAATAATTGTTCTCGCGTCGTGATGATATTTTGCCAGGTAGTTTCGGCACGATCATTTTAAAGAATAACTGTTATAAAAATATATGATAATTAACTTCTTGGTTCAACGCCAAGCAAATAATCTCGCCTACACGTTACACACACGTAAGTCGGTCACCAAGTGACCGCCATCTGCACGTTTTCGCGTATCTTAAATAATTTAACAAGGAATAGAATTCCGGAGTCTAGCACTCTGCACGTTCTAGAATGAACTGCAACTGGGCTAGCCTCACGCGTATTATTCGTTCAATCCTTCGTTATTAATTACACATCGGTTCTAAAACGTCTAAAAACAATTATTCATTTATTTAAATTAAATTACAAAAAAGGAACTCCGGAGTCTAGCATTCCGCACGTTCTGGATTGGACCGCAAATGGGCTAGCCCCACACGAGGGTTCAATCACCATTCGTATATCAAAATATTCAAATCATTTATCAAAATAACGTACGAAAACAGAATTCCAGAGTCTAGCATTCCGCACGTTCTGGATTGAACCGCAACTGGGCTAGCCCCACGCGAGGGTTCAATCACCATTCGTATATCAAAATATATAACAAATTTAAATCATTTTATAATTAATTATCAAAAGACAGAACTCCGGAGTCTAGCATTCCGCACGTTCTGGATTGGACCGCAACATGGGCTAGCCACACGTGATGTGTTCATTCGCCCTTTCGTTTAAAACATCTTAACAAAGTCAAACACTTTCTTCTAAAACGAACATTGTTTAAATCATTCTATCTCTCGAACAAGCTAACGCTTCAGCCTCCACCGCGAGTATAAGCCAATGTTTAACAGTAGAATGCGTTTTAAACAACTGTTCAATAAAAACCACAAACCGTAGTAGCACGAACTACGAAGCTCTGACTTTCCCATTGCACAAGGGAATACGTAGGCACGGGGATTTTAATCCTTCGCGAGCACAATAATAAAAAATTGGCTTAAATAGTCTTTTAGTCCCTGTAAGTTAACAAGTTTTTGGTTTTCGTCCCTGAAAGTTTTTTTTTCGGTTTAAGTCCCCACATTTCCAAAACGCTTTGGTTTTAGTCCCTACTGTGAGTTAGACGTTAAAAAAAAAGGGATGTGGCAGACGGTGCTTATGTGGCAGGTCGTTTGGCATTTCTCAATAATCCAAGTGGCATTCTCATTTACACATGTGGATTTGTCATTTTCCTATTTATTCTAGAGGGACCAAATCCAAAATATAAAATCACATTGTGGTCTTTCTTCTTCAAGCTTTCTTCTTTCTTCTTTTTTCCCTATCGTCTCCAATGGCATCTTCTTCTTCTGCACAATCTCATCACGTTCAAGCACCAGTTTGTGGTTGCAACAGAAGAATGAAATTGTTTATGTCAAACACTGTTGAAAACCCTAATAGAAGATTTTGGAAGTGTCAAAACTCAGGGTTAATGTCTGGATGCAAGTTGTTCATTTGGGATGATGAAATAGAACGAAATCCAGCCAGTGATCTTAAAATTTCAAGTGGTTGTGAGTGTTCTGAAATGTTGAAGGAGTTTGTTAAGGATATTGAGGTTAAAAAAAAGGAAAAGTGAAGATTAAGTTGGAGAAGGAAAAAAGAAAAGTGACATTGTTGAAGTTTTTGTTGTTTGGGTCATGGGGGTTCTTCCTTGCTTATCACAACTGGTGTTGAATCCCATTTGTTTGTGTCTGTATTTTTGTTTTTGGTTTTTAGTCCCTGTAAAATTAATGTATTTTGACATTTGTTCATGTACCAAATGATTAATGAAATAGATGTTATGGTTCTGGCTAGTTTATGTATGCAATTATCTTACTCCTCTTTTGAATTGTGCATAAAGTACACCAATTACTTATCACAACAATGCTTTAACTCAAAATACACCCATTGTCATTATGTTTTTTGTTTTTGTTTTTAGTCCTTGTAATAATAAAGTATTTTTTGAGTTTGGTCCTTGTACATATATATGTGTGCAAAATACTGTAATCAAAATACACCATTTGTAATCAAAATACTGTAATCAAAATACACATTTATGTGTAACATTGTATCATAAAGCACACCATTTGTAATCAAAACATAATACAAAACAACATTTGTAATCAAAACATAATGGTTCAACTGTAATCAAATTACATAATACAAAACAACAAGTCCATTGTATCAGTCAAAACATATG
The DNA here is from genome assembly GCA_963966055.1 of Lathyrus aphaca. Classification (NCBI taxonomy): domain Eukaryota; kingdom Viridiplantae; phylum Streptophyta; class Magnoliopsida; order Fabales; family Fabaceae; genus Lathyrus; species Lathyrus aphaca. Next base: position 94,314,325 of record OZ014524.1, read on the forward strand.
TCTACAGTTTCCATGGTTGTGCAGGGCTACTTCCTTCTCCCTTGAGTTTCTTGCACCTGAGTACCCTTGTTCTATCACTTCTCCTCAACTCTAACTTCCTTGCAACCTTTTGTTTGGGTTGTTTGGGTTGTTTTGCCTAGAAAGACACAATAAACACAATAGAAACAGAATATATTAGGCCAAAGAAAATACATAGATGCCAATTTACAAAACAGAAAACAGACACATTAATAACATTAATAACAGACTCACCTTTTGTTTAGGAAGTGCATTAACATGTTCTTTAGGTGTAGGAACAACCTCTTGAACAGGTGCAGAGAGAATGTAGTTTGGTTGTGAGTCACTAACTCCTTGTGAAGCCATTACAGGTGGAACCTCAACAGTTGGAGGCTGGTCACTAGCAACTTGAGATGGAGATGGAATTTTGGAACTGAGATCATTGAGATTGGGTTGAGGTTGTGTTGTATCAAAAGCTGCACAAAGATCTGCTGCAAGCATTTCAAAGTCTTGGTCCATATCACATTGTGTATCTTGCTGTTGTTGTTGTTCTGAAGGAGGTTCATCTTGAGGCTGTTGTTGTTGTTCACTTGGAGGTACATCTTGAGGCTGTGGCTGTTGCTGAGTTGGAGGTTCATCCTGAGGCTGTGGACCTTTCTTTGGTTTTTTCTGCAATCAGAGTAGCACAATCAATACATATAGTAAGAATACATGATTCATGTCTGTAGCATGAATACATACCTTTCTTTTTTTAGCTTGAGGGTCAGGCACCTGAACTGAACTTGGAGGTACATCTTGAGGTTGTGGCTGTTGCTGAGTTGGAGGTTCATCCTGAGGCTGTGGACCTTTCTTTGGTTTTTTCTGCAAACAGAGTAGCACAATCAATACATATAGTAAGAATACATGATTCATGTCTGTAACATGAATACATACCTTTCTTTTTTTAGCTTGAGGGTCAGGCACCTGAACTGAACTTGGAGGTACATCTTGAGGCTGTGGCTGTTGCTGAGGCTGTGGACCTTTCTTTGGTTTTTTCTGCAAACAGAGTTGCACAATTAAAAATAAAATTGGGGGACCAAAATTAAAAATAAAATTAAAATAGAGGGACCAAAGTTGGTACCTTTCTTTTTTGAGCTTCAGGGTCTTGCACCTGAACTGAACAACTTCTTGCATTGTGGCCATTTCCACCACAGTTGGTACAACAATAAGATGTCTGTGTCCTTACCTTGTTTGGGTCTTCATCAGGTTCCCTCTTCCTTAATTTCTTTGGCCTACCAGTGCCTCTTTTGTAGGATGGAGGCAACATTTCCTCAGTTTCAACCTCAGGCCATATGTCTTGGCCATTAATTGGGCTAACATTGAAATCATAGCATGCCACATATGTTTCTTTAGAATAACAGTCATCTACATAGTCTTCTGGTGGTTGGTTTCTATAGCCTAAGGCAGCAACTGCATGTCTACATGGTATGCCTACCAATTCCCAAAAGTTACATGTACAAGTTCTTTTAGAAGTGTCAACTATGAAACTATGTTTGCTATGGATATGTTCAACTTGCCAACACGTGTGAGCACCATACCATTTTTTCATTCTATATGTGTGCTTATTCCCCACTTTACTAACAAGAGCCAAAAACCCACAATTGCCCTTGCAAACTACTCTCACTCTAACCTTGTCATTTTCACATACTTTATCTCTCTTCCATTTAATACTGACCATTCAGTTATTGCATCCTTAAATTCATGCAAGGAAACAAACTCCAGACCAACTTTGAACTTGTAATCCTTGTGCAATTCCTCCATCTTAAACCTAGGATAATTTGGTCCAACCTCTTTATCTGATGCATCAGGATCACTACTGCCTAGATCTTCACTTAAATAATTAGTGTCAACCAAGTCATCCTCAACACTAACTCCACTTGATGAACCCCTAGTAACACCAACATTTCTTATCTTTTTTGGAGTAGCCCTATGTTTCCTTGTAATCTGCTTAATCCTTCTTGATGGTTTCTCTGCAAAGAAAAAGCCATCATCCTTGCCAAGGGCCCTATCTTCCTCACTGTCCTCAAATGATAAACAATTAAGGCTTAAATAGTCTTTGAGTGGTGGAAAAAGCAGAGGGAACACCTAAGTTTAGAATTGGATGTTATTAGTGTTAGTCTCCAAGGACTCGCTCCTTGCACGCCTAACATGAAAGCTCCCCCAGATAGTTAGACTTTTCGTAGATCTTGTCGCAACGCAGCTAGCCTGTCGCGTGACCTGATTCACGAAAGGGCTGTGATTCTGGGACCCCTTAGAACCCGTTTCAATATTGGTAGTTGTGTAATGTTAGGCTCCAAGGACTCGCTCCTTGCACGCCTAGCATGAGAACTCCACTCAAGGTAGACCTTATCGTTATTATCATCACAATGCAGCTAGCCTGCGGCGGGGCGTTAATATGATAAACGTCCGTGACCTTGAGTTTCCTTAAACCATCACCGTAGAAACTATCCTGTGAGTGGGACTTATGGGTAGTAAAACGTAGAACAACTCTCTTACAGCCCACCTGTTAGGAAGGTTCTAAATTTACCTGCAGCACCTTGCATCCTCACATCCCTGCATCTTTGCATCTTAGCATCATATGCATCATTTTAGCAAATGCTTCAATGAACAAAGAAGTTTTGTTGCAAACCTCATAAATTTTACCTGGAATGGATTTCAGTTCATTAGTTTTGGGAAATAACAAGAAACTTTACCCATTTTGACATTTTGCAACAACTTCTTAAGTCCCTTGAGGCATTTACTAAATTTTTTACTCATGTTTGCATCTCTGCATCTGCATTCTGTCAAAACTCATTCTCGTCAACTCCTTTCCAGCTATCACACTGAGGATCTCACGCAAGTATTCAACCCGAGCCCAGGCCAAGAAGAAGATAGCTGACAGGAACCCCGAAATGGACAAAGTTAATGAAGAGCTTTCTGACCTTCGTGGAAATATGGGTCAGATGATGGAAATGCTGCAGGTCATCCGAGCAAAATTAGGCACCCAACAGACTGTAGTGTCAGAGATTGTCACTGCAACGACTGAGCCTACGTCATCAGTCACTACTCCTGTGACCTGGCCTCCTTTTGGGCTTCCTCATGGATTTGTACCTCCTCCTCAGGGTTTCGCTTCCCAAAGTTTTATCCCTCCTTCCCAAGGACTTGCTGCTCAGGGTTTTGTCCCTCCTTCTCAAGGTTTCGCTTCTCAAAGTTTTATTCCTTCTTCTCAAGGACTTATTGCTCAGGGTTTTTTCCCTCCTTCCCAAGGTTTCGCTTCTCAAAGTTTTATTCCTTCTTCTCAAGGACTTACTGCTCAGGGTTTCTTCCCTCCTTCCCAAGGTTTCGCTTCCCAAAGTTTTGTACCTCCCCCTCAAGGATTTGCTGCTCAGCAGACTATTCCTGTGACTAATGAAGAGAACCATGTGGTTGCTAATTTTACACCAGACATTGTGCACACCCGTGCCCAACCATACTTCAATGACCCTCAGGTGTATGACGCGCCAGATATGTCGGAGAATGGAAATGAGAAACATGAGAAGATGCAAGAGAATTTTGAGACTATTGAGAAAAGGTTAAGAGCAATCGAAGGCGACCAGATCTTCGGGGCTGCTGCTAGAGAGATGTGCCTGGTGTCCGGATTGGTAATTCCTCCAAAGTTCAAGATACCCACTTTTGACATGTACGAGGGTGCGACATGTCCTAAGAACCACCTCTTGATGTATTATCGAAGAATGGCTGCGCAGGTGGACAATGACAAATTAATGATCCACTGTTTCCAGGACAGTCTGAAGGGAATCTCCTCCAAGTGGTATCTAACGCTAGACCAGTCGAAGATTCGCAGTTTTCAAGACTTGACAGATGCTTTCATCCAACAGTACAAATACAATATGGACCTTGCTCCCGATAGAAGGTAGTTGTTGAGTATGTCTCAGAAGGATTCTGAATCATTTAAAGAGTATGCTCAGAGATGGAGAGGGACCGCTTCTCAGGTAGATCCCCCGTTGTCTGAAAAGGAGTTAGCTGATTGGTTTGTTGACACGGTGCGACCAGAATTCTTCGAGAGGATGGTGGGAAGCGTCACTGCTAGCTTCTCTGACCTTGTAGCTGTAGGAATCAAGGTTGAACTTGGACTGAAAAGTGGAAAGATGAGTGGTGCGTCTGGCAGTTCCAGCAATGGTAGTGGAAATAATGTCAAGAAATTTACCAGTAACTTCCACAAGAAGAAAGAGGGTGAGACAAACGCAATAATGACGAGTCAAAGGAGAAATCCGCTTTGGCAGAGGCCTCCACATGTGGCTCAACCCCAATTTGTATACCCACCGCAGTTTGTTTAACATCCTTATGTGGCGGTGGTTCAACCGTCATACAATCCATAAGTCCCGATATATCGGCCAACTCAAGCAGTACCGATGTATCGGCAAGCGGCTCCAGTGATTCCAGCGTATTAACCAATGCTCAACAATCCAGGCTATCAACGAGCGCCCAATGCTCCAGCCTACCAGCAGAGGACTCCAGCTCCTCATTCGAATTCCAACTTTCAGAATAGAAGACCAGGAGGAAGACCTCCTCATCCTCGGATCCCTATGACCTATACTGAATTGTATCCCTCACTATTGAAGAAAGGCTTGGTTACTCCAAGGCCTTTGGGTCCTCCACCAAATCCACTCCCACCAGGTTACAATTCAAATGCCCATTGTCTGTTCCATGAAGGTGCTCCGGGGCACGACTTGGAAAATTGTATTGCTTTGAGGTATGTTGTGAAGGATCTAATGGATAAAAACATTTTGTCATTTGGAGATACTGGTCCGAATGTTAAAAATAATCCTTTACCTAAGCATGGGTCCATAAATGCCATTGTTGACGAGTCTGATGAAGGTTTGATTTTCAACGCCACAGAGATCAAGACCCCGCTTAGAGACTTCCATGCGAAGTTAGTAGAAGTGTGTATGCTGAAGAACTGTCATAAGAATTGTGAAGCTTGTGCGAATAATCCAAAGGGATGTGAATTGGTCTTGAAAGATGTTCAAAGTTTGATTAATCTGGGTGTTTTACAAGTGAGTGGTCGTGTGAAGAGGAATGAAGTGGCAATGATTGAACCCATTTTCAACTTACCTGAATCTGATTCTACTTTGGTGCCAATGTTCAATCTGCCTGAGTCCTCCAGGATTCAACCTATCTTTAATATGCCAGAACCTGTGGTACCCATTTTCAATATACCTGAACCAGGGATTGAGCAAAAGAGGAACCCTTTCCTTTATGAAGATACCAAAGCAGTTCCGTGGAAGTATGATACAGGGAGAGTTCATCAGAAGTTTGAACAAGATAGTCAGAAAGAGAGTTCAAAAGTGGCAAGTGCTGACATAGCAGGTGCAGGTCGTTTAACTCGCAGTGGCCGTGTTTATACTCAGCAAGCCAATGCAGTTCCACCCATAGAAGTAATTCCCGCTGTTGTCAACCAGGATAAAGGGGTGGTCTTGGAAGAAGAGGATGCAGAGTTTCTCAGAATCATTAAGAAGAGTGATTATAAGGTTATTGATCAGCTACATCAAACGCCTTCCAAAATATCTATCTTATCACTTCTTATGCATTCACCGGCCCATCAGAGTGCTCTCCAGAAATTACTAGCCCAAGCTCATGTTACGCATGATATAACTGTGAATCAGTTTGATGGAGTCATTGCCAATATCACTGCATGTAACAATCTCAGTTTCAGTATGGAGGACCTTCCAAAGGATGGCTTGGACCATAATCGTGCTCTTCACATATCTGTAAAATGTCAAGAGGATACTTTAGCAAGAGTTCTTGTGGATACATGATCTTCATTGAATGTTTTGCCGAAAAGAACGCTTGCCAAGTTATCTTATCAAGGGGCAGAGATGAGGCCCAGTGCACTGATTGTAAAAGCTTTTGATGGGTCGAGGAGGACCGTTATTGGGGAAGTCGACTTGCCAATCTTGATTGGACAATAGGTGTTCAAGATCACTTTCCAGGTTATGGACATTAACCCAAATTACAGTTGTTTGTTGGGAAGACCTTGGATCCATGTTGCTGGGGCAGTCACTTCTACCTTACACCAGAAGATGAAGTTTGTAGTCGATAATAAGCTGGTAACTGTGTCCGGTGAAGAAGATCTCATGGTCAGCAACCTTTCCTCCTTTAGCTATATTGAGGCTGATGAAGATGCTTTGGAAACTGCTTTCCAAGCTCTAGAGATAGCCAATGTCGTCCTTATGGAAGTAAAGGAACCAAAGGAGAAAGGTATTCCATCTTTTGCATCATTGAAGAGTACCATTTCCACAATTGAAGAAGGAAGCTACCAAGGTTGGGGTGATGTCATTGAAGTCAAGCAAAAGCTAGATCGATACGGGTTGGGTTACAAACCAACTCATGTGAAGGAAGGAGTGTCAACCTCTGTCAAAGGACGTCCAAAGACCATTCAAGAAGTGTTTTCCAGTGCCGGCTATCAGATCAATGCAATTAGTGGGGATACTGAAGATGAAGATGTGGATCATTTGGTTTATCAGTGTGAAGCAGCTTTAGGCAATTGGGAGGCAGTTGAGATCCCAGAATTTTTTCCATTGTCAAAGTAATTTATTGTTTTTCTTTAAGTGTTTTCAAAGTTCCCTAGCTTTGCCCAAGGCTATGGGATTATTTTGTAGGGCCCCTTCTCATTTTCGCATTAATCAATCAATGAAGGCATTATGTTAAATTCTTACTTTGTTTTATTTACTGTTTTTCTCTTTTCACTTTTAAAAGAAAATGGCAATCTTTCAAAGCTAATAAAAAGTTTTCTTGCATCCCTTTTTTTTTCACTTTTAATAAAAGCAAATCATTCCCATATACAGAACAAATGAAAACCCTGTTGAATCCAATGACTCTATATTCTCTCCTAACTTCGATTCGCCCATCTACCAAGCGGAAGATGAAAGTGAGGAAGATTGTGACATTCCCGAAGAACTGGCAAGATTAGTTGAGGATGAGCACACAGATCTTCAGCCGCATAAGGAGCAGGTAGAGACCATCAACCTTGGCACCGATGAAGATAAGAAGGAAGTCAAGATTGGTACAACACTTGGGGCAGACGTCAGAGAAAGATTGGTCAAGCTTCTCAAAGAGTATGTGGATGTGTTTGCGTGGTCGTACCAGGATATGCCCGGTTTGGACACAGACATAGTTGATCATAAGTTGCCGCTTCGACCGGATTGTCCTCCAGTAAAGCAAAAGCTCCGAAGAACAAGACCAGACATGGCTTTGAAGATTAGAGAAGAGGTCAAAAGACAGTTTGATGCCGGATTCCTTGCAGTTGCAAAGTACCCTGAATGGGTAGCTAACATTGTGCCAGTCCCCAAGAAGGATGGCAAGGTTAGGATGTGCGTGGACTATAGAGATTTGAACAAAGTCAGTCCAAAGGATGATTTTCCTCTTCCGCATATTGATACATTGGTTGACAACACTGCTAAGTTTGCTGTTTTCTCTTTCATGGACGGATTTTCAGGATATAACCAGATCAAGATGGATCCTAATGACATGGAAAAGACCACTTTTATCACACCATGGGGCACGTATTGTTACCAAGTTATGCCATTTGGTCTTAGAAATGCGGGAGCCACGTATCAAAGGGCAATGGTCACCCTTTTTCATGATACGATGCATAAGGAGATAGAAGTTTATGTGGATGATATGATTGCCAAATCACAGAGTGAGGAAGATCATTTGAATCATCTCCTGAAGTTATTTGAGCGTCTCAGAAAGTTCCAACTGCGTCTGAATCCAGCTAAGTGTACCTTTGGGGTCCGATCAGGGAAGTTACTCGGTTTTATTGTTAGCCAGCAAGGAATTGAGGTAGATCCAGATAAGGTCAGAGCAATTCAAGAGATGCCAGCTCCAAAAACAGAAAAGCAAGTCAGAGGATTCCTTGGGAGATTGAACTACATCTCCAGATTCATCTCCAACATGACTGCTACTTGTGAGCCTTTATTCAAGTTGCTTCGAAAGAATCAAGCAATTGAGTGGAGTCCTGATTGTCAACTGGCTTTTGAGAAGATTAAGGTTTATCTACAGGAACCTCCTATCTTGATCCCACTTACTCCAGGGAAACCTCTCTTCATGTACCTGACTGTACTCGAGGGATCTATGGGTTGCGTATTAGGCCAACAAGATGAAACCGGTCGTAAGGAGCACGCCATTTATTACTTAAGCAAGAAGTTCACAGACTGTGAAAGCAGATATTCGCTTTTAGAGAAGACTTGTTATGCTCCGGCGTGGGCGGCCAAACGTCTCAGGCAGTATATGATTTGTCACACCACTTTGTTGATCTCGAAGATGGATCTGATAAAGTATATCTTTGAGAAGTCTGCTTTGACTGGAAGACTCGCCCGTTGGCACATGTTGTTATCCGAATATGACAACCAATATGTAACCCAGAAGTCTATTAAAGGCAGTGTTTTGTCTGAATACCTTGCTGATCATCCTGTCGAAGATTATGAACCTCTGAAGTTCGATTTCCCGGACGAGGACATTATGTTGATAAAGGACTGCGAAGTTCCAGGTCCAGATGAAGGTCCCGAGCCAGGTTCTCGTTGGAAGATGATGTTTGATGGTTCCTCTAATTACATGGGGCATGGTGTGGGAGCTGTCTTGATGAACCCTGATGGTGGTTACACTCTTTTCACGGCTAGATTGTGTTTTTGAATGTACAAACAACATTGCTGAGTATGAAGCATGTGTTTTAGGTATCGAAGCTGCAATCGATACCAGAATCAAGATCCTTGAAGTGTATGGAGACTCAGCCTTAGTAATCTACCAAGTCAAAGGTGAATGGGAGACCCGTGATGAGAAGTTGATCCCTTATCGTGCCCACATTGTGGAGTTAATTAAATACTTTGACGAAGTCACTTTCCATCATGTTCAAAGGGCAGAGAATCAAATTACAGACGCTTTAGCTATGTTGGCATCTATGTTTCAAGTCAGATTTCTTAATGAAGTTCCACTCATTACAATTGAGCGAAAAACTGCACCAGCCTACTGTCTACTGGTCGAGGAAGAAACTGATGAGAAACCATGGTTCTATGACATCAAGAACTACTTGCAAAACCAGGAGTACCCAGCTGATGCAACAACTCTGGACAAGAAGACTCTGAGAAGATTGGCGTCCAAGTTTTTCCTCAGCAACAATGTGCTTTACAAGAGAAATCATGATATGGTTCTGCTCAGGTGTGTGGATAAGCGTGAAGCAGACTTATTGATCAGGGAAATCCATGAAGGATCATTTGGAACACATGCCAATGGACATGCCATGTCCAGGAAGATTTTGAGAGCTGGATATTTCTGGTTGACCATGGAATCAGATTGTTTCAAATATGCCAGGAAGTGTCATAAATGCCAGATTTATGCCGACAAGGTGCACGTACCTCCGACACTTTTGAATGTTCTGTCATCACCTTGGCCTTTCTCAATGTGGGGCATCGACATGATAGGGGCAATTGAGCCTGAAGCTTCCAATGGTCATCGGTTCATTTTGGTTGCAATCGACTACTTCACCAAATGGGTAGAAGCAGCTTCCTACACCAATGTGACGAAGCAAATAGTCGCCCGTTTCATCAAGAACCAAATTATCTGCCGCTATGGGATCCCAAGCCGGATTATCACAGATAATGGGACCAATTTGAACAACAAGACAATGAAGGAGTTGTGTGACACATTCAAGATTGAACATCATAACTCTTCTCCTTACTGTCTGAAGATGAACGGAGCTGTTGAAGCTGCGAACAAGAACATCAAGAAGATCTTGCAGAAGATGGTGAAGACTTACAAAGATTGGCACGAGATGTTACCGTATGCCTTACACGGATACAAAACCTCAGTTCGCACTTCAACAGGGGCAACCCCTTTTTCTTTGGTGTATGGGATGGATGCAGTTCTCCCTATCGAAGTAGAGATACCATCTTTGAGAATCTTGATGGAAACCAAACTGGAAGAAGCTGAGTGGGTCCAAAGCAGATATGAACAGCTGAATCTCATGGATGAGAAGAGAATGACCGCCATGTGCCACGGCCAGTTGTACCAGAAGCGCATCAAGAGAGCTTTTGACAAGAAAGTTCATCTCCGAGAATTCAAAGAAGGAGACCTTATACTCAAGAAAATCTTGCCAGTCCACAAAGACATGCGTGGGAAGTGGAGTCCTAACTATGAAGGCCCATATGTTGTGAAGGTGGCATTTTCCGGAGGTTCCCTAATCCTCACAACCATGGATGGTGAACAACTAAAACACCCGGTGAATTCTGATGCAGTCAAAAATTATTATGCCTAAATAAAGCACGATAGGTCGAAAACCAGAAACGGCGACCTATGAAAAAATGGGTATCCTGGTGGATCATAACCTATGAAGGAGATCCAGGCAAAAGTTAGGGATAAAAATAAAAAATTGAGCTCGCTAAGTTGAAAACCCGAAAGGCGGCTTAGGCAAAAAAGAGCGTCCTGGTGGATTGAAAACCCGAAAGGGCGGTCCAGGCAAAAGTTAGGGACAAAGTGTAACACGGTGGGAGAACTGACTTTAGTTATGTTACGGATAGCAAGAGTCGCCACCGACTTTTATTTTATCCAAAGGAAAGGCATAAAAGAACAGGAAAGACCTTTTAAAAGATTTTTGGGTCCGGGGGGTAGGTTATGTAAAGGGAAGGTGTTAGCACCCTTTACATCCATGGTTATCCATGGGCTCTTAGTTACTTAGCTCACTTTAAAATGTTTTTGAAATGTGAAGTGTGTGAAAAAAAATTTCTTAAGTATTTTATAATGATCCATGTACGGATGTATATAAAACCTTTGTTTTTGAAAATTGTTTGAAAATGTATGAAGTGTTTGAAATATTTTGAAGAGTGAGCAAGTATCTAAGAGGAACCTACCATAAGTTTAAGTCTTTTCTGTTCTTGAGTCCTTTAAATGGTAAGACTATCCCTATTATTAAGGAATAGGTAGTCATTACCTTGGATGTGTGGGACAAGTGAAGGGACAATCTGTTATTTAGGCAACTGTGGGGTGTATAAGCAATTCGAAGGGACTTATCATCTTTATTCGAAAGGGACAAGATCATTACGAAGGCAACATTCGAAGGGACTTGATCTTTTTATCTGTTAAGGGACTAGATGATGTAAGGTGAGGGACTTTGCTTTATACACCCTACTTGACCTTTTTTGTTTTAGGCAACATGAGAGGTAACCCTAGAAAGTGAGATGGCGATCAAAGATCGACTTACGTGTGTGAGTGTACAATTTTAAATATTTATCTTTTAAATTAGTGATCTAAATTAATTTTTTAACATACAAACATGTTTCACTCCCTATTTTACTAACCATATCATTTAAAATAAATATTAAATATTACTAAAATATTACATAAAGGAAACAATTACATAATAATAATAATTAAAGCAAATTAAATAAATAAGCAAAAATAAATAATAATAATATAATTGGGGTTAGTAAAAATAAAAATAACAAATCACAATATATAAATGGGGTTAGTAATAATAAAATAAATATCATATAAAAAATAAACATAATTAATAATATAAACAAAAATATTAGCACAATAATTAAAAGTTCAATTTTTTATAAACAATTATTATTTTAAAATTAATAAGAAAATATAAACAATTATGTACTAATTATCATAAAATTTCAAGTTATATATGCAAATTATAAAAATTAGGTTAATTATAAACATATTATGAAAATAAATTATAATTACAAAATTGAATTAGCAAGTTTTAATTATTTTTAAACATATACTAAAAATTGTTTACATACAAGAATTAAATTATAAACAAGTTATAGGATATATACATATTATGGAAATAAGATTAATTATAATAGAATAATCATGTTATTATATTTACAAAATTAAATTAAAAATTTTAATTATTTTAAGCATATTTATATACAAGGATTATATTAAAATATAAAAATATGGACATAATTAATATTCACATGAAATAATTAGGGTTTAAAAGAAATAATTAGGTTTTACAAAATATTTTAGGGTTTTAGAAATTTAGGGTTTATATATATATTTTTAGAAAAAATGAATTAGAATTAATTAATAACTATACAAAATTTTACAATATTAATAAAAAAAACATAAATAATTTTTCTTATAAGATTTAAATTAAAAAATGAGTTTTAAAATAATATAAACATTTTATTCATTATTTAAATTTGAATTTGTTTAAATAGAAATTAAAAAATCAGAGAAAAGAATGAAAGAAAAAAACCCTGCCTGGGCTGGGATTTGAACCCAGTCCCTAAGCTTTCAACACTCAAGACTAGCACTCCAACCACTGGGCCATGCGCGCGCATGTGATAGAGAGTAGGCACCAGCAAGTTTTGTTGTTTATCCTGAAAAATCATGAAAAAAAGCAAAACAAATAACACAAAAGGCCTGGGGGGAATTCGAACCCAGGACCTTCACGCAATACACAAGCACACTTACCATCCAGCCGGGAGGGCGCAACTGGTAGTATAACCAACGCAATTCATTATATTTTAAGTCTAACAATTAAAATAGAAAAACAAGAAAAACTACTGCAGCCAGGATTCGAACACAAGCCTTAAGGTCATACGCGTGCGTCTCTTACCACTGGGCCAACGCTGCATCTGTGAAACAAATTATCAATAACATAATAAAATATTAGAACAATTTTTGAATCCCAGAACACGCGCCAAGAGCTTCGTCTTCCTCCTTGGTACCTACGAATTTTGCTGCGTTTCTACATATGAATTTACCTGCGAATTTCTTAACACAGGAAACCTACGAATTTGAAACATCATCAAAACTGTACAATTTCTCAAAATTAATTAGTGCATCATGATCATTAAGCTTCATATAACACAACCATGTTTCTAGAATTCATTTATATTTAACAAATCGAAGAACCCTAAATTGGCCGAAAAACCCTAGCCATGGTGATTCTTCAATCTTGTACCAAAAATCAAATTGAATCGCCCAGAAACAATCACAAGCTTGTCATAAACACAAAACCATAATCAAATTCAATTTATATTGCATATATATATAAGAACGAAAAAATCATAAAGGTGTTAAAAGTTGGATTCGGTTTGAGCTATTCATGAGGTTTTGGATGCATATGAGTATTGATACATGATCAGTGAAGTCCAAGGATCCTTCTTATGTCCCTAAAATACCTTAAAAAGCCTTGTAATGAAGAAACCGAATTGAAGTTTTTGGTGATTTTTTTGATGTGTGAACTTACTCTTTGAGGCAGGGAATTCGTGTCCTTTGCATTGGGTTATGTTGTATACTTATACTAGACTGAATTAGGTCAAAAATATTGGATCATTGTGTGGATTGTTTTGATTTTGGAGATTGAAAAAGATTAGTACTTAAATTTCAAATATTCTTGAATAAGACCTTTCTATCTCAAGCCAATCTTCATCAATGTTGTATCAATTCAATCCAAATTATATTCATGACCTTCTAGAAGAGAAATATATTTTAAATTTTCACATTTGATATTTTATTTAAATTTAAAATGATTTTTTAATATAAAAATCATAATAAATAAATTAAATAAAATAAAATTATGAAAATATCAAATAAATTTCGTGCATGATGTCATGGAATACCTTGGGTCACAAAGAGTTCAGCCCATTTAGAAAAATTTGGTTTTAAGACCCTATTTTCTTCATAAACCTCCTAAAAATTTCCCAACTTTGCAAGGGCACACATCCTTCAATTTTAATGCTATGAGGGTGTTCTTGGACATTTTGGAAAGCTTGAAGATTCCTCTAACCAACCCCATTGGTTTCATGTTCATATCATTCACCATTCTCAAGTTATGCCCTTTTGAAGTTGTTGACTTTTTGTTGACTTTCAAAAGGACCTATAATGTCTTAGCTCATACCTTCCAAATGAAGCATTTTTGGGTTTGGCTTCTGAGACACAAAGTTGTAGAGAATTCAATTTCCTTCAAAATGAGCTTTGGATGGCAAAAATGTGATGAAGCATGTGAAAGTTATGGCTGGTCAAAGTTCAGTTGACTTTTCCTGAGGAAACCCTAATTTAGAAACCTTTGATTCTTGATGATCTGAAATATCCTTGATGAATCATGATCAACCCTTGATAAAATGATGAATTTTACTTCATATAATTGACGTTGGCAAAAAATCATGAAGTTTGACTTTGGTTTGACCACAGTTGACCTCACTTTGACTTTTTAACTGCTTTGACTAATTTTGACTTATCTGATTATTTGACTGAGCAAACCTTTGAGAAAAGTTCTGAAATTTTTCATGGGGATTCTTAAACACATATAAGATGTTATGAAGCTCACTTGAATTCTTGGAAATCCATTTAGCCTGATTAAAGTCAAAACCCTAGTTTTGGATGCACTGCTTAGGAGAATGCCTTGCCTGAGGGATTTGTCAAATCTTCTGACCAATTGTGAACTTTGTGAACCTTGTGAACCATCATAAGATGTCTTGTAAACTTCATGAACCTCATGAAAGGTCTTGTGAACCTCATAAAGTTCCTTGTGAACCTTGTGAACCTCATAAAGTGTCTTGTAAACTTCATGAACCTCATGAAAGGTCTTGTGAACCTTGTGAACCTCATAAAGTGTCTTGTAAACTTTATGAACCTCATGAAAGGTCCTGTGAACCTTGTGAACCTTATTAGCACACAAAGTATTGTATTGTGAGGGCAAATTTTGGGGTGCAACAGCTGCCCCTGTTCAATTTTCTGAGACCCGAGGGGTTAGATTGGTATATGTGCCAGTCGTGACCTAGAAGGTTGAAGGGGATTGAACACAAAAGCCCAAAAATTTGCACTCACCGGTGCGTAGAATGATACTGATGACTTGTTGTATATGCTTTTGAGTGGGCTTAAAGATGCCACTTGGAGAAAAGTTCTTCAAATATGTCTCTTGGAGGATAAAGCAGTCCAAGATATGAAGATATAACTTTCTGGGAAGATAAACAACGTCCCATAATAATGAGGTAACCTTTGGGTGGATAAACAACGGCCCAAAATCATGATATACTTTCAGGAGGATAAACAACGTCCTGAGGTATAATGATGTAACCTTTGGGAAGATAAACAACGGCCCAAGGTCAAGATATGCTTTCAGGAAGATAAACAACGTCCTGAGGTATAATGATGTAACCTTTGGGAAGATAAACAACGGCCCAAGGTCAAGATATGCTTTCAGGAAGATAAACAACGTCCTGAGGTATAATGATGTAACCTTTGGGAAGATAAACAACGGCCCAAGGTCAAGATATGCTTTCAGGAAGATAAACAACGTCCTGAGGTATAATGATGTAACCTTTGGGAAGATAAACAACGACCCAAGGTCAAGATATGCTTTCAGGAAGATAAACAACGTCCTGAGGTATAATGATGTAACCTTTGGGAAGATAAACAACGGCCCAAGGTCAAGATATGCTTTCAGGAAGATAAACAACGTCCTGAGGTATAATGATGTAACCTTTGGGGAGATAAACAACGGCCCAAGGTCAAGATATGCTTTCAGGAAGATAAACAACGTCCTGAGGTATAATGATGTAACCTTTGGGAAGATAAACAACGACCCAAGGTCAAGATATGCTTTCAGGAAGATAAACAACGTCCTGAGGTATAATGATGTAACCTTTGGGGAGATAAACAACGGCCCAAGGTCAAGATATGCTTTCAGGAAGATAAACAACGTCCTGAGGTATAAGAAGCTTTCAGGAGGATAAACAACGTCCTGAGGAAATGGTAACTTTTGGGAAGATAAACAACGGCCCAATAGTCACAAGTTGTTGATGAAGTTTTGTCTACTGGAGAATTAATCTGAAAAACAAGATTATAACATGATAATATTAGTTTATGCATTATGTATACATGTATAATATGATGCACTTAAGTAATGTATTATGTATTTATGTATATGTATGATATGATGTAAATGATGTATGAATGGATCATGCAGCCTGAAGCGTCTGAAAATCTTCGTATAACAATTGCTGGCCAGGGAAAATAAATCCCAATTTGTTGCTGGAGAATATGAGGAACTCGTTCCCGTCTTGTTTGATAATATAGTATATATAACCTCCCGTCTTCGTTCGATAGTAAGGTATCTATAACCTTCTGTCTTCGTTCGTCGTACTCCTATTGGAAGAGTAAATTCCCGACTATCCGTATGAGGATAAAAGAGATGGATATAAATTCCAGGGGATATGTGACTTGAAGTATTTATGAAGATGGATTTGCCCTACTGGGGGTTTTGTAGTTGTCTTGTGGGGATGAATCGGCGAAGCTTCGTTGAATTCCTTCCCTCGTTCGTCCTTAGTAAATACTATCACTGCATTTCATGCATTTCTGGTAAACATCAATCATATTAAACATCTATGCATTTCTGGTAAACATCAATCATATTCAAAAGCATACATACATTCAAACATAACCAATGGACGTTTCGCTTATGTAAATAGGGTAAAAGTAAATCAGGACTCAAAGATGGAATTTTATTTATATTAAAAAGTGACCTATACATAGGTAGGTTTGTACAAGGAGACAGAAATTCTAGTAAGAGGAATTTTTCATAAAAGTTTTACAAAACAAAGAAAATCAGCTATGTGGGAAATAATCCTATTGAGTTCCAATTCTACTATTGCCATTATCTTCAAGTATCTCATCTTCTGCTGTCGAGACGAAAACGATTGGATCGAGCTTTATCTGTTCAAACTTGAGTAAGTAATACAACTGGTTGCAGTTTCACGGGTGATCCAAACGAGACATAGTTATACACTTTAATCCCTAACTTTTGCCTGGATTGCCCTTTCAGGTTTTCAATCCTCCGGGATACCCTTTTTTGCCCAAGCCGCCTTTTCAGGTTTTCGACTTGCCGGGTGTACATTCTTTTATATATATATATCCCTAATTTTTGCCCAAACCTTTTTGGTTCGCCGGGATGCCCTTATTTTTGCCTAGGCCAGTCAACCTAGCGGGTCTCTTTTTATGCGTAGTATTTTTTAACTATGTCTGCGTTTACAGGCTGTGGGAAGTCTTCACCATCCATAGTAGTAAGTATCATGGCACCTCCCGAGAATACTGTTTTGACTACAAATGGTCCTTCATATGTAGGAGTCCACTTGCCCCTAGGATCACCTTGTGGTAATATGATACGCTTGATTACCAAGTCACCAGTCTGATATACCTTTGGCTTAACCCTCTTGTTGAAAGCTTTGATCATTCGTTTCTGGTACATCTGGCCATGACAAACTGCTGCTAGCCTCTTCTCATCAATCAAATTTATCTGGTCAAGCCGAGTCTGAATCCACTCATCTTCACCCAAGCCTGCATCCTTCATAATTCTTAAGGAGGGAATCTGAACTTCAATGGGTAGAACTGCTTCCATACCATAAACCAAGGAGAATGGTGTTGCCCCTGTTGAAGTACGTATTGTGGTACGATAACCATGAAGAGCAAATGGTAACATCTCATGCCAATCCTTGTAAGTAACAGTCATCTTTTGTACAATCTTCTTAATGTTCTTATTAGCAGCTTCAACTACCCCATTCATCTTCGGGCAATACGGAGAAGAGTTGTGATGCTTAATCTTGAACTGCGTGCAGAGATCAGTAATCATAGTGTTGTTCAGATTAGAGCCATTGTCAGTAATAATCCTTTCAGGGATGCCATACCTACATATGAGATTATTCTTAATGAATCGAGCCACAACATTCTTGGTAACAGATGTAAATAAAGCTGCCTCCACCCACTTCGTAAAGTAATCAATAGCAACCAGGATGAAATGATGCCCATTAGAAGCAGTAGGTTTGATCTCACCAATCATATCAATGCCCCACATAGCAAAAGGCCAAGGAGCAGTCAACACATTGAATGGTGATGGAGGTTGTTGCACCCCAAAATTTGCCCTCACAATACAAGAATTTGTGTACTAAGAAGGTTCACAAGGTTCACAAGATTCACAATACTTACAATACCTTTCATGAGGTTCATGAAGTTTACAAGACACTTTATGAGGTTCACAAGGTTCACAAGATTCACAATACTTACAAGACCTTTCATGAGGTTCATGAAGTCTACAAGACACTTTATTAGGTTCACAAGGTTCACAAGACCTCTCATGAGGTTCACAAGGTTCACAAGACATTTTATGATGGTTCACAAGGTTCACAAAGTTCACAAATAGTCAGAAGAGTTGACAATTCCCTCAGACAATGCACCTCCTAAGCAGTGCATCCAAAACTAGGGTTTTGACTTTAATCAGGCTAAATGAATTTCCAAGACTTCAAGTGAGCTTCATAACATCTTATATGTGTGTAAGAACCCCAATGACAAGTTTCAAGACTTTTCTCAAAAGTTTGCTCAGTCAGATGATCAGATAAGTCAAAATTAGTCAAAGCAGTTAAAAAGTCAAACTGAGGTCAAACCAAAGTCAAACTTCATGATTTTTTGCCAACATCAAGTATATGAAGTAAAATTAATCATTTTATCAAGGGTTGATCATGATTCATCAAGGATATTTCAGATCATCAAGAATCAGAGGTTTCTAAATTAGGGTTTCCTCAGTAAAAGTCAACTGAACTTTGACCAGCCATAACTTTCACATGCTTCATCACATTTTTGCCATCCAAAGCTCATTTTGAAGGAAATTGAATTCTCTACAACTTTGTGTCTCACAAGCCAAGCCCAAAAATGCTTCATTTGGAAGGTATGAGCTAAGACATTATAGGTCCTTTTGAAAGTCAACAAAAAGTCAACAACTTCAAAAGGGCATAACTTGAGAATGGTAAATGATATGGACATGAAACCAGTGGGGTTGGTTAGAGGACTCTTCAATCTTTCCAAAATGTCCAAGAACACCCTCATAGCATTAAAATTGAAGGATGTGTGCCCTTGCAAAGTTGGGAAATTTTTGGTTGGTTTATGAAGAAAATGGAGGTTTAAAACTAATTTTTTCTAAATGGGCTTGCCATATGATGACCCAATCCATACCATGACCTCATGCACGACCCAAGTCTATAAAAATCAGATTTTTTATCATTTTATTTTTATTTATTTTGATTTAATTCATTTAAAATCATTTTAAATTAAAATAAAATATAAAAGTCAAAGATTTAAAAATGATTGAGCTTCTAGAAATTCATAAAGGTGATTGGTATCAAAGTGGTAAGAGGATCATGATGATTGGCTTAAAATAGAAGGTGTTCATACAAGAATATTTGAATTTTAAAGCCTTATCTTTTTCAATCTTTTCTAATCAATTTTCTCACACAATCATCAAATTTTTCTGACCTAATTCATCACTCTATAAGTACATGACATAACCCTACTCATTGCCGACGAATTCACAGCCTCCAAAACCAGTTTCAAACTTCACAAAACTCATCAAAAATTCACATTCGGATTTCAAGGTAGAGGGAGTTTCACTGAGTTTTGAGCATTGCAACATGTTCTATGATGTTCATTGAACGTGTTTGGATCATAAACAACATCTGAAACATCCTCATTCATGCAAACCGAATCCATGTTCATGCTCATTTACAATTTTTCGATTTTTAATATTTACTCATGATTAATCACATTTGACTGTTGATTTGTGTTTGTTATGATACAAGGAACGTTTCTGGATGAATCAATTGGATTTTGGGGACACGAATGAGTATTCACCATTATTAGGGTTTCTTCGGCCAAATTAGGATCCAATGATTTAACAAATATAAATGATTTCTAAAGACATAGAATGGTTGCAAATGTTATCAGGAATTCAATGATGTTTTCAATTTTGTGAAATTTTGCTGTTTCGTTGGTGTTTGAGTTTCGTAGGTATTGTTGCAATTTGAAATTCGCAGGAAAACTCGTGGGAAAGTTCGTAGCAACATTTGCAGGTCTGGAGGTAGAAGAAGGAGTTTCGCGCGCAGCCTGGAATTCAAAATTGTTTTTATATTATATAGTTTTATTTGTATTTAAATTATTGAATGATGCTGATGGTGTAGTGGTAAGTTTGTGCGCGGGTGAGGGCAACGGCTTGGGTTCGAAACCAACCTCAATGCATTTTTTTTGTGCAATTTGTTTTGTTTTACAGGATGAGCATAAAACCAAATGAAGGCGGGATGTTATCAGCTAGCAGCGCGCAGCCCAGTGGCTAGGCTCTTGTGTATCCAGGTAAAGGACCTGGGTTCAAATCCCAGGTCCTGTTTTTTTGGTTTCTTGTTTTATTTCTTTTGTTATTTCTTCATTTTATTTTCTAAATTAATTTAAATAATTTCTAAACTATGTATGTAAATCATTTTCTTTTAAAAAAAAACTTATATCATTTTCTCAAAACCTAAATTGATATATTTATTTCTTTATATATTTTTATTTATTTACATGTATGTAGTATTTAATAATTAAATTGATATTGTAAATTAAAAAAAAACTAATTTATTGTTAGAAACCCTAAAAAATATTTTTCTCAAACCCTAATTTTCCTTATTCTATTTGCTTAATGTCACTATTAACATATATTATATTCATAGTTTAGTTAAAAATTCTTAATTTTCATTAATGTATAAATTGTTTATAATTTAAATTTTTGTACATAAATATGTTTAAAAATTAAAATGCTTAATTTATTTTTATAATATGTAAATATTTTATAATTGCTTATAATTTAATTGTGCATGTAAATAATTTCTATTATATGTTTAAAATTGCTAATTTAATTATAATTTATTTTCATAATATGTTCATAATTAATTATATAATTTATACATAACTTAAAATTTTTATAATAATTAGCATAATTATTTATATTTTAATATTAAATAATAATTGTTTATAAAATTGATTTTTTTTTGCTTATTTCATTATTATTATTAATTTTATTCTTATAATATTTGTTTATTACTAACCCCATTTAATTTAGTATTATTTTTTATTTTTTTATTTTCACTAACCCAATTATAATTATTTATTTATTTTACTTATGCTATTTAAATTGCTTTATTATTATTATTGTAATTGCTCCTTGGTGTAATATTTATTTATAATGTTTATTATTTATATTTTATGCTATGGTTAGTAAATAGGGGGTGTAACATGTATGTTATTTAAAATTAATTTAGATCACTTAATTTAAAAGATAAATATTTAAAGTTGTACACTCACACACGTAAGTCGATCTTTGATCGCCATCTCACTTCCTTAGGGATACCTCTCATTGCTGCTTAATCAAAAGGTCAAGTAGGGTGTATAAAGCAAAGTCCCTCAAAATAAAATCATCTAGTCCCTTAACAAATAAAAGATCAAGTCCCTTTCGAATGTTGCCTTCATAATGATCTTGTCCCTTTCGAATAAAGATGACAGTCCCTCCAAAATTGCTTAATACACCCCACAGTTGCCTACATTAACAGATGACCCTTACTTGCCCCCCACATCTAAGGTAATGACTACCTATTCCTTAATAATAGGGATAGTCTTACCATTTAAAGGATTTAAGAACATAAAAGATTCAAACTTAGAGTAGGTTCCTCATAGTTACTTGCTCACTCTTCAAAACATTTCAAACACTTCACAAATTTCAAATAATTTTCAAAACAAAGGTTTTTTACGCATCCGTACATGGATCATTATCAAACACTTAAGAAAATTTCTATTCACACACTTCACATTTTCAAAAACATTTTAAAGTGAGCTAAGTAACTAAGAGCCCATGGATAACCATGGATGTAAAGGGTGCTAACACCTTCCCTTTACATAACCTACCCCCCGTACCCAAAAATCTTTTAAAAGGTCTTTCCTGTTCTTTTATGCCTTTCCTTTGGATAAAATAAAAGTCGGTGGCGACTCTTGCTATCCGCAACATAACTAAAGTCAGTTCTCCCACCGTGTTACAGAACTGGCGACTCTGCTGGGGATTTAATAAAAGAGGGGTACCCTTAGGAATTAGATCACTTTAAAATTGTTTGCCTTGTTTGCTTTATACTTATCTTGTTGGGTGCTCTTATGTGTGAAAGATCCTAACTCGGATCTAGTGTACCTTAGGTAAATGGCAATATACCAAGGAAACTGTACGGCGTATACCGATATGGTTGATCTGGTGGCCATAGTTAGTGTGACTTCTTGGTTGGTGCTTATGTTCCTTAAGTCAAGTTGAGGATAATATGAGGCTGCCATACGTTGTCAATACACTAACTAACTTGTAGAACCCTAGTTATCCCATCTTGGCCTTTAGAAAAGTAGTGAGATAACCGGCTTTGGTGAAGACTGAAGTTGGTTGATACTCGATACTACGCTCATTGAGATCCTAAACTTGGAGGGTTTTGGTTGGCAAGTAAGTTGCCTACTGAACAACCACCCTTGTGAAGGATCAATGATATTGAGATCCCTTAGAACCTGGTTACTTTTGTAGGACAGGATGAACCAACTAACTTCAGGGGAGGGTACTTACCTTTGAACCTCATGCAAGCCTTTAAACCTAGGGCTCTTGTGTGACTTGCTTGTGTGTGCCACATGTTTGTGATTGAGCATAACATCATGACATCATCATGCATCATAAGCATAGCATTTTCACTAACCATTTCAAGGACCAAGGGATTTATCTTTGTTCTTTGTTGCAGGTCATGGCTTCTGCTCGTAGAAACACCATCAGGATCAACTTTTTGGGCATACCTGCTAAGCTTAAAGAGTTGGTTTCTCAAGTGTCTGATCATTCCCAGTTTATCAAGAGACATGGTCACTGTAACACGGTGGGAGAACTGACTTTAAGCAATGTTGCGGATAGCAAGAGTCGCCACCGACTTTTATTTTATCCATAAGGAAAGGGTATAAAAGAACAGGAAAGACCTTAGAGAATATTTTGGGTCCGGGGGGTAGGTTATGAAAAGGGAAGGTATTAGCATCTTTTTCATCCATGGTTATCCATGGGCTTTTAGGTACTTAAGCTCACTTTAAATGTTTTTTTGAAAGTGTAGTGTGTGAATAGAAAATTTTCAGAATAGTTAATAAATAATCCATGTAAGGATGTGTTAAAAACTTGTTTGAAAATTTGTTTGAAATTTGTTTAAGTGTGAAAAAGTTTTGAAGTGAGCAAGTATCTAGGAGTAACCTATCCTAATGTTTAAGGTCTTTCTTATTCTTTATCCTTTCCTTGGTAAGACTATCCCTACTATTAAGGAGTAGGTAGTCCTTACTTTGGATGTAAAGGGACATGTGAGGGACAATTTGATTTTGAAGGCCATTGTGGGGTGTAATAAGCATAAAGAAGGGACTATCATCATTTATTTCGAAGGGACTCGATTCGTAAAGGCAACCATGAGGGACTTGATGATTTTTCTTTTTTAAAGGGACTTGCTTTATACACCCCACTTAACCATTATTCGTAGGCAACTTGAGGGATAACCTTAGGAAGTGAGACGGCGATTAAAATCGACTTACGTGTGTGACGTGTTTAATTTAATTATCTTACATTAAAAATTATCTAAATTTATTTTAATATTGCATACATGTTGTTACACTCCCTAATTACTAACCATAACAATAATTAAATAATTAAAATATTTGCAAAATTACACCAAGGAAGCAATTACAACAAAATAAAATAAATAGCAAAATATAATCAAAATAAATATAATAAGCAAATAATTAATAATAAAATATTGGGGTTAGTAAATAATAAGAAAAATTAAATAAGGTTAGTAGAAATATAAAGTTAGTGAAAATAATAATAAGAATAATTAGAAATAATAAACAAGGTTAGAAGTATAAAAATATAATAATAATAATATGGTTAGTAAATAACAAAATTAATCAAAATATTATAATAATAAGAAATTAACAATTTTTAATATAAACAACTAAAAAAAAAACAAATATGAATAAACAATTGTTTTAATTTACAAATTATTAAATTATATTTTAATTATAAAGTTACTACAAAAATCTAATTATTATAAACACAATTATTTCTACACAAAAGTTATATAAAAAATGTTTATTTAATATATAAGTATATTTACAAAATTTGCAAGAATTATAGTAAACATATATATAATAATTATATTAGAAAATAAAAATAAAAAAAATAGAATTAGATTTGTATTTAAAAAAGGTATTTTTAGAGTTTTATGAAATTAGGGTTTTATGTGAGAAACAATTTTTTAGGGGTTTAGAATTAGGGTTTATATATATATATACAAAATTTATTTTAATTTATATAGACATATTATAAATTAAACAAAAATAGTGAAACATAATTTATCAAAAAATATATTTTAAAAAAATAACATACATGTTTTATTATTATTTTTTATTGTTTTAGAATCATATATAATATATATTTAATTATAATGCTTGAAAAAACAAATAAAGGGAAAAAATATGGAAACTTACCTGGCTGGGGTTTGAACCCAGGCCAGCTTGATTCCCAGCAAGCATAACAACCACTAGGCCACTGGCGCGCAGGCGAGAGATGAGAGACAGAGATTTGTTTTGTTCCTTATGATGCAAAATCCAGAAAAATATGAAAAAACAAAAGGCCTGGGGTGGATTCGTACCCAGGACCTTTCAGTGACAAGCATGCATACGTAACCGCCTGGCTGGGAGAGCCTTCCTGTCAGCTTGTTGGCCTTGAATCATAATATATTAAGCCTTCCATGATCCTGAAAAAATAAACAAAAAATAATGGCCCCAGCATGACTCGAACCCTGGACCTTTCATCAAATACACACGCACTCTTCCACTGGGACAAGCATCAAGCTTGTGATAATAAACAAAACATGAAAACAATATTTGAAATCAAAATTTGAAATATAGACTGCGCGCCAAGCCAGTCATCTTCTTCCTCAAAATTCGTAGGATTTTCCTGCGAATATTATTACAACTTTTCCTGCGAAGAATATTTTCCCAGCAAAACCTATGAACATCAACAAGCAATGAAAAAGTACAATTTCACAAAATTGAAAACATAAACACATTCCAGAGGTCCATTCAAGTCTAGCCATGATCTTAGAAATCATTTATATTTTGTAAATCACGAAACCCCAATTCTTGGTCAAAACCCTAACAATGGTGAATTTCGTTTTAGGCCATGGAGCTTCACCAATTCATCCAGATTTCATCTATAGTCATGGACAAACAAGTTTACATAATCAAAAGTCAGTAATATGCAATGAATTGTTAGAATCGAAAAAAATATATTCAAGACAAAGTTTGCTTCGGGTTGGCCAATTTGGTGGACATGAGATGCATATGTGTGATGCTTTAGCTTCAGGGATGTCCATAGAACATGTCTATGTTCTTAGTTTACCTTGAAACCTCTTGTATGGAAGAATCCGAATCTCACTTTTTGCTTGAAATTTGAGTTTTGAAACTTACACTGTGACTGCTTGATTTCGTCCATGAGGACTAGGGTTATGCTTAGTATATATGTGGGAGTGATTTAGGTCAGAAACATGGATGGGTTATGTGAAAATTTGATCCAAAAAATATTCAAAAAGATCATAGTGTAAAATTCAAATATTTGATCATGAGTGCTTGCTATTTTGGGATAATTCACATGATTTCCTTCTCCTTCTAATTCAATCAATAATTATGAATTTCTAGAAGCAATATCTTCACCCAAAAATAGATTTTCATATTTTATATTTATTTAAAATGATTTTTATGAATTAAATCAATAATAAATAAATAATAAATAATAAAAATGCTGAATTTTGGTCAATTGGGTCGTGCACAATATTATGAGATGGATTGGGTCATAAATCAGGCAGCCCATTTGGAAAGAAATACTTCTAAACCTCCATTTTCAACATAAACCATCACAAAATTGCCCAACTTTGCAAGGGCACATCTCCCTCAATTTTAAAGGTATGAGGGTGTTCTTGGACTTTTTGGAAAGCTTGAAGAGTCCTCTAAACAACCCCATTGGTTTCAGGTCCATATCATTTACCAATCTCAAGTTATGCCCTTTTGAAGTTGTTGACTTTTTGTTGACTTTTGAAATGACCTATAATGTCTTGGATCATATCTTTCAAATGAAGCATTTTTGGGCTTAACTTTCAACATCAAAGTTGTAGGGAATTCAATTTCCTTCAAAATAAGCTTTGGATGGAGACTTGGTGATGAAGTATGTGAAAGTTATGCCTGGTCAAAGTTCAGTTGACTTTCACTGAGGAAACCCTAATTTAGAAACTCCTGATTATTGATAATCTGGAATCTCCTTGATGAATCATGATCAACCCTTGATCAAATGATGAATTTTACTTCATATACTTGATGTTGGCAAAAAATCATGAAGTTTGACTTTGGTTTGACCACAGTTGACCTCAGTTTGACTTTTTAACTGCATTGACTGATTTTGACTTATCTGATCATCTGACTGAGCAAACTTTTGAGAAAAGTCTTGAAACTTGACATGGGGGTTCTTACACACATATAAGATGTTATGAAACTCACTTGAGGTATTGGAAGTCCACTTAGCCTGATTAAAGTCAAAACCCTAGTTTTGGATACACTGCTTAGGAGGTGCATTGTCTGAGGGAATTGTCAACTTCTTTGACCAATTGTGAACTTTGTGAACCTTGTGAATCTTCATAAACTGTCTTGTGATACTCATGGGAGGTATTGTGAAGCTTGTGAACCTTTTGAACCTCATGAAGTGGCTTTGTAGACCTCATGAACCTCAGGAAAGCTTTATATTCATTGTGAATCTTGTGAACCTTGTGAACCTTCAAGAAGTGACTTGTAAACTTCATGAAATTCATGGAAGATCTTGTAAATGTTGAGAAACTTGTGAACCTTGTGAACCTTCAAGAAGTGACTTGTAGACTTCATGAACCTCATGAAAGGTTATATAAGCATTGAGAAACTTGTGAACCTTGTGAACCTTCATAAAGTAACTTGTAGACTTCATGAACCTCATGAAAGGTTATGCAAGTGTTGGAGAACTTGTGAACCTTGTGAACCTCATGAAGTGACTTGTAAACTTCATGAACTTCATGGAAGGTCTTGTAAATGTTGAGAAACTTGTGAACCTTGTGAACCTTCAAGAAGTGACTTGTAGACTTCATGAACCTCATGAAAGGTTATATAAGCATTGAGAAACTTGTGAACCTTGTGAACCTTCATAAAGTAACTTGTAGACTTCATGAACCTCATGAAAGGTTATGCAATTATTGGAGAACTTGTGAACCTTGTGAACCTTCTTAGAACACAAAGTCTTGTATTGTGAGGGCAAATTTTGGGGTGCAACAGCTGCCCCTGTTCAATTTTCTGAAACCTGAGGGGTTAGATTGGTATGTTTGCCAGTCGTGACCTGGAAGGTTGAAGGGGATTGAACACAAAAGCCCAAAAATTTGCACTCACCAGTGCATAGAGTGATATTGATGGTTGGTTGAATATGATTGAGTGGGCTTAAAGATGCCACTAGGGGAAAGTTCTTCAGATATATTTCTTGGAAGATAAAGCAGTCCAACATATGGAGGTATAATGAAAGCTGTCAGGAGTCTGGAGCAGTCCTGAGGTATTGATGATATGTTTTCAGGATACTGGAGTAATCCTGATGTAACAGCATGTCTTCATGAGGATAGAGCAATCAATAATGATAACCCTAAAGCAGTCTTGAAGTAATAATATGATTTCAGGAGGATAGAGCAATCAATAATGACAACTCTAAAGCAGTCTTGAAATAATAATGTGATATGTCTTCAGGAGGATAGAGCAATGGATAGCTCTAAAGCAGTCTTGAAATAATGATATGACTCCAGGAGGATAGAGCAATGATAACTCTAAAGCAGTCTTGAAGCAATGATTTCAGGAGGATAGAGCAATGGATAGCTCTAAAGCAGTCTTGAAGTAATGATATGACTCCAGGAGGATAGAGCAATGGATAGCTCTAAAGCAGTCTTGAAGTAATGATATGACTCCATGAGGATAGAGCAATGGATAGCTCTAAAGCCGTCTTGAAGCAATGATTTCAGGAGGATAGAGCAATGGATAGCTCTAAAGCAGTCTTGAAGTCATGAGAAGTTATCAGGAGGATAAAGTAACCCTGAGGTGACAATAAAGCAGTCCCAAAGAAAAAGAAGCTCATCAGGAGGATAAAGTAACCCTGAGGTGACTATAAAGCAGTCCCAAAGATCATGAGTTTGTTTGTTGGATAATTAACCTGAAAACAAGGTAGCATTCTGTATAATAACATTAGTTCATGCTTTATGTATGCATGTATGATATGATGCACTTAGGTAATGTTCTATATGTCTATGGATATGTATGCTATGGTATGATGTAAATGATGTATGTATGATATGATACTGCCGGAAGCGTCTGGATATCTTCGTATAACAACTGCTGGCCAGGGAAAATAAATCCCGATTCATTGTTGAAGAATATATAACCCTCTGTCTGCTGGGGATAGTAAGGTATAGATAACCTCCCGTTGGTGGGGATGGCAAGGTATATATAACCTCCCGTTGTTGGGGATAGTAGGGTATATATAACTTTCGTCTTCGTTTGATAGTAGGATAAGTATAACATCCCGTCTTCGTTCGTCGTACCCTTATTGGAAAGTAATTTCCCGTATATCCGTATGAGGATAAAAGAGATGGATATAAATTCCAGGGGAGATGAGACTTTATGAAGATGAATTTGCCCTACTGAGGGTTTGTAACTGTCTTGTAAAGGTGACCCGGCGAAGCTTCGTTGAAATCCTTCCCTCGTTCGTCCTTAGTAAATACTATTACTGCATTTTCATGCATTTCTGGTAAACATTAATCATATTAAAAGCATACATGCATTTCTGGTAAACATCAATCATATTCAAAAGCATACATACATTCAAACACAACCAATGGACGTTTCGCTTATGTAAATAGGGTAAAAGTAAATCTGGATTCAAAAGATGGAATTTATTTATATCAAAAAGTGACCCATACACGGGTGAGTTTGTACACGGAGACATAAACCCTAGTAAGAGGTTTTTGTCATAAAGTTTTACAGAATAAAGAAAATCAGCTATGTGGGGAACAGTCCTATTGAGTTTCAATCCTACTATTGCCACTCAAGTATCTCATCTTCTTGCTGTTGAGACGGAAACGATTGGATTGAGCTTTATCTGTTCGAGCTTGAATAAGTAGTACAACTGGTTGCAGTTTCATGAGTGATCTAAACGAGACATAGTCATACGCTTTAATCCCTAACTTTTGCCTGGATTGCCCTTTCAGGTTTTCAATCCACCGGGATACCCTTTTTTGCCCAAGCCGCCTTTTCAGGTTTTCGACTTGCCAGGTGTACATCTTTTTCATATATATCCCTAATTTTTGCCCAAACCCTTTTGGTTTGTCGGGATGCCCTTATTTTTGCCTAGGCCTGTCAACCTAGCGGGTCTCTTTTTATGCGTAGTATTTTTTAACTATGTCTGCGTTTACAGGCTGTGGGAAGTCTTCACCATCCATTGTAGTCAGTATCATGGCACCTCCTGAGAATACTGTCTTGACTACAAATGGTCCTTCATATGTTGGAGTCCACTTGCCCCTAGGATCACCCTGTGGTAATATGATACGCTTGATTACCAAATCACCAGCCTGATATACCTTTGGCTTAACCTTCTTGTTAAAAGCTTTGATCATCCGTTTCTGGTACATCTGGCCATGACAAACTGCTGCTAACCTCTTCTCATCAATCAAATTTATCTGGTCCAGTCGAGTCTGAATCCATTCATCTTCATTCAAGCCTGCATCCTTCATAATTCTCAAGGAGGGGATCTGAACTTCAATGGGCAGAACTGCTTCCATACCATAGACTAAGGAGAATGGGGTTGCCCCTGTTGAAGTACGTATTGTAGTACGATAACCATGAAGAGCAAACGGTAACATCTCATGCCAATCCTTGTAAGTAACAGTCATCTTCTGTACTATCTTCTTAATGTTCTTATTAGCAGCTTCAACTGCCCCATTCATCTTTGGACGATACGGAGAAGAGTTGTGATGTTTAATCTTGAACTGCGTGCAGAGATCAGTAATCATAGTGTTGTTCAAATTAGAGCCATTGTCAGTGATAATCCTTTCAGGGATGCCATACCTACATATGAGATTATTCTTAATGAACCGAGCCACAACATTCTTAGTAACAGATGCAAATGAAGCTGCCTCTACCCATTTCGTGAAATAATCAATAGCAACCAGGATGAAACGATGCCCATTAGAAGCAGTAGGCTTGATCTCACCAATCATATCAATGCCCCACATGGCAAAGGGCCAAGGAGCAGTCAACACATTCAATGGTGATGGAGGTACATGGACTTTATCAGCATAAATTTGACATTTGTGACAAATTTTGGAGTGTTGATAGCAATCAGCTTCCATGGTAGACCAATAGTAACCTGCTCTCAATATCTTCTTTGCCATAGTGTGACCACTGGAATGAGTGCCAAAGGTCCCATCATGCATCTCTTCCATAATATCAGTTGCTTCCTTCTTATCCACACAACGAAGCATAGTTGAATCATGATTGCGCTTGTACAGAATCCCATTACTCAAAAAGAACTTAGCAGCAAACCTCCTCAGGAACTTCCTATCTTTGACAGATGCCCCTTCAGGGAATTCCTGAGCTTCAAGATATCTTTTCACTTCATAGAACCAAGGCTTCTCCTCTGTCCCTTCAGTGTCAATCTCATTGCAGTATGCAGGCTTCTCAAATCTATCAATGGTAATCTTGGGAGCTTCATCATCCCAACTAATCTCAAACATGGATGCCATGGTGGCCAATGCATCTGCCAACTGATTCTCTCTTCGTGGAATATGTCCAAAGGTAATCTCTTTGAAATGTGGGATCAAAGACAACACATGTTCTCTGTAAGGAATGAGATTATCATGCTTGGTATCCCAATCTCCTTTAATCTGACTCACTACCAGGGCTGAATCTCCATACACATCAAGGAACTGAATCTTCATATCAATAGCAGCTTTAATACCCAGGATACATGCCTCATACTCAGCCATGTTATTAGTACAATGGAAACAAAGTCTGGCAGTAATCGGGGTATGACAACCTTCAGGGGAACTAATCACAACACCAACACCATTACCAAGTGCATTAGAGGCACCGTCAAAAACCATAGTCCATCGGGATCCTTGTTCAGGTCCGTCATATTGTCCAGGTTCTTTGGTAATAATCATAATGTCTTCATCAGGGAACTCAAAATTCATTGACTGGTAATCATCTACTGCTTGATGAGCCAAATGATCAGCAACAACACTTCCTTTAATGGCCTTCTGAGTAGTATACTGTATGTCATATTCTGTCAAGATCTTTTGCCATCTTGCAATTCTTCCGGAGAGAGCAGGTTTCTCAAATATGTACTTGATTGGATCCATCTTCGAAATCAATAAGGTAGTATGGGTCAACATATACTGTCTTAGTCGGCGAGCAGCCCATGCCAAAGCGCAACAAGTTTTCTCGAGCAGTGAGTATCTTGTTTCACAGTCGGTAAACTTTTTGCTAAGGTAGTATATTGCCTGCTCTTTTCGACCAGACTCGTCATGTTGCCCCAACACACACCCCATTGAGTTGTCTAACACTGTTAAGTACATAATCAAGGGTCTTCCATCAACTGGTGGCATCAAAATTGGTGGCTCTAGTAGATATCTCTTAATTTCATCAAAGGCAGTTTGTCACTCATCATTCCATTCCATCACCTGATCTTTCTTCAACAACTTGAAGATTGGCTCACAGATGGTAGTTAATTGGGAAATAAATCTTGCAATGTAGTTCAATCGTCCCAAGAAACCTCTAACCTCCTTCTCAGTACGGGGAGCTGGCATCTCTCGTATAGCTTTCACTTTTGCAGGATCCACTTCAATACCTTTGCCACTGACAATGAAACCCAGGAGCTTTCCAGATCTAACTCCAAAAGTACACTTGTTTGGGTTCAATCTCAACTTGTATTTCTTCAACCTCTCAAACAACTTGTGCAGATGATCAAGATGTTGCTCTTCATTCTGAGATCTGGCTATCATATCATCCACATATACCTCTATCTCATGATGAATCATATCATGAAACAAAGCCACCATAGCACGCTGATATGTTGCCCCTGCATTCTTCAAACCAAATGGCATCACCTTATAGCAAAAGGTGCCCCACTGTGTCACAAATGTTGTCTTCTCCATATCTTCAGGTGCCATCTTGATTTGATTGTAACCAGAGAAACCATCCATAAAAGAGAATACCTTATGCTGAGCAGTATTGTCTACCAGAATGTCAATATGAGGAAGTGGAAAGTCATCTTTGGGGCTAGCCTTGTTCAAATCTCTATAGTCTACACACATACGTACCTTACCATCTTTCTTAGGAACTGGTACCACATTTGCAACCCACTGAGGATAAGAAGTTACTGCCAAGAACCCTGCATTGAACTGTTTCATTACCTCTGCTTTGATCTTTTCTGACATTTCAGGACGCATACGACGAACCTTCTGCTTCTTTGGACGACAATCTTCTTTCACTGGTAACCGGTGAACCACAATGTCTGTATCCAACCCTGGCATATCTTCATAAGACCAAGCAAAGATCTCCACATAGTCACGTAACATCTGAATCAACCTGCTCTTGACACTGTCCTCTAAATCAGCCCCTACCTTGACCTCTTTTCTGTCTTCTTCAGTTCCCAGATTCACAACTTCGACTGGCTCTTCATGTGGCTGTATAGCTTTCTCTTCTTGTTGTAACAACCTAGCCAGCTCTACAGGTATTTCACAATCGTCCTCATTTCCGTCTTCAGTTAGATAGATCGGATTCTCGAAATTGTAATTGGCAATAGTAGAACTGTTATCAACAGGATCCAGAGTGGATGAGGATCTGCATTTTAGTGATGTGGGTGTGTGTAAGAACACATAGCTGATAAAACAAAACTAAAAGAAAAGAAAGACAAGGAACACAATATTTATGAAAACGAAACGTCCACTGATTTTATTGAATGAAGTATGCAAATGAAATGACAGCCCGTAACAAGCACACCATTGTGCCCCGGGTAAGGCACATGGCTTGAAAGTTTTATTGTTCAAGAAATTACAAACTTAAAAAAAACATAACACAGTAATAGTATTTACTCCTGACTAAAGGAGATAGGGATAACATCTTCAGCTTTCCAATTATTGAGTCCAGCACCCACAGTAGGAAAAATCCATGCATCCAAGTTGTAGTCTTCATCTTGATCTCCCACAGCATTGATAACCCCTTGATTGGTGATACGAGTAGCACGAGCACGACGAACGGCCTTCTGGGACTCTGCAGTGAAACCCAAACCAAACTTGTCAGACTTGTACGGAATATCAGGAAGCTGACCCCAAATAGTACAACCACCTTCATCCACCACAGCTCTAGCATCATTGAGGGAGGCCATTGCCATGGTTGGAGGTTTTCTGATGACCACAGGAACTTTCTTCACAGCAGGAGGTGCTACACAATCATTAGCAACCCAGGGAACCACTTCAAATGACTGACACGGAGTCTCAATGTATTCACCTTCCACTTCCAGATACTTGAAAGTGTTTACATGGCTGACAAAGTATTCTTCCTCTCCAAAGACAGTAACAACCTTTCCATTCACCGGATATCTCAACTTTTGGTGTAATGTAGAGGTCACAGCACCTGCCCCATGGATCCAGGGACGACCAAGCAGACAAGAGTATGAAGGACGAATATCCATCACATAAAATGTAGCAGTAAACATCTGAGAACCAACTTTGATTGGAAGATCAATTTCCCCATGCACTACTCTTCTAGAACCATCAAAAGCCTTTACCACAATATTACTGGGCTTCAACACAGTATCTTCAGGACTCAGCTTATTCAGGACTTCCTTGGGCAACACATTCAGAGAAGATCCATTGTCTATCAGTACATGTGACAGGGTAGTGCCCCTGCATTCAATTGAAATATGCAAGGCCCTGTTATGATCCCTCTTGGCAGGGGTCAAGTCAGCATCAGAAAATCCTAACCCATTGTCATAGGTCAAGTGGGCAACACAGTTTTCAAATTGATCAACAGAAATTGCACTGGGCACATGAGCAGTCTTCAAAAACTTGATTAAGGACTTAGCATGAGCCTCAGAACACAGCAATAGAGACAACATAGAAATCTTTGAGGGAGTATGCCCCAACTGATCAACAATGTCATAATCACTCTTGCGAATGATTTTCAATACTTCTTCCATCTGCTTAGAGAGATCATCAGCAGCTGGCACATCAGTAGATACAGGCTCAATAACAGGACCTTTGCCCCGAGCATCAGTGGTGGTAGTAGCAGCAGGAGTAACTGCACTCTTAGAAGCAACTGGAGGAGAGAAGACTCTTCCACTACGAGTGATCTTGCTAGATCCAGCAATATTATCAATGTCAGCAGGCATATCAGGTAAAGGCTCCTGCTTGACACCATGGATGTAAACATCAGACCCATAGTGCCAAGGCACAGCTTTATCAGATGTATAAGGAATAGGACCAGGAGTGGTAATGATTAGAGGAGCCACTCTGGCTTCAGCAACAACTTTCATAGGACCTTCAGCAGTAATCTTGATTGGGCCCTGATGAGTGATTTTAATGGGACCCTTTGAAGTGATTCTTAGTGGTACTTTGTCAACCATGTCAACCTCTTCAATCTTCTTACCTCCGGTAATATGCTCCACCATACTCTCCACAGAAGACGGTCTTCTTTCAAACACTATGGTGTAATTATCCATGAGACGCTGAATTCCATCTTTCAATCTGAAGCACTTCTTTGGATTATACTTACAATAAACACAATCTTCACGACAACCCAGAAAGAACCCAGCTTGTACCAACTTCTTTCTGATGACGGACAATGGTGTGGTCAATTCATCAACTGAATGGATATGCAGATCTTCCTCAATGACACTGACAGTCTTCTCGTGATTTGGCATTGGGGCAGTAATCACATTGGGAGTACCTGGTGGATCAAACTCAATTTCTCCAGCATCAATCATATCCTGAATTTTATTCTTCAAGACCCAGCAATTATTAGTATCATGTCCTGGACAGTTTGAATGATATGCACATCGTGCATTGGGATTGTACTTGGGAGAGGTAACATTGGGATTCTGAGGAGCCTCCCTCAGGGTAATAAGTTCAGCCTTCAACAAGTGTTGCAATGCCTGTGCCATTGACATGTTGATCTTCGTGAACTGTCTTCTAGCCCTCTGTTGGTTGCCCTGAGGCTGCTCTGTTGTTGCAGGAGTTGGATTTGAAATATGAACTGCACTAACAGATTGATGCCTTCTGTTACGATCAGGTTGACCATAAACAGCATTGGATTCTTTCTTCCCAGTGGGAGGCTTCTTTGCAGTACCTGATGAAGAAGTGCCCACTTGGATCTTACCACTCTTGATACCATTTTCTACCCGTTCTCCTGTCATGATCAACTCAGTGAAGCCAGATGATGAGCTTCCAATGAGATGACTGTAAAACGGACCATTCAGCGTACACATGAACATATCAACCAATTCTCTATCAGTCAAAGGGGGTTGAACTCTTCCAGCCAAGTCTCTCCATTTCTGAGCATACTCCTTAAAACTTTCTTTGGCACCCATAGACATGCTCTGAAGCTGCATGCGAGTGGGGGCTAAGTCAGCATTATATTGGTACTGCTTATAGAAAGCTTCAGCAAGATCATTCCAATCTCTGATGTTGACACTCTCCAACTGATAATACCACTCCAGCTGAGCTCCAGATAAGCTCTCTTGAAAGAAATGGATCCACAACTTCTTATCAGCAGTGTGAGGCTGAATCCTTCTGACATAAGACCTCAGATGCAGCTTGGGACAGGAGACCCCATCATAAACAACAAATGTAGGAACCTTGAAACCAATAGGTATCACAACCCCAGATATCAGACTCAAATCTTCAAAATCCAGCCCAGATGATTTCTGCAATTCCATAACATCCATCCTATCCACCAGCATCTTGAATTTGTCTTCATTAGGCTCATGGTAGTAATTAGCCTCAGAATCAGAGTCCCCTATAGTGTTGTGGAGACTGCCTCTCTCTTTCTCAGATTCCTCAGATTCATAGTCTTCAACCTGTTCCTTGGTCTTGACAGGACCCTTGAACCTTCTTCCCATGTTGAGCAACCCAGCAGACCTTCTAGTCTTCTTAGTCTTCTTGGCCAGCAGTGCCTTCAAATCATCTTGCCCTTTGGACAGGTTCAAGATCAGCTCTTGGAACTGTGCATTTTGTGCCTGAAGATCTTTAACTGATTGTTCAAGAGCCATTGCTGAAATAAACAGTGAGAAGATGAGAAACCTGTGCACGATTATAAACCTGTGATGCAATGAAATGATATGGGAATGCATATGCAATGTTTTCAAGGACCGCAGGATTTAAATTTGCTTAAACAAACAAGAAAGTAACTTTTTATTAGTAATAACTTGTTTTGCCTTTTAGGCTTACAAAAATGGAAATGAAATAAGTACAAAAGATGGGGTTTTAAGTCTCCCATGGACGTTTCCTCTTTGTGTTGAGGTATGAATTGAGGTTTCGTTCCTCGTGAAGTTGCTTTGTGAGCTCTAGGATTCTTGCTTGGCTTGCTTTGTAATGAGCCTCGAAAGTATCCCTTTGCTCCTTCAGTTGGATCCAAGATCTCTGCAAATCTTCCATATCAGTAGGCATGTCTGGGTGAAGGATGGTATAAGCTGTGTCTCCTTCAGCAACAGGTTCCATGATAACTGGTAGGACGGCAGGATATGGCATCATGAGTGTCTGAGCACGAGATCGTACCCATCTGAGATAAGCCTCCATAGGAATAGTGTACTTAGGCTCCAATGTCTTGCTGTCAATCCTGTTTACCTTTCCCCAAGCTCGTATGAATCTCTGATGGTAACCCTGAAGATCGTTGTCGTAGTCAAATACAATGCCCTGAATCAACATGTCATGTGGACCATCACTCCGGGCGTAACCAAACTGTCGTAAAGCTAGAGAGGGGTTGTAGGTGATGCCTCCTCTTATGCCTAGAAGTGGCACATTAGGAAACTCCCCACAACGGTCAATGATGGTGACATTCTCCATAGATCTGGAGCACCAATGGATATCTGAGTGAGAAAGTGACATGATCCTCTTGGACCATCTGAACCCTTGCTCATTCTTCATTACTGAGCGATGAAGGTGAGAAATAAACCACCTAGAAAGTAAAGGTATGCAGCACATCAAAGTTCCTCTTGCCCTTGTAGTACGGGTGTGAAGAGAATGCAGGATGTCTCCAAGCAATGTAGGCACTGGATTGTGACTCAGGAATATGTTGATGGCATGAACATCTATGAACTGATCTGGATTGGGGAACAACACTAAGCCATATATCAGCAAGGCTAAGATCTCCTCAAAAGCATCATAGCTCATGGCCTTCAAGAACACTTGAGCTTTATCCATTAATACCTTAGCAAGAATACCCTTAACTCCGCTTCTTGTTTCTAGAACAATGTCAGACTTCTTCAGATGTAGGGCTGCAGCAATAACCTCTGGTTTAAGCTCCTTCTCCAGACCTGTGAAGGGTATTTGATCAAGAACAGGTGTGCCCAGAAGTTTAGAGAACTCCTCCATGGTTGGAACCAGCTGGTAGTCGGGGAATGTGAAGCAATGGTGCTTAGGATCAAAGAACTGAAACAGGACACTCATCATGTCTTCACTGAACCCTGAAATGACTAGATCCAATAGGTGACCATGTCTCTTGTTGAACCGGGAGTGATCAGGCATTTGAGAAACCAACTCTTTAAGCTTGGGAGGTATCCCCACAAAGTTGATCCTGATGGTGTTTCTACGAGCTGAAGCCATGACCTGCAACAAAGAACAAAGATAAATCCCTTGGTCCTTGAAATGGTTAGGGAAAATGATATGCTCATGATGCATGATGATGTCATGATTTTATGCTCAATCACAAACATGTGGCACACACAAACAAGTCACGCCATAGCCCTAGGTTTAAAGGCTTGCATGAGGTTCAAAGGTAAGTACCCTCCCCTGAAGTTAGATGGTTCATCCTGTCCTACAAAAGTAACCATGTTCTAAGGGATCTCAATATCATTGATCCTTCACAAGGGTGGTTGATCAGAAGGCAACTTACTTGCCAACCAAAACCCTCCAAGTTTAAGATCTCAATGAGCGTAGTATCGAGTGTCAACCAACTTCAGTCTGCACCAAAGCCGGTTACCTCACTACTTTCTAAAGGCTAAGATGGGATAACTAGGGTTCTAAAAGTTAGTTAGTGCATTGACAACATATGGCAGCCTCATATTATCCTCAACTTGACTTAAGGAACATAAGCACCAACCAAGAAGTCACACTAACTATGGCCACCAGATCAACCATATCGGTATACGCCGTATAGTTTCCTTGGTCTATTGCCATTTACCTAAGGTACACTAGATCCGGGTTAGGATCTTTCACACATAAGAGCACCCCAACAAGTAATATAAAGCAAACAAATCAAACAATATTAAAGTGATCTTAATTCCTAAGGGTACCCCTCTTAAATTTAACTCCCCAGCAGAGTCGCCAGTTCTGTAACACGGTGGGAGAACTGACTTTAAGCAATGTTGCGGATAGCAAGAGTCGCCACCGACTTTTATTTTATCCATAAGGAAAGGGTATAAAAGAACAGGAAAGACCTTAGAGAATATTTTGGGTCCGGGGGGTAGGTTATGAAAAGGGAAGGTATTAGCATCTTTTTCATCCATGGTTATCCATGGGCTTTTAGGTACTTAAGCTCACTTTAAATGTTTTTTTGAAAGTGTAGTGTGTGAATAGAAAATTTTCAGAATAGTTAATAAATAATCCATGTAAGGATGTGTTAAAAACTTGTTTGAAAATTTGTTTGAAATTTGTTTAAGTGTGAAAAAGTTTTGAAGTGAGCAAGTATCTAGGAGTAACCTATCCTAATGTTTAAGGTCTTTCTTATTCTTTATCCTTTCCTTGGTAAGACTATCCCTACTATTAAGGAGTAGGTAGTCCTTACTTTGGATGTAAAGGGACATGTGAGGGACAATTTGATTTTGAAGGCCATTGTGGGGTGTAATAAGCATAAAGAAGGGACTATCATCATTTATTTCGAAGGGACTCGATTCGTAAAGGCAACCATGAGGGACTTGATGATTTTTCTTTTTTAAAGGGACTTGCTTTATACACCCCACTTAACCATTATTCGTAGGCAACTTGAGGGATAACCTTAGGAAGTGAGACGGCGATTAAAATCGACTTACGTGTGTGACGTGTTTAATTTAATTATCTTACATTAAAAATTATCTAAATTTATTTTAATATTGCATACATGTTGTTACACTCCCTAATTACTAACCATAACAATAATTAAATAATTAAAATATTTGCAAAATTACACCAAGGAAGCAATTACAACAAAATAAAATAAATAGCAAAATATAATCAAAATAAATATAATAAGCAAATAATTAATAATAAAATATTGGGGTTAGTAAATAATAAGAAAAATTAAATAAGGTTAGTAGAAATATAAAGTTAGTGAAAATAATAATAAGAATAATTAGAAATAATAAACAAGGTTAGAAGTATAAAAATATAATAATAATAATATGGTTAGTAAATAACAAAATTAATCAAAATATTATAATAATAAGAAATTAACAATTTTTAATATAAACAACTAAAAAAAAAACAAATATGAATAAACAATTATTTTAATTTACAAATTATTAAATTATATTTTAATTATAAAGTTACTACAAAAATCTAATTATTATAAACACAATTATTTCTACACAAAAGTTATATAAAAAATGTTTATTTAATATATAAGTATATTTACAAAATTTGCAAGAATTATAGTAAACATATATATAATAATTATATTAGAAAATAAAAATAAAAAAAATAGAATTAGATTTGTATTTAAAAAAGGTATTTTTAGAGTTTTATGAAATTAGGGTTTTATGTGAGAAACAATTTTTTAGGGGTTTAGAATTAGGGTTTATATATATATATATACAAAATTTATTTTAATTTATATAGACATATTATAAATTAAACAAAAATAGTGAAACATAATTTATCAAAAAATATATTTTAAAAAAATAACATACATGTTTTATTATTATTTTTTATTGTTTTAGAATCATATATAATATATATTTAATTATAATGCTTGAAAAAACAAATAAAGGGAAAAAATATGGAAACTTACCTGGCTGGGGTTTGAACCCAGGCCAGCTTGATTCCCAGCAAGCATAACAACCACTAGGCCACTGGCGCGCAGGCGAGAGATGAGAGACAGAGATTTGTTTTGTTCCTTATGATGCAAAATCCAGAAAAATATGAAAAAACAAAAGGCCTGGGGTGGATTCGTACCCAGGACCTTTCAGTGACAAGCATGCATACGTAACCGCCTGGCTGGGAGAGCCTTCCTGTCAGCTTGTTGGCCTTGAATCATAATATATTAAGCCTTCCATGATCCTGAAAAAATAAACAAAAAATAATGGCCCCAGCATGACTCGAACCCTGGACCTTTCATCAAATACACACGCACTCTTCCACTGGGACAAGCATCAAGCTTGTGATAATAAACAAAACATGAAAACAATATTTGAAATCAAAATTTGAAATATAGACTGCGCGCCAAGCCAGTCATCTTCTTCCTCAAAATTCGTAGGATTTTCCTGCGAATATTATTACAACTTTTCCTGCGAAGAATATTTTCCCAGCAAAACCTATGAACATCAACAAGCAATGAAAAAGTACAATTTCACAAAATTGAAAACATAAACACATTCCAGAGGTCCATTCAAGTCTAGCCATGATCTTAGAAATCATTTATATTTTGTAAATCACGAAACCCCAATTCTTGGTCAAAACCCTAACAATGGTGAATTTCGTTTTAGGCCATGGAGCTTCACCAATTCATCCAGATTTCATCTATAGTCATGGACAAACAAGTTTACATAATCAAAAGTCAGTAATATGCAATGAATTGTTAGAATCGAAAAAAATATATTCAAGACAAAGTTTGCTTCGGGTTGGCCAATTTGGTGGACATGAGATGCATATGTGTGATGCTTTAGCTTCAGGGATGTCCATAGAACATGTCTATGTTCTTAGTTTACCTTGAAACCTCTTGTATGGAAGAATCCGAATCTCACTTTTTGCTTGAAATTTGAGTTTTGAAACTTACACTGTGACTGCTTGATTTCGTCCATGAGGACTAGGGTTATGCTTAGTATATATGTGGGAGTGATTTAGGTCAGAAACATGGATGGGTTATGTGAAAATTTGATCCAAAAAATATTCAAAAAGATCATAGTGTAAAATTCAAATATTTGATCATGAGTGCTTGCTATTTTGGGATAATTCACATGATTTCCTTCTCCTTCTAATTCAATCAATAATTATGAATTTCTAGAAGCAATATCTTCACCCAAAAATAGATTTTCATATTTTATATTTATTTAAAATGATTTTTATGAATTAAATCAATAATAAATAAATAATAAATAATAAAAATGCTGAATTTTGGTCAATTGGGTCGTGCACAATATTATGAGATGGATTGGGTCATAAATCAGGCAGCCCATTTGGAAAGAAATACTTCTAAACCTCCATTTTCAACATAAACCATCACAAAATTGCCCAACTTTGCAAGGGCACATCTCCCTCAATTTTAAAGGTATGAGGGTGTTCTTGGACTTTTTGGAAAGCTTGAAGAGTCCTCTAAACAACCCCATTGGTTTCAAGTCCATATCATTTACCAATCTCAAGTTATGCCCTTTTGAAGTTGTTGACTTTTTGTTGACTTTTGAAATGACCTATAATGTCTTGGATCATATCTTTCAAATGAAGCATTTTTGGGCTTAACTTTCAACATCAAAGTTGTAGGGAATTCAATTTCCTTCAAAATAAGCTTTGGATGGAGACTTGGTGATGAAGTATGTGAAAGTTATGCCTGGTCAAAGTTCAGTTGACTTTCATTGAGGAAACCCTAATTTAGAAACTCCTGATTATTGATAATCTGGAATCTCCTTGATGAATCATGATCAACCCTTGATCAAATGATGAATTTTACTTCATATACTTGATGTTGGCAAAAAATCATGAAGTTTGACTTTGGTTTGACCACAGTTGACCTCAGTTTGACTTTTTAACTGCATTGACTGATTTTGACTTATCTGATCATCTGACTGAGCAAACTTTTGAGAAAAGTCTTGAAACTTGACATGGGGGTTCTTACACACATATAAGATGTTATGAAACTCACTTGAGGTATTGGAAGTCCACTTAGCCTGATTAAAGTCAAAACCCTAGTTTTGGATACACTGCTTAGGAGGTGCATTGTCTGAGGGAATTGTCAACTTCTTTGACCAATTGTGAACTTTATGAACCTTGTGAATCTTCATAAACTGTCTTGTGATACTCATGGGAGGTATTGTGAAGCTTGTGAACCTTTTGAACCTCATGAAGTGGCTTTGTAGACCTCATGAACCTCAGGAAAGCTTTATATTCATTGTGAATCTTGTGAACCTTGTGAACCTTCAAGAAGTGACTTGTAAACTTCATGAAATTCATGGAAGATCTTGTAAATGTTGAGAAACTTGTGAACCTTGTGAACCTTCAAGAAGTGACTTGTAGACTTCATGAACCTCATGAAAGGTTATATAAGCATTGAGAAACTTGTGAACCTTGTGAACCTTCATAAAGTAACTTGTAGACTTCATGAACCTCATGAAAGGTTATGCAAGTGTTGGAGAACTTGTGAACCTTGTGAACCTCATGAAGTGACTTGTAAACTTCATGAACTTCATGGAAGGTCTTGTAAATGTTGAGAAACTTGTGAACCTTGTGAACCTTCAAGAAGTGACTTGTAGACTTCATGAACCTCATGAAAGGTTATATAAGCATTGAGAAACTTGTGAACCTTGTGAACCTTCATAAAGTAACTTGTAGACTTCATGAACCTCATGAAAGGTTATGCAAGTATTGGAGAACTTGTGAACCTTGTGAACCTTCTTAGAACATAAAGTCTTGTATTGTGAGGGCAAATTTTGGGGTGCAACAGTCACCTATTGGATCTAGTCACCTCAGGGTTCAATGAAGACATGATGAGTGTCCTATTTCAGTTCTTTGATCCTAAGCACCATTGCTTCACATTCCCTGACTATCAGCTGGTTCCTACAATGGAAGAGTTCTCTAAACTTCTGGGTATACCTGTTCTTGATCAAAGACCCTTCACAGGCTTGGAGAAGGAGCCTAAACCTGAGGTTATTACTGCAGCTCTACATCTGAAGAAGTCTGACATTGTTCTAGAAACGAGAAGTGGAGTCAAAGGTATTCTTGCTAAGGTGTTGATAGAGAAGGCTCAAATGTTCTTGAGGGCTATGAGTTATGATGCTTTTGAGGATATCTTAGCCTTGCTGATTTACGGCTTAGTGTTGTTCCCCAATCCATATCAGTTCATAGATGTTCATGCCATCAACATATTCCTGACTCATAACCCAGTGCCTACATTACTTGGAGACATCCTACATTCTCTTCATACCCGTACTACAAAGGCACGAGGAACTCTGATGTGCTGCATACCTTTGCTATCTAGGTGGTTTATTTCTCACCTTCCTCGATCAGTGATGAAGAATGAACAAGGGTTCAGATGGTCCAAGAGGATTATGTCACTCTCGCATTCAGATATTCATTGGTGCTCCAGATCTATGGAGAATGTCACTATCATTGACCGTTGTGGGGAGTTTCCTAATGTGACACTTCTAGGCATAAGGGGAGGCATTACCTACAACCCTTCTTTGGCTTTACGACAGTTTGGTTACGCTCGGATTGATGGTCCACATGACATGTTGATTCAGGGCATTGTGTTTGACTACGACAATGATCTTCAAGGTTACCGTCAGAGATTCATACGAGCATGGGGAAAAGTAAACAAGGTAGACGGCAAGACTCTGGAGCCTAAGTACACTATTCCTATGGAAGGTTATCTCAGATGGGTGCGATCTCGTGCTCAGACTCTTATGATGCCATATCCTGCTATCCTGCCAGTTACCATGGAACCTGTTGCTGAGGGAGATACTGCTTATACCATCCTTCACCCAGACATGCCTACTGACATGGAAGACTTACAGAGATCCTGGATCCAGTTGAAGGAGCAAAGGGATACTTTCGAGGCTCATTACAAAGCAAGCCAAGAAAGAATCCTGGAACTAACAAAGCAACTTCACGAGGA
Source organism: Lathyrus aphaca (assembly GCA_963966055.1). Lineage (NCBI taxonomy): Eukaryota > Viridiplantae > Streptophyta > Magnoliopsida > Fabales > Fabaceae > Lathyrus > Lathyrus aphaca. The sequence continues at coordinate 94,358,593 of OZ014524.1, forward strand.
GCGGAATCTCAATTAATACCTCAACACAAAGAGGAAACGTCCATGGGAGACTTAAAACCCCATCTCTTGTATTTATTGCATTTCATTTTCTGTAAGCCTAAGAGGCAAAACAAATTTATTACTAATAAAAGTTTACCTTCTTGTTTGTTTAAGCAAATTTAAATCCTGCGGTCCTTGAAAATATTGCATACGCATTTACATTCCATATCATTGCATCACAGGTTTATATTTGTGCACAGGTTTCTCATCTTCTCGCTGTTTATTTCAGTAATGGCTCTTGAACAAACAGTTAAGGATCTCCAGGCACAAAATGCACAGTTCCAAGAGCTGATCCTGAACCTGTCCAAGGGACAGGATGAATTGAAGACACTGCTGGCCAAGAAGACTAAGAAGACTAGAAGGTCAGGTGACCTGATCAACATGGGAAGAAGGTTCAGAGGTCCAATCGAGACCAAAGAACAGGTTGAAGACTATGAATCTGAAGAATCTGAGAAAGAAGGAGGCAATCTCCACAACACAATGGGGGATTCTGATTCTGAGGCTAATTACTACCATGAGCCTAATGAAGACAAATTCAAGATGCTGGTGGATAGAATGGATGTTATGGAGTTGCAGAAGTCTTCTAGGCTGGATTTTGAAGATTTGAGTCTGATATCTGGGTTAGTCATACCCATTGGTTTCAAGGTTCCTACCTTTGTTGTTTATGATGGGGTCTCTTGTCCCAAGCTGCATCTGAGGTCTTATGTCAGAAGAATCCAACCTCACACTGCTGATAAGAAGTTGTGGATCCATTTTTTCAAGAGAGCTTATCTGGAGCTCAATTGGAGTGGTATTATCAATTGGAAAGTGTCAACATCAGGGATTGGAATGATCTTGCTGAAACTTTCTATAAGCAGTATCAATACAATGCTGATTTAGCTCCCACTCGCATGCAGCTGCAAAGCATGTCTATGGGTGTCAAAGAAAGTTTCAAGGAGTATGCTCAGAAGTGGAGAGATTTAGCTGGAAGAGTACAACCCCCTTTAACTGACAGGGAGTTGGTTGATATGTTCATGTGTACGCTGAATGGTCCTTTTTACAGTCATCTCATTGGAAGCTCATCATCTGGCTTCACTGAGTTGATAATGACAAGAGAGCGCGTGGAAAATGGTATAAAGAGTGGCAAAATCCAAGTGGGTACTTCTTCAGGTGCTGCAAAGAAGCCTCCCACTGGGAAGAAAGAATCCAATGCTGTTTATGGTCAACCTGATCGTAATAGAAGGCATCAGTCTGTGAGTGCAATTCATATTTCAAACCAACTCCTGCAACAACAGAGCAGCCACAGGGCAACCAACAGAGGGCTAGAAGGCAGTTCACTAAGATCAACATGTCAATGGCTCAGGCATTGCAACACTTGTTGAAGGCTGAACTTATTACTCTGAAAGAGGCTCCTCATAATCCTAATGTTACCTCACCCAGGTACAATCCCAATGCACGATGTGCATATCATTCAAACTGTCAGGGACATGATACTAATAGTTGCTGGGTCTTGAAGAACAAAATTCAAGACATGATTGAGGCTGGAGAAATTGAGTTTGACCCTCCGGGTACTCCAAATGTGATTACTGCTCCCATGCCAAATCATGAGAAAACTGTCAATGCAATTGATGAAGATTTACATATTTATTCAGTTGCAGAGTTGACCACACCATTGTCTGTTATCAAGAAGAAGTTAGTATAAGCTGGGTTCTTTCCAGGATGTCGTGAAGATTGTTTGTATTGTACTTATAAGCCGGATAGTTGCTGGAAATTGAGAGATGGAATTCAACGTCTCATGGATAAATATACCATAGTGTTTGAGAGGACTCCATCGTCTGTAGAGAGTATGGTGGATCATATTACTAAAGGTAGGAAGATTGAAGAGGTTGATATGGTTGATAAAGTACCAGTAAGGATCACTTCCAAAGGTCCTATTAAAATCACTCATAAGGGTCCAATTAAGATTACTGCTGAAGGCCCTGTGAAGATTGCTGCTGAAGCTAGAGTGGCTCCTCTGGTCATTACCACTCCTGGTCCTATTCCGTATACGTCTGATAAAGTTGTGCCTTGGCATTATGGGTCTGATGTTTATATCCATGGTGTTAAGCAGGAACCCTTAGCTGATATGCCTGTTGATGTTGACAATATTGCTGGATCTAGTAAGATCACACGAAGTGGAAGAGTCTTCTCTTCTCCAGTTACTTCCAAGAATGCAGTTACTCCTGCTGCTACTTCCACCACTGATGCTCGGGGCAAAGGTCCTGTAATTGAACCTATATCAAATGATGTGCCAGCTGCTGATGATCTTGCTAAGCAGATGGAAGAAGTATTGAAAATCATTCGCAAGAGTGATTATGACATTGTTGATCAGTTGGGGCATACTCCCTCCAAGATTTTCATGTTGTCTTTGTTGTTATGTTCTGAAGCTCATGCCAAAGCTTTGATTAAGTTTCTGAAGACTTCTCATGTACCCAATGCAATTTATGTGGACCAGTTTGAGAATTGTGTTGCTCACCTGACCTATGATAATGGGTTAGGTTTCTCTGATGCTGACTTGACTCCTGCCAAAAGGGATCACAACAGGGCTCTGCATGTCTCAATTGAATGCAGAGGCACTACCCTGTCACATGTATTGATAGACAATGGTTCCTCTCTGAATGTGTTGCCCAAAGAAGTCCTGAATAAGCTGAGTCCTGAAGATGCTGTGCTGAAGCCCAGTAATATAGTGGTGAAAGCTTTTGATGGTTCTAGAAGAGTGGTGCATGGAGAAATTGATCTCCCAATCAAAGTTGGTTCTCAGGTTTTCAATGCTACCTTTTATGTCATGGATATTCGTCCGTCATATTCTTGTTTGCTGGGACGTCCCTGGATCCATGGGGCAGGTGCTGTAACCTCTACATTACATCAGAAGCTGAGATATCCGGTAGAAGGAAAGGTTGTTACTGTCTATGGAGAAGAAGAATATTTTGTCAGCCATGTGAACACCTTCAAGTATCTGGAAGTGGAAGGTGAATATGTTGAAACTCCGTGTCAGACATTTGAAGTGGTTCCTTGGGTGGTTAATGATTATGAAGCTCCTCCTGTTGTCAAGAAATTTCCTGTGGTCACCAGAGTACCTCCAACAATGGCCTCCCTTAAAGATGCTAGAGTTGTAGTGGATGAAGGTGGTTGTACTATTTGGGGTCAGCTTTTCGATATTCCGTACAAGTCTGACAAATTTGGTTTGGGTTTCACTGCAGAGTCCCAGAAGGCTGTTCGTCGTGCTCGTGCTGTTCGTATCACCAATCAAGGGGTTATGAAAGATCAGATCAATGCTGTGGGTGACTATGATGAAGACTACAATCTGGATGCTTGGATTTTTCCTACTGTGGGTGCTGGACTCAATAATTGGAAAGCTGAAGATGTTATTCCTATCTCCTTTAGTCAGGAGTAAATACTATTACTGTATTGTTGCTTTTTAAGTTTGTAATTTCTTGAACAATTAAAACTCTCAAGCCTTGTGCCTTACCCGGGGCACAATGGTATGCTTGTTACGGGCTGTCATTTCATTTGCATACTTCATTCAATAAAAATCAGTGGATGTTTCGTTTTCGTAAATATTGTGTTCTTTGTCTTTCTTTTCTTTTATTTTTGTTTTATCAGCTATGTGTTCTTACACACACCCACATCACTAAAATGCAGATCCTCATCCACTCTGGATCCTGTTGATAACAGTTCTACTATTGCCAATTATAATTTCGAGAATCCGATCTATCAAACTGAAGACGGAAATGAGGACGATTGTGAAGTACCTGTAGAGCTTGCTAGGTTGTTACAACAAGAAGAGAAAGCCATACAGCCACATGAAAAGCCAGTCGAAGTTGTGAATCTGGGAACTGAAGAAAACAGGAAAGAAGTCAAGATAGGGGCTGATTTAGAGGATAATGTCAAAAGCAGATTGATTCAGATGTTACGTGTCTATGTGGAGATCTTTGCTTGGTCTTACAAAGATATGCCAGGGTTGGATACAGACATTGTGGTTCACCGTTTACCAGTAAAAGAAGATTGTCGTCCAAAGAAGCAGAAGGTTCTTCGTATGCGTCCTGAGATGTTAGAAAAGATCAAAGCAGAGGTAATGAAACAGTTCAATGCAGGGTTCTTAGCAGTGACTTCTTATCCTCAGTGGGTTGCAAATGTGGTGCCGGTACCTAAGAAAGATGGTAAGGTACGTATGTGTGTAGACTACAGAGATTTGAACAAGGCTAGCCCCAAAGATGATTTTCCACTTCCTCATATTGATGTTCTGGTAGACAACACTGCTCAGCATAAGGTATTCTCTTTTATGGATGGTTTTTCTGGTTACAATCAGATCAAGATGGCACCTGAATATATGGAGAAGACAACATTTGTTACACAGTGGGGCACTTTTTGTTATAAGGTGATGCCATTTGGTTTAAAAAATGCAGGGGCAACGTATCAGCGTGCTATGGTGGCTTTGTTTCATGATATGATTCATCATGAGATAGAGGTATATGTGGATGATATGATAGCTAGGTCCCATAATGAAGAGCAACATCTTGATCATCTGCATAAATTGTTTGAGAGGTTGAAGAAGTACAAGTTGAGATTGAACCCAAACAAGTGTACTTTTGGAGTTAGATCTGGTAAGCTTATGGGTTTCATTGTCAGTGGAAAAGGTATTGAAGTGGATCCTGCAAAAGTGAAAGCTATACGAGAGATGCCAGCTCCCCGTACTGAGAAGGAGGTTAGGGGCTTCTTGGGACGATTGAATTACATTGCAAGATTTATTTCCCAATTAACTGCTATCTGTGAGTCAATCTTCAAGTTGTTGAAGAAAGATCAGGTGATGGAGTGGAATGATGAGTGCCAGACTGCCTTTGATGAAATCAAGAGATACCTGCTAGAACCTCCAATTTTGATGCCACCAGTTGATGGAAGACCCTTGATTATGTACTTAATAGTGCTAGACAACTCAATGGGGTGTGTTTTGGGGCAACATGACGAGTCTGGTCGAAAAGAGCAAGCAATATACTACCTTAGCAAAAAGTTTACCGACTGTGAAACAAGATACTCACTGCTCGAGAAAACTTGCTGCACTTTGGCATGGGCTGCTCGCCGACTAAGACAATATATGTTGACTCATACTACCTTATTGATTTCAAAGATGGATCCAATCAAGTACATATTTGAGAAACCTGCTCTCTCCGGAAGAATTGCAAGATGGCAAATGATTTTGACAGAATATGACATACAGTATACTGCTCAGAAGGCCATTAAGGGAAGTGTTGTTGCTGATCATTTGGCTCATCAAGCAGTAGATGATTACCAGTCAATGAGTTTTGAGTTCCCTGATGAAGACATTATGATTATTACCAAAGAACCTGGACAATATGACGAACCTGAACAAGGATCCCGATGGACTATGGTTTTTGATGGTGCCTCTAATGCACTTGGTAATGGTGTTGGTGTTGTGATTAGTTCCCCTGAAGGTTGTCATACCCCGATTACTGCCAGACTTTGTTTCTATTGTACCAATAACATGGCTGAGTATGAGGCATGTACCCTGGGTATTAAAGCTGCTATTGATATGAAGATTCAGTTCCTTGATGTGTATGGAGATTCAACCCTGGTAGTAAGTCAGATTAAAGGAGATTGGGATACCAAGCATGATAACCTCATTCCTTACAGAGAGCATGTGTTGTCTTTGATCCCACATTTCAAAGAGATTACCTTTGGACATATTCCACGAAGAGAAAATCAGTTGGCAGATGCCTTAGCCACCATGGCATCCATGTTTGAGATCAGCTGGGAGGATGAAGCTCCCAAGATTACTATTGATAGATTTGAAAAGCCTGCATACTGCAATGAGATTGACACTGAAGGGGCAGAGGAGAAGCCTTGGTTCTATGAAGTAAAAAGATATCTTGAAGCTCAGGAGTTCCCTGAAGGGGCATCTGTCAAAGATAGGAAGTTTCTGAGAAAGTTTTCTGCTAAGTTCTTCTTGAGTAATGGCATTTTGTACAAGCGCAATCATGATTCAACTATGCTTCGTTGTGTGGATAAGAAGGAAGCAACATAAATTATGGAAGAAATGCATGATGGGATCTTTGGCACTCATTTTAGTGGTCATACCATGGCAAAGAAGATATTGAGAGCAGGTTACTATTGGTCTAATATGGAAGCTGATTGCTATCAACACTCCAGAACATGTCACAAATGTCAAATCTATGCTGATAAAGTCCATATACCTCCATCACCATTGAATGTGTTGACTGCTCCTTGGCCTTTTGCCATGTGGGGCATTGATATGATTGGTGAGATCAAGCCTACTGCTTCTAATGGGCATCGTTTCATCCTGGTTGCTATTGATTACTTCACAAAGTGGGTAGAGGCAGCTTCATTTTCATCTGTTACTAAGAATGTTGTGGCTCGATTCATTAAGAATAATCTCATATGTAGGTATGGCATCCCTGAAAGGATTATTACTGACAATGGCTCTAATCTGAACAACACTATGATTACTGATCTCTGCACGCAGTTCAAGATTAAGCATCACAACTCCTCTCCGTATCGTCCAAAGATGAATGGGGCAGTTGAAGCTGCTAATAAGAACATTAAGAAGATTGTACAGAAGATGACTGTTACTTACAAGGATTGGCATGAGATGTTGCCATTTGCTCTTCATGGTTATCGTACCACAATACGTACTTCAACAGGGGCAACCCCATTCTCCTTAGTCTATGGTATGGAAGCGGTCCTGCCCATTGAAGTTCAGATTCCCTCCTTAAGAATTATGAAGGATGCAGGCTTGGATGAAGATTAGTGGATTCAGACTCGACTTGACCAGATAAATTTGATTGATGAAAAGAGGTTAGCAGCAGTTTGTCATGGCCAGATGTACCAAAAACGAATGATCAAAGCTTTCAACAAGAAGGTTAAGCCAAAGGTATATCAGGCTGGTGACTTGGTAATCAAGCGTATCATATTACCACAGGGTGATCCTAGGGGCAAGTGGACTCCAACATATGAAGGACCATTTGTAGTCAAGACAGTATTCTCAGGAGGTGCCATGATACTTACTACTATGGATGGTGAAGACCTCCCACAGCCTGTAAACGCAGACATAGTCAAAAAATACTACGCATAAAAAGAGACCCGCTAGGTTGACAAGCCTAGGCAAAAATAAGGGCATCCCGGCAAACCAAAAGGGTTTGGGCAAAAATTAGGGATATATATATAAAAAAAAAAGATGTACACCCGGCAAGTCGAAAACCTGAAAAGGCGGCTTGGGCAAAAAAGGGTATCCCGGTGGATTGAAAACCTGAAAGGGCAATCCAGGCAAAAGTTAGGGATTAAAGCGTATGACTATGTCTCGTTTGGATCACCCATGAAACTGCAACCAGTTGTGTTACTAACTCAATGCTCGAACAGATAAAGCTTAATCCAATCGTTTCCGTCTCAACAGCAGAAGATGAGATACTTGAAGATAATGGCAATAGTAGAATTGGAACTCAATAGGATTATTTCCCACATAGCTGATTCTCTTTGTTTTGTAAAATTTTATGACAAAATCCTCTTACTAGGGTTTATGTCTCCTTGTACAAACTTACCCATGTATGGGTCACTTTTTGATATAAACAAAATTCCCTTTTTGAATCCAGATTTACTTTTACCTTATTTACATAAGCGAAACGTCCATTGGTTATGTTTGAATGTATGTATGCTTTTGAATATGATTGATGTTTACCAGAAATGCATGTATGCTTAATATGATAGATGTTTACCAGAAATGCATGAAAATGAAGTAATAGTATTTACTAAGGACGAACGAGGGAAGGATTCAAACGAAGCTTCACCAGGTTCACTCTTACAAAACAGTTACAAATCCCCAGTAGGGAAAATCTATCTTCATGAAGTACTTCAAGTCACATCTCCCCTGAAATTTATATCCATCTCTTTTATCCTCATACGGATATTCGAGAATTTACTTTCCCATAAGAATACGACGAACGAAGACGGGAGGTTATATATACCTTGCTATCCCCAGCAGACGAAAGGTTATGTATACCCTACTATCAAACGAAGACGGGAGGTTATGTATAATATAGTATCAAGCAAGAAGAGAACAAGTTCCTCATATTCTTCAACAACGAATCGGGATTTATTTTCCCTGGCCGGCAGTTGTTATATGAAGATATCTAGACGCTTCAGGCAGCATCATATCATACATACATCATTTACATCATACCATAACACATTACTTAAGTGCATCATATTATACATGCATACATAATGCATAAACTAATATTACCATACAGAATGCTACCTTGTTTTCAGGATTAATTCTCCAGCAAATTTCATTAACAAATAGTGACTATTGGGCCGTTGTTTATCTTCCCAAAGGTTATCATTTCCTTAGGACGTTGTTTATCCTCCTGAAAGCTTCTTATACCTCAGAACGTTGTTCATCTTTCTGAAAGCATATCATCACCTCAGGATGTTGTTTATCCTCCTGAAAGCATATTATTATCTCCTCAGGACGTTGTTATCCTCCTGAAAGCTATCAATCCCTCAGGACTGCTTTATCCTCCTGAAAGCATATTATTACCTCGGGACGTTGTTTATCTTCCTGAAAGCTATCATCACTTCCTCAGGATGTTGTTATCCTCCTGAAAGCTATCAATCCCTCAGGACTGCTTTATCCTCCTGAAAGCATATTATTACCTTGGGTCGTTGTTTATCTTCCCAAAGGTTATATCATTACCTCAGGACTGCTTTATCCTCCTGAAAGCATATTATTACCTTGGGCCGTTGTTTATCTTCCCAAAGGTTACCACTTCCTAAGGACGTTGTTCATCTTCCTGAAAGCTATCACCCCTACCTCAGGACGTTGTTTATCCTCCTGAAAGCATATTATTACCTCAGAACGTTGTTTATCTTTCTGAAAGCATATCACTCCCTCAGGACGTTGTTATCTTCCTGAAAGCATATTATTACCTCAGGACTGCTTTATCCTCCTGAAAGCATATTACTACCTCGGGACGTTGATTATCTTCCTGAAAGCTATCATTTTACCTTCATATTTTGGACTGCTTTATCCTTCAAGAAATGTATCTGAAGAACTTTTCTCCAAGTGGCATCTTTAAGCCCACTCAAGCATATTCAACAAGTCATCAGTATCACCCTACGCACTGGTGAGTGCAAATTTTTGGGCTTTTGTGTTCAATCCCCTTCAACCTTCCAGGTCACGACTGGCACATATACCAATCTAACCCCTCAGGTTTCAGAAAATTGAACAGGGGCAGCTGTTGCACCCCAAAATTTGCCCTCACAATACAAGACTTTGTGTACTAAGAAGGTTCACAAGATTCACAATACTTACAAGACCTTTCATGAGGTTCATGAAGTTTACAAGACACTTTATGAGGTTCACAAGGTTCACAAGATTCACAATACTTACAAGACCTTTCATGAGGTTCATGAAGTCTACAAGACACTTTATGAGGTTCACAAGGTTCACAAGACCTCTCATGAGGTTCACAAGGTTCATAAGACATTTTATGATGGTTCACAAGGTTCACAAAGTTCACAAATAGTCAGAAGAGTTGACAATCCCCTCAGACAATGCACCTCCTAAGCAGTGCATCCAAAACTAGGGTTTTGACTTTAATCAAGCTAAATGAATTTCCAAGACTTCAAGTGAGCTTCATAACATATTATATGTGTGTAAGAACCCCCATGACAAGTTTCAAGACTTTTCTCAAAAGTTTGCTCAGTCAGATGATCAGATAAGTCAAAATCAGTCAAAGTAGTTAAAAAGTCAAACTGAGGTCAACTGTGGTCAAACCAAAGTCAAACTTCATGATTTTTTGCCAACATCAAGTATATGAATTAAAATTCATCATTTGATCAAGGGTTGATCATGATTCATCAAGGATATTTCAGATCATCAAGAATTAGAGGTTTCTAAATTAGGGTTTCCTTAGTAAAAGTCAACTGAACTTTGACCAGCCATAACTTTCACATGCTTCATCACCAAGTCTCCATCCAATGCTCATTTTGAAGGAAATTTAATTCTCTACAACTTTGTGTCTCACAAGCCAAGCCCAAAAATGCTTCATTTGGAAGGTATGAGCTAAGACATTATAGGTCCTTTTGAAAGTCAACAAAAAGTCAACAACTTCAAAAGGGCATAACTTGAGAATGGTAAATGATATGGACATGAAACCAGTGGGGTTGGTTAGAGGACTCTTCAAGATTTCGAAAATGTCCAAGAACACCCTCATAGCATTAAAATTGAAGGATGTGTGCCCTTGAAAAGTTGGGAAATTTTTGGTTGGTTTATGAAGAAAATGGAGGTTTAAAACTAATTTTTTCTAAATGGGCTTGCCATATGATGACCCAATCCATACCATGACCTCATGCACGACCCAAGTCTATAAAAATCAGATTTTTATCATTTTATTTTTATTTATTTTGATTTAATTCATTTAAAATCATTTTAAATTAAAATAAAATATAAAAGTCAAAGATTTAAAAATGATTGAGCTTCTAGAAATTCATAAAGGTGATTGGTATCAAAGTGGTAAGAGGATCATGATGATTGGCTTAAAATAGAAGGTGTTCATACAAGAATATTTGAATTTTAAAGCCTTATCTTTTTCAATCTTTTCTAATCAATTTTCTCACACAATCATCAAATTTTTCTGACCTAATTCATCACTCTATAAGTACATGACATAACCCTACTCATTGTCGACGAATTCACAGCCTCCAAAACCAGTTTCAAACTTCACAAAACTCATCAAAAATTCACATTCGGATTTCAAGGTAGAGGGAGTTTCACTGAGTTTTGAGCATTGCAACATGTTCTATGATGTTCATTGAACGTGTTTGGATCATAAACAACATCTGAAACATCCTCATTCATGCAAACCGAATCCATGTTCATGCTCATTTACAATTTTTCGATTTTTAATATTTACTCATGATTAATCACATTTGACTGTTGATTTGTGTTTGTTATGATACAAGGAACGTTTCTGGATGAATCAATTGGATTTTGGGGACACGAATGAGTATTCACCATTATTAGGGTTTCTTCGGCCAAATTAGGATCCAATGATTTAACAAATATAAATGATTTCTAAAGACATAGAATGGTTGCAAATGTTATCAGGAATTCAATGATGTTTTCAATTTTGTGAAATTTTGCTGTTTCGTTGGTGTTTGAGTTTCGTAGGTATTGTTGCAATTTGAAATTCGCAGGAAAACTCGTGGGAAAGTTCGTAGCAACATTTGCAGGTCTGGAGGTAGAAGAAGAAGTTTCGCGCGCAGCCTGGAATTCAAAATTGTTTTTATATTATATAGTTTTATTTGTATTTAAATTATTGAATGATGCTGATGGTGTAGTGGTAAGTTTGTGCGCGGGTGAGGGCAACGGCTTGGGTTCGAAACCAACCTCAATGCATTTTTTTTGTGCAATTTGTTTTGTTTTACAGGATGAGCATAAAACCAAATGAAGGCGGGATGTTATCAGCTAGCAGCGCGCAGCCCAGTGGCTAGGCTCTTGTGTATCCAGGTAAAGGACCCGGGTTCAAATCCCAGGTCCTGTTTTTTTGGTTTCTTGTTTTATTTCTTTTGTTATTTCTTCATTTTATTTTCTAAATTAATTTAAATAATTTCTAAACTAAGTATGTAAATCATTTTATTTTAAAAAAAAAACTTATATCATTTTCTCAAAACCTAAATTGATATATCTATTTCTTTATATATATATATATATTTATTTACATGTATGTAGTATTTAATAATTAAATTGATATTGTAAATTAAAAAAAAACCTAATTTATTGTTAGAAACCCTAAAAACATATTTTTCTCAAACCCTAATTTTCCTTATTCTATTTGCTTAATGTCACTATTAACATATATTATATTCATAGTTTAGTTAAAAATTCTTAATTTTCATTAATGTATAAATTGTTTGTAATTTAAATTTTTGTACATAAATATGTTTAAAAATTAAAATGCTTAATTTATTTTTATAATATGTAAATATTTTATAATTGCTTATAATTTAATTGTGCATGTAAATAATTTCTATTATATGTTTAAAATTGCTAATTTAATTATAATTTATTTTTATAATATGTTCATAATTAATTATATAATTTATACATAACTTAAAAATTTTATAATAATTAGCATAATTATTTATATTTTAATATTAAATAATAATTGTTTATAAAATTGATTTTTTTTTTTTGCTTATTTCATTATTATTATTAATTATATTCTTATAATATTTGTTTATTACTAACCCCCTTTAATTTAGTATTATTTTTTATTTTTTTATTTTCACTAACCCAATTATAATTATTTATTTATTTTACTTATGCTATTTAAATTGCTTTATTATTATTATTGTAATTGCTCCTTGGTGTAATATTTATTTATAATGTTTATTATTTATATTTTATGCTATGGTTAGTAAATAGGGGGTGTAACATGTATGTTATTTAAAATTAATTTAGATCACTTAATTTAAAAGATAAATATTTAAAGTTGTACACTCACACACGTAAGTCGATCTTTGATCGCCATCTCACTTCCTTAGGGATACCTCTCATTGCTGCTTAATCAAAAGGTCAAGTAGGGTGTATAAAGCAAAGTCCCTCAAAATAAAATCATCTAGTCCCTTAACAAATAAAAGATCAAGTCCCTTTCGAATGTTGCCTTCATAATGATCTTGTCCCTTTCGAATAAAGATGATAGTCCCTCCAAAATTGCTTAATACACCCCATAGTTGCCTACATTAACAGATGACCCTTACTTGCCCCTCACATCTAAGGTAATGACTACCTATTCCTTAATAATAGGGATAGTCTTACCATTTAAAGGATTTAAGAACAGAAAAGATTCAAACTTAGAGTAGGTTCCTCATAGTTACTTGCTCACTCTTCAAAACATTTCAAACACTTCACAAATTTCAAATAATTTTCAAAACAAAGGTTTTTTACGCATCCGTACATGGATCATTATCAAACACTTAAGAAAATTTCTATTCACACACTTCACATTTTCAAAAACATTTTAAAGTGAGCTAAGTAACTAAGAGCCCATGGATAACCATGGATGTAAAGGGTGCTAACACCTTCCCTTTACATAACCTACCCCCCGTACCCAAAAATCTTTTAAAAGGTCTTTCCTGTTCTTTTATGCCTTTCCTTTGGATAAAATAAAAGTCGGTGGCGACTCTTGCTATCCGCAACATAACTAAAGTCAGTTCTCCCACCGTATTACAGAGGTATATGGACTTTATCAGCATAGATTTGACATTTGTGACATGTTCTGGAGTGTTGATAGCAATCAGCTTCCATGGTAGACCAATAGTAACCCGCTCTTAATATCTTCTTTGCCATAGTATGACCACTAGAATGAGTGCCAAAAATCCCATCATGCATGTCTTCCATAATCTCTGTTGCTTCCTTCTTATCCACACAACGAAGCATAGTTGAATCATGATTGCGCTTGTACAAAATTCCATTACTCAAAAAGAACTTAGCAGAAAACCTTCTCAGAAACTTCCTATTATTGACAGATGCCCCTTCAGGGAATTCCTGAACTTCAAGATATCTTTTCACTTCATAGAACCAAGGCTTCTATTCTGCTTCTTCAGTGCCAATCTCATTGCAGTATGCAGGCTTTTCAAATTTATTAATAGTAATCTTGGGAGCTTCATCATCCCAGCTGATCTCAAACATGGATGCCATGGTGGCTAGTGCATCTGCCAACTGATTTTCTCTTCGTGGAATATGTCCAAAGGTAATCTCTCTGAAATGTGGGATCAAAGACAACACATGCTCTCTGTAAGGAATGAGATTATCATGTTTGGTATCCCAATCTCCTTTGATCTGACTTACTACCAGGGCTGAATCTCCATACACGTCTAGGAACTGAATCTTCATATCAATGGCAGTTTTAATACCCAGGATACATGCCTCATACTCAGCCATGTTATTGGTACAATAGAAACAAAGTCTTGCAGTAATCGGGGTATGACAACCTTCAGGGGAACTGATCACAACACCAACACCATTACCAAGTGCATTGGAAGCACCATCAAAAAGCATAGTCCATCGGGATCCTTGTTCAGGTCCGTCATATTGTCCAAGTTCTTTGGTAATAATCATAATATCTTCATCAGGGAACTCAAAACTCATTGACTGATAATCATCCACTGCTTGATGAGCCAAATGATCAGCCACAACACTTCCTTTAATGGCCTTCTGAGTAGTATACTGTATATCATATTATGTCAAGATCATTTGCCATCTTGCAATTCTTCCGGAGAGAGCAGGTTTCTTGAATATGTACTTGATTGGATCCATCTTTGAAATCAATAAGGTAGTATGAGTCAACATATACTGTCTTAGTCGGCGAGCAGCCCATGCCAAAGCGCAACATGTTTTCTCGAGCAGTGAGTATCTTGTTTCACAGTCGGTAAACTTTTTGCTAAGGTAGTATATTGCCTGCTCTTTTCGACCAGACTCGTCATGTTGCCCCAATACACACCCCATTGAGTTGTCTAATACTGTTAAGTACATAATCAAGGGTCTTCCATCAACTGGTGGCATCAGAATTGGAGGTTCCAGCAGATATTTCTTGATTTCATCAAAGGCAGTCTGGCACTCATCATTCCATTCCATCACCTGATCTTTCTTCAACAACTTGAAGATTGGCTCACAGGTAGTTGTTAATTGGGAAATAAATCTTGCAATGTAATTCAATCGTCCCAAGAAACCTCTAACTTCCTTCTCAGTACGGGGAGTTGGCATCTCTCGTATAGCTTTCACTTTTGCAGGATCCACTTCAATACCTTTTCCACTGACAATGAAACCCAATGAGCTTACCAGATCTAACTCCAAAAGTACACTTGTTTGGGTTCAATCTCAACTTGTATTTCTTCAACCTCTCAAACAACTTATGCAGATGATCAAGATATTGTTCTTCATTCTGGGACCTGGCTATCATATCATCCACATATACCTCTATCTCATGATGAATCATATCGTGAAACAAAGCCACCATAGCACGCTGATATGTTGCCCCTGCATTCTTCAAACCAAATGGCATCACCTTATAACAAAAAGTGCCCCACTGTGTAACAAATGTTGTCTTCTCCATATCTTCAGGTGCCATCTTGATCTTATTGTAACCAGAGAAACCATCCATAAAGGAGAATACCTTATGCTGAGCAGTATTGTCTACCAGAACATCAATATGAGGAAGTGGAAAATCATCTTTGGGGCTGGCCTTGTTCAAATCTCTGTAGTCCACACACATACGTACCTTACCATCTTTCTTAGGTACCGACACCACATTTGCAACCCATTGAGGATAAGAAGTCACAGCTAAGAACCCTGCATCAAACCGTTTCATTACCTCTGCTTTAATCTTCTCTGACATTTCAGGACGCATACGACGAACCTTCTGATTCTTTGGATGACAATCTTCTTTCACTGGTAAACGGTGAAGCACAATGTCTGTATCCAACCCTGGCATATCTTCATAAGACCAAGCAAAGATCTCCACATAGTCACGTAACATCTGAATCAATCTGCTCTTGACACTATCCTCTAATTCAGCCTCTATCTTGACTTCTTTCCTGTTTTCATCAGTTCCCAAATTCACAACTTCGATTGGCTCTTCATGTGGCTGTATAGCTTTCTCTTCTTGTTGTAACAACCTAGAAAGCTCTACAGGTACTTCACAATCGTCCTCATTTCCGTCTTCAGCTTGATAGATCGGATTCTCGAAATTATAATTGGCAATAGTAGAACTGTTATCAACAGGATCCATAGTGGATGAGGATCTGCATTTTAGTGATGTGGGTGTGTGTAAGAACACATAGCTGATAAAACAAAAATAAAAGAAAAGAAAGACAAGGAACACAATATTTACGAAAACGATACGTCCACTGATTTTTATTGAATGAAGTATGCAAATGAAATGACAGCCCGTAACAAGCACACCATTGTGCCCCGGGTAAGGCACAAGGCTTGAGAGTTTTAATTGTTCAAGAAATTACAAACTTAAAAGTAACAACACAGTAATAGTATTTACTCCTGATTAAAGGAGATATGAATAACATCTTCAGCCTTCCAGTTGTTGAGCCCCGCACCCTCAGTAGGAAAAATCCAAGCATCTAAGTTGTAGTCTTCATCATAGTCACCCACGACATTGATTTGATTCTTCATAATCCCCTGATTGGTGATACGAACAGCACGAGCACGACGAACAGCCTTCTGGGACTCTGCAGTGAAACCCAAACCAAATTTTATCAGACTTGTATGGAATATCAGGAAGCTGACCCCAAATAGTACAACCACCTTCATCCACCACAACTCTAGCATCTTTGAGGGAGGCCATTGTTGGAGGTAATCTGGTGACCACAGGAATTTTCTTGACAACAAGAGGAGCTTCATAATCATTAACAATCCAAGGAACCACTTCAAATGTCTGACATGGAGTTTCAACGTATTCACCTTCCACTTCAAGATATTTAAAGGTGTTCACATGGCTGATCATATACCCTTCCTCTCCGTAGACAGTAACAACCTTCCCTTCTACTGGATACCTCAGCTTCTGAGGTAAAGTTGAGGTTACAACAACTGCCCCATGAATCCAGGGACGCCCAAGCAAACAAGAATATGACGGACGAATATCCATGACATAAAAGGTAGTATTGAAAACCTGAGAACCAACTTTGATTGGGAGATCAATTTCTCCATGCACCACTCTTCTCGAACCATCAAAAGCCTTCACCACTATATTACTGGGCTTCAGCACAGCATCTTCAGGACTCAGCTTATTCAGAACTTCTTTGGGCAACACATTCAGAGAGGAACCATTGTCTATCAATACATGGGAGAGGGTAGTGCCCCTGCATTCAATTGAGATATGTAGAGCCCTGTTATGATCCCTCCTGGCAGGAGTCAAATCAGCATCAGAGAAACCTAACCCATTATCATAGGTCAAGTGTGCAACACAATTTTCAAACTGGTCAACAGAAATTTCATTTGGTACATGAGCAGTCTTCAGAAATTTAATCAAGGCCTTGGCATGTGCCTCAGAACACAATAGTAAAGACAACATAGAAATCTTGGAGGGAGTATGCCCCAATTGATCAACAATGTCATAATTACTCTTGCGAATGATCTTCAATACTTCTTCCATCTGCTTCGAGAGATCATCAGTAGCTGGCACATCAGTTGGTATAGGTTCAATAAAGGGACCTTTGCCCCGAGCATCAGTGGTGGAGGTGGCAGCTGGAGTAACTGCATTCTTGGAGATAACTGAAGGGGAGAAAACTCTTCCGCTTCGTGTGATCTTACTAGATCTAGCAATATTATCAACATCAACAGGCATATCAGCTAAGGGTTCCTACTTGACACCATGGATATAAACATCAGACCCATAATGCCAAGGCACAGCTCTATCAGAAGTATACGGAATAGGACCAGGAGTGATAATGATCATAGGAGCCACTCTAGCTTCAGCAACAATCTTCACAGGGCCTTCAGCAGTAATCTTGATTGGTCCCTTATGAGTGATTTTGACAGGACCCTTAGAAGTAATCCTTACCGCACTTTATCAACCATATCTACCTCTTCAATCTTCGCACGCTTAGTTATATGATCAACCATACTCTCTACAGAAGATTGAGTCCTTTCAAACACTATGGTATAATTATTCATGAGGCGTTGAATTCCATCTATCAACCTCCAGCAGCTATCCGGCTTATAGGTACAATATAAACAATCTTCACGACAACCTGGAAAGAACCCAGCTTGTACTAGCTTCTTCTTGATAACAGACAATGGTGTAGTCAAATCTGCAACTGAGGAAATATGTGAATCTTCATCAATGGCATTGAAAGTCTTCTCATGATTTGGCATGGGAGCAGTAATCACATTTGGAGTACCCGGAGGGTCAAACTCAATCTCTCCAGCATCAATCATATCTTGAATTTTGTTCTTCAATACCCAACAACTATTGGTGTCATGTCCCTGACAGTTCAAATGATATGCACATCGTGCATTAGGATTGTACCTGGGAGAGGTAACATTAGGATTCTGAGGAGCATCTTTCAGAGTGATAAGTTCAGCCTTCAACAAGTGTTGCAATGCTTGGGCCATTGACATGTTGATCTTAGTGAACTGCCTTCTAACCCTCTGTTGATTTCCCTGTGGCTGCTCTGGTGTTGTAGGAGTTGGATTTGAGATATGAACTGCACTCACAGACTGATGCCTTCTATTACGATCAGGTTGGCCATAAACAACATTTGACTCTTTCTTCCCACTGGGAGGCTTCTTTGCAGCACCTGATGAAGAAGCACCCACTTGAATCTTGCCACTCCTGATACCACTTTCTACACGCTCTCCTGTCATTATCAACTCAGTGAAGCCAGATGATGAGCTTCCAATGAGATGACTGTAAAAAGGATCATTCAACGTACACATGAACATATCAACTAACTCCCTGTCAGTTAGAGGTGGTTGCACTCTTCCAGCCAAGTCTCTCCACTTCTGAGCATACTCCTTGAAACTCTCTTTAGCGCCCATAGACATGCTTTGAAGTTGCATGCGAGTAGGGGCTAAATCAGCATTGTATTGATATTGCTTATAGAAGGTTTCAGCAAGATCATTCCAATCACGGATGTTGACACTCTCCAGCTGATAGTACCATTCCAGTTGAGCTCCAGATAAACTCTCTTGGAAGAAATGGATCCACAACTTCTTGTCAGCAGTATGAGGTTGGATTCTCCTGACATAAGATCTCAGATGCAGCTTGGGACAAGAGACACCATCATAAACAACAAAAGTAGGAACCTTGAAACCAATGGGTATAACCACCCCAGATACCAAACTCAGATCTTCAAAATCCAGCCCAGAAGACTTTTGCAACTCTATAGCATCCATTCTATCCACCAGCATCTTGAACTTATCTTCATTAGGCTCATGATAGTAGTTAGCCTCAGAATCAGAGTCCCCCATTGTGTTGTGGAGACTGCCTCCCTGTCTTTCAGACTCTTCAGACTCATAATCTTCAACCTGTTCCTTGGTCTTGACAGGACCTCTGAACCTTCTTCCCATGTTGATCAGGCCACCTGACTTTCTAGTCTTCTTAGCCTTCTTGGCCAGCAGTGTCTTCAATTCATCCTGCCCCTTGGACAAGTTCAGGATCAGCTCTTGGAACTGTGCATTTTGTGCCTGAAGATCCTTAATTATTTGTTCAAGAGCCATTGCTGAAATAAACAGGGAGAAGGTGAGAAACCTGTACACAAGAAACCTGTGATGCAATGATATGGAATGTAAATGCGTATGCAATGTTTTCAAGGACCGCGGGATTTAAATTTGCTAAAACAAACAAGAAGGTAAACTTTTATTAGTAATAAATTTGTTTTGCCTCTTGGGCTTACAAAATAAAATGTAATAAATACAAGAGATGGGGTTTTAAGTCTCCCATGGACGCTTCCTCTTTGTGTTGAGGTATGAGTTGAGATTCCGTTCCTCGTGAAGTTGCTTTGTTAGTTCCAGGATTCTTTCTTGGCTTGCTTTGTAATGAGCCTCGAAAGTATCCCTTTGCTCCTTCAACTGGACCCAAGATCTCTGTAAGTCTTCCATGTCAGTAGGCATGTCTGGGTGAAGGATGGTATAAGAAGTATCTCCTTCAGCAACAGGTTCCATGGTAACTGGCAGGATAGCAGGATATGGCATCATGAAAGTCTGAGCACGAGATCGCACCCATCTGAGATAAGCTTCCATAGGAATAGTGTACTTAGGCTCCAGAGTCTTGCTGTCAACCTTGTTCACTTTCCCCCATGCTCGTATGAATCTCTGACGGTAACCTTGCAGATCGTTGTCGTAGTCAAACACAATACCCTGAATCAACATGTCATGTGGACCATCACTCCGAGCGTAACCAAACTGTCGTAAAGCTAGGGAAGGGTTGTAAGTAATGCCTCCTCTTATGCCTAGAAGTGGCACATTAGGAAACTCCCCACAACGGTCAATGATAGTGCCATTCTCCATAGATCTGGAGCACCAATGAATATCTGAATGCGAGAGTGACATGATCCTTTTGGACCACATGAACCCTTGTTCATTCTTCATTACTGAGCGAGGAAGGTGAGAAATAAACCACCTAGAAAGCAAAGGTATGCAACACATCAAAGTTCCTCTTGCCCTTGTAGTACGAGTATGAAGAGAATGTAGGATGTCTCCAAGCAATGTAGGCACTGGATTGTGACTCAGAAATATGTTGATGGCATGAACGTCTATGAACTGATCAGGATTGGGGAACAATACTAAGCCATAAATCAACAAGGCTAAGATCTCCTCAAAAGCATCATAGCTCATGGCTTTAAAGAACATTTGAGCCTTCTCTATCAACACCTTAGCAAGAATACCTTTAACTCCGCTTCTCGTTTCTAGAACAATGTCAGACTTCTTCAGATGTAGAGCTGCAGCAATAACCTCAGGTTTAGGCTCCTTTTCCAAGCCTGTGAATGGTTTCTGATCAAGAACAGGTATACCCAGAAGTTTAGAGAACTCTTCCATTGTTGGAACCAACTGATAGTCGGGGAATGTGAAGCAATGGTGTTTAGGATCAAAGAACTGAAACAGAACACTCGTCATGTCTTCATTGAACCCTGAAGTGACCAGATC
The DNA here is from genome assembly GCA_963966055.1 of Lathyrus aphaca. NCBI lineage: Eukaryota > Viridiplantae > Streptophyta > Magnoliopsida > Fabales > Fabaceae > Lathyrus > Lathyrus aphaca. Next base: position 94,379,345 of record OZ014524.1, read on the forward strand.
CAACAGGTGACAATGTCTCTTGATGAACCGGGAGTTATCAGACACTTGAGAAATCAACTCTTTATGCTTAGCAGGTATCCCTACAAAGTTGATCCTGATAGTGTTTCTACGAGCAGAAGCCATGACCTGCAACAAAGAACAAAGATAAATCTTTTGGTCCTTGAAATGGTTGGTGAAAATGCTATGCTTATGATGCATGATGATGCTATGATGTTATGCTCAATCACAAACATGTGGCACACACAAACAATTCACACCATAGCCCTAGGTTTAAAGGCTTGCATGAGGTTCAAAGGTAAGTACCCTCCCCTGAAGTTTAGATGGTTCATCCTGTCCTATAAAGTAACCAGGTTCTAAGGGATCTCAATATCATTGATCCTTCACAAGGGTGGTTGTTCAGTAGGCAACTTACTTGCCAACCAAAACCTTCCAAGGTTAGGATCTCAATGAGCGTAGTATCGAGTATCAACCAACTTCAGTCTTCACCAAAGCCGATTATCTCACTACTTTTCTAAAGGCCAAGATGGGATAACTAGGGTTCTAAAAGTTAGTTAGTGCATTGACAACATATGGCAGCCTCATATTATCCTCAACTTGACTTAAGGAATATAAGCACCAACCAAGAAGTCACACTAACTATGGCCACCATATCAACCATATCGGTATACGCCGTACAGTTTCCTTGGTCTATTGCCATTTAACTAAGGTACACTAGATCCGGGTTAGGATCTTTCACACATAAAAGCACCCAACAGATAAGTATAAAGCAAACAAGGCAAACAATTTTAAAGTGATCTAATTCCTAAGGGTACCCCTCTTTTATTAAATCCCCAGCAGAGTCGCCAGTTCTGTAACACGGTGGGAGAACTGACTTTAGTTATGTTGCGGATAGCAAGAGTCGCCACTGACTTTTATTTTATCCAAAGGAAAGGCATAAAAGAACAGGAAAGACCTTTTAAAAGATTTTTGGGTCCGGGGGGTAGGTTATGTAAAGGGAAGGTGTTAGCACCCTTTACATCCATGGTTATCCATGGGCTCTTGGTTACTTAGCTCACTTTAAAATGTTTTTGAAATGTGAAGTGTGTGAAAAAAAATTTCTTAAGTATTTTATAATGATCCATGTACGGATGTATATAAAACCTTTGTTTTTGAAAATTGTTTGAAAATGTATGAAGTGTTTGAAATATTTTGAAGAGTGAGCAAGTATCTAAGAGGAACCTACTCTAAGTTTAAGTCTTTTCTGTTCTTGAGTCCTTTAAATGGTAAGACTATCCCTATTATTAAGGAATAGGTAGTCATTACCTTGGATGTGTGGGACAAGTGAAGGGACAATCTGTTATTTAGGCAACTGTGGGGTGTATAAGCAATTCGAAGGGACTTATCATCTTTATTCGAAAGGGACAAGATCATTACGAAGGCAACATTCGAAGGGACTTGATCTTTTTATCTGTTAAGGGACTAGATGATGTAAGGTGAGGGACTTTGCTTTATACACCCTACTTGACCTTTTTTGTTTTAGGCAACATGAGAGGTAACCCTAGAAAGTGAGATGGCGATCAAAGATCGACTTACGTGTGTGAGTGTACAATTTTAAATATTTATCTTTTAAATTAGTGATCTAAATTAATTTTTTAACATACAAAGATGTTTCACTCCCTATTTTACTAACCATATCATTTAAAATAAATATTAAATATTACTAAAATATTACATAAAGGAAACAATTACATAATAATAATAATTAAAGTAAATTAAATAAATAAGCAAAAATAAATAATAATAATAATATAATTGGGGTTAGTAAAAATAAAAATAAAAAATCACAATATATAAATGGGGTTAGTAATAATAAAATAAATATCATATAAAAAATAAACATAATTAATAATATAAAAAAAAATATTAGCACAATAATTAAAAGTTCAATTTTTTTATAAACAATTATTATTTTAAAATTAATAAGAAAATATAAACAATTATATACTAATTATCATAAAATTTCAAGTTATATATGCAAATTATAAAAATTAGGTTAATTATAAACATATTATGAAAATAAATTATAATTACAAAATTGAATTAGCAAGTTTTAATTATTTTTAAACATATACTAAAAATTGTTTACATACAAGAATTAAATTATAAACAAGTTATAGGATATATACATATTATGAAAATAAGATTAATTATAATAGAATAATCATGTTATTATATTTACAAAATTAAATTAAAAACTTTAATTATTTTAAGCATATTTATATACAAGGATTATATTAAAATATAAAAATATGGACATAATTAATATTCACATGAAATAATTAGGGTTTAAAAGAAATAATTAGGTTTTACAAAATATTTTAGGGTTTTAGAAATTTAGGGTTTATATATTTTTTTTTAGAAAAAATGAATTAGAATTAATTAATAACTATACAAAATTTTACAATATTAATAAAAAAAACATAAATAATTTTTCTTATAAGATTTAAATTAAAAAATGACTTCTAAAATAATATAAACATTTTATTCATTATTTAAATTTGAATTTGTTTAAATAGAAATTAAAAAATCAGAGAAAAGAATGAAAGAAAAAAAACCTGCCTGGGCTGGGATTTGAACCCAGTCCCTAAGCTTTCAACACTCAAGACTAGCACTCCAACCACTGGGCCATGCGCGCGCATGTGATAGAGAGTAGGCACCAGCAAGTTTTGTTGTTTATCCTGAAAAATCATGAAAAAAAGCAAAACAAATAACACAAAAGGCCTGGGGGGAATTCGAACCCAGGACCTTCACGCAATACACAAGCACACTTACCATCCAGCCGGGAGGGCGCAAATGGTAGTATAACCAACACAATTCATTATATTTTAAGTCTAACAATTAAAATAGAAAAACAAGAAAAACTACTGCAGCCAGGATTCGAACACAAGCCTTAAGGTCATACGCGTGCGTCTCTTACCACTGGGCCAACGCTGCATCTGTGAAACAAATTATCAATAACATAATAAAATATTAGAACAATTTTTGAATCCCAGAACACACGCCAAGAGCTTCGTCTTCCTCCTTGGTACCTACGAATTTTGCTGCGTTTCTACATATGAATTTACCTGCGAATTTCTTAACACAGGAAACCTACGAATTTGAAACATCATCGAAACTGTACAATTTCTCAAAATTAATTAGTGCATCATGATCATTAAGCTTCATACAACACAACCATGTTTCCAGAATTCATTTATATTTAACAAATCGAAGAACCCTAAATTGGCCGAAAAACCCTAGCCATGGTGATTCTTCAATCTTGTACCAAAAATCAAATTGAATCGCCCAGAAACAATCACAAGCTTGTCATAAACACAAAACCATAATCAAATTCAATTTATATTGCATATATATATATATATATATAAGAACGAAAAAATCATAAAGGTGTTAAAAGTTGGATTCGGTTTGAGCTATTCATGAGGTTTTGGATGCATATGAGTATTGATACATGATCAGTGAAGTCCAAGGATCCTTCTTATGTCCTTAAAATACCTTAAAAAGCCTTGTAATGAAGAAACCGAATTGAAGTTTTTGGTGATTTTTTTGATGTGTGAACTTACTCTTTGAGGCAGGGAATTCGTGTCCTTTGCATTGGGTTATGTTGTATACTTATACTAGACTGAATTAGGTCAAAAATATTGGATCATTGTGTGGATTGTTTTGATTTTGGAGATTGAAAAAGATTAGTACTTAAATTTCAAATATTCTTGAATAAGACCTTTCTATTTCAAGCCAATCTTCATCAATGTTGTATCAATTCAATCCAAATTATATTCATGACCTTCTAGAAGAGAAATATATTTTAAATTTTCACATTTGATATTTTATTTAAATTTAAAATGATTTTTTAATATAAAAATCATAATAAATAAATTAAATAAAATAAAATTATAAAAATATCAAATAAATTTCGTGCATGATGTCATGGAACACCTTGGGTCACAAAAAGTTCAGCCCATTTAGAAAAATTTGGTTTTAAGACCCTATTTTCTTCATAAACCTCCTAAATATTTCCCAACTTTGCAAGGGCATACATCCTTCAATTTTAATGTTATGAGGGTTTCTTGGACATTTTGGAAAGCTTGAAGAGTCCTCTAACCAACCCCATTGGTTTCATGTTCATATCATTCACCATTCTCAAGTTATGCCCTTTTGAAGTTGTTGACTTTTTGTTGACTTTCAAAAGGACCTATAATGTCTTAGCTCATACCTTCCAAATGAAGCATTTTTGGGTTTGGCTTGTGAGACACAAAGTTGTAGAGAATTCAATTTCCTTCAAAATGAGCTTTGAATGGCAAAAATGTGATGAAGCATGTGAAAGTTATGGCTGGTCAAAGTTCAGTTGACTTTTCCTGAGGAAACCCTAATTTAGAAACCTTTGATTCTTGATGATCTGAAATATCCTTGATGAATAATGATCAACCCTTGATCAAATGATGAATTTTACTTCATATAATTGATGTTGGCAAAAAATCATGAAGTTTGACTTTGGTTTGACCACAGTTGACCTCAATTTGACTTTTTAACTACTTTGACTGATTTTGACTTATCTGATTATTTGACTGAGCAAACCTTTGAGAAAAGTTCTGAAATTTGTCATGGGGATTCTTAAACACATATAAGATGTTATGAAGCTCACTTGAAGTCTTGGAAATCCATTTAGCCTGATTAAAGTCAAAACCCTAGTTTTGGACGCACTGCTTAGGAGAATGCCTTGCCTGAGGGATTTGTCAAATCTTCTGACCAATTGTGAACTTTGTGAACCTTGTGAACCATCATAAGATGTCTTGTAAACTTCATGAACTTCATGAAAGGTCTTGTGAACCTCATAAAGTGCCTTGTGAACCTTGTGAACCTCATAAAGTGTCTTGTAAACTTCATGAACCTCATGAAAGGTCTTGTGAACCTTGTGAACCTCATAAAGTGTCTTGTAAACTTCATGAACCTCATGAAAGGTCCTGTGAACCTTGTGAACCTTCTTAGCACACAAAGTCATGTATTGTGAGGGCAAATTTTGGGGTGCAACACAAAGGCATTTGGCTGCATCAGATGGTGTTTATCATTACTGAAGATCATTACTTGAACAGCAATCCAGTCGCTCTTGTCAGAAGCAAGGTGTTGGGAGGTTTTAGTTATTAGGGATTATAGTGGTCGTTGGATTCAATGTAGACCTTTCCCCATTGCCGTTTTCAAATTGTAATTTTCCATGGAGCCTTTGCTATTGGCAAGCTACCATTCTTGAATGAAATACAACCTTTGTCTTTAAACCCTGTCTTTCAGCTTCTTATTTTCTTTGTTATGCGAAATGTCTTTGCTGCGTTATAATTTAACTTTGAAAATGACAAAAAAAAATTTTTTTTTTGAAAACATACTGAGAACATCCAAATTTCTTTGACTTTAGAAAAATTAAAAGATTTTTTGTCTTCTAAAAAGCCTTCTGGTTTGCAACACTCCCATGCAATTATTACAGAAATCCCCACAGAGAATTAACAGCTGGTAGCACTCTTGGATGGATCCTTGGACCAAGCACCGATTTCCAAGTTTGAAGACATTTCCCCAGCATCTTTCTTATTGCTCGTCTGAGTATTTGCGCTGAGATCCTACTCCTCCTGCTTTATCAAAATTCTCTGTCTCTCCATAGAGTCAGCATTTGCATATCATGGTCATCCGCATCATGTTCATCGCATAAGCATTTGACATAATCATTTGTCTATCCCCAGTTGTCGTCTGTCTAACCCCAGATCCAGATTACTTTCTTTTGTTGTTTTAAAGTCCACTGTTATTGGTATTCCGCAGTGTAGTTGACCAAGATTTCTTTTCCCAGAAACGCTGGTATCCCTTGCAGAGGCCTTTCTTGATGTATATTAACACAACCAGTACTTCTTTTTAAGCCCAATTATCATTGGCATGAATCCTTCAAGTTGTTTGCTTAAAACTTAGAACTGTCTAATTCAAATGCATCTGTGTTTCCCTGATAGTTCCTAAAGTTCTTCTAAAACGTTCTTCGTTTTAAGAATTTCCTGAGGTTGGCCGTTTATCTCGTTGAAAACCCCAACATTTATTCTTATTTTCCAGCTTGGTCGCTTAAAGCCATTCGATTTATCTTTAAACGTTTCACATGCTACTCCTAGTGTCAGTGTGTATGCACAGAGCCACTGCCTGAATACTATTTTCATTTTCCAATTCTTAGTTTCAACAGCTACACTTGAACCTGTTGATTTACTATTTTAGACCCATGACAGTTATTTATTTCTCCAACCACCGTGCTGAATTTTATTTTCCAGACCACCGTGTCTTTGTCTATTGTTTTATTTCCATACCACCGCGTCTCTATCTGTCATTTATTTCCAGACCACTGTGTCACTACCTGTTACTTTATTTCCAGACCACCGCGTCTCTATCTATCATTTTATTTCCAGACCACCGTGTCTTTGTCTATTGTTTTATTTCCAGACCACCGCGTCTCTATCTGTCTTTTATTTCCAGACCACCGTGTCGTTGCCAATTATTTTATTTTCAAACCACCGCGTCTCAGTCTATTATTTTATTTCCAGACCACCACGTCTCTGTCTATTATTTTATTTCCAGACCACCGTGTCTTTGTCTATTGTTTTATTTCCAGACCACCGCGTCTCTATCTGTCTTTTATTTCCAGACCACCGTGTCGTTGCCAGTTATTTTATTTTCAGACCACCGCGTCTCAGTCTATTATTTTATTTCCAGACCACCGCGTCTCTGTCTATTATTTTATTTCCAGACCACCGTGTCTTTGTCTATTGTTTTATTTCCAGACCACCGCGTCTCTATCTGTCTTTTATTTCCAGACCACCGTGTCGTTGCCAGTTATTTTATTTTCAGACCACCGCGTCTCAGTCTATTATTTTATTTCCAGACCACCGCGTCTCTGTCTATTATTTTATTTCCAGACCACCGTGTCTTTGTCTATTGTTTTATTTCCAGACCACTGCGTCTCTATCTGTCTTTTATTTCCAGACCACCGTGTCGTTGCCAGTTATTTTATTTTCAGACCACCGCGTCTCAGTCTATTATTTTATTTCCAGACCACCGCGTCTCTGTCTATTATTTTATTTCCAGACCACCGTGTCTTTGTCTATTGTTTTATTTCCAGACCACCGCGTCTCTATCTGTCTTTTATTTCCAGACCACCGTGTCGTTGCCAGTTATTTTTATTTTCAGACCACCGCGTCTTTATCTGTTATTTTATTTCCAGACCACCGCGTCAATGCCTGTTATTTTATTTCCAGACCACCGCGTCTTTATCTGTTATTTTATCTCCAGACCACCGCGTCAATGTCTGTTATTTCCCGACCACCGCGTCCTTATCGGTTATTTTATTTCCAGACCACCGTGTCATTGCCTGTCTTTTATTTTTCTTGACCACCGTGTCGACGTCTGCTATTTTATTTCCCGATTTCCATGTCGATGTTTGTTTACTCCTGACCGCCGTATCAATGTCTGCTATTTAGTTCTCCTGGCTACCGAGTCAAAGTTTTTTTCATTCTCTCTCAATCACTGAATCGCTATATTGAGATCCCCAGGAACCACTTTGAACTTGCTAACTCATCTTTCCAGATAGTCTGTCTTTTATCTTGTGTTTTGTCTTCGGTCATCTGTTATTCTTAGTACTAGCAGTTACACTTGAACCTGCTGATTTATCACTTTGAATACACCATGTTTTCGTCTTGTCATCCCCAGCATATTGTTATCCCCAGTGAGTCTTCACCCTTGTTATCGTTTATGTGGATTACCGTTTGCATTTGTCTTCATCATACCATGCTCAGCATATTCATCATAAAAACAACAAGCTAGGTTTCATTGCATCCCGCATGTCATATCCTCAGCATAGGAGAGTCTCGCAATTTCATAGTATTGCATATCATTGCGTTTCATATGCATTCGGTCAAAATTTTAGGTTTTTTTAATATTTAATCCTCTTCTACCTCGAATGCCCGAAAACTTTGTTTATTCATACATTCAGGTTCAAGAAGATTAAATAGGGGCAACTGTCACACCCTAAATTTTGACCGAACATTTTCAAATTTTTGTTCATTTTTCTGACGCTTTCTGTCGGTATAGTTCTAAATCAAGAACTTCTGTTTTTTTTAGGATAAACATATCATTTTGCATTCATCTAACGCATTTTCGTCGCATTTAGATCGTCAATCTTTTTGGTAAATAATACATTAGCATTCATTAATCATGTATTTCCTTACTTTTCTCTTTTATTTTGTTTTGTAATTGTAGAATTATTTAGACTATTTTACCATGCTTTAATTTATTTATTTTTAATTTCTAATTAATTATTTGTCTAAGATTATATCTAGAAGTAGTTTTGTTTTACTTTCTAATATTTAATTTTAATTCATATTTTGTTTATTTTTCAACTTTTATTTAGTTTATAATTTTAAATTTAGTATTTAATTAGTTTACTTTATTTCCAATTTTATTTATTTCTTTTATAGATATTTCAAAAAATACTTAGTTTTTTTTTAATTTAATTTTGGATTGTTAATTTTTATTTTTATTTAAATTTAGATATTTTTTTTAGTTATTTAGAATTAGTTTTAATTTCAATTGAGTTGTTTAAATTTAGTTTAAGTATTTTTATTACTTGATTTCTTTTCTTTTCTTAAAATAATTTAAAGTATATTATTCTTTTTTTAGTCTCTTTTCAAGACTACTTGGTTTAACCATGCTATCCTGCCATTATCTGCTGCTATATGTGAAAACAACAAGAGCCCGTACCTTTTTTTTTTCTTTCACCAATTTGACTAATATACAAAGGACTACACATAATGGTATCTCCAAGACTTTCACCCAAACATACAATTCAAAGAGCCTGCAACACAGCTCCTACACCAGAATATGCTAAGCTCTTCTCTCCATGACAGAACCTGCAATAGTCCAGCTTACACAAAAGGGTGAAAAACACCACCCATGAGCCCTGCGAATCTGCAAACAGAAAGGGACCTTGCATTATTACCAAACAAAATCTCTGATAATCAAACCCCTTCAACAAGTTTTAGGAGGGATTTTTCAAGACTGAAGAAGAAAAGGTTATGACTATAAAGGAGGAACATCAGAATTGAAGAAAGGAGAGCCCCAAAAAATTCAGAAAACCCTAGCCGCGGGAAATACCATAGGCAGCAAGCCAAAAACGAAAAATCACTTTAGTCAATATCAAAAAAAACTCACAAAAAACCTTCAAGCTTTGGCCTTCTCCGACTGTGCGAGGCATATCCATAGCAAACCGATGATATGACCACCCTGTATCAAACCTGCAAAACATGAAAGCATCAAAAAAACTTCCTAATAAAAAACACCATAACGAACACGCAGCAGCCATCATCAAAAAATCAGCAGTGAATTCAAAGCATTTATTTTTTATCATTCACTCAAAAAAGTCAGGATACCAGAAATAACATAGCAACAAAAGTCGCGCTTTCTGTTCATCATTTTTTCGAAAAAGGTTAAAAATGGAATAGGAAGGACAACAAGAAAAGGGTGTTTCTTTTTTTTCCAGAAAGAGGTCATCATACAAACCTTGAACTGTATTGGGTAACTTCTTCAAATCTTGATCCCTTTTATTTGTTTGATTGACTCCACCTTGTATCAACTTGTTATTCAAATACTGTTGTCATCTGAATGCTATAGACTGTGAATCTTGTGTTTTGTTTGTTTGTGGTTGTTATTTGCTTCTTCCGAAGCTTTCGGTTAGCATATCTGAGTTGCATTCCAAGGCTGAGTTTTGTTAGGGTTCATAGTTTGGGGATTTTTTCTTCGACGTCCCGAGATTGACACACTTTTCCTTTTTCGTTTTTGTTGTTTTTGATTGATAATCGGTTGATGAGATAGTGGTTTTAGTTGTGAGAATTAGACGAAGGTTGGATTTTTCGAAACAGAGTGAGGGAGGGCCATGAAGTTTGAATGTTTGAGAGGGGAGGGTCACGAGAGTAGAACGATTTTGGAGAGAAAAACGGCGTGACGGAGTTAGACGTGGTGGCCTTTGGAGTTTGGTTCCGTCATCTCTCTTTCCTTTTCTCGTCGCTGCGTTTTATGAGGTTTGGGAAGGAAACGACAGTTTTCCAAACCCTAGAGCCTCTCATTAGTAAAAAACCAACCGAACCGGGTCGACCCATGACCCAGTCGGCTTTTGTTCCCCCCACCAGTGTTGTGGGCTTTGGCCGGCCCAACATTTCTTTTCTTTTACTCTTAAAAACATTTTTTCTCTTTCTATCTTGTATATTATTTTTGCTTGTTTCTAAAAATATAACAAACCAATTATTATTTGATTATCATCATTATTTTGAATTTTTTATTTTGTTAAGTGATTTATTAAGCATTATATTTAAATTAGATAATTCCTATCTTACCCTTTTTTATTTATTTATTTCTTTAGTTATTATTATGATTCATTCTATTTTTATTTTTGCGTATCAATTTATTTAGTTGAACGGTAAAAAATCTATGATTTGTACGATCCTGAATAATTGTTCTCGCGTCGCGATGATATTTTGCCAGGTAGTTTCGGCACGATCATTTTAAAGAATAACTGTTATAAAAATATATGATAATTAACTTCTTGGTTCAACGCCAAGCAAATAATCTCGCCTACACGTTACACACACGTAAGTCGGTCACCAAGTGACCGCCATCTGCATGTTTTCGCGTATCTTAAATAATTTAACAAGGAATACAATTCCGGAGTCTAGCACTCCGCACGTTCTAGATTGAACTGCAACTGGGCTAGCCTCACGCGTATTGTTCGTTCAATCCTTCGTTATTAATTACACATCGGTTCTAAAACGTCTAAAAACAATTATTCATATATTTAAATTAAATTACGAAAAAGGAACTCCGGAGTCTAGCATTCCGCACGTTCTGGATTGGACCGCAAATGGGCTAGCCCCACGCGAGGGTTCAATCACCATTCGAATATCAAAATATTCAAATCATTTATCAAAATAACGTACGAAAACAGAATTCCGGAGTCTAGCATTCCGCACGTTCTGGATTGAACCGCAACTGGGCTAGCCCCACGCGAGGGTTCAATCACCATTCGTATATCAAAATATATAACAAATTTAAATCATTTTATAATTAATTATCGAAAGACAGAACTCCGGAGTCTAGCATTCCGCACGTTCTGGATTGGACCGCAACATGGGCTAGCCCCACGCGATGTGTTCATTCGCCCTTTCGTTTTAAACATCTTAACAAAGTCAAACACTTTCTTCTAAAACGAACATTGTTTAAATCATTCTATCTCTCGAACAAGCTAATGCTTCAGCCTCCACCGCGAGTATAAGCCAATGCTTAACAGTAGAATGCGTTTTAAACAACTGTTCAATAAAAACCACAAACCGTAGTAGCACGAACTACGAAGCTCTGACTTTCCCATTGCACAAGGGAATACATAGGCACGGGGATTTTAATCCTTCACGAGCACAATAATAAAAAATTTAATCATTTCTCCGTCTTAATATTAATTCAAAAACTTTAATTTTCTTAGAACAAACATGTTAATAATCATTTAGAAGACATAGACTCAAGATCAAACATTTAATCGCATAATTAGCTAAGAGGTTCCCGTTGAGTACAACGGACGTGAGGGGTGCTAATACCTTCCCCTTGCGTAACCGACTCCCGAACTTAGAATTTGGTTTCGTAAACCATTTCTTATCCTTTATTAGGTTGTATCTATATCTCCTTTTTCTCTCGTAGAATAAATAGAATTAGGTGGCGGCTCTGTTGTTTTGTTTTAGGATCGTATTTTTTCGAGGTACGACACCATCAATCACTCCAAGAGGGTCCATGTATGTTCAATCATCATTTTATATCCCTCAAAGGTCAAAGAAGTCAAAAAATCACAAGAACTGGAAAAGCATGGAAGCAGAGCTAGGGTTTCACTACACAGATGACCTGAAATTAGGGTTTTGGTTTCAGAGGCCATAACTCCAAATTTGTTGGTCATTCTTGTTTCTAATGGTCTCAACATATTATAAGGATCATATGTACCAAGTTTGATGAAGAGATTCATTGTGGAAGTCATCTGTTCATTGGGTAACTTCTTGAGCAAGTCAGAGCAAAATCAGGGCATCTGAGGCCCCTAACAATGGGACCAAAGTGGATTTTTCATCAAATTGAAGTTACATGATCTTTATTTGATCATTGAAGTGCTTGGAAGTTTACAAAATTGAAGAAAAGTGAGCTAAACCAAAAGTTGCCAAAAATGGAAATGACTTGTAATGTAAATTTTCCATTTTGGGAAAGTTTTTCAACCTCCTCTTTCTCAACCAAAACTACTTCAAATGAAAAATTGTTGGTCATGAAAGTTGTAGATTGGATCATTCCCTTTTCAAAAAGTACAAGAACAAGTTCTAATTCATTATGGAACTCAAGTTATGGCTTGTCAAAGTTGGCAAAAATCACATAATTTTCAAGAATGCACCAAAGAGGGATTTTTGCAAAACCACTTGCCAAGGCATTTTGTGACTTCAAACACACTTCTAAGCATCATACAAACATTGTGCATTGTCTAAAACTCATAATTGCACAAAGAATCTCAAGTTTTCATTCCTTGCCCATGAAGAAATTACAAAGGGGCCAAACTTTCTCAAAATTGCAAAATGACATAGAACCTTTCATCCACTTGTTGAATTGCCTCAAAACCAGTTCTATGGACCTCCTTGATCTTAGCTGCACCAAGACATGCCCTTGTACCATTTCTGTCCCAGCCCATACCTCAAGTACAAACTTTATTGACTTTGAGCAAAAACACCCATACCAATCACCACAGTCCACCACCCACTCCCTGCCCAACCAGGACTCTACAAGCATGCTTCAAGGATACATTTTCATAAGACACACAAGCCAAGGGCTCCAAGAACTCAACATTCCACAAAATCACTCCTCTTGCAAATTCCTTCGAAACTCTCTGCTCACACACTCAAACTCTAAACAAATTTCACCATTCATCTCAAAATCATCCACTAAACACAAAGCAACCATTAAAACAGCCAAAAACACCCCATAACCAAAACACGATTCTTGGCCAGTTGAAGTGCAATCACACAAACCAGCCAAAACAAACTCCTTCCAAGCCTCAAAGCTTCTTCACGAAGATCATTGGAGTGAGTTTGCACAAGAGAAGAGGTCCAGAAAGCTCAAAGTTGCAAAGTTCAAGCTCAGGTAACTTCTTCAAACTTTTTTCCAGAAATGCCATTTTAAGTTCTTAGATTGTTCTTCATGCTTTGCTGATCACCATGATATGTTTACTTTTGAGAATGGTTGAGAAATAAGCCTGTATGTGTGTTCTGAAAGTTTTACCATTTTTGAATTTCTCTTCGAATCATGAGATTTAACCATTAGAAATTTGTTTTGAGAGTGGATTTGAGTTCAGGAGAGTGAGAGGAGTTGATCTGGAGCTTTAGAGCTCCAGAAATGACCTAGGGGTGAAGTTTTGGGTTTGCTCAGGGAGGGTCTGGCCGGAGAAGATGACCGGAGGTCTTCTCCGACCACCTGAAAGTCATTAAGTGACTAATTAGGGTTAGGGAAAAGTTTAAATCCTGGCCTTTGGATCTTTAGTTCCCGCATGTGATGGATGGTTGAGATTAGTTCATTTAAGTTTAATCAGGATTAATATATTAATTAATTAGAATTAACTGAGTTTGAATTCTGGCCCTAGGATTTTGTGCGTAGTCAACATAAATTCCTCAGCTTTCAATCTAAGCCATCAGATCATCCTACGTTCATTAATTCTTATTTTTATTTCATTTTTTCTCATTTATTTTGCATCATTTATTTAAAATAGGTAGAAAAACCTAAAAATATTTTCCTTTTGCATTTTCACTTCAAATATTTTTCTCAACCAGAAAACTTTTTTATTTTTATTTTTTGCATTAAAAAATAATTTTTTAAAACATTTAAATGTTTATTTTAGTTAATTAATGGAAATTAATTAATTAAAATATCATTTAGGTTTCTAAAAATCCCAAAAAAATTCAAATTGAATCTTAGGACATTTAGAAATATTGTAAAACCATTCATATAAATTTCTTTTTGGTTTTGAACAATCTTTGACAATTTTCTTGAATTTAGGGTTCATAAAATTCCCATTTTTGAACCCTAACTTCAAGAATTCTTTTCTGCCTAACCATGAATGGTATGACATTGATTCTTTTTGCATTGTTCTTCATATAACATGTATTATCTAGCATAATTTTTTCATGAATTTTTTTTGCATTTTTGATTTGATTTGCATTTTTCCTCTTTAGGTACCTTAAAACTCTAGATAACTTAGAAAAATCATAACTTTCTTTAGGTTAAGAGTTAGGTCTTTTCCTTTGGGGTGTGATATCATATGGGCTTAAGGTTCCTTTGAGTGCATTTTCAATTTTGTATCTTATGTTTTGCTTATGTTTTTGACTTTTGCATCTCATGTTGCATTTAAACCCTAATTTCTCATGTTCATTTGCATACATCTTGCATATGCATTCATTCATGAACTTGACATGACATTTCATACATTCACATGACTTCTAAGACATACTAGGACACATTAGAATCATGCTTGATCATTTCTTCATCCATTTGCCATGTTATGCATTCGTTACATTCCATGAACTTTCATGTGTTTTCATGCTTCATTTGCATTCTCATCTCTTGTATGATCATCCATAGCTCTTGACATGTCTTTGCATCATCTCATAGCATCATTAACATCATGTTTATGCTTCTGGTTTTGGTTTACATCTTTGCATACGTTTCATTTTCATTTCATTCCTTCCTTTATGCTAACCATTTCAGGTGGTAAGTACTTTGAGAAGTGAATTTGCCTTCACTTCTCATTTGTTTCCTCTTTCTTTTATATACATTCATTGCTGCATTTTGCTTTTACTTTAGAGTGAGATTGCTCATTCATGTTCTTCATTCACTTTCTTTCTTCAAGTAACTTATCTTTTTAAGTGAAGTAAGTTAACTTGTTTCTTCTGCTTCTCCTTCTTTCATATGCTTCTTCCATTGGTGGCTTCTATGAAGATCTCTTGCAAGCCTCACAAACCGTAGGAACATCCAAGCATGATAATATTAGGGCTTTGATTAGTCCCCCTTTAGTTTTTTACCTTTGTGTCTTCTTTGTGTCTCTTGTAACAGCCCGGACCCCTCGCAAGGCAATCTCGGCACTGTCACCTCACGATCTTCTCTACTCCCCTCACTAGTAGAGTTTTTGCCTTCCGTGGGAATCGAACCCTGTACCCTGGGGTTTAAGTACATGCTCAATCCATTCCCACTACCAATTGAGCTACTAGCTCAATTGGTAGTGGGAATGGATTGAGCATGTACTTGAACCCCAGGGTACAGGGTTTGATTCCCACGGAAGGCAAAAATCTACTAGTGAGGGGAGTAGAGAAGATCGTGAGGTGGAAGTGCCGGGATTGCCTTGCGAGGGGCCCGGGCTGTTACAAAAAAAAGGCGCCTATGGACTTTCGCTAACTTCTCATGATTTGTAAGCAATTCAGTTAAGAACATATCTTGGAATTAACTTGGGATATGACCTTACTTGAAACAAGTTTGACCATGATTTTTTTAAAGTCCTGAACCATAACCTTGAAAATAAACTGACAACTACAACTTGAAAGCTATTTGTGAATAATTGGAATTGTGAATCACAATCATTGAAAATGCCACTTTGAGAAACCATGAATCAAAGGCTCAACACGTCTTGAAGTCCATTCTGAACATAGTCTTGAAGTGCCTTAAAAAAACCGCCCTTTTAAAATAATGACCCAAACACCAATGAGATACCACTTGCTTTATCCATGGTTCAAAATATACTTTAGGACCCCTCTTGAAAATGTACCATGTCTTAAAATCTGGGTTCAAAATCATCTTGAGAAAAGCTTGGCAAATACTCTGAAACATATAGTCCCAATATTACTTTGAAACCCTAGAATCAACAATAATTAATCCTGCCCTGAATTCAATGCACCTACACAAACTTGTTAGTTCACAATAAACATCAATAAGACTTAATTCTCAGAAGATCTTGGCCAAAGGTCAGATGATATTTTAGAGATAAATTTGAAAAATAAGGTAGGACAAATTTGGGGTATGACAGATGCCCCTATCTAATTGCCTTGAACCCAAGAAATTGAATTGCTGCATGGCGTTCGATTTTAGGGTAAAAGTTGATTAGATACAAACAGACCCTAAAATTTGTCCGACAAGAAAGAAAAATGCAATACAATAATAAAATATATGAGGATGGGATGGAAGTTTGTTAAAATGTCTGAGATTCTTTGAACTAGCAGAGCAGTATCGCAATTTATTGAATGAATTTTCCAAGCGCACGAAGCAGTACCTTATGAATTAAGGCTCTCAGGGGACAATATTTTTACAAAACACGAGACTCTCTAATCCAACAAAGGATTTCCTTAACAGTAAAGGCTCTTTGGGGATACTTAAAGTAGTGTCTTAATGCAATATGAGTTTCTTTGGGTCTTGCGAAGCAGTACCTTATCAATTTAGGCCCTTCGAAGAATACCAAAGCAGCATCTCGATCCAATGAGATTCTCTAATCCAAGCAAAGCAGTATATTAACAATTAAAGGCTCTTTGGTGATACTTAGAGCAGTATCTCTAACACATGGTACAAGACTTTCTAGGTCAAGGGAAGCAGTCCCCTTCAAGGGTGTTTCGGTGATACTAGAACAATATCTTTACCATAACATGAGATTATTTGGGTCTTGCGAAGCACTACCTTTACAATAGAGGTTCTTCGGAGAATACCAAAGTAGTATCTCGAACGATTGAGATTCTCTAGTTCATCAGAGCAGTAACCTACTGTTGCACCCCAAAATTTGCCCTATATTTTTTAACTCTTACCGACTTTTTGTTTCGCATTCATTTGAATCATATTCAAAGCATAACATTTTTTTCCGTATTAATATTAGCCGGAATAATTTCTCAGAATTTACAGACGGACTGGTCAAATTAATTTTCAATTGTGCCTAAAATCAGTAAACGAAAAAAATGTCAAGTTTAAGTTTGCAAATGTCGGTAATATTTATCTGCGGTTCACGTGGTTTAATTTGACATGCTAAAAATATTTTTACGACTATTTTTGGTCATATGTTGATCAGTCTGAGCGGCTTAAACGGTCATAATTTTTATTTCAAAATCCGATCAAACGCTGTATTTTTCCGAGTCATTTATTTCGCGCTGATTATTTTGACGTGTTTATTTTATTTTTTCGAGCATTTTGGTGCCCAACTTTTATTTTTTTTTGAGTCTATTTATTTTTATATTGGGTCTAGAATAAATAAATAGGTTAATTAGTTTTTATTTTAGTTTTAACTATTTTTATTAAACTTTATTTAATTATTTATATTAATATTTTATTGGGTTTCAAAATAAGCCCAATTGACATTAACCCTAATTAGTCCTATAAATACTTATATGTGTGTTGCTGCTAGGAAAAAAAAAAGAGAAAAGGAGAAACGGCACATCTACGTTTCTTATTGTTCAGGTATTCACGTTTTCATATTACATCGTTAATATACACTTTATGCATATCACGGTTACTGGTATTACATATTATACTATGATGATGTTGGTGTTAACTTATATATTCACTTTTGCTAATATGTAATATATTTATACCATTGTTACTTCCTGTTACTACATATTATATTATATCATGATGATGTTGGTGTTAACTTATAAACTCACTTTTCTTAATATGTACATATATCATCTATACGTGATTTTTTTTTTAATTGTTAAATATTAATATATAATATATAATATATAATAATAATATATAATATATAATATACATAATATATAATAATAATATAACTTTTTGTTAAATAAATTTTTTCATTTTGCTTTATGATTATTTAGATTATTCGGACCGGATCGTGTCGATACGCTGTTCGCACATTTGTGTGTATGAGACGTGACACTTATGTTGATTCGATCCAGTTGCGATGATCGCAATTTTTGCGTTAGCAACATAGTTTTCTTTTAAATTCATATTATTATTTTTTATGTTATATATATTTAGATCTGCACGAATAACTAACTACCCTGATTTTTCATAAACCTTGAACATACAATTTTGCCACAAACTCTAATTTTCACTCTAACTCTAACTCATTTTTATGTTATTCATTTACTGTTTATCGTATTATGTAACTGTTTCATATTTGTAATAGTTTAGTTTTTATTTTTCGTCTTATAATTATGTAACTGTCTCCTTGATGTAATAATTTAGTGTTATTTTCCGCCTAATTATTATGTAACTGTCTCGAAGCCATGTAATAGTTTATGAATTTTTATTTTTTGTCTTTAAATTTCTACCTTTATTTATTTTTATTATTCCCTGCGTGGTTAATAATTTAGGGCGTGCCAAGAACTGAATGAAAATCAATATGGACTTAAATCATTAATTTATAAAAAAAAAAGACTAATTAATCAATAAACTTTTTCTTATAATAATAATAGTATTTTGTATATAGTTTCTTTTATTAAGTTAAAATTAGGGTAAATTAATTAATTTTTAATTAGATTAGGATTTTCTTAATAAACCTTAAATTTTCCTAATAAAACTTTTTTTTTATATTAACCATAATTTTTTAATTTTAACTCTTAAAATTTTTTTCTCAAACCTTTAAAGATTTTCTCAAACACTAAAACTTTTTGTCCTCATTTTTATGTTATTCATATAACCTGTCTTGTTATTATACTAAAGTCTTTACCATCATTTATTTTTCTGCCATTATTTTTATGTATCTACCCCGAAGCGTTGTAATAGTTTAGGAATTTCTTGTATTTGCCTTTAATTTTCTGCCATTTATTTTCGTAAATATAATTGCGTGGTTAGTAAATAGGGAGTGAAACATAATTGTAATTAATTTAATTTAGATAACTAATTTAAAAAAAGATAAATATTTGAAAATAGACACTCACACACGTAAGTCGATCTTTGATCGCCATCTTGCACTTCCTAGGATATTCCTCTTGGTTGCCTTCTGTAAATGGTCAAGTCCCTCGAAAATAGGGGTGTCTTAAGCAAAGTCCCTTCAAATATAAATCATCATAGTCCCTACAGTTTAAAAAATCAAGTCCCTTCGAGGTTGCCTACGGAATAATGATCTTGTCCCTTCGAATAAATGATGATAGTCCCTACGAATTGCTAAAGACATCCCTCAAGTTGCTTTCTATGACCATACAATGACCCTACGCTTGTCCCTTAACACATCCAAGGTAATGACTACCTATTCCTTAATAATAGGGATAGTCTTACCATTGAAAGAACATACGAGAACATGAAAGACTTAATCTAGGGTAGGTACCTCTTAATTACTTGCTCACTTCTTAAACTTACTCTTTACACCTCACTTCCTTAATCATTTTTGAAAACAAGGCTTTGTATACATCCATACGAGGATCATTACAAAGTACTTAGAAAAATTTCTAATCACACACTACACATTCTTCAAAAACAATTTAAGTGAGTTAAGTAACTAAGAGCCCATGGATAACCATGGATATAAAGGATGCTAACACCTTCCTTTTATATAACCTACCCCCCGAACTCAAGTCTTTTAAAATAGGTCTTTCCTGTTCTTTTATGCCCTTTCCTTATGGATAAAATAAAAGTCGGTGGCGACTCTTGCTATCCGCAACATTTAACTAAAGTCAGTTCTCCCATCGTGTTACAGAACTGGCGACTCTGCTGGGGATTTAATAAAAGAGGGGTACCCTTAGGAATTAGATCACTTTAAACTTGTTTGCTTTGTTTGCTTTAGTTTACTTGTTGGGTGCTCTTATGTGTGAAAGATCCTAACCCGGATCTAGTGTACCTTAGGTAAATGGCAATAGACCAAGGAAACTGTACGGCGTATACCGATATGGTTGATCTGGTGGCCATAGTTAGTGTGACTTCTTGGTTGGTGCTTATGTTCCTTAAGCAAGTTAAGGATAATATGAGGCTGCCGTACATTGTCAATACACTAACTAACTTTTAGAACCCTAGTTATCCCATCTTGGCCTTTAGAAAGTAGTGAGATAGCCGGCTTTGGTGAAGACTGAAGTTGGTTGATACTCGATGCTACACTCATTGAGATCCTAAACTTGGAGGGTTTTGGTTGGCAAGTAAGTTGCCTACTGAACAACCACCCTTGTGAAGGATCAATGATATTGAGATCCCTTAGAACCCGGTTACTTTATAGGACAGGATGAACCAACTAAACTTCAGGGGAGAGTACTTACCTTTAAACCTCATGCAAGCCTTCAAACCTAGGGCTATTGTGTGACTTGTTTGTGTGTGCCACATGTTTGTGATTGAGCATAACATCATAGCATCATAAACATAGCATTTTCACTAACCATTTCAAGGACCAAAGGATTTATCTTTGTTCTTTGTTGCAGGTCATGGCTTCTGCTCGTAGGAATACTATTCGGATCAACTTTGTAGGAATACCTTCTAAGCTTAAGGAGTTGGTCTCTCAAGTTTCTGAAAACTCCCAGTTCATCAAGAGGCATGGTCACCTACTGGATCTAGTCACTTCGGGGTTCAATGAAGACATGATGAATGTTCTGTTTCAGTTCTTTGATCCTAAACATCATTGCTTCACATTCCCCGATTATCAGCTGGTTCCTACAATGTAAGAGTTCT
This sequence comes from Lathyrus aphaca, assembly GCA_963966055.1. Classification (NCBI taxonomy): domain Eukaryota; kingdom Viridiplantae; phylum Streptophyta; class Magnoliopsida; order Fabales; family Fabaceae; genus Lathyrus; species Lathyrus aphaca. The sequence goes on from OZ014524.1 coordinate 94,400,090, forward strand.
CCAAGCTTCTGGGTATACCTATCCTCAATCAGAGACCTTTCACAGGCTTAGAGAAAGAGCCTAAACCTGAAGTCATTGTTGCAGCCTTACATTTGAAGAAATCAGACATTGTCCTAGAAACAAGGAGTGGAGTTAAGGGTATTCTTACTAAGGTATTGATGGAGAAAGCTCAAGTGTTCCTGAAGGCTATGAGTTATGATGATTTTGAGGAAATCTTAGCCCTATTGATCTATGTCTTAGTATTGTTCTCCAATCCAGACCAGTTCATAGACGTACACACCATCAATATATTTCTGACTCACAACCCAGTGCCTACATTACTTGGAGACATCTTACACTCTCTCCATACCCATACTACAAAGGCACGAGGAACTCTGATGTGTTGCATACTTTTATTGTCTACGTGGTTTATTTCTCACCTTCCTCGATCAGTGATGAAGAATGAACAAGGGTTCAGGTGGTCTAAGAGGATTATGACACTTTCTCATTCAAATATTCATTGGTGCTCTCGATCTATGGAGAATGTTACTATCATTAACCGTTGTGGGGAGTTCCCTAATGTGCCACTCCTTGGCATAAGAGGGGGCATTACCTACAATCCTTCTTTAGCTCTACGTCAGTTTGGTTACGCTCGGAGTGATGGTCCTCATGACATGCTTATTCAGGGTATTGTGTTCGACTACGACAACGATCTGCAAGGTTACCGTCAAAGGTTTATACGAGCATGGGGTAAAGTTAACAAGGTTGACAGCAAGACTCTGGAACCAAAGTACACCGTTCCTATGGAACCTTATCTCAGATGGGTGCGATCTCGTGCTCAGACTCTTATGATGCCATATCCCGCCATCCTGCCAGTTACCATGGAGCCTGTTACTGAAGGAGATACTTCTTATGTCATTCTTCATACAGACATACCCACTGACATGGAGGAGTTACAAAGGTCCTGGATCCAGTTGAAGGAGCAAAGAGATACTTTTGAGACTCATTACAAAGCAAGTCAAGAAAGAATCCTGAAGCTAACAAAACAACTTCACGAGGAGCGGAATCTCAACTCATACCTCAACACAAAGAGGAAACGTCCATGGGAGACTTAAAACCCCATTTTTGTATTCATTTCATTTTTGTTGTAAGCCCAAGAGGCAAACAAGTTTATTACTAATAAAAGTTTATTTTTGGTTGTTTAAACAAATTTAAATCCTACAGTCCTTGAAAACATTGCATACGCATCTACACACCATATCATTGCATCACAGGTTTCTTATGTACAGGTATCTTATCTTCTCGCTGTTTATTTCAGCAGAAATGGCTCTTGAACAGACTGACAAAGATCTCTAGGCTCAGAATGCACAATTCCAAGAGTTGATTCTGAACTTGTCCAAGGGGCAAGATGAGCTAAAGACACTGCTGGCTAAGAAGAAGAAGAAGACTAGAAGATCAGGAGGCCTTATTAATCTGGGAAGAAGGTTCAGAGGTCCTGCCAAGACAAAGGAACAGATTGATGATTCTGAGTCTGAAAATTCCGAGAAAGAGGGAGGCAGTCTCCATGATACTGTGGGAGATTCTGATTCTGAGGCAAATTATTATCATGACCACAGTGAAGATAAGTACAAGATGCTAGTAGACAGAATGAATGCCATAGAGTTACAAAAATCTTTTGGGCTTGATTTTGAAGATCTGAGCTTAGTATCTGGAGTGGTCATACCTATTGGTTTCAAGGTTCCTACTTTTGTGGTGTATGATGGTGTTTCATGTCCTAAGTTGCATTTAAGATCCTATGTCCAGAGGATTCAACCACATACTGCTGACAAGAAGTTATGGATTCATTTCTTCCAAGAGAGCTTGTCTGGAGCTCAATTGGAATGGTACTATCAACTGGAAAGTGTTAATATTCGTGATTGGAATGATCTTGCTGAGGCCTTCTACAGGCAATACCAATATAATGCTGATTTAGCACCTAATCGCATGCAGCTCCAAAGCATGTCAATGGGTGCTAAGGAGAATTTCAAGGAGTATGCCCAGAAATGGAGAGACCTGGCTGGCAGAGTGCAACCTCCTCTGACTGACAGGGAACTGGTGGATATGTTTATGAGTACGCTAAATGGTCCTTTCTATAGTCACCTCATTGGAAGCTCATCATCTAGTTTCACCGAGCTGATAATGACTGGAGAACGTGTGGAGAGTGGTATAAGAAGTGGTAAGATACAGGTGGGTGCCTCTTCATCAAGCACTGCTAAGAAGCCCTCTAGTGGAAAGAAGGAGTCTAATGCTGTGTATGGTCAACATAGTCATAACAGGAGTCACCAATCTGTGGGAGCAGTTCACATTTCCAATCCTACCCCTGCAGCACCAGAGTTACCACAAAATAATCAACAGAAGCCTAGAAGACAAATCACTAAGATCAACATGTCACTGGCCCAAGCCTTGCAACACATGTTGAAAGGGGAACTCATTACTTTGAAGGACCCTCCTCAGAATCCTAATACTTCCTCTCCTCGATACAAACCTAATGCACGATGTGCCTATCATTCTAATTGTCCGGGACATGACACCAACAATTGCTGGGTGTTGAAAAACAAGATTCAAGATATGATTGAAGTTGGGGAGATTGAATTTGACCCTCCTGGGACTCCAAATGTGATCACTGCTCCCATGCCCAATCATGAGAAGACTGTTAATGCTGTTGATGAAGTTTCATATGTTTCCTCGGTAGCAGAAGTGACTACTCCCTTATCCATTGTCAAGAAGAAGTTGGTGCAGGCTGGATTCTTTCCAGGTTGCAATGAAGACTGTTTTTATTGTGCCTACAAACCTGATAGCCGCTGGAAGTTGAAAGATGGTATTCAACGCCTCATGGACAATTACACTATATTGTTTGAGAGGACACCTTCTGTGGAAAGTATGTGTGAACATCTAACTCGAGGTACGAAGGTTGAAGATGTGACCATGGTTGATAAAGTGCCAGTGAAGATTACCTCCAAGGGTCCTGTCAAGATCACTCATAAAGGACCCATCAAGATTACTGCTGAAGGCCTGGTGAAGACTGTTGCTGAAGTCATAGTGCCTCCCATGATTATTACCACTCTTGGTCCTGTTCCTTATACTTCTGATAAAGCTGTACCCTAGAATTACGGTTCTGATGTTTATATCCATGGTGTTAAACAGGAACCTTTAACTGATACACCTGTTACTGATGATAATCTTGATGTTGAGAATATTGTTGGATCTAGTAAGATCACCAGAAGTGGAAGAATTTTCTCTTCTCCGGCTACCTCCAAGAGTGCAGTTACTCCAACTAATACCTCCACTTCTGAGCCAAGTACTGATGCTCGGGGTAAAGGTCCTGTGGTTGAACCTGTGCAAGCTAAGACACCGACTGCTGAAAATATCTCTAAGCAGATGGAAGAAGTGTTGAAGATCATTCGCAAGAGTGATTATGATATTGTTCACCAGTTGGGGCATACTCCCTCCAAAATCCCCATGTTATCTTTGTTGTTGTGTTCTGAGGCTCATGCTAAAGCCTTAATCAAGTTCCTGAAGACTGCTCATGTGCCAAATGAGATTTCAGTGGATCAATTTGAAAATTGTGTTGCACATCTGACTTATGATAATGGGTTAGGCTTTTCTGATGCTGACTTGACTCCTGCCAAAAGAAACCATAACAGAGCTTTGCATATCTCCATTGAATGTAGGGGCACTACCTTGTCTCATGTTTTGTTGGACAATGGTTCTCCATTGAATGTACTTCCCAAAGAGGTTCTGAACAAGCTCAGTCCTGAAGATGTTGTGTTAAGACCAAGTAATGTAGTTGTAAGTGCCTTTGATGGCTCAAGAAGAGTGGTACATGGAGAAATAGATCTCCCAATCAAAGTAGGCTCTCAAATCTTCGATTCTACTTTCTATGTAATGGATATTCGTCGTGCATACTCCTGTTTGCTTGGGCGCCCCTGGATCCATGGGACAGGCGCTGTAACCTCCACTTTACATCAGAAGTTGAAATATCCGGTGAAGGGAAAGATCGTCACTGTTTATGGAGAGGAAGAATATATGGTCAGTCATGTGAATACATTTAAGTATGTTGAAGTGGAAGGTGAATATGTTGAGACTCCTTGCCAGACATTTGAGGTAGTTCCTTGGGTCGTTCCTGCTACTGAAGCTCCTCCTGTTGTTAAAAGAGTTCATGTGGTTACCAGAGTACCTCCTACAATGGCCTACCTCAAAGATGCTAGAGATGTGGTTGAAAAAGGTTGTTGTACTATTTGGGGTCAGCTTCCTGATATCCCTTACAAATCTGACAAATTTGGTTTGGGTTTCACTGCAGAATCCCAGAAGGTTGTTCGTCGTGCTCGTGTTGTTCGTATCACCAATCAAGGGGTCATGAGAGATCAAATCAATGCTGTGGGTGACTATAGTGAAGACTACAACTTGGATGATTGGATCTTTCCTACCATGGGTGATGGACTCAACAACTGGAAGACCGAAGACGTTATTCCTATCTCCTTTAGTCAGGAGTAAATACTATTACTGTATTGTTATTTTTAAGTTTGTAATTTTGAACAATTAAACTTTTAAACCTTGTGTCTGGCCCAGGGCACAATGGTATGCTTGTTTCGGGATGTCATTTCATTTGCATACTTCATTCAATAAAAATCAATGGACGTTTCGTTTTCGTAAATATTGTGCTCCTTGTCTTTCTTTTATCTTTTATTTTTGTTTTATCAGCTATGTGTTCTTACACACACCCACATCACTAAATGCAGATCCTCATCCACTCTGGATCATGTTGATAACAATTATACTATTGCCAATTATAATTTCGAGAATCCGATCTATCAAGCTGAAGATGGAAAGGAGGAAGATTGTGAAGTACCTGTAGAGCTTGCTAGGTTATTACAACAAGAAGAGAAAGCTATACAACCACATGAAGAGCCGATCGAAATTGTGAATCTGGGAACTGAAGAAAACAGGAAAGAAGTCAAGATAGGGGCTGAACTAGAAGATGGTGTTAAAAGCAGATTGATTCAGATGTTACGTAACTATGTGGAGATATTTGCTTGGTCCTATGAAGATATGTCAGGGTTGGATACAAACATTGTGGTTCACCATTTACCAGTAAAAGAAGATTGTCGTCCGAAGAAGCAGAAGGTTCGTCGCATGCGGCCCGAAATGTCAGAAAAGATTAAAGCAGAGGTGATGAAACAGTTTAATGCAGGGTTCTTAGCTGTGACTTCTTATCCTCAATGGGTTGCAAATGTGGTACCAATACCTAAGAAAGATGGTAAGGTACGTATGTGTGTAGATTACAGGGATTTGAACAAGGCCAGCCCTAAAGATGACTTTCCACTTCCTCATATTGATGCTCTAGTAGACAACACTGCTCAACATAAGGTATTCTCTTTTATGGATGGTTTCTCTGGTTACAATCAAATCAAGATGGCACCTGAAGATATGGAGAAAACTGCATTTGTTACACAATGGAGCACTTTTTGTTATAAGGTGATGCCATTTGGTTTGAAGAACACCGGGGCAACATATCAGCGTGCTATGGTGGCTTTGTTTCACGATATGATTCATCATAAGATAAAGGTATATGTGGATGATATGATAGCCAGGTCCCAGAATGAAGAACAACATCTTGATCATCTACATAAGTTGTTTGAAAGGTTGAAGAAATACAAGTTGAGATTGAACCCAAACAAATGTACTTTTGGAGTTAGATCTGGTAAACTCCTGGGGTTCATTGTCAGTGGAAAAGGTATTGAAGTAGACCCTGCAAAAGTGAAAGCTATACAAGAGATGCCAACTCCCCGTACTAAAAAGGAAGTTAGAGGTTTCTTGGGACGACTGAATTACATTGTAAGATTTATTTCCCAGTTAACTGCTACCTGTGATCCAATCTTCAAGTTACTGAAGAAAGATCAGGTGATGGAATGGAATGATGAATGCCAGACAGCCTTTGATGAAATTAAGAGATATCTTCTAGAACCTCCAATTTTGATGCCACCAGTTGATGGAAGACCCTTGATTATGTACTTAACAGTATTAGGCAACTCAATGGGGTGTGTGTTGGGGCAACATGACGAGTCAGGTCGAAAAGAGCAGACAATATACTACCTTAGCAAAAAGTTTACCGACTGTGAAACAAGATATTCACTGCTCGAGAAAACTTGCTGCGCTTTGGCATGGGCTGCTCGTCGACTAAGACAGTATATGTTGACTCATACTACCTTGTTGATTTCCAAGATGGACCTAATCAAGTACATATTTGAGAAACCTGCTCTCTTCGGACGAATAGCAAGATGGCAAATGATCTTAACAGAATATGATATACAGTATACTACTCAGAAGGCCATTAAAGGAAGTGTTGTAGCTGATCATTTGGCTCATCAAGCAGTGGATGATTATCAATCAATGAGTTTTGAGTTCCCTGATGAAGACATTATGATTATTACCAAAGAACCTGGACAATATGACGGACCTGAACAAGGATCCCGATGGACTATGGTTTTCGACGGAGCCTCTAATGCACTTGGTAATGGTGTTGGTGTTGTGATCATTTCCCCTGAAGGTTGTCATACCCTGATTACTACAAGACGTTGTTTCTATTGTACCAATAACATGGCTGAGTACGAGGCATGTATCTTGGGCATCAAAACTGCCATTGATATGAAGATTCAGTTCCTGGACGTATATGGAGATTCAGCCCTGGTAGTGAGTCAGATTAAAGGAGATTGGGATACCAAACATGAAAATCTCATCCCCTACAGAGAGCATGTGTTGTCTTTGATCCCATATTTTGAAGAGATTACATTTGAACATATTCCACGAGGAGAGAATCGGTTGGCAGATGCATTAGCCACCATGGCATCTATGTTTGAGATTAGCTGGGATGATGAAGCTCCCAAGATCACTATTGACAGATTTGAGAAGCCTGCATACTGCAATAAGATTGACATTGAAGAAATAGAAGGAAAGCCTTGGTTCTATGAAGTGAAAAGATATCTTGAAACTCAGGAGTTCCTTGAAGGGGCATCTGCCAAAGATAAGTAGTTTCTGAGGAGATTTTCTGCTAAGTTCCTTCTGAGCAATGGAATTTTGTACAAGCGCAACCATGATTCAACTTTGCTTCGTTGTGTGGATAAGAAGGAAGCAACAGAGATTATAAAAGACATGCATGATGGGATCTTTGGCACTCATTCTAGTGGTCACACTATGGCAAAGAAGATATTGAGAGCAGGTTATTATTGGTCTACTATGGAAGCCGACTGCTATCAACATTCTAGAACATGTCACAAGTGTCAAATCTATGCTGATAAAGTGCATATACCTCCAGCTCCATTGAATGTGTTGACTGCTCCTTGGCCTTTTGCCATGTGGGGCATTGATATGATTGGTGAGATCGAGCCTACTGCTTCTAATGGGCATCGTTTCATCCTGGTTGCTATTGATTACTTTACAAAGTGGGTGGAGACAACTTCATTTTCATATGTTACTAAGAATGTGGTGGCTCGATTCATTAAGAATAATCTCATATGTAGATATGGCATCCCCGAAAGGATTATCATAGGCAATGGCTCTAATCTGAATAAAACCATGATTACTAATCTCTGCACGCAGTTCAAGATTAAGCATCACAACTCTTCTCCGTATCGTCCAAAGATGAATGGGGCAGTAGAAGCTGCTAATAAGAACATTAAGAAGATTCTACAGAAGATGACTGTTACTTACAAATATTGGCAGAGATGTTACCATTTGCTCTTCATGGTTATCGTACTACAATATGCACTTCAACAGGGGAAACCCCATTCTCCTTAGTCTATGGTATGGAAGCAGTTTTGCCCATTGAAGTTCAGATAACCTCCTTAAGAATCATGAAGGATGCAGGCTTGTATGAAGATGAGTGGATTCAGACTCGACTTGACCAGATAAATTTGATTGATGAGAAAAGGCTGGCATTTGTTTGTCACGGTCAGATGTACCAGAAACAGATGATCAAAGCTTTAAATAAAAAGGTTAAGCAAAACGTATATCATGCTGGTGACTTGGTAATCAAGCATATCATATTACCACAGGGTGATCCTAGGGGTAAGTGGACTCCTACATATGAAGGACCATTTGTAGTCAAGAGGGTATTCTCAGGAGGTGCCATGATGCTTACTACTATGGATGGTGAAGACTTCCCACAGCCTGTAAATGCAGACATAGTTAAAAAAATACTGCGCATAAAAAGAGACCTGCTAGGTTGACTGGCCTAGGCAAAAATAAGGGCATCCCGGCGAACCAAAAGGGTTCGGGCAAAAATTAGGGATAAATATATATAAAAAAAAGTGTACACCCGACAAGTCGAAACCTGAAAAGTCGGCTTGGGCAAAAAAGGGTATCCCGGTGGATTGAAAACCTGAAAGGGCAATCCAGGCAAAAGTTAGGGATTAAAGCGTATGACTATGTCTCGTTTGGATCACTCATGTAACTTCAACTGATGGTGCTACCTAAATCAAGTTCAAACAGATAAAGCTCAATCCAATCGTTTCCATCTCAACAGCAGAAAATGAGATACTTGAAGATAATGGCAATAGTAGAATTGAAACTCCATAGGATTATTTCTCACATAGCTGTTTTCTTTGTTTTGTAACACTTTTACGACGAATTCCTCTTACTAGGATTTCTGTCTCCTTGTACAAACTTGCCTATGTATAGGTCCCTCTGCAATATAAATAAATTTTCATCTTTGAATCCAGATTTACTTTTACCCTATTTACATAAGCGAAAACGTCAATTGGTTGTGTTTGAATGTAGGTATGCTTTTGAATATGATTGATATTTACCAGAAATGCATAAAATGTAGTAATAGTATTTACTAAGGACGAATAAGGGTAGTAGTTCAACGAAGCTTCGCCGGTTCATCCCCACAAGACAACTACAAATCCTCAGCAGGGCAAATCTATCTTTATAGATACGTTGAGTTACATCTCCCCTTGAATTTATGTCCATCTCTTTTATCATCAGTCGGGATACTCAGGAACTTATTCCTTCAATAGAAGTATGACGACCGAAGACGGGAGGTTATAAATACTGTACTACCAAACAAGACGGGAACGAGTTCCTCATATTCTTCAGCAACGAAGCGGGATTTATTTTCCCTAGCCAACAGTTGTTATACAAGGATATCCAGACGCTTCAGGCTGCATGATTCAACATACATAATTTACATCATATCATAACATACGCATCTATAATGCATAATACATTTACTTAAGTATATCATGCCATACATGCATACATATTGCATAAACTAACCTTTTCCTTGCAGGATGGTTATATGCAGATAAAATACTATCAACAATTCACAACAGGTCAGAAACGATCTATACGAAGGTCTAGTGTTGATACTTAATCATTACTCAAGATGTCCTTGGATAGTAGGCAAACGGTCTATACGAAGATCTATTCCCTAATCCAGGATATTTTCAAAGGATGTAATCACCACGAAGATTTAATCTTGATACTCTTTTTGTCCTTGGATAGTAGGCAAACGGTCTATATGAAGATCTATTCCCTAATCCAGGATATTTTCAAAGGATGTAATCGCCACGAAGATTTAATCCTGATACTCTTTTTTTCCTTGGATAGTAGGCAAACGGTCTATATGAAGATCTATTCCCTAATCCAGGATATTTTCAAGGGATATAATCGCCACGAAGATTTAATCCAGATATTCTTTTGTCCTTGGATAGTAGGCAAACGGTTTGTACGAAGATCTATTCCCTAGTCCATGATATTTTCAAGGGATTTAATCCTGATATTCTTTTGTCCTTGGATAGTAGGCAAATGGTCTATATGAAGATCTATTCCCTAATCCAGGATATTTCCAGAAGAGATAATCGTCACGAAGATTTATTTCTACTGGTCTATTCAGCAATTCAAAACAGTTCAGAGACGATCTATACGAAGGTCTAGTGCTGATACTTAATTCAGAAAGAAATCGCCACGAAGATTTGGTTCTGACACTTAAATTTGAAGTATGTTCTTAGATACGATTCAGAAACGGACTATACGAAGACCTAGTACTGATATCCAGTATCAACATCAAGATATTATCACCTCTTGATATTATGGATGACATCTATAAGCCCATCTCCAGTTCTTCCAAGTGGCATCTTCAAGCCCACTTAAGCATATACAATTAATCACCAGTGTTACTTTACGCACCGACGAGTGCAAATTTTTGGGCTTTTGTGTTCAATCCCCTTCACGAATGGCACACAGGCCAATCTAACTCCTCAGGTTTCAGAAAATTGAACAGGGGCAGCTGTTGCACCCCAAAATTTGCCCTCTATTTTTTAACTCTAACCGACTTTTTGTTTCGCATTCATTTGCATCATATTCAAAAAGCATAACATTTTTTTTTCCGTATTAATATTAGCCGGAATAATTTCTCGGAATTTACAGACGGACTGGTCAAATTAATTTTCAATTGTGCCTAAAATAAGTAAACGAAAAAATGTCAAGTTTAAGTTTGCAAATGTCGGTAATATTAATCTGCGGTTCACGTGGTTTAATTTGACATGCTAAAAATATTTTTACGACTATTTTGGGTCATATGTTGATCAATCTGAGCGGCTTAAACGGTCATAATTTTTATTTCAAAATCCGATCAAACTCTGTATTTTTCCGAGTCATTTATTTCGCGCTGATTATTTTGACGTGTTTATTTTATTTTTTCGAGCATTTTGGTGCCCAACTTTTATTTTTTTTTAGTCTATTTATTTTTATATTGGGTCTAGAATAAATAAATAGGTTAATTAGTTTTTATTTTAGTTTTAACTATTTTTATTAAACTTTATTTAATTATTTATATTAATATTTTATTGGGTTTCAAAATAAGCCCAATTGACATTAACCCTAATTAGTCCTATAAATACTTATATGTGTGTTGCTGCTAGGAAAAAAAAAAAGAGAAAAGGAGAAACGGCGCATCTACGTTTCTTATTATTCAGGTATTCACGTTTTCATATTACATCGTTAATATACACTTTATGCATATCACGGTTACTGGTATTACATATTATACTATGATGATGTTGGTGTTAACTTATATATTCACTTTTGCTAATATGTAATATATTTATACCATTGTTACTTCCTGTTACTACATATTATATTATATTATGATGATGTTGGTGTTAAGTTATAAACTCACTTTTCTTAATATGTACATATATCATCTATACGTGATTTTTTTTTAATTGTTAAATATTAATATATAATATATAATATATATAATATATAATAATAATATATAATATATAATATACATAATATATAATAATAATATATAATATATAATATACATAATATATAATAATAATATAACTTTTTGTTAAATAAATTTTTTCATTTTGCTTTATGATTATTTAGATTATTCGGACCGGATCGTATCGATACGCTGTTCGCACATTTGTGTGTATGAGACGTGACACTTATGTTGATTCGATCCAGTTGCGATGATCGCAATTTTTGCGTTAACAACGTAGTTTTCTTTTAAATTCATATTATTATTTTTTATGTTATATATATTTAGATCTGCACGAATAACTAATTATCCTGATTTTTCATAAACCTTGAACATACAATTTTGCCACAAACTCTAATTTTCACTCTAACTCTAACTCATTTTTATGTTATTCATTTACTGTTTATCGTATTATGTAACTGTTTCATATTTGTAATAGTTTAGTTTTTATTTTTCGCCTTATAATTATGTAAATGTCTCCTTGATGTAATAATTTAGTGTTATTTTCCGCCTAATTATTATGTAACTGTCTCGAAGCCATGTAATAGTTTAAGAATTTTTATTTTCTGTCTTTAAATTTCTGCCTTTATTTATTTTTATTATTCTCTGCGTGGTTAGTAATTTAGGGTGTGCCAAGAACTGAATGAAAATCAATATGGACTTAGATCATTAATTTATAAAAAAAAAGACTAATTAATAAATAAACTTTTTCTTATAATAATAATAGTATTTTGTATATAGTTTCTTTTATTAAGTTAAAATTAGGGTAAATAAATTAATTTTTAATTAGATTAGTATTTTCTTAATAAACCTTAAATTTTCCTAATAAAACTTTTTTTTTATATTAACCATATTTTTTTAATTTTAACCCTTAAATTTTTTTTCTCAAACCTTTAAAGATTTTCTCAAACACTAAAACTTTTTGTCCTCATTTTTATGTTATTCATATAACCTGTCTTGTTATTATACTGAAGTCTTTACCATCATTTATTTTTCTGCCATTATTTTTATGTATCTACCCCGAAGCGTTGTAATAGTTTAGGAATTTCTTGTATTTGCCTTTAATTTTCTGCCATTTATTTTCGTAAATATAATTGCGTGGTTAGTAAATAGGGAGTGAAACATAATTATAATTAATTTAATTTAGATAACTAATTTAAAAAAAGATAAATATTTGAAAATAGACACTCACATACGTAAGTCGATCTTTGATCGCCATCTTGCACTTCCTAGGATATTCCTCTTGGTTGCCTTCTTTAAATGGTCAAGTCCCTCGAAAATAGGGGTGTCTTAAGCAAAGTCCCTTCAAATATAAATCATCATAGTCCCTATAGTTTAAAAGATCTAGTCCCTTCGAGGTTGCCTACGGAATAATGATCTTGTCCCTTCGAATAAATGATGATAGTCCCTACGAATTGCTAAAGACATCCCTCAAGTTGCTTTCTATGACCATACGATGACCCTACGCTTGTCCCTTAACACATCCAAGGTAATGACTACCTATTCCTTAATAATAGGGATAGTCTTACCATTGAAAGAACATACGAGAACATGAAAGACTTAATCTAGGGTAGGTACCTCTTAATTACTTGCTCACTTCTTAAAATTACTCTTTACACCTCACTTCCTTAAACATTTTTCAAAACAAGGCTTTGTATACATCCATACGAGGATCATTACAAAGTACTTAGAAAAATTTCTAATCACACACTACACATTCTTCAAAAACAATTTAAGTGAGCTAAGTAACTAAGAGCTCATGGATAACCATGGATATAAAGGATGCTAACACCTTCCCTTTATATAACCTACCCCCCGAACTCAAGTCTTTTAAAATAGGTCTTTCCTGTTCTTTTATGCCCTTTCCTTATGGATAAAATAAAAGTCGGTGGCAACTCTTGTTATCCGCAACATTTAACTAAAGTCAGTTCTCCCACCGTGTTACACCTACCAATGAAGGCTCTTTGAGGATACTTAGAGTAATATCTCGAACAAATGGTGCAAGATTTTCCATATCATGTGAAGCAGTTCCTTACATTCAAGGATCTTCAGCGATAATAGAACAATATCTTTTACCGAACATGAGATTCTTCGAGTCTTGCAAAGCAGTTCCTTATTAATCAAGGCTCTTCAGAGAATGCCAAAGCAGTATCTCGAACAAAATGGTATTGGGGTGCTCTCTGCTTGGGGAGCAACAAAAATGAAGATGTTGGGAATTGTCACTATCAATCATAAAGTTGAAGAATGACTTGCTGGTGTAAACACCCCAAATTTGCCCTCACCCATTCACACCATGGCTTGTGATATATTCATATGCATAAATTCAATCATAGCATCTCATATTACTTTTCTTGATTCACTGCATTGATTTAAAGTCATCTGCATCTAGGGTTTGTGACCTGAGCAATCCAAGAGCTTCTTGAGCCACTCCAAAGGCCATAAATCACTTTAAAGGGGTCCATGTATGTTCAAATATCATATTATATCCTCTCAAAGTCAATAATGTCAAAAAAAATCACAAGAACTGAGAATGGTATGGAAGCAGAGCCAGGCTTAACTACACAGATGACCTAAAATTAGGGTTTTGGTTTCAGAGGCCATAACTCCAAATTTTTTGGTCATTCTTGTTTCTATTGGTCTCTATATGGTATAGGGAGTATGCATATCAATTTTCATAAAGAAATTCCTTGGGGAAGTCATCTGATCAAAGGTTGACTTTCTAAACAAGTCAGTGTAAAATCAGGGCATCTGAGGCCCTCAATGACCCAACCAAAGGGTGTTCTTCATCATTTTGATTGTATATGATCTTTATTTGATCATAGGAGATGTTGGAAGTTCACAAAATTGAAGAATTTCAAGTCTTTTGCAAAGTTGACTTTTTGGGAAAGTTTGACTTTTAATGAAATTGCCATTTTAGGAAACTTTTTCAACCTTTACTTTTTGATTCAAAAATGCTTCAAATGGGAAAACTTTGGTCATGAAAGTTGTAGAATGGATCATTCCCTTTTCAAAAAGTACAAGAACATGACCTAATTCATTTTGGATCAAAAGTTATGACTTGTCAAAGTTGGCTAAAATCACAAAATTTCAAAGTTTCTACCAAAGAGGCATTTTGCAAAATGACTTGATCAAGTGTTCTAAAGCTACCAAATGGACTTCTAAACTTCACAACATGATCATATGGCTTCTAAAATTCAGAATGGGCCAAAGAAGTTTGCACTTTGATGCATTGAAACTCATGAAATCTCAAAGGAACCAAAGTGAACCAACTTGCAAAACTCATCATAAGTTACAATCCACTTGCTTGCTGACTTGCTGATCAATCCTAGGGTTCTCCCCACATCATGCTGCGCAGGACACACCTTTTGTCCTCGGCTAGCAAGTAGCCCATGCTTCTCTTACAACAACTTTGACATTTTGGCAACTTGAGCCATACCTATCACAAAAGCACACATCACCTCATCTGACCTATCACCATAGTTTATGCAAATCAAAAGCAAGCCAAAGCATACAAAACACAAGCCTGAAGCACTCTCTAACTCAGCTTGCTCATTTTCACACCATCTTGCAAAAGCATTCGAAACTGATTGCACAAGCTACAAACATACAAACTAACTTCACAAATCAACTCAACACACCTTCCTGGTCACAAAGCACCCATCACCATTGCCTGAAACTCAAAGAATCAAAAACACGATCACCACCTGCCATTGAACAGAACTTCTGCCATCTCTCAAACCATCCATTGTAAACTTCAAACCAGCATTGAAAGCTTCTCAGGGGGTCCAGTGGAGCTGATTGCAAGCAAGAAACCAGCCAGAAAGCACCAGAAACCAAAGCTTCAGTTCAGGTAGTCATCTCAAACTTTTTTTTCCAGAAGCTTCATTTTAAGTTTTTAAAAGCTTCTATGCACTCCTCTGATCATGAATATGTGTTTACTTTTGAAAATGGTTGAGAAACCAGCATGTATGAACTGTCTGAAACTTTTTGCCCTAAGAATGTTTTGATTCGATTTGGCTGTTTAATGAACGAAAAATGATGTTTGATTGAGGGGTTTGATTCGTTTTTGAATGGGGATGAGTTCTGGGCAGTTAGATTTCGTTTTCATTGCGTGTAGAGAGAGATAGAGAAATGAGCTAGCCGGAGAAGACGACCGGAACAGTGGTCTGGTCGCCTGAAAGTCATTAGGGCATAATTAATTAGGGCTAATCATAATTATGTGAATTTGAATCTCAGCCCTTGGATGTGGCGCCAAGTCTACTCCCGCGCGTGTGAGTTCAAACCCTGGCCATTGATTATGTTGACTTTTCCCTTTTTCAGATTTAATTCATTTTATTTTTCATTTAAATGCATTTGTTTTCTCCAATTTATTTAAAATAGCAAAACAATTTTAAAAATTCTGAAATTTTTTGTATAAACTTTTATTAATTTCCAGAAACCAAAAAAAATTTCATTTTTATTTTTCGCATTAAAAAATATTTTTAAATCATTTAAAAGTTTATTTTTAATTAGTTAATGAGAATTAATTAATTAAAAATACTTTTAGGTATTTAAAAATCACCAAAAAATTTATGAAACCTTTAAAATCATTTAGAAACATTGTCCAACACTCAAACCAAATTTCTTTTTTGATCTTGATGCATTTTGACAATTTTCCATGGAATTAATTCAATTTCAAAGCATTATTTTGATCCAATCTTTGAAAATTCACTTCTGCCTAGTTTTTGAGAGTTGGACTTTGGTTCTTTTTGCATTGTGTCTTGCATATCATGTAATTTGTGAGATTAAATTGGCATGATTTGATCTTGCATTTTCAATTTGTTTGACATTTTTCTTGACAAGGTACCCTAAAAACCCTAGAAATCTTAGGAAATTCATAACCCTCATTAGGTTGAGAGTTAGAACCCCTCCTTTGGGCAGTGAGTTTGTGTAGGGTTAGGGTTCCTTGGAGTGCATTTTCAATTTTTTATCATGATGTTTGCTTCTGGTTTTGATTTTTGTTTGTTGCATTGATCATAAACCCTAATTTGGGCTTCCATATGCATCCATATTGCATTTGCTTGCATACCATGACTTGCCATAGTATTTTGTGCATCCATTTGATTCATTTGACATCTTAAGACATATTAGAATCATGTTTGATCATTGAATCTTGTATTTGCCATGTTGTATGCCATTTGCACTTCATAACCTTTCATGTATGATCATGGTTCTTAACTTGCTTCATTTGCATCCATAAGTTTGTATGATCATCCCCATGCTTTGTTTCATGTTTGCATCATCTCATAACATCATTAACATCATGTGTATGCTTCTGGTTTTGATTTGCATCATGTCATTTCATCTCATCTTGCATTGCATTGCATTTCTTTCATTAACTTTTCAGGTGGTAAGTAACCTTGAGAAGTGAATTTGCCTTCACTTCTCACAACTTCTTTTCATCACTCTTATGCATCATTGCTGCATTTTATCTTGTGTTTGAGATTGAGCTTGCTCATTCTTCTTCTTATTACTTTCTTTCCTCAAGTGACTTGACTTCTTGAATGAAGCAAGTTACTTTGCTTTCTCTTTGCTCCTTTCATCTGCTTCCTGGTGGTTCCTCTGAAGATGTCTCTTGTAAACCTCACAAACCTTAGGAACAACCAAGCATGACAATAATTAGGGTTTTTATTAGTCCCCCACTTAGTTTTTACCTTTGTGTCTCATTGAGTCTTCTCTTCTTGTTCCATAATCCAGGACTAAACCCTCAAGGCTTTAAGGCTTTGTGATTAAGCTTATGCCTGCATCCTTCTATTGGGATGGAGTGTATAACTTTAATCCTAAGTGTTAAACCCTTAATGTGTTTAAATCCTTTAATCAATCCATCTAATAATCATCAAGACATCAATCTTGTAACTTGGGCCTTGCATTAGGGTTCTAATTCTTCCTTAATCGGTTAAGAAGGACTAACCCTAGTGTTAATGGACAAGTCCTCCTCAAGTTGTCTTACAAACCATAAAACTCACTTCTTCATCTCACCATTAACTAAAATCCACTTAATAAAGGCTTTGTTTTGTCATGAGTTTAATCCCTAATCATGGATTAAGTTGAGGAGTTTTCCTCAGCTTAAACATTCTCATCTATTATCCTTCTATTAGGATGGTGTAATGAGTCTGTTTAATCCCCGATTATGGCTTAACCTCATTGCTTAACACTAAACAAAAACACCAAAAACATCTAATTAATCACAAGTAGGTTAATGATCTTAATCTTACATCAAAGGTGATTAAGTGTGAGAAACAGACTTCACACTTAAGGTATTCTCATTACCCCTAATCAGAGGGAAGATGTGATGAGTTTACTAATCCATTGATTTAGACTTAAGCTCATTAACTTATGACAAACTTTCAAAAAGCAATAAAAGACTGAAAATACAAAAAAACAAACAATAATCGTCTCCTCCGGGATTCTTTTCTCATCTCATTCACTCATAAACGAGAACTTGCTTCTTCCGTCTAATGCAAGACAGTTAGCACCTGAGCCAGACAGGTCATACACTTGAGCACAGACAAGTAAGCAGTTCACAAGTCAATTCATCTTTCAGTCTCTTTGGGTCGAACTACGGTGTTCTGACTTCCTCATTGCACGAGAGGATACGTAGGCATAACTTAACAGTTATCGAACAAAAGTCTCTGTATATTCCCCCTCCTTTTAGCCTTATTTCTTTAGCCTCATTATCATGAGCATTTCATCTTTGTTCTTACACTGACACTTCACTTATACACTTCACTTCTTTTACACAGACACCTGTACATTTTCTTCCAGTTCTTTTATACACAAATTGCACTGACACTACCCCTTTAAAACACAAACCTTTTAAGCGTGGATCCCGTCGAGTACGACAGACAATCTGGGTGCTAATACCTTCCCAGGTTGTAACCAACCCCATTTCTCAGTCTCTCTGGTTCGCAACCGTCTTATCCATATCTTTCTAGGTCTATGCAGCATTACCTTTCCTTCGGGATAAAAATGCCTAGCTGGCGACTTTATTCATTCCCTGTGAGTTCACTCCTGTGTGTTCTCACACCCCTCCTTTCGCCGACCGTTCGCGTCTGTACCTTTATCTGGGCCATTTCCCATTTATCGGGAGCGACAGCTTGGCGACTCTACTAGGGAACCTTATACTGTAACCAGGGCTTCTGGTTCTTTTTGTGGGTTCCTCCTAGCGCTTGTCTGATTTTTGTTTACTGGGGTGTTAGGTGCTATTTGTGTTTGTATATTTGTTTTATTTATTGCTTTATGTACAGTTTGTTTACTGCTTTCTTTACAGCTTTATATACATCATACTGTCATACTGTTCTGGCTGGATCTGGTTTTGTTGTTTTGGTGGGTGGGTGTTCTATTGAGAGTTTAAGGTCCTATACCTGGGACCTGAGTGACACATAGGCTAGAGTGGTTCATGTTCTTTCCCATTCCATTTCGGTCTGGTGCGAGAATATGAAACACGGTTCAGATATGGGTTTCTTCTTGAGAACTCTGTGCTACAGATTTCCTGTAGTGCTAGGGCTATCTGGGAAGCCTGCTAAGTCTGGATGACCTTTAGTATTGACCTTCAGAAACTGAGGTGAACTAGAGGAGGATCTTTTATGGTTATTGTAAACACTGTACCTCCGGGTTAGAAGTGTTTACACTTCTCATAACTGATCCAAGTCTGAGGATCCTTGTTTTAAAACATCACCTGTGAGGGGGTTGGGCTGTTTACAGGTTTGCAGGTACCCTTGACCTCAGCATACCCTGATACTTTGTTTTGATTAAGAGTACTCCATTTTGGAACAGTTCTTGTGATTTTTAACCCTGGACTTGTGACTCTTTATTTGAGTCCCCCACCTTGGTTACTGGACTTATGAACCTCCATCTGGATTTCTTGAACATACATGGACCTATATCAAGGTAGTTAATCAGATCCAGCTTGATCACAAACCCTTTGCATATCATTTGCATACATCATCATTGCATCATTTGACATTTGTTTATTTGTTTTTCAGGGTATCCATACTATATTTTGGCTTGGTTTTGACCCCTTCATCTGCATAGACTTATCTTCACCAGTATCTGCTACCTGCTTTAGTCACCTGCATCACTAGTCTCAGCCTGTCAAGTGGCCCATCTTCTAGTATCAATCATCATCATCAGCATTTGTTCTTCAGCAACATGGCACCTAAGAAGAGCAACATCTCCTATCATTTCTTTGAGCCTGAGCTAGTTGGCATCAGGAAGGTCCAGGCCCTGATTACTCCAGACCATATACCACTATTCAGAGAACATTATGGAGGAATCCTTGATGTGGTTATGGATTTGGACCCTTCACAGAGGAGCTTGATTCATACTTGCTTGCAGTTCTATGATCCCCCTCTGAGGTGCTTCACCTTCCAGAATTTTCAGTTGGGACCCTTGTTGGAAGAGTATTCATCACTGATTAGTGTACCTATCAGGGGTGGAGTCCCCTTCAACCCTGAGATGGCTTTCCCTAGTAATGAAGAGGTGGCAAAGGCATTATATCTGGAACCAGTTCTGATTGGGCAGAACATGACAGCAAAGGCTGGAATCTCTGGTCTACACCTGGACTTCTTGACCTCTCAGGCTATTCTGAAGGCTTCCTTAGGTGAATGGAAGGCAGTCTGTGCATTATTAGCCCTAAGCATATATGGGGTGATATTATTTGCAGATGAGCCTAAGTTTGTTAGCAAGAATGCAATCCACCTTTTCATTCTAAGGAACCCAGTGCCCACCTTACTGGGAGACTTCTACTACTCTGTCCACCAAAGGAATGAAAAGCAAATGGGAAGATTAGTAAGATGTTGTGCTCCTTTGTTCCATACTTGGCTGCTCAAACATTTCCCAAAGACTGATGCATTCTTGAACCCTCACCAGCAGAAGAACTGGGCTAGGAGACTTGTTGCATTAACCTCAGATGATATCAGGTGGTGCACCCAGAGCACCAAGGGCAGAGACATCATTACTAGTTGTGGGCAATTTCCCAATGTACCTCTGATAGGAGTGAAGGGTTGCATCAACTATAACCCTCTGCTATTCAAAAGACAACTGGGCTATGCATTGGTCCACCCTCCTAGAGTACAAGATCTAGCAGAGACCCTTTATTGTGAGAGCAAGCCTAATCTGGCTATTGTCAGGCAAGCATCTTGGGCTTGGGACAATGTCCAGACTAAAGGGGTAACCATTCTTGGGAGATGCAACAATGTGGCCTCAGCTCAGTATTATGAGTGGTCTCATGCCAGGGCTCAAATTTCTGGGATGCCCTTCACCATTGAAGATGTGCCTGGACCCTCCACAGCACCACCTCCAGCAACTGTCAGCCTGGAAGAGTTTGAGAAGCTCAAAGAGAGGAATGAGAATTTGTCTGAAGCCTTGAAGAGAACCCTCTGGGAGAGAAGTGATGGTCGTCTGGATATTGAGAGGTTAGAAAAGCTAAAGGTGGAGCATCTAGCCAGGATTGAAAAGTCAGAAGACTACATCAAGAAGTCAAGGGCTGGAGAACAGATTTTGAAGAATGCCTGCAAAGAGGCCCAGTTCCAGAGAGCTAGGACTGATCTTTATCTGAAGGAGAGCCAAGCTAGGTGGGTCAGAATCACTGAAGCTCGCACTCAGGAGGATAAGAGAACTCAGGACAAGATTGAGCAGTTGGAGGCTAATGCAAAGGAACAGCAGGAATCCTTATTAGCAGCCCAGAGGGAGATCTCAGAATTGAAACTCATAGCTGGTGTGAAGAGGTCAAAGGACCAGGGCAGACACAAGAAGCTAACTGCAGCTATTGCCACCAGGAATCTTCTCATCAGGAACCTCACAGAGCATCCAGCTGACCCTGTGACTGAAGCACTTCTGAAGGAAGTCCAGGAGGATGAGTTTGGTCTTGGTGTCTGACTTTTTGCTTGTTGTTGCTTTCATTTCTTTGTACTTTTCCTTTTTCATGTTGTATTTTTTGACCCCTCAGAGGGCATGTATTGTAAAAAACAAACTATGTATGTTTTTCCATTTGTAATATATTCATTAGTTTGTTTTATCTGGGTTCTTTTTCTCTCAAGCAACATCAAAAGCATCTTCCTCGGGGGTCTGGAAAGGTCAAAACCAAGTGCCAAGCCGGATACCTTGGAAACAAATAGGCATACTGCATTGCATACTAATTTTTGTTTTTGTTTTGTAGGTTTTTGTTTTGTTGTTACTAACTCTGTTGTGGTTCAGGAACTATTGCTCGACGCCGGGTGTTCCCACTCAACCGTCCACACAGATATCCCACCCGCAAC
This sequence comes from Lathyrus aphaca, assembly GCA_963966055.1. Taxonomy (NCBI): domain Eukaryota; kingdom Viridiplantae; phylum Streptophyta; class Magnoliopsida; order Fabales; family Fabaceae; genus Lathyrus; species Lathyrus aphaca. Next base: position 94,421,678 of record OZ014524.1, read on the forward strand.
AACCTTCCGGGCATACAAATGGACCAAGTACAGCAGGACCTTACAGAGGTCAGGACTCAAATGGCCAATGAGAGACTGGAAAAGAGGAATCAGATGACCCAGTTTATGGAGGTGATGAATGGATTGGCACAGAGCCAAGAAAGATTAAGAGCACTGGTAGAAAGGCAAACCCAGGAGGAACCCCATCTAGGGACTGGAGGGACAAGCAATAATGAGAGGGTTCAGCCTCATGTTAATCCTCCAGTCTATGGACCCCACCTTCATCCAGAGATCAACATACCTGTTAATGTGCAAGGGACTGCCACTGCAGGCAGAGTATTACAAGAAGACCCCCAGGAAGATCAATTTACAGTGATGGGAGCTGGGGATGAAGCCTATGACAAAAGGCTAGATGAGATTGCTGAGAAACTGAGATCCCTGGAGTCCCAGAATTCTTTGGGCTTTGATGTTATGGACATGGGTCTAGTGGACGGGGTCAGGATTCCCCACAAATTTAAACCTCCGTGCTTTGAGAAGTACAACGGAACTTCCTGTCCCCGAACCCATTTACAATCCTTTCTGGGGAGGATGAAGGCATATACCATGGACGAAAAGCTATGGATGTTTTATTTTGAAGATAGCTTAACAGGAGCTTCAAGGGAATGGTACTCTCATTTGACTAGAGCGACCATCAGGTGCTGGAAGGACCTGGCTGAGGCCTTTATCAGACAATACCAGTACAACTTGGATATGGCTCCCAACAGGATCCTCCTGATGGGAATGTCTCAATCATCCAGGGAAAGCTTCCGAGAGTACGCTCAGAGGTGGAGACAGCTTGCCGCGGCTGTCCAGCCACCTATGTCAGAGAGGGAAATGGCTGATATGTTTATGAACACCCTCCAAGGGACATACATTGACAGGCTAGCTGCCTTTTCTTCCACTAGTTTTGCTGATGTAGTCATAGCCGGGGAATGAATTGAGAGCCTATTAAAGATGGGCAAGATTTCTGACAATGGTGCAAGCTCGTCCAGCAACCCCAGAAAACCTTTTGTAGGTCCAAGAAGAACTGGTGAGACCAATGCTGTTCAGGCCAACAGGGGCAGATCACAATATGTTCATAGGTCAGTGACAGCAGTCACCATTCCCTCTCCAATGCCTCAACAGCCAGCTTATCAACCACAGCAACAAACCCATTACCAGCAACAAACTCAGTATCCACCTCAGAGAAATTATAACAACAACAACACCACCAACAACAATCAGCAAAGACCGTATCAACAGAGACCATCTTAGGCCAATAGGGTGATCGATCCGATCCCTATGCCTTATGCTACATTATTGCCACAACTCCTGAAACTCAACCTGGTTGAGCTAAGGACATTGGCGCCTCCAGATCCTGCCAGTCTACCCAGAAATTACGACGCCAACGCCAGATGCGCTTTTCACTCAAATGCACCTGGCCACAGTACAGAGAAGTGCAGAGCTTTGCACATGAAAATACAGGACCTAGTGGATTCCAAGGCCCTAAACTTTGCACCCCCACCAAATGTTAACAAGAACCCTATGCCCAACCACGGTGGACCGAGAATCAATGCTATTGAAGAAGATAAGCCGTCTTACTTGATAACCAGTGTGGGTCAGATCCGGACACCCTTGGTAGAGATTAAAGCTCAACTCCTTGAATGTCAAATGTTCCCGGGATGTGAGCTAGGGTGTGCTCATTGCAACATTTCAGTGAATGGGTGTGATAACTTGAAAGAGGGCATAGATGGTCTCATCCAGAGTGGCCTGCTTCAAATCACAACATCAATACCTACCAATCCAGCAATCTCCTTAACAACAATTCCCGAGTCTTCTACAACTGCAACAACCATTGTTCCAAACAACTCTTCAGTCTCATCAACAAATGCTTCATCTGTCACTTCAACGGACCAAACATCAACAAACATCCCTTCTACAACTTCAGCACCCCTTCATTCAGAATCTCCTACAACAACAACATCCATCCAGTCAACAGTGTCTCCTACAATACCAACAACAAACAATGAAAGTGTCTCAACGGTTACAATTTATTATGATCCTGCAAATGATTCTGCCTACAACTCACAAAATGCCACTCCTACCAGAGCACCAGTCACAATATACTATGATCCACATACTATCACGGTCCCTTCTGCAGCTGCTATCAGTCCAGTCACTATCACAGTGCCTGGGCCAGTACCTTATGAAAGCAGTAATGCCATCCTTTGGCATTACGGCTCCGATCTATGCTGCGAAGGACAGAAAATCACTCTTGAATCATCAACTTCTTCACCACAAATAGACAATGTGGGGGAGGCGGAGGCTTCACTCGAAGCGGACGTCTTTTTGCCCCACAAATCCCAAGACCCATTGCTGAAGCAGAAGCTGCTGCCAAGGCAAAAGGGAAGAGCATGGTGCAAGAAGAACAAGTTGTTAAAGAAGCTTTGAAGACCCCTTTTGATCAAGAGGTTGATGAATTCATGAGAATCATCAAGAAGAGTGATTACAAGATAGTGGACCAGCTTCACCAGACGCCTTCCAAGATCTCCATTCTATCATTGCTTATGTGCTCCGAGGCTCATCGGAACACACTACTAAAAGTCTTGCACGCAGCTTATGTGCCAGAGGAGATTATCGTCAATCAGTTGGAAGCTGTAGTTGGAAATGTTAACGCTAGTCATGGACTAGGATTTACCAACACGGATTTGACAACGGAAGGCCGCAATCACAACAAGGCTTTGCACATTACCTTGGACTGTAAGGGTGCAGTTCTTTCTCATGTATTGGTGGACACAGGGTCATCCCTCAATGTCTTACCTAAAAAAGCCCTTGTGAAGCTGGAGTATGAAGGATTGGCATTACGCCCCAGCAACTTGGTAGTAAGAGCCTTTGACGGTTCTAAGAGATCAGTTCTGGGAGAAATTGAGTTGCCTATAACGATTGGTCCACAGACTTTCAAAACGACCTTCTTCGTGATGGATATACAGCCTGCCTACAGCTGTCTATTGGGTAGGCCATGGATACACGCCGCTGGCGCCGTGACCTCAACCCTTCACCAGAAGTTAAAATTCGAGTGGGAGGGCCAAGTCCTTACTATTTGTGGAGAGGAAGATATTTTTGTTATCCATCTGGCTACATACAAATATATTGAGATGGATGGGGAGATCCACGAGACCATGAGTCAGGGATTTGAGGCCCTGAACATTAACGAAGCATCTGCTATACTTGGGACTTCCATGACATCCTACCAGCAAGCCAGGAAGGTTGTTGAGGAGGGGAATGCTCAAGGCTGGGGCAAGCTGTTGCCTGTGGAGAAGAAAGAGGATAGATTTGGGTTGGGTTACAAACCAACTCAGCAAGATCAACCAGAGGCTGCTAAGAAGCCCATTTTTGTCAGTGGGGGGATGCTCACCCCCGATGCTGTAAACAACTTGGAAGATGAGTCGGAAGATGAGCGCAACCTGGAGAGCTGGATACGTCCAAGGATCCCGGGGGGCCGTATCTCAAACTGGTCTTCCCAGGAAATTATAAGGGTTACTCCTGCAGAGTAATTATTATTTCCTGTATATTTTAAGCATGCATCAAGTCTTGCATCTTGCCCAAGATGACAAGACTCATTTTGTAATCGGGCCATCTGTAATTTTGTGCAAACAGATCAATCAATGATAATCAGACAACTTTTGCAAATGAGTCTTTTTCTTTTCTGCTCACTGTTTTTCCATTTTTCTTTTTGTACAAAATAAATGGCAATGTTTTCAAAATGATAACTTCATTTCACTTTTTCTAAACAAGATTAAAATCAATCACTAAAATGAACGATCTAAACCCTTGCAGAGAGTGCCTTCCAGACCGCACCGACAACAGCACAGCTATGGCTTCGTATGACTTTGACAATCCAATCAATCAAGCTGATGAAGGGGTTGAAGAAGATTATGAGCTTCCTGAAGAGCTAGCCAGGTTGTTAAGGCAAGAGGAGAAGGTTATCACTCCTCATCAGGAGGAGATTGAAACAGTTAATCTTGGTACGGATGAAGACGTGAAAGAGGTTAAGATCGGGGCCTGCTTACGAGACTCAGTGAAAGAGCAACTGATTGACCTGCTTCGTGAATATGCGGATGTGTTTGCTTGGTCTTACCAAGATATGCCAGGATTGGATACCGACATTGTTATGCATAAGCTTCCTTTAAGAGAAGACTGCCCGCCAATAAAACAGAAGTTGCGCCGTACTCGCCCAGATATGGCAATGAAGATAAAGGAAGAGGTACAAAAGCAGTGGGACGCCGGTTTCCTTGCTGTGACTATCTATCCGCCGTGGGTTACTAATATAGTACCTGTGCCTAAGAAAGACGGCAAAGTGAGGATGTGTGTTGACTACCGGGATCTGAACAGAGCCAGCCCAAAAGATGATTTCCCTTTACCTCACATTGATGTATTGGTGGATAATATGGCTCAGTTCTCGGTATTCTCCTTAATGGACGGATTTTCAGGATACAATCAGATCAAAATGTCACCTGAAGACATGGAGAAGACAACTTTCATCACACCCTGGGGCACGTTCTGTTACAAGGTGATGCCATTCGGACTGAAGAATGCAGGTGCAACATATCAACGGGCTATGGTGACATTATTCCACGATATGATCCATAAAGAAATCGAGTGTTATATGGATGACATGATTGCCAAGTCCCTCATAGAAGAAGACCACCTGGTGAATTTGTTGAAATTATTCAAGCGTCTGAGGAAGTACCAACTGAAGCTGAACCCCAACAAGTGCACATTCGGGGTGCGATCTGGTAAGCTGCTGGGTTTTATTGTAAGCGAGAAAGGGATTGAGGTTGACCCTGATAAAGTCAAAGCCATTCAAGAAATTCCTGCACCGAAGTCTGAAAAAGAAGTTCGAGGGTTTCTAGGTAGATTGAACTACATCTCAAGGTTCATATCTCACCTTACAGCAACCTGTGAACCCTTGTTCAAGCTGTTAAGAAAAGAACAGACGGTCAGGTGGAATGAAGACTGCCAGAGGGCTTTTGACAAGATCAAAGAATACCTGCAAGAACCACCAATCCTTATGCCTCCGGTTGAAGGAAGACCTTTGATAATGTACTTGACAGTATTAGAAGAGTCAATGGGGTGTGTGCTGGGCCAGCATGACGAGTCTGGTCGAAAAGAGTATGCAATATACTACCTGAGCAAAAAGTTTCCCGACTGTGAACAACGTTATTCACTGCTCGAGAAAACTTGCTGTGCTTTAGCGTGGACTGCTCGCCGACTGAGACAGTATATGTTGACCCACACTACTTTATTGATATCTAAAATGGACCCAGTCAAGTACATTTTCAAGAAGCCAGCTCTTACCGGACGGGTTGCAAGATGGCAAATGATTCTCACGGAATATGACATTCAGTACACATCTCAGAAAGCCATCAAGGGCAGTGTATTGTCTGAATATCTTGCTGAGCAACCTATTGATGATTACCAGCCTATGAGATTTGACTTCCCTGATGAAGACATCATGTTCATAAAAGCGAAAGATCATGAAGAGCCTGTTCACACTGAAGGGCCTGACCCGGAAGAAGGATGGACTATGATGTTTGACGGGGCTGTTAATATGAATGGTCGTGGTGTTGGTGCAGTACTCATTACGCCTAAGGGAGTTCACATGCCTTTCTCGGCAAAGCTCACCTTCAACTGCACTAACAACGAAGCTGAATACGAAGCTTGTATTATGGGTCTTGAGGAAGCCATTGACCTCAGAATCAAAACATTGACTGTATTCGGAGATTCAGCTCTGGTAGTTAATCAAACCAACGGCAAATGGTACACCCACCAGGATCATCTGATACCTTACAGGGATTATACAAGGAGGCTACTGACTTTCTTTACAACGGTCAAGCTTGAGTATATCCCTCGGGACGAGAATCAGTTTGCAGATGCTCTGGCTACCATTTCATCCATGATCAAAGTTCAAGCTGCCAACTTTGTGCCCCGGATTTCAGTGTCCAGACTCGATAGACCAGCATATGTATTTGCAGCAGATGTTGTCAAAGATGATAAGCCTTGGTTCCATGACATTAAGTGCTTCTTGGAGGATCAAACATACCCACCTGGGGCATCTTCCAATGATAAGAAGACTTTAAGAAGGCTTGTTGGTAGTTTCTTCCTGAATACTGATGGTTCCATGTACAAGAGAAACTTTGATATGGTACTCCTCAGATGCGTTGATAGAACAGAAGCAGACTTGTTGATGCACGAGGTGCACGAGGGATCCTTTGGTACCCATGCAGGAGGACATGCAATGGCTAAGAAATTGCTAAGATCAGGTTATTACTGGATCACAATGGATGCCGACTGTTGTGCCTATGCCAGAAAATACCATAAATGCCAGATTTATGCGGATAAGGTGCATGTGCCTCCCAATCCTCTGAATGTGATGTCTTCACCCTGGCCCTTTGCCATGTGGGGCATTGATATGATTGGCAAGATTGAACCGACTGCTTCAAACGGCCACAGATTCATCCTGGTTGCTATTGACTATTTTACCAAGTGGGTTGAAGCAGCTTCCTATGCAAATGTTACAAGGCAAGTGGTAGCCCAATTTCTGAAGAGAGACATCATCTGTCGATACGGAGTTCCCGAGCGAATCATTACTGATAATGGTTCCAACTTAAACAACAAAATGATGGCAGAGCTATGTCGGGACTTCAAGATCCAACACCATAATTCTTCTCCTTACAGGCCAAAGATGAACGACGCTGTTGAGGCAGCTAACAAGAATATCAAGAAGATTGTGCAGAAGATGGTAGTCACCTACAAAGACTGGCATGAGATGCTGCCGTTCGCCTTGCATGGGTACCGCACGTCAATCAGAACATCCACTGGGGCAACACCTTATCAGCTTGTATATGGTATGGAGGCAGTCCTACCTGTTGAAGTTGAACTACCCTCCCTGCGGGTACTGATGGATGTTAAGCTAAACGAAGCAGAATGGGTCCGATCCCGATACGAACAACTGAGTCTGATTGAAGAGAAAAGATTGGCTGCAATCTGTCATGGGCAGTTGTATCAGAAGAGAATGAAGAAAGCCTTCGATCAGAAAGTCAGGCTCCGAGAGTACCAAGTAGGAGATCTTGTGCTGAAGAGAATCCTCCCTCCTCATACAGACCATAGGGGCAAGTGGACCCCAAACTATGAAGGACCATTTGTAGTCAAGAAAGTTTTCTCCAGTGGAGCACTGATGCTCAGCACTATGGATGGTGAAGACTTCCCGTCCCCTGTGAATTCAGATGCAGTTAAAAAATACTTCGCATAAAAATGACCCGCTGGACATAAAAACAGAATGTAAGTCCAGGCAAAAATAGGGCATCCCGGCGAGTCAAAAATAGAATAAAAGACTCGGGCAAAAATAAGGGAAAATAAGCAAAAATGTACACCCGCTGAGTTGAAAATCCGCATTGGACAACTCAGGCAAAAAAGGGTACCCCGATGGATTGAAAACCCGAAAGGGCGATCCATGCAAAATAAGGGGATAAGCGAACAACTGCATTCTGAATTCGTCTGTATCACTTACAACTTGTTTAGCTTCAAAAGGATCAAGCGCCATTCAGAATCAACCTTCTTCAGAAAGCAAGACGAGAAGAACGTCAAAAGTCATATGAGTCATAGCAGAAGGGGAAGCTCCTTGAAGCGTCGTCAACATTGCCAACATTTTGTTTCTCAATTTGTAACAATCTCCTCATTTTAGGGGATCTGTTTCTCTGACTGTATCTCGCCAATTCAGGGCGTATAAATCAATAAAATCAGATTTTCAGTCATGATTTGTCTCGTACATTTTATTTGCAAAATGTCTGATGTCTATAAGATACTGATTGCATAAATACAGATGCTTCTCTTAAAATACGTGCTTGCAGGAAATATGTTTACTCCCGGGGGTGTCTGAACTCCTATGATGGAATCCGGTAAGGGATACCTCGGGATTACTTGTGCATTTCTCTGACCTTTCAGGGTTGCGGGTATTCAAGACACAACATGGGGCACAAAAGCTTCATCCCAGCAAGCTGACAAATCAGCGCTCACTCAAAGTGTTTTCTCCCCAGCTGAGTGGCCACTCGTTGCTTCGCCCAGCCGAGGTACCAATCATTCTTCTTCCTCAGCTAAGCACAAAAGCCAGGGAACCACTTCCCCACAGAGTCTCAGCCTCTATCCAGAAGAGCAGCACACGAAGGAATCACAACAGAGTGACGAAAGCTTCTACAAATCCCAGCTGGGTCCTTCATTTACGGGAATAGGTCTATCAGTGACCTATTTCCCCAAGCAGAGTCATACATGCTAGATCTACCAACGATCTTATCCCCAGCTGGGATGTCCACTTCAAACAGATCGACCAGAGATCTTCACAACAACAGGATCCGAATCCCGGATTGGTATCTTTGCATAATCATAGCATTCACATCATATTCACCCCACCAAGCGTAGCATTCCGTCTAATACAGAGCATTACGGCAAAAATCAAACATGTTGCATGATCATAAGTCATGGTCTGAATCAAACACTTGTGAATAATGACAATCCATCAATAATATACAGACATGCTCCCCGGATTCCTCAGCAAAGAGCTAAAGTAGTTGCCTTACACCCACAAACACCAGTACATACTCCTGGTGACGCCCGTCCATGTCACATCCCCAGCAGAAAGCCAAAACATCCCCTTTGCACTCACAGATACTTATATATATAACTTTCTTGACACTCGTCCGTGTCACCTTCTCCCAGTATATTTACTCAAACACTTTGAAAAACATATACTTGTTTATAATATACCTCTTGACACTCGTCCGTGTCGCCCTCTCCAGCAGGTTGAACACTCAAATATACACTACTCATAGTTGTTTTACTTATACAGATACTTGTCTGTATCCTGTATACACCATTTATATCCCCACAGATTCGTCACTCGTTCGTGTTCTTTGTTAACCAGTTGGTACTCGTCCGTACCATCATCTCAGAACATGCGTCTAGCGTTTGTTTCTACCTGATACTCATCCGTATCATAGTCTTAAGGATGCTCGTCCACATCTTTAATCCATACACGTGTCAAACACTTACGTCTTCTTGTATTTAGACACTCGCCTGTCTCTACTTTTCCCTAGAAGAGTCCCCTCAGAATCAACACTCGTCCGTGTTCTTTGTTAACCAGTTGATACTCGTCCGTATCATCATCTCTGAACAGGTGTCAGTTTGTTGTTTCTACCCGATACTCGTCCGTATTGTAGTCTTAGGGATGCTCGTCCGCATCTCTAATCTATACACAACACCAAACACTTATACCTTTTATTTCTTGGATATAAACACTCGTCCGTGTTTACTATTCCCCAGTAGATCGCCCGCAAAGCAAATTTCTTTTTCTATCTGACATTCGTCCTATGTCATGATAACCCTTGAGAGCAGCCGTCCCCTGCTAGGTGATCGTCCTTCACCTCTTGATGATCGTCCTTCATCATGCTCGTCCGATGGCCGTCCCCATCGTTGACCTTTTCTATCCGGCATTCGTCCTATGTCGTGATATTTAGCAGCCGTCCCCTGCTAGGTGATCGTCCTTCACCTTTGATGATCGTCATTCATCATTTTATCCGATGGTCGTCCCCATCGTTGATTTTCTTATCTGACATTCGTCCTATGTCATGATAAACCTTGAGAGCAGTCGTCCCCTGCTAGGTGATCGTCCTTCACCTCTTGATGATCGTCCTTCATCATGCTCGTCCGATGGCCGTCCCCATCGTTGACTTTTTATCCGGCATTCGTCCTATATCGCGATACTTTCGGCAGTCGTACCCTGCCAGGTGATCGTCCTTCACCTTAGATGACCGTCCCTCATCTTATCTCCAACAGAGCAGCCGTCCCCTGCCAGGTGATCGTCCTTCACCTTTGATGACCGTACCTCATCATCTGTTTATTTCATTTATTCTTTAACCCGATGGCCGTCCCCGTCGTGGTCCCTTTTCTTTTAGCCCGATGGCCGTCCCCATCGTTGGTTACTTTACTTTATGAACTTGATGGCCGTCCCCATCATTTTTCGTTAATCCCCAGAGAATCTTATAGCTTTACTTGATGGCCGTCCCCATCATAATCTCTTATATCCCCAACATGTCGGTCGTCCACGTCATTGCTTGTTCCCCAGCAGTCGTCCTCTGCTCGACGGTCGTCCTCCGTCGCCCACACTTTAATATACTTTATTTTCTTTTACAATCTATATCCCTTTTCTTCTTCATTCAGTGAGTGCAAATTTTGGACTGTCTTTGATATTCAACCACAAGTTATCTTGTTTGCCTGATAAGCCGTCGCTTACATCCTGCACAGCTAACTCATGTTGAATAGGGGCAGCTGTAAACACCCCAAATTTGCCCTCACCCATTCACACCATGGCTTGTGATATATTCATATGCATAAATTCAATCATAGCATCTCATATTACTTTTCTTGATTCACTGCATTGATTTAAAATCATCTGCATCTAGGGTTTGTGACCTGAGCAATCCAAGAGCTTCTTGAGCCACTCCAAAGGCCATCAATCACTTTAAAGGGGTCCATGTATGTTCAAATATCATATTATATCCTCTCAAAGTCAATAATGTCAAAAAAAATCACAAGAACTGAGAATGGTATGGAAGCAGAGCCAGGCTTAACTGCACAGATGACCTAAAATTAGGGTTTTGGTTTCAGAGGCCATAACTCCAAATTTTTTGGTCATTCTTGTTTCTATTGGTCTCTATATGGTATAGGGAGTATGCATATCAATTTTCATAAAGAAATTCCTTGGGGAAGTCATCTGATCAAAGGTTGACTTTCTAAACAAGTCAGTGTAAAATCAGGGCATCTGAGGCCCTCAATGACCCAACCAAAGGGTGTTCTTCATCATTTTGATTGTATATGATCTTTATTTGATCATAGGAGATGTTGGAAGTTCACAAAAATGAATAATTTCAAGTCTTTTGCAAAGTTGACTTTTTGGGAAAGTTTGACTTTTAATGAAATTGCCATTTTAGGAAACTTTTTCAACCTTTACTTTTTGATTCAAAAATGCTTCAAATGGGAAAACTTTGGTCATGAAAGTTGTAGAATGGATCATTCCCTTTTCAAAAAGTACAAGAACATGACCTAATTCATTTTGGATCAAAAGTTATGGCTTGTCAAAGTTGGCTAAAATCACAAAATTTCAAAGTTTCTACCAAAGAGGCATTTTGCAAAATGACTTGATCAAGTGTTCTAAAGCTACCAAATGGACTTCTAAACTTCACAACATGATCATATGGCTTCTAAAATTCAGAATGGGCCAAAGAAGTTTGCACTTTGATGCATTGAAACTCATGAAATCTCAAAGGAACCAAAGTGAACCAACTTGCAAAACTCATCATAAGTTACAATCCACTTGCTTGCTGACTTGCTGATCAATCCTAGGGTTCTCCCCACATCATGCTGCGCAGGACACACCTTTTGTCCTCGGCTAGCAAGTAGCCCATGCTTCTCTTACAACAACTTTGACATTTTGGCAACTTGAGCCATACCTATCACAAAAGCACACATCACCTCATCTGACCTATCACCATAGTTTATGCAAATCAAAAGCAAGCCAAAGCATACAAAACACAAGCCTGAAGCACTCTCTAACTCAGCTTGCTCATTTTCACACCATCTTGCAAAAGCATTCGAAACTGATTGCACAAGCTACAAACATACAAACTAACTTCACAAATCAACTCAACACACCTTCCTGGTCACAAAGCACCCATCACCATTGCCTGAAACTCAAAGAATCAAAAACACGATCACCACCTGCCATTGAACAGAACTTATGCCATCTCTCAAACCATCCATTGTAAACTTCAAACCAGCATTGAAAGCTTCTCAGGGGGTCCAGTGGAGCTGATTGCAAGCAAGAAACCAGCCAGAAAGCACCAGAAACCAAAGCTTCAGTTCAGGTAGTCATCTCAAACTTTTTTTTCCAGAAGCTTCATTTTAAGTTTTTAAAAGCTTCTATGCACTCCTCTGATCATGAATATGTGTTTACTTTTGAAAATGGTTGCGAAACCAGCATGTATGAACTGTCTGAAACTTTTTGCCCTAAGAATGTTTTGATTCGATTTGGCTGTTTAATGAACGAAAAATGATGTTTGATTGAGGGGTTTGATTCGTTTTTGAATGGGGATGAGTTCTGGGCAGTTAAATTTCGTTTTCATTGCGTGTAGAGAGAGATAGAGAAATGAGCTAGCCGGAGAAGACGACCGGAACAGTGTTCCGGTCGCCTGAAAGTCATTAGGGCATAATTAATTAGGGCTAATCATAATTATGTGAATTTGAATCTCAGCCCTTGGATGTGGCGCCAAGTCTACTCCCGCGCGTGTGAGTTCAAACCCTGGCCATTGATTATGTTGACTTTTCCCTTTTTCAGATTTAATTCATTTTATTTTTCATTTAAATGCATTTGTTTTCTCCAATTTATTTAAAATAGCAAAACAATTTTAAAAATTCTGAAATTTTTTGTATAAACTTTTATTAATTTCCAGAAACCAAAAAAAATTTCATTTTTATTTTTCGCATTAAAAAATATTTTTAAATCATTTAAAAGTTTATTTTTAATTAGTTAATGAGAATTAATTATTTAAAAATACTTTTAGGTATTTAAAAATCACCAAAAAATTTATGAAACCTTTAAAATCATTTAGAAACATTGTCCAACACTCAAACCAAATTTCTTTTTTGATCTTGATGCATTTTGACAATTTTCCATGGAATTAATTCAATTTCAAAGCATTATTTTGATCCAATCTTTGAAAATTCACTTCTGCCTAGTTTTTGAGAGTTGGACTTTGGTTCTTTTTGCATTGTGTCTTGCATATCATGTAATTTGTGAGATTAAATTGGCATGATTTGATCTTGCATTTTCAATTTGTTTGACATTTTTCTTGACAAGGTACCCTAAAAACCCTAGAAATCTTAGGAAATTCATAACCCTCATTAGGTTGAGAGTTAGAACCCCTCCTTTGGGCAGTGAGTTTGTGTAGGGTTAGGGTTCCTTGGAGTGCATTTTCAATTTTTTATCATGATGTTTGCTTCTGGTTTTGATTTTTGTTTGTTGCATTGATCATAAACCCTAATTTGGGCTTCCATATGCATCCATATTGCATTTGCTTGCATACCATGACTTGCCATAGCATTTTGTGCATCCATTTGATTCATTTGACATCTTAAGACATATTAGAATCATGTTTGATCATTGCATCTTGTATTTGCCATGTTGTATGCCATTTGCACTTCATAACCTTTCATGTATGATCATGGTTCTTAACTTGCTTCATTTGCATCCATAAGTTTGTATGATCATCCCCATGCTTTGTTTCATGTTTGCATCATCTCATAGCATCATTAACATCATGTGTATGCTTCTGGTTTTGATTTGCATCATGTCATTTCATCTCATCTTGCATTGTATTGCATTTCTTTCATTAACTTTTCAGGTGGTAAGTAACCTTGAGAAGTGAATTTGCCTTCACTTCTCACAACTTCTTTTCATCACTCTTATGCATCATTGCTGCATTTTATCTTGTGTTTGAGATTGAGCTTGCTCATTCTTCTTCTTATTACTTTCTTTCCTCAAGTGACTTGACTTCTTGAATGAAGCAAGTTACTTTGCTTTCTCTTTGCTCCTTTCATCTGCTTCCTGGTGGTTCCTCTGAAGATGTCTCTTGTAAACCTCACAAACCTTAGGAACAACCAAGCATGACAATAATTAGGGTTTTGATTAGTCCCCCACTTAGTTTTTACCTTTGTGTCTCATTGAGTCTTCTCTTCTTGTTCCATAATCCAGGACTAAACCCTCAAGGCTTTAAGGCTTTGTGATTAAGCTTATGCCTGCATCCTTCTATTGGGATGGAGTGTATAACTTTAATCCTAAGTGTTAAACCCTTAATGTGTTTAAATCCTTTAATCAATCCATCTAATAATCATCAAGACATCAAGCTTGTAACTTGGGCCTTGCATTAGGGTTCTAATTCTTCCTTAATCGGTTAAGAAGGACTAACCCTAGTGTTAATGGACAAGTCCTCCTCAAGTTGTCTTACAAACCATAAAACTCACTTCTTCATCTCACCATTAACTAAAATCCACTTAATAAAGGCTTTGTTTTGTCATGAGTTTAATCCCTAATCATGGATTAAGTTGAGGAGCTTTCCTCAGCTTAAACATTCTCATCTATTATCCTTCTATTAGGATGGTGTAATGAGTCTGTTTAATCCCCGATTATGGCTTAACCTCATTGCTTAACACTAAACAAAAACACCAAAAACATCTAATTAATCACAAGTAGGTTAATGATCTTAATCCTACATCAAAGGTGATTAAGTGTGAGAAACAGACTTCACACTTAAGGTATTCTCATTACCCCTAATCAGAGGGAAGATGTGATGAGTTTACTAATCCATTGATTTAGACTTAAGCTCATTAACTTATGACAAACTTTCAAAAAGCAATAAAAGACTGAAAATACAAAAAAAAAACAAACAATAATCGTCTCCTCCGGGATTCTTTTCTCATCTCATTCACTCATAAACGAGAACTTGCTTCTTCCGTCTAATGCAAGACAGTTAGCACCTGAGCCAGATAGGTCATACACTTGAGCACAGACAAGTAAGCAGTTCACAAGTCAATTCATCTTTCAGTCTCTTTGGGTCGAACTACGGTGTTCTGACTTCCTCATTGCACGAGAGGATACGTAGGCATAACTTAACGGTTATCGAACAAAAGTCTCTGTATATTCCCCCTCCTTTTAGCCTTATTTCTTTAGCCTCATTATCATGAGCATTTCATCTTTGTTCTTACACTGACACTTCACTTATACACTTCACTTCTTTTACACAGACACCTGTACATTTTCTTCCAGCTCTTTTATACACAAATTGCACTGACACTACCCCTTTAAAACACAAACCTTTTAAGCGTGGATCCCGTCGAGTACGACGGACAATCTGAGTGCTAATACCTTCCCAGGTTGTAACCAACCCCCTTTCTCAGTCTCTCTGGTTCGCAACCGTCTTATCCATATCTTTCTAGGTCTATGCAGCATTACCTTTCCTTCGGGATAAAAATGCCTAGCTGGCGACTCTATTCATTCCCTGTGAGTTCACTCCTGTGTGTTCTCACTGAAGGTGCGCAAAACACAAGGAAGGGGGGTTGGAATTGGGTTTTCTGGAATAATAAAAATTAACTTCTAATGACACGTTTAATTTATCCTGGTTCGTTTGAACTCAAACTACGTCCAGTCCACCCGCCAAGGTGATTTTGCCTCTACTGAGGTCTTAATCCACTATTCAATAAGAATACACACAAAGACCTATAGTCAATGTCCTCTTGAGTCTTCTGACTAAACTTAGTCACTCAAGGAATAGAATAACTATTACAAAATTATAATCAAACAGTAACTTAAAATGCTTCTTGATAAGCACGTATCACTAAGTGAAAGTTACAATAATAAGCACAATATGATTTAATTGATTTGCATGAATAATATGAGATGCGTTGTATTGCGTTGCGTTGTTGATTTCTTTAAATGGAGTCCTTTATATAGTTCTTGAGAAAGTAGCCGTTGGAGACATCTTGAATCTAATTAGGATATACTTTAATACCTTAATTTCCTTCCATAAGTAGAGATACTTGTCTTTGTATATTAAAGAAAATATTCTTTAATTAAAGTCTTTAATAAGGATACCAGCATCTAGATCAGAGATAATAAATAAGAGATGCGCAGCCAATGAATATGTAATTTAATGCTGGATTCTCCTTTGAGAGTATCTTCTATAATGGATCTTCTTAGCTCGTACGGTTTACTTAAATGAGATTGTCTTCTACACAAGAGTAATTATATTCATTAGAACTTCTAATATGAAAAGCTTTGTTATCATCAAAACACTTAGAGGTTCAGAACCATAATTGTTCTAACAATCTCCCCCTTTTTGATGATGACAAAACACTTTAAATAAGGAGAATAAAGTTTAATGAATTTAAGTGAACTCCCTTTGATTAGAAGAAAAACTTCTTTCAGATGTTCCATGATTCTTAGCTCCCCCTGAGTTGATTACTTGACCTGCTTCTTTTCATGATAACAACTCAAATAGATTTATTTAGAATTAAATGTAAGAGGCAGATTATGGTAAACTGCTATGGAACAGAATCATTTACGTTTCTCCCCCTTTTTGTCATAATAAAAAAGATTCAGAGCAAGAAAAATATAAGACATAACCAATAGATTAAAAACAATTAGAAGCAAACACAAAAAAACAGTAGCAGTTCAAAGAGTTATGCAGAAGCAGAAGATAAAATAACATAACAGCTAATGCAGAAGATAAAAAAAAATTAGGGGTTCATCTTAGTGACTAAGGTCTCCAACAAAGATTTGATGTCTGATGAAGATTCCACCTGCTTGCTGAGTAATGACTTCATTTCAGCAGTAGTTTCTTCTTGCTTATCCAGACGTTCTTTCCCCAGCTGATTTTCTTTCTTCAATTCTTGTAGAGTTTGCGGAACAAAATTTGTAGCCAGAGGTTCTTCAGTTTCTGGAGCAGCTTGAGTATCAGGTCCATCAGCATTTTCTTCTACAGAAGATACCAAGACCATTTGAAGTGCTGAGAGTTCATCCAGAGGTTCTGACTCTGTCCAGGGCTTGTTATCCAGCAGAAGAGGTTTAGCCTGTTCAACATTTGAGACTACTGCTTGAAGGTACTCACAGAAGTTCTGATGAGCAACATCATAGCAGATGTCCTTAAGTCTTTTGGACTCAGCATTAAACCATTTTCTGAGAGTAGCCCACAGAAAATCAGACTCAGCTGGATCTGTAAGCTCTGAGCATGCAGACTTCAGATCCTCTAACTTTAATTTCAGTCCTGTTTCAAAAGCTAGAAGTAAAGCAGAAATGTCTGTTCTAGTTGGTTTTTGTTTTGGTATGGGTATTGCTCTTTTGTTTGACATGGAGGACAGTTTTTGTAGGGCTTCAAAGTCAATAGATGTTCTGAGAGGATTTTCATTTTCTGTTTCTTCTGGAGTATCAGGAATGTGAATGACAGTAGGTGAGTTTGGTGGTGTAGATATATAAGAGGAAAGTGAGTTTTCTCTAGTGGGAGATATTCTGGGTGGATGTTCAGGAGATGGAAGTGGAACAAAATCTGAGTCTTGAAAATGTTCAAGATCAAGATCTAGAGCATCTTGCAAAGCAGTTTGTGTTTCAGTTGTTGGAGAGCGATCAATATCAGATAGTGGAGTATTATCAATGGGTATGTCAAAGTCAGAAATATTTTGTGGTTGATGGGTTTCAGTTTCTGGTGGATATAAAGATGAGAGGATGGATGCTACGGCAGAAGTCGCAGGGATTTCAGTTTGAATGGGATTAACATTTTGAGGTGGTTCAGAGGCAGGAATCTGTTCAGATGGAATATTAGAAGATGGTTGGCTAGAAGGTAAGGTTCTAGAAGGTAGTTCAGACACTTCTACATTTACTGCTTCTACCACAAAAATGTAATCAGAGTTAGAAGCAGAAGATTTACCTGATGTTCTAGATGATTTTGGCATCTTCTGAGAAGGTTCTTCAGCAGTCTTTCTCTTCTTTAGTCTTAAGGAGGCAACGTCTGGAGCTTTTTGTTTGAGTTCTATTGGCTTGAACTGAGGTTCCATACCTTGACGCTTGCAGATATCCAGATAGTTGATTACAACATCTACAGGTGTATCAGATGAAAAGAGAGGGAAGTCCTCCAATGGAATCCTTCTGGTGCTGATTACTTCTCTAGAATGAAGAACAGGTTCTTGCTGAATAGATGTAATGAACTTCATCTTTTTCAGGTTCTTAGCATTCAGAGGTTTGCCAACATCTGTTTCTAAGAGTTCAGTTTGTTTTAACTCTACTAGGAAGTCTACTAGCTTGTTCTGGCAGAGTATATCAGAAATAATACGTCCAAAGGGAATCCAATCCCTTTTGGTCTTCTCACCATCTCTGATTTCCTTCACACTGACTCTAAGATTCTGGAAGAGAGTGTGTGCAAGGTTGATTTTCTTCTTTTTGGAAATGAAGTAGAGAAGAAATTGTTGGTCCAGGTTGATGTAGTCAGGAGAATTGGTAGGTTTCCTGTGACAGATTGTCCCAAGAATAATTTTTGCCCAAATACGGAGGGGAGTCTTCAAGTCTTTGATTTTGTTGGAGGGTTTTCCAGAGGTAAAAATTTCTTTTGCTATCACAGCAGTATCAGATGCTTTGTCCATGTCACTGCATTTGATACCGTTTCCATCAGCTTCAAGAAGTTTAGCAAGATGGTCTTCAGAGATAACCACCTTTTTCCCAAGCACATGAGAGGTAACCTGTGCGTCATTTGATGATGCATAAACCCAGAATTCTTTGACCAGTTTAGGAAAGACTGGTCCCATTAATCTGTCAAAATACTTTTCCCAGCCCTGAGCTTCAACATGCGGGAGGAGATCAAAACCATTTTCCTTTAAGCTTTCGAAATCCACAAATAACTCACACAGTACTTCCAATTTTTCAGTAGGAGTTGAGAGAGTCTTTTCGGGCTCAACATAGAACACATCAGAAAAATCTTTGCGTTGAGATGATGAAGCCATTAGTTACTAAGATGAAATTTGAGGGTTTAGGGTTTATAAAAAATTTGAGAAGAAGCAAGAAGGAGAGTGAGAAAATTCAGTAAGACTAAGATACGGGTAAAATTTGAAAGTGAGAGAGACACTTGATATAAATAGAAAAATAAAGCATTTAATTAGTTGAGAAATTAGTGGGAAAATTTAAGTTTAAAAACATAATGATTAAAAGCATTAAATGCGCTGACATGGGGTAATGCGTAAACGATTCTGGAACAGTTACCCAAGAGATTTTCTTGCCTTTTTGGTGTCAAACCTAGCCGTATCAGATTCCAGAATCTCAACAGTTATCCTTCTGAGAGAACAGTTGCCAATGCATGTTCTGTCACTATTTAGAATTTGGACACGTGTTTTGATTCTGATGGAAATCCTTAGAGCTTTGTTGACAATTGTTGATTTGAAGATTTGCAACTCTTTCTTCAGCAACAATAGATCCTCCTACAACTGCAACAACCATTGTTCCCACTGATTCATCCACAACTCCAGCAATCACTCCATCCATTATTTCAACAAAGCAGAGTTCAGCTACACTTACTTCTACAACGTCAACACCCATCTTATCAAAGGAATCACCTACAACGCCAACAAACACTAACGAAGATGTCTCAACGGTCACAATCTATTATGACCCGGCAACTGTTCATCCCAACAACAATTTTCAACAACAAACTACAACACCTACTGTCAGATCTCCAGTCACAATCTATTACGACCCGCGTACCATCACAGTTCCTTCCGCTGCAGCAATCAGTCCAGTCACCGTTACGGTACCTGGACCCGTTCCTTATGAAAGCAGTAATGCCATACCTTGGCACTACGGCTCGGATCTCTACTGCGACGGAAAAAAGATCACTCTAGATTCATCAATCTCTTCACCACAAGTTGACAATGTTGGGGGAGGCGGAGGCTTCACCAGAAGCGGACTCCTTTTTGCCTCATAAATACCGAGACCCAATGCTGAAGCAGAGGCTGTTACTAAAGCAAAAGGGAAGATTGTGGTACTCCAAGAGCCAGCTGTTAAAGAAACTCCGAAGACGTCTTTTGACCAAGAGGTGGACGAGTTTATGAGAATAATCAAAAAGAGTGATTACAAAGTCGTGGACCAGCTTCATCAGACGCCCTCCAAAATCTCTATCTTGTCGTTGTTAATGTGTTCCGAAGCTCATAGGAACACACTTTTGAGGGTCCTGCACGCAGCCTACATGCCGAAAGAGATCACGGTTAATCAGCTGGAAACAGTAGTTGCAAATGTTAACACTAGTCATGGACTGGGCTTCACAGATGCTGATTTAACGAAGGAGGGACGCAATCATAACAAGGCTTTACACATCACCTTAGAGTGCAAAGGTGATGTTCTTTCTCATGTGCTGGTAGACACTGGGTCCTCGCTCAATGTCCTCCCAAAGAAAGTCTTGGTGAAGCTGGAATATGATGATTTGGCATTGTGTCCAAGTAACTTGGTGGTAAGAGCGTTTGATGGCTCTAAGATATCAGTGCTTTGAGAGATTGAATTACCCGTGGTGATTGGCCCACAAGTCTTTAAAACTACTTTCTTCGTGATGGACATTCAGCCGACCTACAGCTGTTTGTTGGGTAGACCTTGGATTCACGTCGATGGCGCTGTTACATCTACCCTTCACCAGAAATTAAAATATGAGTGGGAAGGCCAGATCATCACAATCTGCGGGGAGGAAGACATTTTCGTTAGCCAGCTGGCTACTTATAAGTACATTGAGATGGATGGGGAGATCCACGAGACTATGAGCCAGGGGTTTGAGGCCCTTAACGTCAATGAAGAACTGTTGTGTCTGGAACTTCTATCACTTCATATCAGCAAGCCCGGAAGGTTGTTGAAGAGGGTAACGCCAGAGGCTGGGGCAAACTGTTGCCGGTGGAGAAAAAAGAAGACAGATTCGGGTTGGGTTACAAACCAATCTGACAAGATCAATCAGAGGCTGCTAAGGAGCCCAAATTTGTCAGTGGGGGGATGCTCACCCCAGATGTTGTGAACAATCTGGAAGACGAGGAAGAAAGCGACCGCAACCTGGATAATTGGATACGTCCAAGGATCCCGGGGAACCAAGTCTCTAACTGGTCTTCCCAGAAAATTATAAGGTTTACTCCTACAGAGTAATTATTATTTCCTGTCTTTTTAGCATGCATCAAGTCCTGCATCTTGCCCAAGGTGTCAGGACTCATTTTGTAATAGGGCCATATTGTATTTTGTGCAAATGATTAATTAATGAATATCAGGACATCTTTTGCAAACGAGTCTCTTTTTTCGCTCACTGTCTTTTCATTTTTCACTTTTGTACAAAACAATAAAATGGCAATGTTTTCAAAATAAATAACTTCATTTTTTCACTTTTTCTAAACAAGATTAAAACTGATCACTAAAATGAACCAATCTCAACCCTTGCAGAGATTACCCTCCAGATCGCACCGACAACAGTGCTGCTATGACCTTGTATGACTTCGACAATCCGATTAATCAAGCTGATGAAGGGGTTGAAGAAGACTATGAGTTACCTGAAGAGTTAGCCAGGTTGTTGACGCAGGAGGAAAAAGTGATCACTCCTCATCAGGAGGAAGTTGAAACAGTTAATCTTGGTACCGAAGAAGACTTGAAAGAAGTAAAGATCGGGGCCCGTCTGCAAGACTTAGTGTAGGAACAACTTATTGACATGCTTCGAGAGTACGTTGATGTCTTTGCTTGGTCCTATCAAGACATGTCGGGTCTGGATACTGACATTGTGATGCACAAGCTGCCTTTGAAGGAAGATTGTCCTCCAGTGAAGCAGAAGCTACGCTGTACTCGTTCAGATATGGCCATGAAGATTAAATAAGAGGTACAAAAACAGTGGGACGCCAGTTTCCTTGCTATAACTAGTTACCCGCCGTGGGTCGCTAATATTGTACAAGTGCCTGAGAAGGATGGAAAAGTACGGATGTGTGTGGATTACCGGGATCTGAACAGAGCTAGCCCGAAGGATGACTTCCCTTTACCTCACATTGATGTATTGGTCGATAACACGGCTCAGTTCTCGATATTCTCCTTCATGGATGGATTTTCCGGGTATAATCAGATGAGGATGTCACCCGAAGACATGGAGAAAACAACCTTCATCACACCTTGGGGCACTTTCTGTTACAAGGTAATGCCTTTTGGATTAAAGAATGTCGGTGCTACTTATCAGCGGGCTATGGTAACCTCATTCCACGACATGATCCACAAAGAAATTGAATGCTACGTGGATGATATGATTGCCAAGTCCCTTACTGAAGAAGATCATCTAGTAAATCTGCTAAAGTTGTTCAAGCGTCTGAGGAAGTATCAGTTGAAGTTAAACCCCAACAAATGCACATTCGGGGTGCGTTCCGGTAAACTGCTGAGGTTCATTGTAAGTGAAAAGGGAATTGAAGTTGATCCTGACAAAGTCAAAGCCATTCAAGAGATGCCTGCACCTAGGACTGAAAAAGAAGTTCGGGGGTTCTTAGGTAGATTGAACTACATATCAAGGTTCATATCTCATCTTACTGCAACCTGTGAACCCCTGTTCAAATTGTTAAGAAAAGAATAAATGGTCAGGTGGAATGAAGATTGTCAGAAGGCTTTTGACAAAATCAAGGAGTACTTACAAGAACCTCCAGTCCTTATGCCTCCAGTTGAAGGAAGACCTCTAATAATGTACCTGACAGTATTAGAAGGATCAATGGGGTGTGTGTTGGGCCAGCATGACGAGTCTGGTCGAAAAGAGTATGCAATATACTACCTAAGCAAAACGTTTACCGACTGTGGACAACGTTATTCACTGCTCGAGAAAACTTGTTGTGCTTTAGCGTGGGCTGCTCGCCGACTAAGACAGTATATGTTAACTCACACTACCTTGTTGATCTCAAAGATGGATCCAGTCAAGTACATATTCGAGAAGCCAGCACTTACCGGAAGGGTTGCAAGATGGCAAATGATTCTGACAGAGTATGACATTCAGTACACATCTCAAAAGGCCATCAAAGGCAGTGTATTGTCTGACTATCTAGCTGAGCAACCCATTGATGATTACCAACTAATGAGATTTGACTTCCCTGATGAAGACATCATGTTCCTGAAAGCAAAAGATCATGAAGAGCCTGTTCACACTGAAGGGCCTGACCCAGAAGAAGAGTGGACAATGATGTTTGATGGGGTTGTCAATATGAATGGTCGTGGAGTTGGTGCAGTGCTCATTACAACTAAAGGAGTTCATATGCCTTTCTCGGCAAAACTCACCTTTGCATGCACTAACAACGAAGCTGAATACGAAGTGTGTATCATGGGTCTTGAGGAAGCCATTGACCTCAAGATCAAGACTTTAACTGTATTCGGGGATTCAACTTTGGTAATCAATCAGACCAACGGCAAATGGTACACTCATCAAGATCATCTAATTCCATACCGTGACTATACGAGGAGATTATTGACTTTCTTCACAACAGTCAAACTTGAGTATATCCCTCGAGACGAAAATCAGTTCGCAGATGCTTTGGCTACCATTTCCTCCATGATCAAGGTTCAGACTGCAAATTATGTGCCTCGAATCTCAGTATCCAGACTTGACCAACCAACATACGTATTCTCTGTGGACATTGCTAAAGACAACAAGCCTTGGTTCCATGACATCAAATGTTTCTTAGAGGATCAAACATACCCACCTGGGGCATCATCCAATGACAAGAAGACATTAAGAAGGCTGGCTGGTAGTTTCTTCTTGAATGTTGATGGTTAGTTATACAAGAGAAACTTTGACATGGTTCTTCTCAGATGTGTTTACAAGAAAGAAGCAGACTTGCTAATGCACGAGGTGCATGAAGGATCTTTCGGTACCCATGCAGGAGGACACGCAATGGTAAAGAAATTATTACGATTAGGTTACTATTGGATCACAATGGATGCATACTGTTGTGCCTATGCTAGGAAGTGCCACAAATGCCAGATCTACGCAGACAAAGTGCATGTACCTCCGAATCCTTTGAATGTAATGTCTTCACCTTGGCCCTTTGCCATGTGGGGCATTGACATGATTGGAAAGATTGAACCAACTACTTCGAATTGTCATAGATTCATCCTGGTGGCCATTGATTACTTCACCAGATGGGTTGAAGCAACTTCGTATGCAAATGTCACCAGACAAGTGGTAGCCCGATTCCTGAAAAGAGACATCATTTGTCGGTATGGAGTACCCGAGAGATTTATTACTGACAATGGTTCCAATCTGAACAACAAAATGATGGCAAAACTGTGTCGGGACTTCAAGATCCAACATCACAACTCTTCTCCTTACAGGCCAAAGATGAATGGCGTTGTTGAGGCAGCTAACAAGAACATTAAGAAGATTGTGCAAAAGATGGTGGTTACTTATAAAGACTGGCATGAAATGTTACCATTTTCCTTGCATGGGTATCGAACCTCAATCAAAACATCTACTGGGGCAACGGCGTATCAGCTTGTGTATGGTATGGAGGCAGTCCTACCTGTTGAAGTTGAATTACCCTCCTTACGGGTACTGATGGATGTCAAGCTGAATGAAGCAGAATGGGTCCGTTCTCGGTACAATCAATTGAATCTGATCAAAGAAAAGAGATTAGCTGCAATCTGTCATGGGCAGCTATATCAAAAAAGGATGAAGAAAGCCTTCAATCAGAAAGTCAGGCTTCGGGAATACCAAGTAGGAGATCTTGTGCTAAAAAGACTCCTTCCTCCTCATATAGACCACAGGGGCAAGTGGACTCCAAACTACGATGGCCCATTCATAGTAAAGAAAGTTTTTTCTGGTGGAGCACTGATGCTCACTACTATGGATGGTGAAGATTTCCTATCCCCTGTGAATTCAGATGCAGTTAAAAAATACTTCGCGTAAAATGACCCGCTGGACATAAAAACAGAATGTGAGTCCAGGCAAAAATAGGGCATCCCGACGAGTCAAAAACAAAATAAAAGACTCGGGCAAAATAAGGGGGAAAAAAAGTACACCCGTTGAGTTGAAAAGCCGCATTGGACAGCTAAGGCAAAAATGGATATCCCGGTGGATTGAAAACCCGAAAGGGCGGTCCACGCAAAACAAGGGAATAAGCGAACAACTGCATTCTGGATTCGTCTGTATCTCAACAACACGCCAAGCTTCGAAAGGTTAAAGCATCAATCAGAATCAACCTTCTTCAGAAAGCAAGATGAGAAGAACGTCAAGGTCATACGGGTCATAGCAAAGGGAAGCTCACTGAAGCGTCGTCAACATTGCCAGCACCTGTACTTTTTTTCAATTTATAACAATCCCCTCATTCCAGGGGATTTGTTTCTTTGACTGTATTTGCCAATTCAGGGAACCCAGATTAATAAAATCAGAGTTTTCAGTCACGCTTTGTCTTGTACATTTTTGTTTCGTTTGCAAAAAAGTCCAATATCCATAATATTGCATAAAATAGATGCGCCTTTCTAATTACATGCTTGCAGGAAATGTATTTACTTCCAGGAATATCTAACTCCTATGATGGAATCCAGTAAGGGATGCCTCGGGACACTTGTGTGTTTCTTTGTCTTAACAGGATTGCAGGTATTCAATACGCGACGTGGGGCATGCCAAATATATTTCTTCCCCAAACATTATCTGGAATGTTTTTCCCAGCAAAGTTGCCAGGCATCACTTCCCTAACACATCTTCTTCAAGCAGCATCAGAAAATGCTCATTTCCCCAGCTGAGTTGTCAAGTCTTCTCATCCCCAGTCGGGATCTCCATAGAAATTTCTAGGAAGATCGTTCAGTGATCTCTTATCTCCCCAACAGAGTACCAAATTTCCCATCCTCAGCAAAGATAGAGGAATCTTCTCCCCCAAGAGCACCAGGTCTCAAAAGATAAGGGAACCATCTCCCCACAGAGCTCCAGCCTCTCCCAGAAGATCAATGTCTGAAGTTCTTACACAACAAAGTGACGGAAGCTTCCTCATCCCCAACTGGGATATCTCCTCATCGGGTAGATCTATCAGTGATCTACTTCCCCAAGCAGAGATCTTCACCGCAGCGGAATCCGAATCCCAGATCGGCTTTTTTTGCATGATCATAGCATTCGCATCATTTTTCCCCAGAGCGTAGCATTCCGTCTAGTACGGAGCATTATGGCAAAAATCAAACATATTGCATGATCACAAGTCAGGATTGAACCAGTCACCTGTAAATACCAACAATACATCATCAACAATATACAAAATACATCCCTTGCACATAAAAGCCAAAGCGTCCCCTTTGCACTCTCAAATACATATACATGCTCCTTTTGACACTCGTCTGTGTCATCATTCCCCAGTAAAGTCACTAGAACACTTTCTACAAACAAATACTTGTCCATAACATGTTCTTCTCGACACTCGTCCGCGTCATCGCTTTATCCCCAACAGAAAGCCAAAGCATCCCCTTTGCACTCACAAATACATGTTCATATACACTCTCTTGACACCCGTCCGTGTCACCAATCCCCAGCATGGTTGCCCAAACACTTACTGCAAATCAAGTACTTGTTTATAATATACTCCCTTCGACACTCGTTCGTGTCATCCTATCCCCGCAGGTCGCCAGAACACCTTTTGCACTCCCATATGCAAATTTGAGCTCATAACTTATACACTTTCTTTTCTGACACCCGTCTGTGCCAGACTTTCCCCAACAAGATTGAACACCAGTCCGTGTCTTGCTCATACTCCATAATACTTGTTTTTCTTATACAGACACTCGTCTGCTTCTCGTATACTCTTATTCCCCACAGATTCGACACACGTCCGTGTTCTTTGTTAACCAGTTGGTACTCGACCGTATCATCATCTCTGAACACGCGTCAGCATTTGTTTCTACCGATACTCGTCCGTATCACGGTCTTAAGGATGCTCGTCTGCATCTTTAATCTATACACAGTGTCAAAACACTTATACCTTTTTATTTTGGAAAGCGTAAGCACTCGTCCGTGTTTACCATTCCCCAGCGAGTCCCCAACAAAACATCTTTTTTCTATCCGACATTCGTCCTTTGTCATGATACTTTTGGCAGCTGTACCCTGCCAGGTGATCGTCCTTCACCTATGGATGACAGTCCCTCATCCTTTCCCCAGCGGAGTCTCCATATCTGGAACCCCTTTCTATCCGGCATTCGTCCTATGTCGTGATATTTAGCAGATGTCCCCTGCTAGGTGATCGTCCTTCACCTTTTTGATGATCGTCCTTCATCATTTTATCCGATGGCCATCCCCATCGTTGATCTTTGTTATCTGACATTCGTCTTATGTCATGATAAACCCCGAGAGCAGTCGTACCCTGCTAGGTGATCGTCCTTAACCTCTTGATGATCGTCCTTCATCATGCTTATCCGATGGCCGTCCCCATCGTTGACTTTTTCTATTCGACATTCGTCCTATGTCGTGGTAAAGAGCAATCGTCCCCTACTAGGTGATCGTCCTTCACCTTTGATGATCGTCCCTCGTCATTATTTCATTTATTCTTTAACCCGATGGTCGTCCCCGTTGTGGTCCCTTTTCCTTTTCCTAATGATCGTCCTTCATCAGTTTAGCCTGATGGTCGTCCCCATCGTTGTTTACTTTACCTTGTGAACCTGATGGTCATCCCCATCATCACCTTTTCTTTAATCCCCAGATAATCTTGTTTCTTACTTGATGGTCGTCCCCATCATGATCTCTTTATTTCCCCAGCATGACGGTCGTCTCCGTCATCGCTTTATCCCCAGCTGTCGTTCTCTGCTCGAGGGTCGTCCTCTATCGCCCGCACTTTACAAACATACTATACTTTCTTTTACAATTTATATCTCTTTTCTTCTTCTCCCCAGTGAGTGCAAATTTCGGACTGTCTTTGGTATTCAACCACAAGTTATCTTGTTTGTCTGATAAGCCAGGCGCTTACATCCTGCACAGCTAACTCATGCTTGAATAGGGGCAGCTGTAAACACCCCAAATTTGCCCTCACTAAGTTCACACCATGGCTTTTGATCTTTCATATTTACATTAGTTCAAACATATCATATCATATTGCATTTTTGCTTCACTGCATTAGTTCAAGTTCATCTGCATCTAGGGTTTGTGATCTGAGCAATCCATGATTCATCTGAGCTACTCCAAAGGCCATCAATCACTCCAAGAGGGTCCATGTATGTTCAATCATCATTTTATATCCCTCAAAGGTCAAATAAGTCAAAAAATCACAAGAACTAGCAAAGCATGGAAGCAGAGTTAGGGTTTCACTACACAGATGACCTGAAATTAGGGTTTTAGTTTCAGAGGCAATAACTCCAAATTTTTTGGTCATTCTTGTTTCTAATGGTCTCAACATGTTATAAGGATGATGTGTACCAAGTTTGATGAAGAGATTCATTGTGGAAGTCATATGTTCATTGGGTAACTTCTTGAGCAAGTCAGAGCAAAATCAGGGCATCTGAGGCCCCCAACAATGGGACCAAAGTGGATTTTTCATCAAATTGAAGTTATATGATCTTTATTTGATCGTTGAAGTGCTTGTAAGTTCACAAAATTGAAGAAAAGTGAGATAAACCAAAAGTTGCCAAAAATGGAAATGACTTGTAATGTAAACTTTCCATTTTGGGAAAGTTTTTCAACCTCCTCTTTCTCAACCAAAAATGCTTCAAATGAAAAATTGTTGGTCATGAAAGTTGTAGATTGGATCATTCCCTTTTCGAAAAGTACAAGAACAAGTTCTAATTCATTATGGAACTCAAGTTATGGCTTGTCAAAGTTGGCAAAAATCACATAATTTTCAAGAATGCACCAAAGAGGGATTTTTGCAAAACCACTGGCCAAGGCATTTTGTGACTTCAAACACACTTCTAAGCATCATACAAACATTGTGCATTGTCTAAAACTCAGAATTTCCCAAAGAATCTCAAGTTTTCATTCCTTGCCCATGAAGAAATTACAAAGGGGCCAAACTTTCTCAAAATTGCAAAATGACATAGAACCTTTCATCCACTTGTTGAATTGCCTCAAAACCAGTTCTATGGACCTCCTTGATCTCAGCTGCACCAAGACATGCCCTTGTACCATTTCTGTCCCAGCCCATACCTCAAGTACAAACTTTATTGACTTTGAGCAAAAACACCCATACCAATCACCACAGTCCACCACCCACTCTCTGCCCAACCAGGACTCTACAAGCATACTTCAAGGATACATTTTCATAAGACACACAAGCCAAGGGCTCCAAGAACTCAGCATTCCACAAAATCACTCCTCTTGTAAATTCCTTCAAAACTCTCTGCTCATACACTCAAACTCTAAACAAATTTCACCATTCATCTCAAAATCATCCACTGAACAAAAAGCAACCATTAAAACAGCCAAAAACATCCCATAACCAAAACACGATTCTTGGCCAGTTGAAGTGCAATCACACAAACCAGCCAAAACAAACTCCTTCCAAGCCTCAAAGCTTCTTCAGGAAGATCATTGGAGTGAGTTTGCACAAGAGAAGAGGTCCAGAAAGCTCAAAGTTGCAAAGTTCAAGCTCAGGTAACTTCTTCAAACTTTTTTTCCATAAATGCCATTTTAAGTTCTTAGATTGTTCTTCATGCTTTGCTGATCACCATGATATGTTTACTTTTGAGAATGGTTGAGAAATAAGCCTGTATGCGTGTTCTGAAAGTTTTACCATTTTTGAATTTATCTTCGAATCATGAGATTTAACCATTAGAAATTTGTTTTGAGAGTGGATTTGAGTTCAGGAGAGTGAGAGGAGTTGATCTGGAGCTTTAGAGCTCCAGAAATGACCTGGGGGTGAAGTTTTGGGTTTGCTCAGGGAGGGTCTGGCCGGAGAAGATGACCGGAGATCTTCTCCGGCCACCTGAAAGTCATTAAGTGACTAATTAGGGTTAGGGTAAAGTTTAAATTCTGGCCTTTGGATCTTTGGTTCCCGCGTGTGATGGATGGTTTAGATTAGTTCATTTAAGTTTAATCAGGATTAATATATTAATTAATTAGAATTAACTGAGTTTGAATTCTGGCCCTAGGATTACGCGCGTAATCAACATAAATTCCTCATCTTTCAATCTAAGCCATCAGATCATCCTACTTTCATTAATTCTTATTTTTATTTCATTTCTTCTCATTTATTTTGCATCATTTATTTAAAATAGTTAGAAAAACCTAAAAATATTTTCCTTTTGCATTTTCACTTCAAATATTTTTCTCAACCAGAAAAGTTTTTTATTTTTATTTTTTGCATTAAAAAATAATTTTTTAAAACATTTAAATGTTTATTTTAGTTAATTAATGGAAATTAATTAATTAAAATATCATTTAGGTTTCTAAAAATCCCAAAAAAATTCACATTGCATCTTAGGACATTTAAAAACATTGTCAAACTATTCATACAAATTTCTTTTTGGTTTTGAACAATCTTTGACAATTTTCTTGAATTTAGGGTTCATAAAATTCCCATTTTTGAACCCTAACTTCAAGAATTCTTTTCGGCCTAACCATGAATGGTATGACATTGATTCTTTTTGCATTTTTCTTCATATAACATGTAGTATCTAGCATAAGTTTTTCATGAATTTCTTTTGCATTTTTGATTTGATTTGCATTTTTCTTCTTTAGGTACCTTAAAACCCTAGATAACTTAGAAAAATCATAACTTTCTTTATGTTAAGAGTTAGGTCTTCTCCTTTGGGGTGTGATATCATATGGGATTAGGGTTCCTTTGAGTGCATTTTCAATTTTTTATCTTATGTTTTGCTTATGTTTTTGACTTTTGCATCTCATGTTGCATTTAAACCCTAATTTCTCATGTTCATTTGCATACATCTTGCATATGCATTCATTCATGAACTTGCCATGACATTTCATACATTCACATGACTTCTAAGACATCCTAGGACACATTAGAATCATGCTTGTTCATTTG
Source organism: Lathyrus aphaca (assembly GCA_963966055.1). NCBI lineage: Eukaryota > Viridiplantae > Streptophyta > Magnoliopsida > Fabales > Fabaceae > Lathyrus > Lathyrus aphaca. The sequence goes on from OZ014524.1 coordinate 94,452,302, forward strand.
CATACATCTTGCATATGCATTCATTCATGAACTTGCCATGACATTTCATACATTCACATGACTTCTAAGACATCCTAGGACACATTAGAATCATGATTGATCATTTCTTCATCCATTTGCCATGTTATGCATTCATTACATTCCATGAACTTTCATGTGTTTTCATGCTTCCTACATGCTTCATTTGCATTCTCATCTCTTGTAGGATCATCTATAGCTCCTGACATGTCTTTGCATCATCTCATAGCATCATTAACATCATGTTTATACTTCTGGTTTTGGTTTGCATCTTTGCATACATTTCATTTTCATTTCATTCCTTCCTTTATGCTAACCATTTCAGGTGGTAAGTACTTTGAGAAGTGAATTTGCCTTCCCTTCTCATTTGTCTCCTCTTTCTTTTATATACATTCATTTATGCATTTTGCTTTTGCTTTAGAGTGAGCTTGCTTATTCATATTCTTCATTCACTTTCTTTCTTCAAGTAACTTATCTTCTTAAGTGAAGTAAGTTAACTTGTTTCTTCTGCTTCTCCTTCTTTCATTTGTTTCTTCCATTGGTGGCTTCTCGGAAGATCTCTTGCAAGCCTCACAAACCATAGGAACATCCAAGCATGATAATCTTAGGGTTTTGATTAGTCCCACTTTAGTTTTTTACCTTTGTGTCTTCTTTGTGTCTCTCCTCTCATTTCATAATCAGAGACTAAACCTTTAAGGTTTTAAGGCTTTGTGATTAAGGTAATGTCTGCATCCTTATCTTAGGATGGAGTGTATAACTTTAATCCTAAGTGTTAAACCCTTAATGTGTTTAAATCTCTTAATCAATCCATCTTAATAATCACTAAGACAATAGCTTGTAACTTGGGCCTTGCATTAGGGTTCTAATTCTTCCTTAATTGGTTAAGAAGGACTGACCCTAGTGTTAATGGACAAGTCCCCCTCAAGTTGCCTTACAAACCATAAAATCCACTTCTTAATCTTACCATTAACTAAAATATACTTTAATAAAGGCTTGTTTTTTCATGAGGTTAATCCCTAATCATGGATTAAGTTGAGGTATCTTCCTCAGCTTAAGTGTTCTCATCTATTATCCTTCTATTAGGATGGTGTATTGGGTCCATTAAATCTTTGATTATGGCTTAAACTCATTACTTAACACTAAACAAAAACATCAAAAACATCTAAATAATCACAAGTAGGTTAATGATCTTAATCCTCATCATGGTAATTAAGTTTGAGGTGTTTACTTCATACTTAAGGTATTCTCATTACCCCTAATCAAAGGGAGGATGTGATGAGTTTACTAACCCTTGGTTTAGGCTTAAGCTCATTAACTTATGACAAACACAAAAAGCAATAAAAGATTGAAAACATCAAAAACAAACAATAATCGTCTCCTCCGGGATTCTTTTCTCATCATCTTCACTCACAAACGAGAACTTGCTTCTTCCGTCTAATGCAAGACAGTTAGCACCTGAGCCAGACAGGTCATACACTTGAGCATAGACAAGCAAGCAGTTCATCAGTCAATTTACCTTTCAGTCTCTTTGAGTCGAACTACGGTGTTCTGACTTCCTCATTGCACTCGAGGATACGTAGGCATAACTTAACTGTTATCGAAAAAAAGTCTCTTTCTTTCCCCCCCTCTTCCAGCATTATTCTTTAAGCCTCATTCCTGAGCACTTCACTTCACTTTCTTGCACTGACACTTGTACATTCTTTTCCAGCTTTTACACACAGATAGCACAGACACTACCCCTTTAAACACAAACTTTCAAGCGTGGATCCCGTCAAGTACGAAGGACAATTTGGGTGCTAATACCTTCCCAGGTTGTAACCGACCCCATTTCTCAGTTTCTCTAGTTCGCAACCGTCTTATCCATATTTTTCTAGGTTTATGCAGCATTACCTTTCCTTCGGGATAAAAATGCCTAGCTGGCGACTCTTTTCACTTCATTTCATTTTCTCCCTTCGCCGACCGTTCGCGCTTGTACCGAGATGCAAATCTTTGGGAGCGCCACAATCTTATTAGTGTTCTTTTATCCATACTCAAAGCACCTTTTGGGTATTCTTTCTTCTCCAAGTAGCGCTTGATATCATAAAACCATGGCTTGACGTTTGATTCTTCTTCAACAGTCAGACAATGAGCAGGTTCTTCAAAATGCTTGAGATCAATGGAGGGCTGATGATTAGGCCAAATCAGTTGGTACATAGATGCCAGAGTTGCCAGAGCATCAGCCATTTGGTTTTCACTACGAGGCACATGGGTGAAAGTAATATCATTAAACCTAGGGAGTAACTTCAACACATAATCCCGATATGGAATCAGATGATCACGTCTTACTTCCCAATCTCCTGTAGTTTGATATATCACCAGAGCTGAGTCACCATATACATCGAGTGTTTTAATCCTTAGATTAATGGCTTCTTCTAGTCCCATAATGCATGCTTCATATTCATCCACATTATTCGTGCACGGAAAATAAAGCTTAGCTGTAAAAGGTATATGAAAATCCTTAGGAGATGTCAATACTGCCCCAATTTCACAACCACGATCATTAGCAGCACCATCGAACATGAGAGTCCATCGCTCCCCGTGTTCAGGTCCTTCGTCAGGTCCAGGCTCTTCATAATCTCTAACCAACATGATATCCTCGTCCGGAAAGTCAAACTTCAAGGGTTGGTAGTCCTCCACAGGCTGGTGGGCGAGATGATCTGCTAGTATGCTGCCTTTGATGTCCTTTTGAGTGACATATTGGATGTCGTATTCTAACAAAAGCATTTGCCATCGGGCAATCCTGCCAGTGAGAGCTGGTTTCTCAAATATATATTTAAGAGGATCCATCTTGGAAATCAAATATGTCGTATGGGTCAACATATATTGTCTAAGACGTTTGGCAACCCATGCAAGAGCACAACAAGTCTTTTCAAGTGCTGAATACCTCATTTCACAATCGTTGAACTTCTTACTTAAGTAGTAGATGGCATGTTCCTTCTTGCCAGTCTCGTCTTGTTGCCCCAGCACACAACCCATGGACTCGTCAAGAACTGTCATATACATGATGAGAGGCCTTCCGGGTATAGGAGGTATCAATATTGGTGGTTCTTGCAAATATTCCTTAACTCTATCGAAGGCTGCCTGGCATTCATCATCCCACACAATTGCTTGATCTTTTCTCAAAAGTTTAAAGATCGGTTTGCAGGTAGCCGTGAGATGTGAAATAAATCTGGCAATGTAATTCAATCTTCCAAGGAAACCTCTGACTTCCTTTTCAGTTCTTGGCGCAGGCATGTTCTGAATGGCTTTGACTTTGTCAGGATCAACCTCAACCCCCTTCTGACTCACAATGAATCCTAGCAACTTTCCGGATCGAACCCCAAATGTGCACTTATTCGGGTTAAGTCTGAGTTTGAACTCTCTCAATCGTACAAATAACTTTTGCAAGTTAACAACGTGATCCTCTTCTGTTTGGGATTTAGCAATCATATCGTCAACTTAAACTTCAATCTCTTTATGAATCATATCATGAAAGAGCGTTACCATAGCGCGTTGATATTTTGCTCCAGCATTTTTAAGTCCAAATGGTATCACCTTGTAGCAAAAGGTTCCCCACGGGTGGTCTTCTCCATGTCTTCTGGATCCATTTTGATCTGATTGTATCCGGAGAAATCGTCCATAAAAGAGAACAATGAAAACTGAGTTGTGTTATCCACCAATACATCGATATGAGGTAGTGGGAAATCGTCTTTAGGACTAGCTTTATTCAGGTCTCTATAATCGACACACATGCGGACCTTTCCATCTTTCTTTGGAACTGGTACAATGTTGGCGATCCATTGTGGGTATTTAGCTACTGCTAGAAATCCAGCGTCAAATTGCTTTCTTACTTCTTCTCGAATCTTGAGGGCCATGTCCGGACGAGTTCTTCTCAACTTCTGCTTGACTGCCTGACATTCTTCCTTGAGTGGCAACTTGTGTACGACAATATCAGTATTCAGCCCAGGCATATCCTGATATGACCAAGCGAACACATCGGCATACTCATGAAGGAGCTCTATCAGTCTTGCCTTCACTTCAGCTTGCAGAGAGGAACCTATCTTTACTTCTCGTTTATCCTCCTCAGATCCTAGGTTGATAACTTTAATGTCTTCTTGATGCGGCTGGATGACCTTCTCTTCCTGTTTAAGTAGTCGGGCTAGCTCCTCAGGGAGTTCACAATCTTCCTCGCCTTCTTCCTCCATTTGGTTGATCGTACAATCAAAGTCATATAGGACCATAGCGGCATCGTTATCAAGGACCTCAGTGGTGTTTCTGTATGTTTATGATTTATGCATTTATTTTAGAAAGTGTGTGCATTTAAAACATTTCCATTTTATTGTGAAAGAAAAAAAAACGAAAAAAAGAGAACAAATATTGAATGCAAATTGTTGATTTATTATATTGATAATCAAAGTTTTAAAACAATGGTGGCCCGACAACATTCCAATATGCCTTGGACAGAGCATATGGTTTTTTTTTATAAAAAGAAGCAGAATTACTCTTTAGGGTAAATAAACTGAGGAATCTCGACAGTCCTCCAATTCTCTAACTCCTCCCCTGGATTGGCTTGATGAATCCAATTACAAGTCACTTCATGATAGTCTTCGTCCGAGATCATTGTGGCGTGATCTTCAAAGATGTATCCAGCACTTGTAAATGTCTCACTCACCCGAGGAAATTGACCATGCTCTTCATATGCAGAGACCACTGTTGTGTAGGAAGATGGCTGATAACCAATGCCATACATGTCTCTTTTATCTTGCACCTCGACAACTTTGCCCCAGCCCTGTGTGTTTCCATTTTCCAAGACAGCCAAAGCTTCCTTTAGGGATGCCATTGACATTGACGGCTGTTGGCGCTCAGACTTTCATTGTACTACTAGCATACTCACTATTTCAAAAGATTGAAACGGTGTATCAATTGTCTCGCCTTCAACATCAATATACCGGAATGAAGTAAAGTGACTCACCAGTATATCTTCCTCGCCTTCAATCACTACTATTCAGGTCTGCATGGGGAACTTCAGTTTCTGATGAAGAGTAGATGTGACGGCCCCTGCATTGTGAATCCATGGTCTTTCCAAAAGACAGCTATACCCAGGATGGATATCCATTACTTGGAAAGTAATGGTGAAAAATGCTGGTCCTATCTTGATCGGGAGATCCACCTCTCTTATAACCGCACACCTGGAACTATCAAAGGCTTTTACTATCAATGCGCTCGGCTTCATAACCACTCCTTGCACAGGCATTCTTTCCAGCATTATCTTTGGCATCACATTTAAGGAGGAACCAATATCCACCAACACCCTCGACAACAATGTATCCTCACATCTTATAAAGATGTGCAAGGCTTTATTATGATTTTTTTTATCAACAGTGAGCTCATCATCATTAAAACTAAGGAAGTTACCGGTGGTAACACTGGCTATTACATCATCGAATTAGGCTACCGTAATGTCTTTTGTAAAGTGGGATGCACTTAGCACTTTAAGCAAAGATGATCTATGTGCTTCAGAACTGAGTAATAAAGCTAGCATAGATATCTTAGCAGGAGTCTGATTCAGCTGATCGACTACCTTGTAGTCGCTTTTCTTGATAATCCTTAAGAACTCTTCTGCCTCCTTCTGAGTGAATGCAGCTTTTGGAGACGACAGATCTATTGGTGACTCTTGAGGAACAGGAGTGACAACTGGTGCAGCAGTTGTCTTTTGTTTTATATTGGATGACGGCTCTACTGGTCTTGGCGCAAACACTCGTCCACTACGAGTCATCCCACTTGGTCCAGCAATGGATGTTACAGCAGGAATTTCAATATTGATGGGCTGCCTCCTCTGTCCTTGTCTAGCATTCACAGGCTCATAACTTCAAGGTACAACTTGGTTATTCTCCCTAGTGTAGGGATTTGAATACTCCAGAACTATAGGAGTGACATTGTTTGGATTCTGCGGCGCATCATAATACACCTCGATTGTAGCCACCATCCTGCTCTTCTTCTTTCCACGTTTTTAGATCTGTATCAAACCTTGATTGAGGAGTCCTTGCAGACACTCCCTAATATCTTCCTCGGAATGATCAACACCTTCATCCTTCACCAACATCAAACCAGATTTCTCCAATTGTTCTCCAATCTCAGCCATCAGAGTTTGAACGTCTTCTGCCTTCAGGATCAATTCACGCTCGTCTTCCTCTTCCACGACATTAACAGCTGCTCCTCCATGAGGTGGCATGGGGTTGGTCTTGACATTTGGGCCTCTTGGAGTAAAAGTTAGATCCTTTGACTCCACCATATCCTGCACGTGATTCTGGAATGCATAACATTTATCTATAGTATGTCCAGGCGCACCTTTGTGGAACTCACAGGTGGCGTTAGCATCATATTTTGGAGGATAAGGGAAAGTGGCTGGTCTTAAATCCCTCAAAGTCAGTTTTCCGCGTTGGTTCAGCTGATTAAAGATTTCTCGGTAAGGCATGGGGACTGGATCAGTGTGCCTCCTCGGTCTAGGCTGCCTCTGCGCTGGACCATTTTGTTTGTATTGCTTATTAGACTGTTGTACGGGAGCCTGATGATACTGTTGGTGTTGTTGGGCCTGTGGTTGATAGGGAGCTGGTGCAACATTAGCCACATGCCCATAAGACATATTGTACGGAACGCTGGCTCTTCCTCTCATAATAGCATTGGTTTCCCCTTCCCTCTTCTTTTGGAAATTAGGGTAGGGTTTCTTGCCAACATTTGTAGAAGTGGTTGCTCCTTTGCCCTTTTTCAGCTGGCTCTCAATCCTTTCTCCTACAGAGATGATTTCGGAGAAACTAGGAAAACTAGATCCCATCATCCGGTCCATATATTTGTCCTCCAGTGTATTTAAAAACATGTCTGTTAATTCTTTAGGAATCAATGGCGGCTGAACCCGTGCAGCAAGTTCTCTCCACCTTTGTGCGTACTCTTTGAACGACTCGTTATTACGTTGCGTCATGTCTTGCAGTTGAGTGTGATTGGGTGCAAGATTTACATTGTACTGGTAATGTTCAAGGAATGCACGAGAGAGGTCATTCCATGTTTTGACTCGGCCCCTCTCCAACTGGACGTACCACTCCAACGATGCCCCAGACAGGCTATCCTGGAAATAATGAATTAGGAGCTGGTCGTTCCTAGCATACAAAGCCATCTTTCTGTAGTAAGCCTGAAGATGAGTGTGAGGACAACTGTTCCTTTTATACTTATCGGGAAAGTCTGGAGCCCTGAACTTATGCAGGATTACTAATCCTGGCACAAGACACATCTCCTCAGCATCTAGACCCGGAATGGTCTTAATATCCATTGCTTTAAGCTTTTCCTCCATCGAGCGCAACCTCTCTGCCACTGGCTCGATAAGAGCTTCAGTACAGTGAACCGGTGGGTCCGCATAAAAGACATGAGACTGCTCATCCATGTCCTTAAATGACCCATGGTGAGCTGTTAAAGATGATAAGTTGGGTGAATTCGCCCCAGTAAGATTAAAATTCTCCTTGGCATTCCCCGAAGTTCCGGCTTGTCTAGCGAGTTTCTCAGCTTCTTCTTCTCTCATGGCCATAGTGACGACCTCAAGAATTTGGTCTAGCTTTCCTCTGAGCGAATCAATATCAGATCTCATAGCATTCTTCTCCTCTTGGATTTTCTCCAAAGTCATTTTGTAAATCTTTCTAGTCTCGTACCTCTGTCGGAAAATCCGAAAAGTCAGTTTTTCTGTGGAAGGAAGGTAAAGTGTATGTGTTTGTGTTTTTATACAAATGGGACGCATGAATATGCGAGGATGATATGTTTTATGGCTTTTATTTTCAGGGGAATATTCACAAGCATAAAATGATTTATTTTTTCGAGTAGAGCATTCAAAATACTATGAAGACGAAATAAAAGAAAACTCAATGTCTCATTCATTTAATTCAATAAGGTACCGAAATACAACCATTACACTAAGTTCTTTTCAAAATGTAAACAAAAGAAAAGAAAAGAAAAACAAATACAATAATTAAACTGTCGGTTTCCCTGCTTCACATTCTTTCACTTTCTCTTTGAATGCCCTCAACATGGCTTGACACATCTCAAGAAAGTACCCCACAGTTGGGGAGTGACTGTCGTTGTCTTCGAATTCTTCCATCGCCATTGAGAGCCTGAAGGGAAAATCCTTAGCTTGTTGGTTGCACCATTCAATAAGCCTATTAAGCTTACTATGGTACATATTCCTCTCCTCAGTTCGAACATTCACAGCACGCTCATACCTGTCAAAACAATCTTTCACCTTTTTCCTTGCTGCTTCCCAGATGTTGCGGTCTTTGAGAAGACTTTCATATTGGTCCTTCCAGTGTTGAGCGCTTTTTCTGGCGTTGTCAGTTTCTTGGCATTTCAAATTCCAATCCTTCACTGAAAGCTTAGAGACATTCATTGCTTGAATTTTAAGATCATATTCCCGCCTGGAACTTTCTACTTCCTGGTTGAGGGATTCAGTGAGTCTTTTGATCTCTTCCCCAAGCTCATCTTTTACCCTTTTTACCTCTTGGTTAGCGCGGAAGAACCATCCTTCATTATGTGCACTTCGCATGTAAGCTTTGTTCAAATCCTTCTTTAGGTGGCTCACTTGATAACAAGTCTGATCTAAACAACCTTTGACATTAAACTTCTTTCGTTGTTCCTCATCAGCCCTTCCTTGAACAGCTTCAAGTTGAGCAGTCGTGCGAGTAAGATCAAATTTCAAGCCATTCTTCTCATATGTCACCTGTTGCAGCTGCGAAGTAAGTTCCTCATTCTCTTTCCCAAGGCTTTCTATCTTTGCCCTAAGTTCTTCAACTTCTTCATATGACACAGGTACATGCTCAGGAGTAGGAGGTCTAGAAGGAGCCTCCAAGGAGAAAGGGAGTTTGATAAACTTAACTCTTTCTATGACCCACTCTCGATATGGCATTTTGGTCACACCATCCCTCTTTCTTAGCTCAGTACCCTTGGTATGGATCTTTTCCCAAGACTTAACAATCTTATGGAGTAGAGATGGGTCCTTAGTTCCCATGTCATGAAGTATCATCTCTTCTAAGTCTTTGTCATCTGGCTTTCCCAATATAGGGTACTCAAATTGTCGTATAACTAAAACAGGATTATAGTTAATACAACCTTTGGTCCCTATTAATGGCACATTACAAAAACTCCCATAATCCATGATTATCTCTTCAGCATTCAACTTATTAGGATACCAAGTGATGTTTCTATCAGTAAGAGACACCAACTTCCGAGCCCATTCTTTGTCCGTCATATCTGGCACAAATGAATTGCGCTTGAATATGTGTGATGTAAGCCACTTGTAAAGTAAAGGGAAGCAAAATGTCAAAACGGTACCTTTCTTTTCGTGACGGAGATGAAGATTATAAAAAACATCAGCCAAGAGTGGAATAACGGGACTCTGACTCCAGACAGCCCAAAACACACTGACCGCAGTTGCATCAATGAAGTCATCAAAAGTTGGAAAAATTACTAACCCATATATGAGAAGAGCTAGTACGTTCACCAAAGTATCCCAGCGTTTACCCTCAAACAATTTTGTAGCTTCTTTCTCCAAATAAAGCCTTCGGAAACAAAGCAACTCCTTCTTTTCCTTCCAATTATTCTTAGTTGTTGGCACGTCAATCTCAAGTGCCTCAGCTAATTCCTCCACCTTAGGCCATCTACCAATCATAATATAGGGTGCCCTACCCTTTGCAGTGAAACCCATGAACCCTTCGAACTCTTCCAAAGTAGAAGTCAACTGAAAATCTTGAAATAAGAAGCTTCGCATCTGTGGATCATAAAATTGTGCCAAGGCAGTGATAGCTGGCATTTGCACCCTAACAGCAAGGAGGTCAACAATCCGACCGAATCTCACACCCATTATTCCTTTTTGAGTAGCAGGCATACCCTCTAAACATGCCCTAATAACAGTGGTATTTGGTACAAAGGTCTTCAATTGCAGTGGTTTTCTTTTCTCTGAATTCATTGTTACTTTGAATGCAAAACAAACTGCTGATAAATAATTCCCTGAAAATAAATTTATTCGTAAGTCATGATGCTTTATGCAAATGATTATGAATGCTTAGCAACTGGATCCAGGATGACACAAGTAACTCCCAAACCCTCTTAAAATGTAGGTCGCAAGAATTTAGTTTTAGATTCCTTACCCACGAACCTGTTCACAGGGTAGTTTCTATGGTAACAACATCAAGGTACTCAAGGTCACAGACGCTAATCGTATTATCGTCCTGCCACAGGCTAGCTGTATTATGACGATAATAATGATAAGGTCTACCTCAAGTGGAGTTCTCGTGTTAGGCGTACGAAGGGGCGAGCCTTCGGAGACTAACACTACATAACTACCAACATTGAAACTGGTTCTAAAAGTGGGTCCCAGAGTTACAGCCCTTTCATGAATCAAGTCATGTAGCAGGCTAGTTGCGTTATGACGAGATCTATGAATAGGTCTACTCTCTGGAGGATCTTTCATGTTAGGCTTGCAAGGAGCGAGTCCTTGGAGACTAACACTAATGACTACCAAATCTAACTTAGGTGTTCTCTTTTCTTTTTCAAAAGTTCGGTCAAAAAACTTTACTTGTGATGTAGACCCAAGATCCAATAAGCAAGTATAATAATGAGCATTATGATAAAGAAGAAAGCGATAAATAAGCATAAATGATAATAGATAAAGAAGACATGTAGAATAAGTTAGCAAACAAGCGCCAGAATAACCAAGTTAGGCTCGACTCGCTTATGCACAAGGCTAGTCCCCAACAGAGTCGCCATCTGTCGTACCTCGAAAAAATACGATCCTCGCGAAAGACGCGGAAAAACAGACAAACAGAGTCGCCACCTAATTTTAATCTATTCCTAATAAAGGAAAAGGGAAATATAGATAAAACCTATAAAAGAAAGAACTTGGTCGTCGAAACCAGATTCTAGGTTCGGGAGTCGATTACGCAAGAGGAAGGTATTAGCACCTCTTACGTCCATTGTATTCAACGGGAACCTCTTAGTCTAATCTGCGATCGAACGCTAACTTATATTAATGTCTTCTTAATGGTAAACGATATGGAGAATGGCGGTTTTGTTCCTAGGATGCTCGGCAAGGATTGAGATCTGTGTGCCTATGTATTCCCTTGTGCAATGGGAAAGTCAGAGTCTCGTAGTTCGTGGTATTAGGGTTGGTTGGTGCGTTTTAAGAAACGATTATTTAGACCGCATTCTAACTGCTAAGCGTTGGCTTGTCTGCTCGCGATAGGAGGCGGAAGCGCTAGCTTGTTTGCGAGATAGAAAGGATTTAAATAATGATCATTAGAGAAAAATGTGTTTGATTTACTTAATTTTTTAGGAACGAAAGGGTGAATGAACCGCGTCCCGTGGGGCGAGCCTTAGGAGCGTCCATTCAAGAATTCGAGGAATGCTAGACTCCAGAATTCAGTTCTTTCGCTGTTTGATATGTGGATTTAGGTGTTTTAATTATGAAAGGTCGAATGAACCACGTCTCGTGGGGCGAGCCTCAAGAGCGTTCATTCAAGAATTCGAGGAATGCTAGACTCCAGAATTCCATTCTTTCGATATTTGATTTGGAAAATCTTTGATAAAATCGTGTTTGTTTTTATGGTTTTAGGGTTTAGAACTTGATACGGAAATAGGTGCGTTACCTTGATTTAATTTTAAAGTTTGAAAAAAGTTTTAGGAAAGCGAGAATTGTGTAGAAGGCGATCGGATAATGATCGACTTACATGTGTGCATGGATGAAATGTGTAAGGATATTTATTTGGCGTTGGACCAAAGATTTTGTTTGTCTTTAAAATGATTAGTCTTAGGGTGTGTTCGTATTTTACTTAACAATTTATCATCAAAAATGCAAAAAGTAAATCACACTTAGTAAGCACTATATCAAGTTGTAAACAAGAAGGATCGAGCATACACAATTATTCATCACACGCATATAGAATCCATCAAATAGGAAAGATTAATGAATCAAATTAAATAAAGATATTTAATTAGATTAATTAACAAATTAATTGAATCAAATAAAACTAATTAATTAAATTAAATCAACGAAAATGTTTTTGGGATCTCTTTTTATATTAAAAGAAAATAAATCGAAAGATTCGAAAGAAAACAAAATTTAAACAAAATGATTAAGAAAATGCTTTTTTTTATAATTGAAAAAAAAGAATTAATTAATTAAAATCATTTAATAAAATTAATTAATAATTAATTAAATTAAATGAAAAATATTTAATAAAATTAATTGAAAATATTTTTAGGCTTCTTGGATTTTTTTATAAAATAAATAAACAAAACAAAATTAAAATAATTAAAAAGAAAATAAATGTTGAGTTATGGAAATAGAATCAGGGGTTTGAAAATAAATAAAAAAGTCAAGGCCCAAAATGGACTAAGCCCACCCGGAGCTAGGGTTTACCATGGGCTTTAGTCAGTTACAGTTGACTACACAACCAGATCTAGAGCACAGATCTCATCAGGGTATTAAATTGGCTCAGATCTAATGGTTAAGATAAAAGGGTTCACAGTGGGATCAAGGAATGCATACGCGTGGGATTAAATGGAAGAGAGCAACCTCACCAGAACAAGTGTTCAGCGTGAGACACTTATTGCTCAGAAGACCAACCAACAAAAAAATGCAACGTTAAAAAAAACAAGTTATTACATTCAGATTTCTCATTTCAAATCCCTTGCCAAATCCCCTTCTCTCGAGACCTTTCGTTTTCCCTGCAAACAGTCCATCAGAGATGCCAAGATTCGACTGGAGAAAAAATGGTGGCTAGCGACCATCCACGGTGGCGCCAACCCACTTCTTCGTCCACTTACCAAACAAAACCTAACCCTACATCGACGAACCCCACGAGTTCAAATCCGGCCACGATTTCCCCAAATTCTCATTCCAACCCCTTAAATCTCAAAACACAAGTAAAACCTAAATATATCAAGATTTAACGGGAGCAAGCGATTTGAGATTACAAAAGAAACACACGAACGAGATCTACGTTATAGTAAGGAAACAAATGCGAAAGGAGGAAGAAAATACCCAACTCGGCGCAATCCCTGTTGAGTTCAGACGTCGGAAAAATGGTAAGCCCTTCAATTCCTCTCCTCGTTTTCGTTCTGCTTCCTTTGCTTGTTCTTCTCGTCTTCTTCTTTTTTCTTTGTTGTGTTTGCTTGTTGGGAGTTTGTGAATGGCGGTTTAGCTCGAGCTACCTCAAAGTCTCAATGAGAAACTCTGAATAGTTTTCTGGATTCTGAGCTTTTTGTGAATAGGTTTTTTTTGGAGGAATGATTTCAATAAGAGTTTTTTCGTGCGTCACTAATTCCTTTTAGAGTTTTTTTTCTCGTGTCCAATGATTTCTAAATGATCAGCTTTTTATAGGAGAATGTTTGGGACTGATACGTGTGAGTGGGGATGAAAAATCGTGTGTGAAATGTGAGCTGTGAAGATTATAATCCGTTAGAGAATCGTACGAAATTTTTCCGTAGGTATTTTGTTGGATTTCATGGGGACCAATTCTTTGGTGAGTCATTGTTTTGTGTTTGTTTTTAGTGAGCTTCTAGAGTGACTTGTGGTCCCTGATGAATCTGAATTTTATGAGCAAACTATGGAAAAACTTATCCTTTTACTGCTCTGTAACTTGTCATTTTTTACTGCCAATAGATTTTACTTTTTTAACTGCTGCATATTGACTTTTATTGCTGGCTAAATTTGTCCTTGTTTTGATTTTGGGCATGGCCTTGTGAAATTACTAATGCTTTATTCTTCTTTTCATGTACACATGGTTCTTTGAGAGTAATCTTGACTTTGAGCTGTTGTGAGAGAGCTTGATGATGTCTGTTGATAAGGTATGACGGGGACGCTATGATCCATTGGCTTGGAACTTGTTGTGGTCGCTGGCTCTGCACTAAGTCCCTTTTTTTTTGTTCTCGCAGGGGATCAAATTGAATGCGAGAAACTTATCACGATGATGAGGAGGACTAGGGCCAAGGCGTGACGCATTGATGAATCAGGCCTCCCTCGCATATTTGTTGCAGACGACTTTGGATGAAGACAAGTCTACTTATGAAGATAGCAGATCAAAGGATTGGTGTTGTGCTTTTGCTGCAGGGAATTGTCGTAATGGCAGGAATAAGGTTATAGCTTATGGCACCCAATCTAGCATTTGCTTTGAATTTTATGCCATGTGTTATGTTAGCTTGGCAGTTGGATTTTCTTGTTGAATTCCATTGATGTTCATCATAATTGTTACCTTATCTTAACTCACCCTCTTCACTACACTTCAGGTAAAGATCTTGCGACGTTCTCACGACGCCCATACAACATGAAATGATGCTGATCACATGACATCAATAACATGGCTAGCTCAAGTTGTTGAATTGGTCCCCTGCTGAATGGTTTCTTTCCTACATAACATTTTGATTTTGCTTGAAGTGTGATGTTATGATTTATGTGGCAGGTCAGACGTAACAGAAACTGTGACTAGCTATAACTTGCAGTATGAGCATCAGGGGTGGTATGGCTTATAGCAAGATGTTCTTGAATGAAACTAGTTTGGTTTGATGAACACATAGATCTAAACTTATAAGTTCTTTGATTACCATTTAACATTTATTGCAATTTAAAGCTTAGCTTGATGCTTGTTCTAATGATATTACAAACTTGTTGATATTTTGCAGGGTATCTCACACAATACAAGTGGATGAAGAGAGCTGACATGAAAACCGCATTGGTTTGGACGTCACGACATGTGATTTAGTTTGATATCCTCTTGGTAAGACCAATGATTCCAAATATTATAACCTTTTGGTAAGATCAATGATTGGTATCATATCATTCTTTCATACTTGTTTTGATGATGTAACATGGCCCTGTTATGATTTTTCTTCTGAAAACAAATTGCAATTCCGATTTCCCGCTTTGTTTTTTTAATCTGGTTATGATGTTGGTCTCAATTGTGTACAAAACCCTTGTGGAAGTGTTGAACCATAGGCCACACAAAGATCATTGAACCTTGCGAATTTTACAGGAATATGGAGAGAATGTCCTTGTTGGGAATGTGAAGTTGCAAGTTTGGATTGGAGTGTTGTTTCCATTCGGACAACGTGGTTCATAAACTTGTTCTGAATTACTTTCTATAGGAATTGGCTGATAAAATGCATCTGCTGGAAAATTTTGTTCGAGAAACACAACTGAACCTGACATTGATGGTGAATTAATCTTTCTTGTTTTTAATATTTTGCAGGGTATACAACCAATGATAAACATGGTATTGGCTTTGTGTTGGAAATTTGGGTGAGGCTCCCTTCCTCAAATCTCAAATTCACTTGTGGCTGAGACAAATTATGGTCTTCGAATAGCTGATGGGGTGAATTCCCATCCCTTGTTCTCAAACTTGCTTCCGGCTGATCCGAATTCTGCTCCTCTAGTTGTTGCAATTTCCTTAGACTTAAGTTCAAGTAATCATGGTAGAATTAGGACTTTATATTCTTGTAATAAGGAAGAACTTTGTAGAATTTGTGAATTTTAGCTTTGTAACATTGAATGTCATGGTGAACTTTGAACTAATAACAGGTTGTTGTTATATGATTAAAATGTTCATATGACTTTGAATTTGAGTTGTTGTTGCTTTGAATGAGTGTCGCTCCCACCAAAATGACACCTCAGGGGTCAGAAGGGGTACAGACGCGAATGGTCGGCGAAAAGGAGAGAGAACACACAAGGGTGAACTCAGAAAGACAAGAGTCGCCAGCTAGACATTTTTATCCCGAAGGAAGGGTAATGCTGCATAGACCTAGAAAGATATGGATAAGACGGTTGCGAACCAGAGAGACTGAGAAAGGGGGTTGGTTACAACCTGGGAAGGTATTAGCACCCAGATTGTCCGCCGTACTCGACGGGATCCACGCTTAAAAGATTTGTGTTTTAAAGGGGTAGTGTCAGTGCAATTTTTGTATCAAAGCTGGAAAGAATGCAAGTGTCAGTGTAAAAGACATGTGAAGTGTATAAGAGAAGTGTCAGTGTAAGAACAAAAGTGAAGTGCTCAAGACTATGAGGCTTAAAGAATAATGCTGGAAAGAGGGGGGAATATACAGAGACTTTTGTTCGATAACTATTAAGTTATGCCTACGTATCCTCTCGTGCAATGAGGAAGTCAGAACACCGTAGTTCGACTCAAAGAGACTGAAAGGTAAATTGACTTGTGAACTGCTTACTTGTCTATGCTCAAGTGTATGACCTGTCTGGCTCAGGTGCTAACTGTCTTGCATTAGACGGAAGAAGCAAGTTCTCGTTTGTGAATGAGTGTGATGAGAAAAGAATCCCGGAGGAGACGATTATTGTGTTTTTGAGTTTTCAGTCTTTTATTGCTTTTGGACATGTGTCATAAGTTAATGAGATTAAGCCTAAACCAATGGGTTAGTAAACTCATCACATCCTCCCTCTGATTAGGGGTAATGAGAATACCTTAAGTGTGAAGTCAGTATCTCACACTTAATCACCATGATGTAGGATTAAGATCATTAACCTACTTGTGATTATTTAGATATTTTTGGAGTTTTTGTTTAGTGTTAAGTAATGAGATTAAGCCATAATCAAGGATCTAATGGACTCATTACACCATCCTAATAGAAGGATAATAGATGAGAACATTTAA
Source organism: Lathyrus aphaca (assembly GCA_963966055.1). Classification (NCBI taxonomy): domain Eukaryota; kingdom Viridiplantae; phylum Streptophyta; class Magnoliopsida; order Fabales; family Fabaceae; genus Lathyrus; species Lathyrus aphaca. The sequence continues at coordinate 94,469,023 of OZ014524.1, forward strand.
GCTGAGAAAGACTCCTCAACTTGATCCATGATTAGGGATTAACCTCATGACAAAACAAAGCCTTTATTAGATGGATTTTAGTTAATGATAAGATGAAGAAGTGATTTTTATGGTTTGTAAGACAACTTGAGGGGGACTTGTCCATTAACACTAGGGTTAGTCCTTCTTAACCAATTAAGGAAGAATTAGAACCCTAATGCAAGGCCCAAGTTACAAGCTTAATGTCTTGATGATTATTAGATGAATTGATTAAAGGATTTAAACACATTAAGAGTTTAACACTTAGGATTAAAGTTATACACTCCATCCTAATAGAAGGATGCAGGCATAAGCTTAATCACAAAGCCTTAAAGCCTTTAGGGTTTAGTCCTTGATTATGAGATGAGAGGAGAAGACTCAAAGATGACACAAAGGTAAAAGCTAAATGGGGGACTAAACAAAACCCTAATTGTGATCATGCTTGGAAGTCCTAGGGTTTATGAGGCTTAAGAAATAAATCTTCAAAGAACCACCAAGGAGAGAAGCAGGTGAAAGGAGGAAGGAGCAGAGAGAAACAAAACAACTTGCTTCACTTAAGAAGACAAGTTGCTTGAAGAAAGAAAGGAAGATGAACAAGAATGAGCAAGCTCAATCCAATACACATACAAAAATGCAGCAAGGGAAGTGTTAAAGAGATGAAAAGAGAACATGAGAAGTGAAGGCAAATTCACTTCTCAAACAACTTACCACCTGAAAAGTTAGTGAAAGAAAATGAAATGCAATGCAAATGAGATGCAATGACATGATGCAAACCAAAACCAGAAGCATGAGTATGATGTTAATGATGCTAAGAGATGATGCAAACATGAGGCAAGGCATGAGAATGATCATACAAACACATGGATGCAAGAGAAGCATGCTTTGAACCATGAATGTTCATGAAAAGTTATGAAATGCAAATGACATACAACATGGCAAATGAATGATTCAATGATCAAACATGATTCTAATATGTCCTAAGATGTATCATGAATCAAATGAATGCACAAAATGTCATGGCAAGTCAATGAATGCAAGCAAATGAGAAATGGATGCAAAGGAAGGCATAAATTAGGGTTTATGATTAACACACAAAGCAAAATCCAAAACCAGAAGCAAGAGACATGATAAAAATTTGAAAATGCAATCAAAGATACTCTAAGCCTATACAAACTCATTGCCCAAAGGAGAGGACCCAACTCTTAACCTATTGAAAGTTATGAATCTCCTAAGATTGCTAGGGTTTTAAGGTACCTCATCAAGAAAAATGCTAAACAAAATGAAAATGCAAGATCAAATCAAGCCAATTTTATCCTATAAACTACATGCTGAACAAGAGACAATGCAAAAAGAATCATCATCCAACTCTCAATGGTTAGGCAGAAAAGAATTTTCAAAGTTTGAACCAAAATATTACCTCAAAATGAATTTAATTCCATTGGAAATTATCAAAAGGTATCAAGAACAAAAAAGAAATTTGGTTTGAGAGTTGGACAATGTTTCTAAATGTTTCTAAATGCAATGTGATTTTTTTTTGTAATTTTTAAATACCTAAATGTATTTTTAATTAATTAATTCTCATTAATTAATTAAAAATAAACATTTAAATGATTTAAAAATAATTTTTAATGTAAAAAATAAAATAGAAATCATTTTCTGATTGAGAAAAATATTTGAAACAAAAATGCAAAAGGAAATATTTTTGGGATTTTTCTAACTATTTTAAAATAAATATGAAAGAAAATGCAAGAAAAATGAAATTAAAATTGATTTTAATGGGAAGTCAACAGATCCAGTGGCTGATATTCAAACTGAACGCGCGGGAGTTGACTGGCGCGCTATCCTACGGCTGGCATTTGAACTGACTGGATTAATATAAAAACCTGATTAATTAACTAATGACGTGGATTAGGGTTTTAATGAAACAATCCAGGCGATCAAAACGCGCGGGAGTCAAACAAAGTCAACCAAATCTACGCTCCACATTCAAACTCCCATTAATGACGTAATTAGGGCTTAATGACTCTCAGGTGGCCGGAAATGACCTCCGGTCATCTTCTCCGGCCACATGTCTCCCTGAAAATTGCTAGCTCACTCCCCAGGTCCCTAAAACCTAATCTCTCTGCCCAGAATCCATCCCCAAACATCATAGAGCAAGAATCAACAATCAAAACACATTTATTTTTCATATCAAAGCTGAATCGAAGCAAAATGCATTTAGGTCAAAAAAGTTTCAGAAGCTTCATACATACTCAATACTCAATCATTTTCGAAACAAAACATATCAACATGATCAGTGAAGCATAGAGAATCATTTAGGAACTTAAAAACATGTTTCTGGAAAAAAAGTTCTTGAGCTCACCTGAACTGGAACTTTGATCTTTGGAACTTTCTGGCTGCCCCTTTTATCCAAAACGCCTCTAATGGACTTCCTGAGAAGCTTGCAATGCTTGGTTGGAATTTCTTTTGGCTGGTTTGAGAGATTGAGTGAGTTCTGTTCAGAGAGGGGAGGAAATCGTGTTTTGATTTCAGGGAGTTTCAGGGCAAGGTGAAGGGCCAGGGGTGATCAATGGAACATGCTGAGATGTTCTATGAAGTTTGTTTTTGTGTTTGGAGGCTGTGTTGTGTGATTCGAAGCAAATTGCATAAGAGGTGAATTTCTTGAACTATGGCTTGGAGTGTGTTTCAGCATGAGTTGTTGTGTGTTATGGCTTGTCTTTGGTCCACTTATCACTCATGGATAGGTCTGTGGAGTGGTTGTGCCCTATTGTGATTGGTATGGGTCTTTTGCAAAAAAGTCAAGCTTTGTGTAAGAGAGGTATGGGCCAATAGTTAGCCAAGGACAAGAGGGGTGTCCTGCGCAGCAAGAAGTGTGGAGAGCCCTAGGATCAGTTTTGAAGCCAGCCAGCAAATGGATTAGGGTTTGAAGGATGTTTTGCAACTTTGTTCCACTTTGCCCCTTTTGAAATTTCTTGATCCACAAGTCATGAAAATGAGTAAACTTTTGATGCAATCTGATCTTTAGGCCTTGGTTTATGTTTGTACAAAGGTTATAAGTCCATTTGAAAGCTCAATTTGTCTTGGCAAGTGGTTTTGGAACTTTGCCTCTTTGGTAGAAAACTTGAAATTATGTGATTTTTCCCAACTTTGACAAGCCATAACTTTTGATCCAAAATGAATTAGAATGAGTTCTTGTACTTTTTGAAAAGGGAAAGATCCATTCTACGACTTTCATGACCAAAGTTTTCTCATTTGAGGCATTTTTGAATCAAAAAGAAAGGTTTGAAAAAGTTTCCCAAAATGGCAAGTTTCCATTACAAGTCATTTTCCCAAAAAGGCAACTTTGCAAATGGCTTGAAATTCTTCAATTTTGTGAACTTCCAACATCTTCTATGACCAAATAAAGATCATACACATTCAAAATGATGAAGAACACCCTTTGGTTGGGTCATTGGGGGCCTCAGATGCCCTGATTTCACATTGACTTGCTCAAGAAGTCAACTCTTGATCAGATGACTTCCCCATGGAATTTCTTCATGAAAATTGATATGCATGATCCCTATACCATATAGAGACCAATAGAAACAAGAATGACCAAAAAAATTGGAGTTATGGCCTTTGAAACCAAAACCCTAATTCTAGGTCATCTGTGCAGTTAAACCTGGCTCTGCTTCCATGCCATTCTCAGTTCTTGTGATTCTTTGATTTCCTTGACTTTGTGGGGATACAATATGATGCTTGAACATACATGGACCCCTTTGAAGTGATTGATGACCTTTGGAGTGGCTCAAATGGCTCTTGGATTGCTCAGATCACAAACCCTAGATGCAGATGACTTAGAATCAATGCAGTGAATCAAAAATGCAATATGAGATGGTATGATTTGAACTTATGCATATGAAATGATCACAATCCATGGTGTGAATGGGTGAGGGCAAATTTGGGGTGTTTACAATGAGCTTGTCAGGGAAGAGTAATTCTTTGAAGCTCATTTTATGAGGTTTGGGCTTTATGATACATTTGCAGCATAACCTGACCTTTTGCTTTGTAATTTCTTCATTTATCCAAGTGGTATTAGATGGACTTTCACCATTTGTAGCATGACGTGAAAAAAATTAGCATGAGTCGAGTTTTATAATACCATTCCTATGGACTTTAACTAACTTCTCATGATTTGTAAGCAATTCATTTAAGAACATATCTTGGAATTAACTTGGGATATGGCCTTACTTGAAACAAGTTTGACCATGATTTTTTTAAAGTCCTGAACCATAACCTTGAAAATAAACTGACAACTACAACTTGAAAGCTATTTGTGAATAATTGGAATTGTGAATCACAATCATTGACAATTCCACTTTGAGAAACCATGAATCAAAGTCTCAACACGTCTTGAAGTCCATTTCGAACATAGTCTTGAAGTGCCTTAAAAAACCGCCCTTTTAAAATAATGACCCAAACACCAATGAGATACCACTTGCTTTATCCACGGTTCAAAATATACTTTAGGACCCCTCTTGAAAATGGACCATGTCTTAAAATCTGGGTCCAAAGTCATCTTGAGAAAAGCTTGGCAAATACTCTGAAACATATAGTCCCAATATTACTTTGAAACCCTAGAATCAACAATAATTAATCCTGCCCTGAATTCAATGCACCTACACAAACTTGTTAGTTCACAATAAACATCAATAAGACTTAATTCTCAGAAGATCTTGGCCAAAGGTCAGATGATATTTTAGAGATAAATTTGAAAAATAAGGTAGGACAAATTTGGGGTATGATAGTATACCCACGTAGAAGAAGTTACAACACAAGAAAGTTACAAAAACGGAAGTTTTCAGATAAAACTGCTAAAAAACAATTACTTAGCACTATCCCACTGGGCGTGCCAATTTGTTTACTTCCAAAATTGGTAAACAAGCGTTGGTCCTCCAAAGATACCTAGAATGACCTTGGTTACTCGCAGGATCGACCAGATTGATCCTAGGACATGTGTTAAGTTTTGGTCGTTTGCGTAATCGCAATGTTTTTGGGAAAATGTCTAGGAATCTTGCAACAAGACTCAAAGATGGTTTTGAACAAAGAAAATAAAGTAAAAGACAAAAACTTTTAAAAATAAAGGAATGTAAAAAGACAAGACTTGAAATATAAAAGAAAGTAAAGACAATGCTTGAAATGTAAATGAATTTTAAAGACAAAACAAGGAATATAAAGATGCTTGAATTGTAAAGAAACGTAGTAAAATGCATGAAAAGTAAATTGCTTGGAAATGTAAATAGGGCTTTAATGTAAAAGTTTGCAGAAAGTAAATGACTTCAAAGATAAAAGACTTGAAAGTAAAATACTTGAAAGTAAATTTGACATTAAAGATAAAATTGACTTGAAGATAAATTTGAAGGTGCTTCAATCACGTACATTTTCACTGCACTCGTTTCTCTACACGCAGATACTTTTAGTCTACGAAGTTACTAGTACATATGATTTTCACACAATTATTCACATACTAAATGTAGCTATTTATATACATTAAGAAGTAACCGTTTTCGACGGTTTCTTCCTAATACTATCCTAGGATGGTGACACTTGTCCCACTAATTGTTGTAGAAGCTTCATTTTGTGCCACTTGTCTCTGTATTTGAACTGAAGATCACCCACCTTCCCTCCAAGTTGGAACGTGTGAAGACCATTGGTAACTTCTATCTTTGTCGAACATGCCCTTGGTCGAAATCCTCTCAACACTTAGAAAATAATTCAAACTTAGAACTTCACTAAGTATGAAGATAGTAGGTGGGTCCCTTCGACTGTCATCCTTTATTAAGTAAGGTCAAAGACCTCTTTTTAGCTCATAATATAATAACTCATTTATTAAGGAAAAATAACTTCATTAATTGCTAGCGTCGAAATTTTGGGATAACAATCCAAAACTTCATTGCTCACTATCTCCGCGAAGGATCTGGTTCCATCAATCACTCTTGGAAACGGCCTACCATACAGAAACTTAGGATGATCCGCTCGAATCGACCCACTGTTTCCACCTGCGTTCGGAAAACGTTTACCACCAAAAGAAGACTTTGTTGAGCCCCTCTCAAACCTAGGGGGATTAGCATGAATTTTTCTTCCATCAATAACCATATCTTCCAACTTAACTCCCAACAGTCTAACATCCTCAACTTCTCTAAACCTCACGAAACCGAAACGTTTACCGTGTTTGTTACGCCTCAGAGAAATGACTACCTCTACCACATTTCATATACAACCGAAGAGAACATGAATGTCTCTAGCTCTGATTCTATCCGGAAACTCATAAAAGAAATGGGAGCAGAGAGAATCCTTCTCCTCCTTGCTCACGCCTCCTCCTCCGTAAGGAAAAACATCCCATTTTAAAAGCGGTTTCCTACGATTGACCACCGTCCATCCATTCAACTTCTTCAAATTACTCATGGAGAAACAACCCAAAACTATCAACCACTGCCAAGGCCCCTAGCCCTAAGGTTAGGAGTTTAAACCAAAAACAAGAATGACAATTCTAAGCTTAATCCAGGAGCCTGAGCAAGAATGGAGCCTTCAGACAGCTTCAACAATGGTGCTTGACATATATCTTCTTGTTCTTTTCTACCAGTATAGTATTAGCAACTTATTATTAATACAAATATATTTAAAAATATAAAGAAATATTGTGGCGAAAGATTATATTTTATTTTTGTCTAATCTTATTTGTGTATAATAAATAAGAAATTATTATTAAAAACTAATGAGAATTATTATTAATAAAAATCTTATAAAACATTAAAACAAACAAACCAATCAAACTGTATTGTTTTAGTTTGCTTTGATTGGATTTTAATTTTAAAAATCAATCAAATCACATAATTTTTTCTTTTCCCATAGGAATTTTAACAACAAAATCGTTGAATGTGTACCATAAAGTTACTATCACACTATTTAAAAAAGAAAGAAAAAAAAAGAAACACACATGCCCTCATACCAGTGGACATGGCTCCGTGGAGCCAAACGACCTTCCCTTAAACAACTAACCAAACCCTCAGCGAGAGCTCCTTTCAATCTCTAGAGGAGTGGTAGTACTAGTGAGTGTAACAATAAGGTTTGTAGCACAGTTATTTCAATGTCCAATGCTTGCAGAGCTAGCTATATATGATGAATTACAAAAGTGGTAGCAGCAGAAGCTATATAGTAATCATTCCCTCTTCTTCTCTGGTCTTGTTTGCGTGTAGAAGTAGGTGTAGAAAGAAACAATCCATTGCCACGTACAAATCCTAGTTATCGAAAAACTGTTCAGATGCTTAGACAAAAAGAAACAACAGAGAAGAAAAGTGTAAACACATCATAACGTACCTCGGAAAAGAGCGACACTCAAATCTAATCTAACCAATTTCTCTTTTTTTATGTTTTCATCTCAAACAAGTAAAGGAGGAGTTCACCAATAAAACCATGGAAAAACAAATACATACTACATGGCTAGTGGTGAAAATAAAATGAGTACGTAGCAATAATAATACCTACTCTATTTCTAACCATTATTGTCTCATATGGATACGCCATTTTATTTAACTTTTTCATTTTATTTTTCTCATTTTAAGTACTAATACTTGAAAGTTAGAATTTTTTTTTAAATAACCTAGTTTATTAAATTAAATACCAAAATAACATATCTTACAAATAAATTACCAAATTAACCTAATTTGCAAATGTGGCGAATATGTATAAAATTAGGAGCAATTCGTTATATGTGATGACAATATGCATCTTTATATTTATTCACAATTCCATTTGGCGAATGTATGTCAGTACATAAAGGAATTCACCATTTGATTTGGCGGATGTATACAAAGTGGTTTGTTTTTAAATTTTCCTAAAGCTTTCCCAATAATTGATATATATATATATATATATATATATATATATATATATATATATATATATATATATATATATATATATATATATATATATATATATATATATATATATATTATAGAAAATAATTGGATTGATATTAGAATACTGATTGTTATTTAATGAATTAATTTTATAAATGAAAATAATATTTCTATTTTGAATTTAAAATTAATTTTAATTAATTTTAAAATCTCTAGAGGTAGAATTTGTATTAATATTAATATATGAATTATTATTATTATTATTATTATTATTTTAATATTATTTTCCAATTAATCTAAATTAGTATATATATGTATCCTTTATATTATAAATCATGTACCATTCATGTACCATTTATATTAATTTATTTTGGTTTATGTACCATTTATGTACCATTTATATTAATTTATTTTGGTTTATATTAATTTATTTTGGTCTTGTATTCTTAATGATTTCTATGATTTTTAACCGTGTAAATTTTTACATACATATATTTTTAAATATTGAAAATATATGATATTTATCACGATTAATGAAATTGATATCATAGGTAATAGTTGTAGATATTTTAATGGGTTGGTTTTATAAATAGAAATAATATATAAGAAGTAAAAATTAACTCTAGAATCTTTAAAGGTAATATTTGTACTAATATTAATATGATTTTGGTTAAAATTATTATTATTATTATTATTATTATTATTATTATTATGTTCAATTAATCTAAATTAGTATGTCCCAATTAAAATATTGAAGAAGAAATACAGTTTTTATAATTCCAATTTTTTAATTAATGGATTGCCTTTGTTATTAAAGAGTTTAGAAACAACATTTAAAGAGTCTGTTTCTATTTATTTTTTTACAACAATTGAGAAAATATTAAACAATATTTATTTCTATCAATTTTATTTATTTATAATATTTTTTAAAATATTTAATATATTAATTACAATAAAAAAACACTACTAAAATATAAATAATATTATTATTTTTTAAATTTTTTTTAAAATTATTTTAATTTATGGTAATATTTTAATATTACTTTGTAGTCATTATTTATACCCTTTATATAAATTTAATTTTGTTTTGTTTTCTTAATGATGACTACTATTTGTATAATTTTATATGCATGACATTTTACAAGGCTAATATTTATGTTTAATCATCGCTTCTTTCCATTACATCAAATCTCTCAATCTCAATTATTTTTCTATCTTTTTAAATAGTGAGAAAATGGAATATTTATCACGGATTAATGAAATTGATATTAGAATAATTATTGTTATTTAATGGGTTGATTTTATAAATGAAAATGATATTTAACATCGAAGAAGTTAAATCATATTCTTAAAATAAACTATGAAACTAAACCATATTCTTAAAATAACATCATTATCTAATATTAATATATTTTTTATCACATTTATATATATGTTGGATTATATTATAATAGGTCATTTAATTATTATTATTTTTGTCTCTCGACTTATATAGAAGTTATAAGTTTTTCTTGGATAAGGGCAATTAATGTACCATTTAATACACGACTTTCTTCCATATAAATTATCATAGTAATTATTCTTTTTCAAAAATTGATTTTTTTATTTTCTCTCTCTCATGCATTTAATTATTTTTATTTTTTAGATTCTAAAATTAATTTTAAATTCTAAATAAAAATATTATTTTCATTTATAAAACTAATTCATTAAATAACAATCAGTATTCTAATATCAATCCAATTATTATTATTTTATATATATATATATATATATATATATATATATATATATATATATATATATATATATATATATATATATATATATATATATATATATATATATATATCAATTATTAGGAAAATATCAATTATTGGGAAAGCTTTAGGAAAATTTAAAAACAAACCACTTTGTACACATTCACCAAACCAAGTGGCGAATTCCTTTATGTACTAACACACATTCGACAAATGGAATGGTGAATATGTTTAAAAGTGCATATTGTCATTACATGATATGGCGAATTGATACTAATTTTATGCATATTCGCCTATTCATGTGGCGAATATGTTTGCAAACTAGGTTACTTTGGTAATTTATTTGTAACATATGTTATTTTGGTATTTTATTTAATAAACTAGGTTATTTTTTAAAATAAATCTCAAAGTTAAACTGATAATTCGGAGATCTATGATTAGAGTGGAGATATTAGAGTGAAATGAATCAAAATGAAATAAATATATTGTTGAATATTTTATGAGAGAATAAAATAACTTTATCAAATATCTCAAACCGGATGATACAAAAAGTAGTGGTACAAAAAGTTATGAATGCGAAAACTTCTATTTGAAAGGAAGAATGAAGTTATTCACTAACTAATACAAGAATAGAAAATGTTGATATATCAAATGTGATAATAGATTTCATATTTAATGTATAAGTGAATGTTTGATCATTTATAAGTGTTTTATGGACTATCAAAGTTATTATGTTGGTCTTTGATAATGTCTCGGGTCAATTTTCATAAGAGTGACTTGATTGAGATAAATTTTGACCCCTGTTTTTTTTCTTCAGATTGTTGAGGATTTACTACAATGTTAGATTGATTCTCATTTGTTTCGATATCTTAAGGGGTAAAGTTATTCTTCTTAACTTTGTGCATAATGTTATTCTTATTTTCTTTCTCTCATTCCTTAAGATGCATGTGAAAGTGTGGAAAAATTAATTGGGATTCAAAGGAGGTTCCTTTGGAGAGGGAAGCGAAATTTCTAAAATTCTCTAAGTTAGATGGTCAGAAGTTTGTAATCCTAAAAAATATGAAGTCCTAGATGTTAAAGATCTCGTGCAAGTTAATCTATCTCTTCTCGCCAAATGGAGACGAAGACTTTTGGCGTGTTCTTCTGGTCTATGATTTAATATTCTTTTTTCCTGTTATGTTGCCTCTATTGTTTCATCCTGGTGCGCTGGTACGTCCTTGTAGCATGGCAACATCTTTGCTTGGTGGAAAGGAATGTTCCTTCTTAGTTCCAAGAAGGATGATCCTTCGAATTTGTTTGAGTTAGGGTTGGTTAAGAAAGTTGGGTATTGTTCCCCTTAAGTTTAGATTTCAAACAATTTACGTTATTTCTCAAATACTTAAATGATTGGTATGTGAGGTTGGAAAGTGTGTTTATAGGTTGATTTCTTGGGATCTTAGATGTAGAAGAGAATTTTGTGGTCATAAAGAAACTTTGATCGCCGAGTTCTTTTCGGCTCTCCAAAAGGTTCATGTTAATTCGGAGAATGACAAGTGAGTTTGGAAATAAGATAGAGATGAATCATTTTCTTTAGCGTTTATTTATCAAGTTCAATTTGATTTTGCTCCTATTTCTAACGAGCTTGTAGATAATGTTATCCAACTCTCTCTTAGAAACTTCTGCAAAACAGGTTTTCGTCTAGGAAAATTTTATTTTAGAAAAAAAGTAATTTTTTATTTGGAGGGGACTTTTGCTTTTTGTGGGACTCGGGTTGAGATGACATTTCATTTGTTTGTGATTTGTAGTTTGATTTCTAGTGCCTCTATGAGATTTTTAGATGGTTAGAGGTTCAATTGGCTTTCCATAGGGATTCTATTTGTTTAGGAGAAAACTTAAATATAATTTTTTATGTGTGATTTTTATTATTTTTCATTAAAAATATGATAAGCGTATAATTTTCTCCTACACATATGCAATTTTCTCCTATTTTCATCCCTAAGATGATATTTAAGTACACATGTCATATTTTATTAAAAAAAATAGTAAAAATCACACCTAAATATTATAGGTAAATTTTCTAAGATATATACCATATTCTACATCTTTCTTCAAAAATTGATTTTGGTTAAGTTTACTATTAATTTTAATATTTTTCAATTTATAAAAATACTAAAATTCAAAACAAAAATCAAACTAACTTTAAGATATAGCATTTAAACAAACTGTTTTATAATAAATTAGAAATAAATAAATGATTAAAAAATGTATATTAATTTTTTTTGATAAATGTATCTTTAATTTCTATTTTTAAAAAATCAAAAATAATTTTAAAGATATATAATTGATTATTTTTAAGAATATAATTAATTAAATTTAAAAATAAATTATAATTTATATATGAGAACACATTTATTATTGATTCAAATATTTTATAAATAATTTTAAAATAAAAATAATATTTATATACGAGAATAAAATATTAAATTAATACTATACAGTTTCGAAATAAAATTTCACATTTAGTTTAAAATTATGTTTATCCTTACACTTTTTTTCACAATAAGTTTTATCAATGAAATTATTTATATTTTATTTTCAGCAAAAATCCCTTATATTTTTTCTTAAAATAAATCATTTATATGTTTTGTATAGCAGTATGAAAAGTAGGAGGGCATGCTAGTGTATGTGTGAAAATGCCATTGTGGGGAAAAACAGTGGAAAAGCATGGCGTTCCATAAAAAGGTGAAAGTGAACCATCTTTCTTTTTCAATTACCAAACATGTTTCTTCATAACCTACTACTGTAGCACCATACCATGGCTTCTTCTTCTTCTCCCTCATACCAAACTCATCTTAAAAACACACAAGATTTCAATTTTCTCAAAGATGAAAAATCATCAAAACCTCTTCTAAATGAACAAGAACAAGAAGAAGAATGGCTAAAGTTAGGGTTAGGTTTAGGAACTAGCACATCATCTTCATCATCACCATGGAAGAAAATAGTAAGTCATAATCCAATTTTAGTTTCTCCATCATCATTATCATCATCTACTACTTCACAAAAAATATGCTTCCCTCAAATAGGATTAGGGTTAGGGTTTCAAGATTATGATTCAGGTTTGGAATCAAGAAAAGGCAAAGAGGGATTAGAAAACTTGAATTTCTCTAATGAACATCATTACCATCAAAATGATGATGATAATGGTAAGGTTATAGGGTCATCATCATTATCATTATCGTCATCATGTGAAATTATGAATCCTCGTGGTGAAGACTTGGCTATGAAGTTTCCTAGTGATTCTCATCATTACTTGGCCAGAAATTATCACAACCAATCTGGTTTCTGGTTTACCCTACGCTCCTTTACCAACCGGTAAGCTATACAATCCTATTTACACTTTTTTTTCTTTCAGGTTTTATAAAATGGTCTGTGATTGCAAAAACGACCACGACAAAATGGTTTTGACAAATGCACTGTTAATTCATATAAGTGTCTGGAATTGCGAAAACCTTTACACTATCCTAATTGTTTTTTAAAACCCTGTTTTTTAGTTCATGTTAAAATTTAAATTTCTTACATATTTAGTGAATGAGTATTTATTATAGTTTGTACTTTATAAAAATGAAAATTTTGTATGATAATTAATGATAGATATAAAATTATTTTGATGTTTGTTTCTCTTTATTTATGTATGGCATGGAAGGAATGGTGAAGCTTTACCTCAAATATCAAAAGAATACATAAGAGTAAAGTAAGTGGTGCAAGTTAGCATGCATGGTGATGGATCCATCATATCACATATTTTTTTCAATTTTGCTAATGATTATGCACATTGAAATATGAGGAAAAAAAAGTTAACTCATGCTTTTTCAATCTTTTTGTTTCTTCTACTTTTTCCAATCTTTTTTTTAAAATTAATTGTTGTTATTTTTTTCTCTTGAAAAGGGATGAAAACATGACGGTGTTGATGGTTAAAAAGTATCTGGTTACAAAACTAGGTCTCTCCAATGAAGAAGAGGTAATTTATTATTCTAGACTCTAGATCATTATGCAAAGTACTTTATGCATGCATTGAAATGACAAGGTCTCGTAAAAGTATGTCATGCATTTTTAATCATGATGATGATATGATCTCTCTGGCACCATGCATTGGCAGGTTAAACTAGGGTTTATTGCACGGGGTGTAGAAAAGACCATTCATGATAGGATGAATAAGTACATGTAGTTTCTGACAATATTTCATTATTTTAGTATTTATACATGTGTTTATTTTTGCACTTAATTAATTCTTTAAAAGATGATCAGGGTGTGTGTATTGCTAGGAGTAGGAAGACCAATGCACCTAGTTTGGAAATTGTCTCAAACTCGAATTGTTTTGATCTATATCCTCCAAAGATTATGACTAAATTATAATTAAATAAAGTTCATATTAATATTTTTAAGATTGAGCTTTAGTTAATCTATCCAATATTTTAGAAAAACTTAAGAATTAAATTATAATTAAATAAAATTCAAATTATTTTTACAAGGTTGAAGCGTAACTGATCTACAGTGTTAATCTACGAGGTATTTCAAAAAGATTAGAGAAGATCATGCTTTTTACTAATATGATGAGTTTATTATTTTTATTTTATTTTTTTATAGTAAAGGTTGGTGAGATTGATTTGTTGATGTAGAATATGTGCATCAATAGAGGTGAGATTCATATTTATTGTGGTTTGCAAATATAAGAAAGAAAGAAAGAAAATTGGAAGAGAGAAAATAGAAATTTGGAATCTCAATTGGTAGAGATATTTGCATGCTTCAAATATTCCTTTTGGTTTTATAAATTCCTTCATGTTATTATTACAAGTAATTTTTTTTTTTTTTTACCTTACTAAATTTACTTATAATGGATAACTCATGTACTAGACATTAGCATCAATTGTTCACAAAATAAAAGAATTCAATTTTATTTATAATAGTGATTGGAAGAAAATGATATTGGAACAGGAAAAGAATATAACTTGTTCAAATTTAATAAATAATAATTTTTTTTTTATCAATATATAAATATTGGATACATTATATATTCAAATTTAAAATTAAAATCTTTGTTTATATAGTAAGGGCTAGATAGAGTATATTTATATTTATATTACTCTTTTTTGTCTCCAAAAAATGTTTTATAATTTATAGTATAATAAAATATGGTATAATAATAATAAAAAAGATTGTAATAATATTTTAAGAGACAGTTATTTTTACAAAAATACAAATGAAACACTTTAAAAAATATATAAATTAGTAAAAATAGGGGTATAAAAGTAAAATAAAATATCATTTTAAAAGTATTCTTTCATTATAAATGAGACAAAAATACTTAAAATGTTACAAACATTTTCTAATATTTTTTATGATCAAAATTGAATAACTAAGAAGAACATGGTACTCCAATCCTAAACAAAGAACATAATAATTTGCATAATTTATATAAAATTATTACTTAATTATCCCTTGTTTGTAAATTTATTCAATGTTATATTTTTATGTTTCAAAATATATTTGTTATTAATAATAAATATGTTTAAAAAAAATAATAGATGCATTTAAAATTGTGAGTTTTTTTTTTTTTATATTTAAAGATAAGAATTTTGTTGAAAGTTTTATGTTGAGAATAGTTTTTAAATAGGGATAGAAAAAATTGAACCGACTCAATAGAAAATCGTTATTCAAATTAAATCAAATTAAAAATCACAAAAAATTGTATTTGATTATGATGTGTTTGACATTTTTTAACAGAATCGAATATTTTTGTTCAATTTGTGGTTTATATTTTCAAACCAAATTTAACTAATCACGTTATATTATAATTCAAACTTCACTTAATCCACGTTCAATTTAAACTCAAACCTAAATATATTCTACCTCAGTCTTATAATTACGAATAATTTTCTTTTCCTCACTATTATGGTTTCAGTTTTAGTCTTCTTTAATCTTTCAGAACAGTATCACACTTTTTTTTTTTCATTTTTTTGACAGATATATCTTGTCACTTCTTTTATAGTCTCTCATTTTTAATGTTCTTTTTTTTTTTCATCTTCTTATTTTTATGATATTATTCTCTCTTTAAATTTCATTTTTATTGTGCCTCTTTTTTTATCTCTCATTTCTTCTATTTTTTTTTCATTTTCTCTAATTTTTCCTTTACTATGTTTTTTTTTATTTCATTATAATGTTTTTGATATTGCTTTATGTTTTTTTATTTTTTTATTTCACTTTTTTTTTTCTAATTTGAGTTTATATATTAAATAGAATGTTGTTTTTTTTCAAATATGATAAGTTTTATTATTATTTGATATATTAACGACTAAATATAAAATTTTACTTTTCTCTGTATGTATGATTCAAAAAAATTGTAAACAAAGAATCAATTGAATCAATTCAAACCATATTACTTTGATTTAATTTTAATTTTAAAATTCAATCAAATCAAAGTGAATTGTATATTTTTTTCCTCATAATTTTAAAATCCATAAAATCATCCAAACCACACGAGAACACCCTTGGGACTAAGAATAGCTGTAGTTAATGTAAGTTTGGTTGGGACTAAGAATAGCCGTAGTTAATGTAAGTTTGGTGCATGTGCAAATGAACACTTGAAGGTTAGGTGATGGTTTGTAAAAGAGGTTTTGAGGAATAACCTCTCTCTCTCTCTCTCTCTCTAAGTGATTGGAAAATAAAAAATTTCAAAAGTATATCTTAATTTTTCATATAATACATTCTCGTGTTCCAAAATTATAAATCATTTTATTAAAAAATATTTATCACAGGTTATAAGTTATTTTACCATTATAATGTAACATTAATGATTTTTTTTTCTAAGATAACTTATATTATTTATTATTATTTCTTCTTCTAATTTTTAAAAAATTTCTTTGAACTATAATAAATGAAGGACAATATTATAAAATAAAATCATACATAATTTGTATTTTCCATACAACAATCATTAATTTTTAATTTGTATAAAAGATACTTCCTCCGTCTCACAATAAATGATTCAGTTGATTTTTTCACACAAATTAAAAAAGAAATAAAAAATAAGAGAGAAATAATGATATTTTTACAAGTATCTTTATTATATATTGAGAATGGTAAAAATAATATTAATTAGAGGATAAAATTGAAAAAAAAGTACACTAAAAATTGAAATATATCATTTATTTTAAGATACTTTATTATTTCAAATAAATCACTCATTATAACTCATTATAATTAAGACGTAGGAAGTAAAACATAAATTATTTTTTTATAGTTAATATATATAATAATATTTACATAACATAATTTGTTTGACATTAATTGAGATTACTAATACGAACATATTCAACTCAATTGTAGACTTTTCCTTTTTCTTAAAATGAATTTGAAATAAAATTGGTAGAAAATTTTAGTGATCCCATTAAAGATTGAGCAAATATTTTTTAATCAATATATATAAAAAAAAAAAGAAGTAAATGTTTATTAAGAATAATGAGTTATCTGTAAACTATTTTTAAAACTTCATATAAATTGACCCGACATTAATTACTTAAGAGGTCTAATATAATATTTTGTTTATTTTCTATTTTTTATTATTATAAAATTACTTCTTTTTTTACAAAAAAAAAATAGAAAGAGTCTTTAAAGTTTAAACTATTTTTTAAAATTTGTTTAGATCGGCTCTAGTTGTCTTTAAAAACAATTTATAAAGATTAATTAGGATATGGAAAATTAAATACAAATTTATAAGCATATATTTATTTATATATTTAATTATTTTGTATTTCATGATTCCAAATTTCTCACCAAATTTTAATTTTATGACTATAGATTGACATCTCTTGCATGGGTGAAAGCTTGTCGCATATCCAAACTCTGAAGCAAGTAAGAGACACTATTTGGCTCCCAAGATTGATTGAATATGTAGATTCAACTACTTTGTCACTTGGAGATTTCCAAGAGGTGACCATGAACCATTTGATGCCACTAATTTACCAAAAACATTGTATATTGAATTGAGATCAATAAGTAGGGTTTACTAATATCATCCTGTTCCATTTTTTTACAACCATCATTTTCATGTGTGAAAAAGGATTTTCCACATTGTTTATTTATGGTAAAAAGAGACTCCATTTTTGTATATATGTCTTTAAAAAACAGCTTTAATGTTAAGGTTAATTAAATTTTTAGTAATTTTTAACTAAATTAGAATTAATATTATTTTTTACTATTTTCTCTGTGTCTTTCTTCACATTTTACTCAAGATTTTATTAAGTTTGATTACTTATTTTTAAATTTAAATTTGCATAATAAAGTCTAAAAGCAAAAAGCTAATAAACCAGGACAGAGATAAAGATAAGGGGGTTGGTTACGAAGAGGGAATGTGTTAGCACCCAAAACGTTTATGATACTCCACGGTAATCTCTTTGAAACATTTACACTTTTGGTTTGAAAAGGTTTGCTAAAACAAGATTGAGGGGATGAGAAGAGAATTCATTGTTTTAAAGATCTTTGTATTTGAAGAGACTTATTGCCTCATGCCTACGTACCCACAAAGTATAATATAGGATCAAAACTCTGTAGTTCGTGGTACAAATAACAAAATTGGCTGGTTTTGGTTGATTTTAAGAAGTAGAGACAATTTTTTCATTTTAAGTGGATAACTTAACTAATTAACCATAAGAATGAAAACATGTTCTCATACATCACTATAGACACGTCTCCAACTCGGATAACTGAACGAGTATGCCGACTATTCCCACGAGCAATAAAATATCCTATTATTTCAAACCACACTATGGTGAGTAAGAGATTTACACCTGACTATGAAAATGACTCATTTCTAAACTTGAAAAGTACAAGGTGCAACAAGGCACAAAAACAATTAAGTGAGTTTGATCTTTCTACTTTTGAATTGATGTCAATATACTTAGAGTTCATTAGCACTTATTAAGAAATGAAAATAAAAATGGTAAAACCACTTGACAAAGAAGTCAAAGTATTTATTTATGAAAGAGGTCAAAGTTTAAAACCAGAAGATTTTGAAATATGGAGAAGATTTGAAAATTAAAGAAAGGGTGGAAATGAAGGACTATCCTAAAGCATAAAGTAAAAGCTAAGGATAAGAAAGATCTAACCACCAAGAAAACTTCCTAGCATAAACCAAGCAAAATCATTCCTTCCTTTAGATTAAGTCTTGATCAAGATAAGTCTTTAAAAGAGAACTCAAAGTGCCAAAATCCAAGGTTTAACATCACAAGCTTCCAAGCATAGGTCAAAATCCTAATTCTAGGTCCAAAATTTCATGTCCAATGCAAGGGATAGTAACCCTAGTCCATAATTAGGAGAACATGTTTTTTTAGAGGCTTAAGCCTTTATTAATGTTTTTGTTCCAAATGGACAAAAGAAAAACACAAGCATAGAGTAATATAAAATGATATGGAATGCTAAAGTAAAAGCATATAAATAAAAAACAAGAATTAAAAGCAAGAATTAAAAGGCACAAAGTGAAAGTTGTAGCATAATAATATGGTTAGTATAATATATACATAATATTAATATAATACCAATGAAGAATAATTCTTTTTTTTTTGTATCATTTTTAAGACTCACTAGTCTCCATGAGAATGAAAACATGAATCCATTCATCAATTTTAGAGAAAGAGCTTCAAAAACAACTTGCAAAAACAAGGACATAATCTATTTCAAACCACACCATAGAGAGTAGGAGACTAACAATCCCGCTTGCAAAAACAACTTGTTTTTCTATTTCGGGGCTTATGTAGCGCTATGTTAAGCAATCACAGACAGACCTATGTAGAAGTCAATACTATACGAGGCCGGTCAATATGATCTTTGTGCTAATGCATTCTAGAGAAATGATATGTATATCATTCTTTGAAAGCAATACTGCACGAAAAGAAAAGAGGTAGCAATCTCGTCTTAATCAAGAACTCAACAAGAAGTTCAGGATGTATAATATTTCATTGA
Organism: Lathyrus aphaca; assembly: GCA_963966055.1. Taxonomy (NCBI): domain Eukaryota; kingdom Viridiplantae; phylum Streptophyta; class Magnoliopsida; order Fabales; family Fabaceae; genus Lathyrus; species Lathyrus aphaca. The sequence continues at coordinate 94,488,692 of OZ014524.1, forward strand.
TGAAAAGAAAAATAGATGAAAAAATGTCAAATTGAATTGCACTTCAAAATTATTTCATCTTCAAGTTCAATCACTCTTAATTGATGGATTAAAGTACACAACATATCACTAATCCAAAGCACAAAATGAATTGAACAATTCATTTTAAAGATAGATTTGAATTAATGAATGTTCATCGAACTCCATCTACATTCAAAGTCAATTAAAATTTAAGAGAAATTATTCTTAAAATAGCAATCCAAGGCAAAAACCAAAAGGGGAAGAAATGAAGAAAATACCAAAACAATCCCAAAACAAGGCAAAAATCAACATAAAAAATAGCATTACATTATCCAATCATTTCTTCAAACACCTCATCATCATGGATGCAATTGAGCACAAAAATTCCATTATATTAAAATCAATTAACACCAATGGAATCACAAAATGTTGCTCAAAGAATCAACCAACAATAATCAACAAGAGATCACATTGCGAGAGATGAGAATTAAACACAACAATGATGAATTAAGAGATTTACCACACAAAATCTGAATTTTATTCAAACAACTTCAAGAAATAACCTCCAAAGCTTTGATTTACCCAAATTTGATGTTGATGAAGTGATTGGATGGAGATTTAGCTCAAAGGTTAGTAAGCTTCAATGAAAAGCTTACTAACTTTCAATGGAAGAAGAGCTTTAGTGAAGGTTTTGAAAATGAGAGAAAAATGAGAGCAAAGTGAGAAAAAACTCTAGGGAAATTGAGTGGGAAATCTAAAGTCTCAATGAATTTGAATATCAAGTCAATTTATATGCAAAGGAACACAACAACACAAAATTTGGGGTGTTTTCGAGCGATAAGTCGACCTATAGCCTTCTGGGCATCGACCTGTAGGTGGCAGAATGCAAAAACTGCGCAAAAATGGCCTTTGAGTCAACCTATAAGGCTCCTATGTGTTGATCCAAGGTATGTGTGTGCAAGGCATAATGATTTTCTATAATGTTTCAACAAAATTCATGACCTTCCAAGCATAATTAGCTCTTGACTATTGAAGCAAACTTGTAGATGGCATCACAAAGAGTATTTAGCAAAAAGAACCAGCTCCATATGATAAAAATTGAAGAAGTTATGATCCTTGAAAGTCACTTGAAAAATAAGTCAAAATTTCACTAAGTCCAAAATGATCTATAATGTGTCTAAACTTTTGGTGATCTTCCACACATAATTAGCTCTTGACTAGGGAAAAGAAGTTGTCTAGGATGTCAAGGAGAGTCATATGTCCAAATGATCACTAAAAATGTTGAGTAGTGAAGGATTTATGCTCTTTTGAACTTAGGCTTGAAATGTTGCTTTTTTGGTCAAACCAAATTTGAATCAACTTGTACACTTGGCTTTTTATTGCATTCTAAGGCATGATGGAGTACATATGAACTTAAATTGATGATATCTTAATTGAAATTTGATTTACCATGATCATTCTTGGGATTACTTGATAAAGAAGGTATGCATATGAATATATGAGCCTTGAAGTTCCTTGAACAACAAACAACCAATTCTTTGAGAAACTTTTGGCCCCTTAAAGTTGCATGAGACTTGAAGATGATATGACCTAAGATTGTAGGTCAATACCTAATTCATAAACCTTGAGAATCAATTTTGACCACTCTTTGACTTTCTCCAGATGAATTACACTCGAGCTGAGGAACTGTTATTGATCTAGACCTCTTCCTAAAAAAGTTAGTAAAGGGAAAACAAACATATTTTTGGATTTTGATTAAGGGTTATTAAACATAAATAAACATAAAAGCAAATAAGAAATACACAGATGCTTCATGATCTCTGTAAGGCATAAACCTATAGATAAGAGAGATAAAAGAACCAATGTGTGATATTGTTTGAATGCAATGATGCAAATGAAATGTTGAGAATCTTAGGGGTAACAATTAGGGTATTACAATAAGGAAAACTGATTGACTTCCAACCTAAATAGTAAAACTTGGAATTTGCCAGTTGAGTATTATCTTCTAAACGATGGGTTGAAGTGGTTTGTCCTCTTTCCACAAGTAGTAGAGCGAAGCGATTAATCTTCTTTTCATGAATGATAGATTGAAGCAGTTAGTCTTTTTCCACGAGAATCTTAAAGCAGTTAGTCTTCAAGTTTTTTAATAAAATTTGTATGCTTTTACCACGAGTTAAGATCACGAACCTTAAGCATTGGTTTTATACATGCTAACCAATAAACTGGGAGATTTTAATATCAGACTAATCTCGAACGTTATCCAAGCTTTTATCACTGACTAAGCTTTAACCAGACATTGGTTTTACCACAGACTAACCAAGAACCAAGGGGAAACACCAAATATAGTATGGTGTATCCTTCTCTTCACATATTTAGATGTGATAGTAAGTATAAACAATAAAATAAACTAGTTCATTACAAATATGTCCATTCACTTGAGATCAGGATTGAGCTTATGTTCCATTTGGTTACCTTCATCAGATAGTAAAGTATATCAAACCCTAATACTTAGGTTTGCATCTTTATCCACTTAAGCACTTATGCATTAATTATGGTTACCATTTGATTACCATCATCGGATAGTAAAGTCTATCAAAACTTCAACAAAAATTGTTGTCCTTGTTAAAGGCATATCAAACAAATTTTGCATTAATTATGGAAAAAATTAAAGCTAATATCCAAGGAGAAAAACACAAAGTTATTATGTTATACAAGGAGCTCAAAGCTACATTAAAGCAAGCATTCACATTTAATATTTTAGATTGCTAGGGTTTACAAGAGTCCTTGTTATTTTATGTACACCTCTATGTTTTAGTAATTTGGTATAAAAGGTTTATCTAGTTGAGTTGTATATTCAACATATTTATCCACACCTCTATGTTTAAGTAACTTGGCATAAAAGGTTTGTTTAATTGAGTTAGACATTGATAATTGTGTTAAACACCAATCACTAGGATTTAGTGATAAAGATAAAGTGAGAGGGTTTCTCATATTTAAGGGGAATATTAAACTGAAAGTCTTTAAATAGTATTAGGAAGAGGCATTGAACAATACAAAGTTTAATGTTGCTTGTAATACTAATTGTAATAAGCTACTAATATTGAATTTCCTTTATTAGGTTGGAAGCCAACCCTTCAGACGTAGGTGTTTTTTTTTGCATCGAACTGGGTTACCAATTGCTATGTTCTTTATTGATTTTCTGCCCCATCATCTTGTACTACTTAATTTGTATTAATGTTGATTCTGGTTTAACATGTCGAACCAGTTGTCTAGGACACCGTGTTCGACATCTGTCCCATGTGTAACAGAATTTCATACACCTTACAGAACAATTTGCTATGAACAAAATAAACATAACAACATATAATTTCTAAGAAAATTGTAAGAGAATAAACATACATTAAACAAATATAGAGAAAGATAAGAATTCACTAAGTTTTATATTGGTTAAGCATGTTTCTCCTTGCTTTAAGCCTAACCTATTCTCCAATAACAAACCATTGATTTTTTTTTATCTTCCACTGCCTTAACAATTATACAATGTGTGTTATATATATTTGAGGAACCACATGCTGAAATTACAAATGGTAATAACATCTTCAATCTGAGTCTTTCCTTCTTCTCATGTACATAACCCACATATGTGAATTCTCCAAGACCTTCACTCAATCCTTATCGTCCTTTTACTTAGATCTAAGACACATTCCAAGAATCCATTCTACTGTGATTTTTACTCATCCTACCGATCCATTATCTGAGTTTCTGGTTCAACATAACAGGACAGAAACTCATAACTTCATTCTAAAACTACCTTCCCTTTGAACTACCTAAGTGTTTTGTGGATAAGAAATATTTTTCTTTTTTCTTCTATTGGATTATCTATTTCCAACAACACCACACAATATTAATCTTGACCAACACTTCAAGAACTTCACAAATATTAAAAATAAAATGGCCCTCATCTTTGATAGATCTCAATCTCTCTAAGAATTGAAAAGCAATTAATTCATGGTATTTGGCTAAAGGTTAAAGATGAATGCAGATTCAAAAGAATATTGTGATTTGGTGTACTTTGAAATAGGGGTGGAAATAGGCTGGGCCGAGCTAGGCTTTGCCAAGCCTAAGTCTAGCCTACCAAAAAAATTGAAGCCTAAGTCTGGCCTGTAGCCTGTCATAGGCTTTTTTTTAGGCCTGGGTTTGGGCTTTTCTAAGGTCTGGTTAGCCTGTTAGCCTACATAGAAGCCTATTATTTTAGACATATTTAAATAAGCAATTAAAATAATGTTTAAATAGACTAACAAACTAAAAAAAACCAATGAGACTAAATTTTTGTTTGCATTAACTTATTTTAACTTACCTATTAACATAAGTTTTGTGAGACTATTTGTTTAAGATAACTTATGAAAATAACTTATAACATTGTTCATAAGGTGTTTTCATCTTATTTTCTTAAGTTCTCCAAGATAATCAATTTTTATTTATGTATTTTATTTCAAAGTACAATACATAACATAGTGATAATAAAAAAATATTCATATTTAGTTAAATAGGTCGGCCTGTTAGGCTTAAGAGACTTTTTTCATGGCCTGAGGCCTAGCCTTTTTTTAACAAAATAGACTTATAAAAAAACCTAAGCCTTTACTATTTATTAAAAAAAAATTGGCCTGACCTGAGCCTATGTAGGCTGGCCTGTAGGCCCCTGTTATCGACCTGACCTATTTCCACCCCTACTTTGAAAACTAAACACTCTATTTTGAAAATTTTCAAAGTTATGATGTTATACTCGCATCTATTATGGTAAAAAAAGTCAAAAGATGATTTATATATGTGTTTGAGATAGAGTTCTAAAAGGAACTTCAACTTAGAGCTTTTACACATGTTCAAATTAGTTAAATTTACTATTTAAGGTCACGTTATCAACTTCAAGAAATTTTGTATGAATATCCAAAAATCCACGCCCATGGAAAATAGATATAACTCTCTTGTAAAGTTCAATTTCTTAAAACTTTTAAAATTTATAAACTCTCCTTAGTTTTACTATTTAAATTTTACTATTTTTTTATTCTCTCTTCTTCTTTTATAAATAGAGTTCACTAATTAATATAAAAGACATTAAAGAGTTTTAAGATATTTTTATAAAAAAATTTTTTTTTTTTTTGTTGATTGTAAATTATATATCTCTTAATTAACATTTTAGTTTTTATTTAATTATTTTTCAATCTATTTTGAGTTATCGAGTTAAACAAATTCAAGTTATAAAATTGAATTGAATTATTCGTAAACTTCATTTATATTGATTTTAATTCAAAAAAAAAAAACTTAATAACCTCAAGTCAAATTTTAAGTTAAACAAATTTTTATCGATTTGAACCAAATTCGACTCATCTTATTCTTTTGACTAATTTCCAGTCCAATACACAAGTAATTATAGTGCAAATTTTATTATTCGACATGTTGATTTAAATAAATTATCATTCTCACCAAAATATTCCAAGATAGAATCATTGTAGATTGACAATAATGCCAATGTGCAATAATGTTAATGTAAACATAACAGCATGCAAACAAATAAGTACAGTTAGACCATGTTACTACTAATCAAGGACATTCCATGCCTCATTTAGCATAATTCATAGTAGTAATTATTCTTAATATATAACTAGACATGTAGATGTAGTTGAGGATGCAGACATAAAATTTAGATTTATTCCACAAAAAATGATGATGGTGCGGAAAAATCCTACAAATATTACAACTTTTAAATATAAAAATACCAAAAAAATATGTAAATGTACGTGTCCGAAAAAATCCATAAAAAAAATAGAACGAAATGAACATATTAAAAGGTGAGAGCATAAATTTTTGATCCATTCTATACTTCTACACTAAAGTACATGTAAAATAGACATATCCAACCGATCAGATCTGTTTTACGATCTGATCTAATGGAATGTGTCACGGGTCATCAAAAAGGAGTATTGAACAAGAAATCCAACTACTTGTTGGGAAGGAGGGGAAAAGGGCCCTCAACCCCCATTGACAAGTGCATGCAAGAGTTAACTGATAAGTCAAGCAAGAGGGTCATTATAAAATTCATGGAAAAGTGTAGAGATAGCATGCCCTCAACTCCCACTCACGCGAGTAGCTCTGTCCCACCTTCCACTAATTTAAATGCTACTCTATTTATCTTATATATCATCACTTTCAAATGTGTTTTTTTTCCCTTTATATAATGCTTTAAAATTCTCTTGTAACTAACTCTCTTAAAAGTTTCGCCAAAACGATTTAACTTTAACAATACTCTAATAAATATTATTATTAGTTTTTGTTAGTTGACAAAAGGCATGTGCTTTACTTATTAATGAATGGAAAATCCTAAAATTATTTCGGTAGAAATTCTTTTTGATAGTTATGATATTTTGATTTGTCAGTTTGGATCTTTATGATAAATGATAATTCTAAAGTCATTCAAAATGATAGAATTTGAGTTGAAAAACATATAAATAAATGTTTTTTTATCACCCGCTTGATTTTGAGTTTTTCTCTTCATCCTCCTCCTCTACATTATCAATATATTTTAGTTATGATTTCAATTTGAAATTCAAATATTAGATTTTGTTACGTACTCATATGTTTTTCAACTCAAATTCTATCAATGACTTTATAATTATCCTTTATCATAAAGATCCAAACAGACAAATCAAAATATCATTACTATCAAATTTTTTTCTACTGAAATAATTTTAGGATTTTCCATTCATTTTCTTCCCGTGAATTACTCAACACAGTAATATTGTTGAAGACGACACTAACAGATTTAGTGAATGATATATTTCGTGTTAATTCATGAAAATTGACTATAGTTAACAAGTATATATTAAACTTTAGTGAATATATATATATATATATATATATATATATATATATATATATATATATATATATATATATATATATATATATATATATATAAATGTGAAAATATTCTTACTCCAGGAGTAAAGTTTTAAATCCTACTCCACATCTTGACAATTGATTCATTTTTAATTCATGATTATTATGATCAGCCAGTAATTAAATATGGAGAGTGAAATAATTACTCACATGTTGAATAATTAATAATTATTATAACCATTGATTACAAATGAATCAATGGTCAAGATGTGGAGTAAATTTTAATAACTTACTCCTGCACTATATATATATATATATATATATATATATATATATATATATATATATATATATATATATATATATTGTAGTAACTCCCAATATCTTTGTTAAGTTTTATGATGTAAGACAAAACATTGCAAGTACAGTGACATTAAAAGGATTATGCTTAGTTCTCAGCTTTTTAATTCTCAGAGTAAAGTTTCTCTTTGGTAGATGGATCTTTGATCAATTGGTTATAGGAATTCGGCTCAACTTTCTAACTGGTTCTCTTCGTCGATTTCCTTCAAACTTGACTCGGGTTTTTTCTTGGAATTTTGGAATGTTGTTGGCTTGGTTCTACGCCTTTTAGATTGTTTTTTCCGACTTTGTATCTCTTGTTGGATGATTGTCATGTTATGGTTGCAGAAATGGGAGCTTGGCGATCGTTAGTTTTGGTCAAAGATTTTTTATGGCATATTTCTAGAGCATTTTGCGATTGTCCAACATGTCGATTTGTTGCTGCTGTTGGCGCATGTTCAACCCCAATGTTTTGTGGCCGACAAGTCTGTTTGGTGGAGAAATCCTCATGGTTTTTCGGTGTCTAATGCATATGATGCAATTTTGCTTTGAGATGCTCAAAGGATGGACTTGAACGTAGGTATTTCGATGGCTTTATCTCGTTTGTGCAACTCAAAAGTGTCAAGTTGAATTTTAGTTTTTGGTTGGAAATTGATTTGGAATAGACTTCCTACGAAGTCGGAATTGTCGAAGCTTGATATTTTGACGGGGCCACATTTTATGGTTTATCCTTTGTGCTTTTGGGTCGAAGAGGATTTAGACCATTTTTTCTTGGTTGCCCAATTTCAAAGTTGTAGTGGAGTAAGGTTTGTATTTGACTTCAAGTAGATGATGTTTCTTTGCCTTCTTCTATTTTTGAGTGTCTCCTCTTGTTGGATAGATCTTGTAAGTCGCTTTGGTTTTTGGATATGAGTTGGTTTTTTGGTTTGGTTATTTGTTGGATTATTTGGAGTTGTAGGAACGATATCGTTTTTAATGACCTCATTTTATCAAATTTTCGATGGAGTGAGATTAATTAAAAAACTTTCATGAGAGTGATTTCTAGTATTTTTTTAGTTTTGTCACTAGTGTTTCTAAGTTGAATTGATGTAATGATCCAAGTCTTTGTTTTGAAATTTCGGATAGATGGGTTGGTTGGTTTTGTGTTAAAATTTTGTCCCTCTTTTAACTTTGTTTCTATCTTTGGGTTAAGCACCCCCAATGCTCTTTTCTAATCCAATTTTACTTATAATTTTTTTTACATATTCAATGATTATGTTACGATAGCATTCGTTTTTTTTACATATTCAATGATTATGTTACGATAGCATTCGACGACATATGTTATTGTGTTAAATGATCTACAAGAAGAAGAGATGTGTTAGTCCTAAAATCACTTCAACCAGAAGAAATAAAAGTAAGAGTCCCAAAGTCACTGGAATATTTACACAAGAATTGAAATTGTAAAACATCTTGATATACAACAAAAATTAAAACTTAAGTTTTTAACATCTAAAAGAATCACTAAATATGTTAAAGAGCGTTGAAGAACTTGAAAAATAAAAAATAAAGCTTTCAATTCAAATAAGAGTTATACAAGTTGCAGTGTTTTAAAACCGAACCGGTTGGTTGGACCGGTCAAATCGGAAATCAGTTAGGTAATCGGTCTGATTTAAATGTTGGATCGTTTATGTCATTGAACCGGTAAAATCGGTGTAAACTGAAAAAATCAGAAAAATGGGTGGTTTTCATAAACCGGCGGTTCAATTGTATTTTTATTTAAAATTAATTTTTTCTATTATTTTAAATTAAAAAATTAAAATAAATAATGAAATAAAAAATAAAAAATAAATTAAATTATAAAATGAAATAAAAAATAAAAATAAAACAAAGTATGATATTATTGACGAAGAAACCGTTGCGGATGCTATATTTTGTAGAGACCGAATCTTTTGGTTCAATCAGTTTTATAAATATATAGTTTTGTTATAACGACCGATCTATTCAACTGAGTTATCCGATTTAATCCGGTTTGGTCATGCGGTTCGACCAATGACTCAGTGGTTCGACTAATAAACTAATGAACCAATACCTTCACCGATTTTAAAACATTGAGAAGTTAAACATGAGTTATAATTGTAAAAAATTATAAGAAATTAATTTACTATATACAATTATAAAATTTCCCACAATTAATTTGAAAAATTAATTAATTTACTCAAAATCATAAAGTAGTTATTAATGATCATTTATCCTAAAGTTCAAAACTATAATACGCTGCAAAGATAATTAATTTTATGTGTGCATGTGCCTATGAGTATATGAGTGTGTGTGGGAAATCACTTTTTTATTACAATTGTTATCATTTTTATGCACATGCTCTTTTAAAAGAATCACATGTTAATTAAAGAAGACATAGTTTTTTCATATAAAAAGTTATTGAATATTACATGTTTTTCTAAAATGTCATGTGTAAAAAAGGGGACTCTTTGTTGTGCTTAAGAGTTTTTTTTTCTTTTGTAAAAGCTTTGTTAAAATAGATTACACTACAATTCAGTGTAAATAAATTTATACGAGATGTATTTACACAATGATTTAATGAAATGAATTCTAATCTCAATTGTTTTTCAGATTTAATTATCAATTCAATTCGATTAGGTATCAATTCTAACAAAATCTAAGTTTACATAATAAATCACTACCAATTGAATAAACGATAAACTACACTAGAATTGAAATACCTAAGCATGCAAATCCTACGAAAATAAAATACAAGAGTAAGGGAGAGAGATGACACCGAGATTTATAGTGCTTTAGCGTACGTCCTTGCTTGGCCTACGTGCATGGTTTTCCGTTGGAACCTGCATTGTTCCTTTTTAATTGACAAATATTTGCAAGAGTTCATACAATCACCAATCCATAATAATACTGAGAAAAATAAAATCTCCTATTTGGATCTTGACTTGTATATTGTTGGTGTAAACTCTAGAGACTAATACTTTTGATACTTGTATCGAATTATTTATTAATAATAAAATGTATTTCTTTATTATGTTTGTTTTTCCAAAACAATAAAGTCCCTATAATAGCTAGTCCATGTAATAAAATATTAAGTGTGGGTTAATCATGAAATCCAATTAAACATAAGGACAATATTCTTAAAGTATTTGTAGTCGAGCTTTACTGTGAAATGAGATAACCTTAAAGCATTAAGACTATTATGTACATAGTTCGATGATCACATCTCATGGATCATGGATAAAAAGTTATCAAGTCTTAGCATATGTATGAATATTATGAGGAATATTTATACTGGATTGACCCGCTATGAAAGTACAACATAGAATGTTATGCAAAGTGTCATAAGTTACTCTCATGGTAATATTGGTGTATACCACACTTCAACCTGAAACCACTATGGATCTTAGATGTGGAGTCAAGTACTTTATTGTTGATAAAACATTGTCTATAACTAGATGATCATAAAGATAGTTGATGGGTATTTCACAAAGCATGTTGAGGGACATGAGTGACCTAAAGGGAATTTTCCCATCCTACATAACATGATAAATGTCTAAGGGCCCAATATTGAACTAGACAAGGATGCAACAATATATGTCTTGTGTTCAATATAGACATAAGAGAAAAATGATAATCGTACTCAAGTATTATCACAAAAGGTTTTGTCAGATCACATGACATTTTCGGGACTTGGGTAACAGTGATGTATTGCTTGATACCTCACATTGTTTATTATGTTAAATGTGTGATTTAATATAATTGTCAACGTCGCGAAAACCTACAGGATCACATACATAAGAATAGATAGGTAAGTGGTCGAGTAAATAAGAAACACCGTAAGGTATGATTCACTTAAGTAAATATAGAACACCGTAAGATACAATGCACTTAAGTATAATACAAAATATGGTAAGGTACCACACACTTAAGTGATATACTGTAGACCATAAGATATAATGTGCCTGCACTTAAGTGATATTTTTAGCTTGCAGCCCACACAAGTGGTTCTATAAATTGATACCTTGTGCGAAAGCATTCACACTGGATGAAAATTCGGTCTGTGAAACCCTAATTGTATTTTACTTCTCTATCTCTTTCTCTCTCAAAGCCTTCAATCGTAGCAACTAACACTAATCTGAAGGAATTTGTTTGTGTGGACTGAGTAGAGGCATTGTTATTCATCATTCAACGCTCGTGATCACTCCTTCGATTCAAGATCAAAAGTTTTATCGCCACAAGAGGTAAATGTTTCTATCACTGATCATGCCATTCGTTAAAATCACCAAAGGGAAAATTTTAATTTTCTCCGCACTTTGGATCACAATTTCTCTTTAGTGGTATCAAAGCCACTTACAAAACCATGCATCTGATAACTACTTATTTTATGTACTTTATGTTTTAATTCGATTAAAACACATAATAAATTAAATTAAAACCGAGTAATTGAATTTTGGCATCAGGTTGTGTACGAATTGGATGATCGATATTGACTATGCTTCACATCCAACATTAGTATGGTGAAGCAACGATATATCGATCGTCCTTTAGTTACACAAATATGATCGATCAAATTTTATATGTGATATAAGTAAATCTGGTGCAAATATGGTATATTTGGTATACATTTTCTATTTCGTCCATTCAATAACGTAATGCTTGTTATTCTTTTGAGCGATCCATGTTCATTTGCTTCGGAATCACATAATGATTGGATATACTATTTCTACTTGTGAGTAGTCATGGAGAATCTTCTCACTCTTAACCTGACCAAAGCCCCATCCGCCCCCTGAGTCTCTAAGCCGCTTGATCGTATTCATTATTCTTCTCTGGTCAGCTTTACAGTGAAAGAATTTTGTATTTTTATCGTCATTCTTAAGCCACGCCACCCTACTCCGCTGTCTCCAAAGTGTTTCCTTAATTTGAGAAACTTATCTCTCTATTTTTCCAAAGCCTTGTAGCATTGAATTTCAGTACCTTCCTCAGACTACCTTATGTTGTCATCAATAAGGGCCTAAAACCTCTTCAATTCTTTTGCAACTGGCCTGTCCTATACTTCTTGAAAGTGTATTGAAGATATTGAATATCACAAAGTTTCTGATTCAAAATTGGAGTTGCACCATTTCAAATCTGATGGACCAACTTACTGCATCTAACATCCTTAATATTGACCTATTCAAACCTAAATAAATGAGTTTTCCTACCACTTACTACCTCCCTTTGAATCATTATAGACGTGTGGTCAGAACCAAACATCTTCAAATGTGTCACAAAAGTTCTTGCTAATGTCTTCGAATGACATTTTAATCCTTAAATATTAAAAGTTGTAAACAATCTTGTTAATGTCCCTATCTGCAAAAGTTCAAAAAAAAAAAACGTGACAATTGATTCAATAGTATTAATCGAGATAAATTCAAATTAAAACTTTTTTTTAAAGAAATTAGAGTTAAATTTCAAACTGAATACATTTTTATTAAATTAATTGAATCAAATTCAACCAAACTTACTTATTTCTAACTTTGTTCCATTTAAAAAAACTATCCTAAAATGAATAAACAATTTTAATTATAAAGTTTAATTTACAAAATTTATTTACTACTAGTAATACTTTTATTTTAATATTTTTCCATTTTATTTTTATAATAAATGTAAATTATTTAGTAATACAATAAATAATTTTAATAAAAGTAATACTTTTTAATTTGTGTGAATTAATGAATTGAAGGGAGTACTAGTTTTTTTTAAACAATGATAGCCTAATTCTAAATGAATACTAAAATAATTTTGGTGTCTTAAAAGTAACTCGAAATATGCATTAAAGAAAAAATAGACGCGGTGAATTTAAAATGAAAATATAAGTAAAGAGAAGCGTGAAGAGACAATTAGCATTAGCATTAGGAGGCGTGAAAGTGACGCGCTAGGAAGAGGTTGAGGAATAGTGAAATTGTGAAACATCATTTTCAATTCCATGAAACCAACATCCAAGAAAGACAGACAGACAGTCCTATCCTATTGGGTCAAGAAGACCACCTCATTGGGGTTTCCGCAGCTTTTCTTAGTTTTACTTATAAAAAATGTAGGAGTAATTTTTGTTGTTGTCATATGGAGTACTATAAATTTTGAGTAGCAAAAGGACATATGCAAAATCCCATAAATAAATTAAAAGAAATTTAGTATAACAAATATATTGATAAAACTCTTGAGTATAGTAAGATAGTTGAAGAATAATCCAAGCTAACAGAGTCTTTAAGGATTCTAACAAAAATACAGATATAACAGTCAAATCTAATAGATCAGATCCGTTTTATCACTTATACCCATAAAACATTTGTTAATATTTCCTATAATCTAATATCCTTAAATTCAATTGAATATCTATATTTCCACGACCAATCAAATAATATAATTAAATATAAATTACTTTTATATTTTATTTTATTTAAAAAAAATAAAAAATTCAAAACGATTTATACTAGAATTTATTATACTAAGTACTCATGAATAGTAAAGAATTTATCTAAAAAGTTTACCTAAATTTTTTATTTGAATTATTTAAAGATTATCATTTGTTGGCGATATCATTAATTAAATAATTAATTAATTCCCTTGTTGTCGTTGCTTGTTGGGTTTTCATCACTTGTCTTCAAAGCTTCAACACAACACAATCATCATGCTTTTTTCTTCACTTTTCTACTCTCACCTCGTTTCAATCTCTCACAGTACTTCCTGTTCCCAACCGTAACACCAGCTCTAGATCATAGAAACAACAACAACAACAACATTAAAAATTTGTTTTGTTTTTGTTTCTGTTTTGACACACACACAAAGATGATTCCTTGTTCGTTTTTATCCATCACCAATGCTTTAGTAGGATCTACCATTTTCACATTCGGTGCTGTCTCTTCTTCTCGTTACAATGCCTGTCGTTAGTTAGGCATTACCTCGTATGGGTTGAAGAATGTGGTGGTGGAGTTCCAAGTTTCTTGAGATCTTGGAATCTTGTCCTTGAATGTTTTCAGCTTTTTAGTGTTTTTTCAATACCTAGTTTGTGGTCGCTATGCAATTAGGTAAATTTCACTTCCCTTACCCCTTTTCATTGCAATGCTATCTTTCTTTGGTTGTGTAAAAAGATTTTAATGTGTTTGTGATATAATATAAAAAGATTTTTCTAATGCATAGCATTTATACTTACATGAATCAGGTTTTTTGCAAAATGGATTGGATTCATCACCAGGAAGAAGTCATGATGGAAGTTTCAGGAAGTCTGGCTCTGGTTTGTACTGAATCTTTTTCTGTTAGTCTTTTCATAGAATTAGGGATATTTATCGTCTTTGGTTCTGCGGCGATTAAAATTGATTTCAAGTGAGTAGGTGTGTCGCAGTGTCTGATATGTGTCGGTGTCTATGCATTTGACATTATCGGTGTCAGGTGTCTGAGCGTTTGTGTCGTGTTTCAATTGTAAATATTTTTTATGAACATAATAACACTGATTTCTTACATGCCAGTTATTTCTGCTAGTAGTATCTCTGGGGCATCAGGGTTGAGCAAATTTTTTCCTATTTCAAAAAGAGTGTTGAAGGGACTCAAGGAATATGGAAGAAAACTGGTTGACCTTGAGTTATTCACACAATATCTTGAGGAATGGGTCTTGGAGAATCTAAGTAATGATTCAGCAGGTGGTATGAATGGTTTTAGTTCTCTTTTTACGACCGATGAGTTGCGCAAGCTAGATATGGCGTTAGAGGGAGTTCCATTTCAGCAACTAATCCGTATGCCGATATTCTCCGAGGATCCGGAAGAGCTTATAGAAGATCAGTATCTAGCTGCAGAGGATTTCCTTCACGCCGTTATTACTGGTCTATGGCGTACGTTTTGGCATAAAAGTGGACCGCTACCGTTATGTGTCTCGTGTCCCTCTCATCCTGGTTCAAAGTTTAGTAGTGTTGAAAAAGCAATATCAAGAGGCAGGTTGAGGGAAATGCATGGTTTAAGTTTGATATCGAAAACATCGACCAGTTCAAAAATTAAATGGGATCAAGTGGTCGAGTTTGCGGTATTCAAGCCAGAAATATTGTTGGACAATGCTTTGAGAGTATCGGCCAATACTATTTGTGAAGCTCTCTTTTATGGTTTTCATGTTCTTATTTCTCGGAGTTTGAGCAAGGTTAGTACTGTCAACAGCGATTCAGTTTTCCTTCTTGTTCTAGATTCTAAGTCTGGACAGGTGATCAAGTTCAGTGGTGACCTTGGAAAACTTGATTTATTGAATTCGAGTAATCCATATTTGTCTGTGGCGGAATGGATCAAAACTTACGCCGAAATTTGTATCACCCCGGTTGAACCGATATGGAACCAATTGGGAAATCCAAACTGGGGAGATGTCGGAACTCTGCAGATACTATTGGCAACTTTCTATTCCATTGCTCAATGGAATGGTCCACCGCGAAAATCAGTTGCCTCATTGATCTCAGACCATAGCTTCCGCCTTCAGAAGCGCCGGACAGAATGCTGCATAATCGAGACCGAAAATGCATTGGTTCCTTATCATGATCATCAAGGAGGAGAGATTGTTGCACTTGATCAAAATGATTTATTTTCCAACAACCATACCTCGCGGCTGCAGCTCAAACATGGTGACATATTGGTATTGGATGATCCACAACAAGGCCAGAAAAGTTTCCAAATTTATGAAAACCTAGTCGGAGGGAACTATTATCTCTATAGCGCCATATGTCTAGATCATCCCTCGGCGTTACTGTCATTATACGTCGGCGCACATCCATCTAGACTAGAGCCTTCTTGGGAGGATATGAGTCTTTGGTATCAAGTGCAACGGCAAACAAAAGTTCTAAACATTTTAAGGAATCAAGGAATTTTAAACAAATATTTACCCGAAATTGTAGCCTCAGGTAGGATTGTACATTCGGGTCGTTGTAACAAAGAAAGTCCAGGTGGAAAATGTGATCATCCATGGTGTGGAACTCCAATACTAGTAACATCACCGGTAGGCGAGCCATTATCGTCTGTAGTTTCCAATGAAAGAACATTTTCTGCCGATGAAGCAATACGCTTATGCCGAGACTGTCTCGTTGCGCTACGAAGCGCAGCCATAGCTAATGTCCAACATGGCGATATTTGTCTGGAAAACATAATACGCATTGTGGAAAAACAAGGAAACGCAAGAAACCATCACCAACAAGCAATGTATGTCCCGATATCTTGGGGCCGAGCCGTGTTGGAAGATAGAGACAGCCCTGCTATAAATTTACAATTCTCATCCTCTCACGCACTTCAGCACGGGAAGCTTTGTCCTTCATCTGACGCCGAAAGCATCATCTACATTGTTTATTTTATTACCGGAGGGACTATGACCCAACAAGATTCTATCGAGTCTGCTTTACAATGGAGAGAAAACAGTTGGGCGAAACGAACGATACAACAGCATCTTGGTCAGGTTTCAGCTCTATTGAAAGGTTTTGCCGATTATGTGGATAGCTTGTGCGGTACTCCATATCCGGTCGATTACGATATATGGTTAAAAAGGTTGAACAATGCGGTAGAAGGTTCAGCAGATAAAGGTAAAATGATTGAAGAAGCAGCGATAATGTTGAGAATAGAGGATGCTGCTGAATCTTCTGGAGCTTCTGGTCCTTAATTTGTTCCTGTAAATTGCAATTGGTGAATTCATATGCATTTTATTTTTAGGACTTTTTTCAGGTTCTTTAGTACTAATGTTTTGGTGTCTTCTGCGGCAATGCGGGAACAGGAAAGTTATATTTTGGAGTGTTTTTACTGGTTTTTGAAATCAGATTATGGAACTTTATTGACACAATTCATACATGGTTCAAGAATTTGGCTGTTTCAAGAACTTGGAACCATCTATTTTTTGATGGATGATGATGTGATGAACTGTTATGCTTAATATAAACATCAATACTGAAACGACTTTACCAGTTATTGTCTTGTTATTTTAGCATGTTAACTATTAGTACTACTATCCTATAAGATTTTTTTCTTTTTTTTAAAGCTCGGACATAGAATGTTGAGGCGCAACATGACCCTATTTATGAACAAAACTAAGAGATAGGATAACTTTGAGATGACTCTCAACAATACAATTAAGGGGATGAAATTTTGGAAGAGTTTATGTTGCGTAGTTTTCATGGTTTTAATGTACAAGTTGATGCTTTAATGTTGATGTGCGAGTTAATGGTGGAATCTTAATGTAATGGTTTTTTTTTAAGGAAGATTCTAAAGTTCCACTTTTGGTTAGACATAGAGCTTAAAAATAGTTTATATAGAATGATACCTTTAATCTTATAAGTCAGTTTTATAGGGTTGAGTTTGATCTAACCATATTTTTTAATATGATATCAACATAACATTCCTTAATCTTATAGAATGGGTAACCCTTGGATGTAAGGGATCCCACATTGATTAGATAGAGATTGAAAATAGTTTATATATAGTAACACCTCTACAAACCGATCCGATTTTGCAAGGATGAATTAGATAAAACTCTAATATGGTATCAGAGCATTGATCAAATAATGGGCCTTCTTCCATTAATAATATGAAGGCTTTACCTTACACCCCTACACTTAATCCCATACCCCCACATCTAATTTTTTTTGACCAAATTGCCCTTGTATAAATAGTTAATAAATCAAATTTACTTTCCATTTTTACCATTCGTCCAAAGTTACAGAGAGAAAAAAATTTGCGATTTTCAGACGTGTTTACCGGAAGACTATAAGCAAGTCTTCCGGTTTGAAAATTTGTATACCGGAAGAGTTTTTGAAAGTCTTCCGGTACCGGAAGACTTTATGAAAGTCTTCCGGTACGATGGGTTTATTTAAAATGACTACCGAAAGACTTTGATGAAGTCTTCCGGAATGATGCTTTTTTACAAAGTGTTCCGGAAGAGTTTCATAAAGTCTTCCGGTATGGTTTTTCCAAAAAAGTGTGTACCGGAAGACTTGCTTCAAGTCTTCCGGAAATTTTTTTTTTATAATTTTTTTTAATTAAATAATTGTTTTATTGTTTTTTTTTTCAGTGGTGCGTTCACGAGGCAGAGATGGGAGGATACCAGTTCGATCGATGGGACGAGGCGATACGAGTAGGACACGCGCAGATGATGTTGGTACATCTGCAGCTGCAGCAGACCCTGTGGGGTATCCTGGAGGTCCGTACGATACCAGTATTTTGGTTTCGTACGAGCATCATGTGGCCAGACGTGTATGGTTTGGTGAGGTAAGGAAATTATAATTATTTAGTTTTGAATAAAAACCGAAATTATTAGTAGCTATTATATAATTTGTTTAATTTTATTTGATTTCAGGAGAGAGGGGCAAAGAAGGAATTGAAGGTGGCAGGACATGGGTTGAAGTTGACCCAAATGGTTCCACAGCAGCTTCCACCGGAGATTGATGGTATCATATCTAGGTCCGGTTTAGCTTCCTTACAGAGATCAAGTTTGAAGAAGATCGATGCAAACTTGGTTTCTGCATTTGTGGAGAGGTGGCATCTAGAGACATCTTCATTTCACCTGTCGTTCGGTGAAATGACGATTACTCTAGATGATGTGGCATGTCTGCTTCATTTGCCTATCAGGGGGTATTCTGGAACCCTCAACCCATCAGTGAGGAGCTAGCCATTGCGTGGGCTGTTGACTATCTTGGAGTGTCATCGAGAGTGGCACTATTCCAGGTTCGTGAGTGCAGAGGTTCGTACTTCAAGATAGAGTGGTTATATGATCGATTCGTAGAGCATCGAGCAGCTTCATCATGGGCATTTGCGACCAGATGTTATTTGATGATGTTAGTGGGTTGTACGATCTTTGCGGATAAGTCGTTTACACTCGTGGAGGCGCGATACTTGGCATTATTTAGGGACCTGAATGAGTTGTCCAACTATAGTTGGGCAACAGCTGCATTGGTGACATTGTATAGGTTTCTTGGAGATGCGTATATGTTTAGTTGCAAACAGCTTGGTGGTTATCCGACTCTCTTACAGGTATATATTTAAATTCAGTTTATTGATATTTTTTTAGTCTAATGTTAATTTTATTATGTTAAAGTTATATATTTAAATCCAGTTTATTGATTTTCTTTTAAGTCTAATGTTAATTTTATTATGTTCATTATGTTATATTTAATTATTATGTTATTGTTTTTTTAACAGTGCTGGATTCATGAGTATTTTCCTACACTTGGGAAAAAAGGAGAGAATTGGATACCTGCTCAGAACTGTGGTCTCCCGCGAGCGATGAGGTGGACATACAAACAGGGGGCGTTAAAGGTGGATGAGTTGCGACCTATTATGGATGAGCTGACACCGACCGATGTCATATGGAGGCCGTTCGAGGATCATAGAGTTCATCGTCGTTTTGATGAGATTTCTCTATTTAGGGGTTGTTTGAGGTGGGGAGATACTATTGTTCCATACATGCCTGACAGGTGTCTTCGACAGTTTGGATACCGTCAGTACATTCCACCTGCACCTATTGATCCTAGGATGGCTGGTGATATTGATATTGAGTGGATTAGTTACACCCATAGCGTTGGCCAGGTGATTCGTTCGGTTGCACTGGCGACTACCCCATTTGAGGTAGAGGATGGATACCTTGAGTGGTATTATCGTGTTTCGCATCCTCGATTGGTACCTCCTACCCATGATGAGCCGCCAGTTGCATCTATTCCTGATTACGATGCGGGACCATCTGATCCTGCATGGGGTTATGTGTCTACCTTGATTCATCGCTACCTTCAGCAGAATGCAGCTGAAGAGGATGATCCACATTTTGCTGATCTGTTTGCAGCTTTACGTATTGCTCGTTCACAGTGATGTATAGTTATGTTTATGTCATATTATTTTTTAGACTTGGTTTCTTAATATATTGACATTTGAACTTATATGTACGATCATATTTATGTTATATGTTATTTATAGTTTTTCGAAAAAAAAATTGAAATTAAAATTTAATTCATGAATGTGAAATTAAAAATGAATAACATAGTGAAATTAAAGCATATAATATAATTCATGAATAAAAATGAATAACATAGTTTATAATTCATAATGTGTTTGTAATATAGGCGTAAGTTGTTGCCAATGTTGTAGACGTGCAGCAAATCCTACCATCCACGATGTTGCTGCTGGATAACGAAAGTTCTTCCAATCTGTTGTCACTGGTGGCAATGGAAATCCTTCTTTCATGTTAACCTATATTCAAAATTAAACAATACATTATTTAACATTACTCAAATCATTTACTAATAATATCAAATTATAACAATGTTTACCTGAATCCAATGATTTGAGTTTACAAATCCAATGCAATAAAATGAGACATTCGGTGAGAATGTAGTTGTCATAGGGAAGAAAGTCAAACATTCAACTCCTAAACAGACAAGTACCACGTTATACCGATTCGCAATCACGTAACCCATATCTGGTAGAGTCAACCATTTATTTATTGGTTGAGAACCACTTTCCTCTATCTTCAAAGAATCTCTCACTTCAGCTAACCGATCAGCAAATAAATTGACATATAAAGTTGATCTTTCATTATGTATAATTTCCAATTCTAAGTCCCGACGAACCATTGGCCAACCATCTTCAGCATAACCCCGCAATGAAGCAATCACTCTAAATCCACAATTACCATCTAACAATACGTTGACAATGTCATCAATAAATGACCTAATATGGTAAGGAAATTGAAGGATGAACCGTTTAGATGATTGTGAAGTTTGTGCTAATTTTAACTTCTTTTTCACAGGTTGTGATGGTTGAGATGGTTGAGATTTCATTTTTGAATTTTGTGATTGTTGAGATTGTCGTTGTGAAGATTGTGATGCTTGATCAACATATTCATGATACGAAGGATCCCTGTAAACATCATACCCTTCAGGTTTTTTGTCTTTTTTCTTGACTCCACCTTTTGTCTTTATTTTTTCAGGTGGTGCTAACAAAGAAGTCGTTGTGGGAAATGCAAGTTCATAAACCCTACTATGTAATGCCTTTCTTCCAACAACATCTTGTGACCTATACCTTTTCCATAACTCATCCATTGCAGATTTCATACCCACATCTGATTCCTCATCTAAGTCTTCTTCCAACTTAATTTCCATACTTAGTTTCCTCCAATGTACATGCACAGCCTCAATTGGTATCGAAATACCACTAATTCTATACCCTGCCAACTCACACGCGCAAGGTAATCCATAGGTTGTTCTAAGAGTACATTGACATCTGTCCTTGTTAGTTCCAATATAATCAACTCTAGTTAACTCTTCAGCAACGCGCCTCAATGCAGCTCGCGACACTGAAGTACGTAAATATGTGTAAAATGGACTTGAATAGACATGTGCAACTTCATACACACTCTTTTGAAAAGAAGCTCGAATGTTGCTAATTTGTATCTTTAAGTTGTCATTCATGGCCTCCCAACATTTGACCATGTCACTTATACTGTTTCCCAACATCTGCTTTAACTTCCAATGAGCAGACTCAACCCTATAATAATACATATTTAAACTAAGTAAGAAAAATACAAAATTCACAAAAAGTATATTTTGGGATCTAAATCAAAACATACCGATTAGTCGTCGTGTTACCCATATGTAGGACTCGATTAATCCATGCGCAAACAAACCTTTGTCTATGTGGTGTCAACCATGTGTCGTTCACGTACTCAAAAAATTTAGGATAATCAACACACTCTTGCTCAAGTTCTTTTAAATGTTGAGCATACTCAACCTCATCACTAGCCCATACAACATCCGTCCATAATTTGCCAATTGACTCCTGCATATCAGGAGCCACTAATAGTTTCCTTTTTGCACCAACATTTTTGTTAATGTGAAACTGACATAGCAAATTATTTGTCCGTGGAAACAAAGTCTCAATGGCTTTCATCAAAGCAAGATCTCTATCTGTCATCATAACTTGTGGAAATAAATCTTTCTTCACAAACAATTGTTTAAGCTTATCTAACACCCAACAAAAAGTCTCAGTCTGCTCAGACTCAATATACGCAAATACGACAGCAAAAGTCAACTCGGTTGATGTCATGCCAACAATTTCAAACAAAGGTTTCCTGTATTTGTTTGTCTTATAAGTGCTATCCATAACTAACACAATAGGAAACATATTCAACAACTTAACTGAATCTGGATGTGCCCAAAATATATCTTTAATAACTTCAGAGTCATCTCTTTTTCTACTCCAATAAACATAACATGCAGCCTCGATAAGCTTAAACAAATGTTGTATCTCACTTCTAGGACCTGTTATCTCTTTTTCCATCATATCCTTTTGCTTGTATATTTGTGTGATCCGAGTGACACAATCTGGATCTCGCTCGTACAAGGAATGCAATATATTTCTAGGTGCAACCTTTCTCTTTGTTAAATCAGCAACATGTTGCTTCTGATCCGCTGTCAACCTACCAACAAATGAGTGACCTTCTAATCTATCAGGTAAATCATGGTTATGAACGCCACATTTTACATCAATCTTCCATCCAGATCCATCTTTTGTCGGAGTTGACCTGATCTTAAATGGACATCCGCATTTTTTGGTCGCACTTTCTATTCCACTACGAATATCCTTGTATTTCCCACCTTTATCGCAACCAAATATTATTTTGTTACTTCTTCCTCTCTTGCCTGTTTGTGTATCTGAACGAGTGATGATGACCGTCACTTTATTTCGTAATCCGGTGTCTTTAACCCATCTTATCACCTCATCCCGTGTACCAAATCTCTCTGACGTTGTAAATACATCTGATGTATTCACACATATCGGTTCTTTTTCGTATAAAGGTACTGCACCTACAAAATAAAAATATTTTTTAAAAAAAAGAATAAAAAAATAAAAAAAATAAAAAAAAATTACAAACCGGAAGACTTTATGCAAGTCTTCCGGTATTGTACTCTTACAATACCGGAACACTTACATAAAGTCTTCCGGTACACATATTCATAGATACCGGAAGACTTAATAAAAGTCTTCCGTTCCGGAACACTTTTATTAAGTCTTCCGGTGAGCAAACATTACAATACCGGAAGACTTACACAAAGTCTTCCGGTATGTTAATTAACGTACCGAAACTCATCTAAAAAGTCTTCCGGAACGTGTATTTTGGGACCAATTTTTACTATAATCTGACGGTCTGACACAAATGGTAAAAAAAAAATATAATAAAATATAATAACGTTAAAATGGGCATTTTGAAAAAATTGTAGGGGTAAAGGTATGTGTGTAGGGGTATATGGTAAAGCCTTCTAATAATATATACGCACCAAGCCCAAATGAATGCTAGGAGTGTGTTAGGTAAAACTCTAATATGATATCAGAGCATTGATCAAATAATGGGCCTTCTTCCATTAATAATATATACGCACCAAGCCCAAATGAATGCTAGGGGTGTGTTAGGAAGATCCTAAATTCTACATTGATTAAATATAGAGCTTGAAAATAATTTATATAAAGTGACATACAATTACAATTTTAATCGTTTTTTTTACCACGTGTTGTTGCATAATGTGCATCATTTTGTAATAATTTTGAAATTTTATGAAATGGATTTAATGAAATTGCAAACCATGTGTTGTTGTTTTAAGTCACACCCGTACACATTGTTATGGATGCATTTGTTAGTGTACAAGATGAATGATGAAAAGGAGAATATTCTATTAATGAGAATGATGACTACAATGATTGAGTGACATTCCTAATCTATTTATAGACTAAAACTAGGGTTATAAAAAACAACACATAAAATACTAAAATACCCTATAACAATTTAATGACTAATAAATATAAATTATTTATTTCTAATACCATCCCTTAATTTATATTTCTTCAAAACTAACCACACCAATTCCATCCCTTAAGCGAAGAAATTGACCAGTCTTGATGGCCTTTGTCAGAACATTTGTCAGCTGTTTCTGGGTGCTGTAGTGCCCAACTTCTAGCATTCCACTCTGAACCTGATTTCTCAAAAAATGATAATTGGTCTCAATATGCTTGCTTCTCCCATGCAACACTGAGTTTCTGACAAGATTGATTGCAGATTTATTGTCAATCATAAGCTTAAGAGGTTTGTTGACTTTGATCTTTAGATCCTGCATTAAATTCAGAATCCATACAACTTGACATGCAGTAACAACACCTGCAATATATTCTGCTTCACAGATTGACAGCGCAACAACAGGTTGCTTCTTGGAACACCAAGAAATAAGACCTCACAGAAATTTGAACAAGTACCCAGAAGTACTTCTTCTGTCAACTTTGTCTCCACACCAATCAGAATCTGAGTAACTCAAAAATTTTGATTCTATCTTTCTTCCATAAGGGAATAACACTCCATACTTCAGAGTTCCCTTGATATACCTCAGAATCATGACAGTAGCTTGGTAATGAGACCACTTGGGTTTACTCATGAATCTGCTAACCATTCCAATTGCATAGCAAATGCCAGGACTGATATTACACAAATATTTCATAGAATCAAACAACTGTTTGAAGGTTGTAGCATCCACATCCTCACCATCAGAACCAGAATCTAGTTTCTAATTTGTGTCAGCAGGTGTGATAGCAGTCTTACAATTCTGCAGCTTAAATATCTTCATAAGTTCAAGTTCATACTTCAACTGATGCAAAATGATACCTTTCTCATAACATGTGAACTCCATCCCTAGAAAGTGTGCCATTTTTCCGAGGTTAGTAATCTCAAACTCATTCATCAACACATTCTTGAACTTGGCTATCTCTTATTCAAAACTTCCTGTCAGCAATATGTCATCAACATATAAACACACCAGAATCATATTGCCTCCAGAAGAATGCTGAACATAAACACCGTACTCCATCTCACATATCTGAAAACCCTGTTCCTTGAAAAATGATTCAATCTTCTGATTCCAAGCTCTGGGCGCTTGCTTCAATCCATACAGAGCTTTGTGTCATCTGTAAACAATCCCTAAATGATTCTTTTTAAAAAAATCCAGGAGGTTGTGACACGTACATCTCTTCATGTAATGGACCATTCAGAAATGCAAATTTCATATCTAAATGCATCAGAGGCCAATTCCTGTTAGCGGCTATTGCAATCACCAATTTGATTATTTCATGTCTTGCTACAGGTGCAAACACTTCAAAATAATCAAGCCCAGGTTTATGCAAAAATCCTCTTGATACTAACCTCACTTTATGTTTGCCAATTGATCCATCTAGCTTTAGTTTCTGCTTAAAAACCCATCTGACGCTCATGGCTTTCTTGTCCTTCGAAAGTTTTGTCAGCTTCCAAGTCTTGTTTCTCTCTATAGCATCAAGTTCTTCTTTCATGGCCTTCAGCCAGACTTTCTGCTTAAGAGCCTCTTCCGTACTCACGGGTTCAGAGTCTACTAACATGGCACACTAAATAACTTCTCCTTCAAAATCAACTTCAGTATCTTGCAGCATGTCAAACTCCGCAAACCTTCCCAGAATTCTTCTAATTTTTTGTAGGCTCTGACCTTGTTCAGAATCTCCTTCAGATGTTTGAACCTCAGAAGTTTCTCCTGCAGAAGCTCTAGCTTCAGAAGGTTGACTTTCTCCAAAGCCTTGACCTTGACCATCTTCAGAGTCTGGCATATTCCCAATTTCTGAATTACCACCAGAGTCTGGGTCATCAGAATCACTTTCATCTTCTGAGTCTTCTTCAAAATCAGAATCACCATCGGAGTTAGAATCATTATCAGAATTCACTCCAGCTTCAAAAATTCTTAGTTCTGAGCTTTCTTCAGAAGTTCTCACACCGGGGTCTGATTGAGACTTTTCCCAATTCCAAACTTCTGATTCCTTCACAATTACGTCTATGCTAAATTCAACTTTATTAGTTTCTGGACAATAAAGCTTGTATGCACCTGTACCATGGTACCCCACTAGTAACATCACTTTGCTACTATCATCCAGTTTCTGTCTTCTAGCTTCTAGAACATGTTTGTAATGTCTGACACCCTGCTTATCTCCAGTCCACTTCTGAATAAGAACTATTTCTTTCATCTTCTTCATTGGACATCTATTGAGTACATATGCTGCAGTGGCAACAACTTCTCCCCACAAGTTTTTAGGAAGCTTCTTTTCCTTCAGCATGCTTCTCGTCATATCAAGCAAAGTACGATTTCTTCTTTCAGCAAGACCATTGTGTTGAGGAGTATAGGGAGCAGTAACCTCATGCTCAATTCCATTCTCCTCACAAAACTTCTGAAACTCTTTAGAGTTATACTCTCCTCGACCATCGGTTCTGAAAATCTTCAGAGTCTGACCACTCTGATTCAGAACCTTCAGTCTAAACTTCTTGAATTTAGCAAACACCTCGTGTTTAAACTTAATGAGGGATAACCATGTCATTCTGGTGAACTCATCAACAAATGACACAAAGTATTTGTTCCCTCCAATCGATGCTACTGGAAATGGACCACACATATCAGAGTGTACTACTCCAAAGGCATGTTTGGCTCTTGGAGCTACTTTTGACGTAAATGGAAATCTTGGTTGATTTCCTTCCATGCATACTCTGCATGACATCTCAGGCTTTTTGATTATAGGAATTCCATATACCAGCTTCTTTGAATTCAGATGCCCTAAACTTCTGAAATTCAGATGACCAAATCTTTTGTGCCACAACTCACTTTCCTCCACAACACTTGTTGCACTAAGACATTCTGAGTCTGCAGTTCTGACATTCACTTTGAATGTTCTGTTTCTTCCCTGTTCTGACTCCATAATCAACTTCTGATTGCATACAACTTCAGAAGATTGTCCTTCATGGTAACTAAAAAACCTTTCTCAATTAGTTGCCCAAACTCATCAGATTGCTTCTTATGCCAGGCACATACCACACTTTATGAATCAATGTTTTTTTCCCATTGTTCAGAATAACTCTGACATTTCCCATACCTTCACCGTTAAGATATTTGTCATCAACACATATGATATTTGTCCTCTTTTCAGAGTCAAAATCAACCAGCCATTTCTTATTTCCAGTAAGATGATTTGAGCAACCAGTGTCTATATACCAACAGTCTGTCAAATTCGTATCATCAGATTCATAAGCTATCAGTAGCACAGATTCGTCATCAGAACTTTTGGCTATATTTGCTTCTTCTGATTTCCTTTCTTTGTTTGACCAACAATCTTTAGCAAAGTGACCAAACTTCTTGCAACAGTAACATTGGATCTTCTTCTTGTCATACATCTCTTTTCCCTTATGAGCATTCTTTTTCCTATCAGAAGTTGAGGTTTCTGACTTCTGACCACTATCAGATCTTCTCTTGGTTTCTGACCAAGACTGCTTCTGACGCCTCTTATCAAAAACTGCTTTCAGAGCCTACTATTCTACTTCCCTTTCAGAAGTTCTCTCAGTCAGACACAACTCTTGTGCTTCTAGACTGTTTTACAACTCTTCATTTCTCATGGTGCTCAGATCTTTAGAATGTTCTATTGC
Source organism: Lathyrus aphaca (assembly GCA_963966055.1). Lineage (NCBI taxonomy): Eukaryota > Viridiplantae > Streptophyta > Magnoliopsida > Fabales > Fabaceae > Lathyrus > Lathyrus aphaca. The sequence goes on from OZ014524.1 coordinate 94,516,422, forward strand.
TACCACAATATAATCATATTAAGTAGTAAGGGATCTCAATACCTTCTTAATGATTACTTGTCAGAAAGAGTTTCTCCACACGCCTTCATCTCATTAGTGATCAGAATCACTCTAGAGATGTACTCAGAAACATTCTCATTGTTCTTCATGTTGAGATTCTTATATTGCTTTCTCAAGGACTGAAGCTTCACATTCTTCAATGATGTATCTCCACCGTAACATCTGACTAGTGTGTCCCACGCAGCCTTTGCTGTCGTTGAATATGAAATCTTCTCAAACACATTTGCATCCACGCACTAATGGATGTAGAACCATACTTTCTGATCTTTCTTCCTTGTATCTTTTCGCGCGTTCTTTTGTTCCTCCGTTGCATCTGCTGCTACCGGAACGTAACCATCAATGACAAAATCTAGAACATCTTGAGCACCGAACAATACACGCATCTGAATCATCCAATGAGTCCAGTTTTTTCTGTCTAATACTGGAAGCTTGGTGTTCATTCCGCCGTTTCCGTTCATCTTCAACCTTGTACATTACACTCAGATCTCACCACACAGTATTTCCCAAACCCACAAAATCAGAGAGTATGATTCTGATCAGATTTTCGTTCAAGATTCAACGTGAATACAAGAACCAAAATCAGTCACACAAGCCTCACTTTATTCACTTGTGTTTCCCAAGAATCTGAACTAGAGCTCTAGATACCAATTGTTGGTGTACAAGATGAATGATGAAAATGAGAATGTTCTATTAATGAGAATGACGACTACAATGATTGTTACAATGATTAAGTGACATCCCTAGTCTATTTATAGGCTAAAACTAGGGTTATAAAAAATAACACATAAAATATTAAAATACCCTCTAACAAACTTAATGACTAATAAATATAAATTATTTATTTCTAATAGCATTTTTGTACCATGTTAATTTGTGAAATTGTACTAATATTCTTGTAAGATTGTTGTTTTAGGTTATATGATATTGTGTACCATGTTATTGATGCAGTTGTGTACCCTAGCATGTCATTACACAAAAGTTTTTACAATTTTTACAAATACAATTCTTGTTTAAGACAATAATTGACTCCATCAAAGTGTACATATAGTATATAGTTAGAAAACTCAAATGAATTACATTCATAAATAACAAAAAAAAGAAATAACATTCATTAACTTGCAACATTCATAAACCACAATAAAAAATAATATTCATTAACTTGTGACATTCATAAACTAAAATTCAAATAAACTTCCATTCAACAACATCCAAAAAAATTTAAAACAACATTCAAAGACTGCATTTTGCAACATTCAAAACATTAAAAAAATACTAAATCAAGTGATCCTTAAATAAAAGCATCCTAAACAACAACCTTTTTTTTCTTTCTTGTTTGGAGTTTTATTCTTAGTTGAAGTTTTCTTCTTGGTTGATGTTTGCTTCTTGGTTAGTGTTTGGTGAGATGATAATGATACACTAAGTCTAGTTGTAGGTTCTCTATTTAACCTCCTTGTTTTTGTTGCTGCACTTAGTCTTGTTTTTGTTATCCTAATGTTTAATTTTTTCACCTTTGTAGTAGCAACCCGACTTTGTGAATGTGCCTGCGAAGGGAGGAGATTGTCTCTCGTGGAAATTTCCTCCCATAAAATATAAACCATATATTGAGGAGAGAGGAAGAAAAAAATATATTAGAAAAAGAAAAAAATGATATCGATAGGTTTTCCTCTTTATGTGGAGAGAGAAAGAAGGAAAAAACATCAACATTTATAGCAAATGTAATTGAAAGTACGTGAGTATTTCTTGGTGAAATTATGAAAGAGAAATTTTCTCTTTACATTAGAGCCACCAATTTGTTGCATGGTTTGGCTATATAAGCTTTTGTTGTTTCATTTCTAAAAACATCATAAATAGTGAAAATCCTTTTTGAGAGACAAATTCAAAAGAGTGGTTATCCACCATATTTGTTGGTGAAGAATTGTAATAACTAGTTTGTATTATTATTCATTTAAACAAAAGAAGTTTTTGTTGTTTCAATGTTATTGTTATTATTATTATAGTGGGAAAAGTTTGATCCTGGGATAATTAATTATCCACTGACCTTGTATTAGGTGTGTATAGTGCTATCTTTCCCAACAAGTGGTATCAGAGCTTCGTCTCACCATACAGTTTAACTTCTATTATTAACAATGGATGAGTCAACTTCGACGGGATCATCGATGAAGATTAAGTTAACTTATTCGAATTACTCCATTTGGAAGCCAAGAATGGAAGATATACTTTATTGCAAGGATTTGTATAAACCTTTGCAAGATAAAGGGACGAAGCTAACCGACAAGTCAGATGATGATTGGAATGTGATGAATAGGAAAACCGTTGGAGAAGTTCTACAATAGATATATCAAAGTGTATTCCATCATATTGCACAAGAAACAATTGTGTATACATTATAGACGAAACTAGAAACATTGTACGAGAGAAAAACAACCCAGAATAAAGCCTATACAATTCGGCGATCGGTGAACCTCAAGTATAGAGAAACCCAAAGTGTTTCTGAACACTTGAGTGATTTTCTAATATTGATAAATCAACTCACCAATATGAATATGGTGCTTGAAGATGAATTACAAGCATTATTATTATTAAGTTCCTTGCCAGACAATTGGGACACACTTGTGGTTTCATTGAGTAACTCGGCCCCACAAGGCGTTCTAACTTTGGACATAGTAAAAGATAGCATGTTCAGTGAAGAATCCAGACGGAACGAACAAGGAATGTCATCAGAGTCTGAGGCGCTTGTCATAGAGTATCATGGAAGAAGTATCCAGAAGAAGTTCAATAATAGAGACAAGTCAAGAGACAAGTATAGAGACAAGTTCAATGGAAGACTGTGGGCAAGAAAAGACGTTGAATGTTTTTACTGTCACGAGAAAGGTCATATGAAGAGAGAATGTAGAAAGCTCAAAAGAGAGCAACAAGAAAACGATGATGCGAGTAATATAGATGCTACCATTTTTCAAGGCAATGGGGTAATATTTGTTTGTGATGATGGTCATGTTAATTTGAAATCACAAGAAACATGTTGGGTCGTGGATTCCGGTGCATCATTCCATTTTACATCACGAAGAGATTTCTTTTCATCTTATACAAAAGGTGATTTCGGTCATATGAGGATGGGCAATGATAATACATCTAAAATTATGGGGAAAGGAGATATTTTTCTAGAAGCAAACATCGACTGTTACTTAACATTAAAAGATGTGAGACATGTTCCGACATGCGTCTCAATCCAATATCCACCAGACTACTAGACGAAGAAGGCTATACTAGTATGTTTGGAGATAGGAAATGGAAGCTAACAAAAAGTTCCTTGGTAGTATCCAGAGGCAAGAAAGTAAGCACTCTTTATGTGATAGAAGCCAAAGTCAATAATGGGTGCGTTAATGCTCTCGTAGAAGACTCATCGATCGAGCTATGGCATAAATGAATCAGACATATGAGTGAGAAAGGACTTCAAATTCGAGCCAAAAGAGGTATTTTGGCCGGTATGAAAGGATTGAAAATGTCTCTTAAGCCATGCACACATTGTTTGGCTGGAAAGCAACATAAAGCTTCATTTCAATATAAGGCCCCACATAGAAGACCACATGTTTTAGATTTGGTACATTTTGATGTTTGTGGTCCAATGACCACTAATACTCTTGGAGGTGTAAGGTATTTTGTTACCTTTATTGATGACCACTCCAGAAAGGTTTGAGTGTATGCCCTCAAAACAAAAGATCAGGTGTTTGTAGTATTCAAACAGTTTCACGCTAGCGTTGAGCGAGAAACCAGCAAGAAGTTAAAATGTGTTCGCACTGACAATGGAGGAGAATTTATTGAAGATTTCAAACATTACTGTATGAGTAGTGGAATATGACATGAAATATTAGTTCCGAAGACACCTCAACAAATGGAGTAGCTGAGAGAATGAACATAACTATTATTGAAAGAGTGAGAACAATGATGTCTAATGCTAAGTTACCCAAGAGTTTTTGGGGTGAGGCTCTGATGACTGCAATTGATTTAATCAACTTATCCCCTTCAACTCCATTGAATGGCGATTTTCCAAATAGATTTTGGAAAGGTAAAGATTTATCATACAATCACTTGAAGGTGTTTGGTTGTAGAGCGTTTGTACATGTTCCAAAAGATGAGAGATCAAAACTCGATTCAAAGTCGAAGGAATGCATCTTCTTGGGATATAGAAATGAAGAATTTGGGTACAAGTTATGGGATCCTGTAGAGAAGAAGATTATTAGAAGTAGAGATGTTATATTCTTTAAAGACCAGAATATTGAAGATGTTTAGAAGGGAGTCAATCATGTTATTTCTAGATAACATCCAATCAACATGGATCCAATTTCTCCTCTAGAGAATTATAGAGAAGATGAAATAGAAGATATTGGAGATGCAGAAAATGAACCTCCAATTAATAATGGTCCAATTAATAGGGTTGATTAAGAATATGGTTGATTAAAATTAGGGTTGATTAATATTAATCTAAGCCTAATTACTAAATTAATTCATAAAATTAATAAAAAAACATAAGAAAACTAATTTTATTTACATGAAAAATATTATTTAAAAATAATTAGAAATTTATTAGTGAAAAAATTAAAGTGATTAAGTTAAATTAATTTATGGTTAATTGTAGTTAATTAATAAAAATAATAAAAAAACAATAAGAAAGCTAAAAAAGAAAAGAAACCAGGTTGCAAAAATATGGTGGAGACCAGATTCGAACCCATGCCCTTTGCCTCACACGCACACGCCTCCATCCACGGGGACACTTGCTTCCACGCCGCAATTAACCATCAAGAAATTATTATAAAATAAACAAGCTTTTTGAATTTGAAAAATGCGTACCAGGTCGTCTTCTTCGTCTGGCCGTCCGATTAGGCTATAGTTACACTCCATTCGTAGCTAAAGGTTTTAGTGACGGTTTTCGTCCGTCACTAGAAGACATGCGTTTTGCAAAATGTTACACACACACAATATAAATCAATTCTAATAATGTAAATCAATCAAAGGATGTCTTGTGAGTCTCATTGAATCGTTAATTTGTCCTTAAATGGCTTCTTTATAGAGTTCCCATTTTCAAGCTCAAGAACCCTAACAATGGTGAATCTTTGAACCTGCATTAAAACTTCAATTGATCTATCCAAAAACCATCTACACAATCAAACAAACAATATTATGCAACCAAAATCAATTAATTATGCATCAAGTATGTGAATCTAAAAAAAACTAGAATAACATGAAAACAAATCCGGTTTATGGGTTATATGATGTTTTGGATGATGGTGATGATCAAATCATGCTCAAAATACTTCAAGGAAGCTATTGCAATATTCAGAAACCTTTGAAACCAACTGGAATTATAAAAACGATTTTGCACTTTTCTTGAAAAAAATTGAAGTTTGAAAGTGGTTTTTTGCTCTGACTTTCGTCCTCTCTCATTGTAATATTGTCATGTACTTATAATAGAGTGAATTAGGTCAGATTTTGGGCTTTGTTATGATGGATTTGTGGTTGCTTGAATGTGAAGGAATGTGGTTTCCAAATTTGTCAAAAAATCATATAAAATCATGCCATTTGAGTTTTGCACGAATTTGACCATGATCAATCATCTTAATCATCAAATATTTGATCCCAAAATAATTTTGGAATCAAATATTTGTTTTTTTATGATTTATTTCAATTAAAATTGAATTTAAATGATTAAAATTCAATATAATATAAAATAAATAATAAAAATCAGAAAAATTGGTCATTGGGTCGTGAATAGTCTCATATTTAAGTTTGGGTTGAAATATTATGGGCTCATTTGAAGAAAACTTGAGTTTTGGCCCTTTTTGCTTCATACACCTCCTCAAAATTGCCCAACTTCAACAAGGCATAACTCCCTCAATTTTTATCCCATGAAGGTGTTCTAGGACTTTTTAGAAAGCTTAAAGTGCCCGATAACTTCTACTTTTGGTCCCATGTCCATATCATTTTCCATTTTTAAGTTATGAGCTCTGGAAGAAGTTGACTTTTTGTTGATTTTTAAAAAGACCTGTAATGTTTTGGCTCATACCTCTCAAATGAATTATTTTTGGACTTGGCTTATGAGACACAAAGTTGTAGAAAATTGAATTTCCTTCAAAATTAGATTTGGATGGGAAATTCTGGATGAAACATGTGAAAGTTATGGTTGGTCAAAGTTCAGTTGTCTTTTCCTACACAAAACCCTAATTTAGCAACTCTTGATTCTTGGTGATTATGAGGTTTCCTTGATGAATCATGATCAACCCTTGATCAAACGATGAATTTCATCTCCTAACCTTGATGTTGACCAAAAATATTAAAGTTTGACTTTAAGTTGACCACAGTTGACATGTTGACCAAATTAACTGATTTTTGGGTATCTGAGCATCTGATTAACCAAACATGTGTGGAAGGCCTTGAAACTTGACATGAGGATTCTTTGAGGTATATGGGATATCATGAAGTCCACTTGAGGGTTTGGAAGTCCACTTTGCCTTGATAAATTCAAAACCCTAGTTTTAGATCCATTGCTTAGGATGAGGCTTTGCCTGATGAAACCTTGAATCCTTGTGAGCAATTGTGAATCTTGTGACTATTAGGAGACCTCTTGAGACACATTGTCTTGAATATGGGAGGGAAAAGTTTGGGGGTAAAACACTATCTCTTGAGCTTTCTACATTCTCTCTTCATATGAGCTTTCTCGTGACAGTAAAAACATTCAACGTCTTTTCTTGCCCACGATCTTCAATTGAACTTGTCTCTATACTTGCCTCTTGACTTGTCTCTATTATTGAACTTCTTATGGATACTTATTCCACGATACTCTATGACAAGTTCCTCAAACTCTGACGACATTCCTTGTTCCTTCCGTCTGGATTCTTCATTGAACATGCTATCTTTTACTATGTCCAAAGTTAGAATGCCTTGTGGTGCAGAGTTACTCAATGAAACCACAAGTGTGTCCCAATTGTTTGGAAAGGAACTTAATAATAATAATGCTTGAAATTCATCTTTAAGCACCATCTTTATATTGGTGAGTTGATTTATCAATCTTTGAAAATCACTCAAGTGTTCACAAACACTTCGGGTTTCTCTATACTTGAGGTTCACCAATCGCCAAATTGTATAGGCTTTATTCTGGGCTATTTTTCTCTCGTACAATGTTTCTAGTTTCGTCCATAATGTGTACGCAAATGTTTCTTGCACAACATGATGGAAGACACTTTGATCTTTCCATTGTCGAATTTGTCCAACGATTTTCCTATTCATCATATTCCAATCATCATCTGACTTGTCGGTTGGCTTCGTCCCTTTATCTTGAAAAGGTTGATACAAATTCTTGAAATAAAGTATATCTTCCATTCTTGGCTTCCAAATGGAGTAATTCAAAGAGGTTAACTTAATCATCATCAATGGTCCCGTCGAAGTTGACTCGTCCATTGTTAATATTAGAAGTTAAAATGTGTGGTGAGCCGAAACTCTGATACCACTTGTTGGGAAAGATAGCACTAAACACACCTAATACAAGGTCAACGGATGATTAATTATCATTGGATCAAACCTTTTCCACTATAATAATAATATCAATAACATTGGAATAACAAAACTTCTGTTTAAATGAATAATAATACAAACTGATTATTATAACTCTCACCAACAAATATGGTGGATAACCACTCTTTTGAATTTGTCTCTCAAAAGGATTTTCACTATTTATGATGTTTTTATAAATGAAACAACAGAAACTTATATAGCCAAACCATACAACAAATTGGTGGCTCTAATGTAAAGATAAAATTTCTCTTTCATAAGTTCACCAAGAAATACTCACGTACTTTCAATTACATTTTCTATAAATGTTAATGTTTTTTTCCTTCTTTTTCTCTCAACATAAAGAGGAAAACCTATCAGATTTAATTGAACTTTGATGGCGTGGATTCAGACTGCACCACCTCTAGTGAAAAGGTACACCAGAGACAATCCTTGGCCGAGACAGTGTACCATTTGTAGTCTATGTAACCTGAGTCTAGCCTTGTGATTGTGCCCCATCAGTTGGTTGAGTATTTTCATGTGACAGTGTTTCGTTAGTTGGGTGAGATTATGGTGGTATCTTGCATGTATACTTGTAATGGACACTTTTTGCACCCACCGCGTCCAGAGCTGTTAAAACGGAGTAGCCCACATTGACAGGTCCATCAGATATGAAAAATCTTAAGTTTTGGGTCTTAAAATTAGAATTCACATTTTTTATAGTTTTTTTTAACTCAGTCATAAAAACCCACTATCCATTAGAACTAATCCATATGGACCGTGGGTAGCTCATTAAACCCACGTCGCTATAAATTTTAAGAAATTATATTAATACTTATATTATCTTACTCCAAAATAAATAATTTAATTTTGTTACCTCACAAAATTTTATCTCTATTCTATTCAATTTTTTTCTTTTAAATATTATTATTTAATATAATCAACACTCTTTTCTCATATTCTATTAGTTTCTTTTATGTTAAATATTTGAGTATTATTTTATATAATTTAAACATGTATTGTGAATAAAAACACATTATCTTATTTATAAAAGATAATATATTATGTTTAAAATAATATAATTTTAATTTTATTTATAATAAATATTATGACATTTTTTATTTTAAAAAAACCCGTTTAGGGTCGGGTAGTCCAAAGTCCATCTAGGACCGGGTTCAAATAGTAATTTTCGATCCCATATTAGAAATGAGTTTTTTTACCCAACCCTAAAAAGCCCGAGCCCATTAGGGGCATGTAACCCATTTTGATAGCTCTAACTACACCTAACCTGTAATCACGTCCTTTTTTTTTACGACCAAATGCATCAATTTCAGCTTATTCTAAATTCTTTTTTATTTTCTTAAAATCTTCTCGTAGATTGGTGAATGCACATCAGAATAATATATCTTGGTTCATATTGTTAATTAGGAATTGATATTATCCTTTATTGTAAATTATTTACTTTCCTGTAATAGGCTAGATAATTTAAACAATATAATATTTGTCACTATAACTTGTAAGTACGTAGTTACTGATAATATTATTTATAATATGGAATACAATAGAGAAAAACATAAGTCAATTTTCCTGACATGGTATCCGTAGGTTCGATCAAACTTGAAAAATCTTGTTATCTTGGCTGAATAGCAATACCCGACTGGTTCGCTCTCGTAATTGTGTTCTTAGTTCGTGTTCGTTTCGAAATCGAAACCTTGTAACTGCTTGCGATTCTAAGTTTTCGATTTCAATTTCTTTATTTCGTTTTGGAGATTTTTCGTTCTTTCACTGTTATCACAATCAATTCTGGTTCTTGTTCATTGGGTTGCAATTGATTATGTATCATCCAGTGATCCTTGATTATCGTTTGGCCACAATTTAATCTGTTTAAGTGATTGTTGATTGCAGATTGTTGTTCAGTGATCGTAGATCTGGTGCTTGTTATTCGGTGATCGGATATCCTTGTTAGGTGTGGTATATTTTGTGTGTTGATAGGAATTGTGATTTGTTTAGTGTTGTTTCAAGTCTGCTTTATTATTTAAGCATTTTGATTTGCATGTTAAAGCAAAATAATTCAGCACACGTGTAACAAGGTTTAATTTATTGAAAAAAAGTTTAGAATATATTATAAAAAGTGTTATTTGTACCATGACTTCAGAAAATGAGAAAAAATGATTTTTGTTTCCATTTAACTGGTAAGAACTATTCTGCATGAGAATTTCATTTCAAGATGTATGTTAAAGGAAATGGATTATGGAGTCACCTATATGATGTTTCTAAGGCATTGATGGAGAAAACTGCTTTGGATGCGTGAGAAACTAAATATGCTCAAACCATCACTTGAATTCTCAACAATATTGATCTTCATATGATCAATAATTTGCGTTATTTTTCAACTTCTCAAGAAATGTGAAATTATCTGAAGAGTTTCAAGTAATATGAGTCATTAAGAATCGCACACAATAGTTATTGGTCATAAGAGTTTCAAGTATCAAGTAAAGGATAATTTAATTAGGATGATAAAAAAACCACTTTAAAGCCAACAAGAACCCAATTCATTTTGATCAATAACTACACAAGTCATGAAGTCTTCAGTTGAGAGTCATAAGACCATTGTCATAACAGAAGTTTCTGAGATCTCTACAAGACAGAATACCTATAACCTTCAGAAACAAGATGTTTTTGAGTCTTCTACAACTGGGCATGTGCCTCATGCAAATCCTATTTCAGACGAGGCAGCATCAGCAATTACCATACAATCTACGACGATAGACTCTTCAACAGTTGTGATGAGGCCAAAAGAAGGATTATGAAGAGGTCACAAATAATGAGGCTCATCGAGATGTTTTACCAGCTTGCAGTCCCAGTGGCAGAAGATGAGGTTATTGATGAAGATAAACCATATGTTGATTATGGAAACTTCTGATCTCTTAAGGAGCGAGATCATAAGGATATATATATATATATATATATATATATATATATATATATATATATATATTATAATATCATGTACTTCCTTAAGAAATATTTTGTAATCTGAAATTTTGGTATAGCAGATTACAGATGTCCTATGATATGTCGGAACAACTGATCTCTGCACTTAATACAATGATATGAACAAAAATATAGTTGTAGAAAATAAATGAGCACAAGGAATTGTTAACCCATTTCGGTGAAATCACACCTACTCTTGGGGCTACCAAGCCAGGGAGAAAATCCATTATAAGCAGTATCAATTCAGAGTTAAACCCACAATTTACACTCCCCACTTAATCACCACCCAATGCAACTTCTATCTAAGAACTCTTAGATAAGAGACACCCCTCACTCCCCCTCAATCACACACAGTGATAAGAAAAAAAAGAAATAAATAGAAATGAAGACACCCTTCAAAGACACAACTTGATCTTGCTTAAAAGCTTCAATCAAGAACAATGCACTCATGCTTAAAAGCTTAGAGTGAATAAATTACAACTCAATAAAATTAGTCCAATTCCAACATCAAAGTGATGTGTGAATGGCTCGCAATTAAAAACTTAAACTTAAAAACCCTAAAACAGAATACACAACTTTCACACTCTCATCTCTCTGCCTCCAATTAGGGTTGCACCAATGTTAAATAGAGAACGATCTTTATGGGCTTGGGAAAAAAATCTAGATAGATCTGATGAAGTAATGAAATCAAACAGATCCGATCTTCATTAAAAACTGATTGATCTTTAAATCTCTTTTGAATAAATTGCATAGGAATAGAAACATCAGATCTTTCCAAAACAAACGAGGCAGTATGCTCTAAAGATTCCATAAATAATAACCTAAAAGATATGAAAATATCTTCAAGTATATGAAACATAATTGTTGCGGTGAGAATCGGATACCAAGCTATTAAGTGAGCTTGAATCGCAAAACATTTATGTTCACCACCGACTTTAATTTAATCCAAAGGGGATAGGGAAAAAGATCGTAAAAACCCTAAATGAGGAGAAACTAGGTTCGGGGGTTGATTATACCTAGGGAAGGTGTTAGCATCCTAAGCATCCGTAGTATCCTACGGGAACCTCTTGTTGATATTTGTGTTATTGTTATTTATTGCTTGTTAAAATAAAGGGAACCTAAGGTTTTTATTTCTAATGGTGCTCGCACAACATCGCATCGATGCCTACGTATCGGGTATAGAATCAGAGCACTCGTAGTTCTCCTAAGGATTCACGAACACTTGGTTACGCTCAAGGTTCGCGGGGGAAGGTAAGTGTTATGGCAAACACTCACGTGACTTTAGCAAAGTCACAAAAAGTTGTAAAATAAAAATTCCTAATGGCTAAGGTTGAAAAGGAACTAGGGATGGCTAAACTTCCTATGACATTGAGTCAACTGCAGGAGTTCTTTCCCTTTTGGATTTAAATGCGAAAAAATAAAGTAAATAAATGAGGGTGCAAGCTCCTAAGTCTAAGGTATAGGTTGCTACTTTCAAAAATAGACTGAATAAAGTAAATGGAAATGCAAGGTAAAATGCTTAGTAATCGGGCTATGACTCGATATATGGATCGAGAATGCGGGGGGTGGAAGACAAGCGTGGTGCGTCAATTTGCTTAAGTTGGAAAGCTGTGAAGTGTAAGGAATGTGCAGATGGCGATCGTAAAACGACCGACTTACGTGTGTGAGTGAAGTGTATGTGAACTCAACTTGGTGTTGGACCAAGAATTATTATCTTGAAAGTTAATGTTTCAAAAGTGTGCGCTTTCAATTTTATTTTAACAGGTATATGGTCATGAGGCAAAATAAATAAATATAAACATAATGTGTACACAAACAAGATATCGGAAGATTAAATTTAAAACTCACACCAAGAGATAAACCTAGATCTAAACCTCTCACACTAAAACTAAGCTAAACAATCTCTATCTTAAACGAAGAAGAACTAAACAAATATTTTTTTGGATTTTTTAAATAAAAATAAATAAATGATTAACTAAATATGTGCTAAAAATAAGATTGAATTCGAAATATGTTTTTTGTATATATATTTTTTGTATGTATATATAAATATTTAACTAAATATAATAATAACAAATAGAAAAGAAATTTTTTTTTTAAAAAAAAAAGGTTTTTTTTAATTTATTTTTCTAGCTAAATATAATAATAAAAATAAAATAGAAAAGAAAATTTTGCAATTAAAAGTTTATTTATTTATTTTATATATATATATAGATATCTTAACTAAATATAATAATAATAGAAAATTTTGAAATTAAAAATTTTATTTACTTATTTATATATACATTTAAGTGAGAAAATAATAAAAGAAAATAAAATAACTAGATACTTAACAAAAAAATTAAATTAAATAATAAAGAAATAATTGAATCAAGAAAATGTTTAGATTTTTTTTTTTATAAAATAAAAAGAAGAAAACAAAAAAAAACTAAATGGGCTGGGAAGAAACAGGGGGTGCCACGTGAATCATGGTGGTGTTGATATTGGGAACCTGGTGGGGCTGAGTCCATGAAGAATAAACCATCAGAGTTATTTTAATTAAAAAAAACAAAACATATAAGAGATTTTTATAACAAACAAAGAAAGAAAATAAAAAATATAAAACAAAAACAACAACCAGTAACAAAGAAACGCAAGTTACGTTTCTGAAGAAGAAGAAAAAAACCCACCCGAGTTTACGCGACGGCGGTCCTCTCCCTCACTCAAACTCACTGTTTTCCGATGGTCCTCTCTCGGCGGATCTTCCCTCACTCTCTCCGAATCTCTCTCAACTCAGATCTCTCAATCGATTTCTCCACTCTCAATCGCACGTTTCTCAGCTCTTTGTCTCTCTACTCGTCCTCTTTCCAGGTCGCGGTTCAAGGTTCGTTTCCGACGGCGGTGGTGGTGGATGTTTGCGGCGATTGGTTGTGAGGATGGTGGAGCGACAGTGAGGTGATGATGGTGTGCGGTGATGACAGGAGGCTCTACCGGGTCGGATTTCCGGTTCGTTTTCACCTGACTCACGGTGACAGGTTGTGCGATTCGGGAGTGGTGAGTTTGATGTGTTTTGTGTTCGCAGGAAGTATGGTTTCTCTTCGGTTGGCTTTTTGGGTGAAACGGTTTGGGCGGCGAACGTTCGTTGAAGTCAAATGGGTGGTGAAGTCAGTGGAGTTTGGGTTATGGTGAGTGATTCGGTTGGCGCGGCTGTGGTTGAACGGTTTGTTCGTGTTTTCGGTTGAAGGGAATTAATGTTGGGTGATGATGGTAAAAAAGGTTTGGATTGTTCTCCTCTTCCCCTTTTTTTACAGTTCGCTTATGGTGGTAAGTGTTTCGGCGATTTGGATTGTGGGTTGCTGGGTTTGCGATAGTGCTGCGGTCTAGAGGTTCTGTTTTTTGTGAGCGATGGTTTAAGGTCCTATGGTAGCTCGTATTCGCGTTTCTATGATCGAAGGGTTGTCGCGGTTGTGCGTTTGAACTGCTGGCTGAGAAGGTGACGAAGTGTAATGATGGCTGTGAAAAACAGCTCTGTGTGTTTCTCAGTTCATCTCTTTCGATTCATTTTTTCGGTTTTTCTTCGTTTCTGCTATTGGTATTTAGGTGGTGGCTGGTTTGATGGAAGGTTCGTCGGCGCGGATTTCTGGTTTCCAGCTTCAAGGGTTTGGGTTAAAGAGTGGTTCGCGGTGGCCCGACGGAGGTGTTTGAAGTTGGGCGAAGGTCTGGTTTATGGCTTTTTGATGCTGACAGTGAAAACAATGATGTTTGTTTGAATATTTGCAGGTTTTATGAGATGTGTGGTGGTGATGGTTTTCGAGTTTGTGAGCTGTTGGCTTGTGAGGTGCGGTGGTTAAAAGGGATGGGGTAGTTTGATGATGAAGGGTGGATTTGTTGAAGCGGCGAAAAGGGGCTTTAGATATGTTTTGGAAGGTTGACGGTGGCTGTGTTTCCGGGTGTTGGTGAATCGAGGTTTCGTGAATATAGTTCTGCTTTGATGGAGTTTGCGACAGGTGAATGTGATTTTACAGGTCTGAGCGTTTCGGTGAAGGTTGGTGCGTGTTCTGCGGCTGTTGAAGAAGATCAGTGAAGGTTATGGTGAGTTTTCTGATTTGTCTTTTTTTGGATTTTTCTCGGTTTACAGTGTGATGTGTTGTTCTGTGTTTGTAAGTATTGTGCTGATTTTTCTGGTGTTTTGTTTTGCAGGTCTATTAACAGAACCGGTTTTGGATGGTTTCGGTAAGGGTGAGGGAGGATTTTCTTCGTTTCTGCTATTGGCGTTTAGGTGGTGATTTGGTTAAGGTTGAAGAGGATCAGGTTGTAGCTGTGAAATAAGTAATGTGATAAAGAAAGGGTTGAAGTGTTTCGGTGTAGTTTCTGACAAGTTTGTGTTTGGTGAATGCAGTAAAGTGTGTGTTAATGGAGATGTGTATTGTGGTAAGTTTACTGTGTTTTTCTTATTTACAAGTGTTGTTGTTGATTTGAAAAATGCTTTTAAGTATTTTTTTTTGAAGTTTTAACATGAAGTTTGTTTTGTATGCAGGTTTGAAATTGAAATAAAGCTGAAAAAGAAACCTAACTATGAACAAATACTAAAAAGAGGTGAAGGGAAAAAAGAGATATTACCGACCCGAAAGTTATCGGGGTGAAGGATCCACAGATGGTAAGCTCCTATTCCTCTTCTGATGTTCTACTCCTTGTTGTTGTTGCTGAATTTTGTGTTCTCTCTTTTCTTCCTCTTCCTTTTTTTTGTGGTTTTTGTTTGAAGTTGGGGCTGTTTTTGTAGTGTTTGATGGTTCTTTTTGGGTGTTTTGATGCTGTTTTGAGTGAGCTATGTGGCTGAATTTTTGTGTTTTGAGGGCTGATTTTGGTTGTGTTATGAGGGCTGTTTTGAGTTGTTTTGTGGCAGATTTTGTGTGTGTTTTTGAATGTAACAGTGTTGTGATTTTATGCTGAATTTTTGTGTCCTTGTTGCTTGTAGGTGAAGGGTTGGAGGAAAGGGGACAAGGTCTGGATGCTGCAGCAATAGTGGGGAGGTGGAGCAGAGTTGTTGGTGGCTGCAGACCTGTTGTGGGTGGCTGTGGAGCAGGCTGAGTTTGTCTTGGTGCTGCTGAATTTTGTATTTTGGGTGGCTTTATTGCTGCATTTTTTTTCCTCTTCTATGCAAATGTAACATGGATATGGAATGTAATGAAATTCTATATTTTTTTAAAAAATTGCTATTGTAACATGGATGAATTGGCTATGTAATGATACTGAGTTTTAAACATGGAAAATGTATTATGAAAATGAAATTGAGATTTGAATATGGATATGGAATTAGATTGGAACTTGAAGCTTCTGAATAGAAATCTGAAGTAGAAATTGGAATAGAATAAAAATGAAAAAAAAGATCTTGGATTTAAAATTTAAAATGAATAAAAAAAAAAATTGAAAATTGGAATTAAATTAGAAATGGAATCTTAAAAGAAAAGTAAACTAGAAATAAACTAGAAATTGAAATTAAATTAGAGTAAACTAAAAATAAATTGGAAATTGAAATTAAATTAAATTAGAAATAGAAACTTGAAAATGAGTTGAAAAAAGGTATAAATAAAAATTGGAGATTACAAATAAATTAGACATGGAAACTAAAAAAGAAAGTGAATTAAAAATAAAAGTTAAAAAATAAAATTACATTAAGAAATAAAACTTGAAAATTGAAAAATAGAAATAAAAATACATTTAGAAAAAACTTAAAAATTGGAAATAAAATTATATATATTTTTAACAAAACTTTGGGAATGAAAATAAAAATTAAGTTTTTTAAAAGTTAGAAATGAATTAAAAGTTAGAAGTGAGGAATAAAAATTAAATTTAGGATGGAAGCTTAGAAGTGAAAAGAAATTAAAATTAACTTGATGAATAACTAGAAAATGAGTGAAAGTAACTGAAAATAAATCTGGAATTCTCTGCTAAATGCGATGAATGTATGATGCGAGCAAGTTAGGGGTAAAATTTGGGGTATGACAGTTGCCCCTATTTAAATAACTTTACCAGATGGCATGAATGACGAAAGACACTCAGGCGATCAGGGTGAAAGGTATTTAAATATATAAATAACCGAAAATTTTGCCCCTAAATGCGATGTTATGCTGGACTACAAACTAATTAACTCTGTAACAACTATGCAATGAAATGATGATTATGGTATGAATGATTAGAATGAGATAAATCGACGACCACAAGCCAAAACTCACTGGGGATGACAAACACTGGGGATAAAGAAACGAAAACGGGAAATATTCAAAATGATAAATCAACAGGTTCAAGTGTAACTGTCGACACTAAGAATAACAAAAGACGGGAACAAAAGGAAATCCAAATCGTTGGATCAACGAACACAGATAAAACAAAAAAAAAGTGGCTGCACAGTGGCTCGATGCGACCAACTGACACCAAGAATACAAATAAGACAAGAAAAAAGATCGAAGTGATTGACCAATGGCTCTATGCGACCAATTGACTTTGAGAAGTAAAAAGCAACAACATATTCGAAGTGAATGCGCAGCGGCTCGATGCGACCAACTGACACTAAGAATACAACAAAATAAACATTCAAAGGGAAAATGCAGCGGCTCGATGCGACCAACTGTCACTGGAAATGATAAACATAAAATTCATAGTGAATACGCAGCGGCTCAATGCGACCAATTGACACCATGAATAACAACAAAATTAACATTCAAAGGGAATGTGCAGCGGCTCGATGCGACCAACTGTCACTGGAAATGATAAACATAAAATTCATAGTGAATACACAGCGGCTCAATGCGACCAACTGACACCATGAATAACAACAAAATTAACATTCAAAGGGAATGTGCAGTGGCTCGATGCGACCAACTGTCACTGGAAATAATAATCATAAAATTCAAAGTGAATGCGCAGCGGCTCGATGCGACCAACTGACACTAAGAATTCAACAAAAATATTCGAAATGAATGTGCAGCGGCTCGATGCGACCAACTGTCACTGGAAATGATAAACATAATATTCGAAGTGAATGCGCAGCGGCTCGATGCGACCAACTGACACCAAGAATAGAAATGACACAAAATTCAAAGTGAATGCGCAGCGGCTCGATGCAACCAACTGACACCAAGAATAACAACCAAAATATTCAAAATGAATGCGCAGTGGCTCGATGCGACCAACTGGCTTTGAAAATGATAAACATAATATTCAAAGTGAATGCGCAGCGGCTCGATGCGACCAATTGACACTAAGAATAATCAACAAAATAAACATTCAAAGTGAATGCACAGCGGCTCGATGCGACCAACTGTCACTGAGAATGACAACAAGCTTATTCAAGGTGAATGCGCAGCGGCTCGATGCGACCAACTGACACCAAGAATAAAGACAAATGAAAACATTCAAAGTGAATGCGCAGCGGCTCTACGCGACCAACTGACACTGAGAATGACAACAATAAACTTATTCAAGGTGAATGCGCAGCGGCTCTACGCGATCAACTGACACTAAGAATAATCAACAAAATAAACATTCAAAGTGAATGCACAGCGGCTCGATGCGACCAACTGTCACTGAGAATGACAACAAGCTTATTCAAGGTGAATGCGCAGCGGCCCGATGCGACCAACTGACACCATGAATAACAACAAAAATATACAAAATGGAAGCACAATAGGTTCGAAACCTATTGACACTGAAAAAGAAAGCCAAGATACACTCAAAGTGAATGCGCCACAAGTTAAAAAAACCGGTTGACACTAAGAATGATAAAGACAAAGTATTCAAAGTATTCAAAATGGTAGATTAGCAGGTTCAAATGTAACTGCCGACACCGAGGATAAGGAAGGAAATCACAGTGATTTAGTAACAGCTCTATGCGACCAGCTAGCATTGGGGATAGAATGCAGATCACCCAAAGATAGATCAACGGCTCTAAGCGACCGGCTAACACGAAAAAGTAACAACAAAATATGTTGGAGTTTTCAAATAAGATAAGACATCCAACCTCTGGAAATTCCTTCAGGAACCATCAGGAGAAAGGGTACAAGTATGTACAAAATCAAGTGGACTTGGATTTTAAGCAAACATGTTTCACGACCTGCTTAAAAGATTTGTGCCAATGACAATTGGACTTCAAGGAGACATGGTGGTCATAAAGACAAATACCAACCACAATTAGAATTCCACAGGGGACACCAGCAATTACTGGGGACAAAAAAACATTGGTAAACCAAACTTCGGGTACCAACAATAATGAATTCTAAAATTGAAGACTAACGGTATCTGGACTTGGAGACAGACAGACGACAACTGGGGAAAGAAAAATGCTAATGTCAAATGCGCATGATTGAGCATGATGCGAATGATCATGATATGCAAATGCTGACTCTAAAGAGACAAAGAGCTCTGACAAGACTCAAAGATAGAGTAGGCTCTCAACACTAATACTCAGATGAGCAATATGAAAAACACTGGGGAGATGTCTTCGAACTTGGAAATCATGCTTGGTCCAAGGATCCATCCAAGAGTGTTATCAGTTTTGAACTTCTATGGGGATTTCTGAGATAATAGTATAAAAGTGTTGTTGCAAACCAGGACTTCTTGGGGAAACAGAAGGTTTTTCCAATTTTTCCAAAGTCAAAGAAACTTAAAAGTTTTTCAGTGTGTTTTCAAAAACATTTCCTTTTTTTTTTAAAAAAAAACTTGTCATTTTCAGAGTTAAATTGTAATCAAGTGATGGCATTTTGCATAACAAAAGAAAATAAGAGGTTGAACAACAAAATTCATAGGCAAAGTTTGTATTTTATTCAAGAATGGTAGCTTGCTAATGGCAAAAGCTCCATGGGAAATTACAGTTTGAAAATGGCAATGGGGAAAGGTCTACATTGAATCCAACGACCACTACAATCCCTACTAACTAAGACTGCCCGACACCTTGCTTCTGACAAGAGCAAATGGACTGGTCTTCCATCATGATTCTTCAGTAATGGTAAACACCCTCTAATACAGTCAAATGCCTTTGTCCCTAACTTTTGCCTGGATCGCCCTTTCGGGTTTTCAATCCACCGGGACGCTCTTTTTTGCCTAAGCCGCCCTTTCGGGTTTTCAACTTAGCGAGCTCTTATTTTTCATTTTTATCCCTAACTTTTGCCTGGATCTCCTTCATAGGTTTTGATCCACCAGGATACCCATTTTTGCCTAGGCCGCCATTTCTGGTTTTCGACCTATCGGGTTTTATTTAGGCATAATATTTTTGACTGCATCAGAATTCACCGGGTGCTTCAGCTGTTCACCATCCATAGTTGTAAGGATTAAGGAACCTCCGGAGAATGCCACCTTCACAACATATGGGCCTTCATAGTTAAGACTCCATTTTCCACGCATGTCTTTGTGGACTGGCAAGATTTTCTTGAGTACAAGATCTCCTTCTTTGAATTCTCGGATACGGACTTTCTTGTCAAATGCTCTCTTGATGCGCTTCTGGTACAACTGGCCATGGCACATGGCGGTCATTCTCTTCTCATCAATGAGGTTCAGTTGGTCAAACCTGTTTTGGACCCACTCAGCTTCCTCCAGTTTGGTTTCCATCAAGATTCTCAAAGATGGTATCTCTACTTCAATAGGGAGAACTGCATCCATCCCATACACCAAAGAGAAAGGGGTTGCCCCTGTTGAAGTGCGAACTGATGTTCTGTATCCGTGTAAAGCATATGGTAACATCTCGTGCCAATCTTTGTAAGTTTTTACCATCTTCTGCAGAATCTTTTTGATGTTCTTGTTTGCAGCTTCAACAGCTCCATTCATCTTCGGACGATACGGAGAAGAGTTATGATGTTCAATCTTGAATGTCTCACACAACTCTTTCATTGTTTTGTTGTTCAAATTGGTCCCATTATCTGTGATGATTCGGCTTGGGATTCCATAACGGCAGATAATTTGGTTCTTGATGAAACGGGCAACCACTTGCTTTGTCACATTGGCATAGGAAGCTGCTTCTACCCATTTGGTGAAGTAATCAATTGCGACCAAGATAAATCGATGACCATTGGAAGCTTTAGGCTCAATTTCCCCTATCATGTCGATGCCCCACATTGAGAAAGGCCAAGGCGATGACAGAACATTCAAAAGTGTCGGAGGTACGTGCACCTTGTCGGCGTAAATCTGGCATTTATGACACTTCCTGGCATATTTGAAACAATCTGATTCCATGGTCAACCAGAAATATCCAGCTCTCAAAATCTTCCTGGACATGGCATGTCCATTGGCATGTGTTCCAAATGATCCTTCGTGGATTTCCTTGATCAATAAGTCTGCTTCGCGCTTGTCCACACATCTGAGCAGAACCATATCATGGTTTCTCTTGTAAAGCACATTGTTGCTGAGGAAAAACTTAGACGCCAATCTTCTTAAAGTCTTCTTGTCTAGATTTGTTGCATCAGCTGGGTACTCCTGATTCTGCAAATAATTCTTGATGTCATAGAACCACGGTTTCTCATCAGTTTCCTCTTCGACCAGTAGACAGTAGGCTGGTGCAGTTCTTCGCTCGATTGTAATGAGTGGAGCTTCATTAAGAAATCTGACTTGGAACATAGAGGCCAACATAGCCAAGGCGTCTGCTATTTGATTTTCTGCCCTTGGAACATGATGGAAAGTGACTTCATCAAAGTATTTGATCAATTCCACAATGTGGGCACGATATGGGATCAACTTCTCGTCACGGGTCTCCCATTCACCTTTGACTTGGTATATTACCAAAGCTGAGTCTCCATATACATCAAGAATCTTGATTCTGGTATCGATTGCAGCTTCGATACCTAAAACACATGCTTCATACTCAGCAATGTTGTTTGTACATTCGAAACATAATCTGGCTGTGAAAGGAGTATAACCGCCATCGGGGTTCATCAAGAGAACCCCCACACCATGCCCCATGTAGTTAGAGGAACCATCGAACATCATCTTCCAACGAGAACCTGGCTCGGGACCTTCGTCTGGACCTGGAACTTCATAGTCCTTTATCAACATAATGTCCTCGTCCGGGAAATCGAATTTCAAAGGTTCGTAATCTTCGACAGGATGATCAGCAAGGTATTCAGACAAAACACTGCCCTTGATAGACTTCTGGGTTACATACTGGATGTCGTATTCGGATAATAACATATGCCAACGGGAGAGTCTTCCAGTCAAAGCAGGCTTCTCAAAGATGTACTTTATTGGATCCATTTTCGAGATCAACAAAGTAGTGTGACAAATCATGTACTGCCTGAGGCGTCTAGCAGCCCATGCCAAGGCACAACAAGTTTTCTCTAAAATCGAATATCTGCTTTCACAATCTGTGAACTTCTTGCTTAAGTAATAAATGGCGTGCTCCTTACGACCGGTTTCATCCTGTTGGCCTAATACGCAACCCATAGATCTCTCGAGTACAGTCAGGTACATGAAAAGAGGCTTCCCTGGAATAGGTGGGATCAAGATAGGAGGTTCTTGTAGATAAACCTTAATCTTCTCAAAAGCTAGTTGACAATCGGGACTCCACTCAATTGCTTGATTCTTCCTGAGCAACTTGAATAAAGGTTCACAGGTAGCAGTCATGTTGGAGATAAATCTGGAGATGTAGTTCAATCTTCCGAGGAAACCTCTGACTTGCTTCTCTGTTTTGGGAGCTGGCATCTCTTGAATTGCTCTGACCTTATCTGGATCTACTTCAATTCCTTGCTGACTAACAATAAAACCAAGTAACTTTCCTGATCGGACACCAAAAGTACACTTAGCTGGATTCAGACGCAGTTGGAACTTTCTGAGGCGCTCGAATAACTTCAGGAGATGATTCAAATGATCCTCCTCACTCTGTGATTTGGAAATCATATCATCCACATAGACTTCTATCTCTTTATGCATCATATCATGGAAAAGGGTGACCATTGCCCTCTGATAAGTGGCTCCTGCATTTCTGAGACCAAATGGCATAACCTTGTAACAATAAGTGCCCCACGGTGTAATAAAAGTGGTCTTTTCCATATCGTCAGGATCCATCTTGATCTGGTTGTATCCTGAAAACCCATCCATGAAGGAGAAAACATCAAATTTAGCAGTGTTGTCAACCAAAGTATCAATATGCGGAAGAGGGAAATCGTCCTTCGGACTGGCTTTGTTCAAATCCCTATAGTCCACACACATTCTGACTTTGCCATCCTTTTTAGGGACTGGCACAATATTAGCTACCCACTCAGGGTACTTCGCAACCGCGAGGAATCCAGCATCAAACTGCCTTTTGACCTCTTCTCGAATCTTCAGAGCCATGTCTGGTCTTGTTCTTCGAAGCTTTTGCTTTACAGGAGGACAATCTGGTCGAAGAGGTAACTTGTGGACCATTATGTCTGTGTCTAAGCCGGGCATATCTTGATACGACCATGCAAACACATCTACATACTCTCTGAGAAGCTTGACCAATCTTTCTCTGATGTCTGCCCCAAGTGTTGTACCAATCTTGACTTCCTTCTTGTCTTCATCAGTGCCAAGATTGATGGTCTCTACCTGCTCCTTATGTGGCTGAAGATCTGTGTGCTCATACTCAACTAATCTTGCCAGTTCTTCAGGAATGTCACAATCTTCCTCACTTTCATCTTCCGCTTGGTAGATGGGCGAATCAAAGTCAGGAGGGAATGTAGAGTCATTGGATTCAACAAGGTTTTCGTTTATTCTGCATATGATAATGATTTGCTTTTATTAAAAGTGGAAAATAGAGAAATGCAAGAGAAAAAGCTTTTTATTGGTTTTGAAAGATTGCCATTTTCTTTTAAAAGTGAAAAGAGAGAAAAACAGTAAATTATCAAAATAAGAGTTTAACAAAATGCCTTCATTTATAATAACTTTAAAAATGAGAAGGGGCCCTACAAAATACTCCCATAGCCTTGGGCAGAGCTAGGGAACTTTGAAAACATTTAAAAAACAACAAATTACTTTGACAATGGAAAAAACTCTGGGATCTCGACTGCCTCCCAATTGCCCAAGGCTTCCTCACACTGATACACCAAATGATTCACATCTTCATCTTCAAAAACTCCATCAATTGCATTGACCTGATAACCAACACTGGAAAACACCTCTTGAATGGTCTTCGGACGTCCTTTAACGGAGGTTGATGCTCCTTCCTTCACATGAGTTGGTTTGTAACCCAACCCGCAACGATCTAGCTTCTGTTTGACTTCGATGACATCACCCCAACCTTCATAGCTTCTTTCTTCAATGGTGGAAATGGTACTCTTCAGCGATACAAAAGATGGGATACCCTTCCCTTTTGGTTCCTCTACTTCCAAAAGGACAGCATTGGCTATCTCAAGAGCTTGGAAAGAAGTTTCCAAAGCATCTTCATCAGCCTCAATATAGCTAACGGATGAAAGGTTGCTAACCATGAGATCTTCTTCCCCAGACACGGTTACCAGCTTGTTATTGACCACAAACTTCATCTTCTGATGTAGGGTAGAAGTGACTGCCCCAGCGGCATGGATCCAAGGTCTTCCCAGCAAGAAACTGTAATTAGGATTGATGTCCATAACCTGGAAAGTGATATTGAAGACCTGTGGCCCAATCAAGATCGGTAGGTCTACTTCTCCAATAACGGTCCTCCTTGACCCATCAAAAGCTTTCACGATCAGTGCACTGGGCATCATCTCTGCCCCTTGATAAGATAACTTGGCAAGCGTTCTTTTCGGCAAAACATTCAATGAAGATCCTGTATCCACAAGAACTCTTGCTAAAGTATCCTCTTGACATTTCACAGATATGTGGAGAGCACGGTTATGGTCCAAGCCCTCCTTTGGAAGATCCTCCGTACTGAAACTGAGGTTGTTACATGCAGTGATATTGGCAATGACTCCATCAAACTGATTCACTGTTATATCATGTGTAACATGAGCTTGGGCTAGTAATTTCTGGAGAGCACTCCGATGGGCTGGCGAATGCATAAGAAGTGATAGGATTGATATTTTGGAAGGCGTTTGATGCAGCTGATCAATAACCTTATAATCACTCTTCTTAATGATTCTGAGAAATTTTGCATCCTCTTCGCCCAAGACTACCCCTTTGTCCTGGTTGACAACAGCTGGAATGACTTCTTTAGGCGGAGTCGTATTGGCTTGCTGAGTATAGACACGACCACTGCGAGTCAAACGACCTGCACCCGCTATGTCAGCACTTGCAACTTTTGAGCCTTCCTTCTGACTAGCTTTATCGATCTTCTGATGAACTCTCCCTGTATCATACTTCCATGGAACTGCTTTAGTGTCCTCATAAAGGAAATGGTTACTCCTTTGTTCAAATCTTGGCTCAGGTATATTGAAAATTGGCACCACAGATTCTGGAATATTGAAGATAGGTTGAACTCCTGAAGACTCAGGCAGGTTGAACACTGGCACCAAGGTAGAATTAGATTCAGGCAAGTTGAAAATGGGTTCAATCACTGCCACCTCATTCCTCTTCATATGACCGCTCACTTGTAAGACACCTTCATCAATCAAATCTTGAACATCTTTTAAGACCAATTCACATCCCTTTGGGTTATTTGCACAAGCTTCACAATTCTGATGACAGCTCTTCAACATACCCGCCCCCACTAATTTTGCATGGAAGTCTCTGAGCGGGGTCTTGATCTCTGTGGCGTTGAAAACCAAACCTTCATCAGACTCGTCAACAATGGCATTTATGGACCCATGCTTGGGTAAAGGATTATCTTTGACATTCGGACCAGTATTCCCAAATGACAGAATGTTCTTCTCCATCAAATCTTTCACGATGTACTTCAAAGCATAACAACCCTCCAAATCGTGCCCCAGGGCACCTTTATGGAATAAACAGTGGGCATTTGGGTTGTAATTTGGGGGGAGCGGATTTGGTGGAGGACCCAAAGGCCTTGGAGTAACCAAACCTTTCTTCAGCAGTGAAGGATATAATTCAGTATAAGTTATAGGGATTCGAGGATTAGGAGGCCTTCCTCCTGGTCTTCTATTCTGAAAGTTGGGATTTGGATGAGGAGCTGGAGTCCTCTGCTGGTAGGCTGAAGCACTGGGCGCTTGTTGATAGCCTGGATTGTTGATCATTGGCTGATAAGGTGGAATCACTGGAGCCGCCTGCTGATACATCGGTACTGCTTGAGTTGGCCGATACATCGGGACTTGTGGATTAAATGACGGTTGAACTGCCGCTACATAAGGATGTTGGGCATACTGCTGTTGATGAGCATACTGCTGTTGAGCCATAGGTGGAGGTCTCTGCCAAAGAGGATTTCTTCTTTGACTTGTCATTATGGCGTTTGTCTCACCCTCTTTCTTCTTGTGGAAGTTGCTGGTAAATTTCTTGACATTATTTCCACTGCCAGTGCTGGAACTTCCAGATGCACCACTCATCTTCCCGCTTTTCAAACCGAGTTCTACCTTGATTCCCACAACCACTAGATCAGAAAAACTAGCAGTTATGCTTCCCACCATTCTCTCATAGAATTCTGGTCGCACAGTGTCAACGAACCAATCAGCTAATTCTTTTTCAGTCAGTGGGGGCTCTACCTGAGAAGCGGTACCTCTCCACCTTTGAGCATATTCCTTAAATGATTCAGAATCTTTTTGTGACATACTCAACAGTTGCCTCCTATCGGGAGCAAGGTCCATATTGTATTTGTATTGCTGGATGAAAGCATCTGCCAAGTCTTGGAAACTGCGAATCTTCGACTGGTCCAGCGTTAAATACCATTTGGAGGAGATTCCTTTCAGACTGTCTTGGAAGCAGTGGATCATTAATTTATCATTGTCCACCTGTGCAGCCATTCTTCGATAGTACATCAAGAGATGGTTCTTAGGGCAAGTTGCACCCTCATACATATCAAAAGTGGGTATCTTGAACTTCGGCGGTATTACCAATCCAGATACTAGACACATCTCTCTAGCAGCAGCCCCAAAGATCTGGTCACCTTCAATTGCTCTTAACCTTTTTTCAAGGGTATCAAAATTCTCTTGCATCTTCACATGTTTCTCATCTCCGTTTTCAGACATATCTGGCGCTTCATACCCCTGATGGTCATTAAAGTATGGTTGGGCACGGGTGTGCACAATGTCTTGTGTAAAATTGGCAACTGCATGATTCTCTTCATTAGTCACAGGAACAGTTTGTTGAGCAGCAAATCCTTGAGGAGGAGGCACAAAACCTTGGAAAGGAAATGCCATACCCTGAGAGGGAGGTGCGAAACTTTGAGAAGCCAAACCTTGGGACGGAGGGAAGAAACCCTGAGCAGCAAGTCCTTGGGAAGAAGGAATGAAACTTTGAGTAGCAAAACCTTGAGAAGGAGGGAAGAAACCCTGAGTAGCAAGTCCTTGGGAAGAAGGAATGAAACTTTGAGTAGCAAAACCTTGAGAAGGAGGGAAGAAACCCTGAGTAGCAAGTCCTTGGGAAGAAGGAATGAAACTTTGAGAAGCAAACCCTTGCGGAGGAGGAACGAATCCCTGAGGAAGCCCAAAAGGAGGCCAGGTCACAGGGGTAGTGACTGATGATGTAGGCTCAGTCGTTGCAGTGACAATTTCTGATACTACAGTCTGCTGGGTATCCATCTTTGCTCGAATGACCTGCAACATTTCCATCATCTGACCCATATTTCCACGAATTTCAGTAAGCTCCTCGTTAACTCTGTCCATCTCTATGTCTCTTTCAGCCATCCTCTTTCTGGCTTGAGCTCGAGTGTAGTATTTGCGTGAGAGCCTCAGTGTGAAAGCCGAAGAGCAGATGACGGGAATGAGTTTTATATGAAAAAAATGCAAATGAAATGCCAAATGTATGAGTGCAATGCGAAAATGAAATTTTATTCAAGGAACTTAAGAAACAATTTGCAAATACCAAGGAAAACATAATAATCAAAGGACATGATTTCATTAAATTCAAAAAGTGATACAAAGTCTTGAGTACATCTTCAAAAATCCCAAACAAAGTTTAATAAAGACAAATACAAAGTCCTAAGGAGATTCTCCTAAAAGCCTCAAGTTGAGCTTCTCGATTTGTGCCTTCATCTGAGCCCTTTCAAGCATAAGTTGATCCATGATCGACTTCCAAGAAGCGTCCCCTTGAGTGCTGGAGGAAAATAAATCCTCTTGTGCTTTCCTTTTCTTGCTGGAGAGCTCTTCTTCTTCCTTCATCTTCAGTTGTCTTCTAAGTTCTTCATTCTCACTATTGATGATCTGATGTCGATTCTTCCATGCATTCTTCTCTCGAAGCTCTTTTTCCAAATCAATCTTCAGCTTCTCTGCATCATCCATAAAGATCAGAATGGGTTTCTTGAAGGTCATAGGATCCTGGCGAGGGTAAGGCATCTTCAGGCTGATTGCCCTATCTCGTACCCATTGGAGATAGGGTTCCATAGAAACACAATTCGGCTTTCCCAAGCTACTCCTCCCTTTCCTATGGATGTACTTCCAAGCTTGCATAATCTGTTTCTTGAGCTCTGGTTCTTCGTCATCCTTAAAGAAAATTCCTTCCACTTCAACACTCTTAGGTTTGTCCTTCAACGGATACCCGAGTTGGCGGCGAGCCAAAACTGGATTATAGCTGATTCCTCCCTTAGTGCCAAGAAGAGGTACATTAGCAAAATCACCACAGCTATCAATAATCAATGCTCCATCATAAACACGATTGTACCAACTAATGTCAGAGTGGGTAAGAGACATGATCCTTTGTGACCACCACAAACCATCCTTAAGGTTCCAAAATGAAGCTGACTTAGGCAAGTGCGAAATAAACCACTCGTACAACAATGATGCACAACAAGTAATCATCCCTCCCTTATGGTGATTCCTCAGATGGATGGAATGGTAAGTGTCTCCGAGCAAAGTAGGGACCGGGTTCTTCTTTAGAAAGATTTTGATGGCGTTCAAGTCTACAAAGTCTTCAAAGTTTGGGAAAAGTAACACTCCATATATTAGCAGAATAAAGGTCGCCTCAAAAGCTTTCATATCCTTCGCACCAACAAAATTCTTGGCTTTTTCTACTAAAAACTTTGTAGGGAATCCAAAAACCTTTCCTTTATAAGTCATATTTGCCTTGACATCAGGAACACTCAAATATGTTGCTTTTGCAATCTCCGCTTCTTCAGGGTCCTTCTCTAGAACAGGGAATGGAAACTCATCCTTAACACGTGATCCCACCAGAAATGAATACTCTTCCAAAGTAGGCGCCAATTGGTAATCAGGGAACGTAAAGCAATGGTAGAGAGGATCATAAAACTGGAGCATCACAGAGAGCAACCTTCCATCCCACTCAGCCTTAAGTAAGGCTAAAAGTCTCCTATGCTTCTCCATGAAGGCTTCTTGATCCAAAACCAAATCTCTTAATTTCCTTAGGTCTTCGAGTTTGGGAATTTTGAATGTGTACTTGACAGTCTTTCTTCTTCCAAAGTCCATGATGATACCTATGATATTTGCAAAGATAAAGTTTCTGAGTTCCTTGAATAAATTGGTAAAAATGATGCTTCATGATGCGTGAATGCAACAAACACAAACAAGGCTTAGGTTTAAAGCTTGCATGAGGTCAAAGGTTCAACCCTCCCAAAAAGGTATGTACTATGAGTTTATTTGTACCTGTACAACGGGTTTTAAAAGTTCCCAGAATCATTGTCCCATCTTTCGGATATTACCGACTTCCCAACTCGACTTGGTAATCAATAATATTCTCAAGAGAGTCTCATCCGAGTGTAGTATCGCGTATCAACTATTTCGGATTTACACCCTCATAGTCATCGCACTACATCCCTAAAAAAGGCCAAGTGGGGGTAAATGTTCTACAGTCCTCAACATTGACGGCTCTCAGGTCGAATATAGTAATGCTTTCACGACTGAACTCGATCAACAAAACTACATCCGAGGAGGCCTCCGCTGAGTGGTGGTGTCTCAAGTCAACTTGGTCGGGACTCAACTCCCTACAAGCCTTCTTGAATATACCACCGTCCTATCTTATCTTGCACTCAAGTCCGGGTTAGGACTCATCTCACCACACATGGAACACCCAACAAAAATCCAAAATAAAAACAAGCAATACAACAACAAATATACAAATATACAAGGTGGGCTTAACCCTCAAAAATAGTATCCCCAGTGAAGTCGCCATTTCTGTTGCGGTGAGAATCGGATACCAAGCTATTAAGTGAGCTTGAATCGCAAAACATTTATGTTCACCACCGACTTTAATTTAATCCAAAGGGGATAGGGAAAAAGATCGTAAAAACCCTAAATGAGGAGAAACTAGGTTCGGGGGTTGATTATACCTAGGGAAGGTGTTAGCATCCTAAGCATCCGTAGTATCCTACGGGAACCTCTTGTTGATATTTGTGTTATTGTTATTTATTGCTTGTTAAAATAAAGGGAACCTAAGGTTTTTATTTCTAATGGTGCTCGCACAACATCGCATCGATGCCTACGTATCAGGTATAGAATCAGAGCACTCGTAGTTCTCCTAAGGATTCACGAACACTTGGTTACGCTCAAGGTTCGCGGGGGAAGGTAAGTGTTATGGCAAACACTCACGTGACTTTAGCAAAGTCACAAAAAGTTGTAAAATAAAAATTCCTAATGGCTAAGGTTGAAAAGGAACTAGGGATGGCTAAACTTCCTATGACATTGAGTCAACTGCAGGAGTTCTTTCCCTTTTGGATTTAAATGCGAAAAAATAAAGTAAATAAATGAGGGTGCAAGCTCCTAAGTCTAAGGTATAGGTTGCTACTTGCAAAAATAGACTGAATAAAGTAAATGGAAATGCAAGGTAAAATGCTTAGTAATCGGGCTATGACTCGATATATGGATCGAGAATGCGGGGGGTGGAAGACAAGCGTGGTGCGTCAATTTGCTTAAGTTGGAAAGCTGTGAAGTGTAAGGAATGTGCAGATGGCGATCGTAAAACGACCGACTTACGTGTGTGAGTGAAGTGTATGTGAACTCAACTTGGTCTTGGACCAAGAATTATTATCTTGAAAGTTAATGTTTCAAAAGTGTGCGCTTTCAATTTTATTTTAACATGTATATGGTCATGAGGCAAAATAAATAAATATAAACATAATGTGTACACAAACAAGATATCGGAAGATTAAATTTAAAACTCGCACCAAGAGATAAACCTAGATCTAAACCTCTCACACTAAAACTAAGCTAAACAATCTCTATCTTAAACGAAGAAGAACTAAACAAATATTTTTTTGGATTTTTTAAATAAAAATAAATAAATGATTAACTAAATATGTGCTAAAAATAAGATTGAATTCGAAATATGTTTTTTGTATATATATTTTTTGTATGTATATATAAATATTTAACTAAATATAATAATAACAAATAGAAAAGAAATTTTTTTTTTTTAAAAAAAAAGGTTTTTTTTAATTTATTTTTCTAGCTAAATATAATAATAAAAATAAAATAGAAAAGAAAATTTTGCAATTAAAAGTTTTTTTATTTATTTTATATATATATAGATATCTTAACTAAATATAATAATAATAGAAAATTTTGAAATTAAAAATTTTATTTACTTATTTATATATACATTTAAGTGAGAAAATAATAAAAGAAAATAAAATAACTAGATACTTAACAAAAAAATTAAATTAAATAATAAAGAAATAATTGAATCAAGAAAATGTTTAGATTTTTTTTTTTTATAAAATAAAAAGAAGAAAACAAAAAAAAACTAAATGGGCTGGGAAGAAACAGGGGGTGCCACGTGAATCATGGTGGTGTTGATAGTGGGAACCTGGTGGGGCTGAGTCCATGAAGAATAAACCATCAGAGTTATTTTAATTAAAAAAAACAAAACATATAAGAGATTTTTATAACAAAGAAAGAAAGAAAATAAAAAATATAAAACAAAAACAACAACCAGTAACAAAGAAACGCAAGTTACGTTTCTGAAGAAGAAGAAAAAAACCCACCCGAGTTTACGCGACGACGGTCCTCTCCCTCACTCAAACTCACTGTTTTCCGATGGTCCTCTCTCGGCGGATCTTCCCTCACTCTCTCCGAATCTCTCTCAACTCAGATCTCTCAATCGATTTCTCCACTCTCAATCGCACGTTTCTCAGCTCTTTGTCTCTCTACTCGTCCTCTTTCCAGGTCGCGGTTCAAGGTTCGTTTCCGACGGCGGTGGTGGTGGATGTTTGCGGCGATTGGTCGTGAGGATGGTGGAGCGACAGTGAGGTGATGATGGTGTGCGGTGATGACAGAAGGCTCTACCGGGTCGGATTTCCGGTTCGTTTTCACCTCACTCACGGTGACAGGTTGTGCGATTCGGGAGTGGTGAGTTTGATGTGTTTTGTGTTCGCAGGAAGTATGGTTTCTCTTCGGTTGGCTTTTTGGGTGAAACGGTTTGGGCGGCGAACGTTCGTTGAAGTCAAATGGGTGGTGAAGTCAGTGGAGTTTGGGTTATGGTGAGTGATTCGGTTGGCGCGGCTGTGGTTGAACGGTTTGTTCGTGTTTTCGGTTGAAGGGAATTAATGTTGGGTGATGATGGTAAAGAAGGTTTGGATTGTTCTCCTCTTCCCCTTTTTTTACAGTTCGCTTATGGTGGTAAGTGTTTCGGCGATTTGGATTGTGGGTTGCTGGGTTTGCGATAGTGCTGCGGTCTAGAGGTTCTGTTTTTTGTGAGCGATGGTTTAAGGTCCTATGGTAGCTCGTATTCGCGTTTCTATGATCGAAGGGTTGTCGCGGTTGTGCGTTTGAACTGCTGGCTGAGAAGGTGACGAAGTGTAATGATGGTTGTGAAAAGCAACTCTGTGTGTTTCTCAGTTCATCTCTTTCGATTCATTTTTTCGGTTTTTCTTCGTTTCTGCTATTGGTATTTAGGTGGTGGCTGGTTTGATGGAAGGTTCGTCGGCGCGGTTTTCTGGTTTCCAGCTTCAAGGGTTTGGGTTAAAGAGTGGTTCGCGGTGGCCTGGCGGAGGTGTTTGAAGTTGGGCGAAGGTCTGGTTTATGGCTTTTTGATGCTGACAGTGAAAACAATGATGTTTTTTTGAATATTTGCAGGTTTTATGAGATGTGTGGTGGTGATGGTTTTCGAGTTTGTGAGCTGTTGGCTTGTGAGGTGCGGCGGTTAAAAGGGATGGGGTAGTTTGATGATGAAGGGTGGATTTGTTGAAGCGGCGAAAAGGGGCTTTAGATATGTTTTGGAAGGTTGACGGTGGCTGTGTTTCCGGGTGTTGGTGAATCGAGGTTTCGTGAATATAGTTCTGCTTTGATGGAGTTTGCGACAGGTGAAGGTGATTTTACAGGTCTGAGCGTTTCGGTGAAGGTTGGTGCGTGTTCTGCGGCTGTTGAAGAAGATCAGTGAAGGTTATGGTGAGTTTTCTGATTTGTCTTTTTTTGGATTTTTCTCGGTTTACAGTGTGATGTGTTGTTCTGTGTTTGTAAGTATTGTGCTGATTTTTCTGGTGTTTTGTTTTGCAGGTCTATTAACAGAACCGGTTTTGGATGGTTTCGGTAAGGGTGAGGGAGGATTTTCTTCGTTTCTGCTATTGGCGTTTAGGTGGTGATTTGGTTAAGGTTGAAGAGGATCAGGTTGTAGCTGTGAAATAAGTAATGTGATAAAGAAAGGGTTGAAGTGTTTCGGTGTAGTTTCTGACAAGTTTGTGTTTGGTGAATGCAGTAAAGTGCGTGTTAATGGAGATGTGTATTGTGGTAAGTTTACTGTGTTTTTCTTATTTACAAGTGTTGTTGTTGATTTGAAAAATGGTTTTAAGTATTTTTTTTTTGAAGTTTTAACATGAAGTTTGTTTTGTATGCAGGTTTGAAATTGAAATAAAGCTGAAAAAGAAACCTAACTATGAACAAATACTAAAAAGAGGTGAAGGGAAAAAAGAGATATTACCGACCCGAAAGTTATCGGGGTGAAGGAACCACAGATGGTAAGCTCCTATTCCTCTTCTGATGTTCTACTCCTTGTTGTTGTTGCTGAATTTTGTGTTCTCTCTTTTCTTCCTCTTCCTTTTTTTTGTGGTTTTTGTTTGAAGTTGGGGTTGTTTTTGTAGTGTTTGATGGTTCTTTTTGGGTGTTTTGATGCTGTTTTGAGTGAGCTATGTGGCTGAATTTTTTTGTGTTTTGAGGGCTGATTTTGGTTGTGTTATGAGGGCTGTTTTGAGTTGTTTTGTGGCAGATTTTGTGTGTGTTTTTGAATGTAACAGTGTTGTGATTTTATGCTGAATTTTTGTGTCCTTGTTGCTTGTAGGTGAAGGGTTGGAGGAAAGGGGACAAGGTCTGGATGCTGCAGCAATAGTGGGGAGGTGGAGCAGAGTTGTTGGTGGCTGCAAACCTGCTGTGGGTGGCTGTGGAGCAGGCTGAGTTTGTCTTGGTGCTGCTGAATTTTGTATTTTGGGTGGCTTTATTGCTGCATTTTTTTTTCTCTTCTATGCAAATGTAACATGGATATGGAATGTAATGAAATTCTATATTTTTTTTAAAAATTGCTATTGTAACATGGATGAATTGGCTATGTAATGATACTGAGTTTTAAACATGGAAAATGTATTATGAAAATGAAATTGAGATTTGAATATGGATATGGAATTAGATTGGAACTTGAAGCTTGTGAATAGAAATCTGAAGTAGAAATTGGAATAGAATAAAAATGAAAAAAAAGATCTTGGATTTAAAATTTCAAATGAATAAAAAAAAAAATTGAAAATTGGAATTAAATTAGAAATGGAATCTTAAAAGAAAAGTAAACTAGAAATAAACTAGAAATTGAAATTAAATTAGAGTAAACTAAAAATAAATTGGAAATTGAAATTAAATTAAATTAGAAATAGAAACTTGAAAATGAGTTGAAAAAAGATATAAATAAAAATTGGAGATTACAAATAAATTAGACATGGAAACTAAAAAAGAAAGTGAATTAAAAATAAAAGTTAAAAAATAAAATTACATTAAGAAATAAAACTTGAAAATTGAAAAATAGAAATAAAAATACATTTAGAAAAAACTTAAAAATTGGAAATAAAATTATATATTTTTTTAACAAAACTTTGGGAATGAAAATAAAAATTAAGTTTTTTAAAAGTTAGAAATGAATTAAAAGTTAGAAGTGAGGAATAGAAATTAAATTTAGGATGGAAGCTTAGAAGTGAAAAGAAATTAAAATTAACTTGATGAATAACTAGAAAATGAGTGAAAGTAACTGAAAATAAATCTGGAATTCTCTGCTAAATGCGATGAATGTATGATGCGAGCAAGTTAGGGGTAAAATTTGGGGTATGACAATAATAACTTTTGTTAATCATAAAATTCCTCCTTAATTTTCGCCACCAATCAGACTAATCACATAAACAAACACCTGCTAAAAATCCTCAAGAATCAAATCATAACTTTCTACAAAGTTGTCAAGATTTGACAGACAGATGTTAATACATTTGCTCTGACATCACAAAACAACAACACTGTCATGACAGTTGAAGATGTTTCAACATTTGGCTCAACACTGCCAAGTATTATAACCACATCTGTATTGATGTATGAGTAGCCATGTCAGGACTTCTTATCTGATAACTTGCAAAACATGTTATCGAACTTGTTCTTCAGCATGTTAGAACATCTTGTCCAACATGTTGGTGTCAGGTTAGTTTTACCAAAATTAATGTCAACACCCACAAGTGCAGAACTAACATAATCCTCTAGCAATATTATAATGATTTTTTTTACCAATATTTATTTATATACAGTATGTGTAAGAGTTACTTAAATATCCCCTTTAATTTATTTGATAAACATAAAGGAAGTGAAAGTGACACTAGAAGTAATAGTAGAACAAACCAAACATTAATTCATATATGTTAAAGAGTGTTATATAGGTTAGACTATTAGATGACATTTCTAAGAGTTATTAAAATATTTATTTGAATTAATCAACATTAAAAATAACATAGGCTAAGGACAATGTATGTAATATATCTATAAAAGGACTCACAATAAGCTTTCCTCCATCACCACTTAATCCCTAAAACACCAAAATGTACAAGCAAAACCAGATATGGATTCCAAATAGAGATTTCAGGAAAATAACATTACTGAATTCGGCAACTCAAGCAAACTAGAGTAAAGTAGCAGCTGAGGGATCTATAAGCAAGCAGACAACCTTAGAAGTGCTCTCCTCTTCAACATCCTTTGTGAAGATACACAAAAGATGATCTTTCGGGTCTAGACGCAGAAACCAGCCGAGGAAAGAGAGTATGAAGTTTGAAGAGGAAGAATGACATGATTAATTAGATAATATGGACATGTTAGATGCTCTTAAGAAATTACTTAGGGCCAATCCAAACTACTAGGAAATCTAATTGTCTTGTAATAGCTTCCTTTTTACTAATGAAACAAGTTGCTTACATTGAGTTCTTTCTCCCATTTACTTTTAGATTCTTATGAGAAACACTGAATAAATATTCAACAGTTAAATTAAGCACAAGCATGAAAAAACTTTTAATTGATAATAAGAAACTTAATACAAAGGTTTAAAAAAATACAAAGCATAACTATGCAGAAACATAACACCATAATCTTTCATAGACAACTTTAGGCTTGTCTCTGCATATTTTGGAAGAACCAACCTTTGAACTTGTGATAACCCCCTGTTGAACAAGTAGTTCTGAGATAACTCGTCCATAACGAATGAAGAAGATCTTTCCCTTATTAAAGAAAGAAAGAGTCCTCTTCAAATGGTCAAACATAACTTGAGGAAGATCAGTCTTCAAGTTTGAATTGAGAAATAAAAACAGATCTTTTTCAATAGGGTCCAAGAGGTCTAAATCCTTATCCATATTTTCGCTCCCCCGAAAAGACACATGGTCAGATAGGGTACAGACGCGAACGGTCGGCGAAGGGAGAAATGAAAGTGAAGTGAAAAGAGTCGCCAGCTAGGCATTTTTATCCCGAAGGAAAGGTAATGCTGCATAAACCTAGAAAAAGATATGGATAAGACGGTCGCAAACCAAAGAAACTGAGAAAGGGGGTTGGTTACAACCTGGGAAGGTATTAGCACCCAGATTGTTCGTCGTACTCGACGGGATCCACGCTTGAAAGTTTGTGTTTAAAGGGGTAGTGTCTGTGCTATCTGTGTGCAAAAGCTGGAAAAGAATGTACAAGTGTCAGTGCAAGAAAGTGGAGTGAAAATGCTCAGGAATGAGGCTTTAAAGGATAATGCTGGAAGAGGGGAAAGACACAGAGAGTTTTGTTTGATAACAGTTAAGTTATGCATACGTATCCTCTCGTGCAATGAGGAAGTCAGAACACCGTAGTTCGACTCAAAGAGACTGAAAGATAAATTGACTGATGAACTGCTTACTTGTCTATGCTCAAGTGTATGACTTGTCTGGCTCAAGTGCTAAATGTCTTGCATTAGACGGAAGAAGCAAGTTCTCGTTTGTGAATGAAGGTGATGAGAAAAGAATCCCGAAGGAGACGATTATTGTTTGTTTTTGTGTTTTCAGTTTTTTATTGTTTTTGGTGTTTGTCATAAGTTAATGAGCTTAATCCTAAACCAAGGGTTAGTAAACTCATCATATCCTCCCTTTGATTAGGGAATAATGAGAATACCTTAAGTATGAGATAAACATCTCAACTTAATTACCATTATAATATAGGATTAAGATCATTAACCTACTTGTGATTATTTAGATGTTTTTGAGTTTTTGTTTAGTGTTAAGTAATGAGTTTAAGCCATAATCAAGGATTAGTGAACTCATTACACCATCCTAATAGAAGGATAATAGATGAGCACACTTAAGCTGAGGAAGATACCTCACCTTAATCCATGATTAGGGATTAACCTCATGACAAAATAAAGCCTTTATTAAATGTATTTTAGTTAAGGGTGAGATTAAGAAGTGATTTTTAAGGTTTGTAAGACAACTTGAGTAAGACTTGTCCATTAACACTAGGGTTAGTCCTTCTTAACCAATAAAGGAAGAATTAGAACCCTAATGCAAGGCCCAAGTTACAAGTTAATGTCTTAATGATTATTAAGATGGATTGATTAATAGGTTTAAACAAATTAAGGGTTTAACACTTAGGATTAAAGTTATACACTCAATCCTAAGAGAAGGATGCAGGCATAATCCTAATCACAAAGTCTTAAAGCCTTAAAGGTTTAGTCTCTAATGATGCGATGAGAAGAGAGACACAAAGGTAAAAGCTAAAGGGGGACTAATCACAACCCTAATTATTGTCATTCTTGGATGCTCCTATGGTTTGTGAGGCTTGAGAAAGATCTTCAAAGAAGCCACCAATGGAGGAAGCAGATGAAAGGAGGAGAAGCAGAAGAAACAAGTTACTTACTTCACTGAAGAAGATAAGTAACTTGGAGAAAGAAAGTGAATGATGAACATGAATGAGCAAGATCACTCTAAGGCAAAGAAAAATTCAGCAAGGATGCATAAGAAAAAGATGAAGAGAAATGAGAAGTAAAGGCAAATTCACTTCTCAAGTTACTTACCACCTGAAAATGTTAGCATAAGGAAAGAAATGAAATGAAATGAAGATTATGCAAAGGTAAAAAACCAAAAACATAAGCAAACACATGATGCAAATGATGCTATGAGATGATGCAAAGGCATACCAAGTGCTATGAATGTTCATACAAAGAGAAAGAATGCAAAAGAAACATGCTTTGAAGTATGAGAACACATGTATGTTTATGAAATGAAATGGATGCAAAGCATGGAAAATGTATGAATGAATGACCAAGAAATGTTCAAGCAATGTCTTAAGATGTCTAAGATGGCATACAAGTGCTTAAAATGTCATGGCAAGTTCACATGTTCATGCAATGTCATGTAAGATGCAAGTATGGATGCAAGATTTGGGTTACATGAAAGGATGAGATGCAAATGACAAAAACAGAAGCAAATCACATGATAAAAAAATTGCAAATGAACTCAAAGGAACCCTAACCCCATATGATATCACACCCCAAAAGGAGAAGGTCTAACTCTTAACCTAAAGAAAGTTGTGATTTTTCTAAGTTAACTAGGGTTTTTGGGTACCTTAAGAGGAAAAATGCAAATCAAATGGAAAATGCAAGATAAATTCATGACAAAATTATCCTAGAAACTAAATGCTATATAGAAAACAATGCAAAAAGAATCATTGTCAAACCCTTCATGGTTAGGCAGAAAAGAATTTTCAAAGTTAGGGTTCCAAAAAGGGAATTTTATGAACCCTAAATTCAAGAAAAATGTCAAAGTTGGATCAAAACCAAAAAGAAATGTGTATGAATGGTTTGACAATGTTTCTAAATGTCCTAAGATGCAATGTGCATTTTTTTGGAATTTTTAGAAACCTAAATGGTATTTTAATTAATTAATTTCCATTAATTAATTAAAATAAACATTTAAATATTTTTAAAATGATTTTTAAATGCAAAAAATAAAAATAAAATTTTTTTTGGGTGAAGAAAAATATTTGAAATTAAAATGCAGAAGAAATTTTTTTTATGATTTTTCTCAGTATTTTAAATAAAATGGTAAAGAAAAATGCATTTAAATGAAATAAAAATGAATTTAAATAAAAGTAGGACAATCCAAGGGATCAGATTAAAACTGGAGGGGGGGGGGGGGTTGCTTTGACCAGCGCGCAATCTAAGGGTCCAAATTCAATCTGGCCTAATTCTAATTAATTAAATAAATTAAATGGATTATGGTTAAGTGAACTGATCTCAGCCCTCCACACATGCGCGAAAGTCAGATCCTACGCTCCAGATTCAAACTTAGCTAATCACCTGAGATTAGCCCTAATCCACCTCAGACGGTCGGAACAGTGCTCCGGTCGTCTTCTCTGGCAGGGTAGTTTCTCAAACTCTCTCCCTAGGTCATTTCAGGAGCTCTAAAGCTCCAGATCAACTCCCCACCTCACTCTAAACACGAATCCACCCTCAAAACTAATTTATTTTGCATCAATCATGAGAATCAAACAAGAACATATTTCACGGGCAAAATTTCAGAAGTCCAATACAAGCTTATTTTCAACTCATTTTCGAAACAAATTATATCACAGTGATCAGCATAACATGTAGAATAATTTAGAAACTTAAAATCATGCTTCTGGAAAAAAGTTTGAAGATTGATATCTGAGCTGGAGCTTTCACCTATGAAGCTTTTGAACCTCTTTTTTTGTGCAAATCCTCTTTACTTGACCCCCTGATGAAGTTGCAATGCTTGGAAGGAGCTTAGAATGGCTGGATTGTGTGGTTGCACTTCAACTGGTCAGAAATCGTGTTTGTGTTTGGCTGGCTTTTAGGGCTTGGTAATGGTTGGGAAATGCTCTTATGATGATGGTGAGTTGAATGATGAAGTTTGTTTGGAGTTTGAGTGGCTGAGCTGAGTGTTTCGAAAGCTTTTACTTGAAGGTGATTTTTGTGAAACTTGGTGTATGAACTGATTCAGGCTTGTGTGTTTTATGGATTGGCTTGCTTTTAGTCCATATAACATTGTTTGATAGGTCAGAAAGTGTGTGGTGGCCCGTGGTGATTGGTATGGGCAAGTTGCCAAAATGTCAACATTAGGTGTACTTGAGGTATGGGCTCATGTTGCAGCTGTTCTTTGGCATGTCCTGGCTCAGCATTGATCAAGGAGAACCATGGAAAATGTTTTGGGGTGATGCAACAAGTGTGTGAGAAGTTTCATCCCCTTTTGCAAATTTGAAGAATTTTGGCCCCTTTTGAATTACTTGAAGTTCAAGGCATGAAATGGAATGATTCTTTGGGAAATTTTAGTCACAATACATTGTATTATGTTTGTATGATGCTTAGAGAGTGATTAGAGGTCACAAAATGACTTGGTATGTGAAATTGCACAAAATCCTCTTTGGTGTGAAAGTGAAAATTATAGGATTTTTGCCAACTTTGCAAGGCCATAACTTGAGTTCCATAATGAATTAGAACTTGTTCTTATACTTTTTGAAAATGGAATGATCCAATCTACAACTTTCATGACCAACAATTTTTCATTTGAAGCATTTTTGGTTGAGAAAGAGGAGGTTGAAAAACTTTCCCAAAATGGAAAGTTTCCATTACAAGTCATTTCCATTTTTGGCAACTTTTGGTTTAGCTCAAATTTCTTCAATTTTGTGAACTTCCAAGCACTTAAATTATCAAATAAAGATTATATAACTTCAATTTGATGAAAAATCCACTTTGGTTCCATTGTTGGGGGCCTCAGATGCCCTGATTTTGCTCTGACTTGCTTAAGAAGTTACCAAGTGAACATATGACTTCCACAATGAATTTATTCATCAAACTTGGTACACATGATCCTTATAACATATTGAGACTATTAGAAACAAGAATGACCAAAAAATTTGGAGTTATGGCCTCTGAAACCAAAACCCTAATTTCAGGTCATCTGTGCAGTGAAACCCTAGCTCTGCTTCCATGCTTTCCAAGTTCTTGTGATTTTTTTGGATTCCTTGATCTTTGAAGGATATAATATGATGATAGAACACACATGGACTCTCTTGGAATGATTGGATACCTTTGGAGTGGCTCAGATGGATCCTTGGATTGCTCAGATCACAAACCCTAGATGCAGATGAACTTGAACTAATGCAGTGAAACAAAATGCAATATGAGGTGGTATGCTTATGCTTATGAAAACATGAAAGATCACAAGCCAAGGTGTGAAATTGGTGAGGGAAAATTTGGGGTGTTTACACATATGAAGTAGATTTGAATTCAGAATCGGATTACAAATAATAACATCAGGACAATGATTTGAGACCACATATGTTTTAGATGGACTTTCAAAGATAAACTAAGTAGGAAAATAGTGTTCCCAAACAAGAGCTCCCAGGATTTCTCCAATCTCCTCACAATTAATCACATTATAAATCACTTTAGAAGTTATTGTTATAGAAACACCAGTTACTCAAGACAAAATATAATACTTAGAATCCAACTCAATAATGGAGGCATTAATCCAAAACTCTTTAATGATACTTGGATAAGTGAAACCACAGAGCATCTAAAAGTAGCCATTCCAATCTTGTTTGCACATAATCTTCCAGAAGTCAAAACCAATATTAAGCAACTCATCAAAATCCACAAACGTTTCTTTGATGACAACCAGCTGATTCAAAGAAGAATTAGTTGAAGAACTCATCTCAAGTTTGGTTTGATCGACACACAACCAAGAAGAAAAGAAAATAGAATAATTGAGCAAGAATCCTACACAAATAAGAATCTTGTTAGAAAAAGGACACAATGATGTTTCACAAGACAAGGAATAGTAATAGCAAGTACCCAAAGAGAGAACATCATTACACAAAGGTTCTTATCCAACATATATTTCAATTCCACTGGATGACTTTCATCTTCATGAAAATTTAAGTTTTATAAAAGTATTTATAATTTTTTTTACTTAAACTGCTATATCATAAGTAAAGAATCTTCTTCCGAATCTTATAATCTGACAACTTCCAGAAGCTATCATCCATCAGATTCTAGTAGATCTTTACTTAGACAAAGACATCATTTGTTAGTTATAAGTCCCTAAGATTCTGTTCAAAACTAGAACTTCATCTTGAAACAAGAGTCATGAGTGATAGATGAATATTGAATTGCATTCTTAGACAACTAACAAACAACAGTAACATCCCAAAAAGTGAGGAAATTGTTTCCATAAATATGATCATCATCTGGCTTAATAAGACATTAAGTATAGACAAACACAACATAGTTTCTTCTTAAATATTTCTGATTTTCTCTTTTCAAAAGAGTTTCTCTAAAAGTCTAACGAAAACTTTGTATTTACAGATACATAAATGTTTCATTGAATCAAAAGATAAACAAGAAAAAGAGCAAGCATACCTTTTTTTTCTCGGACATACTCGATTCAGTATTCAGACTTGACCAATAGAGTCTGAACACAACTTTGAGTATATTATATTTCAATGGATGTCTAGCCATTGATTCCACTTCTC
The DNA here is from genome assembly GCA_963966055.1 of Lathyrus aphaca. Taxonomy (NCBI): domain Eukaryota; kingdom Viridiplantae; phylum Streptophyta; class Magnoliopsida; order Fabales; family Fabaceae; genus Lathyrus; species Lathyrus aphaca. Next base: position 94,558,970 of record OZ014524.1, read on the forward strand.
TCACCAAATACAATACCACTAGTACATGAATCTGGGTTGTTGGCTTTTCTTCTGTTATTGTAATCAACCTTTGATAAGCAACCTGGAAGATGCCTCTGATCCGTTCCTTGATACCCACAACAAATACATTATGATATTCATATTTCTATAAGACCATATATGTAGGTACAAAGAGACTCTTCTTTGCCTTGTAGCTCATTATGACAACAAAATCATAAATCACTCCAGGGTGAGTCTAGAATAAGCTATGATAATAACATAATCTTGTTCTAAGAAGTGTTACTAATCTCACTGTCTAGGATCAAATCTTTTGACTTTGAAATAATTAATGGATGTCTAACCATTGATTCCACTACTCTCACTAAATACAATACCACCAGTACATTGAAATCTTATTATATTTCAATGGATGTCTAGCCATTGATTCCACTACTCTCACCAAATACAATACCACTAGTACATGAATCTGGGTTGTTGGCTCTTCTTCCGTTAAATATTGTAATCAACCTTTGATAAGCAACATGGAAGATTCCTCTGATCCATTCCTTGATACCCACAACAAATACATTATGATACTCATATTTCTATAAGACCATATATGTAGGTACAAATAGACTCTTCTTTGCCTTGTGTCTCATTCTGACAACAAAATCATAAATCACTCCAGGGTGAGTCTAGAATAAGCTATGATAATAACATAATCTTGTTATAAGAAGTGTTACTAATCTCATTGTCTAGGATAAAATCTTTTGACTTTGAAATAATTAACAAGCATAGAACCAGATAATGTTGACTATCAGAAATTGTCACAAAGAAAATCAAGGTAATGTCACAATACAACTGACCGAACTCAAGAAGAAACTGAATACTTCTCAAAGAATTGTCTTTTAACACAGGTTCCATGATAATCCTTAATCAATGAGAAAGAGAGTATTTTAAGATATCACATTAAAGAACAAACTCTTTATTATCAAATATTGAAGCAAGATAGATTTAACATCATCTCTTACACTTCAATGTTTGACTTTTATTTCAGAACTCAAATGCTTTTTTTCATCTGAATCCTGCAATAATATCAGCTTCAAAAGACTAAGCAGTGAAAAACATCTGACATTAGGTCCTATTAATGTTTCTCATTAGTTTCATATATGGGAAATCCATTAAAATACAAGTATTTCAGAAGCTTATGAAGTTGCTCTTCTATCAACAAATATCACAATCCATTCAACCAGTTAGGAGGTTCTTTTGATAAGAAATATGATTTTCTCATCATCTGTTATTACAAGGAACTAAGCCTTATGAGCGAGTAATCTGTTGGATGGATTTTCAACATGTAAATCTATTTATTTCCCTTGAAGATTGCAAGACAAACTTTCAGAACACAGTAAATTCAAGTTGTAAAACTTTCTGAATAACAATGACTTTAAGTTTAAATCAAAAAGCAATCTTCTCATAATTTTCTTGAAAATATTGGATGAAGTGTAACTGATCAAGTTTCAAAACTGATTCCCAAAAAATTGAGCACAAGGACACAATGATATTAAGAGAATCAAACATAGCAATGATGTTGACATACTCAGAAGTGAGATAGAGCATATACCATAATGCAACTACCTCTGAAGATATTCAATATGTATCTTCTAAGCTGGTGAAAGAGATTTTCAAACTGATCAATGTGTAACGCATTTAACCTTTTAGTATTTAAGAGGTTCTGTACTGATAGATCCATTAGGATTAGACATCCATAAAACATGCCAATTTTTCTTGTGCCTTGCAATCTTGTAGACTCTGATTGACAAACTGATAAGACAATATAGTTTTCTTTCTGCATTATGGATAACTTCCAACTTTATCACCAACTCTGAGTGGTACCAGATGCTGATATACAATTACCAAGTGTAATGACTTATCTAAATGTTGGGACCTTCAGCTCTAGAGTCTGCACCAAGCCACACTAGTAAATGTTCTTCAGATTCTTCTACCATAAGCTAGCAATGTAGCAACTCCCAAGTGTGTCCAAGTATATCAGATTCTGATTATTTATGTACATGAACTAGAACATGCATATATGAAACACACATCAAATAAACCATTGTTCTTTCAATACTTTTGTTATCATCAAAACTAAAATAGAAAATGCCATGAACAAATCTTGTTCTAACAAGTTCTCATTTTTTGATCTCTTTGAACCATTGCCGTAACCAGTCACTTCCCCTTTCCACAAGCACTATGATTTCTCCTTCCTCCCTTTCATTAAGCAAGCACAAACTTTCTCCTAACGACGTCACTTTAATCTCAAAGTAACCCTCAGTGTTAAAGATATACTGAATACTATAGGTCATGCATGAGTTCTCCACTACCCCCATATATGCTTTCTTTTAGTTGCACTACTTCTCTTTGTCTTCAATGTTGAACTCCAAATGCACAAAAGGAAGATTCGTTATCCGTGGACGACTTGGCCTAACATCCATGTTGTGATTTGACCTTGTTTGATTGTTAATGTTCTTGAGAATGTAATTAAGCATATGTCCTTGAGTATATTTAGTTCCTCTAAAATCTAGTTCCCATGAATGTTTGAATTGTATCTACTTGGCCTTGAATGCTTTATTTTGATTTTTATCACCACTATATATATCTCTTCTTAAGGCTTGATTCCTATATTCTCCGATCCACCACCTTGTCTCCTTTGGAATCTTAGTAAGTTCACATTTATCTTCTGTTTCCCAATGAAGATATTGTCTAGATTGGTTACTAATAAACTTTCATTATTTACATTAAAGAATCTAACGAAGTTGTATCTTCTTCTCCGGATATCTCGCGTTGTCGGGATAACTACCTCATCTATCTCACCAAATTCATTGAGTTCTTCATACATTTCCTTAGCTCTACACTCATCTGCCATTGAAGTTAACAAGAAGTTTGTGTTAATGGTCACCTGACCCCTACCACGTCTTGTGCCCTCATTACCCCATTGGTTGATCTTCCCGAAGCTCCTCTTCCTACTAACGTTTTTCCATCCGTGTTCGTTTGGTTAGAGTTTTCCTTTCTTTAATTAATTAGTGGTGACGAGTAAATTTCCTAATTGTCAAGTTCTATCAAACTAGTTTTGACTGATTCTACCACTTCCACGACCTTGGTAGTTTTGAAAATCTCCGACCTACTATACATTTGATTGTATTTACACTCATCTAACTTTCAATTGATAAAGTGGACACTACCTTATTCTAAAGTGCGTGTCTGACAACTTAGCTAACAAATTATTTATTTTCAAGTTTAAACGGTAATATTATAAATAAAATAACAATTTTAAACAAAATAAAAACAATTTTCATGTTAATTAACTAATATAGTAGTCGCAACATTACAATATTTATGAGCCGGATTAGGTTAACTAGCTAACTTCCAAATGTTCAACAAATAAAACCTAAGTTATAAATTATCTTAACTTCTAAATATTCATGGGTCTATAAAATCTATACACATTATTATCAGTGACCGCTGTAGTAACAGTATTACCTATATCTTTGTTGCAGCAACACACTTTGTTTCTCAGAAACCCTAGACTGTAACACAGACACACACCATGACTAGGAGCAACCTTTGTTTCTTCTTGCTCATCACCATCTTGTGTATGTTGCTGTAATTTCAAGCTGTCTGTGTTAATTTGAGGTCGTGAAGACGGAAGACCAATGGAAAGGTCCAAGTTGAGTTGTTGATGCTGATAAGCTTCCTGATCAGAGCTAACTCCGCTACTGCTATTTGAATTTGAATCTTCACAAACCAATTTGGTTCCATTAATCTTTGTATTGGCATAATTATCTTTATTTCTGTTGCTAACAATGCTAACATCTTTGATGATAATGTTGTTATGAGCTTGTGGTGGAACCGCGGTGGCGATGGTAGTGGACACCCCGGAGTCGTTAAGTGGCCGATGAGTTTGAGGATCGACTCCACGGTTGTAGAGTTTTCTCTTGATGTGAGTATTCCAATAATTCTTAATCTCGTTATCGGTTCTTCCAGGTAACCTCGCAGCTATAAGTGACCATCTGCATAATAATAAATAAATTTTGAGTTTTGATATATAAAAATATCCATATACAGAAAAAGAAGACAAACAGACAACAAACTGTGCCGCTGCCCAGATGGTTACTAATATATATTTATATATGTTCATACTTGTTTCCAAGTAAGTTGTGGAGATTGATGATAAGATCATCTTCTTGTTCAGTAAAGTTTCCTCTCTTAAGATCAGGTCTAAGGTAATTAATCCATCTGAGTCTGCAACTCTTGCCACATCTCAGCAAGCCTGCAATGAATCAATAATGATATCAAATTCTCAACAACATAATCACCGTCTCAAATTTTTAGAGGCTCTGCGTAGATTAGTGATAGTTTAATCATGAGAAAACCATTTAACCACAGTTTAACTGCTGCAAACATTTGCAGGTATCCGTGGTATACGTCCTCAAAGACTGTTCTGAATATATAAAACATTAAAGGAGATCTGAGGAAGGCCATGTAATATATAGATATATACCAGCAGCTTTTGGAAGAGATCTCCAACAACCTTCACCGTTAGTTTTGATGTAGTTAATGAGACGTTGATCTTCTTCTTTTGTCCAAGCACCTTTGTTTGTGTGTTGTTTCTCGCAGCAAGGAGATCTACCCATGATGGAGGAATGAGAATTGTGAGAGAGAAAAGAGGATATAAATGGGAGGTGGTGATGAAAGAAAGAAGGAAAGGAAGAGGAGTGGGAGGAGTAGTAATGAAATGGAAGAGAGATTTGACCGAGTTGGTGAGAGACACGAGTGGTTAGAATTCACTTATTAGTAATGCTCCATCGCTCCATTTGGTAGGTAGATGTTGCTCTACTTTTATTTACATCTTCTCCACCTCACCATCTTTCTATTACTTCTTTTATTCATTCTTCTCCCATGTGCACACTCCACTCTTTTTTTTTTTCTTTCTAATTTAAAATACATGCATCTAATAATTTAATAATAATAATAATAATAATAATATGAATATTAGTTTGTTAGCTTTTTGTGAGATATGACATGTTATCACATTTAAAGTTATATTTATGTTATTTTAAATGCACTAACAAATCAATAAACCAATAAAGTTGTACCTTTTATTTTTATTTTTATATTTATCATGATAAATAAAAAAATATAATTATATATAATATAATATTTTAATTTAATTTATAATAATATATTTAAAGATAATATTAAATTATGTCCTTTAGACACAAGTTTTCTATTTATAAACGACAATGCATTAACATGAGCACAATAGTATTCAACCCTAATACAAGATAAAGATAGCACTAACACATATAATACAAAGGATTTGTTATCAAATCTGCTTTAGAACAATAAAGACGGCCCTTAAATCTAGTACCGAACAATTCCAAGATAACAAATTCGCAACCATAACTATGTTTCAGACTCCTTTCGATCCACCCTTAAAAAGAGTATCGTTTCTTTATCAACCAAAGAGCCCTAACAACAACTAACCAAATAAGAATTCTATAATTTTTCTTTGATCTTCCTTTCAAAGGCAAATTTAAAGTCGAAAACCAACAAATGATCAATAATATCAACATCTGTAATGCTAAAACTAAATATATGAATCCAATCTAAAATAACCTACCATACCTCTAAAGAACACGACAATTAATGAACAAGTGACAATGAGATTCTTTGGGACCAAAGCATAATGGACACACAATACTATTAAGTAGTAGATGCCAAGCAAACACTTCAATATTACATGGAACATTAACTCTTCAAATGCAAGTTAATGTTTGCTTCAACGACGAATCCAAATGAGAATCAATGATAATACAATAATTCAATTTAGAGTAAGTTGATTTGACAGAGTCATCATTAGGATCACACCACCAAACAAACATGTCAAGGGTTTTCGAATTTGGGCAAACTCCATTCAGAATGTTGAGCAGAAAATCAGATTCAGACATTGGTGACTCCGACAACCACAAATTGATGGATCCCATAAAATTACATATCCACTCACCACTAAGCCAAAAGCCAACATCACTAATTTTCATGCGAGGCATCTACAAAGTGTTAAACAAAACAAAAATTGTCTAAACAGAGGTTCTTTCCCAAAGCAACAATTCCTACAAAAGTCAATATTATTTCCTCTCCCCATTATGCACTCAATGCAGTTTCTAAACCAGTTGATGCTTGTAGTCCAAGCTCCCAAAATAATCCCTAAATCCTGCCACCATATGGAAGATTTTGATTTGTTAAAAGGAACAAAAGGATTAAGAAATGAAGCCTTAATGTCGTCATATTTGAATGAAAGAACCGTATGCCAAAATTAATCCTCCTCTATTAAATTTTCCATGCTCATTTACTTATAAGCGCCCAATTGAAAATTTCACAATGTTTTACCTCAAGCCCCCTTCCTCTTTAGACCTAAAAATTGTGGACCACGCCATCCAATTGATCCTCATGTGATTTTTCTTCTCCATTTCACAAGAAGGTACACTGAATTTTTATGATCTCATTGGTAACAACCCTTAGGGATCCTAATTTTATGAAAGTTTACTGATAAACTAGAGGAAATCTCAAAACCACACAACAAAGCTTTGATTTTCAATATATTCTCCTAAGCAGGTTTGGCCACAACCATTATATCATCCATTAATTGGAGCATGTCAAAATGAAGCAAATATGACAAGGTAAAATGTTAAAAATAATTGGTTGAACATACATTATTCATCAATCTAGAAATCCCTTTAACAATCAAAATTAAAAGATAAGAAGATAAAATGATCCTAGATGAAACCCTCTCTTAGCTTAAAAGTTGACAATAAAGTCGACAATATGGATACCATTTATCATAATAGAGAGGGAACTGGGATAAACACACACCTTGATCCGTCACTTCCTGCCAAAATCCATCCTTCTAAGAACATACAATAGATACTCCCAAGAAAATGAGTCAAATTATCTTTTTGAAATCTACTTTAAAGAGGAAGACGAATTTCATATTTCTTTTTGCAAAATCAACCAACTCGTTGAGCACAAAGACACCATCAAGCAACCCTATGTTAGGGATGAAAGTCGATTGGTTCTTCGAAATTAGCTTGTCTATGACCCCGTTCAATCTATCAACCAACAATTTTGATATGATTCGATAAATGTTTCCGATGAGAAAAATTAGACGATAACCATTCAATCCATGATGATTGTGGTTTTTTGGAGTTAAGGAGATAAAAGATGATGCCATATCGTTAGGTAAATGAACCTACTTTAAAAATTCGTCAATACAATAAAAAAATAAACTTAATAATATTCCAACTAGCTTTGTAAAATTCCATTGATAACTTGTCTGGTCCCGAGCTCTTTCCACTTGCAACATTCCAAATAACATTATTTATATCTTGCAAATAAAATGGAAGCTCAAGACCGTTTTTACCATCACATGAGATCTATTTGAAAGGAAAACTATCAAGGTTTGGTTTGTTGGAGAGTGGCTCTTCAAATTGATCTTAAAAGTGATTAAGGACAACTACTTGATACCTTCAAAATCTTCGACAAAAACTTCTCCTATTTTAAGACCAACAATACCATTTCGACAAAATCTACTTTTCATAAAAGAGTGAAAGAATATTGAATTCTGATCTCCATCCTTTAACCATCTACATCTATATTTTTGTCCAATCAAGGATTCTTAAATGCGCGTTTCCCCCAAAACCATACTTGAGTGTCACGTCTTCTATCATAAGTCTCAGCATTTACAAAATCAACTTCACTAACCACCAAGCTATTTAACAAGTAGATATCTCGAACGACTTTATCAACCTGCAAATCAAGTTTCCCAAATACTTCAATGTTCCAAACTCTCAGCCTATTCTTAAGAAGTTTAAGTTTCTCGTTAAAAACAAATAATTTATGCCCTTGGATGTTTGCATCGTTCCACACGTCTTTAAACAAAGGTAAAAAGTCAAGATGATCCATCCAAGTGGAGAAGAATTTGAAGGGCTTAGGTCCCCAATTCAATATATTGGCTTTAATTGAGATTGGAAAATGATTAGAGAAACTCCTATTACAAATAATTATTCCTTTAAATCCAACAATTTAATTAAACTATAAGAAACCAAGAAATGATCTAATCTACTTGTTGAATCACCTACGAAATTAAACCAAGATAATGTTTTACCTAACGCCGAGAGGTCCACCAGTTCTATATCCCAAATAAAATTTGAAAATCCAGTTAATTATGAGTGGTTGATGTTGGATCTTACGCCTTTTATTTCACTAACCTGCTTTATTGCATTGAAATCTCCTCTAATGCGTCGTTCACTATTAGGAAGAGTGGATTTAAGTATGATAAGCTCAACCCTTAATCTTTTCTTGTTTTTAATAAAACACGATAAATATACATTGACCACATAAATAATCGAACTATTCCAAAACAATTGAAGACCTATAAAACCTTCACCCTCAAAGATAAACACAATTTCAAACAAATTAGAATCCCACATGATAATTATGCCTCCAGATTTTCCTTTAGCACTCTTAGAACTCCATATAAGTTCTTTACTACCCGAAAACGATTTCACAGTTAAATCTTCCAATTTTTGGATCTTTATTTCTTGTAACATGCATATATCCACTTTCCCCTCGAAGATTAAGTTCTTATTCACCTGTTTTTTTGCTAAAGTTTCCCCTCCTATGATTTTATAAGATATAACATTCATTTCAAATCTAAATTGATATCATCATTCAATGTAATTTTTCCTTTATCCCTTATTTCAAGGAGCTTAATTTCTAAAATGTAAGATGTTTCATCGCAAACACCTCTAATACGAAGACCAAAAGCTTTCTTACATATTTGAAGCTACCCCATGTTTCTCCTTGTTCTAGAATCTTGAATTACCTTGTACAAAATCACGATCCAAAGTAGACTTGCAACAAAGAACAAATCCCCTAGAGAAAATATATTAGAAGAAAAAGAAGACATGAATTTAGATGGACCAACTATTTTCATCGATTTCGTTGGAAGTAATGAAGAAAAATAAGAGGGTTTAACTATGGAAGTTTGTTTCTACTTTTGAGAAACCATAACAAAGTTATCTAGATCCTTCTTAAAATCTCCCATTTTGGATAACATTTTGCATTTCCCCTTTGGTTGCACGACTTGGATAGGAGAGTTGACTAGACCACTATTGACTACTTATACACCTGGTCCAACTAACCGCCCAATTGAGGTGGGCTTATATGATTTTCACTGGATCCATAAGAAATAATAGGCTTTGCATGAAAGGCGTTGACCTCCCATTCATTCCCCTGATCTACTCTGAGTATCTCCATAACACTTGTCTCAATATGAATAAACCTCACAACTGCCCACTCTGCCACCACTTTTTGACATTTGTCTTTCCTAGGACAAATTTCACCTTTTTGACAAAGAGACAAATATTTCTCAGCCACCACTCCTCCCGATATTAATTATTTATTTATGCCAGACTCAAGGGCATAAACTTTATCTCTCTCCTGCACGTGATCATCTTCTTCCCCGTGCCATTTACGAAAATGATCTTATGAATCCTTCATCGATGAGTTTTCTGAATCACTAACTTTGGGAATATGGTTTCTTAGAGGACCTTGTAAATATAATACTAAATTCACATTGAATAATACATCATTTGTATGAGTTTCAATATCTTCAGAGATCACCTTTGAATACCTTATTCTTACTATGATTCATTCAATTTTCATTTTAACAATCAATGCATAAATATTCACCTATAGGCACCACTAAAGCTTCAAATAAAGTGGGTTCCACACATGACATGGAATACCATATCACTAAATTCATGAAACTCTCACATAATCAATATCCAACGGACACCAAGGCCTCACCTATGTAAACCATTTATGTAACCAATAGCCACCTTTTTCTAACAACGTATGCATTGCGCCTTTAACTTTATCCTCAATTAAGCACAAGTTGGCACTAAGAGGAGTGACTAGAATTGAAACTTAACTATCCTTGTTAAAAATATCTTGAATATTATAAGAGATTCCTAGGTTTATTACAAAACCTACAAATGTTTTCTTGAATTTGTTTGTCTCACTCTCTCTAGCCCGATAAGTCACTTTGGGTCTAGCATCTTCTTCACTCTTGAGGATTTTTGGGGACAACGCCTCTACATAGGAGTTAATTCTGCCTTTTGTTGGATGAGCGTTCTTGTTATCCTGAAATTTATATTTTCCTTTCTCCAAGTTCAAGCCATGACTCAGATATTTAACACCATCACTAACATTCTACATTCTTTGAAATCTAGGTATATTGACGTAAAGCTTTCTACTAGCAATAAAAATGTTATCAACTTGGTAGGAAATAAGTCTTCATCTGTATCCTCAAAAAATTTAACAAATCCATATCTCCTTCATCTGACATCTCGCTTAAAAGGGATGAAAAACCGTACACCAAGGCCTCACCTCTGTAAACCATTTATGTAACCAATAACCACCTTTTTCTAACAACGTATGCATTGCGCCTTTAAATTTATCCTCAATTCAGCACAAGTTGGCACCAAGAGGAGTGACTAGAATTGAAACTTAATTCTCCTTGTTAAAAATCTCTTGATTATTATAAGAGATTCCTAGGTTTATTACAAAACCTACGAATGTTTTCTTGAATTTGTTTGTCTCACTCTCTCTGGTCCGATAAGTCACTTTGTTTCTAGCATCTTCTTCACTCTTGAGGATTTTTGGGGACAACGCCTCTACATAGGAGTTAATTTTTCCTATTGTTGGATGAGCGTTCTCGTTAACCTGAAATTTATATTTTCCTTTCTCCAAGTTCAAGCCATGACTCGGAGATTTAAGACCATCACTAACATTCTACATTCTTTGAAATCTAGGTATATTGACGTAAAGTTTTCTACTAGCAATACAAATGTTATCAACTTGGTAGGAAATAAGTCTTCATATGTATCCTTGAAAAATTTAACAAACCAATATCTCCTTCATCTGACATCTCGCTTAAAAAGGGTGAAAACCCGTACACCAAGGTCTCACCTCTGTAAACCATTTATGTAACCAATAACCACCTTTTTCTAACTAGCTTGCATCGCGCCTTTAACTTTATCCTTAATTAAGCACAAGTTGGCACCAATAGGAGTGACTAGAATTGAAACTTAACTCTCCTTGTTAAAAATCTCTTGAATATTATAAGAGATTTCTAGGTTTATTACAAAACCTACGAATGTTTTCTTGAATTTGTTTGTCTCACTCTCTCTGTCCCGATAAGTCACTTTGTGTTTAGCATCTTCTTCACTCTTGAGGATTTTTTGGGAGAACGCCTCTACATAAGAGTTAATTCTGCCTATTGTTGGATGAGCCTTCTTGTTAACCTAAACTTTATATTTTCCTTTCTCCAAGTTTAAGCCATGACCCATATATTTAACACCATCACTAACATTCTACATTCATTAAAATTTAGGTATGTTGACGTAAAGCTTTCTACTAGCAATACAAATGCTATCAACTAGGTAGGAAATAAGTCTTCATCTGTAACCTTGAAAATTTTAACAAACCCATATCTCCTTCATCTGACATCTCGCTTAAAAGGGATGACAACCTCGTCAATCTCTCCAATATTGTGAAATGTTTCATACATGTCCTTTGTTCCAAACTCTTCCGGGAATTATGAGAAAAAGAATGAAGATCTTCTTCTGCTAGTGCATGTATCATGATTACACCTACCTTCCTTATCCCAATAAACTCTTGGTTGTTTGAGAATCCATTTGCACCTTGTGACCGGTATCTAATCCGAAGTAGAGAACTTCAACATGCTCAAACTGAAGTTGAAGAAACAACAATTGAAAAAAAACTAGAGAAGGGAAGGCTTCTCTCCCATCTAAAATTTTGTCTCCGTTATATATTGAAGCTAAAAATTAAATATAAAAATTTTATTTTAAAATTTGTATATTATTTTATTAGTTATTTATATTTTATTTTTTAGTTGTTACTTTTAATAAATTTTTATATATAAATTTTTATCATAATATCATTTTAAGTTATGTATCTTAATCTCAAGGTTCATTTTAATCCATTAACTTTAAAAAGATTCATACTGGTCTATTAATTCTTCAAAACGTTTAATATTAATCCTTTGTCTTATTAGTGACCGATTTTTAAATTTTTCCGTGACTAATAAGACGAAAAAGATTAATATAAAATGTTTTCAAGAATTAAGAGAATAATATGGATCTTTTTAAAAATTAAGGGATCAAAATAAATCTACAAATTAAGATAAATAATTAAAAAAGATATTAATTTTCTTATCACGTGTCTTTCGACATAGCATGATTTTATATTTTAATATATTTAGAAATTAATATGAGATGCAAAATTAATATAATAATATATGATACATATCTAATATGAATATCTAGAAAATATTCAATTTAACAATTGAATCTTAATACTTTAAGTAAACTAATAAATTATTATTCATATTAATAAGTTAGTGTGATAGCCATACAAGATATTTTTCTTTTATGAGACAAAAACAAATAACTAAGTTTTTTTTCTTCAAATATTAACTTCTCTATTTTTTTATTATGAAAAACAAATCTCTTCCATACCAACCTAAATTATGTCTAATTTAGTGTTTCACTCTATTTTTGTTGTTGTTGTAAAGATTAATTTTTTAAATTGGAAAAGATCATAATGAACAACAAAATTATTTTAAATTTTTTTGAAAAGACCATAAAGATTAATTTTGGACAAACAACTTATTAAACTAAGTACATTATATATAAATATAAATTTCTTCATAAAGGTTTCTAGAACATTGTTAAAAGAAGGATTCTAGAAGAATGTCTCAACTAATTCCACTTTACTCATGTCAATTCAAGTCGATATATCACACTACATCATTAACGTCCCCACCATCCATGGTTGAGATTAGTTGTGATTCTTCATATATCATATTATTGTTCTTTTCTTTCAATTCTTCACCTACTAAACATATTTAAATATAACAACCAAATTTTGAACTTGCCTTAACGGTAACACTTTGGCCAATTAATACTAAAAACCTCATCCAAATTTTAACTAGACATTAATTGTTATTATCACAATTATTTATAATCATATATTACTTTAAATATTTTTAAATTAAAAATCAAATGTAATTTAAAATCTGATGGTTATTATTCACTAACTGTATAAAATTATTTTACATTATCAAATATATTGTGTACAAATATTTTTTCAACCCATATTCCAAAATAAAAATTATTAAGATTATAGTTGGAGAATTTAATCGAACACCCCTCATATTATATCTGACCTCTAACATTATATCTGACATACTTTTAAACTTTCATAATTTTAAAACTGTCTTAAACAAATTTAAAACAAGTGAACAAAAAAAATTATTGAAAAATTTAAAATTTTCGATGAAAATGAAACATATCGAAAATTTGAAATTTTCAATACTAAAGAAATTTCAAAATTTTTGAAATCTGTTTTACATTATCGAAAGTTTTGAAATTTTCAATACTCGAAAATCTGTAAATTTTTGATACTGTACAAAAAATTTCAAAAATTTTCTTTTTTGGTATATTTCACAAAATTTCTAATATACCCCTATAAATTTTATAATTTTTTTAAAAAATTAATGGGTAAAAATAAATTTTTATGATAATTGAGAGGGTACCAGGTTAATTGCATAGATATATTTGAACTAAAAAATAATTGAATTTCCTTTATAGTGGTCCCATATTTTGATAATATCTTTATGTGTGGACTACGTTTTGAGTAAATATTCCCGTGAAAAATGGTTTGCAATATAAGGAGATAGATATTGTTGTGGTAGTAGGTCAAACAACACTTGATGTTTATAATATCTAATGAAATTATTGGTATATAATAATATATTGTCATTTTCAAATTCAACTAACATTTCTTTCGTATCCAACAGTAGTTATGCAGAAATAATAGCCGGCCAATGTGATTTTATAATTTTATAATTTTATATGGACATGGTTGGTAAGGCTTACCTTGTTACCTAAAGTTTTTGTTGTTGCTTCTAGAAACATAGGAAGAAAAAAAATCAGTATAAAATAAGGAAAATAATCTTGAGGGTTGGTCACCCACTTTCCATCTGTCCACGGTTTTCCTACCTCATCTATTTCCTCCTAGCTAGGGCCATTCATTTGTCACATGCTACACTCCATTCTAAACTAGACTCATGCTTTTCAATTAGTCGTAATCTTCTTACTATTAAAAGTATTTTTTTTAATTTCATTTTTCATCATTTTTATCCCTTAAATTTAAATAGGGTTTATATTGGTTTCTAAACTCTTTAAAATTTAAAATTCATTATTTAGTTTTTCCTTCTAATTTGTGATAAATTTAGTGATTGAATATAGGTTTTTTTTTTGTTACTAATAAGACGTAAATGAATTAAAAAGATATGTTCTTAAAGAGATAAGAGATTAATATGAACCTTTTTAAAATTAAAAGATCAAAATAAATTTCGAGGTTAATATACACGACTAGAAATCACTAAGGATAAACTAAAACAAACATTGATCTCCCGACTAAGGACTAGCTAAAACAAACATTGATATTCTCCCAAACAACAAGAACACACCAAAGGGATGTCGAAGACACTCATGTTGTTGTTATTGACTCAGACGGAGAAAGCACATGAGATACTCATAAACCTACAAAGATACCTTATCCATGCTAAGAGGATGCTGAAGTCTTCCACGTCCTTTGAAGTTACAAAATTACTTGAGAACACTATATCATTCATAGATTTCCAAATCGACCAAATCACAACATGTCAAATCATAAGATAACTCCCATTAATCCTGGATATACCACCGAGCGAAGTGAACATATGAAAAAAGGTACACAATCTCTAGGTAAGACTAGGCACCATCCCACCCAACTTAAAATCATATACCAAACATATGCCACTGCCTCACAAATCACAAAAAGATTAAAGGACGACACAATAGCCTTCGAACAAAGGGTGCATAAAGCACCTCCCGAAGCCAGATGGACCCCTCTCTCAAGTAAGTTCTCTCTAGTAGAAATCCGGTATTGAAAAAATGCTAGGAGAAAGCAATAACTTTGAAGGGGGCTATGCTATTCCATATACTAGGAAAAACCCACACCAAAAACGAGTCTTAATGATCATTAGGAAGCTCACTAGTGAGGACGAAAGAATACATAGATGAAACAAACTAAGACCCGTCGTTAGAATGACTCTACCGCCATTTATCTGGAAGAGCTTATGGGATAAAGTCCCTAATCACAAAGAGAAGATAAAAAAAAAACTCTAGCTCATGTTAAAACGACACGTTCTTCTCCACCTAAGTTTTCATACCTATGTTTGGCTTTCCCACATACCAACCTCCTCCATCGAATGATATTTTCGTTCAGAGATGAAAAAACCTATGATGTTGGACGTGTGACTCCATGCACAAGATGGGGGATGAGGTTGAATTGTGGAGGTTTGAAAATCTCAGATTTAAAATAAAATATTTTTTGAAATCAGAGTTTGAAAATATTTTATAAAATGCTTTAATAAATATGCAACAAGAATTCATAGTAAAAATATTAAGTGGAAAATAAAATAGATAACAAAAGAGAGATGACACTTGGGATTTATAAAGGTTCGGTCTAATGAAGTGACCTACTACTCTCCTCAAGAATTGACTTTGAGAGTATCTACTATTGCTCGAGAGCTTTAATAAGATAAGCCCATGATCCCCCACTACAAAGAAATTTGGCCTACGGCCACGCTAAATTTTTCCACAACTAAAATATTGTGGCCACATACAAGCTTTGACAGGGTTTTCAAATCGTACACATATGTTTAGAAATATTGAGTCCCGAGTGTGAAACTGTGGCCTTTTCTTCAATTGCCACAATCAATAAACTGTAGATGTTTTAAGCCACAAAGAAAAACCGCAGAATTATAATTTTTAGTTCAAACTATGGCCCTAGCCTAAAAAAATACACCCTGCCAGAATTTCCCTCTCATTTTTAGTTTCCTTCTCGTTTTTTATTTTCTTTTCCAATTATTAATAGATTAAAAAAGAAAAAAGAAAAAATAAAAATAAAAATAAAATTATTGTTAGTTTAAACAAAATAACTTTTCACTTTTCACTTCTTCTTCACTTTTCACTTTTCTCCTCTTCACTGTTCATCTTCTTCTCGTATGTTCCTCTTCTTCTCCCCTGTTCATCTTCTTCTCCGTTTCTCCTCCTGAAATTTCTTCTTTCTCCTCCCGACATGTCTTTTTCCATTTATCTCGTTTATTTCATCTCTTCTTCTTCATTAGTTAACCTAATCTTTATATTTGTTTTGCAGAAGCTTCGATATAACCGTTGGAGTTACCTGTGTTAATTGAGGAGGAGGTACTTTCTCGAATCACGATATTAATATTGAGCCTGCGAGACACTTTTCAAAGTGTCTACTAACCAGTCATCTTTTTTTTTTTATAAAAAAAAACCAATAAGATGGATTGTGAAGGACCTATCCGAAATTTGCTTCGAATTGGTAAAAAAATGGGTCTACACACGGAAGTACCGTTGAAGGTAGGGTTTCATTTTTACTTGATGTGAATTGTTGTGTTTATTATTAGATTTTGAGTTACAAGTTAATTATGAAATTCTGGTATGACAGACTCAGATGTCGAATATAATGTTGAGACATCTTATCTGTTACATATAAACATGGCAAGGCATACACAATAGTATTTAAAATTCTGACATATCAGATTCAAACATTCTTCAGGATGTTTAAACATTTGATATGACATTCAACACATATACTGAATAAAATAAACTGAAAGCTGTAAAGAACACATTCAAATTGTTAACCCAGTTCGATGATAACTCATCTACTCTGGGGGCTACCAAGCCAAGAAGGAAATCCACTATGTAGTATTAATTCAAAGACTTATCAGCAAACACTTACATTTTATAGTCTTCTCACTTAATCACTACCCGTGCAACTTCTACTTAGGAACTCCTAAATATGAGAAACACATCCTCACATCCACTCACCTCAGTGATGTCTCACAGTCCTCAACAGTCAGTTGTTGATATTGATGGCTCTTTACCTACACAATAATCCAAAATAGAAGCCACACTTCCATTACAACAACTTAACCTTGCTTAGCAGCTTCAGTTAAGTACAATCCACCTCTTACTTAGCAGCTTCGAGGTTTACAAATAAAATAGCCACAATAGGGTTCCTTGTTGCGCACGGCTGCCACAAGAACACAACCCTAATGATGTTTACATTTTCGTTGGTTGGTTAGTTCTAAACTAGGTTTTAGTTGTAATCTTATTTCTATTAAAAGTAATTTTTTAATTTCACTTTTGATAATTTTTATCCCTTAAATTTAAATAGGGTTTATATTGGTTTCTAAACTCTTAAAAATATAAATTTATTATGTTAGTTTTTATCTTCTAATTTGTGATAAGTTTAGCGATTGATTATAGGTCTTTTTATTAAATAGAAGCAAATAAATTAAAAAATATGTTTTAAATAGATAAGAGATTAATATGGACCCTTTTAAAATTTAAAGATCAAAATAACTTCAAGGTTAACGTACACGACTAGAAATCACCAAGGACAAACTAAAATGAACTATGATCTCCCGACCAAAGAATAGTTAAAACAAACATTGATATCCTTTCAAATAACAAGAATAAACCAAAGGGATGTCGAAGACACTCATGTCATTATTGACTCAGACGGAGAAAGCACATGAGATACTTACAAACCTATAAAGATACCGTATCCATGCTAAGAGAATGCTGAAGTCTTTCACGTCCCTTGAAGTCATAAAATTACTTGAGAACACTACATCATTCATAGATTTCCAAATCGACCAAATCACAACATGTCAAATCATAAGATAACTCCCCATAATCCTAGATGTACCACTGAGTTAAGTGAACATATGAAAAAAGGTACACAATCTCTAGGTAAAACTAGGCACCACCCCACCCAACTTAAAATCATATACCAAACATACGCCACTGCCTCACAAGTCACATAAAGATTAAAGGACGACACAATAACCTTCGAACAAAGGGGGCATAAAGCACCTCCCGAAGCCAGATGGGCCCCTCTCTCAAGTATGTCCTCTCTAGTAGGAATCCGGTATTGAAAAAAATACTAGGAGAAAACAATAACTTTGAAGGGGGCTATGCTATTCTATATACTAGGAAGAACCCACACCAAAAACGAGTCTTAATGATCATTAGGAAGCTCACTAGTGAGGATGAAAGAATAAATTGTAGAAGCATGCTTCAACCTCAAGTATTTTGATGAAGACAACAAGCTTCTATGCGTTTCATGACTACAAAAAGATAAGAGCTTCCAATGAAATCAAGAACAAGGACATGTTCTTTCAAAGGCAATGAAATTATGTGATCAAGCTTCATTTTCATATTCATAAAGATTCAAGCTTTGGACACAATCTTAATTTATATAAAAAATTACCTTTGAATTGATATACAAGTGTTCAATAATCATAATTTATGTTAACATGATGCATATAATCATTGGTATAATATTCCAAACCGGTTTAACACTTTAAAAAGAATTTTTTCTGGTTTTATAACAGTGTTAACCGGTTAACCATATGGGTTAACCGGTTAACGACCCAAATTTTCAAATCCTGAAGTTAACGTTTTAAAGCGTTAACCGGTTAACTCATTTGGTTAACCGGTTAACATTGTACGTTTTTGTCAAATTTGGCCACTTTTCATGAAAAATAATTTTAAATATTCATACCTTTTCATTACTTTTCATGAACAAATAATACCTCTTTGAATAGGTGTTTTAAAACTTATATATTCTGAAAATTTCAAAATACAAAACACCTCCTACAATTTTTATAAAACTCATATTCAATCACTCTCACATAATTCAAATTTTTATAAAAGTGTTCATATTTGTTCATCTCATTTCATTTTAAATTTGAACACTTGTATAAAATTCTTGAGTGAATTTTGATTCAAGGAGAAGATCAATCAAAGAAGATTGATATCAAACTTTCATCATTCTATCAAATTGTATCAAGAGATTTTCTCTATTGTTGACTTGTGATCCAGGATTGTTGGACACAAGGGTTGGTGTTGTTAAGAGGATTGTTCTTCAACACATTGTTTGTATAGTTATTAGAAAGTAGGCTTCACCAGGTTTTGGTGTGATAGGCTGTACAATTCTAAAACTATAATAAAATCTCTTACGAGTCGTAAGGGGATTGGAGTACTCTTGATCTGTGAGGGGAACCAATATAAATCCTGGTGTCTTTTAGTTTTCTGCTTTACCGCTTTTATAACTTAGAACCTTAGACAAGAAAAATTCAACCACCGATAAAATTCTGGAAAAATTATCTAAAGACCTAATTCACCCCCTCTTAGGCTCTTTCTGATCATACATTTGGTATCAGAGCAAGTTATAGGTAACTTGTTCCTAGTGATCCAACATAACTTCCGCAAGTACAAACCCGATTTTCAAAGACGGTGGAAGTAGCAACAAGCCCCCACTCTTCTCCGGAGAATATTTCGATTTCTGGAAAGTCAGAATGAAGGCACATTTAGAAGCCCAAGGAGAAGGTATATGGGAAGCAGTTGAAAATGGTCCATATAATCCGATGAATGTCGTAAATGGTGTTGGAACCGCAAAGTTGAAAAGTACATATGACGAAGATGATAAGAAAAGGATTTTAAATGAGAAGAAGGCAATCAATATTCTACAAAGTGCTCTTAGTATGTATGAGTTCTTTCGTATATCTCAATGTAAATCGGCAAAGGAGATTTGGGAAACCTTGGTAGAAACACATGAAGGAACCGCCGAAGTAAAGAGATCAAGGATAAACACACTAAGTCAAGAGTATGAAATGTTTTACATGCAGCCCGGTGAATCTATAGTTGCACTACAGAAGAGATTTGTCCATCTAACAAATAATTTGATTGCTCTCAGAAAAAAATTTACAAATGATGATCTCAACCTCAAAGTCCTAAGATCCTTGACAAGAGAATGGCAACCAAAAGTGACCGCTATCTCGGAAAAGAAGAGTCTCTTAATGATGACTTCCGCATCTCTATTTGGAAAACTTCAAGAACACGAATTAGAACTTTGAAGACTTGAGAAACACGAAAGTCAAGAAAAGAAGTCCAAAGGAATTGCCTTGAAGGTTGAATCAAAATACGATAAAGATGAGGAGACATCAGAAGATGAGAATTTCATGCTTCTTGTAAAGAAGCTTGGTAAGTTTTTCAATAAAAATAAAAATTCCTTTTATGCTAAAAAGAATAGACATTTCAGGAAAAAGGAAGCACCCACATCAATGCAAGATGTCACTTGTTATGAATGTGGAAAGCATGGTCACATAAAGTCGGATTGCCTGAAACTTGCAAAGAAAGGAGGATTCAAAGGAAAAAAGGAGATCAAGAACAAGAAGGCGTACATTGCTTGGGACGATAATGAGTTAAGTTCCTCGTCAGAATCAGAAAGCGATAAATGTGCAAACATGGCTCTAATGGCTTCACATCACTCAGATGACGAAAAAGATGAGGTTAGTAGCAACTTTTCCATTTATGATAATGATGCACAAGATGTTATAGATGAATTATTAAAATAATGTAAAATTTTGTATAAAACTATTTCATCTCAAAAGAAATTAATTTCATCATTAGAAGAAAAGAACATTTCTTTGGAAAAATATGTTGAAAATGAAAAACAAAAATTGATGGATGAAAAAAAAAATCTTGCTTGTAAGAATTGTGAATCTTTCTATTTTCAAATTGTTCAACTTAAAAGAGTTCTTGAAAGATATGAAAAAAGTCAAATTGGCTTGGAAGAAATTCTTAGGCACCAAAGATATTCTAATGATAAAAGTGGATTAGGATATTCTAAGTTTTCTAAACCAAGCACAAATGAGACCATTTTTGTTAAAGCAAGTGAGAAAATTTCTAAAGAGGAAGTAAACAATTCTAAAAGTGTGCATCAAAGTCATAAAAAGAAAAAAGGTTGTTAAGAAAAAGATTTATGTTCCTAGATATAGAAGTAATTTCCAACCAACTTGCTTTTATTGTGGAATCAAAGGCCACACACCTAATGCTTGTTATATGCACAATATTGGTATTGCAAAAGGGCATTATGTGTGGATTGAAAAGGGTACTAACTATCAAGGAACCAAAGCAATTTGGGTACCTAGCTGTCGCACCCCAAAAAATACGACCTTACGCGATCTGAAAGAGAAGAGCTGCACGCTGGACAGACTGAAGAGTCGCCACCTAATTCTATTTATCCCCGAAGAGGGAAAGGGAAGATATAGATACAACCCGGGAAGAGAGAGATAAGGACAAAGGTCTCGCAACCATTTCTTGGGTTCGGAAGTCGGTTATGCAGGGGGAAGGTATTAGCACCCCCTACATCCATCATACTCAATGGGAACCATCTAAGTTGTCACGCGCGAAAGGATGTCTATTCTTAACGAGATACTTGCTAGAGGGAAATGAGTTTAAATTATAAGTTAGATTGATCCTAGGTGCTCGACAAGGATTGAGATCCTCGTGCCTACGTATTCCCTTGTGCAATGAGAAAGTCAGAGCTTCGTAGTTCTGCCTACTACGGTTGATGGGTTGTTGATTTTATTACCTTTCTTCGATGAAAGGGTTTAGGAGTCAAATTGCACTAAAGAGTATGGATAGTTTATTCCGTCCAACAAGACGAGCGTCTTGCGTCGAAATAATCGGAGCGAGTAACGAGAGCTCGTTATCCTCCTTTCTACCGCTTAAGGCTCATGGCGTACAATTTCTTCTCGTATTATTAATGTGTTTTATTAACCTACGACCGCTTGACGTTGGATCAAGGGTTTGGATCTAATCGAAACATTTTGTTTATTTTAGTTTAGAGGGTGAATGCGAATGGAGGTTTATTTTGTAGTTTGTTAGCGAGGCACAATGTGCTCGCCTCACAAGGTTAGGTGGATCCTAATAAACGAAACGATAATTGAAAAATAAAGTGCAAGTGTGCAAGTGCAACTGCTTGGCGTTGGACCAAGGGTTCGCGAACGAAATAACGATCGATAAAATGCGGAAAATAAAATGCGTACATAAAATGGGGGAGAGATACAAAATAAATTACAAGGGATTGCGAGAAATAAAGGGTATCATTGTAGTTTGCCCAAGAGGAAGCGTGTGTGCAGTGTTTTCGAACTGTTCGGAGGCGTTCAACCTTTTTATTTGGAGACAACTATTCGGAGGCGTTTGACCTTTTCGGATGCGTCGAGGTGTGGTTCTTTAATTGCCTTAGAGCTGGTTCAAAGCTTAGAACCGATCTATGAGGAGTCGAGTGATATTTTTGAAATGCGGAAATAAATAAATAAATTGAATTCAAAGCGGATGGTCTCATCATTAATCGAGATGTCGAGTTGGCTCGCGACGAATCTCAAGATTAATTTGATGTTCATCGACCATAAAAAAATAGTAAATAAATAAATGATTAAATAAAATGAACTAAATTAATTGAAATAAAATATATAAATAATTAATTAAATTGAATTAATGTAAACGGAATAATAAGAATAAAATAAACGGAATCGATAAATAAAAAAACTAAGTAGATATGCCTCATATTGATTGGATTTCCGATTTAACGAAATCGAAAAAATCCGGCCTTTTGTTATATCATTGGCCCAAAAAATTAAAATATACCAAATTACTCACTAAAATAATTTTAGGATCTTTTCTAAATATTAACAAAATAGAAAAAACACCAATAGAAGTAGGAAGAAGATTAACATAATAAAATCAGCAATATCATAAATATTAAAATCTTAACCAATAAAAAGTAAAAAAGAAATAAGAATAAAAGCAAGGAAAAAAAAGGGTGGCATAAAGCTCAAGAGGTGGATATGGACCAGTTGGGTCTGTGTGTGCGATTTAAAAACAACATGACTTTAGCATCTGAGGCAAATCACAAAGATATAGAATTTTATAAAACCAATAAAAAACAAATCATAAAATAAATTAAAAAAAGGTTGGAAATAGGATTTAAGTAAACTAGGTATTGTTCTCACGGTTCAGAAAAAAATGAAGGAGGTACCAGAGACCCACCCTCAAATTGGTTTTCAGCGGCGACGGTCACTCACTCAGCCTCTCAATCGATCTTTCCTCTCTCAATCGCACAATCAAACGGTGGTCGTTTCTCTCTCTCTCTCTCTCTCTCTCTCTCTCTCTCTCTCTCTCTCCCTCTCGCAGGTTCGTCTCTCAACGATTCGCCGTGGTTTTCGTGTTTGATGGTTGTCGGCGGTTTTGGTGAGTTCGCGGTTGATTTAAGTGTATATGGTGGTTTCACGCAGTGGTTTTCGTTTTGAATCGCAAACCCTCACTGTTCTCACTCTCACTCATTCTACGGCGTTTGTGGTGTATTGACGAAAAGTTCACAGCGGTTCACAGTGGTTTAACGATGGGTTGGTTCAAGGTTTGTTTTTTGTTGTTCGGTTCTCTCATTCTTCACTCGCGGTTTTTAATTTCAGGTTTTTCTGGTTTTTTTGATGGTGGGTGGTTTATCAGTGTATGGTTTGTTGAATGGGATGAAGGTTTATTGATGTGCTTATTTTTTTGCAGTAGAATGGAAGAGTTATTTAGGTTGTTTTGAAATTGTTTATGAAGGATCTTATGTGGTATGAAGAAACAATATTATTGAAGAGCTGTTATTGAAGAAAGGGTTTGGATTGGTGTTTAACGATTATTGATGAAAATAGTGAGTTTATGCAAAATATTTTTGTTTGAAGCTTGGTTTGGGATGAATTTCAGCAGGTTTGATAAGGTTTCCCAAGCCCCATTTTACTGTGAATGATGGTGTTATTTATAACAGAATTGAAAGGGTATAAAGGAGAAACTTGAGACCAATTTTTTTTGGATAAGGATCGAAAAATTGGTGAGTTGTGATTTTCTGTTATTGTTGTGCTGGTTATTGAAGATTTGGAGAATGAGGTTGTAGCATATATGCTGCTGTGCGCGTGTTTTGGAAATTCTCGTTTGCTGGGAATGTGCTTTGTACGATTTCTCAAAGTGGGAGAGTGGGGTATTTGTCTTGCTTGTTGAGTGGGGCTAGCTTTTAATTGTTAATAAGTGGCTGAAGGAAAAAAAAAGCAATGAATAATTTTTGTATGCTGATGATAAACATTGGTTTTTTGTGTGTGTTTGATTTTGAAAAGTATAATAATAATAGTAATAATAATAATAATAATAATAAAAGATATATAATAATAATACTAATAAAAACAATAGAATATAATAAAGACAAAAATAATAAAAATAATAATAATAAAAATGAAAAAAGAGTAATAAAAAAATAATAAAGGTAATAAAAATAATAATAAAGATAATAAAATAGTAATAATAATAATAATAGTGATAAAGACTAATGATAAAAATAATAACAAAAATATGGATAACAAAAAGAAATAAAAATTGATATATATATTTTTTAATACAAAAGTGGAAAAATAAATTGATTGGTGTTTTTTTTTATAGAATTTTATTATGAAATGATTAATGAAAAATAAAGGTGAAAATATAATGAAAGACCTCCACACCGCACATTGACAAATTCAAATAAACCCTGAACTATGCACAAACCCTGTACTTGGAAAGAAAGAAGAAACAACATATTTTTGGATTTTTCGAAAATTGCTTAGACAATAAAATAAAATGGTGCGGGTAGGACAAATTTGGGGTATGACAGTTGCCCCTATCGAATTGACTTAGACCGAGTAAGATGAATTGGCATGCATTCATACTTTCAAGGTATAAGACAATTAGATACTAACAAACTCCAAATTTGTCCGCAAAAGAAATTTGTGTGATGATAAAAACTAAATGTCTGGAAAGATGGGTGACACATCGAAGAAATAAGTTGACTGAAAACGAAAACACTCATCACCGAAGGATTATAAGGCGACTGAAATTTAAATGCGACCCCGTCACTAAAGGGAAAACCGAGCGATTGAAAATTAAATTCGACCCCCGCCACCAAAGGGAAAACCGAGTGACTGAAAAAAATAAACGATCCCCTCCGCCAAAGGGAAAATCGGGCGACTGAAAAATTAAATTCGATCCCTGCCGCCAAAGGGAAAACCGGGCGACCGAAAAAATTAAATTTGATCCCCGCCACCAAAGGGAAAACCGGGTGACTGAAAAAAATAAATGATCCCCGCCGCCAAAGGGAAAACCGGGCGACTAAAAAATTAAATTCGATCCCTGCCGCCAAAGGGAAAATTGGGCGACTGAAAAAAATTAAATTCGATCCCTGCCACCAAAGGGAAAACGGGGTGACTGAAAAATTAAATTCGATCCCCGCCACCAAAGGGAAAACCGGGTGACTGAAAAATTAAATAACGACCCCCGCCACCAAAGGGAAAACCGGGTGACTGAAAAAAAATTAAACGATCCCCGCCGCCAAAGGGAAAACCGGGCAACTGAAAAATTAAATTCAATCCCCGCCACCAAAGGGAAAACCGGGTGACTGAAAAAAAATTAAACGATCCCCGCCGCCAAAGGGAAAACCGGGCAACTGAAAATTTAAATTCGATCCCCGCCACCAAAGGGAAAACCGGGTGACTGAAAAATTAAATTCGATCCCCGCCGCCAAAGGGAAAATCGGGCGACTGAAAAATTAAATTCGATCCTCGCCACCAAAGGGAAAACCGGGTGACTGAAAAAAATAAACGATCCCCGCCGCCAAAGGGAAAACCGGGCGACTGAAAAATTAAATTCGATCCCTGCCACCAAAGGGAAAACCGGGTGACTGAAAAGTTAAATTCGATCCCCGCCGCCAAAGGGAAAACCGGGCGACTGAAAAATTAAATAACGACCCCCCGCCACCAAAGGGAAAACCGGGTGACTGAAAAAAAATTTAACGATCCCCGCCGCCAAAGGGAAAACCGGGCGACTGAAAAATTAAATAACGACTCCCGCCACCAAATGGAAAACCGGATGACTGAAAAATTAAATGATCTGGTTGAGGAATACTGGAAAAAATGACAAAAGGTTGAAGAAAATTATCCAATGGGGGACGGCCACTAGAATCGCTGAGGAGATGCCTGAAATCTTCGATTGATCCTGGATCTTGACTTATGCTTGCATGTTTGATTTTTTTGAAATGGTATTCCATAATGATGGAAATACGATGCAAATGTTTATGCACTGAGATGAAAGTTAAAATGTTGGGGATATGAAATACTGATTTATTTAGGTATGCAAATGATGTGTATGTTGTAAATGATGCATATGAGGTGATTGGAAAATGAAAGGTACCAGCTTGGTGGACTTTTGGTCTGGTAGTTGCCAATAATGATTGGACTTTGGGTGGGTGGAGGGTTTGATTCCCCGACACTCGATCTTCGATGATGCGTGTTCAGAAGATGAATCTGGATGCCCCAAGTTTGGTCACTTATTGATGAGCGAAGCGACTTAATTGACACATGAAAACTGCTTTTCTTCGAATGGTTGCCAACATCTGACAAGATCTGCTTGTTTAGTTGGGGAATAGAGATAGGAAGATTTTCTCCTTGTTTTCTTGCCCCTGTCTGTAGGGTATTGGAAAGAATTCTGGTGGGGAAACTTTGAGAGTGACCATGACATGATCTGCCCCAGTGTCTGGATTTGGTAGGTGTCTTCCACTGATTGAGCCTTTGATGGTGATCTGCCCCTGATTAGGCCGTTGAGGACGATTTTTCCCTTGATTGAGCTGTTGAAGATGATTTTGCCCCTAATTGAGCTGTTGAGAATGGTTTCGCCCCTGATTGAGCTGATTTTGAAGAAGTATTGATTCAGATTCCTCTTTCGAATGCCCTTTGTTGGGATTGCCCTGATGTCAAACACTGAATTGTAATTAAATTATTCACACACAAACGGTAGTGTTAATTTAACGTTCATGCGAGTTTTGAAAAAGTCAATTTATTTGAATGTTGTGATAGTGTGACGAATGGACCGTTGGTCCAAACGATGTGTTGATTTAGAAAGTGCGTAAAAAATGCAGCAAGAATAATGTGCGATCAAGATTGGATATTAGCAAATATATGGGAGTCATTTTACGCAACCTTGTTGGTAATATGTTTTCAGAATAAACCCTGCCTCAATTAGGACTTTTGAGGGTCATAACGTGGCCTGGTTCATGGTTTGAGAAACAAAGGTATAAGGCTCAAAGTTTGATTTGTACCCACCACTTCTTTGTAATGTTCTCCAGTCCTATGTTCAGTTAATTCTACACATGCATTTGTTTTGACGTTGTAAAAGTGAAGATGAAACTTTGAGGTTCGCTTAGAAGTGGCAGTCATCTTATTTTGCTGGTGACCCTTTGATTCTTGATTTAGTGGTCACTGATATTTGTTTTGTTTTTGGTGAGGATTTGAGCTCCTCTTTTTGATTCATTCTTTCTTTTGTTTTATTTTTCGACTAAGTCTCCCTTCGGGTGCTCAACTTAGCGGTTTTTCTTTTCTATATTTTATTGTATTTTGTTGAATGTTGTGACTGCCAAGTCATTTGTTGATGGTCTTCTGACGGGATGTCTCATCTTGCGATTTAAAGGTGTAGTCAGGTTAAATGAACAAACTACCCTGCCCCGGGTTAGATGTAAGGGTTGTATCCAAAAGAAACTCCTACTTCTAGGCTCGAAGTGGTTGACTAGGGATTAACTCCTTATTTCTCTAGTGTTTGGGGATTTGAATAAATTCCTGTACATCATTGGCAAGGTTTTATCCGAAAGCATACCGCAACAGTTATGGGTATTTCGTTTTCATCATCCTCCCTCAAATATTTGCTAAAGTGAAGTGATAATATTTTTGTGATTTTGTGATAAATGATAAATGATGAGCGAATGCGAATAAACTGATTCAAAACATGCATAAACATAATATTAACAAAACCAAATACGAATAACAATGTTCAAAGAAAATAGTACTTAAACAGACAATACAAAATAACAGGGATGCATAATAATAAATGGCGATGACTGCCTTGATTTGAGGAATTGAACTTCTCTTGATTTGACTTGCTTCTTTAAAGTTGGAGACTACTCAGTTTTGGTCTTCAGCAACTTCTTCAAAAGCATTAGTTGATGGGCCACTTGCGACGACATTAGATTGTTCTGGACATTCGGATTCTTCTAAGTGAAGGTGAGATCCTTAGAGTCGATCAGGTCTTGAAATTTATGTTTGAACGTCCTGCAGTTCTCGATTGTGTGACCTGGAGCGCCTTTGTGATACCCACAACAAACATTGGCATCAAAGTCTCGGGCATTACCAGTTTGAGGTGGCATATCCTTCAAAACAAGAGTTCCCTCTGCCATTAGTGTCGCTCCCGGGATTTTCATCCTAGTACAAACGCGAAAGTGGCGCGGAAAAGGTTAGAGTCGCCAGCCAGACATTTTTATCCCGAATGAATGGGAAAGGTAATGTTGCACAAACCTGAGGAAGAAGGAAAGGACAAGGCCTTGCGAACCAAAGATCTGAGTTCGGGAGTCAGTTACGACCTGGGATGGTATTAGCACCCAGATCGTCCGCCGTACCCGACGGGATCCACGCTTGCTAAGAAATCTGTTTCAAAGGGTGAGGGTATGAAAGTTGCAGCAAGAAAAAGAAAATGAACTAGAAAAGAAACTGAGAAAAGCAATGAACATGAGACAAAAGGAAAAATGTAGGGAAAATAAAGATTGTGCTCGAACGGGCCCTACCCCGCTGCCTACGTACCTCATCAGGATAATGAGGATCAGAGACGCCGTAGTTCCCCTAACTAGGGGTAACAAGGGAATTGCTTATGAATTAAGGCTTGAATTGCCTATGCCATTGCTCAGGTGTTGCAGACTCGGACGACGAGTGCGTAACCGTCTTGCAAAGTGACAAGTAGGAGCAAGTTCGCGTACGGAGCGAATGAGGTGAGAAAAGAATTCCCGAAGGAAAGACGCTTATTGTTTGTTTGAGATTTTTATGAAGCTTTTATTTGTGAAGGTTTGCATAGGTAAGTGTACCTAAGTCTTACTCAATGGGATGTGTACATCTCACATCATCCCGAAATGGAATGCGCAAGAGGCACACCTATCTATGGAGGAAATCCCCAAAGCTAGTCCCACAAGTGAAGGCTCAAGCACACTGGCCTATTACCATTATTAAGTGTTTTTGTAGTTATATGATTAAGAAATGTTTTTTAGCTTTCCTTTGGGAGGTACTCACGTTAAGACCTATCCACCACGAGTGATGACTCACACCTCGCCCCGAAATGGAACGCATGTGAGCATCTCATAGCAAAGTCTCATGTCACATGAAAGTACTCAACCTTTATTAAGTGAATTAAAATTAAGTTTGAAGATGAGAAGAGAGAGAGTGCCAAAGGATCTCAAAGGAAAAATTCTAAAGGGGAACTAAAATAATCCTAAGTATTAACATGCATGGATGTCCTAAGGGTTAGTGAGGTTTCTATCCTAATGAAGAAGGAAGGAGAAGATAGAAGAAAGGATGAGAAAGGCCTAGGCCCAACAAAAGAGGGTTAGTTCACATAAACATAAAAGGAAGAGATGAGAATTGGAGATGTGGAACTCAATTCCCACATCTCACACTTACCATAGCCCCTGCAAGGTTAGTATGCACAAGTGAACAAAAATGAACAAATTAACATGACATCATCCAACAATCAGAAGTGAAGTGAATTAAACCAATGCTTAATGCCAATTCAACTCAAAGAAATGAAAATGAGAGACTTATGACTTAAAATGAGGCAACATGAATACATACGGGAGCAAATGCGCACTTATGAAAGATGTAATGCAAAACACACAAAATACAAGCACAAAGTTCAAAACCAGAATAAAAATGATATGAAGAAGGGCCTAAGAGACCAACAAGATGAAGAGAGAAGTCACACAATACCAAACAATGTCAAAATGGAAACAACGGAATCAAAAGATGGAATTTAAACACTTAAGGAAACAAATGACTTGAATAAGAAGCAAACCTAAAAATTCAAAAGAAACAAGACCTATCCTAGGACCAGTAAGGTACCCACACCCCAAAGTAACCCCAAATGAGAAGAAGAAGTTGGCACAAGTGCCATTCTAAGCCTATAAGAGATCTAAAGAACCAAACGAGGCAAAACGGGACAAGGTGAGAACAAAAATCCACAAATAATCAACCAGCCATCTAAAAATTCTACAACTGAAACCAAATGATCTTAAAACATATTATATCAACTTTCCAAAAGGATTTGCAAAAATTCAGAAAGGAACTAGGTCAAACGGAGGTACAAACACAAGTTAGGACAGAAAACTTACATCACAAGATACCAGACCAAAACTCAAGAAATAATTTTCTAAAAATTCTGAGAAAAATCACATGAAAACTACAAGATCTTAGGAACACAATGCAAAAAGAATGGGATCAAAACTCCAAATATTGAAGTCTATAAAAAATAAACAAGGCAGACTGGTCAAGAAAAGAAGCAAAAGAAGCTATGTGCATTGGTGAATTATTCCTGGCACGTGGATCAATGAAAAAAATAAAATAAAAATATGATAAAAAAACTAGAAACAAAAAGGAATATCCATGATTTATTTGAGAATTTTTAGATGAATAGAACTATTTTTAATGGATTAAAATCAAACTGAATTATATGAAAACAAAAATAGGAAAGAGAAATAAAAGAAATGAAGGGAGGTGCAGGAAGTGAAAAAATGAACTGAATTGGGCTGGACTCACACATGCAGGGGTGCAGATAGTGGTCTGAAAAACTCTTCATAAATGATGGCACATGGTTGGCACATGTTCCTTAATGTGGTGGCAGATTTTGGTGCACTGGATGGAAACTGATCTAACGGTTGTGACATGTTCTCGTCCTAATGCTAGACTCACTATTCCGGTCACCGGAGCTAAACTCCGGTCATCTTCTCCGATCACTCTCCGGTTAGGGCTTGGAGAAATGTTCACCAAATTGAAAAATGAGGCCATGGATAGATTCGTCTCCTCAAGCACATCACTAACCTAGGCTTATTTTTCTCCTAAGGTTCACAAACAATGCAAATCGAAGCTCACAAGAATCAACCTAACAATTGAATCTAAGCACCTAGGGTGCATATCAACTAGCTAGTACAAGCATTGCTCCTATTGAGCTTCAATCAACAAAAAACAACAAGAAAAATAAGAATTCATGTCAGAAGAATTGAATATGAAACCTGAAATGTAGTGCTGAATTTTATTGAAGAAAACCAGAGAGGAGGTTCCTATGGCTTCCTTGATTGAGATTGATTCTTTGTGAAGTGAAATAAACACTTTGTTGGTGAAGAATCTTGAGGAATTAATGAATATGCAGAAAAATTCAGAAGTAAATTTTGGAGGATTCAAGCCATAAACTCCATGAATAAGCTTCAAATCTTGATGTTGATGATGACTTGATGAAGATTGAAGTGTTGTAGATGAAGACCAAGGAGTATGGAAGCAAAATGCAGAAAATTCAGAAGAAGTAATTCCAAAATTTCAGCTTCAAAACTCCATGAAAAATGCTCTATGAATGGTGTTAGATGGAGCACAATGAAGGAGAAGATCAATGCTATGGTTATGGAAGCTTGATCCTTCCAAATGCAGTGATTTTGCAGAGAAAATGCAGAGAAAACTTGGAGAATTTGGTGTGATTTTAGTGAAGAATGAAGCTGAACCTTGCACTCTAGCACCACTCATCCTTATATAGAGCCTTGAACCTCTAGTTAACAGTTAGAACCAGAGTTAACAAGCCTTGGTTAACTGAGTGAAGTGAGTTAAGTGAGTGAAGTTAGTTGGGACAGTTATGCCAGCTGGATTTCTAGAACTTTCTTCAATTAGAACCAATCTAATGTATCTGTCGCTCCCGATAAATGGGACTGGCCCAAATAAAGGTACAGACGCGAACGGTCGGCGAAAGAGGGATGTGAGAACACACAGGAGTGAACTCACAGGGAATGAAAAGAGTCGCCAGCTAGGCATTTTTATCCCGGAGGAAAGGTAATGCTGCATAGACCTGGAAAGATATGGATAAGACGGTCGCGAACCAGAGAGACTGAGAAAGGGGGTTGGTTACAACCTGGGAAGGTATTAGCACCCAGATTGTCCGTCGTACTCGACGGGATCCACGCTTAAAAGATTTGTGTTTTAAAGGGGTAGTGTCGGTGCAATTTGTGTATAAAAGCTGGAAAAGAAAGTACATGTGTCAGTGTAAAAGGAGTACAAAATGTGTAAATGATGTGTCAGTGTGAGATCAGGAATGTAATGCTCATGATAATGAGGCTAAAGAATAAGGCTAGAAGGAGGGGAAATATACAGAGACTTTTGTTCGATAACTGTGAAGTTATGCCTACGTATCCTCTCGTGCAATGAGGAAGTCAGAACACCGTAGTTCGACCCAAAGAGACTGAAAGGTGAATTGACTTGTGAACTGCTTGCTTGCCTATGCTCAAGTGTATGACCTGTCTGGCTCAGGTGCAAACTGTCTTGCATTAGACGGAAGAAGCAAGTTCTCGTTTGTGAGTGAAGATGATGAGAAAAGAATCCCGAAGGAGACGATTATTGTTTTTTTTTGTGTTTTCAGTCTTTTATTGCTTTTGAAAGTTTGTCATAGTTTAATGAGCTTAAGCCTAAACCAATGGGTTAGTAAACTCATCACATCCTCCCTCTGGTTAGGGGTAATGAGATTACCTTAAGTGTGAAGTCAGCTTCTCACACTTAATCACCTTTGATGCAGGATTAAGATCATTAACCTACTTGTGATTATTTAGATGTTTTTGGTGTTTTTTTTTAGTGTTGAGTAATGAGATTAAGCCATAATCAAGGATTAAACAGACTCATTACAGCATCCTAATAGAAGGATAATAGATGAGAATGTTTAAGCTGAGGAAAGCTCCTCAACTTAATCCATGATTAGGGATTAAACTCATGACAAAACATGCCTTTGATTAAGTGGATTTTATTTAATGATAAGATGATGAAGTGAGTTTTATGATTTGTAAGACAACTTGAGGAGGACTTGTCCATTAACACTAGGGTTAGTCCTTCTTAACCAATTAAGGAAGAATTAGAACTCTAATGCAAGGCCCAAGTTACAAGTATGATGTCTTAATGATTATTATGTGAATTGATTAAAGGAGTTAAACACATTAAGGGTTTAACACTTAGGATTAAAGTTATACACTCCATCCTAATAGAAGGATGCAGGCATAAGCTTAATCACAAAGCCTTAAAGCCTTTAGGGTTTAGTCCCTGATTATGAGATGAGAAGAGAAGACTCAAAGAGACACAAAGGTAAAAGCTAAGTGGGGGACTAATCCAAACCCTAATCATTGTCATGCTTGGTTGTTCCTAAGGTTTGTGAGGCTTTATCAAGAGAAATCTTCAGAGGAACCACCAGGAAGCAGATGAAGGGATCAGGAGAAGCAAAGTAACTTGCTTCATTCAAGAAGTCAAGTCACCTGAGGAAAGAAAGTAAGGAGAAAAAGAATGAGCAAGCTCAATCTCAAACACATAACAAAATGCAGCAAGGATGCATAAAGGAGATGAAAAGAAATTGTGAGAAGTGAAGGCAAATTCACTTCTCAAAGTTGCTTAACACCTGAAAAGTTAGTGAAAGAAATGCAATGCAATGCAAGATGGAATGAAATGGCATGATGCAAACCAAAACCATAAGCATATACATGATGATAATGATGCCATGGGATGATGCAAACATGAAACAACACATAGGGATGATCATACAAACTTATGGATGCAAATGAAGCAAGTTAAGATCCATGAACATACATGAAAAGTCATGAAGTGCAAATGACATACAACATGGCAAATGCAAGATGCAATGATCAAACATGCTTTCAATATGTCTTAAGATGTATTATGAACCAAATGGATGCACAAAATGCCATGGCAAGTCAAGGTATGAATGCAAATGCAAGATGGATGCAAAAGGAAGCTCAAATTAGGGTTTATGATCAAAGCATCAAACAAAAACCAAAATCAGAAGCAAACATCAAGATAAAAATTTGAAAATGCATTCAAAGGAACCCTAAACCTACACAAACTCACTGCCCAAAGGAGGGGTTCCAACTCTTAACCTAATTAGGGTTATGAATTTCCTAAGTTTTCTAGGGTTTTTGGGTACCTTAACAAGAAAAATGTCAAACAAATGGAAAATGCAAGATCAATTCATGCCAATTTAATCTCACAAACTACATGCTAAACAAAATGCAATGCAAGAAGAATCAAAGTCCAACTCTCAATGGTTAGGCAGAAATGATTTTTTGAAGTTTGGATCAAAATAATGCCTTGAAAAGATTTTAATTCCATGAAAAATTCTCAAAATGCATCAAGATCAAAAAAGAAATTTGGTTTGAGGGTTGGACAATGTTTCTAAATGGTTTTAAATGTTTCATGAATTTTTTGGTGATTTTTAAATACCTAAAAGTATTTTTTATTAATTAATTCTCATTAATTAATTAAAAATAAACTTTTAAATATTTAAAAATATATTTTTAATGCAAAAAATAAAAATAAAAATGTTTTTGGTTTCTGAAATTAAATAAAAGCTTGTATAAAAAATTTCAGAATTTTTGAATAATTTTTGCTATTTTAAAATAAATGAACAAAAGAAATACAAAATAAATGAATTAAAATTAAAATAAAAGAAAGTAAATGCATTGGACGGATCAGATTGAAACTGGGGGTGAAGCTGTTGACTGCGCGCGCAATCCTAAGGTCCACATTCAAACTGAGTTAATTTCCAATTATGAATTAATTAAATCAGATTAATAAAGTCAACTAGGATTAGGGCAAAATAGAATGATCCTGGGCGTCCAAATGCGCGCGAGTCAACACATCCAAGGGACCAAATTCAAACTTCATTAAACACAGGGATTAGCCTTAATTAATTTCAGGTGGCCGGAGAGGACCTCCGGTCGTCTTCTCCGGTGGGAACCCCACCTGAAAATCCCTAAAATCTTCAAAACTTCACTAAAACGAAAACTAAGAGCCCAGAAATCATCCCCACATCCCCCTGAATCAAAACCCTAACTCAAAACTCATTTATCTTTCATCAATCAACTGAATCGAAGCAAAACATTTTTTAGGGCAAAAGTTTCAGACATTGCATACATCCTGGTTTCTCAACCATTTTCAAAAATAATTACATATTCATGATCAGGGGAATGCATAGAAACTATTAAGAACTTAAAATCATGCTTCTGGAAAAAAAGTTCATGAAGCTACCTGAGTTTGAAGCTTTTCAGTTTGGAACTTTCAGACCTCTTCCCTTGTGCTAAACTGCTCCTATGACCTCCCTTGTGCTTCTGAAAGGCTTGGAACAAATTTATTTGGGCTGATTTGAGAGTTTGCAGAGGTTCTGTTCAAGGTGGTGTGATGATCGTGTTTTTGATTCTTTGAGTTTCAGGCTGCTTTGAAAGGTGCTTTGTGACCAGGAAGATGTGTTGAGTTGGTTTGTGAAGTTAGTTTGTGTGTTGGTGAGTTGTGTGATGAGTTTCGAAAGCTTTTGCTCTAGAGGGTGAAAATGGGAATGCTGTGCTATGGAGTGTTTCAGGCTTGCTTCTTGTTATGTTTAGCTTGCATTTGATTAACATAAACAATTGGGATTGGTCAGATGACATGATGTGTGCTTTATTGATTGGTATGGGTGCTTTTGCAAAAATGTCAACTTTGTGTAAGAGAAGCATGGGCCACTTGCTAGCCTAGTACAAAGGGTATGTCCTGCGTAGCATGAGGTGAGGAAAAGCCTAGGGTTGATCAGCAAGCTAGCCAGCAAGTGGATGAGATGCTATGATGAGTTTTGCAACTTGGTTCACTTTTGGTTCCTTTGAGATTTCATGAATTTCAATGCATCAAAGTGTCAAGTTCTTTGGGCCAATTCTGATCTTTAGAGGTCATGTGTGTATGTTGTAAAGAAATTGTACACATTTGAGGTCTTTAGAGCACTTGATCAAGTCATTTTGCAAAATGCCTCTTTGGTAGAAACTTTGAAATTTTGTGATTTTTGCCAACTTTGACAAGCCATAACTTTTGATCCAAAATGAATTAGGTCATGTTCTTGTACTTTTTGAAAAGGGAAAGATCTATTATACAACTTTCATGACCAAAGTTTTTCCATTTGAAGCTTTCTTGAATCAAAAAGTAAGGGTTGAAAAAGTTGCTTAAAATGACATTTTCATTAAAAGTCAAACTTGCCCAAAAAGTCAACTTTGCAAAAGACTTGAAATTCTTTAATTTTGTGAACTTCCAACCTCTTCTATGATCAAATAAAGATCATATACTATCAAAATGATGAAGAACAACCTTTGGTTGGGTCATTGGGGGCCTCAGATGCCCTGATTTTACACTGACTTGCCTGAAAAGTCAACTCTTGATCAGATGACTTCCCCATGGAATTTCTTCATGAAAATTGATATGCATACTCCCTATACCATATAGAGACCAATAGAAACAAGAATGACCAAAAAATTTGGAGTTATGGCCTCTGAAACCAAAACCTTAATTCAAGGTCATCTGTGCAGTCAAACTTGGCTCTGCCTTCATACCATTCTTAGTTCTTGTGATTTTTTGGCATTCTTGACTTTGAGAGGATGTAATATGATATTAGAACATACATGGATCCCTTTGAAGTGATTGATGGCCTTTGGAGTGGCTCAAGGAGCTCTTGGATTGCTCAGATCACAAACCCTAGATGCAGATGACTTAGAATCTATGCAGTGGATCAAAAATGGGATATGAGATATTATGATTGAGTTTATGCATATGAAATGATCACAAGCCATGGTGTGAATGGGTGAAGGCAAATTTGGGGTGTTCACAGCTGCCCCTATTCAAACATGAGTTAGCTGTGCAGGATGTAAGCGACGGCTTATCAGGCAAACAAGATAACTTGTGGTTGAATACCAAAGACAGTCCAAAATTTGCACTCACAGAATGAAGAAGAAAAGGGATATAGATTGCAAAAGGAAAATAAAGTATATTGTAAAGTATGGGCGACGGAGGACGACCGTCGAGCAGAGGACGACTGCTGGGTAAAGAGCAATGACGGGGACGGCCGACATGCTGGGAAAAGTGCGGGAAATAAAGCAATGACGGGGACGGCCGACATGCTGGGGATAAAAGGGATTATGATGGGGGACGGCCCTCAAGTAAATCTACAAGATTCTCTGGGGATTAATGAAAAGTGATGGGGACGGCCATCAAGTTCATAAAGTAATGTTACCAACGATGGGGACGGCCATCGGGCTAAACTGATGAAGGACGATCATCAGGAAAAGGAAAAGGGACCACGACGGGGACGGTCATCGGGTTAAAGAATAAATGAAATAAACAGATGATGAGGTACGGTCATCAAAGGTGAAGGACGATCACCTAGCAGGGGACGGCTGCTCTGTCAAGATGAGGGACGGTCATCTAAGGTGGAGGACGACCACCTGGCAGGGGACGACTGCCGAAAAAATCGCGACATAGGACGAATGCCGGATAAGAGGTCAACGATGGGGATGGCCACCGGAAGAGCATGATGGCGGATGACCATCAAGAGGTGGAGGACGACCACCCAGCAGGGGACGACTGCTCTCAAGGTTTATCATGACGTAGGACGAACGCCAGATAACCAAAATCAACAATGGGGACGGCCATCGGATAAAATGATGAAAGACGATCATCAACAAGTGAAGGACGATCACCTAGCAGGGGACGGCTGCTAAATATCACGACATAGGACGAATGTCGGATAAAAAGGTCAACGATGGGGACGGCCATCGGATGAGCATGATGGAGGACGACCATCAAGAGGTGGAGGACGATCACCTAGCAGGGTACGGCTGCTCTCAGGGTTTATCATGACATAGGACGAATGTCAGATAAGAAGAAAATTGTTTTACCGGGGAATAGTAATCACGGACAAGTGTTTACAATCCAAGAAATAAAAGGTATAAGTGTTTGGTATTGTGTATAGATTAAAGATGCGGACGAGCATCCTTAAGACTATGATACGGACGGGTATCAAGTAGAAACAAATACCGACACGTGTTCAGAGATGATGATACGGACGAGTATCAACTGGTTAACAAAGAACACGGATGAGTGTTGAATCTGAGGGGACTCTTCTGGGGAATAGTAGACACAGACGAGTGTATATATTCAAGAAGACAAGAGTGTCTGACACGGTGTATGGATTAAAGACGCGGACGAGCATCCTTAAGATCATGATACGGACGAGTATCAGGTAGAAACAAACGCTTGACGCATGTTCTGAGATGATGATACGGACGAGTACCAACGAGTTAACAAAGAACACGGACGAGTGTCGAATCTGCGGGGATATAAATGGTGTATATAAGATACGGACGAGTATCTGTATAAGTATGAGTAGAAAGTATGAGTGATGTATAGATGAGTGTTCAATCTGCTGGGGAGAATGACACAGGCGAGTGCCAAAAAGAGAAAGGTATAGTATAAACAAATATCTGGTATACAAAGTGTTTAGGTTACTGTGCTGGGGAGAGTGACATGGACGGATGTCAAGAAAGTTATATATATACAAGTATCTGTGAGTGCAAAGGGGATGTCTTTGGCTTTCTGCTGGGGATATGACACGGACGGGTGCCACAAGGAGTATGTATTTGTATTGGTGAATGTGATACAACTGCTTTTGCTGGGGACTCTGGGGGGGTATTCTGTATATTGTTGAGGGGTTGATAATATTCACAAGTGTTTGATTCAGACCATGGCTTATGATTATGCTACATGTTTGATTTCTTCCGTAATGCTCCGTATTAAACGGAATGCTACACTTTGTGGGGTGAATATGATGCTAATGCTATGATTATGCAAAAGATACCGATCCGGGATTCGGATCCCACTGCTGTGAAGATCTCTGGCCGATCTGTTGGAGTGAACATCCCAGCTGGGGATAAGATCATTGGTAGATCTGATGAAATGACTCTGCTTGGGGAAAAGGGTCAGTGATGGGCCTATTCCTATAAATGAGGGACCCAGCTGGGGTTTGTAGAATCTTTCGTCACTCTGTTGTGATTCCCTCGTGCGTTGCTCTTCTGGATAGAGGCTGGAACTCTGTGGGGAGATGGTCCCCCGACTTTTGTACTTGACTGAGGAAGAATGATTGGTAACTCGGCTGGGGGGCAATAAGTGGCAACTCGGCTGGGGAGCAAGCACTTGGGTGCTAAGACTGAGTGAGTGTTGATTTGCCAGCTTGCTGGGATGAAGCTTACATGCCCCATGTCGCGCTTCGAATACCTGCAATCCTGCAAAGATAGAGAAACGTACAAGTAATCCCAAGGTAT
Source organism: Lathyrus aphaca (assembly GCA_963966055.1). Classification (NCBI taxonomy): domain Eukaryota; kingdom Viridiplantae; phylum Streptophyta; class Magnoliopsida; order Fabales; family Fabaceae; genus Lathyrus; species Lathyrus aphaca. Next base: position 94,598,378 of record OZ014524.1, read on the forward strand.
CCTTTGCCGGATTCCGTCATAGGAGTTAGACACTTCTGAGAGTAAGTATATTCCCTGCAAGCACGCGCTTTATTTTTAAAGATAAACATCTGTATTCATGCAATCAGTTTAAGACATCAGACATTCTTTGCAAATAAAAATGTGCAAAATGAAACATGACTGAAAAATCTGATTTTATTAATTCAAGTGCCCTGAATTGGCAAGATACAGTCAAAGAAACATATCTCCTGAAATGAGGAGATTGTTACAAATTGGGAAACAAAATGCTGGCAATGTTGACGACGCTTCAAGGAGCTTCCCTCTTGCTATGACTCGTATGACTTTTGACGTTCTTCTCGTCTTGCTTTCTGAAGAAGGCTGATTCTGAAAGAGGCTTGATCCTTTTCAAAGTTTACCAAGTTGTAAGTGATACAGACGAATTCAAGATGCAATTGTTCGCTTATTCCCTTATTTTGCATGGATCGCCCTTTCGGGTTTTCAATCCATCGGGATACCCATTTTTGCCTGAGCTGTCCAATGCGGCTTTTCAACTCAGCGGGTGTACATTTTTTGTTTATTTTCCCTTATTTTTGCCCGAGTCTTTTATTCTGTTTTTGACTCGCCGGGATGCCCTATTTTTTCCTGGACTTACATTCTGTTTTTGTGTCCAGCGGGTCATTTTTATGCGAAGTATTTTTTAACTGCATCTGAATTCACAGGGGACGGGAAATCTTCACCATCCATGGTGCTGAGCATCAGTGCTCCACCAGAAAAAACTTTCTTTACCACGAATGGTCCTTCATAGTTCGGAGTCCATTTGCCCCTGTGGTCTGTATGAGGAGGGAGGATTCTTTTCAACACAAGATCTCCCACTTGGTACTCTCAGTGCCTGACTTTCTGATCGAAGGCTCTCTTCATTCTTTTCTGATACAACTGCCCAGACAGATTGCAGCCAATCTTTTCTCTTCAATCAGACTCAGTTGTTCGTATCGGGACCGGACCCATTCTGCTTCGTTCAGCTTAACATCCATCAACACCCTCAGAGAGGGTAACTCAACTTCAACCGGTAGGACTGCTTCCATTCCATATACAAGCTGATACGGTGTTGCCCCAGTGGATGTCCTGATTGACGTGCGGTACCCATGCAAGGCAAACAGTAGCATCTCATGCCAATCTTTGTACGTAACTACCATCTTCTGCACAATCTTCTTGATATTCTTATTAGCTGCCTCAACAGCGCCGTTCATCTTTGGCCTGTAAGGAGAAGAATTGTGGTGTTGGATCTTGAAGTCCCGGCATAGTTCTGCCATCATTTTGTTGTTCAAGTTGGAACCATTATCAGTAATGATTCGCTCGGGAACTCCGTATCGACAGATGATATCTCTCTTCAGAAATCTGGCTACCACTTTCCTTGTAACATTTGCATATGAGGCTGCTTCAACCCACTTGGTGAAATAGTCAATGGCGACCAGGATGAATCTGTGGCCATTCGAAGCAGTTGGCTCAATCTTGCCGATCATATCAATGCCCCACATGGCAAAGGGCCAGGGTGAAGACATTATATTCAAAGGATTGAGAGGCACATGCACCTTATCCGCATAAATCTAGCATTTATGGCATTTCCTGGCATAGGCGCAACAGTCGGCATCCATTGTGATCCAGTAATAACCTGATCTTAGCAGTTTCTTAGCCATGGCATGCCCTCCTGCATGGGTACCAAAGGATCCTTCGTGCACTTCGTGCATCAACAAGTCTGCTTCTGTTCTATCGACGCATCTGAGGAGTACCATATCAAAGTTTCTCTTGTACAAGGAACCATCAGTATTCAAAAAGAAACTACCAACAAACCTTCTCAAAGTCTTCTTATCATTGGAAGATGCCCCAGATGGGTATGTTTGATCCTCCAAGAAGCACTTAATGTCATGAAACCAAGGCTTATCATCTTTTACAATGTCGGCTGCGAATACATATGCTGGTCTGTCGAGTCTGGACACTGAAATCCGAGGCACAAAGTTGGCAGCTTGAACTTTGATCATTGACGAAATGGTAGCCAGAGCATCTGCAAACTGATTCTCATCCCGAGGGATATACTCAAGCTTGACCGTTGTGAAGAAAGTCAATAATCTTATTGTATAATCCCTGTAAGGTATCAGATGATCTTGGTGGGTGTACCATTTTCCATTGGTTTGATTAACTACCAGAGCTGAATCTCCGAATACGGTCAGTGTCTTGATCCTGAGGTCAATGGCTTCCTCAAGACCCATAATGCAAGCTTCGTATTCAGCTTCGTTGTTAGTGCAGTTGAAGGTGAGCTTTGCCGAGAAAGGCATGTGAACTCCCTTAGGTGTAATGAGTACTGCACCAACACCACGACCATTCATATTAACAACCCCATCAAACATCATAGTCCATTCTTCCTCCGGGTCAGGCCCTTCAGTGTGAATAGGCTCTTCATGATCTTTCGCTTTTATGAACATGATGTCTTCATCGGGGAAGTCAAATCTCATAGGATGGTAGTCATCAATAGGTTTCTCAGCAAGATATTCAGACAATACACTGCCCTTGATGGCTTTCTGAGATGTGTACTGAATGTCATATTCCGTGAGAATCATTTGCCATCTTGCAACCCGTCCGATAAGAGCTGGCTTCTCGAAAATGTACTTAACTGGGTCCATTTTTGATATCAACAAAGTGGTGTGGGTCAACATATACTGTCTCAGTCGGCGAGCAGCCCACGCTAAAGCACATCAAGTTTTCTCGAGCAGTGAATAACGTTGTTCACAGTCGGTAAACTTTTTGCTCAGGTAGTAAATTGCGTACTCTTTTCGACCAGACTCGTCATGCTGGCCCAGCACACACCCCATTGACTCTTCTAATACTGTCAAGTACATTATCAGAGGTCTTCCTTCAACTGGAGGCATAAGGATTGGTGGTTCTTGCAGGTATTCTTTGATCTTGTCAAAAGCCCTCTGGCAGTCTTCGTTCCACCTGACCGTCTGTTCTTTTCTTAACAGCTTGAACAAGGGTTCACAGGTTGCTGTAAGGTGAGATATGAACCTTGAAATGTAGTTCAATCTACCTAGAAACCCTCGAACTTCTTTCTCAGACTTCGGTGCAGGCATTTCTTGAATGGCTTTGACTTTATCAGGGTCAACCTCAATCCCTTTCTCGCTTACAATAAAGCCCAGCAGCTTACCAGATTGCACCCCGAATGTGCACTTGTTGGGGTTCAACTTCAGTTGGTACTTCCTCAGACGCTTGAATAGCTTTAACAGATTCACCAGGTGGTCTTCTTCTGTGAGGGACTTGGCAATCATGTCATCCACATAACACTCAATTTCTTTATGGATCATATCGTGGAATAATGTTACCATAGCCCGTTGATATGTTGCGCCTGCATTCTTCAGTCCGAACGGCATCACCTTGTAACAGAACGTGCCCCAGGGTGTGATGAAGGTTGTCTTCTCCATTTCTTCAGGTGACATCTTGATCTGATTGTATCCTGAAAATCCGTCCATGAAGGAGAATACCGAGAACTGAGCCGTATTATCAACCAATACATCAATGTGAGGTAGAGGGAAATCATCTTTCGGGCTGGCTCTGTTCAGATCCCGGTAGTCAACACACATTCTTACCTTGCCGTCCTTCTTAGGCACAGGTACTATATTAGCAACCCACGGTGGATAGCTAGTTACAGCAAGGAACCCGGTGTCCCACTGCTTTTGTACCTCCTCCTTTATCTTCATTGCCATATCTGGGCGAGTACGGCGCAACTTCTGTTTTACTGGCGGGCAGTCTTCTTTTAATGGCAGCTTGTGCACGACGATATCGGTGTCCAATCCTGGCATGTCCTGGTAAGACCAAGCAAACACATCCGCATATTCCCGAAGAAGATCAATCAGTTGTTCTTTCACTGAGTTCTGTAGACAGGCCCCGATCTTAACCTCTTTCACGTCTTTATCTGTACCAAGATTAATTGTTTCGACCTCCTCCTAATGAGGAGTGATAACCTTCTCCTCTTGCCTTAACAACCGGGCTAGCTCTTCCGGAAGCTCGTAATCTTCTTCAACCCCTTCATCAGCTTGATTGATCGGATTGTCAAAGTCATACGAAGTCATAGTCGTGCTGTTGCCGATGCTGTCTGGAAGGCCCTCTCTGCAAGGGTTCAGTTTGTTCATTTTAGTGATTGATTTTAATCTTGTTTAAAAGAGTGAAATAAAGTTGTCATTTTGAAAACATTGCCATTTATTTTTTGTACAAAAAGAAAAATGGAAAAACAGTGAGCAGAAAAGAAAAAGACTCATTTGCAAAAGATGTCTGATATTTCATTGATTAATCTTGTTGCACAAAAATTACAGATGGCGCGATTACAAAATGAGTCTTGTCATCTTGGGCAAGATGCAAGACTTGATGCATGCTTAAAATATACAGGAAATAATAATTACTCTGCAGGAGTAACCCTTATAATTTCCTGGGAAGACCAGTTTGAGATACGGCTCCCCGGGATCCTTGGACGAATCCAGCTTTCCAGGTTGCGTTCATCTTCCGACTCATCTTCCAAGTTGTTGACAGCATCGGGGGTGAGCAACCCCCCACTAACAAAGTTGGGCTTCTTATCAGCCTCTTCTTGGTCTTGTTGAGTTGGTTTGTAACCCAACCCAAATCTATCCTCTTTCTTCTCCACAGGCAACAGTTTGCCCCAGCCTTGAGAGTTTCCTTCTTCCACAACCTTCCGGGCTTGCTGGTAGGATGTCATGGAAGTCCCAAGCACAACAGATGTTTCATTAATATTCAGGGCCTCAAACCCCTGACTCATTGTCTCGTGGATCTCCCCATCCATCTCAATATATTTGTATGTAGCCAGATGGCTAACAAAAATATCTTCCTCTCCACAAATAGTAACGACTTGGCCCTCCCACTCGAATTTTAACTTCTGGTGAAGGGTAGACGTAACTGCGCCAGCGGCATGAATCCATGGTCTCCCCAACAAACAGCTGTAGGCAGGCTGAATGTCCATCACGTAGAAGGTCGTTTTGAAAGTTTGTGGGCCAATCGTTACAGGCAACTCAATTTCTCCCAGAACTGATCTCTTAGAGCCGTCAAAGGCTCTCACCACTAAGTTGCTGGGACGTAATGCCAACCCTTCATACTCCAGCTTCACAAGGGCTTTTTTAGGCAAGACATTGAGGGATGACCCTGTGTCTACCAGTACATGTGAAAGAACTGCACCCTTACACTCCATGGTAATGTGCAAAGCCTTGTTATGAGCGCGGCCTTCCGTAGTCAAATCAGTGTTGGTAAATCCTAGTCCATTACTAGCATTAACATTTCCAACCACAGCTTCCAACTGATTGACCGTGATCTCTTCTGGCACATAAGCTGCGTGCAAGACCTTGAGCAGCGCGTTCCGATGAGCCTCAGAGCACATAAGCAATGATAGAATGGAGATCTTGGAAGGCGTCTGTTGAAGCTGGTCCACTATCTTGTAATCACTTTTCTTGATGATTCTCATGAATTCATCAACTTCTTGATCAAAAGGTGTTTTCAAAGCTTCTTTAACAACTTGCTCTTCTTGCACCATGCTCTTCCCTTTTGCCTTGGCAGCAGCTTCTGCTTCAGCAGTGGGTCTTTGAATTTGTGGGGCAAAGAGACGTCTGCTTCGAGTGAAGCCTCCGCCTCCACCCACATTGTCTATTTGTGGTGAAGAAGTTGATGATTCAAAAGTGATTTTCTGTCCTTCGCAATATAGATCAGAGCCGTAATGCCAAGGGATGGCATTACTGCTTTCATAAGGTACTGGCCCAGGCACTGTGACAGTGACTGGACTGATGGCAGCTGCAGAAGGGACCATGATAGTCTGTGGATCATAATATATTGTGACTGGTGCTCTGGTAGGAGTGGCATTTTGTGAGTTGTAGGAAAAATCATTGGCAGGATCATAATAAATTGTAACTGTTGAGACACTTTCATTGTTGGTTGCTGATGTTGTAGGAGACATTGCTGGAAGGATGGGTGTTGTTGTTGTAGGAGTTTCTGAATGAAGGGGTGCTGAAGTTGTAGAAGGGATGTTTGCTGATATTTGGTCCGTTGAAGTAACAGATGAAGCATTTGTTGATGAAACTGAAAAGTTGTTTGGAACAATGGTTGTTGCAGTTGTAGGAGATTCTAGAACTGTGGTTAAGGAGATTGCTGGATTGGTAGGTATTGATGTTGTGATTTGAAGCAGGCCACTTTGGATGAGACCATCTATGCCATCCCTCAAGTTATTACAACCATTCACTGATATGTTGCAATAAGCACACCCTAGCTCACATCCCGGGAACATTTGACATTCAAGGAGTTGAGCTTTAATCTCCACCAAGGGTGTCCGAATCTGACCCACACTGGTTATCAAGTAAGACGGCTTGTCTTCTTCAATATCATTGATTCTGGGACCACCATGGTGTGGCATAGGGTTCTTGTTGACATTTGGTGGTGGTGCGAAGTTTAGAGCTTTGGAATCTACCAAGTCCTGTACTTTCATGTGCAAAGCTCTGCACTTCTCTGTACTGTGGCCAGGTGCATTTGAGTGAAAAGCACATCTGGCGCTGGCGTCGTAATTTCTGGGCAGACTGGCAGGATCTGGAGGTGCCAACGTCCTTAGCTCAACTAGGTTGAGTTTCAGGAGTTGTGGCAGTAATGTGGCATAGGGCATAGGGATCAGATCGATCACCCTATTGGCCTGAGAGGGCCTCTGTTGGAATGGTCTCTGCTGATTGTTGTTGTTGGTGTTGCTGTTGTTATAATTTCTCTGAGGAGGATACTGAGTTTGTTGCTGGTAATTCTGTTGCTGAGGTTGATAAGCTGGTTGAGGATGAATTGGAGCGGGAATGGTGACTGCTGCCACAGACCTATGAACATATTGGGGTCTTCCCCTGCTGGTATGGATAGCATTGGTTTCACCAGTTCTTCTTGGGCCCACGAAAGGCTTTCTTGGGTTGCTGGATGAGCTAGCACCGTTGTCAGAAATTTTGCCCATCTTTAATAGGCTTTCGATTCTTTCCCCGGCTATGACTACATCAGCAAAGCTAGTGGAAGAAAAGGCAGCTAGCCTGTCAATGTATGTTCCTTGGAGGGTGTTCATAAACATATCAGCCATCTCCCTTTCTGACATGGGTGGCTGGACAGCAGCAGCAAGCTGTCTCCACCTTTGAGCATACTCCTGGAATCTTTCCCTGGATGATTGTGACATTCCCATCAGGAGGGTCCTGTTGGGAGCCATATCCAAGTTGTACTGCTTTTGTCTAATGAAGGCCTCTGCCAAGTCCTTCCAGCATCTAATGGTTGCTCTAGTCAAATGAGAGTACCATTCCCTTGAAGCTCCAGTTAAGCTATCCTCAAAATAAAACATCCATAGCTTTTCGTCCATGGTATATGCCTTCAGCCTCCCCAGAAAGGATTGTAAATGGGTCCGGGGACAGGAAGTTCCGTTATACTTCTCAAAGCATGGTGGTTTAAATTTGTGGGGAATCCTGACCCCGTCCACTAAACCCATGTCCATAACATCAAAGCCCAAAGAATTCTGGGACTCCAGGGATCTTAGTTTCTCAGCAATCTCATCTAGCCTTCTGTCATAGGCTTCCTCCCCAGCTCCCATCACTGTGAACTGATCTTCCTGGGGGTCTTCTTGCAGCACTCTACCTGCAGTGGCAATCCCTTGCACATTAACAGGGATGTTGATCTCTGGATGCAGGTGGGGTCCATAGACTAGGGGGTTAACATGAGGTTGGACTCTCTCATTGTTGCTTGTCCCAGCAGTCCCTGGATGGGGGTCTTCCTGATTCCTCCCCTCTACCAGTGCTCTTAACCTCTCTTGGCTTTGAGCCATATTATTCATCACCTCCATAAACTATGTCATCTGATTCCTCATTTCCAATCTCTCGTTGGCCATTTGAGTCCTGACCTCTGTAAGGTCCTGCTATACTTGGTCCATTTGTATGCCCGGAAGATTATTGCGGGTGGGATATCTGTGTAGACGGTTGAGTGGAAACACCCGACGTCGAGCAATAGTTCCTGAAGTCACAACAAAGTTAGTAACAATAAAACAAAAACCTACAAAACAAAACAAAAGGTTAGTATGCAATGCAGTATGCTTATTTGTATCCAAGGTATCCGGCTTGGCACTTGGTTTTGACCTTTCCAGACCCCTGAAGAAGATGCTTTTGATGTTGCTTTAAGAATTCAGATAAAACAAACCAACACATATATTACAAAAGGTAAATGATACATAGTTTGTTTTCTTACAATACATGCCCTCTGAGGGGTCAAAAATACAACATAAGAAAAGTACATGAAATGAAAGCAACAACAAGCAAAAGTCAAACACCAAGACCAAACTCATCCTCCTGAACTTCCTTGAGAAGTGCTTCAGTCACAGGATCAGCTGGACGCTCTGTAAGATTCCTGATAAGGAGATTCCTGGTAGTAACAGCTGCGGTTAGCCTCTTGTGCTGACTCTGGTCCTTTGACCTCTTTACACCAGCTCTAATCTTCAATTCTGAGATCTCTCTCTGGGCTGCTGCCAGGGCTTCCTGTTGCTCTCTTGCACTAGCTTCCAGCTGCTCAATCTTATCCTGAGTCCTTTTATCCTCCTGAGTACGGGCTTCGGTGATCCTGACCCACCTAGCCTGACTCTCCTTCAGATACAAATCAGTTCTAGCTCTCTGGAATTGGGCCTCTTTGCAGGCATTCTTCAAGATCTGTTCTCCAGCCCTAGACTTCTTAATGTAATCCTCTGACTTCTCAATTTTGGCCAGATGCTCCACCTTTAGCTTTTCTAACCTTTCAATGTCCAACCGACCATCACTCCTCTCCCAGAGGGTCTTCTGTAGAGCCTGAGTCAGATTCTCATTTCTCTCTTTCAATTTCTCAAACTCCTCTAAGCTGACAGTTGCTGGAGGTGGTGCTGTGGAAGGTCCAGGCACATCTTCAATAGTGAAAGGCATTCCAGTAATTTGAGCCCGGGCATGGGACCACTCATAGTATTGGGCTGAGGCCACATTGTTGCATCTCCCAAGAATGGTTACCCCTTTAGTTTGTACATTGTCCCAAGCCCAGGATGCTTGCCCGACAATAGCCAGATTAGGCTTGTTCTCACAATAAAGGGTCTCAGCTAGATCCTGTACCCTAGGAGGGTGGACCAATGCATAGCCCAGTTGTCTTTTGAATAGCAGAGGGTTGTAGTTGATGCAACCCTTCACTCCTATCAGAGGCACATTGGGAAATTGCCCACAACTAGTAATGATGTCTCTGCCCTTGGTGCTCTGAGTGCACCACCTGATGTCATCTGAGGTTAGAGCAACAAGCCTCCTAGCCCAATTTCTTTGCTGGTGAGGGTTCAAGAATGCATCAGTCTCTGGAAAATGTTTGAGCAGCCAAGTATGGAACAAAGGAGCACAGCATCTCACTAATCTTCCCCTTTGCTTTTCATTCCTTTGATGAACAGAGTAGTAAAGATCTCCCAGTAAGGTGGGCACTGGGTTCTTCAGGATGAAAAGATGGATTGCATTCTTGCTAACAAACTTAGGCTCATCTGCAAAAAGTATGATCCCATATATGCTAAGGGCCAACAAAGCACAGACTGCCTTCCACTCCCCCAAGGAGGCCTTCAGAATAGCCTGAGAGGTCAAGAAATCCAAATGTAGACCAGAGATTCCAGCTTTTGTGGTCATATTCTGCCCAATCAGAACTGGTTCTAGATACAAAGCCTTTGCTACTTCTCCATTACTAGGAAAAGCCATCTCAGGGTTGAAGGGGACTCCACCCCTGATAGGTACACCAACCAATGATGAATACTCTTCCAACAAGGGTCCCAACTGAAAATTCTGGAAGGTGAAGCACCTCAGAGGGGGATCATAGAACTGCAAGCAAGTATGAATCAAGCTCCTCTGTGAAGGGTCCAAATCCATAACCACATCAAGGATTCCTCCATAATGTTCTCTGAAAAGTGGTATATGGTCTGGAGTAATCAGGGTCTGAATCTTCCTGATGCTAGCCAACTCAGGCTCAAAGAAATGATAGGAGATGTTGCTCTTCTTAGGTGCCATATTACTGAAGAAGAGCTGAGTCAGATGCTGAGAATACCACTGAAGATGGGCCACTGACAGGCTGAGACTGGTGATGCAGGTGACTGAAGCAGGTAGCTGATAACTGAAGCAAGATACTGATGAAGATAAGTCTAAGCTGAAGAAAGGGTCAAAACCAAGCCAAAATGTATGATGGATACCCTGAAAAACAAATAAACACATGTTAAAATGATGCAATGAGGATGTATGCAAATGATATGCAAGGGTTTGTGACTGAGCTGGATCTGATTAAATGCCTTGATATAGGTCCATGTATGTTCAAGAAATCCAGATGGAGGTTCATAAGTCCAGTAACCAAGGTGGGGGACTCAAATAAAGAGTCATATGTCTAGGGTTAAAAATCACAAAAACTGTTCCAACATGGAGTACTCTTAGTTAATACAAAGTAATAGGGTATGCTGAGGTCAAGGGTACCTGCAAACCTGTAAACAACCCAACCCCCTCACAGGTGATGCTCTAAAACAAGGATCCTCAGATTTGGATCAGTTATGAGAAGTGTAAACACTTCTAACCCGGAGGTACAGTGTTTACAATAACCATAAAAGATCCTCCTCTAATTCACCTCAGTTTCTGAAGGTCAATACTAAAGGTCATCCAGACTTAGCAGGCTTCCCAGATTGCCCTAGCACTACAGGAAATCTGTAGCACAGAGTTCTCAAGAAGAAACCCATATCTGAACCGTGTTTCATATTCCCGCACCAGACCGAAATGGAATGGGAAAGAACATGAAGCACTCTAGCCTAGGTGTAACTCAGGTCCCAGGTATAGGACCTCAACTCTCAATGGAACACCCACCCACCAAAGCAACAAAACAGATCCAGCCAGCACAGTATGACATTATGATGTATATAAAGCTGTAAATAGAGCAGTAAACAAACTGTACATAAAGCAATAAATAAAACAAATGTACAAACACAAATAGCACATAACACCCTAGTAAACACAAATCAAACAAGCGCTAGGAGGAACCCACAAAAAGAACCAGAAGCCCTGGTTACAGTATAAGGTTCCCCAGCAGAGTCGCCAAGCTGTCGCTCCCGATAAATGGGACTGGCCCAAATAAAGGTACAGACGCGAACGGTCAGCGAAAGAGGGATGTGAGAACACACAGGAGTGAACTCACAGGGAATGAAAAGAGTCGCCAGCTAGGCTTTTTTATCCCGGAGGAAAGGTAATGCTGCATAGACCTGGAAAGATATGGATAAGACGGTCGCGAACCAGAGAGACTGAGAAAGGGGGTTGGTTACAACCTGGGAAGGTATTAGCACCCAGATTGTCCGTCGTACTCGACGGGATCCACGCTTAAAAGATTTGTGTTTTAAAGGGGTAGTGTCGGTGCAATTTGTGTATAAAAGCTGGAAAAGAAAGTACAGGTGTCAGTGTAAAAGGAGTACAAAATGTGTAAATGATGTGTCAGTGTGAGATCAGGAATGTAATGCTCATGATAATGAGGCTAAATAATAAGGCTAGAAGGAGGGGAAATATACAGAGACTTTTGTTCGATAACTGTGAAGTTATGCCTACGTATCCTCTCGTGCAATGAGGAAGTCAAAACACCGTAGTTCGACCCAAAGAGACTGAAAGGTGAATTGACTTGTGAACTGCTTGCTTGCCTATGCTCAAGTGTATGACCTGTCTGGCTCAGGTGCAAACTGTCTTGCATTAGACGGAAGAAGCAAGTTCTCGTTTGTGAGTGAAGATGATGAGAAAAGAATCCCGAAGGAGACGATTATTGTTTTTTTTTGTGTTTTCAGTCTTTTATTGCTTTTGAAAGTTTGTCATAGTTTAATGAGCTTAAGCCTAAACCAATGGGTTAGTAAACTCATCACATCCTCCCTCTGGTTAGGGGTAATGAGATTACCTTAAGTGTGAAGTCAGCTTCTCACACTTAATCACCTTTGATGCAGGATTAAGATCATTAACCTACTTGTGATTATTTAGATGTTTTTGGTGTTTTTGTTTAGTGTTGAGTAATGAGATTAAGCCATAATCAAGGATTAAACAGACTCATTACAGCATCCTAATAGAAGGATAATAGATGAGAATGTTTAAGCTGAGGAAAGCTCCTCAACTTAATCCATGATTAGGGATTAAACTCATGACAAAACATGCCTTTGATTAAGTGGATTTTATTTAATGATAAGATGATGAAGTGAGTTTTATGATTTGTAAGACAACTTGAGGAGGACTTGTCCATTAACACTAGGGTTAGTCCTTCTTAACCAGTTAAGGAAGAATTAGAACCCTAATGCAAGGCCCAAGTTACAAGTATGATGTCTTAATGATTATTATGTGAATTGATTAAAGGAGTTAAACACATTAAGGGTTTAACACTTAGGATTAAAGTTATACACTCCATCCTAATAGAAGGATGCAGGCATAAGCTTAATCACAAAGCCTTAAAGCCTTTAGGGTTTAGTCCCTGATTATGAGATGAGAAGAGAAGACTCAAAGAGACACAAAGGTAAAAGCTAAGTGGGGGACTAATCCAAACCCTAATCATTGTCATGCTTGGTTGTTCCTAAGGTTTGTGAGGCTTTATCAAGAGAAATCTTCAGAGGAACCACCAGGAAGCAGATGAAGGGATCAGGAGAAGCAAAGTAACTTGCTTCATTCAAGAAGTCAAGTCACCTGAGGAAAGAAAGTAAGGAGAAAAAGAATGAGCAAGCTCAATCTCAAACACATAACAAAATGCAGCAAGGATGCATAAAGGAGATGAAAAGAAATTGTGAGAAGTGAAGGCAAATTCACTTCTCAAAGTTGCTTAACACCTGAAAAGTTAGTGAAAGAAATGCAATGCAATGCAAGATGGAATGAAATGGCATGATGCAAACCAAAACCATAAGCATATACATGATGATAATGATGCCATGGGATGATGCAAACATGAAACAACACATAGGGATGATCATACAAACTTATGGATGCAAATGAAGCAAGTTAAGATCCATGAACATACATGAAAAGTCATGAAGTGCAAATGGCATACAACATGGCAAATGCAAGATGCAATGATCAAACATGCTTTCAATATGTCTTAAGATGTATTATGAACCAAATGGATGCACAAAATGCCATGGCAAGTCAAGGTATGAATGCAAATGCAAGATGGATGCAAAAGGAAGCTCAAATTAGGGTTTATGATCAAAGCATCAAACAAAAACCAAAATCAGAAGCAAACATCAAGATAAAAATTTGAAAATGCATTCAAAGGAACCCTAAACCTACACAAACTCACTGCCCAAAGGAGGGGTTCCAACTCTTAACCTAATTAGGGTTATGAATTTCCTAAGTTTTCTAGGGTTTTTGGGTACCTTAACAAGAAAAATGTCAAACAAATGGAAAATGCAAGATCAATTCATGCCAATTTAATCTCACAAACTACATGCTAAACAAAATGCAATGCAAGAAGAATCAAAGTCCAACTCTCAATGGTTAGGCAGAAATGATTTTTTGAAGTTTGGATCAAAATAATGCCTTGAAAAGATTTTAATTCCATGAAAAATTCTCAAAATGCATCAAGATCAAAAAAGAAATTTGGTTTGAGGGTTGGACAATGTTTCTAAATGGTTTTAAATGTTTCATGAATTTTTTGGTGATTTTTAAATACCTAAAAGTATTTTTTATTAATTAATTCTCATTAATTAATTAAAAATAAACTTTTAAATATTTAAAAATATATTTTTAATGCAAAAAATAAAAATAAAAATGTTTTTGGTTTCTGAAATTAAATAAAAGCTTGTATAAAAAATTTCAGAATTTTTGAATAATTTTTGCTATTTTAAAATAAATGAACAAAAGAAATACAAAATAAATGAATTAAAATAAAAATAAAAGAAAGTAAATGCATTGGACGGATCAGATTGAAACTGGGGGTGAAGCTGTTGACTGCGCGCGCAATCCTAAGGTCCACATTCAAACTGAGTTAATTTCCAATTATGAATTAATTAAATCAGATTAATAAAGTCAACTAGGATTAGGGCAAAATAGAATGATCCTGGGCGTCCAAATGCGCGCGAGTCAACACATCCAAGGGACCAAATTCAAACTTCATTAAACACAGGGATTAGCCCTAATTAATTTCAGGTGGCCGGAGAGGACCTCCGGTCGTCTTCTCCGGTGGGAACCCCACCTGAAAATCCCTAAAATCTTCAAAACTTCACTAAAACGAAAACTAAGAGCCCAGAAATCATCCCCACATCCCCCTGAATCAAAACCCTAACTCAAAACTCATTTATCTTTCATCAATCAACTGAATCGAAGCAAAACATTTTTTAGGGCAAAAGTTTCAGACATTGCATACATCCTGGTTTCTCAACCATTTTCAAAAATAATTACATATTCATGATCAGGGGAATGCATAGAAACTATTAAGAACTTAAAATCATGCTTCTGGAAAAAAAGTTCATGAAGCTACCTGAGTTTGAAGCTTTTCAGTTTGGAACTTTCAGACCTCTTCCCTTGTGCTAAACTGCTCCTATGACCTCCCTTGTGCTTCTGAAAGGCTTGGAACAAATTTATTTGGGCTGATTTGAGAGTTTGCAGAGGTTCTGTTCAAGGTGGTGTGATGATCGTGTTTTTGATTCTTTGAGTTTCAGGCTGCTTTGAAAGGTGCTTTGTGACCAGGAAGATGTGTTGAGTTGGTTTGTGAAGTTAGTTTGTGTGTTGGTGAGTTGTGTGATGAGTTTCGAAAGCTTTTGCTCTAGAGGGTGAAAATGGGAATGCTGTGCTATGGAGTGTTTCAGGCTTGCTTCTTGTTATGTTTAGCTTGCATTTGATTAACATAAACAATTGGGATTGGTCAGATGACATGATGTGTGCTTTATTGATTGGTATGGGTGCTTTTGCAAAAATGTCAACTTTGTGTAAGAGAAGCATGGGCCACTTGCTAGCCTAGTACAAAGGGTATGTCCTGCGTAGCATGAGGTGAGGAAAAGCCTAGGGTTGATCAGCAAGCTAGCCAGCAAGTGGATGAGATGCTATGATGAGTTTTGCAACTTGGTTCACTTTTGGTTCCTTTGAGATTTCATGAATTTCAATGCATCAAAGTGTCAAGTTCTTTGGGCCAATTCTGATCTTTAGAGGTCATGTGTGTATGTTGTAAAGAAATTGTACACATTTGAGGTCTTTAGAGCACTTGATCAAGTCATTTTGCAAAATGTCTCTTTGGTAGAAACTTTGAAATTTTGTGATTTTTGCCAACTTTGACAAGCCATAACTTTTGATCCAAAATGAATTAGGTCATGTTCTTGTACTTTTTGAAAAGGGAAAGATCTATTATACAACTTTCATGACCAAAGTTTTTCCATTTGAAGCTTTCTTGAATCAAAAAGTAAGGGTTGAAAAAGTTGCTTAAAATGACATTTTCATTAAAAGTCAAACTTGCCCAAAAAGTCAACTTTGCAAAAGACTTGAAATTCTTTAATTTTGTGAACTTCCAACCTCTTCTATGATCAAATAAAGATCATATACTATCAAAATGATGAAGAACAACCTTTGGTTGGGTCATTGGGGGCCTCAGATGCCCTGATTTTACACTGACTTGCCTGAAAAGTCAACTCTTGATCAGATGACTTCCCCATGGAATTTCTTCATGAAAATTGATATGCATACTCCCTATACCATATAGAGACCAATAGAAACAAGAATGACCAAAAAATTTGGAGTTATGGCCTCTGAAACCAAAACCTTAATTCAAGGTCATCTGTGCAGTCAAACTTGGCTCTGCCTTCATACCATTCTTAGTTCTTGTGATTTTTTGGCATTCTTGACTTTGAGAGGATGTAATATGATATTAGAACATACATGGATCCCTTTGAAGTGATTGATGGCCTTTGGAGTGGCTCAAGGAGCTCTTGGATTGCTCAGATCACAAACCCTAGATGCAGATGACTTAGAATCTATGCAGTGGATCAAAAATGGGATATGAGATATTATGATTGAGTTTATGCATATGAAATGATCACAAGCCATGGTGTGAATGGGTGAGGGCAAATTTGGGGTGTTCACAGTATCCAACACCATGAAGTTTATGATGGAGATTAGTGAAGTGGAACACAAGCTTAGTAGTTCAAGGATTTCAGCTTGAGTTTGCTCTCTAGTTTGTGGGATGCACAACAACTAGAATGGGCCTGCATACATTCAATGATAACTTGCTGATGTAGCAAAGATCAATGGCAAAATTCAGCTTGAAACCAGTGAATCTAGTGTACACTAGCTCATGAACATTTGTGGTGAAGACCACTTTGATGTAGCAGCAATGGTGAAGCTTGAATTGAGGCCAAAGTGAAGCTAAATGAGCTATATAATGTGTACCAATCATTTCCACGTTCAACCCCAAAGATAGCATAGCATTCCCCCTTGTTTTGCATCAAAAACAGCAGCAAACTGGCAAAAAACAGCATCATGAATCGATTCATAAGGTTATGCATCGATACATACTGAAGAGAAAGCTAATTTTAGCAAAAAAACGCATTATGAATCGATTCATACATGGAGGTATCGATTCATAACAGTTTTTTAACTATTATGAATCGATTCATAACGCGATGAATCGATTCATCCTGCTGCATTGCCTTGTTTTTTTTTCAAACTTTGAATGGCAATATCTTTCTCAATTTTGATCCTATGAAGGAGTTCCACATATGGTTTTGAAGCTTAGGATGTCCTCTTTCATTTTCTCAAGGTATACTTTTCATAGGACTCTTATTTTGGGAAAAAACCTCTCTTGAAGTGGCTACAAAGATGACCAAAACTTGCCATTTTTGGAAACCCAAACTTTCCAAAAAATGGTAAGTTTTCGTTTTCTTGATTTTTTCCCTTCTTTCTTGATCCAAATTGGTCCCTAAGAGCCTTGTGACCATAATTTCATGATTTTGATCCCAAAAATTCAAGAGTTGACTTTTTACTCATCCTGGTTGACTTTTCTCCAATTTTCTGATTTTCAATCAACTGAACAATCGAGGGCCTTCCAAAATGAGTCCAATGGTGAAATTTGAACCATAGGTACTTGACATCATGTAGAGAACCATGAAACCATGCTTGGACCAAAGTCTCATTGATAAGCCCAGTTCCTTAGAAACCCGCATCCGACTCCTTTTTGTTGGGAAATGTTGCACTGCTTGCCTCCCTTGATCAAAGCACCTCTGTATAGGACTTGTGGCTTCAAGTGAATACTTGTGGGATGTTGTGGACCATTTGCACAAGGTTGAGAAGCTATATGGCCCTTTGATTGCCTTTGTATAGCCTTTAGTTGCTTTGTTCACTGATCACAAACCTATTCCCCTGCTGTGATGGTTATGATGCAATGTTTTTGATTATTTCATGAAGCTATGAATGCAAAATGCTATGCAAAATGCAAAGTGATATGCTAAATATGAAAATGAGAGGGCAAATTTTGGGCAAATTTTGGAGTACGTACTCGTTGGTCGAATGCACGCTTCATTCTCCTCTGATAAAGCTGACCATGACAGATAGCCGCTAATCTCTTTTCCTCAATTAGACATAGCTGATTATAACGAGCACGCACCCATTCAGCCTCATCCAGCTTGATATCCATCATCACGCGCAGTGAAGGAATCTCTACTTCAACAGGCAGGACTGCTTCCATGCCGTACACCAGAGAGAAGGGAGTTGCCCCTGTCGACGTCCTGACTGACGTCCTGTACCCATGCAAAGCAAACGGTAACATCTCATGCCAATCTTTGTAGGTGACAACCATTTTCTGCACAATCTTCTTGATATTCTTGTTAGCTGCCTCTACCGCACCATTCATCTTTGGTCGGTAAGGAGAATAATTGTGATGTTGTATTTTGAAGTCCCGACATAAGTCTGCCATCATCTTGTTGTTGAGATTAGAACCATTATCAGTATTGATCCTTTCGGGCACTCCATATCTGCATATGATATCTCTTTTCAGAAATCTTGCCACCACTTGACGAGTGACATTGGCATAAGACGCTGCTTCTACCCACTTGGTAAAGTAATCAATCGCGACCAGGATGAAGCGATGACCATTCGAAGTAGTTGGCTCAATCTTCCCGATCATGTCAATGCCCCACATAGAGAAAGGCCAAGGAGATGACATGACGTTGAGCGGGTTAGGAGGAACATGCACTTTATCTGCATATATTTGGCACTTGTGGCACTTTCGAGCGAATGAACAACAATCTGCATCCATTGTCATCCAGTAATACCCTGATCTCAGCAGTTTCTTTGCCATAGCATGCCCTCTTGCATGGGTACCAAAAGATCCTTCATGGACTTCCTGCATTAACAGGCTTGCTTCGTGTCTATCCACGCATCTGAGCAAGACCATGTTGAAGTTCCTCTTGTACAAAACCCCGTCTGTGTTTAAGAAGAAACTAGCAGCAAGTCGTCTCAAGGTCTTTTTGTCTTTGGAAGATGCCCCTGTTGGGTATTCTTGCTTTTCCAGGAATAACTTGATATCAAAATACCAAGGTTTCTCGTCAGACACGGCGTCTATAGAGAAAGCATAAGCTAGAGAGTCAAGCCTGGATATGTCAATTCTGGGCACAAAATTCCAAGACAGGACTTTAATCGACGAAGAGAGAGTGGCCAAAGCATCGGCAAACTGATTTTCGTCACGTGGTATGTATTTGAGCTCAACTGTCGTGAAGAATGTCAACAGTTTCCTAGCATAATCCCTGTACGGAACTAGATGCTCTTGATGTGTATACCACTTGCCGGTAATTTGGTTAATGACGAGGGCTGAATCTCCGAATATATCGAGGTTCTTAATCCGTAGATCAATTGCCTCTTCTATTCCCATTACACACGCCTCGTATTCCGCTTCATTGTTGGTGCAGCCAAAAGTAATTCTAGCAGCGAAGGGTAAGTGGACACCTTCAGGAGTAATGAGTACGGCACCAACTCCACGACCATTGAGATTGACAGCCCCATCAAACATCAATTTCCATTTGGATTCAGGGTCAGGCCCCTCCTCCGGAAGTGGTTCCTCATAATCGTTTGTTTTGAGGTACATGATGTCCTCATCAGGGAAATCAAATCTCATTGGCTGATAGTCATCCTCAAGAGGTTGTTGAGCAAGGTATTCCGACAATACACTTCCTTTGATGGCTTTCTGAGAAGTGTACTGGATGTCGTATTCAGTTAAAATCATCTGCCATCTAGCAACCCTTCTGGTCAATGCTGGTTTCTCAAAGATGTACTTGACAGGATCCATCTTGGAAATGAGAAGTGTGGTATGGGTCAACATTTACTGCCTCAGTTGGCGAGCAGCCCATACCAAAGCGCAACAAGTTTTCTCGAGCAGTGAGTATCGGGATTCACAGTCGGTAAACTTTTTGCTAAGGTAATAGATGGCGTACTCTTTTCGACCAGACTCGTCATGTTGGCCGAGCACACACCCCATCGACCCTTCTAGCACGGTCAAGTACATGATTAACGGTCTTCCTTCCACTGGAGGCATCAGAATTGGAGGCTCCTGCAAATATTCCTTTATTTTGTCGAAAGCTCTTTGGCAATCATCGTTCCACCTGACCGTTTGCTCTTTTCTTAGCAACTTGAATATCGGTTCGCACGTGGCAGTTAGATGAGATATGAACCGAGAAATGTAGTTCAATCTACCTAAGAACCCGCGCACTTCCTTTTCTGTCCTCGGTGCAGGCATATCTTGAATAGCTTTCACTTTAGCAGGATCTACCTCAATTCCTCTTTGACTTACAATGAAACCCAGCAATTTTCCGTAACGCACTCCGAAAGTGCACTTGTTCGGATTCAACCTCAGCTTATACTTGATCAATCTATCAAATAACTTCTTCAGGTTAACCAAATGCTCCTCTTCGTCTTTAGACTTTGCAATCATATCATCCACATAACATTCGATCTCCTTGTGGATCATGTCATGGAACAATGTGACCATCGCCCGTTGATAAGTTGCCCCGGCGTTCTTCAAACCGAAGGGCATGACCTTATAGCAGAATGTTCCCCACGGTGTAATGAACGTTGTCTTCTCCATGTCTTCCGGCGCCATTTTTATCTGATTATAACCGGAGAACACCGATAATTGAGCAGTATTGTCGACCAACACGTCAATGTGTGGCAACGGAAAATCATCCTTTGGGCTTGCTCTGTTCAAATCTCGATAGTCAACGCACATCCGGACCTTGCCGTCCTTCTTAGGTACTGGTACGATGTTAGCTACCCGTGGTGGGTAACTAGTCACGGCAAGGAACCCGGCATCCCACTGCTTCTGAACCTCCTCTTTAATCTTCATCGCCATATCCGGGCGAGTTCTTCTCAATTTTTTCTTTATAGGAGGACAGTCTTCTCTCAAGGGTAGCTTATGCATCACGATGTCGGTGTCTAAACCTGGCATATCTTGATATGACCAAGCAAAGATATCCACATACTCTCTCAGCATACTGATCAACTCTTTCTTAACGTTGGCCTGCAGATTGGCCCCTATCTTGATTTCTTTCTTTGCATCTTCACTGCCAATGTTGATGGTCTCAATCTCCTCTTGATGAGGCTGAATAACTCGTTCCTCTTGTTTCAACAATCTGACCAACTCTTCAGGGAGGTCACAGTCTTCCTCAACCCCTTCATCAACTTGGTAGACTGGATTATCAAAGTCATGCATAGTCATAGCAGGAACGTTATCCGTGGAATCCGGATGATCAACACTGCACAAATGATGTGCTTATTCAGAATCTGCTTATTTTGAAAAAGAGACGCTAACACAAAACAAAAGGAAAACACATTGCCATTTTTATATATTTTTTGTGAAAAAGTTTAAAAACAAAGACAGGGAACACAATTTGTCTGAAAATGTCCTTTTATTCCATAGCAAAATAACGATGCGATATAAAACATGGTGGCCCAATACAATGGATCCAAGCATCTTGGGCAGAATGCTGGATTTGACAATGCAGTATGCTAATAAAAGGAAACAAAGCAATTACTTTGAGAGCCAGGTGACTTGAACAATGTCTTCAGCAGACCAATTTCCTAGCTCCTCGCCGGGCGCACACGGGCGGATCCAATTGTTGTCCCAGTCTCTGTCACTATCCCCATCTTGGCTTGCCATACAGATTTGATCGCGGTCAAGCAACCCAGCGCTTGTGAACGTGATGGCCTTACCACCTGAAGTAGAACCACCGGGCTGATACCCTAAGCCGAATTTATCATCCTTCTTTTCCAGCTCCAACAGCTTGCCCCAGCCCTGAGCATTGCCTGATTGCACAACCTCTTTTGCTTCTTGGTAGGAATGAATGGACGTGCCCTCGTTGTTTTTCTTCACCGGAGTCAAGATACTGACATCTGCTTCAAAAGCTTGGCACAAAGTCTCGTGGATTTCTCCGTCCATTTCTACATATTTAAACGTCGACAGATGGCTGACGAATATATCTTCTTCCCCACAAACTGTGATGACCTGGCCGTCCACCACGTATTTAAGCTTCTGATGCAGGGTTGAGGTGACAGCTCCAGCTGCATGTATCCACGGCCTGCCCAATAAGCAACTATACGCCGGCTGGATGTCCATAACATAGAAGACACTTTTGAAGACTTGAGAGCCTATCTTGACAGGCAACTCAACCTCTCCGAAAACTGATCTTCTTGAACCATCGAAAGCTTTAACAACCAGATCACTTGGTGTTAGGACAATCCCATCAATGTTAAGCTTCATCAACACCTTTTTCGGAAGCACGTTCAAGGAAGAGCCTGTGTCTACAAGAACATGAGACAGCACAGCGCCCTTGCATTCCATCGTGATGTGTAGTGCTTTGTTGTGATTCCTTCCCTCCGAAGTGAGGTCTCTGTCAGTGAAGCTTAGGCCATGGCTAGCATTGACACTTCCAACAACAGCCTCGAGTTGGTTGACCGTGATCTCCTGAGGAACGTAGGCCATTTGAAGTACTTTCAGTAAGGCTTCTCGGTGCGCAGGGGAGCACATCAGCAGTGACAAGATAGAAATCTTTGAAGGTGTCTGGTTCGGTTGATCAACCACCTTGTAGTCACTCCTTTTGATGATCCTCATGAACTCCTCTACCTCTTTTTCAAACGTCCCCTGCCCAGCCACAGGAGTAGTTGACTCGTCATTCGCAGTCTGCTTTCCTTTGTCTTTGGACGAAACCTCGGCCTCAGGATCTCTTCTCAACGCGGGGGGAGCGAATAAACGACCACTTCGGGTAAAACCCCCAACACCTCCTACATTTTCAATAGTCAGGTCAGCAACAGGTCTAATCTCCATCTTTTGTCCAGCCACATAGACATCGGAACCATAATGCCAAGGAATGGCTCTATCATCGGTGTATGGCACTGGCCCAGGTATAGTTATAGTCACGGGACTAATCTGAGGAGCGTAAATGGTAACCGGCTCTTGTCTGACGGGCATGTCAGCTTCATCGTAGAAGATAGTAATGGTTGACACATCATCAGCCTCTTCATTACTAACCTTACTGAACTACAAGGACCCATCATCGATCAACCCTTGCAAACCCATCTTCAATTTCTCACAGCCATTCACAACACTTATGCAGTCTTCACAACCAAGATGGCAACCGGGAAATACTTGACCCTTCAACAATCTCTCCTTCACCACCCTCAAAGGTGTCTTGACTTCATCGATACTCAGCACCAAACTCAACTTGTCATCACTTTCAACAGCATTGACTCTTGCCCCTCCATGATTAGGCATGGGGTTCGAGTTGACATTCGGCGGCGGCGCAAAGTTGATTGCCTTGGAATCTACAAGATCCTGAACTTTGTGATGTAGAGCCCTGCACTTC
Organism: Lathyrus aphaca; assembly: GCA_963966055.1. Classification (NCBI taxonomy): domain Eukaryota; kingdom Viridiplantae; phylum Streptophyta; class Magnoliopsida; order Fabales; family Fabaceae; genus Lathyrus; species Lathyrus aphaca. The sequence goes on from OZ014524.1 coordinate 94,621,254, forward strand.
TCAGTCGAGTGCCCGGGTGCTCCTGAGTGAAAAGCGCATCGCGCGTTGACATCATAACCAGCCGGAAGCTCTCCTGGAGGTGGTGGTGCCAAAGTCCTCAATTGAATAAGGTTCAAATCTAGTAGTCTCGGCAACAGGGCAACATACGTCATCGGAATATCTTCAATCACCCTGTTAGCCGGGCGAGCCTGCCTTGGTTGATATGGTCTCTGCTGGTAGTTGGTTCGAGGTTGTTGTTGTTGCTGGTGTTGTTGTGGTGGAGGTAGCACTTGTTGTACGGGAACTGTAGGAATGGTGACAACAGCCATATGCTCATAAGGTCTTCTGAAACCACGACCCTGGCTTCGGCCGAATACAACATTGGTCTTGCCTTCTCTCCTTCTCGGAGGTCCACTAAAAGCTTTCATCGCTCCATTTGAGCTACTAGCACCGGGGTCTTATATCTTCCCCATTTTCAGCAACGTTTCAACCCTTTCTCCCGCAATGACAATATCGTTGAACTTAGTAGCAGAACTCGACGCCAGTCTCTCAAGAAATACCCCCTGGAGGGTACCCATAAACATATCGGCCATTTCATTCTCTAACAAGGGTGGTTGTACCCTGGCAGCTAGCTGACGCCACCTCTGGGCATATTCTTTGAAGCCTTCTTTTGCTGTCTGAGCCATATGCTGCAACTGCGTGCGGTTCGGAGCCATATCCATGTTGTACTGATACTGCCTCACAAAGGCTTCAGCTAAATCCTTCCAGCTCTTGACATTGACCCTACTGAGCTTCATGTACCATTCAAGTGAAGCTCCCACCAAGATGTCTTGAAAGTAATACATCTACAGTTTCTCATCGTCTGTATGAGCGGCAATTCTCCCAACAAATGATTGCAGATGGGTCTTCGGGCAAGCAGTGCCGTTATACTTCTCGAAGGTTGGAACTTTGAACTTATACGGAATCCTGACTCCAGGAACCAAACCCAAGTCGGTTATGTCGAATCCCAAAGAGCTCTGGGACTGAATAGCCTTGATTTGCTCAACCATCTCTTCGAACCTCTTGTTCATTTCTACCCCTTGACCTTCAGCTTCATCAAGTAGAGTGAACTGGTCATTATGGTTGTCCATCTGAAGGTTATGCAGCCCATCATTGACTATAGTCGCTCCTGGTTGTGTAACAGGAGTTCCACCCTGACGTGCGCTCGCACCGGTATGATTATCAGCATTAGCAGCAGTAGCAGCGTTCCTGTTCTGATTCTCAACCATCTCTCGCAGACGCTCTTGATTTTGCCCCATGCCGGCCATTAACGTCATGAAGTTATCCATTCTTTGCCTCAGGTCTGCCAAGTCCGCTTGCATCTGGTCCATGGCTCGTTCTCTATTAATCTTGGTTGGGTATCTGTGTACTGCTGGTTGTTCCCGAACTTTACGAGGAGCTATAGTGCCTGTTACACAAAACACGTTAGTAACTGAGACACTACCTGCAAAACAACAAACAGGTTATATGGATGCAATGCAGTTGTTTATGTTTCCAATCACAGGTCATTTATGCCCCGGTTCCGGTATTTAGCAAAGAAAACCAGATGGGCACTGATCCTCGACTTTCAGAACCCTTTGCAGGAAACCACATTCAGACCATAATAGCGAGCAAACCAAGAAATGGTGAAAAACAACATAACATAGCCCAGCCCATTAGGCACAATAAAACAGAATTCCCCATAGGGTACAAGTTCTTACAGAGGAGAAACAAACAGCTAGGACTCCTACAACATGCCTGTAGGTAATCCAGATACAAAGAAACAAACTAAGAAGCACAACCACCGCCTGAGGATCCTGAAACTCCATCATCAGACCTGACCTTCTTGACTCCCGCCATCAACTTGAGGTCTTCAATCTCTTTAAGTGCTGCTTCGAGGGCTTGTTGACTGTCTGCGAGCTGTTGGGTCTTTTCTCTGCGGATCTTGTGGGCCTGCTCCACCTCTTCTTTCTTGTAAGCCATCTGAACTTCAAAGAACTCTTCTTTTTCTTTATATTGCTTCAACTCTTGCTCTCTTTGTCCCTTCAACCAGACAATAGACTGACGAGCATCTCTGAGGGTCTTTGACTTCTTCTTGCGCTCAACTTCTCTTTGGGCTTCCATCATCCCTAACCTGCGGAAATGTGCTTCTCTACCTGCAAAGTCCTTCTCCTTAGCCTCTAAAGTCATCTGCATCTTTAGCAACTTCTCTTCGGCTTCAATCTTGGCCCTGTTGGCTTGGTGATACAGGCTTACCATCTCGGTATTTTCGACTCTGACTGCATGTAGCTGGGCTTCCAACTTCTTGAATTCCTCTAGAGGCACAATATTAATGGACCCAGCAACTGGGGGAACCGGTGTTGAAAATGGCAACAAAACTCTTCTAGATCTGTCTTTTAACCAAGCTTCGTACTCTGGGAATGTCTGATTGTTGCACTTCCCAAAGCTGGCTATTCCTTCTCCTTTAATGCACTTCCAAGCTCCCGCAACCTTCCTCACTAAGGGCATATTATCTTTCACTGAGAAGTAGAAAATAGGGGTCAGCTTCAAATCTTCAGGCACATCTCTCAAAGCGTATCCTAATTGTCTTCTTAACAAGATTGGATTGTAATTAATCCCTCCAGTTATTCCCAACAAAGGCACACTATGATAACTCCCGCAGCTGGTGATGAAACGTGCACCTTGCAGCCTTTGAGTGAACCATCTAACATCCTTGGCCAGCAACTTTTCCAGCTTCTGAGCCCATATCAAACTATGGTCACTAAACACTCCCGTACTAGGCAAATGCCTCATGAACCACATGTGAAATAACGGGGCGCAGCAACGGACCAAACCTCCCCTCTTCTTCTCAGTTTTGTAATGAACTGAGTAATACAAATCCCCGAGTAAGGTAGGCACAGGATTCTTCAGCAAAAAGAGATGTATGGCGTTTGTATCTATGAACTTCTCCATATCAGCAAACAAGATGATGCCATAGATAGAAAGAGCCAAGATAGCACAGACAACATCCCATTCCTCTTCAACAACCAATTCTTCCGCTTTCTTCACCAGAGCCTCCAAAGAAAACCCGGACACTCCTCCTTTAATAACGGTCAAAGACTTCACAGTAGAAGGGCTCAAATAAAGAGCCTCAACAATAGCCTCAGGTGTCGGTCTACTCATCTCAGAATTGAAAGGAACTTGGTCTCGAACCGGTACACCCAGGATCAGAGCATACTCCTCCAGCATAGGGCCCAACTGAAAATCAGGAAAGGTGAAGCAACGGAGCTGAGGATCATAATACTGAAGCAATGTATGAATGGCACTCCTCTCTGAAGGATCTAGCTCTATCACCACATCAAGAATACTCCCATAAGCTTTTCTGAATCTCTCTACCTGGTTGGGTGTAATAAGCTTTACCATCTTTTTCAACAAACCAACCTTGATATCAAAGAACTTGAAATGAATATTCTGCTTGCGAGGATCTTCTATCTTTGAAGAGAATACCGGAACCGGAAGCAGAGATATGAACCTGTGAATGAAAACAAAACACAATGATTAATGATGCAATGATGCAATGCAGATGCAAATGCAAGGACATATGGTCATCTGAGACTGTCTGGAGTCTGGCCACTGACAAGGTCCCTCTGAATAACTGACAAACCAAAAGTCCACTGAGTCACACTCTCTGATAATCACAACCCTCTGAAGAAAATCTCTGGACCACAGTATCAAGAATACCAGAACCAGAAAACCAGAACTCCGGAACCAAAGTAACTGTATCATGACATGAACTGCACTGGTAACAAGGGTATGATGAGGTCAAGGGTTCCTGCAAACCTGTAAACCCATCCCCAATCTCACAGGTGTGCTCCAGGTCAAACATCACGGACTCTCAAAGCCGAATAGCAATAATACTTTCACCATTTCCGAGAAATGGCTCATGACCAAATCAGGGAATCGGTTAGGCATTATGTACTACGCAGGGAGGCCTCAGCTGAGTCCGGGAAAAACAAGCATCCCTTATAAGTCCCCAGCTTCAAGCGCTGAAATCGAGAAACAATAGTACATTCAGCCCGTAGGATACAGTACTAATGTCATACGACCAGATGCTTTGACTGAGTTCCTATAAGAGAACCAGGCCATCCTATGCGAGTCCCCAGTGGACCCTCGGGTGCGAATGGGTTTGCCACAAAATGTGGTCTGCCACTGTCACCACTGGAGAGGGTTGTTTCCACAAAGGTTCTCAATGATCGGTCCCCAGATGCACATAACTATCAAGGTCCTATCCCGAAGTGGAGGAAATCCCCACACAAGATATTTCCAAGACAGTCGCAATCTGGGCGTGAAACACATCGCCACTCATCATGCCACATGCGAGTACAATATGTCCACTCTAATCCTAGGGTGCACTCAAGCTGGGTACTTGGCTTATCTCTCAGAAACAGTATCACCCAAACCCACCAAACAGAAAACCAGTCCAGACAGTCCAGTATGATATATATGATGCGGAAAATAAATACTGAAAACTGTAAATAAAGCTGTAAATAAAGCTGTAAACAAACAACAATACAACAAGCCACAACAAACAAACATCACCCAATGAAACAGAAACAAACAAGCGCTAGGAGAGACTCACAGGGGAACCAGAGATCATCTGGTGTGTCGTCCCCATCAGAGTCGCCAGCTGTCGCTCCCGGGATTTTCATCCTAGTACAAACGCGAAAGTGGCGCGGAAAAGGTTAGAGTCGCCAGCCAGACATTTTTATCCCGAATGAATGGGAAAGGTAATGTTGCACAAACCTGAGGAAGAAGGAAAGGACAAGGCCTTGCGAACCAAAGATCTGAGTTCGGGAGTCGGTTACGACCTGGGAAGGTATTAGCACCCAGATCGTCCGCCGTACCCGACGGGATCCACGCTTGCTAAGAAATCTGTTTCAAAGGGTGAGGGTATGAAAGTTGCAGCAAGAAAAAGAAAATGAACTGGAAAAGAAACTGAGAAAAGCAATGAACATGAGACAAAAGGAAAAATGTAGGGAAAATAAAGATTGTGCTCGAACGGGCCCTACCCCGCTGCCTACGTACCTCATCAGGATAATGAGGATCAGAGACGTCGTAGTTCCCCTAACTAGGGGTAACAAGGGAATTGCTTATGAATTAAGGCTTGAACTGCCTATGCCATTGCTCAGGTGTTGCAGACTCGGACGACGAGTGCGTAACCGTCTTGCATAGTGACAAGTAGGAGCAAGTTCGCGTACGGAGCGAATGAGGTGAGAAAAGAATTCCCGAAGGAAAGACGCTTATTGTTTGTTTGAGATTTTTATGAAGCTTTTATTTGTGAAGGTTTTCATAGGTAAGTGTACCTAAGTCTTACTCAATGGGATGTGTACATCTCACATCATCCCGAAATGGAATGCGCAAGAGGCACACCTATCTATGGAGGAAATCCCCAAAGCTAGTCCCACAAGTGAAGGCTCAAGCACACTGGCCTATTACCATTATTAAGTGTTTTTGTAGTTATATGATTAAGAAATGTTTTTTAGCTTTCCTTTGTGAGGTACTCACGTTAAGACCTATCCACCACGAGTGATGACTCACACCTCGCCCCGAAATGGAACGCATGTGAGCATCTCATAGCAAAGTCTCATGTCACATGAAAGTACTCAACCTTTATTAAGTGAATTAAAATTAAGTTTGAAGATGAGAAGAGAGAGAGCGCCAAAGGATCTCAAAGGAAAAATTCTAAAGGGGAACTAAAATAATCCTAAGTATTAACATGCATGGATGTCCTAAGGGTTAGTGAGGTTTCTATCCTAATGAAGAAGGAATGAGAAGATAGAAGAAAGGATGAGAAAGGCCTAGGCCCAACAAAAGAGGGTTAGTTCACATAAACATAAAAGGAAGAGATGAGAATTGGAGATGTGGAACTCAATTCCCACATCTCACACTTACCATAGCCCCTGCAAGGTTAGTATGCACAAGTGAACAAAAATGAACAAATTAACATGACATCATCCAACAATCAGAAGTGAAGTGAAGTAAACAAATGCTTAATGCCAATTCAACTCAAAGAAATGAAAATGAGAGACTTATGACTTAAAATGAGGCAACATGAATACATACGGGAGCAAATGCGCACTTATGAAAGATGTAATGCAAAACACACAAAATACAAGCACAAAGTTCAAAACCAGAATCAAAATGATATGAAGAATGGCCTAAGAGACCAACAAGATGAAGAGAGAAGTCACACAATACCAAACAATGTCAAAATGGAAACAACGGAATCAAAAGATGGAATTTAAACACTTAAGGAAACAAATGACTTGAATAAGAAGCAAACCTAAAAATTCAAAAGAAACAAGACCTATCCTAGGACCAGTAAGGTACCCACACCCCAAAGTAACCCCAAATGAGAAGAAGAAGTTGGCACAAGTGCCATTCTAAGCCTATAAGAGATCTAAAGAACCAAACGAGGCAAAACGGGACAAGGTGAGAACAAAAATCCACAAATAATCAAACAGCCATCTAAAAATTCTACAACTGAAACCAAATGATCTTAAAACATATTATATCAACTTGCCAAAAGGATTTGCAAAAATTCAGAAAGGAACTAGGTCAAACGGAGGTACAAACACAAGTTAGGACACAAAACTTACATCACAAGATACCAGACCAAAATCAAGAAATAATTTTCTAAAAATTCTGAGAAAAATCACATGAAAACTAAAAGATCTTAGGAACACAATGCAAAAAGAATGGGATCAAAAATCCAAATATTGAAGTCTATAAAAAATAAACAAGGCAGACTGGTCAAGAAAAGAAGCAAAAGAAGCTATGTGCATTGGTGAATTATTCCTGGCACGTGGATCAATGAAAAAAATAAAATAAAAATATGATAAAAAAACTAGAAACAAAAAGGAATATCCATGATTTATTTGAGAATTTTTAGATGAATAGAACTATTTTTAATGGATTAAAATCAAACTGAATTATATGAAAACAAAAATAGGAAAGAGAAATAAAAGAAATGAAGGGAGGTGCAGGAAGTGAAAAAATGAACTGAATTGGGCTGGACTCACACATGCAGGGGTGCAGATAGTGGTCTGAAAAACTCTTCATAAATGATGGCACATGGTTGACACATGTTCCTTAATGTGGTGGAAGATTTTGGTGCACTGGATGGAAACTGATCTAACGGTTGTGACATGTTCTCGTCCTAATGCCAGACTCACTATTCCGGTCACCGGAGCTAAACTCTGGTCATCTTCTCCGATCACTCTCCGGTTAGGGCTTGGAAAAATGTTCACCAAATTGAAAAATGAGGCCATGGATAGATTCGTCTCCTCAAGCACATCACTAACCTAGGCTTAGTTTTCTCCTAAGGTTCACAAACAATGCAAATCGAAGCTCACAAGAATCAACCTAACAATTGAATCTAAGCACCTAGGGTGCATATCAACTAGCCAGCACAAGCATTGCTCCTATTGAGCTTCAATCAACATAAAACAACAAGAAAAATAAGAATTCATGTTAGAAGAATTGAATATGAAACCTGAAATGTAGTGCTGAATTTTGTTGAAGAAAACCAGAGAGGAGGTTCCTATGACTTCCTTGATTGAGATTGATTCTTTGTGAAGTGAAATAAACACTTTGTTGGTGAAGAATCTTGAGGAATTAATGAATATGCAGAAAAATTCAGAAGTAAATTTTGGAGGATTCAAGCCATAAACTCCATGAATAAGCTTCAAATCTTGATGTTGATGATGACTTGATGAAGATTGAAGTGTTGTAGATGAAGACCAAGGAGTATGGAAGCAAAATGCAGAAAATTCAGAAGAAGTAATTCCAAAATTTCAGCTTCAAAACTCCATGAAAAATGCTCTATGAATGATGTTAGATGGAGCACAATGAAGGAGAAGATCAATGCTATGGTTATGGAAGATTGATCCTTCCAAATGCAGTGATTTTGCAGAGAAAATGCAGAGAAAACTTGGAGAATTTGGTGTGATTTTAGTGAAGAATGAAGCTGAACCTTGCACTCTAGCACCACTCCTCCTTATGTAGAGCCTTGAACCTCTAGTTAACAGTTAGAACCAGAGTTAACAATCCTTGGTTAACTGAGTGAAGTGAGTTAAGTGAGTGAAGTTAGTTGGGACAGTTATGCCAGCTGGATTTCTAGAACTTTCTTCAATTAGAACCAATCTAATGTATCCAACACCATGAAGTTTATGATGGAGATTAGTGAAGTGGAACACAAGATTAGTAGTTCAAGGATTTCAGCTTGAGTTTGCTCTCTAGTTTGTGGGATGCACAACAACTAGAATGGGCCTGCATACATTCAATGATAACTTGCTGATGTAGCAAAGATCAATGGCAAAATTCAGCTTGAAACCAGTGAATCTAGTGTACACTAGCTCATGAACATTTGTGGTGAAGACCACTTTGATGTAGCAGCAATGGTGAAGCTTGAATTGAGGCCAAAGTGAAGCTAAATGAGCTATAGAATGTGTACCAATCATTTCCACGTTCAACCCCAAAGATAGCATAGCATTCCCCCTTGTTTTGCATCAAAAACAGCAGCAAACTGGCAAAAAACAGCATCATGAATCGATTCATAAGGTTATGCATCGATACATACTGAAGAGAAAGCTAATTTTAGCAAAAAAACGCATTATGAATCGATTCATACATGGATGTATCGATTCATAACAGTTTTTTTTAACTATTATGAATCGATTCATAACACGATGAATCGATTCATCCTGCTGCATTGCCTTGTTTTTTTTTTCAAACTTTGAATGGCCATATCTTTCTCAATTTTGATCCTATGAAGGAGTTCCACATATGGTTTTGAAGCTTAGGATGTCCTATTTCATTTTATCAAGGTATACTTTTCATAGGACTCTTATTTTGGGAAAAAACCTCTCTTGAAGTGGCTACAAAGATGACCAAAACTTGCCATTTTTGGAAACCCAAACTTTCCAAAAAATGGTAAGTTTTCGTTTTCTTGATTTTTTCCCTTCTTTCTTGATCCAAATTGGTCCCTAAGAGCCTTGTGACCATAATTTCATGATTTTGATCCCAAAAATTCAAGAGTTGACTTTTTACTCATCCTGGTTGACTTTTCTTCAATTTTCTGATTTTCAATCAACTGAACAATCGAGGGCCTTCCAAAATGAGTCCAACGGTGAAATTTGAACCATAGGTACTTGACATCATGTAGAGAACCATGAAACCATGCTTGTACCAAAGTCTCATTGATAAGCCCAGTTCCTTAGAAACCCGCATCCGACTCCTTTTTGTTGGGAAATGTTGCACTGTTTGCCTCCCTTGATCAAAGCACCTCTGTATAGGACTTGTGGCTTCAAGTGAATACTTGTGGGATGTTGTGGACCATTTGCACAAGGTTGAGAAGCTATATGGCCCTTTGATTGCCTTTGTATAGCCTTTAGTTGCTTTGTTCACTGATCACAAACCTATGCCCCTGCTGTGATGGTTATGATGCAATGTTTTTGATTATTTCATGAAGCTATGAATGCAAAATGCTATGCAAAATGCAAAGTGATATGCTAAATATGAAAATGAGAGGGCAAATTTTGGGGTGTTACAATTAGCCCATTAAAAATTTCTCCATATGACATAGGTAATAGATCAAAATTTCTATCAGGCCTCCTATGCTGATTTGGCTGGCGTTGTCGAGGAGCACGTTGTTGTTGTCGACCAGGCTGTTGTGGATGAGCCAGTTGCTGGTTTGGATTAGGTGCAAATTGCGCAGCAGAAATTAGAGGATATGGACGTAGTTGATAAGCCATCTGAGGTGGAAGCACAACTTGAATAGCTGGATGATAAGGCATTGGAGGAACAGGCTGATAAGACACAACCATCCTGGCCAAGGCTTGTGTGGCCTCATAAATCTGATCAATCTTGCTCTTGATCGAGTCAATCTCTTCCCTCATAACAGCTTGTTCTTGTTGAATCTGATCCATCAGTCTTCTAGTGTTGGCTCGAGTTAGATACGGGCGTCGAGAAAGATACGTGCGTCGGGAAACCAGCTTGATTTACCTAAAGGTGGAGGAACATGAAATGAATTTTTGAATTTGGAATGAAATGCAAGATGAACAAATAATGCAAATGAGATGATATGCAATGTCAGAATCCAGGATTACAAGATCATGGTCTCATAAGCCCAAGGTACAGATGGAGGATACTCTGATCAGGAACTCACTAGGTAGACTCTACGGTTTTAGGGACCCCAAAGTTGTCAATTCATATGGCTGTTCATCACACATGCCATAAGCATGACGGTTGACTGACTCCCCCATATGAATCTATTTTGGGTGAGATCTTCGTATCGACAACCCACAAGAGAAAATTTTCTCGGGAGCCCATACTACGCGATCATCGACATGAGGTTTAAACAAAGGCCTCAGAGTTATGGACTTTGCTCAAATGTTTGATGCACATGTCAGCTCTTGACAGTCGATCAACTCCATTGAGAAAATCTATTCTGAGTGAGGTCTTCGTATTGACAACCCACGAGAGCAAATTTCTTGGGAGCCAATACTATACGACCATCAATCTATGCTTTAACCAAAATGTTCTAAAGGTCCTCAGAGTCGATGACCCTATTGAAAAAACTTGAGCACACACGCTGTCGCTCCCACCAAAATGACACAGGGCCAAGAGGGGTACAGACGCGAACGGTCGACGAAAGAAGGAATGAATAGAGTCGCCAGCTAGGCATTTTTATCCCGAAGGAAAGGTAATGCTGCATAGACCTAAGAAAAGATAGATAAGACGGTTGCGAACCAGAGAGACTGAGAAAGGGGGTTGGTTACAACCTGGGAAGGTATTAGCACCCAGATTGTCCGTCGTACTCGACGGGATCCACGCTTAAAAGATTTATGTTTTAAAGGGGTAGTGTCAGTGCAATCTGTGTATCAAAGCTGGAAAGAATGCAAGTGTCAGTGCAAAAGGAAATGAAGTGGATAAGTGAAGTGTCAGTGTAAGGATAGGAGTATTAAGCTCAAGACTATGAGGCTTAAATAATGATGCAGGAAGGAGGGGGAATATACAGAGACTTTTGTTCGATAACTGTTAAGTTATGCCTATATATCCTCTCGTGCAATGAGGAAGTCAGAACACCGTAGTTCGACTCAAAGAGACTGAAAAGTAAATTAACTTGTGAACTGCTTACTTGTATATGCTCAAGTGTATGACCTGTCTGGCTCAGGTGAAAACTGTCTTGCATTAGACGGAAGAAGCGAGTTCTCGTTTGTGAGTGAAGATGATGAGCAAAGAATCCCGGAGGAGACGGTTATTGTTTGTTTTTGGTTTTCAGTCTTTTATTGGTTTTTGGAGTTTGTCATAGGAAAATGAGCTTAAGCCTAAACCAAGGGGTTAGTAAACTCATCACATCCTCCCTCTGATTAGGGGTAACGAGAATACCTTAAGTGTGAAGTAAACACCTCACACTTAATCACCATGATGCAGGATTAAGATCATTAACCTACTTGTATTTATTAGATGTTTTTGTTGTTTTTGTTTAGTGTTAAGTAATGAGTTTAAGCCATAATCAAGGATTTAATGGACTCATTACACCATCCTAATAGAAGGATAATAGATGAGAACATTTAAGCTGAGGAAGGCTCCTCAGCTTAATCCATGATTAGGGATTAACCTCATGACAAAACAAAGCCTTTATTAAGTGGATTTTAGTTAATGATAAGATTAAGAAATGGATTTTATGGTTTGTGAGACAACTTGAGGGGGACTTGTCCATTAACACTAGGGTTAGTCCTTCTTAACCATTTAAGGAAGAAATGGAACCCTAATGCAAGACCCAAGTTACAAGCTTGATGTCTTAGTGATTATTAGATGGATTGATTAAAGGATTTAAACACATTAAGGGTTCAACACTTAGGATTAAAGTTATACACTCCATCCTAATAGAAGGATGCAGGCATAAGCTTAATCACAAAGCCTTAAAACCTTTAGGGTTTAGTCCTTGATTATGAGATGAGAAGAGAAGACACAAAGGATGACACAAAGGTAAAAATAATGGGGGGACTAATCAAACCCTAATTGTGATCATGCTTGGGTATCCTAGGGTTTGTGAGGCTTAAGAGAGAAAGAATCTTCAAAGAGCCACCAAGGAAAGAAGCAGATGAAAGGAGGAAGAAACAGAGAGAAGCAAGACAACTTGCTTCACTTAAGAAGACAAGTTGCTTGAAGAAAGAGAGTGGGAAAGAGCATGAATGAGCAAGCTCACTCAAATACAAAAGATAAAATGCAGCAATGATGCATAAGAGAGATGAAAAGAGATTGTGAGAAGTGAAGGCAAATTCACTTCTCAAAACAACTTACCACCTGAAAAGTTAGCAAAAGAAATGAAATGCAATGCAAATGAAATGAAATTTCATGATGCAAACCAAAGTCAGAAGCAATTACATGATGTCAATGATGGTAAGAGATGATACAAACATGAAGCAAGACATGAGAATGATCAACAAGTATAAGGATGCAGATGAAGCATGCATTGAACCATAAGGATTCATGAAAAGTTTATGAAATGCAATGGACATACAACATGGAAAATGAAAGATGCAATGATCAAACATGATTATAATATGTCTTAAGATGTATTGTGAATCATGTGGATGCACAAGATGTCATGGCAAGTCATGGGATGCAAGCAAATGAAAGATGGATGCAAAGGAAGGCATAAATTAGGGTTTATGAACAACATTCAACATAAAATTCAAAATCAGAAGCATATGACATGATAAAAAATTGAAAATGCAATCAAAGATACCCTAAACCTATACAAGCTCACTGCCCAAAGAAGGGGATCCAAATCTTAACCTAGTGAAAGTTATGAATTTACTAAGATTGCTAGGGTTTTAGGGTACCTCATCAAGAAAAATACCAAACAAATCAAAAATGCAAGATCAAATCAAGCCAATTTTATCCTATAAACTACATGCTATGAAGGATGCAATGCAAGAAGAATCATCATCAAAATCTCAATGGTTAGGCAGAAGGGATTTTCCAAAGTTTGAACCAAAATATTGCCTTAAAATGAATTTAATTCCAATGAAAATGATCAAAAGGCATCAAGAACAAAAAAGAAATTTGGTTTGAGAGTTGGATAATGTTTCTAAATGTTTTGAAATGCAATGTGACTTTTTTGGTGATTTTTAAATACCTAAATGTATTTTTAATTAATTAATTTTCATTAATTGATTAAAAATAAACATTTAAATGATTTAAAAATGATTTTTAATGCAAAAAATAAAAATAAAAATATTTTTGGGTTTTAAAAATTAATGAAATCTTTGACAAAAATTTTCATAATTTTTAAATGATTTTTGCTATTTTAAATAATTCGTACAAAATAAATCAAATGAAAATGAAATAAAATAAAATAAAATGAAAAGTATGCACAATCCAAGGCTGAGATTCAAAGTTGGGAGTCAAAGGTTGACTGCGCGCGCTATCCTACGACTGGCATTTAAACTGACCCAATTAACATAAAAACCTAATTAATTAAACTAATGACGTGGATTAGGGCTTAATGAAAGGATCCAGGCCATCCATATGCGCGGGAGTCAACGAAAGTCCACCAGATCTAAGGCCCAGATTCAAACTAAACCCTAAACGCAATTAATGACTTAATGACATTCAGGTCACCGGAGAAGAGCTCCGGTCGTCTTCTCCAGTGACATCCCTCCCTGAAATTTTAAATCTCACTCTCTAGGTCATTTCTGGAGCTCTAAAGCTCCAGATCACTTCCTCTCACCTCCCTAAGCTCATCCCTGCCCTCAAATGGAATTTATTTCTCACCATTAACAAGATTCGAAGCAAGGTTCAAAAATGGCAGAAATTTCAGTCAGACCATACACACTCATTTCTTCATCATTTTCAAAAATAAAAAGTTCATTGAACTCAGGGGATCAAACTTAACCATTTAGTAACTTAAAACAAAGCTTCTGGAAAAATGAATTTCAGTGGCTACCTGAGTTGAAGCTTTCAATCCAGGAGCTTTTTGACCAGTTCCTTGCTTCCAATCAACTCTACTGACCTCCCTCAAGTGTTTGCAAAGCTTGTTTGGAGTTTATTTTGGCTGGTTTGTGAGATTGATGGAGTTCTGTTCAGAGAGGGGAGGAAACCGTGTTTTAGTTTCAGGGGGTTTCAAGACAAGGTGAAGGGTCAGGGATGATCAGTGGAGTGTTTTGAGATGGATGGTGGAAGAAATTTGAGGAATGGGTGGCTGAGTTAAGGGATTCGATAGAAAATGAAAGATGGAGGATTTTTGTGAACTATGGCTTATGAGAGAGATCAGGCTTGTGTGTCTGTTGTGTTGAGTCTCTTTTGGTCCACTTATCACACTTGGATGGGTCAGAGAAGTTGGTGTGGCACTGTGGGATTGGTATGGGCCATTTTGCATAAAGTCAAGTCTAGGTGTACTTGAGGTATGGGCAAGTGGGAGGTTGTGATAGGAGCATGGTTTGGCTCAGCTGAGATCATGGAGTTCTTGTGGATCAGATTTTGTGAGCTGTAACAAGTAGAGACATGGCTACATGAGTTTTTGCAAGTTGGTACATCTTTGGCCCCTTTGTGATTACTTGAAGCATAATTCATGAAAATGGACAAATCCTTGGTGCATTCTGATTTTTAGGCATTGGTTTATGTTTGTACAAAGATTAGAAGTCCATTTGCAGTTATAATTTGCCTTGGCAAGAGGTTTTGCAACTTTGCCTCTTTAGTGCAAAACTTGAAATTATGTGATTTTCCTCAACTTTGGCAAGCCATATCTTTTGATCCAAAATGAATTAGGACAAGTTCTTGTACTTTTTGAAAAGGGAATGATCCATTCTACAACTTTCATGACCAAAGTTTTCTCATTTGAAGTATTTTTGAATCAATTTGAGGAGGTTGAAAAACTTTCCCAAAATAGCAAGTTTACATTACAAGTCACTTTCCCAAAAAGGCAATTTTGCAAATGGCTTGAAATTTTGCAATTTTGTGAACTTCTAACATATTCTATGATCAAATAAATATCATACACATTCAAAATGATGAAGAACACCCTTTGGTTGGGTCATTGGGGGCCTCAGATGCCCTGATTTTACACTGACTTGCTCAAGAAGTCAACTCTTGATCAGATGCCTTCCCTATGGAATTTCTTCATGAAAATTGATATGCATGATCCCTATACCATATAGAGACCAATAGAAACAAGAATGACCAAAAAACTTGGAGTTATGGCCTTTGAAACCAAAACCCTAATTCTAGGTCATCTGTGCAATTAAACCTGGCTCTGCTTCCATGCCTTTTTCAGTTCTTGTGATTCTTTGATTTCCTTGAATTTGTGGGGATATAATATGATGCTTGGACATACATGGATCCCTTTGAAGTGATTGATGACCTTTGGAGTGGCTCAAATAGCTCTTGGATTGCTCAGATCACAAACCCTAGATGCAGATGAATTAGAAGCAATGAAGTGAATCAAAAATGTGGTATGAGATGCTATGATTGAACTTATGCATATGAAAAGATCAAAATCCATGGTGTGAAATAGTGAGGGAAAATTTGGGGTGTTTACAGCTGCCCCTATTCAAGCATGAGTTAGCTGTGCAGGATGTAAGCAACGGCTTAACAGGCGAACAAGGTAACTTATGGTTGAATACCAAAGACAGTCCAAAATTTGCACTCACAGAATGAAGAAGAAAAAGGATATAGATTGTAAAAGGAAGTAAAGTATAATTGTAAAGTGCGTGTGACGGAGGACGACCGTCGAGCAGAGGACGACTGCTGGGGAAAGAGCAATGACGGGGACGACCGACATGCTGGGGATATAAGAGATTATGATGGGGACGGCCATCAAGTAAAGCTATAAGACTCTCTGGGGATTATAGGTAAATGAAATAAATGATGAGGTACGGTCATCAAAGGTGAAGGACGATCACCTAGCAGGGGACGGCTGCTTTGTTGGGGATGAGATGAGGGACGGTCATCTATGGTGAAGGACGATCACCTGGCAGGGTACGGCTGCCGAAAGTATCACGACATAGGACGGATGTCGGATAAAAAGGTCGACGATGGGGATGGCCATCGGATAAGCGTGATGAAGGACGATCATCAAGAGGTGAAGGACGATCACCTAGCAGGGTACGGCTGCTCTCAGGGTTTATCATGACATAGGACGAATGTCAGATAACAAGATCAATGATGGGGACGACCATCGGATAAAATGATGAAGGACGATCATCAGGAGGTGAAGGACGATCACCTAGCAGGGGACGGCTGCTGGAAATATCACGATATAGGACGAATGTCGGATAGGAAGGGGTTCTAATGATTAGAGACTCCACTGGGAATGACGAAGGAAGATCATCAAAAAGGTGAAGGACGATCACCCGGCAGGGTACGACTGCCGCAAAGGTATCATGACATAGGACGAATGTCAGATAGAAAGGAGATAGTTTAACAAGTTTTGTTGGAGACTTTGCTGGGGAAAAGTAAACACGGACGAGTGTCTACATCCAAGAAATGAAAGGTATAAGTGTTTGGGCACTGTGTATAGACTAAAGATGCGGACAAGCATCCTTAAGACTATGATACGGACGGGTATCAGGTAGAAACAAACGCTGACACATGCTCATAGATGATTATACGGACGAGTATCAACTGGTTAACAAAGAACACGGACGAGTGTCGGATCTAAGGGGACTTTTCTGGGGAATGATAGACACAGACGAGCGTCTAAATTCTAAAAGAGAGGTAAAAGTATCTGATTTAGACGGAATGCTACGCTCTGTGGGGAGAGATATGATGCGAATGCTATGATTATGCAAAGATATCGATCCGGGATTCGGATCCCGTTGCTGTGAAGATCTCTGGCTGATCTGCTTGAAGTAGATATCCCAGCTGGGGATGAGATCATCGGTAGATCTGATAAGATTTGACTCTGCATGGGGGAGTTGGTAAATGATAGACCCGTCTTGGTAATGAGGGACCCAGCTGGGGTTTGTAGAAGCTTTCTTCACTCTGTTGTGATTTCTTCACGCGTTGCTCTTCCGGGTAGAGGTTGACACTCTGTAGGGAGATGGTTCCCTGGCTTTTGTACTTGGCTGAGGAGGAATAATAAATGGCAACTCAGCTGGGGAGAAAGCACCTCCGGTGCTAATTGGGAGATAGACTGAGTAGATAGTGATTTGCCCGTTTGCTGGGGTGAAGCTTTCATGCCCCAAGTTGTGCTTTGAATACCTGCAATCCTGAAAAGACAGAGAAACGCACAAGTAATCTCGAGGTATCCCTTACCAGATTCCATCATAAGAGTTTAGACACTCCCGAGAGTAAGTATATTTCCTGCAAGCACTTATTTTTTAGAAGAGAAACATCTGTATTTATGCAATCAGTATCTTAAAGACATCGGACATTTTTGCAAACGAAAATAGAATGTATAAGACGAAACATGACTAAAAATCTGATTTTATTAATTTGTGTGCCCTGAATTGGCAAGATACAGTCAGAGGAACGGATCTCCTGAAATGAGGAGATCGTTACAATTTGAAAGACAAAGAGATGCTGGCAATGTTGATGACGCTTCAGGGAGCTTCCCTTTGCTATGACTCGTATGACATTTGACGTTCTTCTTGCCTTGCTTTCTGAAGAAGGCTGAGTCTGAAAGAAGCCTGATCCTTTCGAAGCTTACCAAGTCGTAAGTGATACAAATGAATTCAGAATGCAGTTGTTCGCTTATTCCCTTATTTTGCGTGGATCGCCCTCTCGGGTTTTCAATCCACCGGGATACCCATTTTTGCCTGAGTTGTCCGATGCGGCTTTTCAACTCAGCGGGTGTACATTTATTATTATTGTATTTTCCCTTATTTTTGCCCGAGTCTTTTATTCTGTTTTTGACTCGCCGGGATGCCCTATTTTTTCCTGGACTTACATTCTGTTTTTATGTCCAGCGGGTCATTTTATGCGAAGTATTTTTTAACTGCATCTGAATTCACAGGGGACAGGAAGTCTTCACCATCCATAGTACTGAGCATCAGTGCTCCACCAGAGAAAACTTTCTTTACTACGAATGATCCTTCATAATTCGGAGTCCACTTGCCCCTGTGGTCTGTATGAGGAGGAAGGAGTCTTTTCAGCACAAGATCTCCTACTTGGTACTCTCGGAGCCTGACTTTCTGATCGAAGGCTCTCTTCATTCTCTTATGATACAACTGCCCATGACAGATTGCAGCCCATCTCTTCTCTTCAATCAGATTCAGTTGTTCGTAACGGGATCGGACCCATTCTGCTTCGTTCAGCTTAACATCCATCAGTACCCGTAGGGAGGGTAATTCAACTTCAACAGGTAAGACTGCCTCCATACCATACATAAGCTGATACGGCGTTGCCCCAGTGGACGTTCTGATTGACGTATGGTATCCATGCAAGGAAAATGGTAGCATTTCATGCCAGTCTTTGTAGGTGACCACCATCTTCTGTACAATCTTCTTGATATTCTTGTTAGCTGCCTCAACAACGCCATTCATCTTTGGTCTGTAAGGAGAATAATTGTGGTGTTGGATCTTGAAGTCCCGGCACAGTTCTGCCATCATTTTGTTGTTTAAGTTGGAACCATTATCAGTAATGATTCGCTCGGGCACTCCATACCGACAGATGATATCTCTCTTCAGGAATCGGGCTACCACTTGCCTTGTAACATTTGCATAAGAAGCTGCTTCGACCCACTTGGTGAAATAGTCAATAGCAACCAGGATGAATCTGTGGCCGTTCGAAGCAGTCGGTTCAATCTTGCCAATCATATCAATGCCCCACATGGCAAAGGGCCAGGGTGAAGACATCACATTCAGGGGATTTGGAGGTACATGCACCTTATCCGCATAGATCTGGCATTTATGACATTTCCTGGCGTAGGCACAACAGCCTGCATCTATTGTAATCCAGTAATAGCCTGATCTTAACAACTTTTTAGCCATGGCATGCCCTCCTGCATGGGTACCAAAGGATCCTTCGTGCACCTCGTGCATTAACAAGTCTGCTTCTGCTCTATCAACGCATCTGAGGAGTACCATATCAAAGTTTCTCTTGTACAGGGAACCGTCAGTATTCAGGAAGAAACTACCAGCTAGCCTCCTTAATGTCTTCTTATCATTGGAAGATGCCGCAGGTGGGTATGTTTGATCCTCCAAGAAGCACTTAATGTCATGAAACCAAGGCTTATCATCTTTGACAACATCTGCTGCAAATACATATGCTGGTCTGTCAAGTCTGGATACTGCAATTTGAGGTACAAAGTTGGCAGCTTGAACTTTGATCATTGATGAAATGGTAGCCAGAGCATCTGCAAACTGATTCTCATCTCGAGGGATATACTCAAGCTTGACTGTTGTGAAGAAAGTCAATAACCTTCTTGTATAGTCCCTATAAGGTATCAGATGATCCTGGTGGGTGTACCATTTGTCGTTGGTTTGATTAATTACCAGAGCTGAATCTCCGAATACAGTCAGAGTCTTGATCCTGAGGTCAATGGCTTCCTCAAGACCCATAATACAAGCTTCATATTCAGCTTCATTGTTAGTGCAGTTAAAGTTAAGCTTTGCCGAGAAAGGCAGGTGAACTCCCTTAGGTGTAATGAGTACTGCACCAACACCACGACCATTCATATTAACAGCCCCATCAAACATCATAATCCATTCTTCTTCTGGGTCAGGCCCTTCAGTGTGAACGGGCTCTTCATGATCTTTTGCTTTTATGAACATGATGTCTTCGTCAGGAAAGTCAAATCTCATAGGCTGGTAATCATCAATGGGTTGCTCAGCAAGATAATCAGACAACACACTGCCTTTGATGGCTTTCTGAGATGTGTATTGGATGTCATATTCTGTGAGGATCATTTGCCATCTTGCAACCCGTCCGGTAAGTGCTGGCTTCTCAAAAATATACTTGACTGGGTCCATCTTTGAGATCAATAAAGTGGTGTGGGTCAACATATACTGCCTTAGTCGGCGAGCAGCCCACGCTAAAGCACAACAAGTTTTCTCGAGCAGTGAATAACGTTGTTCATAGTCGGTAAACTTTTTGCTTAGGTAGTATATTGCATACTCTTTTCGACCAGACTCGTCATGCTGGCCCATCACACACCCCATTGACTCTTCTAATACTGTCAAGTACATGATTAGAGGTCTTCCCTCAACTGGAGGCATAAGGATTGGAGGCTCTTATAAATATTCCTTGACTTTGTCAAAAGCCCTCTGGCAGTCTTCGTTCCACCTGACCGTTTGTTCTTTTCTTAACAGTTTGAACAAGGGCTCACAGGTTGCTGTAAGGTGAGATATGAACCTTGAAATGTAGTTCAATCTACCCAGAAACCCTCGAACTTCTTTTTCTGACTTCGGTGCAGGCATTTCTTGGATGGCTTTAACTTTATCAGGGTCAACTTCAATCCCTTTCTCACTTACAATAAATCCCAGCAGTTTACCGGATCGCACCCCGAATGTGCATTTGTTGGGGTTTAACTTCAATTGGTACTTCCTCAGACGCTTGAATAGCTTCAACAGATTTACCAGGTGGTATTCTTCTGTGAGGGACTTGGCAATCATATCATCCACATAACATTCAATTTCTTTATGGATCATGTCGTGGAATAATGTTACCATAGCCCGTTGATAAGTTGCACCAGCATTCTTCAGTCCGAACGACATCACCTTATAACAGAACGTGCCCTAGGGTGTGATAAAAGTTGTCTTCTCCATGTCTTCAGGTGACATCTTGATCTGATTATATCCTGAAAATCCGTCCATGAAGGAGAACACCGAGAATTGAGCCGTATTATCAACCAATACATCAATGTGAGGTAAAGGGAAGTCATCTTTCGGGCTGGCTCTGTTCAGATCCTGGTAATCCACACACATCCTCACCTTGCCGTCTTTCTTAGGCACAGGTACAATATTAGCAACCCACGGTGGATAGCTAGTCACAGCAAGGAACCCGGCGTCCCATTGCTTTTGTACCTCTTCTTTTATCTTCATTGCCATATCTGGGCGAGTACGGCGCAGTTTCTGTTTCACTGGCGGGCAGTCTTCTTTTAAAGGTAGCTTGTGCATGACAATATCGGTGTCCAACCCAGGCATATCCTGATAAGACCAAGCAAACACATCCACATACTCTCTAAGCATGTCAATCAATTGCTCTTTCACTGAGTCTTGTAGGCAGGCCCCGATCTTAACCTCTTTCACATCTTCATCCGTACCAAGATTAACCGTTTCGACCTCCTCCTGATGAGGAGTGATAACCTTCTTCTCTTGCCTTAACAACCTGGCTAGCTCTTCAGGCAACTCATAGTCTTCCTCAACCCCTTCATCAGCTTAATTAATTGGATTGTCAAAGTCATACGAAGCCATAACAGTGTTGTTGTCGGTGCAGTCTGAAAGGCACTCTCTGCAAGGGTTTAGATTGTTCATTTTAGTGATCAATTTTAATCTTGTTTAGAAAAAGTGAAATGAAGTTTTCATTTTGGAAAACATTGCCATTTTATTTTTGTACAAAAAGAAAAATGAAAAACAGTGAGCGGAAAAGGAAAAGACTCATTTGCAAAAGATGTCCGATATTCATTGATTGATCTGTTTGCACAAAATTACAAGATGACCCGATTACAAAATGAGTCTTGACATCTTGGGCAAGATGCAAGACTTGATGCATGCTTAAAAATACAGGAAATAATAATTACTCTGCAGGAGTAACCCTTATAATTTCCTGGGAAGACCAGTTAAGGACTTGGTTCCCCGGGATCCTTGGACGTATCCAGCTCTCTAGCTCGCGGTCGCTTTCCTCCTCGTCTTCCAAGTTGTTCACTGCATCCGAGGTGAGCATTCCCCCGCTGACAAAATTGGGCTTCTTGGCAGTCTCTGATTGATCTTGTTGAGTTGGTCTGTAACCCAACCCAAATCTGTCTTCTTTCTTCTCCACGGGCAACAGCTTGCCCCAGCCCTGGGCAGTACCCTCTTCAACAACCTTCCAGGCTTATTGATAAGACGTCATGGAGGTTCCCAGTACAGCAGATGCTTCATTAATGTTCAGGGCCTCAAACCCTTGGCTCATGGTTTCATGGATTTCTCCATCCATTTCAATGTACTTATACGTAGCCAGATGGCTAACAAAGATGTCCTCTTCACCACAGATGGTGATGATCTGGCCTTCCCACTCGAATTTCAGCTTCTGGTGAAGGGTAGACGTAACAGCGCCAGCGACATGGATCCAGGGTCTACCCAACAAACAGCTGTAGGCCGGCTGAATGTCCATCACATAGAAGGTAATTTTAAAAGTCTGCGTGCCAATCATCACTGGCAGATCAATCTCCCCTAGCACTGATCTTTTAGAGCCATCAAATGCTCTCACCACCAAATTACTCGGGCGCAGTGCCAAGCCATCATACTCCAGCTTCACTAAGGCTTTCTTTGGTAGAACATTGAGTGAAGACCCAGTGTCCACCAGTACATGGGATAGAACATCACCCTTGCATTCTAGAGTGATGTGTAAAGCCTTGTTGTGGTTACGTCCCTCAGTTGTTAAGTCAGCATTGGTAAAACCCAGTCCATGACTGGTGTTGACATTTGCCACAACGGTTTCTAGCTGATTAACTGTGATCTCCTCTGGCACGTATGCTGCGTGCAGGACTTTCAATAATGCATTCCTGTGAGCTTCAGAACACATCAACAGGGATAATATGGAGATTTTTGAGGGAGTTTGATGAAGCTGATCCACCACTTTGTAATCACTTCTCTTTATGATTCTCATGAACTCGTCTACATCTTGCTCAAAAGATGTCTTCTGAGTTTCTTTGGCCGCCGGCTCTTCAAATACCACACTCTTTCCTTTTGCTTTAGCAGCAACTTCTGCTTCAACATTAGGTCTTTGTACTTGTGAGGCAAAGAGGCGTCCGCTTCTGGTGAAGCCTCCGCCTCCCCCAACATTATCAATTTGTGGAGAAGAGGTTGAAGAATCCAAAGTGATTTTCTCCCCGTTGCAGTAGAGATCAGAGCCATAATGCCAAGGTATGGAATTGCTGCTTTCATAGGGAACTGGTCCAGGCACCGTGATGGTAACTGGACTGACTGCTGCAGAGGAGGGTACTGAAATGGTGTGCGGATCGTAGTAAATGGTGACTGGTGACCTGGCAGGAGGTGCCACTGTTTGTTGTTGAAAGTTGTTATTTGGAGGAACATTTGATGGATCATAGTAAATGGTGACTGCTGAGATGTCTTCATTAATTTCTGTTGGCGTTGTAGAAGATTCTGCTGATAAAAATGATGCTAATGTTGTAGAAGAAATGGTTGTTGACATGTGATTTGTTGAAGTGATGGATGAAGCCATTGTTGATGATATTGATGAATCGGTTGGAATGATTGTTGCTGCTGTTGTAGGGAACTCAGGAATTGTTGTCAAAGGGATTGCTGGATTTGTAGGCGCCATTGTTGAGATCTGAAGGATACCATCTTTGATGAGACTATCTATGTCGCTTCTCAAATTATCACACCCATTGACTGCAATGTTGCAATACCCACAACTGAGCTCACACTCGGGGAACACCTGGCACTCTAGAAGCTGAGCTTTAATTTCGACTAGAGGTGTTCAAATTTGTGCAACACTGGTGATCAAAGTAGATGGTTTGTCTTCCTCGATGGCATTAATCCTAGGCCCACCATGGTTAGGCATAACATTTCTGTTGACATTTGGAGGAGGTGCGAAGTTGAGGGCCTTAGAATCCACCAGATCTTGCACTTTCATTTGCAAAGCCCTACATTTCTCAGTATTGTGGCCAGGTGCATTCGAGTGAAAAGCACATCTGGCGTTGACATCGTAATTCTTTGGGAGATTGGAGGGGTCTGAAGGTGCCAATGTCCTTAGCTCAACCAAGTTAAGTTTCAGGAGTTGTGGCAGTAAGGCAGCATAAGGCATAGGGATAGGATCAATCACCCTATTTGCTTGTGACGGTCTTTGCTGAAAGGGTCTTTGTTGTTGATTGCTGTTATTGTTGTTATATGCTCTTTGTGGCGGATACTGAACTTGCTGTTGGTAATGAGGTTGTTGTTGTTGTTGATATGCTGGTTGTTGAGGAATCGGGGCTGGAATAGTGACAGCTGCTACTGATCTGTGGACATACTGAGGTCTGCCCCTGTTGGCCTGGATGGCATTTGTCTCACCGGTCCTTTGAGGTCCCACAAAAGGCTTCCTGGGATTACTAGACGAACTTGCACCATTATCAAAAATCTTTCCCATCTTTAATAAACTTTCAATTCTTTCACCAGCTATAACCACGTCTGCGAAACTG
This sequence comes from Lathyrus aphaca, assembly GCA_963966055.1. NCBI lineage: Eukaryota > Viridiplantae > Streptophyta > Magnoliopsida > Fabales > Fabaceae > Lathyrus > Lathyrus aphaca. The sequence continues at coordinate 94,645,585 of OZ014524.1, forward strand.
GTGGAAGAAAAGGCAGCCAGTCTATCAATATATGTTCCTTGCAGGGTATTCATGAACATGTCAGCCATTTCTCTTTCTGACATGGGTGGTTGGACAGCAGCAGCAAGCTGTCTCCACCTTTGGGCATATTCCCTGAAGCTTTCCCTGGAGGATTGAGACATTCCCATCAAGAGGGTCCTGTTAGGAACCATGTCCAGATTGTATTGGTACTGCCTGATGAAGGCTTTAGCTAGGTCCTTCCAGCATCTGATAGTAGCTCTGGTCAAATGTGAGTACCACTCCCTTGAAGCCCCAGTCAAACTATCTTCAAAATAGAACATCCACAGCTTCTCATCCATGGTATATGCTTTAAGTCTCCCCAGAAAAGACTGTAGGTGAGTTCATGGACAGGAAGTTCCATTGTATTTCTCGAAGCACGGGGGTTTAAACTTGTGGGGAATCCTTACCCCATCCACTAACCCCATATCCATTACATCAAAAACCAGGGAATTTTGAGACTCCAGAGATCTCAACTTCTCAGCAGTTTCATCAAACCTTCGGTCATAGACTTCATCACCAGCTCCCATGACAGTGAATTGCTCCTCTTGGGGGTCTTCTTGTAAGATCCTCCCCCCAGTAGTATTTCCTTGCACATTAGCCGGGATATTGATTTCCGGATCTAGATGAGGTCCAAATACAGGTGGGTTAACATGAGGCTGACCCCTCTCATTGTTGCTTGTGCCTCCAGTCCCAGGATGAGGCTCCTCGGGGGTTTGTCTTTCTACCAATGCCCTCAACCTTTCTTGGGTCTGAGCCAGACCAGTCATTACTGTCATGAATTGGGCCATTTGGTTTCTCATCTCCACCCTATCATTAGCCATCTGGGTTCTGACCTCTGTCTGGTCTTGCTGCAATTGCTCCATTATAATACCCGGAAGGTTGTTGCGTGTAGGATACCGGTGTGCACGGTTGACAGGGAACAATCTTCTGCGAGCAATATTTCCTGAACCACATCAGAGTTAGTAACAAACAAACCAATAACAAAAACCTACAAAACAAAACAAAAGTTAGTATGCAATGCAGTATGCTTATTTGCTTTCCAAGGTATCTGGCTTGGCTCTTGGTTTTGACCTTTCCAGACTCTGAGGAATATGTTTTGATGTTGCTTGAGAAAAGAAACTCATTGAAACAAACTAACAAATATATTACAAATGGTGGATAATACATAGTTTTGTTTTTTTTACAACACATGTCCCTGAGGGGTCAAAATACAACATAAAAGAAAAGTAAATCAAATGAAAGCATCAACAATCAAAAGGTCAAACATCTAGTCCAAACTCATCCTCCTTAACCTCCTTCAAAAGTGCTTCAGTTACAGGACCAGCCGGATGCTCTGTAATAGTCCTGATAAGAAGGTTTCTGGTGGCAATAGCAGTGGTCAGCTTCTTGTGCCTGTCTTGGTCCTTTGATCTTTTCAAACCAGCCCTAAGCTTCAACTCTGAAATCTCCTTCTGGGCTGCCATCAGAGCTTCCTGTTGTTTCTTTTCATTGGCCTCTAACTGCTCAATCCTGGCTTGAGTTCTCTTATCTTCTTGAGTACGAGCTTCAGTGATCCTGACCCACCTAGCTTGACTTTCTTGCAGATAGAGATCAGTCCTAGCCTTCTGAAGCTTGGCCTCCTTACAGGCATTCTTCAATATTTGCTCCCTAGCTCTTGATTTCTTGATGTAGTCCTCTGCCTTCTCAATCTTGGCCAGATGCTCCACATTAAGCTTCTCCAACCTCTCAATGTCCAGAAGACCATCACTCTTCTCCCAGAGGGTCTTTTTCAGAGCTTGAGACAGATTCTCATTCCTTTCTTTCAGCTTCTCAAATTCTTCCAGGCTGACAGTGGCTGCTGGCTGAGATGTGGATGGTCCAGGTGCATCCTTAATGGTGAAGGGCATCCTAGAAATCTGAGCTCTAGCATAGGACCATTCATAGTACTGGGCTGAAGCCACATTATTGCACCTCCCAAGAATGGCCATCCCTTTGGTCTGGATGTTGTCCCAAGCCCAGGATGCTTGTCTGACAACAGCTAGATTAGGCTTTATCTCACAATACAGGGTATCAGCTAGATCTTGCATTCTAGGAGGGTGGACCAAAGCATAGCCCAATTGTCTCTTAAACAGCAAAGGATTGTAATTGATGCAACCCTTCACTCCTACTAGAGGTACATTGGGGTAATGCCCATAGCTAGTGATTATGTCCTTGCCCTTGGTGCTCTGGGTGCACCATCTGATGTCATCTGAAGTCAAAGCAATAAGTCTTTTAGCCCAATTATTCTGTTGGTGAGGATTCAGGAAAGCATCAGTCTTAGGTAAGTGTTTGAGTAGCCAGGTATGAAACAGAGGAGCACAACATCTCACCAACTTCCCTCTTTGTTTCTCATTCCTCTGATGAACAGAATAATAGAAATCCCCCAGCAATGTGGGTACTGGGTTCCTTAAAAGGAAGAGATGAATGGCATTCATGCTAATAAATTTGGGCTCATCTGCAAACAATATAACCCCATATATACTGAGGGCTAACAATGCACAAACTGCCCTCCATTCTCCCAAAGAGGCCTTCAGGATGGCCTGAGAGGTCAAGAAATCCAAGTGTAAACCAGGGATCCCAGCCTTTGTTGTCATGTTCTGCTCAATCAATATAGGCTCTAAGTACAGTGCTTTTGCCACTTCTCCATTGCTGGGAGAAGTCATTTCTGGGTTGAAGGGGACACCACCCCTGACAGGTACTCCAATCAATGATGAGAACTCCTCTAGCAGAGGTCCTAACTGAAAGTTCTAGAAAGTGAAGCATCTCAAAGGAGGGTCATAGAACTGTAGGCAGGTGTGGATCATACTTCTCTGGGAAGGGTCTAAGTCCATAACCATATCAAGGATGCCTCCATAATGCTCTCTGAATAATGGGATGTGGTCTGGAGTGATAAGTGCCTGGACCTGCCTGATACCAGTCAACACAGGCTCAAAGAAATGGTATGAAATGTTGCTCTTCCTGGGTGCAGACATGAGTGCTGATGAAGAGCTAAAGACAAGTGCTGATGAAGAGCTGAAGACAGGTGCTGATGAAGATAAAAAAAATCAATACTGGAGATGAGCCACTGATAGGCTGGTGCTGGTGATGAAGGCAGCTGAAGCAGACAACTGATGAAGATAGCTGAAGCAGATACCTGATGAAACAGAGGTCTATGTAGATGAAGGGGTCAAAACCAAGCCAAATATGATGTGGATACCCTGAAAAACAAATAAACAAATGTTAAATGGTGCAATGATGATGTATGCAAATGATATGCAAAGGGTTTGTGATCAAGCTGGATCTGATTTATCGGTCTTGATATAAAGGCCCATGTATGTTCAAGAAGTCCAGATGGAGGTTCAGAAATCCAGTAACCAAGGTAGGGGGACTCAAATAAAGAGTCACATATCCATGGTTTAAATCACAAGAACTGTCCAAAGTGAGGTACTCTTAAACCAAATAGTAACAGGGTATAATGTGGCCAATGGTACCTGCAAACCTGTAAACAGCCCAACCCCCTCACAGGTAGTGTTCTAAAACAAGGATCCTCAGACTTGGATCAGTTATGAGAAGTGTAAACACTTCTAACCCGGAGGTACAATGTTTACAATAACCATAACAATTCCTCCTCTAATTCACCTCAGTTTCTGAAGGTCATAATAAAGGTCATCCAAACTTAGCAGGCTTCCCAGATAGCCCTAGCACTACAGGAGATCTGTAGCACAGGGTTCTCAAGAAGAAACCCACATCTGAACCGTGTTTCATATTCCCGCACCAGACCGAAATGGAATGGGAAAGAACATGAACCACTCTAGCCTAGGTGTCACTCAGGTCCCAGGTATAGGACCTTAAACTCTCAATGAAACCCCACCCAACAAACCAGATCCAGCAAGATGACAGTATGACAGTATGATATATAAAGCTGTAAAGAAAGCAATAAATAACTGTTCATAAAGCAGTAAATAAAGAAAATATATAAACACAATTAGCACATAACACCCCAGTAAACCCAAATCAAACAAGCGCTAGGAGGAACCCACAAAAGGAACCAGAAGCCCTGGTTACAGTATAAGGGTCCCTAGCAGAGTCGCCAAGCTTTCGCTCCCACCAAAATGACACAGGGCCAAGAGGGGTACAGACGCGAACGGTCGGTGAAAGAAGGAATGAATAAAGTCGCCAGCTAGGCATTTTTATCCCGAAGGAAAGGTAATGCTGCATAGACCTAGGAAAAGATATGGATAAGACGGCTGCGAACCAGAGAGACTGAGAAAGGGGGTTGGTTACAAACTGGGAAGGTATTAGCACCCAGATTGTCCGTCGTACTCGACGGGATCCACGCTTAAAAGATTTGTGTTTTAAAGGGGTAATGTCAGTGCAATCTGTGTATCAAAGCTGGAAAGAATGCAAGTGTCAGTGCAAAAGGAAATGAAGTGGATAAGTGAAGTGTCAGTGTAAGGACATGAGTATAAAGCTCAAGACTATGAGGCTTAAAGAATGATGCAGGAAGGAGGGGGAATATATAGAGACTTTTGTTCGATAACTGTTAAGTTATGCCTACGTATCCTCTCGTGCAATGAGGAAGTCAGAACACCGTAGTTCGACTCAAAGAGACTGAAAAGTAAAATGACTTGTGAACTGCATACTTGTCTATGCTCAAGTGTATGACCTGTCTGGCTCAGGTGCAAACTGTCTTGCATTAGACGGAAGAAGAGAGTTCTTGTTTGTGAGTGAAGATGATGAGAAAAGAATCCCGGAGGAGACGGTTATTGTTTGTTTTTGGTTTTCAGTCTTTTATTGGTTTTTGGAGTTTGTCATAGGAAAATGAGCTTAAGCCTAAACCAAGGGGTTAGTAAACTCATCACATCCTCCCTCTGATTAGGGGTAACGAGAATACCTTAAGTGTGAAGTAAACACCTCACACTTAATCACCATGATGCAGGATTAAGATCATTAACCTACTTGTATTTATTAGATGTTTTTGTTGTTTTTGTTTAGTGTTAAGTAATGAGTTTAAGCCATAATCAAGGATTTAATGGACTCATTATACCATCCTAATAGAAGGATAATAGATGAAAACATTTAAGCTGAGGAAGGCTCCTCAGCTTAATCCATGATTAGGGATTAACCTCATGACAAAACAAAGCCTTTATTAAGTGGATTTTAGTTAATGATAAGATTAAGAAATGGATTTTATGGTTTGTGAGACAACTTGAGGGGGACTTGTCCATTAACACTAGGGTTAGTCCTTCTTAACCATTTAAGGAAGAATTAGAACCCTAATGCAAGACCCAAGTTACAAGCTTGATGTCTTAGTGATTATTAGATGGATTGATTAAAGGATTTAAACACATTAAGGGTTCAACACTTAGGATTAAAGTTATACACTCCATCCTAATAAAAGGATGCAGGCATAAGCTTAATCACAAAGCCTTAAAACCTTTAGGGTTTAGTCCTTGATTATGAGATGAGAAGAGAAGACACAAAGGATGACACAAAGGTAAAACTAATGGGGGGACTAATCAAACCCTAATTGTGATCATGCTTGGGTATCCTAGGGTTTGTGAGGCTTAAGAGAGAAAGAATCTTCAAAGAGCCACCAAGGAAAGAAGCAGATGAAAGGAGGAAGAAACAGAGAGAAGCAAGACAACTTGCTTCACTTAAGAAGACAGGTTGCTTGAAGAAAGAGAGTGGGAAAGAGCATGAATGAGCAAGCTCACTCAAATACAAAAGATAAAATGCAGCAATGATGCATAAGAGAGATGAAAAGAGATTGTGAGAAGTGAAGGCAAATTCACTTCTCAAAACAACTTACCACCTGAAAAGTTAGCAAAAGAAATGAAATGCAATGAAAATGAAATGAAATTTCATGATGCAAACCAAATTCAGAAGCAATTACATGATGTCAATGATGCTAAGAGATGATACAAACATGAAGCAAGACATGAGAATGATCAACAAGTATAAGGATGCAGATGAAGCATGCATTGAACCATAAGGATTCATGAAAAGTTTATGAAATGCAATGGACATACAACATGGCAAATGAAAGATGCAATGATCAAACATGATTATAATATGTCCTAAGATGTATTATTAATCATGTGGATGCACAAGATGTCATGTCAAGTCATGGGATGCAAGCAAATGAAAGATGGATGCAAAGGAAGGCATAAATTAGGGTTTATGAACAACATTCAACATAAAATTCAAAATCAGAAGCATATGACATGATAAAATATTGAAAATGCAAACAAAGATACCATAAACCTATACAAGCTCACTGCCCAAAGGAGGGGATCCAACTCTTAACCTAGTGAAAGTTATGAATTTCCTAAGATTGCTAGGGTTTTAGGGTACCTCATCAAGAAAAATACCAAACAAATCAAAAATGCAAAATCAAATCAAGCCAATTTTATCCTATAAACTACATGCTATGAAGGATGCAATGCAAGAAGAATCATCATCAAACTCTCAATGGTTAGGCAGAAGGGATTTTCCAAAGTTTGAACCAAAATATTGCCTTAAAATGAATTTAATTCCAATGAAAATGATCAAAAGGCATTAAGAACAAAAAAGAAATTTGGTTTGAGAGTTGGATAATGTTTCTAAATGTTTTGAAATTCAATGTGAATTTTTTGGTGATTTTTAAATACCTAAATGTATTTTTAATTAATTAATTTTCATTAATTGATTAAAAATAAACATTTAAATGATTTAAAAATGATTTTTAATGCAAAAAATAAAAATAAAAATATTTTTGGGTTTTAAAAATTAATGAAATCTTTGACAAAAATTTTCATAATTTTTAAATGATTTTTGCTATTTTAAATAATTCGTATAAAATAAATCAAATGAAAATGAAATAAAATTAAATAAAATGAAAAGTATGCACAATCCAAGGCTGAGATTCAAAGCTGGGAGTCAAAGGTTGACTGCGTGCGCTATCCTACGACTGGCATTTAAACTGACCCAATTAACATAAAAACCTAATTAATTAAACTAATGACGTGGATTAGGGCTTAATGAAAGGATCCAGGCCATCCATATGCGCGGGAGTCAACGAAAGTCCACCAGATCTAAGGCCCAGATTCAAACTAAACCCTAAACGCAATTAATGACTTAATGACATTCAGGTCACCGGAGAAGAGCTCCGGTCGTCTTCTCCGGTGACATCCCTCCCTGAAATTTTCAATCTCACTCTCTAGGTCATTTCTGGAGCTCTAAAGCTCCAGATCACTTCCTCTCACCTCCCTAAGCTCATCCCTGCCCTCAAATGGAATTTATTTCTCACCATTAACAAGATTCGAAGCAAGGTTCAAAAATGGCAGAAATTTCAGTCAGACCATACACACTCATTTCTTCATCATTTTCAAAAATAAAAAGTTCATTGAACTCAGGGGATCAAACTTAACCATTTAGTAACTTAAAACAAAGCTTCTGGAAAAATGAATTTCAGTGGCTACCTGAGTTGAAGCTTTCAATCCAGGAGCTTTTTGACCAGTTCCTTGCTTCCAATCAACTCTATTGACCTCCCTCAAGTGTTTGCAAAGCTTGTTTAGAGTTTATTTTGGCTGGTTTGTGAGATTGATGGAGTTCTGTTCAGAGAGGGGAGGAAATCGTGTTTTAGTTTCAGGGGGTTTCAAGGCAAGGTGAAGGGTCAAGGATGATCAGGGGAGTGTTTTGAGATGGATGGTGGAAGAAATTTGAGGATTCAGGAAAGCATCAGTCTTAGGTAAGTGTTTGAGTAGCCAGGTATGAAACAGAGGAGCACAACATCTCACCAACTTCCCTCTTTGTTTCTCATTCCTCTGATGAACAGAATAATAGAAATCCCCCAGCAATGTGGGTACTGGGTTCCTTAAAAGGAAGAGATGAATGGCATTCTTGCTAATAAATTTGGGCTCATCTGCAAACAGTATAACCCCATATATACTGAGGGCTAACAATGCACAAACTGCCCTCCATTCTCCCAAAGAGGCCTTCAGGATGGCCTGAGAGGTCAAGAAATCCAAGTGTAAACCAGGGATCCCAGCCTTTGTTGTCATGTTCTGCTCAATCAATATAGGCTCTAAGTACAGTGCTTTTGCCACTTCTCCATTGCTGGGAGAAGTCATTTCTAGGTTGAAGGGGACACCACCCCTGACAGGTACTCCAATCAATGATGAGAACTCCTCTAGCAGAGGTCCTAACTGAAAGTTCTGGAAAGTGAAGCATCTCAAAGGAGGGTCATAGAACTGTAGGCAGGTGTGGATCATACTTCTCTGGGAAGGGTCTAAGTCCATAACCATATCAAGGATGCCTCCATAATGCTCTCTGAATAATGGGATGTGGTCTGGAGTGATAAGTGCCTGGACCTGCCTGATACCAGTCAACACAGGCTCAAAGAAATGGTATGAAATGTTGCTCTTCCTGGGTGCAGACATGAGTGCTGATGAAGAGCTAAAGACAAGTGCTGATGAAGAGCTGAAGACAGGTGCTGATGAAGATCAAAAAAATCAATACTGGAGATGAACCACTGATAGGCTGGTGCTGGTGATGAAGGCAGCTGAAGCAGACAACTGATGAAGATAGCTGAAGCAGATACCTGATGAAACAGAGGTCTATGCAGATGAAGGGGTCAAAACCAAGCCAAATATGATGTGGATACCCTGAAAAACAAATAAACAAATGTTAAATGGTGCAATGATGATGTATGCAAATGATATGCAAAGGGTTTGTGATCAAGCTGGATCTGATTTATCTGTCTTGATATAAAGGCCCATGTATGTTCAAGAAGTCCAGATGGAGGTTCAGAAATCCAGTAACCAAGGTAGGGGGACTCAAATAAAGAGTCACATATCCATGGTTTAAATCACAAGAACTGTCCAAAGTGAGGTACTCTTAAACCAAATAGTAACAGGGTATAATGTGGCCAATGGTACCTGCAAACCTGTAAACAGCCCAACCCCCTCACAGGTAGTGTTCTAAAACAAGGATCCTCAGACTTGGATCAGTTATGAGAAGTGTAAACACTTCTAACCCGGAGGTACAATGTTTACAATAACCATAAAATATCATCCTCTAATTCACCTCAGTTTCTGAAGGTCATAATAAAGGTCATCCAGACTTAGCAGACTTCCCAGATAGCCCTAGCACTACAGGAGATCTGTAGCACAGGGTTCTCAAGAAGAAACCCACATCTGAACCGTGTTTCATATTCCCGCACCAGACCGAAATGGAATGGGAAAGAACATGAACCACTCTAGCCTAGGTGTCACTCAGGTCCCAGGTATAGGACCTTAAACTCTCAATCTCAATCTCTAGGTCATTTCTGGAGCTCTAAAGCTCCAGATCACTTCCTCTCACCTCCCTAAGCTCATCCCTGCCCTCAAATGGAATTTATTTCTCACCATTAACAAGATTCTAAGCAAGGTTCAAAAATGGCAGAAATTTCAGTCAGACCATACACACTCATTTCTTCATCATTTTCAAAAATAAAAAGTTCATTGAACTCAGGGGATCAAACTTAACCATTTAGTAACTTAAAACAAAGCTTCTGGAAAAATGAATTTCAGTGGCTACCTGAGTTGAAGCTTTCAATCCAGGAGTTTTTTGACCAGTTCCTTGCTTCCAATCAACTCTACTGACCTCCCTCAAGTGTTTGCAAAGCTTGTTTGGAGTTTATTTTGGCTGGTTTGTGAGATTGATGGAGTTCTGTTCAGAGAGGGGAGGAAACCGTGTTTTAGTTTCAGGGAGTTTCAAGGTAAGGTGAAGGGTCAGGGATGATCAGTGGAGTGTTTTGAGATGGATGGTGGAAGAAATTTGAGGAATGGGTGGCTGAGTTAAGGGATTCGATAGAAAATGCAAGATGGAGGATTTTTGTGAACTATGGCTTATGAGAGAGATCAGGCTTGTGTGTCTGTTGTGTTGAGTCTCTTTTGGTCCACTTATCACACTTGGATGGGTCAGAGAAGTTGGTGTGGCACTGTGGGATTGGTATGGGCCATTTTGCATAAAGTCAAGTCTAGGTGTACTTGAGGTATGGGCAAGTGGGAGGTTGTGATAGGAGCATGGTTTGGCTCAGCTGAGATCATGGAGTTTTTGTGGATTAGATTTTGTGAGCTGTAACAAGTAGAGGCATGGCTACATGAGTTTTTGCAAGTTGGTACATCTTTGGCCCCTTTGTGATTACTTGAAGCATAAGTCATGAAAATGGACAAATCCTTGGTGCATTCTGATTTTTAGGCATTGGTTTATGTTTGTGCAAAGATTAGAAGTCCATTTGCAGTTACAATTTGCATTGGCAAGAGGTTTTGCAACTTTGCCTCTTTAGTGCAAAACTTGAAATTATGTGATTTTCCTCAACTTTGGCAAGCCATATCTTTTGATCCAAAATGAATTAGGACAAGTTCTTGTACTTTTTGAAAAGGGAATGATCCATTCTACAACTTTCATGACCAAAGTTTTCTCATTTGAAGCATTTTTGAATCAATTTGAGGAGGTTGAAAAACTTTCCCAAAATAGCAAGTTTACATTACAAGTCACTTTCCCAAAAAGGCAATTTTGCAAATGGCTTGAAATTTTGCAATTTTGTGAACTTCTAACATCTTATATGATCAAATAAAGATCATACACATTCAAAATGATGAAGAACACCCTTTGGTTGGGTCATTGGGGGCCTCAGATGCCCTGATTTTACACTGACTTGCTCAAGAAGTCAACTCTTGATCAGATGCCTTCCCTATGAAATTTCTTCATGAAAATTGATATGCATGATCCCTATACCATATAGAGACCAATAGAAACAAGAATGACCAAAAAACTTGGAGTTATGGCCTTTGAAACCAAAACCCTAAGAGGTTGAAGAATCCAAAGTCATTTTCTCCCCGTTGCAGTAGAAGTCAGAGCCATAATGCCAGGGTATAGCATTACTGCTTTCATATGGAACTGGTCCAGGCACCGTGATGGTAACTGGACTGACTGCTGCAGAGGAAGGTACTGAAATGGTGTGCGGATCGTAGTAAATGGTGACCGGTAATCTGGCAGGAGGTGCCACTGTTTGTTGCTGAAAGTTGTTGTTTGGAGGAACATCTGATGGATCATAGTAAATGGTGACTGCTGAGATATCTTCATTAATTTCTGTTGGCGTTGTAGAAGATTCTGATGAATAAATGGATGCTGATGTTGTAGAAGAAATGGTTGTCGACATTTGATTTGTTGAAGTGATGGATAAAGTCATTGTTGATGATATTGATGAATTGGTCGGAATGATTGTTGTTGCAGTTGTAGGAGAATCAGGAATTGTTGTCAAAGGATTTGCTGGATTTGTAGGCACCGTTGTCGTGATCTGAAGTATACCACTTTCGATAAGACCATCTATGCTGCTTCTCAAATTATCACACCCGTTGACCGAAATGTTGCAATAACCACAACCGAGCTCACACCCGGGGAACATCTGGCACTCTAAGAACTGAGCTTTAATTTCGACCAGAGGTGTCTGAATCTGTCCAACACTGGTGATTAAGAAAGATGGCTTGTCTTCCTCAATGGCATTAATTCTTGGTCCTCCATGATTGGGCTTGGGATTCTTGGTGACACTTGGAGGGGGTGCAAAGTTGAGGGCTTTGGAATCCATCAGATCTTGTACCTTCATTTGTAAAGCCCTGCATTTCTTAGTATTGTGGCCAGGTGCATTGGAATGGAAAGCACATCTGGCGTTGACATCATAATTCCTTGGAAGATTAGAGGGATCTGGTGGTGCCAATGTCCTTAATTCAACCAAGTTGAGTTTCAGGAGTTGTGGCAATAAGGCAGCATACGACATAGGGATTGGATCAATCACCCTATTTGCCTGTGATGGTCTTTGTTGAAAGGGTCTTTGCTGTTGATTGCTGTTGTTGTAGGTCCTCTGTGGCGGATACGGAACTTGCTGTTGATAATGTGGTTGTTGTGGTTGTTGATATGCTGGTTGTTGAGGAATCGGAGCTGGAATAGTGACAACTGCTACTGATCTGTGGACATACTGAGGTCTGCCCCTGTTGGCATGGATGGCATTTGTCTCACCGGTTCTTCTAGGTCCCACAAAAGGCTTCCAGGAATTACTTGACGAACTTGCACCATTATCAGAAATTTTGCCCATCTTAAATAAGCTTTCAATTCTTTCCCCAGCTATAACTACGTCAGCGAAACTAGTGGAAGAAAAGGCAGCTAGCCTATCAATATATGTTCCTTGCAGCGTATTCATAAACATGTCGTCCATTTCTCTTTCCGACATGGGTGGCTGGACAGCAGCAGCAAGCTGTCTCCACCTCTGGGCATATTCCCTGAAGCTTTCTCTGGAGGACTGAGACATTCCCATCAAAAGGGTTCTGTTAGGAGCCATGTCCAGATTGTATTGGTATTGTCTGATGAAGGCTTCAGCTAGGTCCTTCCAGCATCTGATAGTAGCTCTGGTCAAGTGAGAGTACCACTCCCTTGAAGCCCCAGTCAAACTGTCTTCAAAGTAAAACATCCACAGTTTTTCATCCATGGTGTATGCTTTAAGTCTCCCCAGAAAGGACTGCAGGTGAGTTCGTGGACAGGAAGTGCCATTGTATTTCTCGAAGCACGGGGGTTTGAACTTGTGGGGAATTCTTACCCCGTCTACTAACCCCATATCCATGACATCAAAACCCAGGGAATTTTGAGACTCCAGAGATCTCAACTTCTCAGCAATTTCATCAAGCCTCCTATCATAGACTTCATCACCAGCTCCCATGACAGTGAATTGCTCCTCTTGGGGGTCTTCTTGTAAGATCCTCCCCCAGTAGTATTTCCTTGCACATTAGCCGGGATGTTGACTTCCGGATGTAGATGAGGCCCATATACTGGTGGGTTAACATGGGGCTGACCCCTTTCATTGTTACTTGTTCCTCCAGTCCCTAGATGGGGTTCTTCCGGGGTTTGTCTTTCTACCAATGCCCTCAACCTTTCCTGACTTTGGGCCAAGCCATTCATTACTTCCATGAATTGGGTCATTTGGTTTCTCATCTCCAGCCTTTCGTTAGCTATCTGAGTTCTGACCTCTGTCAGATCTTGCTGAACTTGATCCATTTGGATACCAGGAAGATTGTTGCGAGTAGGATACCGGTGCAGAGGTTGAGAGGGAACACCCGGCGGCGAGCAATAATTCCTGAACCACAACAGAGTTAGAAACAAAATAAAGTAATGACAAAACCTACAAAACAAAACAAAAGTCAGTATGCAATGCAGTATGCTTATTTATTTTCCAAGGTATCCGACTTGGCTCTTGGTTTTGACCTTTCCAGACCCTGAGGAAGATGCTTTGATGTTGCTTGAGAAAAGAAACTCAAATGAAACAAACTGACAAATACATTACAAATGGTGGATCAAACATAGTTTGTTTTTACAACACATGCCCCTGAGGGGTCAAAATACATCATAAAAAGAAAAGTACATGAACTGGAAATAACAACAATCAAAGAAGTCAAACATCTAATCCAAACTCATCCTCCTTAACCTCCTTCAAAAGTGCTTCAGTTACAGGACCAGCCAGGTGCTCTGTAATGTTTCTGATAAGAAGGTTTCTGGTGGCAATAGCAGTGGTCAGCTTCTTGTGCCTGTCTTGGTCCTTTAACCTCTTCACACCAGCCCTAAGCTTCAACTCTGAAATCTCCTTCTGGGCTGCTAGCAGAGTCTCCTGTTGTTTCTTTTCATTGGCCTCCAATTGCTCAATCTTGGCTTGAGTTCTCTTATCTTCCTGAGTACGAGCTTCAGTGATCCTGACCCACCTAGCTTGACTTTCTTTCAGATAGAGATCAGTCCTAGCCTTCTGAAACTGGGCCTCTTTACAGGCATTCTTCAAAATTTGCTCCCCAGCTCTTGACTTCTTGATGTAGTCCTATGTTTTCTCAATCTTGGCCAGATGCTCCACCCTAAGCTTTTCCAACCTCTCAATGTCTATATGACCATCACTCCTCTCCCAGAGGGTCTTCTTTAGAGCTTGAGACAAATTCTCATTCCTTTCTTTCAGCTTCTCAAATTCTTCCAGGCTGACAGTGGCTGGAGGTGGTACTATGGATGGTCCAGGTGTATCCCCAATGGTAAAAGGCATCCCAGAAATCTGAGCCCTAGCATGAGACCATTCATAATACTGAGCTGAAGCCACATTATTGCACCTCCCAAGAATGGCCATCCCTTTGGTCTGGATATTGTCCCAAGCCCAGGATGCTTGTCTGACAACAGCTAGATTAGGCTTTATCTCACAATACAGGGTCTCAGCTAGATCTTGCACTCTAGGAGGGTGAACCAAAGCATAGCCCAATTGCCTCTTAAACAGCAAAGGATTGTAGTTGATGCAACCCTTCACTCCTACTAGAGGTACATTGGGGAACTGTCCACAGCTAGTAATTATGTCCCTGCCTTTGGTGCTTTGGGTGCACCACCTGATGTCATCTGAAGTCAAAGCAATAAGTCTTTTAGCCCAATTCTTCTGTTGGTGAGGATTCAGGAAGGCATCAGTCTTGGGTAAGTGTTTGAGCAGCCAGGTATGGAACAGGGGAGCACAGCATCTCACCAACTTCCCTCTTTGCTTCTCATTTCTTTGGTGAACAGAATAATAGAAATCTCCCAGCAAGGTGGGTACTGGGTTCCTCAGAATGAAAAGATGAATGGCATTCTTGCTGATAAACTTGGGCTCATCTGCAAATAGTATAACCCCATATATACTGAGGGCTAACAATGCACAAACTGCCCTCCATTCTCCCAAGGAGGCCTTCAGGATGGCCTGAGAAGTCAGAAAGTCCAGGTGCAAACCAGGGATCCCAACCTTTGTTGTCATGTTCTGCTCAATCAAAATAGGCTCCAGGTACAGTGCTTTTGCCACTTCTCCATTGCTGGGAGAAGTCATCTCTGGGTTAAAGGGATATCACCCCTGACAGGTACTCCAATCAATGATGAGAACTCCTCCAGCAGAGGTCCTAGCTGAAAGTTCTGGAAGGTGAAGCATCTCAAAGGAGGGTCATAAAACTGTAGGCAAGTGTGGATCAAACTCCTCTAAGAAGGGTCTAGGTCCATAACCATATCAAGGATGCCTCCATAATGCTCTCTGAATAATGGGATGTGGTATGGAGTGATAAGTGCCTGGACCTATCTGATGCCAGTCAGCACAGGCTCAAAGAAATGGTATGAAATGTTGCTCTTCTTGGGTGCCATGACTGTTGATGTAGAGCCGAAAAACAAGTGCTGATGATGAAGACTGATACTGGAGATGAGCCACTGATAGGCTGAGGCTGGTGATGAAAGTAGCTGAAGCAGGCAACTGATGAAGATATCTGAGGTAGATAACTGATGAACAGGGGTCTATGCAGATGAAGGGGTCAAAACCAAGCCAAATAATATGTGGATACCCTGAAAAACAAATAAACAAATGTTAAATGATGCAAATGATGAGTATGCAAATGATATGCAAGGGTTTGTGATCAAGCTGGATCTGATTACTGCCTTGATATAAGTCCATGTATGTTTTAAGAAGTCCAGATGGAGGTTCAGAAATCTAGTAACCAAGGTGGGGGACTCAAATAAAGAGTCACATGTCCAAGGTTCAAATCACAAGAACTGTCCCAAAATGAGGTACTCTTAACCAAAACAAAGTAACAGGGTATGATGTGGCCAATGGTACCTGCAAACCTGTAAACAGCCTAACCCCCTCACAGGTGGTGTTCTAGAACAAGGATCCTCAGACTTGGATCAGTTATGAGAAGTGTAAACACTTCTAACCTGGAGGTACAGTGTTTACAATAACCATAAAAGACCCTCCTCTAAATCACCTCAGTTTCTGAAGGTCATAACAAAGGTCATCCAGACTTAGCAGGCTTCCCAGATAGCCCTAGCACTACAGGAAATCTGTAGCACAGAGTTCTCAAGAAGAAACCCACATCTGAACCGTGTTTCATATTCCCGCACCAGACCGAAATGGAATGGGAAAGAACATGAACCACTCTAGCCTAGGTGTCGCTCCCGATAAATGAAGCTGGTTCAAATAAGGGTACAGACGCGAACGGTCGGCGAGAGGGACAATGAGAACACACAGCAGTGAACTCACTGGAGATGAAAAGAGTCGCCAGCTAGGCATTTTTATCCCGGAGGAAAGGCAATGCTGCATAGACCTAGAAAGATATGGATAAGACGGTGGCGAACCAGAGAGACTGAGAAAGGGGGTTGGTTACAACCTGGGAAGGTATTAGCACCCAGATTGTCCGTCGTACTCGACGGGATCCACGCTTAAAAGATTTGTGTTTTAAAGGGGTAGTGTCAGTGCAATCTGTGTATACAATAGCTGGAAAAGAATGTACAGGTGTCAGTGTAAGGAGTGCAAAGTGTATAAATGATGTGTCAGTGTAAGAACAAGAATAAGATGCTTAAGATCATGAGGCTAAAAGAATGAGGCTAGAAAAAGGGGGAATGTACAGAGACTTTTGTTCGATAACTGTTAAGTTATGCCTACGTATCCTCTCGTGCAATGAGGAAGTCAGAACACCGTAGTTCGACCCAAAGAGACTGAAAGATGAATTGACTGGTGAACTGCTTGCTTGCCTATGCTCAAGTGTATGATCTGTCTGGCACAGATGCAAACTGTCTTGCATTAGACGGAAGAAGCAAGTTCTCGTTTATGAGTGAAGATGATGAGAAAAGAATCCCGGAGGAGACGATTATTGTTTGTTTTTGTATTTTCAGTCTTTTATTGCTTTTGAGAATTTGCCATAAGTTAATGAGCTTAAGCCTAAACCAATGGATTAGTAAACTCATCACATCTTCCCTCTGATTAGGGGTAATGAGAGTACCTTAAGTGTGAAGTCAGATTCTCACACTTAGTCACCTTTGGTGTAGGATTAAGATCATTAACCTACTTGTGATTAATTAGATGTTTTTGTTGTTTTTGTTTAGTGTTAAGTAATGAGGTTAAGCCATAATCAAGGATTAAACAGACTCATTACACCATCCTAATAGAAGGATAATAGATGAGAATGTTTAAGCTGAGGAAAACTCCTCAACTTAATCCATGATTAGGGATTAAACTCATGACAAAACAAGCCTTTGATTAAGTGGATTTTATTTAATGGTATGATGATGAAGTGATTTTTAGGGTTTGTAAGACAACTTGAGGGGGACTTGTCCATTAACACTAGGGTTAGTCCTTCTTAACCATTTAAGGAAGAATTAGAACCCTAATGCAAGGCCCAAGTTACAAGTGTGATGTCTTGATGATTATTAAATGGATTGATTAAGAGATTTAAACATATTAAGGGTTTAACACTTAGGATTAAAGTTATACACTCCATCCTAATAGAAGGATGCAGGCACAAGCTTAATCACAAAGCCTTAAAGCCTTTAGGGTTTAGTCCCTGATTATGAGGTGAGAAGAGAGGACTCAAAGAGAGACACAAAGGTAAAAACTATGAGGGGAGACTAATCAAAACCCTAATTCATTGTCATGCTTGGTTGGTCCTAAGGTCTGTGAGGTTTAACAAGAACAATCTTCAAAGGAGCCACTAGGAAGCAGATGAACAAGATCAAGAGAAGCAAAGTGACTTGCTTCATTCAAGAAGTCAAGTCACTTGAAGAAAGAAAGTGGGAGGAACAAGAATGAGCAAGCTCAAACTCAAACACAAATAGAAATGCATCAATGGATGCAAGAGAGATGAAAAGAAAGGTTATGAGAAGTGAAGGCCAATTCACTTCCCAAGTTTACTTACCACCTGAAATGTTAGAAGGAAATGCAATGCAATGCAAGATGGGATGAAATGGTATGATGCTAGACCAAACCAGAAGCATGTTGATGATGCTTATGATGTTATGAGGTGCTGCAAACAGGAGGCAAGGCATGGAGATGCTCATACAAGATCATGGATGCAAATGATGCAAGTTAGGGAGCATGAACAAGCATGGAAAGTTATGAAGCATACAAGGCAAATGTCATGGCAAATAGGTGATGCAATGATCAAACATGTTTTCTATGTGTATTAAGATGTCAAATGAATCACAAGAATGCATAAATGTCATGGCAAGTCATGTTATGCAAGAGAATGCAAGAAGGATGCAAATGAAAGCTCAAATTAAGGTTCATGGATCAAACAACAAACAAAAACCAAAAACAGAAGCAAACCCTAAGATAAAAAATGGAAAATGCCACCCAAAGAAATCCTAAACCTATACTAAACCAAGGTCCAAAGGGGAGGTCTCAACTCTTAACCAATCTCAAGTTATGATTTTTCTAAGTTATTAGGGTTTTTAGGGTTCCTAAACAAAAGAAATGCCAAACAAATTGAAAATGAGGAATCAAATCATGGTCATTTAATCCTAGAAACTACATGCTAAACACAATGCAATGCAAAAAGAATAAATGTCCAACTCTTCTCAAATAGGCAGAAATGATTTTTTGAACTTATGATCAAAATAATGCACAAAAAATGATTTAATTCAATGAAAAATTCTCAAAATGCATCAAGATCAAAAAAGAAATTTGGTTTGAAGGTTGGACAATGTTTCTAAATGTCTTAGAACATTTCATGAATTTTTTGGTGATTTTTAAATACTTAAGAGTATTTTTAATTAATTAATTTCCATTAATCAATTAAAAATAATCTTTTAAATATTTAAAAATACTTTTTTAATGATAAAAAAATAAAAATAAAATATTTTTGTGTCATGAAAATTAATAAAACTTAAGAGAAAAAGTTTCATAATTTTTTATGACTTTTTACTATTTTAAAATAATTGTGCAATTTAAATGAAAAGAAAAATGAATTAAAATTAAATAAAAGGGAAAGTAATCAGAATGGAGGGCCAGGATGAGCTCTGAGTTTGAAATGGTTGACTGGCGCGCTAGTGGAGGGTCCAGATGGTTTCTGACTTAATTAAATTAATTATGGATTAATTAAATAAAACACGTGGATTAGGGCTAATCAGACAGATCTGGACCACACACACACGCGGGAGGTCAACTGGTCAAAGGGATCGTACGCTCCAGATTCAAACTTGAGTTAATGACATGATTAGGGCACAAATTACTTTCAGGTGGCCGGAGAAGACTTCCGGTCGTCTTCTCCGGCCAGCATCTCACCTGGAAATCTCCAAACTCCCTCAAAACGTAATAAAAATGAAATCTAAGAATTGGGAAATGTTCTCCAACCACTCACGAATCAAACCCCTCTCTCAAAACAAATTTATGCTTCCTAACTAAGCTGAATCGAAGAAAATAAAAACTAGGGCACGCAAGCTTCAGAGAGAAATTAAACTCTCGTTCCAGAACCAAATCAAAAACTAAAAACACCAGGATGCTCAGTGAATCATAAGGAACAAGTTTGTAACAAGAAAAACAATTTCTGGAAAAATAAATTTCAAGCTACCTGAGATTTGGAGCTTTCAACCTGAGGACTTTCTGGCCACCTCTCCTTGTGCAATCCACTCCTTAGGACCTCTTGATGATGTTTGAATGCCTTAGAACAATTTATGTAGGCTGGTTGATGAGCTTCGACAGTTTCTGCTTCACCTCAGTCAGAAATGGCTATGATGATTCTGGTAGTTTCAGGCCATTGTGAATGGTGGTTTATGGTCCAGATGATGTATGGAGAAGCTTTGCAAGGTTTGTTTGGATGTTTGTGAGCTAGGGAGGGAGATTCGAATGGAACTGCAGCTTGAGGTGAGAAATGGCTATGGGGTGTTCTGGTTGATTCAGGCTTGTGTTCTTGCTGGTTTCTACTCAATGATGCATGGTGAGTTGAATGGTGAAAATGGTTTGAGTGTTTCTTGGCTGGGTAGAGAGATTCGAAGGCTTATGCAGTTGGGGTGTTTTTTTGTGTATTTGATCAATGAATGTGTTTCAGCCTTGCTTAGTGTTATGTCTAGCTTGCAAATGGAAAGTATAAACAAATCTGATTGGCTGGATGATGTGACATGGCCTGCTATGATAGGTAAGTCACCTTTTGCAAAATGTCAACTTCTTTGTAAGAGAAAGTATGGGCAGCTTCTAGGCTAGTACAAGGCTGGTTCTGGTGCAGCATGGTGAGTGTGTGAAGCTAGCTTGGTTCAGCAGCCAATGCATCAAGTGGTAGAAGTGTCATGAGTGTTTTGCAAGTTGTTGCCTTTATGGTTCACATGTGACTATTCTTGCTACACAAACCATAAACATGAGGGATCCTTGGTCCAAATCTGATTTTTAGTGCTCATGGAATGTTTGCATACTGGTTTGAAGTGAATTAGAAGTCACATTGGGCTTTGGTTCATGACTTTGCAAAATTTCCATTTAAGGCATGCCTTGAAAATCAATGATTTTTGCCAACTTTGTCTTGCTATAACTTTTGATCCAAAAAGAGTTTGATCATGTTCTTGTACTTTTTGAAAAGGGAAAGATGAGATCTACAACTTTCATGACCAAAGTTTTTCCATTTGAAGCATTTTTGGATCAAGAATCAAGGCTTGAAAAATGACCTAAAATGATGCATTCTTGAAAAGTCAACTATGCCCAAAAAGTCAACATTTGCAAAAACCCTAAATTCTTGATTTTTGTGAACTTCAATCTTCTTCCATGATCAAATAAAGACCATATACACTCAAAATGATGAAGATCACCCATTGGTTGGGTCATTGGGGGCCTCAGATGCCCTGATTTTGCACTGACTTGTCTGAAAAGTCAACCCTTGATCAGATGACTTCCCCATGGAATTTCTTCATGAAAATTGATATGCACACTCCCTATACCATATAGAGACCAATGGAAACAAGAATGACCAAAAAATTTGGTGTTATGGCCTCTGAAACCAAAACCCTAATTTTAGGTCAACTGTGCAGTCAAACCTGGCTCTGCATCCACCCAAACCCTAGTTCTTGTGATTCTTTTGCATTTTTGACTTGAAGAGGATGTGATATGACATAAGAACACATATGGACCCCTTTGAAGTGATTGGTAGCCTTTGGAGTGGCTCAAGAGGCTCTTGGATTGCTCAGATCACAAACCCTAGGTGCAGATGACTAGTGAATCAAAAAAATGAGATATGAGATGATATGATTGTGTTTATGCATATGAGAATGATCACAAGCCATGGTGTGAATGGGTGAGGGCAAATTTGGGGTGTTTACAGCTGCCCCTATTCAAACATGAGTTAGCTGTGCAGATTGTAAGCAACGGCTTAACAGGCAAACAAGATAACTTGTGGTTGAATACCAAAGACAGTCCAAAATTTGCACTCACAGAATGAAGAAGAAAAGGGATATAGATTGTAAAAGAAAATAAGGTATATTGTAAAGTGTGGGCGACGGAGGACGACCGTCGAGCAGAGGACGACTGCTGGGTAAAGAGCAATGACGGGGACGGCCGACATGCTGGGAAAAGTGCGGAAAATAAAGCAATGACGGGGACGGCCGACATGCTGGGGATAAAAGGTAAAGCTAAGACGGGGACGGCCGACTAGCTGGGGAAAATGAAATTACGATGGGGACGGCCATCAAGATAAAGTTGTAAAATTCTCTGGGGGATTGATGAAACATGACGGGGACGACCATCAAGTTCACAAAGCAAAGTAACCAACGACGGGGACGGCCATCGGGCTAAAAGAAAAAGGGACCACGACGGGGACGGCCATCGGGTTAAAGAATAAATGAAATAAACAGATGATGGGGTACGGCCATCAAAAGTGAAGGGCGATCACCTAGCAGGGGACGGCTGCTCTGTTGGGAATAAAAGAAATATGATGGGGACGGCCATCAAAGGTGGAGGACGACCACCCGGCAGGGTACGGCTGCTGAAGATATCACGACATAGGAAGAATGCCGGATAAAAGGGTCAACGATGGGGACGGCCATCGGATGAGCATGATGGAGGACGACCATCAAGAGGTGGAAGACGACCACCTAGTAGGGTACGGCTGCTCTCAGGGTTATCATAACACAGGACGAGTGTTAGATAACCAAAAATCAACAATGGGGACGGCCATTGGATAAAGTGATGAAGGACGATCATCAAGGGTGGAGGACGACCACCTAGCAGGGGACGGCTGCTAAAAATCAACGATGGGGACGGCCATCGGATGAGCATGATGGAGGACGACCATCAAGAAGTGGAGGACGACCACTTAGCAGGGTACGGCTGCTCTCAGGGTTATCATAACACAGGACGAGTGTTTAGATAAAAAGGAAATTGCTTTGTTGGCGATCTACTGGGGATATAGTGAACACGGACGAGCGTTCACTACCAAGAAAGGAAAGTATAAGTGTTTGGTATAGATTAAAGATGCGGACGAGCAACCTTAAGACGAGTATCGGGTAGAAACAAACTGACACATGTTCAAAGATGATGATACGGACGAGTATCAACGGGTTAACAGAGAACACGGACGAGTGTTGTATCTGAAAGGACTCTTCTGGGGAATAGTAGACACGGACGAGTGTCTATATCCAAGAAGGCAAAAGTGTTTGACACGGTGTATGGATTAAAGATGCGGACGAGCATCCTTAAGACTATGATACGGACGAGTATCATGTAGAAACAAACATTAGATGCAATGTTCTGAGATGATGATACGGACGAGTACCATCTGGTTAACAAAGAACAAGGACTATTGTTGAATCTGCGGGGATATGAATGGTGGTGTATACAAGATACGGACGAGTATCTGTATAAGTGAGTAGTAAGAGTATATATAGATGAGAGTTTATCTGCTGGGAAGAGTGACACAGACGAGTGTCAGGAGAGAAGAGTGTAATGATATTAACAAGTATATGAGTTGTAAAAGTGTAGGTGACTGCGCTGGGGATATGACACGGACGGGTGTCAAGAAAGTGTATATATAAGTACATGTGAGTGCAAAGAGGATGTCTTTGGTTTTCTGCTGGTGATTTGACACGGGCGGGTGTCAGGAAGTATTTGTAATATGGGTAATCTTGGTTTGTAAAGTGTATTCAGGCAACTTTACTGGGGGGTGATGACACGGGCGGGTGTCCAAAGGTGTACATGATGGTGTTTGTGATTGGAGAGGCAACTGCTTTTGCTGGGGACTCTGGTGGGGATTTTTCTGTATATATTCTGTATGCTGTCAGATTGTCATTTTTTACAAGTGTTCAATTCACAACATGACTTATGATTATGCTATGCAGTTGATTTTTGCCGTAATGCTCCGTATTAGACGGAATGCTACGCTCTGAGGGGATTATGTGATGCGAATGCTATTGTTATGCAAAGAGGTGCAGATTCGGGATTTGGATCCCGTTGCTGCGAAGTCTCTGGTCAATCTGTTTGAAATGGACTTCCCAACTGGGGATGAGGTCAGTGATAGATCTGATAAGATGTATTTTCTTGGGGATATAGGTCGCTGATTGACATATCCTTGTATTATAGGACCCAGCTGGGGTTTGCAGAAGCTTTCCGCACTCTGTTGTGACTTCTTCATGCGTTACTCTTCCGAATAGAGGCTGAGGATTCCGTGGGGAGATGATTCCCTGATTTCTGCATTCTGCTGAGGAAGAATGGTTGGTACTACAGTTGGGGAATGCTGTTGATAACTCAGCTGGGGAGAGTAATGAGAGGCAACTCAGCTGGGGATAGAGCATTTCGGATGCTGAGATTATTTGCTGATTTGCCGGCTTGCTGAGGTGTAATTTGCATGCCCCAAGATGCGCTCTGGACACCTGCAATCCTGCAAAGATAAGGAAACGCGCAAATGGTCCCGAGGTATCCTTTACTGGATTCCGTCATAAGAGTTGAGTACTTTCGAGAGTAACTATATTCCTTGCAAGCATGTGCTTTTATTTTTTTTGAGAAAGGCATCTGTACTTATGCAATTGTATTTTTAGAGATATCAGACAATTCTTTGCAAAACATAAATGTAAAAACGAAACATGACTGAAAATTTGATTTTATTAATTCATGTGCCCTGAATTGGCAAGATACAGTCAAAGAAACATATGACGTTCAAGGAGCTTCCTCTTCTGCTATGACTCGTATGACAATGACGTTCTTCTCGTCTTGCTTTCTGGAGAGAGTTGATTCTGATTGAAGCTTGATCCTTTGGAGCTTACCAAGTTGTAGATAATACAGACGAATTCAGAATGCAGTTGTTCGCTTATTCCCCTATTTTGCATGGATCGCCCTTTCGGGTTTTCAATCCATCGGGATACCCATTTTTGCCTGAGTTGTCCAATGCGGCTTTTCAACTCAGCGGGTGTACACATTTTTTTTTTATTTCCCTAATTTTTGCCCGAGTCTTTTATTCTGTTTTTGACTCGCCGGGATGCCCTATTTTTGCCTGGACTTACATTCTGTTTTTATGTCCAGCGGGTCATTTTATGCGAAGTATTTTTTAACTGCATCTGAATTCACAGGGGACGGGAAATCTTCACCATCCATGGTGCTGAGCATCAGTGCTCCACCAGAGAAGACTTTCTTTACAACGAATGGTCCTTCATAATTTGGAGTCCATTTGCCCCTGTGGTCTGTATGCGGAGGGAGGATTCTTTTCAACACAAGTTCTCCCACTTGGTACTCTCGGTGCCTGACTTTCTGATCGAAGGCTTTCTTCATTCTCTTCTGATATAACTGCCCGTGACAGATTGCAGCCAATCTTTTCTCTTCGATCAGACTCAGTTGTTCGTATCGGGCCCGAACCCATTCTGCTTCACTCAGTTTAACATCCATCAGTACCCGTAGAGAGGGTAATTCAACTTCAACCGGTAGGACTGCTTGCATACCATATACAAGCTGATACGGTGTTGCCCCAGTGGATGTTCTGATTGACGTGCGGTACCCATGCAAGGCAAATGGTAGCATTTCATGCCAGTCTTTGTAAGTGACTACCATCTTCTGCACAATCTTCTTGATGTTCTTATTTGCGGCCTCAACAGCGCCGTTCATCTTTGGCCTGTAAGGAGAAGAATTGTGATGTTGAATTTTGAAGTCCCGGCATAGCTCAGCCATCATTTTGTTGTTTAGATTGGAACCATTATCAGTAATGATTCGCTCGGGAACTCCATATCGACAGATGATATCTCTTTTCAGAAATCTAGCTACCACTTGTCTTGTAACGTTGGCATAGGAAGCTGCTTCGACCCACTTGGTGAAATAATCAATGGCGACCAGGATGAATCTGTGGCCATTCGAAGCAGTTGGCTCGATCTTACCAATCATGTCAATGCCCCACATAGCAAAGGGCCAGGGTGAAGACATTATGTTCAAAGGATTGGGAGGCACATGCACCTTATCTGCATAAATCTGGCATTTATGGCATTTTCTGGCGTAGGCACAACAGTCGGCATCCATTGTGATCCAGTAATAGCCCGATCTTAACAACTTCTTAGCCATGGCATGCCCTCCGGCATGGGTACCAAAGGATCCTTCGTGCACTTCATGCATCAACAAATCCGCTTCTGTCTTATCAACGCACCTGAGGAGTACCATATCAAAGTTCCTTTTGTACAGAGAACCATCAGTGTTCAAGAAGAAACTACCAGCAAGCCTTCTCAAAGTCTTCTTATCATTGGAAGATGCCCCAGGTGGGTATGTTTGATCCTCCAAGAAGCACTTAATGTCATGGAACCAAGGCTTATTATCTTTAACAACATCTGCTGCAAACACATATGCTGGTCTGTCAAGTCTGGACACTGAAATTTGAGGTACAAAGTTAGCAGTTTGGACTTTGATCATGGATGAAATGGTAGCAAGAGCATCTGCAAACTGGTTCTCGTCCCGAGGGATATACTCAAGCTTGACTGTTGTGAAGAAAGTCAATAACCTTCTTGTATAATCCCTGTAAGGTATCAGATGATCCTGGTGGGTGTACCATTTCCCGTTGGTTTGATTGACTACCAGAGCTGAATCTCCGAACACGGTCAATGTCTTGATCCTGAGGTCAATGGCTTCCTCAAGACCCATAATGCAAGCTTCGTATTCAGCTTCGTTGTTAGTGCAGTTGAAAGTGAGTTTTGCCGAGAAAGGCATGTGAACTCCTTTTGGTGTAATGAGTACTGCACCAACACCACGACCATTCATATTGACAGCCCCATCAAACATCATAGTCCATTCTTCTTCCGGGTCAGGCCCTTCGGTGTGAATAGGCTCTTCGCGATCTTTTGCTTTAATGAACATGATGTCTTCATCAGGGAAGTCAAATCTCATAGGCTGGTAGTCATTAATGGGTTGCTCAGCAAGATATTCAGATAGTACACTGCCCTTGATGGCTTTCTGAGATGTGTACTGTATGTCGTATTCTGTGAGAATCATCTGCCATCTTGCAACCCGCCCGGTAAGAGCTGGCTTCTCGAAAATGTACTTGACTGGATCCATTTTTGAGATTAGTAAAGTGGTGTGGGTCAACATATACTGTCTCAGTCGGCGAGCAGCCCACGCTAAAGCACAGCAAGTTTTCTCGAGCAGTGAATAACGCTGTTCACAGTCGGTAAACTTTTTGCTTAGGTAGTATATTGCATACTCTTTTCGACCAGACTCGTCATGCTGGCCCAGCACACACCCCATTGACTCTTCTAATACCGTCAAGTACATAATCAGAGGTCTTCCTTCAACTGGAGGCATAAGGACTGGAGGTTCTTGTAGATATTCCTTGATCTTGTCAAAAGCCTTCTGGCAATCTTCGTTCCACCTGACCGTTTGTTCCTTTCTTAACAGCTTGAACAAGGGTTCACAGGTCGCTGTAAGGTGAGATATGAACCGTGAAATGTAGTTCAATCGACCTAAGAACCCTCAAACTTCTTTCTCAGTTCTTGGTGCGGGCATCTCTTGAATAGCTTTGACTTTATCGGGGTCAACTTCAATCCCTTTCTCGCTTACAATAAATCCCAGCAACTTACCGGATCGCACCCCAAATGTGCACTTGTTGGGGTTCAGCTTTAGTTGATACTTCCTCAGACGCTTGAACAACTTCAGCAGATTCACCAGGTGATCTTCCTCTGTAAGGGACTTGGCGATCATATCATCCACATAACACTCGATTTCCTTATGGATCATATCGTGGAATAATGTCACCATAGCCCGTTGATATGTTGCACCAGCATTCTTCAGTCCGAATGGCATCACTTTGTAACAGAACGTGCCCCAAGGTGTGATGAATGTTGTCTTCTCCATGTCTTCAGGTGACATCTTGATCTGATTATATCCTGAAAATCCGTCCATGAAGGAGAATACCGAGAACTGAGCCGTGTTATCCACCAATACGTCAATGTGAGGTAATGGAAAATCATCTTTCGGGCTGGCTCTATTCAGATCCCGGTAGTCAACACACATTCTTACTTTTCCGTCCTTCTTAGGTACAGGTACTATGTTAGCAACCCACGGCGGGTAACTAGTTACAGCAAGGAACCCGGCGTCCCATTGCTTTTGTACCTCTTCCTTGATCTTCATAGCCATGTCTGGGCGAGTTCGGCGCAGTTTCTGTTTCACTGGTGGGCATTCTTCCCTCAAAGGCAGTTTGTGCACAACAATGTCGGTGTCCAACCCTGGCATGTCTTGATACGACCAAGCAAACACGTCCACATATTCTTGCAGCAGATCAATCAGTTGTCTCTTTACTGAGTCTTGCAGGCAGGCCCCGATTTTAACCTCTTTCACGTCTTCGTCGGTACCAAGATTAATCACTTCAACCTCCTCCTGATGAGGAGTAATAACCTTTTCCTCTTGTCTCAACAACCTGGCTAGCTCTTCAGGAAGCTCGTATTCTTCATCAACCCCTTCATCAGCTTGATTGATTGGATTGTCAAAGTCATACGATGTCATAGCCGTGCTGTTGTCGGTGCTGTCAGGAAGGCACTTTCTGCAAGGGTTAAGTTTGTTCATTTTAGTGATCGATTTTAATCTTGCTTTAGAAAAAAGTGAAATGAAGTTATCATTTTGAAAACACCGCCATTTATTTTTGTACAAAAAAGAAAAATGGAAAAACAGTGAGCAGAAAAGAAAAAAGACTCGTTTGCAAAAAGATGTCTGATATTTCATTAATTTAATCTTGTTTGCACAAAAGTACAGATGGCCCTGATTACAAAATGAGTCTTGTCATCTTGGGCAAGATGCAAGACTTTGATGCATGCTATAAAAATACAGGAAATAATAATTACTCTGCATGAGTAACTCTTATAATTTTCTGGGAAGACCAGTTCGAGATACTGCTCCCCGGGATCTTTGGACGAATCCAATTCTCCAGATTGCGCTCCTCTTCCAGCTCGTCTTCCAAACAGTTGATAGCATCAGGGGTGAGCATTCCCCCACTGACAAATCCAGGCTTCTCAGCAGCCTTTGCTTGATGTTGAGTTGGTCTGTAACCCAACCCAAACTTGTCCTTCTTCTCCTCCACAGCTAAAACCTTGCCCCAGCCTAGGGCAGTTCCTTCCTCAACAACCTTCCGGGCTTGTTGATAAGACGACATGGAGATACCAGATACAGCAGATGCTTCATTGACATTCAAGGCCTCAAAACCTTGGCTCATTGTTTCATGGATCTCCCCATCCATCTCAATGTACTTATAAGTAGCCAGATGGCTAACAAATATATCCTCTTCCCCACAGATTGTAACAACTTGGCCTTCCCACTCAAATTTTAACTTTTGGTGAAGGGTAGACGTTATTGCGCCGGCGGCGTGAATCCAGGGTCTACCCAACAAACAGCTGTAGGCGGGCTGAATGTCCATCACATAAAAGATAGTTTTAAAGGTCTGTGGGCCAATTGTCACAGGCAGCTCAATCTCTCCCAGAACCGATCTCTTCGAACCATCAAAGGCTCTTACCACCAGGTTGCTGGGTTTCAATGCCAATCCATCATATTCTAACTTCACCAGAGCCTTCTTTGGTAAGACATTCAGGGATGAACCTGTGTCTACCAGCACATGAGAAAGGACAGCTCCTTTGCATTCCATGGTGATGTGCAAGGCTTTGTTGTGGTTGCGGCCATCCGCTGTCAAATCAGTGTTGGTGAACCCTAGCCCATTGCTAGCAGTAACATTTCCAACCACGGTTTCCAACTGGTTGACAGTGATCTCTTCAGGCACGTAAGCTGCGTGCAAGACTTTAAGTAGTGCATTCCGATGGGCTTCGGAGCACATAAGCAGTGAGAGGATAGAGATCTTGGATGGCGTCTGGTGAAGCTGATCCACAATTTTATAATCACTCTTTTTGATGATTCTCATAAACTCATCAACTTCCTGATCGAATGGTGTCTTCAAGGCTTCTTTGGCAGCTTGATCTTCCTGCACCGGACTCTTTCCTTTTGCCTTAGCAGCAGCTTCTGCTTCGGAAGTGGGTCTTTGAATTGGTGGAGCAAAGAGACGTCCGCTTCGAGTGAAGCCTCCGCCTCCTCCCACATTATCTATCTGTGGTGTAGGTGTTGATGTTTCAAGAGTGATTCTTTTTCCCTCGCAGTACACGTCAGAGCCATAGTGCCAAGGGATGGCCCTATTGCTTTCATATGGTACTGGTCCAGGCACTGTGACAGTGACTGGACTGATTGCTGCTGCTGAAGGGACCGTAATTGTTTGTGGATCATAAAAGATTGTAACTGGTGCTCTGATGGGAGCAGCACCTTCTGAATGGTAGGCGGAGTTATTTTCAGGATCATAGAATATGGTGACAGTAGAGA
This sequence comes from Lathyrus aphaca, assembly GCA_963966055.1. Taxonomy (NCBI): domain Eukaryota; kingdom Viridiplantae; phylum Streptophyta; class Magnoliopsida; order Fabales; family Fabaceae; genus Lathyrus; species Lathyrus aphaca. Next base: position 94,675,220 of record OZ014524.1, read on the forward strand.
CATCTTCATGGTTGATTGTTGGAGTTGTAGGAGACATTGTTGGAAGTACGGATGTTGTTGTTGTAGGAGATTCGAAATGGAATGAAGCTGAAGTTGTAGCAGGAGAAATTGTTGAAAACTGATCATTTGAGAAGACAGATGAAGTACTTGTTGATGTTGCAGAAGAATTGTCAGGAACAATGGTTGCTGCAGTTGTAGGAGGTTCTGAAACCGTTGCTGATGAGACTGCTGGATTTGTTGGAAATGATGTAGTGATCTGGAGTTGGCCACTCTGAATAAGACCATCTATGCCGTTCCTCAAATTATCGCACCCATTTACCGAGATATTGCAGTAAGCACAACCCAATTCACACCCTGGAAACATCTGACATTCCAAGAGCTGAGCCTTGATTTCTACCAATGGTGTCCTGATCTGTCCCACACTGGTTATTAAATAAGACGGTTTGTCTTCTTCAATAGCGTTAATTCGGGGACCACCATGATTTGGCATGGGGTTCTTATTGACATTGGGCGGCGGTGCAAAATTCAGAGCCTTGGAGTCTACCAAGTCTTGTACCTTCATATGCAGAGCCCTGCATTTTTCTGTACTGTGGCCAGGTGCGTTTGAATGAAAAGCACACCTAGCATTGGAGTCATAGTTCCTTGGTAGACTGTTGGGATCCGGAGGTGCCAACGTTCTTAGCTCAACCAGGTTGAGTTTCAGAAGTTGTGGCAGCAAAGTAGCATATGGCATGGGGATCAGGTCGATCACTCTGTTAGCTTGAGATGGCCTTTGCTGAAATGGCCTTTGTTGACTGTTGTTGTTGGTGTTGTTGTTGTAATTTCTCGGAGGGTACTGGTTTTGCTGATGGTACTGAGGTTGCTGCTGATAGTTCTGATGCGGAGGTTGATAGACTGGTAGAGGATGAGCTGGAGCAGGAATGGTGACTGCTGCTATTGACCTTTGAACATATTGGGGCCTACCCCTGTTGGTGTGGATGGCATTAGTCTCGCCAGTTCTTCTTGGGCCTGCAAAAGGCTTTCTTGTACTACTGGACGAGCTTGCACCGTTGTCTGAGATCTTTCCCATTTTTAACAAGCTTTCAATTCTTTCCCCGGCTATGACAACATCTGCAAAGCTAGTGGAAGAGAAAGCAGCCAGCCTGTCGATATAAGTTCCCTGAAGGGTATTCATGAACATGTCCGCCATTTCCCTTTCAGACATAGGTGGCTGAACAGCAGCAGCCAATTGCCTCCATCTCTGGGCATATTCTCGGAAACTTTCCCTTGACGACTGTGACATGCCCATTAGGAGAGTCCTGTTGGGTGCCATATCTAAATTATACTGATACTGTCTGATGAAGGCCTCTGCCAGGTCCTTCTAGCATCTAATTGTTGCCCTTGTCAAATGGGAATACCATTCCCTAGAAGCTCCAGTCAGGCTATCTTCGAAGTAGAACATCCACAATTTCTCATCCATGGTATAAGCTTTTAATCTTCCAAGAAAGGATTGCAGATGAGTTCGAGGACAGGAAGTCCCATTGTACTTTTCGAAACAAGGAGGCTTGAACTTATGGGGGATCCTGACCCCGTCTACCAAGCCCATGTCCATAACATCGAACCCCAAAGAGTTCTGAGACTCTAAGGACCTCAACTTCTCAGCCATTTCATCCAATCTCCTATCATAAGTCTCTTCCCCAGCACCCATTACTGTGAATTGGTCCTCCTGAGGATCTTCTTGAAGTACCCTCCCGGCTGTAGCAGGCCCTGGTATATTGACTGGAATGTTGGCTTCCGGATGGAGGTGTGGACCATAGACAGGGGGATTGACATGTGGCCGGACTCTTTCATTGTTACTGGTCCCAGCAGTCCCTGGATGATGATCCTCTTGATTCCTCCCTTCTACCAAAGCTCTGAGCCTCTCCTGGCTTTGAGCTAAGTTGTTCATCACTTCCATGAACTGTGTTATCTGAGTTCTCATCTCTAACCTTTCGTTGGCCATCTGGTTTCTGACCTCAGTAAGGTCCTGCTGCATCTGATCCATTTGGATGCCCGGAAGATTGTTTCTAGTTGGGTACCTGTGGGGCCTGTTGAGTGGGAACCCTCGTCGCCGAGCAATAATTCCTGAGCATCACAACAGAGTTAGCAACAACAAAAACAAAACCTACAAAACAAACAAAAGGGTTAGCATGCAATGCAGTTATGCTTATTTGTTCTCAAGGTATCCGATTCGGCCTTCAGTTTTGACCCTTCCAGACCCTTGAAGATGTTGTTGATGTTGCCTTTTGAAGGAAACTCAGATGAAGCAAACCAACACAAATATATTACAGAAGGTGAAATAATACAACTTGTTCATTTTACAACACAAGCCCCTAAAGGGGTCAAAATACATTACAAAAAGATAAAAGTACATGGAAAGCAAATAACAACAAGCAAATGGTCAAACACCAAGTCCAAACTCATCCTCCCGAACTTCCTTGAGAAGTGCTTCGGTCACAGGATCAGCCGGACGCTCCGTAAGATTCCGGATAAGGAGGTTCCGGGTAGCAACAGCTGTGGTCAACTTCTTGTTCTGACTTTGGTCTTTAGACCTCTTCACTCCAGCTTTGATTTTTAGCTCTGATATCTCCCTCTGGGCTGCTGCCAGGGCTTCTTCCATCTGTTCCATCTTGTCTTGAACTCTCTTGTCCTCCAGGGTACGAGCCTCGGTGATCCTGACCCACCGGGCTTGACTCTCCTTTAGATACAAGTCTGTCCTTGCTCTCTGGAACTGGGCTTCTTTGCAAGCATTCTTCAAAATTTGTTCACCAGCCTTAGACTTCTTAATATAATCCCCAGACTTTTCAATCTTAATCAAGTGTTCCACTCTCAACTTTTCCAATCTCTCAATCTCCCTCACACCTTCACTCCTCTCTCGGAGGGTCTTCTGCAAAGCCTGGGTTAACTTCTCATTCCTTTCCTTCAAGCTCTCAAACTCCTCCAAACCGATGGTGGCAGGGGGTGGTGTTGAAGATGACTCAGGCATGTCTTCTATGGTAAAGGGCATTCCAGAGAATTGGGCCCTAGCATAGGACCAATCATAGTATTGTGCCGATGCCACATTATTGCACTTTCCCAGGATGGTCACCCCTTTTGTCTGTATATTGTCCCAGGCCCAGGCTGCCTGCCTAACAGTTGCCAGACTAACCTTGTTCTCACAGTAGAGAGTCTCAACCAGGTCCTATGCCTTAGGAGTATGAACCAGTGCATAGCCTAATTGTCTCCTGAACAGCAGAGGGTTGTAATTAATACTCCCCTTAACTCCTATTAAGGGCACATTGGGAAAGTGCCCACAGCTGGTGATGATATCTCTGCCCTTGGTGCTTTGAGTGCACCATCTGATATCTGCTGAAGTTAGGACAGTGAGTCTCTTAGCCCAGTTGCTTTGCTGATGAGGATTTAGAAATGTATCTGTCATGGGTAGATGCCTGAGAAGCCAAGCATGGAATAATGGAGCACAACACCTCACTAACCTCCCCCTCTGCTTCTCATTCCTCTGATGTACTGAGTAATAGAGATCTCCTAACAAAGTTGGCACTGGGTTCTTCAGGATGAACAAATGGATTGCATTCTTGCTAATGAATCGAGGCTCATCTGCAAACAACACAATTCCATATACACTTAAGGCCAGCAAAGCACAAACAACTTTCCACTCTCCTAGAGAAGCCTTCAAACTAGCTTGAGAAATTAAGAAGTCCAGATGAAAACCAGGGATCCCAGCTTTAGAGGTCATATGCTGCTCAATCAAAACAGGTTCCAGGTGCAAAGCTTTGGCTACTTCTCCATTAGCAGGAAAGACCATCTCAGGGTTGAAAGGGATTCCAACCCTGATAGGCAAACCAATCAATGATGAGTATTCTTCCAAAAGAGGGCCCAACTGAAAGTCTTGAAAGGTGAAACATCTCAATGAGGGATCATAAAACTGAATGCAGGTGTGGATCAAACTTCTCTGTGATGGGTCCAGATCCATAACCAAGTCAAATATATCCCCATAATGCTCCCTGAACAAAGGTATGTGATCTGGAGTGATCAGGGTTTGAATCCTCCTGATATCAGATAAATCTGGTTGGAAGAAATGGTAAGTGATGTTGCTTTTCTTTGGAGCCATAAGTGCTGAGACTGAGTAGAATAAGTGTTGATGAAGATGCTGAGGAGTGGGCCACTGGCTGGCTAGTGCAAGCAACTGAAGTATATGGCTGACAAGCTGAAGCAAGTGCTGGTGGAGATAGGTCAATGCTGAAGATGGGGTCAAAACCAAAACCAGATGAAGATGGATACCCTGAAACACAAATAAGCAAATGTTAATATGATGCAATGATTATGTATGCAAATGATATGCAAGGGTTTGTGACTGAGCTGGATCTGATCAAAATGTCCTGATATAAGTCCATGTGTGTAAGAAATCCAGATGGAGGTCTATAAATCCAGTAACCAGGGTGGGGGACTCAAATAAAGAGCCACAAGTCCAAGGTTTAGAATCACAAGAACTGTCCAACATGGAGTATTCTTAACAAAATCAAAGTAACAAGGTATTCTGAGGTCAAGGTACCTGCAAACCTGCAAACAGCCCAACCCCCTCACAGGTGGTGATCTAGAACAAGGATCCTCAGACTTAGATCAGTTATGAGAAGTGTAAACACTTCTAACCCGGAGGTACAATGTTTACAATAACCATAACAATTCCTCCTCTAATTCACCTCAGTTTCTGAAGGTCAGTACTAAAAGGTCATCCAGACTTAGCAGGCTTCCCAGATAGCCCTAGCATTGCAGGAAATCTGCAACACAGAGTTCTCAAGAAGAAACCCATATCTGAACCGTGTTTCATATTCCCGCACCAGACCGAGATGGAATGGGAAAGAATATGATTCACTCTAGCCTAGGTGTCACTCAGGTCCCAGGTATAGGACCTTAACTCTCAATGGAATACCCACCCACCAAAGCAACAACAGATCCAGCCAGCAGTACAGTATGACAATATGATATTATATGCATAAAGCTATAAAGAAAGCAGTAAAACAACTGTACAAAATAAATACAAATACACAAACACAAATAAGCACATAACACCCCAGTAAACACAAATCAATCAAGCGCTAGGAGGAACCCACAAAAAGAACCAGAAGCCCTGATTGCAATAAAAGGTTCCCCAGCAGAGTCGCCAAGCTGTCGCTCCCGATAAATGAAGCTGGTTCAAATAAGGGTACAGACGCGAACGGTCGGCGAGAGGGACAATGAGAACACACAGCAGTGAACTCACTGGAGATGAAAAGAGTCGCCAGCTAGGCATTTTTATCCCGGAGGAAAGGCAATGCTGCATAGACCTAGAAAGATATGGATAAGACGGTTGCGAACCAGAGAGACTGAGAAAGGGGGTTGGTTACAACCTGGGAAGGTATTAGCACCCAGATTGTCCGTCGTACTCGACGGGATCCACGCTTAAAAGATTTGTGTTTTAAAGGGGTAGTGTCAGTGCAATCTGTGTATACAATAGCTGGAAAAGAATGTACAGGTGTCAGTGTAAGGAGTGCAAAGTGTATAAATGATGTGTCAGTGTAAGAACAAGAATAAGATGCTTAAGATCATGAGGCTAAAAGAATGAGGCTAGAAAAAGGGGGAATGTACAGAGACTTTTGTTCGATAACTGTTAAGTTATGCCTACGTATCCTCTCGTGCAATGAGGAAGTCAGAACACCGTAGTTCGACCCAAAGAGACTGAAAGATGAATTGACTGGTGAACTGCTTGCTTGCCTATGCTCAAGTGTATGATCTGTCTGGCACAGATGCAAACTGTCTTGCATTAGACGGAAGAAGCAAGTTCTCGTTTATGAGTGAAGATGATGAGAAAAGAATCCCGGAGGAGACGATTATTGTTTGTTTTTGTATTTTCAGTCTTTTATTGCTTTTGAGAATTTGCCATAAGTTAATGAGCTTAAGCCTAAACCAATGGATTAGTAAACTCATCACATCTTCCCTCTGATTAGGGGTAATGAGAGTACCTTAAGTGTGAAGTCAGATTCTCACACTTAGTCACCTTTGGTGTAGGATTAAGATCATTAACCTACTTGTGATTAATTAGATGTTTTTGTTGTTTTTGTTTAGTGTTAAGTAATGAGGTTAAGCCATAATCAAGGATTAAACAGACTCATTACACCATCCTAATAGAAGGATAATAGATGAGAATGTTTAAGCTGAGGAAAACTCCTCAACTTAATCCATGATTAGGGATTAAACTCATGACAAAACAAGCCTTTGATTAAGTGGATTTTATTTAATGGTATGATGATGAAGTGATTTTTAGGGTTTGTAAGACAACTTGAGGGGGACTTGTCCATTAACACTAGGGTTAGTCCTTCTTAACCATTTAAGGAAGAATTAGAACCCTAATGCAAGGCCCAAGTTACAAGTGTGATGTCTTGATGATTATTAAATGGATTGATTAAGAGATTTAAACATATTAAGGGTTTAACACTTAGGATTAAAGTTATACACTCCATCCTAATAGAAGGATGCAGGCACAAGCTTAATCACAAAGCCTTAAAGCCTTTAGGGTTTAGTCCCTGATTATGAGGTGAGAAGAGAGGACTCAAAGAGAGACACAAAGGTAAAAACTATGAGGGGAGACTAATCAAAACCCTAATTCATTGTCATGCTTGGTTGGTCCTAAGGTCTGTGAGGTTTAACAAGAACAATCTTCAAAGGAGCCACTAGGAAGCAGATGAACAAGATCAAGAGAAGCAAAGTGACTTGCTTCATTCAAGAAGTCAAGTCACTTGAAGAAAGAAAGTGGGAGGAACAAGAATGAGCAAGCTCAAACTCAAACACAAATAGAAATGCATCAATGGATGCAAGAGAGATGAAAAGAAAGGTTATGAGAAGTGAAGGCCAATTCACTTCCCAAGTTTACTTACCACCTGAAATGTTAGAAGGAAATGCAATGCAATGCAAGATGGGATGAAATGGTATGATGCTAGACCAAACCAGAAGCATGTTGATGATGCTTATGATGTTATGAGGTGCTGCAAACAGGAGGCAAGGCATGGGGATGCTCATACAAGATCATGGATGCAAATGATGCAAGTTAGGGAGCATGAACAAGCATGGAAAGTTATGAAGCATACAAGGCAAATGTCATGGCAAATAGGTGATGCAATGATCAAACATGTTTTCTATGTGTCTTAAGATGTCAAATGAATCACAAGAATGCATAAATGTCATGGCAAGTCATGTTATGCAAGAGAATGCAAGAAGGATGCAAATGAAAGCTCAAATTAAGGTTCATGGATCAAACAACAAACAAAAACCAAAAACAGAAGCAAACCCTAAGATAAAAAATGGAAAATGCCACCCAAAGAAATCCTAAACCTATACTAAACCAAGGTCCAAAGGGGAGGTCTCAACTCTTAACCAATCTCAAGTTATGATTTTTCTAAGTTATTAGGGTTTTTAGGGTTCCTAAACAAAAGAAATGCCAAACAAATTGAAAATGAGGAATCAAATCATGGTCATTTAATCCTAGAAACTACATGCTAAACACAATGCAATGCAAAAAGAATAAATGTCCAACTCTTCTCAAATAGGCAGAAATGATTTTTTGAACTTATGATCAAAATAATGCACAAAAAATGATTTAATTCAATGAAAAATTCTCAAAATGCATCAAGATCAAAAAAGAAATTTGGTTTGAAGGTTGGACAATGTTTCTAAATGTCTTAGAACATTTCATGAATTTTTTGGTGATTTTTAAATACTTAAGAGTATTTTTAATTAATTAATTTCCATTAATCAATTAAAAATAATCTTTTAAATATTTAAAAATACTTTTTTAATGATAAAAAAATAAAAAGAAAATATTTTTGTGTCATGAAAATTAATAAAACTTAAGAGAAAAAGTTTCATAATTTTTTATGACTTTTTACTATTTTAAAATAATTGTGCAATTTAAATGAAAAGAAAAATGAATTAAAATTAAATAAAAGGGAAAGTAATCAGAATGGAGGGCCAGGATGAGCTCTGAGTTTGAAATGGTTGACTGGCGCGCTAGTGGAGGGTCCAGATGGTTTCTGACTTAATTAAATTAATTATGGATTAATTAAATAAAACACGTGGATTAGGGCTAATCAGACAGATCTGGACCACACACACACGCGGGAGGTCAACTGGTCAAAGGGATCGTACGCTCCAGATTCAAACTTGAGTTAATGACATGATTAGGGCACAAATTACTTTCAGGTGGCCGGAGAAGACTTCCGGTCGTCTTCTCCGGCCAGCATCTCACCTGGAAATCTCCAAACTCCCTCAAAACGTAATAAAAATGAAATCTAAGAATTGGGAAATGTTCTCCAACCACTCACGAATCAAACCCCTCTCTCAAAACAAATTTATGCTTCCTAACTAAGCTGAATCGAAGAAAATAAAAACTAGGGCACGCAAGCTTCAGAGAGAAATTAAACTCTCGTTCCAGAACCAAATCAAAAACTAAAAACACCAGGATGCTCAGTGAATCATAAGGAACAAGTTTGTAACAAGAAAAACAATTTCTGGAAAAATAAATTTCAAGCTACCTTAGATTTGGAGCTTTCAACCTGAGGACTTTCTGGCCACCTCTCCTTGTGCAATCCACTCCTTAGGACCTCTTGATGATGTTTGAATGCCTTAGAACAATTTATGTAGGCTGGTTGATGAGCTTCGACAGTTTCTGCTTCACCTCAGTCAGAAATGGCTATGATGATTCTGGTAGTTTCAGGCCATTGTGAATGGTGGTTTATGGTCCAGATGATGTATGGAGAAGCTTTGCAAGGTTTGTTTGGATGTTTGTGAGCTAGGGAGGGAGATTCGAATGGAACTGCAGCTTGAGGTGAGAAATGGCTATGGGGTGTTCTGGTTGATTCAGGCTTGTGTTCTTGCTGGTTTCTACTCAATGATGCATGGTGAGTTGAATGGTGAAAATGGTTTGAGTGTTTCTTGGCTGGGCAGAGAGATTCGAAGGCTTATGCAGTTGGGGTGTTTTTTTGTGTATTTGATCAATGAATGTGTTTCAGCCTTGCTTAGTGTTATGTCTAGCTTGCAAATGGAAAGTATAAACAAATCTGATTGGCTGGATGATGTGACATGGCCTGCTATGATAGGTAAGTCACCTTTTGCAAAATGTCAACTTCTTTGTAAGAGAAAGTATGGGCAGCTTCTAGGCTAGTACAAGGCTGGTTCTGGTGCAGCATGGTGAGTGTGTGAAGCTAGCTTGGTTCAGCAGCCAATGCATCAAGTGGTAGAAGTGTCATGAGTGTTTTGCAAGTTGTTGCCTTTATGGTTCACATGTGACTATTCTTGCTACACAAACCATAAACATGAGGGATCCTTGGTCCAAATCTGATTTTTAGTGCTCATGGAATGTTTGCATACTGGTTTGAAGTGAATTAGAAGTCACATTGGGCTTTGGTTCATGACTTTGCAAAATTTCCATTTAAGGCATGCCTTGAAAATCAATGATTTTTGCCAACTTTGTCTTGCTATAACTTTTGATCCAAAAAGAGTTTGATCATGTTCTTGTACTTTTTGAAAAGGGAAAGATGAGATCTACAACTTTCATGACCAAAGTTTTTCCATTTGAAGCATTTTTGGATCAAGAATCAAGGCTTGAAAAATGACCTAAAATGATGCATTCATGAAAAGTCAACTATGCCCAAAAAGTCAACATTTGCAAAAACCCTAAATTCTTGATTTTTGTGAACTTCAATCTTCTTCCATGATCAAATAAAGACCATATACACTCAAAATGATGAAGATCACCCATTGGTTGGGTCATTGGGGGCCTCAGATGCCCTGATTTTGCACTGACTTGTCTGAAAAGTCAACCCTTGATCAGATGACTTCCCCATGGAATTTCTTCATGAAAATTGATATGCACACTCCCTATACCATATAGAGACCAATGGAAACAAGAATGACCAAAAAATTTGGTGTTATGGCCTCTGAAACCAAAACCCTAATTTTAGGTCAACTGTGCAGTCAAACCTGGCTCTGCATCCACCCAAACCCTAGTTCTTGTGATTCTTTTGCATTTTTGACTTGAAGAGGATGTGATATGACATAAGAACACATATGGACCCCTTTGAAGTGATTGGTAGCCTTTGGAGTGGCTCAAGAGGCTCTTGGATTGCTCAGATCACAAACCCTAGGTGCAGATGACTAGTGAATCAAAAAAATGAGATATGAGATGATATGATTGTGTTTATGCATATGAGAATGATCACAAGCCATGGTGTGAATGGGTGAGGGCAAATTTGGGGTGTTTACACTAGGTGTCACTCAGGTCCTAGGTATAGGACCTTTAACTCTCAGTAGAACCCCACCCACCAAAGCAAAAACCAGATCCAGCAAGATGACAGTATGACAGTATGATATATAAAGCTGTAAAGAAAGCGGTAAATAACTGTACATAAAGCAAAAATAAATACAAATATACAAACACAAATAGCACATAACACCCCAGTAAACACAAATCAAACAAATGCTAGGAGGAACCCACAAAAAGAACTAGAAGCCCTGGTTACAGCATAAGGGTCCCCAGCAGAGTCGCCAAGTTGTCTCTCCCACCAAAATGACACGGGGCCAAGAGGGGTACAGACGCGAACGGTCGGCGAAAGGGGAAGGAATGAATAGAGTCGCCAGCTAGGCATTTTTATCCCGGAGGAAAGGTAATGCTGCATAGACCTAGAAAGATATGGATAAGACGGTTGCGAACCAGAGAGACTGAGAAAGGGGGTTGGTTACAACCTGGGAAGGTATTAGCACCCAGATTGTCCGTCGTACTTGACGGGATCCACGCTCAAAAGATTTGTGTCTTAAAGGGGTAGTGTCAGTGTAATTTGTGTATCAAAGCTGGAAAGAATGCAAGTGTCAGTGTAAAAGAAATGTGAAGTGTAATATGTACAGTGTCAGTGTAGGAACAGGAATGAAATGCCCAAGATCATGAGGCTAAAAGAATAATGCTGGAAGGAGGGGGAATGTACAGAGACTTTTGTTCGATAACTGTTAAGTTATGCCTACGTATCCTCTCGTGCAATGAGGAAGTCAGAACACCGTAGTTCGACTCAAAGAGACTGAAAGATGAATTGACTTATGAACTGTTTGCTTGTCTATGCTCAAGTGTATGACCTGTCTGGCTCAGGTGCAAACTGTCTTGCATCAGACGGAAGAAGCAAGTTCTCGTTTGTGAGTGAAGGAGATGAGAAAAGAATCCCGTAGGAGACGATTATTGTTTGTTTTTGTGTTTTCAATCTTTTATTGCTTTTGGAAATGTGTCATAGATTAATGAGCTTAAGCCTAAACCAATGGGTTAGTAAACTCATCACATCCTCCCTCTGATTAGGGGTAATGAGAATACCTTAAGTGTAAAGTCAGCATCTCACACTTAATCACCCTGATGTATGATTAAGATCATTAACCTACTTGTGATTATTTAGATGTTTTTGGTGTTTTTGTTTAGTGTTGAGTAATGAGATTAAGCCATAATCAAAGATTTAATGGACTCATTACACCATCCTAATAGAAGGATAATAGATGAGAGCATTTAAGCTGAGGAAGATGCCTCAACTCAATCCATGATTAGGGATTAACCTCATGACAAAACAAAGCCTTTATTAAAGTGGGTTTTAGTTAATGATAAGATTAAGAAGTGATTTTTATGGTTTGTAAGACAACTTGAGGGAGACTTGTCCATTAACACTAGGGTTAGTCCTTCTTAACCAATTAAGGAAGAATTAGAACCCTAATGCAAGGCCCAAGTTACAAGTTTGATGTCTTGATGATTATTAGATGGATTGATTAAAGGATCCAAACACATTAAGGGTTTAACACTTAGGATTAAAGTTATACACTCCATCCTAATAGAAGGATGCAGGCATAAGCTCAATCACAAAGCCTTAAAGCCTTTAGGGTTTAGTCCCTGATTATGAGGTGAGAAGAGAAGACTCAAACATGACACAAAGGCAAAACTAAATGGGGGACTAATCAAACCCTAATTGTTATCATGCTTGGAGATCCTAGGGTTTATGAGGCTTGCAAAAGATCTTCAGAGAAGCCACCAGGAAAGAAATAGATGAATGGAGAAAGAAGCAAGGAGAAGCAAAACAACTTGCTTCACTTAAGAAGACAAGTTGCTTGAAAAAAGAAAGTAAGATGAACATGAATGAGCAAGCTCAATCCAATACACAAAATAAAATGCAGCAATGATGCAAGAGAGGGATGAGAAGAGATTGTGAGAAGTGAAGGCAAATTCACTTCTCAAGCAACTTACCACCTGAAATGTTCGCATAAGAAAATGAAATGTAATGCAAATGAGAAGAAATGCTATGATGAAAACCAAAACCAGAAGCAAGAGTATGATGTCAATGATGCTAAGAGATGATACAAACATGAGGCAAGTGATGAGAATGATCATACAAGCATAAGGATGCAAATGAGGCAATTTTTGTACCAAGAATGTACATGAAAAGTTATGAAATGCAATGGACATACAACATGGCAAATGAAAGATGCAATGATCAAGCATGATTCTAATATGTCCTAAGATATATTATGAATCAAAAGAATGCACAAAATGTCATGGCAAGTCAATGGATGCAAGCAAATGAAAGATAGATGCATAAGAAAGCACAAATTAGGGTTTATGATCAACACACAAAGCAAAATTCAAAACCAGAAGCAAACAACATGATAAAAATTTGAAAATGCAATCAAAGATACCCTAAACCTATACAAACTCACTGCCCAAAGGAGAGGATCCAACTCTTAACCTATTGAAAGTTATGAATTTCCTAAGATTGCTAGGGTTTTGGGGTACCTCAACAAGAAAAATGCTAAAAAAATTAAAAATGCAAGATCAATTCAAACCAATTTTACCCTACAAACTACATGCTATACAAGATGCAATGCAAAAGGAATCATTATCCAACTCTCAATGGTTAGGCAGAAAGAAATTTTTGAAGTTTGAAGCAAAATATTGCATAAAAATGAAATTAAATCCAATGAAAATGATCAAAAGGCATCAAGAACAAAAAAGAAATTTGGTTTGAGAGTGGGACAATGTTTCTAAATGTTTTTAAATGCTATGTGAATTTTTTTGGGATTTTTAAATACCTAAATGTATTTTTAATTAATTAAAAGTCTTTAATTAATTTAAAATAAAATTTAAATATTTTAAAAATACTTTTTTAATGCAAAAAATAAAATAAAAATTATTTTCAGGTTGAGAAAATTATTTAAAACAAAAATGCAAAGGGAAATATTTTTAGGATTTTTCTAACTATTTTAAAATAAATGTGCAAAACAAATGAATAAAAATGAAATAAAAATATAAATAAATGAAAGTAATTCAAAAGGAGGTTGACTGCGCGCCAGATCTTGTGGCTGAAATTCAAACTGAGCTAATTTGTTTTATGAATTAATTAAACAGGATTTTAATTAATTAATCAAAGGTTAGGGTTTTAATGACGAATCCATGCCACACGTTCACGCGGGAGTCAACAAAAGTCCTCCAAATCAAGGGTCCACATTCAAACTTTTCCCTAAACGCATTTAAAGCCCTAATGACTTTCAGGTGGCCGGAAATGACCTCCGGTCATCTTCTCCGGCCACCTCCTTCCCTGAAAATTGCTAACTCACTCCCTAGGTCACTAAAACTTGATTTCTCTGCCCAGAATCCATTCCCACACATCATATAACAAAAATCATCAAACAAAACACATTTATTTTTCGTATCAAAGCTGAATCGAATCAAAAGGTTTTTAGGTCAAAAAAATTCAGAAGCTTCATACATACTCAATACTTAACCATTTGCAAAACTAAACATATCAGCATGATCAGCACATCACATAGATTCATTTAAGAACTTAAAAATGTGTTTCTGGAAAAAAAGTTCTTGAGCTCACCTGAAATGGAGCTTTCAATCCAGGAGCTTTCTGCCTGCTTCTCTGCTTCAAAATGGCTTCAATGATCCTCCTGATGAAGCTTTGGAGCTTGGTTGAAGTTTAAAATGGGTGGTTTGGGGGTTTGATGAAGTTCTGTTCAGTGAAGGAGAGAAATCGTGTTTTGATTTCAGGGAGTTTCAGGGCAAGGTGAAGGGTCAGGGATGATCAGTGAGACATGCTGAGATGTTCTATGGAGTTTGTTTTTATGTTTGATGCTTGTGTGATGTGTTTCGAATGAAAATGCATAAGAGAGAAAAGCTTGGTGCTATGGCTTGGAGAGAGTTTCAGGCTTGTGTATGTGGTGTGTTATGTTGCATTTGGTCCACTTATCACTCTTGGATAGGTCAGAGGAGTGGTTGTGCCCTATTGTGATTGGTATGGGTCTTTATGCAAAAAGTCAAGTTTTGTGTAAGAGAGGTATGGGTCAATGGTAGGCCAAGGACAATAGGGGTGTCCTGCGCAGCAAGGAATGAGGAGAGCCATGGGATCAGTCTTGAAGCCAATTAGCAAGTGGATTAGGGCTTGTATGATGTTTTGCATTTTTGTGACCTTTTTCCCCTTTTGAAGTTTCTTGATCCATAAGTCATGAAAATAGGCAAACTTTTGGTGCATTCTGACTTTTAAGCATTGGTTTATGTTTGTGCAAGGATTAGAAGTCACTTTGAGGTCTCATTTCACCTTGGCAAGGGATTTTGCAACTTTGCCTCTTTGGTGCATAACTTGAAATTATGTGATTTTTCCCAACTTTGACAAGCCATAACTTTTGATCCAAAATGAATTAGCATGAGTTCTTGTACTTTTTGAAAAGGGAATGATCCATTCTACAACTTTCATGACCAAATATTTCTCATTTGAAGCATTTTTGAATCAAAAAGCAAGGGTTGAAAAAGTTTCCCAAAATGGCAAGTTTCCATTACAAGTCATTTTCCCAAAAAGGCAACTTTGCAAATGGCTTGAAATTCTCCAATTTTGTGAACTTCTAACATCTTCTATGATCAAATAAAGATCATACACATTCAAAGTGATGAAGAACACCCTTTGGTTGGGTCATTGGGGGCCTCAGATGCCCTGATTTTGCACTGACTTGCTCAAGAAGTCATCCCTTGATCAGATGCCTTCCCCATGGAATTTCTTCATGAAACTTTATATGCATGATCCTTATACCATATAGAGAGCAATAGAAACAAGAATGACCAAAAAATTTGGAGTTATGGCCTTTGAAACCAAAACCCTAATTCTAGGTCATCTATGCAATTAAACCTGGCTCTGCTTCCATGCCCTTCAGTTCTTGTGATTTTTTGACTTTCTTGACTTTGTGAGGATATAATATGATGCTTGAACATACATGGACCCCTTTTAAGTAATTGATGAACTTTGGAGTGGCTCAAATGGCTCAGGGATAGCTCAAATCACAAACCCTAGATGCAGATGACTTAGAAACAATGAAGTGAAACAAAAATGCAATATGGGATGCTATGATTGAACTTATGCACATGAAAAGATCACAAGCCATGGTGAATGAGTGAGGGCAAATTTGGGGTGTTTACAGAGGGCAAATTTGGGGTGTTTACACACGCCAAGAACTTGACGGTCGTCAGTATTCGCATTAGAATCTACCCCAAGTGAGGTTTTCGTATCAACAACCCATGAGAGTGGTTCCCTCGGGATCCCATACTACACAACCTCGCTAACTTATGTTTGTACTCGTAAGCCCGGGTATAGAGCCTTTTTCCTCAAGTTTCTTTTGCAAAGTATCGATCCAAATTATAGTACCAAGGAGCCACAAGATATATAAGATGGAATGCGATAAAGTGTAAACACCCTAAATTTGCCCTCACCCATTCACACCATGGCTTGTTATCATTTCATATGCATAAATCCAATCATAGCATCTCATACCACATTTTTGATTCACTGCATTGGTTCAAAGTCATCTGCATCTAGGGTTTGTGATCTGAGCAATCCAAGAGCTTCTTGAGCCACTCCAAAGGTCATCAATCACTTCAAAGGGGCCCATGTATGTTCAAGCATCATATTATATCCCCTCAAAGTCAAGAATGTCAAAAAATTACAAGAACTGAGAATGGTATGGAAGCAGAGCCAAGTTTGACTGCACAGATGACCTAGAATTAGGGTTTTGGTTTCAGAGGCCATAACTCCAAATTTTTTTGGTCATTCTTGTTTCTATTGGTCTCTATATGGTATAGGGAGAATGCATATCAATTTTCATGAAGAAATTCAGTGGGGAAGTCATTTGATCAAGAGTTGACTTTCTGAGCAAGTCAGTGTAAAATCAGGGCATCTAGGACCCCCAATGACCCAACCAAAGGGTGTTCATCATCATTTTGATTATGTATGATCTTTATTTGATCATAGAAGATGTTAGAAGTTCACAAAGTTGGAGAATTTCAAGTCATTTGCAAAGTTGACTTTTTGGGAAAGTTGACTTATGTTGAAAATTGCCATTTTGGGAAACTTTTTCAACCTTTGCTTTTTGATTCAAAAATGCTTCAAATGGAAAAACTTTGGTCATGAAAGTTGTAGAATGGATCATTCCCTTTTCAAAAAGTACAAGAACTTGACCTAATTCATTTTGGATCAAAAGTTATGGTTTGTCAAAGTTGGGAAAAATCACATAATTTCAAGTTTTCTACCAAAGAGGCAAAGTTGCAAAATCACTTGTCAAGGCAAATTGTGCTATCAAATGGACTTCTAATCTTCATACAAGCATGTACCAAGACCTAAAAGTCAGATTGCATCAAAGGATCACTCATTTTTATGACTTATGGAGCAAGAAATATCAAAGGGGGCAAACATGAACCAACTTGCAAAACCTATCACAAATTACAAACCACTTGCTGCATTGCCTCTAGACTTTTTCCATAGCATTCCTTGATTCAAGCTGAGCCAAAGCATGCCAAAAAGCAAGTTGTACCATTGCCCATACCTCAAATACAAATCAAGTTGACATTTTGGCCAAAGACCCATACCAATCACCATAGGCCACCAACAACTTTCTGACCTATCACCTTTTGATACATGGACCAAAGCCAGCATAACACACCACTCACTTCAAGCTGAAACACACACAAGCCATAGTTATCATTTTTTGCTCCAACTTGCAAAAGCATTCGAAACACTCAGCACAAGCCTCAAACACAAAAACAAACTTCACAAACAAACTCAACATGCTTCACTGATCAGAAACCACCCATCACCATAGCCTGAAACTCCCTGAATCGAAAACACGATCACCACCCTCCCTTGAACTGAACTTCTGCCATTTCACAAACCAACCATCCTCAAAGCTTTCTAAGCTTCATTTCATCATTAGAGGGTTCAAAGGAGTGGACTTGCAGCAAAGGAAAGGCCAGAAAGCTCAGGACCAGGAGATTCCATCTCAGGTAGCCATCTCAAACTTTTTTCCAGAAACTCCATTTTAAGTTCCTAAACGATTCTATGTGCTCCCCTGATCATGGGGATATGATTATTTTTGAAAATGGTTGAGAAACCAGGATGTATGATTGCTCTGAAACTTTTCTGCCCTAAATACGTTTTGCTTCGATTTGCATGATTAATGATGAAAAAATGATTTTTGTTTGGGGGTTTTGATTCAGTGTTGAATGGGGATGGATTCTGGGCAATTAGATTTCATTTTCATGAAGTTTTGAGGAAGTTAGCAATTTTCAGATGGGGGTCTGGCCGGAGAAGACGACCGGAAGTCTTCTCCGGCCACCTGAAACTCATTAGGGCTAATCTGTGTAATTAAATGAAGTTTGAATTTGGTACGTAGGATAGGCTGACTTTTGTTGACTCCCGCACTTTCCAATGGCCAGGATGCTTTCATTAAACCCTAATCCACGTCATTATCCATTTAATTAAGTTTTATGAATTAATCTGACCAGTTTGAATAAGAGCCCTTAGATCTGGCGCCAGTCTTTCCCTCCATTCCAAGTTTAAATGCTGACCTCAGGATGCGCTGACTTTCCCATTAATTCATTTTATTTTCTTTTTTATTTCATTTGTTTTCTATAATTTATTTAAAATAGCAAAACACTTTGAAAAATTCTGAAAATTTTTATCCAAGCTTTTATTAATTTTCAGAAACCAAAAACATTTTTATTTTTATTTTTTGCATTAAAATTTATTTTTAAATCATTTAAAAGTTTATTTTTAATTAATTAATGAGAATTAATTAATTAAAAATACTTTTAGGTATTTAAAAATCACAAAAAAATTCATGAAACATTTAAAATCATTTAGAAACATTGTCCAACTCTCAAACCAAATTTCTTTTTTGATCTTGATGTCTTTTGACAATTTTCCTTGGAATTAATTTCATTTCAAGGCATTATTTTGATCCAATATTCAAAAATTCATTTCTGCATGGCCTTTAAGAGTTGGACTTTGATTCTTTTTGCATTGCATTTTGTTTAGCATGTAGTTTATAAGATTAAATTGGCATGAATTGATCTTGCATTTCCTTTTTGTTTGGCATTTTTCTTGACAAGGTACCTTAAAACCCTAGCAATCTTAAGAAATTCATAACCCTCATTAGGTTAAGAGTTGAGACCCCTCCTTTGGGCAGTGAGTTTGTATAGGTTTAGGGTTCCTTTGAATGCATTTTCAATTTTTTATCATGATGTTTGCTTCTGGTTTTGATTTTTGTTTGGTGCATTGATCATAAACCCTAATTTGGGCCTCCATTTGCATCCATCCTCCATTTGCTTGCATACCATGACTTGCCATGACATTTTGTGCATTCATTTGATTCATAATACATCTTAAGACATATTAGAATCATTTTTGATCATTTCATCTTTCATTTGTCATGTTGTATGCCATTTGCATTTCATAACTTTTCATGTATGTTCATGATTCTAAGCATGCTTCTCTTGCATCCATATGTTTGTTTGAGAATTCTCATGTTTTGCCTCATGTTTGCATCATCTCTTGGCATCCTTATCCTCACATTCATGCTTCTGGTTTTGGTTTGCATCATCCCATTTCATCTCATCTTGCATTGCATTGCATTCCTTTCACTAACTTTTCAGGTGGTAAGTAACTTTGAGAAGTGAATTTGCCTTCACTTCTCACAATCTCTTTTCATCCCTCTTATGCATAATTGCTACATTTTGTCTTGTGTTTGAGATTGAGCTTGCTCATTCTTCTTCATCTTACTTTCTTTCTTCAAGTGACTTGTCTTCTTAAATGAAGCAAGTTACTTTGCTTCTCTTTGCTCCTTTCATCTGCTTCCTGGTGGTTCCTCTGAAGATCTTTCCTGCAAACTTCACAAACCTTAGGAACAACCAAGCATGACAATAATTAGGGTTTTGATTAGTCCCCCCATTTAGATTTTACCTTTGTGTCTCATTGAGTATTCTCTTCTCATCTCATAATCGAGGACTAAACGCTAAAGGCTTTAAGGCTTTGTGATTAAGTTTATGCCTGCATCCTTCTATTAGGATGGAGTGTATAACTTTAATCCTAAGTGTTAAACCCTTAATGTGTTTAAATCCTTTAATCAATCCATCTAATAATCACTAAGACATCAAGCTTGTAACTTGGGCCTTGCATTAGGGTTCTAATTCTTCCTTAATTGGTTAAGAAGGACTAACCCTAGTGTTAATGGACAAGTCCCCCTCAAGTTGTCTTACAAACCCTAAAACTCACTTCATCATCTAATCATTAACTAAAATCCACTTAATAAAGGTTTTGTTTTGTCATGAAGTTAATCCCTAATCATGGATTAAGTTGAGGAGCTTTCCTCAGCTTAAACATTCTCATCTATTATCCTTCTATTAGGATGGTGTAATAAGTCTGTATAATCCCTGATTATGGATTAATCTCATTACTTAACACTAAACAAAAACACCAAAAACATTTAAATAATCACAAGTAGGTTAATGATCTTAATCCTACACCATGGTGATTGAGTGTGAGAAACTGACTTCACACTTAAGGCATTCTCATTACCCCTAATCAGAGGGAAGATGTGATGAGTTCACTAAATCCATTGGTTTAGGCCTAAGCTCATTTTCTTATGACAAACTCTAAAAGCAATAAAAGACTAAAAATACAAAAACAAACAATAATCGTCTCCTCCGGGATTCTTTTCTCATCTAATTCACTCACAACCGAGAACTTGCTTCTTCCGCCTAATGCAAGACAGTTTGCACCTGAGCCAGACAGGTCATACACTTGAGCATAGACAAGTAAGCAATTCACAAGTCAATTTACCTTTCAGTCTCTTTGGGTCGAACTACGGTGTTCTGACTTCCTCATTGCACGAGAGGATACGTAGGCATAACTTAACAGTTATCGAACAAAAGTCTCTGTATATCCCCCCTCTTTCTAGCCTTATTCTTTAAGCCTCAATATCTTGAGAATTTCACTTTTATTCTTACACTGACACTTCCCTTATACACTTCACAGTTATTTTACACTGACACTTGCATTCTTTCCAGCTTTGATACACAGATTGCACTGACACTACCTCTTTAAAACACAAATATTTTAAGCGTGGATCCCGTTGAGTACGGCGGACAATCTGAGTGCTAATACCTTCCCAGGTTGTAACCAACCCCCTTTCTCAGTCTCTATGGTTCGCAACCGTCTTGTCCATCTTTTCTTAGGTTTATGCAGCATTACCTTTCCTCCGGGATAAAAATGCCTAGCTGGCGACTCTTGTCTTCTGAGTTCACCCTTGTGTGTACTCTATTCATTTCATTTCTCCTTTCGCCGACCGTTCGCGTCTGTACCCCATTTGACTTAGCCTCATTTGGTGTGAGCGACAGCTTGGCGACTCTGTTGGGGACCCTTATACTGTAACCAGGGCTTCTGGTTCTTTTTGTGGGTTCCTCCTAGCGCTTGTTTGATTTGTGTTTACTGGGGTGTTATGTACTATTTGTGTTTGTATATTTGTTTTATTTACTACTTTATGTACAGTTATTTATTGCTTCCTTTACAGCTTTATATACATCATACTGTCATACTGTTTTGGCTGGATCTGGTTTTGTTGCTTTGGTGGGTGGGTGTTCTATTGAGAGTTTAAGGTCCTATACCTGGGACCTGAGTGACACCTAGGCTAGAGTGATTCATGTTCTTTCCCATTCCATTTCGGTCTGGTGCGGGAATATGAAACACGGTTCAGATATGGGTTTCTTCTTGAGAACTCTGTGCTACAGATCTCCTGTAGTGCTAGGGCTATCTGGGAAGCCTGCTAAGTCTGGATGACCTTTATTATGACCTTCAGAAGCTGAGGTGAATTAGAGGAGGATCTTTTATGGTTATTGTAAACACTGTACCTCCGGGTTAGAAGTGTTTACACTTCTCATAACTGATCCAAGTCTGAGGATCCTTGTTTTAGAACATCGCCTGTGAGGGGGTTGGGCTGTTTACAGGTTTGCAGGTACCCTTGACCTCAGCATACCCTGATACTTTGTTTTGAATAAGAATACTCCACTTTGGGACAGTTCTTGTGATTTTTAACCCTGGATATGTGGCTCTTTATTTGAGTCCCCCACCTTGGTTACTGGACTTATGAACCTCCATCTGGACTTCTTAGACATACATGGACTTATATCAAGACAAATCAGATCCAGCTTGATCACAAACCCTTGCATATCATTTGCATACATCATCATTGCATCATTTAACATGTGTTTTTTTGTTTTTCAGGGTATCCATATTACATTTGGCTTGGTTTTGACCCCTTTCATCTGCATAGGCCTTTGTTCACCAGCTATCTGCTCCAGTTATCCTTCATCAGCTACCTGCATCACC
The DNA here is from genome assembly GCA_963966055.1 of Lathyrus aphaca. Taxonomy (NCBI): domain Eukaryota; kingdom Viridiplantae; phylum Streptophyta; class Magnoliopsida; order Fabales; family Fabaceae; genus Lathyrus; species Lathyrus aphaca. The sequence goes on from OZ014524.1 coordinate 94,696,987, forward strand.
AGTATCAGCCTGTCAGTGGCCCATCTCCAGTGTTAGTCTCCATCATCAGTATCTGTCTCAGCTCTTCATCAGCAGACATGGCACCCAAGAAGAGCAACATCTCATATCATTTCTTTGAGCCTGAGCTGGCTGGCATCAGGAATGTCCAGGCCCTTATTACTCCAGACCATATACCACTATTCAGAGAACATTATGGAGGCATCCTTGATGTGGTTATGGATTTGGACCCTTCTCAGAGGAGCTTGATTCACACTTGTCTACAGTTCTATGATCCTCCTTTGAGATGCTTCACCTTCCAGAATTTTCAGTTGGGACCCTTGTTGGAAGAGTATTCATCACTGATTGGTGTACCTGTCAGGGGTGGTGTCCCCTTCAACCCTGAGATGGCCTTTCCCAGTAATGAAGAAGTGGCAAAAGCACTATATCTGGAACCCATACTGATTGAGCAGAACATGACAGCAAAGGCTGGAATCTTTGGTCTACACTTGGATTTCTTGACCTCTCAGGCTATCCTGAAGGCCTCTTTGGGAGAATGGAAGGCAGTTTGTGCATTATTAGCCCTCAACATATATGGGGTTATATTTTTTGCAGATGAGCCTAAGTTTATTAGCAAGAATGCCATTCACCTTTTCATTCTGAGGAACCCAGTACCCACCTTACTGGGAGATTTCTACCACTCTGTTCACCAAAGGAATGAAAAGCAAAGAGGAAGGTTGGTGAGATGCTGTGCTCCCCTGTTCCATACCTGGCTGCTCAAACACTTGCCCAAGACAGATGCCTTCTTGAATCCCCACCAACAGAAGAATTGGGATAGAAGACTGGTTGCTTTGACCTCAGATGACATCAGGTGGTGCACCTAGAGCACCAAGGGCAGGGACATCATTACTAGTTGTGGGCAGTTCCCCAATGTACCTCTGATAGGAGTGAAGGGTTGCATCAACTACAACCCTCTGCTATTCAAAAGACAACTGGGCTATGCATTGGTCCACCCTCCTAGAGTGCAAGACTTGGCTGAAACCCTTTATTGTGAGATTAAGCCTAATCTAGCTGTTGTCAGGCAAGCATCCTGGGCTTGGGACAACATTCAGACCAAGGGGATGGCCATTCTTGGGAGATGCAACAATGTGGCCTCAGCTCAGTATTATGAGTGGTCTCATGCCAGGGCTCAAATTTCTGGGATGCCCTTCACCATTGAGGATGCACCTGGACCATCCGCAACACCCCCTCCAGCCACTGTCAGCCTGGAAGAATTTGAGAAGCTCAAAGAGAGGAATGGGAATCTTTCTGAAGCCCTGAAGAGAACCCTCTGGGAGAGGAGTGATGGTCGTCTGGACATTGAAAGGTTAGAAAAGCTTAAGGTGGAGCATCTAGCCAGGATTGAGAAGTCAGAGGACTACATCAAGAAGTCAAGGGCAGGAGAGCAGATTTTGAAGAATGCCTGTAAAGAGGCCCAGTTCCAGAAGGCTAGGACTGATCTCTATCTGAAGGAGAGCCAAGCTAGGTGGGTCAAGATCACTGAAGCTCGCACTCAGGAGGATAAGAGAACCCAGGACAAGATTGAGCAGTTGGAGGTTAATGCAAAGGAGCAACAGGAAGCTCTGCTAGCAGCCCAGAGGGAGATCTCAGAATTGAAGCTTAGGGCTGGTGTGAAGAGGTCAAAGGACCAGGGCAGACACAAGAAGCTAACCACTGCAATTGCCACCAGGAATCTTCTTATCAGGAACCTCACAGAGCATCCAGCTGACCCTGTGACTGAAGCACTTCTGAAGGAAGTTAGGGAGGATGAGTTTGGTCTTGGTGTCTGACTTTTGCTTGTTGTTGCTTTCATTTCATGTACTTTTCTTTTGTATGTTGTATTTTGACCCCTCAGAGGGCATGTATTTTAAAGAAACAAACTATGTGTGATTAACCATTTTGTAATATATTAGTTTGTTTCATTCGAATCTCTTTCTCCCAAGCAACATCAAAAGCATCTTCCTCAAGGGTCTGAAAAGGTCAAAACCAAGTGCCAAGCCGGATACCTTGGAAACAAATAAGCTTACTGCATTGCATACTGACTTTTTGTTTTGTTTTGTAGGTTTTTGTTTTGTTTGTTACTAACTCTGTTGTGGTTCAGGAACTATTGCTCGACGACGGGTGTTCCCTCTCAACCGTCCGCACAGATATCCCACTCGCAACAACCTTCCGGGTATACAAATGGACCAAGTACAGCAGGACCTTACAGAGGTCAGGACTCAAATGGCCAATGAGAGACTGGAGATGAGAAATCAGATGACCCAGTTTATGGAGGTGATGAATGGATTGGCTCAGAGCCAAGAAAGATTAAGGGCATTGGTAGAAAGGCAGACCCAGGAGGAACTCCATCTAGGGACTGGGGGAACAAGCAACAATGAGAGGGTTCAGTCTCATGTTAACCCACCTGTGTATGGACCCCACCTTCATCCAGAGATCAACATCCCTGCTAATGTGCAAGGGAATGCCACTGCAGGCAGAGTATTACAAGAAGACCCCCAAGAGGATCAATTCACTGTGATGGGAGCTGGGGATGAAGCCTATGACAGAAGGCTAGATGAAATTGCTGAGAAATTGAGATCCCTGGAGTCTCAAAATTCCCTGGGCTTTGATGTCATGGACATGGGATTAGTGGACGGGGTAAGGATTCCCCACAAGTTTAAACCTCCGTGCTTCGAGAAGTACAACGGAACTTCCTGTCCACGAACCCACTTGCAATCCTTTCTGGGGAGGCTGAAGGCATACACCATGGATGAAAAGTTATGGATGTTTTATTTTGAAGATAGTTTAACAGGGGCTTCAAGGGAATGGTACTCTCACTTAACCAGGGCAACCATCAGATGCTGGAAGGACCTAGCTGAGGCCTTCATCAGACAGTACCAGTACAACTTGGATATGGCTCCTAACAGGACCCTCCTGATGGGAATGTCTCAATCATCCAGGGAAAGCTTCCGGGAGTATGCCCAGAGGTGGAGACAGCTTGCTGCTGCTGTCCAGCCACCCATGTCGGAAAGGGAAATGGCCGACATGTTCATGAACACCCTCCAAGGGACATACATTGACAGGCTAGCTGCCTTTTCTTCCACCAGCTTCGCTGACGTAGTCATAGCTGGAGAAAGGATTGAAAGCCTATTAAAGATGGGAAAAATTTCTGACAATGGTGCGAGCTCGTCCAGCAACCCCAGAAAACCTTTTGTAGGTCCAAGAAGAACTGGTGAGACTAATGTTATTCAGGCCAGCAGGGGCAGACCTCAATATGTTCATAGGTCAGTGGCAGCTGTCACTATTCCCGCTCCAATTCCTCAGCAACCGGCATATCAACCACATCAACAACCCCATTACCAGCAACAAACTCAGTATCCGCCTCAAAGAAACTACAACAACAACAACAGCAACAATCAACAAAGACCGTTTCAACAGAGACCATCTCAGGCCAATAGGGTGATTGATCCAATCCCTATGCCTTAAGCCGCTTTAATGCCACAGCTCCTGAAGCTCAACTTGGTTGAGTTAAGGACGTTGGCACCACCAGATCCTTCCAGTCTGCCAAGAAATTATGACGCCAACGCCAGATGTGCCTTTCACTCCAATGCACCTGGCCACAGTACAAAGAAATGTAGGGCTCTACAAATGAAGGTACAAGACTTGGTAGATTCTAAGGCTCTAAACTTTGCACCCCCGCCAAATGTTAACAAGAATCCCATGCCCAACCACGGAGGATCGAGAATTAATGCTATTGAGGTAGATAAGCCGTCTTTCTTAATAACTAGTGTTGGACAAATCCGGACACCCCTGGTAGAGATTAAAGCTCAACTCCTAGAAATCCAGATATTCCCCGGGTGTGAGCTCGGGTGCGGTTATTGCAACATTTCGGTAAATGGGTGTGATAACTTGAGAAGCGGCATAGATGGTCTTATCCAGAGTGGCCTACTTCAGATCACAACATCAACACCTTCAAATCCAGCAATCTCTCTGACAACAGTTCCTGAGTCTCCTACAACTGCAACAACAATTATTCCAAACAATTCTTCATTTTCATCAACAAATGCTTCAAATATCACTTCAACAAACCAGATATCAACCACCATCTCTTCTACAACATCAGCACCCTTTTATTCAGAATCTTCTACAAAATCAACATCCATTTATCCAGCAAGCTCTCCTACAACACCAGCAGATATCTCAGCAGTCACTATTTATTATGATCCGTCAAGTATTCCTCCGAACAACAATTTTCAACAACAAGCAGTGGCGTCTCCTGCCATATCACCGGTCACCATCTACTATGATCCACACACTATTTCAACACCCTCCTCTGCTGCAGTCAGTCCGGTTACCATCACGGTACCTGGACCAGTTCCATATGAAAGCAGTAATGCCATCCCTTGGCATTATGGCTCTGACCTTTACTGCAATGGGGAGAGAATCACTCTTGACTCTTCAACCTCTTCTCCACAGATTGATAATGTCGGGGGAGGCGGAGGCTTCACCAGAAGCGGACGCCTTTTTGCCTCGCAATCACAAAGACCTAATGCCGAAGCAGAAGCTGCTACCAAAGCAAAGGGAAAGAGTGTAATAGCTGAAGAACCCATTCTCAAAGAAACGCAGAAGACATCTTTTGAACAAGATGTAGACGAGTTTATGAGAATCATCAAGAGGAGTGATTACAAGGTGGTGGATCAGCTTCACCAAACTCCCTCAAAAATCTCCATTCTATCCCTGCTGATGTGTTCCGAAGCTCATCGGAATGCATTACTAAAAGTCTTGCACGCATCATATGTGCCGGAGGAGATCACCGTTAATCAGCTGGAGACCGTGGTAGCAAATGTCAATACCAACCATGGGTTGGGTTTCACCAATGCTGATCTAACAACTGAGGGATGTAATCACAACAAGGCTTTACACATCACTCTTGAATGCAAGGGTGCTGTTCTATCACATATACTGGTAGACACTGGGTCTTCACTCAATGTTTTACCAAAGAAAGCCTTGGTGAAGCTGGAGTATGATGGCTTGGCATTGCGTCCAAGTAATTTGGTAGTGAGAGCATTTGATGGCTCTAAGAGATCAGTGCTAGGAGAGATTGATCTGCCTGTGATGATTGGCCCACAAACGTTTAAAATTACCTTCTATGTGATGGACATTCAGCCGGCCTACAGCTGTTTGTTGGGTAGACCTTGGATCCATGCCGCTGGTGCAGTTACGTCTACCCTTCACCAGAAGTTAAAATTTGAGTGGGAGGGCCAGATCATCACCATCTGTGGTGAAGAAGATATTTTTGTTAGCCATCTGGCTACATACAAATATATTGAGATGGATGGAGAGATCCATGAAACCATGAGCCAGGGATTCGAAGCCCTGAACATTAATGAAGCATCTGCTGTACTTGGAACTTCCATGACATCTTATCAGCAAGCCAGGAAGGTTGTTGAAGAGGGGACTGCCCAAGGCTGGGGCAAGCTGTTGCCTGTCGAGAAGAAAGAGGACAGATTTGGGTTGGGTTACAAACCAACTCAGCAAGATCAACCAGAGGCTGCTAAGAAGCCCAGTTTTATCAGTGGGGGGATGCTCACCCCTGATGCAGTAAACAACTTGGAAGATGAGTCAGAAGATGAGCGCAACCTGGAGAGCTGGATACGTCCAAGGATCCCGGGGAGCCGTATCTCAAACTGGTCTTCCCAGGAAATTATAAGGGTTACTCCCGCAGAGTAATTATTATTTCCTGTATTTTTAAGCATGCATCAAGTCTTGCATCTTGCCCAAGATGTCGAGACTCATTTTTTAATCGGGCCATCTTGTAATTTTGTGCAAACAGATCAATCTATGAATATCGGACATCTTTTGCAAATGAGTCTTTTTTTTTCTTTTCCGCTCACTGTCTTTCATTTTTCTTTTTGTACAAAAATAAAATGGCAATGTTTTCCAAAATGATAAACTTCATTTCACTTTTTTCTAAAACAAGATTAAAATCAATCACTAAAATGAACAATCTAAACCCTTGCAGAGAGTGCCATTCAGACTGCACCGACATCAGCATAGCTATGGTTTCGTATGACTTTGACAATCCAATCAATCAAGCTGATGAAGGGGTTGAAGAAGATTATGAGCTTCCTGAAGAGCTAGCCAGGTTGTTAAGGCAAAAGGAGAAGGTTATCACTCCTTATCGAGAGGAGGTTGAAACGATTAATCTTGGTTCGGAAGAAGACGTGAAAGAGGTTAAGATCGGGGCCTGCCTACAAGACTCAGTGAAAGAATAGTTGATTGACATGCTTCGGGAATATGTGGATGTGTTTTCCTGGTCTTATCAGGATATGCCAGGGTTGGACACCGATATCGTCATGCACAAGCTGCCGTTAAAAGAAGACTGCCCGCCAGTAAAACAGAAGTTGCGCCGTACTCGCCCAGATATGGCAATGAAGATAAAAGAAGAGGTGCAAAAGCAGTGGGACACCGGGTTCCTTGTTGTAACTAGCTATCCACCGTGGGTTGCTAATATAGTACCTGTGCCTAAGAAAGACGGCAAAGTAAGGATGTGTGTTGACTACCGGGATCTGAATAGAGCCAGCCCGAAAGATGACTTCCCATTACCTCACATTGATGTATTGGTGGATAATACGGCTCAGTTCTCGGTATTCTCCTTCATGGACGGATTTTCAGGATACAATCAGATCAAGATGTCACCTGAAGACATGGAGAAGACAACATTCATCACACCTTGGGGCACGTTCTGTTATAAGGTGATGCCATTCGGACTGAAGAATGCAGGTGCAACATATCAACGGGCTATGGTAACATTATTCCACGATATGATCCATAAAGAAATCGAGTGTTATGTGGATGACATGATTGCCAAGTCCCTCACAGAAGAAGACCACCTGGTAAATCTGCTGAAACTATTCAAGCGTCTGAGGAAGTACCAACTGAAATTGAACCCCAACAAGTGCACATTCGGGGTACGATCTGGTAAGCTGCTGGGATTTATTGTAAGCGAGAAAGGGATTGAAGTTGACCCTGATAAAGTCAAAGCCATTCAAGAATGCCTGCACCGAAAACTGAAAAAGAAGTTCGAGGGTTTCTAGGTAGATTGAACTACATTTCGAGGTTCATATCTCACCTTACAACAACCTGTGAACCCTTGTTCAAGCTGTTAATAAAGGAACAAACGGTCAGGTGGAACGAAGACTGCCAAAGGGCTTTTGACAAGATCAAGGAGTACTTGCAAGAACCTCCAATCCTCATGCCTCCAGTTGAAGGAAGACCTCTGATAATGTACTTAACAGTATTAGAAGAGTCAATGGGGTGTGTGCTGGGCCAGCATGACGAGTATGGTCGAAAAGAGTATGCAATATACTACCTAAGCAAAAAGTTTACCGACTGTGAACAACGTTATTCACTGCTCGAGAAAACTTGCTGTGCTTTAGCGTGGGCTGCTCGCCGACTGAGACAGTATATGTTGACCCACACTACTTTATTGATATCAAAGATGGACCCAGTTAAGTACATTTTTGAGAAGCCGACACTTACCGGACGGGTTGCAAGATGGCAAATGATCCTCACAGAATATGACATTCAGTACACATCTCAGAAAGCCATCAAAGGAAGTGTATTGTCTGATTATCTTGCTGAGCAACCTATTGATGATTATCAGCCTATGAGATTTGACTTCCCTGATGAAGACATCATGTTCATAAAAGCAAAAGATCATGAAGAGCCTATTCACACTGAAGGGCCTGACCCGGAAGAAGAATGGACTATGATGTTTGATTGGGCTGTTAATATGAATGGTCGTGGTGTTGGTGCAGTACTCATTACACCTAAAGGAGTTCACATGCCTTTCTCGGAAAAGCTCACCTTTAACTGCACTAACAACGAAGCTGAATACGAAGCTTGCATTATGGGTCATGAGGAAGCCATTGGCCTCAGGATCAAAACATTGACTGTATTCGGAGATTCAGCTCTGGTAGTTAATCAAACCAACGACAAATGGTACACCCACCAGGATCATCTGGTACCTTATAGGGATTATACAAGGAGGTTGTTGACTTTCTTTACAACGGTCAAGCTTGAGTATATCCCCCGGGACGAGAATCAGTTTGCAGATGCTCTGGCTACTATTTCATCCATGATCAAAGTTCAAGCTGCCAACTTTGTGCCTCGAATTTCAGTGTCCAGACTTGACAGACCAACATATGTATTTGCAGCAGACGTTGTCAAAGATGATAAGCCTTGGTTCCATGACATTAAGTGCTTCTTGGAGGATCAAACATACCCGCCTGGGGCATTTTCCAATGATAAGAAGACTTTGAGGAGACTTGCTGGTAGTTTCTTCCTGAACACTGATGGTTCCCTGTACAAGAGAAACTTTGATATGGTACTCCTCATATGCGTTGATAGAACAGAAGCAGACTTATTGATGCACGAGGTGCACGAAGGATCTTTTGGTACCCATGCAGGAGGACATGCAATGGCTAAAAAGTTGCTAAGATCAGGATATTACTGGATCACAATGGATGCCGACTGTTGTGCCTACGCCAGAAAATGCCATAAATGCCAGATTTATGCGGATAAGGTGCACGTGCCTCCCAATCTTCTGAATGTGATGTCTTCACCCTGGCCCTTTGCTATGTGGGGCATTGACATGATTGGCAAGATTGAACCGACTGCTTCGAATGGCCACAGATTCATCTTGGTTGCCATTGACTATTTCACCAAGTGGGTCGAAGCAGCTTCCTATGCAAATGTTACAAGGCAAGTGGTAGCCCGATTTCTGAAGAGAGATATCATTTGTCGGTATGGAGTTCCCGAGCGAATCATTACTGATAATGGTTCTAACTTAAACAACAAAATGATGGCAGAGCTATGCCGGGACTTCAAGATCCAACACCACAATTCTTCTCCTTACAGGCCAAAGATGAACGGCGCTGTTGAGGCAGCTAATAAGAATATCAAGAAGATTGTGCAGAAGATGGTAGTTACCTACAAAGACTGGCATGAAATGCTACCGTTTGCCTTGCATGGGTACCGTACGTCAATCAGAACATCCATTGGGGCAACACCGTATCAGCTTGTGTATGGTATGGAGGCAGTCCTACCAGTTGAAGTTGAACTACCCTCTCTACGGGTACTAATGGATGTTAAGCTGGACGAAGCAGAATGGGTCCGATCCCGATACGAACAACTGAGTCTGATTGAAGAGAAAAGATTGGCTGCCATCTGTCATGGGCAGTTGTACCAGAAAAGAATGAAGAAAGCCTTCGATCAGAAAGTCAGGCTCCGAGAGTACCAAGTAGGAGATCTTGTGCTGAAAAGAATCCTCCCTCCTCATACAGACCACAGGGGAAAATGGACTCCGAACTATGAGGGACCATTCGTAGTAAAGAAAGTTTTTTCCGGTGGAGCACTCATGCTCAGCACTATGGATGGTGAAGACTTCCCGTCCCCTGTAAATTCAGATGCAGTTAAAAAATACTTCGCATGAAAATGACCCGCTGGACATAAAACAGAATGTAAGTCCAGGCAAAAATAGGGCATCCCGGCGAGTCAAAAACAGAATAAAAGACTCGGGCAAAAATAAGGGAGAATAAACAAAAAAATGTACACCCGCTGAGTTGAAAAGCCACAATGGACAACTCAGGCAAAAATGGGTATCCCGATGGATTGAAAACCCGAAAGGGCAATCCATGCAAAACAAGGGAATAAGCGAACAACTGCATTCTGAATTCGTCTGTATCACTTACAACTTGGTGAGCTTCGAAAGGATCAAGTTTCTTTCAGAATCAGCCTTCTTCAGAAAGCGAGACGAGAAGAACGTCAAATGTCATACGGGTCATAGGAAAGGGAAGCTCCTTGAAGCGTCATCAACATTGCCAACATCTTTTTGTTTCTCAATTTGTAACAATTCCCTCATTTCAGGGGATTTGTTTCTATGACTGTATTTTTCCAATTCAGGGCACATGAATTAATGAAATCAGATTTTCAGTCACATTTCGTCTCGTACATTTTATTTTCATTTGCAAGAATGTCCGATGTCTCTAAAATACTGATTGCATAAATACAGATGCTTTTCTTCTGAAATACGCGCTTACAGGAAATATGCTTACTCCCAGGAGTGACTAGACTCCTACGATGGAATCCGGTAAGGGATACCTCGGGATTACTTGTGCGTTTCTCTGTCTTTGCAGGATTGCAGGTATCCAAAACACAACATGGGGCATGAAAGCTTCACCCCTAGCAAGCTGGAAAATCAACACTCACTCAGTCTTAGCACCCAAAGTGCTTTCTCCCCAGCTGAGTTGCCACTTGCTATTTCTCCCCAGCCGAGATGCCAATCTTTCTTCCTCCTCAGCCAAGTACAGAAGCCAGGGAACCATCTCCCCACAAAGCTTCAGCCTCTATCCAAAAGGGCAACGCATGGAGGAATCACAACAGAGTGAAGAAAGCTTCTACAAACCCCAGTTGGGTCCCTTATTACCAAGATGGGTCTATCAATGACCTATTCCCCAAGTAAAGTCATACATGACTGATCCACCAATGACCTCATCCCCAGCTGGGATGTCTACTTCAAGTAGATCGACCAGAGATATTCGTGGCAACGGGATTCGAATCCCGAATCGTTACCTTTTGCATAAACATAGCATTCGCATCATATTCACCCCACAAAGCGTAGCATTCCGTCTAATACGGAGCATTACGGCAAAAATCAAACATATTGCATAATCATAAGCCATGTTCTGAATCAAACACTTGTGAATATTGACAATTCATCAACAATATACAGAATGCTCCCCAGATTCCCCAGCGGAGAGTTAAAGCTAAAGCAGTTGCCTTACACTCACAAACATCAGTACATACTCCTTGTGGCACCCGTCCGTGTCATATCCCCAGCAGAAAGCCGAAGCGTCCCCTTTGCACTCACAGATACATATGTGTATATATAACTTTCTTGACGTCTGTCCGTGTCACTTTCCCCAGCATAGTTACCTAAACACTTTGTAAAGCATATACTTGTTTATAATATACCTCTTGACACTCGTCCGTGTCACTCTCCCCAGCAGGTTAAACACTCATCTATACACCACTCATACTTATTTCACTTATACAGATACTCGTTTGTATCTTGTATATATTACTTATTACTCCTCAGATTCGACACTCGTCCGTGTTCTGTGCTAACCAGTTGGTACTCGTCCGTACCATCATCTCAGAACATGCGGCAAGCGTTTGTTTCTATCTGATACTCGTCCGTATCATAGTCTTAGGGATGCTCGTCCGCATCTCTAATCCATACACGTATCAAACACTTATGTCTTCTTGAATTTAGACACTCGTTTGTGTCTACTATTCCCCAGAAGAGTCCTCTCAGATTCAACACTCATCCGTGTTCCTTGTTAACCAGTTGATACTCGTCCGTATCATCATCTCTGAACACGTGTCAGTATTTGTTTCTACCCGATACTCATCCGTATCGTAGTCTTAGGGATGCTCGTCCGCATCTTTAATCTATACACAACGTCAAAACACTTATATCTTTTATTTCTTGGATATAAACACTCGTCCGTGTTTACCATTCCCCAGTAGATCGCCCGCAAAGCAAAATTTCTTTACTATCTGACATTCGTCCTATGTCATGATAAACCCTGAGAGCAGCCGTACCCTGCTAGGTGATCGTCCTTCACCTCTTGATGATCGTCCTTCATCATGCTTATCCGATGTCCGTCCCCATAGTTGACCTTTTCTATCCGACATTCGTTCCATGTCGTGATATTTAGCAGCCGTCCCCTGCTAGGTGATCGTCCTTCACCTTTTGATGATCGTCCTTCATCATTTTTTATCCGATGGCCGTCCCCATCGTTGATCCTTGTTATCTGACATTCGTCCTATGTCATGATAAACCTTGAGAGCAGCCGTCCCCTGCTAGGTGATCGTCCTTCACCTCTTGATGATCGTCCCTCATCATGCTCGTCCGATGGCCGTCCCCATCGTCGACCTTTTTATCCGGCATTCGTCCTATGTCGCGATACTTTCGGCAGCCGTACCCTGCCAGGTGATCGTCCTTCACCTTAGATGACCATCCCTCATCTTATCCCTTTCAGAGCAGCCGTCCCCTGCTAGGTGATCGTCCTTCACCTTTGATGACCGTCCCTCATCATTATTTCATTTATTCTTTAACCCGATGGCCGTCCCCGTCGTGGTCCCTTTTCCTTTTCCTGATGATCGTCCTTCATCAATTTAACCCGGTGGTCGTCCCCATCGTTGGTTGCATTACTTTATGAACCTGATGACCGTACCTCATCATGTGCTTTTTACATACTCCCCAGAGAATCTTACAGCTTTACTTGATGGCCGTCCCCACTACAATCTCTCACATCCCCAGCATGTCGGCCGTCCCCGTCATTGCTCTTTCCCCAGCAGTCGCCCTCTGCTCGGCGGTCGTCCTCCGTCGCCCTCACTTTATATATACACTTTATTTTCCTTTTTACAATCTATATCTCTTTTCTTCTTCACCCAGTGAGTGCAAATTTTGGACTGTCTTTGGTATTCAACCACAAGTTATCTTGTTTGCCTGTTAAGCCGTCGCTTACATCCCACACAGCTAACTCATGTTTGAATAGGGGCAGCTATAAACACCCCAAATTTGCCCTCACCCATTCACACCATGGCTTGTGATCATTTCATATGCATAAATCCAATCATAGCATCTCATACCACATTTTTGATTCACTGCATTGGTTCAAAGTCATCTGCATCTAGGGTTTGTGATCTGAGCAATCCAAGAGCTTCTTGAGCCACTCCAAAGGTCATCAATCACTTCAAAGGGGCCCATGTATGTTCAAGCATCATATTATATCCCCTCAAAGTCAAGAATGTCAAAAAATGACAAGAACTGAGAATGGTATGGAAGCAGAGCCAAGTTTGACTGCACAGATGACCTAGAATTAGGGTTTTGGTTTCAGAGGCCATAACTCCAAATTTTTTTGGTCATTCTTGTTTCTATTGGTCTCTATATGGTATAGGGAGAATGCATATCAATTTTCATGAAGAAATTCAGTGGGGAAGTCATTTGATCAAGAGTTGACTTTCTGAGCAAGTCAGTGTAAAATCAGGGCATCTAGGACCCCCAATGACCCAACCAAAGGGTGTTCATCATCATTTTGATTATGTATGATATTTATTTGATCATAGAAGATTTTAGAAGTTCACAAAGTTGTAGAATTTCAAGTCATTTGCAAAGTTGACTTTTTGGGAAAGTTGACTTATGTTGAAAATTGCCATTTTGGGAAACTTTTTCAACCTTTGCTTTTTGATTCAAAAATGCTTCAAATGGAAAAAATTTGGTCATGAAAGTTGTAGAATGGATCATTCCCTTTTCAAAAAGTACAAGAACTTGACCTAATTCATTTTGGATCAAAAGTTATGGTTTGTCAAAGTTGGGAAAAATCACATAATTTCAAGTTTTCTACCAAAGAGGCAAAGTTGCAAAATCACTTGTCAAGGCAAATTGTGCTATCAAATGGACTTCTAATCTTCATACAAGCATGTACCAAGACCTAAAAGTCAGATTGCATCAAAGGATCACTCATTTTTATGACTTATGGAGCAAGAAATATCAAAGGGGGCAAACATGAACCAACTTGCAAAACCTATCACAAATTACAAACCACTTGCTGCATTGCCTCTAGACTTTTTCCATAGCATTCCTTGATTCAAGCTGAGCCAAAGCATGCCAAAAAGCAAGTTGTACCATTGCCCATACCTCAAGTACAAATCAAGTTGACATTTTGGCCAAAGACCCATACCAATCACCATAGGCCACCAACAACTTTCTGACCTATCACCTTTTGATACATGGACCAAAGCCAGCATAACACACCACTCACTTCAAGCTGAAACACACACAAGCCATAGTTATCATTTTTTGCTCCAACTTGCAAAAGCATTCGAAACACTCAGCACAAGCCTCAGACACAAAAACAAACTTCACAAACAAACTCAACATGCTTCACTGATCAGAAACCACCCATCACCATAGCCTGAAACTCCCTGAATCGAAAACACGATCACCACCCTCCCTTGAACAGAACTTCTGCCATTTCACAAACCAACCATCCTCAAAGCTTTCTAAGCTTCATTTCATCATCAGAGGGTTCAAAGGAGTGGACTTGCAGCAAAGGAAAGGCCAGAAAGCTCAGGACCAGGAGATTCCATCTCAGGTAGCCATCTCAAACTTTTTTCCAGAAACTCCATTTTAAGTTCCTAAACGATTATATGTGCTCCCCTGATCATGGGGATATGATTATTTTTGAAAATTGTTGAGAAACCAGGATGTATGATTGCTCTGAAACTTTTCTGTCCTAAATACGTTTTGCTTCGATTTGCATGATTAATGATGAAAAAATTATTTTTGTTTGGGGGTTTTGATTCAGTGTTGAACGGGGATGGATTCTGGGCAATTAGATTTCATTTTCATGAAGTTTTGAGGAAGTTAGCAATTTTCAGATGGGGGTCTGGCCGGAGAAGACGACCGGAAGTCTTCTCCGGCCACCTGAAACTCATTAGGGCTAATCTGTGTAATTAAATGAAGTTTTAATTTGGTACGTAGGATAGGCTGACTTTTGTTGACTCCCGCGCGTTCCAATGGCCAGGATGCTTTCATTAAACCCTAATCCACGTCATTATCCATTTAATTAAGTTTTATGAATTAATCTGACCAGTTTGAATAAGAGCCCTTAGATCTGGCGCCAGTCTTTCCCTCCATTCCAAGTTTAAATGCTGACCTCAGGATGCGCTGACTTTCCCATTAATTCATTTTATTTTCTTTTTTATTTCATTTGTTTTCTATAATTTATTTAAAATAGCAAAACACTTTGAAAAATTCTGAAAATTTTTATCCAAGCTTTTATTAATTTTCAGAAACCAAAAACATTTTTATTTTTATTTTTTGCATTAAAATATATTTTTAAATCATTTAAAAGTTTATTTTTAATTAATTAATGAGAATTAATTAATTAAAAATACTTTTAGGTATTTAAAAATCACAAAAAAATTCATGAAACATTTAAAATCATTTAGAAATATTGTCCAACTCTCAAACCAAATTTATTTTTTGATCTTGATGTCTTTTGACAATTTTCCTTGGAATTAATTTCATTTCAAGGCATTATTTTGATCCAATATTCAAAAATGCATTTCTGCATGGCCTTTAAGAGTTGGACTTTGATTCTTTTTGCATTGCATTTTGTTTAGCATGTAGTTTATAGGATTAAATTGGCATGAATTGATCTTGCATTTCCTTTTTGTTTGGAATTTTTCTTGACAAGGTACCTTAAAACCCTAGCAATCTTAAGAAATTCATAACCCTCATTAGGTTAAGAGTTGAGACCACTCCTTTGGGCAGTGAGTTTGTATAGGTTTAGGGTTCCTTTGAATGCATTTTCAATTTTTTATCATGATGTTTGCTTCTGGTTTTGATTTTTGTTTGGTGCATTGATCATAAACCCTAATTTGGGCCTCCATTTGCATCCATCCTCCATTTGCTTGCATACCATGACTTGCCATGACATTTTGTGCATTCATTTGATTCATAATACATCTTAAGACATATTAGAATCATGTTTGATCATTGCATCTTTCATTTGTCATGTTGTATTCCATTTGCATTTCATAACTTTTCATGTATGTTCATGATTCTAAGCATGCTTCTCTTGCATCCATATGTTTGTTTGAGCATTCTCATGTCTTGCCTCATGTTTGCATAATCTCTTGGAATCCTTATCCTCACATTCATGCTTCTGGTTTTGGTTTTCATCATCCCATTTCATCTCATCTTGCATTGCATTGCATTCCTTTCACTAACTTTTCAGGTGGTAAGTAACTTTGAGAAGTGAATTTGCCTTCACTTCTCACAATCTCTTTTCATCCCTCTTATGCATCATTGCTGCATTTTGTCTTGTGTTTGAGATTGAGCTTGCTCATTCTTCTTCATCTTACTTTCTTTCTTCAAGTGGCTTGTCTTCTTAAATGAATCAAGTTACTTTGCTTCTCTTTGCTCCTTTCATCTGCTTCCTGGTGGTTCCTCTGAAGATCTTTCCTGCAAACCTCACAAACCTTAGGAACAACCAAGCATGACAATAATTAGGGTTTTGATTAGTCCCCCCATTTAGATTTTACCTTTGTGTCTCATTGAGTCTTCTCTTCTCATCTCATAATCGAGGACTAAACCCTAAAGGCTTTAAGGCTTTGTGATTAAGTTTATGCCTGCATCCTTCTATTAGGATGGAGTGTATAACTTTAATCCTAAGTGTTAAACCCTTAATGTGTTTAAATCCTTTAATCAATCCATCTAATAATCACTAAGACATCAAGCTTGTAACTTGGGCCTTGCATTAGGGTTCTAATTCTTCCTTAATTGGTTAAGAAGGACTAACCCTAGTGTTAATGGACAAGTCCCCCTCAAGTTGTCTTACAAAACCTAAAACTCACTTCATCATCTAATCATTAACTAAAATCCACTTAATAAAGGTTTTGTTTTGTCATGAAGTTAATCCCTAATCATGGATTAAGTTGAGGAGCTTTCCTCAGCTTAAACATTCTCATCTATTATCCTTCTATTAGGATGGTGTAATGAGTCTGTTTAATCCCTGATTATGGCTTAATCTCATTACTTAACACTAAAAAAAACACCAAAAACATTTAAATAATCACAAGTAGGTTAATGATCTTAATCCTACACCATGGTGATTGAGTGTGAGAAACTGACTTCACACTTAAGGCATTCTCATTACCCCTAATCAGAGGGAAGATGTGATGAGTTCACTAAATCCATTGGTTTAGGCTTAAGCTCATTTTCTTATGACAAACTCTAAAAGCAATAAAAGACTGAAAATACAAAAACAAACAATAATCGTCTCCTCCGGGATTCTTTTCTCATCTAATTCACTCACAACCGAGAACTTGCTTCTTCCGCCTAATGCAAGACAGTTTGCACCTGAGCCAGACAGGTCATACACTTGAGCATAGACAAGTAAGCAATTCACAAGTCAATTTACCTTTCAGTCTCTTTGGGTCGAACTACGGTGTTCTGACTTCCTCATTGCACGAGAGGATACGTAGGCATAACTTAACAGTTATCGAACAAAAGTCTCTGTATATTCCCCCTCTTTCTAGCCTTATTATTTAAGCCTCAATATCTTGAGCATTTCACTTTTATTCTTACACTGACACTTCCCTTATACACTTCACAGTTATTTTACACTGACACTTGCATTCTTTCCAGCTTTGATACACAGATTGCACTGAAACTACCCCTTTAAAACACAAATCTTTTAAGCGTGGATCCCGTCGAGTACGGCGGACAATCTGGGTTCTAATACCTTCCCAGGTTGTAACCAACCCCCTTTCTCAGTCTCTCTGGTTCGAAACCGTCTTGTCCATCTTTTCTTAGGTTTATGCAGCATTACCTTTCCTCCGGGATAAAAATGCCTAGCTGGCGACTCTTGTCTTCTGAGTTCACCCTTGTGTGTACTCTATTCATTTCATTTCTCCTTTCGCCGACCGTTCGCGTCTGTACCCCATTTGACTTAGCCTCATTTGGTGGGAGCGACATAAAGGAAAAAATAAACAAGCAAGGCATAAAAGCAAACATCCAAACAAACATGGAAACCTAGACTAAGCTTGACTCGCATAGGGGTGAACCAATCCCCAGCTGAGTCTCCAGCTGTCGCACCCAGAAAAATACGACCTTACGCAATCTGAAAGAGAATAGCCGCATGCTGGATAGACTGAAGAGTCGCCACCTAATTCTATTTATTCCCGAAGAGGGAAAGGGAAGATATAGATACAACCTGGGAAAAGAGAGATAATGACAAAGGTCTCACAACCATTGCCTGGGTTCGGAAGTCGGTTATGCAGGGGAAAGGTATTAGCACCCCCTACATCCATCGTACTCGATGGGAACCATCTAAGTTGTCATGCATGAAAGGATGCCTATGCTTAACGAGTTACTTGCTAGAGGGAAATGAGTTTAAATTATAAGTTAGATTGATCCTAGGTGCTCGGCAAGGATTGAGATCCTCGTGCCCACGTATTCCCTTGTGCAATAGGAAAGCCAGAGCTTCGTAGTTCGGCCTACTACGGTTGATGGGTTGTTGATTTTATTACCTTTCTTCGATGAAAGGGTTTAGGAGTCAAATTGCACTAAAGACTATGGATAGTTTATTCTGTCCAACAAGACGAGCGTCTTGCGTCGAAATAATCGGAGCGAGTAACGAGAGCTCGTTATCCTCCTTTCTACCGCTTAAGACTCGTGATGTACAATTTCTTCTCATATTATTAATGTGTTTTATTAACCTACGACTGCTTGACGTTGGATCAAGGGTTTGGATCTAATCGAAACATTTTGGTTTTTTTGAGTTTAGAGGGTGAATGTGAATGGAGGTTTATTTTGTAGTTTATTAGTGAGGCACAATGCGCTCGGCTCGCAAGGTTAGGTGGATCCTAATAAACGAAACGATAACTGAAAAATAAAGTGCAAGTGTGCAAGTGCAACTGCTTGGCGTTGGACCAAGGGTTCGCGAACGAAATAACGATCGATAAAATGCGGAAAATAAAATGCATACAAAAAAATGGGGGAGGGATACAAAATAAATTACAAGGGATTGCGAGAAATAAAAGGTATCATTGTAGTTTTCCCGAGAGGAAGCGTGTGTGCAGTGTTTTTGAACTGTTCGGAGGCGTTCGGCCTTTTTATTTGGAGACAACTATTCGGAGGCGTTGGACCTTTTCGGATGCGTCAAGGTGTGGTTTGTTAACTGCCTTAGAGCCGGTTCAAAGCTTAGAACCGTTCTATGAGGAGTCGAGCGATATTTTTGAAATGCGGAAATAAATAAATAAATTGAATTCAAAGCGGATGGTCTCATCATTAATCGAGATGTCGAGTCGGCTCGCGACGAATCTCAAGATTAATTTTATGTTCATCGACCATAAAAAAAATAGTAAATAAATAAATGAACTAAATTAATTAAAATAAAATATATAAATAATTAATTAAATTGAATTAATGTAAACGGAATAATAAGAATAAAATAAATGGAATCGATAAATAAAAAAAACTAAGTAGATAGGCCTCATATTGACCGGATTTCCGATTTAACGAAATCG
Organism: Lathyrus aphaca; assembly: GCA_963966055.1. NCBI lineage: Eukaryota > Viridiplantae > Streptophyta > Magnoliopsida > Fabales > Fabaceae > Lathyrus > Lathyrus aphaca. The sequence continues at coordinate 94,716,154 of OZ014524.1, forward strand.
AAAAAATCCGGCCTTTTGTTATATCATTGGCCCAAAAAATTAAAATACACCAAATTACTCACTAAAATAATTTTAGGACCTTTTCTAAATATTAACAAAATAGAAAAAACACTAATAGAAGTAGGAAGAAGATTAACATAATAAAATCAGCAATATCATAAATATTAAAATCTTAACCAATAAAAAGTAAAAAAGAAATAAGAATAAAAGCAAGGAAAAAAAAGGTGGCATAAAGCTCAAGAGGTGGATATGGACTAGTTGGGTCTGTGTGTGCGATTTAAAAACAACATGACTTTAGCATCTGAGGCAAATCACAAAGATATAGAATTTTATAAAATCAATAAAAAACAAATCATAAAATAAATTAAAAAAAGGTTGGAAACAAGATTTAAGTAAACTAGGTATTGTTATCACGGTTAAGAAAAAAATGAAGGAGGTACAAGAGACCCACCCTCAAATTGGTTCTCAGCGGCGACGGTCACTCACTCAACCTCTCAATCGATCTTTCCTCTCTCAATCGCACGGTCAAACGGCGGTCGTTTCTCTCTCTCTCTCTCCCTCTCGCAGGTTCGTCTCTCAACGATTCGCCGTGGTTTTCGTGTTTGATGGTTGTCGGCGGTTTTGGTGAGTTCACGGTTGATTTCAGTGTATATGGTGGTTTCACGCGGTGGTTTTCATTTTGAATCGCAAACCCTCACTGTTCTCACTCTCACTCATTCTGCGGCGGTTGTGGTGTATTGACGAAAAGTTCATGGCGGTTCATAGTGGTTTAACGATGGGTTGGTTCAAGGTTTGTTTTTTGTTGTTCGGTTCTCTCATTCTTCACTCGCGGTTTTTAATTTCAGGTTTTTATGGTTTTTTTGATGGTGGGTGGTTTATCAGTGTATGGTTTGTTGAATGGGGTGAAGGTTTATTGATGTGCTTATTTTTCTGCAGTAGAATGGAAGAGTTATTTAGGTTGTTTTGAAATTGTTTATGAAGGATCTTATGTGGTATGAAGAAACAATATTATTGAAGAGCTGTTATTGAAGAAAGGGTTTGGATTGGTGTTTAACGATTATTGATGAAAATAGTGAGTTTATGCAAAATATTTTTGTTTGAAGCTTGGTTTGGGATGAATTTCAGCAGGTTTGATAAGGTTTACCAAGCCCCATTTTACTGTGAATGATGGTGTTATTTATAATAGAATTGAAATGGTATAAAGGAGAAACTTGAGACCAATTTTTTTTGGATAAGGATCGAAAAATTGGTGAGTTGTGATTTTCTGTTATTGTTGTGTTGGTTATTGAAGATTTGGAGAGTGAGGCTGTAACATATATGTTGCTGTGCGCGTGTTTTGGAAATTCTCTTTTGCTGGGAATGTGCTTTGTACGATTTCTCAAAGTGGGAGAGTGGGGTATTTGTCTTGCTTGTTGAGTGGGGCTAGCTTTTAATTGTTAATAAGTGGCTGAAGGAAAAAAAAAGCAATGAATAATTTTTGTGTGCTGATGATAAACATTGGTTTTTTGTGTGTGTTTGATTTTGAAAAGTATAATAATAGTAATAATAATAATAATAAAAGATATATAATAATAATACTAATAAATACAATAGAATATAATAAAGACAAAAATAATAAAAATAATAATAATAAAAATGAAAAAAGAGTAATAAAAAAATAATAAAGGTAATAAAAATAATAATAAAGATAATAAAATAATAATAATAATAATAATAGTGATAAAGACTAATGATAAAAATAATAACAAAAATATGGATAGCAAAAAGAAATAAAAATTGATATATATTTTTTAATACAAAAGTGGAAAAATAAATTGATTGGTGTTTTTTTTATAGAATTTTATTATGAAATGATTAATGAAAAATAAAGGTGAAAATAGAATGAAAGACCTCCACACCGCACATTGACAAATTCAAATAAACCATGAACTCTGCACAAACCCTGTACTTGGAAAGAAAGAAGAAACGATATATTTTTGGATTTTTCGAAAATTTCTTAGACAATAAAATTAAATGGTGTGGGTAGGACAAATTTGGGGTATGACACTAACAAAACTTAATTTTGTTTTGTAGGTATGTTTGAAGACACCATCCAATCAATGGTATCTTGATAGCGGATGCTCAAAACATATGACGTGCGATATCAACAAATTTTCACATCTATCATTAAAGGCCAAAGGATATGTAACATACGGGGATGACAATAAAGGAAAGATCCTTGGAGTAGGAACCGTTGGAGCACCACCTTTTACAATCATCGAATATGTCATTTACGTTGAAGGCCTAAGACATAACCTACTTAACATAAGTCAATTGTGTGACAAAGGGTTCCAAATCAACTTTACAAAGGACGAATGCCTAATCGAACATGAAGTCTCACATGATGTCTTGATAAAAGGTAAAAGAATTAATAATATTTTTATGATTTCTTTTGATAACTCTTCCTTGAAGGTAAAATGCTTATTGGCGAACAACAAGGAGGCTTGGCTATGGCATAAAAGATTCGCTCATATTCACATGGAGCATTTGAACAATTTGATAAAGCATGACCTAGTTGTTGGTCTTCCAAAGATAAAGTTCATCAAGGATAAGTTATGTGACGCATGTCAAAAGGGGAAGCAAACTAAGACATCTTTCAAATCCAAGAAAGCGGTGTCCACATCTAGGCCACTACAATTGTTGCATACAGATCTTTTTAGTCCATCAAGAACGAAAAGCTTCGGTATATCAAGGTATATCAAAAGGTATATCAATCTTAAGGTATATCAAAACTCATCTTTGAATTGATATACAAGTGTTCAATAATCATAATTTATGTTAGCATGATGCATATAATCATTGGTATAATTTTCCAAACTAGTTTAACACTTTAAAACGAAATTTTTCTGGTTTTATAATAGTGTTAACCGGTTAATCATATGGGTTAACCGGTTAACGGCCCCAATTTTCAAATCCTGGAGTTAACGTTTTAAAGTGTTAACCGGTTAACCCATTTGGTTAACCGGTTAACACTGTACATTTTTGTCAAATTTGGCCACTTTTCATGAAAAATATTTTTAAATATTCATACCTTTTCATTACTTTTCATGAATAAATAGTACCTCTTTGAATAGGTGTTTTAAAACTTTTATATTCTGAAAATTTCAAAATACAAAACACCTCCTACAATTTTTATAAAACTCATATTCAATCACTCTCACATAATTCAAATTTGTATAAAAGTGTTCATATTTGTTCATCTCATTTCATTTTAAATTTGAACACTTATAAAGAATTCTTGAGTGAATTTTGATTCAAGGAAAATATCAATCAAAGAAGATTGATATCATACTTTCATCATTCTATCAAATTATATCAAGAGATTTTCTCTATTGTTGACTTGTGATCCAGGATTGTTGGACACAAGGGTTGGTGTTGTTAAGAAGATTGTTCTTTAACACATTATTTGTATAGTTGTTAGAAAGTAGGCTTCACCAGGTTTTGGTGTGATAGGATATACAATTCTAAAACTATAATAAAATCTCCTACGAGTCATAAGGGGACTGGAGTACTCTCGATCTGTGAGGGGAACCAATATAAATCCTGGTGTCTTTTAGTTTTCTGCTTTACTGCTTTTATAACTTAGAACCTTAGACAAGAAAATTTCAACCTCCGATAAAATTATCTAAAGACCTAATTCACCCACCTCTCTTAGGATCTTTTTGATCTTACATACATAGATGAAACAAACTAAGACTCGTCATTAGAATGACTCTACCACCATTTATCTGGAAGAGCTTATGGGATAAAGTCCCTAATCTTAAAGAGAAGATAAAAAATAAACTCTAGCTCATGTTAACAAGACACGCTCTTCTCTACCTAAGGTTTCATACCTATGTTTGGCCTTCCCACATACAGACCTCCTCCATCAAATGTTATTTCCGTTCATAGATTAAAAAAAACCTATGATGTTGGACGTGTGACTCCATGCACAAGATTGGGGATGAGGTTGAATTGTGGAGGTTTGAAAATCGTAGATTTAAAATAAAATAATTTTTGAAATCAGAGTTTGAAAATATTTTATAAAATGTTTGAATAAATATGCAACAATAATTCATAGTAAAAATATTAAGTGGAAAATAAAATAGATAAAAAGAGAGAGATGGCACTTGAGATTTATAAAAGTCCGGTCTAATGAAGTGACCTACTACTCTCCTCGATAATTGATTTTGAGAGTACCTACTATTTCTCGTGAGCTTTAATAAGTTAAGTCCATGATCCCCCCCACTACAAATAAATTTGGTCTACGGCTATCGCTCCCGACAAATGAAGCAGGGTCAGATGAAGGTACAGACGCGAACGGTCGGCGAAAGGGACAATGAGAACACACAGCCGTGAACTCACTGGAGATGAATAGAGTCGCCAGCTAGGCATTTTTATCCCGGAGGAAAGGCAATGCTGCATAGGCCGAGGAAAAGATGGATAAGACGGTTGCGAACCAGAGAGACTGAGAAAGGGGGTTGGTTACAACCTGGGAAGGTATTAGCACCCAGATTGTCCGCCGTACTCGACGGGATCCACGCTTGAAAGATTTGTGTTTTAAAGGGGTAGTGTCAGTGCAATTTGTGCATAAAATAGCTGGAAAAGATGTACAGGTGTCAGTGTAAAAGAAGTGTAAAGTATGAAAGTGTCAGTGTAAGAACAGGGTGAAATGCTCAAGATCATGAGGCTAAAGAATGAAGCTAGAAAGAGGGGGAATATACAGAGACTTTTGTTCGATAACTGTTAAGTTATGCCTACGTATCCTCTCGTGCAATGAGGAAGTCAGAACACCGTAGTTCGACCCAAAGAGACTGAAAGATGAATTGACTTGTGAACTGCTTGCTTGTCTATGCTCAAGTGTATGACCTGTCTGGCTCAGGTGCAAACTGTCTTGCATTAGACGGGAGAAGCAAGTTCTCGTTTGTGAATGAATGAGATGAGAAAAGAATCCCGGAGGAGATGATTATTGTTTGTTTTTGTGTTTTCAGTCTTTTATTGTTTTTGGATTTTGTCATATGTTAATGAGCTTAAGTCTAAACCAATGGATTTAGTAAACTCATCACATCTTCCCTCTGATTAGGGGTAATGAGAATACCTTAAGTGTGAAGTCAGATTCTCACACTTAATCACCTTTGGTATAGGATTAAGATCATTAACCTATTGTGATTATATAGATGTTTTTGGTGTCTTTGTTTAGTGTTGAGTAATGAGGTTAAGCCATAATCAAGGATTAAACAGACTCATTACACCATCCTAATAGAAGGATAATAGATGAGAATGTTTAAACTGAGGAAAGCCCCTCAACCTAACCCATGATTAGGGATTAAACTCATGACAAAACAAACCTTTAATCAAGTGGATTTTATTTAATGGTATGATGATGAAGTGAATTTTATGATTTGTAAGACAACTTGAGGGGGACTTGTCCATTAACACTAGGGTTAGTCCTTCTTAACCAATTAAGGAAGAATTAGAACCCTAATGCAAGGCCCAAGTTACAAGTGTGATGTCTTGATGATTATTATGTGAATTGATTAAGAGATTTAAACACATTAAGGGTTTAACACTTAGGATTAAAGTTATACACTCCATCCTAAGAGAAGGATGCAGGCATAAGCTTAATCACAAAGCCTTAAAACCTTTAGGGTTTAGTCCCTGATTATGAGATGAGAAGAGAAGACTCAAAAGAGACACAAAGGTAAAACTAAGAGGGGAGACTAATCAAAACCCTAATTCATTGTCATGCTTGGTTGTTCCTAAGGTTTGTGTGGTTTTCAAGAGCAATCTTCAAAGAGAACCACCAGGAAGCAGATGAACAAGATCAAGAGAAGCAAAGTGACTTGCTTCATTCAAGAAGTCAAGTCACTTGAAGAAAGAAAGTGGGAAGAACAAGAATGAGCAAGCTCAAACTCAAACACATATAGGAATGCAGCAATGGATGCAAGAGAGATGAAAAGAAAAGTTATGAGAAATGAAGGCAAATTCACTTCTCCAGTTTACTTACCACCTGAAATGTTAGAAAGAAATGCAATGCAATGCCAAATGAAATGAAATGGTATGATGCTAAACAAAACCAGAAGCATGTTGATGATGAAAATGATGTTATGAGATGCTACAAACATGAAACAAGGCATGGGGATGTTCATACAAGTTTATGAATGCAAATGATGCAAGTTAAGGAGCATGAACAAGCATGGAATGTTATGAAGCATACAAGGCAAATGACATAGCAAATATGTGATGCAAAGATCAAACATGCTTCCTATGTGTCTTAAGATGTCAAATGAATCACAAGAATGCTTGAAATGCTAAGACAAGTCATGTTATGCAAGAGAATGCAAGGGGGATGCAAATGAAAACCCAAATTAGGGTTCATGGATCAAACATCAAACAAAAACCCAAAACAGAAGCAAACCCTAAGATAAAAAAATGGAAAATGCTACCCAAAGAAACCCTAACCTATACTAAACCAAGGTTCAAAGGGGAGCTCTCAACTCTTAACCAATCTCAAGCTATTATTTTTCTAAGTTATTAGGGTTTTTTAGGGTTCTAAACAAAAGAAATGCCAAACAAATTGAAAATGCAAGATCAAATCAAGGCCATTTTATCCTAGAAACTACATGCTAAACACAAGACAAAGCAAAAAGAATCAATGTCCAAACCTTCTTAGATAGGCAGAAATGAATTTTTGAACTTAGGATCAAATAAATGCATAAAAAATGATTTAAATCAATGAAAAATTCTTAAAATGCATCAAGATCAAAAAAGAAATTTGGTTTGAAGGTTGGACAATGTTTCTAAATGTCTTAGAACATTTCATGAATTTTTTTGTAATTTTTAAATACCTAAAAGTATTTTTAATTAATTAATTCCCATTAATCAATTAAAAATAATCTTTTAAATATTTAAAAATACTTTTTTAATGATAAAAAATAAAATAAAAATATTTTTGTGTCATAAAAATTAATAAAACTTTTAGGAAAAAGTTTCATAATTTTTAGGAATTTTTAACTATTTTTAATAAATTATGCAAGTAAAAAGAAAAGAAAATGAATAAAAATTAAATAAAATAGGAAGTAATCAGGATGGAGGGCCAGGATGGGCTCTGGATTCAAATTGGTTGACTGGCGCGTGAATGGAGGGTCTGGATTCAATCTGGCCAAATTAATTTAAATACGAAATAATTAAAACTAATTAAGTGGATTAGGGCAAAATGACATGATCTGGACCATTCACTAGCGCGCGGGAAACAGCATCCAAGGGCCCAAGTTTAAAGTTCACTAATTAATGACAATTAGCCCTAATCACATTCAGGCTGCCGGAGAAGACCTCCGGTCGTCTTCTCCGGCGAGCAACTCCCCTGAAAACTTCCCAACTCACTCAAATCGTATCAAAAATGAAAACTAAGAACTGGGAAATGTTCCTTACACACTCACGAATCAAACCCCTCTCTCAAAACAAATTTATATTTCCTAAATAAGCTGAATCGAAGAGGATAAGAACTAGGGCACGCAAGCTTCAGAAGCAAATTAAATACTCATTTCAAAGCCATTTTCGAAACCAATGACATCAGGATGATCAGTGAAGCACATAGAACAAGTTTATAACATGAAAAATGATTTCTGGAAAAATAAATTTCAAGCTACCTGAGATTCGAAGCTTTCACTCTGATGACTTTCTGGCCACTTCTCCTTGTGCAATCCACTCCACTTGATCCCCAGATGATGTTTGAATGCTCAAGAAGAGTTTATGTTGGCTGGATAGTGAGTTTCGAAAGCTCCTGCTTCAACTCAGTCAGAAATGGCAATGGTGATTCTGGCACTTTCAGGTCATGGTGAGGGGTTGTTTGTGATCCTGAGGGTGAATGGAGAAGGTTTATGGTGTTTGTTGGTATGTTTGTGAGCTATGGTGAGAGTTTCGAAGGAAACTGCAAAATGAGGTGAAGAATGGCAGTGGGATGTTCTTGCTTGTTTCAGGCCAGGCTCTTGGTGGTTTTAGGTCTATGGAGTGAGGTGAGATGAATGATGAAGATGGTGTGAGTGTTTGAAGGCTGGGCAGAGAGATTCGAAGGCTTATGCAGCTTGGTGTGTTTTTGTGAATGTGTGTGTGTGAATGGTTTCAGCCTTGCTTAGTGTTATGCCTAGCTTGCAAATGGAAAGTATAAACAAATCTGATTGGCTGGATGATGTGACATGGCCTGCTATGATAGGTAAGTCACCTTTTGCAAAATGTCAACTTCTTTGTAAGAGAAAGTATGGGCAGCTTCTAGGCTAGTACAAGGCTGGTTCTGGTGCAGCATGGTGTGGTGAGAGGCTAGCTTAGTGTAGTAACCAATGCAGCAAGTTGTAGGGAGTGATCATGAAGATTTTGCAAGTTGTGACTTTTTAGTTCACATGTGATTCCTTTGTCCAACCAACCATAAAACCATGGGCATTCTTGGTTCATTCTGAATTTTATGACTTAGAGAATGTTTGCATACTGGTTTGGAGTGAATTATAAGTCACATTGGGCTTTGGTTCATGACTTTGCAAAATTTCCATTTGAAGCATGCCTTGAAAATCAATGATTTTAGCCAACTTTGCCATGCCATAACTTTTGATCCAAGAAGAGTTTGATCATGTTCTTGTACTTTTTGAAAAGGGAAAGATGAGATCTACAACTTTCATGACCAAAGTTTTTTTATTTGAAGCATTTTTGGATCAAGAATCAAGGCTTGAAAAATGACCTAAAATGAGGCATTCTTGAAAAGTCAACTATGCCCAAAAAGTCAACATTTGCAAAACTTCCAAATTCTTGATTTCTATGAACTTCAACCTTCTTCCATGATCAAATAAAGATCATATACACTCAAAATGATGAAGATCACCCATTGGTTGGGTCATTGGGGGCCTCAGATGCCCTGATTTTGCACTGACTTGTCTAGAAAGTCAACCCTTGATCAGATGACTTCCCCATGGAATTTCTTCATGAAAATTGATATGCATACTCCCTATACCATATAGAGACCAATGGAAACAAGAATGACCAAAAAATTTGGAGTTATGGCCTCTGAAACCAAAACCCTAATTTTAGGTCAACTGTGCAGTCAAACCTGGCTCTGCATCCACTCAAACCCTAGTTCTTGTGATTCTTTTGCATTTTTGACTTTGAGAAGATGTAATATGATAGATGAACACACATGGATCCCTTTGAAGTGATTGGTGGCCTTTGGAGTGGCTCAAAAAAGCTCTTGGATTGCTCAGATCACAAACCCTAGGTGCAGATGACTTTGAACCAATGCAGTGACTCAAAATTGAGATATGAGATGATATGATTGTGTTTATGCATATGAAATGATCACAAGCCATGGTGAAATGAGTGAGGGCAAATTTGGGGTGTTTACAGCTGCCCCTATTCAAACATGAGTTAGCTGTGCAGGATGTAAGCGACGGCTTAGCAGGCAAACAGGATAACTTGTGGTTGAATACCAAAGACAGTCCAAAATTTGCACTCACAAAAAGAAGAAAAGGGATATAGATTGTAAAAGAAGATAAAGTATATTGTAAAGTGGATGATAGAGCAATGACGGGGACGGCCGACATGCTGGGAAAAGTATGTGGAGTAAAGCAATGACGGGGACGACCGACATGCTGGGGGTAAAAGGTAAAGCCAAGACGGGGACGGCCGACTAGCTGGGAAAAACAAATTATGATGGGGACGGCCATCAAGATAAAGTTAGATTCTCTGGGAATTAATGAAACATGACGGGGACGGCCACCAAGTTCACAAAGGTAAAGTAACCAACGATGGGGACGGCCATCGGGCTAAAAGGAAAAGGGACCACGACGGGGACGGCCATCGGGTCAAAGAATAAATGAAATAAACAGATGATGGGGTACGGCCATCAAAGGTGAAGGACGATCACCTAGCAGGGGACGGCTGCTCTGTTGGGGATAAAAGAAATATGATGGGGACGGCCATCAAAGGTGGAGGACGACCACCTGGCAGGGTACGGCTGCCGAAAATATCAACGATGGGGACGACCATCAAGAAGTGGAGGACGACCACTCAGCAGGGTACGGCTGCTCTCAAGGTTTATCGCAACACAGGACGAGTGTCGGATAACCAAAATCAACAATGGGGACGGCCATTGGATAAGGTGATGAAGGACGATCATCAAAAGGTGGAGGACGACCACCTAGCAGGGGACGGCTGCTAAAAACAACGATGGGGACGGCCATCGGATGAGCATGATGGAGGATGACCATCAAGAAGTGGAGGACGACCACTCAGCAGGGTACGGCTGCTCTCAGGGTTTATCATAACACAGGACGAGTGTCAGATAAAAGAAAGATGCTTTGTTGGCGATCTACTGGGGATATAGTAAACACGGACGAGTGTTCACAACCAAGAAAGGAAAGTATAAGTGTTTGGTATTGTGTATAGATTAAAGATGCGGACGAGCATCCTTAGACTATGATACGGACGAGTATCATGTAGAAACAAATACTGACACGTGTTCAGAGATGATGATACGGACGAGTATCAACTGGTTAACAGAGAACACGGACGAGTGTTGAATCTGAAGGGACTCTTCTGGGGAATAGTAGACACGGACGAGTGTCTATATTCAAGAAGACATAAGTGTTTGAAACAGTGTATGGATTAAAGATGCGGACGAGCATCCTTAAGACTATGATACGGACGAGTATCATATGGAAACAAACATTAGACGCAATGTTCTGAGATGATGATACGGACGAGTACCAACTGGTTAACAAAGAACAGAGACTACTGTCGAATCTGTGGGGATATAACTGGTATATACAAGATACGGACGAGTATCTGCAAAAGTGTACCATGAGTAGTGAGCATATATAGATGAGTGTTTTAACTGCTGGGGAGAATGACACGGACGAGTGCCAAGAGAGAAAAGTGTATAATATCAACAAGTATATGGGTTGTAAAAGTGTAAGCGACTGCGCTGGGGATATGACACGGACGGGTGTCAGGAAAGTGTATATATAGGTATGTGTGGGTGCAAAGAGGATGTCTTTGGCTTTCTGCTGGTGATTTGACACGGACGGGCGTCAAGAAGTGTCTGTAATACGGGTGATATGCTATAAAGAGTGTTCAGACGACTTTTACTGGGGAGTGATGATACGGACGGGTATCAAAAGGAAATATAAACTGGTGTTTGTGAATATGAGGCCACTGCTTTTGCTGGGGACTCTGGTGAGGATTTCTGTACAATGATGATGAACGGTTATTATCCACAAGTGTCAATTCATAACATGGCTTATGATTATGCTATGCGTTTGATTTTTTGCCGTAATGCTCCGTATTAGACGGAATGCTACGCTCTGAGGGGATAGTATGATGCGAATGCTATGATTATGCAAAGATATCAAACCGGGATTCGGATCCCGTTGCTGCGAAGATCTCTGGTCGATCTGTTTGAAATGGACCTCCCAGCTGGGGATGAGATCATTGGTAGATCTGGTGAGATGTATTCATTTGGGGGGTATAGGTCACTGGTTGACATATCCTTGTAATACGGGACCCAGCTGGGGTTTGTAGAAGCTTTCTTCACTCTGTTGTGATCCTTTCCTGCGTTGCTCTTCTGGATAGAGGTCGGGACTCTGTGGGGAGATGGTCCCCTGACTCCTGTACTCAACCGAGGATGAAATGGCAACTCGGCTGGGGAATTGTGAGAGGCAACTCAGCTGGGGATAGCAACAAGAGGCAACTCAGCTGGGGATAGAGCATTTCAGATGCTGAGATTGAGTGTATGTTGATTTGGCAACTTTGCTGGGGAAGTGGGCACCTTCCAGTGCCACGTGGAAGATAGACCGAGTTGATAATGATTCGCCAACTTGCTGAGACGTAACCTGCATGCCCCAGGTTGCGTTCTGGATACCTGCAATCCTGCAAAGATAAGGAGACGCTCAAAAGGTCCCGAGGTATCCTTTACTGGATTCCGTCATAGGAGTTAAGTACTTTCGAGAGTAAGTATATTCCCTGTACGCATGTGTTTTATTATTATTACTTTTGGGAGAAAAACATCTGTATTTGTGCAATTGATTTTTTAGAGACATCAGACATCCTTTGCAAATAAAAATATACAAAACGAAACATGGCTGAAAAATCTGACTTTATTAATTCATGTGCCCTGAATCGGCAAGATACAACCAAAGAAACATATCCCCTGAAATGAGGAGATTGTTTACAAATTGAGAAACAAAGTGCTGGCAGTGTTGATGACGCTTTAAGGAGCTTCCTCTCCTGCTACGACTCGTATGACAATGACGTTCTTCTCGTCTTGCTTTCTGGAAAAAGTTGATTCTGATTGAAGCTTGATTCCGTCGGAGCTTTCCAAGTTGTAAGTGATACAGACGAATTCAGAATGCAGTTGTTCGCTTATTCCCTTATTTTGCATGGGTCGCCCTTTCGGGTTTTCAATCCATCGGGATACCCATTTTTGCCTGAGTTGTCCAATGCGGCTTTTCAACTCAGCGGGTGTACATTTTTGTTTATTTTCCCTTATTTTTGCCCGAGTCTTTTATTCTGTTTTTGACTCGCCGGGATGCCCTATTTTTGCCTGGACTTACATTCTGTTTTTGCGTCCAGCGGGTCATTTTATGCGAAGTATTTTTTAACTGCATCTGAATTCATAGGGGATGGGAAATTTTCACCATCCATGGTGCTGAGCATCAGTGCTCCACCGGAGAAAACTTTCTTTACCACAAATGGTCCTTCGTAGTTTGGAGTCCATTTGCCCCTGCGGTCTGTATGAGGAGGGAGGATTCTTTTCAACACAAGATCCCCTACTTGGTACTCTCGGTGCCTGACTTTCTGATCGAAGGCTCTCTTCATTCTTTTCTGATACAGCTGCCCATGACAGATTGCAGCCAATCTCTTCTCTTCAATCAGACTCAGTTGCTCGTATCGGGCCCGAACCCATTCTGCTTCACTCAGTTTGACATCCATCAAGACTCGCAAGGAGGGTAATTCAACTTCAACTGGTAGGACTGCTTCCATACCATACACGAGTTGATACGGTGTTGCCCCAGTGGATGTCCTGATTGACGTGCGGTACCCATGCAAGGCAAATGGTAGCATTTCATGCCAGTCTTTATAAGTGACTACCATCTTCTGCACAATCTTCTTGATATTCTTATTTGCTGCCTCAACAGCACCATTCATCTTTGGTCTGTAAGGAGAAGAATTGTGATGTTGGATCTTGAAGTCCCGGCACAGCTCTGCCATCATTTTGTTGTTGAGATTGGAACCATTATCAATAATGATTCGCTCGGGCACTCCGTATCGACAGATGATATCCCTTTTCAGAAATCTGGCTACCACTTGTCTCGTGACGTTTGCATATGAGGCTGCTTCAACCCACTTGGTGAAATAGTCAATGGCGACCAGGATGAATCTGTGGCCATTCGAAGCAGTTGGCTCGATCTTACCAATCATGTCAATGCCCCACATAGCAAAGGGCCAGGGTGAAGACATTATGTTCAAAGGATTGGGAGGCACATGCACCTTATCTGCATAAATCTGGCATTTATGGCATTTTCTGGCGTAGGCACAACAGTCGGCATCCATTGTGATCCAGTAATAGCCCGATCTTAACAACTTCTTAGCCATGGCATGCCCTCCGGCATGGGTACCAAAGGATCCTTCGTGCACTTCATGCATCAACAAATCCGCTTCTGTCTTATCAACGCACCTGAGGAGTACCATATCAAAGTTCCTTTTGTACAGAGAACCATCAGTGTTCAAGAAGAAACTACCAGCAAGCCTTCTCAAAGTCTTCTTATCATTGGAAGATGCCCCAGGTGGGTATGTTTGATCCTCCAAGAAGCACTTAATGTCATGGAACCAAGGCTTATTATCTTTAACAACATCTGCTGCGAACACATATGCTGGTCTATCAAGTCTGGACACTGAGATCTGAGGTACAAAGTTGGCAGCCTGAACTTTGATCATGGACGAAATGGTTGCCAGAGCATCTGCAAACTGATTCTCGTCCCGAGGGATATACTCAAGCTTGACTGTTGTAAAGAAAGTCAATAACCTCCTTGTATAATCCCTGTAAGGTATCAGATGATCCTGGTGTGTGTACCATTTGCCGTTGGTTTGATTGATTACCAAAGCTGAATCTCCGAATACGGTCAATGTCTTGATCCTGAGGTCAATGGCTTCCTCAAGACCCATAATGCAAGCTTCGTATTCAGCTTCGTTGTTAGTGCAGTTGAAAGTGAGTTTTGCCGAGAAAGGCATGTGAACTCCTTTAGGTGTAATGAGTACTGCACCAACACCACGACCATTCATGTTAACAGCCCCATCAAACATCATAGTCCATTCTTCCTCCGGGTCAGGCCCTTCAGTGTGAATAGGCTCTTCATGATCTTTTGCTTTTATGAACATGATGTCTTCATCAGGGAAGTCAAACCTCATAGGCTGGTAATCATCAATGGGTTGCTCAGCAAGATATTCAGACAATACACTGCCCTTGATGGCTTTCTGAGATGTGTATTGAATGTCATACTCCGTAAGAATCATTTGCCATCTTGCAACCCGTCCGGTAAGAGCTGGCTTCTCAAATATGTACTTAACTGGGTCCATTTTTGAAATCAATAAAGTAGTGTGGGTCAACATATACTGCCTCAGTCGGCGAGCAGCCCACGCTAAAGCACAACAAGTTTTCTCGAGCAGTGAATAACGTTGTTCACAGTCGGTAAACTTTTTGCTTAGGTAGTATATTGCATACTCTTTTCGACCAGACTCGTCATGCTGGCCCAACACACACCCCATTGACTCTTCTAATACTGTCAAGTACATTATTAGAGGTCTTCCTTCAACTGGAGGCATAAGGATTGGAGGTTCTTGTAAGTACTCCTTGATCTTGTCAAAAGCCTTCTGGCAGTCTTCATTCCACCTGACCGTCTGTTCCTTTCTTAACAACTTGAACAAGGGTTCGCAGGTAGCCGTAAGGTGAGAGATGAACCTCGAGATGTAATTCAATCTACCTAAGAACCCTCGAACTTCCTTCTCTGTCTTTGGTGCAGGCATCTCTTGGATGGCTTTGACTTTATCTGGGTCAACTTCAATCCCTTTCTCACTCACAATAAAGCCCAGCAGCTTACCGGATCGCACCCCGAATGTGCATTTGTTGGGGTTCAACTTCAGTTGGTACTTTCTCAGACGCTTGAACAACTTGATTAGATTCACCAGATGATCTTCTTCAGTAAGGGACTTGGCAATCATATCATCCACATAACATTCTATTTCTTTGTGGATCATATCGTGGAATAATGTTACCATAGCCCGTTGATACGTTGCACCGGCATTCTTGAGCCCGAATGGCATCACTTTGTAACAGAACGTGCCCCAAGGCGTGATGAATGTTGTCTTCTCCATGTCTTCAGGTGACATTTTAATCTGGTTGTATCCTGAAAATCCATCCATGAAGGAGAATACCGAGAACTGGGCCGTGTTATCAACCAATACATCAATGTGAGGTAGAGGGAAATCATCTTTCGGGCTGGCTCTGTTCAGATCCCGGTAGTCAACACACATTCTTACTTTTCCGTCTTTCTTAGGCACAGGTACTATGTTAGCAACCCACGGCGGATAGCTAGTTACAGCAAGGAACCCGGCGTCCCATTGCTTTTGTACCTCCTCCTTGATTTTCATAGCCATGTCGGGACGAGTTCGGCGCAGTTTCTGTTTGACCGGTGGGCATTCTTCTCTTAGAGTCAGCTTGTGCACCACAATATCGGTATCCAACCCTGGCATGTCTTGGTACGACCAAGCAAACACATCTACATACTCTTGAAGCAGGTCTATCAGTTGTCTCTTCACTGAGTCTTGCAGGCAGGCCCCGATTTTAACCTCTTTCGCGTCTTCCTCTGTACCAAGATTAATCACTTCAACCTCCTCCTGGTGAGGGGTAATAACCTTTTCCTCTTGTCTTAACAACCTGGCCAGCTCTTCAGGAAGCTCATATTCTTCTTCAACCCCTTCATCAGCTTGATTGATCGGATTGTCAAAGTCATACGATGTCATAGCCGTGCTGTTGTCAGTGCTGTCTGGGAGGCACTCTCTGCAAGGGTTAAGTTGTTCATTTTAGTGATCTGATTTTAGTCTTATTTAGAAAAGTGAAATGAAGTTGTCATTTTGAAAACACTGCCATTTATTTTTTTGTACAAAAAAGAAAAAAAGGAAAAACAGTGAACGAAAAGAAAAAGACGCGTTTGCAAAAAGATGTCTGATATTCTATTAATTGATCTTGTTTGCACAAAAAGTACAGATGGCCCGATTACAAAATGAGTCTTGTCATCTTGGGCAAGATGCAAGACTTTGATGCATGCTTATAAAATACAGGAAATAATAATTACTCTGATCGAGTAACTCTTATAATTTCCTGGGAAGACCAGTTCGAGACACTGCTCCCCGGGATCTTTGGACGAATCCAGCTTTCCAGGTTACGCTCCTCTTCCAGCTCGTCTTCCAGACAGTTGATAGCATCGGGGGTAAGCATCCCCCCACTGACAAAACCAGGCTCTCCAGCAGCCTTTGCTTGATGTTGAGTTGGTCTGTAACCCAACCCAAATTTGTCTTTCTTCTCCTCCACAGCTAAAACTTTGCCCCAGCCTAGGGCAGTTCCTTCCTCAACAACCTTCCGGGCTTGTTGGTATGATGACATGGAGACCCCAGATACAGCAGATGCTTCATTGACATTCAAAGCTTCAAACCCCTGGCTCATTGTTTCATGGATCTCCCCATCCATTTCAATGTACTTATAGGTTGCCAGGTGGCTGACAAAAATGTCCTCCTCCCCACAGATTGTGACAACTTGGCCTTCCCACTCATATTTTAACTTTTGGTGAAGGGTAGACGTTATTGCGCCGGCGGCGTGAATCCAGGGTCTACCCAACAAACAGCTGTAGGCGGGCTGAATGTCCATCACATAAAAGATAGTTTTAAAGGTCTGTGGGCCAATTGTCACAGGTAGCTCAATCTCTCCCAGAACCGATCTCTTAGAACCATCAAAGGCTCTTACCACCAGGTTGCTGGGTCTCAATGCCAAACCATCATATTCAAGCTTCACCAGAGCCTTCTTTGGTAAGACATTCAGGGATGAACCTGTGTCTACCAGCACATGAGAAAGGACAGCTCCTTTGCATTCCATGGTTATGTGCAAGGCTTTGTTGTGGTTGCGGCCGTCCGCTGTCAAGTCAGTATTGGTGAACCCTAGCCCATTGCTAGCAGTAACATTTCCAACCACGGTTTCCAACTGGTTGACAGTAATCTCTTCAGGCACGTAAGCTGCGTGCAAGACCTTGAGTAGTGCATTCCGATGGGCTTCGGAGCACATAAGCAGTGAGAGGATAGAGATTTTGGATGGCGTCTGGTGAAGTTGATCCACAATTTTGTAGTCACTCTTTTTGATGATTCTCATAAACTCATCAACTTCTTGATCGAACGGTGTCTTCAAGGCTTCTTTAACAGCTTGATCTTCCTGCACAGGGCTCTTTCCTTTTGCCTTAGCAGCAGCTTCCGCTTCGGCTGTAGGCTTTTGAATTTGTGGGGCGAAGAGACGTCCGCTTCGGGTGAAGCCTCCGCCTCCCCCCACATTGTCAATTTGTGGTGCAGGTGTTGATGCTTCCAGAGTGATTCTTTTTCCCTCGCAGTACACGTCTGAGCCATAGTGCCAAGGGATGGCCCTATTGCTTTCATATGGTACTGGTCCAGGCACCGTAACAGTGACTGGACTGATTGTTGCTGCTGAAGGGACTGTAATTGTTTGTGGATCATAAAAGATTGTAACTGGTGCTCTGATGGGAGCAGCACCTTCTGAATGGTAGGCAGAGTTGTTCTCAGGATCATAAAATATGGTGACAGTAGAGACGTCTTCATGATTTGTTGCTGGAGTTGTAGGAGATATTGTCGGAAGAAATGATGTTGTCGTTGTAGGAGTCTCGAAGTGGAGTGAAGCTGAAGTTGTAGCAGGAAGATTTGTTGTAAACTGATCAGTTGAGATGATGGATGACGTACTTATTGATGAAACCGAAGAATTGTCAGGAACAATAGTTGCTGCAGTTGTAGGAGGTTCTGAAACTGTTGCTGATGATATTGTTGGATTCGTTGGAAATGATGTGGTGATCTAAAGTTGGCCACTCCGAATAAGGCTATCTATGCCATTCCTCAAATTATCGCACCCATTTACAGAGATATTGCAGTAAGCACAACCCAATTCACATCCTGGGAACATCTGACATTCCAAGAGCTGAGCCTTGATTTCTACCAATGGTGTCCTGATCTGTCCCACACTGGTTATTAAATAAGACGGTTTGTCTTCTTCAATAGCGTTAATTCTAGGACCACCGTGATTTGGCATCGGGTTTTTATTGACATTGGGCGGTGGTGCGAAATTCAGAGCCTTGGAGTCTACCAGGTCTTGTACCTTCATATGTAGAGCCCTGCATTTTTCTGTACTGTGACCAGGTGCGTTTGAATGAAAAGCACACCTAGCATTGGAGTCATAGTTCCTTGGTAGACTGTTGGGATCCGGAGGTGCCAACGTTCTTAGCTCAACCAGGTTGAGTTTCAGAAGCTGTGGCAGCAATGTAGCATATGGCATCGGGATCGGATCGATCACTCTATTAGCTTGAGATGGCCTCTGCTGGAATGGCCTTTGTTGACTGTTGTTGTTGGTGTTGCTGTTGTTGTAATTTCTTGGAGGATACTGATTTTGCTGATGGAACTGCGGTTGTGGCTGATAGTTTTGCTGAGGAAGTTGATAGACCGGCTGAGGGTGAGCTGGAGCAGGAATGGTGACTGCTGCTATCGACCTTTGAGCATATTGGGGCCTGCCCCTGTTTGAATGGATGGCATTGGTCTCGCCAGTTCTTCTCGGGCCTGCAAAAGGCTTTCTTGTACTATTGGACGAGCTTGCTCCGTTGTCTGAGATCTTTCCCATTTTCAACAGGCTTTCAATTCTCTCCCCAACTATGACAACATCCGCGAAGCTAGTGGAAGAGAAAGCAGCCAACCTGTCAATATAGGTTCCCTGAAGGGTATTCATAAACATGTCTGCCATTTCTCTCTCAGACATAGGTGGTTGAACGGCAGCAGCCAATTGCCTCCATCTCTGGGCATATTCTCGGAAACTCTCTCTTGAAGACTGTGACATTCCCATCAGGAGGGTCCTGTTGGGTGCCATGTCTAGATTATACTGATACTGTCTGATGAAGGCCTCTGCCAGGTCCTTCCAGCATCTAATAGTTGCCCTTGTCAAGTGAGAGTACCATTCCCTTGATGCTCCAGTCAAGCTGTCTTCGAAGTAGAACATCCAGAGTTTCTCATCCATTGTATAGGCCTTTAATCTCCCGAGAAAAGATTGTAGATGGGTCCGAGGACAAGAAGTCCCATTATACTTTTCAAAACATGGAGGCTTGAACTTGTGGGAAATCCTAACCCCGTCTACCAAACCCATGTCCATGACGTCGAAGCCCAAAGAGTTTTGAGATTCTAAGGACCTCAACTTCTCAGCTATCTCATCCAACCGTCTATCGTAAGCTTCTTCCCCAGCACCCATTACCGTGAACTGGTCTTCTTGAGGGTCTTCCTGTAGTACCCTCCCTGCTGTGGCAGTCCCTTGTATATTGACAGGGATGTTGGCCTCTGGATGGAGATGGGGTCCAAAAACTGGGGGATTGACATGAGGTTGGACCCTCTCGTTGTTACTTGTGCCAGCAGTTCCCACATGGGGTTCCTCTTGATTCCTCCCTTCTACCAAAGCTCTGAGCCTCTCCTGGCTTTGAGCTAAGTTGTTCATTACTTCCATGAACTGTGTTATCTGAGTTCTCATCTCCAGCCTTTCGTTGGCCATCTGGTTTCTGACCTCCGTAAGGTCCTGCTGCATCTGATCCATTTGAATTCCCGGAAGGTTGTTTCGGGTTGGATAACGGTGCGGACGGTTGAGGGGAAATACCCGGCGCCTAGCAATAGTTCCTGAACATCACAACAGAGGTTAGCAACAATAAAACAAAACCTACAAAACAAACAAAGGGTTAGCATGCAATGCAGTTATGCTTATTTGTTCTCAAGGCATCCGGTTTGGCCTTCAGTTTTGACCCTTCCAGACCCTTGAAGATGCTGCTGAATGTTGCTTCCGAAGTAAACTAATATGAATGTATTACATAAGGTGAAATAATACAACTTGTTCATTTTACAACACAAGCCCCTTAAGGGGTCAAAATACATCACAAAAAGTAAAAGTACATGAAATAGAAACAACAACAAGCAAATGGTCAAACACCAAGGCTAAACTCATCCTCACGAACTTCCTTGAGAAGTGCTTCGGTCACAGGGTCAGCCGGCCGCTCCGTGAGATTCCGGATAAGGAGGTTCCGGGTCGTAATAGCTGCTGTTAGCTTTTTGTGCTGAGTTTGGTCCTTGGACCTCTTCACCCCTGCTTTAATCTTCAATTCTGATATTTCCCTCTGGGCTGCTGCCAGGGCTTCTTGCTGTTCTTTTGCATTAGCTTCAAGTTGCTCCATCTTGTCTTGAACTCTCTTGTCCTCCAGGGTACGAGCCTCGGTGATCCTGACCCACCGGGCTTGACTCTCCTTCAAGTACAAGTCTGTCCTTGCTCTCTGGAACTGGGCTTCTTTGCAAGCATTCTTCAGAATTTGTTCACCAGCCTTTGACTTTTTGATATAATCCCCAGACTTTTCAATCTTAGTCAAATGCTCCACTCTCAACTTCTCCAATCTCTCAATCTCCCTCATACCTTCACTCCTCTCCCGGAGGGTCTTCTGCAAAGCCTGGGTTAGCTTCTCATTTCTTTCCTTCAAGCTCTCAAACTCTTCCAAACTGATAGTGGCAGGGGGTGGTGCTGAAGATGACTCAGGCACGTCTTCTATGGTAAAGGGCATTCCAGAGAATTGGGCCCTAGCACGGGACCACTCATAATATTGTGCTGATGCCACATTATTACACTTCCCTAGAATGGTGACTCCCTTGGTTTGAACATTATCCCAGGCCCAGGCAGCCTGCCTAACAACAGCCAAACTAATCTTGTTCTCACAATAAAGGGTCTCCACCAAGTCCTGTGCCCTAGGAGTTTGGACCAGTGCATAGCCCAGTTGCCTTCTGAACAGCAGAGGATTGTAATTGATACTTCCCTTAACTCCTATTAAAGGCACATTGGGAAAATGTCCACAGTTGGTGATGATATCCCTGCCCTTGGTGCTCTGAGTGCACCATCTGATATCCGCTGAAGTTAGAACAGTGAGTCTCTTAGCCCAGTTGCTCTGCTGATGAGGGTTTAGGAACGCATCTGTCCTGGGTAGATGCCTGAGAAGCCAAGTGTGAAACAATGGAGCACAAAACCTCACTAACCTCCCCCTCTGCTTTTCATTCCTCTGATGCACCGAATAGTAAAGATCCCCCAATAAAGTTGGCACTGGGTTCTTCAAGATGAACAGATGGATTGCATTCTTGCTAATGAATCGAGGCTCATCTGCAAACAATACAATTCCATATATACTCAAAGCCAACAAGGCACAGACAGCCTTCCACTCTCCTATAGAAGCTTTCAGGGTAGCTTGAGAAGTTAAGAAGTCCAGATGAAAGCCAGGGATCCCAACTTTAGAGGTCATATGCTGCTCAATTAGGACAAGCTCCAGATGCAAAGCCTTCGCTACCTCTCCATTGCTTGGGAAAGCCATCTCAAGATTGAAAGGGATTTCTCTCCTGATAGGTAGACCAACCAGAGATGAGTATTCTTCTAACAGAGGGCCCAACTGAAAGTCTTGAAAAGTGAAACATCTCAGTGGAGGATCATAAAACTGGATACAGGTATGGATCAGGCTTCTCTGTGAAGGATCCAGATCCATAACCATGTCAAGTATATCTCCATAACTCTCCCTGAACAAAGGTATGTGATCTGGAGTGATCAGGGTTTGGATCCTCCTGATGTCTGATAAGTCTGGCTGGAAGAAGTGATAGGTGATGTTGCTTTTCTTTGGAGCCATGATGACAAATGTTGATGAAGATACTGAAGAGAAGGGCCACTGATTGGCTGGAATAGATAGCTGGTAGCAAGTGCTGATGAAGGCAGGTCAAAACTGAAGATGGGGTCAAAACCAAAACCAGATGAAGATGGATACCCTGAAACACAAATAAGCAAATGTTAATATGATGCAATGATTATGTATGCAAATGATATGCAAGGGTTTGTGACTGAGCTGGATCTGATCAAGAGCTCTGATATAAGTCCAAGACATATCCAAGAATACCAGATGGAGGTCTATAAATCCAGTAACCAAGGTGGGGGGCTCAAATAAAGAGCCACATGTCCAGGGTTTTAGAATCACAAGAACTGTTCCAACATGGAGTATTCTTAATCAAATCAAAGTAACAGGGTATTCTGAGGTCAAGGTACCTGCAAACCTGTAAACAGCCCAACCCCCTCACAGGTGGTGTTCTAAAACAAGGATCCTTGGACTTGGATCAGTTATGAGAAGTGTAAACACTTCTAACCCGGAGGTACAGTGTTTACAATAACCATAAAAGCTCCTCCTCTAATTCACCTCAGTTTCTGAAGGTCAATACTAACAGGTCATCCAGACTTAGCAGGCTTCCCAGATAGCCCTAGCATTGCAGGAAATCTGCAACACAGAGTTCTCAAGAAGAAACCCACATCTGAACCGTGTTTCATATTCCCGCACCAGACCGAAATGGAATGGGAAAGAATATGATTCACTCTAGCCTAGGTGTCACTCAGATCCCAGGTATAGGATCTTAACTCTCAATGAAACACCCACCCACCAAAACAAAAGACCAGATCCAGCCAGCAGCATGACAGTATGATATATACCAAAGCAATAAAGAAAGCAGTAAAGCAACTGTACATAAAACAAGAATAAATACAAATACACAAACACAAACAAGCACATAACACCCCGGTAAACATAAATCAATCAAGCGCTAGGAGGAACCCACAAAAAGAACCAGAAGCCCTGGTTGCAGTATAAGGGTCCCCAGCAGAGTCGCCAAGCTGTCGCTCCCGACAAATGAAGCAGGGTCAGATGAAGGTACAGACGCGAATGGTCGGCGAAAGGGACAATGAGAACACACAGCCGTGAACTCACTGGAGATGAATAGAGTCGCCAGCTAGGCATTTTTATCCCGGAGGAAAGGCAATGCTGCATAGGCCGAGGAAAAGATGGATAAGACGGTTGCGAACCAGAGAGACTGAGAAAGGGGGTTGGTTACAACCTGGGAAGGTATTAGCACCCAGATTGTCCGCCGTACTCGACGGGATCCACGCTTGAAAGATTTGTGTTTTAAAGGGGTAGTGTCAGTGCAATTTGTGCATAAAATAGCTGGAAAAGATGTACAGGTGTCAGTGTAAAAGAAGTGTAAAGTATGAAAGTGTCAGTGTAAGAACAGGGTGAAATGCTCAAGATCATGAGGCTAAAGAATGAAGCTAGAAAGAGGGGGAATATACAGAGACTTTTGTTCGATAACTGTTAAGTTATGCCTACGTATCCTCTCGTGCAATGAGGAAGTCAGAACACCGTAGTTCGACCCAAAGAGACTGAAAGATGAATTGACTTGTGAACTGCTTGCTTGTCTATGCTCAAGTGTATGACCTGTCTGGCTCAGGTGCAAACTGTCTTGCATTAGACGGGAGAAGCAAGTTCTCGTTTGTGAATGAATGAGATGAGAAAAGAATCCCGGAGGAGACGATTATTGTTTGTTTTTGTGTTTTCAGTCTTTTATTGTTTTTGGATTTTGTCATATGTTAATGAGCTTAAGTCTAAACCAATGGATTTAGTAAACTCATCACATCTTCCCTCTGATTAGGGGTAATGAGAATACCTTAAGTGTGAAGTCAGATTCTCACACTTAATCACCTTTGGTATAGGATTAAGATCATTAACCTATTGTGATTATATAGATGTTTTTGGTGTCTTTGTTTAGTGTTGAGTAATGAGGTTAAGCCATAATCAAGGATTAAACAGACTCATTACACCATCCTAATAGAAGGATAATAGATGAGAATGTTTAAACTGAGGAAAGCCCCTCAACCTAACCCATGATTAGGGATTAAACTCATGACAAAACAAACCTTTAATCAAGTGGATTTTATTTAATGGTATGATGATGAAGTGAATTTTATGATTTGTAAGACAACTTGAGGGGGACTTGTCCATTAACACTAGGGTTAGTCCTTCTTAACCAATTAAGGAAGAATTAGAACCCTAATGCAAGGCCCAAGTTACAAGTGTGATGTCTTGATGATTATTATGTGAATTGATTAATAGATTTAAACACATTAAGGGTTTAACACTTAGGATTAAAGTTATACACTCCATCCTAAGAGAAGGATGCAGGCATAAGCTTAATCACAAAGCCTTAAAACCTTTAGGGTTTAGTCCCTGATTATGAGATGAGAAGAGAAGACTCAAAAGAGACACAAAGGTAAAACTAAGAGGGGAGACTAATCAAAACCCTAATTCATTGTCATGCTTGGTTGTTCCTAAGGTTTGTGTGGTTTTCAAGAGCAATCTTCAAAGAGAACCACCAGGAAGCAGATGAACAAGATCAAGAGAAGCAAAGTGACTTGCTTCATTCAAGAAGTCAAGTCACTTGAAGAAAGAAAGTGGGAAGAACAAGAATGAGCAAGCTCAAACTCAAACACATATAGGAATGCAGCAATGGATGCAAGAGAGATGAAAAGAAAGGTTATGAGAAATGAAGGCAAATTCACTTCTCCAGTTTACTTACCACCTGAAATGTTAGAAAGAAATGCAATGCAATGCCAAATGAAATGAAATGGTATGATGCTAAACAAAACCAGAAGCATGTTGATGATGAAAATGATGTTATGAGATGCTACAAACATGAAACAAGGCATGGGGATGTTCATACAAGTTTATGAATGCAAATGATGCAAGTTAAGGAGCATGAACAAGCATGGAATGTTATGAAGCATACAAGGCAAATGACATAGCAAATATGTGATGCAAAGATCAAACATGCTTCCTATGTGTCTTAAGATGTCAAATGAATCACAAGAATGCTTGAAATGCTAAGACAAGTCATGTTATGCAAGAGAATGCAAGGGGGATGCAAATGAAAACCCAAATTAGGGTTCATGGATCAAACATCAAACAAAAACCCAAAACAGAAGCAAACCCTAAGATAAAAAAATGGAAAATGCTACCCAAAGAAACCCTAACCTATACTAAACCAAGGTTCAAAGGGGAGCTCTCAACTCTTAACCAATCTCAAGCTATTATTTTTCTAAGTTATTAGGGTTTTTTAGGGTTCTAAACAAAAGAAATGCCAAACAAATTGAAAATGCAAGATCAAATCAAGGCCATTTTATCCTAGAAACTACATGCTAAACACAAGACAAAGCAAAAAGAATCAATGTCCAAACCTTCTTAGATAGGCAGAAATGAATTTTTGAACTTAGGATCAAATAAATGCATAAAAAATGATTTAAATCAATGAAAAATTCTTAAAATGCATCAAGATCAAAAAAGAAATTTGGTTTGAAGGTTGGACAATGTTTCTAAATGTCTTAGAACATTTCATGAATTTTTTTGTAATTTTTAAATACCTAAAAGTATTTTTAATTAATTAATTCCCATTAATCAATTAAAAATAATCTTTTAAATATTTAAAAATACTTTTTTAATGATAAAAAATAAAATAAAAATATTTTTGTGTCATAAAAATTAATAAAACTTTTAGGAAAAAGTTTCATAATTTTTAGGAATTTTTAACTATTTTTAATAAATTATGCAAGTAAAAAGAAAAGAAAATGAATAAAAATAAAATAAAATAGGAAGTAATCAGGATGGAGGGCCAGGATGGGCTCTGGATTCAAATTGGTTGACTGGCGCGTGAATGGAGGGTCTGGATTCAATCTGGCCAAATTAATTTAAATACGAAATAATTAAAACTAATTAAGTGGATTAGGGCAAAATGACATGATCTGGACCATTCACTAGCGCGCGGGAAACAGCATCCAAGGGCCCAAGTTTAAAGTTCACTAATTAATGACAATTAGCCCTAATCACATTCAGGCTGCCGGAGAAGACCTCCGGTCGTCTTCTCCGGCGAGCAACTCCCCTGAAAACTTCCCAACTCACTCAAATCGTATCAAAAATGAAAACTAAGAACTGGGAAATGTTCCTTACACACTCACGAATCAAACCCCTCTCTCAAAACAAATTTATATTTCCTAAATAAGCTGAATCGAAGAGGATAAGAACTAGGGCACGCAAGCTTCAGAAGCAAATTAAATACTCATTTCAAAGCCATTTTCGAAACCAATGACATCAGGATGATCAGTGAAGCACATAGAACAAGTTTATAACATGAAAAATGATTTCTGGAAAAATAAATTTCAAGCTACCTGAGATTCGAAGCTTTCACTCTGATGACTTTCTGGCCACTTCTCCTTGTGCAATCCACTCCACTTGATCCCCAGATGATGTTTGAATGCTCAAGAAGAGTTTATGTTGGCTGGATAGTGAGTTTCGAAAGCTCCTGCTTCAACTCAGTCAGAAATGGCAATGGTGATTCTGGCACTTTCAGGTCATGGTGAGGGGTTGTTTGTGATCCTGAGGGTGAATGGAGAAGGTCTATGGTGTTTGTTGGTATGTTTGTGAGCTATGGTGAGAGTTTCGAAGGAAACTGCAAAATGAGGTGAAGAATGGCAGTGGGATGTTCTTGCTTGTTTCAGGCCAGGCTCTTGGTGGTTTTAGGTCTATGGAGTGAGGTGAGATGAATGATGAAGATGGTGTGAGTGTTTGAAGGCTGGGCAGAGAGATTCGAAGGCTTATGCAGCTTGGTGTGTTTTTGTGAATGTGTGTGTGTGAATGGTTTCAGCCTTGCTTAGTGTTATGCCTAGCTTGCAAATGGAAAGTATAAACAAATCTGATTGGCTGGATGATGTGACATGGCCTGCTATGATAGGTAAGTCACCTTTTGCAAAATGTCAACTTCTTTGTAAGAGAAAGTATGGGCAGCTTCTAGGCTAGTACAAGGCTGGTTCTGGTGCAGCATGGTGTGGTGAGAGGCTAGCTTAGTGTAGTAACCAATGCAGCAAGTTGTAGGGAGTGATCATGAAGATTTTGCAAGTTGTGACTTTTTAGTTCACATGTGATTCCTTTGTCCAACCAACCATAAAACCATGGGCATTCTTGGTTCATTCTGAATTTTATGACTTAGAGAATGTTTGCATACTGGTTTGGAGTGAATTAGAAGTCACATTGGGCTTTGGTTCATGACTTTGCAAAATTTCCATTTGAAGCATGCCTTGAAAATCAATGATTTTAGCCAACTTTGCCATGCCATAACTTTTGATCCAAGAAGAGTTTGATCATGTTCTTGTACTTTTTGAAAAGGGAAAGATGAGATCTACAACTTTCATGACCAAAGTTTTTTTATTTGAAGCATTTTTGGATCAAGAATCAAGGCTTGAAAAATGACCTAAAATGAGGCATTCTTGAAAAGTCAACTATGCCCAAAAAGTCAACATTTGCAAAACTTCCAAATTCTTGATTTCTATTAACTTCAACCTTCTTCCATGATCAAATAAAGATCATATACACTCAAAATGATGAAGATCACCCATTGGTTGGGTCATTGGGGGCCTCAGATGCCCTGATTTTGCACTGACTTGTCCAGAAAGTCAACCCTTGATCAGATGACTTCCCCATGGAATTTCTTCATGAAAATTGATATGCATACTCCCTATACCATATAGAGACCAATGGAAACAAGAATGACCAAAAAATTTGGAGTTATGGCCTCTGAAACCAAAACCCTAATTTTAGGTCAATTGTGCAGTCAAACCTGGCTCTGCATCCACTCAAACCCTAGTTCTTGTGATTCTTTTGCATTTTTGACTTTGAGAAGATGTAATATGATATATGAACACACATGGATCCCTTTGAAGTGATTGGTGGCCTTTGGAGTGGCTCAAAAAAGCTCTTGGATTGCTCAGATCACAAACCCTAGGTGCAGATGACTTTAAACCAATGCAGTGACTCAAAATTGAGATATGAGATGATATGATTGTGTTTATGCATATGAAATGATCACAAGCCATGGTGAAATGAGTGAGGGCAAATTTGGGGTGTTTACAACGGCCACGCAAAATTTTTCCACAACTCAAATGTTTTGGCCACATACAAGCTTTGGCCAGGGTTTTCAAATCGTGCACATATTTTAGAAACATTGAATCCCGTTGTGGCCTTTTCTTCAATTTCCACGGTCAATAAACTATAGATGTTTTAAGCCATAAAACAAACCCACAAAATTATAATTTTTAGTTCAAACTATGGCCCAAGCCTAAAAAAATACACCCTGCCAGAATTTCCCTCTCATTTTTTAGTTTCCTTCTCGTTTTTTATTTTCTTTTCCAATTATTAATAGATTAAAAAATAAAAATAAAAATAAAAATAAAATTATTGTTAGGTTAAACAAAATAACTTTTCACTTTTCACTTCTTCTTCACTTTTCACTTTTCTTCTCTTCACTGTTCATCTTCTTCTCATATGTTCCTCTTCTTCTCCCCTGTTCATCTTCTTCTCCGTTTCTCCTCCTGAAATTTCTAGTTTCTCCTCCCGACATGTCTTCTTCCATTTTACTCGTTTATTTCGTCTCTTCTTCTTCATTAGCTAACCCTAATCTTTATATTTGTTTTGCAGAAGCTTCGATATAACCGTTGGAGTTACCTGTGTTAATACACACAAAAGTACCGTTGAAGGTAGGGTTTCATTTTTACTTTATGTGAACAATTGTGTTTATTATTAAATTTTGAGTTACAAGTTAATTATGAAATTCTGGTATGACAGACTCAGATGTCGAATATGATGTTGAGATATCTTAGCTGTTACATATAAACACGGCAAGGCATACACAACAATATTTAAAATTATGACATATCAGATTCAAACATTCTTCAGGATGTTCAAACATTTGATATGACATTCATCACATATACTGAATAAAATAAACCGAAAGCTGTAAAGAACACATTCAAATTGTTAACCCAATTCAATGCTAACTCATCTACTCTGGGGACTACCAAGCTAGGAAGAAAATCCACTATGTAGTATCAATTCAAAGACTTCTCAGCAAACAGCTACAATTTATAGTATTCTCACTTAATCACTACCCATGCAACTTCTACTTAGGAACTCCTAAATATGAGAAACATATCCTCACTTCCAATCACCTCAATGATGTCTCACAGTCCTCAACAGGCAGCTGTTGATATTGATGACTCTTTACCTACACAACATTCCAAAATAGAAGCCACACTTCCATTACAACAACTTAACCTTTCTAAGCAGCTTTAGTTAAGTACAATCCACCTCTTAGTTAGCAGCTTCGAGGTTTACAAATAAAACAGCCACAACAGGGTTCCTTGTTGCGCACGGCTGCCACAAGAACACAACCCTAATGATGTTTACATTTTCGTTGGTTGGTTGGTTCTAAACTAGGTAACAAGGTTTCTTTTATAACCTATTCCCAACTTTATTTGGGCCTAAATAATCACAACAACAACTGCTACAAATTATGCAGAAAAATATGCTACAAATATACAAAAAGATCTTCAAATATAAAAACTCCTAAAATATCTCTAAATATAGAAACTATATTTTTCAATATTTGTCGTAATTGTAAATTTGAGTCTTCAAGATCTTTTCTAATCAACGCCATTGGATTGATTTAAATCTTCAAAATATTCAGTTTTTGTTGAAACCAAAACAGAAACTTCAATCCATCTTCAACAGTTCATGATGTCGAATGAACTGTCTTGACATCTTCTTTGACATGTTGTTCCATATGTTAAAACATTTCAATACAACATGTTTGGGTGCACACAAAAGGATTTCTTGCTTTATGTTTTCTTTATTTGCAAAGATACTGTACATACACACTGCTGCTATATTTGTTTTACAAAATTTATGCCAATTTACAGAACTTACAATCTCCCCCTTTGGAAAATTTTGGATAAAACAAATATTACAAAAAAAAAAAAAAAAAAAAACAACAGCAAAAACAAAAGTGGAAACAACAACCTTTTCTTGATCATGTTAGGACATGTTGCTTGATATCTTCCAGACTTTCCTAGCTCTTCTTTCAGTGGAAATAGCAGTGGACAAGAATTAGAAAGTCCTCCTAAACTCTGAGAAATACCTCTTGAATTTCGAGCAGAAAGTATAGAATTCTTGAAAGAGAAGGCCCACTACTACCCCTATCCATTCAGGTCCCCAGAAACATCCCTCTTCAGAGAGACCAATGGTTTCATAAGAGAACAAGGTATTCATTCTCTTATGGAACTCAGAAGA
Source organism: Lathyrus aphaca (assembly GCA_963966055.1). Taxonomy (NCBI): domain Eukaryota; kingdom Viridiplantae; phylum Streptophyta; class Magnoliopsida; order Fabales; family Fabaceae; genus Lathyrus; species Lathyrus aphaca. Next base: position 94,746,564 of record OZ014524.1, read on the forward strand.
CAAGTCACAATTGTGTTCACAACTCAAGATACAAGTCACAAAGACAAGCTACTACATCCATCTTGACATCTCTAGTTACTCCACATGCCACACATACAGAACACATCCAATAAAGACATTGGAACACACACATCACAATACCAGACACAACACCAGGCTTTATTCTCTCCCCTTTTTTAGCTAAAAATTGGAAAAACATCCCACACAATGTCAAACCCATTCATTACTCTTCCAGAAACACACAAACCCCATCAAAGGAAGAGGAATGAAAAATACATTGGCTGAAGGAGAAGGGAGGCTCTCTCTATAAATAGGACAAAGCTAACCTTGAAAGTAACGATGATGTCTTTAAAAGGAGATGCATTCTTTGTCAAGACTCGTTATTTTAGGCGCAAAAGCTTCTCCACCAAATAAAGTGAACCGGCCAAAACAAACTTTGTATAAACACACGTTTCACACTTGTACCGTCCACACAACAAACCTGGTCATCCTCAACTCACATGTTCTGAAACATGTTCTGACACCCCACTACAGTAATGTCTACACCTCATGTAGAATCCTCTGCAGATAGCAGCCTTATACCATATAATCTTTTGGACACACATGGACACTCCTCCTCTGGATCACAATGACATACACACCACAACCACTAAGTAAAAAAATAATCAAGAAATCATACTTAGTAGCATATGTCACAACATGATGTGTAACATCACATAACCTGATTAAGGTATTACTCCCCCTTAACTTCATAACATCAACTGCACAGAATTGTAACAAACTCCCTCTGTCTAGGATACTCCATGCTTCTCTGCACTTGATGAAAGGAAAATATAAGACACATCTTCATGTATTCAAGAGCTCACCCTCTGTTCATTTCCCAATTGAACACATTCACTTCTTGTACCAAATCATACATGATCCCTTCTTGGTTTGTTGTTACCACAAACTACACAAGCTGAACATCTTCTACACATCGGTTCTTGACACTGGCCCAACATAATATCTTTACAGTCCTTTGGCCATGCAATCCAGAAAAAACACATCCATACTAATTCTGACATTAAAATGAATGTCCATAATCATACTTCCAAGAAATCAATACCTGATCTACTTCAGTCTCTTCTCTACATGTTTCTTCTAGACAAATCATCTACTTCATCATTCTCCCATATGATTAGGTAGGCTAAAAATAGAAATCATGTAGACAAACACCCCAGATAATGTACTAACACCTAGTTAGAATATTTACCACACACTAAGACCTTATCACCATGATTCTTGATGTGCTTCACCAATTGGACTTACTATAGCATAATCCAAGAACTGAAAATCTTCAACTGCATTGTGCCACCATCTTGAATCAAAAATCCAGAAAGAGAGATAAACTCTCACCCACCTTCAAGAAGAACAAATCTCCTTGAGTCTTCAACTCATCACTCTTCTTCCCAAGAGCAATTTGTTCCAAGACAATCCTCAAGAACAACCAACTTCCACAATCAGATTATCTTGATTCTTCGACCCCACTTTAGAAATAAACCAATTGCCACATTTTAATCACCTCTTTTATGAATCCTCATATGAAAAAGCCAATTGCCACACTTGTCTTCTTCACGTTTATCAGAAATATTCCAAAGATATCTTAATCAATAAAGTTGATCTTCAACAAGCTGTCAAGATAACAGTCCCTTTGAAGCATTCAATCCCTATAGATCATTCTATCTTAAATTGATGTTCCACTCCTCCAATTAGATTCTGATGTTGAACTAGATGTTTGAACATTGTTAGTCCACATCCAGCTGTTAAATTCAGACCCTTCTTCTGCCACTTGAAAGAACCTTCTTCCTTTACATAACAAGAGTTCCATGCTCTCATAGACTTGATTCATCAACCAAGTTTGAGTAAACAACCTCCATTCTATTGGTTTTGCAAAAAATCTTGCCAATATCACATATTGATGAGAAACTTCTACTATTTTCTCCAAAGTCTTCAAACCTACCACTGTCTGAATCTTCAGAAGGAATAGTTCAGAACTACACCTTGCAGCTATACTAAGGATGGCATTTCTTCTTAAGTAAAGAAATCTTCACAAAGTACTGATGATTTATCAATAATAACTTCATGATAATAAACACCTTCCTTGTCATGGGAATACCAAAATTCCAGCTGCACACACCATACAATAATCTGCATCCTTGCACAAATAGACCACATATAACACTTCTTAACTCCCCCTTTCATGAACAACCAAAGCTCTTTTTGAAGATGAGCATTAGTTACTCAGTACATTTTCTGAACCATAAGATTAAGACTGTAGTTATGCATACCTCCTAGATAAATACTAAGTCTCCCGTCAAAGTATTCACTTTTATGTATCATATAATTAATAGATAAACACCAAGTCTCCCGTCAAGGTATTTACTATAGGTCAGATAGGATTGCCTTCTCACACACGGTATGACATGAGTCTGGCTTCTTCTTCTTCTACAGGCATCTGATACTTTTTGAGATGATGTTCTAACATTCTTTCAGACATCAGTATCAGTCATAACTTCACAGATTACTATGGTTCTAAAGACACCCATCATAGTAATCCATACACAGGTAGGGGAACATAAGAGAATCAACCATTAGTAGTTGATCAGGCCAAAACATAAACAAGCAACAACTAGAACACTTCAACAGACTTCTCCTTCAGACCCAGTATTCAGACTGTCTGACTTGAGATGTCTTCACACACAATATAACTACTGATCAACTATATCCACATCATTCAACTCCCCCAGTTAACACAGCTTGACCTTCATGTAAAAGGAGTCTCTCTGAAATAAAACTCCTTGAAGCTCAGGTACATCACTCATGCAACAAGGAACATAAATAAACTCTCCTAAGGAGAATAAGACATGTTGATCACTCCTTGATCAACACACATAGCTAAGAGAAGTTCCAAGGCCAAAACCTTCTTAGACACACCATACATATCCCTCATCTTCCAGATCAGGAGTAGGTTCTAAACATGTGTGAAATAAACACAATAGTTCAACACCTAAGCATCTATATAGCCATTCCTTGGACAACAAAATCATGCCTAATTATGATGTGATGTTCTATCATGGGATAAGACATCATTCCAAGGATCACAAAGAGATTTGCAGACAAGAGATAGGTCTGTTTAAAACAACCTTCAGATCTCAAAATAACCACTTCTCTTCACAGTGCCTTGAGTGGACTTGAAAAAGAGTCTTCAAGTGTCATTAGCATATTTGACAGAAGCTAATAGATATATATCCCCAACATCATAGGATATATATCTAGAGAAGAGCAACCTTCTCAAATAAAAGGAGTTATCAGATAGATAACTAGCAGATACAAAACTCCTTAGAAGCTTCAAGTGTCACAAATTAGCCCTTCCAATATCTCCAAGTGGCACCAACAACCATAGGTTTGAAAATAAATCAAACCAGTCACAATAGAAGCACAACTCCATGCTACAAAATCAAAACAATCCATCCTCCACTTCTAGGGACCATTCACACATCAAAACAACTTTTCAGTAGAACCCTTCTACCTTGACCATGAACCAAAAAATATCCCCCTTGGATCTCATCCATAAACAGACTTGGATGCCTGCTCTAATATCAATTGAAATTATGGTATGACAGACTCAGATGTTGAATATGATGTTGAGACATCTTATCTATTACATATAAACATGTCAAGGCATACACAACAATATTTAAAATTCTGATATATCAGATTCAAACATTCTTCAGGATGTTTAAACATTTGATATGACATTTAACACATATATTGCATAAAATAAACTGAAATCTGTACAGAACACATTCAAATTGTTAACCCAGTTCGATAATAACTCATCTACTCTAGGGGCTACCAATGCAAGAAGGAAATCCACTATGTAGTATCAATTCAAAGACTTCTCAACAAACACCTACAATTTACAGTCTTCTCACATAATCACTACCCGCGCAACTTCTACTTAGGAACTTCTAAATATGAGAAACCCATCGTCACTTCCAATCACCTCAGTGATGTCCTCAACAGTCAGTTGCTGATATTGATAGCTCTTTACCTACACAACAATCCAAAACAGAAGCCACACTTCCATTACAACAACTTAACTTTGCTTAGCAGCTTCAGTTAAGTACAAGCCACCTCTTACTTAGCAGCTTCGAGGTTTACAAATAAAATAGCCACAACAGGGTTCCTTGTTCTGCACGGCAACCACAAGAACATAACCCTAATGATGTTTACATTTTCGTTGGTTGGTTGGTTCTAAATTAGGTTATGCGGTTTCTTTTTATAACTTATTCCCAACTAGATTTGGGCCTAAATAATCACAACAACTTCTACAAATTATGCAAAACATTCTGCTACAAATATACAAAAAGATCTTCAAATATAAAAAATCCTAAAATATCTCTAAATATAGAAACTCTATATTTTTAAATATTTGTCGTCAGTGTAAATTTGAGTCTTCAAGATCTTTTCCAATCAACGCCATTGGATTGATTTAAATCTTCAAAATATTCAGTTTCTATTGAAACTAAAACATAAACTTCAATCCATCTTCAGCAGTTCATGATGTTGAATAAACTGTATTGACATCTTCTTCGACATGTTGTTCCAGATGTTGAAATATTTCAACACAACATGTTTGGGAGCACGCAAAAGGATTCCTTGCTTTATGTTTTCTTTATTTGCAATGATCCTATACATACACACTGCTGCTATATTTGTTTTACAAAATTTATGCCAATTTACATAACTTATAAATTATTTTGAAAACTTTCGTAGTTAGTAGGACTGGAATTTGGTTTGGCTGCTCCTGCTTGTAGTTTTCTTTTGCAGCTTAATTTTTGTGGCTTGTTTAGTAGTTGGTAGCTTTGTTTGGCTCTATTTGATATTGCAGCAGCTTGTTTCGTGTTTTGTAACTTGTGGTTTTATTCATGTGATGGTTGTATGTTTACTAAGCTAGTTAGGTGATGTTATAGTTTAAAAGTTAATGTATTGTTAAGTGAAAGCTGGATTTGAATGAAACTGTTAAATTTTGTGATTGTTTTGTTGGCGACACAGTTTGGTTGAATCTATATGATTGCAGTGTTATTAATGTTAATTCTAGGTTCAAGTTTAGTGGACAATTTAGAATTGTTCTTGAATCTAGGTGATTATTGCCTTCAGTTTTGTTAAAACTGGATGTAGACCGGGTCTTAACATTTTCCTTCACTTTGTAACCATATTGTTACATTTTTAATAAAAATGATCTTCGATGTCCATCCTTTAACTGAATGCATTGAAAAGGGTGTTATTATGATAAGAGTTAATATTTATTTATTTTGGGGATGGAGATTGGATACTGAGATTTAACCAAATACCATAGTTTTTATCTAATGAAATAAATAAAGATTAGTTTGAAAATATGTCTTTGATTTGATGATACTTTTTCTCTGATCCAGTGTGGGTGCGTGTCTGTTTTAAATACAAATGCATGGATGATTCTTGATATGTTGACCTCTTAACTGATTTGGACTAGTTGTTTATTTTCACGTGTTTAAAGGCGGAGGGAACATTGAAGGAAATAGCTATCCCACAATTGACTAAAGCTTTTGAGGTAGCTCTAGTTTATGTTAATGTTAAATTGTATTTTTAGCCATTTGTGATCAAATTTTGGGATGTGTTAGTGTTTCAGATATAGATACTATCATGACTGTTATGTGTTATGTATATGTTTAGTTTTGTATCCATGCAGTTTTGTATATGTTCATGTATGTGTTATGTATCCATGCAGTTTTGAATCTGTTGTGTGTTTCAAATATTTAGATTATAAAGTGATGGACAAAGAATGGACTAAATTTTCAAGGTTTAGTCAAGAGTACATCAACGATCTTACACAATTTTTATACTTTTCCTTCACTAATGGAAGACCTCAAAGAGATGAGCTTTTATGCCCTTGTGTCAAGTGTAAAAATTTGTACTGGAAAACAAGAGATACTATTAAGGATCACTTAATAGCCAAAGGTTTTCTAAAAGGTTATGATGTATGGTTGCACCACGAGGAGCAACTACAAAGGTCTATCGAAATTGGTGATGAGATGTAAGATCAAGAGGAATCACATGAAGACATTACTGGCTTATTGCATGACATATATTTAGATAGGGCAGAAGCACAAGGAGTTCATGAAGGTCCTAATGATGATGCTAAATTTTTTTACAATTTGGTTAAAAAGACGGAACAAGAACTGTACCCTGTATGCAAAGGCTTCTCTACTCTATCATTCGTGATTCGAATCTACTTGTTGGAATGTCTAAACGACTAGAGCAATACCTCATTCATTGCCCTCTTAGAATTGTTGAAAGAAGAAATGTCTGATTTAAACATCCCTGTATCATTTTACAAGACAAAAGCCATGATAAGTAGTTTAGGCCTTGATTATAAAAAGATCCATGCATGACCAAACGATTGAATGCTATTTTGGAAAGACCATGAAAAGGACAATTCTTGCATGATTTGTCAAGCTTCACGATGGAAAGAAAATGCTCCAACTGAAGGATGTGAGTATGAGCAATAGAAAAATGATTATAGAGTTCCTGCAAAATTTTTGAGGAACTTTCCGTTAATTCCTAGACTACAAAGGTTGGTCATGTGTTTAAAGACAGATGGGTCAATGAGATTGCATGAAGAAGAGCGCTCAAAGGATGGGAAATTGAGGCATCCTGCTGATGGTAAAGCGTGGAAGGAATTTAACGAGCTCCATCTAGATTTTGATCGTGAGTCCCGCAATGTAAGACTTGGCTTAACAAGTGATGGGTTTAATCCATTTAGGATAATGAGCTTATCTCATAGCACATGGCCTGTCTTGATGATGGTATACAATACACCACCTGGTTGTCCATTAAACCAGAATATACAATGTTGTCATAATTGATAATGGTATACTCACTAATAGTTTATCTAACATGTACAGGGACAAGTAAGAAAAAGACACATGGACTAACACAATGTTTGAAAATCCATGCTAGAAATAGTGAGGATCATGAAGAGGTGGTCTTAGACGATGATGGAGAGTCTATTGGAACCAATGATTGAACCGTGTCAGATATGAGTTGTTTCCTTGGCACTGTCGCGAGAAATTCAGACTTGTATCCCTTAGTTTACACTAACTTCAAAGATTTGAAGAATGCTAACTGAGACCGTATGTCGCTCCCACCAAAATGACACCTCGTCAGAAGGGGTACATACGCGAACGGTCGGCGAAAGAGGAAGAAAATGAATAGAGTCTCCAGCTAGGCATTTTTATCCCGAAGGAAAGGTAATGCTGCATAAACCTAGGAGAAGATGGATAAGACGGTTGCGAACCAGAGAGACTGAGAAAGGGGGTTGGTTACAACCTGGGAAGGTATTAGCACCTAGATTGTCCGCCGTACTCGACGGGATCCACGCTTAAAAGATTTGTGTTTTAAAGGGGTAGTGTCAGTGCAATTTGTGTATCAAAGCTGGAAAAGAATGCAAGTGTCAGTGTAAAAGAAGTGTGAAGTGTATAAGAGAAGTGTCAGTGTAAGAACAGGAGTATAATGCTCAAGACTATGAGGCTTAAAGAATAATGCTGGAAAGAGGGTGAAATATACAGAGACTTTTGTTCGATAACTGTTAAGTTATGCCTACGTATCCTCTCGTGCAATGAGGAAGTCAGAACACCGTAGTTCGACCCAAAGAGACTGAAAGATAAATTGACTGATGAACTGCTTGCTTATCTATGCTCAAGTGTATGACCTGTCTGGCTCAGGTGCAAACTGTCTTGCATTAGACGGAAGAAGCAAGTTCTCATTTGTGAGTGAATGAGGTGAGAAAAGAATCCCGAAGGAGACAATTATTGTTTGCTTTTGAGTTTTTAGTCTTTTATTGCTTTTTGAAGTTTGTCATAAGAAAATGAGCTTAAGCCTAAACCAATGGATTTAGTAAACTAATCACATCCTCCCTCTGATTAGGGGTAATGAGAATACCTTAAGTGTGAAGTCAGCATCTCACACTTAATCACCATGATGTAGGATTAAGATCATTAACCTACTTGTGATTATTTAGATGTTTTTGTTGTTTTTGTTTAGTGTTAAGTAATGAGTTTAAGCCATAATCAAGGATTTAATGGACTCATTACACCATCCTAATAGAAGGATAATAGATGAGAACATTTAAGCTGAGAAGGATTCCTCAACTTAATCCATGATTAGGGATTAACCTCATGACAAAACAAAGCCTTGATTAGATGGATTTTGATTAATGGTAGGGTTAAGAGATGGATTTTATGATTTGTAAGACAACTTGAGGGGGACTTGTCCATTAACACTAGGGTTAGTCCTTCTTAACCAGTTAAGGAAGAATTATAACCCTAATGCAAGGCCCAAGTTACAAGCTTGATGTCTTAGTGATTATTATATGAATTGATTAAAGGATTTAAACACATTAAGGGTTTAACACTTAGGATTAAAGTTATACACTCCATCCTAATAGAAGGATGCAGGCATAAGCTTAATCACAAAGCCTTAAAACCTTTAGGGTTTAGTCCCTGATTATGAGGTGAGAAGAGAAGACACAAAGATGACACAAAGGTAAAAGATAAATGGGGGACTAAACAATCCTAAAATGTTATCATGCTTGTAAGTCCTAGGGTTTGTGAGGCTTAAGAAAGAGATCTTCAAAGAACCACCAAGGAGAGAAGCAGATGAAAGGAGGAAGGAGCAGAGAGAAGCAAAACAACTTGCTTCACTTAAGAAGACAAGTTGCTTGAAGAAAGAAAGGAAGATGAACAAGAATGAGCAAGCTCAATCCAATACACATACCAAAAATGCAGCAAAGGGAGTATGAGAGAGAGGAAAAGAGATTGTGAGAAGTGAAGGCAAATTCACTTCTCAAACAACTTACCACCTGAAAAGTTAGCAAAAGAAATGAAATGCAATGCAAATGGGATGCAATGTCATGATGCAAACCAAAACCAAAAGCATAAGTATGATGTTAATGATGCTAAGAGATGATACAAACATGAGGCAAGACATGAGAATGATCAAACATGCATAAGGATGCAAATGAGGCATGCATAGAACCATGAACATACATGAAAAGTTATGAAATGCAAATGACATACAACATGGCAAATGAAAGATGCAATGATCACACATGATTCTAATATGTCCTAAGATGTCTTATGAATCAAAAGAATGCATAAAATGTCATGGCAAGTCATGGGATGCAAGCAAATGAGAAATGGATGCAAAAGAAGGCACAAATTAGGGTTTCATGCATCATGCAAAGCAAAAATCCAAAACCAGAAGCAAACAACATGATAAAAATTTGAAAATGAAATCAAAGATACCCTAAACCTATAAAAACTCAATTCCCAAAGGAGAGGATCCAACTCTTAACCTAGTGAAAGTTATGAATTTCCTAAGATTGCTAGGGTTTTGGGGTACCTCACAAAGAAAAATATCAAACAAATTGAAAATGAAAGATCAATCCAAACCAATTTTATCCTATAAACTACATACTATACAAGATACAATGCAAAAAGAATCATTATCCAACTCCCAATGGTTAGGTAGAAATGATTTTTTGAAGTTTGAAACAAAATATTGCCTTGAAATGAAATTAATTCCAATGAAAATGATCAAAAGGCATCAAGAACAAAAAAGAAATTTGGTTTGAGAGTTGGAAAATTTTTCTAAATGTTTTTAAATGCTAAGTGAATTTTTTGGTGATTTTTAAATACCTAAATGCATTTTTAATTAATTAATTTCCATTAATCAATTAAAAATAAACATTTAAATGATTTAAAAATAATTTTTAATGCAAAAAATAAAAATAAAAATCTTTTTGGGTTTTAAAAATTAATGAAAACCTTGACAAAAATTTTCATAATTTTTAAATGATTTTTACAATTTTAATTAATTCGTACAAAATAATGCAATAAAAAGGAAAATAAAATTAAAATAAAGAGAAGTATGCACAAGGGATGGCCAGGATTTGATTTGGGCTTGGACTGGTTGACTGCGCGCCAGATTCAAGGGCCCAGATTCAAATCTGGCTAAAATTGGTTTATGAATTAATTAAACAGGATTTTAATTAATTAAACAAGGTTAGGGTTTTAATGATGCATCCTGGCCATCAAAACGCGCGCGGGTCAAACAAAGTCAAACGCATCTACGGTCCAAGTTTAAACTCTCATTAATGACGCAATTAGGGCTAAGCACATTCAGACGACCGGAACAGTGCTCCGGTCGTCTTCTCCGGCGAAACCAAATACGTAGCTTTCACTACAGGCCACCCCAACCCAAATTAATTGCCCAGAAACAATCTCCTATCAAATCTAAACTCAAATCCATCATCAAACAACATTTATCAAGCATGAGCAAGGAGAATCGAAGCAAAACATTTTTACGGGCAAATATTCAGACACTCAATACATGCTTGTTTCTGGCTCATTTTCAAAAATAAATAGATCCCCATGATCAGGGCAACATATAGAACAACATTCTAACAAGAAATCAAAGTTCTGGAAAATTTGTTCATCATTGTAGATGTCTTGAATTGGCAGAATTTTTGACCAACAAGAAATATTGAATTCAGTTCAGAATGTCCTATCAAATGTTGGGACATTATCAAACAGGGTATATGAACTTATTTCAGGATGTCTCACCAGATGTTGGGACATTGTGTTAATGACTTAAGTTCAGTTTTTCAGGATGTCCCAACAGATGTTGAGACATCTCAAACCTGCTACCAGAATTAATTATTGACTAACTGATCAGAGATATTTAAGGAGAGTTATCTGGAATAATTTAATGATGGATAAAAACAGAACAAGGCGCATCTGTAGGGAGTTTTATATTGAGGATTCAGATTAAAACAGAAGACCTAAATCACCTAGAATCTAGGAAGTAACAAACCCTAAATTCAAGGTGGAAGCTGCATGCGCATTAGGGTTGGATCATCCTACAGAAAGCCCAAATTACAGATACCTATTTAATCAACAGAAACTCACAGAATTGAGTACGAATTTCAGAAGACCAAATAGGGTGTCTAGTGTTTTAATAGCAGGTTGTTTTTAATTGTACTACTTGATGAGCTTTTAAGCATAAGTGCATTTGTGACTTGATTGAAACTGTGAAGTAAGATCAAGCTGTATTGTTTGAAGAATGTCTTCAATTTTATTAAACTTGTAAACTTGATCACTGTGTGATTGAGGGGGAGTGAGTAGGGTACTCTTATCTAAGTTGTGTCTTAGGTAGAAATTGCATTGGGTAGTTATTAAGTGATAGATTAAACAGGGTGGTTTAAGTCTAGAATTAATATTACTTATAGTGGATTTCCTCCTGGCTTGGTAGCCTCCAAATGTAAGTGTGGTTATACACTGAACTGGGTTAACAAACTTCTGTGTTGTTTACTTTTCTTGCTATTTAAGTTTTGGTTAAATCTGTCAAGTGTTGGGACATCTCTTAGGACATCTCATACCTGATCACAGAATTTCAATTGGCATCAGAGCAGGCACCCTGCCTGTTTATACTGGGTGAGATCTAGGGAATACAAATTCTGGAAACATGGACAGAGATATAGGATCAGTAAATAGACCACCTATTCTGGATGGATCTAATTATGACTACTGGAAACCAAGAATGATTGCATTCTTAAGATCACTTGACAACAGGGCCTGGAGAGCAGTCAACATTGGATGGGAACATCCTATCCAAGACATCAAAGATGGATCAAAAGTGTTGAAACCTGAAGAAGAATGGAGTAAGGAAGAAGAAGATTCAACACTAGGCAACTCCAAGGCCTTAAATGCTCTATTCAATGGCATTGATAGGAACATCTTTAGACTTGTGCATCACTGTGAGCTAGCCAAAGATGTGTGGGATACTCTCAAAACAACTCATGAAGGAACATCAAAGGTAAAGATGTCAAGACTTCAACTTCTCACCACCAAGTTTGAAAACTTGAGAATGAAGGAAGATGAGACAGTTCATGAATTCTACATGAACATCTTAGAAGTAGCTAATACTTCTGGAGCTTTGGGAGAAAAGATGACTGATGAAAAGCTTGTAAGAAAAATCCTCAGATCTTTGCCAAAAAGATTTGACATGAAAGTCACAGCAATAGAAGAATCTCAAGACATATGCTCTATGAAAGTTGAAGAACTCATTGGTTCCCTTCAAACCTTTGAGATGGGAATGAATGACACAAATGTTAAAAAGAACAAAAGCATAGCCTTGGTGACAAATACTGATGAAGAAGAAGATGATGAATCAGAAAATGATAAAAGCTTATCAGACAACCTTGCTATGCTTGGAAGAAAATTCAAAAAGATTCTCAGAGGAATGGAAGGCAAATCCAATCCCAGTGGAAGATACACAAACTCTTCTGAGAACAAGAGACCTTATGATGCTAACAGAAGGTCAAATTTTGCTGAAAAGACCAGTCAAGAAAAAGGAATCAAATGCCATGGATGTGAAGGATATGGACACATCAAGAATGAATGTCCTACCTACTTAAAAAGGCAAAAGAAAGGACTATCTGTAACCTGGTCTGATGAAGACTCAGGAGGAGACTCAGAAGAAGAAGAATCAGCTAAGCATATCACTGCTTTAGCTGGATTATGTGAGTCTGAAAGTGAATCCAGTGATGGAGAGTGTACTTATGAAGAACTTGAGCAAGCATTCAAAGATCTATACAAAAGAAGCACTGAAATATGCAGTGAGGTTATAAAGCTAAAGAAGCAGAATGAGGCATTAGAAGATGAAAAAGCAAGTGATCAAGAGATCATTGACACCTTGAAAAGTGAAGTAAGTCTTCTCAACTCCAAGTTGGAACATATGTCCAAATCTGTTAGAATGTTGAACAGCAGCTCAAATACACTGGATGTTATTCTCAACAACAATAAGCACTCAGGGGATAAAAGTGGACTGGGATTTAACAGAGTACATAAAGATGAAGCTAGCTCTAGCAAAACAACTTCAAAATCCATACAGTCAAACAAGATGTCCCAACAGATGCTTCAACATCAGGAAAAGAACACAAAGTCAAACATAATGTTCCAACAGATGTCTCAACATTCTGGAAAGAACAAAATGAAGAAGAAGTATAAAAGATGGAGATGCCATCACTGTGGAAGATTTGGACATATCAAACCTCATTGTTATAAGCTACATGGATATCCAAATCAGATGTGTCAGCAACCTTCTAAGCAGAAAATAGAAGCTAACAAGAAAGTGCTGCATAGACATCAAAGAAATCAGCAACCTCCTAAGCAGAAGACAGAAGTCATCAAGAAGGTATGGAGACCAAAAACTAGCATTCATGCTGATCAAAGCTACATACCCAAGAACAAGATCAACAATCAATCTTGGAGATCTGCTGGTGAACAACACACAGGGCAAAGACATCAAAAGAAATCTCAACTCAAATGGTCAAAGAAAAGTGTTGCATATATAGCACATACATCACTAAGAGTATCAGCTAAGGAAGACTGGTATTTTGACAGTGGATGTTCAAGACACATGACTGGATTGAAGAACCTGCTAGTAAACTTAAAGTCACATTCATCCAGGTATGTAACCTTTGGAGATGGAGCTAAAGGAGAAATCAAGGGAGTTGGGACCTTGGACTGTCAAGATGTTCCAAGACTAGATGATGTGCTGCTAGTTAAAGGTTTAACTGCTAACCTGATCAGTATAAGTCAATTATGTGATCAAGGGTATAGTGTAAACTTTACCAAAACTGAATGTATAGTGACTAACAAAGAACAAGAGGTGGTCATGAGAGGAGCCAGATCTAAAGACAACTGTTACATGTGGGAATCTCAAAACCTCAGTCTCACTTCAACTTGTTCTTTAGCTAAAGAAGAAGAAGTGAAACTATGGCACCAAAGGCTAGGTCATCTTCATTTCAGAGGCATAAAGAAGATAATATCTATGGATGCTGTAAGAGGTATTCCTAAACTGAAGATTGATGATGGCAAAATATGTGGTGAATGTCAAATAGGCAAGCAAACCAAGATGTCCCATCCAAAGCTCCAACATCTGACAACTTCCAAAGTTTTGGAACTATTACATATGGATCTTATGGGACCTATGCAGGTTGAAAGTCTTGGTGGCAAGAGGTATGCCTATGTGGTGGTTGATGACTTTTCAAGATATACATGGATAAACTTCATCAAAGAAAAGTCTGATGTATTTGATGTATTCAAAGAATTATGCCAAAGATTACAAAGGGAGAAATCCAGCTGTGTGATCAGAATAAGAAGTGATCATGGAAAAGAATTTGAGAACCAAAAGTTCTTAGATTTCTGCTCTTCAGAAGGAATCAATCATGAATATTCTTCACCTATCACTCCTCAACAGAATGGGATTGTTGAGAGGAAGAATAGAACTATTCAAGAATCAGCAAGAGCTATGATCCATGCTAAAAAGTTACCTTTGCACTTCTGGGCTGAAGCTATGAACACTGCTTGTTACATCCATAACAGAGTTACTTTAAGGAAAGGAACTCTGTCCACAATATATGAAGTCTGGAAGGGCAGAAAACCCACAGTCAAGTACTTTCATGTGTTTGGAAGTAACTGTTACATTCTGGCAGATAGGGAGCAAAGAAGAAAAATGGATCCTAAAAGTGATGAAGGGATTTTCCTTGGATATTCTATAAACAGCAGAGCATATAGAGTATTTAATTCTAGAACCAAGGTAATCATGGAGTCCATAAATGTGATAATTGATGATGCTCTTATAGATGTCCCAGAAGATGTTGGAACATCTGCTGATATCAAGATTGAAGCTGAAGAAAAGAATGATCATTATAACTTCACTCAAACTGATACAAGGACAGAAGAATCCAGCAAACCTCCCTCCATCAGAATACAGAAAGATCATCCCAAAGATTTGATAATTGGTGATCCCAACAGAGGTGTGAGCACTAGATCAAGAGAAGTAATTTCAGGTTCTTGTTTTGTTTCTAAAATAGAACCTAAAAACATCAAGGAAGCTCTTACTGATGAATACTGGATTAGTGCTATGCAAGAGGAATTAGGTCAATTCACAAGGAATGAAGTATGGAATCTTGTTCCTAGACCTGATGACATAAATGTGATTGGAACAAAATGGGTGTATAAGAACAAGTCAAATGAACAAGGAGTTGTTACAAAGAACAAAGCTAGACTTGTAGCTCAAGGATACACTCAAATTGAAGGAGTAGACTTTGATGAAACCTTTGCACCAGTAGCAAGGCTTGAATCAATTAGACTACTTTTGGGAATTGCTTGTATCTTAAAGTTCAAGCTATTTCAAATGGATGTGAAAAGTGCCTTTTTAAATGGTTATCTCAATGAAGAGGTATATGTAGAACAGCCTAAAGGATTTGTTGATCCAAGCTGTCCAAATCATGTATACAAACTAAAGAAGGCACTTTATGGTCTGAAGCAAGCTCCAAGGGCATGGTATGAAAGACTGACTACATTTCTTATCAAGCAAAGGTACAAAAAAGGTGGAATTGACAAAACCTTGTTTGTTAAAGATGAAGAAGGAAATATCATAATTGCTCAAATATATGTTGATGATATTGTCTTTGGTGGGATGTCTGACAGGATGGTCAAACTTTTTGTCAAGCAGATGGAATCTGAATTTGAAATGAGCCTAGTAGGAGAGTTAACCTACTTTCTTGGTCTGCAAATAAAGCAAATGGAAGATTCAATGTTCATTTCCCAAAGCAAGTATACCAAGAACATAGTCAAGAAATTTGGAATGGAAAATGCTACTCATAAGAGAACTCCTGCCCCCACACATTTAAAGCTGACTAAAGATGAAAAGGGTGAGAACGTAGATCAAAGCTTATACAGAAGCATGATTGGAAGCTTGTTATACTTGACTGCTAGCAGACCTGACATAGCATTTGCAGTAGGTGTATGTGCAAGATATCAAGCTGATCCAAAAGTCAGTCATCTCAATCAAGTCAAGAGAATTCTTAAATATGTTAATGGTACTTGTGACTATGGCATAATGTACTTTCATGGATGTAAACCAATTCTCACTGGCTTCTGTGATGCTGATTGGGCTGGAAGTGCTGATGACAGAAAAAGCACTTCAGGAGGATGCTTCTTTCTAGGAAATAATTTGATTTCTTGGTTCAGTAAGAAACAAAATTGTGTATCCTTATCTACAGCTGAAGCTGAATATATAGCAGCTGGAAGCAGTTGTTCTCAGTTGGTTTGGATGAAGCAAATGCTCACTGAGTACAATGTCCCACAGGATGTCATGACATTGTACTGTGACAACTTAAGTGCAATCAACATATCAAAGAATCCTATCCAACATAGCAGGACCAAGAATATTGATATCAGACATCATTTCATCAGAGATCTTGTAGAAGAAAAGGTGATTTCATTGGAACATGTAGCTACAAATCTGCAGTTGGCTGATATCTTTACAAAAGCATTGGATGCTACACAATTTGAGAACTTAAGGGGCAAACTGGGAATCTGTTTATGTGAGATTTAGCAGTTAATGAGATGTGCCAACATGTCATATGACATTGTATGGCATAAGTTCCAGATGGCAACACCAGTCTGGACAAGAACCTTGGGTATTCCATTCCTAATCATTTTCAATATAACGGCTACTTATTTAGTAACAGCTTATAATCAGCTATCAAGTTTCTCATCACACCATCAAAAATGAATCATATTATCAAGCTGTTATTCAGAAATCATAAACCCTAAAACTCTTCATCCATCCTTCTTGACAATGTCTCAAAACCCTAGCACTCCTGAAGAAGTTCTCAACAAAGAAGATGTAGTTCATGCAACTCCTATTTCTGTAGTTCCCATGGAGTCTACCCCACTGGACGAAATAAGAGGAAGTGTTCCTCATGCTAAGAAGCCAAGAACTCCAAAAAGAGCTAAAGATCAAGTCTGCAGCAAATCCAAAAGCATTCCTTCTCCAGCAAACATGCCTCAAAAATCCTCTGAATATGTGGATGCTTCAATAAAGGAGTTAGTTACCAAGATCCTATCTGAACAAAGAGTGGTTAGTGGGATTTCTATTCCTCTGAACACCATGCCTGCCCCTCAAGAAGATCAAACTCAAGCTGCAAAGGACACTCCTGCTCAACAGGATGTCCCAACAGATGTTGAAACATCTGGGGATCAACAAAAATGTTCATCTGATGCTGCTGCAGAAGAATCCGAGGACCAGAAAAAGGCCTCAAGTGAAAGTGATGAAGAAGAATCTGAGGATCAGACCAGAGCCTCAACTGAAGATCATAGCCCTGCTGATCAACCAGCTGAAGAGGAGACTGCTCAATCTCCTCCTGTGGTGAACCTGGAACAGGATTCTGATACAGAGATCATAGCCTCTGTAAGACCTAGCATAGCCAAAAGGCTCAGGTCTAGGAAAGGAAAGATGCAAGCAGAACATGTTGTCCCTGAGAAGAAGCAAGCCACTCCAAAGAAAGACAAAGCCAAAACTGCCTTTGGTCCAACAAAACAATGGAGTAAAGTCCAAACTCAGAAAAGGAAAGTTGTCACCCCATCAGACTCAGATGTTGAATCAGATGTCCCAACATCTCCTCCCAAGAAGAAACCAGCACCATCTAGGGCTTCATCTGCTGTTCCAGAAGCCCCCTTGGACAACATCTCATTCCATCATGTCTCTAGTGTTAACAGAGGGAAGTTTGTGTACCAAAGAAGGGTTGCCCTAGAAAGAGAGCTGAGCAGTAATGCACTTGAGTGCACTGAACTGATTGACCTCATCTCTGCTGCAGGCCTCTTCAAAACAGTCTCAAATCTCTCTCCCTGCTATGAACTTCTTGTCAAAGAATTCATTGTCAATCTTCAGGAAGACTGTGCAAATGGTAAGTCCTCTGAATTTAGAAAAGTCTTTGTTAGAGGTAGGTGTGTAGAGTTCTCTCCTCAGATCATCAACCAATACCTAGGAAGAGAAACAGATGGACCAAATGAGCTAGGTAAGACAGATAACCAAGTCTGCAAGGTTATCACTGCAAACCAGGTCAAGGCATGGCCAGTTAAAGGAAAGCTCTCTGTGAGCATGCTAACAAGAAAATATGCCATGCTGAACAGGATTGGTACAGCAAACTGGGTGCCTACCAACCACACCTCTTCAATATCCACTGGCCTGGCCAGGTTTATCTATGCTGTGGGAACTCAGACTAAGCTGGACTATGGTGCTTACATATTTGATCAGACCTTGAAGCATGCCAGCTCTTCTGCTACAAAGCTGCCAATAGCTTTTCTCTCCTTGCTGTGTGGTTTAGTGCTCAATCAATACCCTGGAATCCTCACTGAAAAGGATACAGTCTGCAAAAGAGAAAGCCCCCTGGCTTTTCACTACAAATTGTTCCTCAGTCATCATGCAGCAAATGTTGAAGCACCTTCTGGGACATCTGCAGGTCCTTCAACTGCTAAGACTCCAATCTCCAAGACTGCATTAATTGCTGAACTAAAGAGCACCTGTAAAGAACTTGAAGCAAGGAAGCTGAAACTTGAAGAAATCATTCAAAGGCTGGAGAGTGAAGGAGATCAGAAGGCTGCCTCTGATGAAGAAACTGAAGCTGATGAAGAAACTGAAGTTGATGAAGAAACTGAAAGTGATGAGTCTGAGTGATCATTGTATGTGAGGACAAATGTAATGACAGCACTGCATTGTAATAGTGTCTTTGGCCCCATAATTTGTGTCTAACAAGGGGGAGAACAACAACAACCAAAATGTATTTCTGTTTAATTATGAATGAAAAATCTGTTTGTTTGTTTCTGAACTGAATCAGTGTGTTTTGATAAATATTTCTGTTGCAACAAGACTGGATACATATAGGTTTGAGGGGGAGTAATCTCAAATATGAATCAACAGAAAAGTAATGTTATACTCTGATAAAAGAACTTCTGCTGCACTCTGAAAACCAGAAAAGATGTTAGCCAAAAATTAGCCAAAGGGGGAGTTTGTAGATGTCTTGAATTGGCAGAATTTTTGACCAACAAGAAATATTGAATTCAGTTCAGAATGTCCTATCAAATGTTGGGACATTATCAAACAGGGTATATGAACTTATTTCAGGATGTCTCACCAGATGTTGGGACATTGTGTTAATGACTTAAGTTCAGTTTTTCAGGATGTCCCAACAGATGTTGAGACATCTCAAACCTGCTACCAGAATTAATTATTGACTAACTGATCAGAGATATTTAAGGAGAGTTATCTGGAATAATTTAATGATGGATAAAAACAGAACAAGGCGCATCTGTAGGGAGTTTTATATTGAGGATTCAGATTAAAACAGAAGACCTAAATCACCTAGAATCTAGGAAGTAACAAACCCTAAATTCAAGGTGGAAGCTGCATGCGCATTAGGGCTGGATCATCCTACAGAAAGCCCAAATTACAGATACCTATTTAATCAACAGAAACTCACAGAATTGAGTACGAATTTCAGAAGACCAAATAGGGTGTCTAGTGTTTTAATAGCAGGTTGTTTTTAATTGTACCACTTGATGAGCTTTTAAGCATAAGTGCATTTGTGACTTGATTGAAACTGTGAAGTAAGATCAAGCTGTATTGTTTGAAGAATGTCTTCAATTTTATTAAACTTGTAAACTTGATCACTGTGTGATTGAGGGGGAGTGAGTAGGGTACTCTTATCTAAGTTGTGTCTTAGGTAGAAATTGCATTGGGTAGTTATTAAGTGATAGATTAAACAGGGTGGTTTAAGTCTAGAATTAATATTACTTATAGTGGATTTCCTCCTGGCTTGGTAGCCTCCAAATGTAAGTGTGGTTATACACTAAACTGGGTTAACAAACTTCTGTGTTGTTTACTTTTCTTTCTATTTAAGTTTTGGTTAAATCTGTCAAGTGTTGGGACATCTCTTAGGACATCTCATACCTGATCACAGAATTTCAATCATGTTACCTGAGATTGAGCTTTCAGTCCAGGAGCTTTTTGCTTGCCTCTTTGCCTCAAAATGATCCCAATGGTCCTCTTGATGAAGTTATGAAGCTTGGTTGGAGTTTAAAATGGTTGGTTTGTGAGTTTGCAGAAGTTCTGTTCAATGAGGGGTGAGGATCGTGTTTCTGATTGAGGAGGTTTCAGGGATGAATGAGGATAGGGAAATGATCAGGGGAGTATGCTGAGTGATTCTATGGAGTTTTTTTCTATGTTTGATGCTTGTATGATGAGTTTCGAAGGAAGTTGCATAAGAGGTGGAAAATGAGAATGCTGGCTTGGAGAGAGCTTCAGGCTTGTGTGTCCTATGAAAATGAATCCTTGGAGTGTGTTTGTAAGGTCTGGATTGGGCAGAGAGTTGTTGTGTCACTGTGGGATTGGTATGGGTGTTTTTGCCAAAAAGTCAAAAGTGTTGTACTTGAGGTATGGGCAATGGTGTAGCTAGCTCATTGGCTTGTCCTAGCTCAGCTGAGATTAAGGATGTCCATGGAATTAGTTTTGAGATGATTCAGCAAGTTGAATGAAGTTTATGTAGTGTTTTGCAAATTTCCCAAAGTTTGGCCACTTTGGAAATTCATGAAGTTCAAGGCATCAAAATGCAATATTCTTGGGCCAATTCTGATCTTTAGAGGTCATGTGAGTATGTTGTAATGAGTTTATGCACATTTGAATTTTTTGGAATGCTTGATCATGTCATTTTGCAAAATGCCTCCTTGGTACAAAACTTGAAATTATGTGATTTTTCCTAACTTTGACAAGCCATAACTTTTGATCCAAAATGAATTAGAATGAGTTCTTGTACTTTTTGAAAAGGGAATGATCCATTCTACAACTTTCATGACCAAAGTTTTCCCATTTGAAGCATTTTTGAATCAAAAAGAAAGGGTTGAAAAAGTTTCCTAAAATGGCAAGTTTCCATTACAAGTCATTTTCCCAAAAAGGCAACTTTGCAAATGGCTTGAAATTCTTCAATTTTGTGAACTTCCAACATCTTCTATGATCAAATAAAGACCATATGCATTCAAAATGATGAAGAACACCCTTTGGTTGGGTCATTGGGGGCCTCAGATGCCCTGATTTCACACTGACTTGCTCAAGAAGTCAACTCTTGATCAAATGACTTCCCCATGGAATTTCTTCATGAAAATTGATATGCATGATCCTCATAACATATAGAGCCCAATAGAAACAAGAATGACCAAAAAATTTGGAGTTATGGCCTTTGAAACCAAAACCCTAATTTTAGGTCATCTGTGTAGTTAAACATGGCTCTGCTTCCATGCCATTCTCAGTTCTTGTGATTTTTTGACTTTCTTGACTTTGTGGGGATACAATATGATGCTTTTAAGTGATTGATGACCTTTGGAGTGATTCAAATGGCTCAAGGATAGCTCAGATCACAAACCCTAGATGCAGGTGACTTAGAAACAATGCAGTGAATTAAAAATGCAACATGAGATACTATGATTGGATTTATGCATATGAAAAGATCACAAGCCATGGTGTAAATGGGTGAGGGAAAATTTGTGGTGTTTACAGCTGCTCCTATTCAAACATGAGTTAGCTGTGCAGGATGTAAGCAACGGCTTAACAGGCAAACAAGGTAACTTGTGGTTGAATACCAAAGACAGTCCAAAATTTGCACTCACAGAATGAAGAAGAAAAGGGATATAGATTGTAAAAGGAAGATAAAGTATGTATATAAAGTGCGGGCGACGGAGAACGACCTCCGAGCAGAGGACGACTGCTGGGGAAAGAGCAATGACGGGGACGGCCGACATGCTGGGGATATAAGAGATTGTGACGGGGACGGCCATCAGGTAAAGATGTAAGATTTTCTGGGGATTATAGGTAAATGAAGTAAATGATGAGGTACGGTCATCCAAAGGTGAAGGACGATCACCTAGTAGGGGACGGCTGCTCTGTTGGGGATAAGATGAGGGACGGTCATCTAAGGTGAAGGACGATCACCAGGCAAGGTACGGTTGCCAAAGAGTATCACGACATAGGACGAATGTCGGATAAAAAGGTCGACGACGGGTACGGCCATCGGATAAGCATGATGAAGGACGATCATCAAGAGGTGAAGGACGATCACCTAGCAGGGTACGGCTGCTCTCAGGGTTTATCATGACATAGGACGGATGTCAGATAACAAGATCCACGATGGGGACGACCATCGGATAAAATGATGAAGGACGATCATCAAGAGGTGAAGGACGATCACCTAGCAGGGGACGGCTGCTGAAAATATCACGGCATAGGACGAATGCCGGATAGAAGAGGGTTCCAATAATAGAGACTCCGCTGGGAAAAGGATGAGGGACGGTCATCCAAAGGTGAAGGACGATCACCTGACAGGGTACGGCTGTCGCAAAGGTATCATGACATAGGACGAATGTCAGATAGAAAGGAAATAGTTTAACAAGTTTCGTTGGGGATTTTGCTGGGGAAAAGCAAACACGGACGAGTGTTTATATCCAAGAAAAAGAAAGGTATAAGCGTTTTGGCACTGTTATAGATTAAAGACGCGGACGAGTATCAGGTAGATACAAACACTGATACATGTTCAGAGATGATGATACGGACGAGTATCAACTGGTTAACAAAGAACAAAGACGAGTGTCGGATCTAAGGGACTCTTCTGGGGAAAAATAGACACAGACGAGTGTCTAAATTCAAGAAGACCTGAGTGTTTGACACGGTGTATAGATTAAAGATGCGGACGAGCATCCTTAGGACTATGATACGGACGAGTATCAGGTAGAAACAAACGCTGACACGTGTTCAGAGATGTTGATACGGACGAGTATCAACTGGTTAACAAAGAACACGGACGAGTGTTGATTCTGAGGGGGTACAAATGGTGTATACAAGATACGGACGAGTATCTGTATGAGTAAAGGTACGAGTAAGACACGGACGAGTGTCTATCTGAAAAAGTGCATTACAAACAAATATATGACCTACAAAGTGTTTAGGTAACTATGCTGGGGAGAGTGACACGGACGAGTGTCAAGAGAGAAAGGTGTAATATAAACAGGTGTATGGTTTACAAAGTGTTTAGTTAGCTATGCTGGGAAGGTGACACAGACAGGTGTCAAGAAAATTGTATACATATGTATCTGTGAGTGCAAAAGGGACGCTTTGGCTTTCTACTGGGGATATGACACGGACGGGTGTCAGGAAGTATCTGTATTTGTAAGAGAAATGTCTGGGCTCTCTGCCGGGGAATTTTGGGGAGTTTTCTGTATATCGTTGATGGATTGTCAGTTTTCACAAGTGTTTGATTCAGATCATGGCTTATGATTATGCAATATGTTTAACTTTTGCCGTAATGCTCCGTATTAGACGGAATGCTATGCTCTGTGGGGAAAATATGATGCGAATGCTATGATTATGCAAAAGATATCGATCCGGGATCCGGATCCCGTTGCTGTGGAGATCTCTGGCTGATCTTCTTGAAGTGGATATCCCAGCTGGGGATGAGATCATTGGTAGATCTGTCATGTATGACTTTGCTTGGGGAATAGGTCATTGGTAGACATATCCTTGTAATGGGGGGGCCCAGCCGGGTTTGTAGAAGCTTCCTTCACTCTGTTGTGATTCCTTCGCTCGTTGCTCTTCTGGATAGAGGTTGACACTCTGTGGGGAGATGGTTCCCTGGCTTTTGTACTTGGCTGAGGAGGAATAATGGATGGCAACTCAGTTGGGGAGAAAACACCTCCGGTGTTAAGAATGAGTGGATAATGAATTGCCAGCTTGCTGGGGTGAAGCTTTCATGCCCCATGTTGTGCTTTGAATACTTGCAATCCTGAAAAGACAGAGAAACGCACAAGTAATCCCGAGGTATCTCTTACCAGATTCCGTCCTAAAAGTTTAGACACCCCCGGGAGTAAGTATATTTCCTGCAAGCACGTATTTAAAAGAAGCATCTGTATTTATGCACTCAGTATCTTATCGGACATTTTTCGCAAATGAAAATAAAAATGTACGAGACGAAACATGACTGGAAATCTGATTTTATTAATTCATGTGCCCTGAATTGGCAAGATACAGTCAAAGAAACAGATCCCCTGAAATGAGGAGATCGTTACAAATTGAGAAACAAAAGATGTTGGCAATGTTGACGACGCTTCAAGGAGCTTCCCTTTTGCTATGACTCGTATGACATTTGACGTTCTTCTCGTCTTGCTTTCTGAAGAAGGCTGATTCTGAAAGAAGCTTGATCCTTTCGAAGCTTTCCAAGTTGTAAGTAATACAGATGAATTCAAAATGCAGTTGTTAGCTCATTCCCTTATTTTGTATGGATCGCCCTTTCGGGTTTTCAATCCATCGGGATACCCATTTTTGCCTGAGTCGTCCAATGCGGCTTTTCAACTCAGCGGGTGTACACTTTTTTATTTATTTCCCTTATTTTTGCCCGAGTCTTTTATTATGTTTTTGACTCGCCGGGATGCCCTATTTTTGCCTGGACTTACATTCTGTTTTTATGTCCAGCGGGTCATTTTATGCGAAGTATTTTTTAACTGCATCTGAATTCACAGGGGACGGGAAGTCTTCACCATCCATAGTGCTGAGCATTAGTGCTCCACCAGAGAAAACTTTCTTTACTACGAATGGTCCTTCATAGTTCGGAGTCCACTTGCCCCTGTGGTCTGTATGAGGAGGGAGGAGTCTTTTCAGCACAAGATCTCCTACTTGGTACTCTCGGAGCCTGACTTTCTGATCGAAGGCTTTCTTCATTCTTTTCTGATATAACTTCCCATGACAGATTGCAGCCAATCTCTTCTCTTCGATCAGATTCAGTTGTTCGTATCGGGACCTGACCCATTCTGCTTCGTTCAGCTTAACATCCATCAGTACCCGCAGGGAGGGTAATTCAACTTCAACAGGTAGGACTGCCTCCATACCATACACGATTTGATACGGTGTTGCCCCAGTAGATGTTCTGATTGATGTACGGTACCCATGCAAGGAAAATGGTAGCATCTCATGCCAGTCTTTGTAGGTGACTACCATCGTTTGCATAATCTTCTTGATATTCTTATTAGCTGCCTCAACAGCGCCATTCATCTTTGGCCTGTAAGGATAAGAATTGTGGTGTTGGATCTTGAAGTCCCGGCATAACTCTGCCATCATTTTGTTGTTTAAGTTGGAACCATTATCAGTAATGATTCGCTCGGGTACTCCATACCGACAGATGATATCTCTCTTCAAAAATCGGGCCACTACTTGCCTTGTAACATTTGCATATGAGGCTACTTCAACCCACTTGGTAAAATAGTCAATGGCTACCAGGATGAATCTGTGGCCATTTGAAGCAGTCGGTTCAATCTTGCCAATCATGTCAATGCCCCACATAGCAAAGGGCCAGGGTGAAGACATCACATTTAGAGGATTGGGAGGCACAGGTGTAACACGGTGGGAGAACTGACTTTAGTTATGTTGCGGATAGCAAGAGTCGCCACCGACTTTTATTTTATCCAAAGGAAAGGCATAAAAGAACAGGAAAGACCTTTTAAAAAGATTTTTGGGTCCGGGGGGTAGGTTATGTAAAGGGAAGGTGTTAGCACCCTTTACATCCATGGTTATCCATGGGCTCTTAGTTACTTAGCTCACTTTAAAATGTTTTTGAAATGTGAAGTGTGTGAATAGAAATTTTCTTAAGAGTTTATAATGGCCCATGTATGGATGCGTATAAACCTTTGTTTTGAAAATTTTTGTTTGAAATTGTGAAGTGTTTGAAAAGTTTTGAAGAATGAGCAAGTAACTATGAGGAACCTACCCTAAGTTTAAGTCTTTTCTGTTCTTGAATCCTTTAAATGGTAAGACTATCCCTATTATTAAGGAATAGGTAGTCATTACCTTGGATGTGAGAGACAAGTAAGGGTCATCTGTTTAATGTAGGCAACTGTGGGGTGTATTAAGCAATTTTGGAGGGACTGTCATCTTTATTCGAAAGGGACAAGATCATTATGAAGGCAAACATTCGCAAGGGACTTGATCTTTTATTTGTTAAGGGACTAGATGACTTTATTTTGAGGGACTTTTGCTTTATACACCCTACTTGACCTTTTGATTAGGCAACAATGAGAGGTATCCCTAAGGAAGTGAGATGGCGATCAAAGATCGACTTACGTGTGTGAGTGTTCAATTTAATATTTATCTTTATATTAAGTGATCTAAATTAATTTTAAATAAACATACATGTTACACTCCCTATTTACTAACCATGGCATAAAATAAATAATAAACATTATAAAATATTACATCCAGGAGCAATTACATAATAATGATAAAAGCAATTTAAATAAATAAGCAAAATATTAATAAGCAAAATAAATAAGTAATTATAATTGGGTTAGTAAAAAAAATACCAAATTAAATGGGGTTAGTGATAATCATATAAACATAATTAATAATAATAATGAAATAAGCAAAATATTATAAAGAAAAATTCAAATTTATAAACAATTATCATTCAATATTAAAATATAAACAATTATACTAATTATTGTAAAAATTTTAAGTTATAAATTGTATAAAAAATTAATTATGAACATAATATGAAAATAGAATTATAATTATAAAAATTAAATTAGCAATTTTTTACATATTTTAAAACATATAATAAAATTATTTACATGCAAAAATTAAATTCTAAACAAATTATATCACATTATCATATTAAGAATTTTAATTTTTAAACAATTTATACATTAATTAAATGATGAATTTTAACTAAATTATGAATATAATATATACAAATAATAGTATTAAATAAATAGGAGAAGAAGAATTAGGGTTTGAGAAAAATATGTCTTTAGGGCTTATAAAAATAAATTAGGTTTTTTTTTTAATTTATAATATCAATTTAATTATTAATTACTACATACACATAAATAAAAAACATATAAAGAAATAAATATATCAATTTAGATTTTGAGAAAATAATATAAGTTTTTTTTTTAAAAGAAAATGATTTACATATATAATTTAGAAATTATTTAAATTAATTTAGAAAATAAAATGAAGGAATAACAAAAGAAATAAAACAAGAAACCAAAAAAACAGGACCTGGGATTTGAACCCAGGTCCTTTACCTGGACACACAAGAGCCTAGCCACTGGGCTGCGCGCTGCTAGCTGATAACATCCCAGCTTCATTTGGTTTTATGCTCATCCTGTAAAACAAAACAAATTGCACAAAAAAAAAATGCGTTGAGGTTGGTTTCGAACCCACGTCGTTGCCCTCACACGCGCACAAGCTTACCACTACACCATCAGCATCATTCAGTAATTTAAATACAAATAAAACTATATAATATAAAAACAATTTTGAATTCCAGGCTGCGTGCGAAACTCCTTCTTCTACCTCCAGACCTGCAAATGTTGCTACGAATTTTCCCACGAGTTTTCCTGCGAATTTCAAACTGCAGCAATCCCTACGAAACTCAAACACCAACGAAACAACAAAATTTCATGAAATTGAAAACATCATTGAATTCCTGACAACATTTGCAACCATCCTATGTCTTTAGAAATCATTTATATTTGCCAAATGATAAAACCCTAAATGGGGGCCGAAACCCTAATAATGGTGAAATTTATCCTAGGCATCCAAACTTCAATCAATTAGTCCAGACACAACCTAATGCTCATCACAAACCAGGAAATACCATCAAAATTCATTAATATTGCTTAAATATAAGAAATCGAAAACAAAAATATTAAGAACAAAATGCATTCGGTTCATGCGTATGAACATGGTTATGATGCTTTTGAGGATTGGGATAGGTTTGAGGATGTCCAAGGATCATTGCTATGTTCTCAAAATACCTTCAAATGTCTTGTAGAAGGGAAACCGAATTTGAAGTTTTGTGTGTTTTTTGAAATTTGCAAACTTACACTTTGGAGCTGGAATTCGTCTGCAATCATTAGGGTTATGTCATGTACTTATAGAGTGATGAATTAGGTCAGAAAAAATTGATGTTTGTGTGGAAGATTTGATCCAAAAATATTCAAAAAGATAAGCTTTGAAATTCAAATATTTTTGCATCAACACTTTCTATTTCAAGCCAATCAATATTATCTTTGTATCAATTTGATCCATGCTGAATTCATGACCTTCTAGAATCAAAAATAAATTTAAATCTTCATGTTTAATATTTTATTTAAATTTAAAATGTTTTTTAGTATAAAAAATCATAATAAATTAATTAAATAAAATAAAAATTATGAAAATATCAAAGAATTTTCGTGCATGATGTCATGGATTGCTTTGGGTCATTAAAAGTTCAGCCCACTTAGCAAAATTTGGTTTTAAACCTCCATTTGCTTCATAAACTTCCCTAAAATTTCCCAACTTTGCAAGGGCACACATCCTTCAATTTTAATGCTATGAGGGTGTTCTAGGACATTTGGAAATCTTGAAGAGTCCTCTAACCAACCCCATTGGTTTCATGTCCATATCATTTACCATTCTCAAGTTATGCCCTTTTGAAGTTGTTGACTTTTTGTTGACTTTCAAAAGGACCTATAATGTCTTAGCTCATACCTTCCAAATGAAGCATTTTTGGGCTTGGCTTGTGAGACACAAAGTTGTAGAGAATTCAATTTCCTTTAAAATGAGATTTGGATGGAGACTTGGTGATGAAGCATGTGAAAGTTATGGCTGGTCAAAGTTCAGTTGACTTTTACTAAGGAAACCCTAATTTAGAAACTCCTGATTCTTGATGATCTGAAATATCCTTGATGAATCATGATCAACCCTTGATCAAATGATGAATTTTACTTCATATACTTGATGTTGGCAAAAAATCATGAAGTTTGACTTTGGTTTGACCATAGTTGACCTCAGTTTGACTTTTTAACTGATTTTACTGATTTTGACCTATCTGATCATTTGATAGAGCAAACCTTTGAGAAAAGTCTTGAAACTTGTCATGGGGGTTCTTACACACATATAAGATGTTATGAAGCTCACTTGAAGTCTTGGAAGTTCATTTAGCCTGATTAAAGTCAAAACCCTAGTTTTGGATGCACTGCTTAGGAGGTGCATTGTCTGAGGGAATTGTCAAATCTTCTGACTAATTGTGAACTTTGTGAACCTTGTGAACCTCATGAGATGTCTTGTGAATCTCATAAGAGGTCTTGTGAACCTTGTGAACCTCATGGGAGGTCTTGTGAACCTTGTGAACCTCATGGGAGGTCTTGTGAACCTTGTGAGCCTCATAAAGTGTCTTGTAAACTTCATGAACCTCATGAAAGGTCTTGTAAGTATTGTGAACCTTGTGAACCTTGTGAACCTTCTTAGCACACAAAGTCTTGTATTGTGAGGGCAAATTTTGGGGTGCAACAACATGCACTTTATCCGCGTAAATCTGGCATTTATGACATTTTCTGGCATAGGCACAACAGTCGGTGTCCATTGTGATCCAGTAATAACCTCGTGCATCAACAAGTTTGCTTCTGTTCTATCAACGCATCTGAGGAGTACCATATCAAAGTTTCTCTTGTACAGGGAACCGTCAGTATTCAGAAAGAAACTACCAGCTAGCCTTCTTAATGTCTTCTTATCATTGGAAGATGCCCCAGGTGGGTATGTTTGATCCTCCAAGAAGCATTTAATGTCATGGAACCAAGGCTTATCATCTTTGGCAACATCTGCTGCAAATACATATGTTGTTCTGTCAAGTCTGGATACTGAGATCCGAGGTACAAAGTTGGCAGCTTGAACTTTGATCATTGATGAAATGGTAGCCAGAGCATCTGCAAACTGATTCTCGTCCCGAGGGACATACTCAAGCTTGACTGTTGTGAAGAAAGTCAATAACCTCCTTGTATAATCCTTGTAAGGTATCAGATGATCCTGGTGTGTGTACCATTTGCCGTTGGTTTGATTAACTACCAGAGCTGAATCTCCGAACACAGTCAAGGTCTTGATCCTGAGGTCAATGGCTTCCTCAAGACCCATAATACAAGCTTCGTATTCAGCTTCGTTGTTAGTGCAGTTGAAGGTGAGTTTTGCCGAGAAAGGCAGGTGAACTCCCTTAGGTGTAATAAGCACTGCACCAACACCACGACCATTCATGTTAACAGCCCCATCAAACATCATAGTCCATTCCTCTTCCGGGTCAGGCCCTTCAGTGTGAACAGGCTCTTCATGATCTTTTGCTTTTATGAACATGATGTCCTCATCAGGGAAGTCAAATCTCATAGGATGGTAATCATCAATGGGTTGCTCAGCAAGGTAATCAGACAATACACTGCCCTTGATGGCTTTCTGAGATGTGTACTGGATGTCATATTCTGTGAGGATCATTTGCCATCTTGCAACCCGTCCGGTAAGTGCTGGCTTCTCGAAAATGTACTTAATTGGGTCCATCTTTGAAATCAACAAAGTAGTGTGGGTCAACATATATTGCCTTAGTCGGCGAGCAGCCCACGCTAAAGCACAACAAGTTTTCTCGAGCAGTGAATAACGTCGTTCACAGTCGGTAAACTTTTTGCTTAGGTAATATATTGCATACTCTTTTCGACCAGACTCGTCATGCTGGCCCAGCACACACCCCATTGACTCTTCTAATACTGTCAAGTACATTATCAGAGGCCTTCCTTCCACTGGAGGCATAAGGATTGGAGGCTCTTGTAAGTATCCCTTGATCTTGTCAAAAGCCCTCTGGCAGTCTTCGTTCCACCTGACCGTTTGTTCTTTTCTTAACAGCTTGAACAAAGGCTCACAGGTTGCTGTAAGGTGAGATATGAACCGTGAAATGTAGTTCAATCTACCTAGAAACCCCCGAACTTCTTTTTCTGTCTTCGGTGCAGGAATTTCTTGAATGGCTTTGACTTTATCAAGGTCAACTTCAATCCCTTTCTCGCTTACAATAAATCCCAGCAGCTTACCAGATCGCACCCCGAATGTGCACTTGTTGGGGTTCAACTTCAGTTGGTACTTCCTCAGACGCTTGAATAACTTCAACAGATTTACCAGGTGGTATTCTTCTGTGAGGGACTTGGCAATCATGTCATCCACATAACATTCAATTTCTTTATGGATCATGTCGTGGAATAATGTCACCATAGCCCGTTGATACGTTGCACCAGCATTCTTCAGTCCGAATGGCATCACTTTATAACAGAACGTGCCCCAGGGTGTGATGAAAGTTGTCTTCTCCATGTCTTCAGGTGACATCTTGATCTGATTGTATCCTGAAAATCCGTCCATGAAGGAGAATACCGAGAACTGAGCCGTATTATCCACCAATACATCAATGTGAGGTAATGGGAAATCATCTTTCGGGCTGGCTCTGTTCAGATCCCGGTAGTCTACACACATCCTCACCTTGCCATCTTTCTTAGGTACAGGTACAATATTAGCGACCCACGGCGGATAGCTAGTCACAGCAAGGAACCCGGCGTCCCACTGCTTTTGTACCTCTTCTTTTATCTTCATTGCCATATCTGGGCGAGTACGGCGCAACTTCTGTTTTACTGGCGGGCACTCTTCTTTTAAAGGCAGCTTGTGCATGACAATATCGGTGTCCAACCCTGGCATATCCTGATAAGACCAAGCAAACACATCCACATATTCACGAAGCATGTTAATCAGTTGCTCTTTCACTGAGTCTTGTAAGCAGGCCCCAATCTTAACCTCTTTCACGTCTTCTTCCGTTCCAAGATTAACCGTTTCAATCTCCTCCTGATGAGGAGTGATAACCTTCTCCTCTTGCCTTAACAACCTGGCTAGCTCTTCCGGAAGCTCATAATCTTCTTCAACCCCTTCGTCAGCTTGATTGATTGGATTGTCAAAGTCATACTGAGTCATAGCTGTGTTGTCGGTGCAGTCTGAAAGGCACTCTCTGCAAGGGTTTAGATTGTTCATTTTAGTGATTGATTTTAATCTTGTTTAGAAAAAAGTGAAATGAAGTTTTCATTTTGGAAAACATTGCCATTTTATTTTTGTAGAAAAAGAAAAGTGAAAAACAGTGAGCGGAAAAGAAAAAGGACTCATTTGCAAAAGATGTCCGATATTCATTGATTGATCTGTTTGCACAAAATTACAAGATGGCCCGATTACAAAATGAGTCTTGACATCTTGGGCAAGATGCAAGACTTGATGCATGCTTAAAAATACAGGAAATAATAATTACTCTGCAGGAGTAACCCTTATAATTTCCTGGGAAGACCAGTTAAGGACTTGGCTCCCCGGGGTCCTTGGACGTATCCAGCTCTCCAGGTTGCGGTCACTTTCTTCCTCGTCTTCCAAGTTGTTCACTGCATCCGGGGTGAGCATTCCCCCGCTGACAAAACTGGGCTTCTTGGCAGCCTCTGATTGATCTTGTTGAGTTGGTTTGTAACCCAACCCAAATCTGTCCTCCTTCTTCTCTACGGGCAGCAGCTTGCCCCAGCTTCTTCTCTACGGGCAGTACCCTCTTCAACAACCTTCCTGACTTGCTGATAAGATGTCATGGAGGTTCCCAGTACAACAGATGCTTCATTAATGTTTAGAGCCTCAAACCCCTGGCTCATGGTTTCATGGATCTCTCCATCCATCTCAATATACTTATACGTAGCCAGATGGCTAACAAAGATGTGGATACCCTGAAAAACAAATAAACAAATGTTAAATGATGCAAATGATGAGTATGCAAATGATATGCAAGGGTTTATGATCAAGCTGGATCTGATTACTGTCTTGATATAAGTCTATATATGTTCAAGAAGTCCAGATGGAGGTTCAGAAATCCAGTAACCAAGGTGGGGGACTAAAATAAAGAGTCACATGTCCAGGGTTAAATCACAAGAACTGTCCAAAGTGAAGCATTCTTAAACAAAGCAAATATCAGGGTATGATGTGGCCAAGGGTACCTGCAAACCTGTAAACAGCCCAACCCACTCACAGGTGATGTTCTAGAACAAAGATCCTCAGACTTGGATCAGTTATGAGAAGTGTAAACACTTCTAACCCGGAGGTACAGTGTTTACAATAACCATAAAAGATCCTCCTCTAATTCACCTCAGTTTCTGAAGGTCATAGTAAAGGTCATCCAGACTTAGCAGGCTTCCCAGATAGCCCTAGCACTACAAGAAATCTGTAGCACAGAGTTCTCAAGAAGAAACCCACATCTAAACTGTGTTTCATATTCCTGCACCAGACCGAAATGGAATGGGAAAGAACATGAACCACTCTAGCCTAGGTGTCACTCAGGTCCCAGGTATAGGACCTTAAACTCTCAGTAGAATCCCACCCACCAAAGCAAAAAAACAAATCCAGCCAGATGACAAAATGACAGTATGATATATAAAGCTGTAAAGAAAGCAATAAATAACTGTACATAAAGCAGTAGATAAAGCAAATATACAAACACAATCAGCACATAACACCCCAATAAACACAAATCAAACAAGCGCTAGGAGGAACCCACAAAAAGAACCAGAAGCCCTGGTTACAGTATAAGGGTCCCTAGCAGAGTCGCCAAGCTGTCGCTCCCACCAAAATGACACCTCGTCAGAAGGGGTACAGACGCGAACGGTCGATGAAAGAGGAAAAAAATGAATAGAGTCGCCAGCTAGGCATTTTTATCCCGAAGGAAAGGTAATGCTGCATAAACCTAGGAAAAGATGGATAAGACGGTTGCGAACCAGAGAGACTGAGAAAGGGGGTTGGTTACAACCTGGGAAGGTATTAGCACCCAGATTGTCCTCCGTATTCGACGGGATCCACGCTTAAAAGATTTGTGTTTTAAAGGGGTAGTGTCAGTGCAATTTGTGTATCAAAGCTGGAAAAGAATGCAAGTGTCAGTGTAAAAGAAGTGTGAAGTGTATAAGAGAAGTGTCAGTGTAAGAACAAGAGTATAATGCTCAAGACTATGAGGCTTAAAGAATAATGCTGGAAAGAGGGTGAAATATACAGAGACTTTTGTTCGATAACTGTTAAGTTATGCCTACGTATCCTCTCGTGCAATGAGGAAGTCAGAACACCGTAGTTCGACCCAAAGAGACTGAAAGATAAATTGACTGATGAACTGCTTGCTTATCTATGCTCAAGTGTATGACCTGTCTGGCTCATGTGCAAACTGTCTTGCATTAGACGGAAGAAGCAAGTTCTCGTTTGTGAGTGAATGAGGTGAGAAAAGAATCCCGAAGGAGACGATTATTGTTTGCTTTTGAGTTTTTAGTCTTTTATTGCTTTGTGATGTTTGTTATAAGAAAATGAGCTTAAGCCTAAACCAATGGATTTAGTAAACTCATCACATCCTCCCTCTGATTAGGGGTAATGAGAATACCTTAAGTGTGAAGTCAGCATCTCACACTTAATCACCATGATGTAGGATTAAGATCATTAACCTACTTGTGATTATTTAGATGTTTTTGTTGTTTTTGTTTAGTGTTAAGTAATGAGTTTAAGCCATAATCAAGGATTTAATGGACTCATTACACCATCCTAATAGAAGGATAATAGATGAGAACATTTAAGCTGAGAAGGATTCCTCAACTTAATCCATGATTAGGGATTAACCTCATGACAAAACAAAGCCTTGATTAGATGGATTTTAATTAATGGTAGGGTTAAGAGATGGATTTTATGATTTGTAAGACAACTTGAGGGGGACTTGTCCATTAACACTAGGGTTAGTCCTTCTTAACCAGTTAAGGAAGAATTAGAACCCTAATGCAAGGCCCAAGTTACAAGCTTGATGTCTTAGTGATTATTATATGAATTGATTAAAGGATTTAAACACATTAAGGGTTTAACACTTAGGATTAAAGTTATACACTCCATCCTAATAGAAGGATGCAGGCATAAGCTTAATCACAAAGCCTTAAAACCTTTAGGGTTTAGTCCCTGATTATGAGGTGAGAAGAGAAGACACAAAGATGACACAAAGGTAAAAGATAAATGGGGGACTAAACAATCCTAAAATGTTATCATGCTTGTAAGTCCTAGGGTTTGTGAGGCTTAAGAAAGAGATCTTCAAAGAACCACCAAGGAGAGAAGCAGATGAAAGGAGGAAGGAGCAGAGAGAAGCAAAACAACTTGCTTCACTTAAGAAGACAAGTTGCTTGAAGAAAGAAAGGAAGATGAACAAGAATGAGCAAGCTCAATCTAATACACATACCAAAAATGCAGCAAAGGGAGTATGAGAGAGAGGAAAAGAGATTGTGAGAAGTGAAGGCAAATTCACTTCTCAAACAACTTACCACCTGAAAAGTTAGCAAAAGAAATGAAATGCAATGCAAATGGGATGCAATGTCATGATGCAAACCAAAACCAGAAGCATAAGTATGATGTTAATGATGCTAAGAGATGATACAAACATGAGGCAAGACATGAGAATGATCAAACATGCATAAGGATGCAAATGAGGCATGCATAGAACCATGAACATACATGAAAAGTTATGAAATGCAAATGACATACAACATGGCAAATGAAAGATGCAATGATCACACATGATTCTAATATGTCCTAAGATGTCTTATGAATCAAAAGAATGCATAAAATGTCATGGCAAGTCATGGGATGCAAGCAAATGAGAAATGGATGCAAAAGAAGGCACAAATTAGGGTTTCATGCATCATGCAAAGCAAAAATCCAAAACCAGAAGCAAACAACATGATAAAAATTTGAAAATTCAATTAAAGATACCCTAAACCTATACAAACTCATGCCCAAAGGAGAGGATCCAAATCTTAACCTAGTGAAAGTTATGAATTTCCTAAGATTGCTAGGGTTTTGGGGTACCTCACAAAGAAAAATACCAAACAAATTGAAAATGCAATATCAATCCAAACCAATTTTATCCTATAAACTACATGCTATACAAGATGCAATTCAAAAAGAATCATTATCCAACTCCCAATGGTTAGGCAGAAATGATTTTTTGAAGTTTGAAACAAAATATTGCCTTGAAATGAAATTAATTCCAATGAAAATGATCAAAAGGCATCAAGAACAAAAAATAAATTTGGTTTGAGAGTTGGACAATGTTTCTAAATGTTTTTAAATGCTAAGTGAATTTTTTGGTGATTTTTAAATACCTAAATGCATTTTTAATTAATTAATTTCCATTAATCAATTAAAAATAAACATTTAAATGATTTAAAAATAATTTTTAATGCAAAAAATAAAAATAAAAATCTTTTTGGGTTTTAAAAATTAATGAAAACCTTGACAAAAATTTTCATAATTTTTAAATGATTTTTACTATTTTAATTAATTCGTACAAAATAATGCAATAAAAAGGAAAATAAAATTAAAATAAAGAGAAGTATGCACAAGGGATGGCCAGGATTTGATCTGGGCTTGGACTGGTTGACTGCGCGCCAGATCCAAGGGCCCAGATTCAAATCTGGCTAAAAGTGGTTTATGAATTAATTAAACAGGATTTTAATTAATTAAACAAGGTTAGGGTTTTAATGATGCATCCTGGCCATCAAAACGCGCACGGGTCAAACAAAGTCAAACGCATCTACGGTCCAAGTTTAAACTCTCATTAATGACGCAATTAGGGCTAAGCACATTCAGACGACCGGAACAGTGCTCCGGTCGTCTTCTCCGGCGAAACCAAATACCTAGCTTTCACTACAGGCCACCCCAACCCAAATTAATTGCCCAGAAACAATCTCCTATCAAATCTAAACTCAAATCCATCATCAAACAACATTTATCAAGCATGAGCAAGGAGAATCGAAGCAAAACATTTTTACGGGCAAATATTCAGACACTCAATACATGCTTGTTTCTGGCTCATTTTCAAAAATAAATAGATCCCCATGATCAGGGCAACATATAGAACAACATTCTAACAAGAAATCAAAGTTCTGGAAAATTTGTTCATCATGTTACCTGAGATTGAGCTTTCAGTCCAGGAGTTTTTTGCTTGCCTCTTTGCCTCAAAATGATCCCAATGGTCCTCTTGATGAAGTTATGAAGCTTGGTTGGAGTTTAAAATGGTTGGTTTGTGAGTTTGCAGAAGTTCTGTTCAATGAGGGGTGAGGATCGTGTTTCTGATTGAGGAGGTTTCAGGGATGAATGAGGATATGGAAATGATCAGGGGAGTATGCTGAGTGATTCTATGGAGTTTTTTTCTATGTTTGATGCTTGTATGATGAGTTTCGAAGGAAGTTGCATAAGAGGTGGAAAATGAGAATGCTGGCTTGGAGAGAGCTTCAGGCTTGTGTGTCCTATGAAAATGAATCCTTGGAGTGTGTTTGTAAGGTCTGGATTGGGCAGAGAGTTGTTGTGTCACTGTGGGATTAGTATGGGTGTTTTTGCCAAAAAGTCAAAAGTGTTGTACTTGAGGTATGGGCAATGGTGTAGCTAGCTCATTGGCTTGTCCTAGCTCAGCTGAGATTAAGGATGTCCATGGAATTAGTTTTGAGATGATTCAGCAAGTTGAATGAAGTTTATGTAGTGTTTTGCAAATTTCCCAAAGTTTGGCCACTTTGGAAATTCATGAAGTTCAAGGCATCAAAATGCAATATTCTTGGGCCAATTCTGATCTTTAGAGGTCATGTGAGTATGTTGTAATGATTTTATGCACATTTGAAGTCTTTGGAATGCTTGATCATGTCATTTTGCAAAATGCCTCCTTGGTACAAAACTTGAAATTATGTGATTTTTCCTAACTTTGACAAGCCATAACTTTTGATCCAAAATGAATTAGAATGAGTTCTTGTACTTTTTGAAAAGGGAATGATCCATTCTACAACTTTCATGACCAAAGTTTTCCCATTTGAAGCATTTTTGAATCAAAAAGAAAGGGTTGAAAAAGTTTCCTAAAATGGCAAGTTTCCATTACAAGTCATTTTCCCAAAAAGGCAACTTTGCAAATGGCTTGAAATTCTTCAATTTTGTGAACTTCCAACATCTTCTATGATAAAATAAAGACCATATGCATTCAAAATGATGAAGAACACCCTTTGGTTGGGTCATTGGGGGCCTCAGATGCCCTGATTTCACACTGACTTGCTCAAGAAGTCAACTCTTGATCAGATGACTTCCCCATGGAATTTCTTCATGAAAATTGATATGAATGATCCTCATAACATATAGAGCCCAATAGAAACAAGAATGACCAAAAAATTTGGAGTTATGGCCTTTGAAACCAAAACCCTAATTTTAGGTCATCTGTGCAGTTAAACCTGGCTCTGCTTCCATGCCATTCTCAGTTCTTGTGATTTTTTTACTTTCTTAACTTTGTGGGGATACAATATGATGCTTGAACACACATGGACCCCTTTGAAGTGATTGATGACCTTTGGAGTGATTCAAATGGCTCAAGGATAGCTCAGATCACAAACCCTAGATGCAGATGACTTAGAAACAATGCAGTGAATTAAAAATGCAACATGAGATACTATGATTGGATTTATGCATATGAAAAGATCACAAGCCATGGTGTGAATGGGTGAGGGCAAATTTGGGGTGTTTACACCGTATATGGGAATTTGTTACTGTAAGATCAAAAAGAGTTTTTTCTCATTTTGTTACTTATGTCCCTTAATTTGTTACTTGTACCTAATTTCCTTATTTGTTGTAGGATAAATTCATTATCTATGAAAAAGGAACTAAAGCAGTTTTCTCTCGCATAAATGATGCTTGGAGACGTTACAAGAAAGATATCAAAAAGAGTTGCTTTTTAAAGTACAATACTATGAGTGAAAGATTGAAACATTGTCCCCAGATCGTACTTGTAGCTCATTTCAAGCAATTGGTAGCCTATTGGAAAAACAGTAAAATCCAAGTAAGATAATTTAATGACTTATTCACAACTTTGATATTTTATTGTCTAACATTAATTTACTGTTCCACAATGTAGACAATTAGCAAAGTAAATGATGTGAACAGAGCTAAGCAAAGGTACATGCATCATATGGGACCAAAAAACTTTTTTAGGATTCGTGTAAAATTGGTAGGGTGTTTATACATTCTTCAATTTATAATTCTTTGTTGGTTGAGTGATTCATAATTGTCTGTGTTTAATATCAAAATGTAGCGTGCAAAGAAAGATGACGGAAAGTATGTTAGCCAAGCAGAGATGTTCATTAAGACTCGACAAAGTCGAAAAGGAAAACAAGTGGATGAGGAAACACAAACTGCAATTGTAAGTTTTTTTTGAAGTTTGTGTTTCTTACAGTAGTGTTGAAGTTTGTGTTTTTTGCAATTGTTTATTTTTGAAGTTTGTTGTTGTTGAATTGGTATGAAAAAATTCTGTTTTTTGCAATTGGTATGCAATTGTCAAGAATTGGTATGAAAATTTTCTATTTTTTGCAATTGTTAAGAATTAGTATGCAATTGTCAAGAATTGGTATGACAATTTTTTTGTTTTGGAATTGTTATGTATGAAGTTTTTGTTGCTTATGTTTCTGTTGTTGAAGTATCTTCATTGCCCTGTTATCCTTATATTTGTGGTTCTAAGTTGTGAATTTTTTTTAAAATTAGGATAAGCTTCAAGATTCAGTTCATAACTCAATTGAATCTGAGACATTTAAGTCATTGTTTTGGAAATAAAAATATGGCCGAGTTTGTTGCTATGGAAGAACAACGACACAAACCATGCTTAAAAAAAGGGTTAGTAGGCATTTACACCCCTGTAATGTTAGCGAATTTTGCTTTTCCACCCTCCCTGCCTTTGGCAACAGTTTTTTGCAAAAAAATCGTTGCCAAAACCTGCATTTGGCAATGGTAGGGGGTAAACTGAAACACGCTCATATTGCAGGGGGGGTGAATGCCTATTAACCCTAAAAAAATGAAAAAAATTTGGTTATTAAAAAGCAACATAGTGATGAAGTGGCTGACATGAAGAGGGAGATGAATGGTATGAAGGCACTTTTTAGACCATGATGAAGCAACAAAACCCAAATATGAGTGACGAGGAGATCTCCTCTATGATGTTAACTGCTTTGGGCATTTCCAATAGTACTAATGCTACTCCATGTTCGTGTGCATCAACTCATATTCCTCATTGTGAAGATGTAACATTAAACTATTGCTTGTTCTTTGTTTGTATGCCATGCATATGAATTGTTTGATTTATTTTTATCTGTTTTAAATTTGGTGGGTAAATTGGTGAATTGAGTTTTGTTATGCATGTGATTAGACATGTTAGAAGCTTCATTGGTGTGGATTAATGCAATTTGGGAAGTGATAGTATTTAACTTGCTTAAATCTGTAGTGACCAATTAATATTGAATTGTAGCCTTGTTGATTTGATTCATCTTAATAACAAGTTAAAATGATGTTTTCATGAAGTTAATAGGGAATTAGATATTTTCATCTTAATAATATTGTGAATCATGAATATTTGGTGATTTGCAAGTACCACTTGCCTTTGAATCCAAACTAGGTTTCTGACATTATTCTAAGCTGAAAAGGATAACATGGCAATGTATTCCTCTTGATGCTTGTATTCCTATTGTTATTTTAGTAGTTGTACTTTTTATTTTGCTTTTTGAATTACTCATGCACTTCATGAAAAGGATAAAAGGGCAATGAAGATTATAAATATTGGTATGTATATTCCATGAAAACTAATATTGGTATGCATATTCCATATTTTGTACTTGTATGAGTTTTGTTAAAAAGTAATATTGGTATGCATATTCCATGAAAAGGATAATATGGCACTTCATGAAAAGTAATATTGCTATGTATATTCCATATTTTGTACTTGTACGGGTGTTGTTCAAAAGTAGTATGCCCTATTAGACATTCCAGACTTGGACAAGATTATAAATAAAAATGCCTCATAAGATTTAATGGTTCCTAGAGGATGAAATATTTTACGCTTATAAATAAGAAATTTATAATTAAGACTTATACCTCATGTGTTTTTGTAAACGCATTTATCTTGGTTCAAATCTTAAATGAAGATCCTTTTAGGCTTGATAGTATCTAGAGGGTGAAATAGTTTGCATCGTTTGAAAATTGTATATCATGGTGAGGTTTCTTCCCACAAAAATCCTTTCTAGATATGTTTAAATACTCATAGTGTATTAATTTATGTATCATGTTCCTTGCAGAATGGAGACGAAAAAGCATGTCATGAAGATATAGAAGAAGAAGAAGAAGAAGAAGAAGAAGAAGAAGGAAGATATGATCTAGAATAATATTATGATGCATGAGTTTAATTAACAATAGTCTTAGAACTTTTGTTTTGAATTTGGGATGACTCTCTCGAGATAAACTTGGTTTCGTTTAAGAATGATAATATCAAAACTTAGGTATATATTTTTGTGACTTATTAGTCGGTACCGTCACTTGAAGTAGAATTACTTAATTTGTAATGAATATTTTAATGATGTGGTTTAATATTTTCTTGTATAATTAGATTTTAATTTTTTTAATCAATATCTACAAAAATGTGTTTTCTTGTTGGAAGACATTATATTGATCTAAAATCATTCTTTATGCCATGTCATGAAGAACGCCATGGTTATAACTATGCAGCACGAAAAGAAATTGTGGCCTACTCAAATGTTGTAAAACTATGAGAAAAATGAGGCCGTGATTTTAATTACTGGCCATAAATTAAAACCCTATATTAAATATGAACCGTGGCTAGATTCAGTCACTGCTAATAACTGTAGCGCATGGTTAACTGCGTGTAGCTCGATTTTTGTGGTCTTTAATCACTATCACATTTTTGCTTCTTTCTGATTTCTTATTTTTTTTCCCCAGTGAAGCTGGTTATGGAAGGGAAAAGATATCTTAAACTCACCCCGCTTTGTATACTATTATTTAAAAGATGCCTACATGGTTTTGGGTTCTTCTTTAGCTTATTTCAACTCATTGATTATTGCAAAATTTGTTCTTTTTGATATTAATGAGGGTTTCTTTGATTTGGGTCTGGGTATGAGATGAGTGTTAATTGATAGGATGATGTTGATGTTTTTGTTTCTGTATCATCATGAATTTTTAATGTTTTTTGTAGGTTTAGAAACCTAATTGTTATTTTTTGTTTGATGTTCTCGCAAAGATCTTACGACCTTTCGCCTACGTACCCCCAAAAAGAGAATTGAGGGATCAAAGCATCGTAGTTCGTCCTAAAAGGCTAGATCTTAGAGGAAATGGTTGATTTGTATCCTGGTTAAAGCACAGGATGTTGATGCTCAAATGTTTGATTTGTGTCTTGATCAAAGCCCAAGATTGAAGCTGAAAAGTCTGTTTGTTTCTTGATCAAAGCCCATGATTGAAGCTGAAAAGTAGTTGTTTGTAACTGGTTGGTTGGTTGCTTGTATTTCATAGCTCAAGGCATAAGATGAATGGTATCTTGGTTTGCATAGCTCAAGAAAGGCTGAATGGGTACCCTGAATTGCATAGCTCAAGGAGGACTGCATGGTTTACCTGGATTGCATAGCTCAAGAAAGCTGAATGGTTTATCTTGATTTGTATAGCTCAAGAAAGGCAGGATGTTTAGCTTAGTTAGAGTCTAAGACTAAGACTGTTGGGAAATTAACTTAGTTAAAGTCCAAGACTGTGACTGGTGTTAGCTTAGTTAAAGTCCAAAACTATGACTGTATTTGAATGTTGTTAGCTTAGTTAAAGTCAAGTCTATGACTGATGTTAGCTTAGTTAAAGTCCAAGACTATGACTTATTTTGAGTGACTGTAAAGTGTTTTGACTCTATGTGTCTTGATTGAAGCCTAAGGTTGAAGCTAAAAGGTGCTAAGTAGAGAGAGTTTGTCATCTCTAAAGAAGGCAAATTTATTTATATGTGCCTTGATTGAAGCCCAAGGTTGAAGCTAAATAAAGAAAACTGACTCTGTTGGGAACATTTTATCTGTATCATGATTTGGAAGCCCATGTGTGAAGCTTATTTGTGAGAGACCGATTCTTTATTATCTGTATCTTATATGAAGCCTAAGATGAGAGGCTGAAAATTATTGGTAGACTGACTCTATATGAAGAGTGTTTTGTCTGTTGGTTTATTGTATGGTAATCAGACATTCCTTTGTCTAGGGGGATTCAATTGTACAAAGCCCAAGA
Organism: Lathyrus aphaca; assembly: GCA_963966055.1. Lineage (NCBI taxonomy): Eukaryota > Viridiplantae > Streptophyta > Magnoliopsida > Fabales > Fabaceae > Lathyrus > Lathyrus aphaca. The sequence continues at coordinate 94,789,572 of OZ014524.1, forward strand.
GGAGGCTAGCTTGGTCATCCATCTGGGAGAGGGAGACTAGTGTATGTTTTTGATTCTAAGGTTTGTTCCTATGCTTTTAGGAAGCATGAGAAGGTCTTTGTGTTTAAGCTCAAGAGGAGGCTAGGTTACCTGTATGAGTCCCATGGGTCCCTGGATGAAGCCCAAGATGAGGTCGGGGATGGTTTACAAAGAAGCACTTCATTGGGAAACTTCTTATCTCTGTAAACCCCTAGTAAGTTGTAAAGAAAAAAAACCATAAGTGTTTTGAATGGTGTATCTATTGAATGAAGATAACCTAACTACTTAGAGATTCTAGCAAGATGCAAATATATACAGTTGAAATGCATGAAGACAGATAAAAGGTGTCAGTGAATGTGTTTAACAACTTTTAGTATGTCTTTTGCAATGGTTTGAGTATTCTTAAGTTGTTTTATTAAGAATGAAGTTGAGGTTACACTGGGTAGCAGAGGCCGAAAATCTCGAGGGAGAAAGATTACAAATGTGCTTTATACATTGTATTCTCTTTGTCATTAAGAAGTTTATTATTATCTTTTCTTTAGTATGAGGTGAAGAAATATAATTTTGGCAAACATTCTATTCTAAGAAAGCAACAACAGTTTAAGAAAACAACGAGAAGTTACAAAGAGAAAAGATGGCTCAAAAGTAAATAACAGGGCTTAAACATAAGGATGCCTATGGAATTTATTTTGTCGATTAATTATTTGATGATTTCATACACAGAGTAGGACTTGGATGCTGAAAAACTGCCTACAACCTAGAAAGCAGTTCACCAGAGTGAAGCTCAGTCTAGTTGCATGTGTATTAGGTCTTTAGTCATAAAGATGAAAAAATAAAAGGAGATGAGATTTGTAAACAAATGCTCATAAATCTCTATTTAGGAGATTAAAAATTGTTTAATAAACAGTTGGTGGGTTGAGGACTTATACAGAAGCCTGACGGAGTTTTAAAATAGACCGGAGAAAGTTTAAAACAGAAAGAATGAGTCTTAAACACAAAGGATTCCTCATGACACAGTTTGACAATCCATTATAGAAAATAAATGGTTATGTGTAAATATATTCAAAGAAAGAGATTCACAGATGAAACTTAATACGGTGTAAAAGGCGAATGCGCTAGGTTTTTGAAAATGGATCAGATGAACCCTAATGGTTCATTTTTCAAAAAGGGATGAGTCTTAAACTATAATAGAGGCCCAAGAGTGATAAAAACCAATTTGAGGGTGATTAAAATCAAAACCCTAGTTTTTGATATTTTTTGATATTTTTAATATAAAAAGATTTAAAATCTTTGATAAATTTCAAACACATTTGAAAAACAAGTTGAAACCTTGGATCTATGAGACAACTTGAATATCATTTATGTTTAAAAAATCAAGTGAAAAAAATGAATTTCCTTGGCATTCCAATAAGTTCAAGTCCGAGGAGGTTATCGTTGTGGCGTGTTTTGGTGAATAAGATTAAGAAGAGACTTTCTTCATGGAAGGGGTGATTGCTTAGTCTTGGAGGTCATATTACTTTATTGAAATTGGTTCTTTTATCCTTAGCTATTTTTATGGGGTGGTTCGGAAGAGAAGAAAAAGGTTCATTGGATCACTTGGAGGGATGTTTGTTCACCTTTGGAAAAAGGAGGGTTAGGAGTTCGTAGCATAGAAGATTTCATGTGGCTCTCATCCTTAAATGGAGGTATATGATCATGGAGGGATCAAATTATTTATAATATAGTATTTTGAGGGCTCGTTTTCGAGATATTTTCTTGAATATGTATATGAGTTTTGATAATGGTGACTCAAAGTTAAACGGATCAGATTGGTGGAAGGATTTAAGGACCATTGATAAAAAATTGCAAGATGACATCTTTGTGCGGAATTACAGGTGTAACACCCCAAAATTTCCCTCTCTCTTTTTTCATATCATATAGCATAACATAAAGCATACATATCTTAACATTTTGCATAGAAAGACGAGGCATGCCATCCATAGTTACAAGCATATGACATGTGATCAGTAATCTAGCAAGTTATGATTCTTCAAGTCAAGTGGAGAGCCAAGTGGTCTTGCAAGAAGCCTACAAAGGATCCTCATGTCTTATGCAAGTTCAAATTCATTCTCAAAGCCCAAAAAGGGGTGTGATTCATCAGAAGCTCAGCAGTGCAATGGGCTCATACACAAGGAAACCCTAATTAGGGTTTTGCCTCAGATCCTCATTCTCTCATAGCGTTAACCAATTCTTGTGGTCAAAGGCTTATATATGGTATATAAGGCATATAGATGAAGTTTGTTGAAAAAATTCATTGAAGAAGTCAAACATTGGTGCAATTACTTGTAAATTAAGAGAGATGTCAACTGTGCAGAAGAAAAGTCAACCATTGGATTTCAAAGGTTCCAATCATCACTTTCAAGCCTATAGACCTTTATGAGGGCAAATAATAGTTTGGGTGATCTCAATTTGCAAGAATCAAGAGTTTGGAAGAAAGTTGCTAAATATGGAAAGTGACTTGTAATTAAACTTTCTATTTTTTTGGCAATTTTTGCCCTAACTTCAATCAATTATTTCATGATCAAGATAAATCCAAATGGATTTTCCTCAAACATGAAAGTGTTAGGGTTTGTTCTACCTTTTCCTAAAAGTACTAGAACACCTCGACATCATTTGTGGTTTGAAAGATATGATCATTTGAAGTTGGCTTCTTTTAGGTTTTTCACATATTCCAAGTTTCTACCATTTTGCATAAAGGCTTGTTATGCGTTTCCAAGGCCTCTAATGTACAAATTCTTGTTATCACATTCAAGAGAAACTCAAAACAATCACTTTTGCACAAGGAATTACAAGAACTTGTGGCTTGCAAAGGGTTTATTTCACAAATGGCCATTTTGTATATTGATTCGAAATTCAAAATTCCAAGAATCCTAAGCAATGTGATTGATCCAAGGGTGCTAAGGGATTAAAAATATATTAGAATGTGAACATGGACACAAGTATGCACACACAAATCACCTCATCACAACTTTCATGCAATTTTGCAAAATACTCCTCATCACACTCTCCATGCTCCCATTGCCTCTAAAACCCTAATCAACCTCTTAAACCCTTAGTATATAAGAGAATCACCCGAATTTTGCAGCCTCATGCTCACTCATTCTCCACTTTCAAACTTTTTGCTCCTCTTGCATTTTCTTTCGAAAATCACAAATCTCACCCTCATTTCCTCAATTATTTGCATATTCTTTATCCTTGGAGTATGAGGATCACAAATCCACCATTGATTTGGCCTGAAAGCAAGGTTTTCTTCAGGTGCAATTCAGAAGAAGTTTGGTTCGAAGCTCAAGATTCAAGAGGATTTAAAGCTCTATTTGCATTTATTTTGCAAATAGAGGTGCTATGGAGTGGATCTGTACCTTGCTGAGGGATTTCTTGGCGTATTTGAGAAGTTGCAAGTTCAGGTTAGCTTCCAAATTCATCTCTTTGGATCTTGTTTTTGATGTGTGCATTATGATCTATGTGCTTCACTGAACATGTTGTTGTGTTTTGTTTTGAAAATGGTTGAGAATTGAGCTTATATGATAGATCTGAAAGTTTGATGTTGAAACTTATTTCCTTCTGTCGCTCCCGAAGATTTGCATCCCGGTACAAGCGCGAACGGTCGGCGAAAAGAACAGTGAGAACACACAGCCGTGAACTCACTGGAGATGAAAAGAGTCGCCAGCTAGGCATTTTTATCCCGGAGGAAAGGCAATGCTGCATAGGCCTAGAAAGAGATGGATAAGACGGTTGCGAACCAGAGAGACTGAGAAAGGGGGTTGGTTACAACCTGGGAAGGTATTAGCACCCAGATTGTCCGCCGTACTCGACGGGATCCGCGCTTAAAAGATTTGTGTTTTAAAGGGGTAGTGTCAGTGCAATCTGTGTGTAAAATGGCTGGAAAGCAATATGTACAGGTGTCAGTGTGAAGGAAGTGAAGTGTATAATGATGTGTCAGTGTAAAAGAGAAAGAGGTGAAATGCTCATGACAATGAGGCTTAAGAATGAAGCTGGAAAGAGGGGGAATGAACAGAGACTTTTGTTCGATAACTGTTAAGTTATGCCTACGTATCCTCTCGTGCAATGAGGAAGTCAGAACACCGTAGTTCGACCCAAAGAGACTGAAAGGTGAATTGACTTGTGAACTGCTTGCTTGTCTATGCTCAAGTGTATGATCTGTCTGGCACAGATGCAAACTGTCTTGCATTAGACGGAAGAAGCGAGTTCTCGTTTGTGAGTGAAGATGATGAGAAAAGAATCCCGAAGGAGACGATTATTGTTTGTTTTTGAGTTTTCAGTCTTTTATTGCTTTTGAAAGTTTGTCATAAGTTAATGAGCTTAAGTCTAAACCGATGGATTTAGTAAACTCATCACATCTTCCCTCTGTTTAGGGGTAATGAGAGTACCTTAAGTGTGAAGTCAGATTCTCACACTTAATCACCTTTGGTGTAGGATTAAGATCATTAACCTACTTGTGATTATTTAGATGTTTTTGGTGTTTTTGTTTAGTGTTGAGTAATGAGATTAAGCCATAATCATGGATTAAACAGACCCATTACACCATCCTAAAAGAAGGATGATAGATGAGAGTGTTTAAGCTGAGGAAGACTCCTCAACTTAATCCATGATTAGGGATTAAACTCATGACAAAACAAGCCTTTGATTAAGTGGATTTTATTTAATGGTATGATGATGAAGTGATTTTTATGATTTGTAAGACTACTTGAGGGGGACTTGTCCATTAACGCTAGGGTTAGTCCTTCTTAACCACTTAAGGAAGAATTAGAACCCTAATGCAAGGCCCAAGTTACAAGTGTGATGTCTTGATGATTATTATGATGGATTGATTAAAGGATTTAAACACATAAAGGGTTCAACACTTAGGATTAAAGTTATACACTCCATCCTAAGAGAAGGATGCAGGCATAACCCTAAGCACAAAGTCTTAAAGCCTTTAGGGTTTAGTCCCTGATTATGAGATGAGAAGAGAAGACTCAAAGAGAGACACAAAGGTAAAAACTAAGAGGGGATACTAATCAAAACCCTAATTCATTGTCATGCTTGGATGATCCTAAGGTTTGTGAGGTTTTCAAAGACAAACTTCAGAGGAGCCACCAGGAAGCAGATGAACAGGATCAAGAGAGGCAAAGTGACTTGCTTCATTCAAGAAGTCAAGTCACTCGAAGAAAGAAGGTGGGAGGAAGAAGAATGAACAAGCTCAAACTCAAACACAAATAAGAATGCAGCAATGGATGCAAGAGAGATGAAAAGAAAAGTTATGAGAAGTGAAGGCAAATCCACTTCTCAAGTTTACTTACCACCTGCAATGTTAGAAAGAAATGCAATGCAATGCAAGATGAGATGAAATGATATGATGCTAAGCAAGACCAGAAGCATGGTGATGATGATTATGATGTTATGAGGTGCTGCAAACATGAGACAAGGCATGGAGATGTTCATACAAGATTATGAATGCAAATGATGCAAGCTAAGAAGCATGAACAAGCATGAAAAGTTATGAATCATACAAGACAAATGACATGGCAAGTATGAAATGCAATGAGCAATGATGTTTTCTACATGTCTTAAGATGTCAAATGAATCACAAGAATGCACAAAATGCAAAGACAAGTCATGTTATGCAAGGAAATGCAAGAAGGATGCAAAAGAAAGCCCAAATTAGGGTTTATGGATCAAACATCAAACAAAAACCCAAAACAGAAGCAAACCCTAAGATAAAAAATGGAAAATGGCACCCAAAGAAACCCTAGGCCTATGATGAACCACTGCCCAAAGAGGAGCTCTCAACTCTCAACCAAACTCAAGATATGAATTTTCTAAGTTATTAGGGCTTTTTAGGGTTCTTAACAAAACAAATGCCAAACAATTTGAAAATGCAAGAACAAATCATGGCCCTTTTATCCTAGGAACTACATGCAAAACACAAGACAAAGCAAAAAAAGAATCAATGTCTCAACCTTCACCAATAGGCAGAAATGAATTTTTGAATCCATGATCAAAATAATGCATAAAAAATGATTTAATTCAATGAAAAATTCTTAAAATGCATCAAGATCAAAAAAGAAATTTGGTTTGAAGGTTGGACAATGTTCCTAAATGTCTTAGAACATTTCATGAATTTTTTTGTAATTTTTAAATACCTAAAAGTATTTTTAATTAATTAATTCTCATTAATCAATTAAAAATAATCTTTTAAATATTTAAAAATACCTTTTTTAAGGATAAAAATAAAATAAAAAATATTTTTGGGTCTTAAAAATTAATAAAACTTTAAAGAAAAAGTTTCATAATTTTTAAGATTTTTTAGCTATTTTAGAATAATTGTGCAAATTTAATGAAATGAAAATGAATTAAAAATGAATAAAACTGAAGTATGCACAATGGAAGGCTGAGATTGATCCAGAGTTTGAAAAGGTTGACTGCGCGCTTCATCCAAGGGTCTCAATTCAAACAGGCTTAATTTTAATTAATTAAATAAATAAAGCTGATTAGGGTTTAATGAACGAATCTGGGCCCTTGATCACGCGCGGGAATGGACCAAGTCAACCCATCCAACGCTCACCATTCAAACGCTCATTAATTACAGGGATTTGCCCTAATGACTTTCAGGTGGCCGGAGAAGACCTCCGGTCGTCTTCTCCGGCCAGCATCTCACCTGAGAAAACTCCAAATCACTCAAATCGTAACTAAAATGAAAACTAAGCACATAGAAATGAACCCCATGATCTCCTGAATCAAAACCCTAACCCCGAACAAATTTATTCTTCATCAATCACATGAATCGAAGGCAAACATTCTTAGGGCAAACCAGTTTCAGAGTCAAATTAAATGCTCAAATCACAACCATTTTCAAAACTAATGGTACCAGGATGATCAGCAAGACATGAAGAACAAGTTTGTAACAAGCAAAATCATTTCTGGAAAAATAAATTTCAGGCTACCTGAGATTTGAAGCTTTCCACTTGAGGACTTTCTGGCCTTCTCTTTATGTGCAATCTACTCCTTAGAACCCCTTGATGATGTTTGAATGCTTAAAATGAGTTTGTGCTGGCTGGATAATGAGTTTCGAAAGGAACTGCTTCAAGCTCAGTCAACAATGGCTATGGTGATTCTGACTGATTCAGGCCATGGTGAGTGATTGCTTGTGGTCCAGATGATGTATGGAGAAGCTTTGCAAGGTTTGTTTGGCTGTTTGTGGGCTAGGGAGGGAGATTCGAATGAATCTGCAGAATGGAGTGAGAGGTGGCAATGAGGTGTTCTGGATGTTTTAGGCTTGTGCTTTGGGTGGTTCCTACTCAGTGATACATGGTGAGTTGAATGGAGGAAAAGGTTTGAGTGTTTGCAGGCTGTATAGAGAAATTCGAAGCAAGTTGCAAGATGGTGAGTTTTTGTGTATGTGGTGAATGTGATGGTTTCAGCCTTGCCTTATGCTATGCTTTGCTTGCAAATTGTCCATATGACTCTCTCTCATTGGTCAGTTGATTTGACATGTGCTTTATGGATAGGTGAGGCAACTTTTGCAATTTGTCAACTCTTGTGTAAGAGAAAGTATGGTGAGGTGCTAGCTTGGTACAAGGCATGGGCTATGCGCAGCAAGATGAGGGGGAAATGTCAGCTTGGTCCAGCATTCAAGGCAGCAAGTGGTGAAGGCTTGATCATGAGTTTTGCAACTTGGTTACTTTATGGATTTTCATGAAAAATGCCTTGTTACATGAACCAAACCATAGGCAAACTTGATCCAATTCTGATTTTTAGCACTTAGAGAATGTTTGTGTAATGGTTTGAAATGAATTAGAGGTCACATGATGCATTGGTTCAAGGTTTTGCAAAATTTCCATTTGAAGCATGCCTTAGAAATTAATGATTTTTGCCAACTTTGCATTGCCATAACTTTTGATCCAAGAAGAGTTTGATCATGTTCTTGTACTTTTTGAAAAGGGAAAGATGAGATCTACAACTTTCATGACCAAAGTTTTTCCATTTGAAGCATTTTTGGATCAAGAATCATGGCTTGAAAAATGACCTAAAATGATGCATTCTTGAAAAGTCAACTATGCCCAAAAAGTCAACATTTGCAAAAACCCTAAATTCTTGATTTTTATGAACTTCAACCTTCTTCCATGATCAAATAAAGATCATATACACTCAAAATGATGAAGATCACCCATTGGTTGGGTCATTGGGGGCCTCAGATGCCCTGATTTTGCACTGACTTGTCCAGAAAGTCAACCCTTGATCAGATGACTTCCCCATGGAATTTCTTCATGAAAATTGATATGCATACTCCCCATACCATATAGAGATCAATGGAAACAAGAATGACCAAAAAATTTGGAGTTATGGCCTCTGAAACCAAAACCCTAATTTTCAGTCAACTGTGTAGTCAAACTTGGCTCTGCATCCACTCAAACCCTAGTTCTTGTGATTCCTCTGCAATTTTGACTTTGAGGAGATGAAATATGATGTAAGAACACACATGGACCTATTTGAGTTGATTGGTAGCCTTTGGAGTGGCTCAAGATGCCTTGGGATTGCTCAGATCACAAACCCTAGGTGCAGATGCTTTAGAAACTGTCCAGTGGATAAAAAATGAGATGTGAGATGACATGATTGTACTTATGCATATGAGAATGATCACAAGCCATGGTGTGAATGGGTGAGGGCAAATTTGGGGTGTTTACAGCTGCCCCTATTCAAACATGAGTTAGCTGTGCAGGATGTAAGCGACGGCTTAACAGGCCAAACAAGATGACTTGTGGTTGAATACCAAAGACAGTCCAAAATTTGCACTCACAGAATGAAGAAGAAAAGGGATATAGATTGTAAAAGCAAAATAAAGTATATTGTAAAGTATGGGAGACGGAGGACGACCGTCGAGCAGAGGACGACTGCTGGGTAAATAGCAATGACGGGGACGGCCGACATGCTGGGGAAGATGCAGAAAATAAAGCAATGACGGGGACGGCCGGCATGCTGGGGATAAAAAGGTAAAGCTGAGACGGGGACGGCCGACTAGCTGGGGAAAACAAGTAAAGCTAAGACGGGGACGGCCGACTAGCTGGGGAAAAACAAGTAAAGCTAAGAGGGGGACGGCCGACTAGCTGGGGAAAATAAAATCATGATGGGGACGGCCATCAAGATAAAGCTGCAAAGTTCTCTGGGGATTAATGAAACATGACGGGGACGGCCATCAAGTTCATAAAGGTAAAGTAACCAACGATGGGGACGGCCATCGGGCTAAGAAAAGAAAAGGGACCACGACGGGGACGGCCATCGGGTTAAAGAATAAATGAAATAAACAGGTGATGGGGTACGGCCATCAAAGGTGAAGGACGATCACCTAGCAGGGGACGGCTGCTCTGTTGGGGAATAAAAGAAAAATGATGGGGACGGCCATCAAAGGTGGAGGACGACCACCTGGCAGGGTACGGCTGCCGAAAATATCAACGATGGGGACGGCCATCGGATAAAAGGTCAACGATGGGGACGGCCATCGGACGAGCAAGATGGAGGACGACCATCAAGAAGTGGAGGACGACCACTCAGCAGGGGACGGCTGCTCTCAAGGTTTGTCATGACATAGGACGAATGTCAGATAACCAAAATCAACAATGGGGACGGCCATTGGATAAAGTGATGAAGGACGATCATCAAAAGGTGGAGGACGACCACCTAGCAGGGGACGGCTGCTAAAATCAACGATGGGGACGGCCATCGGATGAGCATGATGGAGGATGACCATCAAGAAGTGGAGGACGACCACTCAGCAGGGTACGGCTGCTCTCAAAGATATCACAACACAGGACGAGTGTTAGATAAAAAAGAAAATTTGTTGGTGATCTACTGGGGATAATGTAAACACGGACGAGCGTTTACATCCAAGAAAACAAAAGGTATAAGTGTTTGGTATTGTGTATAGATTAAAGATGCGGACGAGCATCCTTAAGACTATGATACGGACGAGTATCATGTAGAAACAAACTGACACATGCTCAGAGATAACGATACGGACGAGTATCAACTGGTTAACAAGGAACACGGACGAGTGTTGCATCTGAAAGAAACCTTCTGGGGAATAGTAGACACAGACGAGTATCTATATTCAAGAAGACATAGGTGTTTGACACGGTGTATGGATTAAAGATGCGGACGAGCATCCTTAAGATTATGATACGGACGAGTATCATGTAGAAACAAACACCAGACGCAATGTTCTGAGATGATGGTACGGACGAGTACCAACTGGTTAACAAAGAACAAGGACTACTGTTGAATCTGTGGGGATATGAGCGATGATGTATACAAGATACGGACGAGTATCTGTATAAGTGTACCATGAGTAGTGAGTATTGTATTGTATTGATGAGTGTTTTAACTGCTGGGGAGAGTGACACGGACGAGTGTCAAAAGGAGAAGAGTATAATATTAACAAGTATATGGGTGATGAAAATGTAAGCGACTGCGCTGGGGATATGACACGGACGGGTGTCAGGAAAGGTGTATATAAGTATATGTGAGTGCAAAGAGGATATCTTTGGCTTTCTGCTGGTGATTTGACACGGACGGGTGCCAGGAGGTATCTATAATGCGGGTGATTTGTTTGTAAAGATTGTTCAGGCGACTTTACTGGGGAAAGACGACACGGACGGGTGCCAAAGGGTGTATATACTGGTGTTTGTGATTTGAAAGGGCAGCTGCTTTTGCTGGGACTCTGGTGGGGACTCTGGGGGAAAGTAATCTGTATTCTGATGAATGGTTACTAATCACAAGCGTTCAATTCACAACATGACTTATGATTATGCTATGCATTTGATTTTGCCGTAATGCTCCGTATTAGACGGAATGCTACGCTCTGGGGAATAGTATGATGCGAATGCTATGATTATGCAAAGAGGCACCGATCCGGGATTCGGATCCCATTGCTGTGAAGATCTCTGGTTGATCTGCTTGAAGTGAACATCCCAGCTGGGGATGAGATCATTGGTAGATCTAATGATGTATCTGTTTGGGGATATAGGTCACTGATTGACATATCCTTGTAATACGGGACCCAGCTGGGGTTTGTAGAAGCTTCTGTACTCTGTTGTGACTTCTTCGTGCGTTGCTCTTCTGAATAGAGGCTGGGGACATGTGGGGAGATGATTCCCTGATTCTGCATTTTGCTGAGGATGAAAAGGCAACTTGCTGGGGAGAATGCTTGTCGGCAACTCAGCTGGGGAGAGCAATGAGAGGCAACTCAGCTGGGGATAGAGCGTTTCCGATGCTGTATGAGTGCATTGTTGATTTGGCAACTTTGCTGGGGAAGTGGGCACCTTCCATGCCACGTGGAAGATAGACCGAGTTGATAATGATTCAGCAACTTGCTAAGACGTAACTTGCATGCCCCAGATTGCATTCTGGATACCTGCAAACCTGCAAAGGTAAGGAAACGTACAAAAGGTCCCGAGGTATCCCTTACTGGATTCCGTCATAGGAGTTAAGTACTTTCGAGAATAATCACATTCCCTGTAAGCATGTGTTTTTATTTTTAGAGAAAGGCATCTGTACTTATGCAATTGTATTTTTAGAGATATCAGACAACCCCTTGCAAAACGTAAATGTAAAAGACGAAACATGACTGAAAATCTGATTTTATTAATTCATGTGCCCTGAATCGGCGAGATACAGTCAAAGAAACAAATCTCCTGAAATGAAGAGACTGTTACAAATTGAGAAACAAAGTGCTGGCGGTGCTGACGACGCTTTGAGGAGCTTCCTCTTCTGCTATGACCCGTATGACAATGACGTTCTTCTCGTCTTGCTTTCCGGAGAGAGTTGATTCTGATTGAAGCTTGATCCTTTAGAGGCTTACCAAGTTGTAGGTGATACAGACGAATTCAGAATGCAGTTGTTCGCTTATTCCCTTGTTTTGCATGGATCGCCCTTTCGGGTTTTCAATCCACCGGGATACCCATTTTTGCCTGAGTTGTCCAATGCGGCTTTTCAACTCAGCGGGTGTACATTTTTTTGTTTATTTCCCTTTTTTTTGCCCGAGTCTTTTATTCTGTTTTTGACTCGCCGGGATGCCCTATTTTTGCCTGGACTTACATTCTGTTTTTATGTCCAGCGGGTCATTTTATGCGAAGTATTTTTTAACTGCATCTGAATTCACAGGGGACGGGAAATCTTCACCATCCATGGTGCTGAGCATCAGTGCTCCACCAGAGAAGACTTTCTTTACAACAAACGGTCCTTCATAGTTTGGAGTCCATTTGCCCCTGTGGTCTGTATGCGGAGGGAGGATTCTCTTCAGCACAAGATCTCCTACTTGGTACTCTCGGTGCCTGACTTTCTGATCGAAGGCTCTCTTCATTCTCTTCTGATATAACTGTCCATGGCAGATTGCAGCCAATCTTTTCTCTTCGATCAGACTCAGTTGTTCGTATCGGGACCGTACCCATTCTGCTTCACTCAGTTTAACATCCATTAATACCCGTAGAGAGGGTAATTCAACTTCAACAGGTAGGACCGCCTCCATACCATATACGAGCTGATACGGTGTTGCCCCAGTGGATGTTCTGATTGATGTGCGGTACCCATGCAAGGCAAACGGTAGCATTTCATGCCAGTCTTTGTAGGTGACTACCATCTTCTGCACAATCTTCTTGATATTCTTATTTGCTGCCTCAACAGCGCCATTCATCTTTGGCCTGTAAGGAGAAGAATTGTGGTGTTGGATCTTGAAGTCCCGGCATAGCTCTGTCATCATTTTGTTGTTTAGATTGGAACCATTATCAGTAATGATTCGCTCGGGCACTCCATACCGGCAGATGATATCTCTTTTCAGAAATCGGGCTACCACTTGCCTAGTAACATTTGCATATGAGGCTGCTTCAACCCACTTGGTGAAATAGTCAATGGCGACCAAGATGAATCTGTGACCATTTGAAGCAGTCGGCTCGATCTTGCCAATCATATCAATGCCCCACATAGCAAAGGGCCAGGGTGATGACATTATGTTCAAAGGATTGGGTGGCACATGCACCTTATCTGCATAAATCTGGCATTTGTGACATCTTCTGGCGTAGGCACAACAATCAGCATCCATTGTGATCCAATAATAACCTGATCTTAGCAACTTCTTAGCCATGGCATGCCCTCCAGCATGGGTACCAAAGGATCCTTCGTGCACTTCATGCATCAACAAATCTGCTTCCGTCTTGTCAACACATCTGAGGAGTACCATATCAAAGTTCCTTTTGTACAGAGAACCATCAGTGTTCAGGAAGAAACTTCCAGCAAGCCTTCTTAAAGTCTTCTTATCATTGGAAGATGCCCCAGGTGGGTATGTCTGATCCTCCAAGAAGCACTTAATGTCATGGAACCAAGGCTTATCATCTTTTACAACATCCGCTGCAAATACATATGCTGGTCTATCAAGTCTGGACACTGAAATCTGAGGTACAAAGTTGGCCGTTTGAACTTTGATCATGGATGAAATGGTAGCAAGAGCATCTGCAAACTGATTCTCGTCCCGAGGGATATACTCAAGCTTGACTGTTGTGAAGAAAGTCAATAACCTCCTTGTATAATCCCTGTAAGGTATCAGATGATCTTGGTGTGTATACCATTTTCCGTTGGTTTGATTGACTACCAAAGCTGAATCTCCGAATACGGTCAATGTCTTGATCCTGAGGTCAATGGCTTCCTCAAGACCCATAATGCAAGCTTCGTATTCAGCTTCGTTGTTAGTGCAGTTGAAAGTGAGTTTTGCCGAGAAAGGCATGTGAACTCCTTTAGGTGTAATGAGTACTGCACCAACACCACGGCCATTCATGTTAACAGCCCCATCAAACATCATAGTCCATTCTTCCTCCGGGTCAGGCCCTTCAGTGTGAATAGGCTCTTCATGATCTTTTTCTTTAATGAACATGATGTCTTCATCAGGGAAGTCAAATCTCATAGGCTGGTAGTCATCGATGGGTTGCTCAGCAAGATATTCAGATAGTACACTGCCCTTGATGGCTTTCTGAGATGTGTACTGTATGTCGTATTCTGTGAGAATCATCTGCCATCTTGCAACCCGTCCGGTAAGAGCTGGCTTCTCGAAAATGTACTTAACTGGATCCATTTTTGAGATTAATAAGGTAGTGTGGGTCAGCATATACTGTCTCAGTCGGCGAGCAGCCCACGCTAAAGCACAGCAAGTTTTCTCGAGCAGTGAATAACGTTGTTCACAGTCGGTAAACTTTTTGCTTAGGTAGTATATTGCATACTCTTTTCGACCAGACTCGTCATGCTGGCCCAGCACACACCCCATCGACTCTTCTAATACTGTCAAGTACATTATCAGAGGTCTTCCTTCAACTGGAGGCATGAGGATTGGAGGTTCTTGTAAGTACTCTTTGATTTTGTCAAAAGCCTTCTGGCAATCTTCGTTCCACCTGACCGTTTGTTCCTTTCTTAACAGCTTGAACAAGGGTTCACAGGTTGCTGTAAGGTGAGATATGAACCTCGAAATGTAGTTCAATCGACCTAAGAACCCTCGAACCTCTTTCTCAGTTCTTGGTGCAGGCATTTCCTGAATAGCTTTGACTTTATCTGGGTCAACTTCAATCCCTTTCTCGCTTACAATAAAGCCCAGCAGCTTACCGGATCGCACCCCGAATGTGCATTTGTTGGGGTTCAGCTTCAATTGGTACTTCCTCAGACGCTTGAACAACTTCAGCAGATTCACCAGGTGATCTTCCTCTGTAAGGGACTTGGCGATCATATCATCCACATAACATTCTATTTCCTTGTGGATCATATCATGGAACAATGTCACCATAGCCCGTTGATATGTGGCACCAGCATTCTTCAGTCCGAATGGCATCACTTTGTAACAGAACGTGCCCCAAGGTGTAATGAATGTTGTCTTCTCCATGTCTTCAGGTGACATCTTGATCTGATTATACCCCGAAAATCCGTCCATGAAGGAGAACACCGAGAACTGAGCCGTGTTATCCACCAATACGTCAATGTGAGGTAATGGGAAGTCATCTTTCGGGCTGGCTCTGTTCAGATCCCGGTAGTCAACACACATCCTTACTTTGCCGTCCTTTTTAGGCACAGGTACTATATTAGCGACCCACGGCGGATAGCTAGTCACAGCAAGGAACCCGGCGTCCCATTGCTTTTGTACCTCTTCCTTGATTTTCATAGCCATGTCTGGGCGAGTTCGGCGCAACTTCTGTTTGACCGGTGGGCATTCTTCCCTCAAAGGCAGCTTGTGCACGACTATATCGGTGTCCAACCCTGGCATGTCTTGATACGACCAAGCAAACACATCAACATACTCTTGAAGCAGATCTATCAGTTGTCTCTTCACTGAGTCTTGCAGGCAGGCCCCGATTTTAACCTCTTTCACGTCTTCCTCAGTACCAAGATTAATCACTTCAACCTCCTCCTGATGAGGAGCAATAACCTTTTCCTCCTGTCTCAACAACCTGGCTAGCTCTTCAGGAAGCTCATATTCTTCATCAACCCCTTCATCAGCTTGATTGATTGGATTGTCAAAGTCATACGAAGTCATAGCCGTGTTGTTGTCGGTGCTGTCTGGAAGGCACTCTCTGCAAGGGTTAAGTTGGTTCATTTTAGTGATTTGATTTTAATCTTTATTTAGAAAAGTGAAATGAAGTTGTCATTTTGAAAACACCGCCATTTATTTTTGTACAAAAAGAAAAATGGAAAAACAGTGAGCAGGAAAGAAAAAGACTTGTTTGCAAAAAGATGTCTGATATTTCATTAATTTAATCTTGTTTGCACAAAAGTACAGATGGCCCTGGTTACAAAATGAGTCTTGTCATCTTGGGCAAGATGCAAGACTTGGATGCATGCTTATAAAAATACAGGAAATAATAATTACTCTGCGTGAGTAACTCTTATAATTTCCTGGGAAGACCAGTTCGAGACACTGCTCCCCGGGATCTTTGGACGAATCCAATTCTCCAGATTGCGCTCCTCTTCCAGCTTGTCTTCCAGGCAGTTGATAGCATCGGGGGTAAGCATCCCCCCACTGACAAAACCAGGCCCTGCAGCAGCCTTTGCTTGATGTTGAGTTGGTCTGTAACCCAACCCAAATTTGTCCTTCTTCTCCTCCACAGCCAAGACCTTGCCCCAGCCTAGGGCAGTTCCTTCTTCAACAACCTTCCGGGCTTGTTGGTAAGATGACATGGAGATCCCCGACACAGCAGATGCTTCATTGACATTCAAGGCTTCAAAACCTTGGCTCATTGTTTCATGGATTTCCCCATCCATCTCAATGTATTTATAAGTAGCCAGATGGCTAACAAATATATCCTCTTCCCCACAGATTGTGACAACTTGACCTTCCCACTCGAATTTTAACTTTTGGTGAAGGGTAGACGTTATTGCGCCGGCGGCGTGAATCCAGGGTCTACCCAACAAACAGCTGTAGGCGGGCTGAATGTCCATCACATAAAAGATAGTTTTAAAAGTCTGTGGGCCAATTGTCACAGGCAGCTCAATCTCTCCCAGAACCGATCTCTTAGAACCATCAAAGGCTCTTACTACCAGGTTGCTGGGTCTCAATGCCAATCCATCATATTCTAATTTCACCAGAGCCTTCTTTGGTAAGACATTCAGGGAAGAACCTGTGTCCACCAGCACATGAGAAAGGACAGCTCCTTTGCATTCCATGGTTATGTGCAAGGCTTTGTTGTGATTGCGGCCATCCGCTGTCAAGTCAGAATTGGTGAACCCTAGCCCATTGCTAGCAGTAACATTTCCAACCACGGTTTCCAATTGGTTGACAGTAATCTCCTCGGGCACGTAAGCTGCGTGCAGGACTTTAAGTAGTGCATTCCGATGGGCTTCGGAGCACATAAGCAGTGAGAGGATGGAGATTTTGGATGGCGTCTGGTGAAGTTGATCCACAATTTTATAGTCACTCTTTTTGATGATCCGCATAAACTCATCAACTTCCTGATCAAATGGAGTTTTCAGGGCTTCTTTGGCAGCTGGATCTTCCTGCACCGGGCCTTTACCCTTTGCCTTGGCAGCAGCCTCTGCTTCGGCAGTAGGTCTTTGAACTTGTGAAGCAAAGAGACGTCCGCTTCGAGTGAAGCCTCCGCCTCCCCCCACATTATCTATTTGTGGTGCAGGTGCTGTTGTTTCAAGAGTGATTCTTTTTCCTTCGCAATACAAGTCAGAGCCATAGTGCCAGGGGATGGCCCTATTGTTTTCATATGGTACTGGTCCAGGCACCGTGACAGTGACTGGACTGATCGCTGCTGCTGAAGGGACTGTGATTGTTTGTGGATCATAAAAGATTGTAACTGGTGCTCTGGTGGGAGCAGCACCTTCTGAATGGTAAGCGGAGTTATTTTCAGGATCATAGAATATGGTAACAGTAGAGACATCTTCATGATTGATTGCTGGTGTTGTAGGAGGTACTGTTGAAAGGACTGTTGTTGTTGTTAATGGAGATTCGAAATGGAATGAAGCTGAAGTTGTAGCAGGAGAAACTGTTGAAGTCTGATCAATTGGGAGGACAGGTGAAGTACTTGTTGATGGTGCTGATGAATTGTCGGGAACAATAGTTGCTGCAGTTGTAGGAGGGTCTGAAACCGTTGTTGACGAAGTTGCCGGATTTGTCGGAAATGATGTAGTGATCTGTAGCAGGCCACTCTGAATAAGGTTGTCAATGCCATTCCTTAGGTCCTCACACCCATTCCATGAAATATTGCAATAGGGACACCCTAGTTCACACCCCGGAAATATTTGGTTTTCGCGGAGTTGAGCTTTGATTTCCACCAATGGTGTCCTGATCTGATCCACACTGGTTATTAAATAAGACGGTTGGTCTTCTTCAATAGCATTAATTCGGGGACCACCATGGTTTGGCATTGGGTTTTTATTGACATTGGGCGGAGGTGCAAAATTCAGAGCCTTGGAGTCTACCAAGTCTTGTACCTTCATATGCAGAGCCCTGCATTTTTCTGTACTGTGACCAGGTGCGTTCGAATGAAAAGCACACCTAGCATTGGAGTCATAGTTTCTTGGTAGACTGTTGGGATCCGGAGGTGCCAACGTTCTTAGCTCAACCAGGTTGAGTTTCAGAAGTTGTGGCAGCAAGGCAGCATACGGCATTGGGATCGGGTCGATCACTCGGTTAGCTTGGGATGGCCTTTGCTGGAATGGCCTCTGTTGATTATTGTTGTTGGAGTTGTTGTTGTTGTAGTTTCTTGGAGGATATTGATTCTGCTGATGATACTGAGGTTGTTGTTGGAAGTTCTGTTGAGGAGGTTGATAGACTGGCTGTGGATGAGCTGGAGCAGGGATAGTGACTGCTGCTATTGACCTCTGAGCATATTGGGGCCTACCCCTGTTGGTGTGAATGGCATTGGTCTCGCCAGTTCTTCTCGGGCCTGCAAAAGGCTTTCTTGTACTACTGGACGAGCTTGCACCGTTGTCTGAGATCTTTCCCATTTTCAACAGGCTTTCAATTCTCTCCCCAGCTATGACAACATCTGCGAAGCTGGTGGAAGAGAAAGCAGCTAACCTGTCAATATACGTTCCCTGGAGAGTGTTCATAAACATGTCTGCCATTTCTCTCTCAGACATTGGTGGTTGAACAGCAGCAGCCAGTTGCCTCCACCTTTGGGCATACTCTCGGAAACTTTCCCTTGACGACTGCGACATTCCCATTAGGAGAGTCCTGTTGGGTGCCATGTCTAAATTGTATTGATACTGTCGGATGAAGGCTTCTGCCAGGTCCTTCCAGCATCTCACAGTTGCCCTTGTCAAATGGGAATACCATTCCCTAGAAGCTCCAGTCAAGCTATCTTCGAAGTAGAACATCCAAAGTTTCTCATCCGTTGTATAGGCCTTCAGCCTTCCCAGAAATGATTGCAAATGAGTCCGGGGGCATGAAGTCCCATTATACTTTTCGAAACAAGGGGGTTTGAACTTATGGGGGATCCTGACCCCTTCTACCAAACCCATGTCCATGACGTCGAACCCCAAAGAATTTTGAGATTCTAAGGACCTCAACTTCTCAGCTATTTCATCCAGCCGCCTATCATAAGTTTCCTCTCCAGCACCCATTACTGTAAATTGGTCCTCCTGAGGATCTTCTTGAAGTACTCTGGCTGCTGTGGCTGTTCCTTGAATGTTTGCAGGAATATTGATCTCAGGATGTAGATGTGGGCCAAACACAGGGGGGTTAACATGTGGTTGCACCCTTTCATTGTTACTTGTGCCAGCAGTCCCCACATGGGGCTCATCTTGATTCCTCCCTTCTACCAAAGTTCTGAGCCTCTCCTGGCTTTGAGCTAGATTGTTCATTACTTCCATGAATTGTGTTATCTGGGTTCTCATCTCCAACCTTTCGTTGGCCATCTGGTTTCTGACCTCCGTAAGGTCTTGTTGCATCTGATCCATCTGAATTCCCGGAAGGTTGTTTCTAGTTGGGTACCTGTGAGGCCTGTTGAGAGGAAATACCCGGCGGCGAGCAATAATTCCTGAATATCACAACAGAAATTAGCAATAACAAAACAAAAACCTACAAAACAAACAAAAGGGTTAGCATGCAATGCAGTTATGCTTATTTGTTCTCAAGGTATCCGGTTTGGCCTTCAGTTTTGACCCTTCCAGACCCTTGAAGATGCTGCTGTTGAAGTTGCTTTTGATGTGAACCCAGATAGAAACCAACACAAATATATTACAAAGGTGAAATAATACAATTTGTTCATTTTACAACACCGGCCCTCAAAGGGGTCAAAATACATCACAAAAAGCAAAAGTACATGGAAAAGGAACAACAACAAGCAAATGATCAAACTCCAAGGCCAAACTCATCCTCACGAACTTCCTTGAGAAGTGCTTCGGTCACAGGATCAGCCGGATGCTCCGTGAGACTTCTAATGAGAAGGTTTCTTGTTGCAACTGCTGCAGTCAACTTCCTGCTCTGACTTTGGTCCTTAGACCTCTTTAATCCTGCTTTGATTTTCAGCTCTGATATTTCCTCCTGGGCTGCTGCCAGGGCTTTTTCTATCTGCTCCATCTTGTCTTGAACTCTCTTGTCTTCTAGAGTACGGGCCTCAGTGATCCGGACCCACCTGGCCTGACTCTCTTTCAAATACAAGTCTGTTCTTGCTCTTTGGAACTGGGCTTCTTTACAAGCATTCTTCAGAATCTGCTCACCAGCTTTGGATTTGTTGATATACTCCCCAGACTTCTCAATTTTAGTCAAGTGCTCTATTCTCAACTTCTCCAATCTTTCAATTTCCCTCACACCTTCACTTCTCTCCCGGAGGGTCTTCTGCAAGGCTTGAGTTAACTTCTCATTTCTTTCCTTCAAGCTCTCAAACTCTTCCAAACTGATAGTGGCAGGGGGTGGTGCTGAAGATGACTCAGGCATGTCTTCTATGGTGAAGGGCATTCCAGAGAATTGGGCCCTAGCATGGGACCACTCATAATATTGGACTGATGCCACATTATTGCACTTCCCCAGAATGGTGATTCCCTTGGTTTGAACATGATCCCAGGCCCAGGCAGCCTGCCTGACAACAGCCAAACTAATCTTGTTCTCACAGTAGAGGGTCTCAACCAAGTCCTGTACCCTAGGAGTGTGGACCAGTGCATAGCCTAATTGCCTTCTGAACAGCAGAGGGTTGTAATTGATACTTCCCTTAACTCCTATTAAGGGCACATTGGGAAAGTGCCCACAGCTAGTGATCACATCTCTGCCCTTGGTGCTTTGAGTACACCATCTGATGTCTGCTGAAGTGAGAGTAGTGAGCCTCTTAGCCCAGTTGCTTTGCTGATGAGGATTTAGAAATGCATTTGTCCTGGGTAGATGCCTGAGAAGCCAAGCATGGAATAATGGAGCACAAATCCTCACTAATCTTCCCCTCTGCTTCTCATTTCTCTGATGTACTGAGTAATAGAGATCACCCAGTAAAGTTGGCACTGGGTTCTTCAGGATGAACAAATGGATTGCATTCTTGCTGATGAATCGAGGCTCATCTGCAAACAACACAACTCCATATACACTTAAGGCCAACAAAGCACAAACAGCTTTCCACTCCCCCAAGGTGGCCTTCAGACTAGCTTGAGAAATCAGGAAGTCCAGATGAAATCCAGGGATCCCAGCTTTAGAGGCCATATGCTGCTCAATCAAAGCAGGTTCCAGGTGCAAAGCTTTTGCTATCTCTCCATTGCTGGGAAAGACCATTTCAGGGTTGAAAGGGATTTCCCTCTTGATAGGCAAACCAACCAAAGATGAGTATTCTTCCAAAAGAGGACCCAACTGAAAGTCTTGAAAGGTGAAACATCTCAATGGGGGGTCATAAAACTGAATACAGGTGTGGATGAGGCTCCTCTGTGAAGGGTCCAGATCCATAACCATGTCCAGTATATCTCCATAACTCTCCCTGAACAAGGGTATGTGATCTGGAGTGATCAGGGTTTGGATCCTCCTGATGTCTGACAAGTCTGGTTGGAAGAAATGATAGGTGATGTTGCTTTTCTTTGGAGCCATAAGTGCTGAGACTGAGTAGAGTGCTGATGAAGATGCTGAGGAGTGGGCCACTGGCTGGCTAGTGCAAGTAACTGCAGTATATGGCTGACAAACTGAAGTAAGTGCTGATGCAGATGGGTCAATACTGCAGATGGGGTCAAAACCAAAACCAGATGAAGGTGGATACCCTGAAACACGAATAAGCAAATGTTAATATGATGCAATGGGTATGTATGCAAATGATATGCAAAGGGTTTGTGACTGGGCTGGATCTGATTAACTGCCTTGGTATAGATCCATGTGTGTTCAAGAATTCCAGATGGAGGTCTATAAATCCAGTAACCAAGGTGGGGGACTCAAATAAAGAGCCACAAGTCCAGGGTTTAGAATCACAAGAACTATCCAACATGGAGCATTCTTAACAAACTCAAAGTAACAGGGTATTCTGAGGTCAAGGTACCTGCAAACCTGTAAACAGCCCAACCCCCTCACAAGTGGTGATCTAAAACAAAGATCCTCAGACTTGGATCAGTTATGAGAAGTGTAAACACTTCTAACCCGGAGGTACAGTGTTTACAATAACCATAACAATTCCTCCTCTAATTCACCTCAGTTTCTGAAGGTCAAAACTAAAAGGTCATCCAGACTTAGCAGGCTTCCCAGATAGCCCTAGCATTGCAGGAAATCTGCAACACAGAGTTCTCAAGAAGAAACCCATATCTGAACCGTGTTTCATATTCCCGCACCAGACCGAAATGGAATGGGAAAGAATATGATTCACTCTAGCCTAGGTGTCACTCAGGTCCCAGGTATAGGACCTTAACTCTCAATGGAACACCCACCCACCAAAGAAAAAACCAGATCCAGCCAGCATGACAGTATGGTATATATAAATGCAATAAAGAAAGCAATAAAGTAACTGTACATAAAGCAACAAAAAATAAATACAAGCACAAACAAGCACATAACACCCCAGTAAACACAAATCAAACAAGCGCTAGGAGGAACCCACAAAAAGAACCAGAAGCCCTGGTTGCAATATAAGGTTCCCCAGCAGAGTCGCCAAGCTGTCGCTCCCGAAGATTTGCATCCCGGTACAAGCGCGAACGGTCGGCGAAAAGAACAGTGAGAACACACAGCCGTGAACTCACTGGAGATGAAAAGAGTCGCCAGCTAGGCATTTTTATCCCGGAGGAAAGGCAATGCTGCATAGGCCTAGAAAGAGATGGATAAGACGGTTGCGAACCAGAGAGACTGAGAAAGGGGGTTGGTTACAACCTGGGAAGGTATTATCACCCAGATTGTCCGCCGTACTCGACGGGATCCGCGCTTAAAAGATTTGTGTTTTAAAGGGGTAGTGTCAGTGCAATCTGTGTGTAAAATGGCTGGAAAGCAATATGTACAGGTGTCAGTGTGAAGGAAGTGAAGTGTATAATGATGTGTCAGTGTAAAAGAGAAAGAGGTGAAATGCTCATGACAATGAGGCTTAAGAATGAAGCTGGAAAGAGGGGGAATGAACAGAGACTTTTGTTCGATAACTGTTAAGTTATGCCTACGTATCCTCTCGTGCAATGAGGAAGTCAGAACACCGTAGTTCGACCCAAAGAGACTGAAAGGTGAATTGACTTGTGAACTGCTTGCTTGTCTATGCTCAAGTGTATGATCTGTCTGGCACAGATGCAAACTGTCTTGCATTAGACGGAAGAAGCGAGTTCTCGTTTGTGAGTGAAGATGATGAGAAAAGAATCCCGAAGGAGACGATTATTGTTTGTTTTTGAGTTTTCAGTCTTTTATTGCTTTTGAAAGTTTGTCATAAGTTAATGAGCTTAAGTCTAAACCGATGGATTTAGTAAACTCATCACATCTTCCCTCTGTTTAGGGGTAATGAGAGTACCTTAAGTGTGAAGTCAGATTCTCACACTTAATCACCTTTGGTGTAGGATTAAGATCATTAACCTACTTGTGATTATTTAGATGTTTTTGGTGTTTTTGTTTAGTGTTGAGTAATGAGATTAAGCCATAATCATGGATTAAACAGACCCATTACACCATCCTAAAAGAAGGATGATAGATGAGAGTGTTTAAGCTGAGGAAGACTCCTCAACTTAATCCATGATTAGGGATTAAACTCATGACAAAACAAGCCTTTGATTAAGTGGATTTTATTTAATGGTATGATGATGAAGTGATTTTTATGATTTGTAAGACTACTTGAGGGGGACTTGTCCATTAACGCTAGGGTTAGTCCTTCTTAACCACTTAAGGAAGAATTAGAACCCTAATGCAAGGCCCAAGTTACAAGTGTGATGTCTTGATGATTATTATGATGGATTGATTAAAGGATTTAAACACATAAAGGGTTCAACACTTAGGATTAAAGTTATACACTCCATCCTAAGAGAAGGATGCAGGCATAACCCTAAGCACAAAGTCTTAAAGCCTTTAGGGTTTAGTCCCTGATTATGAGATGAGAAGAGAAGACTCAAAGAGAGACACAAAGGTAAAAACTAAGAGGGGATACTAATCAAAACCCTAATTCATTGTCATGCTTGGATGATCCTAAGGTTTGTGAGGTTTTCAAAGACAAACTTCAGAGGAGCCACCAGGAAGCAGATGAACAGGATCAAGAGAGGCAAAGTGACTTGCTTCATTCAAGAAGTCAAGTCACTCGAAGAAAGAAGGTGGGAGGAAGAAGAATGAACAAGCTCAAACTCAAACACAAATAAGAATGCAGCAATGGATGCAAGAGAGATGAAAAGAAAAGTTATGAGAAGTGAAGGCAAATCCACTTCTCAAGTTTACTTACCACCTGCAATGTTAGAAAGAAATGCAATGCAATGCAAGATGAGATGAAATGATATGATGCTAAGCAAGACCAGAAGCATGGTGATGATGATTATGATGTTATGAGGTGCTGCAAACATGAGACAAGGCATGGAGATGTTCATACAAGATTATGAATGCAAATGATGCAAGCTAAGAAGCATGAACAAGCATGAAAAGTTATGAATCATACAAGACAAATGACATGGCAAGTATGAAATGCAATGATCAATGATGTTTTCTACATGTCTTAAGATGTCAAATGAATCACAAGAATGCACAAAATGCAAAGACAAGTCATGTTATGCAAGGAAATGCAAGAAGGATGCAAAAGAAAGCCCAAATTAGGGTTTATGGATCAAACATCAAACAAAAACCCAAAACAGAAGCAAACCCTAAGATAAAAAATGGAAAATGGCACCCAAAGAAACCCTAGGCCTATGATGAACCACTGCCCAAAGAGGAGCTCTCAACTCTCAACCAAACTCAAGATATGAATTTTCTAAGTTATTAGGGCTTTTTAGGGTTCTTAACAAAACAAATGCCAAACAATTTGAAAATGCAAGAACAAATCATGGCCCTTTTATCCTAGGAACTACATGCAAAACACAAGACAAAGCAAAAAAAGAATCAATGTCTCAACCTTCACCAATAGGCAGAAATGAATTTTTGAATCCATGATCAAAATAATGCATAAAAAATGATTTAATTCAATGAAAAATTCTTAAAATGCATCAAGATCAAAAAAGAAATTTGGTTTGAAGGTTGGACAATGTTCCTAAATGTCTTAGAACATTTCATGAATTTTTTTGTAATTTTTAAATACCTAAAAGTATTTTTAATTAATTAATTCTCATTAATCAATTAAAAATAATCTTTTAAATATTTAAAAATACCTTTTTTAAGGATAAAAATAAAATAAAAAATATTTTTGGGTCTTAAAAATTAATAAAACTTTAAAGAAAAAGTTTCATAATTTTTAAGATTTTTTAGCTATTTTAGAATAATTGTGCAAATTTAATGAAATGAAAATGAATTAAAAATGAATAAAACTGAAGTATGCACAATGGAAGGCTGAGATTGATCCAGAGTTTGAAAAGGTTGACTGCGCGCTTCATCCAAGGGTCTCAATTCAAACAGGCTTAATTTTAATTAATTAAATAAATAAAGCTGATTAGGGTTTAATGAACGAATCTGGGCCCTTGATCACGCGCGGGAATGGACCAAGTCAACCCATCCAACGCTCACCATTCAAACGCTCATTAATTACAGGGATTTGCCCTAATGACTTTCAGGTGGCCGGAGAAGACCTCCGGTCGTCTTCTCCGGCCAGCATCTCACCTGAGAAAACTCCAAATCACTCAAATCGTAACTAAAATGAAAACTAAGCACATAGAAATGAACCCCATGATCTCCTGAATCAAAACCCTAACCCCGAACAAATTTATTCTTCATCAATCACATGAATCGAAGGCAAACATTCTTAGGGCAAACCAGTTTCAGAGTCAAATTAAATGCTCAAATCACAACCATTTTCAAAACTAATGGTACCAGGATGATCAGCAAGACATGAAGAACAAGTTTGTAACAAGCAAAATCATTTCTGGAAAAATAAATTTCAGGCTACCTGAGATTTGAAGCTTTCCACTTGAGGACTTTCTGGCCTTCTCTTTATGTGCAATCTACTCCTTAGAACCCCTTGATGATGTTTGAATGCTTAAAATGAGTTTGTGCTGGCTGGATAATGAGTTTCGAAAGGAACTGCTTCAAGCTCAGTCAACAATGGCTATGGTGATTCTGACTGATTCAGGCCATGGTGAGTGATTGCTTGTGGTCCAGATGATGTATGGAGAAGCTTTGCAAGGTTTGTTTGGCTGTTTGTGGGCTAGGGAGGGAGATTCGAATGAATCTGCAGAATGGAGTGAGAGGTGGCAATGAGGTGTTCTGGATGTTTTAGGCTTGTGCTTTGGGTGGTTCCTACTCAGTGATACATGGTGAGTTGAATGGAGGAAAAGGTTTGAGTGTTTGCAGGCTGTATAGAGAAATTCGAAGCAAGTTGCAAGATGGTGAGTTTTTGTGTATGTGGTGAATGTGATGGTTTCAGCCTTGCCTTATGCTATGCTTTGCTTGCAAATTGTCCATATGACTCTCTCTCTCATTGGTCAGTTGATTTGACATGTGCTTTATGGATAGGTGAGGCAACTTTTGCAATTTGTCAACTCTTGTGTAAGAGAAAGTATGGTGAGGTGCTAGCTTGGTACAAGGCATGGGCTATGCGCAGCAAGATGAGGGGGAAATGTCAGCTTGGTCCAGCATTCAAGGCAGCAAGTGGTGAAGGCTTGATCATGAGTTTTGCAACTTGGTTACTTTATGGATTTTCATGAAAAATGCCTTGTTACATGAACCAAACCATAGGCAAACTTGATCCAATTCTGATTTTTAGCACTTAGAGAATGTTTGTGTAATGGTTTGAAATGAATTAGAGGTCACATGATGCATTGGTTCAAGGTTTTGCAAAATTTCCATTTGAAGCATGCCTTAGAAATTAATGATTTTTGCCAACTTTGCATTGCCATAACTTTTGATCCAAGAAGAGTTTGATCATGTTCTTGTACTTTTTGAAAAGGGAAAGATGAGATCTACAACTTTCATGACCAAAGTTTTTCCATTTGAAGCATTTTTGGATCAAGAATCATGGCTTGAAAAATGACCTAAAATGATGCATTCTTGAAAAGTCAACTATGCCCAAAAAGTCAACATTTGCAAAAACCCTAAATTCTTGATTTTTATGAACTTCAACCTTCTTCCATGATCAAATAAAGATCATATACACTCAAAATGATGAAGATCACCCATTGGTTGGGTCATTGGGGGCCTCAGATGCCCTGATTTTGCACTGACTTGTCCAGAAAGTCAACCCTTGATCAGATGACTTCCCCATGGAATTTCTTCATGAAAATTGATATGCATACTCCCCATACCATATAGAGATCAATGGAAACAAGAATGACCAAAAAATTTGGAGTTATGGCCTCTGAAACCAAAACCCTAATTTTCAGTCAACTGTGCAGTCAAACTTGGCTCTGCATCCACTCAAACCCTAGTTCTTGTGATTCCTCTGCAATTTTGACTTTGAGGAGATGAAATATGATGTAAGAACACACATGGACCTCTTTGAGTTGATTGGTAGCCTTTGGAGTGGCTCAAGATGCCTTGGGATTGCTCAGATCACAAACCCTAGGTGCAGATGCTTTAGAAACTGTCCAGTGGATAAAAAATGAGATGTGAGATGACATGATTGTACTTATGCATATGAGAATGATCACAAGCCATGGTGTGAATGGGTGAGGGCAAATTTGGGGTGTTTACACCTTCGATCCATGAAATGTGTTGATTGTTTCGTATTTTTGACTTTAAATTTGTGATCAGCATGTTGGAAACTATAGATCTGGAGGTTTGTTTCCATTTCTGTGCATTTGTGTTCATGGAGTTAAAGGTTCCGGTGACCGGATCTAGGGCTTCGTCACCAAATTGTGTTTGAGGTGGAAGGATAGTCCAAGGTTGAAGACGAGCTCTCTACCGTTGGATCTTATGATCTAATGGCCATAAATGTGACATCACATTAAAAAGGGATGTGCAGATCATGTGACTTCTTCTTCATATTTAATATTTGTGTTTGCCAACCTATGTTTGTTACCGTGTACGTTTCTTCTGATTATTTTGATCTGTTGACTTGTGATTTTGTTGACTGTACTCATGCACGTTTGATCAATCTCATGGCTTATAATTGTTGTTGACTTTTGATTGAGGACCATAATAGTATGTTGGCTGCGCTGAGTTTTGGACCTGGACCTGATTACTAATTGCACTCTCTCCTTAGGTCCAATGTTTGTTTAAAACGTGACCTGCTTGCTATTCATACCTCCCTTTCCTACATTCCAATTTTACTTTCTTTTTTATTCTAGTTTCATTTTGTATTTTTAAAAAAATAGTAAAATACTTTAAAAAATTACAAAAAAAATTCATGAGTTTTATTTATCATTTTCTAAAATTTATCCAAATTTTATTTTACATTTTTCTTTTATTTTCATGGCCTGAATTAATTGTTCCTTTATTTTCCTTTCTAACTTGCACACCTTGCCTTGTTTGATTTTTAACTTGAGTTCTATAATAAGTATGAGCCTGATTCTATTTTCTATGCTTTGTTAACATGATGAAGTACCTTGGTGATTTTTTTCATATTTTTTAGGCTTTGTTTGGTTGCCTTTTAGCTTATTGATTCTTGTGTAAGATAATGAAACCCTAATTGTGTTTTGATCATGTATTTGATTGTGTTTGCTTCTGATTTTGGTCACGTGGCTTTGATATGATGTTGGTGTATACTTGAAGTGTCTATTGGTATAATTTTTAAGGCATGTTCACTATGTTTTTGAGATTTGTTCCTTAACTTGCCTAATTTGAAACTTGCCTAATTTGAAGTGCTTTTGGTCCATATTTGATTGCTTGATTAGGAAGGAACTTATGCTACCTCTTAGGATCTTATTTGTGGGTTGATAACATGTCATATGATCCCTGGTTTTAGTATGAGAGCTTTTCCTTTTTTTGTTTGATGTTGACTTGTGCACTAAGCTACACATTCACATGCATGCCTCACTTCACTTAAAACTTCTTCATGTCTCTTCCAATTGATCTAGTATGAGCTTGTATAACTTAATTGATGTTTGAATCTTCTTCTTAGGCACTTACTTATCATGTTTAGGTTCTGACTTTGAGTTTACTTGTTGATGTTTAACTTGTTTGCTTATCTTAACCTCATGTCTTCATCTCACTTCTCCCATACTTCTTTGCTAGTTGTTTGTGACTTCTTGCACTCTTTCTTATGTGGTTTATGTATGACTAATTGTATGGTGTTTAGGTTTTGATTGTAATGATTTGTGGTGTTTAAATGTTAGTTTTTCCATTGTTTGAGCTTACTTGATCTTATCTTGTCATTTGTGGATGTTTCTAACACTTTCAGGGGCTATGGTAAGTAAGAGACGTGGATGAGCTTTACACACTTCAAACTTATTACTCCTACCTCTTTTATGCTTTCATTTGTGATTTGATGTGTACTTAGGCCACCATTATTCAACTACTTTTCATCCCCTTAGAAACAATTTAACTTCTTTAAGAGAAGTAAGTTGCTTTCTACCTCATTTCTTCTTCTCTTCTTTCTTTTCTTTCATTCTTCTTCTTTAGGATAGAATGATACCTCACTAACCTATGACTCCTATGCATGATAAAATTAGGATTTTTTAGTCCCTCTTTAGTTCTTTTACCTTTAAGATCCTTTGGTTCTTTCTTTTTCTCATTTTCAAACATAAAAAACTAAAAAATACTTATCAATAAGTGAAGTAGTCTTGTGTGTAGGGACTTATTCCATGGAAAATTTGTATTCATCCCATCTTGGTTGTGGTATAAGCTTGTTTAGCATGATGTACAATTCTAATCATGAGACTATTCTCACAAAAAAAACAACAAACACACTTCTTTAAAAAACTCAAACAAAGAATAATCGTCTCTCCTTCGGGACTTCTTTTCACATCCCCCTCACTCTCAATGTAAGAACTTGCTCCTACTTGTCACTTTGCCAGATGGTAACGCACTCGTGCCAGATGAGCCTGCAACACCTGAGCATTGACATAAGCAGTTCAAGCTTTTAATACACAATCCATTTTCCTCCCTAGTTAGGGGAACTACGGCGACTCTGATCCTCATGTCCAGATGAGGTACGTAGGCAGAGGGGTAGGGCCTGTTCGAGCACTCTTTTATTTTCCCTACATTTCCCCCTTTCTTTTCTTTCCTTATCCAGTTTCAGGCTTTCTTTTGCAGCAACTTTCATTTCTTTACCCTTTGAAATATTTTCAAGCAAGCGTGGATCCCGTCGGGTATGGAGGACGATCTGGGGTGCTAATACCTTCCCAGGTTGTAACCGACTCCCAAACCAGTCTCTTTGGTTCGTAGGACATTTGTCCTTTCTTTTCTTTTTTGGTTTGTTCAGCATTACCATTTCCGTTCCTTCGGGATAAAAATGTCTGGCTGGCGACTCTACCCTTCTCCGCGCCACTTTCGCGTTTGTACTAGGATGGAAATCCAGGGAGCGACAGTAGGATGGAAGTAGGTAATGGTCACAATAACTCTTTTTGGTTGGCGAATTGGGTGAGCAATTTTTGTTTGAAGGATATATTTTCGATTTTGTTCTCTAGTTCGAGGCTCCAAACGGTTTCAGTGGCGAGTATAGGAGGTTGGGTGGATGGGGTTGGAGATGAAATGGTTTTGGTGTCGAACTTTCTTTGGATGTTAACATTGAATCGATTTGTTTATCCATCAAGAGTTTATTGGAGCATAAAGGCCATGTTAGTGTTGATAGGGACAAGGACTTTTGGATACCAAACGAAGTTGGTGGCTTTTCGATTAGTTTTGTGGCTTCGGTTTTTGAAGTGTGTAGAAGGTTGCTATTGGAGTTTTTGGCCCTAATTCAAGTCCGGTTGTGGGAGCTATTTCGCCAGGTGTTTTAGTAAATTCTACTATAGTGGTTGCAGGGCTTGGGTCGACTATACCGTCTGCCTCTGTTGTTTTCGTGCATCATAATTTTGTTAATCCATTTTTTCTAAATTCTGCTGGGACTGCTATGTCCCTTACGGATTTTTCTGCCAGTAGGTCTTTTCAGGATCCCTCAGTGCCAGCTTTGGATCTTATTACACACAGACCTCTTCATGCAGCGTCATTTGAAAATTTTGGTATAGTGATGACTACTGCGAACCTGTCTGTTTCATTACAGGTGGATGGGGAAGTGGTATCAAATTTTGCTGCAAGTAACGTCGAGTCAGCTGTTTCGGGTACTCCGATGAACGTTTTACTAAACTCTTGGTTGTGGACAATTTCTCATAATGTCCAGCAAATGGGTGGAAGTAGGCAGAACTTTGTTCATCTAGTTCACAATCGGGGTGATGCTTTTTTGTCAACAATGGGTGGAATGGAGGGTGTTTGGGGGAGCCTTTAGAAGTTGGTTGTTCCGATGTGTTTGAAAGCTTTTGTTTGGCAGCTCTTTTGGAAGAGACTTCCTACGAAAGATAATTTAATTATTAGAGGTATTTTTAACCCTTAAGTAGCTATTAGGGAGTGGACTAGTTTTGTAGAAATGACGATTGTAAGTCCGGATTATTGTATAGAAAGTTTTGTGAGATGGTCTTTATTTAGTACATCTCAGGGAGCGAAAGTTGGAAAAGCGAGAGTTTTTTGGATGGACGTGATTTGGAATGTGTGGATAGCTAAGAATGGTTATATCTTTGAGAATCAAAGTTGGAATATCTACAATATTGTGTGGAATATTGAGATTTCCGCTTGGAAATGGTCAATGGTGGGTGAAATAGGTAAATCCAATTGTAATTTCTATGATTTTTATAAAGATCCAATGATTTTTTTTTATCATAGTAGCAATTGATTAGCAATTTCCTTTTGATCCATCCGACTTTTTAGTCGTCTTTTATAATCAAGGTTTCGAGAACTCTTAATTCTCGTTTTATTGAATCTTTTGCTTAAAAAAAAAAATTACTTAACACCATGCGAAAATATTTTTCTTCTTCTTATCATTAACTAAACTATATAATTTATTAGAGGTCCCTTAACACCACATTCATGGCCATTTATAATGCGAGAACAACTGATTCCTTCCATTTAATAATCCATATTTTTTTTCTAAAAATTTATACCACTAACCATTCTTTTTTTCTCTTCTCTTCCCTTAACCTCAAACAACATTTATCTAAATATAGATAAAACATTTTTCAATCTTATAAATTATTAAATCCTAAGATGATATATTTTGAAATTGGGCCCTTCGTCTCTTTCATATATATTTGAGATAGCTGGATTCCTTTTAAGATGATTAGTTCCTCTTCGATGACCCTCTTTTATAAATTGTTTGTTACTTGTGGTTTAATTAGTATTATTTGGCATATGATTTTCATTTGATTAGGGTGGGAGATAGTTTTTTCTAGAGATTCTAATATTCTTTTTGGGAGTTTTATTTCACTGAGATAGAATGAAGTCTAAAGATGATTTTTCTATGATTTCTTTGAGGTAGGACGAATCTAGAGATGATTTTTCTATGATCTGACAAAGTTGTTGTCTATGACTGTAGCGTATAGTACTTTGTCTGGCATAACAAATACATGACCAAAACATAATAAAACTCACATTTCATAATTGCTCA
Organism: Lathyrus aphaca; assembly: GCA_963966055.1. Classification (NCBI taxonomy): domain Eukaryota; kingdom Viridiplantae; phylum Streptophyta; class Magnoliopsida; order Fabales; family Fabaceae; genus Lathyrus; species Lathyrus aphaca. The sequence goes on from OZ014524.1 coordinate 94,822,214, forward strand.
CTAGCTCAAAGCCAGGTCATGAAAAACAAAAGAGAGCAAAGATAGCTAAATAAGAAGATTGCAATGTTACATTTACAAAAACAACATTATATAATCTAATAACACCTGTTGCAGTAGCAACCTCTATGAAATATCTCACATTTACCACATCGAAAACCTTCAGAATGATATATATGAGTGCAGTGGTCATCGCTCGAACAATATTCTCTAATTCGATGACTCCTTGATCCGCTTTCAATGAATAGAAATATTACGAGCACAAAAGTAGGAACAAATACAAACTTTCCTAAAAAGGCTCAACGACCGTTTTTAAGAAAATCACCACAATTTGTAAAAACAGACGTTCCTAACAAATCCCTCCATGGATAATAAAAACGTGTGAATTAAATTACTCTCACAAAACACACCAAAACAAACCAGGCATAGGGTTCTGGTATAACATGCCCTTTTATATATCATGACATTCTGTAGAACATGATGTCTGAAGGACAATACATAACATTTGGCTTAACATCAACATGTTTTACAAAAATGACTGTCAATCCCAAAGCTATAGAACTTACAATTGGGATTCATTAAATTCAAAGTTGAGTATGATGTATATGCTCAGGCTGTGAAACAAGATATAACAATCATCTTTTTAAATGTCGATGACTTGTTAGTTACTAGAAATAGCTTGGAGAACTTGTCAAGGTTCAAAGAGCTAATGAATAAGGAATTTGAAATGTAAGATCTAGAAAAGTTATCATACTTCCTAGGCATGGAATTTCTCATGTCAAAGTAATGTATGGTGCTATATCAAAAAAAGTATGTGAAAGAGATACTCAAGAGATTCAGGATGGAAAATTCGAATCCTGCATCCTCACCTATCGAACCAAATTTGAAGTTGGAGAAAGATGGAGAGTAAGACAAATTAGTTGTCACTTTGTTCAAAAAAATTGTTGAATCTTTCAGATATGTGTGTAATAGTAGACCTAGTATATATTTCTCAGTCACATTACTGAACAGATACATGAGTGAACCAAGGATGTCACACATGAAGGCTGTAAGAAACATCCTAAGATACTTAAATGAATCGAAAAAATATGGAATTCTATTTCCATTATATTTTGAAAGTGGAGAAGATGAGATTACTTATTATTCAAGTGCTGATTGGTGTAGTGATAAGGAAGATCAAAGAAGCACAACTAATTATTTCTTTCAAGAATTTGGTTCCCCAATCTCATGGTGCTCGAGAAAGTATCATGTGGTGGAATTATCATCATCTGAGGCTAAATATGTGCTACATGATAAGAAATTTAGATCAGTTCTATGCTAGAAGAGATGCAGATCGAAGTGAAGAAACCCTTGGTGCTGTAGATGGACAACAATTCAGCCATTAATCTTGTAAAGAATCCAATTATGCATGGGAGAACTAAGCACATTAAGCCTAAATTTCATTTCCTAAGGGAGAAGGTAAACCATGGTGAACTTGAAGTGAAACATTGCTCGATTGAAGTACTGTTGGCCGACATTTTCCCTAAAGGACCGAAGATCGACAAATTCTTATCTTTGAGAAAAAAATTAGGAATAGTTCAGATCGACTATGATTAGTTTATCTTTGACAACAAGGATTATAAGGGGGTATGTTGTCATATAATCCAAATTGTGGCCCAAGTCCAAGTTAGTTAGGGGTTGTTACTTAGTAGTCAAGTCACTTAGTTGTATATAAATAGATATATACTTTATAATTCAGTTTCATATTAATCATAAGAATACAATTACTTCTCTTTTAATCTATCTCTCTCTCTCTCTCCCTCTCTCTCTCTCCTCACTAAAATTTCCTCACTCACTAACATCTAGTTCTTCCTAAAAAATAATAGGGATATTGTTAACATAATCATCAAGGAAAAAAGTTGTCTCTTCGAAGTTCAATGATTCATCAGTTGGTTCCCTTTTCTCCTCAATTAGCAGTAGAAGGTTCTTATTCCATCCAACTTAAAATCTGTTATGGTGAATGTATCCTAATTTGATGTGTGATGAACACAAGACCATCCTATCCACCATTTGAGAGTACAACCTCCACTATAAGAAAATCAAGTTATAGCTGCATTTTTAAGAGTCAACCACGACTCTGACGCTAATACTGGTGCCATAGTGTCGCTTTAAACCCCCGCTATATGCAAAAAAATCATTTGTTTTGTTTTTTATTAGGAAATTAAAGGTAGAGTCGGCCTAGGCCGACGCTAATATATCCGCGAAATATTTTCCTTTCCCTCCACAAATTTTATTTGCCTCATTTCTATTTATTTTGTTTTAAATTTATTTGTAGAAAGTGTCAAAAGCTTTTAGAAATGTAGAAAGTGTATAGTTCATGTTCTTTGAAATGTATTTGTTCGTTCTATGTTCGTTCTTTGTATTGATAAGCTTTTAGAAATGTAGAAAGTGTCAAAAGCCTTTATGTTGTTTGGATGAAATATTGTTTGACTGCACTTTAATTTGGTCATCTCTACTGAGACTTTATCACTTGAATCTTTATGTGTCTGACTCATGACTATTTATTTTGGATGTTGCAGGAGGAGGAGGATTATGAGGATGATGATGAGGAAGTTGATGTTGGTTATCATTATTAGTACGTAGATCGTTTAGGAGATTATCAGTATTTTGGAACTCACCAGTATTTTGATTTTGGTGTATTTTGGAACTCATTAGTATCTTGATGTTGATGTATTTTGGAACTCATTAGTATATTGATGTTGGTGTATTCAGATTATGTATTTGTAAGTAAATTTGTTTTGGATCACCTGAATTGTGGATTGATGAATCTTGAGTTGATGTATTTTGGAACTCATTAATATATTGATGGTCTATTCAAATTATGTTGGATCTCCTGAATTGTGGTATTGTAAATCAGATCTTGATCAGAACAGGTGGTTTGAGTTGCGATGGTATAAGGCGAACGAGAAGATTTCAAATAAAACGAAACCAACAATAATACCAATAGTGTCGCCCACACGACCGACGCTACAGGCAAAAATAGGTTGTCTAATAGTATTAGTGGCGACCATGTACCCGACGCTAATACAAAAAAACGTTGTATAGTGGCGACTGAGAGACCGACACTACAAACAGAAAATATCCCTTCTAATATTTTTAGTGGCAGCCACGTAGCCGACGCTAAAACAAAAAAGTGCAGTCTAATATACTAGTGGCGTTCTCGCCGCCGACGCTACCGTCAAATATAATTTTGTATAAAACCACGTGGTAAAAACTTTGATTACAGTCAACCCAATTAATAAAGACATATGACAGTCTTTAGCTATGCTGAAAACCGACGCTAACTCAGTTATTAGCTGCATATTTGTGGTCAGTAATTAGCGATGCTTTAGTGTGGGCTTCTTGCCGACGCTAAACAAGTGTCACACAAAAGACCGACGCTAATATTATTAACTTCCAACTTTGGAAAGTCCGCACCACACCTACGCTAAGCCGACGCTAATCCACTTTAGTGTCGATTATTTGATGTATTAGCGAGGGCTTTTTGACCGACGCTAATATTGTGTTTTCCTCTCAATACTCCAACAAATTTGAATACCTTTGATGTCTTTGGTCTTTCTTGTTCGTTGAAAATTTTCTAAGCATAAATAATTCACTATTAGATATCTTCTCCGTTAAACAATAATATTGAAAATACAAAAAAACTAAAATAAAAAAATGAAGAGCACTAAAATAACTATATAAAAAATCAAAATAATATTTTTATTCATGAATTCTTTCAAATAATGACATGAAAAAGAAAAAGACCAACTAAACAATATCTAGAAAATTTTACTCTATACTCCTAAATTTATCCTCATACCTCTGCATATCATATTTTTAGAGAAAAATACCCCCATAGAAAAGTGTATATTTTAAAATTTTCACTTTTTTGCTCCTCATTTTTTTTATTGCACGAACGGTAAAATCAACACAACTCAAATTCGCTCCTGAAAAATCCAACATATTACCTCCGGTTCAAAAAATTTCACACTCCGGTATGTATTTGTTTTTGTTTTACATCCCGAAACTCACAATGAAGCTACTTTCAATTTGTGTAATTTTTGTTTTTACACACCGGAAGTAACACATGAGTTACTTCCAATTTGTGTAATATTTTTTTACACACCGGAAGTAACATGTGAGCTACTTTCGGTTTGTATAATTTTTGTTTTTACACTCCGGAAGTAACTCCATAGTGAGTTCTGAGGTGTAAAACAAAAAATAAAATTGGAAGTAGCATGCTCTAGTTTTCTAAAGTGTGCAATTTTTTGAACCAGAAGTAATGTGTAGGGATTTTCCATGAACGAATTTGAATTGTGCAGATTTTACAGTTCGTACAATGAGAAAATGAGGAGGAAAAAAACTGAAAATTTTGAAATATACACTATTTTTATAGGGGTATTTTTGTCCAAAAATTTGATAAATAAGGATATGGGAATAAATGTATGAATATATATATGATGAAATTTTCCAATATCTAATGCAGTCCAAATAAATAAAATTTTCTTTCTAGTTTAAATCGTCCAACTAAAATAAAATTTTCTTTCTAGTTTAAATCGTCTAAAAGTTATTTTCATATCTTATCATAAACTCACCAGTCACCACTTTAACATTACTTAACACAATGTCAAAATAATTTTTTTTCTTCTTATCACTAACCAAACTATATAATCTACTAAAGAAGTCCCTTAACACCACATTCATGGCCATTGATAACGTGAGAACAACTAATTCCTTCCATTTAATAATCAAATATTTTTTCTCTAAAAATTTAAACCACTAACCATTCTTCTCTTCTCTTCCCTCAACCTCAAACAATATTTATCTAAAAATAGATAAAACATTTTTCAATCTTATCAATTATCAAATCCTAAGATGAGATATTCTGAAATTGGTCCCTTCGTCTCTTTCATATATTTGAGATAGTTGGATACTTTTTAAGATGACTGTGTTTTCTCTTCGCAGACTCTTTTTCATAAATTGTTTGTTACTTGTTGCTTAGTTAGACATAACAAATACATGACCAAAACATAACAAAACTCACATTTGATAATTGCTCACTAGCTCAAAGCCAAGTCATGAAAAACAAAAGAGAGCAAAGATATATAAATAAGATTGTAATGTTACATTACATTAACAGAAACAATATTCTAAATCCTAATTACACCTGTTGCAGTAGCAACCTCTATGAAATCTCTCACATTTACCACATCGAAAACCTTCAGAATGACACATATGAGTGCAGTGGTCATCGCTCGAACAATATCCTCTAATTCGATGTCTCCTTGATCTGCCATAACGCCTTCCCTCAGTTTCTACCATCATTTCTGCATTAATTCATAACTTATTAACATGATTGAAACAATTATATATGTACTTATAACTTATAACTTATAAGACTTACGGGAAACAAGTAGAATAAGAAAAATGAAGAAAAACCCAAAGCGTGCATTGTTCATGATTAATACTAACTATATTTTCAACTGAATCTGCGATTATCTGTTAATTAACATACTCTTATCAGATTATTTATTTATAGAGGTGCAAGATGTAAACAACATAATTTTTTTTTGGAAACATAGCGTTTAACTTCATTTTTGAGTTGATGTTCCTTCTCTTATGGGATTAGCTACAAGTTATTTAATAGAGCTTATGTTTGGCTCAAGCAACATTCAAAATATGTAAGAACTCTTTAAATCATCTGGCATACACTTAATAAATATAAGAATTAATAAATATTTAACTTTGTCTCTCAATGATCATTATCTATTCAAATTGATCACTAAACTATTGAAATATATCAAAAGGTTTATAAACATTTTTTTTTTCATTTAATTTGTAATCATGATAGTATTTTTGAGTTGTTGAAGCTTCTCAAATGACATTGCTTTGGTAGAGCATATACGAGCTACTCTCCTGTACTGATGATATCCAAGTAAATTTCTTTCTTTTGCACCATGTGACGATGTAGTTGTGACGAAACTCAATGTGCTTTGACCTTCCATGAAAAACTGGGTTTTTAGACATTGTTATTGCAGATTGATTGTCACAAAAGATTGGAGTAGAATTTTCAACCTTTTAATGCAAATCACACAAAATTCCTCTTAGCCAGATAGCCTCACGTGTTGCCTCATTTGCTGCAGTAAACTCAGCTTATGCTGATGATAAAGAAATTGAGTTTTGCTTTCTTAGAACTCCATGAAATAGGTTTAGTCCCGAGACAAAAAAACATAGCCTGGTGTGCTCTTTCGGTAATTAAGACTTCCAGCCCAAGCTTCTTAGTGCCTTGAAGATAACGAAGAATCTTCTTAACGGCTGAAAAATGAAGCTTACTTGGTTCATTCATAAATATGGAAACCAAGCTAACAGAATGTACTATATCAGGCCTTGTATTGGTGAGGTAAATTAAAGAGCCAACAAGACTTTTATATATTTTTGGATCTATTTTTCTGCACCATCATCCAACTGAAATTTCTCATTCAAAGCTCTGGGAGTTGATGCTGGTTTATAATTCTCCATTCTAATTTTTTTTGAGCATATCTAAAACGTACTTCTCTTTGAGTGATAAAAATCTCCTATTTCTTTGTTTCACTTGGATTCCAAGAAAATACCTCATTAATCCAAGATCTGACATCTCACATTCCTTCATCGTCGCTTTCTTAAAAGAGTCCACTATATTATTATTACTCCCTGCATAAATTAATTCATCAACATAAAGACGAACCATTAGAAAATATTCTCCATTTCTCTTCACATAGAGAGATGGTTCAAATGGATTTTTCATGAATCCACTTTGCAAGAAATAAGCATAAATCTTGTTATTTTATGCTCTTGGCGCTTGGTTGAGACCATTAAGTTCTTTCTTCATAATTATCACTCCTTGATGGGCCAACAACATTTTGAGGATATTTCTTATATGGTGCAAGAGGCACAGTCTCAACAAACCCATGATCAACATTATCTTCTCATTTCCATGTCACGCTTTCATAAAAAATCACATCTCTTGAAAACACAAATTGATTAGTCATTGGATTATCAAGAAGATAACCTTTTGACTCATCACTTAATCCGATAAAAATAAGTTTTTCAGTTTTCTCATCAAACTTTTCTCTCTTCTGTGAAGGAATGAGAGAATAAACAATACAACCAAAGACTTTAAGATGACTTACAATTGTCTTTCTTTCATGCCATGCTTCAAATGGTATTTTGTTTTGTACCACCTTTGTAGGAGATCTATTTAGAGTGTATGCAGTAATATTAACAGTTTCAAGCCAAAATTTGTTTGGAAGCTCCTTTCCTTTTAACATGCTCTTTTCCATTTCAACAATTGAGCGATTTTTCCTTTTTGCCATGCCATTTTGTTGTGGTGTGTATCTAATGGTAAGCTTGTTCCTTGCAATAGTTGAGGAATGGCTTGTGGATATATTCGCCTCCTCGATCTATTCTAAGATTATTTATTTCATATCCATTTTGTTTCTTAGTAAAAGCTTTGAAGTGTAGGAACTTAGTGAAAGCCTCAAATTTCTGCGCAAGAAAATAAAGCTAAATCATTCAGGTATGATCATTAACAAAGAGGAGAAAATACCGTTTGTTACCCAAAGAAGGAGTTCTAGTTGGACCATAAATATCTGCATACACTAGCTCCAGTTGAGCTTATTCTCTCCAAGTTTTTTTTGGAAACGGAAGCCGATGCATTTTTCCATAAACACAACCTTCACAAACTTTATCATTCTTCTGAATTTCTGGAAGACCAACAACCATATTCTCATGTTTCAATAATCGCAGACCTTTGAATTTCAAATGAACATATCTTAAATGCCAAAGATAAGAATTATTAGCACTTTCACTTATGAGGGCAGCATATTGGATGGACTTCATATTGAGAGGAAATAGAGAAAATTGAACCTTGTACCCCTACAATTGTCCCCTTACCCCTATGCACAAATTTTTTGGACGAAATCACCCTTATATAAATAGTCTGTATTTCAAAAAATTAAATTTTTTCTGCTCATTTTTGCAAGATACAAATTTTGTTCAAAATTTTTTCTCCTTTGATTCCGCTCCCGGATAACCAAGAAAGAGGATTTCCAGTTCAGAAAATTACACTCCGGATAACCAAAGTAAGCTACTTCCGATTTTCATTTTTTTCGTTTATACCCCGGATAACCTAAGTTAGATACATCCGGTAAATCAACCTTTTTGGACTTTTCACACCGGATGTAGATACTTAGCTATATTCGATTAAGGCATATGCAGGAAATACACACCGGATGTAGCCTCCTTGCTACTTCCGGTTGTGTTGCGTTTTTATTTTTTTATTTTTTTTTATTTTATGTAATTTATGTTTATTTTTTTTATTATTTTTTATTATTTTTATTTATTTAATTTTTTTTCAGTGTCTCGAATTAGAGGGTGCGACGAACATATCCATTAGCGATTGTATTATGGAAGGACATTTCCGACTTATCTTTATCAGTAGGAACTTGAGACACTTCAGGCTGCTAATCCTGTTGCGCCTCATGTTCCACCGCATCCACCATTTCCTGGAGGAGCGTCTGATACCTCACTTTTGGTGAGGTACCAGAATCACGTCACTCGACATTTGTGGGAAGGCGATGTAAGTCAATCTATAACCTTTCAGTGGTGAATAAATTTAATTTTAATTTTTATTGTATAATGACATATAATATGTATCATTTTTAGGAGAGACGACCCAAGAAGGAGCTGAAGGTTGTTGCACATGACAACAAACTTATAGGATGGGTTCCATCGATGCTCTCATCTCAGATAGAGGAATGAATATCTTAGTCTGGTCTATCCTGTCTTTAGAGGGCCAACTTGTCCAGGATCGATACGAACCTTCTAACTGCATTTGTTGAGAGATGGCATCCTGAGACTTTGTCGTTTCATATGTCATTTGACGAGATGACCATCACGTTGGACGATGAATCTTGCCTCCTTCACATACCTATTAGAGGCGAGTTATGTATCCATGCGGAAGGGATTACTAACACAGAGGCTATTAATCTGGCTATTTGTCTGATGGGTATTTTGTTGGCAGATGCAACCGAGGAGATCCGTGCTTCTAGAGATCCATATTATAGACTTGAGTGGTTGAAGACTCAGTTTGTACGTCTGCGAGCTGAGGGGAGATTTGATTGTGCGGCCAAGGTGTATATGTTGTTGATACCTGGCTGCACTATTCTTACAGATAAAACCTTTACTATTGCAGAGACAAAGTATTTACCCATGTTTGAGGACCTGGTGTAACACCCCAAATTCGATTATGAGTATTTGTGGCTTAATTGAGAATATATGAATGAATTGACAATTGGTGATTATGTGACTGATGTCGGTGGTGAAATTATTTTAGTAATATTAATAATAAGAATAATCATGTAGTATTATTCGGATTATTGGTTATTATTTAAAATAATATAAGTGGAAGTATGAATGTTATGTTGGTTATTTTGGAATATAAGAGTATTTTTATATAATAAGGATAAATAGTGTTTTATTATACTATTTTATTATTATTATTATTATTGAAAATATATTAAAGAAAAGGGTAAGGTGGTCCTTTGGTGAAAATTATGAGGGTAAAGTGGGAAAAGACTTAACTGGGATAATTTTACCCAAATAGGAGAACACGATCAAAGTTCTCACTTATCGTATTCTTTTTGGTGAAGAGGAGTTTTGAGGAGAGGAAAAGAGGAAGGAGAAGCTCAAAGTCAGAAAGTTGCGAGGAACCTTGGATGAAGAGTATCAATCGGCGAAATTCTCTAAGGTATGGGGAGTTTTCATAATCTATTATAATTATATAAGAATTGGATTATGATTAAATTAGATTTGTATGAGTTTTGTGAGTTTTAGGGGTTTTTGATTTAGGTTGAGTTTATGAGTAAAATCTTGATGAATTAGAGTGATAAAAATGTGTTGAATCATATAATTGATTGCATAACTTGTTGTCTCGATGTTATTGTGTTTTGATTGATGTATTGGAATGGTTTTGGGGTGGATTGATATGAAACCCGTAGTGAAATTTGGAGTTTTGATGGTTGGAGTGCAGTCTGCATTGAGTAGCAGAGAACTGCTATAAAGCGTGTGTTAACCGGTTAACGTTATGGGTTAACCGGTTAACCATTACAATTTGGTGTTTTAATGAAGTTTCGCAGGCGTTAACTGGTTAACGCTATGGGTTAACCGGTTAACACTGTTTGAGAGGCAAATTTCAATTCTTTAAAAATCCATAACTTTCAAACTGTAAGTTCGAATCGCATTCCGTTTGAAGCGTCGGAAAGAGCATGAATTAAACTTTATTTTGATGGATGAAAATGAGAGAAGTGAGATAATTTTCTGAACTGAGTTTTTATAAAGACGAATAGAATTACCTTATAATTTTACCGGGTTTGGGTCGAGTCTTGATGAGTTAAAATAGTTAATGAACCGGAGTTATGGTGTATTATCTTGGGTTGTTGATGAACGAGGGTTATATGCGTACTATCATGATGATAAATATTATATACAGGATTTTATTATAAATTGATGATTAGTTATTATGGATTAAAAGGAATGGGTTCTTGTGTTGTTAAGAAAATTGATTTTTATGATTATAAACACAATATTATTGTGAATTGGTGTTTTGTTGTTGATGTGTTGTCATGACGAAAGATGTTATTTTACGATGATTATTTGATGAACATGAAATGAATGGTGATGTCTTGATGGGTTGAGATAGCTAATGAGATGAGGTTTCAGTGTATGTTCACGATGAAATTATATGACTATTTGATGTTTGAACTGTAAGATATGAAATGAATGATGCGCATTTGACTTCTCGATGAATATTTACGGTGTAACGCATCATTGCATTTCATGACATTCACGATGGGGCTTCGGCCTATTTTGTAGCTTCAATCCCATTGTGTGGATTGAAGTGTCTCGATGATTACGGTGTGCTCCCTTGTGGAGGGTTGATGGTCATGTATCCATCTCACGATGAAATTGGTACCACATGCATATTGCATATAAGGATGGTTAGCATTGCATATTCTGGATGAACTCATGACTGTGTTGTTGTTGTTGAATTTCATGATTGTGTTGTTGTTGCTGAGTTTAATTGTTAATGATGTTATGATATGTTAATCTAATTATTTATATTTCATATTCTTATATGTTTATGATATATTATGATTACTCACCCTGCCTGCTTGGAAATGTTGCCTCTTTCGTGGGTAACTTGCAGATGTCGAAGAATAGTCCTGCAGTGCAATAGGAGTAATTCATGAGTCTCAGAGCATGCTTTAGTGTTCCTTATGAGTGGTTCTGGTTTATGTGTCCTGCTCTGTGTCATGTAACACTGGGATGGGTTTCTTTTGTTAACTGTTTTCAGTATGTTGTTATCTGGATAATGTTTCCATTTTATGATGTTAAATTCAGGATGGTGAAAATGATGTTTATAAAGTTTTGAATTATGAAGTTAAATTCCACTGTGAAATGATTTATGTTATTTTGATGTTGAATAACCCGTGTTACGGGACAGGACACTGTTGTGTTGATTTTTGAAGATATGTAATACCCTTTTGATGATTACTCTGATATTATTTCAATATTATGTTTTGGGGTAGAAAGGTGTTACATTAGTGGTATCAGAGCAGGTCGGTCCGTCCGGCCAATGTTGTCTAGTGTTGTTAATTCCTTAGTATGCGACATGTGTGTGAAACACTGTCGGTACTTGTTATTAGTTTCTAGTCGTTGTTGCAGGTGTTAGTTGGAATTAAGTGGGGGAGAAGCTTGACTCCCGGACTGTTGTTGGAACGTCGAAGTTGGTTCAAAGTTGATGTTGATTACAAGAGTGCAAGGTTGTTCAAGAGATGTTGTTGTGGACCAGCGAGAACATGGATTCGTGAATTTGTATCGGTCGGGTTGAGAAGTGTGTGGATTTATGGATGGTGATTGTTTATGAAAGAAGGATTTATTCAAAATAAAAAGACAAGTTGATGAATTAAGTTGAAGGATCAAGTCGGTAGATTGCTATGCCTTGAGTGTAGTTGGATTCAAGTCGAGTAATTTTCGAAGTTGGATGTAGAGCAATATTTTTGGTAGAACTTGGAAGTAAGATGGAGAAAGGTGGAATTTATATCCTTCAATCTCAAAAAAAATCTGGTTTTTGCAACCTTGGAACAGCTGTCACGAGAAGTGGCATAACTTTTTAACCGTGATTCGGATTGAAGCGGTTCTAGACTTTTTGGAAAGCTTATGAAATTCCTTACAGTTTGCATAGAAGATTTTCGTTCAGGAGGTTTATGATGAGGGAGATAAGCGCATTTTAATAGTTGGGGCTGCTGCTGATTTTTGGAAAAATTCTGCATACGGGAATTATTGACCGGTCCCATGGTAAGGAGGATAACTTTTTACTCGTAAGTCGGATTCGAGCGATTCTTGAAGTTCTGGAATCTGCACAAATTTCTCTTCATGTTAGAATATAATTTTGTGATTTGGAGGTCTGTATTGGAGAAGATAATTGCGTTCAAAGTGGGGCGTCTGTTGCTGGAAATTTTAGAAAGATGAAAATGATGGACAAATAATAAGATGTTGGTATTAGAGGGAAGGCATAAGTATTCAGAGAGTGAATAAATATGTAATGAGAATGATTAAAGTGCTAATTGTCGCTCCCGGGATTTTCATCCTAGTACAAACGCGAAAGTGGCGTGGAAAAGTTAGAGTCGTCAGCCAGACATTTTTATCCCAAAGGAATGGGAAAGGTAATGTTGCACAAACCTAAGGAAGAAGGAAAAGGACGAGGCCTTGCAAACCAAAGATCTGGATATGGAAGTCGGTTATGAATTGAGAAGTTATTAGCACCCTAATCCGTCTGCCGTACCCGACGGGATCCACGCTTAAAAGTCTGTTTTCAAAGGGTGAGAAATAATATGTTGTTCAAAGGAAAGAATGACTATCTGGAATGAAATGGAAGTGAGAAAAGAAATGGAATTAACAAATGGGAATAAAAGGGGAAAATGTAGGGAAAAAGAAATATTGTGCTCGAATGGGCCCTACCCCACTGCCTACGTACCTCATCGGGATAAATGAGGATCAGAGACGCCGTAGTTTGTATAACTAAGGCTTACACTCGTTTGTGGTTTTTAGGATGACGTTGCCATAGCTCTAGCTCAGGTGTTACCGGCTCTGACTCGAGGGTGTTTACCGTATCGTTGTTTGAACTGTCGAGACAAGTCATGTTCGTCCGCAAAGAATATGAGATGAGATGAGAAGACGTGACTTCTTGGTTTGTTGTTTTTTAGAAGAAGTGTTTTGACTTTGTGTTTATTGAATGTACAACACTAAAGACTATGACACAGGAGCGAATACTTTCCAAGTCGCCCCCAATGGAACGTTTGTAAAGCATCCTAGAAGAGTGAAGGAGACCTCCACTAGTCATTTCCCGTATAGCTTAAGGCTCGTGGCGCATTGTACACCTTTTCCTTTATTAAGTGTTTTTGATTTTCTTCTATAGGTGAGAAGTGAGACTCAAGTTATAAAAAGGAAAAATTCTAAGGGAAACTAGACTTACCCTAAGTCAAAGGAGTTTAATGATGACCTATGGTTAGTGAAGTTTGAGATTAAATCTACCTAAAGATATAATACTACAAATGCAAGTACAAGAGAATTAATAGTGAACAATATGGTCCTCCTAAGTCATGGTGGGTAAAAACGTGAATGAAACGTAAATGGGATAAAACGATGGATCGGGTGGGTCGATTGCGTGGTGCTAAGACGCACGACTTATGGTGTGCAACATACAAGGCTTGCTTTTGGTTGAATGGAATGGAATGATGGTGATCGAGGGATCCTAAAGTCACATGCAATCTTTATTTATATATTTGAAAATATACTCGATGTTGGATCGAATATCTTATTTATTTCATTTTTGAGATTTTGTTTTCTATCGATTTGTTTTATCTTTTCTATCCTAATTATAGAAACTATACAAACATACAAGTTCTAAATTGGGAAAAGATGTTATTTTAGAAAATAAAAATTGGGAAAAGTTCCAAATTGGCTTAATGTTCTAATGTAATTTTTTGGGCATTTTATTATTAGTTTTACTATTTTTCATAGAATTAAAGGAAAATTATATGAAATAGAAATAAAAAATGAATGAAAATAGAGGAGGGGGTGAAGAAAGAAAGGTTTTTAAGTTAAGAATTTACTGGGCCTGAAAATTAGGGTGCAAATAGCGAATTCGTGAAGGCCCAAATGCATAGAAACCAAGGGGTGTGAATGTAAACACCCCAAATTTGCCCTCACCCACTCACACCATGGCTTATGATCTTTTCATATACATAAATCCAATCATAGCATCTCATACCACATTTTTGATTCACTGCATAGATTCAAAGTCATCTGCATCTAGGGTTTGTGATCTGAGCAATCCAAGGGCTTCTTGAGCCACTCCAAAGGTCATCAATCACTTAAAAGGGGTCCATGTGTGTTCAAGCATCATATTATATCTCCTCAAAGTCAAGAATACCAAAGAATCACAAGAACTGAGAATGGCATAGAAGCAGAGCCAGGTTTAACTGCACAGATGCCCTAGAATTAGGGTTTTGGTTTCAGAGGCTATAACTCCAAATTTTTTTGGCCATTATTGTTTCTATTGGTCTCTATATGGTATAGGGAGCATGCATATCAATTTTCATGAAGAAATTCCATGGGGAAGTCATCTGATCAAGAGTTGACTTTCTGGGCAAGTCAGTGTAAAATCAGGGCATCTGAGGCCCCCAATGACCCAACCAAGGGGTGTTCTTCATCATTTTGATTGTGTATGATCTTTATTTGATCATAGAAGAAGTTGGAAGTTCACAAAATTGAAGAATTTCAAGTCTTTTGCAAAGTTGACTTTTTGGGAAAGTTGACTTTTAATGAAATTGCCATTTTGGGAAACTTTTTCAACCCTTGCTTTTTGATTCAAAAATGCTTCAAATGGAAAAACTTTGGTCATGAAAGTTGTAGAATGGATCATTCCCTTTTCAAAAAGTACAAGAACATGACCTAATTCATTTTGGATCAAAAGTTATGGCTTGTCAAAGTTGGCTAAAATCACAAAATTTGAAGTTTTCTACCAAAGAGGCATTTTGCAAAATGACTTGATCAAGTGTTCTAAAGACCTCAAATGTGCACAAACTCTTCACAATATGATCATATGACTTCTAAAAGTCAGAATTGGCCCAAGAATATTGCATTTTGGTGCCTTGAACTTCATGAATTTCCAAAGGGGGCAAACATGTACCAACTTGCAAAAATCCATGAAGCCATGCTTCTACTTGTTACAGCTCATAGAATCTGATCCATATGAACTCCATGATCTCTGCTGAACTCAACCATGCTCCTATCACCACCTCACACTTGCCCATACCTCAAGTACACCTAGACTTGACTTTTTGCAAAAACCCCCATACCAATCCCAAAGTGCCACACCAACTCCTCTGACCTCTCTAGTTGTGATAAGTGGACCAAATGAAGCATAACACACAACATACACAAGCCTGAAAGCTCCAAGAAGACAGCATACTCAAAAATCCTCACATTTGCAAAAGCTTTCGAATCCTTTGATTCAGCCATCAAACCTTCAAACTTTTTCCACCACTCAACTCCACAAACCTTGTTGATCATTTCCCTGCCCTCATTTTGCCCTAAAACCTCCACAATCAAAAACACGATTTTCACATTTCATGAACTGAGATTCTGCAAACTCTCCCCAGAGGCTATTTAAACTCCAACCAAGCATTGCAAGCTTCTTAGGAGGATCATTGGAGTAGATTTGAAGCAAAGAACTGGCCAGAAAGTCCCTGATTCGAAAGCTCCAGCTCAGGTAGCCATGGCATTTATTTTTCCAGAACTCTCATTTTATGTTATAGAATGATTCTACATGCTTCACTGATTGCCATGATGTGTTTAGTTTTGAAAATAGTTGAGAAATAAGTATTTCATGAGCTTCTGAAATTTCTGTGTTCTTTTCCGTTTTGCTTCGATTCATGGATTTGATGATGGATAAATGAATTTTGATGGCTGATTCTTGTTGGGGCTGGGGAGAGGATCATTTCTGGAGAGTTTTAGAGCCTGGGGATGCGTATTAGGAGAGATAGCTTGAATGGTTGGCCAGAGAAGACGACCGGAACAGTGTTCCGGTCGTCTGAAAGTCATTAGGGTTAATTAATTAGGGTTTAGTCTTAATTGCGGGAATTTGAATTTGGGTCGTCCAGATGCGCGCCAGGTCCATTCCCGCCCCTGCCAGTTTGAACCTCAGCCCTTGATCTTGCATACTTTTCCATTTTTCAGTTTAATTTCATTTTTATTGCATTTAAATTCATTTGTTTTCTCCATTTAATTTAAAATAGTAAAAACCATTCAAAAATTCTGAAAATTTTTATACAATCTTTTATTAATTTTCAGAAACCAAAAACATTTTTATTTTTATTTTTTGCATTAAAAAATATTTTTAAATCATTTAAAAGTTTATTTTTAATTAATTAATGAGAATTAATTAATTAAAAATACTTTTAGGTATTTAAAAATCACCAAAAAATTTATGAAACCTTTAAAATCATTTAGAAACATTGTCCAACCCTCAAACCAAATTTCTTTTTTGATCTTGATGCCTTTTGACAATTTTCCATGGAATTAATTTCATTTCAAGGCATTATTTTGATCCAATCTTTAAAAATTCATTTCTGCCTAATCTTTAAGAGTTGGACTTTGATTCTTTTTGCATTGCATCTTGCATATCATGTAGTTTATAGGATTAAATTGGCATGATTTGATCTTGCATTTTCAATTTGTTTGACATTTTTCTTGACAAGGTACCTTAAAACCTTAGCAATCTTAAGAAATTCATAACTTTCACTAGGTTAAGAATTGGGTCCCCTCCTTTGGGCAGTGAGTTTGTATAGGTTTAGGGTTCCCTTGTATGCATTTTCAATTTTTTTATCTTGATGTTTGCTTCTGGTTTTGGTTTTTGTTTTATGCATGGATCATAAACCCTAATTTGGGCTTTCATATGCATTCATCTTGCATTTGCTTACATACCATGACTTGCCATAGCATTTTGTGCATCCTTTTGATTCATTAGACATCTTAAGACATATTAGAAGCATGTTTGATCATTGCATCTTTCATTTGCCATGTTGTATGTCATTTGCATTCCATAACTTTTCATGTATGTTCATGGTTCTAAGCATGCTTCTCTTGCATCCATATGTTGGTATGATCATCCTCATGCCTTGATTCATGTTTGCATAATCTCATAGCATCATTAGCATCATACTTATGCTTCTGGTTTTGATTTGCATCATGCCATTTCATCTCATTTTGCATTGCATTGCATTTCTTTCACTAACTTTTCAGGTGGTAAGTCACTTTGAGAAGTGAATTTGCCTTCACTTCTCACAATTTATTTTCATCCCTCTTATGCATCATTGCTGCATTTTGTCTTGTGTTTGAGATTGAGCTTGCTCATTCTTCTTCATCTTACTTTCTTCCTTCAAGTGACTTGTCTTCTTAAGTGAAGCAAGTTACTTTGCTTCTCTTGGCTAATTTCATCTGCTTCCTTCCTGGTGGTCCCTCTGAAAACTTTCTTGCAAACCTCATAAACCCTAGGAACAACCAAGCATGACAATAATTAGGGTTTGATTAGTCCCCCATTAGTTTTACCTTTGTGTCATCTTTTGTGTCTCTCTTCTCATCTCATAATCAGGGACTAAACCCTAAAGGCTTTAAGGCTTTGTGATTAAGCTTATGCCTGCATCCTTCTATTAGGATGGAGTGTATAACTTTAATCCTAAGTGTTAAACCCTTAATGTGTTTAAATACTTTAATCAATTCACTTAATAATCATCAAGACATCAAGCTTGTAACTTGGGCCTTGCATTAGGGTTCTAATTCTTCCTTAATTGGTTAAGAAGGACTAACCCTAGTGTTAATGGACAAGTCCCCCTCAAGTTGTCTTACAAACCCTAAAACTCACTTCATCACCTAATCATTAAATAAAATCCACTTAACAAAGGCTTTGTTTTGTCATGAGTTTAATCCCTAATCATGGATTAAGTTGAGGAGCTTTCCTCGGCTTAAACATTCTCATCTATTATCCTTCTATTAGGATGGTGTAATAAGTCTGTTTAATCCCTGATTATGGCTTAATCTCATTACTTAACACCAAACAAAAACAACAAAAACATCTAAATAAATGCAAGTAGGTTAATGATATTAATCCTACATCATGGTGATTAAGTGTGAGATACTGACTTCACACTTAAGGCATTCTCATTACCCCTAATCAGAGGGAAGATGTGATGAGTTTGCTAAATCCATTGGTTTAGGCTTAAGCTCATTAACTTACGACAAACTTCAAAAAGCAATAAAAGACTGAAAACACAAAAACAAACAATAATCGTCTCCTCCGGGATTCTTTTCTCATCTCATTCACTCACAAATGAGAACTTGCTTCTTCCGTATAATGCAAGACAGTTTGCACCTGAGCCAGATAGGTCATACACTTGAGCATAGGCAAGCAAGCAGTTCACAAGTCAATTCATCTTTCAGTCTCTTTGGGTCGAACTACGGTGTTCTGACTTCCTCATTGCACGAGAGGATACGTAGGCATAACTTAACAGTTATCGAACAAAAGTCTCTGTATATTCCCCCTCTTTCCAGCATTATTCTTTTAACCTCATGATCTTGAGCATCTTATTCCTTCTCTTACACTGACACTGTACATTTATACGCTTCACATTTCTTTTGCACTGACACCTGTACATCCTTTTCCAGCTCTTTTATACACAAATTACACTGACACTACCCCTTTAAAACACAAATCTTTTAAGCGTGGATCCCGTCGAGTACGACGGACAATCTGGGTGCTGATACCTTCCCAGGTTGTAACCAACCCCCTTTCTCAGTCTCTCTGGTTCGCAATCGTCTTATCCATATCTTTTCTTAGGTGTATGCAGCATTACCTTTCCCCCGGGATAAAAATGCCTAGCTGGCGACTCTTTCTTTCTCATTAGTTCACTCCTGTGTGTTCTCATATCATCCCTTCGCCGACCGTTCGCGTCTGTACCTTTATTTGGGTTATTCTCATTTATCGGGAGCGACAGCTTGGTGACTCTGCTGGGGACCCTTATACTATAACCAGGGCTTCTGGTTCTTTTTGTGGGTTCCTCCTAGCGCTTGTTTGATTTGTGTTTACTGGGGTGTTATGTGCTATTTGTGTTTGTATATTTGCTTTATTTACTGCTTTATGTACAACTTTATTTATTGCTTTCTTTACAGTTTTTCATATGACATACTGTCATTATCATTGTTGGATCTGTTCTTCTGTCTTGGTGGGTGGGGGTTCCATTGAGAGTTTAAGGTCCTATACCTGGGACCTGAGTGACACCTAGGCTAGAGTGGTTCATGTTCTTTCCCATTCCATTTCGGTCTGGTGCGGGAATATGAAACACGGTTCAGATATGGGTTTCTTCTTGAGAACTCTGTGCTACAGATTTCCTGTAGTGCTAGGGCTATCTGGGAAGCTTGCTAAGTCTGAATGACCTTTACTATGACCTTCAGAAACTGAGGTGAATTAGAGGAGGATCTTTTATGGTTATTGTAAACATTGTGCCTCCGGGTTAGAAGTGTTTACACTTCTCATAACTGATCCAAGTCTGAGGATCCTTGTTTTAGAACATCACCTGTGAGGGGGTTGGGCTGTTTACAGGTTTGCAGGTACCCTTGACCTCAGCATACCCTGATACTTTGTTATGTTTGAGAATGCTTCACTTTGGACAGTTCTTGTGATTTAACCCAGGACATGTGACTCTTTATTTGAGTCCCCCACCTTGGTTACTGGACTTATGAACCTCCATCTGGATTTCTTGAACATACATGGACCTATACCAAGGCAGTAATCAGATCCAGCTTGATCACAAACCCTTGCATATCATTTGCATACATCATCATTGCATCATTTAACATGTGTTTATTTGTTTTTCAGGGTATCCATACTATATTTTGGCTTGGTTTTGACCCCTTCATCTGCATAGACCTATCTTCACCAGTATCTGCTTCAGCTATTCCTCATCAGCTACCTGCTTCAGTCACCTGCATAACCAGTCTCAGCCTGTTAGTGGCCCATCTTC
The DNA here is from genome assembly GCA_963966055.1 of Lathyrus aphaca. Taxonomy (NCBI): domain Eukaryota; kingdom Viridiplantae; phylum Streptophyta; class Magnoliopsida; order Fabales; family Fabaceae; genus Lathyrus; species Lathyrus aphaca. The sequence continues at coordinate 94,842,412 of OZ014524.1, forward strand.
TAGTATCAGTCATCATCATCAACATCTGTTTCAGGTTTTCTTCAGCAACATGGCACCCAAGAAAAGCAACATCTCCTATCATTTCTTTGAGCCTGAGCTGGCTGGCATCAGGAAGGTCCAGGCCCTGATTACTCCAGACCATATACCACTATTCAGAGAACATTTTGGAGGCATCCTTGATGTGGTTATGGATTTGGACCCTTCCCAGAGGAGCTTGATTCATACTTGCCTACAGTTCTATGATCCTCCTTTGAGATGCTTCACCTTCCAGAATTTTCAGTTGGGACCCTTGTTGGAAGAGTATTCATCACTGATTGATGTACCTGTCAGGGGTGGTGTCCCCTTCAACCCTGAGATGGCTTTTCCCAGTAATGAAGAAGTGGCAAAAGCGCTGTATCTGGAACCCATACTGATTGAGCAGAACATGACAGTAAAGGCTGGAATCTCTGGTCTACACTTGGATTTCTTGACTTCCCAGGCTATCCTGAAGGCCTCCTTGGGAGAATGGAAGGCAGTCTGTGCATTATTAGCCCTCAGCATATATGGGGTTATATTATTTGCAGATGAGCCTAAGTTTATTAGCAAGAATTCCATTCATCTTTTCATTCTGAGGAACCCAGTGCCCACCTTACTGGGAGATTTCTACTACTCTGTTCACCAAAGGAATGAAAAGCAAAGAGGAAGGTTGGTGAGATGTTGTGCTCCCCTGTTCCATACCTGGCTGCTCAAACACTTGCCCAAGACTGATGCCTTCTTGAATCCTCACCAACGGAAGAATTGGGCTAGGAGACTTATTGCTTTGACCTCAGATGACATCAGGTGGTGCACCCAGAGCACCAAGGGCAGGGACATCATTACTAGTTGTGGGCAGTTCCCTAATGTATCTCTCATAGGAGTGAAGGGTTGCATCAACTACAACCCTCTGCTATTCAAAAGACAACTGGGCTATGCATTGGTCCACCCTCCTAGAGTACAAGATCTAGCTGAGACCCTTTATTGTGAGATTAAGCCTAATCTGGCTATTGTCAGGCAAGCATCCTGGGCTTGGGACAATGTCCAGACTAAAGGAATGACCATTCTTGGGAGATGCAACAATGTGGCCTCAGCTCAGTATTATGAGTGGTCTCATACCAGGGCTCAAATTTCTGGGATGCCCTTCACCATTGAAGATGTACCTGGACCTCCAGCCACTCTCAGCCTGGAAGTGTTTGAGAAGCTAAAAGAGAGGAATGAGAATTTGTCTGAAGCCTTGAAGAGAACCCTCTGGGAGAGGAGTGATGGTCGTCTGGACATTGAAAGGTTAGAAAAGCTTAAGGTGGAGCATCTAGCCAGGATTGAAAAGTCAGAGGACTACATCAAGAAGTCAAGGGTTGGAGAACAGATTTTGAAGAATGCCTGTAAAGAGGCCCAGTTCCAAAAGGCCAGGACTGACCTCTATCTGAAGGAAAGCCAAGCTAGGTGGGTCAGGATCACTGAAGCTCGCACTCATGAGGATAAGAGAACTCAGGACAAGATTGAGCAGTTAGAGGCTAATGCAAAGGAGCAACAGGAAGCCCTAGTAGCAGCCCAGAGGGAGATCTCAGAATTGAAACTCAGAGCTGGTGTAAAGAGGTCAAAGGACCAAAGCAGACACAAGAAGCTAACTGCAGCTATAGCCACCAGGAATCTTCTCATCAGGAACCTCACGGAGGATCCAGCTAATCCTGTGACTGAGGCACTTTTGAAGAAAGTCCAGGAGGATGAGTTTGGTCTTGGTGTCTGACTTTTGCTTGTTGTTGCTTTCATTTCGTGTACTTTTCTTTTCCTTATGTTGTATTTTGACCCCTCAGAGGGCATGTATTGTAAAAAACAAACTATGTATCATTCACTTTTTTGTAATATATTCATTAGTTTGTTTCATTTGGATCTCTCTCTCCTAGGCAACATCAAACAACATCTTCCTCGGGGTCTGGAAAGGTCAAAACCAAATGCCAAGCCGGATACCTTGGAAACAAATAAGCATACTGCATTGCATACTAACTTTTGTTTTGTTTTGTAGGTTTTTTGTTTTGTTGTTACTAACTCTGTTGTGATTCAGGAACTATTGCTCGACGTCGGGTGTTCCCACTCAACCGTCCGCACAGATATCCTACACGCAACAACCTTCCGGGTATACAAATGGACCAAGTACAGCAGGACCTTACAGAGGTCAGGACTCAAATGGCCAATGAGAGACTGGAGATGAGAAATCAGATGACCCAGTTTATGGAGGTGATGAATGGATTGGCACAGAGCCAAGAGAGATTAAGGGCTTTAGTAGAAAGGCAGACCCAGGAGGAACCCCACCTAGGGACTGGAGGAACGAGCAACAATGAGAGGGTTCAGCCTCATGTTAATCCTCCAGTGCATGGGCCTCACCTTCATCCAGAGATCAACATCCCTGTTAATGTGCAAGGGAATGCCACTACAGGCAGAGTACTGCAAGAAGACCCCCAAGAGGATCAATTTACTGTGATGGGAGCTGGGGATGAAGCCTATGACAGAAGGCTAGACGAAATTGCTGAGAAACTGAGATCCCTGGAGTCCCAGAATTCTTTGGGCTTTGATGTTATGGACATGGGTCTAGTGGACGGGGTAAGGATTCCCCACAAGTTTAAACCTCCGTGCTTCGAGAAGTACAACGGAACTTCCTGTCCACGAACCCATTTACAATCCTTTCTGGGGAGGCTGAAGGCATATACCATGGATGAAAAGCTATGGATGTTTTATTTTGAAGATAGCTTAACAAGAGCTTCAAGGGATTGGTACTCTCACTTGACTAGAGCAACCATCAGGTGCTGGAAGGACCTAGACGAGGCCTTTATCAGACAATACCAGTACAACTTGGATATGGCTCCTAACAGGACCCTCCTGATGGGAATGTCTCAATCATCCAGGGAAAGCTTCCGGGAATACGCCCAGAGGTGGAGACAGCTTGCTGCTGCTGTCCAGCCACCCATGTCGGAAAGGGAAATGGCCGACATGTTTATGAACACCCTCCAAGGGACATACATTGACAGGCTAGCTGCCTTTTCTTCCACTAGCTTCGCTGACGTGGTCATAGCTGGGGAAAGAATTGAAAGCCTATTAAAGATGGGCAAGATTTCTGACAATGGTGCGAGCTCGTCCGGCAACCCCAGAAAACCTTTTGTAGGTCCAAGAAGAACTGGTGAGACTAATGCTATTCAGGCCAGCAGGGGCAGACCACAATATGTTCATAGGTCAGTGGCAGCAGTCACTATTCCCTCTCCACTTCCTCAGCAACCATCATATCAACCACAGCAACAACCCCATTACCAGCAACAAACTCAATATCCGCCTCAGAGAAACTACAACAACAACAACAATCAGCAAAGACCATTTCAACAGAGACCGTCTCAGGCCAATAGGGTGATTGATCCAATCCCTATGCCTTATGCCGCCTTACTGCCACAGCTCCTGAAACTCAATCTGGTTGAGTTAAGGACGTTGGCACCACCAGATCCTTCCAGTTTGCCGAGAAATTACGACGCCAACGCCAAATGCGCTTTTCACTCCAACGCACCTGGCCACAGTACAGAGAAGTGCAGAGCTTTACAGATGAAGGTGCAAGACCTGGTAGATTCTAAAGCTCTGAACTTTGCACCCCCGTCAAATGTTAACAAGAACCCTATGCCCAACCATGGAGGGCCCAGAATTAATGCTATTGAGGAAGATATGTCGTCTTTCTTAATAACCAGTGTTGGGCAGATCCGGACGCCCCTGGTAGAGATTAAAGCTCAACTCCTTGAATGCCAGATATTCCCTGGGTGTGAGCTCGGGTGCGGTTATTGCAACATTTCGGTAAATGGATGTGATAATTTGAGAAGCGGCATAGACAGTCTTATCCAGAATGATCTACTTCAAATCACAACATCAATACCTTCAAATCCGGCAATCCCTCCGACAACGGTTCCAGAGTCTCCTACAACTGCAACGACAATTATTCCAAACAATTCTTCAGTTTCATCAACAAATGCTTCAAATATCACTTCAACAAGTCAGACATCAGCAAACATCTCTTCTACAACGTCAGCACCCCTCTATTCAGAATCTTCTCCTACAACACCAGCAAACATCTCAGTAGTCACTATTTATTATGATCCGTCAAGTATTCCTCCGAACAACAATTTTCAACAACAAGCAGTGGCATCTCCTGCCATATCACTAGTTACTATCTACTATGATCCACATACTATTGCAACACCCTCCTCTGCTGCAGTCAGCCCGGTTACCATCACGGTACCTGGGCCTGTTCCGTATGAAAGCAGTAATGCCATTCCTTGGCATTATGGCTCTGACCTATACTGCGAGGGGCAGAAAATCACTCTTGAATCATCAACTTCTTCACCATAAATAGACAATGTGGGGGGAGGCGGAGGCTTCACTCGAAGCGGACGTCTTTTTGCCCCACAAATTCCAAGACCCATTGCTGAAGCAGAAGCTGCTGCCAAGGCAAAAGGGAAGAGCATGGTGCAAGAAGAACAAGTTGCTAAAGAAGTTTTAAAGACCCCTTTTGATCAAGAGGTTGATGAATTCATGAGAATCATCAAGAAGAGTGATTACAAGATAGTGGACCAGCTTCACCAGACACCTTCCAAGATCTCCATTTTATCATTGCTAATGTGCTCCGAGGCTCATCGGAACGCACTATTAAAAGTCTTGCACGCAGCTTATGTGCCAGAGGAGATTACCGTCAATCAGTTGGAAGCTGTAGTTGGAAATGTTAACGCTAGTCATGGACTAGGATTTACCAACACTGATTTGACAACGGAAGGCCGCAATCACAACAAGGCTTTGCACATTACCTTGGAGTGTAAGGGTGCAGTTCTCTCTCATGTATTGGTGGACACAGGGTCATCCCTCAATGTCCTACCTAAGAAAGCCCTTGTGAAGCTGGAGTATGAAGGATTGACATTACGCCCCAGCAACTTGGTAGTAAGAGCCTTTGACGGCTCTAAGAGATCAGTTCTGGGAGAGATAGAGTTGCCTATAATGATTGGCCCACAGACTTTCAAAACGACCTTCTTTGTGATGGATATACAGCCTGCCTACAGCTGTCTATTGGGTAGACCATGGATACACGCCACTGGCGCCGTGACATCAACCCTTCACCAGAAGTTAAAATTCGAGTGGGAGGGCCAAGTCGTTACTATTTGTGGAGAGGAAGATATTTTTGTTAGCCATCTGGCTACATACAAATACATTGAGATGGATGGAGAGATCCATGAAACCATGAGCCAGGGATTTGAAGCCCTGAACATCAATGAAGCATCTGCTGTACTTGGGACTTCCATGACATCTTACCAGCAAGCCAGGAAGGTTGTTGAAGAAGGGAATGCCCAGGGCTGGGGCAAGCTGTTGCCCGTAGAGAAGAAAGAGGACAGATTTGGGTTGGGTTACAAACCAACTCAGCAAGATCAATCAGAGGCTGCTAAGAAGCCCAGTTTTGTTAGTGGGGGGATGCTCACCCCTGATGCTGTAAACAACTTGGAAGATGAGTCGGAAGATGAGCGCAACCTGGAGAGCTGGATACGTCCAAGGATCCCGGGGAGCCGTATCTCAAACTGGTCTTCCCAGGAAATTATAAGGGTTACTCCTGCAGAGTAATTATTATTTCCTGTATATTTTAAGCATGCATCAAGTCTTGCATCTTTCCCAAGATGACAAGACTCATTTTGTAAATCGGGCCATCTGTAACTTTGTGCAAACAGATCAATCAATGAATATCAGATGTCTTTTGCAAATGAGTCTTTTTCTTTTCTGCTCACTGTTTTTCATTTTTCTTTTTGTACAAAAATAAAATGGCAATGTTTTCAAAATGATAACTTCATTTCACTTTTCTCTAAACAAGATTAAAATCAATCACTAAAATGAATAATCTAAACCCTTGCAGAGAGTGCCTTTCAGACCGCACCGACAACAGCACAGCTATGGCTTCGTATGACTTTGACAATCCAATCAATCAAGCCGATGAAGGGGTTGAAGAAGATTTTGAGCTTCCTGAAGAGCTAGCCAGGTTGTTAAGGCAAGAGGAGAAGGTTATCACTCCTCATCAAGAGGAGATTGAAACAGTTAATCTTGGTACGGACGAAGACGTGAAAGAGGTTAAGATCGGGGCCTGCCTACAAAACTCAGTGAAAGAACAACTGATTGATCTGCTTCGGGAATATGCGGATGTGTTTGCTTGGTCTTACCAGGATATGCCAGGGTTGGACACCGATATCGTCATGCACAAGATGCCATTAAAAGAAGACTGCCCGCCAGTAAAACAGAAGTTGCGCCATACTCGCCCGGATATGGCAATGAAGATAAAGGAAGAGGTACAAAAGCAGTGGGACGCCGGATTCCTTGTTGTAACTAGCTATCCACCGTGGGTTGCTAATATAGTACCTGTGCCTAAGAAAGATGGCAAAGTGAGGATGTGTGTTGACTACCGGGACCTGAACAGAGCCAGCCCGAAAGATGATTTCCCATTACCTCACATTGATGTATTGGTTGATAATACGGCTCAGTTCTCGGTGTTCTCCTTCATGGACGGATTTTCAGGGTACAATCAGATCAAAATGTCACCTGAAGACATGGAGAAGACAACTTTCATCACACCCTGGGGCACGTTCTGTTATAAGGTGATGCCATTCGGACTGAAGAATGCAGGTGCAACGTATCAACGGGCTATGGTAACATTATTCCACGATATGATCCATAAAGAAATCGAGTGCTATGTGGATGACATGATTGCCAAGTCCCTCACAGAAGAAGACCACCTGGTAAATCTGTTGAAGTGATTCAATCGCCTGAGGAAGTACCAACTGAAGTTGAACCCCAACAAGTGCACGTTCGGGGTGAGATCTGGTAAGCTGCTGGGATTTATTGTAAGCGAGAAAGGGATTGAAGTTGACCCCGATAAAGTCAAAGCCATTCAAGAAATGCCTGCACCAAAGTCTGAAAAAGAAGTTCGAGGGTTTCTGGGTAGACTGAACTACATTTCGAGGTTCATATCTCACCTTACAGCAACCTGTGAACCCTTGTTCAAACTGTTAAGAAAAGAACAGACGGTCAGGTGGAACGAAGACTGCCAGAGGGCTTTTGACAAGATCAAGGAGTATTTACAAGAGCCTCCAATCCTTATGCCTCCAGTTGAAGGAAGACCTCTGATAATGTACTTGACAGTATTAGAAGAGTCAATGGGGTGTGTGCTGGGCCAGCATGACGAGTCTGGTCGAAAAGAGTATGCAATTTACTACCTAAGCAAAAAGTTTACCGACTGTGAACAACGCTATTCACTGCTCGAGAAAACTTGTTGTGCTTTAGCGTGGGCTGCTCGATGACTGAGACAGTATATGTTGACCCACACTACCTTATTGATATCAAAAATGGACCCAGTTAAGTACATTTTCGAGAAGCCAGCTCTTACCGGACGGGTTGCAAGATGGCAGATGATCCTCACAGAATATGACATCCAGTACACATCTCAGAAAGCCATCAAGGGCAGTGTATTGTCTGATTACCTTGCTGAGCAACCTATTGATGATTACCAGCCTATGAGATTTGACTTCCCTGATGAAGACATCATGTTCATAAAAGCAAAAGATCACGAAGAGCCTATTCACACTGAAGGGCCTGACCCGGAAGAAGAATGGACTATGATGTTTGATGGGGCTATTAATATGAATGGTCGTGGTGTTGGTGCAGTGCTCATTACACCTAAGGGGGTTCACATGCCTTTCTCGGCAAAGCTCACTTTTAACTGCACTAACAACGAAGCTGAATACGAAGCTTGCATTATGGGTCTTGAGGAAGCTATTGACCTCAGGATCAAAACATTGGCTGTATTCGGAGATTCAGCTCTGGTAGTTAATCAAACCAACGGAAAATGGTACACCCACCAGGATCATCTGATACCTTACAGGGATTATACAAGGAGGTTATTAACTTTCTTCACAACCGTCAAGCTTGAGTATATCCCTCGAGACGAGAATCAGTTCGCAGATGCTCTGGCTACCATTTCATCCATGATCAAAGTTCAAGCTGCCAACTTTGTGCCTCAGATTTCAGTATCCAGACTCGACAGACCAGCATATGTATTTGCAGCAAACGTTGTCAAAGATGATAAGCCTTGGTTCCATGACATTAAGTGCTTCTTGGAGGATCAAACATACCCACCTGGGGCATCTCCCAATGATAAGAAGACTTTAAGAAGGCTTGTTGGTAGTTTCTTTCTGAATGCTGACAGTTCCTTGTACAAAAGGAACTTTGATATGGTACTCCTCAGATGCGTTGATAGGACAGAAGCGGACTTGTTGATGCATGAGGTGCACGAAGGATCCTTTGGTACCCATGCAGGAGGGCATGCCATGGCTAAAAAGTTGTTAAGATCAGGCTATTACTGGATCACAATGGATGCCGACTGTTGTGCCTATGCCAGAAAATGCCATAAATGCCAGATCTATGCAGATAAGGTGCATGTGCCTCCGAATCCTCTGAATGTGATGTCTTCACCCTGGCCCTTTGCTATGTGGGGCATCGACATGATTGGCAAGATTGAACCGATTGCTTCAAACGGCCACAGATTCATCTTGGTTGCTATTGATTATTTTACTAAGTGGGTTGAAGCAGCTTCTTATGCGAACGTTACAAGGCAAGTGGTAGCCCGATTTCTGAAGAGAGACATCATCTGTCGATACGGAGTTCCTGAGCGAATCATTACTGATAATGGTTCCAACTTGAACAACAAAATGATGGCAGAGCTATGCCGGCACTTCAAGATCCAACACCACAACTCTTCTCCTTACAGGCCAAAGATGAATGACGCTGTTGAGGCAGCTAACAAGAATATCAAGAAGATTGTGTAGAAGATGGTAGTCACCTACAAAGACTGGCATGAAATGCTACCGTTCGCCTTGCATGGGTACCGCACGTCAATCAGAACATCCACTGGGGCAACACCGTATCAACTTGTGTATGGTATGGAGGCAGTCCTACCAGTTGAAGTTGAACTACCCTCCCTCTGGGTACTAATGAATGTTAAGCTGAACGAAGCAGAATGGGTCCGATCCCGATACGAGCAACTGAGTCTGATTGAAGAGAAAAGATTGGCTGCAATCTGTCATGGGCAGTTGTATCAGAAGAGAATGAAGAAAGCCTTCGATCAGAAAGTCAGGCACCGAGAGTACCAAGTAGGAGACCTTGTGCTGAAAAGAATCCTCCCTCCTCATACAGACCACAGGGGCAAGTGGACTCCGAACTATGAAGGACCATTTATAGTCAAAAAAATTTTCTCTGGTGGAGCACTGATGCTCAGCACCATGGATGGTGAAGACTTCCCATCCCCTGTGAATTCAGATGCAGTTAAAAAATACTTCGCATAAAATGACCCGCTGGACATAAAAACAGAATGTAAGTCCAGGCAAAAATAGGGCATCCCGGCGAGTCAAAAACATAATAAAAGACTCGGGCAAAAATAAGGGAAAATAAACAAAAATATGTACACCCGCTGAGTTGAAAAGCCGCATTGGACAACTCAGACAAAAATGGGTATCCCGATGGATCGAAAACCCGAAAGGGAGATCCATGCAAAATAAGGGAATAAGCGAACAACTGCATCCTGAATTCGTCTGTATCACCTACAACTTGGAAAGCTTCGAAGGGATCAAGCCTCTTTCAGAATCAGCCTTCTTCAGAAAGTGAGACGAGAAGAATGTCAAGTGTCATACGAGTCATAGCAAGGGGAAGCTCCTTGAAGCGTCGTCAACATTGCCAACATTTTGTTTCTCAATTTGTAACAATCTCCTCATTTTAGGGGATATGTTTCTGTAACTGTATCTTGCCAATTCAGGGCCTACGAATTAATAAAATCAAAATTTTCAGTCATGTCCCGTCTCGTACATTTTATTTTTCATTTGCAAAGTGTCCGATGTCTTTAAGATACTGTTTGCATAAATACAGATGCTTCTTTTCTAAAGAATGTGTGCTCGCAGGGAATATATTTACTCCCGGGAGTGTATGAACTCCTATGGTGGAATCCGGTAAGGGGTACCCCGGGATTACTTGTACGTTCCTATCTTTGCAGGATTACAGGTATTCGAAACACGACTTGGGGCATGAAAACTTCACTCCCAGCAAGCTGGCAAATCAATACTCACTCAGCCTTAGCACCATAAATGATTTCTCCCCAGCTGAGTTGCCACTTGTTGTTTCTCCCCAGCCGGGTTACCATTTACTATTCCTCCACAGTCAAGTCAGGGAACCACTTCCCCACCGAGCTTCAGCCTCTATTCAGAAGAGCAACGCACGAAGGAATCACAACAGAGTGACGAAGGCTTCTACGAACCCCAGCTGGGACCCTCATTACCAAGAATGGGTCTATCAGTGACCTATTTCTCCAAGCAGATACATCTCAATGGTCTCATCCCCAACTGGGATGTCCACTTCAAACAAATCGGCCAGAGATCTTCGCAGCAACGGGATCCGAATCCCGGATCGGTAGCTTTTGCATAATCATAGCATTCACATCATATTCACCCCACAAAGCGTAGCATTCCGTCTAATACGGAGCATTACGGCAAAAATAAAACATGTTGCATAATCATAAGTCATGGTCTGAATCAAACACTTGTGAATAATGACAATCCATCAACAATATACGGAATGCTTCCCAGCTTCCCAGCAAAGAGCTAAAGCAGTTGCCTTACACTCACAAACATCAGTATATACTCCTTGTGGCACCCGACCGTGTCATATCCCCAGCAGAAAGCCAAAGCGTCCCCTTTGCACTCACAGATACATGTGTATACAATTCCTCGACACCCGTCCGTGTCACCTCCCCCAGCATAGTTACCTGAACACTTTGTATATCAAATACTTGTTTATATTATACTTTTCTCCTTTTGACACTCGTCCGTGTCACTCTCCCCAGCAGGTTGAACACTCAACTATACACCGCTCATACTCATTACTCCCGTTTTCACATATACAGATACTCGTCCGTATCTTGCCTATATTACTCACTACTCCTCAGATTCGACACTCGTCCGTGTTTTGTGTTAACCAGTTGGTACTCGTCCGTACCATCATCTCAGAACATGCGTCAAGCGTTTGTTTCTAATTGATACTCGTCCGTATCACAGTCCTAAGGATGCTCGTCCGCATCTTTAATCCATACACTGTGTCAAACACTCTTGTCTTCTTGAATTTAGACACTCGTCTGTGTCTACTTTTCCCCAGAAGAGTCCCCTCAGAATCAACACTCGTCCGTGTTCCTTGTTAACCAGTTGATACTCGTCCGTATCATCATCTCTGAACACGTGTCAGTATTTGTTTCTACCTGATACTCGTCCGTATCATAGTCTTAAGGATGCTCGTCCGCATCTTTAATCTATACACAACACCAAACACTTATACCTTTTATTTCTTGGATATAAACACTCGTCCGTGTTTACTATTCCCCAGTGGATCGCCCGCAAAGCAAATTTTCTTTTCTATCTGACATTCGTCCTATGTCATGATAAACCCTGAGAGCAGCCGTACCCTGCTAGGTGATCGTCCTTCACCTCTTGATGATCGTCCTTCATCATGCTCGTCCGATGGCCGTCCCCATCGTCGACCTTTTATCCGGCATTCGTCCTATGTCGTGATATTTAGCAGCCGTCCCCTGCTAGGTGATCGTCCTTCACCTTTTGATGATCGTCCTTCATCATTTTATCCGATGGTCGTCCCCATCGTTGATTTTGTTACCTGACATTCGTCTTATGTCATGGTAAACCCTGAGAGCAGCCATCCCCTGCTAGGTGATCGTCCTTCACCTCTTGATGATCGTCCTTCATCATGCTCGTCCGATGGCCGTCCCCATCGTCGACCTTTTATCCGGCATTTGTCCTATGTCGCGATACTTTCAGCAGCCGTACCCTGCCGGGTAATCGTCCTTCACCTTAGATGACCGTCCCTCATCTTATCCCCAACAGAGCAGCCGTCCCCTGCTAGGTGATCGTCCTTCACCTTTGATGACCGTCCCTCATCATTATTTCATTTATTCTTTACACCTGATGGTCGTCCCCGTCGTGGTCCCTTTTCCTTTTCCTGGTGATCGTCCTTCATCAGTTTAGCCCGATGGCCGTGCCCATCGTTGGTTACCTTACTTTGTGAACTTGATGGCCGTCCCCATCATTTGTTCATTATCCCCCAAAGAATCTTACAGCTTTACTTACCTTTTATATCCCCAGCATGTCGGCCGTCCCCGTCATTGCCTTTTCCCCAGCAGTCGTCCTCTGCTCGACGGTCGTCCTCCGTCACTCGCACTTTATAATTATACTTTATTTTCCTTTACAATCTATATCCCTCTTCTCCTTCATTCTGTGAGTGCAAATTTTGGACTGTCTTTGGTATTCAACCACAAGTTATCTTGTTAGCCTGTTAAGCCGCTGCTTACATCCTGCACAGCTAACTCATGTTTGAATAGGGGCAGCTGTAAACACCCCAAATTTGCCCTCACCCACTCACACCATGGCTTATGATCTTTTCATATACATAAATCCAATCATAGCATCTCATACCACATTTTTGATTCACTGCATAAATTCAAAGTCATCTGCATCTAGGGTTTATGATCTGAGCAATCCAAGGGCTTCTTGAGCCACTCCAAAGGTCATCAATCACTTCAAAGGGGTCCGTGTGTGTTCAAGCATCATATTATATCTCCTCAAAGTCAAGAATACCAAAGAATCACAAGTACTGAGAATGGCATGGAAGCAGAGCCAGGTTTAACTGCACAGATGACCTAGAATTATGGTTTTGGTTTCAGAGGCTATAAATCCAAATTTTTTTGGCCATTCTTGTTTCTATTGGTCTCTATATGGTATAGGGAGCATGCATATCAATTTTCATGAAGAAATTCCATGGGGAAGTCATCTGATCAAGAGTTGACTTTCTGGGCAAGTCAGTGTAAAATCAGGGCATCTGAGGCCCCCAATGACCCAACCAAGGGGTGTTCTTCATCATTTTGATTGTGTATGATCTTTATTTGATCATAGAAGAAGTTGGAAGTTCACAAAATTGAAGAATTTCAAGTCTTTTGCAAAGTTGACTTTTTGGGAAAGTTGACTTTTAATGAAATTGCCATTTTGGGAAACTTTTTCAACCCTTGCTTTTTGATTCAAAAATGCTTCAAATGGAAAAAATTTGGTCATGAAAGTTGTAGAATGGATCATTCCCTTTTCAAAAAGTACAAGAACATGACCTAATTCATTTTGGATCAAAAGTTATGGCTTGTCAAAGTTGGCTAAAATCACAAAATTTGAAGTTTTCTACCAAAGAGGCATTTTGCAAAATGACTTGATCAAGTGTTCTAAAGACCTCAAATGTGCACAAACTCTTCACAATATGATCATATGACTTCTAAAAGTCAGAATTGGCCCAAGAATATTGCATTTTGGTGCCTTGAACTTCATGAATTTCCAAAGGGGGCAAACATGTACCAACTTGCAAAAATCCATGAAGCCATGCTTCTACTTGTTACAGCTCATAGAATCTGATCCATATGAACTCCATGATCTCTGCTGAACTCAACCATGCCCCTATCACCACCTCACACTTGCCCATACCTCAAGTACACCTAGACTTGACTTTTTGCAAAAACCCCATACCAATCCCACAGTGCCACACCAACTCCTCTGACCTCTCTAGTTGTGATAAGTGGACCAAATGAAGCATAACACACAACATACACATGCCTGAAAGCTCCAAGAAGACAGCATACTCAAAAATCCTCACATTTGCAAAAGCTTTCGAATCCTTTGATTCAGCCATCAAACCTTCAAACTTTTTCCACCACTCAACTCCACAAACCTTGCTGATCATTTCCCTGCCCTCATTTTGCCCTAAAACCTCCACAATCAAAAACACGATTTTCACATTTCATGAACTGAGATTCTGCAAACTCTCCCCAGAGGCTATTTAAACTCCAACCAAGCATTGCAAGCTTCTTAGGAGGATCATTGGAGTGGATTTGAAGCAAAGAACTGGCCAGAAAGTCCCTGATTCGAAAGCTCCAGCTCAGGTAGCCATGGCATTTATTTTTCCAGAACTCTCATTTTATGTTATAGAATGATTCTACATGCTTCACTGATTGCCATGATGTGTTTAGTTTTGAAAATAGTTGAGAAATAATTATTTCATGAGCTTCTGCAATTTCTGTGTTCTTTTCCGTTTTGCTTCGATTCATGGATTTGATGATGGATAAATGAATTTTGATGGCTGATTCTTGTTGGGGCTGGTGAGAGGATCATTTATGGAGAGTTTTAGAGCCTGGGGATGCGTATTAGGAGAGATAGCTTGAATGGTTGGCCGGAGAAGACGACCGAAACAGTGTTCCGGTCGTCTGAAAGTCATTAGGGTTAATTAATTAGGGTTTAGTCTTAATTGCGTGAATTTGAATTTGGGCCGTCCAAATGCGCGCCAGGTCCATTCCCGCCCCTTCCAGTTTGAACCTCAGCCCTTGATCTTGCATACTTTTCCACTTTTCAGTTTAGTTTCATTTTTATTGCATTTAAATTCATTTGTTTTCTCCATTTAATTTAAAATAGTAAAAACCATTCAAAAATTCTGAAAATTTTTATACAATCTTTTATTAATTTTCAGAAACCAAAAACATTTTTATTTTTATTTTTTGCATTAAAAAATATTTTTAAATCATTTAAAAGTTTATTTTTAATTAATTAATGAGAATTAATTAATTAAAAATACTTTTAGGAATTTAAAAATCACCAAAAAAATTATGAAACCTTTAAAATCATTTAGAAACATTGTCCAACCCTCAAACCAAATTTCTTTTTTGATCTTGATGCCTTTTGACAATTTTCCATGGAATTAATTTCATTTCAAGGCATTATTTTGATCCAATCTTTAAAAATTCATTTCTGCCTAATCTTTAAGAGTTGGACTTTGATTCTTTTTGCATTGCATCTTGCATATCATGTAGTTTCTAGGATTAAATTGGCATGATTTGATCTTGCATTTTCAATTTGTTTGACATTTTTCTTGACAAGGTACCTTAAAACCTTAGCAATCTTAAGAAATTCATAACTTTCACTAGGTTAAGAATTGGGTCCCCTCCTTTGGGCAGTGAGTTTGTATAGGTTTAGGGTTCCCTTGTATGCATTTTCAATTTTTTTATCTTGATGTTTGCTTCTGGTTTTGGTTTTTGTTTTATGCATGGATCATAAACCCTAATTTGGGCTTTCATATGCATTCATCTTGCATTTGCTTACATACCATGACTTGCCATAGCATTTTGTGCATCCTTTTGATTTATTAGACATCTTAAGACATATTAGAAGCATGTTTGATCATTGCATCTTTCATTTGCCATGTTGTATGTCATTTGCATTCCATAACTTTTCATGTATGTTCATGGTTCTAAGCATGCTTCTCTTGCATCCATATGTTGGTATGATCATCCTCATGCCTTGATTCATGTTTGCATCATCTCATAGCATCATTAGCATCATACTTATGCTTCTGGTTTTGATTTGCATCATGCCATTTCATCTCATTTTGCATTGCATTGCATTTCTTTCACTAACTTTTCAGGTGGTAAGTCACTTTGAGAAGTGAATTTGCCTTCACTTCTCACAATTTCTTTTCATCCCTCTTATGCATCATTGCTTCATTTTGTCTTGTGTTTGAGATTGAGCTTGCTCATTCTTCTTAATCTTACTTTATTCCTTCAAGTGACTTGTCTTCTTAAGTGAAGCAAGTTACTTTGCTTCTCTTGGCTCCTTTCATCTGCTTCCTTCCTGGTGGTCCCTCTGAAAACTTTCTTGCAAACCTCATAAACCCTAGGAACAACCAAGCATGACAATAATTAGGGTTTGATTATTCCCCCATTAGTTTTACCTTTGTGTCATCTTTTGTTTCTCTCTTCTCATCTCATAATCAGGGACTAAACCCTAAAGGCTTTAAGGCTTTGTGATTAAGCTTATGCCTGCATCCTTCTATTAGGATGGAGTGTATAACTTTAATCCTAAGTGTTAAACCCTTAATGTTTTTAAATCCTTTAATCAATTCACTTAATAATCCTCAAGACATCAAGCTTGTAACTTGGGCCTTGCATTAGGGTTCTAATTCTTCCTTAATTGGTTAAGAAGGACTAACCCTGGTGTTAATGGACAAGTCCCCCTCAAGTTGTCATACAAACCCTAAAACTCACTTCATCACCTAATCATTAAATAAAATCCACTTAACAAAGGCTTTGTTTTGTCATGAGTTTAATCCCTAATCATGGATTAAGTTGAGGAGCTTTCCTCAGCTTAAACATTCTCATCTATTATCCTTCTATTAGGATGGTGTAATGAGTCTGTTTAATCCCTGATTATGGCTTAATCTCATTACTTAACACCAAACAAAAACAACAAAAACATCTAAATAAATGCAAGTAGGTTAATGATCTTAATCCTACATCATGGTGATTAAGTGTGAGATACTGACTTCACACTTAAGGCATTCTCATTACCCCTAATCAGAGGGAAGATGTGATGAGTTTGCTAAATCCATTGGTTTAGGCTTAAGCTCATTAACTTACGGCAAACTTCAAAAAGCAATAAAAGACTGAAAACACAAAAACAAACAATAATCGTCTCCTCCGGGATTCTTTTCTCATCTCATTCACTCACAAATGAGAACTTGCTTCTTCCGTCTAATGCAAGACAGTTTGCACCTGAGCCAGACAGGTCATACACTTGAGCATAGGCAAGCAAGCAGTTCACAAGTCAATTCATCTTTCAGTCTCTTTGGGTCGAACTACGGTGTTCTGACTTCCTCATTGCACGAGAGGATACGTAGGCATAACTTAACAGTTATCGAACAAAAGTCTCTGTATATTCCCCCTCTTTCCAGCATTATTCTTTTAACCTCATGATCTTGAGCATCTTATTCCTTCTCTTACACTGACACTGTACTTTTATACGCTTCACATTTCTTTTGCACTGACACCTGTACATCCTTTTCCAGTTCTTTTATACACAAATTACACTGACACTACCCCTTTAAAACACAAATCTTTTAAGCGTGGATCTCGTCGAGTACGACGGACAATCTGGGTGCTGATACCTTCCCGGGTTGTAACCAACCCCCTTTCTCAGTCTCTCTGGTTCGCAACCATCTTATCCATATCTTTTCTTAGGTCTATGCAGCATTACCTTTCCCCCGGGATAAAAATGCCTAGCTGGCGACTCTTTCTTTCTCATGAGTTCACTCCTGTGTGTTCTCATATCATCCCTTCGCCGACCGTTCGCGTCTGTACCTTTATTTGGGTTATTCTCATTTATCGGGAGCGACAGTGAAGGCAGTACTTTATTAGTTAATAAAATAATTGGGCTTAAGTGTAGGGTGTTAATAGCAATTATGAAGCTCATTTGCAAGGAAGGAGATGATAAGATTACAAAAATATCGGTCCAATCGGACGGTGACACGTGTCACAGCCGGATTGGACCCAAAATCCACCTTATCCCCCTAGAACTAATTAAGGACGGTGGAGATTATATTTTATGAGACTATGGCTTTTATGGTTTTTAATCAAGATTTATGAGTTTTAATTTCTTAATGGTGCATTAACTAAATGTTATGAATGTTTATTAACCTAATTAAAACAAAAGTAATTTCCATTAAAAAACCTAAATCATGTTAACTTAAAACTCAGCCACAAACAAGAACTTATTGCATCTTCTTCTTATTCCCTTCCGCATAAACCCTAGTGCCGTGACGGCGGCAAACCATCCTCCCGGCGACCCCTCCGAATCCTAAACCTCTTCCCCCAAACCCGTCTCTCATCAAGAAAACCCCGTTTTCTCTCAATTCTTAGCTAAAACGCAGGATCGGGCTTGCCGAAAAAGAAAGAAAACATCACAAACGTACGAAGGGGCTATGAACCACATACTTGAAAAATAGATCGGAAGCAAGGCTCGCGCTTTCTTGCTTTTCTTCGCAGTCCTCGACGATCCCTTTACCCGTCGCTTTTCCCCTTCAATCCACGCGACAATGCTTCCGTCCAATCCTTCAATCTCAATTTCGTTTCTGGACGCGATTAAACTTGATGACAAAGAGTCTTTGCTTTGATGCAAAAAAATTTTGGTAAGGACTTCTAAATTCGTTTATGCAAGTTCTTGTTTATCAGCATTTTCTAACCTTTTCCCCCTCTGTTGTGCGGCTTGATTCCATTACAGGTTGAAGACTATGGCGATGCCGAAGATTGGCGAGTGGTCGTTGAAGCGAAAGAGGAAAAAAAGTGATGAATTGAAGCTTCGGTCAGTAAGTTTCGCAACTTCGATTTTGAATATTTTCACTTCATTCTTCTTCTTCTCTGACCTCACATCATTCACACTTTGAATTCGTGTTTGCACGTTTTGTTATGGATGCGTTCTTGATATATGAATTATGTAGGTTGCGGAAGTGATTCAAAGATGACGACGAGGATTCAGATTAAAGTTAATGAAGATGCAGGATTATTGGTTGATTCGGTTTGAGCGACAAAGAATGCCGAGAATCAAGATTGATGAAGGCTTGAAGGGGTGATTGATTGAAGAACAAGGTGAGTGATGCAGAGAGAGGATCTAAGTTGAGATTAAAGAATGGAGGAGGCAGAAGAGGTTGGTGGATTGAAGAAAACCGAAGTTCAAAGAAGAAGATGATGAAGGATGTGTTTGAAGATTGGAAAAAAATGAAAACAAAATGATGAATTTGATCCTGAAGTCCCGAAAAATTCAGCTCATTTATGGTTTTATAGAAAAGATTCCGGACTCAAAAAAGGAAAATTCAGGTAAATCAGTTATGAGTTACATTCTGTTGTGGATTGCTCAGTTTAGTTTGGAAATTCTGCTAAATTGCTTGTAGATTTTCAGTTAGGGATTTGTTGTGAGTTTGTTAGAAAACAGTTAGGAGTTGGTTAGGATTCTGTTAGCTTCAGTTAGGGGTTGTTAAAATTCTGTTATAATTCCATAACTGTTTTTTTCTTTGGAATTTCTTCTTAATTTTTTCCATGTTTGATAATGAATGAGGGATATTTTTGCTCAAATAGTTGCAAGCCATGTTTATATGTGTGGCATTTGGGGGGAATCTGTATGGTTTTTCTTTATCCATTATGCTGCTGGAACTGATATCACATATCTTCAAGTTTTGCAGATTATACAGCAAGGATCTAAGATATCCGGTAAAGTTCAATCCTTGAATTTTGAGATGTATAACAGAAGACTCAGAACAAGCTACTCCTGTCCAATACTCCTCGCATGGATCACCACCGTTCCATCCGAAGCTCTCGAGGGTAACTTAAGCTCTTGTTTAGATCCTGGAGGGCTGTGATGTCAAGTGGATTAGTGAATGTGAAGCTATAAGAAATCAAGGCTGCTGAGAACACAGCGAAGACGAGATTCACATAACGAATCATTTTTCTTTTTCTTGTTCTATACTTGATTGAAACTCTGGTTTTCTCTCAATTCTTTCTTTGGCTTTTTGATTATGTAACTTATCCTCAAATATTCAAAAAAAACTGCTCTGAATTGTTCCTGCAAGATTTTTTGCGTTTAATTTTGTAAATTTTCCTCTAAGATTTAGTTTTGGATCCCTTTTTTAGAATAGCCTCAGCTGGTCTTGGCTGTTTTGTAATTTAAACATTATCACCACCAATATGATCAGTAATGGGATGTATGCTATTATTACTAGCATTGTGACTCTATATGGAAATTTGGACCGTCTTAAAAATTTGCTCCGTTTGTCAATGGAAATGGCGGAATAATGTATTTCCCGATTGGTCTTGCATCGGGATCCATAAGCAGATGTGCGTTGGAGGAACTAAATGCTATTCTTATCGAAATGTATAGTCACAAAATTATCCAGTAACGTAGGATTTCCATCTGCAGGAGTAACATCTTCTAGACTCTTCACGTGATGATCCATTAACATCCATATCATAGCTCATGCTAAGCACATCAAGATCAAAAGTGGTTGGGCATGGTGATAAAATGAAGAAATGCTTGTATTCCACCTTCGGGTAAAGTATGACTTGATACGGCAGCAAATATTTTGTGTAAAACAGTACGAACAATATTGCAACCGTTGAGAAGATAATCAACTTTCTTCGAAAAAACACGAAGAACACCTAAGAGTAGGTGAGCTGACACTCTCAACGCAATGGGAACCCCAGGTTCCATTATATGTTGAATGGTGGGAGGAATATTAGTGGAAGTGCATTGAGATTTCTTGAGTCTGTGTTGAAAATGAGTAGCAATCCAAACAGTTGAGAACCAGTCTGAGAGTAAAACATATGACGCTTACTTTAAACCAGGTGCACTTGAATAAACACATGCTTGATAAAAAATATTCATCCGAGGAAGACTCCAAGTAGGCCTCAATCACCTTAACAAGTGTCGTCACATGCAAAATTGATTTAATCTTCTAACCTTCTTGAAAGAACTTAACTTGTGAAACCATTACTCAAGGGAACATTAGATGATGGTCCCGCAGCCAGGAATAATGCTCGAAATAACTCTTAGGTGCAAACCTAAAACTATAATCTCCCATCGCATGAATAATCACCATACAGGAGAACCCCTGTCTCTCTTAATCCCAAGTACGAATTGGTGAATAGACACAATGGTAACTGGATGAATCCTCAACCCAGGATATACCCATGATGAACTCAGACGTCTGTTTGAACTTTTTCCTTGTTTCAATCTAGACTTTAATAGCCAACTAAATCCTCATTGAATAAGAAGATTCACCTCACCAAAAAATGGCTTCGACTCCCTTACCTTACTCAATGTAGATGCGTGATTGAATGTTGTGACCTGATGGGAAAATGCAAGTGAAATTTGAAACATAAATCAGTTAGAAGATAATAAATACGAGGTCAAATTTTGGGGTGTTACAACTGCTGTAAACACCCCAAATTTGCCCTCACCCATTCACACCATGGCTTGTGATCATTTCATATGCATAAACTCAATCATAGCATCTCATATTACATTTTTGATTCACTGCATTGATTCTAAGTCATCTGCATCTAGGGTTTGTGATCTGAGCAATCTAAAAGCTTCTTGAGCCACTCCAAAGGTCATCAATCACTTCAAATGGGTCCATGTATGTTCAAGCATCATATTATATCCTCTCAAAGTCAAGAATGTCAAAAATCACAAGAGCTGAAAATGGTATGGAAGTAGAGCCAGGTTTAACTGCACAGATGACCTAGAATTAGGGCTTTGGTTTCAAAGGACATAACTCCAAATTTTTTGGTCATTCTTGTTTCTATTGGTCTCTATATGGTATAGGGAGTATGCATATAAATTTTCATGAAGAAATTCCATGGGGAAGTCATCTGATCAAGAGTTGACTTTCTGGGCAAGTCAGTGTAAAATCAGGGCATCTGAGGCCCCCAATGACCCAACCAAAGGGTGTTCTTCATCATTTTGATTGTATATGATCCTTATTTGATCATAGAAGAAGTTGGAAGTTCACAAAATTGAAGAATTTCAAGTCTTTTGCAAAGTTGACTTTTTTGTGAAAAGTTGACTTTTAATGAAATTGCCATTTTGGGAAACTTTTTCAACCCTTGCTTTTTGATTCAAAAATGATTCAAATGGAAAAACTTTGGTCATGAAAGTTGTAGAATGGATCATTCCCTATTCAAAAAGTACAAGAACATGACCTAATTCATTTTGGATCAAAAGTTATAGCTTGTCAAAGTTGGCTAAAATCACAAAATTTGAAGTTTTCTACCAAAGAGGCATTTTGCAAAATGACTTGATCAAGTGTTCTAAAGACCTCAAATGTGCACAAAATCTTCACAATATGATCATATGACTTATAAAAGTCAGAATTGGCCCAAGAATATTGCATTTTGGTGCCTTGAACTTCATGAATTTCCAATGGGGGCAAACATGTACCAACTTGCAAAAATCCATGAAGCCATGCTTCTACTTGTTACAGCTCATAGAATCTGATCCATATGAACTCCATGATCTCTGCTGAACTCAACCATGCCCCTATCACAACCTCACACTTGCCCATACCTCAAGTACACCTAGACTTGACTTTTTGCAAAAACCCCCATACCAATCCCGCAGTGCCACACCAACTCCTCTGACCTCTCTAGTTGTGATAAGTGGACCAAATGAAGCATAACACACAACATACACAAGCCTGAAAGCTCCAAGAAGACAGCATACTCAAAAATCCTCACATTTGCAAAAGCTTTCGAATCCTTTGATTCAGCCATCAAACCTTCAAACTTTTTCCACCACTCAACTCCACAAACCTTGCTGATCATTTCCCTGCCCTCATTTTGCCCTAAAACCTCCACAATCAAAAACACGATTTTCACATTTCATGAACTGAGATTCTGCAAACTCTCCCCAGAGGCTATTTAAACTCCAACCAAGCATTGCAAGCTTCTTAGGAGGATCATTGGAGTGGATTTGAAGCAAAGAACTGGCCAGAAAGTCCCTGATTCGAAAGCTCCAGCTCAGGTAGCCATGGCATTTATTTTTCCAGAACTCTCATTTTATGTTATAGAATGATTCTACATGCTTCACTGATTGCCATGATGTGTTTAGTTTTGAAAATAGTTGAGAAATAAGCATTTCATGAGCTTCTGAAATTTCTGTGTTCTTTTCCGTTTTGCTTCGATTCATGGATTTGATGATGGATAAATGAATTTTAATGGCTGATTCTTGTTGGGGTTGGGGAGAGGATCATTTCTGGAGAGTTTTAGGGCCTGGGGATGCGTATTAGGAGAGATAGCTTGAATGGTTGGCCGGAGAAGACGACCGGAACAATGTTCCGGTCGTCTGAAAGTCATTAGGGTTAATTAATTAGGGTTTAGTCTTAATTGCGTGAATTTGAATTTGGGCCGTCCAGATGCGCGCCAGGTCCATTCCCGCCCCTGCCAGTTTGAACCTCAACCCTTGATCTTGCATACTTTTCCATTTTTCAGTTTAATTTCATTTTTATTGCATTTAAATTCATTTGTTTTCTCCATTTAATTTAAAATAGTAAAAACCATTCAAAAATTCTGAAAATTTTTATACAATCTTTTATTAATTTTCAGAAACCAAAAACATTTTTATTTTTATTTTTTGCATTAAAAAATATTTTTAAATCATTTAAAAGTTTATTTTTAATTAATTAATGAGAATTAATTAATTAAAAATACTTTTAGGTATTTAAAAATCACCAAAAAATTCATGAAACCTTTAAAATCATTTAGAAACATTGTCCAACCCTCAAACAAAATTTCTTTTTTGATCTTGATGTCTTTTGACAATTTTTCATGGAATTAATTTCATTTCAAGGCATTATTTTGATCCAATCTTTGAAAATTCATTTCTGCCTAGTCTTTAAGAGTTGGACTTTGATTCTTTTTGCATTGTGTCTTGCATATCATGTAGTTTATAGGATTAAATTGGCATGATTTGATTTTGCATTTTCAAATTGTTTGACATTTTTCTTGACAAGGTACCTTAAAACCCTAGAAATCTTAAGGAATTCATAACTTTCACTAGGTTAAGAATTGGATCCCCTCCTTTGGGAAGTGAGTTTGTATAGGTTTAGGGTTCCTTTGGATGCATTTTCAATTTTTTATCTTGATGTTTGCTTCTGGTTTTGGTTTTTGTTTTGTGCATTGATCATAAACCCTAATTTGGGCTTCCTTTTGCATTCATCTTACATTTGTTTGCATACCATGACTTGCCATGACATTTTATGCATCCATTTGATTCATAATACATCTTAGGACATATTAGAAACATGTTTGATCATTGCATCTTGCATTTGCCATGTTGTATGCCATTTGCACTTCATAACTTTTCATGTATGTTCATGGTTCTAAGCATACTTCTCTTGCATCCATGTGTTTGTATGATCATCCCCATGCGTTGTTTCATGTTTGCATCATCTCATAGCATCATTAACATCATGTACATGCTTCTGGTTTTGATTTGCACCATGTCATTTCATCTCATTTTGCATTGCATTGCATTTCTTTCACTAACTTTTCAGGTGGTAAGTTACTTTGAGAAGTGAATTTGCCTTCACTTCTCACAATTTATTTTCATCTCTCTTATGCATCATTGCTGCATTTTGTCTTGTGTTTGAAATTGAGCTTGCTCATTCTTCTTCACCTTACTTTCTTTCTTCAAGTGACTTGTCTTCTTGAATGAAGCAAGTCCCTTTGCTTCTCTTTGTTCCTTTCATCTGCTTCCTGATGGTTTCTCTGAAGATTTCCCTTGTA
The DNA here is from genome assembly GCA_963966055.1 of Lathyrus aphaca. Lineage (NCBI taxonomy): Eukaryota > Viridiplantae > Streptophyta > Magnoliopsida > Fabales > Fabaceae > Lathyrus > Lathyrus aphaca. The sequence goes on from OZ014524.1 coordinate 94,866,719, forward strand.
AACCTCACAAACCTTAGGAACTTCCAAGCATGACAATAATTAGGGTTTTGATTAGTCCACCATTTAGATTTTACCTTTGTGTCTCATTGAGCCTTTTCTTCTCATCTCATAATCAAGGACTAAACCCTAAAGGTTTTAAGACTTTGTGATTAAGCTTATGCCTACATCCTTCTATTAGGATGGAGTGTATAACTTTAATCCTAAGTGTTAAACCCTTAATGTGTTTAACTCCTTTAATCAATCCACTTAATAATCATCAAGACATCAAGCTTTTAACTTGGGCCTTGCATTAGGGTTCTAATTCTTCCTTAATTGGTTAAGAAGGACTAACCCTAGTGTTAATGGACAAGTCCCCCTCAAGTTGTCTTACAAACCCTAAAACCAACTTCATCACCTAATCATTAAATAAAATCCACTTAACAAAGGCTTTGTTTTGTCATGAGTTTAATCCCTAATCATGGATTAAGTTGAGGAGCTTTCCTCAGCTTAAACATTCTCATCTATTATCCTTCTATTAGTATGGTGTAATGAGTCTGTTTAATCCTTGATTATGGCTTAATCTCATTACTCAACACTAAACAAAAACGACAAAAACATCTAAATAATCACAAGTAGGTTAATGATCCTAATCCTACATCATGGTAATTAAGTGTGAGATGCTGACTTCACACTGTTGCACCCCAAAATTTGCCCTCACAATACAAGACTTTGTGTGCTAAGAAGGTTCACAAGGTTCACAAGTTTCTCAATGCTTATATAACCTTTCATGAGGTTCATGAAGTCTACAAGTCACTTCTTGAAGGTTCACAAGGTTCACAAGTTTCTCAACATTTCCATGACCTTTCATGAGGTTCATGAAGTCTACAAGTCACTTCTTGAAGGTTCACAAGGTTCACAAGATTCACAATGATTACAAAGCTTTCCTGAGGTTCATGAGGTCTACAAAGCCACTTCATGAGGTTCACAAGGTTCACAAGCTTCACACTATCTCCCATGAGGTTCACAAGACACTTTATGAAGATTCACAAGGTTCACAAAGTTCACAATTGGTCAAAGAAGTTGACAATTCCCTCAGACAATGCACCTCCTAAGCAGTGCATCCAAAACTAGGGTTTTGACTTTAATCAGGCTAAATGGACTTCCAATACTTCAAGTGAGCTTCATAACATCTTATATGTGTGTAATAACCCCCATGACAAGTTCCAAGACTTTTCTCAAAAGTTTGCTCAGTCAGATGATCAGATAAGTCAAAATCAGTCAATGCAGTTAAAAAGTCAAACTGAGGTCAACTGTGGTCAAACCAAAGTCAAACTTCATGATTTTTTGCCAACATCAATTATATGAAGTAAAATTCATCATTTAATCAAGGGTTGATCATGATTCACCAAGGAGATTCCAGATCATCAATAATCAGGAGTTTCTAAATTAGGGTTTCCTTAGTAAAAGTCAACTGAACTTTGACCAATCATAACTTTCACATACTTCATTACCAAGTATCCATCCAAAGCTCATTTTGAAGGAAATTGAATTCTCTACAACTTTGATGTTTAAAGTTAAGCCCAAAAATGCTTCATTTGAATGATATGATCTAAGACATTATAGGTCATTTCAAAAGTCAACAAAAAGTCAACAACTTCAAAAGGGCATAACTTGAGATTGGTAAATGATATGGACCTGAAAACAATGGGGTTGTTTAGAGGACTCTTCAAGCTTTCCAAAAAGTCCAAGAACACCCTCATACCTTTAAAATTGAGGGAGATGTGCCCTTGCAAAGTTGGGAAATTTTGTGATGGTTTATGTTGAAAATGGAGGCCTAAAAACAATTTTCTCCAAATGGGCTGGCCAAATTATGACCCAACCCATACAATAACATCTTGCACGAAATTTCCATAATATTTTCATAATTTTTATTTTATTTAATTAATTTATTATGATTTTTTATTCTTAAAATCATTTTAAATTTAAATAAAATATTAAATGTGAAGATTTAATTGATTTATTGATTCTAGAAAGTCATAAAATCAATATGGAACAAATTGATGCAAGAATTATATGGAGTGGTTTGAAATAGAAAGCATTGGTACAAAAATATTGAACTTTCATGGCATGATCTTTCTCAATCTTAAAATATCAAAACTTCCACATAATCAATCAAAGTTTTTGACCTAATTGAGTCTCCTATATATACTAAACTCATTGCCATTGATCAAGGACAAATTCAGCAGCTTCAAAGGTAGGTTTTCAAAACCAAAAATTCATCAAAAAAGTGAAATTCGGATTCTCTATTCCAAGGCTCTAAAAGGTAAAATAAGAACATGGTTGGCTTCCTTGGACATCATGGATCATGAATCACCATTCATAAGCATTCAAATCATGCCCTAATGATGAACCCGAAGCATTGTTCATGCTTGAAAATATTTTTTCGATTACATCAATTCACTGCATTTAAATGGATTTTGATTGCCTAATGTTGTTTATGATGTTGTGTAGCTTGTTTCTGGACAGGAAAACCAAAGAAATCGTGGCTAATTCACAAGATGCCATAGTTAGGGTTTGGACCTAGGTTTAGGGATTTTGGATTTAAGAAACTTAAATGAATTCTAAGAACATAGGATTAATCACGTGAATGCCTGGATCATAATGCTGGTCTTAATTTTGTGAAATTGTACCGTTTTGATGGTCATTGATGTTTGTAGGTTTTGCTGGGAATGTTGTTTTCGCATGAAAATTTGCAACAATGTTCGCAGGTAATTTCGAAGGTCTCAAGGAAGAAGAAGATCAGTTCCCGCGCGCTCAAGAATTCAAATTATTGTTTAAAATATTATGTTTGATTGCTGTTTGGTTATCACAAGCGCTGGCTTGTCCCAGTGGAAGGATGTGCTTGTGTTTGATGAAAAGGCCAGGGTTCGAATCCTGCTTGGGCCATTATTTTTGTTCTATTTTTCAGGATAAAGAAGATTGAATATATTATAGCTTCTTGCCATTCAATAGTCAGATGGGCTCTTCCAGCCAGGCGGTAACGCGTACCTGCTTGCATTCATAAGGTCCTGGGTACGAATCCCACCCCAGGCCTTTTTGGTTTCTCTATTTTTCTGGATTTTTTAGGCAAAGCACAAAACAAATTCTCCCCCCTTCATTGTTGCCTGCGTGTGGGCTAGCCTGGTGGTTATTGTTGTTGCTGGCAAACATGAGAACCTGGGTTCAAACCCAGCCAAGGTAAGTTCTTAATTTTTTTTATCACTTGTTTCTATTTTCTTTAATTAATTAATTTATTTGTTTTATGCTCTTAATAAAAAAATAAATCATATATATTCAAAATTCAAAATAATATCCTGTTCTCCAAAAATTCTAAACTTTCTATTTTTTTTTATTTTAGTTCAAAATTTTTTTTTATTATTGTATGTAATTATAATATATAGGTATATATTAGTTAAAATAACTTTGTATCTAAGTAAACCCTAATTTTTTTTTTTTAACAAACCCTAAAATGTTTTCTAAAAATAAAACCTAATTCTATTTTTTCTAAATAATTTTACTTTCTACATTTAGTTATTTATTTAGTATGATTCATGTAAAAGTTGTAAATATAATTATAAATTATTTTTCTCATATAAGATATAAATATATTTCATAATTAAATCTTGTAAATTAAAATAATTATTTGTTCATATTTCTTTCTAAATATAATTGTTTGTATTAAAAATTGTTAATCTCTTATTCTTATAATTTTGATTAATTTTATTTACTATTGTTATTACTAACCATATTATTTATTTTGCTTTATTAATTTTATATATTATTATTATTCACTAACCTCTTTTATTTTATTATTACTAACTTTTTGCTTATTATTTAATATTATTATTTATCACTAACCCCAATATTTTATTTTTGCTTATTATATTTATTTTGCTATATATTTATATTTTGCTATTTATTTTATTTTGCTTATAATTATGTAATTGCTTCCTTGGTGTAATTTTGTAAACATTATAAATATTTAATTGTTGCTATGGTTAGTAATTAGGGAGTGCAAAACATGTATGTTGTTTAAAATTTAACTTAGATCATTCTAATATAAGACAATTAAAATTAAACACTCACACACGTAAGTCGATTTTAATCGCCATCTCACTTCCTAAGGTTATCCCTCAAGTTGCCTACTAATAAGGTCAAGTGGGGTGTATAAAGCAAGTCCCTTCAAAAAGAAAATCATCAAGTCCCTCATGGTTGCCTATACGAATCGAGTCCCTTCGAATAATGATGATAGTCCCTCCAGTATGCTTATTACACCCCACAGTTGCCTTCATAAAAACAGAATGTCCCTCTCGTGTCCCTTACATCCAAGGTAATGACTACCTACTCCTTAATAGTAGGGATAGTCTTACCATTTAAAGGATAAAGAACAGAAAGACTTAAACTTTAGGGTAGGTTCCTCTTATGTACTTGCTCACTTCAAAAACTTTTCACACTTAACAAATTTCAAACAAATTTTCAAAAACAAGTTTTTACGCATCCGTACATGGATCATTATCAACTATTATGAAAATTTTTCTATTCACACACTACACTTTAAAAAACAATTCAAAAGTGAGCTAAGTAACTAAGAGCCCATGGATAACCATGGATGTAAAGGGTGCTAACACCTTCCCTTTACATAACCTACCCCCCGGACCCAAAAATATCTCTTAAGGTCTTTCCTGTTCTTTTATACCCTTTCCTTTTGGATAAAATAAAAGTCGGTGGCGACTCTTGCTATCCGCAACATAACTAAAAGTCAGTTCTCCCACCGTGTTACAGAACTGGCGACTCTGCTGGGGATTTAAATTTAAGAGGGGTACCCTTAGGAATTAGATCACTTTAAATTGTTTGCCTTGTTTGCTTTATATTATCTTGTTGGGGTGCTCTTATGTGTGAAAGGTCCTAACCCGGATCTAGTGTACCTTAGGTAAATGGCAATAGACCAAGGAAACTGTACGACGTATATCGATACGGTTGATCTGGTGGCCATAGTTAGTGCGACTTCTTGGTTGGTGCTTATGTTCCTTAAGTTAAGTTGAGGATAATATGAGGCTACCATATGTTGTCAATGCACTAACTAACTTTTAGAACCCTAGTTAACTCATCTTGACCTTTAGAAAGTAGTGAGGTAATCGGCTTTGGTGCAGACTGAAGTTGGTTGACACTCGATGCTACGCTCATTGAGATCTTAAACTTGGAGGGTTTTGGTTGGCAAGTAAGTTGCCTTCTGATCAACCACCCTTGTGAAGGATCAATGATATTGAGATCCCTTAGAACCCGGTTACTTTTGTAGGACAGGATGAACCATCTAACTTCAGGGGAGGGTACTTACCTTTGAACCTCATGCAAGCCTTTAAACCTAGGGCTATTGTGTGACTTGCTTGTGTGTGCCACATGTTTGTGATTGAGCATAACATCATGACATCATCATGCATCATAAGCATAGCATTTTCACTAACCATTTCAAGGACCAAAGGATTTATCTTTGTTCTTTGTTGCAGGTCATGGCTTCTGCTCGTAGAAACACCATCAGGATCAACTTTGTGGGAATACCTCCCAAGCTTAAAGAGTTGGTTTCTCAAGTGTCTGATCATTCCCATTTCATCAAGAGACATGGCCACCTATTGGATCTAGTCACTTCAGGGTTCAATGAAGACATGATGAGTGTTCTGTTCCAGTTCTTTGACCCTAAGCACCATTGCTTTACATTCCCCGACTATCAGCTGGTTCCAACCATGGAGGAGTTCTCTAAACTTCTGGGCATACCCGTTCTTGATCAAAGACCCTTCACAGGCTTGGAAAAGGAGCTCAAACCAGAGGTTATTGCTGCAGCTCTACATCTGGAGAAATCTGACATTGTTCTAGAAACGAGAAGTGGAGTCAAGGGTATTCTTGCCAAGATGCTAATGGATAAGGCTCAAATGTTCTTGAAGGCCATGAGCTATGATGCTTTTGAGGAGGTCTTAGCCTTGCTGATATATGGCCTAGTATTGTTCCCCAATCCAGATCAGTTCATAGATGTTCATGCAATCAACATTTTCCTGAGTCATAATCCAGTGCCTACATTGCTTGGAGACATCCTACATTCTCTTCACACCCGTACTACAAGGGCAAGAGGAACTTTGATGTGCTGCATACCTTTACTATCCAGGTGGTTTATTTCTCACCTTCCTCGCTCAGTAATGAAGAATGAGCAGGGGTTCAGATGGTCCAAGAGGATTATGTCACTTTCTCACTCAGACATCCATTGGTGCTCCAGATCTATGGAGAATGTCACCATCATTGACCGTTGTGGGGAGTTTCCTAATGTGCCACTTCTAGGCATAAGAGGAGGCATCACCTACAACCCCTCCCTAGCTTTACGACAGTTTGGTTACGCCCGGAGCGATGGTCCACATGACATGTTGATTCAGGGCATTGTGTTTGATTACGACAACGATCTTCAGGGTTACCGTCAGAGATTCATACGAGCTTGGGGAAAGGTAAACAGGATTGACAGCAAGACACTGGAGCCTAAGTACACTATTCCTATGGAGGCTTATCTCAGATGGGTACGATCCCGTGCTCAGACACTCATGATGCCATATCCTGCCGTCCTACCAGTTACCATGGAACCTGTTGCTGAAGGAGACACTGCTTATACCATCCTTCACCCAGACATGCCTACTGATATGGAAGACTTGCAGAGATCATGGATCCAACTGAAGGAGCAAAGGGATACTTTCGAGGCTCATTACAAAGCAAGCCAAGCAAGGATCCTAGAGCTAACAAAGCAGCTTCACGAGGAACGAAACCTCAATTCATACCTCAACATAAAGAGGAAACGTCCATGGGAGACTTAAAACCCCATCTTTTGTACTTATTTCATTTTCATTTTTGTAAGCCTAAAAGGCAAAACAAAGTTATTACTAATAAAAGTTTACTTTCATGTTTGTCTAAGCAAATTTAAATCCTGCGGTCCTTGAAAACATTGCATACGCATTTACATTCCATATCATTGCATCACAGGTTTTTAGTTGTGCACAGGTTTCTCATATTCTCGCTGTTTATTTCAGCAATGGCTCTTGAACAATCAGTTAAGGATCTTCAGGCACAAAATGCACAGTTCCAAGAGCTGATCCTGAACCTGTCCAAGGGGCAGGATGAATTGAAGGCACTGCTGGCCAAGAAGACTAAGAAAACTAGAAGGTCTGCTGGTTTGATCAACATGGGAAGAAGGTTCAAAGGTCTTGCCAAGACCAAAGAACCAGCTGAAGACTATGAATCTGAAGAATCTGAGCAAGAGGTAGGCAGTCTCCACCATACAATGGGAGACTCTGATTCTGAGGCTAATTACTATCATGAGCCTAATGAAGACAAATTCAAGATGCTAGTGGATAGGATGGATGCTATGGAGTTGCAGAAGCCATCTGGGCTGGATTTTGAGGATTTGAGTTTGATATCTGGGGTTGTGATACCCATTGGTTTCAAGGTTCCTACCTTTGTTGTTTATGATGGGGTCTCTTGTCCCAAGCTGCATTTGAGGTCGTATGTCAGAAGGATTCAACCTCACACTGCTGATAAGAAGTTGTGGATCCACTTTTTCCAAGAGAGCTTATCTGGAGCTCAGTTGGAGTGGTATTATCAGTTGGAGAGTGTCAATATCAGAGACTGGAATGATCTTGCTGAAGCTTTCTACAAGCAGTATCAATACAATGCTGACTTAGCCCCCACTCGCATGCAGCTTCAGAGCATGTCTATGGGTGCCAAAGAAAGTTTTAAGGAGTATGCTCAGAAATGGAGAGATTTAGCTGGAAGAGTTCAACCCCCTTTAACTGACAGGGAATTAGTTGATATGTTCATGTGTACGCTGAATGGTCCGTTTTACAGTCATCTCATTGGAAGCTCATCATCTGGCTTCACTGAGTTGATCATGACAGGAGAGCGGGTAGAAAATGGTATCAAGAGTGGAAAAATCCAAGTGGGCACTTCTTCATCAGGTGCTGCAAAGAAGCCTCCCACTGGGAAGAAGGAATCCAATGCTGTTTATGGTCAATCTGATCGTAACAGAAGGCATCAGTCTGTTAGTGCAGTTCATATTTCAAATCCAACTCCCGCAACAACAGAGCAGCCTCAAGGCAACCAACAGAGGGCTAGAAGGCAGTTCACAAAGATCAACATGTCAATGGCTCAGGCATTGCAACACTTGTTGAAGGCTGAACTCATTACCCTGAGGGAGGCTCCTCAGAATCCCAATGTTACCTCTCCCAAGTACAATCCCAATGCACGATGTGCATATCATTCAAACTGTCCAGGACATGATACTAATAATTGCTGGGTCTTGAAGAACAAAATTCAAGATATGATCGATGCTGGAGAGATTGAGTTTGATCCACCAGGTACTCCAAATGTGATTACAGCTCCAATGCCAAATCACGAGAAGACTGTCAATGCCATTGATGAAGACCTACATGTCTATTCAGTTGCGGAGTTGACCACACCATTGTCTGTCATCAGAAAGAAGTTAGTGCAAGCTGGGTTCTTTCCGGGTTGTCGTGAAGATTGTGTTTATTGTGAGTATAATCCAGAGAAGTGCTTCAGGTTGAAGGATGGAATTCAGCGTCTCATGGATAATTACACCATAGTGTTTGAAAGAAGACCGTCTTCTGTGGAGAGTATGGTGGAGCATATTACTAGAGGTAAGAAGATTGAAGAGGTTGACATGGTTGACAAAGTACCAATAAGAATCACTTCAAAAGGTCCCATTAAAATCACTCATCAGGGTCCAATCAAGATCACTGCTGAAGGTCCTGTGAAAGTTGTTGCTGAAGCTAGAATAGCTCCTGTGGTCATTACTACTCCTGGTCCTATCCCATATACGTCTGACAAAGCTGTGCCTTGGCACTATGGGTCTGATGTTTACATCCATGGTGTTAAGCAAGAGCCTGTAGCTGATGTGCCTATTGACATTGATAATATTGCTGGATCCAGCAAGATCACTCGTAGTGGAAGAGTCTTCTCTCCTCCAGTTGCTTCCAAGAATGCAGTTACTCCTGCTGCTACTTCCACCACTGATGCTCGGGGCAAGGGTCCTGTTATTGAGCCTGTATCTACTGATGTGCCAGCTGCTGATGATCTCTCTAAGCAGATGGAAGAAGTATTGAAAATCATTCGCAAGAGTGATTATGACATTGTTGATCAACTGGGGCATACTCCCTCGAAGATTTCTATGCTGTCTTTGTTGTTATGTTTTGAGGCTCATGCCAAGTCCTTGATCAAGTTTCTAAAGACTGCTCATGTACCCAGTGCAATTTCTGTTGACCAATTTGAGAACTGTGTTGCCCACCTGACCTATGATAATGGGTTAGGGTTTTCTGATGCTGATTTAACCCCTGCCAAGAGGGATCATAACAGGGCCTTGCATATTTCAATTGAATGCAGGGGCACTACCCTGTCACATGTGCTGATAGACAATGGTTCCTCTTTGAATGTGTTACCCAAGGAAGTCCTGAACAAGCTGAGTCCTGAAGATGCTGTGCTGAAACCCAGTAATATTGTGGTAAAAGCTTTTGATGGTTCTAGAAGAGTAGTACATGGGGAAATTGATCTTCCAATCAAAGTTGGCTCCCAGGTGTTTACTGCTACATTTTTTGTGATGGATATTCGTCCTTCGTACTCTTGTCTGCTTGGTCGTCCCTGGATCCATGGGGCAGGTGCTGTAACCTCTACATTGCACCAAAAGTTGAGATATCCGGTGGATGGAAAGGTTGTTACTGTCTATGGAGAGGAAGAATACTTTGTCAGCCATGTGAATACTTTCAAGTATCTGGAAATGGAAGGTGAATACATTGAGACTCCGTGTCAGACATTTGAAGTGGTTCCCTGGGTTGTTAATGATTATGTAGCTCCTCCTATTGCAAAGAAAGTTCCTGTGGTCACCAGAAAACCTCCAACAATGGCAATGGCCTCCCTCAATGATGCTAGAGCTGTGGTGGATGAAGGTGGTTGTACTATTTGGGGTCAGCTTCCTGATATCCCATACAAGTCTGACAAGTTTGGTTTGGGTTTCACTGCAGAGTCCCAGAAGGCTGTTCGTCGTGCTCGTGCTGCTCGTATCACTAATCAAGGGGTTGTGAAGAATCAGATCAATGCTGTGGGAGATCAAGATGAAGACTACAACTTGGATGCGTGGATTTTTCCTACTGTGGGTGCTGGACTCAATAATTGGAAAGCTGAAGATGTTATTCCTATCTCCTTTAGTCAGGAGTAAATACTATTACTGTGTTATGTTTTAAAATTTGAACAATAAAACTTTCAAGCCATGTGCCTTACCCGGGGCACAATGGTGTGCTTGTTACGGGCTGTCATTTCATTTGCATACTTCATTCAATAAAATCAGTGGACGTTTCGTTTTCGTAAATATTGTGTTCCTTGTCTTTCTTTTTCTTTTATTTTTGTTTTATCAGCTATGTGTTCTTACACACACCCACATCACTCAAATGCAGATCCTCATCCACTCTGGATCCTATTGATAACAGTTCTACTATTGCCAATTATAATTTCGAGAATCCGATCTATCAAACTGAAGACGGAAATGAGGACGATTGTGAAATACCTGTAGAGCTTGCTAGGTTGTTACAACAGGAAGAGAAAGCTATACAGCCACATGAAGAGCCAGTCGAAGTTGTGAATCTGGGAACTGAAGAAAACAGAAAAGAGGTCAAGATAGGGGCTGATTTAGAGGACAGTGTCAAGAGCAGGTTGATTCAGATGTTACGTGACTATGTGGAGATCTTTGCTTGGTCTTATGAAGATATGCCAGGGTTGGATACAGACATTGTGGTTCACCGTTTACCAGTGAAAGAAGATTGTCGTCCAAAGAAGCAGAAGGTTCGTCGTATGCGTCCTGAAATGTCAGAAAAGATCAAGGCAGAGGTAATGAAACAGTTCAATGCAGGGTTCTTGGCAGTGACTTCTTATCCTCAGTGGGTTGCAAATGTGGTACCAGTTCCTAAGAAAGATGGTAAGGTGCGTATGTGTGTAGACTACAGAGATTTGAACAAGGCTAACCCCAAAGATGACTTTCCACTTCCTCATATTGATATTCTAGTAGACAACACTGCTCAGCATAAGGTATTCTCTTTTATGGATGGTTTCTCTGGTTACAATCAAATCAAGATGGCACCTGAAGATATGGAGAAGACTACATTTGTGACACAGTGGGGCACCTTTTGCTATAAAGTAATGCCATTTGGTTTGAAGAATGCAGGGGCAACATATCAGCGTGCTATGGTGGCTTTATTTCATGATATGATTCATCATGAGATAGAGGTATATGTGGATGATATGATAGCCAGATCTCAGAATGAAGAGCAACATCTTGATCATCTGCACAAGTTGTTTGAGAGGTTGAAGAAATACAAGTTGAGATTAAATCCAAACAAGTGTACTTTTGGAGTTAGATCTGGAAAGCTCCTGGGTTTCATTGTCAGTGGAAAAGGTATTGAAGTGGATCCTGCAAAAGTGAAAGCTATACGAGAGATGCCAGTTCCCCGTACTAAGAAGGAGGTTAGAGGTTTCTTGGGACGATTGAATTACATTGCAAGATTTATTTCCCAGTTAACTACCATCTGTGAGCCAATCTTCAAGTTGTTGAAGAAAGATCAGGTGATGGAATGGAATGATGAGTGCCAGACTGCCTTTGATGAAATCAAGAGATATTTGCTAGAACCTCCAATTTTGATGCCACCAGTTGATGGAAGACCCTTGATTATGTACTTAACAGTGTTAGATAATTCAATGGGGTGTGTGTTGGGGCAACATGACGAGTCTGGTCGAAAAGAGCAGGCAATATACTACCTTAGCAAAAAGTTTACCGACTGTGAAACAAGATACTCACTGCTCGAGAAAACTTGCTGCGCTTTGGCATGGGCTGCTCGCCGACTAAGACAATATATGTTGACTCATACTACCTTATTGATTTCGAAGATGGATCCAATCAAGTACATATTTGAGAAACCTGCTCTCTCCGGAAGAATTGCAAGATGGCAAATGATCTTGACAGAATATGATATACAGTATACTACTCAGAAGGCCATCAAGGGAAGTGTTGTTGCTGATCATTTGGCTCATCAAGCAGTGGATGATTACCATTCAATGAATTTTGAGTTCCCTGATGAAGACATTATGATTATTACCAAAGAACCTGGACAATATGACGGACCTGAACAAGGATCCCGATGGACTATGGTTTTTGATGGTGCCTCTAATGCACTTGGTAATGGTGTTGGTGTTGTGATTAGTTCCCCTGAAGGTTGTCATACCCCGATTACTGCTAGACTTTGTTTCCATTGTACCAATAACATGGCTGAGTATGAGGCATGTATCCTGGGCATCAAAGCTGCTATTGATATGAAGATTCAGTTTCTTGATGTGTATGGAGATTCAGCCCTGGTAGTAAGTCAGATCAAAGGAGATTGGGATACCAAGCATGATAACCTCATTCCTTACAGAGAGCATGTGTTGTCTTTGATCCCACATTTCAAAGAGATTACCTTTGAGCACATTCCACGGAGAGAAAATCAGTTGGCAGATGCTTTGGCCACCATGGCATCTATGTTTGAGATCAGTTGGGATGATGAAACTCCCAAGATTACTATTGATAGATTTGAAAAGCCTGCATACTGCAATGGGATTGACACTGAAGGGGCAGAGGAGAAGCCTTGAAGTGAAAAGATATCTTGAAGCTCAGGAGTTTCCTGAAGGGGCATCTGTCAAAGATAGGAAGTTTCTGAGAAGGTTTTCTGCCAAGTTCTTTTTGAGTAATGGCATTCTGTATAAGCGCAATCATGATTCAACTATGCTTCGTTGTGTGGATAAGAAGGAAGCAACTGAGATTATGGAAGAGATGCATGATGGGACCTTTGGCACTCATTCTAGTGGTCATACTATGGCAAAGAAGATATTGAGAGCAGGTTACTATTGGTCTACCATGGAAGCTGATTGCTATCAACACTCCAGAACTTGTCACAAGTGTCAAATCTATGCTGATAAAGTTCATGTACCTCCATCACCATTGAATGTGTTGACTGCTCCTTGGCCCTTTGCCATGTGGGGCATTGATATGATTGGTGAGATCAAGCCTACTGCTTCTAATGGGCATCGTTTCATCCTGGTTGCTATTGATTATTTCACAAAGTGGGTAGAGGCAGCTTCATTTGCATCTGTTACCAAGAATGTTGTGGCTCGGTTCATTAAGAATAATCTCATATGTAGGTATGGCATCCCTGAAAGGATTATCACTGACAACGGTTCTAATCTGAACAACACTATGATTACTGATCTCTGCACGCAGTTCAAGATTAAGCATCACAACTCTTCTCCGTATCGTCCAAAGATGAATGAGGCAGTTGAAGCCGCTAATAAGAACATTAAGAAGATTGTACAAAAGATGATTGTTACTTACAAGGATTGGCATGAGATGTTACCATTTGCTCTTCATGGTTATCGTACCACGATACGTACTTCAACAGGGGCAACCCCATTCTCCTTAGTCTATGGTATGGAAGCAGTTCTGCCCATTGAAGTTCAGATTCCCTCCTTGAGAATTATGAAGGATGCAGGCTTGGATGAAGATGAGTGGATTCAGACTCGACTGGACCAGTTAAATTTGATTGATGAGAAGAGGCTAGCAGCAGTTTGTCATGGCCAGATGTACCAGAAACGAATGATCAAAGCTTTTAACAAGAAGGTTAAGCCAAAGGTATATCAGGATGGTGACTTAGTAATCAAGCGTATCATATTACCACAGGGTGATCCTAGGGGCAAGTGGACTCCAACATATGAAGGACCATTTGTAGTCAAGACAGTGTTTTCAGGAGGTGCCATGATACTGACTACAATGGATGGTGAAGACTTCCCACAGCCTGTAAACGCAGACATAGTTAAAAAATACTACGCATAAAAAGAGACCCGCTAGGTTGACAGGCCTAGGAAAAAATAAGGGCATCCCGGCAAACCAAAAGGGTTTGGGCAAAAATTAGGGATATATATAAAAAGATGTACACCCGGCAAGTCGAAAACCTGAAAAGGCGGCTTGGGCAAAAAAGGGTATCCCGGTGGATTGAAAACCTGAAAAGGCAATCCAGGCAAAAGTTAGGGATTAAAGCGTATGACTATGTCTCGTTTGGATCACCCATGAAACTGCAACCAGTTGTACTACTTATTCAAGCTCGAACAGATAAAGCTCAATCCAATCATTTCCGTCTCAACAGCAAGAAGATGAGATACTTGAAGGGCAATAGTAGGATTGAAACTTAATAGGATTGTTTCCCACATAGCTGATTTTCTTTATTTTGTAAAATTTTATGGCAAAATCCTCTTACTAGGGTTTATGTCTCCTTGTACAAACTTACTCGTGTATGGGTCACTATTTGATATAAATAAATTCCATCTTTTGAATCCAGATTTACTTTTACCCTATTTACATAAGCGAAACGTCCATTGGTTGTATTTGAATGTATGTATGCTTTTGAATATGATTGATGTCTACCAGAAATGCATGTATGCTTTTAATATGATTAATGTTTACCAGAAATGCATGGAAATGCAGTAATAGTATTTACTAAGGACGAATGAGGGGAGGATTTCAACGAAGCTTCGCCAGTTCACCTTTACAAGACAGTTACAAACTCTCAGTAGGACGAATCCATCTTCATAAAGTCTTATCTCCCCTGGAATTTATATCCATCTCTTTTATCCTCATGCGGATGTACGGGAAATTACTTTCCAATAAGGATACGACGAACGAAGACGGGTGTTCTATCTACTCTACTATCAATCGAAGACGGGATGTTATACTTATCCTACTACCAAACGAAGACAAAGGTTATATATATACCTTACTGTCCCCAACAACGGGAGGTTATATCTATGCCTTACTATCCCCAGCAGACGGGAGGTTATCTATACCCTGTTATCCTCAGCAGACAGAGGGTTATATATTCTTCAACAACGAATCGGGATATATTTTCCCTGGCCAGCAGTTGTTATACGAAGATATCCAGACGCTTCCAGCAGTATCATATCATACATACATCATTTACATCATACCATAGCATATATATCCATAGACATATAGTTTATTACCTAAGTGCATCATATCATACATGCATACATAAAGCATAAACTAATGTTATTATACAGAATGCTACCTTGTTTTCAGGTTAATTATCCAACAAACAAACTTATGATCTTCGGGACTGCTTTATCGTCACCTCCGGGTTACTTTATCCTCCTGATAAGCTTCTTATTTCTTTGGGACTGCTTTATCGTAACTTCAGGGTTACTTTATCCTCCTGATAAGCTTCTTATTACTTTGGGACTGCTTTATTGTCACCTCAGGGTTACTTTATCCTCCTGATAATTTCTCATGATTTCAAGACTGCTTTAGAGTTATCATTATTGATTGCTCTATCCTCCTGAAATCACATTACTTCAAGACTGCTTTAGAGTTATCATTATTGATGGCTCTATCCTCCTGAAATCATTACTTCAAGACTGCTTTAGAGTTATCATTATTGATTGCTCTATCCTCCTGAAATCACATTACTTCAAGACTGCTTTAGAGTTATCATTATTGATTGCTCTATCCTCCTGAAATCACATTACTTCAAGACTGCTTTAGAGCTATCATTGCTCTATCCTCCTGAAATCACATTACTTCAAGACTGCTTTAGAGTTATCATTATTGATTGCTCTATCCTCCTGAAATCACATTACTTCAAGACTGCTTTAGAGTTATCATTATTGATTGCTCTATCCTCCTGAAATCATATTATTACTTCAAGACTGCTTTAGGGTTATCATTATTGATTGCTCTATCCTCATGAAGACATGCTGTTACATCAGGATTACTCCAGTATCCTGAAAACATATCATCAATACCTCAGAACTGCTCCAGACTCCTGACAGCTTTCATTATACCTCCATATTTTGGACTGCTTTATCTTCCAAGAAATATATCTGAAGAACTTTCCCCTAGTGGCATCTTTAAGCCCACTCAATCATATTCAACCAACCATCAATATCACTCTATGCACTGGTGAGTGCAAATTTATGGGCTTTTGTGTTCAATCCCCTTCAACCTTCCAGGTTACGACTGGCAAATATACCAATCTAACCCCTCAGGTTTCAGAAAATTGAACAGGGGCAGCTGTTGCACCCCAAAATTTGCCCTCACAATACAAGACTTTGTGTGCTAAGAAGGTTCACAAGGTTCACAAGTTTCTCAATGCTTATATAACCTTTCATGAGGTTCATGAAGTCTACAAGTCACTTCTTGAAGGTTCACAAGGTTCACAAGTTTCTCAACATTTCCATGACCTTTCATGAGGTTCATGAAGTCTACAAGTCACTTCTTGAAGGTTCACAAGGTTCACAAGATTCACAATGATTACAAAGCTTTCCTGAGGTTCATGAGGTCTACAAAGCCACTTCATGAGGTTCACAAGGTTCACAAGCTTCACACTATCTCCCATGAGGTTCACAAGACACTTTATGAAGATTCACAAGGTTCACAAAGTTCACAATTGGTCAAAGAAGTTGACAATTCCCTCAGACAATGCACCTCCTAAGCAGTGCATCCAAAACTAGGGTTTTGACTTTAATCAGGCTAAATGGACTTCCAATACTTCAAGTGAGCTTCATAACATCTTATATGTGTGTAATAACCCCCATGACAAGTTCCAAGACTTTTCTCAAAAGTTTGCTCAGTCAGATGATCAGATAAGTCAAAATCAGTCAATGTAGTTAAAAAGTCAAACTGAGGTCAACTGTGGTCAAACCAAAGTCAAACTTCATGATTTTTTGCCAACATCAAGTATATGAAGTAAAATTCATCATTTGATCAAGGGTTGATCATGATTCACCAAGGAGATTCCAGATCATCAATAATCAGGAGTTTCTAAATTAGGGTTTCCTCAGTAAAAGTCAACTGAACTTTGACCAATCATAACTTTCACATACTTCATCACCAAGTCTCCATCCAAAGCTCATTTTGAAGGAAATTGAATTCTCTACAACTTTGATGTTGAAAGTTAAGCCCAGAAATGCTTCATTTGAAAGATATGATCTAAGACATTATAGGTCATTTCAAAAGTCAACAAAAAGTCAACAACTTCAAAAGGGCATAACTTGAGATTGGTAAATGATATGGACCTGAAACCAATGGGGTTGTTTAGAGGACTCTTCAAGCTTTCCAAAAAGTCCAAGAACACCCTCATACCTTTAAAATTGAGGGAGATGTCCCCTTGCAAAGTTGGGAAATTTTGTGATGGTTTATGTTGAAAATGGAGGCCTAAAAACAATTTTCTCCAAATGGGCTGGCCAAATTATGACCCAACCCATACAATAACATCTTGCACGAAATTTCCATAATATTTTCATAATTTTTATTTTATTTAATTAATTTATTATGATTTTTTATTCTTAAAATCATTTTAAATTTAAATAAAATATTAAATGTGAAGATTTAATTGATTTATTGATTCTAGAAAGTCATAAAATCAATATGGAACAAATTGATGCAAGAATTATATGGAGTGGTTTGAAATAGAAAGCATTGGTACAAAAATATTGAACTTTCATGGCATGATCTTTCTCAATCTTAAAATATCAAAACTTCCACATAATCAATCAAAGTTTTTGACCTAATTGAGTCTCCTATATATACTAAACTCATTGCCATTGATCAAGGACAAATTCAGCAGCTTCAAAGGTAGGTTTTCAAAACCAAAAATTCATCAAAAAAGTGAAATTCGGATTCTCTATTCCAAGGCTCTAAAAGGTAAAATAAGAACATGGTTGGCTTCCTTGGACATCATGGATCATGAATCACCATTCATAAGCATTCAAATCATGCCCTAATGATGAACCCGAAGCATTGTTCATGCTTGAAAATATTTTTTCGATTACATCAATTCACTGCATTTAAATGGATTTTGATTGCCTAATGTTGTTTATGATGTTGTGTAGCTTGTTTCTGGACAGGAAAACCAAAGAAATCGTGGCTAATTCACAAGATGCCATAGTTAGGGTTTGGACCTAGGTTTAGGGATTTTGGATTTAAGAAACTTAAATGAATTCTAAGAACATAGGATTAATCACGTGAATGCCTGGATCATAATGCTGGTCTTAATTTTGTGAAATTGTACCGTTTTGATGGTCATTGATGTTTGTAGGTTTTGCTGGGAATGTTGTTTTCGCATGAAAATTTGCAACAATGTTCGCAGGTAATTTCGAAGGTCTCAAGGAAGAAGAAGATCAGTTCCCGCGCGCTCAAGAATTCAAATTATTGTTTAAAATATTATGTTTGATTGCTGTTTGGTTATCACAAGCGCTGGCTTGTCCCAGTGGAAGGATGTGCTTGTGTTTGATGAAAAGGCCAGGGTTCGAATCCTGCTTGGGCCATTATTTTTGTTCTATTTTTCAGGATAAAGAAGATTGAATATATTATAGCTTCTTGCCATTCAATAGTCAGATGGGCTCTTCCAGCCAGGCGGTAACGCGTACCTGCTTGCATTCATAAGGTCCTGGGTACGAATCCCACCCCAGGCCTTTTTGGTTTCTCTATTTTTCTGGATTTTTTAGGCAAAGCACAAAACAAATTCTCCCCCCTTCATTGTTGCCTGCGTGTGGGCTAGCCTGGTGGTTATTGTTGTTGCTGGCAAACATGAGAACCTGGGTTCAAACCCAGCCAAGGTAAGTTCTTAATTTTTTTTATCACTTGTTTCTATTTTCTTTAATTAATTAATTTATTTGTTTTATGCTCTTAATAAAAAAATAAATCATATATATTCAAAATTCAAAATAATATCCTGTTCTCCAAAAATTCTAAACTTTCTATTTTTTTTATTTTAGTTCAAAAATTTATTTTATTATTGTATGTAATTATAATATATAGGTATATATTAGTTAAAATAACTTTGTATCTAAGTAAACCCTAATTTTTTTTTTAACAAACCCTAAAATGTTTTCTAAAAATAAAACCTAATTCTATTTTTTCTAAATAATTTTACTTTCTACATTTAGTTATTTATTTAGTATGATTCATGTAAAAGTTGTAAATATAATTATAAATTATTTTTCTCATATAAGATATAAATATATTTCATAATTAAATCTTGTAAATTAAAATAATTATTTGTTCATATTTCTTTCTAAATATAATTGTTTGTATTAAAAATTGTTAATCTCTTATTCTTATAATTTTGATTAATTTTATTTACTATTGTTATTACTAACCATATTATTTATTTTGCTTTATTAATTTTATATATTATTATTATTCACTAACCTCTTTTATTTTATTATTACTAACTTTTTGCTTATTATTTAATATTATTATTTATCACTAACCCCAATATTTTATTTTTGCTTATTATATTTATTTTGCTATATATTTATATTTTGCTATTTATTTTATTTTGCTTATAATTATGTAATTGCTTCCTTGGTGTAATTTTGTAAACATTATAAATATTTAATTGTTGCTATGGTTAGTAATTAGGGAGTGCAAAACATGTATGTTGTTTAAAATTTAACTTAGATCATTCTAATATAAGACAATTAAAATTAAACACTCACACACGTAAGTCGATTTTAATCGCCATCTCACTTCCTAAGGTTATCCCTCAAGTTGCCTACTAATAAGGTCAAGTGGGGTGTATAAAGCAAGTCCCTTCAAAAAGAAAATCATCAAGTCCCTCATGGTTGCCTATACGAATCGAGTCCCTTCGAATAATGATGATAGTCCCTCCAGTATGCTTATTACACCCCACAGTTGCCTTCATAAAAACAGAATGTCCCTCTCGTGTCCCTTACATCCAAGGTAATGACTACCTACTCCTTAATAGTAGGGATAGTCTTACCATTTAAAGGATAAAGAACAGAAAGACTTAAACTTTAGGGTAGGTTCCTCTTATGTACTTGCTCACTTCAAAAACTTTTCACACTTAACAAATTTCAAACAAATTTTCAAAAACAAGTTTTTACGCATCCGTACATGGATCATTATCAACTATTATGAAAATTTTTCTATTCACACACTACACTTTCAAAAACAATTCAAAAGTGAGCTAAGTAACTAAGAGCCCATGGATAACCATGGATGTAAAGGGTGCTAACACCTTCCCTTTACATAACCTACCCCCCGGACCCAAAAATATCTCTTAAGGTCTTTCCTGTTCTTTTATACCCTTTCCTTTTGGATAAAATAAAAGTCGGTGGCGACTCTTGCTATCCGCAACATAACTAAAAGTCAGTTCTCCCACCGTGTTACAGAACTGGCGACTCTGCTGGGGATTTAAATTTAAGAGGGGTACCCTTAGGAATTAGATCACTTTAAATTGTTTGCCTTGTTTGCTTTATATTATCTTGTTGGGGTGCTCTTATGTGTGAAAGGTCCTAACCCGGATCTAGTGTACCTTAGGTAAATGGCAATAGACCAAGGAAACTGTACGACGTATATCGATACGGTTGATCTGGTGGCCATAGTTAGTGCGACTTCTTGGTTGGTGCTTATGTTCCTTAAGTTAAGTTGAGGATAATATGAGGCTACCATATGTTGTCAATGCACTAACTAACTTTTAGAACCCTAGTTAACTCATCTTGACCTTTAGAAAGTAGTGAGGTAATCGGCTTTGGTGCAGACTGAAGTTGGTTGACACTCGATGCTACGCTCATTGAGATCTTAAACTTGGAGGGTTTTGGTTGGCAAGTAAGTTGCCTTCTGATCAACCACCCTTGTGAAGGATCAATGATATTGAGATCCCTTAGAACCCGGTTACTTTTGTAGGACAGGATGAACCATCTAACTTCAGGGGAGGGTACTTACCTTTGAACCTCATGCAAGCCTTTAAACCTAGGGCTATTGTGTGACTTGCTTGTGTGTGCCACATGTTTGTGATTGAGCATAACATCATGACATCATCATGCATCATAAGCATAGCATTTTCACTAACCATTTCAAGGACCAAAGGATTTATCTTTGTTCTTTGTTGCAGGTCATGGCTTCTGCTCGTAGAAACACCATCAGGATCAACTTTGTGGGAATACCTCCCAAGCTTAAAGAGTTGGTTTCTCAAGTGTCTGATCATTCCCATTTCATCAAGAGACATGGCCACCTATTGGATCTAGTCACTTCAGGGTTCAATGAAGACATGATGAGTGTTCTGTTCCAGTTCTTTGACCCTAAGCACCACTGCTTTACATTCCCCGACTATCAGCTGGTTCCAACCATGGAGGAGTTCTCTAAACTTCTGGGCATACCCGTTCTTGATCAAAGACCCTTCACAGGCTTGGAAAAGGAGCTCAAACCAGAGGTTATTGCTGCAGCTCTACATCTGGAGAAATCTGACATTGTTCTAGAAACGAGAAGTGGAGTCAAGGGTATTCTTGCCAAGATGCTAATGGATAAGGCTCAAATGTTCTTGAAGGCCATGAGCTATGATGCTTTTGAGGAGGTCTTAGCCTTGCTGATATATGGCCTAGTATTGTTCCCCAATCCAGATCAGTTCATAGATGTTCATGCAATCAACATTTTCCTGAGTCATAATCCAGTGCCTACATTGCTTGGAGACATCCTACATTCTCTTCACACCCGTACTACAAGGGCAAGAGGAACTTTGATGTGCTGCATACCTTTACTATCCAGGTGGTTTATTTCTCACCTTCCTCGCTCAGTAATGAAGAATGAGCAGGGGTTCAGATGGTCCAAGAGGATTATGTCACTTTCTCACTCAGACATCCATTGGTGCTCCAGATCTATGGAGAATGTCACCATCATTGACCGTTGTGGGGAGTTTCCTAATGTGCCACTTCTAGGCATAAGAGGAGGCATCACCTACAACCCCTCCCTAGCTTTACGACAGTTTGGTTACGCCCGGAGCGATGGTCCACATGACATGTTGATTCAGGGCATTGTGTTTGATTACGACAACGATCTTCAGGGTTACCGTCAGAGATTCATACGAGCTTGGGGAAAGGTAAACAGGATTGACAGCAAGACACTGGAGCCTAAGTACACTATTCCTATGGAGGCTTATCTCAGATGGGTACGATCCCGTGCTCAGACACTCATGATGCCATATCCTGCCGTCCTACCAGTTACCATGGAACCTGTTGCTGAAGGAGACACTGCTTATACCATCCTTCACCCAGACATGCCTACTGATATGGAAGACTTGCAGAGATCATGGATCCAACTGAAGGAGCAAAGGGATACTTTCGAGGCTCATTACAAAGCAAGCCAAGCAAGGATCCTAGAGCTAACAAAGCAGCTTCACGAGGAACGAAACCTCAATTCATACCTCAACATAAAGAGGAAACGTCCATGGGAGACTTAAAACCCCATCTTTTGTACTTATTTCATTTTCATTTTTGTAAGCCTAAAAGGCAAAACAAAGTTATTACTAATAAAAGTTTACTTTCATGTTTGTCTAAGCAAATTTAAATCCTGCGGTCCTTGAAAACATTGCATACGCATTTACATTCCATATCATTGCATCACAGGTTTTTAGTTGTGCACAGGTTTCTCATATTCTCGCTGTTTATTTCAGCAATGGCTCTTGAACAATCAGTTAAGGATCTTCAGGCACAAAATGCACAGTTCCAAGAGCTGATCCTGAACCTGTCCAAGGGGCAGGATGAATTGAAGGCACTGCTGGCCAAGAAGACTA
The DNA here is from genome assembly GCA_963966055.1 of Lathyrus aphaca. Classification (NCBI taxonomy): domain Eukaryota; kingdom Viridiplantae; phylum Streptophyta; class Magnoliopsida; order Fabales; family Fabaceae; genus Lathyrus; species Lathyrus aphaca. The sequence continues at coordinate 94,889,455 of OZ014524.1, forward strand.
AGAAAACTAGAAGGTCTGCTGGTTTGATCAACATGGGAAGAAGGTTCAAAGGTCTTGCCAAGACCAAAGAACCAGCTGAAGACTATGAATCTGAAGAATCTGAGCAAGAGGTAGGCAGTCTCCACCATACAATGGGAGACTCTGATTCTGAGGCTAATTACTATCATGAGCCTAATGAAGACAAATTCAAGATGCTAGTGGATAGGATGGATGCTATGGAGTTGCAGAAGTCATCTGGGCTGGATTTTGAGGATTTGAGTTTGATATCTGGGGTTGTGATACCCATTGGTTTCAAGGTTCCTACCTTTGTTGTTTATGATGGGGTCTCTTGTCCCAAGCTGCATTTGAGGTCGTATGTAAGAAGGATTCAACCTCACACTGCTGATAAGAAGTTGTGGATCCACTTTTTCCAAGAGAGCTTATCTGGAGCTCAGTTGGAGTGGTATTATCAGTTGGAGAGTGTCAATATCAGAGACTGGAATGATCTTGCTGAAGCTTTCTACAAGCAGTATCAATACAATGCTGACTTAGCCCCCACTCGCATGCAGCTTCAGAGCATGTCTATGGGTGCCAAAGAAAGTTTTAAGGAGTATGCTCAGAAATGGAGAGATTTAGCTGGAAGAGTTCAACCCCCTTTAACTGACAGGGAATTAGTTGATATGTTCATGTGTACGCTGAATGGTCCGTTTTACAGTCATCTCATTGGAAGCTCATCATCTGGCTTCACTGAGTTGATCATGACAGGAGAGCGGGTAGAAAATGGTATCAAGAGTGGAAAAATCCAAGTGGGCACTTCTTCATCAGGTGCTGCAAAGAAGCCTCCCACTGGGAAGAAGGAATCCAATGCTGTTTATGGTCAATCTGATCGTAACAGAAGGCATCAGTCTGTTAGTGCAGTTCATATTTCAAATCCAACTCCCGCAACAACAGAGCAGCCTCAAGGCAACCAACAGAGGGCTAGAAGGCAGTTCACAAAGATCAACATGTCAATGGCTCAGGCATTGCAACACTTGTTGAAGGCTGAACTCATTACCCTGAGGGAGGCTCCTCAGAATCCCAATGTTACCTCTCCCAAGTACAATCCCAATGCACGATGTGCATATCATTCAAACTGTCCAGGACATGATACTAATAATTGCTGGGTCTTGAAGAACAAAATTCAAGATATGATCGATGCTGGAGAGATTGAGTTTGATCCACCAGGTACTCCAAATGTGATTACAGCTCCAATGCCAAATCACGAGAAGACTGTCAATGCCATTGATGAAGACCTACATGTCTATTCAGTTGCGGAGTTGACCACACCATTGTCTGTCATCAGAAAGAAGTTAGTGCAAGCTGGGTTCTTTCCGGGTTGTCGTGAAGATTGTGTTTATTGTGAGTATAATCCAGAGAAGTGCTTCAGGTTGAAGGATGGAATTCAGCGTCTCATGGATAATTACACCATAGTGTTTGAAAGAAGACCGTCTTCTGTGGAGAGTATGGTGGAGCATATTACTAGAGGTAAGAAGATTGAAGAGGTTGACATGGTTGACAAAGTACCAATAAGAATCACTTCAAAAGGTCCCATTAAAATCACTCATCAGGGTCCAATCAAGATCACTGCTGAAGGTCCTGTGAAAGTTGTTGCTGAAGCTAGAATAGCTCCTGTGGTCATTACTACTCCTGGTCCTATCCCATATACGTCTGACAAAGCTGTGCCTTGGCACTATGGGTCTGATGTTTACATCTATGGTGTTAAGCAAGAGCCTGTAGCTGATGTGCCTATTGACATTGATAATATTGCTGGATCCAGCAAGATCACTCGTAGTGGAAGAGTCTTCTCTCCTCCAGTTGCTTCCAAGAATGCAGTTACTCCTGCTGCTACTTCCACCACTGATGCTCGGGGCAAGGGTCCTGTTATTGAGCCTGTATCTACTGATGTGCCAGCTGCTGATGATCTCTCTAAGCAGATGGAAGAAGTATTGAAAATCATTCGCAAGAGTGATTATGACATTGTTGATCAACTGGGGCATACTCCCTCGAAGATTTCTATGCTGTCTTTGTTGTTATGTTTTGAGGCTCATGCCAAGTCCTTGATCAAGTTTCTAAAGACTGCTCATGTACCCAGTGCAATTTCTGTTGACCAATTTGAGAACTGTGTTGCCCACCTGACCTATGATAATGGGTTAGGGTTTTCTGATGCTGATTTAACCCCTGCCAAGAGGGATCATAACAGGGCCTTGCATATTTCAATTGAATGCAGGGGCACTACCCTGTCACATGTGCTGATAGACAATGGTTCCTCTTTGAATGTGTTACCCAAGGAAGTCCTGAACAAGCTGAGTCCTGAAGATGCTGTGCTGAAACCCAGTAATATTGTGGTAAAAGCTTTTGATGGTTCTAGAAGAGTAGTACATGGGGAAATTGATCTTCCAATCAAAGTTGGCTCCCAGGTGTTTACTGCTACATTTTTTGTGATGGATATTCGTCCTTCGTACTCTTGTCTGCTTGGTCGTCCCTGGATCCATGGGGCAGGTGCTGTAACCTCTACATTGCACCAAAAGTTGAGATATCCGGTGGATGGAAAGGTTGTTACTGTCTATGGAGAGGAAGAATACTTTGTCAGCCATGTGAATACTTTCAAGTATCTGGAAATGGAAGGTGAATACATTGAGACTCCGTGTCAGACATTTGAAGTGGTTCCCTGGGTTGTTAATGATTATGTAGCTCCTCCTATTGCAAAGAAAGTTCCTGTGGTCACCAGAAAACCTCCAACAATGGTAATGGCCTCCCTCAATGATGCTAGAGCTGTGGTGGATGAAGGTGGTTGTACTATTTGGGGTCAGCTTCCTGATATCCCATACAAGTCTGACAAGTTTGGTTTGGGTTTCACTGCAGAGTCCCAGAAGGCTGTTCGTCGTGCTCGTGCTGCTCGTATCACTAATCAAGGGGTTGTGAAGAATCAGATCAATGCTGTGGGAGATCAAGATGAAGACTACAACTTGGATGCGTGGATTTTTCCTACTGTGGGTGCTGGACTCAATAATTGGAAAGCTGAAGATGTTATCCCTATCTCCTTTAGTCAGGAGTAAATACTATTACTGTGTTATGTTTTAAAATTTGAACAATAAAACTTTCAAGCCATGTGCCTTACCCGGGGCACAATGGTGTGCTTGTTACGGGCTGTCATTTCATTTGCATACTTCATTCAATAAAATCAGTGGACGTTTCGTTTTCGTAAATATTGTGTTCCTTGTCTTTCTTTTTCTTTTATTTTTGTTTTATCAGCTATGTGTTCTTACACACACCCACATCACTCAAATGCAGATCCTCATCCACTCTGGATCCTGTTGATAACAGTTCTACTATTGCCAATTATAATTTCGAGAATCCGATCTATCAAACTGAAGACGGAAATGAGGACGATTGTGAAATACCTGTAGAGCTTGCTAGGTTGTTACAACAGGAAGAGAAAGCTATACAGCCACATGAAGAGCCAGTCGAAGTTGTGAATCTGGGAACTGAAGAAAACAGAAAAGAGGTCAAGATAGGGGCTGATTTAGAGGACAGTGTCAAGAGCAGGTTGATTCAGATGTTACGTGACTATGTGGAGATCTTTGCTTGGTCTTATGAAGATATGCCAGGGTTGGATACAGACATTGTGGTTCACCGTTTACCAGTGAAAGAAGATTGTCGTCCAAAGAAGCAGAAGGTTCGTCGTATGCGTCCTGAAATGTCAGAAAAGATCAAGGCAGAGGTAATGAAACAGTTCAATGCAGGGTTCTTGGCAGTGACTTCTTATCCTCAGTGGGTTGCAAATGTGGTACCAGTTCCTAAGAAAGATGGTAAGGTGCGTATGTGTGTAGACTACAGATATTTGAACAAGGCTAACCCCAAAGATGACTTTCCACTTCCTCATATTGATATTCTAGTAGACAACACTGCTCAGCATAAGGTATTCTCTTTTATGGATGGTTTCTCTGGTTACAATCAAATCAAGATGGCACCTGAAGATATGGAGAAGACTACATTTGTGACACAGTGGGGCACCTTTTGCTATAAAGTAATGCCATTTGGTTTGAAGAATGCAGGGGCAACATATCAGCGTGCTATGGTGGCTTTGTTTCATGATATGATTCATCATGAGATAGAGGTATATGTGGATGATATGATAGCCAGATCTCAGAATGAAGAGCAACATCTTGATCATCTGCACAAGTTGTTTGAGAGGTTGAAGAAATACAAGTTGAGATTAAATCCAAACAAGTGTACTTTTGGAGTTAGATCTGGAAAGCTCCTGGGTTTCATTGTCAGTGGAAAAGGTATTGAAGTGGATCCTGCAAAAGTGAAAGCTATACGAGAGATGCCAACTCCCCGTACTAAGAAGGAGGTTAGAGGTTTCTTGGGACGATTGAATTACATTGCAAGATTTATTTCCCAGTTAACTACCATCTGTGAGCCAATCTTCAAGTTGTTGAAGAAAGATCAGGTGATGGAATGGAATGATGAGTGCCAGACTGCCTTTGATGAAATCAAGAGATATTTGCTAGAACCTCCAATTTTGATGCCACCAGTTGATGGAAGACCCTTGATTATGTACTTAACAGTGTTAGATAATTCAATGGGGTGTGTGTTGGGGCAACATGACGAGTCTGGTCGAAAAGAGCAGGCAATATACTACCTTAGCAAAAAGTTTACCGACTGTGAAACAAGATACTCACTGCTCGAGAAAACTTGCTGCGCTTTGGCATGGGCTGCTCGCCGACTAAGACAATATATGTTGACTCATACTACCTTATTGATTTCGAAGATGGATCCAATCAAGTACATATTTGAGAAACCTGCTCTCTCCGGAAGAATTGCAAGATGGCAAATGATCTTGACAGAATATGATATACAGTATACTACTCAGAAGGCCATCAAGGGAAGTGTTGTTGCTGATCATTTGGCTCATCAAGCAGTGGATGATTACCAGTCAATGAATTTTGAGTTCCCTGATGAAGACATTATGATTATTACCAAAGAACCTGGACAATATGACGGACCTGAACAAGGATCCCGATGGACTATGGTTTTTGATGGTGCCTCTAATGCACTTGGTAATGGTGTTGGTGTTGTGATTAGTTCCCCTGAAGGTTGTCATACCCCGATTACTGCTAGACTTTGTTTCCATTGTACCAATAACATGGCTGAGTATGAGGCATGTATCCTGGGCATCAAAGCTGCTATTGATATGAAGATTCAGTTTCTTGATGTGTATGGAGATTCAGCCCTGGTAGTAAGTCAGATCAAAGGAGATTGGGATACCAAGCATGATAACCTCATTCCTTACAGAGAGCATGTGTTGTCTTTGATCCCACATTTCAAAGAGATTACCTTTGAGCACATTCCACGGAGAGAAAATCAGTTGGCAGATGCTTTGGCCACCATGGCATCTATGTTTGAGATCAGTTGGGATGATGAAACTCCCAAGATTACTATTGATAGATTTGAAAAGCCTGCATACTGCAATGGGATTGACACTGAAGGGGCAGAGGAGAAGCCTTGAAGTGAAAAGATATCTTGAAGCTCAGGAGTTTCCTGAAGGGGCATCTGTCAAAGATAGGAAGTTTCTGAGAAGGTTTTCTGCCAAGTTCTTTTTGAGTAATGGCATTCTGTATAAGCGCAATCATGATTCAACTATGCTTCGTTGTGTGGATAAGAAGGAAGCAACTGAGATTATGGAAGAGATGCATGATGGGACCTTTGGCACTCATTCTAGTGGTCATACTATGGCAAAGAAGATATTGAGAGCAGGTTACTATTGGTCTACCATGGAAGCTGATTGCTATCAACACTCCATAACTTGTCACAAGTGTCAAATCTATGCTGATAAAGTTCATGTACCTCCATCACCATTGAATGTGTTGACTGCTCCTTGGCCCTTTGCCATGTGGGGCATTGATATGATTGGTGAGATCAAGCCTACTGCTTCTAATGGGCATCGTTTCATCCTGGTTGCTATTGATTATTTCACAAAGTGGGTAGAGGCAGCTTCATTTGCATCTGTTACCAAGAATGTTGTGGCTCGGTTCATTAAGAATAATCTCATATGTAGGTATGGCATCCCTGAAAGGATTATCACTGACAACGGTTCTAATCTGAACAACACTATGATTACTGATCTCTGCACGCAGTTCAAGATTAAGCATCACAACTCTTCTCCGTATCGTCCAAAGATGAATGGGGCAGTTGAAGCCGCTAATAAGAACATTAAGAAGATTGTACAAAAGATGACTGTTACTTACAAGGATTGGCATGAGATGTTACCATTTGCTCTTCATGGTTATCGTACCACGATACGTACTTCAACAGGGGCAACCCCATTCTCCTTAGTCTATGGTATGGAAGCAGTTCTGCCCATTGAAGTTCAGATTCCCTCCTTGAGAATTATGAAGGATGCAGGCTTGGATGAAGATGAGTGGATTCAGACTCGACTGAACCAGTTAAATTTGATTGATGAGAAGAGGCTAGCAGCAGTTTGTCATGGCCAGATGTACCAGAAACGAATGATCAAAGCTTTTAACAAGAAGGTTAAGCCAAAGGTATATCAGGATGGTGACTTAGTAATCAAGCGTATCATATTACCACAGGGTGATCCTAGGGGCAAGTGGACTCCAACATATGAAGGACCATTTGTAGTCAAGACAGTGTTTTCAGGAGGTGCCATGATACTGACTACAATGGATGGTGAAGACTTCCCACAGCCTGTAAACGCAGACATAGTTAAAAAATACTACGCATAAAAAGAGACCCGCTAGGTTGACAGGCCTAGGAAAAAATAAGGGCATCCCGGCAAACCAAAAGGGTTTGGGCAAAAATTAGGGATATATATAAAAAGATGTACACCCGGCAAGTCGAAAACCTGAAAAGGCGGCTTGGGCAAAAAAGGGTATCCCGGTGGATTGAAAACCTGAAAAGGCAATCCAGGCAAAAGTTAGGGATTAAAGCGTATGACTATGTCTCGTTTGGATCACCCATGAAACTGCAACCAGTTGTACTACTTATTCAAGCTCGAACAGATAAAGCTCAATCCAATCATTTCCGTCTCAACAGCAAGAAGATGAGATACTTGAAGGGCAATAGTAGGATTGAAACTTAATAGGATTGTTTCCCACATAGCTGATTTTCTTTATTTTGTAAAATTTTATGGCAAAATCCTCTTACTAGGGTTTATGTCTCCTTGTACAAACTTACTCGTGTATGGGTCACTATTTGATATAAATAAATTCCATCTTTTGAATCCAGATTTACTTTTACCCTATTTACATAAGCGAAACGTCCATTGGTTGTATTTGAATGTATGTATGCTTTTGAATATGATTGATGTCTACCAGAAATGCATGTATGCTTTTAATATGATTAATGTTTACCAGAAATGCATGGAAATGCAGTAATAGTATTTACTAAGGACGAATGAGGGGAGGATTTCAACGAAGCTTCGCCAGTTCACCTTTACAAGACAGTTACAAACTCTCAGTAGGACGAATCCATCTTCATAAAGTCTTATCTCCCCTGGAATTTATATCCATCTCTTTTATCCTCATGCGGATGTACGGGAAATTACTTTCCAATAAGGATACGACGAACGAAGACGGGTGTTCTATCTACTCTACTATCAATCGAAGACGGGATGTTATACTTATCCTACTACCAAACGAAGACAAAGGTTATATATATACCTTACTGTCCCCAACAACGGGAGGTTATATCTATGCCTTACTATCCCCAGCAGACGGGAGGTTATCTATACCCTGTTATCCTCAGCAGACAGAGGGTTATATATTCTTCAACAACGAATCGGGATATATTTTCCCTGGCCAGCAGTTGTTATACGAAGATATCCAGACGCTTCCGGCAGTATCATATCATACATACATCATTTACATCATACCATAGCATATATATCCATAGACATATAGTATATTACCTAAGTGCATCATATCATACATGCATACATAAAGCATAAACTAATGTTATTATACAGAATGCTACCTTGTTTTCAGGTTAATTATCCAACAAACAAACTTATGATCTTCGGGACTGCTTTATCGTCACCTCCGGGTTACTTTATCCTCCTGATAAGCTTCTTATTTCTTTGGGACTGCTTTATCGTAACTTCAGGGTTACTTTATCCTCCTGATAAGCTTCTTATTACTTTGGGACTGCTTTATTGTCACCTCAGGGTTACTTTATCCTCCTGATAATTTCTCATGATTTCAAGACTGCTTTAGAGTTATCATTATTGATTGCTCTATCCTCCTGAAATCACATTACTTCAAGACTGCTTTAGAGTTATCATTATTGATGGCTCTATCCTCCTGAAATCATTACTTCAAGACTGCTTTAGAGTTATCATTATTGATTGCTCTATCCTCCTGAAATCACATTACTTCAAGACTGCTTTAGAGTTATCATTATTGATTGCTCTATCCTCCTGAAATCACATTACTTCAAGACTGCTTTAGAGCTATCATTGCTCTATCCTCCTGAAATCACATTACTTCAAGACTGCTTTAGAGTTATCATTATTGATTGCTCTATCCTCCTGAAATCACATTACTTCAAGACTGCTTTAGAGTTATCATTATTGATTGCTCTATCCTCCTGAAATCATATTATTACTTCAAGACTGCTTTAGGGTTATCATTATTGATTGCTCTATCCTCATGAAGACATGCTGTTACATCAGGATTACTCCAGTATCCTGAAAACATATCATCAATACCTCAGAACTGCTCCAGACTCCTGACAGCTTTCATTATACCTCCATATTTTGGACTGCTTTATCTTCCAAGAAATATATCTGAAGAACTTTCCCCTAGTGGCATCTTTAAGCCCACTCAATCATATTCAACCAACCATCAATATCACTCTATGCACTGGTGAGTGCAAATTTATGGGCTTTTGTGTTCAATCCCCTTCAACCTTCCAGGTTACGACTGGCAAATATACCAATCTAACCCCTCAGGTTTCAGAAAATTGAACAGGGGCAGCTGTTGCACCCCAAAATTTGCCCTCACAATACAAGACTTTGTGTGCTAAGAAGGTTCACAAGGTTCACAAGTTTCTCAATGCTTATATAACCTTTCATGAGGTTCATGAAGTCTACAAGTCACTTCTTGAAGGTTCACAAGGTTCACAAGTTTCTCAACATTTCCATGACCTTTCATGAGGTTCATGAAGTCTACAAGTCACTTCTTGAAGGTTCACAAGGTTCACAAGATTCACAATGATTACAAAGCTTTCCTGAGGTTCATGAGGTCTACAAAGCCACTTCATGAGGTTCACAAGGTTCACAAGCTTCACACTATCTCCCATGAGGTTCACAAGACACTTTATGAAGATTCACAAGGTTCACAAAGTTCACAATTGGTCAAAGAAGTTGACAATTCCCTCAGACAATGCACCTCCTAAGCAGTGCATCCAAAACTAGGGTTTTGACTTTAATCAGGCTAAATGGACTTCCAATACTTCAAGTGAGCTTCATAACATCTTATATGTGTGTAATAACCCCCATGACAAGTTCCAAGACTTTTCTCAAAAGTTTGCTCAGTCAGATGATCAGATAAGTCAAAATCAGTCAATGCAGTTAAAAAGTCAAACTGAGGTCAACTGTGGTCAAACCAAAGTCAAACTTCATGATTTTTTGCCAACATCAAGTATATGAAGTAAAATTCATCATTTGATCAAGGGTTGATCATGATTCACCAAGGAGATTCCAGATCATCAATAATCAGGAGTTTCTAAATTAGGGTTTCCTCAGTAAAAGTCAACTGAACTTTGACCAATCATAACTTTCACATACTTCATCACCAAGTCTCCATCCAAAGCTCATTTTGAAGGAAATTGAATTCTCTACAACTTTGATGTTGAAAGTTAAGCCCAGAAATGCTTCATTTGAAAGATATGATCTAAGACATTATAGGTCATTTCAAAAGTCAACAAAAAGTCAACAACTTCAAAAGGGCATAACTTGAGATTGGTAAATGATATGGACCTGAAACCAATGGGGTTGTTTAGAGGACTCTTCAAGCTTTCCAAAAAGTCCAAGAACACCCTCATACCTTTAAAATTGAGGGAGATGTCCCCTTGCAAAGTTGGGAAATTTTGTGATGGTTTATGTTGAAAATGGAGGCCTAAAAACAATTTTCTCCAAATGGGCTGGCCAAATTATGACCCAACCCATACAATAACATCTTGCACGAAATTTCCATAATATTTTCATAATTTTTATTTTATTTAATTAATTTATTATGATTTTTTATTCTTAAAATCATTTTAAATTTAAATAAAATATTAAATGTGAAGATTTAATTGATTTATTGATTCTAGAAAGTCATAAAATCAATATGGAACAAATTGATGCAAGAATTATATGGAGTGGTTTGAAATAGAAAGCATTGGTACAAAAATATTGAACTTTCATGGCATGATCTTTCTCAATCTTAAAATATCAAAACTTCCACATAATCAATCAAAGTTTTTGACCTAATTGAGTCTCCTATATATACTAAACTCATTGCCATTGATCAAGGACAAATTCAGCAGCTTCAAAGGTAGGTTTTCAAAACCAAAAATTCATCAAAAAAGTGAAATTCGGATTCTCTATTCCAAGGCTCTAAAAGGTAAAATAAGAACATGGTTGGCTTCCTTGGACATCATGGATCATGAATCACCATTCATAAGCATTCAAATCATGCCCTAATGATGAACCTGAAGCATTGTTCATGCTTGAAAATATTTTTTCGATTACATCAATTCACTGCATTTAAATGGATTTTGATTGCCTAATGTTGTTTATGATGTTGTGTAGCTTGTTTCTGGACAGGAAAACCAAAGAAATCGTGGCTAATTCACAAGATGCCATAGTTAGGGTTTGGACCTAGGTTTAGGGATTTTGGATTTAAGAAACTTAAATGAATTCTAAGAACATAGGATTAATCACGTGAATGCCTGGATCATAATGCTGGTCTTAATTTTGTGAAATTGTACCGTTTTGATGGTCATTGATGTTTGTAGGTTTTGCTGGGAATGTTGTTTTCGCATGAAAATTTGCAACAATGTTCGCAGGTAATTTCGAAGGTCTCAAGGAAGAAGAAGATCAGTTCCCGCGCGCTCAAGAATTCAAATTATTGTTTAAAATATTATGTTTGATTGCTGTTTGGTTATCACAAGCGCTGGCTTGTCCCAGTGGAAGGATGTGCTTGTGTTTGATGAAAAGGCCAGGGTTCGAATCCTGCTTGGGCCATTATTTTTGTTCTATTTTTCAGGATAAAGAAGATTGAATATATTATAGCTTCTTGCCATTCAATAGTCAGATGGCCTCTTCCAGCCAGGCGGTAACGCGTACCTGCTTACATTCATAAGGTCCTGGGTACGAATCCCACCCCAGGCCTTTTTGGTTTCTCTATTTTTCTGGATTTTTTAGGCAAAGCACAAAACAAATTCTCCCCCCTTCATTGTTGCCTGCGTGTGGGCTAGCCTGGTGGTTATTGTTGTTGCTGGCAAACATGAGAACCTGGGTTCAAACCCAGCCAAGGTAAGTTCTTAATTTTTTTTATCACTTGTTTCTATTTTCTTTAATTAATTAATTTATTTGTTTTATGCTCTTAATAAAAAAATAAATCATATATATTCAAAATTCAAAATAATATCCTGTTCTCCAAAAATTCTAAACTTTCTATTTTTTTTTATTTTAGTTCAAAAATTTATTTTATTATTGTATGTAATTATAATATATAGGTATATATTAGTTAAAATAACTTTGTATCTAAGTAAACCCTATTTTTTTTTTTAACAAACCCTAAAATGTTTTCTAAAAATAAAACCTAATTCTATTTTTTCTAAATAATTTTACTTTCTACATTTAGTTATTTATTTAGTATGATTCATGTAAAAGTTGTAAATATAATTATAAATTATTTTTCTCATATAAGATATAAATATATTTCATAATTAAATCTTGTAAATTAAAATAATTATTTGTTCATATTTCTTTCTAAATATAATTGTTTGTATTAAAAATTGTTAATCTCTTATTCTTATAATTTTGATTAATTTTATTTACTATTGTTATTACTAACCATATTATTTATTTTGCTTTATTAATTTTATATATTATTATTATTCACTAACCTCTTTTATTTTATTATTACTAACTTTTTGCTTATTATTTAATATTATTATTTATCACTAACCCCAATATTTTATTTTTGCTTATTATATTTATTTTGTTATATATTTATATTTTGCTATTTATTTTATTTTGCTTATAATTATGTAATTGCTTCCTTGGTGTAATTTTGTAAACATTATAAATATTTAATTGTTGCTATGGTTAGTAATTAGGGAGTGCAAAACATGTATGTTGTTTAAAATTTAACTTAGATCATTCTAATATAAGACAATTAAAATTAAACACTCACACACGTAAGTCGATTTTAATCGCCATCTCACTTCCTAAGGTTATCCCTCAAGTTGCCTACTAATAAGGTCAAGTGGGGTGTATAAAGCAAGTCCCTTCAAAAAGAAAATCATCAAGTCCCTCATGGTTGCCTATACGAATCGAGTCCCTTCGAATAATGATGATAGTCCCTCCAGTATGCTTATTACACCCCACAGTTGCCTTCATAAAAACAGAATGTCCCTCTCGTGTCCCTTACATCCAAGGTAATGACTACCTACTCCTTAATAGTAGGGATAGTCTTACCATTTAAAGGATAAAGAACAGAAAGACTTAAACTTTAGGGTAGGTTCCTCTTATGTACTTGCTCACTTCAAAAACTTTTCACACTTAACAAATTTCAAAGAAATTTTCAAAAAACAAGTTTTTACGCATCCGTACATGGATCATTATCAACTATTATGAAAATTTTTCTATTCACACACTACACTTTCAAAAACAATTCAAAAGTGAGCTAAGTAACTAAGAGCCCATGGATAACCATGGATGTAAAGGGTGCTAACACCTTCCCTTTACATAACCTACCCCCCGGACCCAAAAATATCTCTTAAGGTCTTTCCTGTTCTTTTATACCCTTTCCTTTTGGATAAAATAAAAGTCGGTGGCGACTCTTGCTATCCGCAACATAACTAAAAGTCAGTTCTCCCACCGTGTTACAGAACTGGCGACTCTGCTGGGGATTTAAATTTAAGAGGGGTACCCTTAGGAATTAGATCACTTTAAATTGTTTGCCTTGTTTGCTTTATATTATCTTGTTGGGGTGCTCTTATGTGTGAAAGGTCCTAACCCGGATCTAGTGTACCTTAGGTAAATGGCAATAGACCAAGGAAACTGTACGACGTATATCGATACGGTTGATCTGGTGGCCATAGTTAGTGCGACTTCTTGGTTGGTGCTTATGTTCCTTAAGTTAAGTTGAGGATAATATGAGGCTACCATATGTTGTCAATGCACTAACTAACTTTTAGAACCCTAGTTAACTCATCTTGACCTTTAGAAAGTAGTGAGGTAATCGGCTTTGGTGCAGACTGAAGTTGGTTGACACTCGATGCTACGCTCATTGAGATCTTAAACTTGGAGGGTTTTGGTTGGCAAGTAAGTTGCCTTCTGATCAACCACCCTTGTGAAGGATCAATGATATTGAGATCCCTTAGAACCCGGTTACTTTTGTAGGACAGGATGAACCATCTAACTTCAGGGGAGGGTACTTACCTTTGAACCTCATGCAAGCCTTTAAACCTAGGGCTATTGTGTGACTTGCTTGTGTGTGCCACATGTTTGTGATTGAGCATAACATCATGACATCATCATGCATCATAAGCATAGCATTTTCACTAACCATTTCAAGGACCAAAGGATTTATCTTTGTTCTTTGTTGCAGGTCATGGCTTCTGCTCGTAGAAACACCATCAGGATCAACTTTGTGGGAATACCTCCCAAGCTTAAAGAGTTGGTTTCTCAAGTGTCTGATCATTCCCATTTCATCAAGAGACATGGCCACCTATTGGATCTAGTCACTTCAGGGTTCAATGAAGACATGATGAGTGTTCTGTTCCAGTTCTTTGACCCTAAGCACCACTGCTTTACATTCCCCGACTATCAGCTGGTTCCAACCATGGAGGAGTTCTCTAAACTTCTGGGCATACCCGTTCTTGATCAAAGACCCTTCACAGGCTTGGAAAAGGAGCTCAAACCAGAGGTTATTGCTGCAGCTCTACATCTGGAGAAATCTGACATTGTTCTAGAAACGAGAAGTGGAGTCAAGGGTATTCTTGCCAAGATGCTAATGGATAAGGCTCAAATGTTCTTGAAGGCCATGAGCTATGATGCTTTTGAGGAGGTCTTAGCCTTGCTGATATATGGCCTAGTATTGTTCCCCAATCCAGATCAGTTCATAGATGTTCATGCAATCAACATTTTCCTGAGTCATAATCCAGTGCCTACATTGCTTGGAGACATCCTACATTCTCTTCACACCCGTACTACAAGGGCAAGAGGAACTTTGATGTGCTGCATACCTTTACTATCCAGGTGGTTTATTTCTCACCTTCCTCGCTCAGTAATGAAGAATGAGCAGGGGTTCAGATGGTCCAAGAGGATTATGTCACTTTCTCACTCAGACATCCATTGGTGCTCCAGATCTATGGAGAATGTCACCATCATTGACCGTTGTGGGGAGTTTCCTAATGTGCCACTTCTAGGCATAAGAGGAGGCATCACCTACAACCCCTCCCTAGCTTTACGACAGTTTGGTTACGCCCGGAGCGATGGTCCACATGACATGTTGATTCAGGGCATTGTGTTTGATTACGACAACGATCTTCAGGGTTACCGTCAGAGATTCATACGAGCTTGGGGAAAGGTAAACAGGATTGACAGCAAGACACTGGAGCCTAAGTACACTATTCCTATGGAGGCTTATCTCAGATGGGTACGATCCCGTGCTCAGACACTCATGATGCCATATCCTGCCGTCCTACCAGTTACCATGGAACCTGTTGCTGAAGGAGACACTGCTTATACCATCCTTCACCCAGACATGCCTACTGATATGGAAGACTTGCAGAGATCATGGATCCAACTGAAGGAGCAAAGGGATACTTTCGAGGCTCATTACAAAGCAAGCCAAGCAAGGATCCTAGAGCTAACAAAGCAGCTTCACGAGGAACGAAACCTCAATTCATACCTCAACATAAAGAGGAAACGTCCATGGGAGACTTAAAACCCCATCTTTTGTACTTATTTCATTTTCATTTTTGTAAGCCTAAAAGGCAAAACAAAGTTATTACTAATAAAAGTTTACTTTCATGTTTGTCTAAGCAAATTTAAATCCTGCGGTCCTTGAAAACATTGCATACGCATTTACATTCCATATCATTGCATCACAGGTTTTTAGTTGTGCACAGGTTTCTCATATTCTCGCTGTTTATTTCAGCAATGGCTCTTGAACAATCAGTTAAGGATCTTCAGGCACAAAATGCACAGTTCCAAGAGCTGATCCTGAACCTGTCCAAGGGGCAGGATGAATTGAAGGCACTGCTGGCCAAGAAGACTAAGAAAACTAGAAGGTCTGCTGGTTTGATCAACATGGGAAGAAGGTTCAAAGGTCTTGCCAAGACCAAAGAACCAGCTGAAGACTATGAATCTGAAGAATCTGAGCAAGAGGTAGGCAGTCTCCACCATACAATGGGAGACTCTGATTCTGAGGCTAATTACTATCATGAGCCTAATGAAGACAAATTCAAGATGCTAGTGGATAGGATGGATGCTATGGAGTTGCAGAAGTCATCTGGGCTGGATTTTGAGGATTTGAGTTTGATATCTGGGGTTGTGATACCCATTGGTTTCAAGGTTCCTACCTTTGTTGTTTATGATGGGGTCTCTTGTCCCAAGCTGCATTTGAGGTCGTATGTAAGAAGGATTCAACCTCACACTGCTGATAAGAAGTTGTGGATCCACTTTTTCCAAGAGAGCTTATCTGGAGCTCAGTTGGAGTGGTATTATCAGTTGGAGAGTGTCAATATCAGAGACTGGAATGATCTTGCTGAAGCTTTCTACAAGCAGTATCAATACAATGCTGACTTAGCCCCCACTCGCATGCAGCTTCAGAGCATGTCTATGGGTGCCAAAGAAAGTTTTAAGGAGTATGCTCAGAAATGGAGAGATTTAGCTGGAAGAGTTCAACCCCCTTTAACTGACAGGGAATTAGTTGATATGTTCATGTGTACGCTGAATGGTCCGTTTTACAGTCATCTCATTGGAAGCTCATCATCTGGCTTCACTGAGTTGATCATGACAGGAGAGCGGGTAGAAAATGGTATCAAGAGTGGAAAAATCCAAGTGGGCACTTCTTCATCAGGTGCTGCAAAGAAGCCTCCCACTGGGAAGAAGGAATCCAATGCTGTTTATGGTCAATCTGATCGTAACAGAAGGCATCAGTCTGTTAGTGCAGTTCATATTTCAAATCCAACTCCCGCAACAACAGAGCAGCCTCAAGGCAACCAACAGAGGGCTAGAAGGCAGTTCACAAAGATCAACATGTCAATGGCTCAGGCATTGCAACACTTGTTGAAGGCTGAACTCATTACCCTGAGGGAGGCTCCTCAGAATCCCAATGTTACCTCTCCCAAGTACAATCCCAATGCACGATGTGCATATCATTCAAACTGTCCAGGACATGATACTAATAATTGCTGGGTCTTGAAGAACAAAATTCAAGATATGATCGATGCTGGAGAGATTGAGTTTGATCCACCAGGTACTCCAAATGTGATTACAGCTCCAATGCCAAATCACGAGAAGACTGTCAATGCCATTGATGAAGACCTACATGTCTATTCAGTTGCGGAGTTGACCACACCATTGTCTGTCATCAGAAAGAAGTTAGTGCAAGCTGGGTTCTTTCCGGGTTGTCGTGAAGATTGTGTTTATTGTGAGTATAATCCAGAGAAGTGCTTCAGGTTGAAGGATGGAATTCAGCGTCTCATGGATAATTACACCATAGTGTTTGAAAGAAGACCGTCTTCTGTGGAGAGTATGGTGGAGCATATTACTAGAGGTAAGAAGATTGAAGAGGTTGACATGGTTGACAAAGTACCAATAAGAATCACTTCAAAAGGTCCCATTAAAATCACTCATCAGGGTCCAATCAAGATCACTGCTGAAGGTCCTGTGAAAGTTGTTGCTGAAGCTAGAATAGCTCCTGTGGTCATTACTACTCCTGGTCCTATCCCATATACGTCTGACAAAGCTGTGCCTTGGCACTATGGGTCTGATGTTTACATCCATGGTGTTAAGCAAGAGCCTGTAGCTGATGTGCCTATTGACATTGATAATATTGCTGGATCCAGCAAGATCACTCGTAGTGGAAGAGTCTTCTCTCCTCCAGTTGCTTCCAAGAATGCAGTTACTCCTGCTGCTACTTCCACCACTGATGCTCGGGGCAAGGGTCCTGTTATTGAGCCTGTATCTACTGATGTGCCAGCTGCTGATGATCTCTCTAAGCAGATGGAAGAAGTATTGAAAATCATTCGCAAGAGTGATTATGACATTGTTGATCAACTGGGGCATACTCCCTCGAAGATTTCTATGCTGTCTTTGTTGTTATGTTTTGAGGCTCATGCCAAGTCCTTGATCAAGTTTCTAAAGACTGCTCATGTACCCAGTGCAATTTCTGTTGACCAATTTGAGAACTGTGTTGCCCACCTGACCTATGATAATGGGTTAGGGTTTTCTGATGCTGATTTAACCCCTGCCAAGAGGGATCATAACAGGGCCTTGCATATTTCAATTGAATGCAGGGGCACTACCCTGTCACATGTGCTGATAGACAATGGTTCCTCTTTGAATGTGTTACCCAAGGAAGTCCTGAACAAGCTGAGTCCTGAAGATGCTGTGCTGAAACCCAGTAATATTGTGGTAAAAGCTTTTGATGGTTCTAGAAGAGTAGTACATGGGGAAATTGATCTTCCAATCAAAGTTGGCTCCCAGGTGTTTACTGCTACATTTTTTGTGATGGATATTCGTCCTTCGTACTCTTGTCTGCTTGGTCGTCCCTGGATCCATGGGGCAGGTGCTGTAACCTCTACATTGCACCAAAAGTTGAGATATCCGGTGGATGGAAAGGTTGTTACTGTCTATGGAGAGGAAGAATACTTTGTCAGCCATGTGAATACTTTCAAGTATCTGGAAATGGAAGGTGAATACATTGAGACTCCGTGTCAGACATTTGAAGTGGTTCCCTGGGTTGTTAATGATTATGTAGCTCCTCCTATTGCAAAGAAAGTTCCTGTGGTCACCAGAAAACCTCCAACAATGGCAATGGCCTCCCTCAATGATGCTAGAGCTGTGGTGGATGAAGGTGGTTGTACTATTTGGGGTCAGCTTCCTGATATCCCATACAAGTCTGACAAGTTTGGTTTGGGTTTCACTGCAGAGTCCCAGAAGGCTGTTCGTCGTGCTCGTGCTGCTCGTATCACTAATCAAGGGGTTGTGAAGAATCAGATCAATGCTGTGGGAGATCAAGATGAAGACTACAACTTGGATGCGTGGATTTTTCCTACTGTGGGTGCTGGACTCAATAATTGGAAAGCTGAAGATGTTATCCCTATCTCCTTTAGTCAGGAGTAAATACTATTACTGTGTTATGTTTTAAAATTTGAACAATAAAACTTTCAAGCCATGTGCCTTACCCGGGGCACAATGGTGTGCTTGTTACGGGCTGTCATTTCATTTGCATACTTCATTCAATAAAATCAGTGGACGTTTCGTTTTCGTAAATATTGTGTTCCTTGTCTTTCTTTTTCTTTTATTTTTGTTTTATCAGCTATGTGTTCTTACACACACCCACATCACTCAAATGCAGATCCTCATCCACTCTGGATCCTGTTGATAACAGTTCTACTATTGCCAATTATAATTTCGAGAATCCGATCTATCAAACTGAAGACGGAAATGAGGACGATTGTGAAATACCTGTAGAGCTTGCTAGGTTGTTACAACAGGAAGAGAAAGCTATACAGCCACATGAAGAGCCAGTCGAAGTTGTGAATCTGGGAACTGAAGAAAACAGAAAAGAGGTCAAGATAGGGGCTGATTTAGAGGACAGTGTCAAGAGCAGGTTGATTCAGATGTTACGTGACTATGTGGAGATCTTTGCTTGGTCTTATGAAGATATGCCAGGGTTGGATACAGACATTGTGGTTCACCGTTTACCAGTGAAAGAAGATTGTCGTCCAAAGAAGCAGAAGGTTCGTCGTATGCGTCCTGAAATGTCAGAAAAGATCAAGGCAGAGGTAATGAAACAGTTCAATGCAGGGTTCTTGGCAGTGACTTCTTATCCTCAGTGGGTTGCAAATGTGGTACCAGTTCCTAAGAAAGATGGTAAGGTGCGTATGTGTGTAGACTACAGAGATTTGAACAAGGCTAACCCCAAAGATGACTTTCCACTTCCTCATATTGATATTCTAGTAGACAACACTGCTCAGCATAAGGTATTCTCTTTTATGGATGGTTTCTCTGGTTACAATCAAATCAAGATGGCACCTGAAGATATGGAGAAGACTACATTTGTGACACAGTGAGGCACCTTTTGCTATAAAGTAATGCCATTTGGTTTGAAGAATGCAGGGGCAACATATCAGCGTGCTATGGTGGCTTTGTTTCATGATATGATTCATCATGAGATAGAGGTATATGTGGATGATATGATAGCCAGATCTCAGAATGAAGAGCAACATCTTGATCATCTGCACAAGTTGTTTGAGAGGTTGAAGAAATACAAGTTGAGATTAAATCCAAACAAGTGTACTTTTGGAGTTAGATCTGGAAAGCTCCTGGGTTTCATTGTCAGTGGAAAAGGTATTGAAGTGGATCCTGCAAAAGTGAAAGCTATACGAGAGATGCCAGCTCCCCGTACTAAGAAGGAGGTTAGAGGTTTCTTGGGACGATTGAATTACATTGCAAGATTTATTTCCCAGTTAACTACCATCTGTGAGCCAATCTTCAAGTTGTTGAAGAAAGATCAGGTGATGGAATGGAATGATGAGTGCCAGACTGCCTTTGATGAAATCAAGAGATATTTGCTAGAACCTCCAATTTTGATGCCACCAGTTGATGGAAGACCCTTGATTATGTACTTAACAGTGTTAGATAATTCAATGGGGTGTGTGTTGGGGCAACATGACGAGTCTGGTCGAAAAGAGCAGGCAATATACTACCTTAGCAAAAAGTTTACCGACTGTGAAACAAGATACTCACTGCTCGAGAAAACTTGCTGCGCTTTGGCATGGGCTGCTCGCCGACTAAGACAATATATGTTGACTCATACTACCTTATTGATTTCGAAGATGGATCCAATCAAGTACATATTTGAGAAACCTGCTCTCTCCGGAAGAATTGCAAGATGGCAAATGATCTTGACAGAATATGATATACAGTATACTACTCAGAAGGCCATCAAGGGAAGTGTTGTTGCTGATCATTTGGCTCATCAAGCAGTGGATGATTACCAGTCAATGAATTTTGAGTTCCCTGATGAAGACATTATGATTATTACCAAAGAACCTGGACAATATGACGGACCTGAACAAGGATCCCGATGGACTATGGTTTTTGATGGTGCCTCTAATGCACTTGGTAATGGTGTTGGTGTTGTGATTAGTTCCCCTGAAGGTTGTCATACCCCGATTACTGCTAGACTTTGTTTCCATTGTACCAATAACATGGCTGAGTATGAGGCATGTATCCTGGGCATCAAAGCTGCTATTGATATGAAGATTCAGTTTCTTGATGTGTATGGAGATTCAGCCCTGGTAGTAAGTCAGATCAAAGGAGATTGGGATACCAAGCATGATAACCTCATTCCTTACAGAGAGCATGTGTTGTCTTTGATCCCACATTTCAAAGAGATTACCTTTGAGCACATTCCACGGAGAGAAAATCAGTTGGCAGATGCTTTGGCCACCATGGCATCTATGTTTGAGATCAGTTGGGATGATGAAACTCCCAAGATTACTATTGATAGATTTGAAAAGCCTGCATACTGCAATGGGATTGACACTGAAGGGGCAGAGGAGAAGCCTTGAAGTGAAAAGATATCTTGAAGCTCAGGAGTTTCCTGAAGGGGCATCTGTCAAAGATAGGAAGTTTCTGAGAAGGTTTTCTGCCAAGTTCTTTTTGAGTAATGGCATTCTGTATAAGCGCAATCATGATTCAACTATGCTTCGTTGTGTGGATAAGAAGGAAGCAACTGAGATTATGGAAGAGATGCATGATGGGACCTTTGGCACTCATTCTAGTGGTCATACTATGGCAAAGAAGATATTGAGAGCAAGTTACTATTGGTCTACCATGGAAGCTGATTGCTATCAACACTCCAGAACTTGTCACAAGTGTCAAATCTATGCTGATAAAGTTCATGTACCTCCATCACCATTGAATGTGTTGACTGCTCCTTGGCCCTTTGCCATGTGGGGCATTGATATGATTGGTGAGATCAAGCCTACTGCTTCTAATGGGCATCGTTTCATCCTGGTTGCTATTGATTATTTCACAAAGTGGGTAGAGGCAGCTTCATTTGCATCTGTTACCAAGAATGTTGTGGCTCGGTTCATTAAGAATAATCTCATATGTAGGTATGGCATCCCTGAAAGGATTATCACTGACAACGGTTCTAATCTGAACAACACTATGATTACTGATCTCTGCACGCAGTTCAAGATTAAGCATCACAACTCTTCTCCGTATCGTCCAAAGATGAATGGGGCAGTTGAAGCCGCTAATAAGAACATTAAGAAGATTGTACAAAAGATGACTGTTACTTACAAGGATTGGCATGAGATGTTACCATTTGCTCTTCATGGTTATCGTACCACGATACGTACTTCAACAGGGGCAACCCCATTCTCCTTAGTCTATGGTATGGAAGCAGTTCTGCCCATTGAAGTTCAGATTCCCTCCTTGAGAATTATGAAGGATGCAGGCTTGGATGAAGATGAGTGGATTCAGACTCGACTGGACCAGTTAAATTTGATTGATGAGAAGAGGCTAGCAGCAGTTTGTCATGGCCAGATGTACCAGAAACGAATGATCAAAGCTTTTAACAAGAAGGTTAAGCCAAAGGTATATCAGGATGGTGACTTAGTAATCAAGCGTATCATATTACCACAGGGTGATCCTAGGGGCAAGTGGACTCCAACATATGAAGGACCATTTGTAGTCAAGACAGTGTTTTCAGGAGGTGCCATGATACTGACTACAATGGATGGTGAAGACTTCCCACAGCCTGTAAACGCAGACATAGTTAAAAAATACTACGCATAAAAAGAGACCCGCTAGGTTGACAGGCCTAGGAAAAAATAAGGGCATCCCGGCAAACCCAAAGGGTTTGGGCAAAAATTAGGGATATATATAAAAAGATGTACACCCGGCAAGTCGAAAACCTGAAAAGGCGGCTTGGGCAAAAAAGGGTATCCCGGTGGATTGAAAACCTGAAAAGGCAATCCAGGCAAAAGTTAGGGATTAAAGCGTATGACTATGTCTCGTTTGGATCACCCATGAAACTGCAACCAGTTGTACTACTTATTCAAGCTCGAACAGATAAAGCTCAATCCAATCATTTCCGTCTCAACAGCAAGAAGATGAGATACTTGAAGGGCAATAGTAGGATTGAAACTTAATAGGATTGTTTCCCACATAGCTGATTTTCTTTATTTTGTAAAATTTTATGGCAAAATCCTCTTACTAGGGTTTATGTCTCCTTGTACAAACTTACTCGTGTATGGGTCACTATTTGATATAAATAAATTCCATCTTTTGAATCCAGATTTACTTTTACCCTATTTACATAAGCGAAACGTCCATTGGTTGTATTTGAATGTATGTATGCTTTTGAATATGATTGATGTCTACCAGAAATGCATGTATGCTTTTAATATGATTAATGTTTACCAGAAATGCATGGAAATGCAGTAATAGTATTTACTAAGGACGAATGAGGGGAGGATTTCAACGAAGCTTCGCCAGTTCACCTTTACAAGACAGTTACAAACTCTCAGTAGGACGAATCCATCTTCATAAAGTCTTATCTCCCCTGGAATTTATATCCATCTCTTTTATCCTCATGCGGATGTACGGGAAATTACTTTCCAATAAGGATACGACGAACGAAGACGGGTGTTCTATCTACTCTACTATCAATCGAAGACGGGATGTTATACTTATCCTACTACCAAACGAAGACAAAGGTTATATATATACCTTACTGTCCCCAACAACGGGAGGTTATATCTATGCCTTACTATCCCCAGCAGACGGGAGGTTATCTATACCCTGTTATCCTCAGCAGACAGAGGGTTATATATTCTTCAACAACGAATCGGGATATATTTTCCCTGGCCAGCAGTTGTTATACGAAGATATCCAGACGCTTCCGGCAGTATCATATCATACATACATCATTTACATCATACCATAGCATATATATCCATAGACATATAGTATATTACCTAAGTGCATCATATCATACATGCATACATAAAGCATAAACTAATGTTATTATACAGAATGCTACCTTGTTTTCAGGTTAATTATCCAACAAACAAACTTATGATCTTCGGGACTGCTTTATCGTCACCTCCGGGTTACTTTATCCTCCTGATAAGCTTCTTATTTCTTTGGGACTGCTTTATCGTAACTTCAGGGTTACTTTATCCTCCTGATAAGCTTCTTATTACTTTGGGACTGCTTTATTGTCACCTCAGGGTTACTTTATCCTCCTGATAATTTCTCATGATTTCAAGACTGCTTTAGAGTTATCATTATTGATTGCTCTATCCTCCTGAAATCACATTACTTCAAGACTGCTTTAGAGTTATCATTATTGATGGCTCTATCCTCCTGAAATCATTACTTCAAGACTGCTTTAGAGTTATCATTATTGATTGCTCTATCCTCCTGAAATCACATTACTTCAAGACTGCTTTAGAGTTATCATTATTGATTGCTCTATCCTCCTGAAATCACATTACTTCAAGACTGCTTTAGAGCTATCATTGCTCTATCCTCCTGAAATCACATTACTTCAAGACTGCTTTAGAGTTATCATTATTGATTGCTCTATCCTCCTGAAATCACATTACTTCAAGACTGCTTTAGAGTTATCATTATTGATTGCTCTATCCTCCTGAAATCATATTATTACTTCAAGACTGCTTTAGGGTTATCATTATTGATTGCTCTATCCTCATGAAGACATGCTGTTACATCAGGATTACTCCAGTATCCTGAAAACATATCATCAATACCTCAGAACTGCTCCAGACTCCTGACAGCTTTCATTATACCTCCATATTTTGGACTGCTTTATCTTCCAAGAAATATATCTGAAGAACTTTCCCCTAGTGGCATCTTTAAGCCCACTCAATCATATTCAACCAACCATCAATATCACTCTATGCACTGGTGAGTGCAAATTTATGGGCTTTTGTGTTCAATCCCCTTCAACCTTCCAGGTTACGACTGGCAAATATACCAATCTAACCCCTCAGGTTTCAGAAAATTGAACAGGGGCAGCTGTTGCACCCCAAAATTTGCCCTCACAATACAAGACTTTGTGTGCTAAGAAGGTTCACAAGGTTCACAAGTTTCTCAATGCTTATATAACCTTTCATGAGGTTCATGAAGTCTACAAGTCACTTCTTGAAGGTTCACAAGGTTCACAAGTTTCTCAACATTTCCATGACCTTTCATGAGGTTCATGAAGTCTACAAGTCACTTCTTGAAGGTTCACAAGGTTCACAAGATTCACAATGATTACAAAGCTTTCCTGAGGTTCATGAGGTCTACAAAGCCACTTCATGAGGTTCACAAGGTTCACAAGCTTCACACTATCTCCCATGAGGTTCACAAGACACTTTATGAAGATTCACAAGGTTCACAAAGTTCACAATTGGTCAAAGAAGTTGACAATTCCCTCAGACAATGCACCTCCTAAGCAGTGCATCCAAAACTAGGGTTTTGACTTTAATCAGGCTAAATGGACTTCCAATACTTCAAGTGAGCTTCATAACATCTTATATGTGTGTAATAACCCCCATGACAAGTTCCAAGACTTTTCTCAAAAGTTTGCTCAGTCAGATGATCAGATAAGTCAAAATCAGTCAATGCAGTTAAAAAGTCAAACTGAGGTCAACTATGGTCAAACCAAAGTCAAACTTCATGATTTTTTGCCAACATCAAGTATATGAAGTAAAATTCATCATTTGATCAAGGGTTGATCATGATTCACCAAGGAGATTCCAGATCATCAATAATCAGGAGTTTCTAAATTAGGGTTTCCTCAGTAAAAGTCAACTGAACTTTGACCAATCATAACTTTCACATACTTCATCACGAAGTCTCCATCCAAAGCTCATTTTGAATGAAATTGAATTCTCTACAACTTTGATGTTGAAAGTTAATCCCAAAAATGCTTCATTTGAAAGATATGATCTAAGACATTATAGGTCATTTCAAAAGTCAACAAAAAGTCAACAACTTCAAAAGGGCATAACTTGAGATTGGTAAATGATATGGACCTGAAACCAATGGGGTTGTTTAGAGGACTCTTCAAGCTTTCCAAAAAGTCCAAGAACACCCTCATACCTTTAAAATTGAGGGAGATGTGCCCTTGCAAAGTTGGGAAATTTTGTGATGGTTTATGTTGAAAATGGAGGCCTAAAAACAATTTTCTCCAAATGGGCTGGCCAAATTATGACCCAACCCATACAATAACATCTTGCACGAAATTTCCATAATATTTTCATAATTTTTATTTTATTTAATTAATTTATTATGATTTTTTATTCTTAAAATCATTTTAAATTTAAATAAAATATTAAATGTGAAGATTTAATTGATTTATTGATTCTAGAAAGTCATAAAATCAATATGGAACAAATTGATGCAAGAATTATATGGAGTGGTTTGAAATAGAAAGCATTGGTACAAAAATATTGAACTTTCATGGCATGATCTTTCTCAATCTTAAAATATCAAAACTTCCACATAATCAATCAAAGTTTTTGACCTAATTGAGTCTCCTATATATACTAAACTCATTGCCATTGATCAAGGACAAATTCAGCAGCTTCAAAGGTAGGTTTTCAAAACCAAAAATTCATCAAAAAAGTGAAATTCGGATTCTCTATTCCAAGGCTCTAAAAGGTAAAATAAGAACATGGTTGGCTTCCTTGGACATCATGGATCATGAATCACCATTCATAAGCATTCAAATCATGCCCTAATGATGAACCCGAAGCATTGTTCATGCTTGAAAATATTTTTTCGATTACATCAATTCACTGCATTTAAATGGATTTTGATTGCCTAATGTTGTTTATGATGTTGTGTAGCTTGTTTCTGGACAGGAAAACCAAAGAAATCGTGGCTAATTCACAAGATGCCATAGTTAGGGTTTGGACCTAGGTTTAGGGATTTTAGATTTAAGAAACTTAAATGAATTCTAAGAACATAGGATTAATCACGTGAATGCCTGGATCATAATGCTGGTCTTAATTTTGTGAAATTGTACCGTTTTGATGGTCATTGATGTTTGTAGGTTTTGCTGGGAATGTTGTTTTCGCATGAAAATTTGCAACAATGTTCGCAGGTAATTTCGAAGGTCTCAAGGAAGAAGAAGATCAGTTCCCGCGCGCTCAAGAATTCAAATTATTGTTTAAAATATTATGTTTGATTGCTGTTTGGTTATCACAAGCGCTGGCTTGTCCCAGTGGAAGGATGTGCTTGTGTTTGATGAAAAGGCCAGGGTTCGAATCCTGCTTGGGCCATTATTTTTGTTCTATTTTTCAGGATAAAGAAGATTGAATATATTATAGCTTCTTGCCATTCAATAGTCAGATGGGCTCTTCCAGCCAGGCGGTAACGCGTACCTGCTTGCATTCATAAGGTCCTGGGTACGAATCCCACCCCAGGCCTTTTTGGTTTCTCTATTTTTCTGGATTTTTTAGGCAAAGCACAAAACAAATTCTCCCCCCTTCATTGTTGCCTGCGTGTGGGCTAGCCTGGTGGTTATTGTTGTTGCTGGCAAACATGAGAACCTGGGTTCAAACCCAGCCAAGGTAAGTTCTTAATTTTTTTTATCACTTGTTTCTATTTTCTTTAATTAATTAATTTATTTGTTTTATGCTCTTAATAAAAAAATAAATCATATATATTCAAAATTCAAAATAATATCCTGTTCTCCAAAAATTCTAAACTTTCTATTTTTTTTTATTTTAGTTCAAAAATTTATTTTATTATTGTATGTAATTATAATATATAGGTATATATTAGTTAAAATAACTTTGTATCTAAGTAAACCCTAATTTTTTTTTTTAACAAACCCTAAAATGTTTTCTAAAAATAAAACCTAATTCTATTTTTTCTAAATAATTTTACTTTCTACATTTAGTTATTTATTTAGTATGATTCATGTAAAAGTTGTAAATATAATTATAAATTATTTTTCTCATATAAGATATAAATATATTTCATAATTAAATCTTGTAAATTAAAATAATTATTTGTTCATATTTCTTTCTAAATATAATTGTTTGTATTAAAAATTGTTAATCTCTTATTCTTATAATTTTGATTAATTTTATTTACTATTGTTATTACTAACCATATTATTTATTTTGCTTTATTAATTTTATATATTATTATTATTCACTAACCTCTTTTATTTTATTATTACTAACTTTTTGCTTATTATTTAATATTATTATTTATCACTAACCCCAATATTTTATTTTTGCTTATTATATTTATTTTGCTATATATTTATATTTTGCTATTTATTTTATTTTGCTTATAATTATGTAATTGCTTCCTTGGTGTAATTTTGTAAACATTATAAATATTTAATTGTTGCTATGGTTAGTAATTAGGGAGTGCAAAACATGTATGTTGTTTAAAATTTAACTTAGATCATTCTAATATAAGACAATTAAAATTAAACACTCACACACGTAAGTCGATTTTAATCGCCATCTCACTTCCTAAGGTTATCCCTCAAGTTGCCTACTAATAAGGTCAAGTGGGGTGTATAAAGCAAGTCCCTTCAAAAAGAAAATCATCAAGTCCCTCATGGTTGCCTATACGAATCGAGTCCCTTCGAATAATGATGATAGTCCCTCCAGTATGCTTATTACACCCCACAGTTGCCTTCATAAAAACAGAATGTCCCTCTCGTGTCCCTTACATCCAAGGTAATGACTACCTACTCCTTAATAGTAGGGATAGTCTTACCATTTAAAGGATAAAGAACAGAAAGACTTAAACTTTAGGGTAGGTTCCTCTTATGTACTTGCTCACTTCAAAAACTTTTCACACTTAACAAATTTCAAACAAATTTTCAAAAACAAGTTTTTACGCATCCGTACATGGATCATTATCAACTATTATGAAAATTTTTCTATTCACACACTACACTTTCAAAAACAATTCAAAAGTGAGCTAAGTAACTAAGAGCCCATGGATAACCATGGATGTAAAGGGTGCTAACACCTTCCCTTTACATAACCTACCCCCCGGACCCAAAAATATCTCTTAAGGTCTTTCCTGTTCTTTTATACCCTTTCCTTTTGGATAAAATAAAAGTCGGTGGCGACTCTTGCTATCCGCAACATAACTAAAAGTCAGTTCTCCCACCGTGTTACACACACTTAAGGTATTCTCATTACCCCTAATCAGAGGGAAGATGTGATGAGTTTATTAACCTTTGGTTAGGCTTAAGTCATTAACTTATGACAAACCTCAAAGTCAATAAAAGATTGAAAACACAAAAACAAACAATAATCGTCTCCTCCGGGATTCTTTTCTCATCACCTTCACTCATAACCGAGAACTTGCTTCTTCCGTCTAATGCAAGACAGTTTGCACCTGAGCCAGACAGGTCATACACTTGAGCATAGATAAGTAAGCAGTTCATCAGTCAATTCACCTTTCAGTCTCTTTGGGTCGAACTACGGTGTTCTGACTTCCTCATTGCACGAGAGGATACGTTGGCATAACTTAACAGTTATCGAACAAAAGTCTCTGTATATTCCCCCTCCTTCTAGCCTTATTCATTAGCCTCATTATCATGAGCATTTCATCTTTGTTCTTACACTGACACTTCACTTATACACTTCACTTCTCTCACACTGACACCTGTACATCCTTTTCCATCTCTTTTATACACAAATTGCACTGACACTACCCCTTTAAAACACAAATCTCTTAATCGTGGATCCCTTCGAGTACGACGGACAATCTGGGTGCTAATACCTTCCCAGGTTGTAACCAACCCCCTTTCTCAGTCTCTCTGGTTCGCAACCGTCTTATCTATATCTTTCTAGGTCTATGCAGCATTACCTTTCCTTCGGGATAAAAATGCCTAGCTGGCGACTCTTTTCTTTTCCTGTGAGTTCACTCCTGTGTGTTCTCACATCCTCTTTTCGTCGACCGTTCGCGTCTGTACCTTTATCTGGGTTATTCTCATTTATCGGGAGCGACAACTTGGCGACTCTGCTGGGGAATCTTATACTGTAACCAGGGCTTCTGGTTCTTTTTGTGGGTTTCTCCTAGCGCTTGTTTGATTTGTGTTTAATGGGGTGTTATGTGCTATCTGTGTTTGTATATTTGTTTTATTTATTGCTTTTTGTACAGTTTGTTTACTGCTTTCTTTACAGCTTTATATACATCATATTGTCATACTGTTCTGGCTGGATCTGGTTTTGTTGCTTTGGTGGGTGGGTGTTCTATTGAGAGTTTAAGGTCCTATACCTGGGACCTGAGTGACACCTAGGCTAGAGTGGTTCATGTTCTTTCCCATTCCATTTCGGTCTGGTGCGGGAATATGAAACACGGTTCAGATATGGGTTTCTTCTTGAGAACTCTGTGCTACAGATTTCCTGTAGTGCTAGGGCTATCTGGGACGCCTGCTAAGTCTGGATGACCTTCAGAAACTGAGGTGAATTAGAGGAGGGCCTTTTATGGTTATTGTAAACACTGTACCTCCGGGTTAGAAGTGTTTACACTTCTCATAACTGATCCAAGTCTGAGGATCCTTGTTTTAGAACACCACCTGTGAGGGGGTTGGGCTGTTTACAGGTTTGCAGGTACCCTTGACCTCAGCATACCCTGATACTTTGTTATGTGTGAGAATGCTTCACTTTGGACAGTTCTTGTGATTTAACCCAGGACATGTGACTCTTTATTTGAGTCCCCCACCTTGGTTACTGGACTTATGAACCTCCATCTGGATTTCTTGAACATACATGGACTTATACCAAAGCAGTAATCAGATCCAGCTTGATCACAAACCCTTGCATATCATTTGCATACATCATCATTGCATCATTTAACATGTGCTTATTTGTTTTTCAGGGTATCCATATCACATTTGGCTTGGTTTTGACCCCTTTATCTGCATAGGCCCTTTGTTCACCAGCCATTTGCTTCAGCAACCTTCATCAGCTACCTGTCTCAGTCACCTGCATCATCAGTATCAGCCTTTCAGTGGCCCATCTCCAGTGTTAGTCATCATCATCAGCATCTATCTCAGCTCTTCAGCAGCAGACATGGCACCCAAGAAAAGCAACATCTCCTACCATTTCTTTGAGCCTGAGCTGGCTGGCATTAGGAAGGTCCAGGCCCTGATTACTCCAGACCATATACCACTATTCAGAGAACATTATGGAGGCATCCTTGATGTGGTTATGGATTTGGACCCTTCCCAGAGGAGCTTGATTCATACTTGCCTGCAGTTCTATGATCCCCCTCTGAGGTGCTTCACATTCCTGAATTTTCAGTTGGGGCCCTTGTTGGAAGAGTATTCATCACTGATTGGTGTACCCATCAGGGGTGGAGTCCCCTTCAACCCTGAGATGGCTTTTCCTAGTATTGAAGAGGTGGCAAAGACACTGTATCTGGAACCAGTTCTGATTGAGCAGAACATGACAGCAAAGGCTGGAATCTCTGGTCTACACTTGGATTTCTTGACCTCTCAGGCTATCCTGAAGGCCTCCTTGGGAGAGTGGAAGGCAGTCTGTGCATTATTAGCCCTTAGCATATATGGGGTCATATTATTTGCAGATGAGCCTAAGTTTATTAGCAAGAATACAATCCATCTTTTCATTCTGAGGAACCCAGTGCCCACCTTACTGGGAGATTTCTACTACTCTGTTCACCAAAGGAATGAAAAGCAAAGAGGAAGGCCGGTAAGATGCTGTGCTCCCCTATTCCATACCTGGCTGCTCAAGCACTTGCCCAAGACTGATGCCTTCTTGAATCCTCACCAACAGAAAAATTGGGCTAGGAGGCTTGTTGCTCTGACCTCAGATGACATCAGGTGGTGCACCCAGAGCACCAAGGGCAGGGACATCATTACTAGTTGTGGGCAGTTCCCCAATGTACCTCTGATAGGAGTGAAGGGTTGCATTGACTACAATCCTCTGCTATTCAAAAGACAGCTGGGCTATGCATTGGTCCACCCTCTTAGAGTACAAGATCTAGCTGAGACCCTTTATTGTGAGATCAAGCCTAATCTGGCTATTGTCAGGCAAGCATCCTGGGCTTGGGACAATACCCAGACTAAAGGTATGACCATTCTTGGGAGATGCAACAATGTGGCCTCAGCTCAGTATTATGAGTGGTCACATGCCAAGGCTCAAATTACTGGGATGCCCTTCACCATTGAAGATGTACCTGGACCCTCCACAGCACCACCTCCAGCCACTGTCAGTCTGGAGGAGTTTGAAAAGCTCAAAGAGAGGAATGAGAATTTGTCTGAAGCCTTGAAGAGAACCCTCTGGGAGAGGAGTGATGGTCGTCTGGACATTGAAAGGTTAGAAAAGCTTAAGGTGGAGCATCTAGCCAAGATTGAAAAGTCAGAGGACTACATCAAGAAGTCAAGGGCTGGAGAACAGATTTTGAAGAATGCCTGCAAAGAGGCCCAGTTCCAGAAAGCTAGGATTGATCTTTATTTGAAGGAGAGCCAAGCTAGGTGGGTCAGGATCACTGAAGCTCGCACTCAGGAGGATAAGAGAACCCAGGACAAGATTGAGCAGTTGGAGGCTAATGCAAAGGAGCAACAGGAAGCCCTAGTAGCAGCCCAGAGGGAGATCTCAGAATTGAAACTCAGAGCTAGTGTAAAGAGGTCAAAGGACCAAAGCAGACACAAGAAGCTAACTGCAGCTATAGCCACCAGGAATCTTCTCATCAGGAACCTCACGGAGCATCCAGCTAATCCTGTGACTGAGGCACTTTTGAAGGAAGTCCAGGAGGATGAGTTTGGTCTTGGTGTCTGACTTTTGCTTGTTGTTGCTTTCATTTCGTGTACTTTTCTTTTCCTTATGTTGTATTTTGACCCCTCAGAGGGCATGTATTGTAAAAAACAAACTATGTATCATTCACTTTTTTGTAATATATTCATTAGTTTGTTTCATTTGGATCTCTCTCTCCTAGGCAACATCAAACAGCATCTTCCTCGGGGTCTGGAAAGGTCAAAACCAAATGCCAAGCCGGATACCTTGGAAACAAATAAGCATACTGCATTGCATACTAACTTTTGTTTTGTTTTGTAGGTTTTTTTGTTTTGTTGTTACTAACTCTGTTGTGATTCAGGAACTATTGCTCGACGTCGGGTGTTCCCACTCAACCGTCCGCACAGATATCCTACCCGCAACAACCTTCCGGGTATACAAATGGACCAAGTACAGCAGGACCTTATAGAGGTCAGGACTCAAATGGCCAATGACAGACTGGAGATGAGAAATCAGATGACCCAGTTTATGGAGGTGATGAATGGATTGGCACAGAGCCAAGAGAGATTAAGGGCTTTAGTAGAAAGGCAGACCCAGGAGGAACCCCACCTAGGGACTGGAGGAACGAGCAACAATGAGAGGGTTCAGCCTCATGTTAATCCTCCAGTGTATGGGCCTCACCTTCATCCAGAGATCAACATCCCTGTTAATGTGCAAGGGAATGCCACTACAGGCAGAGTACTGCAAGAAGACCCCCAAGAGGATCAATTTACTGTGATGGGAGCTGGGGATGAAGCCTATGACTGAAGGCTAGACGAAATTGCTGAGAAACTGAGATCCCTGGAGTCCCAGAATTCTTTGGGCTTTGATGTTATGGACATGGGTCTAGTGGACGGGGTAAGAATTCCCCACAAGTTTAAACCTCCGTGCTTCGAGAAGTACAACGGAACTTCCTGTCCCCGAACCCATTTACAATCTTTTCTGGGGAGGCTGAAGGCATATACCATGGATGAAAAGCTATGGATGTTTTATTTTGAAGATAGCTTAACAGGAGCTTCAAGGGAATGGTACTCTCACTTGACTAGAGCAACCATCAGATGCTGGAAGGACCTAGCTGAGGCCTTTGTCAGACAATACCAGTATAACTTGGATATGGCTCCTAACAGGACCCTCCTGATGGGAATGTCTCAATCATCCAGGGAAAGCTTCCGGGAATACGCCCAGAGGTGGAGACAGCTTGCTGCTGCTGTCCAGCCACCCATGTCGGAAAGGGAAATGGCCGACATGTTTATAAACACCCTCCAAGGGACATACATCGACAGGCTAGCTGCCTTTTCTTCCACCAGCTTCGCTGACGTCGTCATAGCTGGGGAAAGAATTGAGAGCCTATTAAAGATGGGCAAAATTTCTGATAATGGTGCGAGCTCGTCCAGCAACCCCAGAAAACCTTTTGTAGGTCCAAGAAGAGCCGGTGAGACTAATGCTATTCAGGCCAGCAGGGGCAGACCACAATATGTTCATAGGTCAGTGGCAGCAGTCACCATTCCCACTCCAATTCCTCAGCAACCAGCATATCAACCACAGCAACAACCCCATTACCAGCAACAAACTCAATATCCTCCTCAGAGAAACTACAACAACAACAGCAACAATCAACAAAGACCATTTCAACAGAGACCATCTCAGGCCAATAGGGTGATTGATCCGATCCCTATGCCTTATGCCGCTTTACTGCCACAGCTCCTGAAGCTCAACTTGGTTGAGTTAAGAACGTTGGCACCACCAGATCCTTCCAGTATGCCAAGAAATTATGACGCCAATGCCAGATGTGCCTTTCACTCCAATGCACCTGGCCATAGTACAGAAAAGTGCAGAGCTTTACAGATGAAGGTACAAGACTTGGTAGATTCTAAAGCTCTAAACTTTGCACCCCCGCCAAATGTTAACAAAAACCCCATGCCCAACCATGGAGGGCCCAGAATTAATGCTATCGAGGAAGATAAGCCGTCTTTCTTGATAACCAGTGTTGGGCAGATCCGGACACCCCTGGTAGAGATTAAAGCTCAACTCCTTGAATGCCAGATATTCCCTGGGTGTGAGCTCGGGTGCGGTTATTGCAACATTTCGGTAAATGGGTGTGACAATTTGAGAAGCGGCATAGACAGTCTTATCCAGAATGGTCTACTTCAAATCACAACATCAATACCTTCAAATCCGACAATCCCTCCAACAACGGTTCCAGAGTCTCCTACAACTGCAACAACAATTATTCCAAACAATTCTTCAGTTTCATCAACAAATGCTTCATTTATCATTTCAACAAGTCAAACATCAACAAACATTATTTCTACAACGTCAACACCCCTCTATTCAGAATCTTCTCCTACAACACCAGCAAATATCTCAGCAGTCACTATTTATTATGATCCGTCAAGTATTCCTCCGAACAACAATTTTCAACAACAAGCAGTGGCATCTCCTGCCAGGACACCGGTCACTATCTACTATGATCCACATACTATTGCAACACCCTCCTCTGCTGCAGTCAGCCCGGTTACCATCACGGTACCTGGACCAGTTCCATATGAAAGTAGTAATGCCATCCCTTGGCATTATGGCTCTAAAATTTACTGCAATGGGGAGAAAATCACTCTTGACTCTTCAACCTCTTCTCCACAAGTTGACAATGTCGGGGGAGGCGGAGGCTTCACCAGAAGCGGACGCCTTTTTGCCTCGCAATTACAAAGACCCAATGCCGAAGCAGAAGCTGCTGCCATAGCAAAAGGGAAGAGTGTAATAGCTGAAGAACCCATTCTCAAAGAAACACAGAAGACATCTTTTGAACAAGATGTAGACGAGTTTATGAGAATTATCAAGAGGAGTGATTACAAGGTGGTGGATCAGCTTCACCAAACTCCCTCCAAAATCTCCATCCTATCCCTGCTGATGTGTTCCGAAGCTCACTGGAATGCATTACTAAAAGTCTTGCACGCAGCATATGTGCCGGAGGAGATCACCGTTAATCAGCTGGAGACCGTGGTAGCAAATGTCAATACCAGCCATGGATTGGGTTTTACCAATGCTGATTTAACGGCTGAGGGTTGTAACCACAATAAGGCTTTACATATCACCTTGGAATGCAAGGGTGCTGTTCTATCACATGTATTGGTAGACACTAGGTCTTCACTCAATGTCTTACCAAAGAAAGCCTTAGTGAAGCTGGAGTATGATGGCTTGGCACTGCGTCCAAGTAATTTGGTAGTGAGGGCATTTGACGGCTCTAAGAGATCAGTGCTAGGAGAGATTGATCTACCTGTGATGATTGACCCACAGACGTTTAAAATAACCTTCTATGTGATGGACATTCAGCCGGCCTACAGCTGTTTGTTGGGTAGACCTTGGATTCATGCCGCTGGCGCAGTTACGTCTACCCTTCACCA
The DNA here is from genome assembly GCA_963966055.1 of Lathyrus aphaca. NCBI lineage: Eukaryota > Viridiplantae > Streptophyta > Magnoliopsida > Fabales > Fabaceae > Lathyrus > Lathyrus aphaca. Next base: position 94,925,169 of record OZ014524.1, read on the forward strand.
GAAGTTAAAATTCGAGTGGGAGGGCCAGATCATCACCATTTGTGGCGAAGAGGATATTTTTGTTAGCCATCTGGCTACATACAAATATATTGAGATGGATGGAGAGATCCATGAAACCATGAGTCAGGGATTCGAAGCCCTGAACATTAATGAAGCATCTGCTGTACTTGGGACTTCCATGACATCTTACCAGCAAGCCAGGAAGGTTGTTGAAGAGGGGAATGCTCAAGGCTGGGGAAAGCTGTTGCCTGTGGAGAAGAAGGAGGACAGATTTGGGTTGGGTTACAAACCAACTCAGCAAGATCAACCAGAGGCTGCTAAAAAGCCCAGTTTTGTTAGTGGGGGGATGCTCACCCCTGATGCTGTAAACAACTTGGAAGATGAGTCAGAAGATGAGCGCAACCTGGAGAGCTGGATACGTCCAAGGACCCCGGGGAGCCATATCTCAAACTGGTCTTCCCAGGAAATTATAAGGGTTACTCCCGCAGAAGAGTGCCTTCCAGACTGCACCGACAACAGCACAGCTATGGCTTCGTATGACTTTGACAATCCAATCAATCAAGCCGATGAAGGGGTTGAAGAAGATTTTGAGCTTCCTGAAGAGCTAGCCAGGTTGTTAAGGCGAGAGGAGAAGGTTATCACTCCTCATCAGGAGGAGATTGAAACAGTTAATCTTGGTACGGATGAAGACGTGAAAGAGGTTAAGATCGGGGCCTGCCTACAAAACTCAGTAAAAGAACAACTGATTGATTTGCTTCGGGAGTATGCAGATGTGTTTTCCTGGTCTTACCAGGATATGCCAGGGTTGGACACTGATATCGTCATGCACAAGCTTCCTTTGAAAGAAGACTGCCCGCCAGTAAAACAGAAGCTGCGCCGTACTCGCCCGGATATGGCAATGAAGATAAAGGAAGAGGTACAAAAGCAGTGGGACGCCGGATTCCTTGCTGTAACTAGCTATCCACCGTGGGTTGCTAATATAGTACCTGTGCCTAAGAAAGACGGTAAGGTGAGGATGTGTGTGGACTACCGGGACCTGAACAGAGACAGCCCGAAAGATGATTTCCCATTACCTCACATTGATGTATTGGTTGATAATACAGCTCAGTTCTCGGTGTTCTCCTTCATGGACGGATTTTCAGGGTATAATCAGATCAAAATGTCACCTGAAGACATGGAGAAGACAACTTTCATCACACCCTGGGGCACGTTCTGTTATAAGGTGATGCCATTCGGACTGAAGAATGCAGGTGCAACGTATCAACGGGCTATGGTAACATTATTCCACGATATGATCCATAAAGAAATCGAGTGCTATGTGGATGACATGATTGCCAAGTCCCTCACAGAAGAAGACCACCTGGTAAATCTGTTGAAGTTATTCAAGCGCCTGAGGAAGTACCAACTGAAATTGAACCCCAACAAGTGCACATTCGGGGTGCGATCTGGTAAGCTGCTGGGTTTTATCGTAAGCGAGAAAGGGATTGAGGTTGACCCTGATAAAGTCAAAGCCATTCAAGAAATGCCTGCACCAAAGTCAGAAAAAGAAGTTCGAGGGTTTCTAGGTAGACTGAACTACATTTCCAGGTTCATATCTCACCTTACAGCAACCTGTGAACCCTTGTTCAAGCTGTTAAGAAAAGAACAGACGGTCAGTTGGAATGAAGACTGCCAAAGGGCTTTTGACAAGATCAAAGAATACTTGCAAGAACCACCAATCCTTATGCCTCCAGTTGAAGGAAGACCTCTGATAATGTACTTGACAGTATTAGAAGAGTCAATCGGGTGTGTGCTGGGCCAGCATGACGAGTCTGGTCGAAAAGAGTATGCAATATACTACCTGAGAAAAAAGTTTACCGACTGTGAACAACGTTATTCACTGCTCGAGAAAACTTGTTGTGCTTTAGCGTGGGCTGCTCGCCGACTGAGACAGTATATGTTGACCCACACTACTTTGTTGATATCCAAAATGGACCCGGTTAAGTACATTTTCGAGAAGCCAGCTCTTACCGGACGGGTTGCAAGATGGCAGATGATCCTCACAGAATATGACATCCAGTACACATCCCAGAAAGCCATCAAGGGCAGTGTACTGTCTGATTATCTTGCTGAGAAACCTATTGATGATTACCAGCCTATGAGATTTGACTTCCCTGATGAGGACATCATGTTCATAAAAGCAAAAGATCATGAAGAGCCTGTTCACACTGAAGGGCCTGACCCGGAAGAAGAATGGACTATGATGTTTGATGGGGCTGTTAATATGAATGGTCGTGGTGTTGGTGCAGTACTCATTACACCTAAGGGAGTTCACCTGCCTTTCTCGGCAAAGCTCACCTTTAACTACACTAACAACGAAGCTGAATACGAAGCTTGCATTATGGGTCTTGAGGAAGCCATTGACCTCAGGATCAAGACTTTGACTGTATTCGGAGATTCAGCTCTGGTAGTTAATCAAACCAACGGAAAATGGTACACCCACTAGGATCATCTGATACCTTACAGGGATTATACAAGGAGGTTATTGACTTTCTTCACAACAGTCAAGCTTGAGTATATCCCTCGAGACGAGAATCAGTTCGTAGATGCTCTGGCTACCATTTCATCCATGATCAAAGTTCAAGCTGCCAACTTTGTGCCTCGGATTTCAGTGTCCAGACTCGACAGACCAACATATGTATTTGCAGCAGACGTTGTCAAAGATGATTAGCCTTGGTTCCATAACATTAAGTGCTTCTTGGAGGATCAAACATACCCACCTGGGGCATCTCCCAATGATAAGAAGACTTTAAGAAGGCTTGCTGGTAGTTTCTTTCTGAATGCTGACAGTTCCTTGTACAAAAGGAACTTTGATATGGTACTCCTCAGATGCGTTGATAGGACAGAAGCAGACTTGTTGATGCACGAGGTGCACGAAGGATCCTTTGGTACCCATGCAGGAGGGCATGCCATGGCTAAAAAGTTGTTAAGATCAGGCTATTACTGGATCACAATGGATGCCGACTGTTGTGCCTATGCCAGAAAATGCCATAAATGCCAGATCTATGCAGATAAGGTGCATGTGCCTTCGAATCCTCTGAATGTGATGTCTTCACCCTGGCCCTTCGCTATGTGGGGCATTGACATGATTGGCAAGATTGAACCGACTGCTTCAAATGGCCACAGATTTATCCTGGTTGCCATTGACTATTTCACCAAGTGGGTTGAAGCAGCCTCCTATGCAAATGTTACAAGGCAAGTGGTAGCCCGATTTCTGAAGAGAGATATCATCTGTCGATACGGAGTTCCCGAGCGAATCATTACTGATAATGGTTCCAACTTGAACAATAAAATGATGGCAGAGCTATGCCGGGACTTCAAAATCCAACACCACAACTCTTCTCCTTACAGGCCAAAGATGAATGGTGCTGTTGAGGCAGCTAACAAGAATATCAAGAAGATTGTGCAGAAGATGGTAGTCACCTACAAAGACTGGCATGAAATGCTACCGTTCGCCTTGCATGGGTACCGCACGTCAATCAGAACATCCACTGGGGCAACACCGTATCAACTTGTGTATGGTATGGAGGCAGTCCTACCAGTTGAAGTTGAACTACCCTCCCTACGGGTACTAATGGATGTTAAGCTGAACGAAGCAGAATGGGTCCGATCCCGATACGAGCAACTGAGTCTGATCGAAGAGAAAAGATTGGCTGCAATCTGTCATGGGCAGTTGTATCAGAAGAGAATGAAGAAAGCCTTCGATCAGAAAGTCAGGCACCGAGAGTACCAAGTAGGAGACCTTGTGCTGAAAAGAATCCTCCCTCCTCATACAAACCACAGGGGCAAGTGGACTCCGAACTATGAAGGACCATTTGTAGTCAAAAATGTTTTCTTTGGTGGAGCATTGATGCTCAGCACCATGGATGGTGAAGACTTCCCATCCCCTGTGAATTCAGATGCAGTTAAAAAATACTTCGCATAAAATGACCCGCTGGACATAAAAACAGAATGTAAGTCCAGGCAAAAATAGGGCATCCCGGCGAGTCAAAAACAGAATAAGAGACTCGGGCAAAAATAAGGGAAAATAAACAAAAAGATGTACACCCGCTGAGTTGAAAAGCTGCATTAGACAACTCAGGCAAAAATGGGTATCCCGATGGATCGAAAACCCGAAAGGGCAATCCATGCAAAATAAGGGAATAAGTGAACAACTGCATCCTGAATTCGTCTGTATCACCTACAACTTGGAAAGCTTCGAAGGGATCAAGCCTCTTTCAGAATCATCCTTCTTCAGAAAGTAAGACAAGAAGAATGTCAAGTGTCATACGAGTCATAGCAAGGGGAAGCTCCTTGAAGCGTCGTCAACATTGCCAACATTTTGTTTCTCAATTTGTAACAATCTCCTCATTTTAGGGGATATGTTTCTGTAACTGTATCTTGCCAATTCAGGGCCTACGAATTAATAAAATCAAAATTTTCAGTCATGTCCCGTCTCGTACATTTTATTTTTCATTTGCAAAGTGTCCGATGTCTTTAAGATACTGTTTGCATAAATACAGATGCTTCTTTTCTAAAGAATGTGTGCTCGCAGGGAATATATTTACTCCCGGGAGTGTATGAACTCCTATGGTGGAATCCGGTAAGGGGTACCCCGGGATTACTTGTACGTTCCTATCTTTGCAGGATTGCAGGTATTCGAAACACGATATGGGGCATGAAAACTTCACTCCCAGCAAGCTGGCAAATCAATACTCACTCAGCCTTAGCACCAGAAATGATTTCTCCCCAGCTGAGTTGCCACTTGTTGTTTTTCCCCGGACGAGTTACCATCCACTATTCCTCCACAGTCAAAGCGGGGAACCATCTCCCCACAGAGTGTCAATCTCTACCAGGAAATACAACACACGAGGGAATCACAACAGAGTGACGAAGGCTTCCACGAACCCCAGCTGGGTCCCTCATTACCAAGAATGGGTCTATCAGTGACCTATTCCTTCAAGCAGATACATCTCAATGGTCTCATCCCCAGCTGGGATGTTCACTTCAAACAGATCGGCCAGAGATCTCCGCAGCAACGGGATCTGAATCCCGTACCGGTATTTTTTGCATAATCATAGCATTCACATCATATTCACCCCACAAAGCGTAGCATTCCGTCTAATACGGAGCATTACGGCAAAAATCAAACATGTTGCATAATCATAAGTCATGATCTGAATCAAAACACTTGTGAATAATGACAATCCATCAACAATATACGGAATGCTCCCCAGATTCCTCAGCAAAGAGCTAAAGCAGTTGCCTTACACCCACAAACATCAGTACATACTCCTTGTGGCACCCGTCCGTGTCATATCCCCAGCAGAAAGCCAAAGCATCCTCTTTGCACTCACAGATATATATATATATATATATAGTTTTCTTGACATCCGTCCGTGTCACTTTCCCCAGCATAATTACTTAAACACTTTGTATATCAGATATTTGTTTATACTATACTTTTCTCCTTTTGACACTCGTCCGTGTCATTCTCCCCAGCGGGTTGAACACTCATCTGTACACTACTCATACTTTTTACTCTTATTTCACTTATCCAGATACTCGTCCGTATCTTGTATACACCACTCATATCAGATTCAACACTAGTCCTTGTTCTTTGTTAACCAGTTGGTACTCGTCCGTACCATCATCTCTGAACATGCGTCAAGTGTTTGTTTCTACCTGATACTTGTCCGTATCATAGTCTTAAGGATGCTCGTCCGCATTTGTAATCCATACACTGTGTCAAACACTTTTGTCTTCTTGAATCTAGACACTCGTTTGTGTCTACTTTTCCCCAGAAGAGTCTCCTCAGAATCAACACTCGTCCGTGTTCTTTGTTAACCAGTTGATACTCGTCCGTATCATCACCTCTGAACACGTGTCAGTATTTGTTTCTACCCGATACTCATTCGTATTGCAGTCTTAAGGATGCTCGTCCGTATCTTTAATCTATACACAATACCGAAACACTTATACCTTTTGTTTCTTGGATATAAACACTCGTCCGTGTTTACTATTCCCCAGTAGATCGCCCGCAAAGAAAAATCTCTTTTCCATCTGACATTCGTCCTATGTCATGATAAACCCTGAGAGCAGCCGTACCCTGCTAGGCGATCGTCCTTCACCTCTTGATGATCGTCCTTCATCATGCTCATCCGATGGCCGTCCCCATCGTCGACCTTCTATCCGACATTCGTCCTATGTCGTGATATTTTTAGCAGCCGTCCCCTGCTAGGTGATCGTCCTTCACCTTTTGATGATCGTCCTTCATCATTTTATCCGATGGCCGTCCCCATCGTTGATCTTTTTATCTGACTTTCGTCCTATGTCATGATAAACCTTGAGAGCAGCCGTCCCCTGCTAGGTGATCGTCCTTCACCTCTTGATGATCATCCTTCATCATGCTCGTCCGATGGCCGTCCCCATCGTTGACCTTTTATCCGGCATTCGTCCTATGTCGCGATATTTTCGGCAGCCGTACCCTGCCAGGTGATCGTCCTTCACCTTAGATGACCGTCCCTCATCTTATCCCCCAACAGAGCAGCCGTCCCCTGCTAGGTGATCGTCCTTCACCTTTGATGACCGTCCCTCATCATTATTTCATTTATTCTTTAACCCTATGGCCGTCCCCGTCGTGGTCCCTTTTCCTTTTCCTGATGATCGTCCTTCATCAGTTTAGCCCGATGGCCGTCCCCATCGTTGTTTGCATTACTTTATGAACCTGATGGCCGTCCCCATCATTTGTTCATTAATCCTCATAGAATTTTATAGTTTTACTTGGTGGCCGTCCCCATCATAATCTTCTGTATCCCCAGCATGATGGCCGTCCCCATCATTGCTTTACTTCGCACATTCTCCCCAGCATGTCGGCCGTCCCCGTCATTGCTTTACCCCAGCAGTCGTCCTCTGCTCGACGGTCGTCCTCCGTCGCCCGCATTTTATATTATACTTTACTTTCCTCTACAATCTATATCCCTTTTCTTCTTCATTCTGTGAGTGCAAATTTTGGACTGTCTTTGGTATTCAACCACAAGTTATCTTGTTAGCCTGTTAAGCCGTTGCTTACATCCTGCACAGCTAACTCATGTTTGAATAGGGGCAACTGTAAACACCCCAAATTTGCCCTCACCCATTCACACCATGGCTTGTGATCATTTCATATGCATAAACTCAATCATAGCATCTCATATTACATTTTTGATTCACTGCATTGATTCTAAGTCATCTGCATCTAGGGTTTGTGATCTGAGCAATCTAAAAGCTTCTTGAGCCACTCCAAAGGTCATCAATCACTTCAAAGGGGTCCATGTATGTTCAAGCATCATATTATATCCTCTCAAAGTCATGAATGTCAAAAATCACAAGAGCTGAAAATGGTATGGAAGCAGAGCCAGGTTTAACTGCACAGATGACCTAGAATTAGGGCTTTGGTTTCAAAGGCCATAACTCCAAATTTTTTGGTCATTCTTGTTTCTATTGGTCTCTATATGGTATAGGGAGTATGCATATCAATTTTCATGAAGAAATTCCATGGGGAAGTCATCTGATCAAGAGTTGACTTTCTGGGCAAGTCAGTGTAAAATCAGGGCATCTGAGGCCCCCAATGACCCAACCAAAGGGTGTTCTTCATCATTTTGATTGTATATGATCTTTATTTGATCATAGAAGAAGTTGGAAGTTCACAAAATTTAAGAATTTCAAGTCTTTTGCAAAGTTGACTTTTTGTGAAAAGTTGACTTTTAATGAAATTGCCATTTTGGGAAACTTTTTCAACCCTTGCTTTTTGATTCAAAAATGCTTCAAATGGAAAAACTTTGGTCATGAAAGTTGTAAAATGGATCATTCCCTTTTCAAAAAGTACAAGAACATGACCTAATTCATTTTGGATCAAAAGTTATGGCTTGTCAAAGTTGGCTAAAATCACAAAATTTGAAGTTTTCTACCAAAGAGGCATTTTGCAAAATGACTTGATCAAGTGTTCTAAAGACCTCAAATGTGCACAAACTCTTCACAATATGATCATATGACTTCTAAAAGTCAGAATTGGCCCAAGAATATTGCATTTTGGTGCCTTGAACTTCATGAATTTCCAAAGGGGGCAAACATGTACCAACTTGCAAAAATCCATGAAGCCATGCTTCTACTTGTTACAGCTCATAGAATCTGATCCATATGAACTCCATGATCTCTGCTGAACTCAACCATGACCCTATCACAACCTCACACTTGCCCATACCTCAAGTACACCTAGACTTGACTTTTTGCAAAAACCCCCATACCAATCCCACAGTGCCACACCAACTCCTCTGACCTCTCTAGTTGTGATAAGTGGACCAAATGAAGCATAACACACAACATACACAAGCCTGAAAGCTCCAAGAAGACAGCATACTCAAAAATCCTCACATTTGCAAAAGCTTTCGAATCCTTTGATTCAGCCATCAAACCTTCAAACTTTTTCCACCACTCAACTCCACAAACCTTGCTGATCATTTCCCTGCCCTCATTTTGCCCTAAAACCTCCACAATCAAAAACACGATTTTCACATTTCATGAACTGAGATTCTGCAAACTCTCCCCAGAGGCTATTTAAACTCCAACCAAGCATTACAAGCTTCTTAGGAGGATCATTGGAGTGGATTTGAAGCAAAGAACTGGCCAGAAAGTCCCTGATTCGAAAGCTCCAGCTCAGGTAGCCATGGCATTTATTTTTCCAGAACTCTCATTTTATGTTATAGAATGATTCTACATGCTTCACTGATTGCCATGATGTGTTTAGTTTTGAAAATAGTTGAGAAATAAGCATTTCATGAGCTTCTGAAATTTCTATGTTCTTTTCCGTTTTGCTTCGATTCATGGATTTGATGATGGATAAATGAATTTTGATGGCTGATTCTTGTTGGGGTTGGGGAGAGGATCATTTCTGGAGAGTTTTAGGGCCTGGGGATGCGTATTAGGAGAGATAGCTTGAATGGTTGGCCGGAGAAGACGACCGGAACAGTGTTCTGGTCGTCTGAAAGTCATTAGGGTTAATTAATTAGGGTTTAGTCTTAATTGCGTGAATTTGAATTTGGGCCGTCCAGATGCGCGCCAGGTCCATTCCCGCCCCTGCCAGTTTGAACCTCAGCCCTTGATCTTGCATACTTTTCCATTTTTCAGTTTAATTTCATTTTTATTGCATTTAAATTCATTTGTTTTCTCCATTTAATTTAAAATAGTAAAAACCATTCAAAAATTCTGAAAATTTTTATACAATCTTTTATTAATTTTCAGAAACCAAAAACATTTTTATTTTTATTTTTTGCATTAAAAAATATTTTTAAATCATTTAAAAGTTTATTTTTAATTAATTAATGAGAATTAATTAATTAAAAATACTTTTAGGTATTTAAAAATCACCAAAAAATTCATGAAACCTTTAAAATCATTTAGAAACATTGTCCAACCCTCAAACCAAATTTCTTTTTTGATCTTGATGTCTTTTGACAATTTTTCATGGAATTAATCTCATTTCAAGGCATTATTTTGATCCAATCTTTGAAAATTCATTTCTGCCTAGTCTTTAAGAGTTGGACTTTGATTCTTTTTGCATTGTGTCTTGCATATCATGTAGTTTATAGGATTAAATTGGCATGATTTGATTTTGCATTTTCAAATTGTTTGACATTTTTCTTGACAAGGTACCTTAAAACCCTAGAAATCTTAAGGAATTCATAACTTTCACTAGGTTAAGAATTGGATCCCCTCCTTTGGGCAGTGAGTTTGTATAGGTTTAGGGTTCCTTTGGATGCATTTTCAATTTTTTATCTTGATGTTTGCTTCTGGTTTTGGTTTTTGTTTTGTGCATTGATCATAAACCCTAATTTGGGCTTCCTTTTGCATTCATCTTAAATTTGTTTGCATACCATGACTTGCCATGACATTTTATGCATCCATTTGATTCATAATACATATTAGGACATATTAGAAACATGTTTGATCATTGCATCTTGCATTTGCCATGTTGTATGCCATTTGCACTTCATAACTTTTCATGTATGTTCATGGTTCTAAGCATACTTCTCTTGCATCCATGTGTTTGTATGATCATCCCCATGCCTTGTTTCATGTTTGCATCATCTCATAGCATCATTAACATCATGTACATGCTTCTGGTTTTGATTTGCACCATGTCATTTCATCTCATTTTGCATTGCATTGCATTTCTTTCACTAACTTTTCAGGTGGTAAGTTACTTTGAGAAGTGAATTTGCCTTCACTTCACACAATTTCTTTTCATCTCTCTTATGCATCATTGATGCATTTTGTCTTGTGTTTGAAATTGAGCTTGCTCATTCTTCTTCACCTTACTTTCTTTCTTCAAGTGACTTGTCTTCTTGAATGAAGCAAGTCCCTTTGCTTCTCTTTGTTCCTTTCATCTGCTTCCTGATGGTTTCTCTGAAGATTTCCCTTGTAAACCTCACAAACATTAGGAACTTCCAAGCATGACAATAATTAGGGTTTTGATTAGTCCCCCATTTAGATTTTACCTTTGTGTCTTATTGAGCCTTTTCTTCTCATCTCATAACCAAGGACTAAACCCTAAAGGTTTTAAGACTTTGTGATTAAGCTTATGCCTACATCCTTCTATTAGGATGGAGTGTATAACTTTAATCCTAAGTGTTAAACCCTTAATGTGTTTAACTCCTTTAATCAATCCACTTAATAATCATCAAGACATCAAGCTTTTAACTTGGGCCTTGCATTAGGGTTCTAATTCTTCCTTAATTGGTTAAGAAGGACTAACCCTAGTGTTAATGGACAAGTCCCCCTCAAGTTGTCTTACAAACCCTAAAATCCACTTCATCACCTAATCATTAAATAAAATCCACTTAACAAAGGCTTTGTTTTGTCATGAGTTTAATCCCTAATCATGGATTAAGTTGAGGAGCTTTCCTCAGCTTAAACATTCTCATCTATTATCCTTCTATTAGGATGGTGTAATGAGTCTGTTTAATCCCTGATTATGGCTTAATCTCATTACTCAACACTAAACAAAAACAACAAAAACATCTAAATAATCACAAGTAGGTTAATGATCCTAATCCTACATCATGGTAATTAAGTGTGAGATGCTGACTTCACACTTAAGGTATTCTCATTACCCCTAATCAGAGGGAAGATGTGATGAGTTTATTAACCTTTGGTTAGGCTTAAGCTCATTAACTTATGACAAACCTCAAAGTCAATAAAAGATTGAAAACACAAAAACAAACAATAATCGTCTCCTCCGGGATTCTTTTCTCATCACCTTCACTCATAACCGAGAACTTGCTTCTTCTGTCTAATGCAAGACAGTTTGCACCTGAGCCAGACAGGTCATACACTTGAGCATAGATAAGTAAGCAGTTCACCAGTCAATTCACCTTTCAGTCTCTTTGGGTCGAACTACGGTGTTCTGACTTCCTCATTGCACGAGAGGATACGTAGGCATAACTTAACAGTTATCGAACAAAAGTCTCTGTATATTCCCCCTGTTTCTAGCCTTATTCATTAGCCTCATTATCATGAGCATTTCATCTTTGTTCTTACACTGACACTTCACTTATACACTTCACTTCTCTCACACTGACACCTGTACATCCTTTTCCAGCTCTTTTATACACAAATTGCACTGACACTACCCCTTTAAAACACAAATCTCTTAAGCGTGGATCCCGACGAGTACGACGGACAATCTGGGTGCTAATACCTTCCCAGGTTGTAACCAACCCCCTTTCTCAGTCTCTCTGGTTCGCAACCGTCTTATCCATATCTTTCTAGGTCTATGCAACATTACCTTTCCTTCGGGATAAAAATGCCTAGCTGGCGACTCTTTTCTTTTCCTGTGAGTTCACTCCTGTGTGTTCTCACATCCTCTTTTCGTCGACCGTTCGCGTCTGTACCTTTATCTGGGTTATTCTCATTTATCGGGAGCGACAGCTGCCCCTATTCAATCTCTGTAGAACTGAATGGATGATAGCAGTTGCTTTCAGACATTTGAGGTATGCAGGGATTGAATACTAGAAACATCCAGAAAATTTGTCCTTTGTGGCAGAAAAACAGGGAAATCAACTCAACCGAACGAACTCCGCCTGGATATAATTATGATGGTAAGAATCATAAACGGGGGATGCCTTTTGAGTAATGCCAGAAGGCTATTGGCTTGCCACACTGCGAGTGTACTTTGATAGGCTGCAACAATGCCTTCATGGTGTATTATTGGATGGAGTTAGACGAATAACGCCTTGCCACGCTATGGGTGGACTTTCACCAGCTTGCGATAGAATTTTAAGATACTTTGCCACCCTGAGGATGGACTTTTGCCAATCTGCGGTTGGGCTTCAGATACTTTACCACACTGCGGGTGGATTGCTAGATAATTTGCCACACTGCGGGTGAACTTTAAGGATTTGCCACACTGCGGGTGGACTTTTGCTCACTACGGGAGACTTTTGCTCACTACGAGAGGCTTTTGCTCACTACGGGAGACTTTAGAGATTTGCCACACTGCGGGTGGACTTTTGCTCACTACGGGAGACTTTAGAGATTTGCCACACTGCGGGTGGACTTTTGTTCACTACGGGAGGCTTTTGCCCACTGCGGGGGACTTTAGAGATTTTCCACACTGCGGGTAGACTTCTGCTCACTACGGGAGACTTTTGAAACTTGCCACCCGAACATGGACTTCGGCCAGTCTGCGGCTGGAATTTTGCTCACTGCGAGAAACTTTTGCCCACTGTGGGGGACTTTTGCTCACTGTGGGAGACTTTTGAAACTTGCCACCCGAAGATGGACTTTGGCCAGTCTGTGGCTGGACTTTTGCATATGTTGAATTGCACGACATGTTGCCCCATGACACTGGGGATGTTATGTCTTGAGTATCGTTAATAAAATGGTGTGAATGTGAAAGAAATTCCTGACGCGGAAGTAATAAGTCCTTGCTAACTCTGTGGGGAAACACAATGATCGCGTATTCGATCCCAAGAAGTCTTGTGGGGATAACATCTCTGTCGGAGAAGAGCGTGAATAATTCATCTGTCCCGAATTATCACCTTAGCCAAAAATAAATTGGACTTTTAGATTTGAGGGCCGTGCCTGGGGATACCTCGACTATTGGGGATTATCCACTCTTATGGATCTGCTGGGGAGGAGAATGATTTATCTGAAATCTTCTAGGGGAATAGGAATTGCCTTGGATCTGTTGAGGAACCGAGATCAAGGAAGACAACTGAAGGAAAAACTTCTGACTTTAGTGAGGATAACTTCCATTTGCCTGTTGAGACACATCCTGCTGAGGAGGAAAGATTTCAAGTTGTCATGCATTGGGGATCATTTGCTTCCGTATGGATTTTACCTCAAGAGGATTTTACAAAAGACTTGGCGTCTTTAAACTCTTAGGTATCATAACGACTGCATGAACTAGCGTAACAACCTTGCTGGGGAGGTAACCATTGCCAATGCGGATAAGTTTGTATCTGTCAGAAGTGCTGAACGCGATAGTTGGCTTGACAAGTGACCACGACATCCTAAACTCCGGGTAAATGATTTCGATCGTCTGTCTTCGAGAATGAACTCTCGTACTATTGGGGTGGCCTACCCCTAGTACGAGTATTTGAATAGCTTTGCACCTGACTGACTGATCTTCGCTTTTGGAGAGATCTGAATCTCGAGGTAATTGCCCCAGTTTGTCTGAAATTTGAAGATATTGCTCGACGTAATTGCCCTGGATTGGATCATCACTTTAACTTTGAAGAGATTGCTCGACGTAACTGCCCCGGGTTGGCTAGCTCTTACCATGACCGATTGGGAAAGTCCCTGCTCAATGAAGCTTTTTCGGAAAAGTGCACCTCGACGTGACAGTCTTTCAGAAGTTTTAGACTTCTCAACTTGGCAAGCTTAAGCTTCTAGATTGAATTTCTGCATGTGAACCATTTATGATGCTAAACAAATGTATGCAAGTGAGAACTGTTTATTCTTAGAATGAAAATTCTAATGCAACACACAGGTTAATCTTGAAGTTTTGAAAATGGATCGCTAACCTTCGTGAGTGAATCACTGGTTAAGATACGACACTATTTTGAATAAAAGTATGTACATGCAATACCAACAAATGTCTTTTAGCACAACTCATAGGAGTCAGGAACGCAGCCTCGTAGTAGTACGCTCTCAAATTAACCCTGTTTCAGTTAGGACTTTTGAGGGTTGTATCGTGGCCTGGTTCACGGTTATAGAAACAAAGGATATAGGCTCGAAATTTATTTGTGCCCAACCACTCTTCCATATGTTCTCCATTCCTACATTCAGCTAGTTTTCACAAGCATTCACCTTTCATAAGGGTTTCGTATTGATTGAGGAACCATTGCTGCTATCAGTTCAAGCACCAATCAGGTTATTGTTGAGAGTCAGTCACTCCTCTGTCTTTCGTGTCTGTGCCACACGACTTTGTTCTCATTTGAGGATCTTTCTTGTGTAATCCTTTCCATCTTTCGCTTTTGCGTTATTTTGCTTATCCCTAACTTTTGTCTGGACTGATTCTTGTGAATCTTTGATTGTGAAGTCCAGCGGGATGCCCTAACTTTTGCCTAAGTCGCTTGTTTTCAAGTTTCGACTTAGCGGGCTTTTTCTTTTTTTTCCTTTTTTATTTTGAACAAGTCGCGTGACATTGTTTGTCTTGATTGCTTCGCGAGGGTTGTGACTGTCTCATTCTTTGGTCGACGAAGGATAACCATTGTGGTTTTCAATCTTTGGACCTTTTGACTTGGATAACCATTGTGGTTTCAGGTCTTTGGACCTCTTGATTAGCATAGTAAAATGCAATGGATCTTCAAATACACTCCTTTATGAAAGTCTGAACGCTTGGTCTGACTAGCTGACGTCTACCCTGCCCCTGGGTTACATGCGAGGGTTTTTTATGTGAAAAGAAACTCCTACTTCAAGGCTCAAAGGGGTTAGCAAGGGTCTTTCTTCCTTATATCTCCAGTGTTTAGGGATTTGAAACAAAGCTTGTACATCGTTAACAGGGCCTTACTCGAGAGCACACAATTAGAGATTTAGCGTTTTTGTTTCGTCATCCTCCCTTATAGAATTTAAGCACGACAGTTGGTATTGCGATGTACACATGCACAATTATAAGGGAATGCAAATGAATTTACTTCAAGAAAAACATGTGAGTTTTATTATTGCTAACATTCAAAAGCAAACAAATTTCATACATGTAGACAAATGTTTAGCATATAAAAGAGACTACAAATGGAAATGCAGTAAAGAAACTGAATATTTCCGTAGTTGAGGAGGCTTGGCTCCGTCTGGACCTGTCAGTCTTGGATACTTTCAGTGATTAATAGCTCTTTCACAAACTTGCAATTGTATACCTAACCATGGTAGTCATACTTCTTCTTCTAGCTATTCTGACTTTGACACGAGACCTCTGAAGGGAGAAGTGAAGCTGGGGAGTAAAGTTACCCATAAGGTTGCTCGGAAAGACCTGACGATCTTCTGCCTACGTATCTCCATTGACTGATGACCAATGAAAAATCAGAGCAACGTAGTTCCCCTCAATAGGGATGAAAACGAACAATGAAGAAAGACAAACACAAGAATGCCATCACTGAGAGTATTTGAATACTGCTGGCTATATTTGCTTCATGAAGACCCTGGCGTCCTGGGTGATTAACTTGAAGACTTCAGCTTAACGTGAACCATCTGGTAGAATAACCGTGACACCGGTTCCATTATGACTAGGCATCGGATTCTGGAGTACATTTGGGAGAGGAGCAAAATTGATCGCCTTGGAGTCAACTAGGTCTTGTACCTTGTTCTGAAAAGCCCAACATTTCTCAATACTGTGCCCCTGGGCACCTGAATGGAACTCGCACCTGGCATTAGCATCAAAATTCGGAGGTAGATTGTCAGGAGCAGGAGGTCTCATGGTACGAAGCTCGACCAGGTTCAACTTTAGCAGCTCCCGATTGGTCTTGCATCGGGATCCATAAGCAGTTGTGCGTTGGAAGAACTGAATGTTATTCTTATCGAAACGTATAGTCACAAAATTATCCAGTAACGTAGGATTTCCATCTGCAGGAGTAACATCTTCTAGACTCTTCACGTGATGATCCATTAACATCCATATCATAGCTCATGCTAATCACATCAAGATCAAAAGTGGTTGGGCATGGTGATAAAATGAAGAAATGCTTGTATTCCACCTTCGGGTAAAGTATGACTTGATACGGCAGCAAATATTTTGTGTAAAACAGTACAAACAATATTGCAACCGTTGAGAAGATAATCAACTTTCTTCGAAAAAACACGAACAACACCTAAGAGTAGGTGAACTGACACTCTCAACGCAATGGGAACCCCAGGATCCATTATATGTTGAATGGTGGGAGGAATATTAGTGGAAGTGCATTGAGATTTCTTGAGTCTGTGTTGAAAATGAGTAGCAATCCAAACAGTTGAGAACCAGTCTGAGAGTAAAACATATGACGCTTACTCTAAACCAGGTGCACTTGAATAAACACATGCTTGATAAAAAATATTCATCCGAGGAAGACTCCAAGTAGGTCTCAATCACCTTAACAAGTGTCGTCACATGCAAAATTGATTTAATCTTCTAACCTTCTTGAAAGAACTTAACATGTGAAACCATTACTCAAGGGAACATTAGATGATGGTCCCGCAGCCAGGAATAATGCTCGAAATAACTCTTAGGTGCAAACCTAAAACTATAATCTCCCATCGCACGAATAATCACCATACAGGAGAACCCCTGTCTCTCTTAATCCCAAGTACGAATTGGTGAATAGACACAATGGTAACTGGATGAATCCTCAACCCAGGATATACCCATGATGAACTCAGACGTCCTTTTGAACTTTTTCCTTGTTTCAATCTAGACTTTAATAGCCAACTAAATCCTCATTGAATAAGAAGATTCACCTCACCAAAAAATGGCTTCGACTCCCTTACCTTACTCAATGCAGATGCGTGATTGAATGTTGTGACCTGATGGGAAAATGCAAGTGAAATTTGAAACATAAATCAGTTAGAAGATAATAAATACGAGGGCAAATTTTGGGGTGTTACACTAATGTCATATGGTAGTAATGTCGAGAGGAAGTCGGGTGTTTGAATTGTGTTGTTAAGGATTATAATTTGGATGAAGTTATGATTGGATGAGATAATTGTGTTCGAAGTTGAACGTCTATTGCTGAAAATTTGTAAAGATGAAATTGTTATTAAATAATAAAATGTGGGTATCGGAGATTGCATGGAAATTCAAATTATGTCGAATGAGGACGATTAAAGTGTCGATGTTAGATGATGGTAATATTGAGAAGAAGATGGATGTTTGATCAATGTTGTTATGAATTTTAACTTGGTTGAATGTTGTATATGGAGCAAACCGACTTGGATGGTACTTGTTGTAGTGAATAAAATGTTAAGTGGGATATCGAGAATCGTGTGGTACTATGAATGTACATAAGGGCATCGATACTGGATTTTTTGGATGTTTTATGTCGTTGATGAAGTTGGAATTAAGGAGACTAAGGAGATGTTGGTAAGCCTTAGAGAGTTGACGGGGCATTATGCATACGGACTCTGGGCACAAGTTGAAGTACGCTATTGTGTTGGGTAATGATGATTTATGTAACCGTTATGATTGCCGAATGTCTATTGACAAGTTGAGGAACTGATCACCCTTAATCTATTGTTGATAGCAGACGTAATCATAATTGATGGATAGTTGTGTCATGCCAACTAGTATAGTATGTACATCGAATTGGTTGAAGTTAAGCCGAGTGCTTGAGTATTGTTTGTTTTGTTGATGCAAGTTATCATATGAGAGTATTAGTTGGAATTTAAGAGGGAAGTATGAAATTGCGCTTGTATTGAAATGTAATAAGAAAATTCATAGTTGGACTCAGAATAATTGCAATTTTATTTAATGATGAATTAAGTAGCTTGAGACTTGAAGTTCTCTTGAGATGATTAGAAAGGAAAGTAGGTGGAAATGTGAAATGGTGATTTGATAAGAATGTCAGATATAAGGTAGTTGCAAGTATTAGAACTGAAATTATAAGTTGGTTTATTAAATAGCGGTTTTGGTTGAAATAAGAGGAGTTGTTTGGTTGTGTCTATTCGGATAAGAATCTATAAAAGGTTGTGTCGATATGAGTAAGAATCGAGTATTCGGTAAGTTGAATTAGTTAGAAGCGAAGGGTATGAGTTATCTAATGGAGATTCGTTGTACCCCTGTATCTTATATTGTCATAATGATGAAGTGTGTTTAAGGTAATTTTTGAAGGACGTGTTATTTAAGATGGTAAAGTTGTAGTTATGTTGAGGATAATTGGAAATTCATGAAGTATGTAAATATCTGTACAAATTTTGGGAAGTTGTCACAGTTGTATTTATGATTGAACGTTCAGAGGTGTTGCCTTATGAAATTAAGTTGGATGTATTCGGTAACTACGAGAGTAGAATACCTATTGAAACGAAATTCATAAGAGTTAAGTCGAAAGTGTTATTGAGGTGTTGGTTTGGTGATTGAAGAAGTTGGAAATAAACTTGGTAGTCCTGGAACTTTGCAGAGTAATCAGGGTGCGCAGCGAACGTGTGATGCGGTGTAGTGTTTTGTCTGTGAATGACGACGATGTTGATAGTCGATTGTTTTGATGTTTGAATTGTGTGTTCCTATGTTGTGATATTCTAACGTTTCAATCATTGAATTCTTGAGTTGGGTACTATCTTGTGTTGCGATGCTAATTATCAAGTGTATCACTTGTGTAATGTTCGTATTGTTATCATCGTTGATGCTATGAGTTATGGTTTGTATGATATGTGGAGCTGCATTTCTGAGTTGAGAATTGATTAGTTGGATGGATTAAGTAGTTGAAATAGTTGAATCGGATATATTTTCGAGGGCGAAAATTCTTTAAGTGGGGGAGAGTTGTAACACCCCAAATTCGATTATGAGTATTTGTGGCTTAATTGAGAATATATGAATGAATTGACAATTGGTGATTATGTGACTGATGCCGGTGGTGAAATTATTTTAGTAATATTAATAATAAGAATAATCATGTAGTATTATTCGGATTATTGGTTGTTATTTAAAATAATATAAGTGGAAGTATGAATGTTATGTTGGTTATTTTGGAATATAAGAGTATTTTTATATAATAAGGATAAATAGTGTTTTATTATACTATTTTATTATTATTATTATTATTATTATTGAAAATATATTAAAGAAAAGGGTAAGGTGGTCCTTTGGTGAAAATTATGAGGGTAAAGTGGGAAAAGACTTATCTGGGATAATTTTACCCAAATAGGAGAACACGATCAAAGTTCTCACTTATCGTATTCTTTTTGGTGAAGAGGAGTTTTGAGGAGAGGAAAAGAGGAAGGAGAAGCTCAGAGTCAGAAAGTTGCGAGGAACCTTGGATGAAGAGTATCAATCGACGAAATTCTCTAAGGTATGGGGAGTTTTCATAATCTATTATAATTATATAAGAATTGGATTATGATTAAATTAGATTTGTATGAGTTTTGTGAGTTTTAGGGTTTTTTGATTTAGGTTGAGTTTATGAGTAAAATTTTGATGAATTAGAGTGATAAAAATGTGTTGAATCATATAATTGATTGTATAACTTGTTGTCTCGATGTTATTGTGTCTTGATTGATGTATTGGAATGGTTTTGGGGTGGATTGATATGAAACCCGTAGTGAAATTTGGAGTTTTGATGGTTGGAGTGCAGTCTGCATTGAGTAGCAGAGAACTGCTGTAAAGCGTGTGTTAACCGGTTAACGCTATGGGTTAACCGGTTAACCATTACAATTTGGTGTTTTAATGAAGTTTCGCAGGCGTTAACTGGTTAACGCTATGGGTTAACCGGTTAACACTGTTTGAGAGGCAAATTTCAATTCTTTAAAAATCCATAACTTTCAAACTGTAAGTCCGAATCGCATTCCGTTTGAAGCGTCAGAAAGAGCATGAATTAAACTTTATTTTGATGGATGAAAATGAGATAAGTGAGATAATTTTCTGAACTGAGTTTTTATAAAGACGAATAGAATTACCTTATAATTTTACCGGGTTTGGGTCGAGCTTGATGAGTTGAAATAGTTAATGAACCGGAGTTATGGTGTATTATCTTGGGTTGTTGATGAACGAGGGTTATAGGCGTACTATCATGATGATAAATATTATAAATAGGATTTTATTATAAATCGATGATTAGTTATTATGGATTAAAAGGAATGGGTTCTTGTTGTAAACACCCCAAATTTGCCCTCACCCATTCACACCATGGCTTGTGATCATTTCATATGCATAAACACAATCATAACATCTCATACCACAATTTTGAGTCTTTGCATTGGTTCTAAGTCATCTGCACCTAGGGTTTGTGATCTGAGTAATCCAAGAGCTTCTTGAGCCACTCCAAAGGTCATCAATCACTTCAAAGGGGTCTATGTGTGGCCAAGTATCATATTACATCCTCTCAAAGTCAAGAATGCCAAAGAATCACAAGAACTGGGATTGTTGTGGAAGCAGAGCCAGGCTTGACTGCACAGATGACCTAAAATTAGGGTTTTGGTTTCAGAGGCCATAACTTCAAATTTTTTGGTCATTCTTGTTTCTATTGGTCTATATATGGTATAGGGAGTATGCATATCAATTTTTATGAAGAAATTCCATGGGGAAGTCATCTGATCAAGAGTTGACTTTTCAGACAAGTCAGTGCAAAATCAGGGATCTGAGGCCCCCAATGACCCAACCAAGGGGTGATCTTCATCATTTTGAGTGTATATGATCTTTATTTGATCATGGAAGAAGTTGTAAGTTCACAAAATTCAAGAATCTCAAGTTTTTGTAAAGTTGACTTTTTTAGGGCAAGTTTGACTTTTAATGAAAATGTCATTTTATGCAACTTTTTCAACCCTTACTTTTTGATTCAAGAAAGCTTCAAATGGAAATACTTTGGTCATGAAAGTTGTAGAATAGATCTTTCCCTTTTCAAAAAGTACAAGAACATGACCTAATTCATTTTGGATCAAAAGTTATGGTGCATCAAAGTTGGCAAAAATCACTAAATTTCAAGTTATGCACCAAATGGAAAACTTGCAAATTCTTGTACCAAGCATTCTATTGACTTCAAAGTGACTTCAAAACTTCATCACATGATCACATTTGCCCTAGAAACAGAATTGGCCCAAGGGATTTTGCATTGTTTGCCTTGATTTTCAAGAAATCCATAAGTCATTTTTTTCATAAGGATGCAAAAATGGATTTTTGGCAAGATCATTTTCCAAGAAGTTATGTGATCACCAACTGATTTCTATGCATTGCCATGACTAAATGAAGTTCTATGCAACAAAATTCAGCAAGAAATGTCTCATGTACATAGCATAAAATCATGAGAAAACACCAAGTGGGCAAGTTGCAAAAGCTAGCATAGCTCATGATCCATGTGTTGCAGTCAGCTACAAGCAATCTGAGGGTCCTCCTTAACCCAAGCTGAAGCCAGACATGACCTCAAACTGCTGCTGCCATAGCCCATGCTGCAAGTACCAATCACATTGACTTTTTGGCCAAAACTCCCATACTCATGGAACAGTAAGCAGCCACCCCTACTGACCTGCTCCACAGGCTATTCACACAACTTGGGAGGATTATAGCACATCATTGGTCCTTGAAGCAAGCCAGAACACAGCCTTCACAAAAACTGTCAAAGAGCTTCCCTTCTTCGAATCTCATTTTCCAGCCATCAAACATCCAATTTCTCTTCACCAACAAATCAAACACACTAAAAGGAACCAGAATCAACCATTGGTAGAGCTTGAAACCTCATACACACTGACCTCATTTTCTGATACACCAGAACTGGATCTCTCAAAGTGGTCTGTTTAAACTCCATCTAAGCTTACCATTAGCACAAGGGGGATTATTGGAGTGAGTTTGCACCAAAGGACAGCCCAGAAAGCCCAGAACCAGAAGCTTCCACCTCAGGTATGGCCATGAACTTTTTCTCTCAGAGCTTGCATTTTATGTTATAATTTGATTGTGTATGTCTTGCTGATCATAGGGATGTGCTTAGAATTGAAAATGAGTGAGAAATGAGGATTTACCAAGGCTCTGAAATTTTGCCCGTGAATCTTGTTGGCTTCGATTCTCTCTGTTTGTGCATGATAAATTTAGTTTGAGAGGTGATTTGAGTGGGGTTTGGGTAGAGGAACATTTCCCTGCTTTTAATTTGATGAATGGTGGCCTGAATCTTGATCTAGGGTTTTCAACCCGCCGGAGAAGATGACCGGAGCTTCCCTCCGGTCACCTGAATGTTGTTAACCCTAATCTTGTAATTAAGTGAGGTTTTGAATTCAGAGCGTTGGATCCGTTGACTGGCTTGACTTCGCGCGTGTATGTGTGGTCCAGATGAGTCCATTTTGCCCTAATCACCATTAACCTAATTAATCCATTTAATTAATTCCTAAAACCTGATTTAAGCCAGAGTCCATCCTGACCCTTGTTTCACGCGCCAAGTCAATGGTCTCCTCCCAGCTTTGAATCTCATGCGTTGGATTGAATTACTTTTCATTTTTATTAATATTAATTCATTTCTTTTATATTTGTTTTCTATATTTTATTTAAAATAGCAAAACTAATTTAAAAATTCTGAAATTTTTTATACAAGTTATTATTTAATTTCAGAACACAAAAATATTTTTATTTTTATTTTTAGCATTAAAAAAGTATTTTTAAATATTTAAAAGTTTCTTTTTAATTAATTAATGAGAATTAATTAATTAAAAATACTTTTAGGTATTTAAAAATCACCAAAAAATTCATGAAACATTTAAAAACATTTAGAAACATTATCCAACCCTCAAACCAAATTTATTTTTTGATCTTGATGCATTTTGAGAATTTTCCATGGAATTAAAATCATTTTGATGCATTATTTTGATCCAAACTTCCAAAAATCATTTCTGCCTAACCATTGAGAGTTGGACTTTGATTCTTTTTGCATTGTGTTTAGCATATCATTTAGTTTGTGAGATTAAATTGGCATGATTTGATCTTTCATTTTCCATTTGTTTGGCATTTTTCTTGTTAAGGAACCCTAAAACCCTAGGAAACTTAGGAAAATCATAACTTGAATTGGGTTAAGAGTTGGAACTTCTCCTTTGGGATTTGGTTTAGTATAGGTTTAGGGATCCTTTGAGGGCATTTTCAATTTTTTATAGTGTTGTTTGCTTCTGATTTTGGTGTTTGTTTGATGTATTGTTCATAAACCCTAATTTGGGCTTCCATATGCATCCTTTTTGCATTTGCTTGCATAACATGACTTGCCATAACATTTTATGCATTCTTGTGATCCATTTGACATCATAAGACATATTGAAAGCATGTTTGATCATTGCATCTTGCATTTCCCATGTTGTATGCCATTTGCATTTCATAACTTTTCATGTATGTTCATGCTCCTTAACTTGCCTCATCTGCATCCATTGGTTCATATGATCATCCTCATGTCTTGCCTCATGTTTGTAGCATCACATAACATCATTAACATCATGTATGTGCTTCTGGTTTTGGTTCACATCATACCATCTCATTCCATTTTGCATTGCATTGCATTTCTCTCACTAACTTTTCAGGTGGTAAGTGACTTTGAGAAGTGAATTTGCCTTCACTTCTCATACTTTCTTCTCATCTCTTTCATGAATCCTTGCTGCATTTTATCATGTGTTTGAGTATGAATTTGTTCATTCTTCTTCTTCTCACTTTCTTTCTTCAAGTGACTTGACTTCTTGAATGAAGCAAGTTACTTTGCTTCTCCTGATCTTTTCATCTGCTTCCTGGTGGTTCCATTGAAGATTTTCTCTTGTTAACCTCACAAACCTTAGGAACAACCAAGCATGACAATGATTAGGGTTTTGATTAGTTCCCCACTTAGTTTTTACCTTTGTGTCTCATTGAGTCTTCTCTTCTCACCTCATAATCAGGGACTAAACCCATAAAGGCTTTAAGGCTTTGTGATTAAGTTTATGCCTGCATCCTTCTATTAGGATGGAGTGTATAACTTTAATCCTAAGTGTTAAACCCTTAATGTGTTTAAATCCTCTAATCAATCCACTTAATAATCATCAAGACATCACACTTGTAACTTGGGCCTTGCATTAGGGTTCTAATTCTTCCTTAACTGGTTAAGAAGGACTAACCCTAGTGTTAATGGACAAGTCCTCCTCAAGTTGTCTTACAAACCCTAAAAATCACTTCATCATCATATCACTAAATAAAATCCACTTAATCAAAGGCTTGTTTTGTCATGAGTTTAATCCCTAATCATGGATTAAGTTGAGGAGTTTTCCTCAGCTTAAACATTCTCATCTATTATCCTTCTATTAGGATGGTGTAATGAGTCTGTTTAATCCCTGATTATGGCTTAATATCATTATTTAACACTAAACAAAAACCACAAAAACATCTAATTAATCACAAGTAGGTTAATGATCTTAATCCTACATCAAAGGTGATTAAGTGTGAGAATCTGACTTCACACTTAAGGTATTCTCATTACCCCTAATCAGAGGGAAGATGTGATGAGTTTACTAAATCCATTGGTTTAGACTTAAGCTCATTAACTTATGACAAAATCCAAAAACAATAAAAGACTGAAAGCACAAAAACAAACAATAATCGTCTCCTCCGGGATTCTTTTCTCATCTCATTCACTCACAAACGAGAGCTCGCTTCTTCTGTCTAATGCAAGACAGTTTGCACCTGAGCCAGACAGGTCATACACTTGAGCATAGACAAGTAAGCAGTTCACAAGTCAATTCATCTTTCAGTCTATTTGGGTCGAACTACGGTGTTCTGACTTCCTCATTGCACGAGAGGATACGTAGGCATAACTTAACAGTTATCGAACAAAAGTCTCTGTATATTCCCCCTCTTTCCAGCTTTATTTCTTTTAGCCTCATTATCATGAGCACTTCATTCTTGTTCTCACACTGACACTTCACTTATACACTTCACTTCTTTACACTGACACCTGTACATCCTTTTTCCAGCTCTTTTATACACAAATTGCACTGACACTACCCCTTTAAAACACAAATCTTTTAAGCGTGGATCCCGTCGAGTACGACGGACAATCTGGGTGCTAATACCTTCCCAGGTTGTAACCAACCCCCTTTCTCAGTCTCTCTGGTTCGCAACCGTCTTATCCATCTCTTTCTAGGCCTATGCAGCATTGCCTTTCCTCCGGGATAAAAATGCCTAGCTGGCGACTCTTTTCATTCCCAGTGAGTTCACTGCTGTGTGTTCTCATTGTTCCTCTCGCCGACCATTCGCGTCTGTACCTTTATCTGGGCCATTCCCCCATTTATCGGGAGCGACACTTGTTTTGTTAAGAAAATTGATTTTTATGATTATAAACACAATATTATTGTGAATTGGTGTTTTGTTGTTGATGTGTTGTCATGACGAAAGATATTATTTTACGATGATTATTTGATGAACATGAAATGAATGGTGATGTCTTGATGGGTTGAGATAGCTAATGAGATGAGGTTTCAGTGTATGTTCACGATGAAATTATATGACTATTTGATGTTTGAACTGTTAGATATGAAATGAATGATGCGCATTTGACTTCTCGATGAATATTTACGGTGTAACGCATCATTGCATTTCATGACATTCACGATCGGGCTTCGGCCTATTTTGTAGCTTCAATCCCATTGTGTGGATTGAAGTGTCTCGATGATTACGGTGTGCTCCCTTATGGAGGGTTGATGGTCATGTATCCATCTCACGATGAAATTGGTACCACATGCATATTGCATATAAGGATGGTTAGCATTGCATATTCTGGATGAACTCATGACTGTGTTGTTGTTGTTGAATTTCATGATTGTGTTGTTGTTGCTGAGTTTAATTGTTAATGATGTTATGATATGTTAATCTAATTATTTATATTTCATATTCTTATATGTTTATGATATATTATGATTACTCACCCTGCCTGCTTGGAAATGTTGCCTCTTTCATGGGTAACTTGCAGATGTCGAAGAATAGTCCTGCAGTGCAATAGGAGTAATTCATGAGTCTCGGAGCATGCTTTAGTGTTCCTTAGGAGTGGTTCTGGTTTATGTGTCCTGCTCTGTGTCATGTAACACTGGGATGGGTTTCTTTTGTTAACTGTTTTCAGTATGTTGTTATCTGGATAATGTTTCCATTTTATGATGTTAAATTCAGGATGGTGAAAATGATGTTTATAAAGTTTTGAATTATGAAGTTAAATTCCGCTGTGAAATGATTTATGTTATTTTGATGTTGAATAACCCGTGTTATGGGACAGGACACTGTTGTGTTGATTTTTTGAAGATATGTAATACCCTTTTGATGATTACTCTAATATTATTTCAATATTATGTTTTGGGGTAGAAGGGTGTTACATTAGTGGTATCAGAGCAGGTCAGTCCGTCCGGCCAATGTTGTCTAGTGTTGTTAATTCCTTAGTACGCGACATGTGTGTGAAACACTGTCGGTACTTGTTATTAGTTTCTAGTCGTTGTTGCAGGTGTTAGTTGGAATTAAGTGGGGGAGAAGCTTGACTCCCAGACTGTTGTTGGAACGTCGAAGTTGGTTCAAAGTTGATGTTGATTACAAGAGTGCAAGGTTGTTCAAGAGATGTTGTTGTGGACCAGCGAGAACATGGATTCGTGAATTTGTATCAGTCGGGTTGAGAAGTGTGTGGATTTATGGATGGTGATTGTTTATGAAAGAAGGATTTATTCAAAATAAAAAGACAAGTTGATGAATTAAGTTGAAGGATCAAGTCGGTAGATTGCTATGCCTTGAGTGTAGTTGGATTCAAGTCGAGTAATTTTCGAAGTTGGATGTAGAGCAATAATTTTGGTAGAACTTGGAAGTAAGATGGAGAAAGGTGGAATTTATATCCTTCAATCTCAAAAAAATTCTAGTTTTTGCAACCTTGGAACAGCTGTCACGAGAAGTGGCATAACTTTTTAACCGTGATTTGGATTGAAGCGGTTCTAGACTTTTTGGAAAGCTTACGAAATTCCTTACAGTTTGCATAGAAGATTTTCGTTCAGGAGGTTTATGATGAGGGAGATAAGCGCATTTTAATAGTTGGGGCTGCTGCTGATTTTTGGAAAAATTCTGCATACGGGAATTATTGACCAGTCCCATGGTAAGGAGGATAACTTTTTACTCGTAAGTCGGATTCGAGCGATTCTTGAAGTTCTGGAATCTGCACAAATTTCTCTTCATGTTAGAATATAATTTTGTGATTTGGAGGTCTGTATTGGAGAAGATAATTGCGTTCAAAGTGGGGCGTGTGTTGCTGGAAATTTTAGAAAGATGAAAATGATGGACAAATAATAAGATGCTGGTATTAGAGGGAAGGCATAAGTATTCGGAGAGTGAATAAATATGTAATGAGAATGATTAAAGTGCTAATTGTCGCTCCCAGGATTTTCATCCTAGTACAAACGCAAAAGTGGCGCGGAAAAGTTAGAGTCGCCAGCCAAACATTTTTATCCCAAAGGAATGGGAAAGGTAATGTTGCACAAACCTAAGGAAGAAGGAAAAGGACGAGGCCTTGCAAACCAAAGATCTGGATACGGAAGTCGGTTATGAATTGAGAAGTTATTAGCACCCCAATCTGTCCGCCGTACCCGACGGGATCCACGCTTAAAAGTCTGTTTTCAAAGGGTGAGAAATAATATGTTGTTCAAAGGAAAGAATGACTATCTGGAATGAAATGGAAGTGAGAAAAGAAATGGAATTAACAAATGGGAATAAAAGGGGAAAATGTAGGGAAAAAGAAAGATTGTGCTCGAATGGGCCCTACCCCACTGCCTACGTACCTTATCAGGATAAATGAGGATCAGAGACGCCGTAGTTCGTCTAACTAAGGCTTACACTCGTTTGTGGTTTTTAGGATGACGTTGCCATAGCTCTAGCTCAGGTGTTACCGGCTCTGACTCGAGGGTGTTTACCGTATCGTTGTTTGAACTGTCGAGACAAGTCATGTTCGTCCGCAAAGAATATGAGATGAGATGAGAAGACGTGACTTCTTGGTTTGCTGTTTTTTAGAAGAAGTGTTTTGACTTTGTGTTTATTGGATGTACAACACTAAAGACTATGACACAGGAGCGAATACTTTCCAAGATCACCCCCAATGGAACGTTTGTAAAGCATCCTAGAAGAGTGAAGGAGACCTCCACTAGTCATTTCCCGTATAGCTTAAGGCTCGTGGCGCATTGTACACCTTTTCCTTTATTAAGTGTTTTTGATTTTCTTCTATAGATGAGAATGAGACTCAAGTTATAAAAAGGAAAAATTCTAAGGGAAACTAGACTTACCCTAAGTCAAAGGAGTTTAATGATGACCTATGGTTAGTGAAATTTGAGATTAAATCTACCTAAAGATATAAGACTACAAATGCAAGTACAAGAGAATTAATAGTGAACAATATGGTCCTCCTAAGTCATGGTGGGTAAAAACGTGAATGAAACGTAAATGGGATGAAACGATGGATCGGGTGGGTCGATTGCGTGGTGCTAAGACGCACGACTTATGGTGTGCAACATACAAGGCTTGCTTTTGGTTGAATGGAATGGAACGATGGTGATCGAGGGATCCTAAAGTCACATGCAATCTTTATTTATTTATTTGAAAATATACTCGACGTTGGATCGAATATCTTATTTATTTCATTTTTGAGATTTTGTTTTCTATCGATTTGTTTTATTTTTTCTATCCTAATTATAGAAACTATACAAACATACAAGTTCTAAGCTATTACATCAAAAAGCACACAAACATAATTGAGGCATAAAAATATCCAAGTCCATAAGCCAATCCTTGAAAAATACCTTGCACAAAAAGCAAATAGTTAGTGAATGACACTAACCATGAATATGCATAATATGATGGAAATGAATTAAAATGACAAAAAATATCAAAAGTCATGGGAAAAATATGCAATTAATTTCCTAATGTCTCTAACCTGATTATATTATTGTGTCAAAAAATATCTTAAAAATTCTAAATCTAACTATGCTAAACGATCACCTAAATTTATCTAAGGTTCAATCATACTTTTGTGCAAATCACACTACCAAAACAGAAGATAAAATGTCCTAAAAAATACACCAAAAATATTTTAGGTACCTTAAGTTGTCCTCTAATCATAGCAAAAAGAATGAGCAAAATATGTTATAGGAAGTGGTAGAAATAAATTGTACAAATTTATGTGTTCATGAAGGAAATCAATATGAATAAATTAAAATGAAAAATCGAATTAAAATTGAAAATGATTAAATTCAGAAAATAAAAATTGGGAAAAGTTCCAAATTGGCTTAATGTTCTAATGTAATTTTTTGGGCATTTTATTATTAGTTTTACTATTTTTCATAGAATTAAAGGAAAATTATATGAAATAGAAATAAAAAATGAATTAAAATAGAGGAGGGGGTGAAGAAAGAAAGGTTTTTAAGTTAAGAATTTACTGGGCCTGAAAATTAGGGTGCAAATAGCGAATTCGTGAAGGGCCAAATGCATAGAAACCAGGGGGTGTGAAGGCAGTACTTTATTAGTTAATGAAATAATTGGGCTTAAGTGTAGGGTGTTAATAGCAATTATGAAGCTCATTTGCAAGGAAGGAGATGATAAGATTACAACAAAATCGGTCCAATCGGACGGTGACACGTGTCACAGCCGGATTGGACCAAAATCCACCTTATTCCCCTAGAACTAATTAAGGACGATGGAGATTATATTTTATGAGACTATGGCTTTTATGGTTTTTTAATCAAGATTTATGAGTTTTAATTTCTTAATGGTGCATTAACTAAATGTTATGAATGTTTAATTTCACTTCATTCTTCTTCTTCTCTGACCTCACATCATTCACACTTTGAATTCGTGTTTGCACGTTTTGTTATGGATGCGTTCTTGATATATGAATTATGCAGGTTGCGGAAGTGATTCAAAGATGACGACGAGGATTCGAATTAAAGCTAATGAAGATGCAGGATTATTGGTTGATTCGGTTTGAGCGACAAAGAATGCCGAGAATTAAGATTGATGAAGGCTTGAAGGGGTGATTGATTGAAGAACAAGGTGAGTGATACAGAGAGAGGATCTAAGTTGAGATTAAAGAATGGAGGAGGCAGAAGAGGTTGATGGATTGAAGAAATTTGAAGTTTAAAGAAGAAGAAGATGAAGGATGTGTTTGAAGATTGGAAAAAAATGAAAACAGAATGATGAATTTGATCCTGAAGTCCCGAAAAATTCAGCTCATTTCTTGTTTTATAGAAAAGATTTCGGACTCAAAAAAAGGAAAATTCAGGTAAATCAGTTATGAGTTACATTCTGTTGTGGTTTGCTCAGTTTAGTTTGGAAATTCTGCTAAATTGCAGTTAGGGATTTGTTGTGAGTTTGTTAGAAAACAGTTAGGAGTTGGTTAGGATTCTGTTAGCTTCAGTTAGGGGTTGTTAAAATTCTGTTATAATTCCATAACTGTTTTTTTCTTTGGAATTTCTTCTTAATTTTTTCCATGTTTGATAATGAATGAGGGATATTTTTGCTCAAATAGTTGCAATCCATGTTTATATGTGTGGCATTTGGGGGGAATCCGTATGGTTTTTCTTTATCCATTATGCTGCTGGAACTGATATCACATATCTTCAAGTTTTGCAGATTATACAGCAAGGATCTAAGATATCCGATAAAGTTCAATCCTTGAATTTTGAGATGTATAACAGAAGACTCAGAACAAGCTACTCCTGTCCAATACTCCTCGCATGGATCACCACCGTTCCATTCGAAGCTCTCGAGGGTAACTTAAGCTCTTGTGTAGATCCTGGAGGGCTGTGATGTCAAGTGGATTAGTGAATGTGAAGCTATAAGAAATCAAGGCTGCTGAGAACACAGCGAAGACGAGATTCACATAAGGAATCATTTTTCTTTTTCTTGTTCTATACTTGATTGAAACTCTGGTTTTCTCTCAATTCTTTCTTTGGCTTTTTGATTATGTAACTTATCCTCAAATATTAAAAAAAAATGCTCTGAATTGTTCCTGCCATATTTTTTGCGTTTAATTTTGTAAATTTTCCTCTAAGATTTAGTTCTGGATCCCTTTTTTAGAATAGCCTAAGCTGGTATTGGCTGCTTTGTAATTTAAACATTATCACCACCAATATGATCAGTAATGGGATGTATGCTATTATTACTAGCATTGTGACTCTATATGGAAATTTGGACCGTCTTAAAATTTGCTCCGTTTGTCAATGGAAATGGCGGAATAATGTATTTCCCGATTGGTCTTGCATCGGGATCCATAAGCAGTTGTGCGTTGGAAGAACTGAATGTTATTCTTATCGAAACGTATAGTCACAAAATTATCCAGTAACGCAGGATTTCCATCTGCAGGAGTAACATCTTCTAGACTCTTCATGTGATGATCCATTAACATCCATATCATAGCTCATGCTAAGCACATCAAGATCAAAAGTGGTTGGGCATGGTGATAAAATGAAGAAATGCTTGTACTCCACCTTCGGGTAAAGTATGACTTGATACGGCAACAAATATTTTGTGTAAAACAGTACGAACAATATTGCAACCGTTGAGAAGATAATCAACTTTCTTCGAAAAAACACGAACAACACCTAAGAGTAGGTGAACTGACACTCTCAACGCAATGGGAACCCCAGGATCCATTATATGTTGAATGGTGGGAGGAATATTAGTGGAAGTGCATTGAGATTTCTTGAGTCTGTGTTGAAAATGAGTAGCAATCCAAACAGTTGAGAACCAGTCTGAGAGTAAAACATATGACGCTTACTCTAAACCAGGTGCACTTGAATAAACACATGCTTGATAAAAAATATTCATCCGAGGAAGACTCCAAGTAGGCCTCAATCACCTTAACAAGTGTCGTCACATGCAAAATTGATTTAATCTTCTAACCTTCTTGAAAGAACTTAACATGTGAAACCATTACTCAAGGGAACATTAGATGATGGTCCCGCAGCCAGGAATAATGCTCGAAATAACTCTTAGGTGCAAACCTAAAACTATAATCTCCCATCGCACGAATAATCACCATACAGGAGAACCCCTGTCTCTCTTAATCCCAAGTACGAATTGGTGAATAGACACAATGGTAACTGGATGAATCCTCAACCCAGGATATACCCATGATGAACTCAGACGTCCGTTTGAACTTTTTCCTTGTTTCAATCTAGACTTTAATAGCCAACTAAATCCTCATTGAATAAGAAGATTCACCTCACCAAAAAATGGCTTCGACTCCCTTACCTTACTCAATGCAGATGCGTGATTGAATGTTGTGACCTGATGGGAAAATGCAAGTGAAATTTGAAACATAAATCAGTTAGAAGATAATAAATACGAGGACAAATTTTAGGGTGTTACACTAATGTCATATGGGAGTAATGTCGAAAGGAAGACGGGTGTTTGAACTGTGTTGTTAAGGATTATAATTTGGATGAAGTTATGATTGGATGAGATAATTGTGTTCGAAGTTGAACGTCTATTGCTGAAAATTTGTAAAGATGAAATTGTTATTAAATAATAAAATGTGGTTATCGGTGTTTGCATGGAAATTCAAATTATGTCGAATGAGGACGATTACAGTGTCGATGTTAGATGATGGTAATATTGAGAAGAAGATGGATGTTTGATCAATGTTGTTAAGAATTTTAACTTGGTTGAATGTTGTATATGGAGCAAACCGACTTGGATGGTACTTGTTGTAGTGAATAAAGTGTTAAGTGGGATATCGAGAATCGTGTGGTACTATGAATGTACATAAGGGCATCGGTACTGGATTTTTTGGATGTTTTATGTCGTTGATGAAGTTGGAATTAAGGAGACTAAGGAGATGTTGGTAAGCCTTAGAGAGTTGACGGGGCATTATGCTTACGGACTCTGGGCACAAGTTGAAGTACACTATTGTGTTGGGTAATGATGATTTATGTCACCGTTATGATTGCCGAATGTCTATTGACAAATTGAGGAACTGATCACCCTTAATCTATTGTTGATAGCAGACGCAATCATAATTGATGGATAGTTGTGTCATGCAAACTAGTATAGTATGTACATCGAATTGGTTGAAGTTAAGCCGAGTGCTTGAGTATTGTTTGTTTTGTTGATGCAAGTTATCATATGAGAGTATTTGTTGGAATTTAAGAGGGAAGTATGAAATTGCGCTTGTATTGAAATGTAATAAGAAAATTCATAGTTGGACTCAGAATAATTGCAATTTTGTTTAATGATGAATTAAGTAGCTTGAGACTTGAAGTTCTCTTGAGATGATTAGAAAGGAAAGTAGGTGGAAATGTGAAATGGTGATTTGATAAGAATGTCAGATATAAGGTAGTTGCAAGTATTAGAACTTAAATTATAAGTTGGTTTATTAAATAGCGGTTTTGGTTGAAATAAGAGGAGTTGTTTGGTTGTGTCTATTCGGATAAGAATCTATAAAAGGTTATGTCGGTATGAGTAAGAATCGAGTATTAGGTAAGTTGAATTAGTTAGAAGCGAAGGGTATGAGTTATCTAATGGAGATTCGTTGTACCCCTGTATCTTATATTGTCATAATGATGAAGTGTGTTTAAGGTAATTTTTGAAGGACGTGTTATTTAAGATGGTAAAGTTGTAGTTGTGTTGAGGATAATTGGAAATTCATTAAGTATGTAAATATCTGTACAAATTTTGGGAAGTTGCCGCAGTTGTATTTATGATTGAACGTTCGGAGGTGTTGCCTTATGAAATTAAGTTGGATGTATTCGGTAACTACGAGAGTAGAATACCTATTGAAACGAAATTCAGAAGAGTTAAGTCGAAAGTGTTATTGAGGTGTTGGTTTGGTGATTGAAGAAGTTGGAAATAAACTTGGTAGTCCTGGAACTTTGCAGAGTAATCAGGGTGCGCAACGAACGTGTGATGCGATGTAGTCTTTTATCTGTGAATGACGACGATGTTGATAGTCGATTGTTTTGATGTTTGAATTGTGTGTTCCTATGTTGTGATATTCTAACGTTTCAATCATTGAATTCTTGAGTTGGGTACTATCTTGTGTTGCGATGCTAATTGTCAAGTGTATCACTTGTGTAATGTTCGTATTGTTATCGTCGTTGATGCTATGAGTTATGGTTTGTATGATATGTGGAGCTGCCTTTCTGAGTTGAGAATTGATTAGTTGGATGGATTAAGTAGTTGAAATAGTTGAATCGGATATATTTTCGAGGGCGAAAATTCTTTAAGTGGGGGAGAGTTGTAACACCCCAAATTCGATTATGAGTATTTGTGGCTTAATTGAGAATATATGAATGAATTGACAATTGGTGATTATGTGACTGATGCCGGTGGTGAAATTATTTTAGTAATAATAATAATAAGAATAATCATGTAGTATTATTCGGATTATTGGTTGTTATTTAAAATAATATAAGTGGAAGTATGAATGTTATGTTGGTTATTTTGGAATATAAGAGTATTTTTATATAATAAGGATAAATAGTGTTTTATTATACTATTTTATTATTATTATTATTATTATTATTGAAAATATATTAAAGAAAAGGGTAAGGTGGTCCTTTGGTGAAAATTATGAGGGTAAAGTGGGAAAAGACTTAACTGGGATAATTTTACCCAAATAGGAGAACACGATCAAAGTTCTCACTTATCGTATTCTTTTTGGTGAAGAGGAGTTTTGAGGAGAGGAAAAGAGGAAGGAGAAGCTCAGAGTCAGAAAGTTGCGAGGAACCTTGGATGAAGAGTATCAATCGGCGAAATTCTCTAAGGTATGGGGAGTTTTCATAATCTATTATAATTATATAAGAATTGGATTATGATTAAATTAGATTTGTATGAGTTTTGTGAGTTTTAGGGGTTTTTGATTTAGGTTGAGTTTATGAGTAAAATCTTGATGAATTAGAGTGATAAAAATGTGTTGAATCATATAATTGATTGCATAACTTGTTGTCTCGATGTTATTGTGTTTTGATTGATGTATTGGAATGGTTTTGGGGTGGATTGATATGAAACCCGTAGTGAAATTTGGAGTTTTGATGGTTGGAGTGCAGTCTGCATTGAGTAGCAGAGAACTGCTGTAAAGCGTGTGTTAACCGGTTAACGTTATGGGTTAACTGGTTAACCATTACAATTTGGTGTTTTAATGAAGTTTCGCAGGCGTTAACTGGTTAACGCTATGGGTTAACCGGTTAACACTGTTTGAGAGGCAAATTTCAATTCTTTAAAAATCCATAACTTTCAAACTGTAAGTCCGAATCGCATTCCGTTTGAAGCGTCGGAAAGAGCATGAATTAAACTTTATTTTGATGGATGAAAATGAGAGAAGTGAGATAATTTTCTGAACTGAGTTTTTATAAAGACAAATAGAATTACCTTATAATTTTACCGGGTTTGGGTCGAGTCCTGATGAGTTGAAATAGTTAATGAACCGGAGTTATGGTGTATTATCTTGGGTTGTTGATGAACGAGGGTTATAGGCGTACTATCATGATGATAAATATTATAAACAGGATTTTATTATAAATCAATGATTAGTTATTATGGATTAAAAGGAATGGGTTCTTGTGTTGTTAAGAAAATTGGTTTTTATGATTATAAACACAATATTATTGTTAATTGGTGTTTTGTTGTTGATGTGTTGTCATGACGAAAGATATTATTTTACGATGATTATTTGATGAACATGAAATGAATGGTGATGTCTTGATGGGTTGAGATAGCTAATGAGATGAGGTTTCAGTGTATGTTCACGATGAAATTATATGACTATTTGATGTTTGAACTGTTAGATATGAAATGAATGATGCGCATTTGACTTCTCGATGAATATTTACGGTGTAACGCATCATTGCATTTCATGACATTCACGATGGGGCTTCGGCCTATTTTGTAGCTTCAATCCCATTGTGTGGATTGAAGTGTCTCGATGATTACGGTGTGCTCACTTGTGGAGGGTTGATGGTCATGTATCCATCTCACGATGAAATTGGTACCACATGCATATTGCATATAAGGATGGTTAGCATTGCATATTCTGGATGAACTCATGACTGTGTTGTTGTTGAATTTCATGATTGTGTTGTTGTTGTTGAGTTTAATTGTTAATGATGTTATGATATGTTAATCTAATTATTTATATTTCATATTCTTATATGTTTATGATATATTATGATTACTCACCCTGCCTGCTTGGAAATGTTGCCTCTTTCGTGGGTAACTTGCAGATGTCGAAGAATAGTCCTGCAGTGCAATAGGAGTAATTCATGAGTCTCGGAGCATGCTTTAGTGTTCCTTAGGAGTGGTTCTGGTTTATGTGTCCTGCTCTGTGTCATGTAACACTGGGATGGGTTTCTTTTGTTAACTGTTTTCAGTATGTTGTTATCTGGATAATGTTTCCATTTTATGATGTTAAATTCAGGATGGTGAAAATGATGTTTATAAAGTTTTGAATTATGAAGTTAAATTCCGCTGTGAAATGATTTATGTTATTTTGATGTTGAATAACCCGTGTTACGGGACAGGACACTGTTGTGTTGATTTTTGAAGATATGTAATACCCTTTTGATGATTACTCTAATATTATTTCAATATTATGTTTTGGGGTAGAAGGGTGTTTGTCGCTCCCACCAAATGACACAGGGCTAAGAGGGGTACAGACGCGAACTGTCGACGAAAGAGAAAGAAAGAAAAGAGTCGCCAGCTAGGCATTTTTATCCCGAAGGAAAGGTAATGCTGCATAGACCTAGAAAGATATGGATAAGACGGTTACGAACCAGAGAGACTGAGAAAGGGGGTTGGTTACAACCTGGGAAGGTATTAGCACCCAGATTGTCCGCCGTATTCGACGGGATCCACGCTTGGAAGATTTGTGTTTAAAGGGGTAGAGTCAGTGCAATCTATGTATCAAAGCTGGAAAGAATGCAAGTGTCAGTGTAAAAGAAAAGTGAAGTGTATAAGTGAAGTGTCAGTGTAAGAACAAGAGTGAAATGCTCAAGACTATGAGGCTTAAAGGATGATACTGAAAGGATGGGGGAATATACAGAGACTTTTGTTCGATAACAGTTAAGTTATGCCTACGTATCCTCTCGTGCAATGAGGAAGTCAGAACATCGTAGTTCGACTCAAAGAGACTGAAAGATAAATTGACTTGTGAACTACTTGCTTGTCTATGCTCAAGTGTATGACCTGTCTGGCTCAGGTGCTAACTGTCTTGCATTAGACGGAAGAAGCAAGTTCTCATTTGTGAATGAAGATGATGAGAAAAGAATCCCGGAGGAGACGATTATTGTTTGTTTTTGTGTTTTCAGTCTTTTATTGCTTTTTGAAGTTTGTCATAAGATAATGAGCTTAAGCCTAAACCAAGGGTTAGTAAACTCATCACATCCTCTCTCTGGTTAGGGGTAATGAGAATATCTTAAGTGTGGAGTAAGCACCTCACACTTAAACACCATGATGTAGGATTAAGATCATTAACCTACTTGTGATTATTTAGATGTTTTTGTTGTTTTTGTTTAGTGTTAAATAATGAGTTTAAGCCATAATCAAGGATTTAATGGACCCATTACACCATCCTAATAGAAGGATGATAGATGAGAGCACTTAAGCTGAGGAAGATACCTCAACTTAATCCATGATTAGAGATTAACCTCATGACAAAACAAAGCCTTTATTAAATGGATTTTAATTAATGGTAAGATTAAGAAATGGATTTTATGGTTTTTAAGACAACTTGAAGGGGACTTGTCCATTAACACTAGGGTTAGTCCTTCTTAACCAATTAAGGAAGAATTAGAACCCTAATGCAAGGCCCAAGTTACAAGCTTGATGTCTTGATGATTATTAGGTGAATTGATTAAAGGATTTAAACACATTAAAGGTTTAACACTTAGGATTAAAGTTATACACTCCATCTTAATAGAAGGATGCAGGCATAAGCTTAATCACAAAGCCTTAAAACCTTGAAGGTTTAGTCCTTGATTAAGAGATGAGAAGAGAAGACTCAAAAGATGACACAAAGGTAAAACTAATGAGGGGACTAATCAAACCCTAATTGTTATCATGCTTGGTTGTTCCTAGGGTTAATGAGGTTTGCAAGAAGATCTTCAAGGAGAGCCACCAAGGAGAGAAGCAAATGGAAGGAGAAGGAAGCAAGAAGGGGCAAGACAACTCACTTCACTTAAGAAGATAAGTTGCTTGAAGAAAGAAAAGAGAGGAGAGAGCATGAATGAGCAAGCTCACTCTAATACAAAGATAAAATGCAGCAATGATGCAAGA
This sequence comes from Lathyrus aphaca, assembly GCA_963966055.1. Taxonomy (NCBI): domain Eukaryota; kingdom Viridiplantae; phylum Streptophyta; class Magnoliopsida; order Fabales; family Fabaceae; genus Lathyrus; species Lathyrus aphaca. Next base: position 94,963,606 of record OZ014524.1, read on the forward strand.
GGGAGATGAAAAGAGATTGTGAGAAGTGAAGGCAAATTCACTTCTCAAAATAACTTACCACCTGAAAAGTTAGTAAAGAAATGCAATGCAATGCAAATAAGGTGAAATGTCATGATGCAAACCAAAGTCAGAAGCATAAACATGGTGTTAATGATGCTAGGGGATGATGCAAAGACATGACAAGAGATGAGAGTGGTCAAACAAGCATAAGGATGCAAATGAGGCATGCTTTGAACCATAAAGATTCATGAATGTTTATGAAATGAAATGAACATATAACATAGCAAATGAAAGATGCAATGATTAAACATGATTCTAAGATGTCCTAAGATGTCTTATGAATCATGGATGCACAAAATGTCATAGCAAGTCATTGAATGCAAACATATGAGAAATGGATGCAAAGGAAGGCACAAATTAGGGTTTATAAACAACACACAAAGCAAAATTCAAAATCAGAAGCAAATGACATGATAAAAAATTGAAAATGGGATCAAGGGAACCCTAACCCTACACAAGTTCACTGCCCAAAGGAGGGGGCCTAACTCTTAACCTAGTGCAAGTTATGAATTTTCTAAGTCAATTAGGGTCTGTGGATGCCTCACAATGAAAAATGCAAAAAAAATTGAAAATGGAAAATAAATTCAAACCAATTTTATCCTATAAACTAAATGCTATGAAGGATGCAATGCAAGAAGAACCATCATCAAACTCTCAATGGTTAGGCAGAATGGATTTTTCCAAGTTTGAACAAAAATATTGCCTCTAAATGAATTTAATTCCAATAAAAAAGGTCAAAATAGTTCAAGAACCAAAAAGAAATTTGTTTTGAGAGTTGGATAATGTTTCTAAATGTTTTTAAATGCAATGTGAATTTTTTTGTGATTTTTAAATACCTAAATGTATTTTTAATTAATTAATCTTCATTAACTAATTAAAAACAAACATTTAAATAATTTAAAAATAATTTTTAATGCAAAAAATAAAAATAAAAATATTTTTGGATTCTGAAAATTAATGAAATGTTTGACAAAAATTTTCAGAATTTTTAAATGTGTTTTGCTATTTTAAATAATTCGTGGAAATTAAATATGAAACAAATGAAATTAAAATGAATTTAGGAGAAGTATGCAAGATCCACGACTGATATTCAAATGGGACGCGCGGGAGTTGACTGGCGCCAGATCCAGTGGTTGTGATTCAAACTGACCAAATTAAACTAAACCTAATTAATTAATTTAATAAACTAGGATTAGGGTTTTAATGAGAGATCTGGTCCATCCAAACGCGTGGGAGTCAACACAAGTCAAACAAATCCATGGCTGAGATTCAAACTGAGCTCTAAACGCAATTAGTACACTAATGACTTTCAGGTGTGTAAACACCCCAAATCTGCCCTCACCCATTCACACCATGGCTTGTGATCATCTCATATGCATAAACACCATCATATCATCTCATAGTACATTTTGATTCACTGGATAGTTTCTAAGGCATCTGCACCTAGGGTTTGTGATCTGAGCAACCTCAAGGCTTCTTGAGCCATTTCAAAGGCTACCAATCAACTCAAAGGGGTCCATGTGTGTATTTATATCATATTCCATCTCCTCAAAGTCAAAATTGCAGAGGAATCACAAGAGCTAGGGTTTGAGTGGATGCAGAGCCAGGCTAGACTGCACAGTTGACTGAAAATTAGGGTTTTGGTTTCAGAGGCCATAACTCCAAATTTTTTGGTCATTCTTGTTTCCATTGATCTCTATATGGTATAGGGAGTATTCATATCAATTTTCATGAAGAAATTCCATGGGGAAGTCATCTGATCAAGGGTTGACTTTTCAGACAAGTCAGTGTAAAATCAGGGCATCTGAGGCCCCCAATGACCCAACCAATGGGTGATCTTCATCATTTTGAGTGTATATGATCTTTATTTGATCATGGAAGAAGGTTGAAGTTCATAAAAATCAAGAATTTAGGGTTTTTGCAAATGTTGACTTTTTGGGCATAGTTGACTTTTCAAGAATGCATCATTTTAGGTCATTTTTCAAGCCTTGATTCATGATTCAAAAAGGCTTCAAATGGAATAACTTTGGTCATGAAAGTTGTAGATCTCATCTTTCCCTTTTCAAAAAGTACAAGAACATGACCTAATTCATTTTGGATCAAAAGTTATGGTGCATCAAAGTTGGCAAAAATCACTAAATTTCAAGACATGCACCAAATGGGAAACTTGCAAAATCATGCACCAAGTCAAATTGCAGCTTCTAATTGGTATCAAACCTTCACATAAACATTCTCTAAGTCCTAAAATTCAGAATGAACTAGGCATTGCTCATGTTTCATGACTTTTGGAACAAGATCTTCACATGTGAACCAAAAAAGTCACAACTTGCAAAAGCACTCATAACATTTCACCAACTTGCTGCCTTGAATGCTGGACCAAGCCTAGCCTTTCCCTTCACTTTTCTGCGCCAGAACCAGCCCATGTACTTGCCTAGCACCTCACCATACTTGCCTTACACAAAAGTTGACCTTTATGCAAAAGCAAACATCCCAATCACCACAGGCCATGTCACATCTTCTGGCCACTTGGATTAAAATAACATATCACTTTGCAAGCCATTCCATGTACTAAGCAGGCCTGAAACACTCTACACAATGACATTCACAAAAAACCTACCAAGTTGCAAGTTGCTTCGAATTCCTCTCCACAGCCTGAAAACACTTCAACCATTTTCTCCATTCAACTCACCATGTATCACTGAGTAGAAACCACCAAGAACCCAAGCCTGAAACAGCCAGAATACTCCATAGCCATTTCTCACCCCAAGCTGCATTTTCTATCGAATCTCCTTCCACAAACCACAAACACACCAACAAACACCACATACCTTCTCCATTCATCCTCAGGATCACAAACCATCATTCACAATGGCCTGAAACCTCCAGAAACTCCATTGCCATTTCTGACCAAGCTTGAGCAGGAGCTTTCGAATCTCATTATCCAGCCAACATAAACTTCTTTTGAGCATTCAAACATCTTCTGGGGACCAATTGGAGCAGTTTGCACTGAAGGAAGTGGCCAGAAAGTCCTTAAACTGAAAGCTTCGAATCTCAGGTAGCCTGAAATTTATTTTTCCAGAAATCATTTTTCTTGTTACAAACTTGTTCTATGTGATTCACTGATCATCCTGATGTTCTTAGTTTTTGAAATGGTTTTGATTTGAGAGTTTAATTTGTCTCTGAAGCTTGCGTGCCCTAGTTTTTCTTTCTTTCGATTCAGCTTGTTTAGGAAGAATAAATTTGTTTTGAGAGAGGGGTTTGATTCGTGAGAGGCTGGAGATCATTTCCCAATTCATAGATTTTGTTTTTGTTACGTTTTGAGGGGTTTTGAGGTTTCTCAGGTGAGAGCTGGCCGGAGAAGACGACCGGAAGTCTTCTCCGGCAGCCTGAAAGTAATTAGTGAGGTTAATTAGGGTTAGGGCAAAGTTTGAATGTGAGCCACTGGATTTCATCTCCCGCGCGTGTACGAAGGGTCAGGATCATTTCATTAAGTGATAATCAGGATTAATTAATTTAATTAATTGAGTTTTAGAAGTTTGAATATGGGCCTTTGATCTGCGCGCGCAGTCAACCCATCCACTGCCAGAATCAATCTCAGCCATCCTTTCTGTTTACTTTTATTTTATTTGATTTTTAATTCTTTTTATTTCATTAAACTTGCATAATTATTTTAAAATAGTTAAAATTTCTTAAAAATTATGAAACTTTTTCCTAAAAGTTTTATTAATTTTTAAGACCCAAAAACATTTTTATTTTATTTTTTATCATTAAAAAAGAATTTTTAAATATTTAAAAGATTATTTTTAATTGATTAATGGGAATTAATTAATTAAAAATACTTTTAGGTATTTAAAAATTACAAAAAAATTCATGAAATGTTCTAAGACATTTAGAAACATTGTCCAACCTTCAAACCAAATTTCTTTTTTTATCTTGATGCATTTTAAGAATTTTTCATTGAATTAAATCCTATTTTGTGCATTAATTTGATCATAAGTTTAAAAATCCATTTCTGCCTATTGGAGAAGGTTGAGACATTGGTTCTTCTTGCATTGTTTTCTATTTAGCATGTAGTTTCTAGGGTTAAATGGCCATGATTTGATTCCTCATTTTCAATTTGTTTGTTATTTCTTGTGTTTAGGAACCCTAAAAACCCTAATAACTTAGAAAATTCATAACTTGAGTTTGGTTAAGAGTTGGGACCTCCCCTTTGAACCTTGGTTTAGCATAGGTTTAGGGTTTCTTTGAGTGCCATTTTCCATTTTTATCTTAGGGTTTTGTTTCTGTTTTGGGTTTTTGTTTGATGTTTGGTCCATGAACCCTAATTTGGGCTTTCTTTTGCATCCTTCTTGCATTCTCTTGCATAACTTGACTTGTCATTGCATTTTGTGCATTCTTGTGATTCATTTGACATCTTAAGACATGTAGGAAGCATGTTTGATCATTGCATTACATATTTGCCATGTCATTTGTCTTGTATGCTTCATAACTTTCCATGCTTGTTCATGCTCCTTAACTTGCATCATTTGCATCCATAGTCTTGTATGAACATCCCCATGTCTTGCCTCATGTTTGCAGCATCTCATAGCATCATAATCATCATCAACATGCTTCTGGTTTTGTCTAGCATCATGCCATTTCATGTCATCTAGCATTGCATTGCATTTCTTTCTAACATTTCAGGTGGTAAGTAACTTGAGAAGTGAATTTGCCTTCACTTCTCATAACTTTTCTTTTCATCTCTCTTGCATCCATTGCTGCATTTCTATTGGTGTTTGAGATTGAGCTTTCTCATTCTTGTTCCTCCCACCTTCTTTCTTCAAGTGACTTGACTTCTTGAATGAAGCAAGTCACTTTGCTTCTCTTGATCTTATTCATCTGCTTCCTGGTGGCTCCTTTGAAGACTTGTTCTTGAAAGCCTCACAAACCTTAGGATCAACCAAGCATGACAATGAATTAGGGTTTTGATTAGTCCCCCCATAGTTTTGCCTTTGTGTCTCTCTTTGAGTCCTCTCTTCTCACCTCATAATCAGGGACCAAACCCTAAAGGCTTTAAGACTTTGTGATTAAGCTTATGCCTGCATCCTTCTTTTAGGATGGAGTGTATAACTTTAATCCTAAGTATTAAACCCTTAAGGTGTTTAGATCTCTTAATCAATTCACCTAATAATCATCAAGACATCATACTTGTAACTTGGGCCTTGCATTAGGGTTCTAATTCTTCCTTAAGTGGTTAAGAAGGACTAACCCTAGTGTTAATGGACAAGTCCCCCTCAAGTTGTCTTACAAATCATAAAAAACACTTCATCATCATATCATTAAATAAAATCCACTTAATCAAAGGCTTGTTTTGTCATGAGTTTAATCCCTAATCATGGATTAAGTTGAGGAGTTTTCCTCAGCTTAAACATTCTCATCTATTATCCTTCTATTAGGATGGTGTAATGAGTCTGTTTAATCCCTGATTATGACTTAATCTCATTACTTAACACTAAACAAAAACACCAAAAACATCCAAATAATCACAAGTAGGTTAATGATCTTAATCCTGCATCAAAGGTGATTAAGTGTGAGAATCTGACTTCACACTTAAGGTACTCTCATTACCCCTAATCAGAGGGAAGATGTGATGAGTTTACTAAATCCATTGGTTTAGACTTAAGCTCATTAACTTATGACAAACTTTCCAAAGCAATAAAAGACTGAAAACTCAAAAACAAACAATAATCGTCTCCTTCGGGATTCTTTTCTCATCACACTCATTCACAAACGAGAACTCGCTTCTTCCGTCTAATGCAAGACAGTTTGCACCTGAGCCAGACAGGTCATACACTTGAGCATAGGCAAGCAAGCAGTTCATCAAGTCAATTCATATTTCGGTCTCTTTGGGTCGAACTACGGTGTTCTGACTTCCTCATTGCACGAGAGGATACGTAGGCATAACTTAACAGTTATCGAACAAAAGTCTCTGTATATTCCCCCTCTTTCCAGCATCTTTCCCTTAGCCTCATTATCATGAGCAATTCACTCTCATTCTTACACTGACACTTCACTTATACACTTCACACTTCCTTTACACTGACACCTGTACATTTTGTTTTCCAGCTCTTTTACACACAAATTGCACTGACACTACCCCTTTAAAACACAAATCTTTTAAGCGTGGATCCCGTCGAGTACGGCGGACAATCTGGGTGCTAATACCTTCCCAGGTTGTAACCAACCCCCTTTCTCAGTCTCTCTGGTTCGCAACCGTCTTATCCATTTCTTTCTAGGTCTATGCAGCATTGCCTTTCCTCCGGGATAAAAATGCCTAGCTGGCGACTCTTTTCATCTCCAGTGAGTTCACGGCTGTGTGTTCTCACTGTTCCCTTCGCCGACCGTTCGCGTCTGTACCTTTATTTGACCCTGTTCACTTATCGGGAGCGACAGCTTGGCGACTCTGCTGGGGAACCTTATACTGCAACCAGGGCTTCTGGTTCTTTTTGTGGGTTCCTCCTAGCGCTTGTTTGATTTGTGTTTACTGGGGTGTTATGTGCTTGTTTGTGCTTGTATTTATTTTTGTTTATTGCTTTATGTACAGTTACTTTACTGCTTTCTTTACTGCATTTATATATCATATTGTCATTGTTGCTGGCTGGATCTGTTGTTTGCCTTGGTGGGTGGGTGATTCATTGAGAGTTAAGGTCCTATACCTGGGACCTGAGTGACACCTAGGCTAGAGTGAATCATATTCTTTCCCATTCCATTTCGGTCTGGTGCGGGAATATGAAACACGGTTCAGATATGGGTTTCTTCTTGAGAACTCTGTGTTGCAGATTTCCTGCAATGCTAGGGCTATCTGGGAAGCCTGCTAAGTCTGGATGACCTTTTAGTATTGACCTTCAGAAACTGAGGTGAATTAGAGGAGGAATTGTTATGGTTATTGTAAACACTGTACCTCCGGGTTAGAAGTGTTTACACTTCTCATAACTGATCCAAGTCTGAGGATCCTTGTTCTAGATCACCACCTGTGAGGGGGTTGGGCTGTTTACAGGTTTGCAGGTACCTTGACCTCAGAATACCCTGTTACTTTGACTTTGTTAAGAATACTCCATGTTGGACAGTTCTTGTGATTCTAAACCCTGGACATGTGGCTCTTTATTTGAGCCCCCTACCCTGGTTACTGGATTTTTAGACCTCCAACTGGAATTCTTGAACATACTTGGACCTATATCAGAGCATTTTGATCAGATCCAGCTCAGTCACAAACCCCTTGCATATCATTTGCATACATAATCATTGCATCATATTGACATTTGCTTATTTGTTTCAGGGTATCCACCTTCATTTGGTTTTGGTTTTGACCCTATCTGCAGTACTGACCTGTCTTCACCAGCACCTGCTTCAGCTATCACCAGCACTAGCCAGTCAGTGGCCCACTCCTCAGCATCTTCATCAGCACTTATCCTCAGCATCATGACTCCAAAGAAAAGCAATATCACCTATCATTTCTTCCAGCCAGACTTATCAGACATCAGGAGGATCCAAACCCTGATCACTCCAGATCACATACCCTTGTTCAGGGAGAGTTATGGAGATATACTTGACTTGGTTATGGATTTGGACCCATCTCAGAGGAGCCTCATCCACACCTGCATTCAGTTTTATGATCCCCCATTGAGGTGTTTCACCTTTCAAGACTTTCAGTTGGGTCCTCTTCTGGAAGAATACTCATCATTGATTGGTTTGCTTATCAAGAGGGAAATCCCTTTCAACCCTGAAATGGTCTTTCCCAGCAATGGAGAGATAGCAAAAGCTTTGCACCTGGAACCTGCTTTGGTTGAGCAGCATATGGCCTCTAAAGCTGGGATCCCTGGATTTCATCTGGACTTCCTTATTTCTCAAGCTAGTCAGAAAGCCTCCCTGGGGGATTGGAAAGCTGTTTGTGCTCTGTTGGCCTTAAGTGTATATGGAATTGTGTTGTTTGCAGATGAGCCACGATTCATTAGCAAGAATGCCATCCATTTGTTCATCCTGAAGAACCCAGTGCCAACTTTGCTAGGAGATCTCTATTACTCAGTACATCAGAAGAATGAGAAGCAGAGGGGAAGGCTAGTGAGGTGTTGTGCTCCATTATTCCATGCTTGGCTTCTTAAGCATCTACCCAGGACAGATGCATTCCTAAATCCTTATCAGCAAAGCAACTGGGCTAAGAGGCTCACTACTCTCACTTCAGCAGACATCAGATGGTGTACTCAAAGCACCAAGGGCAGAGAAATCATTACAAGCTGTGGGCACTTTCCCAATGTGCCTTTAATAGGGGTCAAGGGAAGTATCAATTACAACCCTCTGCTGTTCAGGAGGCAACTAGGCTATGCACTGGTCCATACTCCCAGGGAGCAAGACTTGTTTGAGACCCTCTACTGTGAGAACAAGATTAGTCTGGCAACTGTTAGGCAGGCTGCTTGGGCCTGGGATCATGTTCAAACCAAGGGAATCACCACTCTGGGGAAATGCAATAATGTGGCATCAGTCCAATATTATGAGTGGTCCCATGCCAGGGCCCAATTCTCTGGAATGCCCTTCACCATAGAAGACATGCCTGAGTCATCTTCAGCACCACCCCCTGCCACTATCAGTCTGGAGGAGTTTGAAAGCTTGAAGGAAAGAAATGAGAAGTTAACCCAAGCCTTGCAGAAGACCCTCAGGGAGAGGAGTGAAGGTGCGAGGGAGATTGAGAGATTGGAGAAGTTGAGGGTGGAACACTTGACTAAAATTGAGAAGTCTGGAGATTATATCAACAAGTCTAAAGCTGGTGAGCAGATTCTGAAGAATGCTTGTAAAGAAGCCCAGTTCCAGAGAGCAAGGACAGACTTGTATTTGAAAGAGAGTCAGGCCAGGTGGGTCCGGATCCCTGAGGCCCGTACTCTAGAAGACAAGAGAGTCCAGGACAAGATGGAGCAGATGGAAAGAGCCCTGGCAGCAGCCCAGAAGGAAATATCAGAGCTGGAAATCAGAGCTGGAGTGAAGAGGTCTAAGGACCAAAGTCAGAACAAGAAGTTGACTGCAGCTGTTGCAACAAGAAACCTTCTCATCAGAGGTCTCACGGAGCGTCCGGCTGATCCTGTGACCGAAGCACTTCTTAAGGAAGTTCGTGAGGATGAGTTTGGCCTTGGAGTTTGATCATTTGCTTGTTGTTGTTCCTATTCTATGTACTTTTGCTTTTTTGTGATGTATTTTGACCCCTTTGAGGGCTTGTGTTGTAAAAATGAACAAGTTGTATTATTTCATCTTATGTAATATATTTGTTAGTTCGTTCCATCCAAGTTCACTTCAAAAGCAACTTCAACAGCATCATCTTCAAGGGTCTGGAAGGGTCAAAACTGAATGCCAAACCGGATACCTTGAGAGCAAATAAGCATAACTGCATTGCATACTAACCCTTTTGTTTGTTTTGTAGGTTTTTGTTTTGTTGTTACTAACCTCTGTTGTGAATCTCAGGAATTATTGCTCGCCGCCGGGTATTTCCCCTCAACAGGCCACACAGGTACCCAACTAGAAACAACCTTCCGGGAATTCAGATGGATCAGATGCAGCAGGACCTTACGGAGGTCAGAAACCAGATGGCCAACGAAAGGTTGGAGATGAGAACGCAGATAACACAATTCATGGAAGTGATGAACAATTTAGCTCAAAGCCAGGAGAGGCTCAGAGCTTTGGTAGAAGGGAGGAATCAAGAGGAACCCCATGTGGGGACTGCTGGCACAAGTAACAATGAACGGGTGCAACCCCATGTTAACCCTCCTGTGTTTGGCCCACATCTACATCCTGAGATTAACATTCCTGCAAATGTTCAAGGGACAGCCACTGCAGCCAGGGTACTTCAAGAAGACCCTCAGGAGGACCAATTTACAGTAATGGGTGCTGGAGAGGAAACTTATGATAGACGGTTGGAAGAAATAGCTGAGAAGTTGAGGTCCTTAGAATCTCAAAACTCTTTGGGCTTCGACGTTATGGACATGGGTTTGGTAGACGGGGTCAGGATCCCCCATAAGTTCAAGCCTCCTTGTTTCGAAAAGTATAATGGGACTTCATGCCCCCGGACTCATCTACAATCATTTCTGGGAAGGCTGAAGGCCTATACAATGGATGAGAAACTTTGGATGTTTTACTTCGAAGATAGCTTGACTGGAGCTTCGAGGGAGTGGTATTCCCATCTGACAAGAGCAACAATTAGATGCTGGAAGGACCTGGCAGAGGCCTTCATCAGGCAGTATCAGTATAATCTAGACATGGCACCCAACAGGACTCTCCTGATGGGAATGTCACAGTCTTCGAGGGAGAGCTTCAGAGAATATGCTCAAAGATGGAGGCAACTGGCTGCTGCCGTTCAACCACCGATGTCTGAACGGGAAATGGCAGATATGTTCATGAACACCCTTCAGGGAACATATATTGACAGGTTGGCTGCTTTCTCTTCCACTAGCTTTGCAGATGTTGTCATAGCTGGGGAGAGAATTGAAAGCCTGTTAAAAATGGGAAAGATCTCAGACAACGGTGCCAGCTCGTCCAGTAGTACAAGGAAGCCTTTTGCAGGCCCGAGAAGAACTGGCGAGACCAATGCCATTCACACCAACAGGGGTAGGCCCCAATATGTTCAGAGGTCAATAGCAGCAGTCACCATTCCTGCTCCAGCTCATCCACAGCCAGTCTATCAACCTCCGCAACAAAACTTCCGACAACAACCTCAGTATCACCAGGATCAGTATCCTCCAAGGAACTTCAACAACAACAACACCAACAACAATCAACAGAGGCCATTCCAACAAAGACCATCCCAAGCTAACCGAGTGATCGACCCGATCCCAATGCCGTATGCTGCCTTGCTGCCACAACTTCTGAAGCTCAACCTAGTTGAGCTAAGAACGTTGGCACCTCCGGACCCCAACAGTCTACAAAGGAACTATGACTCCAATGCTAGGTGTGCTTTTCATTCCAACGCACCTGGTCACAGTACAGAAAAATGCAGGGCTCTGCATATGAAGGTACAAGACTTGGTAGACTCCAAGGCTCTGAATTTTGCACCTCCGCCCAATGTCAATAAAAACCCAATGCCAAACCATGGTGGTCCCCGAATTAATGCTATTGAAGAAGACCAACCGTCTTATTTAATAACTAGTGTGGATCAGATCAGGACACCGTTGGTGGAAATCAAAGCTCAACTCCGAGAAAACCAAATATTTCCGGGGTGTGAACTAGGGTGTCCCTACTGCAATATTTCATGGAACGGGTGTGAGGACCTGAGGAATGGCATTGACAGCCTTATTCAGAGTGGCTTGCTACAGATCACTACATCATTCCCGACAAACCCAACAACTTCATCAACAACGGTTCCAGAACCTCCTACAACCGCAGCAACTATGGTTCCCGACAATTCACCAGCAACATCAACAAGTACTTCACCTGTCCTTCCAAATGATCAGTTTTCAACAGTTTCTCCTGCTACAACTTCAGCTTCATTCCATTTCGAATCTCCATCAACAGCAACATCAGTCCTTTCAACAGTACCTCCTACAACACCAGCAATCAATCATGAAGATGTCTCCACTGTTACCATATTCTACGATCCTGAAAACAACTCTACCTACCATTCAGAAGGTGCTGCTCCCACCAGAGCGCCAGTTACAATCTTTTATGATCCACAGACAATTACAGTCCCTTCAGCAGCAGCAATCAGTCCAGTCACTGTCACGGTGCCTGGACCAGTACCATATGAAAGCAATAGGGCCATCCCTTGGCACTATGGCTCTGACGTGTACTGCGAAGGAAAAAGAATCACTCTTGAAACGTCAACACCTGCACCACAAGTAGATAATGTGGGGGGAGGCGGAGGCTTCACTCGAAGCGGACGTCTCTTTGCTTCACAAGTTCAAAGACCTACTGCCGAAGCAGAAGCTGCTGCCAAGGCAAAGGGTAAAGGCCCGGTGCAGGAAGATCCAGCTGCCAAAGAAGCCTTGAAGACTCCATTCGATCAGGAAGTTGATGAGTTTATGAGAATCATCAAAAAGAGTGATTACAAAATTGTGGATCAACTTCACCAGACGCCATCCAAAATCTCTATCCTCTCACTGCTTATATGCTCCGAAGCCCATCGGAATGCACTACTCAAGGTCTTGCACGCAGCTTACGTGCCTGAAGAGATTACTGTCAACCAGTTGGAAACCGTGGTTGGAAATGTTACTGCTAGCAATGGGCTAGGGTTTACCAATTCTGACTTGACAGCTGATGGCCGCAACCACAACAAAGCCTTGCACATAACCATGGAATGCAAAGGAGCTGTCCTTTCTCATGTGCTGGTGGACACAGGATCTTCCCTGAATGTCTTACCAAAGAAGGCTCTGGTGAAGTTAGAATATGACGGATTGGCATTGAGACCCAGCAACCTGGTGGTAAGAGCCTTTGATGGTTCGAAGAGATCAGTTCTGGGAGAGATTGAGCTGCCTGTGACAATTGGCCCACAGACTTTTAAAACTATCTTTTATGTGATGGACATTCAGCCCGCCTACAGCTGTTTGTTGGGTAGACCCTGGATTCACGCCGCCGGCGCAATAACGTCTACCCTTCACCAAAAGTTAAAATTTGAGTGGGAAGGCCAAGTTGTCACAATCTGTGGAGAGGAGGACATTTTTGTCAGCCACCTGGCAACATATAAGTACATTGAAATGGATGGAGAGATCCATGAAACAATGAGCCAGGGGTTTGAAGCTTTGAATGTGAATGAAGCATCTGCTGTATCTGGTACTCCAATGTCATCTTACCAACAAGCCCGGAAGGTTGTTGAAGAAGGAACTGCCCTAGGCTGGGGCAAGGTTTTAGCTGTGGAGGAGAAGAAGGACAAATTTGGGTTGGGTTACAGACCAACTCAACATCAAGCAAAGGCTGCTGCAGAGCCAGGTTTTGTCAGTGGGGGAATGCTTACCCCTGATGCTATCAACTGTCTGGAAGACGAGCTGGAAGAGGAGCGCAATCTGGAGGATTGGATTCGTCCAAGGATCCCGGGGAGCAGTGTCTCGAACTGGTCTTCCCAGGAAATTATAAGAGTTACTCATGCAGAGTAATTATTATTTCCTGCATTTTTATAGCATGCATCAAAGTCTTTCATCTTGCCCAAGATGACAAGACTCATTTTGTAATCAGGGCCATCTGTACTTTTGTACAAACAAGATTAAATTAATGAAATATCAGACATCTTTTTGCAAACAAGTCTTTTTCTTTTCTGCTCACTGTTTTTCCATCTCTCTTTTTGTACAAAAAATAAATGGCGGTGTTTTCAAAATGATAACTTCATTTCACTTTTTTCTAAAGCAAGATTAAAATCAATCACTAAAATGAACAAACTTAACCCTTGCAGAGAGTGCCTTCCAGACAGCACCGACAACAGCACGGCTATGACATCGTATGACTTTGACAATCCAATCAATCAAGCTGATGAAGGGGTTGATGAAGAATATGAGCTTCCTGAAGAGCTAGCCAGGTTGTTAAGGCAAGAGGAAAAGGTTATTACTCCTCACCAGGAGGAGATTGAAGTGATTAATCTTGGTACGGAGGAAGACGTGAAAGAAGTTAAAATCGGGGCCTGCCTGCAAGACTCAGTGAAGAGACAACTGATAGATCTGCTTCAAGAGTATGTTGATGTGTTTGCTTGGTCGTATCAAGACATGCCAGGGTTGGATACCGACATTGTTGTGCACAAACTACCTCTAAGGGAAGAATGCCCACCAGTCAAACAGAAACTGCGCCGAACTCGCCCAGACATGGCTATGAAAATCAAGGAAGAGGTACAGAAGCAATGGGACGCCGGGTTCCTTGCTGTAACTAGCTATCCGCCGTGGGTTGCTAATATAGTACCTGTGCCTAAGAAAGACGGCAAAGTAAGAATGTGTGTTGACTACCGGGATCTGAACAGAGCCAGCCCGAAAGATGACTTCCCATTACCTCACATTGATGTATTGGTGGATAACACGGCTCAGTTCTCGGTATTCTCCTTCATGGATGGATTTTCAGGGTATAATCAGATCAAGATGTCACCTGAAGACATGGAGAAGACAACATTCATTACACCTTGGGGCACGTTCTGTTACAAAGTGATGCCATTCGGACTGAAGAATGCTGGTGCCACATATCAACGGGCTATGGTGACATTGTTCCACGATATGATCCACAAGGAAATAGAATGTTATGTGGATGATATGATCGCCAAGTCCCTTACTGAAGAAGATCATCTGGTGAATCTGCTCAAGCTGTTCAAGCGTCTGAGAAAGTACCAACTGAAGTTGAACCCCAACAAATGCACATTCGGGGTGCGATCCGGTAAACTGCTGGGATTTATTGTAAGCGAAAAAGGGATTGAAGTTGACCCTGATAAAGTCAAAGCCATCCAAGAGATGCCTGCACCGAAAACTGAGAAAGAAGTTCGAGGGTTCTTAGGCCGATTGAACTACATTTCGCGGTTCATATCTCACCTCACAGCAACCTGTGAACCTTTATTCAAGCTGTTAAGAAAAGAACAGACGGTCAGGTGGAACGAAGATTGCCAGAAGGCTTTTGACAAGATCAAAGAGTACTTACAAGAACCTCCAATCCTCATGCCTCCAGTAGAAGGAAGACCTCTGATTATGTACTTGACAGTGTTAGAAGAGTCGATGGGGTGTGTACTAGGTCAGCATGACGAGTCTGGTCGAAAAGAGTATGCAATATACTACCTAAGCAAAAAGTTTACCGACTGCGAACAACGTTATTCGCTGCTCGAGAAAACTTGCTGTGCTTTAGCGTGGGCTGCTCGCCGACTGAGGCAGTATATGTTGACCCACACTACCTTATTAATCTCAAAAATGGATCCAGTTAAGTACATTTTCGAGAAGCCAGCTCTTACCGGACGGGTTGCAAGATGGCAGATGATTCTCACAGAATACGACATACAGTACACATCTCAGAAAGCCATCAAGGGCAGTGTACTATCTGAATATCTTGCTGAGCAACCCATTGATGACTACCAGCCTATGAGGTTTGACTTCCCTGATGAAGACATCATGTTCATTAAATCAAAAGATCATGAAGAGCCTATTCACACTGAAGGGCCTGACCCGGAGGAAGAATGGACTATGATGTTTGATGGGGCTGTTAACATGAATGGTCGTGGTGTTGGTGCAGTACTCATTACACCTAAAGGGGTTCACATGCCTTTCTCGGCAAAACTCACTTTCAACTGCACTAACAACGAAGCTGAATACGAAGCTTGCATTATGGGTCTTGAGGAAGCCATTGACCTCAGGATCAAGACATTGACCGTATTCGGGGATTCAGCTTTGGTAGTCAATCAAACCAACGGAAAATGGTATACCCATCAGGATCATCTGATACCTTACAGGGATTATACAAGGAGGTTATTGACTTTCTTCACAACAGTCAAACTTGAGTATATCCCTCGGGACGAGAATCAGTTTGCAGATGCTCTTGCTACCATTTCATCCATGATCAAGGTTCAAGCTGCTAACTTTGTACCCCAGATTTCAGTGTCTAGACTTGATAGACCAGCATATGTATTTGCAGCGGATGTTGTAAAAGATGATAAGCCTTGGTTCCATGACATTAAGTGCTTCTTGGAGGATCAAACATACCCGCCTGGGGCATCTTCCAATGATAAGAAGACTTTGAGAAGGCTTGCTGGTAGTTTCTTCCTGAACACTGATGGGTCTTTATACAAAAGGAACTTTGACATGATACTCCTCAGATGTGTTGACAAGACGGAAGCAGATTTGTTGATGCATGAAGTGCACGAAGGATCTTTTGGTACCCATGCAGGAGGGCATGCCATGGCTAAGAAGTTGTTAAGATCGGGTTATTACTGGATCACAATGGATGCAGACTGTTGTGCTTACGCCAGAAAATGCCACAAATGCCAGATCTACGCAGATAAGGTGCATGTGCCTCCCAATCCTTTGAACATCATGTCTTCACCTTGGCCTTTTGCCATGTGGGGCATTGACATGATTGGCAAGATTGAGCCAACTGCTTCAAATGGCCACAGATTCATCCTGGTCGCCATTGACTATTTCACCAAGTGGGTTGAAGCAGCCTCATATGCAAATGTTACAAGACAAGTGGTAGCCAGATTTCTGAAAAGAGATATCATCTGTCGATATGGAGTTCCCGAGCGAATCATTACTGATAATGGTTCCAACTTAAACAACAAAATGATGGCTGAATTATGCCGGGACTTCAAGATCCAACATCACAATTCTTCTCCTTACAGGCCAAAGATGAATGGCGCTGTTGAGGCAGCAAATAAGAATATTAAGAAGATTGTGCAGAAGATGGTAATCACTTACAAAGACTGGCATGAGATGCTACCATTTGCTTTGCATGGGTACCGCACATCAATCAGAACATCCACTGGGGCAACACCGTATCAGCTTGTGTATGGTATGGAAGCAGTCCTACCTGTTGAAGTTGAATTACCCTCCTTGCGGGTACTGATGGATGTTAAGCTGAACGAAGCAGAGTGGGTCCGATCCCGATACGAACAACTGAGTCTGATCGAAGAGAAGAGATTGGCTGCAATCTGCCACGGGCAGTTATATCAAAAGAGAATGAAGAAGGCCTTCGACCAGAAAGTCAGGCACCGAGAGTACCAAGTAGGCGATCTTGTTTTGAAAAGAATCCTCCCTCCTCATACAGACCACAGGGGCAAATGGACTCCAAACTATGAAGGACCATTTGTTGTAAAGAAAGTTTTCTCTGGTGGAGCGCTGATGCTCAGCACCATGGACGGTGAAGATTTCCCGTCCCCTGTGAATTCAGATGCAGTTAAAAAATACTTCGCATAAAATGACCCGCTGGACATAAAAACAGAATGTAAGTCCAGGCAAAAATAGGGCATCCCGGCGAGTCAAAAACAGAATAAAAGACTCGGGCAAAAATAAGGGAAATAAACAAAAAAATGTACACCCGCTGAGTTGAAAAGCCGCGTTGGACAACTCAGGCAAAAATGGGTGTCCCGATGGATTGAAAACCCGAAAGGGCGATCCATGCAAAATAGGGGAATAAGCGAACAACTGCATTCTGAATTCGTCTGTATTATCCACGACTTGGTAAGCTCCAAAAGATCAAGCTTCAATCAGAATCAACTCACTCCAGAAAGCAAGACGAGAAGAACGTCATTGTCATACGAGTCATAGCAGAAGAGGAAGCTCCTTGGAAGCATCGTCAACACCGCCAGCACTTTATTTCTCAATTTGTAACAATCTCCTCATTTCAGGAGATATGTTTCTCTGACTGTATCTTGCTAATTCAGGGCACATGAATTAATAAAATCGGATTTTCAGTCATGTCTCGCTTTTACATTTATGTTTTGCAAAGAATTGTCTGATATCTCTGGAAAAAAACAATTGCATAAGTACAGATGCCTTTCTCTAAAAATAAAACACATGCTTACAGGGAATGTGCTTACTCTCGAAAGTACTTATCTCCTATGACGGAATCCAGTAAAGGATACCTCGGGACCATTTGCGTGTTTCCTTATCTTTGCAGGATTGCAGGTATCCAGAACGCAACTTGGGGCATGCAAGATGCATCCCAGCAAAGTTGCCAAATCAACATACACTCAATCTCAGCATCCGAAATGCTCTATCCCCAGCCGAGTTGCCTCTCATTACTCTCCCCAGCTGAGTTACCGACAGCATTCCCCAGCTGTAGTACCAACCACTATTCCTCAGCAAGGTGCAAGAATCAGGGAATCATCTCCCCACAGAGCTTCAAGCCTCTATTCAGAAGAGCAACGCACGAAGAAGTCACAACAGAGAGGGAGAAAGCTTCTACAAACCCCAGCTGGGTCCCGTATTATAAGGATATGTCAATCAGTGACCTGTATCCCCAGGAATATACATCCTTAGATCTACCAATGATCTCATCCCCAACTGGGATGTTCACTTCAAGCAGATCAACCAGAGATCTTCGCAGCAGCAGGATCCGAATTCCGGATCGGTGCCTCTTTGCATAATCATAGCATTCGCATCATATTATACCCTCAGAGCGTAGCATTCCGTCTAATACGGAGCATTACGGCAAAAATCAAATGCATAGCATAATCATAAGTCATGTTGCGAATCGAATACTTGTGAATAATGACAACCTGTCGGCATACAGAATATATACAAAAAAAATCCCACCAGGGTCCCAGCAAAAGCAGTTGCCTCACAAATCACAAACACCAGTATATACACCTTTTGGCACCCGTCCGTGTCATCACTCCCCAGTAAAGTCGCCTGAACACTCTTTACAAACAAGACCCCCGTATTTCAGATACTACCTGACACCCGTCCGTGTCAAAACACCAGCAGAAAGCCAAAGACATCCTCTTTGCACTCACATATACTTGTATATACACTTCTCTTGACACCCGTTCGTGTCATATCCCCAGCGCAGTCGCTTACACTTTTATCAACCCATATACTTGTCAATATCATACTTTTCTCTCTTGACACTCGTCCGTGTCACTCTCCCCAGCAGATAAACACTTATACATACATACTCACTACTCATTGGTACACTTATACAGATACTCGTCCGTATCTTGTATACATCAGCACTCATATCCCCACAGATTCGACAATAGTCCTTGTTCTTTGTTAACCAATTGGTACTCGTCCGTACCATCATCTCAGAACATTGCGTCTAGTGTTTGTTTCTACATGATACTCGTCCGTATCATAGTCTTAAGGATGCTCGTCCGCATCTTTAATCCATACACCGTGTCAAACACTTATGTCTTCTTGAATATGGATACTCGTCTGTGTCTATTATTCTCCAGAAGGATTCTTTCAGATGCAACACTCGTCCGTGTTCTTTGTTAACCAGTTGATACTCGTCCGTATCATCATCTCTGAACATGTGTCAGTTTGTTTCTACATGATACTCGTCCGTATCATAGTCTTGAGGATGCTCGTCCGCATCTTTAATCTATACACAATACCAAACACTCATACTTTCCTTTCTTGGTTGTGAACGCTCGTCCGTGTTTACTATATCCCCAGTAGATCGCCAACAAATTTTCTTTTATCTAACACTCGTCCTGTGTTATGATAACTCTGAGAGCAGCCGTACCCTGCTAAGTGGTCGTCCTCCACTTCTTGATGGTCGTCCTCCATCATGCTCATCCGATGGCCGTCCCCATCGTTGATTTTTAGCAGCCGTCCCCTGCTAGGTGGTCGTCTTCCACCCTTTGATGATCGTCCTTCATCACTTTATCCAATGGCCGTCCCCATTGTTGATTTTGGTTATCTGACATTCGTCCTATGTCATGACAAACCTTGAGAGCAGCCGTACCCTGCTGAGTGGTCGTCCTCCACTTCTTGATGGTCGTCCTCCATCATGCTCGTCCGATGGCCGTCCCCATCGTTGACCTTTTCTATCCGATGGCCGTCCCCATCGTTGATATTTTCGGCAGCCGTACCCTGCCAGGTGGTCGTCCTCCACCTTTGATGGCCGTCCCCATCATATTTCTTTTATTCCCAACAGAGCAGCCGTCCCCTGCTAGGTGATCGTCCTTCACCTTTGATGGCCGTACCCCATCATCTGTTCTTTTCATTTATTCTTTAACCCGATGGCCGTCCCCGTCGTGGTCCCTTTTCCTTTTTTAGCCCGATGGCCGTCCCCATCGTTGGTTACTTTGCTTTATGAACTTGATGGCCGTCCCCGTCATGTTTCATTAATCCCCAGAGAATTTTACAACTTTATCTTGATGGCCGTCCCCATCATATTATCACTTTCCCCAGCTAGTCGGCCGTCCCCGTCTTGGCTTTACTTTTTATCCCCAGCATGTCGGCCGTCCCCGTCATTGCTTTATTTTCTGCACTTTCCCCCAGCATGTCGGCCGTCCCCGTCATTGCTATTTACCCAGCAGTCGTCCTCTGCTCGACGGTCGTCCTCCGTCGCCCACACTTTACAATATACTTTATTTGCTTTTACAATCTATATCCCTTTTCTTCTTCATTCTGTGAGTGCAAATTTTGGACTGTCTTTGGTATTCAACCACAAGTTATCTGGTTTGCCTGTTAAGCCGTTGCTTACATCCTGCACAGCTAACTCATGTTTGAATAGGGGCAGCTGTAAACACCCCAAATCTGCCCTCACCCATTCACACCATGGCTTGTGATCATCTCATATGCATAAACACCATCATATCATCTCATAGTACATTTTGATTCACTGGATAGTTTCTAAGGCATCTGCACCTAGGGTTTGTGATCTGAGCAACCTCAAGGCTTCTTGAGCCATTTCAAAGGCTACCAATCAACTCAAAGGGGTCCATGTGTGTATTTATATCATATTCCATCTCCTCAAAGTCAAAATTGTAGAGGAATCACAAGAGCTAGGGTTTGAGTGGATGCAGAGCCAGGCTAGACTGCACAGTTGACTGAAAATTAGGGTTTTGGTTTCAGAGGCCATAACTCCAAATTTTTTGGTCATTCTTGTTTCCATTGATCTCTATATGGTATAGGGAGTATGTATATCAATTTTCATGAAGAAATTCCATGGGGAAGTCATCTGATCAAGGGTTGACTTTTCAGACAAGTCAGTGTAAAATCAGGGCATCTGAGGCCCCCAATGACCCAACCAATGGGTGATCTTCATCATTTTGAGTGTATATGATCTTTATTTGATCATGGAAGAAGGTTGAAGTTCATAAAAATCAAGAATTTAGGGTTTTTGCAAATGTTGACTTTTTGGGCATAGTTGACTTTTCAAGAATGCATCATTTTAGGTCATTTTTCAAGCCTTGATTCATGATTCAAAAAGGCTTCAAATGGAAAAACTTTGGTCATGAAAGTTGTAGATCTCATCTTTCCCTTTTCAAAAAGTACAAGAACATGACCTAATTCATTTTGGATCAAAAGTTATGGTGCATCAAAGTTGGCAAAAATCACTAAATTTCAAGACATGCACCAAATGGGAAACTTGCAAAATCATGCACCAAGTCAAATTGCAGCTTCTAATTGGTATCAAACCTTCACATAAACATTCTCTAAGTCCTAAAATTCAGAATGAACTAGGCATTGCTCATGTTTCATGACTTTTGGAACAAGATCTTCACATGTGAACCAAAAAGTCACAACTTGCAAAAGCACTCATAACATTTCACCAACTTGCTGCCTTGAATGCTGGACCAAGCCTAGCCTTTCCCTTCACTTTGCTGCGCCAGAACCAGCCCATGTACTTGCCTAGCACCTCACCATACTTGCCTTACACAAAAGTTGACCTTTATGCAAAAGCAAACATCCCAATCACCACAGGCCATGTCACATCTTCTGGCCACTTGGATTAAAATAACATATCACTTTGCAAGCCATTCCATGTACTAAGCAGGCCTGAAACACTCTACACAATGACATTCACAAAAAACCTACCAAGTTGCAAGTTGCTTCGAATTCCTCTCCACAGCCTGAAAACACTTCAACCATTTTCTCCATTCAACTCACCATGTATCACTGAGTAGAAACCACCAAGAACCCAAGCCTGAAACAGCCAGAATACTCCATAGCCATTTCTCACCCCAAGCTGCATTTTCTATCGAATCTCCTTCCACAAACCACAAACACACCAACAAACACCACATACCTTCTCCATTCATCCTCAGGATCACAAACCATCATTCACAATGGCCTGAAACCTCCAGAAACTCCATTGCCATTTCTGACCAAGCTTGAGCAGGAGCTTTCGAATCTCATTATCCAGCCAACATAAACTTCTTTTGAGCATTCAAACATCTTCTGGGGACCAATTGGAGCAGTTTGCACTGAAGGAAGTGGCCAGAAAGTCCTTAAACTGAAAGCTTCGAATCTCAGGTAGCCTGAAATTTATTTTTCCAGAAATCATTTTTCTTGTTACAAACTTGTTCTATGTGATTCACTGATCATCCTGATGTTCTTAGTTTTTGAAATGGTTTTGATTTGAGAGTTTAATTTGTCTCTGAAGCTTGCGTGCCCTAGTTTTTCTTTCTTTCGATTCAGCTTGTTTAGGAAGAATAAATTTGTTTTGAGAGAGGGGTTTGATTCGTGAGAGGCTGGAGATCATTTCCCAATTCATAGATTTTGTTTTTGTTACGTTTTGAGGGGTTTTGAGGTTTCTCAGGTGAGAGCTGGCCGGAGAAGACGACCGGAAGTCTTCTCCGGCAGCCTGAAAGTAATTAGTGAGGTTAATTAGGGTTAGGGCAAAGTTTGAATGTGAGCCACTGGATTTCATCTCCCGCGCGTGTACGAAGGGTCAGGATCATTTCATTAAGTGATAATCAGGATTAATTAATTTAATTAATTGAGTTTTAGAAGTTTGAATATGGGCCTTTGATCTGCGCGCGCAGTCAACCCATCCACTGCCAGAATCAATCTCAGCCATCCTTTCTGTTTACTTTTATTTTATTTGATTTTTAATTCTTTTTATTTCATTAAACTTGCATAATTATTTTAAAATAGTTAAAATTTCTTAAAAATTATGAAACTTTTTCCTAAAAGTTTTATTAATTTTTAAGACCCAAAAACATTTTTATTTTATTTTTTATCATTAAAAAAGAATTTTTAAATATTTAAAAGATTATTTTTAATTGATTAATGGGAATTAATTAATTAAAAATACTTTTAGGTATTTAAAAATTACAAAAAAATTCATGAAATGTTCTAAGACATTTAGAAACATTGTCCAACCTTCAAACCAAATTTCTTTTTTGATCTTGATGCATTTTAAGAATTTTTCATTGAATTAAATCCTATTTTGTGCATTAATTTGATCATAAGTTTAAAAATCCATTTCTGCCTATTGGAGAAGGTTGAGACATTGGTTCTTCTTGCATTGTTTTCTATTTAGCATGTAGTTTCTAGGGTTAAATGGCCATGATTTGATTCCTCATTTTCAATTTGTTTGTTATTTCTTGTGTTTAGGAACCCTAAAAACCCTAATAACTTAGAAAATTCATAACTTGAGTTTGGTTAAGAGTTGGGACCTCCCCTTTGAACCTTGGTTTAGCATAGGTTTAGGGTTTCTTTGAGTGCCATTTTCCATTTTTATCTTAGGGTTTTGTTTCTGTTTTGGGTTTTTGTTTGATGTTTGGTCCATGAACCCTAATTTGGGCTTTCTTTTGCATTCTCTTGCATAACTTGACTTGTCATTGCATTTTGTGCATTCTTGTGATTCATTTGACATATTAAGACATGTAGGAAGCATGTTTGATCATTGTATTACATATTTGCCATGTCATTTGTCTTGTATGCTTCATAACTTTCCATGCTTGTTCATGCTCCTTAACTTGCATCATTTGCATCCATAGTCTTGTATGAACATCCCCATGTCTTGCCTCATGTTTGCAGCATCTCATAGCATCATAATCATCATCAACATGCTTCTGGTTTTGTCTAGCATCATGCCATTTCATGTCATCTAGCATTGCATTGCATTTCTTTCTAACATTTCAGGTGGTAAGTAACTTGAGAAGTGAATTTGCCTTCACTTCTCATAACTTTTCTTTTCATCTCTCTTGCATCCATTGCTGCATTTCTATTGGTGTTTGAGATTGAGCTTGCTCATTCTTGTTCCTCCCACCTTCTTTCTTCAAGTGACTTGACTTCTTGAATGAAGCAAGTCACTTTGCTTCTCTTGATCTTATTCATCTGCTTCCTGGTGGCTCCTTTGAAGACTTGTTCTTGAAAGCCTCACAAACCTTAGGATCAACCAAGCATGACAATGAATTAGGGTTTTGATTAGTCCCCCCATAGTTTTGCCTTTGTGTCTCTCTTTGAGTCCTCTCTTCTCACCTCATAATCAGGGACCAAACCCTAAAGGCTTTAAGACTTTGTGATTAAGCTTATGCCTGCATCCTTCTTTTAGGATGGAGTGTATAACTTTAATCCTAAGTATTAAACCCTTAAGGTGTTTAGATCTCTTAATCAATTCACCTAATAATCATCAAGACATCATACTTGTAACTTGGGCCTTGCATTAGGGTTCTAATTCTTCCTTAAGTGGTTAAGAAGGACTAACCCTAGTGTTAATGGACAAGTCCCCCTCAAGTTGTCTTACAAATCATAAAAAACACTTCATCATCATATCATTAAATAAAATCCACTTAATCAAAGGCTTGTTTTGTCATGAGTTTAATTCCTAATCATGGATTAAGTTGAGGAGTTTTCCTCAGCTTAAACATTCTCATCTATTATCCTTCTATTAGGATGGTGTAATGAGTCTGTTTAATCCCTGATTATGACTTAATCTCATTACTTAACACTAAACAAAAACACCAAAAACATCCAAATAATCACAAGTAGGTTAATGATCTTAATCCTGCATCAAAGGTGATTAAGTGTGAGAATCTGACTTCACACTTAAGGTACTCTCATTACCCCTAATCAGAGGGAAGATGTGATGAGTTTACTAAATCCATTGGTTTAGACTTAAGCTCATTAACTTATGACAAACTTTCCAAAGCAATAAAAGACTGAAAACTCAAAAACAAACAATAATCGTCTCCTTCGGGATTCTTTTCTCATCACACTCATTCACAAACGAGAACTCGCTTCTTCCGTCTAATGCAAGACAGTTTGCACCTGAGCCAGACAGGTCATACACTTGAGCATAGGCAAGCAAGCAGTTCATCAAGTCAATTCATATTTCGGTCTCTTTGGGTCGAACTACGGTGTTCTGACTTCCTCATTGCACGAGAGGATACGTAGGCATAACTTAACAGTTATCGAACAAAAGTCTCTGTATATTCCCCCTCTTTCCAGCATCTTTCCCTTAGCCTCATTATCATGAGCAATTCACTCTCATTCTTACACTGACACTTCACTTATACACTTCACACTTCCTTTACACTGACACCTGTACATTTTGTTTTCCAGCTCTTTTACACACAAATTGCACTGACACTACCCCTTTAAAACACAAATCTTTTAAGCGTGGATCCCGTCGAGTACGGCGGACAATCTGGGTGCTAATACCTTCCCAGGTTGTAACCAACCCCCTTTCTCAGTCTCTCTGGTTCGCAACCGTCTTATCCATTTCTTTCTAGGTCTATGCAGCATTGCCTTTCCTCCGGGATAAAAATGCCTAGCTGGCGACTCTTTTCATCTCCAGTGAGTTCACGGCTGTGTGTTCTCACTGTTCCCTTCGCCGACCGTTCGCGTCTGTACCTTTATTTGACCCTGTTCACTTATCGGGAGCGACAAGGTGGCCGGAAATGACCTCCGGTCATCTTCTCCGGCCACAAACCTCCCTGAAAATTGCTAACTTCTTCCCTAGGCTTCTAAAATCCAATCTCTCTGCCCAGAAATGATCCCCATACATCATACATCAAGAATCAACAAACAAACAACATTTAAAACACACCAAAAGTGAGAATCGAATCAAAACAATTCTAGGTCAAAAAATTTCAGAACACGAGTACATGCTCATTTCTCAATCATTTTCAAAACAAAACACATCCACATGATCAGTGAAGCATAGAGAATCATTTAGTAACTTAAAAACATGTTTCTGGAAAAAATGTTCTTGAGCTCACCTGAACTGAAGCTTTGATCTTTGGAACTTTCTGGCTGCCTCTTTGATCCAAAACGCCTCTAATGAACCTCCTGAGAAGCTTGCAATGCTTGGTTGGAGTTTAGTGTGGCTGGTTTAAGAGTTTGATGAAGTTCTGTTCAAGGGAAGTGAAAAATCGTGTTTCTGCTTGTGGGCTTTTCAGGGCAAATTGATGGTTGGGAAATGATCAGAGGATCATGGTGAATGGTTTTGTGAAGTTTTCTTGGAAGTTTGATGCTTGTGTATTGAGTTTCGAAACAAAATGCATAAGAGGTGAGTTTTGGGAACTATGGCTTATGAGAGGCTTCAGCTTCCAAGATTATGTGAAATGTAATCCATGAGGCATGTATGTGAAGCTGTGATTGGTCAGAGAGTTGTTGCTGGCCTAGCTTGATTGGTATGGGCCATTTTGCATAAAGTCAACTTTTGTGTAAGAAGAGGTATGGGCTGGTTCAGTCAAGGTACAAGGGCATGGCTTGGCTCAGCATGCTTCAAGGAGAACCATGGAAATGAATTTGAGGCAATGCAGCAAGTGGATTAGGGTTTATGTGAGGTTTTGCAATTTTGTGATCTTTTGGCCCTTTTGAAGTTTCTTAATGCACAAGTCATGAAATTTGGAGATTCTTTGGTGCATTCTGATTTTTAGGTCATGGTTTATGTTTGTGTAATGCATAGAAGTCCATTTGAAGTCACATTTTGCCTTGGCATGAGGTTTTGCAACTTTGCCTCTTTGGTACAAAACATGAAATTATGTGATTTTTGCCAACTTTGACAAGCCATGACTTTTGATCCAAAATGAATTAGAATAATTTCTTGTACTTTTTGAAAACGGGAGGATCCATTCTACAACTTTCATGACCAAAGTTTTCTCATTTGAAGCATTTTTGAATCAAAAAGAGAAGGTTGAAAAACTTTCCCAAAATGGCAAGTTTTCATTACAAGTCACTTTCCCAAAAAGGCAACTTTGCAAATGGCTTGAAATTCTTCAATTTTGTGAACCTCTAACACCTTCTATGACCAAATAAAGATCATACACATTCAAAATGATGGAGAATGCCCTTTGGTTGGGTCATTGGGGGCCTCAGATGCCCTGATTTTGCACTGACTTGCTCAAGAAGTCAACTCTTGATTAGATGCCTTCCCCATGGAATTTCTTCATGAAAATTGATATGCATGATCCTTATAACATATAGAGACCAATAGAAACAAGAATGACCAAAAAAATTGGAGTTATGGCCTCTGAAACCAAAACCCTAATTTCAGGTCATCTGTGTAGTTAAGCTTGGCTCTGCTTCCATGCCTTTCTCAGTTCTTGTGATTCTTTGACTTCCTTGATCTTGGGAGGATATAATATGATGCTTTAACATACATGGACCCTCTTGAGATGATTGAAGACCTTTGGAGTGGCTCAGACAGCTCAGGGATTGCTCAGATCACAAACCCTAGATGCAGATGACTTTGAACCAATGCAGTGGAGCAAAAATGAAATATGAGATGATATGATTGAACCTATGCAAATGAAAAGATCACAAGCCATGGTGTGAACTTAGTGAGGGCAAATTTGGGGTGTTTACAGCTGCCCCTATTCAAGCATGAGTTAGCTGTGCAGGATGTAAGCAACGACTTAACAGGCAAACAAGATAACTTGTGGTTGAATACCAAAGACAGTCCAAAATTTGCACTCACAGGATGAAGAAGAAAAGGGATATAGATTGTAAAAGAAAATAAAGTATGATTATAAAGTGCGGGCGACGGAGGACGACCGTCGAGCAGAGGACGACTGCTGGGGATGAAGCGATGACGGGGATGACCGACATGCTGGGGAAATAAAGGGATCATGATGGGGACGGCCATCAAATAAGGTAACAAAGATTCTCTGGGTATTTTTAAAGGTAAATGATGGGGACAACCATCGGGTTGAAGAAACAGATGATGAGGGACGGTCATCTAAGGTGAAGGACGATCACCTAGCAGGGGACGGCTTCCCTGTTGGGGATAAGATGAGGGACGGTCATCTAAGGTGAAGGACGATCACCTGGCAAGGTACGGTTGCCAAAAGTATCGCGACATAGGATGAATGCCGGATAGAAAAGGTCGACGATGGGGACGGCCATCGGATAAGCATGATGAAGGACGATCATCAAGAGGTGAAGGACGATCACCTAGTAGGGGACGGCTGCTCCGGGGTTTTATCATGACATAAGACGAAGGTCAGATAACAGAATCAACGACGGGGACGGCCATCGGATAAAAATGATGAAGGACGATCATAAAGAGGTGAAGGACGATCACCTAGCAGGGGACGGCTGCTAAAAATATCATGACATAGGACGAATGTCGGATAGGAAGGGGTTCTAATGAATAGAGACTCCGCTGGGGATGATGAAGGACGATCATCAAAAAGGTGAAGGACGATCACCGGGCAGGGTACGGCTGCCGAAAGGTATCATGACATAGGATGAATGTCAGATAGAAGAGAAGTTTTGTTGGGGACTTCGCTGGGGAATAATAGACACAGACGAGTGTCTAAATTCAAGAAGATATAAGTGTTTGACACGGTGTATAGATTAAGGATGCGGACGAACATCCTTAAGACTATGATACGGACGAGTATCAGTAGAAACAAACGCTTGACGCATGTTCAGAGATGATGGTACGGACGAGTACCAACTGGTTAACAAAGAACATGGACGAGGGTCGAATCTGAGGGGACTCTTCTGGGGAATAATAGACATAGACGAGTGTCTAAATTCAAGAAAAGGCAAGAGTATCTGTCATTGTGTATGGATTAAAGATGCGGACGAGCATCCTTAGGATTATGATATGGACGAGTATCGGTAGAAACAAAAATCTGATGCATGTTCAGAGATGATGATACGGACGAGTATCAACTGGTTAACAAGGAACACGGACGAGTGTTGAATCTGAGGGGATATAAGTGGTTTATACGAGATACGGACGAATATCTGTATGAGTGAAAAGTGATGGACGAGTGTTTAACTTGCTAGGGAGAGCATGACACGGACGAGTGCCGGAAAAAAGGTGTATTATAAACAAGTATATGATTTACAAAGTGTTTAGTTAACTATGTTGGGGAAGGTGGTACGGACGGGTGTCAGGGAATTGTATATATGTATTTGTGAGTGTTATGAGTGCAAAGGGGACGCTTTGGCTTTCCACTGGGGATATGACACGGACGGGTGTCAAGAAGGAGTGTGCATCTGTATTTGTAAGGGAAATGTTTTGGCTCTCCGGTGGAGAAATGGGAAATATTCCGTATATTGTTGATGGATTGTCAGTATTTACAAGTGTTTGATTTACACATGGCTTATGATTATGCAATATGTTTGATTTTTGCCGTAATGCTCCGTATTAGACGGAATGCTACACTCTGGGGGAAAATATGATGCGAATTATATGATTATGCAAAGACAATGATCTAGGATTCGGATCCCAATGCTGAGGAGATCTCTGGCTGATCTGCTTGAAGCGGATATCCCAGCTGGGGATGAGATCATTGGTAGATCTGACATTTATGACTCTGCATGGGGAAGTAGGTCATTGATAAATCTATCTTGGTAATGAGGGACCCAGCTGGGGCTTGCAGAAGCTTTCTTTACTCTGTTGTGAAATCTTCAGGCGCTACTCTTCTGGATAGAGGCTGAAACTCTGTGGGGAGATGGTTCTCTGTCTAGCACTTGGCTGGGGAAGAAAGATCATTGAAATATCTTCCTAGAGATTTTTTTTATGGGGATCCTGCTGAGGATGATACTCGACAACTCAGATGGGGAGAAAACACCTCCGGTGCTAATTGGAAGATGGACTGAGTAGATAATGATTTGACAGCTTGCTGGGGAGAAGCTTTTATGCCCCATGTTGTGCTTTGGATACCTGTAATCCTGCATGACAAAGAAACGTACAAGTATCCCGAGGTATCCCTTACTGGATTCCATCATAGGAGTTTAGACACTCCCGGGAGTAAGTATATTTCCTGTAAGCACGTATTTTTAGAAGGGAAACATATGTATTTATGCAATCAATATTTCAAGGACATCGGACATTTTGCAAATGAAGATAAAATGTACGAGACGAAACATGACTAAAAATCTGATTTTATTAATTCGAGTGCCCTGAATTAGCAAGATACAGTCAAAGAAACGGATCCCCTGAAATGAGGAAATCATTACAAATTGAGAAACTAAAAGGTGCTGGCAATGCTGATGAAGCTTCAAGGAGCTTCCCTTTTGCTATGACTCGTATGACTTTTGACGTTCTTCTCATCTTGCTTTCTGAAGAAGGTTGATTCTGACCGACGCTCGAACCTTTCAAAGCTTACCAAGTTGTAAGTGATACAGACGAATTCAGAATGCAGTTATTCACTTATTCCCTCATTATGCGTGGATTGCCCTCTCAGGTTTTCAATCCACCGGGATACCCATTTTTGCCTGAGTTGTCCGATGCGGCTTTTCAACTCAGCGGGTGTACATTTTTTATTTATTTCCCCTTATTTTTGCCCGAGTCTTTTATTCTGTTTTTGACTCGCCGGGATGCCCTATTTTTTCCTGGACTTACATTCTGTTTTTATGTCCAGCGGGTCATTTATGCGAAGTATTTTTTAACTGCATCTAAATTCACAGGGGACAGGAAGTCTTCACCATCCATAGTACTGAGCATCAGTGCTCCTCCAGAGAAAACTTTCTTTACTACGAATGGTCCTTCATAGTTCGGAGTCCACTTGCCCCTGTGATCTGTATGAGGAGGGAGGAGTCTTTTCAGCACAAGATCTCCTACTTGGTACTCTCGGAGCCTGACTTTCTGATCGAAGGCTTTCTTCATTCTCTTCTGATATAGCTGCCCATGACAGATTGCAGCCAACCTCTTCTCTTCAATCAGATTCAGTTGTTCGTATCGGGACCGGACCCATTCTGCTTCGTTCAGCTTAACATCCATCAGTACCCGCAGGGAGGGTAATTCAACTTCAACAGGTAGGACTGCCTCCATACCATACACAAGCTGATACGGTGTTTCCCCAGTGGATGTTCTGATTGACGTACGGTATCCATGCAAGGCAAATGGTAGCATCTCATGCCAGTCTTTGTAGGTAACCACCATCTTTTGCATAATCTTCTTGATATTCTTGTTAGCTGCCTCAACAGCGCCGTTCATCTTTGGCCTGTAAGGAGAAGAATTGTGGTGTTGGATCTTGAAGTCTCGGCATAGTTCTGCCATCATTTTGTTGTTTAAATTGGAACCATTGTCAGTAATGATTCGCTCGGGAACTCCATACCGACAGATGATGTCTCTCTTCAGAAATCGGGCTACCACTTGCATGGTAACATTTGCATAGGAAGCTGCTTCCACCCATTTGGTGAAATAGTCAATGGCAACCAGGATGAATCTGTGGCCATTTGAAGCAGTCGGTTCAATCTTGCCAATCATATCTATGCCCCACATGGCAAAGGGCCAAGGTGAAGACATCACAATCAGAGGATTTGGAGGCACATGCACCTTATCCGCATAAATCTGGCATTTATGGCATTTTCTGGCATAAGCACAACAGTCGGCATCCATTGTGATCCAGTAATAACCTGCTCTTAACAACTTTTTAGCCATCGCATGCCCTCCTGCATGGGTACCGAAGGATCCTTCGTGAACTTCGTGCATCAACAAGTCTGCTTCTGTCTTATCAACGCATCTGAGGAGTACCATATCAAAGTTTCTCTTGTACAGGGAACCGTCAGTATTCAGGAAGAAACTACCAACTAGCCTTCTTAATGTCTTCTTGTCATTGGAAGATGCCCTAGGTGGGTATGTTTGATCTTCCAAGAAGCATTTGATATCATTGAACCAAGGCTTATCATCTTTAACAACATCTGCTGCAAATACATATGCTAGTCTGTCAAGTCTGGACACTGAAATTCGAGGCACAAAGTTGGCAGCTTGGACTTTGATCATGGATGAAATGGTAGCCAGAGCATCTGTGAACTGATTTTCATCTCGAGGGATATACTCAAGCTTGACTATTGTGAAGAAAGTCAATAACCTCCTTGTATAATCCCGGTAAGGTATCAGATGATCTTGGTGGGTGTACCATTTGCCGTTGGTTTGATTGATTACCAGAGCTGAATCTCCGAATACAGTCAAAGTCTTGATCCTGAGGTCAATGGCTTCCTCAAGACCCATGATACAAGCTTCGTATTCAGCTTCGTTATTAGTGCAGTTAAAGGTGAGTTTTGCCGAGAAAGGCATGTGAACTCCTTTAGGTGTAATGAGTACTGCACCAACACCACGACCATTCATATTAACAGCCCCATCAAACATCATAGTCCATTCTTCTTCCGGGTCAGGCCCTTCAGTGTGAACAGGCTCTTCATGATCTTTTGCTTTTATGAACATGATGTCTTCATCAGGGAAGTCAAATCTCATAGGCTGGTAATCATCGATGGGTTGCTCAGCAAGATAATCAGACAACACACTGCCTTTGATGGCCTTCTGAGAGGTATACTGAATATCATACTCTGTGAGGATCATTTGCCATCTTGCAACCCGTCCGGTAAGTGCTGGCTTCTCAAAAATGTAATTAACTGGGTCCATCTTGGAGATCAACAAAGTGGTGTGGGTCAACATATACTGCCTTAGTCGGCGAGCAGCCCACGCTAAAGCACAACAAGTTTTCTCGAGCAGTGAATAACGTTGTTCACAGTCGGTAAACTTTTTGCTTAGGTAGTATATTGCATACTCTTTTCGACCAGACTCGTCATGTTGGCCCAGCACACACCCCATTGACTCTTCTAATACTGTCAAGTACATTATTAGAGGTCTTCCTTCAATTGGAGGCATAAGGATTGAAGGCTCTTGTAAATATTCCTTGATTTTGTCAAAAGCCCTTTGGTAGTCTTCATTCCACCTGACTGTTTGTTCTTTTCTTAACAATTTGAACAAGGGCTCACAGGTTGCCGTAAGGTGAGATATGAACCGTGAAATGTAATTCAATCTACCTAGAAACCCTCGAACTTCTTTCTCAGTTTTCGGTGCAGGCATTTATTGAATGGCTTTGACTTTATCAGGGTCAACTTCAATCCCTTTCTCACTTATAATAAATCCCAGCAGCTTACCGGATCGCACCCCGAATGTGCATTTGTTGGGGTTTAACTTCAGTTGGTACTTCCTCAGACGCTTGAATAGTTTCAACAGATTCACCAGGTGGTCTTCTTCTGTAAGGGACTTGGCAATCATGTCATCCACATAACACTCAATTTCTTTATGGATCATGTCGTGGAATAATGTTACCATAGCCCGTTGATAAGTTGCACCAACATTCTTCAGTCCGAATGGCATCACCTTATAACAGAATGTGCCCCAGGGTGTGATGAAAGTTGTCTTCTCCATGTCTTCAGGTGACATCTTGATCTGATTGTACCCGAAAAATCCATCCATGAAAGAGAATACTGAGAACTGAGCTGTATTGTCGACCAATACATCAATGTGAGGTAAAGGGAAATCATCTTTCGGGTTGGCTCTGTTCAGATCCCGGTAATCCACACACATCCTCACCTTGCCGTCTTTCTTAGGCACAGGTACAATATTAGCGACCCACGGCGGATAGCTAGTTACAGCAAGGAAACCGGCGTCCCACTGCTTTTGTACCTCCTCTTTTATCTTCATTGCCATATCTGGGCGAGTACGGCGCAACTTCTGTTTTACTGGCGGGCATTCTTCTTTTAGAGGCAGCTTGTGCATAACAATATCGGTGTCCAACCCTGGAATATCCTAATAAGACCAAGCGAAAACATCCACATATTCCCGAAGCATATCAATCAGTTGCTCTTTTACTGAATCTTGCAGGCAGGCCCCGATCTTGACCTCTTTCACGTCTTCTTCCGTACCAAGATTAACCGTTTCAATCTCCTCCTGATGAGGAGTGATAACCTTCTCCTCTTGCCTTAACAACCTGGAGGGCACTGGAGGGCAATCTGGAGGGCACTTTCTGCAAGGGTTTAGATTGGTTTATTTTAGTGATCAATTTTAATCTTGTTTAGAAAAAGTGAAAATGAAGTTATTTATTTTGAAAACATTGCCATTTTATTTTTTGTACAAAAAGAAAAATGAAAAGACAGTGAGCGAAAAAAAATACTCGTTTGCAAAAGATGTCCGATATTCATTGATTAATCCATTTGCACAAAATTACAAGATGGCCCGATTACAAAATGAGCCTTGTCATCTTGGGCAAGATGCAAGACTTGATGCATGCTTTAAAATATAGGAAATAATAATTACACTGCAGGAGTAACCCTTATAATTTCCTGGGAAGACCAGTTAAGGACTTGGCTCCCCGGGATCCTTGGACGTATCCAGCTCTCCAGGTTGCGGTCACTTTTCTCCTCGTCTTCCAAGTTGTTCACAGCATCCGGGGTGAGCATTCCCCTGCCGACAAAATTGGGCTCTTTTGCAGCCTCTGATTGATCTTGTTGAGTTGGTTTGTAACCCAACCCAAATCTGTCTTCTTTCTTCTCCACGGGCAACAGCTGGCCCCAGCCTTGGGTAGTACCCTCTTCAACAACCCTCCGAGCTTGCTGGTATGACATTATGGAGGTTCCCAATACAGCATATGCTTCATTAATGTTCAGGGCCTCAAACCCCTGGCTCATAGTTTCATGGATTTCCCCGTCCATCTCAATGTACTTATACGTAGCCAGATGGCTAACAAAGATGTCCTCCTCCCCACAGATGGTGATGATCTAGCCTTCCCACTCGAATTTCAGCTTCTGGTGAAGGGTAGACATAACAGCGCCAGCGGCATGGATCCAGGGTCTACCCAATAAACAGCTGTAGGCCGGCTGAATGTCCATCACATAGAAGGTAGTTTTGAAGGTCTGCGGGCCAATCATCACAAGCAGATCAATCTCTCCAAGCATTGATCTTTTAGAGCCATCAAATGCTCTCACCACCAAATTACTCGGACGCAGTGCCAAACCATCGTACTCCAACTTCACTAAGGCTTTCTTTGGTAGGACATTGAGTGATGACCCAGTGTCCACCAGTACATGAGACAGAACAACACCCTTGCATTCCAAGGTGATATGTAAAGCCTTGTTGTGGTTACGTCCCTCAGTTGTTAAGTCAGCATTGGTGAAGCCCAGTCCATGACTGGTGTTGACATTTGCCACCACAGTTTCTAGCTGATTAACAGTGATCTCCTCTGGCACGTATGCTGCGTGCAGGACTTTCAATAATGCATTCCTGTGAGCTTCAGAACACATCAACAGGGATAATATGGAGATTTTTGAGGGAGTTTGGTGAAGCTGATCCACCACCTTGTAATCACTTCTTTTTATGATTCTCATGAACTCGTCTACATCTTGTTCAAAAGATGTCTTCTGAGTTTCTTTTATAGCTGGCTCTTCAAGCACCACACTCTTTCCTTTTGCTTTGGCAGCAGCTTCTGCTTCAGCATTAGGTCTTTGCACTTATGAGGCAAAAAGGCGTCCGCTCCTGGTGAAGCCTCCGCCTCCCCCAAGGTATGGCATTACTGCTTCCATAAGGAACTGGTCCAGGTATCGTAATGGTAATTGGACTGACTGCTGCAGAGGAGGGTACTGTAATGGTGTGCGGATCATAGTAAATTGTGATTGGTGACCTGGTAGGAGGTGCCACTGCTTGTTGCTGAAAGTTGTTGTTTGGAGGAACATTTGATGGATCGTAGTAGATTGTGACTGCTGAGACATCTTCATTAATTTCTGTTGGCGTTGTAGAAGATTCTACTGATGAAATAGATGTTGATGTTGTAGAAGAAATAGTTGTTGAAACTTGAATCGTTGAAGTGATGGACGGAACCATTGCTGATGATATTGATGAATCGGTAGGAATGATTGTTGCTGCTGTTGTAGAAGAATCAGGAATTGTTGTCAAAGGAATTGCTGGATTTGTAGGTGCCGTTGTTGAGATCTGAAGGATTCCATCCTTGATAAGACCATCTATGCCGCTTCTCAAATTATCGCACCCGTTGACTGCAATGTTGCAATACCCACAACCGAGTTCACACCCGGGGAACACCTGGCATTCTAGAAGCTGAGCTTTAATTTCGACCAGAGGTGTTCGAATTTGTGCAACACTGGTGATCAAAGTAGATGGCCTGTCTTCCTCAATGGCATTAATCCTCGGCCCACCATGATTAGGCATAGGATTTTTGTTGACATTTGGAGGCGGTGCGAAGTTGAGGGCTTTAGAATCCACCAGATCTTGAACTTTCATTTGCAATGCCCTGCATTTTTCTGTATTGTGGCCTGGTGCATTGGAATGGAAAGCACACCTGGCGCTGACATCATAATTCTTAGGGAGATTGGAAGGATCTGGAGGTGCCAATGTCCTTAACTCAACCAAGTTAAGCTTCAGGAGTTGTGGCAATAAGGTAACATAAGGCATAGGGATAGGGTCAATCACCCTGTTTGCCTGTGATGGTCTTTGTTGGAAGAGTCGTTGTTGTTGATTGCTATTGTTGTTGTTGTAGGTTCTCTGTTGTGGGTACTGAACTTGCTGTTGATATTGTGGTGGTTGTAATTGTTGATATGCTGATTGTTGAGGAATTGGAGCTGGAATAGTGACAGTTTCTACTGATCTGTGAACATACTGAGGTCTGCCCCTGCTGGCATGAATGACATTTGTCTCACCGGTCCTTCGAGGTCCCACAAAAGGCTTCCTGGGATTACTGGACGAACTTGCACCATTATCAGAAATTTTGCCCATTTTTAGTAGACTTTCAATTCTTTCTCCGGCTATAACTACGTCTGCGAAGCTGGTAGAAGAAAAGGCAACCAACCTATCAATGTATGTCCCTTGCAGGGTATTCATAAACATGTCGGTCATTTCTCTTTCCGACATGGGTGGTTGGACAGCAGCAGCAAGCTGTCTCCACCTTTGGGCATATTCCCTGAAGCTTTCTCTGGAGGATTGGGACATTCCCATCAAGAGGGTCCTGTTAGGAGCCATGTCCAGATTGTATTGGTATTGTCTGATGAAAGCCTCAGCTAGGTCCTTCCAGCATCTGATAGTATTTCTGGTCAAGTGCGAATACCACTCCCTTGAAGCCCCAGTCAAACTGTCTTCAAAATAGAACATCCACAGCTTTTCATCCATGGTATATGCTTTAAGTCTCCCCAGAAAAGACTGCAAGTGAGTTCATGGACAAGAGGTTCCATTGTATTTCTCGAAGCACGGAGGTTTGAACTTGTGGGGAATTCTAACCCCGTCTACTAACCCCATATCCATTACATCAAAGCCCAAGGAGTTTTGAGACTCCAAAGATCTCAATTTCTCAGCAATTTCGTCAAACCTCCTATCATAGACTTCATCTCCAGCTCCCATGACAGTGAATTGCTCTTCTTGGGGGTCTTCTTGTAAGATCCTCCCCCCAGCAGTATTTCCTTGCACATTACCCGGGATATTGACTTCCGGATCTAGATGAGGTCCAAATACAGGTGGATTAACATGAGGCTGTCCCCTCTCATTGTTACTTGTTTCTCTAGTCCCAGGATGAGGTTCCTCGGGAGTTTGTCTTTCTACCAATGCCCTTAACCTTTCTTGGGTCTGAGCCAGACCAGTCATCACAGTCATGAATTGGGCCATTTGGTTTCTCATCTCCACTCTTTCATTATCCATCTGGGTTCTGACCTCTGTCAGGTCTTGCTGTACTTGCTCCATTAGAATACCCGGAAGGTTGTTGCGAGTAGGATACCGGTGTGCACGGTTCACAGGGAACACTCTTCTGCAAGCAATATTTCCTGAAATCACAACAGAGTTAGAAACAAATAACAACAAAACCTACAAAACAAAACAAGAGTTAGTATGCAATGCAGTATGCTTATTTGTTTTCCAAGGTATCCGGCTTGGCTTTTGGTTTTGACCCTTCCAGACCTCGAGGAAGATGCTTTGATGTTGCTTGAGAAAAGAACCCAATGAAAACAAACTAACAAATATATTACAAATGGTGAATAATACATAGTCTGTTTTTTTACAACACATGCCCTTGAAGGGTCAAAATACAACAAAAAGAAAAGTACATCAAATGGAAATGAACAACAAGCAAAGAAGTCAAACATCCAATCCAAACTCATCCTCCTTAATCTCCTTCAGGAGTGCCTCAGTCACTGGACCAGCTGGGTGCTCTGTAATGGTCCTGATAGGGAGGTTCCGGGTGGCAATGGCAGAGGTCAGCTTCTTGTGCCTGTCCTGATCCTTTGATCTCTTCAAGCCAGCCCTAAGCTTCAACTCTGAAATCTCCCTCTGGGCTGCCAGCAAAGCTTCCTGCTGCTTCTTTTCATTGGCTTCTAACTGTTCAATCCTGGCTTGAGTTCTTTTATCTTCTTGTGTCCGGGCTTCAGTGATCCTGACCCACCTAGCCTGACTTTCTTGCAGATAGAGTTCAGTCCTAGCCTTCTGAAGCTTGGCCTCTTTACAGGCATTCTTCAATATTTGTTCCCTAGCTCTTGATTTCTTGATGTAGTCCTCTGTTTTCTCAATCTTGGCCAGATGCTCCACCCTAAGCTTCTCCAAACTCTCAATGTCCAGACGACCATCACTCCTTTCCCAAAGAGTCTTCTTCAGAGCTTGAGACAGATTCTCATTCCTTTCCTTCAGCTTCTCAAATTCTTCCAGGCTGACAGTGGCTGCTGGCTGTAGTGTAGATGGTCCAGGTGTGTCCTCCAAAGTGAAGGGCATCCCAGTAATCTGAGCTCTAGCATGGGACCAGTCATAGTACTGAGCTGAAGCAACATTATTGCACCTCCCAAGAATAGCCATCCCTTTTGTTTGGATGTTGTCCCAAGCCCAAGATGCTTGTCTGACAGCAGCTAAGTTAGGCTTTATTTCACAATACAAGGTCTCAGCTAAATCTTGCATCCTAGGAGGGTGAATCAAAGCATAGCCCAGTTGTCTCTTAAACAGCAAAGGATTGTAGTTGATGCAACCCTTTACTCCTATCAGAGGTACATTTGGGTATTGCCCACAGCTGGTAATGATGTCCTTGCCTTTGGTGCTCTGGGTACACCATCTGATGTCATCTGAAGTCAAAGCAATGAGCCTCTTGGCCCAATTCTTTGGTTGGTGGGGATTCAGGAATGCATCTGTCTTAGGTAGGTGCTTGAGTAACCAAGTGTGAAACAAAGGAGCACAACATCTCACCAACTTTCCTCTTTGTTTCTCATTCCTCTGATGAATGGAGTAATAGAAATCTCCCAGCAATGTGGGTACTAGGTTCCTCAAAAGGAAAAGATGAATGGCATTCTTGCTGATAAATTTGGGCTCATATGCAAACAGTATAACCCCATATATGCTGAGGGCTAACAATGCACAAACTGCTCTCCATTCTCCCAAAGAGGCCTTCAGGATGGCCTGAGAAATCAAGAAATCCAAGTGCAAACCAGGGATCCCAGCCTTTGTTGTCATGCTTTGTTCAATTAAG
This sequence comes from Lathyrus aphaca, assembly GCA_963966055.1. NCBI lineage: Eukaryota > Viridiplantae > Streptophyta > Magnoliopsida > Fabales > Fabaceae > Lathyrus > Lathyrus aphaca. The sequence goes on from OZ014524.1 coordinate 95,002,721, forward strand.
GCAGGCTCCAGGTACATTGCTTTTGCTACTTCTCCATTGCTGGGAGAAGTCATCTCTGGGTTAAAGGGGACTCCACCCCTGACAGGTACTCCAATCAATGATGAAAACTCCTCCAGCAGAGGTCCTAGCTGAAAGTCTGGGAAAGTGAAGCATCTCAAAGGAGGGTCATAAAACTGTAGGCAGGTGTGGATCATGCTCCTCTGAGAAGGGTCTAGGTCCATAACCATATCCAGGATACCTCCATAATGCTCTCTGAATAATGGGATGTGGTCAGGGGTGATAAGCGACTGGACCTGCCTGATACCAGTCAACACAGGCTCAAAGAAATGATATGATATGTTGCTCTTCCTGGGTGTAGCCATGACTGCTGATGAAGAGCTGAAGACAAGTGCTGATGAAGATCAAGACTGGTACTGGAGACGAACCACTGATAGGCTAGTGCAGGTGATGAAGGCAACTGAAGCAGACAACTGATGAAGATAGCTGAAGCAGATAACTGATGAAACAAAGGTCTATGCAGATGAAGGGGTCAAAACCAAGCCAGATATAATGTGGATACCCTGAAAAACAAATAAACAAATGTTAAATGATGCAAATGATGAGTATGCAAATGATATGCAAGGGTTTGTGATCAAGCTGGATCTGATTATCTGTCTTGATATAGGTCCATGTATGTTCAAGAAGTCCAGATGGAGGTTCAGAAATCCAGTAACCAAGGTGGGGGACTCAAATAAAGAGTCACATGTCCAGGGTTAAGTCACAAGAACTGTCCAAAGTGAGGTACTCTTAATCAAACAAGTAACAGGGTATGATGTGGTCAATGGTACCTGCAAACCTGTAAATAGCCCAACCCCCTCACAGGTGATGTTCTAAAACAAAGATCCTCAGACTTGGATCAGTTATGAGAAGTGTAAACACTTCTAACCCGGAGGTACAGTGTTTACAATAACCATAAAAGATCCTCCTCTAATTCACCTCAGTTTCTGAAGGTCATAATAAAGGTCATCCAGACTTAGGAGGCTTCCCAGATAGCCCTAGCACTACAGGAAATCTGTAGCACAGAGTTCTCAAGAAGAAACCCATATCTGAACCGTGTTTCATATTCCCGCACCAGACCGAAATGGAATGGGAAAGAACATGAACCACTCTAGCCTAGGTGTCACTCAGGTCCCAGGTATAGGACCTTAAAACTCTCAAAGAGACCCCACCCACCAAGACAGAAGAACAGATCCAGCAATGATAATGACAGTATGAAATATGAAAAACTGTAAAGAAAGCAATAAATAAAGCTTGTACATAAAGAAATAAATAAAGCAACTATATAAACACAATTAGCACATAACACCCCAGTAAACACAAATCAAACAAGCGCTAGGAGGAACCCACAAAAAGAACCAGAAGCCCTGGTTACAGTATAAGGGTCCCCAGTAGAGTCGCCAAGCTGTCGCTCCCACCAAATGACACAGGGCCAAGAGGGGTACAGACGCGAACTGTCGGCGAAAGAGAAAGAAAGAAAAGAGTCGCCAGCTAGGCATTTTTATCCCAAAGGAAAGGTAATGCTGCATAGACCTAGAAAGATATGGATAAGACGGTTGCGAACCAGAGAGACTGAGAAAGGGGGTTGGTTACAACCTGGGAAGGTATTAGCACCCAGATTGTCCGCCGTACTCGACGGGATCCATGCTTGGAAGATTTGTGTTTAAAGTTGTAGTTTCAGTGCAATCTATGTATCAAAGCTGGAAAGAATGCAAGTGTCAGTGTAAAAGAAAAGTGAAGTGTATAAGTGAAGTGTCAGTGTAAGAACAGGAGTGAAATGCTCAAGACTATGAGGCTTAAAGGATGATACTGAAAGGAGGGGGGAATATACAGAGACTTTTGTTCGATAACAGTTAAGTTATGCCTACGTATCCTCTCGTGCAATGAGGAAGTCAGAACACCGTAGTTCGACTCAAAGAGAGTGAAAGATAAATTGACTTGTGAACTGCTTGCTTGTCTATGCTCAAGTGTATGACCTGTCTGGCTCAGGTGCTAACTGTCTTGCATTAGACGGAAGAAGCAAGTTCTTGTTTGTGAATGAAGATGATGAGAAAAGAATCCCGGAGGAGACGATTATTGTTTGTTTTTGTGTTTTCAGTCTTTTATTGCTTTTTGAAGTTTGTCATAAGATAATGAGCTTAAGCCTAAACCAAGGGTTAGTAAACTCATCACATCCTCCCTCTGGTTAGGGGTAATGAGAATATCTTAAGTGTGGAGTAAGCACCTCACACTTAAACACCATGATGTAGGATTAAGATTATTAACCTACTTGTGATTATTTAGATGTTTTTGTTGTTTTTGTTTAGTGTTAAGTAATGAGTTTAAGCCATAATCAAGGATTTAATGGACCCATTACACCATCCTAATAGAAGGATGATAGATGAGAGCACTTAAGCTGAGGAAGATACCTCAACTTAATCCATGATTAGGGATTAACCTCATGACAAAACAAAGCCTTTATTAAATGGATTTTAATTAATGGTAAGATTAAGAAATGGATTTTATGGTTTTTAAAACAACTTGAAGGGGACTTGTCCATTAACACTAGGGTTAGTCCTTCTTAACCAATTAAGGAAGAATTAGAACCCTAATGCAAGGCCCAAGTTACAAGCTTGATGTCTTGATGATTATTAGGTGAATTGATTAAAGGATTTAAACACATTAAAGGTTTAACACTTAGGATTAAAGTTATACACTCCATCCTAATAGAAGGATGCAGGCATAAGCTTAATCACAAAGCCTTAAAACCTTGAAGGTTTAGTCCTTGATTAAGAGATGAGAAGAGAAGACTCAAAAGATGACACAAAGGTAAAACTAATGGGGGGACTAATCAAACCCTAATTTTTATCATGCTTGGTTGTTCCTAGGGTTAATGAGGTTTGCAAGAAGATCTTCAAGGAGAGCCACCAAGGAGAGAAGCAGATGGAAGGATAAGGAAGCAAGAAGGGGCAAGACAACTCACTTCACTTAAGAAGATAAGTTGCTTGAAGAAATAAAAGAGAGGAGAGAGCATGAATGAGCAAGCTCACTCTAATACAAAGATAAAATGCAGCAATGATGCAAGAGGGAGATGAAAAGAGATTGTGAGAAGTGAAGGCAAATTCACTTCTCAAAACAACTTACCACCTGAAAAGTTAGCAAAGAAATGAAATGCAATGCAAATAAGGTGAAATGTCATGATGCAAACCAAAGTCAGAAGCATAAACATGGTGTTAATGATGCTAGGGGATGATGCAAACACATGACAAGAGATGAGAGTGGTCAAACAAGCATAAGGATGCAAATGAGGCATGCTTTGAACCATAAAGATTCATGAATGTTTATGAAATGAAATGAACATATAACATAGCAAATGAAATATGCAATGATCAAACATGATTCTAATATGTCCTAAGATCTCTTATGAATCATGTGGATGCACAAAATGTCATGGCAAGTCATTGAATGCAAACATATGAGAAATGGATGCAAAGGAAGGCACAAATTAGGGTTTATAAACAACACACAAAGAAAAATTCAAAATCAGAAGCAAATGACATGATAAAAAATTGAAAATGGGATCAAGGGAACCCTAACCCTACACAAGTTCACTGCCCAAAGGAGGGGACCTAACTCTTAACCTAGTGCAAGTTATGAATTTTCTAAGTCAATTAGGGTTTTGGGATGCCTCACAATGAAAAATGCAAAACAAATTGAAAATGGAAAATAAATTCAAACCAATTTTATCCTATAAACTATATGCTATGAAGGATGCAATGCAAGAAGAACCATCATCAAACTCTCAATGGTTAGGCATAATGGATTTTTCCAAGTTTGAACAAAAATATTGCCTCTAAATGAATTTAATTCCAATAAAAAAGGTCAAAATAGTTCAAGAACCAAAAAGAAATTTGTTTTGAGAGATGGATAATGTTTCTAAATGTTTTTAAATGCAATGTGAATTTTTTTGTGATTTTTAAATACCTAAATGCATTTTTAATTAATTAATCTTCATTAACTAATTAAAAATAAACATTTAAATGATTTAAAAATATTTTTTAATGCAAAAAATAAAAATAAAAATATTTTTGGGTTCTGAAAATTAATGAAATGTTTGACAAAAATTTTCAGAACTTTTAAATGTGTTTTGCTATTTTAAATAATTCGTGGAAATTAAATATGAAACAAATGAAATTAAAATGAATTTAGGAGAAGTATGCAAGATCCATGGCTGATATTCAAATGGGACGCGCGGGAGTTGACTGGCGCCAGATCCAGTGGTTGAGATTCAAACTAATCAAATTAAACTAAACCTAATTAATTAATTTAATAAACTAGGATTAGGGTTTTAATGAGAGATCTGGTCCATCCAAACGCGTGGGAGTCAACACAAGTCAAACAAATCCATGGCTGAGATTCAAACTGAGCCCTAAACGCAATTAATACACTAATGACTTTCAGGTGGCCGGAAATGACCTCCGGTCATCTTCTCCGGCCACAACCCTCCCTGAAAATTGCTAACTTCTTCCCTAGGCTTCTAAAATCCAATCTCTCTGCCCAGAAATGATCCCCATACATCATACATCAAGAATCAACAAACAAACAACATTTAAAACAAAAGTGAGAATCGAATCAAAACAGTTCTAGGTCAAAAAATTTCAGAACACGAATACATGCTCATTTCTCAATCATTTTCAAAACAAAACACATCCACATGATCAGTGAAGCATAAAGAATCATTTAGTAACTTAAAAACATGTTTCTGGAAAAAATGTTCTTGAGTTCACCTGAACTGAAGCTTTGATCTTTGGAACTTTCTGGCTGCCTCTTTGATCCAAAACGCCTCTAATGAACCTCCTGAGAAGCTTGCAATGCTTGGTTGGAGTTTAGTGTGGCTGGTTTAAGAGTTTGATGAAGTTCTGTTCAAGGGAAGTGAAAAATCGTGTTTCTGCTTGTGGGCTTTTCAGGGCAAATTGATGGTTGGGAAATGATCAGAGGATCATGGTGAATGGTTTTGTGAAGTTTGCTTGGAAGTTTGATGCTTGTGTATTGAGTTTCGAAACAAAATGCATAAGAGGTGAGTTTTGGGAACTATGGCTTATGAGAGGCTTCAGCTTCTAAGATTATGTGAAATGTAATCCATGAGGCATGTATGTAAAGCTGTGATTGGTCAGAGAGTTATTGCTGGCCTAACTTGATTGGTTTGGGCCATTTTGCATAAAGTCAACTTTTGTGTAAGAAGAGGTATGGTCTGGTTCAGTCAAGGTACAAGGGCATGGCTTGGCTCAGCATGCTTCAAGGAGAACCATGGAAATGAATTTGAGGCAATGCAGCAAGTGGATTAGGGTTTATGTGAGGTTTTGCAATTTTGTGATCTTTTGGCCCTTTTGAAGTTTCTTAATGCACAAGTCATGAAATTTGGAGATTCTTTGGTGCATTCTGATTTTTAGGTCATGTTTTATGTTTGTGTAATGCATAGAAGTCCATTTGAAGTCACATTTTGCCTTGGCATGAGGTTTTGCAACTTTGCCTCTTTGGTACAAAACATGAAATTATGTGATTTTTGCCAACTTTGACAAGCCATAACTTTTGATCCAAAATGAATTAGAATGAGTTCTTGTACTTTTTGAAAATGGGAGGATCCATTCTACAACTTTCATGACCAAATTTTTCTCATTTGAAGCATTTTTGAATCAAAAAGAGAAGGTTGAAAAACTTTCCCAAAATGGCAAGTTTTTATTACAAGTCACTTTCCCAAAAAGGCAACTTTGCAAATGGCTTGAAATTCTTCAATTTTGTGAACCTCTAACACCTTCTATGACCAAATAAAGATCATACACATTCAAAATGATGGAGAATACCCTTTGGTTGGGTCATTGGGGGCCTCAGATGCCCTGATTTTGCACTGACTTGCTCAAGAAGTCAACTCTTGATTAGATGCCTTCCCCATGGAATTTCTTCATGAAAATTGATATGCATGATCCTTATAACATATAGAGACCAATAGAAACAAGAATGACCAAAAAAATTGGATTTATGGCCTCTGAAACCAAAACCCTAATTTCAGGTCATCTGTGCAGTTAAGCTTGGCTCTGCTTCCATGCCTTTCTCAGTTCTTGTGATTCTTTGACTTACTTGATCTTGGGAGGATATAATATGATGCTTTAACATACATGTACCCTCTTGAGATGATTGAAGACCTTTGGAGTGGCTCAGACAGCTCAGGGATTGCTCAGATCACAAACCCTAGATGCAGATGACTTTGAACCAATGCAGTGGAGCAAAAATGCAATATGAGATGATATGATTGAACCTATGAAAATGAAAATATCACAAGCCATGGTGTGAACTTTGTGAGGGCAAATTTGGGGTGTTTACATCTGCCCCTATTCAAGCATGAGTTAGCTGTGCAGGATGTAAGCAACGACTTAACAGGCAAACAAGATAACTTGTGGTTGAATACCAAAGACAGTCCAAAATTTGCACTCACAGGATGAAGAAGAAAAGGGATATAGATTGTAAAAGAAAATAAAGTATGATTATAAAGTGCGGGCGACGGAGGACGACCGTCGAGCAGAGGACGACTGCTGGGGATGAAGCGATGACGGGGATGACCGACATGCTGGGGAAATATTTTTTAATCTGACTTCGCGGTAAAATTTAAAAATAATTAAATAAATATTGAAAGGACAAAATTGGAATATTGGAAATTATGTAGGGATAGGGGGACAAGTGTAGGAGTACAAAGTTCAATTTACGGAAATAAATTATTATGAGTCTGTATCACTACAGAAACTTGTGTTCCAGATTTTCTTAATAAAAAATATCACATTTATCATCGTTAAAAATCAACTTACAACCTTTTCTCATTATCTGTCCAATACTCAATTTTTTTTATAGAAATATTAGGAGAGTAATGAACATCATCAATGAATATTTTGTTACCTTCATTTTTGTTTTTTCTATAGTCAAAATTTCATTAAAGAGAGATTAAGGAGATCTCAAAACCAAAAAAAAATACAACCTACAAGACGAGAGAACCCAAAGCCTACCCCAACGAAAACGACACCAACATTAAAAAAAATCAACTGGGAATTTCGACCAATCTAATAAGCTACAATTCCGCCTATTACGATTACCCAGAATCAACCAATTCCAAGAAGAAGCTACAATCACGGAAAAAATGTTCTCGACATTACAAACTTCATCATTAAATAAAATATTATTCCTAAACTTCCATAAGTTCCAACAAGTTATAAACCAAATGGAATTGATCGTTTCCACCTTACATCTCCCATTTAGTTGCATAAACCAACTCAAACCGTGTAAGAAACATTCTGTTTTCATAATTCTATCAATGCCTACCAAATTGTATACCTTCATCCACACCATTAAGGATTTATTGCAATTAAAGAATAAATGTGAAGAATCCTCGTTAGTTTGAAAACAGAACATACAAGCCTTTTCGTGTGGATTGGTGATAACTCCTCTAACATTTCCCTTTAATCCGCACTTTCTTCCCATCACCTAGTTCAACAACAGATGAGAAATTTTCATCCAAATATTTCAAAAGATTATGGTTTCTGGTTACATGATTGCTACAACAGCTATCTAAATACCATTTCTCACTGGATTTTACATCATTAGACATAAATAAGAACAATTTATTACCTTCATCTTCTGCTGTATAATTAATGGATTTATTTTTGTATCATCAGCTTGACTTTTATGCCAACAATCCCTATCAGAATGATTAGGAATTTTACATATAATGCATCTATATCATCAATCATGAGATTCATGACCAAGTTTTTTTACAAATAAATCATGAAGAGTTATAGTTACTATAAGATCGTTGCTGCCATGAAAAATCTCTTCTTCCTCTACCTCTGACATTGCTTTCAAAGTGTATGCCATCACGGCCTCTACTGGAATGTTGTCCAATACTCAAAATATTTTGAGAAATATTAGGAGAGTAATGAACATCATCATTGAATTTTTTTTTTACCTTCATTTGTGTTGATTGCTATGACACCTTTCCCTTCAATCTGCATTTTCTTCCCATCGCCAAGTTCAACGACAAATGATAAATTCCCATCCAAATCTTCAAAAAGATTCTGGTTTTTTTTTACTTGATTGCTGCAACCGCTATCTAAATACCATTTCTTACCAGATTTTACATCATCAAACATAGACAAGAAAAATTTATTAGCTTAATCTTCTGTTGTATTATTAATGGCTTTTTTTGTTTCAATAAATCTACTTTTATGCGAACAATCCTTATCAGAATGGTTAGGAATTTTGCATATAGTGCATCTATATCGACAATCGTGAAATTCATGACCATGTTTCTTAGAAATTAAGCATGAAGAGTCGTATTTACCAAAAGATCGTTGGTACCATGAAAAATCTCTTCTTCCTCTACCTCTACCATTGTTTTCAAAGTGCCTGCCACCACACTATACTGGAATGTTGTCCCTAAAATGAATCCTTTTTACTCTTGAAGTTTTTCCTTGCTTGAAAAATATGCTAAGAGTGATGGTTGTTGTATTTGTTCACTCTTTGTTCATGAGCTTCTAAAGACCCTAAGATTTCAAATTGAGTGAGTTTTGAGGGATCTTTGTTTCTTCAATAACAAACAATGTGTTCAAAATTTTGAGGAAGACTTTGTAGGATTTAAAAATAAAACTGCTTATTATTAATCATTTGAAACTTGATAAAAAGAATTACAAGATACTCACTGTTGAATATGGCTCATCTTAATGAGATATTTAAGGATTTCTTAAATAACTATGTGTTGTTGAGAGTATAACTCATTGTTGAGATAATTATGGGTTGTTAAGATAATTCTAGGTTGTTGAGAGTATAAGTCATATTGTTGAGATAATTATGGATAAACATAATGGTTTGTTTAGGGAAACTAGTGATTAATGTTTTAGATAATCTAAAACCTAGTATTATATATATGGCTTGTAACCTATAATCCAATTTAATTCATAAGACGTAAAAATAAGGGATCTATAGCTACTGTATAGTCGCATATAAGGGTGTAATTTAGTCGAACTCCATGAACAAAGATTTTGTATGTCTCTCTCTACTCTGATCTATATTCGTGTTACTGTTCTAACAACAAATATTAGATGACGCTAAATCTCAGAGGTGCAAAATTTGAAGTAAATCGGTTCGATGAAATAAACAATTTTGGTTTATGGCAAAGAAGGGTTAAAGATTGTTTGGTTCACCAAGGTTTACAGTAGGCGCTTCGTGATGATAAACTGACGAACATCACAACCATTTATTAGAATGAGATGAAGGAGAAGGCTGCATGTTTGATAAGACATTACGTTTATGATGATGTGGTGAATCATATCCTGGATCTCACAACTCCGAAGGAAATTTAACGTAAATCCATATGGCATCACACCGGGAGTGCTTGAACTCTTTTAAATCGGGTGATTTTTGTTTTTTCCATCACTAGAAAATGTAAAAACTAAAATTGACTTGGATGATGGTGGCATGTGCACATTGAGTAATATGCATTACATTCTAGAATTTAGGACAATTTGATTTCTCTGGGTACTCTTCAAGTGAATGGTTATTCATTCTAGTCATATCGAGATAGAGACATCCTGAGGGTTAGCAAGGGTGCAATGATAATGATGATTGCATACAATATTTATAAGTTTTTAGGTGGCACAATTATGGGTGATGTAGCATTTGTTGAAATTATTAATGATATAACCAAATTGTAGCACATGCGCTTGGGTCATCTTAGTGAATGTAGGATGATGGAACTACATAAGTGGAATTTGTTAAAGGGTGTTCGCAATTGCACAATTGGATAAAATAAAGGTGTGAATGGGTAAACGTTATGGGATCCAATTAAGAGGAAGGTGGTTGTCAGCAAAGGTGTTATAGTTGATAAGCACTCGATGTCAAAACAATCAGATGTGAAAGTTAGGCTAGATACTAGGGTAGTAAATTCCTAGAAGGATAATATTTAGGTAGACATTAAGGATCCACCGATGAGTCCAAAGAATATTGTATCCCAACAACATGAAGAACTAGTATCAGATTCAAGTGGAGTGTAAGATTCATGTGGAGTATAAGACTATACACTTATGTGTGTTGTGTAACACTCAAATTACCCCACTCAATTATTTATAATTATCAGAGTGAAATTTCATTCAAACTATTTGAGTGCCACAATCAACTACAAAACACCATAAATGGCTTAATGATACGTTTTCAAAAACAAATATTCAACATGCAGCAGAATTATTTTTAAAATCAACAACAATCAACATCAGTTACAAAAATGTTTTCTAAAAGAAATAACAAGTAAAAGCAACGTCGTCCTGACACCAAACGCGACATATCAGAGCCGACACCCTAAAGACGTGAAGTACACCGACTTCATTGACCACCACTCGACTTATCCTGCTCACCTGCATGTTACCAACATAAGGGTAACATTCAAACAGAAGGGGTGAGATACTTACATCATAAAGAGTAATATAATAAGAATTTAAGCAAGTATCAAAAAAACAATGCACCACTTCTCAACAACAACTATTCAACCACATCACATACAACAACAACTATCACACACCTCAACAAAATCACATACAACAACACATATACAACAAAAACAATCATGCAATGAGCCTCTACTTGACTCTATGCATGCGGTACCATATCCGATCTCTATTTCAAGATCCAGTTCCCGTCGGAACTCTCGACCCCTCTTTCATGGTCCAATATGATCCCTATTTCATGATCACAACCTCGACCCCTATTTCATGGCCACATGCGATCCCTATTTCATGACCGCACCAATATCACAACAACGACCATACCCCACCTTGGTATGTGATTCGACTATGCAACATGTCATGCAACATCAATGACATACATGCATACTCACAATGACTACAACATACAACATCAACAACAACAACCACCTATCACAACATCGATCAATATACTACTAGTCATTACCATCACGATTATCATGCATTCTTAACATATAATCACATAATTTAACTCATACCACGACAACACAACACAACATACACTACAACGTATCACATACTCATATATCATTAACAAACATATGAAACACATCATCACAACAATTACTCATCACAAGAACAACAACAACATCCACGAACATACCAATTATGTTTAAATTCAAATTACAATAATTATCCCTATAATTAAGTGTATAACTCCTTTTTCTCTACCTCCAACAACACCCCATCAATTCCTAGACATTACTAAGTAATTAAATAATATTTCAGTAATTTTTCGGAATTTAAAAATTAGTTTTCCACGCTCCAGGGCTCGCTAAGCGAGGGTTAATGCTCGCTAAGCGACAAACTCACTGACTCTGCTTGCTAAACGAGCTCTGCGTTTTCGCAAATCACACTTTTGCGCTCAGCACTCAACCTGTTACGGATTTCTCACCAGTAATCACCAATACCAGTCAAATAATCTCAGAATATTGCATCTAATCACCTAACTCATAACATTAACAACTAATAACAACATCTACCAACAAATTAACATAATGTTTCCCCAATTCATCACAACATCAATCCCTAATCCTCAACCTACCTAATTCTCGTTATAAAACCCTTAAGATGGAAGAATCCCACCCTGGCCTTAGGTTTTGTCGAGAATCCTCTTCTTCGCGAACTCTTCTTCATGATCGAACCTTTTCCTCTTCTTCTCCTCTTCACAATCTCCACGACCGTTTTCACGTTCTTTCCAACAAATTATGTTTTCCTTATTTCCAACATAACCCCTAAGACCCAACTTATGATCTTCCACTTTTATCCTTACTGCTTTTACCAATTGACCACCTTGTCCTCACCTTATATTTTATTTCATTTAATTTATTTATCACATAATAATACGATTATCCACCACAATATAATTCTCAATCACAATTATATTCAATAATATATTATTCTAAACACAACAATACGCAATAATCTGAATAAAATAATTAAATAAAATTCGGGGAGTTACAACTCTCCCCCACTTAAAAGGTTTTCGTCCTCAAAAATATACCTTAAGCAAAAAGATTCGGATACGACTCTCGCATCTTGCTTTACAATTCCCAAGTCATATGCCCACCAACAACTCCTCCCCAAACCACTCGCACAAGGACATTATGCTTGTCTCTCAACTACTTCACCTCCTGATCATCAATTCGTTATGGTAATGCTTCATTCGTAAGATTATCTCTTACCTCAACTTCATCCATCAATATCACATATGATGGATCCGGAACATACTTCCGAAGATGGGACACATGAAACACGTCATGCAAATTTGGCAATCTAAGTGGCAAGCCACTCTAAAAGCAAAAAGTCCAACTCTCGCCGAAATTTGATACGGCCCAATAAACTTAGGAGTATGCTTCCTCGACTTCAAAGCTTTTCCCACACCGGTCACCGGAGTAACCCTAAAAAATATATGGTTTCCTTCTTAGAACTCAAGATCCTTTCTTCTCTTATCATGATAACTCTTCTGCATACTCTTTGAAGTCTTCATCTTATCTCAAATCAACTTCACCATCTCAGTAGTCTGTAGTACAATATCGAGTCCAAGTGCAACTCTCTCACCCGACCCATGCCAATACAAAGGTGTTCTACATATTCGACCATACAAAGCTTCAAACGGCGCCATTACGATACTGGAATGATAACTATTGTTATACGTAAACTCAATCAACGACAAGTGACTATCTCAACCCCCTACTTGTTCAAGCATACAAGCTCTCAACAAATCTTCTAACGATTATATCATCGTCTTTGTCTGTCCATCAGTTTAAGGATGATAAGACGAACTCAACTTCAACTTCGAACCCAATGCCTCTTGGAAACTCTTCCAAAACCTCGAAGTAAACCTCAGATCTCTATCCGACACAATATTCAAAGGTATTCCATGCAACTTCACAATTACACCCATATATATCTATGCCAATCTCTGCAAAGAATTAGTAATACCAATCAGAATAAAATGCACTGACTTCGTCAACCTATCAACAACCACCCAAATGGTATCATGCCCACTTGGAGTATTAGGTAACCCCGTAATAAAATCCATCGATATACTATCCTATTTCCACTCAGGTATATCCATTGGTTGCATTAAACCAGCTGTATTCTGATGTTCCACTTTTGTCTTCTGACAAGTCAAACACGCATACCCAAATTGAGCCACATCTCGTTTCATACCAGACCACCAAAATATCTTCTTTAAATCCTAATACATTTCTGTCGCTCCTGGATGAATACTCAAACCACTCCTATATCCTTCTTCAAGAATCATTCTCTTCAAATCAATATCATCAGGAGTACAAATACGATCTCGAAATCTAAGTACTCCTTATTCATCAAAATGAAACTCATTATTTCCAACTCATTCATCCTTAACCATAAAATCTACCAGTTTCACATATGACTCTCTCAAACACGATCAAGAAAATCATTATTAACGTTCAGCATTCTCAACATCACACTATGAGGAGTCTGTTCACAAACCAAACTCATATCTCTGAATTGCTCAATCAACTCCAACTCTCTAGCCATCTATCGCTCCCGGGATTTTCATCCTAGTACAAACGCGAAAGTGGAGCGGAAAAGGTAGAGTCGCCAGCCAGGCATTTTTATCCCGAATGAATTGGAAAGGTAATGCTGCACAAACCTAAGAGAAAAGGAAAGGAAAAGGTCCTGCGAACCAAAGATCTGGGTTCGGGAGTCAGTTACGACCTGAGAAGGTATTAACACCCAGATCATCTATCGTACCCGACGGGATCCACGCTTGCTTGAATTGTTTCAAAGGGTGAGAAGTAAATTGCTGCTGAATAAAAGAACTGCTATCTGGAACTGGAATGAGAAATGGAGTTAGAAAAAAGATCGAAAAGGGAAAATAAAGAATGTGCTCGAACGGGCCCTACCCCACTACCTACGTACCTCATCGAGAAAATGAGGATTAGAGTCGACGTATTTTGCCTAACTAAGGATGAGATTTGTTTGTGTTTTTTTAGGATGATTTTGTCATAGCTCTAACTCAGGTTTTGCAGGCTCACTGAATCGAGTGTGTTACCGTCTTGTTGTCGAACTGTTGAGACAAGTCGTGATCATCCGCAAAGAATGGGAGATGAGAAGAGAAGACGTGGTGTCTTTGTTTATTGTCTTTTAGAAGAAATGTTTTGATTTTTGGTGTATATCGTATGTACAAAACTAAAGACTATGATACAGGAGAGAATACTTTCAAAGGTCGCCCCAAATGGAACGTTTTTAAAGCACTCTAGAAGAGTGGAGGAGACCTCCACTAATCTTTTCCCATATAGTTTAAGGCTCGTGGCGTACGGTGCACACTTCCATTATTGATTGTTTTTTATTTTTTTTGAAGATGAGAGGAGGGACTCAAAGTTGTAAAGAAAATATATGGGTAGACTAAGACTCGAACCCTACTATTAGCATGCAATTATTGATCCTAAGGTTGATGATTAAAGGGAAAAATATATCTAAGTTAGCATACATGGATGACTACCCTAAAGTCTATCACATTGTGGCTTTAATTGAAAATTAAGTCCAAGTTGCGAATCCTAAGGGAGCATGTGAAACAAACACAAGTAGGTGGAGATTAAGTATGAAGAATGAATATTAACATGAGATAATGAACATGGTCCTCCTATGTCATGGTTGGTGAAAACGTATGATGAGTCGCAAAAGGAGTGGAATGGATGATCGGGTGGGTCGATTGCGCGGTGCTGAGACATATGACTTATGGTTCGTATCATACAAGGGTGTGCTTTGGTTTATTGTAGTGGAGCGAAGGTGTAATCGAGGGAGGTCCTAAAATCATATGAAAATCATTTATTATTATTTTTTGAAATTATTCAACATTGGATCGAATATCTCTTTTCTTCCCTTTTTGAAATTTTGTTTTCTAACGTTTCATTTTATCTTTTTCTACCCCAATTATAAGTATCATACAAGCATAAAAAATATTCTAAACTATTACATCATGAAAGCATAAGAACCATAAAAAGAAAAGTACAACAAAGCATAACGAAAAATCTGAATCTGTAAGCATAGTCCTCGAATAATACCTCGCACAACAAAAAACTTATTAGTAAGTGAATTTAATATGAGTATGCAAGAATATGAACAAATGAATTAATATGTAAAAGTGCAACAAAATATTAAAAGGCATATAAAGCAAAAAATCGAAATAAATGCGAAAAATCGAAAAAAGAGAATTAAAAAAAACCAACTATTTATTAATAGGCTAAAATATTATTTTTAATTTTCCTGGATTTTTTTAGTATGAAAAAATATTTTTTAAAATTGATTTTGAAAAATAAAATTAAAATAAAATAAACAAAATTAATAAAGAACATGGGGGTGCTGCATTAGCAATTTCTCAAGTAAAAATGTACACGGGCCTGAGGGAGGTATGGTGCGGATAACAATTTTTATAGGCCCAAAGGTGTTGGGTCATGAAGCTCCTTACCATGGATCCTTAGTCAACATAGTTGACCCAACGAAGGATCCTTGATCGTCCGATCCCAAAATTGATGGAGATGGTTGTGATGGCAGGCTCATGGTGAAGGGTATATCATTGCTACAGTGGCTGGTGCATGTGTGGGAACGAAATATGGCGGTCCTACCGGACAACGACAAGTGTCACCGCCGGATTGGACCACCAAAGAGGAATCTTATCTCTTCCTTATCACAAATTTATGGTGGCAGTTAGTGATTTTTATGAGTCTTATTTCCGAATTCATAAATTAAAATCAGAAGGCTTCTCTCCCTCTCAACACGCCAAGTTCCTCATCTCAAATGCAAACCCTAATTCCGTCGGAGAGGCGGCGGCCAGAGGTGGTTCCGTCGTCCTCTCCGAAAACTACCTCTCCCAAATCTCAAACACTCAACAGAAATCCCCACTCAATTTCACTCCTCTTTCGGAATCCAAAACCAAAATTCTCAGATAGTCATTGTTTCAACGAGATCAAACAAACAGAATGAAGAGTGCTTAAACATCAATCCAAGCTCAAGCATAAAACACAATGGATTTTTAACAAATACAAGGCCGCAATTACAATATTCGGGGTGAGATGTACGTACCGAAATACTTTCTCTTGTATGATTCATCAAATAGTGAGATCGGTTGAGAGAATTGACAAAGGAGTATGTTGAAGTTTTTTCGACCTTTCTTGAATTCTTCCGTTCAAACTGTGTTGCTGATTGAAAGATTCATATCATCATTGTTTCAAAACCTCACCATGTCGCTTGATTCGAAGTTTTCTCGGTACGAATTCAAACTCCTCTTCTCTTGCTTGTTCGTCTGCAATTTCTTCTCCTTCTCGATCGCAGTTTCACTTTCGGAAATAGTAGTATGCGCTTGTGGTTGCATGTTAGTTGCAGAATCCAATTTGTGTGGTTGTTCTGAATTATGCTTGTTATCTTGATTTGCAGGTTGAAGAATTGATGAAGGTTGAAGATGATACAGAGGCAAATCACAGATTGATGTTATTGTTGTGAAGGGAACATGAATATCGAAGAAGTGTATGGTGATGAAGCTGTGAAGATGATGATTAGAGAAGAGTGATGTTGATTGAATGTTTTCGCTGAATCGCAACATGATGATGAAGGTTGATTAACAGTGAGTTGAAAATAATGGTGCCCTAAGATCTGTTTTTGTTTCTGTTAATTCAAATACATAATTTCTCCTCTTCCTTGTAACTAATTCTGGTCATGTTAGCTTTTCATAACATATTGTGTGATTTTGTTTTTTGTTGCAGGTTGATGATGGAATTGAAAAGGTGGAGGATTGAAGATGATGAAGAGGTATTGAAGAATGAAAATGGAGGGAGAATCTGATTCTGAAAAATGGAGGAGTGAGGGAGAGTGAGAGGATGAAGATGAAGATTGATGAGAGAGGTTTTAAGGATGAAGATTGAAGAGAGGGGAGTGAATCCAGAGGGATGAATGAAGAAGGTCCTTGTTGATTTATAGAGGTGCCCTGAGGTTAGTTTCTATCTGAAAATCTGTTAGGGTTAGTTATTGTTCGTTAGAGTTTGTTGATTCAGTTAGGGTGATTAGGAATTAGTTGGAAGGTTTGTTAGGTATTTAAAATGACATGAAGTTTTTATGATAATTAGAAGGAGTTTAGTTTGTTTATGAGTTGAAGTATGTTGATACTACTATGAGTGTTTTGCAGCCCTATTTTTGTGACTAGTATTATGATTAACCTGCAATGAGTTTTGGTATTGTATCATAGGAATTAATGTAGTCTTGGTGAAAGTTTTGATATTTGGGATAGTTTACTGCTTTTGGATCTTACTGCGAACAACGTTTCTGCTGAGATATTGACTCTACTTTTATCCTTATTTTCACAGGTTCGTCATTCTTTTTCATGTTGGAGTTTTCAAAACTAAATCTTCGAAGTCGCAATCTAGAATCCCGAAGGCTCAAACCATCTTCCTCGCAGCTCCGGATCCTTAATTTTTGATCAACAATACTCAGTTTTACAGGTTATATGTTTGGGAAGGGTCAGACTCTGAAGCAACATAGTTCAACATATGAAAGACATTTTGTCTTGATGAGATATGTCAAGAACAAATTCATCTTGTCCTTATAGTGTCAAAGTGTCAATTTTGTCAAGTTGTGTACAAAGATTTAGATTTTTCTTTTTTATTGCTTTCTCCTTTTGTTTTAAGAATGGATGTAACGAACATCGTGAATAATTGTGTAAAGACATCATATATGCATTAAATCTATCAAGCTTTATTGTTGATAGTTGCAATTAGTTAAAGAGTTAGAAGGACCAATATGTAGCTGCAAAACTAGGCAAAACTATCATTGGCAATTTGTTTATGAGGAGCCGTGAGAAGAGCATGATCCTAACTAGTGATCAGTGACCAATGATTGCTTGACTTATAATTATTGGATTTTGGAGTTTCAAAGTAGAAATAAAAGTAAAACCAAGAAATGAAATAACATGACCCTTGGCCAAATTTGTATTCTGGTTCTTACAAAATGAATGTTAGAATTAATCATGGACCTAAATTGGTACTGTAACGGTGGTGAAAAAAAAAAGCTTCAAAATATGGCTTTATGGATAGATTGGTCTAGATCTAAAATTAGATAAAAAAGAGATGAAGTTAATTGAATAACGGATAATGGCTATGAACAAATGAACATGACACAAATATATAAGAAAGACATGGAATAAACTTGGTCCGAAAAATACATGAATATGGTTTTGGACAAAATGAGCGCAAGGATTTTTATGGCTTAAATGATTTTAATGAAATTTTTATGATTTGGATGAGTAAACGAATTAAATTAAACCGAAGAATGGATATGACAATGGTAATGACTCGTATCTGAAATGGACATTGAGCTTTCGAATGAACTTGGATTTGAGCTTGAATGATGCTTTCAAAATAAACCAAAGCCATGCACTTTTCCACCCTTAATTTGAGTCACATTATTTGAACCAAAACTTTGATGCCATGATGAATCCCAAAATCAATACCTCAAACCATGTTCCCTGAATTTCTTGGAACTGACACACTCGAATCAATTTATAAGCGACCAATAAAGTGCCTTGACCCCAATGATGGATGATGATAAGCCTTGAAATATGGAAGGATGTGCGGCTAAGATAGCCTTGTCCTAAAACCTTAATCCAGTGATCTCAACTGATGAAATGTCCCCAGTTCTTCTAGGAATACACATCGTAATTCTCCTTGAGATGTATATTGAGAAAGAGAATAACTTTGGGATGTTGAAAGACAATAAAACCCTAATTTCTAGTCAGTCTCAAATAAACCCATGATGAAAATTTAATCTTTTGATGCCTATTGAGAAAATCTTGAAGTAGAAGAACATAATGCTTTTATAGGAAAATGCTCATGATATTGGAAACTCAGCCTTTGCCCTAATCTCAAGTGTAATAGCTAGATAAATGACATTTGAATATAAAATCCAGATCACAAGGAAATGCTTCAATCCCATACCTTATGAGCCAATGAAATACTTGACTGTGAATGTTATGACCTAATGGGAGATGCAGATGAATGCAAACATAATCCAGTTAAGGTAATAAATAAGAGGGAAAATTTTGGGGTGTTACAGTTACCCCTATTCAATCATTGTAAACCTGAATGGATGATAGCAGCTTCTTTCAGACGTTTGAGGTATGCAGAGATTGAATACCAGAAACAACCAGAAAATTTGCACTCTGTGGAAGAAGAACAGGGAAATAAACCCAACCATATGAACTATACTCGGAGATAATTTTGATGGGAAGAACAGTAAACGGGTGAGGCCTTCTGAGTGATGCCAGAAGACTACCGACTTGCCATGCTGCGGGTGGACTTTGAAAGTCTGTCTTTTTGAACCACGCTAGACAATTACTGGCTTGCCACACTGTGGGTGGACTTTTGATATGCTGCAATAATGTCTTAATGATATCTTTCGGCTGGAGTCAGACAACTACCGTCTTGCCACATTGTGGGTGGAATTTTGCCAATCTGCGGTCGGACATCAAGATACTTTGCCACCCCGAGGACGGACTTTCGCCAATCTGCAGTTGGACTTCAAGATACTTTGCCACCCTGAGGACGAACATTCTTCAATCTACGGTTGGACTTCTTCCCTAATATGGGGGACTTTTTCCACTACGGGGGACTTTTGCCCACTACGGGGAACTTTTTGCCACACTACGTGAGACTTTTGCCCACTACGGGGGACTTTTGCCCATCTACGGTTAGACTTTAGAAATTTTCCACCCTGAGGATGGACTTTGGCCAATTTACGGTTGGACTTTAGAAATTTGCCAACCTGGGGATGGACATTGGCCAATCTACGATTGGACTTTGGAAATTTGCCACCCTGAGGATGGACTTTCGCCAATCTACGGTTGGACTTTAGGAATTTTCCACCCTGAGGATGGACTTTGGCCATTCTATGGCTGAACTTTAGAAATTTTCCACCCTAAGGATGGACTTTGGCCAATCTACGGTTGGACTTTTGAAATTTTCCACCCAGAGGATCGACGTTGGCTAATCTACGATTGGAATTTTGAAATTTTCCACCCAGAGGAAAGACTTTCTCCAATCTGCGGTTGGACTTCATATATTTGCCACCCAGAGGACAGACTTTCGCCAATCTACGGTTGGACTTCAAATATTTTGCCACCCTGAGGATGGACTTTAGCTAATCTGTGGTTGGACTTCAGATGTTTTTCCACCCTGAGGCAGGACTTTCGCCAATCCGCGGTTGGACATCAGATATTTGCCACCTAGAGGATGGACTTAGGCCGATCTACAGTTGGACTTTACGAATTTTCCACCCAGAGGATGGACTTTCGCCAATCTGCGGTTGGACTTTAAGAATTTTCCACCCAGAGGATGGACTTTGGACAATCTACGGTTTGACTTTAAGAATTTTTCTACCCGAGGATGGACTTTGGCCAGTCTATGGTTGAAATTTAGAAATTTGCCACCCTGAGGATGGACTTTGGCCAGTCTACAACTGGACTTTAGGAATTTGCCACACTGCGAATGGACTTAGGCCAATTTACAGCTGGACTTTAGAAATTTGCCACCCTGCGGATGGACTTTCGCCAATCTACAGTTGGAATTTTAGAAATTTGCCACCCGGAGGATGGACTTTCGCCAATCTACAATTGGACTTTAGGAATTTTCCACCCCGAGGATGGACTTTGGCCAGTCTACGGCTGGACTTTAGAAATTTGCCACCATGAGGATGGACTTTGGCCAATCTACGGTTGGACTTTTTAAATTTTCCACCCTGAGGATGTACTTTGGCCAGTCTACAGTTGGACTTTAGAAATTTGCAACCCTGAGGATGGACTTTGGCCAGTCTACGACTGGACTTTGCAAGATATCAAGCTTGGGTTATGTTAAGTATGTATATGTTGAATGGCATGATGGCCCGTGTAGCACCCCAAAATTTGATCACTCTTTTCCTCATCATTTGCATATCATATAACATATCATGTGTCGTACCCCGAAAAATACGACCTCACGCGATCTAAAGGAGAAGAGCCGCGCGCTGGACAGACTGAAGAGTCGCCACCTAATTCTATTTATTCCCGAAGAGGGAAAGGGAAGATATAGATACAACCCGGGGAGAGAGAGAGATAAGGACAAAGGTCGACGGAACCATTGCCTGGGTTCGGGAGTCGGTTATGCAGGGGGAAGGTATTAGCACCCCCTACATCCATCGTACTCGATGGGAACCATCTAAGTTATCACGCGCGAAAGGATGTCTATGTTTAAACGAAATACTTGCTAGAGGGAAATGAGTTGAATTATAAGTTAGATTGATCCTAGGTGCTCGGCAAGGGTTGAGATCCTTGTGCCTACGTACTCCCGTGTGCAATGGATAAGTCAGAGCCTCGTAGTTCGACCTACTACGGTTGATGGTTGTTAATTTTATTACCTTTCTTCGATGAAAGGGTTTAGGAGTTGAAATGTACTAAAGCCTATGGATAGTTTATTCCATCCAACAAGACGAGCGTCTTGCGTCAAAATAATCGGAGCGAGTAACGAGAGCTCGTTATCCTCCTTTCTACCGCTTAAGGCTCGTGGCGTACAATTTCTGCTCGTATTATTGATGTGTTTTATTTCCTAAGACCACTTGACGTTGAATCAAGGGTTTGGATCTAAAAAGAATCGTTTTAGTTTTTTTGAGGTTAAAGGGTAAATGCAAGTGGAGGTTTATTTTGTAGTTTGTCAGCGAGGCACAATGCGCTCGGCTCGCAAGGTAAGGTGGATCCTAATAAACAAAACAAAAACTGAAAAATAAAGTGCACGTGTGCGAGTAAAATCGCTTGGCGTTGGACCAAGGATTCGCGAACTAAACTAAATCGATAAAATAAAATGCGTACAAAATAATGGGAGAGGGATACAAAATAAATTACAGGGGATTGCGAGAAATAAAGGGGTCTCGTTGTAATTCGCCCAAGAGAAAGCGTGTGTGCAGTGTTTTTTTTGAACTGTTCGAAGGCGTTCAGCCTTTTTATTCGGGAACAACTATTCAAAGGCGTTGGACCTTTTCGGGACGCGTCGAAATTTAGTCCGTTCACTTCCTTAGAGCCGATTAAAATTTGGAACCGTTCTATGAGGAGTCGAAACATTATTTTTGTTGGAATGCGATAATAAATAAGATAAAATTAAAACGAATTGTAAAAATTAAATTGAAATAGAAAAAATAAATACAAATAATAAATAAATTAAATAATATTGAGAATATTTAAAATGGTATAATGAATACAATAAATTAAATTGAATGTTTATTGGTCGAAATAATAAAATAATAATAAAAACTAATTAAAAGGTGGGCCTCATAATAATTAAATTTTTCGATTAAAAGTATCGAGAACAATTTAATTTCTTTTAATATCATTGGCCCCTAAAATAAATATAAAACTATAAAATTAAATAAAAACAATAGAAAATAAAAAAAACAAAAAGAATTAAATATAACAAGGGGATGCATTCAGATCTCAGAGGGTGTATTTAGTAACGTTCACGGGCCAAGGAGTCCAAACCTATCATCATATTAAGAGAAAACTAAAAAAAACAAGAAATGAGAGGGGAGGCGGTGTGAATCAGTGTGTAGAGAGAAAAAAAGATGGGCCAAGCCCATTTCGACCACAGCAATGACCCGAAATCTCTTAAAAAAAATAGAAAATTAAATTAAAATTAAAAGGTAAAGGGTTTTGAAGCAAATGAAAGATATTTATCAAAACAACATCAGCAAAAAAAAACAGAGGAACGTACTCCTTCGGTCTCCTCGCTCAAAATACAATCTGAGAAAGAAAGCAGAGACCTCACGACTTTCAGTGGCAGCGCTCTCATACGACGGGTTTCAAGTTTGAGATCGGCGGTTTCACCCTCTCAGTGCAGATTAGCGTTCGCCTCCAACTCGCAATCTCTCGTGTCCGTCCCTCTCTCAATCACGCTTTCACACTCGGTTTCGAACCTCTCAGGGTCACGACTTCAATCATTCGGTTTTGGTTTTCACGCGGTAGCTTCGGATTTGGGTGTTTGATCGATGGCTTTGTGGTGGTTTTCGGCGCAGCTTGTGGTGTTTATTATCAAGTTCCGTTTTCGATTCACTCTCGGAATCACTGAGTTTTCGGCTCAGTTTCGAAGGTTTGTGTTGATTTTCGCAATTTCAAGCAATGGTAGTTAGTTTAATGGTGTTTTGATGGTGTTGAGGATGAGTGAAGATCCGATGGGTTTATTGATGCGCGGGTGATCCCTCGCTCTGTGTCTCATCATTTGCTCGGATCTATTTCTTTGGTTTCTGGGTTATGAGTTTTTTTGTGATATTGAGGTTATTTCCGGTTGTTTGATGTTTCGGTTCTGAAGCGGTTATTGAAGGTGATTTTGAGGGATGGAAGGTTTTTCGTGGTGGATTTTGGAGTACAGTGGTAATATACAAGGGTGGAGCGTCAGAATGGTGTGTATTCGGAGTTGTAAAATAAAAAAAACAAATGGATGAAAGTTGTTGCAGTTTTCAGATTAGCACAAAAATAGGAGCGGTGGTGAACAATTTGACACAGAATATGAAGGTATGGGATTTGTTCATAAATGGTGGGATTTATTTTGTGGTTGTTTGAGTTTTTTTCTATATTTTTGTGTAGGTATATTGATGGCGTATTGAGGTTTATGAAATGCAGGTTATGAAAATATGGAAGAAGGTTGAAACAATTATTTGAAGCTTGGTTTATAGTTTTTTTTTTGCAGAGATTTAGTAGGGTTATCCAAGCCTCCTCAATGTGAAAGAAAGGGAATGTTATATAGAAAAATTTGATGAGGGTGTTAAGGGAATTTTGAGCAAATATTTGGATAAGATTGAGCTGGATTTTTTGTATCACAGCTGTGAGATTTATTGGACGTTGAAGAGTAGTGCATTACTGCCTGTGTTGTGTTTGAGTGTTGCAGGTAGTAGGAAGTGGGTGGAATGAAAATGCAATGGTTGAAAAGTTACATAGTGAGGTTATGGGAAAAAAGTGTGATATTCTTGCTGTGAATGAAATTGATGGATAGAATTCTAACTAATAATAATAATAAATAATAATAATAAGAAGAATAGTAATAAAAAAAAAGATAATGATAGTAATGATAATAATAATAATAATAATAGAAATAATAATAACTAAAATAAAAATAGTGAAAGAAATAATAATAATAATAATAATAATAGAAATAATATTTATAATAAGAAAATAATAATGGAAATAAAAGTGAAACTTTTATCTTTGCATAGAAAGAGATAAACTTACAAATTGATGATTTATGAAAATATAAAAAACAATTTTTTTGGAAATAATAATAATAAAAGGATAATGACCATATAATAATGAAAATAAAAGCAATAAATAATGGATATATTTTTTTTAAAAGTAAAAGTAGAGAAATAAATTGATTTTTTTTTATAAAATAAAAAGTGATAATCGAACGAAGGACCTCCATACAATACACTGACCTGACAAACTCGAACAATTTCTGATTTTTCGCACAAAAGCAAATAGTACATATTTTTTTGATTTTTTTTTAAATAAAGGCTTAAACAGTAAAATGGCGCGGGTAGGACAAATTTGGGGTATGACAGATGCCCCTATCGAATTAACTTAGACCGAGTAAGATGAACTAGCTCGCGTTCAATCTTTCAAGGTATAAGATAATTAGATATTAACAGACTCCAAATTTGTCCGACAAAGAAAGAAATTGTGAAAATAGCAGATGATTATCATTGGAAATAATGGGTGACACAGTAAGAAACAAGTTGACAAAATAAATCACTTATCACCTGAGGATGATAAGGTAAAAGACAAAAAAAATAAGGATCACTATCAACAGAGGATGATAGGCGAAAGACAGAAAAATAAAGAATCACTATCAACAGAGGATGATAGGCGAAAGACAGAAAAATAAATAATCACTATCAACAGAGGATGATAGGCGAAAGACAGAAAAATAAAGGATCACTATCAATAGAGGATGATAGGCGAAGGACAGAAAAATAAAGGATCACTATCAACAGAGGATGATAGGCGAAGGACAGAAAAATAAAGAATCACTATCAACAGAGGATGATAGGCGAAAGACAGAAAAATAAAGAATCACTATCAACAGAGGATGATAGGCGAAAGACAGAAAAATAAAGAATCACTATCAACCGAGGATGATACGCGGACTGGCTGAGAAATATCGGTAAGATAAGTAAAATTGCTTGGGGAGTAAAGGGAGAAATATCCAACGGGTAACGACTACTGGAACTTTGCCAAGGAGGTGCCTGGAATCTTTGATTGATATGATCCTGACTTCCGCTGGGGAAATGACTCGAGACTTGTGTTGATCCTGGATCCTGAATTATGCCACTATGCTTGACTGTTTTTGAAATGGTATTCCACAAGGATGGAGATACGATGCAAATAATTATGCACTGCTGAAAGTAAGCTAAGAATGTTGGGGATACGAAAAGCTGATTTATTTAGGTATGCATATGATGCACATGTTGCAAATGATTGATGTAAACAATGCTTATGACGTTTGATGATGCATAATGATGCATATGAGCGATTGAAAGGTGCCAGCTTAGTGGAATTTTGGTTTGGTAGTTGCCAATAACGATTGGACTTTGGGTGGGTGGAGGGTTTGATTCCCCGACACTCGATCTTCTACGATGTATGGTCAGAAGATGGATCTAAATGCTTCAAGCTCGGTTATTTGCTGATGAGCGAAGCGACTTAATTGACGCATGGGAACTGATTTTCTTCGAATGATTGCCAACGTCTAGCAAAATCTTCTTGCTTAGCTGGGGAGAAGAAATAAGAAGATTTTCTCCTTGTTTGCTTGCACCTGTTTGTAGGGTATGAGAAATAATTATGGTGGGGAAGCTTTGAGATTGACCAGGACATGATCTGCCCCAGTATCAGGGTTTGATAGGCACCCGCCCCTGATTATGCTGTTGGAAGATAATTTGCCCCTGATTAATGGACTTCGAAATAAAATGCCCCTTGATTGGGATTGTTGAAGATGCCTTGCCCCTGATTGGACAGTTGTGGTAGTCTTGATTCATGCTAGTACCAATGAAGTTTAAGTTCGTCTTTGATTTCCCCTTGTTGTGATTTCTTGATGTCAAACACTAATTTTGCAATTAAATTGTTCATACACAAATGGTAATGTTAATGCAACGTTCATATAAGTTTTGAAAAAGTATAATATTTGAATGATTGTGATAGTGTGACGAATGGACCGTTAGCCCAAACGAGGTGCTGATTTAGAAAGTGCGTGAAAGATGCGGAAAGAATAATGTGCAAACGAGATTGAAGATTAGAAAATATAGGGGAGTCAATTTACGCAACCTTGTTGGTAACACGCTTTCAGAATAAACCCTGCCTCAATTAGGTCTTTTGAGGGTTGTAATATGGTCTGGTTAATGGTTTTGAGAAACAAAGGTATAAGGCTCAAAGTTTGATTTGTACCCACCCCTTCTTCGTGATGTTCTCCAGTCCTATGTTCAGTTTAACTCCACACATGCATTTGTTTTGACTTTGCAAAAGTGAAGATGAAACTTTAAAGTTCGCTTGAAACTGGCAGTCATCTTATTTTATTGGTGACCCTTTGATTCTTGATTTTGCGGTCACTGATATTTGTTTTGCTTTTGCTGAGGATTTGAGTTCCTCTTTTGATTTTTCGACTAAGTCTCCCTTTGGGTGCTCAACTTAGTGGTTTTTTCTTTTCTTTTCTTTTTTCTTAAATATTGTGACTACCAAATCATTTGCTGGTTGGTCCTTCGACGGGATGTCTCATCTTGTGATTTGAAGGTGTAGTCAGGCTAACTGAACAACTACCCTGCCCCGAGTTAGATGTAAGGGTTGTATCTGAAAGAAACTCCTACTTCTAGGCTCGAAGTGGTTGACTAGGGATTAACTCCTTATATCTCCAGTGTTTGGGGATTTGAAAGAATGCTTGTACATCATTGACAAGATTTTATCTGAAAGCATACCGCAACAGTTATGGGTATTTTGTTTTCATCATCCTCCCTCAAATATTTGCTAAAGTGAAGTGAGGAAATATTTTTGTGTTTTTTGCGATAAATGATAAATGATGAGTGAATGCGAATAGATTGATTCAAAACATGCATAAACATAACATTAACATAACCAAGTATAGATAACAATGTTCAGAGCAAATAGTACTTAAACAAACATTAAAAAATAACTGAAATGCTGAAATCATAAATGGCACTGGCTGCCTTGATTTGAGGAATGAACTTCTCTTGATTGAATGCTTCAAAGTTGGAGACTACTCAGTTTGGTCTTCAACAACCCCTTCAAATGTCTTCACTTGTTGGCATCGTGAGGCGGCATTGGATCGTTCTGGACA
Source organism: Lathyrus aphaca (assembly GCA_963966055.1). Classification (NCBI taxonomy): domain Eukaryota; kingdom Viridiplantae; phylum Streptophyta; class Magnoliopsida; order Fabales; family Fabaceae; genus Lathyrus; species Lathyrus aphaca. Next base: position 95,030,202 of record OZ014524.1, read on the forward strand.
TTTGCATTTCTCGGAGTGAGAGTGAGGTCCTTAGAGTTGATCATATCCTGAACCATGTGTTTGAAGGCATGGCAGTTCTCGATTGTGTGACCTGGAGCGCCTTTGTGATACTCACAGCGGGCATTGGCATCATAGTTCCGGGCATTACCAGTCTGAGGTGGCATATCTCTCAAAGTAAGAGATCCTTTTGCCATCAGCTGATTAAAGATCTCAGAATATGTCATAGGCAGGGGATCAATGTGTATATCATATCCTCTTTGTTGATATGGTGGACGTTGCTGAGGAGCGCGTTGTTGTTGACCAGGCCGTTGTGGATAAGCCGGTTGCTGGTATGGATTGGGCGCATACTGCGCAGCTGCAACCATAGGACGTGGACGTGGTTGATAAGCCATCTGAGGCAGAAATAGAGCTTGAATGGCCTGCTGATAAGGCATTGAAGGAATTGGCTGATATGGCACGAGAGCATATTGTGCAGCAGCAACATAGGGATACTGATAGTAGGGAATTGGAGTAGGTTCACTCCGTTGAGGATTCCCACTTGCAGCAGAAATGGCATTTGTTTCGCCCTTCTTGTACCCGTTGAAAGGCTTCTTGGTTCCAGATTGGCTGCTAGAATCTCCTTGAATCTTTCTACTTTTCAGACCTTCCTCAATTCTTTCTCCTACCATCACCATGTCTGAAAATCCAGAAGATACGCTGCTGATCAGCTTCTTGTAGTATTGCCCCTCTAAGGTACCCATGAAAATGTCGATCAGTTCACGGTCAACCAATGGTGGATGCACTCTGGCAGCTAATTCCCTCCAGCATTGGGCGTACTCCTTAAAGGATTCGCTCTCCTTTTGAGTCATTCTCTGAAGTTGAGTACGGTTAGGAGCAAGGTCAGTGTTATACTTGTACTGCTTTTTGAAGGCATCAGATAGATCAAGCAAAGTATGCACATTGTTGCGCTCAAGTTGCATGTACCATTCTAGAGACGCTCCAGACAGGCTGTCTTGGAAGCAATGAATCATAAGCTTATCATCTTTGGCATGAGCGGCCATTTTTCTGCAGTACATTCTCAAATGAAGCTCAGGACAGCTGAGGCCTTTGTATTTCTCGAATTCTGGCAATTTGAATTTAGCAGGGATCACAACATCCGGAACTAGGCACATGTCTGCGACACTTAAAGAAGTTGAATTGTGTCCTTCCATAATTCAGTGTTTTTCAGCTAACTCGCGACACATCTTCATAGCTTCAGACTCTTGAACAACATGAGGATTGGTGATTGGAACAATAATATGCATCTCATACTCAACTTGATGATTCTCTTCAGCTTGAGGAAATTGGACTTGAGTTGGAAAAGGTTGAGCTTGAGGAATAGCACCAACAGTGACACCAGAAGCAGGTATTGGTTGGGAAGTGACCTCTTCAACAGCAGGAGTGAAACCTGGAGGCAAACCGTAGACCAAAGGATTTGGGACGGGAACTGAAGGCATTTCTTGTGAGGCAGATCCTTGCATTAGAGCATTGTTCATTGCGGCAGCAGCTTCGCGACGCTCTTCCATCCTAGCCAAAGCTTGTATCGTCTCGTAAATCTGGTCAATCTTGTTCTTGACCGAGTCAATCTCTTCCCTCATAGCAGCTTGCTCTTCTTGAATCACGTCCATTAGTCTTCTAGTGTTGGCTCGAGTTAGGTACGGGCGTCTAGCATGATACAGGCGTCGGGAAACCAACTTGATTTACAGAAGATGGAGGAACATGAAATGAGTTCTCGGATTTGGAATGAAATGCAATATGAATAATTAATGCAAATGAAATGCAATGCAAAGTCAGAATCCAGGATCACAAGATCAGGGTCTCATAAGTCCAAGGTACAGATGGAGGATACTCTGATCAAGAACTCACTGGGTAGACTCTAAGGTTTAGGGACCCCAAAGTTATCAATTCATATGGCTGTTCATCAAACACGCCATAAGCATGACGGTTGATTGACTCCGCCATATGAATCTATTTTGGGTGAGATCTTCGTATCGACAACCCACGAGAGAAAAGTTTCTCGGGAGCCTATACTACGCGATCATCGACACAAGGCTTAAACAAAGCCTTAGAGTTATGGACTTTGCTCAAGTGTTTGATGCACATGTCAGCTCTTGACAGTTAATCAACTCCATTGAGAAAGTCTATTCTGAGTGAGGTCTTCGTATTGACAACCCACGAGATCCAATTTCTCGGGAGCCAATACTACGCGACCATCAATCGATGTTTTAACCAAAAGGTTCTAAAGGTCCTCAGAGTCGGTGACCCTAATGAATGCAACTGAGCACACACGCCAAGAACTCGACGGTCGTCAGTATTCTCATTAGAATCTACTCCAAGTGAGGTTTTTGTATCAACAACCCACGAGAGTGGTTCTCTCAGGAGCCCATACTACACAACCTCGCTAACTTATGTTTGTACTCGTAAGCCCGGGTATAGAGCCTTTCCTTCAGGTTTCTTTTGCAAAGTATCGATCTAAGTTATAGTACCAAGGAGCCACAAGATATATAAAATGGAATGCGATAAAGAAAGAGATAAAAATAAACAAGCAAGGCATAAAAGCAAACATCCAAACAAGCATAGGAAACTTAGACTAGGCTTGACTCGCATAGGGGTGAACCATTCCCTAGCAGAGTCGCCAGCTGTCGTACCCCGAAAAATACGACCTCACGCGATCTAAAGGAGAAGAGCCGCGCGCTGGATAGACTGAAGAGTCGCCACCTAATTCTATTTATTCCCGAAGAGGGAAAGGGAAGATATAGATACAACCCGGGGAGAGAGAGATAAGGACAAAGGTCAACGGAACCTTTGCCTGGGTTCGGGAGTCGGTTATGCAGGGGGAAGGTATTAACACCCTCTACATCCATCCTACTCGATGGGAACCATCTAAATTATCACGCGCGAAAGGATGTTTATGCTTAAACGAAATACTTGCTAGAGGGAAATGAGTTGAATTATAAGTTAGATTGATCCTAGGTGCTCGGAAAGGGTTGAGATCCTTGTGCCTACGTACTCCCGTGTGCAATGGGAAAGTCAGAGCCTCGTAGTTCGGCCTACTACGGTTGATGGTTGTTAATTTTATTACCTTTCTTCGATGAAAGGGTTTAGGAGTTAAAATGTCCTAAAGACTATGGATAGTTTATTCCGTCCAACAAGACGAGCGTCTTGCGTCGAAATAATCGGAGCGAGTAACGAGAGCTCGTTATCCTCCTTTCTACCGCTTAAGGCTCGTGGCGTACAATTTCTGCTCGTATTATTGATGTGTTTTATTTCCTAAGACCACTTGACGTTGGATCAAGGGTTTGGATCTAAAAAGAATCGTTTTGGTTTTTTTGAGGTTAAAGGGTAAATGCAAGTGGAGGTTTATTTTGTAGTTTGTCAGCGAGGCACAATGCGCTCGGCTCGCAAGGTAAGGTGGATCCTAATAAACAAAACAAAAACTGAAAAATAAAGCGCACGTGTGCGAGTGAAATTTCTTGGCGTTGGACCAAGGATTCGCGAACTAAACTAAATCGATAAAATAAAATGCGTACAAAATAATGGGAGAGGGATACAAAATAAATTACAGGGGATTGCGAGAAATAAAGGGGTCTCGTTGTAATTCGCCCAAGAGAAAGCGTGTGTGCAGTGTTTTTTTTGAACTGTTCGAAGGCGTTCAGCCTTTTTATTCGGGAACAACTATTCGAAGGCGTTGGACCTTTTCGGGACGCGTCGAAATTTAGTTCGTTCACTTCCTTAGAGCCGGTTAAAATTTGGAACCGTTCTATGAGGAGTCAAAACATTATTTTTGTTGGAATGCGATAATAAATAAGATAAAATTAAAACGAATTGTAAAAATTAAATTGAAATAGAAAAAATAAATACAAATAATAAATAAATTAAATAATATTGAGAATATTTAAAATGGTATAATGAATACAATAAATTAAATTGAATGTTTATTGGTCGAAATAATAAAATAATAATAAAAACTAATTAAAAGGAGGGCCTCATAATAATTAAATTTTCCGATTAAAAGTATCGAGAACAATTTAATTTCTTTTAATATCATTGGCCCCTAAAATAAATATTAAACTATAAAATTAAATAAAAACAATAGAAAATAAAAAAAACAAAAAGAATTAAACATAACAAGGGGATGCATTCAGATCTCAGAGGGTGTATTTAGTAACGTTCACGGGCCAAGGAGTCCAAACCTATCATCATATTAAGAGAAAACTAAAAAAAACAAGAAATGAGAGGGGAGGCGGTGTGAATCAGTGTGTAGAGAGAAAAAAAAGATGGGCCAAGCCCATTTCGACCACAACAATGACCCGGCATCTCTTAAAAAAAACAGAAAATTAAATTAAAATTAAAAGGTAAAGGGTTTTGAAGCAAATGAAAGATATTTATCAAAACAACATCAGCAAAAAAACAGAGGAACGTACTCCTTCGGTCTCCTCGCTCAAAATACAATCTGAGAAAGAAAGAAGAGACCTCACGACTTTCAGTGGTGGCGCTCTCATACGATGGGTTTCAAGTTTGAGATCGGCGGTTTCACCCTCTCAGTGCAGATTAGCGTTCGCCTCCAACTCGCGATCTCTCTTCTTCGTCCCTCTCTCAATCATGCTTTCACACTCGGTTTCGAATCTCTTAGGGTCACGACTTCAATCATTCGGTTTTGGTTCTCACGCGGTAGCTTCGGATTTGGGTGTTTGATCGATGGCTTTGTGGTGGTTTTTGGTGCAGCTTGTGGTGTTTATTATCAAGTTCCGTTTTCGATTCACTCTCGGAATCGCCGAGTTTTCGGCTCAGTTTCGAAGGTTTGTGTTGATTTCGCATTTTCAAGCAATGGTAGTTAGTTTAATGGTGTTTTGATGGTGTTGAGGATGAGTGAAGATCCGATGGGTTTATTGATGCGCGGGTGATCCCTCGCTCTGTGTCTCATCATTTGCTCGGATCTGTTTCTTTGGTTTCTGGGTTATGAGTTTTTTTGTGATATTGAGGTTATTTCCGGTTGTTTGATGTTTCGGTTCTGAATCGGTTATGGAAGGTGATTTTGAGGGGTGGAAGGTTTTTCGTGGTGGATTTTGGAGTACAGTGGTAATATACAAGGGTGGAGCGTCAGAATGGTGTGTATTCGGAGTTGTAAAATAAAAAAAAACAAATGGATGAAAGTTGTTGCAGTTTTCAGATTAGCACAGAAATAGGAGCGGTGGTGAACAGTTTGACACAGAATATGTAGGTATGGGATTTGTTCATAAATGGTGGGATTTATTTTGTGGTTGTTTGAGTTTTTTTCTATATTTTTGTGTAGGTATATTGATGGCGTATTGAGGTTTATGAAATGCAGGTTATGAAAATATGGAAGAAGGTTGAAACAATTATTTGAAGCTTGGTTTATAGTTTTTTTACAGAGATTTAGTAGGGTTATCCAAGCCTCCTCAATGTGAAAGAAAGGGAATGTTATATAGAAAAATTTGATGAGGGTGTTAAGGAAATTTTGAGCAAATATTTGGATAAGATTGAGCTGGATTTTTTGTATCACAGTTGTGAGATTTATTGGACGTTGAAGAGTAGTGCATTACTGCATGTGTTGTGTTTGAGTGCCGCGGGTAGTAGGAAGTGGGTGGAATGAAAATGCAATGGTTGAAAAGTTACATAGTGAGGTCATGGGAAAAAAGTGTGATATTCTTGCTGTGAATGAAATTGATGGATAGAATTCTAACTAATAATAATAATAAATAATAATAATAAGAATAGTAATAAAAAAAGATAATGATAGTAATGATAATAATAATAATAGAAATAATAATAACTAAACTAAAAATAGTGAAAGAAATAATAATAATAAGAATAATAGAAATAATATTTATAATAAGAAAATAATAATGGAAATAAAAGTGAAGTTTTTATCTTTGCATAGAAAGAGATAAACTTACAAATTGATGATTTATGAAAATATAAAAAACAATTTTTTTGGAAATAATAATAATAAAAGGATAATGACCATATAATAATGAAAATAAAAGCAATAAAAAATGGATATATTTTTTTTAAAAGGAAAAGTAGAGAAATAAATTGATTTTTTTTTATAAAATAAAAAGTGATAATCGAACGAAGGACCTCCATACAATACACTGACCTGACAAACTCGAACAATTTCGGATTTTTCGCACAAAAGCAAATAGTACATATTTTTTTGATTTTTTTTGAAATAAAGGCTTAAATAGTAAAATGGCGCGGGTAGGACAAATTTGGGGTATGACAGATGCCCCTATCGAATTAACTTAGACCGAGTAAGATGAACTGGCTCGCGTTCAATCTTTCAAGGTATAAGATAATTAGATATTAACAGACTCCAAATTTGTCCGACAAAGAAAGAAATTGTGAAAATAGCAGATGATTATCATTGGAAATAATGGGTGACACAGTAAGAAACAAGTTGACAAAATAAATCACTTATCACCTGAGGATGATAAGGTAAAAGACAAAAAAAATAAGGATCACTATCAACAGAGGATGATAGGTGAAAGACAGAAAAATAAAGAATCACTATCAACAGAGGAAGATAGGCGAAAGACAGAAAAATAAAGAATCACTATCAACAGAGGATGATAGGCGAAAGACAGAAAAATAAAGGATCACTATTAATAGAGGATGATAGGCGAAGGACAGAAAAATAAAGGATCACTATCAACAGAGGATGATCGGCGAAGGACAGAAAAATAAAGAATCACTATCAACAGAGGATGATAGGCGAAAGACAGAAAAATAAAGAATCACTATCAACAGAGGATGATAGGCGAAAGACAGAAAAATAAAGAATCACTATCAACAGAGGATGATAGGCAGACTGGCTGAGAAATATCGGTAAAATAAGTAAAATTGCTTGGGGAGTAAAGGGAGAAATATCCAACGGGGAACGACTACTGGAACTTTGCCAAGGAGGTGCCTGGAATCTTTGATTGATATGATCCTGACTTCCGCTGGGGAAAGGACTCGAGACTTGTGTTGATCCTGGATCCTGAATTATGCCACTATGCTTGACTGTTTTTGAAATGGTATTCCACAAGGATGGAGATACGATGGAAATGCTTATGCACTGCTGAAAGTAAGCTAAGAATGTTGGGGATACGAAAAGCTGATTTATTTAGTTATGCATATGATGCACGTGTTGGACTTTTTAAATTTTCCACCCTGAGGATGTACTTTGGCCAGTCTACAGTTGGACTTTAGAAATTTGCCACCCTGAGGATGGACTTTGGCCTGTCTACGACTGGACTTTGCAAGATATCAAGCCTGGGTTATGTTGAGTATGTATATGTTGAATGGCATGATGCCCCGTGTAGCACCCCAAAATTTGATCACTCTTTTCCTCATCATTTGCATATCATATAACATATCATGTCACTCTCATATCCCAACATATGACATAGAAAAATGAAGCATGACATTAACAGGTGCTAGCATAGGGCACATCATCAGTCATCTGGCAAGCAATGATCAATCAAAGACAAGATGAGAGCCAAGTGGTTTTGCAAGAAGCTCACAAGATATCCTCACATCTTACCCAAGTTCAAAGTCATTCATAAGACCATAGAAGGGATGTGAATCAAAATCATCTCAGAATGAATGGTGTAGATACATTCCTGGAGTCTCCCACCAAAAGGAGGGAAGATTCAAAATTTTTCCTGCGTTAACCGGTTAACGATATAGGTTAACCGGTTAACGCTATAGGTTAACCGGTTAACGGCTACGAATTTTGAATTCTTGTAGCAAGATCAACATGTTTGCTTTGGCTCCATTTTCTCATTTTTTATATTTTATCTCATTTGAATTAATTGGGAATTATGGAGAAGAATCTAGATTGCTTACCAAGCCTAATTCCAAACCCAACTCCTAATCACCTTTCTAAGCTAACTCCAAACCACATTTTTGGGCCCCAAACCTAAATGATATATATCCCATTTCCCTCCAAACCAACACACACACTCTCTCATAATTCACACTTTTCATTTCTTAATTTTCAGAGCTCTCTCACATTTCTCTCATTCCTCTTCAAACCTTCAAACACTCAAAGTTCCGTTTCCTTTGAATATCATAAAATTTTGCATTGAAATTTGTTGATCTTGGAACTAGACCTTTATTCCTTGCCTTCTATACATCCATTTTCTGGTTTTTTTGTTTCTGGTTCAAATTTGAATTGGTATTTGGAAGTGCTTTTGGAATTAAGCTCTTGCATCCTCAACTTGCATTTATTTTGCATTGTGTGTGAAGAAAAGCATTGGATCTTTAAAGTTTTCCTCTAGATTCATCATTTTCAGCTTGAACAACACTCACCAAAGCAAATATCAGCTTTGTAGGTTGGTTAATTTCAGATCTGCTTTTGCTTTTAGCTTATTTGCATGCTCATGATGTAGATCCATAATGTGCTTATGTTAATTGATAGATTTGTGATTTGTTTTATGTCATGATGTTTGTGGATCTATTTGTGCTTGATTAATGTTAAATTTGCTATTATTTTTGTGCACATTTGATTGCTGAAACTTGTGAAGATAATTGAAATAAGATGGTTTTGGAACTGACTCTTTTTACAGGTATTTGTTGCTGGACACACAGTGTTAACCGGTTAACGTTATACGTTAACCGGTTAACGCGTTCTTTTACTGACTTCTTTGCTGCAGATCTAGGTTGGTTAACCAGTTAACCCCTGGGGTTAACCGGTTAACACTGATGCATAATGAATTTTCTGATTTGTTTTGTGGCTATTTGTTTGCCTTACCTCTTTCGATCATCATGAATCAATGTATTATCATTGTATTATCATTTTGCCAATCTGCGGTCGGACATCAAGATACTTTGCCACCCGAGGATGGACTTTTGCCAATCTGCGGTTGGACTTCAAGATACTTTGCCACCCCGAGGACGAACATTCGCCAATCTATGGTTGGACTTCTTCCCCAATATGGAGGACTTTTTCCACTACGGGGGACTTTTGCCCACTTTAAGGAACTTTTTGCCACACTACGTGAGACTTTTGCCCATTACGGGGGACCTTTGCCAATCTACGGTTGGACTTTAGAAATTTGCCACGCTGAGGATGGACTTTGGCCAATTTAAGGTTGGACTTTGGAAATTTGCCACCCTGAGGATGGACATTGGCCAATCTACGATTGGACTTTGGAAATTTGCCACCCTGAGGATGGACTTTCGCCAATCTACGGTTGGACTTTAGGAATTTTCCACCCTGAGGATGGACTTTGGCCATTCTATGGCTGAACTTTAGAAATTTTCCACCCTAAGGATGGACTTTGGCCAATCTACGGTTGGACTTTTGAAATTTTCCACCCGAAGGATTGAAGTTGGCGAATCTACGATTGGAATTTTGAAATTTTCCACCCAGAGGAAGGACTTTCTCCAATCTGCGGTTGGAATTCAGATATTTGCCACCCAGAGGACGGACTTTCGCCAATCTGTGGTTGGACTTCAAATATTTTTCCACCCTGAGGATGGACTTTAGCTAATCTGTGGTTGGACTTCAGATGTTTTGCCACCCTGAGGACGGACTTTCGCCAATCCGCGGTTGGACATCAGATATTTTCCACCCAGAGGATAGACTTTGGCCTATCTACAGTTGAACTTTACGAATTTGCCACCCAGAAGATGGACTTTCGCCAATCTGCGGTTGGACTTTAAGAATTTGCCACCCAGAGGATGGACTTTAGCCAATCTACGGTTTGACTTTAAGAATTTGCCTACCCGAGGATGGACTTTGGCCAGTCTATGGTTGGACTTTAGAAATTTGCCACCCTGAGGATGGACTTTGGCCAGTCTACAGCTGGACTTTAGGAATTGGCTACCCTGCGAATGGACTTTGGCCAATTTACGGCTGGACTTTAGAAATTTGCCACCCTGCGGATGGAATTTCGCCAATATACAGTTGGAATTTTAGAAATTTGCCACCCTGAAGAAGGACTTTCGCCAATCTACAATTGGACTTTAGGAATTTTACACCCTGAGGATGGACTTTGGTCAGTCAACAGCTGAACTTTAGAAATTTTCCACCCTGAGGATGAACTTTGCCCAATCTACGGTTGGACTTTTGAAATTTTCCTCCCTGAGGATGTACTTTGGCCAGTCTACAGTTAGACTTTAGAAATTTGCCACCCTAAGGATGGACTTTGGCCAGTCTACGACTGGACTTTGCAAGATATCAAGCCTGGGTTATGTTGAGTATGTATATGTTGAATGGCATGATGCCCCGTGTAGCACCCCAAAATTTGATCACTCTTTTCCTCATCATTTTCATATCATATAACATATCATGTCACTCTCATATCCCAACATATGACATAGAAAAATAAAGCATAACATCCATAGGTGCTAGCATAGGGCACATGATCAGTCATCTGGCAAGCAATGATCATTCAAAGACAAGATGAGAGCCAAGTGGTTTTGCAAGAAGCTCACAAGATATCCTCACATCTTACACAAGTTCAAAGTCATTCATAAGACCATATAAGGGATGGGAATCAAAATCCTCTCAGAATATATGGTGTAGATACATTCCTGGAGTCTCCCACCAAAAGGAGGGAAGATTCAAAAAATTTCCTGCGTTAACCGCTTAACGATATAGGTTAACACTATAGCTTAACCGGTTAACGGCTACGAATTTTGAATTCTTGTAGCAAGATTAACATGTTTGCTTTGGCTCCATTTTCTCATTTTTTATATTTTATCTCATTCGAATTATTTGGGAATTATGGAGTAGAATCTAGAATGCTTACCAAGCCTAATTCCAAAGCCAACTCCTAATCACCTTTCTAAGCTAACTCCAAACCACATTTTTGGCCCCCAAACCTAAATGATATATATCCCATTTCCCTCCAAACTAACACACACACTCTCTCATAATTCACACTTTTCATTTCTTAATTTTCAGAGCTCTCTCACATTTCTCTCATTCCTCTTCAAACCTTCAAACACTCAAAGTTCCTTTTCCTTTGAATATCATAAAATTTTGTATTGAAATTTGTTGATCTTGGAACTAGACCTTTATTCCTTACCTTTTATACATCCATTTTCTTTTTTTTTTGTTACTGGTTCAGATCTGAATTGGTATTTGGATGTGCTTTTGGAATTAAGCTCTTGCATCAAGCTCCTCAACTTGCATTTATTTTGCATTGTGTGTGAAGAAAAGCATTTGATCTTTAAAGTTTTCCTCTAGATTCATCATTTTCAGTTTGAACAATACTCACCAAAGCAAATCTCAGCTTTGTAGGTTGGTTAATTTCATATCTGCTTTTGCTTTTAGCTTATTTGCATGCTCATGATGTAGATCCATAATGTGCTTGTGTTAATTGATAGATTTGTGATTTGTTTTATGTCATGATGTTTGTGGATCTATTTGTGCTTGATTAATTTTAAATTTGATGTTATTTTTGTGCACATTTGATTGCCGAATCTTGTGAAGATTATTTAAATAAGATGGTTTTGGAACTGACTCTTTTTACAAGTTTTTGTTGTTGGACGCACAGTGTTAACCGGTTAACGTTATAGGTTAACCGGTTAACGCGTTCCTTTATTGACTTCTTTGCTGCAGATCTAGGTTGGTTAACCGGTTAACACTGATGCATAATGAAATTTATGATTTGTTTTTGGGCTGTTTGTTTGCCTTACCTCTTTCGATCATCATGAATCATTGTATTATCATTTTATGTGTATGTTTAGAGTGATTTGCATGTTGGTTGATGTATGTTTTCATTCCCTCAAAACGTGAGTCCAATTATTTCCAATGTTTGATGTAAACACCCCAAATTTTCCCTCTCTCTTTCTCACACCTTAACTTGTGATCCTTCATATTGCATTGCATAAGCATACCATCTCACTGCACATTTATTTCACTCCATAAGTTGCATAGCTAGGGTTTGTGATCAGATGAATCTTAGAAGTGGTTTGAGCTATCTCAAATGCCATGAAGCATGCCAAGAGGGTCTATGAGTGTTCTATGATCATATTATGCCTCCAAGGGTTCTTTGAGGTCAAAAAATCACAAGGGATTGCAGAGATGTCCAGGCAGGCTAGGAGCTCCTACACAGATGACCTAGAAATTAGGGTTTTGGGTTTGAGGCCCTTATACCCAAAGTTTTTGGTCATTCTTGATTCTATTGGTCTATATATGATATAAGGAGCATGTGTATCAAATTTGAAGCAAAAATTCCTTGTGGAAGTCATCTGATCAAGTGGTAACTTATTGTGCAAGAAAAGTCAGAATCAGGGCATCTGAGGCCACCAACAAGGGTACCAAAGGGTCATCTTCATCAATTTGAGGTCCTATGATCTTTATTTGATCTTAGGAAGAATTTCTTGCCATTGAAAAAGTTTCTATTTTTGGGCATGACTTGTAATAAAAACTTTCCATTTTGGGAAAGATCTTCAACCTCCTCTTTCTTGATCAAAAAGGTTTCAAATGAATTTTCTTCAAACATGAAAGTTGTAGATTTGATCTTCCCATTTTCAAAAAGTACAAGAACTCCTCTTGATTCATCCTAGAACTCAATATATGGCAAGTCAAAGTTGGGAAAAATCTTGTAATTTTCAAGTTCATGTCAAAGAGGGAAATGTGCAAAATGGTATTTCAGGCCTTTATGTGACCACTAATCCACTCAAATACATCATTCCATAATCAAACAACTTCTGAAGATCAGAATTGGGCCAAGAACCTAGGGTTTTCATGCCTTTCTTCTCAAGAAATGTCAAAGTTGTGAAATTGCAAAAACCATACAAACTCTTGATCCAAGCCATATTGTCGCTCCCCGGATTTTCATCCCGGTGCAGACGCGAACGATCGTCGAAAAGAGAAATGAGGTTGAATTGAATAGAGTCGCCATCTAGGCATTTTTATCCCGAAGGAAAGGTAATGTTGCATAAACCTGGAAAGAGATGGATAAGACGGTTGCGAACTAGAGAAACTGAGAAAGGGGGTTGGTTACGACCTGGGAAGGTATTAGCACCCAGATCGTCCATCGTACTCGACGGGATCCCCGCTTATAAGATTGTGGTTAAAGGGGTAAGTGTATGTGCTATCTGTGTTCAAAATCTAGGGAGAGAAAGAACAGGTGCCAGTGCAAAGGGTGTGAATTTCTCAGTGTCGCTCCCACCAAATGACACCTGGTCAGATAGGGTACAGACGCGAACGGTCGGTGAAAAGGAGAGAACACACAAGGGTGAACTGAAAAGAAAAGAGTCGCCAGCTAGGCATTTTTATCCCGAAGGAAAGGTAATGCTGCATAAACCTAAGAAAAGATGGATAAGACGGTTGCGAACCAGAGAAACTGAGAAAGGGGGTTGGTTACAACCTGGGAAGGTATTAGCACCCAGATTGTCCGTCGTACTCGACGGGATCCACGCTTAAAAGATTTGTGTTTAAAGGGGTAGTGTCAGTGCTATTTTGTGTGCAAAAGCTGGAAAAGAATGCAAGTGTCAGTGCAAAAGAAATGTGAAGTGAAATAAAGAAGTGTCAGTGTGAGGAAAGAATGTGAAGCTCAAGATTACGAGGATTCAAGAATGAAGCTGGAAGAGGGGGGAATATACAAAGACTTTTGTTCGATAACCGTTAAGTTATGCCTATGTATCCTCTCGTGCAATGAGGAAGTCAGAACACCGTAGTTCGACTTAAAGAGACTGAAAGATAAATTGACTGGTAAACTGCTTGCTTGTCTATGCTCAAATGTATTACCTGTCTAGCTCAGGTGCAAACTGTCTTGCATTAGACGGAAGAAGCAAGTTCTCGTTTGTGAATGAGTTTGATGAGAAAAGAATCCCGGAGGAAACGATTATTGTTTGTTTTTGTGTTTTTAATCTTTCATTGCTTTTTGGAGTTTGTCATAAGAAAATGAGCTTAAGCCTAAACCAAGGGTTAGTAAACTCATCACATCGTCCCTCTGATTAGGGGTAATGAGAATACCTTAAGTATGAAGTAAACACCTCACACTTAATCACCATGATGTAGGATTAAGATCATTAACCTACTTGTAATTATTTAGATGTTTTTGATGTTTTTGTTTAGTATTAAGTAATGAGTTTAAGCCATAATCAAAGATTTAATGGACCCATTACACCATCCTAATAGAAGGATAATAGATGAGAACATTTAAGCTGAGGAATGCTCCTCAACTTAATCCATGATTAGGGATTAACCTCATGACCAAACAAAACCTTTATTAAGTGGTTTTTAGTTAATGATAAGATTAAGAAGTGGATTTTATGGTTTGTAAGACAACTTGAGGGGGACTTGTCCATTAACACTAGGGTTAGTCCTTCTTAACCAATTACGGAAGAATTAGAACCCTAATGCAAGGCCCAAGTTACAAGCTTGATATCTTAGTGATTATTAGGTGGATTGATTAAAGGATTTAAACACATTGAGGGTTTAACACTTAGGATTAAAGTTATACACTCCATCCTAATAGAAGGATACAGGCATAACCATAATCACAAAGCCTTAAAGCCTCAAGGGTTTAGTCCTTGATTATGAGATGAGAAGAGAAGACACAAAGGTAAAAACTAATGGGGGACTAATCAAACCCTAATTGTGATCATGCTTGGGTATTCCTAGGGTTTATGAAGCTTGCAAGAAGATCTTCAAGAGAAAAGACACCAAGGAAGAAGAAGGATGAAGGATGGAGAAGCAGAAAGAAACAAGACAACTTACTTCATTTAAGAAGATAAGTTGCTTGAAGAAAGAAAGTGAGGAGAGAACATGAATAAGAAAGCTCACTCTAATACAAAAGTAAAATGCAGCAATTATGCTCAAGAGAGATGAGAAGAGATTATGAGAAGTGAAGGCAAATTCACTTCTCAAACACTTACCACCTGAAAAGTTAGCAACAAGCAATGAAAATAAATGAAAATGGGATGAAATGCAAAGATGCAAGCCTAAACCAGAAGCATATTCATGATGAAAATGATGCTAAAGGATGATGCAAAGTCATGCCAAGAGATGCAAATGATCATACAAGTAATGAGGATGCAAATGAAGCATAAAGGAAGCATGAAAGTTCATGAATGCACATGACATGAAATGAAAGCAAAAGCATGGCAAATGGATGATGCAATGATCAAACATAATTCTAATGTGTCCTAAGATGTCTTATATGTCATGTGGATGCACAAAATGTTATGGCAAGCTCATGTATGCAAACATATGAAGGATGAATGCAAATGAAGATGCAAATTAGGGTTTACATACAATATGCAAAGAAAAATTCAAAATCAGAAGCAAATGACAAGATAAAAAATTGAAAATGGGATCGAAGGTATCCTAACCCTATATAAGTTCACTTCCCAAAGGAGGAGACCTAAATCTTAACCTAATGGAAGTTATGATTTTCTCAAGTTTGCTAGGGTTTTAGGATGCCTTACAATGGAAAATGCAAAACAAATTGAAAATGAAAGATAAATTCAAACCAATTTTATCCTAGAAACTACATGTCATGAAGGATGCAATGCAAAAAGAACCATCATCAAACTCTTCATGGTTAAGCAGAAAGGATTTTTCTAAGTTAGGGCAAAAATATTGACTTTTAAGAACCCTAAATCCAAAGAAAAATGTCAACATAGGTCAAGAACCAAAAAGAAATTTGTGTGAAGGGTTTGATAATGTCTCTAAATGTATCAAGATGCAATATGATTTTTTTGGTGATTTTTAGAAACTTAAATGCTATTTTTAAAAGGGAAATGGAAAAGATAAAAAAATTTTGAAAGTGTTTTGCTATTTTTAATAAAATGCACAAAGAAATGCAATTAAAATGAAAATTAAATGAATTAAAATGGAAGTATGCTGATCCAGTGGCCCAGATTCAAATAAAAAGAGGAGGGAATTGACCAGCGCGCGCATCTGGATGGCTGAGATTCAAACTACGCTAATTACATCATTAAGCCCTAATCTGAACCCTAAACACTTTCAGGTGACCGGAACAGTGTTCCGGTCATCTTCTCCGGCTATCCTCTCAAGCTATCTCACTCAATACGCAACCCCAAGCCCTTAAACTCTCCAGAAATGATCCCCACCCCATTCTAAACAAGAATCAACCATCAAACAAAATTTATTTCACATGAACAGAGAGATTCGAATCAAAACAGAAAATTTCATAGAAATTTCAGAAGCTTCATACATGCTTAAAACTGAATCATTTTCAAAACCAAAAGGTGCAGTGTGATCAGTGAAGCATGGAGAACAATCTAAGAACTTAAGAAATCATTTCTGGAAAAAATGTTCTTGATGATACCTGAACTGAAGCTTTCGAAAATGGCACTAGCTGGCTGCTTCTTTGCTTCAAATCAGCTCCAATGATCCTCCTGAAGTGTTTGTGATGCTTGGTTGAAACTTAAATGGTCTCTAAATGAAGTTGGCAGAAGTTCAGTTCAAGCAATGTCAAAATCCTATTTTTGATTCTGGGTGTTTTAGGGCAAAGTGAAGGGTGGGAAATGATCAGCAATGGATATGGAGTTGAATGGTGGAATTTGTTTTGAGGTTTGATGGCTGAGCTATGAGTTTCGATAGCTTTTGCAAATTTAGGGGATTTTGTGTATGCTGAGTTCTTGGAGGTTTCAGCTTGTGTTGTGTTATGGAATGGCTTGCTTTTGGTACACATATCATGCTGGGATAGCTCAGTGTAGTGGTTGTGGGCTATGCTGATTGGTATGGGGCAAAATGCACAAAGTCAAGAGTTGGTGTACTTGGGGTATGGGCAAGTGGCAGGCTGTGACAGGGGCATGGCTATGCGCAGCAAGGATCAAGGAATGCTATGAAATCAGATTTGATGAGTTGTGGCAAGTGGATGAGAGGTTTTGATCCATTTTGCAAATTCATGAAGTTTTGGCCCCTTTTGGATTTTGTAAAGTCCAAGGCATGAAACTTGGAATTTCTTTGGGCAATTCTGAATTATAGGTCATATGTGATGTTTGTGCAATGCTTAGAAGTCAAATTGAGGTCACAAAATGCTTTGGCAAGTGTTTTTGCAAACTTCCCTCTTTGGTGCATAAGTGAAATTTTGTGATTTTTCCCAACTTTGCAAGGCCATAACTTGAGTTCTATGATGAATTAGATCCAGTTCTTGTACTTTTTGAAAAGGGAATGATCCAATCTACAACTTTCATGACCAAGAATTTTTCATTTGAAGCATTTTTGAATCAAAAAGAGGAGGTTGAAAAACTTTCCCAAAATGGCAAGTTTACATTACAAGTCACTTTCCCAAAATGGCAACTTTGCAAATGGCTTGAAATTATTCAATTTTGTGAACTTATAACATCTTATAAGACCAAATAAAGATCATATACACCCAAAATGATGAAGAAGACCCCTTGGTTGGATGATTGGGGGCCTCATATGCCCTGATTTTGCACTGACTTGCTCAAGAAGTCATCTATTGATCAGATGCCTTCCCCATTGAATTTCTTCATGAAAATTTGTGTGCATGATCTTCATAACATATAGAGACCAATAGAAACAAGAATGACCAAAAATTTTGGAGTTATGGCCTCTGAAACCAAAACCCTAATTTTAGGTCATCTGTGCAGTTAAGCTTGGCTCTGCTTCCATGCCTTTCTCAGATCTTGTGATTTTCTGACTTTCTTGATATTGGGAGGATATAATATGACGTTTGAGCATTCATGGACCCTCTTGAGATGGTTTAAGACCATTGGAGTGGCTCAGATAGCTCAGAGATTGCTCAGATCACAAACCCTAGATGCGGATGACTTAGAACCAATGCAGGGAAGCAAAAATGCAATATGAGATGCTATGACTGAACTTATGCTAATGAAAAGATCACAAGCCATGGTGAAATGAGTGAGGGCAAATTTGGGGTGTTTACAGCTGCCTCTATTCAAACATGAGTTAGCTGTGCAGGATGTAAGCAGCGGCTTAACAGGCAAACAAGATAACTTGTGGTTGAATACCAAAGACAGTCCAAAATTTGCACTCACTAAATGAAGAAGAAAAGGGGTATAGATTGTGAAAGGAAGTAAAGTATGATTAAAAAGTGCGGGCGATGGAGGACGACCATCGAGCAGAGGACGACTGCTGGGGATGAAGCAATGACGGGGACGACCGACATGCTGGGGGAACAAAGGGATCATGATGGGGATGGCCATCAAGTATAGTAACCAAACTCTCTGGGGATTAAAAGGTAAAGTCAATGATGGGGGACGACCATCAGGTTTGCAAAGTAAAGTAAACGACGACGGGGACGGCCATCGGTTAATGAAATAAATGATGAGGGACGGTCATCAAAGGTGAAGGACGATCACCTAGCAGGGGACAGCTGCTCTGTTGGGAATAAAGATGAGGGAAGGTCATCCAATGGTGAAGGACGATCACCTGGCAAGATACGGTTGCCAAAAGCATCACGACATAGGACGAATGTCGGATAGAAAAGGTCGACGATGGGGACGGCCATCGGATAAGCATGATGAAGGACGATCATCAAGAGGTGAAGGGCGATCACCTAGCAGGGTACGGCTGCTCTCGGGGTTTATCATGACATAGGACGAATGTCAGATTACAAGATCAACGATGGGGACGACCATCGGATAAAACGATGAAGGACAATCATCAAGAGGGTGAAGGACGATCACCTAGCAGGGGACGGCTGCTAAAATATCACGACATAGGACGAATGCCGGATACGAAAGGGTTCCAATAATGGAGACTCCGCTGGGGGAATGATGAAGGACAATCATCAAGAGGGTGAAGGACGATCACCTAGCAGGGGACGGCTGCTAAAATATCATGACATAGGACGAATGTCAGATGGAAAGGAAATAATTTATTGGGATTTGCTTCTGGGGAAGGGTAGACATAGACGAGTGTCTAAATTCAAGAAAAAGGTATGAGTGTTTGATACTGTGTATAGATTAAAGATGCGGACGAGCATCCTTAGGACCTTGATACGGACGAGTATCAATAGAAACAAATGCTGACGCATGTTCAGAGATGGTGATACGGACGAGTATCAACTGGTTAACAAAGAACACGGACGTGTGTCGACTCTGAGGGGAAATAAGGGGTGTGTACAAGATACAGACGAATATCTGTATGAGTAAGAAAGTATGAGTGAGACACAGACAAGTGCTCAACTTGCTGGGGAGAATATGATACGGACGAGTATCATAAAGGGAAGTATACAAGTTATAAGAGATATCTTTAAAAATCTGTGGGGATAAGATGGCACGGACGGGTGTATGGAAAGTATAATAAGCAAGGGTTTAGGCAACCGTGCTGGGGATAGGTGACACGGACGGGTGTCAGGAGGGTGTATTAATATATTTTTGTGAGTGCAAACGGGACGCTTTGGCTTTCTGATGGGGAAATGACACAGACGAGTGCCAAAAGGAGTATGTTTATGTATTTTTGGGAATGTAAAGAAGATGCTTTGATATTCTGCCGGGGAATTTGAGAGGCATTCTGTATGTTGTTGATATTATGTCAATATTCACAGGTGACTGATTTAAAACATGGCTTGTGATTATGCAATATGTTTGATTTTTTGCCGTAATGCTCCGTATTAGACGGAATGCTACGCTCTGGGGGAAGATATGACGCAAATGTTATGATTTATGCAAAAGATACCGATCCGGGATCCGTATCCCGTTGCTGTGGAGATCTCTGATTGATTTTTCTTGAAGAACATCCCAGTTGGGGGGAAAAGATCATTGGTAGATCTGATATACAGCTTGCTCGGGGAAATAAGTCACTGATAGACCTATCTTGGTAATGAGGAGCCCAGCTGGGGTCTGTGGAAGCTTTCGTCACTTTGTTGTGAGATCCTCAAAGATTGCCCTTTGGATAGAGGCTGAAACTCTGTGGGGAGATAGTTCCCTGTCTTTGCACTTGGCTGGGGAGGAATGATTACTGAACGATCTTCCTAGTGATTTTTGTGGATGATGGACTTAGCGGGGAAATGAGCCCCTCCTAATGTGGTCCTGGGGAAAGTGCTGAGGAGGTACTGACTTGGCAGCTTGTTGGGGAGAAACTTTCATGCCCTATGTTGTATTTTGAATACCTGCAATCCTGTTATGACAAAGAAACGTACAAGTACCCCGAGGTATCCCTTACCGGATTCCATCATAGGAATTTAGACACTCCCGGGAGAAAATATATTTCCTGCAAGCATGTAATTTAGAAAAGACGCATCTGTATTTATGCAACCATTATATTAAGGACATTAGACATTTTTGCAAATAAAGATAAAATGTACGAGACAAAATGTGACTGAAGATCTGATTTTATTAATTTGTGTGCCCTGAATTGGCAAGTACAGTCAAAGAAACAAATCCCCTGAAATGAGGAGATTGTTACAAATTGAGAAGCAAAAGGATGCTGGCAATGTTGATGACGCTTCAGTATGCTTCCCTTTTGCTATGACTTGTATGACATTGACGTTCTTCTCATTTTGCTTTTGAAGAAGGTTGATTCTGACCAATGCTTTAACCTTTCGAAGCCTGCCACGTCGTAAGTGATACAGACGAATTCAGAATGCAGTTGTTCGCTTATTCCCTAATTTTGCGTGGATCACCCCTTCGGGTTTTCAATCCACCGGGATACCCATTTTTTCCCGAGTTGTCTAATGCGGCTTTTCAATTCAGCGGGTGTACATTTTTTATTTATTTTCCCTTATTTTTTCCCGAGTCTTTTTATTCTGTTTTTGACTCGCCGGGATGCCCTATTTTTGCCTGGACTTACATTTTGTTTTTATGTCCAGCGGGTCATTTTATGCGAAGTATTTTTTAATTGCATCTGAATTCACAGGGGACAGGAAATCTTCACCATCCATAGTACCGAGCATCAGCGCTCCACCAGAGAAAACTTTCTTTACTATGAATGGACCATCATAATTCGGAGTCCATTTTCCCATGTGGTATGTATGAGGAGGAAGGAGTCTTTTCAGCACAAGATCCCCTACTTGGTACTCTTGAAGCCTGACTTTCTGATCGAAGGCTTTCTTCATTCTTTTCTGATACAACTGCCCATGACAAATCGCAGCTAATCTCTTCTCTTCAATCATATTCAGTTGTTCGTATCGGGATCGGACCCATTATGCTTCATTCAGCTTAACATCCATTAGTACCCGCAAGGAGGGTAATTCAACTTCAATAGGTAGGACTGCCTCCATACCATACACAAGCTGATATGGTGTTGCCCCAGTGGATGTTCTGATTGACGTACGGTACCCATGCAAGGCAAATGGTAGCATTTCATGCCAGTCTTTGTATGTGACCACCATCTTCTGCACAATCTTTTTGATATTCTTGTTAGGTGCCTCTACAACGCCATTCATCTTTGGCCTATAAGGAGAAGAATTGTGGTGTTGGATCTTAAAGTCCCGGCACAGTTCTGCCATCATTTTGTTGTTCAAGTTGGAACCATTATCAGTAATGATTCGCTCGGGCAATCCATACCTGTAAACACCCCAAATTTTCCCTCACCCATTCACACCATGGCTTGTGATCTTTTCATATGCATAAACACAATCATACCCTCTCATATCTCAATTTTGAGTCACTGCATTGGTTCAAAGTCATCTGCATCTAGGGTTTGTGATCTGAGCAATCCAAGAACTTCTTGAGCCACTCCAAAGGTCATCAATCACTTCAAAGGGGTCTATGTGTGTTCAAGCATCATATTATATCCTCCCAAAGTCAAGAATGCCAAAGAATCACAAGAACTGGGATTAGTATGGAGGCAGAGCCAGGTTTGACTGCACAGTTGACCTAAAAATTAGGGTTTTGGTTTCAGAGGCCATAACTCCAATTTTTTTGGTCATTCTTGTTTCTATTGGTCTCCATATGGTATAGAGAGTATGCATATCAATTTTCATGAAGAAATTCCATGGGGAAGTCATCTGATCAAGAGTTGACTTTTCAGACAAGTCAGTGCAAAATCAGGGCATCTGAGGCCCCCAATGACCCAACCAAGGGGTGTTCTTCATCATTTTGAGTGTATTTGATCTTTATTTGATCATGGAAGAAGGTTGAAGTTCACAAAATTCAAGAATTACAAGTTTTTGCAAAGTTGACTTTTTAGGGCATGGTTGACTTTTCATGAAATGTCATTTTATGCCACTTTTTCAACCCTTGCTTTTTGATCCAAAAATGCTTCAAATGGAAAAACTTTGGTCATGAAAGTTGTAGATTAGATCTTTCCCTTTTCAAAAAGCACAAGAACATAACCTAATTCATTTTGGATCAAAAGTTATGGTGTGGCAAAGTTGGCAAAAATCACTAATTTTCAAGATATGCCTCAAATGAGAAACTTGCAAAAACTTTGTACCAAGGCATTTGTAACTTCTAATTCATGTCAAACCATTACACAAGCATCATGTAAGTCCTAAAGTTCAGATTGGACCAAGATTTCCTCATGTTTTATGGCTTGTGGGACAAGAAAGTTTCATGTGATCCAAGGATGATCAACTTGCAAAAACCATCATCACACCTCATCCACTTGTTGCCTACAATGCTGAACCATTCTAGCCTCTCTCTCACACCATGCTGCGCCAGCCTACACACTTGTACCTGCCTAGAACCCAGCCCATGCCCACCTTACACCAAAGTTGACATTTTGCAAAAGTGAACTTACCTATCACAGCAGGCCAGGTCACATCATCTGACCAATGGGATTATTTTATGCAAGTAAAATGCAGGCCATTCCACATAGAAAGCAAGGCTGCAACACATAGACACAACACATTCACAAACTCACTCCCTCAAGCATTTCTCTTCGAATCTGTCTCCATAGCTCACAAACACAAAAACCAAGTTCACTGATCAACTCACTTTGCTTCACTGAGCCAAAACCAGCAAGACTCAGGCCTGAACTAAGCAAGAACTGAGCTTCCCCATTTTTCACCCCCCAAAGCCAGAACTTTCGAATCCCATTCCACAGCTCACAAACATCTGAACAAACTTCATAGACCTTCTCCATTCATCATCCTGGTCATAAAGAACCCTTCACCTCTGCCTGAAACAGCCTGAATCACCAATACCATTTTCACCTGAGTTTGAGCAGAAGCTGTTCAAACTCCTTAACCAGCCAGCATAAATTTCTTCCAAGCATCCAAACATCATCCAGGGGTCACAAGGAGTGGTTTGCATCAAAGGAAGGGGTCAGAAAGTTACAAGAGTGAAAGCTTCGAAACTCAGGTAGCTCAAGAACTTTTTTCCAGAAATCATTTTTTAAGCTCTTAAGTTGTTCTATATGCTCTCCTGATCATAACTATGTCATTGGTTTTGAAAATGGTTGGAAAATGAGGATGTAATTGTGTTCTGAAACTCCCTGATCTAAAAAATGTTTTGTTCGATTCAAGAGTTTGAGGAAAAATAAATGATTTCTAGCTTAGGGTTTTGATTCAGGGGAGTGTGGGAATCATTTCTGTGTGTTTGGATTTCATTTTGGTTGCGTTTTGTGGATTTTGGGGATTTTCAGGTGGGGTTCCCACCGGAGAAGACGACCGGAGGTCTTCTCCGGCCACCTGAAAATCATTAGGGTTTAATCAGTGTAATTAAATGAGATTTGAATTTCGTGCGTTGGATTGGCTGACCAAGTTGACTTCGCGCGTGGATGAATGGTCCAGATTCACCATTAGAAGCCCTAACCCTGATTAATTAATTCATAATGACATTTAACTCAGTTTGAATTTGGGCCACTGGATTGCGCGCGTGGTCAATCTCTCTCTCCCCAGAATGCATCATAGCCCTCCATTCAGTTGACTTTTCTTTTTCTTTGTTTTAATTCATTTATTTCATATTTGTTTTATACAATTTATTTAAAATAGCAAAAATGTTTTAAAAATTATGAAACTTTTTGTCAAGAGTTTCATTAATTTTTAAAACACAAAAATATTTTTATTTTTATTTTTAGCATTAAAAAAGTATTTTTAAATATTTAAAAGTTTATTTTTAATTGATTAATGAAAATTAATTTATTAAAAATACTTTTAGGTATTTAAAAATCACCAAAAAATTCATGAAATGTTTTAAGACATTTAGAAACATTGTCCAACCTTCAAACCAAATTTATTTTTTGATCTTGATGCATTTTGAGAATTTTTCATTGAATTAAAATCATTTTTATGCATTAATTTGATCCAAAGTTCCAAAAATCATTTCTGCCTATCCATGAAGAGTTGGACATTGATTCTTTTTGCATTGCATTGTGTTTAGCATGTAGTTTGTGAGATTAAATGGCCATGATTTGATCTTTCATTTTCAATTTGTTTGGTAATTTTCTTGTTTAGGAACCCTAAAACCCTAGAGAACTTAGGAAAATCATAATTTGAAATTGGTTAAGAGTTGAGATCCCTCCTTTGGGCATTAAGTTAGTATAGGATTAGGGGTCCTTTGAGTGGCATTTTCAATTTTTTTATCTTAGGGTTTGCTTCTGATTTTGATTTTTGTTTGATGTATTGTTCATAAACCCTAATTTGGGCTTCCATATGCATCCATCTTGCATTCTCTTGCATGACATGACTTGCCATGACATTCCATGCTTCCATTTGATTCATTTAACATCATAAGGCATATTGAAAGCATGTTTGATCATTGCATCATGTATTTGCCATGTTATATGCCATGTGCACTTCATAACTTTTCATGTATGTTCTTGGCTCTTAACTTGCTTCATTTGCACTCATAATCTAGTATGATCATCCACATGTGTTGTTTCTGGTTTGTAGCATCTCATAGCATCATTAACATCATGTATGTTCCTCTTGTTTGGTTTTGCATCATGTCATCCCATCCCATTTTTGCATTGCATTGCATTTCTTTTCTAACCTTTTCAGGTGGTAAGTGATTTTGAGAAGTGAATTTGCCTTCACTTCTCATCTCTCTCTTGCATCCTTGCTGCATTTTGATATGTGTTTGAGATTGAGCTTGCTCATTCTTCTTCTTCTTACTTTCTTTCTTCAAGTGACTTGACTTCTTGAATGAAGCAAGTTGCTTTGCTTCTCTTGATCCTTTCATCTGCTTCCTGGTGGTTCCATTGAAGACTTCTCTTGAAAACCTCACAAACCTTAGGAACAACCAAGCATGACAATGATTAGGGTTTTGATTAGTCTCCCCCTCTTAGTTTTACCTTTGTGTCTCTTTTGAGTCTTCTCTTCTCATCTCATAATCAGGGACTAAACCCTAAAGGCTTTAAGGCTTTGTGATTGAGCTTATGCCTGCATCCTTCTCTTAGGATGGAGTGTATAACTTTAATCCTAAGTGTTAAACCCTTAATGTGTTTAACTCTCTTAATCAATTCACTTAATAAGCATCAAGACATCACACTTGTAACTTGGGCCTTGCATTAGGGTTCTAATTCTTCCTTAATTGGTTAAGAAGGACTAACCCTAGTGTTAATGGACAAGTCCCCCTCAAGTTGTCTTACAAACCCTAAAAAACACTTCATCATCATATCATTAAATAAAATCCACTTAATCAAAGGCTTGTTTTGTCATGAGTTTAATCCCTAATCATGGATTAAGTTGAGGAGCTTTCCTCAGCTTAAACATTCTCATCTATTATCCTTCTATTAGGATGGTGTAATGAGTCTGTTAAATCCCTGATTATGGCTTAACCTCATTACTCAACACTAAACAAAAACCACAAAAACACCTAAATAATCACAAGTAGGTTAATGATCTTAACCCTACATCAAAGGTAATTAAGTGTGAGAATCTGACTTCACACTTAAAGTACTCTCATTACCCCTAATCAGAGGGAAGATGTGACGAGTTTACTAAATCCATTGGTTTAGGCTTAAGCTCATTAACTTATGACAAACTTCAAAAAGCAATAAAAGACTGAAAACTCAAAAACAAACAATAATCGTCTCCTTCGGGATTCTTTTCTCATCTCATTCACTCACGAACGAGAACTCGCTTCTTCCGTCTAATGCAAGACAGTTTGCACCTGAGCCAGACAGGTCATACACTTGAGCATAGACAAGCAAGAAGTTCACAAGTCAATTCATCTTTCAGTTTCTTTGGGTCGAACTACGGTGTTCTGACTTCCTCATTGCACGAGAGGATACGTAGGCATAACTTAACAGTTATCGAACAAAAGTCTCTGTATATTCCCCCTCCTTTCAGTTTCATTCTTTAGCCTCATGATCATGAGCATTTCACTCTTGTCCTTACACTGACACTGTATATATTACACACTTCACTTCTCTTACACTGACACCTGTACATTCTCTTCCAGCTATTTTATACACAAATTGCACTGACACTACCCCTTTAAAACACAAATCTTTTAAGCGTGGATCCCGTCGAGTACGGCGGACAATCTGGGTGCTAATACCTTCCCAGGTTGTAACCAACCCCCTTTCTCAGTCTCTCTGGTTCGCAAACCGTCTTATCCATCTCTTTCTAGGTCTATGCAGCATTGCCTTTCCTCCGGGATAAAAATGCCTAGCTGGCGACTCTTTTCATCTCCAGTGAGTTCACGGCTGTGTGTTCTCATTGTCCCTCTCGCCGACCATTTGCGTCTGTACCTTTATCTGGGCCTGGTCCCACCTATCGGGAGCGACAGCTTGGCGACTCTGCTGGGGACCCTTATACTGTAACCAGGGCTTCTGGTTCTTTTTGTGGGTTCCTCCTAGCGCTTGTTTGATTTGTGTTTACTGGGGTGTTATGTGTTTATTGGTGTTTATATTTGTATTTATTTTTGCTTTATGTACAGTTGTTTATTTGCTTTCTTTACTGCTTTACATATATCATACTGTCATGCTGTCTGGCTGGATCTGGTTTTGCTTTGGTGGGTGGGGTTCTATTGAGAGTTAAGGTCCTATACCTGGGACCTGAGTGACACCTAGGCTAGAGTGGTTCATATTCTTTCCCATTCCATCTCGGTTTGGTGCGGGAATATGAAACACGGTTCAGATATGGGTTTCTTCTTGAGAACTCTGTGTTGCAGATTTCCTGCAATGCTAGGGCTATCTGGGAAGCCTGCTAAGTCTGGATGACCTTTAGTATTGACCTTCAGAAACTGAGGTGAATTAGAGGAGGAACTTTTATGGTTATTGTAAACACTGTACCTCCGGGTTAGAAGTGTTTACACTTCTCATAACTGATCCAAGTCTGAGGATCCTTGTTTTAGAACACCACCTGTGAGGGGGTTGGGCTGTTTACAGGTTTGCAGGTACCCTTGGCCTCAACATACCCTGTTACTTTGATGTGATTAAGAATACTCCATGTTGGAACAGTTCTTGTGATTCTAAACCCTGGACATGTGGCTCTTTATTTGAGCCCCCCCACCCTGGTTACTGGATTTATAGACCTCCATCTGGATTTCTTGGACATACTTGGACCTATATCAGGGCATTTGATCAGATCCAGCTCAGTCACAAACCCTTGCATATCATTTTCATACATAACCATTGCATCATATTGACATTTGCTTATTTGTGTTTCAGGGTATCTACCTTCATTTTGGCTCAGGTTTTGACCCTATCATCAATACTGACCTATCTTCATCAGCATCTGCCTCAGCTATCAGCTATCATTTTCAGTCACCTGCACCAGCCAATCAGTGGCCCATTCTTCAGTGTTATCATCAGCACCTGTCTCTACTCAGTCTCAGCATCATGGCACCTAAAAAGAGCAACATCACCTACCACTTCTTCCAGCCAGAGCTATCTGACATCAGGAGGATTCAGACCCTGATCACTCCAGACCATGTACCACTGTTCAGGGAACACTACGGAGATATACTTGATATGGTTATGGATCTGGACCCTTCACAGAGGAGCCTGATTCACACCTGCCTTCAGTTTTATGATCCCCCACTGAGGTGTTTCACCTTTCAGGACTTTCAGCTGGGCCCTTTATTAGAAGAATACTCATCATTAGTTGGTATACCTATCAGGGGTGGAATCCCTTTCAACCCTGAGATGGTCTTTCCTGGTAATGAAGAGGTAGCAAAGGCCTTGCATCTGGAATCAGTTCTGACTGGACAGCATATGACTTCTAAGGCTGGGATCCCTGGTTTGCATCTGGATTTCTTGATCTCTCAAGCTACCCTGAAAGCTTCTCTGGGAGAGTGGAAAGCAGTCTGTGCTTTGCTGGCCTTGAGCATATATGGGATCATATTATTTGCAGATGAGCCTCGATTCATTAGCAAGAATGCAATCCACCTTTTCATCCTGAAGAATCCAGTGCCCACTTTATTGGGGGATCTTTACTACTCAGTGCATCAGAGGAATGAAAAGCAAAGGGGAAGATTAGTGAGGTGCTGTGCTCCTTTGTTCCACACTTGGCTTCTCAGGCATTTGCCCAAGACAGATGCATTTTTGAACCCTCATCAGCAGAGAAACTGGGCTAGAAGACTCACTGCTCTAACTTCAGCTGATATCAGGTGGTGCACTCAAAGCACAAAAGGCAGGGATATCATCACCAGCTGTGGGCATTTTCCCAATGTGCCCCTAATAGGAGTTAAGGGTAGTATTAATTACAACCCTCTGCTGTTCAAAATACAACTGGGCTATGCACTGGTCCACACTCCTAAGGCACAGGACTTGGCCGAGACTCTTTATTGTGAGAACAAGCCTAATCTGGCTGTTGTTAGGCAGGCAGCCTGGGCCTGGGATAATGTTCAAACCAAGGGAGTAACCATTCTGGGGAAGTGCAACAATGTGGCATCAGCACAATATTATGAGTGGTCCCATGCCAGGGCTCAATTCTCCGGAATGCCCTTTACCATGGAGGATATGCCTGAATCATTCTCAGCACCACCCCCTGCCACTATCAGCCTATAGGAGTTTGAGAGCTTGAAAGAAAGAAATGAGAAGTTGACTCAGGCTTTGCAGAAGACCCTCCGGGAGAGGAGTGATGGTAGGTTGGATATTGAGAGGTTAGAGAGGTTGAAAGTAGAGCATCTGGCTAGAATTGAGAAGTCTGAGGATTATATCAAGAAGTCTAAGGCTGGGGAACAAATTCTGAAGAATGCTTGCAAGGAAGCCCAGTTCCAGAGAGCAAGGACAGACTTGTATCTAAAGGAGAGTCAGGCTAGGTGGGTCAGGATCACCGAGGCTCGTACTCTGGAAGATAAGAGGGTCCAAGACAAGATGGAGCAACTGGAAGCCAGTGCAAAAGAGCAGCAAGAAGCCCTGGCAGCAGCCCAGAGGGAGATATCAGAGCTAAAGATCAAAGCTGGAGTGAAGAGGTCAAAGGACCAAAGTCAGCACAAGAAGCTAACTGCAGCTGTTACGACCCGGAATCTCCTTATCAGGAATCTCACGGAGCGCCCAGCTGACCCTGTGACCGAAGCACTTCTCAAAGAAGTTCGTGAGGATGAGTTTGGTCTTGGTGTTTGACCATTTGTTTGTTGTTGCTTTCATTCCATGTACTTTTGTTTTCCTGTAATATATTTTGACCCCTCAGAGGGCTTGTATTTGTAAACAAACTATGTACCATTTGCCTTTTGTAATATATGTATTAGTTTGTTCCATCCGAGTTTACTTCAAAAGCAACATCAACAGCACCTTCAAGGGTCTGGAAGGGTCAAAACTGAATGCCAAGCCGGATACCTTGAAAACAAATAAGCATACTGCATTGCATGCTAACCCTTTGTTTGTTTTGTAGGTTTTTGTTTTATTGTTGCTAACTCTGTTGTGATGCTCAGGAACTATTGCTCGACGCCGGGTATTTCCCCTCAACCGTCCGCACCGTTATCCAACCCGTAACAACCTTCCGGGCATACAAATGGATCAGGTACAGCAGGACCTTGCAGAGGTTAGAAATCAAATGGCAAACGAAAGATTGGAAATGAGAACGCAGATGACGCAGTTTATGGAAGTGATGAACAACATGGCTCAGAGCCAGGAAAGATTGAGGGCCATGGTGGAAAGGCAAAATCAAGAAGATCCCCATATAGGGACTGCCGGCACCAGCAACAATGAAAGGGTACAACCTCATGTTAACCCCCCTGTATTTGGCCCCCATCTTCATCCAGAGGTCAATATTCCTGCAAATGTTCAAGGGACTGCCACTGCCGGCAGGGTACTACAGGAGGACCCCCAAGAGGATCATTTCACAGTAATGGGTGCTGGGGAGGAAGCTTATGATAGAAGGCTGGATGAGATAGCTGAGAAGTTGAGGTCCTTAGAGTCTCAAAACTCTTTGGGTTTCGATGTCATGGACATGGGCTTGGTAGACGGGGTCAGGATTCCCCATAAGTTTAAGCCTCCTTGTTTCGAAAAATACAACGGGACTTCGTGCCCCAAGACTCACTTACAATCATTTCTGGGAAGGCTGAAGGCCTATACTATGGATGAGAAGCTCTGGATGTTCTATTTTGAGGATAGCTTGACAGGAGCCTCAAGAGAATGGTACTCTCATCTGACGAGAGCAACTATCAGGTGTTGGAAAGACCTGGCAGAAGCCTTTATCAGACAGTATCAGTACAACTTAGACATGGCACCCAACAGGACCCTCCTAATGGGAATGTCACAGTCGTCAAGGGAAAGTTTCCGAGAGTATGCCCAAAGATGGAGGCAATTGGCTGCTGCTGTTCAGCCACCTATGTCCGAGAGGGAAATGGCAGATATGTTTATGAACACCCTCCAAGGAACATATATTGACAGGTTGGCTGCTTTCTCTTCCACTAGCTTTGCAGATGTTGTCATAGCTGGAGAGAGAATTGAGAGCCTGTTGAAAATGGGCAAGATTTCTGACAATGGTGCCAGCTCGTCCAGCAATACAAGGAAGCCTTTTGCAGGCCCAAGAAGAACTGGCGAGACCAATGCCATCCACACCAACAGGGGCAGACCCCAGTATGTTCACAGGTCTGTAGCAGCAGTCACCACTCCCGCTCCAGCTCATCCTCAGCCAGCTTATCAACCTCCGCAACAAAACTATCAGCAACAACCTCAGTACCATCAACAAGCTCAGTATCCTCCAAGGAACTACAACAACACCAACAACAACAACCAGCAAAGGCCATTCCAACAGAGGCCATCTCAAGCTAATAGGGTGATCGATCCGATCCCTATGCCATATGCTACGTTGCTGCCACAACTCCTGAAACTCAACCTAGTTGAGCTAAGGACATTGGCACCTCCAGACCCCAATAGTCTACCCAGGAATTATGACTCCAACGCCAGATGTGCCTTTCATTCAAATGCACCTGGCCACAGTACAGAAAAGTGCAGAGCCTTGCACATGAAGGTACAAGACCTGGAAGACTCGAAAGCTCTGAACTTCGCACCACCACCCAATGTCAATAAGAACCCCATGCCAAACCACGGTGGTCCCAGAATTAACGCTATTGAAGAAGACAAGCCGTCTTATTTAATAACCAGTGTGGGTCAGATCCGGACACCGTTGGTGGAAATTAAGGCTCAACTCCTCGAATGTCAAATGTTCCCGGGGTGTGAGTTAGGGTGTGCTTACTGCAATATCTCGGTAAATGGGTGCGATAACCTGAGGAATGGCATAGATGGTCTCATTCAGAGTGGCCAGTTTCAAATCACCACATCATTTCCTACTAATCCAGCAATCTCATCAGCAACAATTCCGGTATCTCCTACAACTGCAACAACCATTGTTCCTGACAATTCTTCGGCTTCATCAACAAGTACTTCATCTGTCATTTCAACTGACCAGATATCAACAAATATTCCTGCTACAACTTCAGCACCACTCCATTTTGAAACTCCTACAACAACAACATCCATCCTTCCAACAATGTCTCCTACACCATCAGCAACAAACCATGAAGACGTCTCAACCGTTACCATCTATTACGATCCAGAAAATAACTCTGTTTACAACTCACAAAGTGCTGCTCCCACCAGAGCACCAGTCACGATATTCTACGATCCACAGACTATCACATTTCCTTCCGCAGCTGCAATCAGTCCAGTCACTATCACGGTGCCTGGACCAGTACCTTATGAAAGCAGTAACGCCATCCCGTGGCATTACGGCTCTGACCTGTACTGCGAAGGACAAAAAATCACTTTTGAAACATCAACCCCTGCACCACAAATAGACAATGTGGGAGGAGGCGGAGGCTTCACTCGAAGCGGACGTCTCTTTGCTCCACAAATTCAGAGACCCACTGTCGAAGCAGAAGCTGCTGCTAAGGCGAAAGGAAAAAGCTTGGTGCAGGAAGAGCAGACTGTTAAAGAAGCTTTGAAAACACCCTTTGACCAAGAAGTTGATGAGTTCATGAGAATCATCAAGAAAAGTGATTACAAAATAGTGGATCAGCTTCACCAGACGCCTTCCAAGATCTCAATCCTATCATTGCTTATGTGCTCCGAAGCTCACCGGAATGCACTACTCAAAGTCTTGCACGCAGCTTACGTGCCTGAAGAGATCACTGTCAATCAGCTGGAAGCCGTAGTTGGAAATGTTAATGCTAGTCACGGACTAGGGTTCACCAACACTGATTTGACAACGGAAGGCCGCAACCATAACAAGGCCTTGCACATAACCATGGAATGTAAAGGTGCAGTCCTTTCCCATGTGCTGGTAGACACGGGGTCATCCCTCAATGTCTTACCTAAAAAGGCCCTGGTGAAGCTAGAATATGACGGATTGGCGTTAAGACCCATCAACCTGGTGGTGAGAGCATTTGATGGCTCTAAAAGATCAGTGCTTGGGGAGATTGAGTTGCCCATAACGATTGGCCCGCAAACTTTCAAAACGACCTTCTACGTGATGGATATACAGCCTGCCTACAGCTGTCTATTGGGTAGGCCATGGATTCACGCCGCTGGCGCCGTGACCTCTACCCTTCACCAGAAGTTAAAATACGAGTGGGAGGGTCAAATCGTTACAATATGTGGAGAGGAGGATATTTTTGTCAGCCACCTGGCTACCTATAAATACATTGAGATGGATGGGGAGATCCATGAAACAATGAGTCAGGGGTTCGAAGCTTTGAATGTAAATAAAACATCTGCTGTACCTGGAACTTCAATGACGTCATATCAACAAGTCCGGAAGGTTGTTGAGGAAGGAACTGCCCAAGGCTGGGGCAAACTGTTACCGGTGGAAAAGAAAGAGGATAGATTTGGGTTGGGTTACAAACCAACTCAACAAGATCAAGCAGAGGCTGCAAAAGAGCCCAACTTTGTGAGTGGAGGGATGCTCACCCCTGATGCTGTCAACCACTTGGAAGACGAGCTGGAAGAAGAATGCAACCTGGAAAGCTGGATTCGTCCAAAGATCCCGGGGAGCAGCATCTCGAACTGGTCTTCCCAGGAAATTATAAGAGTTACTCATGCAGAGTAATTATTATTTCCTGTATTTTTATAGCATGCATCAAAGTCTTGCATCTTGCCCAAGATGACAAGACTCATTTTGTAATCGGGCCATCTGTACATTTTGTGCAATAAGATTAATCAATGAAATATCAGACATCTTTTTGCAAACGAGTCTTTTTTCTTTTCCGCTCACTGTTTTTTCCATTTTTCTTTTTGTACAAAAAAATAAATGGCAATGTTTTCAAAATGACAACTTTATTTCACTTTTCTAAACAAGAAGTAAAATCAAATCACTAAAATGAACAAACTGAACCCTTGCAGAGTGTGCCTTCCAGACAGCACCGACAACAGCACGGCTATGACTTCGTATGACTTTGACAATCCAATCAATCAAGCTGATGAAGGGGTCGAAGAAGAATATGAGCTTCCTGAAGAGCTAGCCAGGTTGTTAAGACAAGAGGAAAGGGTTATTACTCCTCACCAGGAGGAGGTTGAAGTGATCAATCTTGGTACGGATGAAGACGTGAAAGAAGTTAGAATCGGGGCCTGCCTGCAAGACTCAGTGAAGAGACAACTCATTGACCTGCTTCAAGAGTATATGGACGTGTTTGCTTGGTCTTATCAAGATATGCCAGGGTTGGATACCAACATTGTAGTGCACAAGCTACCTTTGAGAGAAGAATGCCCGCCGGTTAAACAGAAACTGCGCCGAACTCGCCCAGACATGGCTATGAAAATCAAGGAGGAGGTACAAAAGCAATGGGACGCCGGGTTCCTTGCTGTGACTAGCTATCCACCGTGGGTTGCTAACATAGTACCTGTGCCCAAGAAGGATGGCAAAGTAAGAATGTGTGTTGACTACCGGGATCTGAACAGAGCTAGCCCGAAGGATGACTTCCCATTACCTCACATCGATGTATTGGTTGATAATACAGCTCAGTTCTCGGTATTCTCCTTCATGGACGGATTTTCAGGATACAATCAGATTAAAATGTCACCTGAAGACATGGAGAAGACAACCTTCATCACACCCTGGGGCACGTTCTGCTACAAAGTAATGCCATTTGGACTGAAGAATGTCGGTGCAACATATCAACGGGCTGTGGTAACATTATTCCACGATATGATCCATAAAGAAATCGAATGTTATGTGGATGACATGATTGCCAAGTCCCTTACTGAAGAGGACCATCTGGTAAATCTGCTGAAGCTATTCAAGCGTCTGAGGAAGTATCAACTGAAGTTGAACCCCAACAAATGCACATTCGGGGTGAGATCTGGTAAGCTGCTGGGTTTTATTGTAAGCGAGAAAGGGATTGAAGTTGACCCTGATAAAGTCAAAGCTATTCAAGAGATGCCTGCACCAAAGACAGAGAAGGAAGTTCGAGGGTTCTTAGGTCGATTGAACTACATCTCGAGGTTCATATCTCACCTTACAGCAACCTGTGAACCCTTGTTCAAATTGTTAAGAAAAGAACAGACGGTCAGGTGGAATGAAGACTGCCAGAAGGCATTTGACAAGATCAAGGAATACTTACAAGAACCTCCAATCCTTATGCCTCCAGTTGAAGGAAGACCTCTGATAATGTACTTGACAGTATTAGAAGAGTCAATGGGGTGTGTGCTGGGCCAGCATGACGAGTCTGGTCGAAAAGAGTATGCAATATACTACCTAAGCAAAAAGTTTACCGACTGTGAACAGCGTTATTCACTGCTCGAGAAAACTTGCTGTGCTTTAGCGTGGGCTGCTCGCCGACTAAGGCAGTATATGTTGACCCACACCACTTTGTTGATCTCAAAAATGGACCCAGTTAAGTACATATTTGAGAAGCCAGCTCTTACCGGACGGGTTGCAAGATGGCAAATGATCCTTACAGAGTATGACATTCAGTACACTTCTCAGAAAGCCATCAAAGGCAGTGTATTGTCTGAATATCTTGCTGAGCAACCCATTGATGATTACCAGCCTATGAGATTTGACTTCCCTGATGAAGACATCATGTTCATAAAAGCGAAAGATCATGAAGAGCCTGACCCAGAAGAAGAATGGACTATGATGTTCGATGGGGCTGTTAATATGAATGGTCGTGGTGTTGGTGCAGTACTCATTACACCTAAAGGAGTTCACATGCCTTTCTCGGCAAAACTCACTTTCAACTGCACTAACAACGAAGCTGAATACGAAGCTTGCATTATGGGTCTTGAGGAAGCCATTGACCTCAGGATCAAGACATTGACTGTATTTGGAGATTCAGCTTTGGTAATCAATCAAACCAACGGCAAATGGTACACACACCAGGATCATCTGATACCTTACAGGAATTATACAAGGAGGTTATTGACTTTCTTTACAACAGTCAAGCTTGAGTATATCCCTCGGGACGAGAATCAGTTTGCAGATGCTTTGGCTACCATTTCGTCCATGATCAAAGTTCAGGCTGCCAACTTTGTGCCTCAAATTTCGGTGTCCAGACTTGACGGACCAGCATATGTGTTCGCAGCAGATGTTGTTAAAGATAATAAGCCTTGGTTCCATGACATTAAGTGCTTCTTGGAGGATCAAACATACCCACCTGGGGCATCTTCCAATGATAAGAAGACTTTGAGAAGGCTTGCTGGTAGTTTCTTTCTGAACACTGATGGTTCCCTGTATAAAAGGAACTTTGATATGGTACTCCTCAGGTGCGTCGACAAGACGGAAGCAGATTTGTTAATGCATGAAGTGCACGAGGGATCCTTTGGTACCCATGCTGGAGGGCATGCCATGGCCAAGAAGTTGCTGAGATCAGGCTATTACTGGATCACAATGGATGCTGACTGTTGTGCCTACGCCAGGAAATGCCATAAATGCCAGATTTATGCAGATAAGGTGCATGTACCTCCCAATCCTTTGAACGTGATGTCTTCACCCTGGCCCTTTGCTATGTGGGGCATCGACATGATTGGCAAGATTGAGCCGACTGCTTCGAATGGCCACAGATTCATCCTGGTTGCTATTGACTATTTTACCAAGTGAGTCGAAGCAGCTTCCTATGCCAATGTTACAAGACAGGTGGTAGCTAGATTTCTGAAAAGAGATATCATCTGTCGGTACGGAGTTCCCGAGCGAATCATTACTGATAATGGTTCCAATCTAAACAACAAAATGATGGCTGAGCTATGCCGGGGCTTCAAAATTCAACATCACAATTCTTCTCCTTACAGGCCAAAGATGAATGGCGCTGTTGAGGCAGCTAACAAAAATATCAAGAAGATTGTGCAGAAGATGGTAGTCACTTACAAAGACTGGCATGAAATGCTACCGTTTGCCTTGCATGGGTACCGCACGTCAATCAGAACATCCACTGGGGCAACGCCGTATCAACTTGTGTATGGTATGGAGGCAGTCCTACCTGTTGAAGTTGAATTACCCTCTCTACGGGTATTGATGGATGTCAAACTGAACGAAGCAGAATGGGTTAGGTCCCGATACGAACAACTGAGTCTGATTGAAGAGAAAAGATTGGCTGCAATTTGTCATGGGCAGTTGTATCAGAAAAGAATGAAGAAAGCCTTCGATCAGAAAGTCAGGCACCGAGAGTACCAAGTAGGAGATCTTGTGCTGAAGAGAATCCTCCCTCCTCATACAGACCACAGGGGCAAGTGGACTCCAAATTATGAAGGACCATTTGTAGTAAAGAAAGTTTTCTCGGGTGGAGCACTGATGCTCAGCACCATGGATGGTGAAGGCTTCCCATCCCCTGTGAATTCGGATGCAGTTAAAAAATACTTCGCATAAACTGACCCGCTGGACATAAAAACAGAATGTAAGTCCAGGCAAAAAATAGGGCATCCCGGCGAGTCAAAAACAGAATAAAAGACTCGGGCAAAAATAAGGGAAAATAGACAAAAATGTACACCCGCTGAGTTGAAAAGCCACATTGGACAGCTCAGGCAAAAATGGGTATCCCGATGGATTGAAAACCCGAAAGGGCGATCCATGCAAAATAAGGGAATAAGCGAACAACTGTATCCTGAATTCGTCTGTATCACCTACAACTTGGTAAGCTTCGAAAGGATCAAGCTTCAATCAGAATCAACATTCTTCAGAAAGCAGGATGAGAAGAATGTCAAAAGTCATGCGAGTCATAGTGAAGAGGAAGCTCCTTAAAGCGTCATCAACATTGCCAGCACTTTGTTTCTCAATTTGTAGCAATCCCCTCATTTTAGGGGATTTGTTTCTTTGACTGTATCTCGCCGATTCAGGGCATGCGAATTAATAAAATCAGATTTTCAGTCATATCTCGTCTTGTACATTTTTATTTTGTTTGCAAAAAATGTCTGATGTCTTAAAGAAAAACGATTGCATGAATACAGATGTTTATCTTCAAAAATAAAAACATGCTTGCGGGAAATATGCTTACTCTCAGAAGTGTTTAAATTCCTATGACGGAATCCAGTAAAGGATACCTCGGGATTACTTGTGCGTTTCTCTATCTTTGCAGGATTGCAGGTACCCAGAATGCAACTTGGGGCACGAAAGTTTTGTCCCAGCAAGCTGGCAAATCAACACTCAGCGCCCAAAAGTGTGTTCTCCCCAGCTGAGTTGCCACTTATTACTTATCCCCATCAGAGTTGCCAGGCATCGCAGAAGGCACCCATATCCCCGGCTGAGTCAAGGATCCACTTCAACAGAATCCCTAGGGAGGTCTTTCGGTGATCTCTCTTTCTCCCCGGCCGAGTTGCCATTTCATACTCAGCCGAGTACACAAGTCAGGGAACCATCTCCCCACAGAGTTCCAGCCCCTATCCAGAAGGGCAACGCATGAAGGATCACAACAGAGTGAAGGAAGCTTCTACAAACCCCAGCTGGGTCTCTCATTTATTGGAATAGGTCTATCATTGACCCATTTCCCCAAGCAGATACATCTCATCAGATCTACCAATGATCTCATCCCCAGCTGGGATGTCTACTTCAAACGGATCGATCGAAGATCTTCGCAGCAACGGGACCCGGATCCCGGTTTGGTATCTTTGCACAATCATAGCATTCGCATCATATTCACCCACAAAGCGTAGCATTCCGTTTTAACACGGAGCATTGCGGCAAAAATCCAACACATAGCATAATCATAAGCCATGTTTTAAATCAACACTTGTGAATAATGACAGTTCATCAACGTACAGAAAAATCCCCACCGGAGTCCCCAGCAAAAGCAGCTGCCTCACAATCCACAAACACCAGTATATACTCATTTTGACACCCGTCCGTGCCATCTTTCCCCAGTAAAGTCGCCTGAACACTTTTTGCAAACAACACCACCCGTATTACAGATACTTCCTGACACCCGTCCATGTCATGCTCCCAGCGGAAAGCCAAAGACATCCTCTTTGCACTCACATGCACTTACATACACAATCCTTTGACATTCGTCCGTGTCATATCCCCAGCACAGTCATCTACACTTTGTATATCAGATACTTGTTCATATTACACTCTTCTCCTTTTGACATTCGTCCGTGTCGCTCTCCCCAGCAGTTAAACACTCATCTATATACCACTCACTCTTATACGGATACTCGTCCGTGTCTTGTATATACCACTTATACATCCCCACAGATTCAACACTCGTCCGTGTTCTTTGTTAACCAGATGGTACTCGTCCGAATCATCATCTCAGAGCATGCGTCAAGTGTTTGTTTCTACATGATACTCGTCCGTATCATAGTCTTAAGGATGCTCGTATGCGTCTTTAATCCATACACTGTGTCAAACACTTCTGTCTTCTTGAATATAGATACTCGTCTGTATCTACTATTCCCCAGAAGAGTCTCTTCAGATTCAACGCTCGCCCGTGTTCTCTGTTAACCAGTTGATACTCGTCCGTATCATCATCTCTGAGCACGTGTCAGTATTTGTTTCTACCCGATACTCGTCCGTATCGTAGCCTTAGGGATGCTCGTCCGCATCTCTAATCTATACACATCTAAACACTTATACCTTTTGTTTCTTGGATGTAAACACTCGTCCGTGTTTACTACTCCCCAGTAGATCGCCAACAAAGCATTTTCTTTTTTATCTGACACTCGTCCTGTGTCATGATAAACCCTGAGAGCAGCCGTACCCTGCTAGGTGGTCGTCCTCCACCTCTTGATGGTCGTCCTCCATCATGCTCATCCGATGGCCGTCCCCATCGTTGATATTTAGCAGCCGTCCCCTGCTAGGTGGTCGTCCTCCACCTCTTGATGATCGTCCTTCATCATTTTATCCAATGGCCGTCCCCATTGTTGATTTTGGTTATCTGGCATTCGTCCTATGTCATGACAAACCTTGAGAGCAGCCGTCCCCTGCTAGGTGGTCGTCCTCCACCTCTTGATGGTCGTCCTCCATCATGCTCATCCGATGGCCGTCCCCATCGTTGACCTTTTATCCGGCATTCGTCTTATGTCGCGATATTTCCGGCAGCCGTACCCTGCCTGGTGGTCATCCTCCACCTTAGATGACCGTCCCTCATCTTATCCCCAACAGAGCAGCCGTCCCCTGCTAGGTGATCGTCCTTCACCTTTGATGACCGTACCTCATCATCTGTTTTATTTCATTTATTCTTTAACCCGATGGCCGTCCCCGTCGTGGTCCCTTTTCCTTTTAGTTTAGCCCGATGGCCGTCCCCATCGTTGGTTACTTTGCTTTATGAACTTGATGGCCGTCCCCGTCATGTTTCATTAACCCCCAGAGAATTTTACAGCTTTATCTTGATGGTCGTCCCCATCATAATTCTTCTATCCCCAGCATGTCGGCCGTCCCCGTCATTGCTCTTTACCCAGCAGTCGTCCTCTGCTCGACGGTCATCCTCCGTCGCCCACACTTTACAATATACTTTAATTTCTTTTACAATCTATATCCCTTTTCTTCTTCACTCTGTGAGTGCAAATTTTGGACTGTCTTTGGTATTCAACCACAAGTTATCTTGTTTGCCTGTTAAGCCGTTGCTTACAACCTGCACAGCTAACTCATGTTTGAATAGGGGCAGCTGTAAACACCCCAAATTTGCCCTCACCCATTCACACCATGGCTTGTGATCTTTTCATATGCATAAACACAATCATACCCTCTCATATCTCAATTTTGAGTCACTGCATTGGTTCTAAGTCATCTGCATCTAGGGTTTGTGATCTGAGCAATCCAAGAACTTCTTGAGCCACTCCAAAGGTCATCAATCACTTCAAAGGGGTCTATGTGTGTTCAAGCATCATATTATATCCTCCCAAAGTCAAGAATGCCAAAGAATCACAAGAACTGGGATTAGTATGGAGGCAGAGCCAGGTTTGACTGCACAGTTGACCTAAAAATTAGGGTTTTGGTTTCAGAGGCCATAACTCCAATTTGTTTGGTCATTCTTGTTTCTATTGGTCTCTATATGGTATAGAGAGTATGCATATCAATTTTCATGAAGAAATTCCATGGGGAAGTCATCTGATCAAGAGTTGACTTTTCAAACAAGTCAGTGCAAAATCAGGGCATCTGAGGCCCCCAATGACCCAACCAAGGGGTGTTCTTCATCATTTTGAGTGTATTTGATCTTTATTTGATCATGGAAGAAGGTTGAAGTTCACAAAATTCAAGAATTACAAGTTTTTGCAAAGTTGACTTTTTAGGGCATGGTTGACTTTTCATGAAATGTCATTTTATGCCACTTTTTTAACCCTTGCTTTTTGATCCAAAAATGCTTCAAATGGAAAAACTTTGGTCATGAAAGTTGTAGATTAGATCTTTCCCTTTTCAAAAAGCATAAGATCATAACCTAATTCATTTTGGATCAAAAGTTATGGTGTGGCAAAGTTGGCAAAAATCACTAATTTTCAAGATATGCCTCAAATGAGAAACTTGCAAAAACTTTGTACCAAGGCATTTGTAACTTCTAATTCATGTCAAACCATTACACAAGCATCATGTAAGTCCTAAAGTTCAGATTGGACCAAGATTTCCTCATGTTTTATGGCTTGTGGGACAAGAAAGTTTCATGTGATCCAAGGATGATCAACTTGCAAAAACCATCATCACACCTCATCCACTTGTTGCCTACAATGCTGAACCATTCTAGCCTCTCTCTCACACCATGCTGCGCCAGCCTACACACTTGTACCTGCCTAGAACCCAGCCCATGCCCACCTTACACCAAAGTTGACATTTTGCAAAAGTGAACTTACCTATCACAGCAGGCCAGGTCACATCATCTGACCAATGGGATTATTTTATGCAAGTAAAATGCAGGCCATTCCACATAGAAAGCAAGGCTGCAACACATAGACACAACACATTCACAAACTCACTCCCTCAAGCATTTCTCTTCGAATCTGTCTCCATAGCTCACAAACACAAAAACCAAGTTCACTGATCAACTCACTTTGCTTCACTGAGCCAAAACCAGCAAGACTCAGGCCTGAACTAAGCAAGAACTGAGCTTCCCCATTTTTCACCCCCCAAAGCCAGAACTTTCGAATCCCATTCCACAGCTCACAAACATCTGAACAAACTTCATAGACCTTCTCCATTCATCATCCTGGTCATAAAGAACCCTTCACCTCTGCCTGAAACAGCCTGAATCACCAATACCATTTTCACCTGAGTTTGAGCAGAAGCTGTTCAAACTCCTTAACCAGCCAGCATAAATTTCTTCCAAGCATCCAAACATCATCCAGGGGTCACAAGGAGTGGTTTGCATCAAAGGAAGGGGTCAGAAAGTTACAAGAGTGAAAGCTTCGAAACTCAGGTAGCTCAAGAACTTTTTTCCAGAAATCATTTTTTAAGCTCTTAAGTTGTTCTATATGCTCTCCTGATCATAACTATGTCATTGGTTTTGAAAATGGTTGGAAAATGAGGATGTAATTGTGTTCTGAAACTCCCTGATCTAAAAAATGTTTTGTTCGATTCAAGAGTTTGAGGAAAAATAAATGATTTCTAGCTTAGGGTTTTGATTCAGGGGAGTGTGGGAATCATTTCTGTGTGTTTGGATTTCATTTTGGTTGCGTTTTGTGGATTTTGGGGATTTTCAGGTGGGGTTCCCACCGGAGAAGACGACCGGAGGTCTTCTCCGGCCACCTGAAAATCATTAGGGTTTAATCAGTGTAATTAAATGAGATTTGAATTTCGTGCGTTGGATTGGCTGACCAAGTTGACTTCGCGCGTGGATGAATGGTCCAGATTCACCATTAGAAGCCCTAACCCTGATTAATTAATTCATAATGACATTTAACTCAGTTTGAATTTGGGCCACTGGATTGCGCGCGTGGTCAATCTCTCTCTCCCCAGAATGCATCATAGCCCTCCATTCAGTTGACTTTTCTTTTTCTTTGTTTTAATTCATTTATTTCATATTTGTTTTATACAATTTATTTAAAATAGCAAAAATGTTTTAAAAATTATGAAACTTTTTGTCAAGAGTTTCATTAATTTTTAAAACACAAAAATATTTTTATTTTTATTTTTAGCATTAAAAAAGTATTTTTAAATATTTAAAAGTTTATTTTTAATTGATTAATGAAAATTAATTTATTAAAAATACTTTTAGGTATTTAAAAATCACCAAAAAATTCATGAAATGTTTTAAGACATTTAGAAACATTGTCCAACCTTCAAACCAAATTTATTTTTTGATCTTGATGCATTTTGAGAATTTTTCATTGAATTAAAATCATTTTTATGCATTAATTTGATCCAAAGTTCCAAAAATCATTTCTGCCTATCCATGAAGAGTTGGACATTGATTCTTTTTGCATTGCATTGTGTTTAGCATGTAGTTTGTGAGATTAAATGGCCATGATTTGATCTTTCATTTTCAATTTGTTTGGTAATTTTCTTGTTTAGGAACCCTAAAACCCTAGAGAACTTAGGAAAATCATAATTTGAAATTGGTTAAGAGTTGAGATCCCTCCTTTGGGCATTAAGTTAGTATAGGATTAGGGGTCCTTTGAGTGGCATTTTCAATTTTTTTATCTTAGGGTTTGCTTCTGATTTTGATTTTTGTTTGATGTATTGTTCATAAACCCTAATTTGGGCTTCCATATGCATCCATCTTGCATTCTCTTGCATGACATGACTTGCCATGACATTCCATGCTTCCATTTGATTCATTTAACATCATAAGGCATATTGAAAGCATGTTTGATCATTGCATCATGTATTTGCCATGTTATATGCCATGTGCACTTCATAACTTTTCATGTATGTTCTTGGCTCTTAACTTGCTTCATTTGCACTCATAATCTAGTATGATCATCCACATGTGTTGTTTCTGGTTTGTAGCATCTCATAGCATCATTAACATCATGTATGTTCCTCTTGTTTGGTTTTGCATCATGTCATCCCATCCCATTTTTGCATTGCATTGCATTTCTTTTCTAACCTTTTCAGGTGGTAAGTGATTTTGAGAAGTGAATTTGCCTTCACTTCTCATCTCTCTCTTGCATCCTTGCTGCATTTTGATATGTGTTTGAGATTGAGCTTGCTCATTCTTCTTCTTCTTACTTTCTTTCTTCAAGTGACTTGACTTCTTGAATGAAGCAAGTTGCTTTGCTTCTCTTGATCCTTTCATCTGCTTCCTGGTGGTTCCATTGAAGACTTCTCTTGAAAACCTCACAAACCTTAGGAACAACCAAGCATGACAATGATTAGGGTTTTGATTAGTCTCCCCCTCTTAGTTTTACCTTTGTGTCTCTTTTGAGTCTTCTCTTCTCATCTCATTATCAGGGACTAAACCCTAAAGGCTTTAAGGCTTTGTGATCAAGCTTATGCCTGCATCCTTCTCTTAGGATGGAGTGTATAACTTTAATCCTAAGTGTTAAACCCTTAATGTGTTTAACTCTCTTAATCAATTCACTTAATAAGCATCAAGACATCACACTTGTAACTTGGGCCTTGCATTAGGGTTCTAATTCTTCCTTAATTGGTTAAGAAGGACTAACCCTAGTGTTAATGGACAAGTCCCCCTCAAGTTGTCTTACAAACCCTAAAAAACACTTCATCATCATATCATTAAATAAAATCCACTTAATCAAAGACTTGTTTTGTCATGAGTTTAATCCCTAATCATGGATTAAGTTGAGGAGCTTTCCTCAGCTTAAACATTCTCATCTATTATCCTTCTATTAGGATGGTGTAATGAGTCTATTAAATCCCTGATTATGGCTTAACCTCATTACTCAACACTAAACAAAAACCACAAAAACACCTAAATAATCACAAGTAGGTTAATGATCTTAACCCTACATCAAAGGTAATTAAGTGTGAGAATCTGACTTCACACTTAAAGTACTCTCATTACCCCTAATCAGAGGGAAGATGTGATGAGTTTACTAAATCCATTGGTTTAGGCTTAAGCTCATTAACTTATGACAAACTTCAAAAAGCAATAAAAGACTGAAAACTCAAAAACAAACAATAATCGTCTCCTTCGGGATTCTTTTCTCATCTCATTCACTCACGAACGAGAACTCGCTTCTTCCGTCTAATGCAAGACAGTTTGCACCTGAGCCAGACAGGTCATACACTTGAGCATAGACAAGCAAGAAGTTCACAAGTCAATTCATCTTTCAGTCTCTTTGGGTCGAACTACGGTGTTCTGACTTCCTCATTGCACGAGAGGATACGTAGGCATAACTTAACAGTTATCGAACAAAAGTCTCTGTATATTCCCCCTCCTTTCAGTTTCATTCTTTAGCCTCATGATCATG
Source organism: Lathyrus aphaca (assembly GCA_963966055.1). Taxonomy (NCBI): domain Eukaryota; kingdom Viridiplantae; phylum Streptophyta; class Magnoliopsida; order Fabales; family Fabaceae; genus Lathyrus; species Lathyrus aphaca. Next base: position 95,075,167 of record OZ014524.1, read on the forward strand.
AGCATTTCACTCTTGTCCTTACACTGACACTGTATATATTACACACTTCACTTCTCTTACACTGACACCTGTACATTCTCTTCCAGCTATTTTATACACAAATTGCACTGACACTACCCCTTTAAAACACACATCTTTTAAGCGTGGATCCCGTCGAGTACGGCGGACAATCTGGGTGCTAATACCTTCCCAGGTTGTAACCAACCCCCTTTCTCAGTCTCTCTGGTTCGCAAACCGTCTTATCCATCTCTTTCTAGCTCTATGCAGCATTGCCTTTCCTCCGGGATAAAAATGCCTAGCTGGCGACTCTTTTCATCTCCAGTGAGTTCACGGCTGTGTGTTCTCATTGTCCCTCTCGCCGACCGTTTGCGTCTGTACCTTTATCTGGGCCTGGTCCCACCTATCGGGAGCGACAATACCGACAGATGATGTCTCTCTTCAGGAATCGGGCTACCACTTGCCTGGTGACATTCGCATATGAAGTTGCTTCAACCCACTTGGTAAAATAGTCAATGGCTACCAGGATGAATCTGTGGCCATTTGAAGCAGTCGGCTCAATCTTGCCTATCATGTCAATGCCCCACATGGCAAAGGGCCAAGGTGAAGACATTACATTTAGAGGATTTGGAGGCACATGCACCTTATCTGCATAAATCTGGCATTTATGGCACTTCCTGGCATAAGCACAATAGTCTGCATCCATTGTGATCCAATAATAGCCTGATCTTAACAACTTTTTAGCCATAGCATGTCCTCCAGCATGGGTACCAAAAGATCCTTCATGCACCTCGTGCATCAGCAAATCTGCCTCTGTCTTATCAATACATCTGAGGAGTACCATATCAAAGTTTCTCTTGTACAAGGAGCCATCAGTATTCAGGAAGAAACTACCAGCTAGCCTTCTTAATATCTTCTTATCATTGGATGATGCCCCAGGTGGGTATGTTTGATCCTCCAAGAAGCTTTTGATGTCATGGAACCAAGGCTTATCATCTTCTGCAAGGTCTGCAGAGAATACATATGCTGGTCTATCAAGTCTGGATACTGAAATCTGAGGCACAAAGTTGGCTGCTTGAACTCTGATCATGGATGAAATGGTAGCCAGAGCATCTGCAAATTGATTTTCATCTCGAGGGATATACTCAAGCTTGACTGTTGTGAAGAATGTAAGCAACCTTCTTGTATAATCCCGGTAAGGTATCAGATGCTCCTGGTGAGTGTACCATTTGTCGTTGGTTTGATTTATTACCAAAGTTGAATCTCCAAATACGGTTAAAGTCTTGATCCTGAGGTCAATGGCTTCCTCAAGACCCATAATACAAGCTTCGTATTCAGCTTCATTGTTAGTGCTGTTAAAGGTAAGTTTTGCTGAGAAAGGCATGTGAATTCCCTTAGGTGTAATGAGTACTGCACCAACACCACGGCCATTCATATTAACAGCCCCATCAAACATCACAGTCCATTCTTCTTCTGGGTCAGGTGTCGCTCCCGATAAATGGGAATGGCCCAGATAAAGGTACAGACGCGAACGGTCGGCGAAAGAGGGTGTGAGAACACACAGGAGTGAACTCACAGGGAATGAATAGAGTCGCCAGCTAGGCATTTTTATCCCGAAGGAAAGGTAATGCTGCATAAACCTAGAAAGATATGGATAAGACGGTTGCGAACCAGAGAGACTGAGAAAGGGGGTTGGTTACAACCTGGGAAGGTATTAGCACCCAGATTGTCCGTCGTACTCGACGGGATCTACGCTTAAAAGATTTGTGTTTCAAAGGGGTAGTGTCAGTGCAATTTGTGTATAAAAGAGCTGGAAAAGGATGTACAGGTGTCAGTGTAAGAGAAGTGAAGTGCATAAGTGAAGTGTCAGTGTAAAGACAAGAGTGAAATGCTCATGATCATGAGGCTAAAGAATAAAGCTGGAAGGAGGGGGAATATACAGAGACTTTTGTTCGATAACTGTTAAGTTATGCCTACGTATCCTCTCGTGCAATGAGGAAGTCAGAACACCGTAGTTCGACCCAAAGAGACTGAAAGATGAATTGACTTGTGAACTGCTTGCTTGTCTATGCTCAAGTGTATGACCTGTCTGGCTCAGGTGCAAACTGTCTTGCATTAGACGGAAGAAGCAAGTTCTCGTTTATGAGTGAATGAGATGAGAAAAGAATCCCGGAGGAGACGATTGTTGTTTGTTTTTTGAGTTTTCAGTCTTTTATTGTTTTTTGAAGTTTGTCATAAGATAATGAGCTTAAGCCTAAACCAATGGATTTAGTAAACTCATCACATCTTCCCTCTGATTAGGGGTAATGAGAATACCTTAAGTGTGAAGTCAGCTTCTCACACTTAATCACCTTTGATGCAGGATTAAGATCATTAACCTACTTGTGATTATTTAGATGTTTTTGTAGTTTTTGTTTAGTGTTGAGTAATGAGATTAAGCCATAATCAGGGATTAAACAGACTCATTACACCATCCTAATAGAAGGATAATAGATGAGAATGTTTAAGCTGAGGAAAGCTCCTCAACTTAATCCATGATTAGGGATTAACTTCATGACAAAACAAAGCCTTTATTAAATGGATTTTAATTAATGATAAGATGATGAAGTGATTTTTAGGGTTTGTAAGACAACTTGAGGGGGACTTGTCCATTAACACTAGGGTTAGTCCTTCTTAACCAATTAGGGAAGAATTAGAACCCTAATGCAAGGCCCAAGTTACAAGCTTGATGTCTTGATGATTATTAAGTGAATTGATTAAAGGATTTAAACACATTAAGCGTTTAACACTTAGGATTAAAGTTATACACTCCATCCTAATAGAAGGATGCAGGCATAAGCTCAATCACAAAGCCTTAAAGCCTTTAGGGTTTAGTCCCTGATTATGAGATGAGAAGAGAAGACTCAATGAGACACAAAGGTAAAGTCTAAATGGGGGACTAATCAAAACCCTAATTATTGTCATGCTTGGTTGTTCCTAAGGTTTGTGAGGTTTACAAGGAAGGTCTTCAGAGAAACCACTAGGAAGCAGATGAATGGAGCAAAGAGAAGCAAAGCAACTTGCTTCATTTAAGAAGACAAGTCACTTGAAGAAAGAAAGTAAGAAGAAGAAGAATGAGCAAGCTCAATCTCAAACACAAGATAAAATGTAGCAATGATGCATAAGAGAGATGAAAAGAAGTTATGAGAAGTGAAGGCAAATTCACTTCTCAAAGTGACTTACCACCTGAAAAGTTAGTGAAAGAAATGCAATGCAATGCAAAATGAAATGAAATGACATGATGCAAATAAAAACCAGAAGCACATACATGATGTTAATGATGCTATGAGATGATGCAAACATGAAACAAAGCATGGGGATGATCATACAAACTTATGGAGGCAAATGAAGCAAGTTAAGAACCATGATCATACATGAAAAGTTATGGAATGCAAATGGCATATCACATGACAAATACAAGATGCAATGATCAAGCATGCTTCTAATATGTCTTAAGATGTCAAATGAATCAAATGGATGCATAAAATATTATGGAAAGTTATGGTATGCAAGCAAATGCAAGATGTATGCAAAAGGAAGCCCAAATTAGGGTTTATGATCAATGCATCAAACAAAAACCAAAATCAGAAGCAAACATCAAGATAAAAAATTGAAAATGCATTCAAAGAAACCCTAACCCTACACAAACTCACTGCCCAAAGGAGAGGTTCCAACTCTTAACCTAATTAGAGTTATGAATTTCCTAAAATTTCTAGGGTTTTAGGGTACCTTGACAAGAAAAATGCCAAACAAAATGAAAATGAAAGATCAAATCATGCCAATTTAATCTCACAAACTACATGATATGCAAAATGCAATGCAAGAAGAATCAAAGTCCAACTCTCAATGGTTAGGCAGAAATGATTTTTGAAGGTTGGATCAAAATAATGCCTTGAAATGATTTTAATTCCATGAAAATTCTCAAAAGATATCAAGATCAAAAAAGAAATAATGTTTGAGGGTTGGACAATGTTTCTAAATGATTATGAAGGTTTCATGAATTTTTTGGTGATTTTTAAATACCTAAAAGTATTTTTAATTAATTAATTCTCATTAATTAATTAAAAATAAACTTTTAAATGATTTAAAAATATTTTTTAATGCAAAAAATAAAAATAAAAATGTTTTTGGTTTCTGAAAATTAATAAAAGTTTATATAAAAATTTTCAGAATTTTTAAGAAGGTTTTGCTATTTTTAATAAATATGAGAAAACAAATGAAATATATGTAAAATAAAAATGAATTTAATCTGAAAAAAGAAAAGTATGCAAATTTGAAGGTCCAGATTCAAATATGCACGCGCGCGAATTGACCTGGCGCCACATCCAAGGGCTGAGATTCAAACTTCCATAATTATGATTAGCCCTAATTAATTATGCCCTAATGACTTTCAGGCGACCGGAACACTGTTCCGGTCGTCTTCTCCGGCCGTCTCAAATCTCCAACTCTCTCTACACGCATCCAAAACAAAATCTAACTACCCAGAAATCATCCCCACTTAAAAACGAATCAAACCCCTCAATCAAACAACATTTATCATTCAAAAACAGAGAGAATCGAATCAAACATTTTTTAGGGCAAAAGTTTCAGACAATGCATACATCCTGGTTTCTCAACCATTTTCAAAAGTAAGCACATATTCATGATCAGGGGAGTGCATAGAAGCTATTAAGAACTTAAAAACATGTTTCTGGAAAAAAGTTTTGAGTTGACTACCTGAACTGAAGCTTTCGATTCAGGAGCTTTCTGGCTGTTTCTTTGGCTCAAATGCACTCCAATGATCCTCCTAGGAAGCTTGCAATGTTTGTTTGGAGTTTAGAATGGATGGTTTGAGAGATAGCAGAAGTTCTGTTCAATGGCAGATGGTGATCGTGTTTTTGATTCAATGGCTTTCAGGCTGTTTTGAAGGTTGGTTTGTGTTCAGTGAAGCATGGTGAGATTGTTTGTGAAGTTTGTTTATGAGTTTATGGCCTGTATGATGAGTTTCGAAGGCTCTTGCAAGGTGAGGTGAAAATGAGAATGCTGAGCTATGGAGTGTTTCATGCTTGTGTTGTAGTTGCTTTGGCTTGCTTTTTCTTTGTATAAACAATTGCCATTGGTCAGATGAAGTGATGTGTGCTTTATTGATTGGTATGGGTCCTTTTGCCAAAATGTCAAAGTTGGTGTAAGAGAAGTATGGGCTACTTTCTAGCCAAGGACAAAGGGTGTGTCCTGCGCAGCATGATGAGGGGAGATGCCTAGGGTGGCTCAGCAGGCTAGCAAGCAAGTGGGTTGTGTCTTATGATGAGTTTTGCAACTTGCCTTGCCTTTGATCTTTATGAAAAAGTCTTGCTCCATAAGCCATAAAACATGTGATCCTTTGGGTGCAATCTGACTTTTAGGACTTGTGTGATCATGTGGTGAAGTTTAGAAATGCATTTGATGACTTGATTTGCCTTGAGAAGTGAATTTGCAACTTTGCCTCTTTGGTGGAAACTTTGAAATTTTGTGATTTTTGCCAACTTTGGTGAGCCATAACTTTTGATCCAAAATGAATTAGGTCATGTTCTTGTACTTTTTGAAAAGGGAAAGATCTATTCTACAACTTTCATGACCAAAGTTTTTCCATTTGAAGCTTTTTTGAATCAAAAAGTAAGGTTTGAAAAAGTTGCCTAAAATGACAATTTCATTAAAAGTCAAACTTGCCCAAAAAGTCAACTTTGCAAAAGACTTGAAATTCTTCAATTTTGTGAACTTCCAACATCTTCCATGATCAAATAAAGATCATACACAATCAAAATGATGAAGAACACCCTTTGGTTGGGTCATTGGGGGGCCTCAGATGCCCTGACTTTACACTGACTTGCCCAGAAAGTCAACCCTTGATCAGATGACTTCCCCATGGAATTTCTTCATGAAAATTGATATGCATACTCCCTATACCATATAGAGACCAATAGAAACAAGAATGACCAAAAATTTGGAGTTATGGCCTCTGAAACCAAAACCCTAATTTTAGGTCATCTGTGCAGTCAAGCCTGGCTCTGCTTCCATACCATCCTCAGTTCTTGTGATTCTTTGGCATTCTTGACTTTGAGAGGATATAATATGATACTTGAACACACATGGACCTCTTTGAAGTGATTGATGACCTTTGGAGTGGCTCAAGAAGCTCTTGGATTGCTCAGATCACAAACCCTAGATGCAGATGACTTAGAACCAATGCAGTAAATCAAAAATGTGGTATGAGATGCTATGATTAAACTTTATGCATATGAAATGATCACAAGCCATGGAGTGAATGGGTGAGGGCAAATTTGGGGTGTTTACATCAGGACCTTCAGTGTGAATAGGCTCTTCATGATCTTTTGCTTTTATGAACATGATGTCTTCATTAGGGAAGTCAAATCTCATAGGCTGATAATCATCAATGGTTTGCTCAGCAAGATAATCAGACAACACACTGCCCTTGATGGCTTTTTGAGATGTATATTGAATGTCATATTCTGTGAGGATCATTTGCCATCTTGCAACCCGTCTGGTAAGTGTTGGCTTCTCAAATATGTACTTAACTGGGTCCATCTTTGAGATCAATAAGGTAGTGTGGGTCAACATATACTGCCTTAGTCGGCGAGAAACCCACGCCAAAGCACAACAAGTTTTCTCGAGCAGTGAATAACGTTGTTCACAGTCGGTAAACTTTTTGCTTAGGTAGTAAATTGCATACTCTTTTCGACAAGACTCGTCATGCTGGCCCAACACACACCCTATTGACTCTTCTAATACTGTCAAGTACATGATTAGAGGTCTTCCTTCAACTGGAGGCATAAGGATTGGAGGCTCTTGTAAGTATTCCTTGATTTTGTCAAAAGCCCTTTGACAATCTTCATTCCACCTGACCGTCTGTTCCTTTCTCAACAGCTTGAACAAAGGTTCACAGGTTGCTGTTAGATGAGATATGAACCGTGAAATATAGTTCAATCTACCTAAGAACCCCCAAACTTCTTTTTCTGTCTTTGGCGCAGGCATTTCTTGAATGGCTTTGACTTTGTCAGGGTCAACTTCAATTCCTTTCTCACTTACGATAAAACCCAGCAACTTACCGGATCGCACCCCGAATGTGAACTTGTTAGGGTTTAACTTCAATTGGTACTTCCTCAGACGCTTGAATAATTTCAAGAGATTCACCAGGTGGTCTTCTTCCGTGAGGGACTTCGCAATCATGTCATCCACATAACATTCAATTTCTTTATGGATCATGTCATGGAATAATGTTACCATAGCCCGTTGATAAGTGGCACCAGCGTTCTTCAGTCCGAATGACATCACCTTATAACAGAACGTGCCCCAGGGTGTGATGAAAGTTGTCTTCTCCATGTCTTCAGGTGACATCTTGATCTGATTATATCCTGAAAATCCATCCATGAAGGAGAACACCGAGAACTGAGCCGTATTGTCGACCAATACATCAATGTGAGGTAAAGGGAAGTCATCTTTCGGGCTGGCTCTGTTCAGGTCCCAATAATCCACACACATCCTCACTTTTCAATCCTTCTTAGGCATAGGCACGATGTTAGCAACCCACGACGGGTAACTAGTCACAACAAGGAAACCGGCGTCCCACTGTTTTTGTACCTCTTCTTTTATCTTCATGGCCATATCCGGGAGAGTACGGCGCAGCTTCTGTTTTACTGGTGGATAATCTTCTTTCAAAGGCAGCTTGTGCGTAACAATGTCGGTGTCCAACCCTGGAATATCCTGATAAGACCGAGCAAAAACATCCACATACTCCCGAAGCATGTCAATAAGTTGCTCTTTCACAGAACCTTGCAGACAGGCTCCAATCTTAACTTCTTTCGGGTCTTCTTTTGTACCAAGATTAACCGTTTCAACCTCCTCCTGATGAGGAGTTATAACCTTCTCCTCTTGCCTTAACAACCTGGCTAGTTCTTCAGGTAGCTCATAATCTTCTTCAACCCCTTCATCGGCTTGATTAATCGGATTGTCAAAGTCATACGAAGTCATAGAAGTGTTGTTGTCGATGCAGTCTGGAGGGCACTCTCTGCAAGGGTTCAGATTTGGTTCATTTTAGTGATCAGTTTTATCTTGCTTAGAAAAAAGTGAAAATGAAGTTGTTATTTTTGAAAAACATTGCCATTTTATTTTTGTACAAAAAATGAAAAATGAAAAGCAGTGAGCGAAAAAGAAAAGACTCATTTGCAAAAGATGTCCTGATATTCATTAATTGATCGTTTGCACAAAATACAAGATGGCCCGATTACAAAATGAGCCCTGACATCTTGGGCAAGATGTAGGACTTGATGCATGCTTAAAGACTGGAAATAATAATTACTCTGCTGGAGTAACTCTTATAATTTCCTGGGAAGACCAGTTTGAGACATGGTTCCCTGGGATTCTTGGACGTATCCAGCTTTCCAGGTTGCGCTCGTCTTCTGATTCATCTTCCAAACTGTTCACAGCATCCGGCGTGAGCATCCCCCCGCTGACAAACTTGGGCTCCTTTGCAGCCTCTGGTTGGTCTTGTCGAGTTGGTTTGTAACCCAACCCGAATCGGTCTTATTTCTTCTCCACGGGCAGCAGCTTGCCCCATCCTTGGGCGGTACCTTCCTCAACAAACTTCCGGGCTTATTGATATGTTGTGATGGAAGTCCCCAGTACAACAAATGTTTCATTGATATTCAGGGCTTCAAATCCTTGACTCATGGTTTCATGGATCTCCCCATCCATTTCAATGTATTTGAAAGTAGCCATCTGGCTATCAAAAATATCCTCCTCCCCACAAATGGTAATGACTTGGCTTTCCCACTCGAATTTTAACTTCTGGTGAAGGGTTGACGTCACGGCGCCATCCATGGTCTACCCAATAGACAACTGTAGGCAGGCTGTATATCCATCACAAAGAAGGTCATTTTGAAAACCTGTGGGCCAATCATTATAGGCAACTCTATCTCTCCCAGAACTAATCTCTTAGAACCGTCAAAGGCTCTTACTACCAAGTTGCTTGGACGTGGTGCCAATCCGTCATACTCCAGCTTCACAAGGGCTTTCTTGGGCAGGACATTGAGTGATGACCCTGTGTCCACCAATACGTGAGAAAGAACTGCACCCTTACACTCCAAGGTAATGTGCAAAGCCTTGTTGTGATTGTGACCTTCCGTTGTCAGATCAGCGTTGGTAAACCCTAGTCCATGACTAGCATTGACATTCCCAACCACAACCTCTAACTGATTAACAGTAATCTCCTCCGGCACATAAGCTGCATGCAAGACCTTTAATAGTGCGTTCCGATGAGCCTCGGAGCACATTAGCAATGGTAGTATGGAGATTTTGGAAGGTGTTTGGTGAAGCTGGTCTATCACCTTGTAATCACTTTTCTTTTATGATTCTCATGAATTCATCAACCTCTTGATCAAAAGGAGTCTTCAAAGCTTCTCTAGAAAGCGGTTCTTCTTGCACCATGCTCTTCCCTTTTGCCTTAGCAGCAGCTTCTGCTTCAGCAATGGGTCTTGGTATTTGCGAGGCAAAGAGACGTCCGCTTCTAGTGAAGCCTCCGCCTCCCCCCACATTGTCTATCTGAGGTGAAGAAGTTGATGACTCTAAAGTTATTTTCTGCCCCTCGCAGTATAGATCTGAGCCATAATGCCAAGGGATGGCATTACTGCTTTCGTAAGGAACTGGCTCAGGTACTGTGATAGTAACTGGACTGATAGCAGCTGCAGAGGGGACCACAATGGTGTGCGGATCATAATATATGGTAACCGGAGTTCTGACAGGAGTAGTAATTTGTTGTAAGTTGTCGGAAGGAACATCTGCGGGATCGTAGTATATCGTGACCATTGAGACGCTTTCACTAATTGTTGCTGATGTTGTAGAAGGTGTTGAAGTTGTAGCAGGAACTGATGGAATACTGGGTGTTATCGTTGTAGAAGGAATGGTGACTGAACTTGTATCCGTTGAAGTGATTGATTGAGCAGTTGTTGGAGTTGTAGTAGAATCTGTTGGAACAATGGTTGCTGACGTTGTAGGAGTATCTGTGATTGTTGATGAAGGAATTGTTGGAGTTGTAGTTGTTGTTGTTGTAATCTGAAGAATACCATCCTTAATAAGACCATCTATGCCATTTCTCAGTCTCTCACATCCATTAACAGCAATGTTGCAATATCCACAGCCGAGCTCACATCCGGGGAACACTTGGCATTCTAACAGCTGAGCTTTGATTTCAACCAGAGTTGTTCGGATTTGTGTAACACTGTTGATTAATGTGGATGGTTTGCCCTTCTCAATAGCATTAATCCTAGGCCCACTGTGACTAGGCATTGGATTTCTTGTGACGTTCGGGGGAGGTGCAAAATTGAGAGCTTTTGAGTCCACCAGATCTTGGACTTTCATCTGTAAGGCCCTGCATTTTTCAGTATTATGCCCCGGTGCGTTTGAGTGGAATGCACACCTGGCATTTGCATCATAGTTCTTTGGCAAATTAAGAGGATCTGGAGGTGCCAATGTCCTTAACTCAACTAGGTTGAGCTTTAGGAGTTGTGGCAAGAGTGAGGCATACGGCATTGGGATTGGGTCAATTACCCTGTTTGCTTGTGATGGCCTTTGCTGGAAAGGACGCTGCTGCTGGTTGTTATTACTGTTGTTGTAGGTTCTCTGTTGCAGAAAATGGGATTATTGCTGATAGTGAGATTGTTGTTGATATTGTGGCTGTTGTTGTTGAGGATATGATGGTTGCTGTGGAATTGGAGCTGGGATGGTAACAGCTGCTATTGACCTGTGAGCATATTGGGGCCTGCCCCTGCTTGCATGAATGGAATTAGTTTCTCCTGCCCTTCGGGGTCCTGCAAATGGTTTTCTTGAATTGCTGGAAGAACTAGCACCACTGTCGGAGATCTTACCCATCTTCAAGAGACTTTCAATCCTTTCACCAACTATGACTACGTCAGCAAAATTGGTAGAGGAGAAAGCAGCCAGCCTATCAATATAAGTCCCTTGCAACGTATTCATAAACATGTCAGCCATTTCCCTCTCTGACATGGGTGATTGGACAGCAGCAGCAAGCTGTCTCCACCTTTGAGCATACTCCCAGAAGCTTTCTCTAGAAGATTGAGACATTCCCATTAGGAGGGTCCTATTGGGAGCCATGTCCAGGTTGTATTGATACTGACGGATGAAAGCCTCGGCCAAATCCTTCCAACATCTTATGGTGGCCCTAGACAAATGCGAATACCACTCTCTTGAAGCCCCCGTCAAACTGTCCTCAAAGTAGAACATCCACTACTTTTCATCCATAGTATAAGCTTTGAGCCTTCCTAGGAAAGACTGTAGGTGAGTGCGAGGACAAGAGGTACCATTGTACTTTTCAAAGCATGGAGGTTTGAATTTGTGGGGAATTCTCACCCCATCCACTAGCCCCATATCCATCACATCGAAGCCCAAAGAATTTTGAGACTCCAAAGATCTTAACTTGTCAGCAAGCTCATCCAATCTCCTATCATATGCTTCATCTCCAGCCCCTATGACAGTGAACTGTTCTTCCTGGGGATCTTCCTGCAGGATTCTGCCCCCAGTAGTGTTACCTTGAACATTCCTCGGGATGTTAACCTCTGGATCCAGATGAGGTCCATATATTGGTGGGTCAATACGAGGCTGGCCCCGTTCATTGTTGCTAGTTCCTCCTGTTCCGAGATGAGGTTCCTCAAGAGTCTGTTTTTCCACCAGCTCTCTTAACCTTTCTTGACTTTGGGCTAAGCCAGTCATCACTGCCATGAACTGAGACATCTGATTTCTAATTTCCACTCTCTCATTGTCCATCTGGTTTCTGACCTCGGACAGGTCCTGTTGTACTTGTTCCATTTGAATGCCGGGAAGATTGTTACGAGTTGGATACCGGTGCGCGCGGTTGACATGGAACACCCGGCGACGAGCAATGTTTCCTGAGATCACAACAAAGTTAGAAACAATAATGATAACGAAACCTACAAAACAAAAACAAAGTTAGTATGCAATGCAGTATGCTTATTTGTTTTCCAAGGTATCCGGTTTGGTTCTTGGTTTTGACCTTTCCAGACCTCAAGGAAGATGCTTGATGTTGTTGAGAGAAATCCCGAATGAAAACAAACTAGAATATATTACAACTGATGAATAATATATAGTTTGTTTTACAATACATGCCCATGGAGGGTCAAAATACAGCAAAAGGAAAAGTACATTAAATGGAAACAACAACAACAAACAAAGAATCAGACATCCAGCCCAAATTCATATTCTCTGACCTCCTTCAGGAGTGCCTCAGTCACTGGACCAGCTGGGTGCTCTGTAATGGTCCTGATGAGGAGGTTCCTGGTAGCAATAGCAGTGGTCAGCTTCTTATGTTTGTCCTGGTCCTTTGACCTCTTCAATCCTGCTCTGAGTTTTAACTCTGAAATCTCCTTCTGGGCTGCCAACAAAGCTTCCTGCTGCTTCCTCTCATTGGCCTCTAGCTGTTCAATCTTGGCTTGAGTCTTCTAGTCTTCTTGTGTACGGGCTTCGGTGATCCTGACCCACCTAGCCTGACTCTCTTGCAGATAGTGCTCAGCCCTAGCTTTCTGAATCTTGGCCTCCTTGTAGGCATTCTTCAAGATCTGTTCTCCAGCCCTTGCTTTCCTTATGTAGTCCTCTGTCTTCTCAATTTTTGAAAGATGCTCCACCCTAAGCTTCTCCAATCTCTCAATATCCAGGCGACCATCACTTCTTTCCCAAAGAGTCTTCTTCAAGGCTTGAGATAAGTTCTCATTCCTTTCCTTCAACTTTTCAAATTCCTCCAGGCTAACTGTTGCTGCAGGCTGTATTCTGGATGGCCCAGGTATGTCCTCCAAGATGAAAGGCATTCTGGTAATTTGAGCTCTAGTACGGGACCAGTCTGAGTACTGAGCTGAAGCAACATTGTTACATCTTCCAAGAATAGCAACCCCTTTTGTCTGGATGTTGTCCTAAGCCCAGGATGCCTTCCTGACAACAGCTGAATTAGGTTGAACTTCACAATACAAGGTCTCAGCTAAATCTTGTCCTTTGGGAGGGTGAACTAAGGCATAACCCAATTGTCTCTTAAATAGTAAAGGATTGTAATTGATGCAACCCTTTACTCCTATCAGAGGCACATTTGGGTACTGTCCACAGCTAGTGATAATGTCTTTGCCTTTGGTGCTCTGGGTGCACCATCTGATATCATCTGAAGTCAAGGCAATGAACCTCTTAGCCCAATTCCTCTGCTGATGTGGATTCAAGAAAGCATCTGACTTAGGCAGGTGTCTGAGTAGCCAGGTGTAAAACAAAGGAGTACAACATCTTACCAACTTCCCCCTTTGTTTCTCATTCCTCTGATGGATGGAGTAATAGAAATCTCCCAGTAATGTAGGTACTGGGTTCTTCAGAAGAAACAAATGGATAGCATTCTTGCTGACAAATTTGGGCTCATCTGCAAACAGTATAGCTTCATATATGCTGAGGGCTAATAATGCACAGACTGCCTTCCACTCTCCCAATGAAGCCTTCAAGATATCTTGAGAAATCAAGAAGTCCAAGTGCAAACCAGGGATCCCAGCCTTTGTTGTCATACTCTGCTCAATCAGGGCAGGCTCCAAGTACAGTGCCCTTGCTATCTCTTCATTCCTGGGAGCAGTCATCTCTGGGTTGAAGGGGATTCCACCTTTGACAGGTACTCCAATCAATAAAGAAAACTCTTCCAGCAAAGGCCCTAGCTAAAAGTCTGGAAAGGTGAAACATCTCAATGGAGGGTCATAGAACTGTAAGCATGTGTGGATCATGCTCCTCTGAGAGGGGTCAAGGTCCATAACCATATCCAAGATACCTCCATAGTGCTCTCTAAACAGTGGGATATGGTCAGGGGTGATGAGTGACTGGACCTTCCTGATTCCAGTCAATATAGGCTCAAAGAAGTGGTAGGATATGTTGCTCTTCCTGGGAGTAGTCATGAATGCTGCTGAAGAAGCTGAAGACAAGTGCTGATGAAGATCACAGACTACAGCTGGAAGTAAATCTCTGACAGGCTGATGCGGGTGAGGATGGAGATGACTGAAGCAAATAACTGATGAAGACAGCTGAAGCAGAGGCCTATGCAGAAGAAGGGGTCAAAACCAAAACCAAGATACAATGAAGTGGACACCCTGAAAAGCAAATAAACAAATGTTAAATGATGCAATGATGAATATGCAAATGATATGCAAGGGTTTGTGATCAAGCTGGATCTGATTATCTATCTTGATATATAAGGCCCATGTATGTTCAAGAAGTCCAGATGGAGGTTTGAGAAATCCAGTAACCAGGGTGGGGGACTCAAATAAAGAGTCACATTCACAAGAACTGTCCAAAATGGAGTACTCTTAAACAAAAAAGTAACAGGGTATGATGTGGCCAAGGGCTCCTGCAAACCTGTAAACAAACCAATCCCCTCACAAGTAATATTCTAGAACAAGGATCCTCAGACTTGGATCAGTTATGAGAAGTGTAAACACTTCTAACCCGGAGGTACAATGTTTACAATAACCATAAGAGATCCTCCTCTAATTCACCTCAGTTCCTAAAGGTCATAATAAAGGTCATCCAGACTTAGCAGGCTTCCTAGATAGCCCTAGCACTACAGGAAATCTGTAGCACAGAGTTCTCAAGGAGAAACCCACATCTGAACCGTGTTTCATATTCCCGCACCAGACCGAAATGGAATGGGAAAGAACATGAACCACTCAAGCCTAGGTGTCACTCAGGTCCCAGGTATAGGACCTTAAACTCTCAATGGAACCCCACCCATCAAAACAACAATCCAGATCCAGCAATGACAGTATGACAGTATGCATAAGACTGTAAATGAAAGCAATAAATAAAGTTGTACATAAAGCAATAAATAAAGCAAAATAAAATAACACACATAGCACATAACACCCCAGTAAACACAAATCAAACAAGCGCTAGGAGGAACCCACAAAAAGAACCAGAAGCCCTGGTTGCAATATAAGGGTCCCCAGCAGAGTCGCCAAGCTGTCGCTCCCACCAAATGACACCTGGTCAGATAGGGTACAGACGCGAACGGTCGGCGAAAAGGAGAGAACACACAAGGGTGAACTGAAAAGAAAAGAGTCGCCAGCTAGGCATTTTTATCCCGAAGGAAAGGTAATGCTGCATAAACCTAAGAAAAGATGGATAAGACGGTTGCGAACCAGAGAAACTGAGAAAGGGGGTTGGTTACAACCTGGGAAGGTATTAGCACCCAGATTGTCCGTCGTACTCGACGGGATCCACGCTTAAAATATTTGAGTTTAAAGGGGTAGTGTCAGTGCTATTTTGTGTGCAAAAGCTGGAAAAGAATGCAAGTGTCAGTGCAAAATAAATGTGAAGTGAAATAAAGAAGTGTCAGTGTGAGGAAAGAATGTGAAGCTCAAGATTATGAGGCTTCAAGAATGAAGCTGGAAGAGGGGGGAATATATAGAGACTTTTGTTCGATAACCGTTAAGTTATGCCTACGTATCCTATCGTGCAATGAGGAAGTCAGAACACCGTAGTTCGACTCAAAGAGACTGAAAGATAAATTGACTGGTGAACTGCTTGCTTGTCTATGCTCAAGTGTATGACCTGTCTGGCTCAGGTGCAAACTGTCTTGCATTAGATGGAAGAAGCAAGTTCTCGTTTGTGAATGAGTGTGATGAGAAAAGAATCCCGGAGGAAACGATTATTGTTTGTTTTTGTGTTTTTAATCTTTCATTGCTTTTTGGAGTTTGTCATAAGAAAATGAGCTTAACCCTAAACCAAGGGTTAGTAAACACCTCACACTTAATCACCATGATGTAGGATTAAGATCATTAACCTACTTGTAATTATTTAGATGTTTTTGGTGTTTTTGTTTAGTGTTAAGTAATGAGTTTAAGCCATAATCAAAGATTTAATGGACCCATTACACCATCCTAATAGAAGGATAATAGATGATAACATTTAAGCTGAGGAATGCTCCTCAACTTAATCCATGATTAGGGATTAACCTCATGACCAAACAAAACCTTTATTAAGTGGTTTTTAGTTAATGATAAGATTAAGAAGTGGATTTTAGGGTTTGTAAGACAACTTGAGGGGGACTTGTCCATTAACACTAGGGTTAGTCCTTCTTAACCAATTAAGGAAGAATTAGAACCCTAATGCAAGGCCCAAGTTACAAGCTTGATATCTTAGTGATTATTAGGTGAATTGATTAAAGGATTTAAACACATTTAGGGTTTAACACTTAGGATTAAAGTTATACACTCCATCCTAATAGAAGGATACAGGCATAACCATAATCACAAAGCCTTAAAGCCTTAAGGGTTTAGTCCTTGATTATGAGATGAGAAGAGAAGACACAAAGGTAAAAACTAATGGGGGACTAATCAAACCCTAATTGTGATCATGCTTGGGTATTCCTAGGGTTTATGAAGCTTGCAAGAAGATCTTCAAGAGAAAAGCCACCAAGGAAGAAGAAGGATGAAGGAAGGAGAAGCAGAAAGAAACAAGACAACTTACTTCATTTAAGAAGATAAGTTGCTTGAAGAAAGAAAGTGAGGAGAGAACATGAATAAGCAAGCTCACTCTAATACAAAAGTAAAATGCAGCAATGATGCTCAAGAGAGATGAGAAGAGATTATGAGAAGTGAAGGCAAATTCACTTCTCAAACACTTACCACCTGAAAAGTTAGCAACAAGCAATGAAAAGAAATGAAAATGGGATGAAATGCAAAGATGCAAACCTAAACCAGAAGCATATTCATGATGAAAATGATGCTAAAGGATGATGCAAAGTCATGCCAAGAGATGCAAATGATCATACAAGTAATGAGGATGCAAATGAAGCATAAAGGAAGCATGAAAGTTCATGAATGCACATGAAATGAAATGAAAGCAAAAGCATGGCAAATGGATGATGCAATGATCAAACATGATTCTAATGTGTCCTAAGATGTCTTATATGTCATGTGGATGCACAAAATGTTATGGCAAGCTCATGTATGCAAACATATGAAGGATGAATGCAAATGAAGATGCAAATTAGGGTTTACATACAATATGCAAAGCAAAATTCAAAATCAGAAGCAAATGACAAGATAAAAAATTGAAAATTGGATCGAAGGTATCCTAACCCTATGTAAGTTCACTGCCCAAAGGAGGAGACCTAAATCTTAACCTAATGGAAGTTATGATTTTCTCAAGTTTGTTAGGGTTTTAGGATGCCTTACAATGGAAAATGCAAAACAAATTGAAAATGAAAGATAAATTCAAACCAATTTTATCCTAGAAACTACATGTCATGAAGGATGCAATGCAAAAAGAACCATCATCAAACTCTTCATGGTTAGGCAGAAAGGATTTTTCTAAGTTAGGGCAAAAATATTGACTTTTAAGAACCCTAAATCCAAAGAAAAATGTCAACATAGGTCAAGAACCAAAAAGAAATTTGTGTGAAGGGTTTGATAATGTCTCTAAATGTATCAAGATGCAATATGATTTTTTTGGTGATTTTTAGAAACTTAAATGATATTTTAATTAATTAATTATCATTAATTAATTAAAATAAACATTTAAATATTTTAAAAATACGAATTTATGCAAAAAATAAAATAAAAATTATTTTCAGAATGAAAAAAATATTTGAAAGGGAAATGCAAAAGATAAAATTTTTTGAAAGTGTTTTGCTATTTTTAATAAAATGCACAAAGAAATGCAATTAAAATGAAAATTAAATGAATTAAAATGGAAGTATGCTGATCCAGTGGCCCAGATTCAAATAAAAAGAGGAGGGAATTGACCAGCGCGCGCATCTGGATGGCTGAGATTCAAACTACGCTAATTACATCATTAAGCCCTAATCTGAACCCTAAACACTTTCAGGTGACCGGAACAGTGTTTCGGTCATCTTCTCCGGCTATCCTCTCAAGCTATCTCAATCAATACGCAACCCCAAGCCCTTAAACTCTCCAGAAATGATCCCCACCCCATTCTAAACAAGAATCAACCATCAAACAGAATTTATTTCACATGAACAGAGAGATTCGAATCAAAACGGAAAATTTCACAGAAATTTCAGAAGCTTCATATATGCTTAAAACTGAATCATTTTCAAAACCAAAAGGTGCAGTGTGATCAGTGAAGCATGGAGAACAATCTAAGAACTTAAGAAATCATTTCTGGAAAAAATGTTCTTGATGATACCTGAACTGAAGCTTTCGAAAATGGCACTGGCTGACTGCTTCTTTGCTTAAAATCAGCTCCAATGATCCTCCTGAAGTGTTTGTGATGCTTGGTTGAAACTTAAATGGTCTCTAAATGAAGTTGGCAGAAGTTCAGTTCAAGCAATGTCAAAATCGTATTTTTGATTCTGGGTGTTTTAGGGCAAAGTGAAGGGTGGGAAATGATCAGCAATGGATATGGAGTTGAATGGTGGAATTTGTTTTGAGGTTTGATGGCTGAGCTATGAGTTTCGATAACTTTTGCAAATTTGGGGGATTTTGTGTATGCTGAGTTCTTGGAGGTTTCATCTTTGTTGTGTTATGGAATGGCTTGCTTTTGGTACACATATCATGCTGGGATAGGTCAGTGTAGTGGTTGTGGGCTATGCTGATTGGTATGGGGCAAAATGCACAAAGTCAAGAGTTGGTGTACTTGGGGTATGGGCAAGTGGCAGGCTGTGACAGGGGCATGGCTATGCGCGGCAAGGATCAAGGAATGCTATGAAATCAGATTTGATGAGCTGTGGCAAATGGATGAGAGGTTTTGATCCATTTTGCAAATTCATGATGTTTTGGCCCCTTTTGGATTTTGTAAAGTTCAAGGCATGAAACTTGGAATTTCTTTAGGAAATTCTGAATTATAGGTCATATGTGATGTTTGTGAAATGCTTAGAAGTCAAATTGAGGTCACAAAATGCTTTGGCAAGTGTTTTTGCAAACTTCCCTCTTTGGTGCATAAGTGAAATTTTGTGATTTTTCCCAACTTTGCAAGGCCATAACTTGAGTTCTATGATGAATTAGATCCATTTCTTGTACTTTTTGAAAAGGGAATGATCCAATCTACAACTTTCATGACCAAGAATTTTTCATTTGAAGCATTTTTGAATCAAAAAGAGGAGGTTGAAAAACTTTCCCAAAATGGCAAGTTTACATTACAAGTCACTTTCCCAAAATGGCAACTTTGCAAATGGCTTGAAATTCTTCAATATTGTGAACTTCTAACATCTTCTAAGACCAAATAAATATCATATACACCCAAAATGATGAAGAAGACCCCTTGGTTGGATGATTGGGGGCCTCAGATGCCCTGATTTTGCACTGACTTGCTCAAGAAGTCATCTATTGATCAGATGCCTTCCCCATTGAATTTCTTGATGAAAATTGGCGTGCATGATCTTCATAACATATAGAGACCAATAGAAACAAGAATGACCAAAAAATTTGGAGTTATGGCCTTTGAAACCTAAACCCTAATTTTAGGTCATCTGTGTAGTTAAGCTTGGCTCTGCTTCCATGCCTTTCTCAGTTCTTGTGATTTTTTGATTTTCTTGATCTTGGGAGGATTTAATATGATGTTTGAGCATTCATGGACCCTATTGAGATGGTTGAAGACCTTTGGAGTGGCTCAGATAGCTCAGGGATTGCTCAGATCACAAACCCTAGATGCAGATGACTTAGAACCAATGCAGGGAAGCAAAAATGCAATATGAGATGCTATGACTGAACTTATGCTAATGAAAAGATCACAAACCATGGTGAAATGAGTGAGGGAAAATTTGGGGTGTTTACACTCAGGAACTGAGGCTTTAGAAAGAATGCTGAAAGAGGGGGGATGACAAAGAGTCTTTTGTTCGATAACTGTTAAGTTATGCCTACGTATCCTCTTGTGCAATGAGGAAGTTAGAACACCATAGTTCGACTCAAAGAGACTAAAAAATAATTGACTGTGAACTGCTTGCTTGTCTATGCTCAAGTTTATGACTCGTCTGGCTCGAGTGCTAACTGTCTTGCATTAGACAGAAGAAGCGAGTTTTTGTTTGTGAATGAGTGTGATGAGAAAAGAATCCCGAAGGAGACGATTATTGTTTATTTTCGGGTTTTCAGTTTTTTATTGTTTTTTGGTGTTTTGCATAGGATTATGAGCTTAATCCTAAATCAAGGGCTTGTAAACTCATTATATCCTCCCTGATTAGGGATAATGAGCCTACTTAAGTATGAGATAAGCATCTCAACTTAATTACCATGATGATGTAGGATTAAGATCATTAACCTACTTGTGATTATTAAGAATTTTTTTTGGTTCTTTTGTTTAGTGTTAAGTAATGAGTTTAATCTCTAATCACAAATTAGTGAACTCATTACACCATCCTAATAGAAGGATGATAGATGAGAACACTTAATTTGAGGAAGATACCTCAACTTAATCCATGGTTAGGGACTAAATTCATTATATAACAAGCCTTTATTAAGTGGATTTTAATTAAAGTATGAGATTAAGAAGTGAGTTTTAAGTTTGTAAGACAACTTGAGGGGGACTTGTCCATTAAACACTAGGGTTAGTCCCTCTTAACCATAAGGAATAGATAGAACCCTAATGTAAGGCCCAAGTTACAAGATAAAGTCTTAGTAATTATTAAGTGTTTTGATTAAGAGGTGTAAAAAAATTAAAGGTTTAACATTAAGGATTAAATTAATACACTCCATCCTAAGATAAGGATGCAGACATAACCCTAATTCCAAAGTCCTAAAGCTTTAAGAGTATAGTCTCTGATTAAGAGATGAGAAGAGAGACTCAAGGAGACTCAAAGGTAAAAAGTTAGGGGGGATTATATACAACCCTAAAAGTTATCATGCTTGGATATCCTATGGTTTGTGAGACTTAAGAGAAAAGATCTTCAAGAAGGCCACCATGGAAGAAGCAGATGAAAAGAGAAGGAGAGAAAGAATAAGTTACTTACTTCCTGAAGAAGATAAGTAACTTAGGAGAAAGAAAGAATGAGAGAGCATAAGTGAATTGGATTCACTTAAAAGACAAATAAATTATTCAAATGAAGATAGGAGAAGAGATGGAATGTGAAGGCAAATCCACATTCCAACCAACTTACCATAAGCCCCTGAAATGTTAGTATGAATGCATAAAGAAAGAAATGAAAAGAAATAAGACAAATGAAAGTGAAAAGAACAAATTCAGAAGTGAATATGCAATGTAAATGGCATATGAGATGATGCAAAGTCATACAAGATGCATATGAATGATCATACAAAGATGAGATGCAATGGAAGCATGTTTAGAAGCATGAAAACACATGGATGTTCATGAAATATAATGGATGCAAAGCATAGCAAATGAATGAAGAAATGATCAAGCAATGTTCAAGCATGTCTTAAGATGTCTAATATGTCATGCAAATGCTTGAAATGTCATGGCAAGTTCATATGATGATGGTATGCAACGGAGGATGCAAATGAAGATGCAAGATTAGGGTTTTAAGACAACGTGAGATGCATATGACCAAAACAGAAGCATTCAACAAGATAAAAAAATTTAATCAAGCTCAAACAAACCCTAATCCTATATAATATCACACCCCAAAGGAGAAAGTCAGAAGCTTAACCTAGTGGAAGTTATGAAATTTCTAAGTTTGCTAGGGTTTTTGGGTGCTTCTAAAGGAAAAATGCAAATCAAATTGAAAATGCAAGATAAAATCATGAGATAAATAACCTAGAAACTATATGAAATATGTGAAACAATGCAAGAAGAACCAAGTTCAAACTCATCATGGTTAGGCAGAAATGAATTTTTCAAATTAGGGTTAGAAAATGTGATTTTTAAGAACCCTAATTCAAATAAAATTGTGAAAATGTGATCAAACCTAAAAAGAAATTTGTATGGTGAGTTTGAAAATGTTTCTAAATGTTTAAGGATGCTTCATGATTTTTTTTGGTGAATTTTAGAAACCTAAATGCATATTTAATTAATTAAAATCAATTAATTAATTAAATAAAAAATTTAAATATTTTAAAAATACTTTTTTAATGAAAAAAATAAAATAAAAATTGTTTTCAGGTTAAGAAAAATATTTAAAGTTAAAATACAAAGTTTGAGATTTTTTGAATGATTTGTGCTATTTTAAATAAAATGAACAAAAGAAATGAAAAGAAAATGAAATAAAAATGAATTTAAATGAAAGTCAAATGATCCAAGGCTCCAGAATCAAACTTGAGGGGAAGGGTTTGACTACGCGCACTATTGAATGGTCAGGATGTGTTCTGGCTTAATAATTATGATTTATTTAATTAAACAGAAATTAGTATTAATGGGCTAATCGGGTTCGTCCAAGGCTTAAGCTAATCACACATCTAACGACCCTCACGCAATCTGGACACTAAACCCTAATTAGGGCTAGTTACTCTCAGGTGACCGGAGACAAGCTCCAGTCATCTTCTCCGGTGGCACGAAAACCCTAAATCCTTCTACAGGCTACCCCACCCCAAATTAACTGCCCAAATATGATCCCCTACCCCCCACGCAACTCAAATCACCCAACAAACATCATTTATGCTTCATAATCATGGTGAATCGAAGAAAAAACAAAAACTGGACAAACTTTCAGAAGCTTATGAAATCCTCATTTCTCCACCATTTTCAGTTTTAAAAAGATCATGATGAACCCCACAACATGTATTTTCATTTTAGAACAAGAAAATAAGGTTTTGAGAGAAAGTGTTCTTGAGGTTACCTGAGCTGGAGATCCCCAAATGTGGACTTTTAGAGCCTTTCTCTTGTGCAAACTGCTTCCTCTGGTCCTCCTAGTGCTTGTGGAATGCTTCAAAAGCTTTTTAAATGGCTGGTTTGAAAGCTCCAGTTCTGGTGTAACAGAAATGGAGGTTTGTGTTTGTGATGTTTCAGGTCTTTTTGAGGGTTGAGTTTTGTTCTGTGGATGATGTATGACTTATTGGTGAAGAAATTTTTAAGGGCTGGTTTGAGAGAATCGAAGAAGGGAAGTTTTTTATGATTTTCTTGCAATCTGACTTGTGTTGTGTTTCAGGTTCCAAGATCATATGAAATGAGGTCCTTGATGATTGTATGTGAGGTTTTGATTGGTCAGAAGGTTGGTGGTGGCATAGTGTGATTGGTATGGGCAAGTTGCAAAAAACTCAAAAGTTTTGTACCACAAGCATGGGCCATGGAAGAAGCTGTTTCAAGGGGTGTCTGGCCTCAGCTTGATTCATGGAAGGCCCTGGGATGAAGTTTATGTAGCTGGCACAAGTGGATGAAGAGTTTCAATAGGTTTTGCAAATTTCCAACTTTGAGAATTTTGTGAAAATGGCTTGATGAAACTTGCAATCCAAGGCACAATTCTGGTCCAAATGCATTGCACTATGTTTGTATGATGTTTAGATATCAATTAGAGGTCATGAAATGGCTTGAAACTTGAATTTGCAAAAAAATCCTCTAAGGTGCACACTTGAAAATTATAGGATTTTTGACAACTTTGAAAGGCCATATCTTGAGTTCTAGGATGAATAAAGACATGTTCTTGTACTTTTTGAAAATGGGAAGACATAATCTACAACTTTCATGCCCAAGAATTTTTCATTTGAAGCATTTTTGGTCATGAAAGAATAGGTTGAATATCTTTCCCAAAATGGAAAGTTTCCATTACAAGTCATTTCTAAAAATAGCAAGTTTGCATTTGGCTAGAAATTATTCAATCTTGTGAACTTATAACCACTTCTAAGATCAAATAAGGATCATAGGGACTCAAAATGATGATGATGACCCTTTGGTACCCTTGATGGAGGCCTCAGATGCCCTGATTTTGACTTTACTTGCTCAAGAAGTTACCTAATGATCAAATGACTTCCACAATGAATTTCTTCATAAAATTTGATACACATGATCCTTATAACATATTAAGACCATTACAAATAAGAATAACCAAAAAAATTGGGATTAAGGCCTCTGAAACCAAAACCCTAATTTTAGGTCATCTGTGCAGGAAATCTTCAGTCTTCCTCTATGCCTTTGCCATGCTTTGTGATCTCTTAACTTTTATGAAGTTTGGGGAGCATATTATGATCATGGAACACACATGTGTCGCTCCCCAGATTTCCATCCTGGTACAAATGCGAAAGTGGCGCGGAAAAGAATAGAGTCGCCAGCCAGGCATTTTTATCCTGAAGAAACGGGAATGGTAATGCTGCACAAACCAGAAGAAAAGAAAAGGAAGGACACGGGTCCTGCGAACCAAAGAGACTGAGTTTGGGAGTCGGTTACGACCTGGGAAGGTATTAGCACCCAGATCGTGCGCCGTACCCGACGGGATCCACGCTTGCAAAGAAATCTGTTTCAAAGGGTGAAGAAATGAAAGCTGCTGCAAAAGGAATTGAACTGGATAAGAGAAAAGAAAAGGGAACTGAAAAAGAAACGAAAAGGAAATATGTAGGGAAAATAAAGATTGTGCTTGAACGGGCCCTACCCCGCTGCCTACGTATCTCATCTGGACAATGAGGATCAAAGTCGCCGTAGTTCCCCTAACTAGGGGTGGAAAGGATTGCTTGTGTCTTAAGGCTTGAACTTCCTATGTCAATGCTCAGGTGTTGCAGGCTCGGACGACGAGTGCGTTACCGTCTTTCAAAATGACAAGTAGGAGCAAGTTCGCGTACGGAGCGAAGGAGATGAGAAAAGAATTCCCAAAGGAAAGACGCTTATTGTTTGTTTGTGTTTTTTAGAAGCTTTTAGGAGTGTGTCACAAGGAAGTGAACTCAAGCTCTTTTCCATGGAATGTGCACTTGTCACTACATTCCAAGATGGAATAATAGAACAAGCACACTCAAGTAAGGAGAACATCCCGAAAACTTGAATCCAGAGACTAGGGCTTAGGCTCACTAACTCATTAACTTATTAAGTGTTTTTGGGTATTTACAATGAAGAAGTGTGTTTTATGGTTTTCTTGGTGAAGATGACACCTTGATCAGACTTGTACATCACAAGACAAGCTTGTACTATCCCAAGATGGGAAGACTACAAGTGTCTCATGGGATAAGGCTATTGCTTAAGGTATCACCTCAAACTTTATTAAGTGTCTTCTTCATGGTTTTGAGATGAGAAGAGAAGGAGAACCAAAAGGATCACAAAGGCAAAAGTCCAATGGGGGACTAATGAATCCTAATTGTTGTCATGCATGGAAATCCTAGGTTAGTGAGGCTTACTATCCTAAAGGAAAATAAGATAAGAAAAGAAAGAGAAGGATGAAGAAAAGAAGAACCATGGTGGCCTAAGCACACCTCCAGTTAAGAAAGAGATAAAGAAGATGAAGAAGAAGTTGAGATGAAGAAGAAATAAAAAGAGAAGAATGCAAAGGAGTAAACGAACAATACACAAACAGAGCCTACACCAGTAGGGCTTCCAGATGCAATCAGCATGCAATAAGTAAAATCGGGCCTCAGCGATATCTAACGGAGAAGGTTCGTTGCCTCTTTAATGGGCGCAAGAAAAACTCAAGAAATAATATCAAGCCCAGAACGGAAATGGGATCCAGCAGTTAAGCACGGGTATCAGTCATCAAGTCCAAGCAAATCAGAATATCAAATATAAGCGTCCAGCCTCAAAGTCAATCATCAAAGGGAAAAACAACAAGAATTGATCCAAACGATATCAGGGATTAAACACAGCCTGCATCAAGAAAGCTCACCAGTCCACACAAGGTTATAAGTCACAAGATACAGACTAATCATTTTAAAAATCAACAAGTAATCATAAACCTAAACCAAAAAAACTTTAAATGTAATTCTATTCTAATTAACCAAAAATCTTTATAGAAAAATAATAAGAAAACAAAATTAATAATTAAACTCAAATAAAATAAATAATCAAAATTGTATTAAAATTAATAAACAAAATTATAATAAAATTCTAATAGACTCTAAACTAAATATATAATAAGCATTAACTAATAACTAAGTAGTAATTAGTTGAACAAAATTATAGGCAAAAAATCTAATTACAAAAACAAAATAAATTAAAAAGAACAAAAGAATAAAAACAAAAGAAATGGGGTGTCCTGCTGGAAAATGGGGCGGGGGGGGGGGGGGGGGGTTGGTAACAGAAGTGGTGATAGAAGATCAAATGGGCCTTTAGCCCAACATCTGCAGCAACGATGAGGCAAAGGGGTGCGGCAGTAGCTCATGGGTGCCGAGAGGAAATTCAGATGGGCCTAGGGATTCCGATCTGAAGCCCACAACATGAAGCCTTTCTCCTTCACAAAACAACAACAAGAAAAAGTCAATAATAAAAAACAATAAGTTTATAAAAACACGATTCCCTTCTTCCAAAATATCTCGCCGTCCCTATTTCTCAACGACTCCCTCTTCTTCTTCGATGATTGTCGGCGACTCTGGTTCTTCATCGCTCTCCTTCCAAAAACTCATCAACGGACGTCCCTTCTTCCTCTTCGCGTAACACGTTGCCGACGTTGCCTTTCGGCTTCCATAGATCTCGCCGTGAAAGCAAACAACCTTCGGTTGAGCTTCGTCGGTCGTCAGTTACGCCGCCACAACCTCAAAACCGTCGTCGCCTTCAACATCGACTCAGCATCACGAAGCTTTTCTCACGGTCTTGTTTTCCCTTGATCTGAGCAACTCCTCTTCCTCTCTTGCGGTATGATTCGGTCCGATCTCTTTCAATCTCGTTAGGTTTTTTGCTTGATTCAACTCTCACTTCATCTTTGCTTCTGTGTTCTATTTTGAATCTGAATTTGGATCTGCGGTTTGCTTGGCTGCTGATTTGGTGTTTTACTCTTGTCGTTAATGATTCGGTGGAGATGAAGGGGAGGAATGGTTAAGGGTTTGTGTTGGTGAAGATTAGAAAAAAAAGGTTGAAGAAAGTGGGAAGAGTATGGAGAGTGTCTCGGTGTACTTCGTGTTGTGTTGTTGAAGGATGAGTTAAGAGAAGGATTTTATGAAATTGCAAGGTTTTTGTGTGTAAATCGAAGGTTATGGTGTGTTAGTGATAAGTGAAAGGTTTGCTAAGGTATGGTGGCAGTGAGTTGATGAGGACGAACAAAGCTCTGTTGTTGAATTGAAAAAGAGTGAAAAATATGAAGAGAGGATTAAAAGAGTGTGAGCATTATGACGGTGGAGTGTGTGAATTCTGTTTTATCTCAATGAGAAAGGGATTGCAATTTCTGTACATTTTTTGTATGGTTTGCGTTGCGATTTTGTGCGTTATTGAGCGTGTGCAAAAAAAATGCCGTTGCGGAAAATTGCATCGTGCAGGTGTAGTAGCTGGCAGTTGTGATGGAAATGGGACCAAAAAAGTGTGAATGAATGGTGGAATCGGTTGTTGGTGTCAAGTGTGAGGTGTGGGACATGCGTTTATTGCGTGAGAGTGGGGTCCTCACTGAGAGTTTGTTGTGGTAATAGGAAGAAAAGTGGGATGAGAGCATGAATAACTCATGTTGTGAATGACTCATGTAATCTCCTTTTTTCAAATCGAAGGATGCACACATTTATTTCAAATTCTTTTGCAATTGTATTGTTCAATGGGCTCTAATTGATGGGCTTTATCTTTCATATTTTCCTTGTTCTTTTTTTTGCATGAAAATGTGGATTGGACCTATGAGATGTTAAGGTAAAGAATAAAAATAATATTAACGGTTTTTGAATGTGGATAGTATATTAGAAAATGGTTTATAGAAATTGATAATAAAATGTGGATAATAAAATTGAAAATAGACATTAACATGGACTTGAATGGAAAAGGTCTAAAATGGTTTAAGAAATAACGGGTAAAATGGATAAAATGGATGGACAATGGTTAATGAAAATAAACGAGTTTATGGAAAGTATGAATTAAAATGGATACTAGAAGATTAATTGGAAATGGATTCGGAAATTGATTTATGAAAGATAGTTAATGGAGAAGGTCTAACGGGTTTAGAAACGGGTTTGATGATAAATGGATGATGAAAAATGATTTAAGGAATAGATGAATAAATGAAATAAAAATGAGAAAATTGAATAAAATGAAATGTGGACTTTAATTCAAAAATATATGGACAAATTGTTATAAAAAAAAGAATGGGCTTTGGACCTTGATATGAATTTGGAAATTAGAAATGTATATAAGGAAATATGGATAATGGATATTGTAACAAAATGGATATGAATTGGATTATGAATTAAATTGAAAAATGAATTTATGATGGGTAATGAAAAACAAAAGGCTTAAAAAAGGATATTCATATAATCGAAAATATGGACATGGCTCTCACCCACACACACACGACTATAACCCACGATTTCAATTCAAAATCAATTTGTCCATTTCTCCACACACCTCTGATAAAAGCAATGAAGCACACTAACAACTGAACAATTCGTAACCGAAGCAAACAACCATCTGAGTTAATCATCTTCTGAATCCGTGGCCCAAATAAGTCTTGAATCACCTTAAATCTGTTGAAATCAACCTTTTGGAAAATAAATCTATAGATGGCCCACTAATGAACAAACGAACAGACAAATTGGCCCAAAAATTCTCGTAAACCACAACTTGATGACCTGACGAACTCATCACACCACAACTTGACTTTGAGCACTCACTGCATAAGAAATGGCCCTAAACTTGGAACCAAAGCTTCTGAGATATCGAGAAATAAGAAACAGGCTGAGATGCTGAGGAAAGAGGAATAGTATGATAACTTGATGAAGCAGAAATCCATGGTGACGAGCCAAATAAATCGGTGAAAAGTTTCCAAACTCGAAATCCTTATCAGGGAAATAAACCCTAATTCCTCAGAAGATACAATCCCATGTCTTATGCACATGACATGAACTCTAGAAGTTAATGATCTAATGGAAATGCAGATGAGATGCAAAATGGAAAAAAGACGAAGACAGAAAAACCAGAGGGAAAATTTGGGGTGTCTACACCTAGAACTATGAAAGAATAAATTGCACAAAAACTTGGATGCCCCTTTAAAGCCAAGAGCAAACCTATATATAGAAGGAAATTTCATTTTGTAACTTCCATGGAACATAATTGAGTGGTGGAGTAAGTGAGAGTAGTTGGAAGTTGGAGAAGTAGTGGAGTGAGTGGGAGTAGTGGGAAGTTGGAGAAGTAGTGGAGTGAGTGGGAGTAGTGGGAAGTTGGAGAAGTAGTGGAGTGAGTGGGAGTAGTGGGAAGTTGGAGAAGTAGTGGAGGAATAAAAGGGAAAGTGGAGATTTCTTCTCCTAAATTATAGGTGGTTGGCGCCACCTTCCTCTCTCCCTTAACAAGTGACGGGTGCCACATTTGATAGGTGGTGGACGCCACCTCCCAATATGGCTTGCGCCACATTGTGTGAGAGTGGTGGGTCCCACCCCTTTTATTTTCTTTCTGTCCTTTTCTTTCCTTTTTATTCATAACTTCTCATTTTCTTCACATTTCTTCCTTTAATTCTTTTCTTTCCTTTCTTTTGTGAATTAATCCAAGTCACCTGAAAACATAGTAAATGATATATAAATCGAAGCATAAATCAAATAAAACAAAGGAAATCATAACTAAAATTCATGTAAGTCAAGCTAATTAAACGATATAATTTAGCGTTATCAGCACTCTCGCCTGATTCATACCAATACAATGGAGTCTAACATTGTATACATACAACGCTTTATACGGTGCCATTCCAATACTAGCATGATAACTATTATTGTAGGTAAACTCAATCAACAGAAAATGACTATCCCAAGATCCTCCTTGATCCAGCACACAAGCTCTCAGTAAATCCTCTAAAGATTTGATAGTCCTCTCTGTCTGACCATCTTGTAAACTCCTCCAAAACCTCAACGTAAAATTTTCTTCTTCAGCTCACTCAATTCCACAACAGACATCTGATACGGAGCCATAGACACAAGACTAGTACCAGGTAATAAATCCACTTCAAATTCAACTTTACATTCTGGAGGCAAATCACTTATGTCCTCCGGAAACACATCTGAAAATTCTTGAACAACCGGTAACTCAATACTCTAAGTCTTCCATTCGACTTGCAACGATGCAAACATTACAAACATCTGTGCTTTGGTAAAGGTATTGTGGGGTGGACCAGCATGTGAAAGTTGGACTTGGGAACGTGAAGATCAAATGAAGGAGTCGTATCCAACTATATTTTCTTCAGGTAAATTTTCGAGGACGAAAATTCTTAAAGTGAGGGAGAGTTGTAACGCCCTGATTTCGTAATTTAATTATTTAATTAATTATTTGCTTCAGGTATTTGGAGATTGAGTACAAGGTAAACTTTTACAAATAACGTTTTTTATGACGAAGTTAACACCTCGAACAATAAAAAAATGAGGGTATAGGTAGTAGTAATAGTAGTGTCATATTTCATTTTTTTTTATAAAAATAAACAACCATTTACTACGATTTTTAAGAAAAGTGAGGGAATAAAGCTATAAGGGAGCTCGCTTCGACAACCAATATTTGCATTTTATGTTTTTTTTCCAGTTGTTTAGTTAGTATTTCTCACTTGGCACCTTCCTAGCTTTCATTTTTATCATTGTTATTATTATTTTTTTATTAGTATTTACCGCAATTATATAATTCAACTAAGAGGTAATATATTTTGCATTAATATATTTCAAAATACAATTTTTCAAAATCTTATTTTAATTTTTTATTTGATAAGTTTAAACCGCTCGGTTATACAAAAAAAAAAAGACATTATATATATTTTAATTGAATCCCCATAATATGACGCTATAGTGTTTTTATATTTTATATTGTTAATTAATACTATCATGTCAGGTTTTATATAAAAATGACGTGACACATTGATGCATGAGATACTTAAGAGTACAGTCTAGTTAGTTTTTAACTTTTCATTTACCTAGCAATGCTCAAACGTCATTACGTCACTCTCATTTCGCAAAAAAAAAAACTCTATGCGATTTTCAAGCTGATATTCATAAAACATCTTCCAATTGATATTCATCATCAAACATAATTTTCGTAAGAGATTTGTAAACGTGACTTTACCCCACGAGTATTCTTTAAATCCAAGATAAAAAGTATTGTAGGTTTGAAAATCTAAAAAGATGTAGTTGTTAGGGACCAAATCTATGACCAGTGCCACTTATCTCAATGCTTATTCAAAAACAGAGGTGTAAAGTGACATGTTTTCATGTAATCCTTCATTATCTCACTTGTATAATCAAAGTTGTATCCCTTTCACATTTGAGATGAAATGAAATTATTTGCAGTGGTGGTTTTTCTCTTGTTCTCTATTTTTTTCTTCATGTTATTTATTTCCGGCTTTTTTGTTTCTTCAATGTATTGTGAATACTCATTATACGATCTCTCTTCTCTTTCTAAATCCATTTCCCATCGTTACAAAAATCAAATTTATTTAATTATCCTATAAATTTTATATTTTTTAACATTTTTTCAAGCAAGTATACATCTAATTAATTCTTATATTCATAAAGTATATGTAAGGTGGTCTAGAAGAGGTGCACCTATTTTAGGTGTTCGGTGGGTTCTAATAAATTACTTGTAACTAATTTCATAAGCGAAGGAACACCGACTATAAAAAGAAGTTAAAAGCCAAGATTTTAAAATAAAATATAGAATAAAGTTTTTACACTCTTCACCTTTATAAATAGATTACTGCTTGTTGTACTACTGTGGTAATCATGAATAAGACACACATTGCATTGTTTTATATTTTGCTTATTCTCCTTTCTTTTGGTATGTCTTACTCTCTTCATTTCCAAAACAAGCGTTATTTTTATATATCAGTAGTTTTGAAAGATAAACATTTTTAAAGGACAAAAGTGTTTTTTAAAACAATAAAATTGCCTTATACATTATGAGGTTTTTTCTCTTAAATAAAAATAAAATACTTTTAAATATATATTTTTATGTGTTAATCATAATGTGTGACTGATGGATGATTGCAGAGATGATGGTAAAAGCAGAAGGAAGTTTATGCACCGATCATGAATGTAATTTCTTTTGTATTTCAAATGGTTTTTTAGATGGTAAATGTGAAGATCATGAACACTGTTTATGTCGTGGTTTAATTATTCATCGATGAGCGTACAACCTTATTTAGATTATATATGGATTTTGTCGTTTCTGTTTTTTTATTGTATTATTTCAATTAACTGTGTATCGTTTTATTTCAATTAATCTTAATATATTTTCAATTAAATAGGGAAATGTCTTCATTTTATTTCTTAATTAGCTACATTTATCGGTAATCCCACTAATGAATTAAATTTTCAGTTAAAGAAAATTGACCTGTGGTCCCTGATAAATATAATCCAGTGGTACTTTTTTACTTACATGTCAGGCTGAAGGTAATACTTTCTAAGATAACATTGAAGTTTATTATGACCATAAAATTAGACAAATTAATCCAATTTGATGACCTTTATGAAAAATAAATAAACTAAATTTTTTATAGTACTTCCAAATGATGAGAAACCTTGTGGTCCAAGTATCTACAGTACAAAAGAATTGGATAGAAGAAACAAGGGGATAACAATGATGTTAGTGGCCATTATTATTGCTCCAACGATTTTTCAAACAACAATAAATTCACCCGGTGGAGTTTAGCTAGAAGATACACTTAACAAACACCAATATCTTGATATCATGTTTAAATATTATTTCTATAAAAGCGAACAAAATAAGCAATATAAAATTAATTCCAACTCCATTCTCAAAAATATATATAAGCGCATGGTTCCATGGATTAAAAAGGTTTAAATGGAATTCATATGGTGAGCATTTCAAATATTGTGTAAATACTAATGCAATCATGCAGATGGGAGATACTCTCTTAAAACAGGCTCAACATTAGATGGACATACTTCCATTAACTAGCAAAAGCTTTCTCTTGATGCGAGACGCAAATGAACGACAATGCAAAGTAGTAAAACATATCGAACCACATGGAGATACATTTGAATATAAATTTATATTCTAACTATGTATAGCTAAATCGATCGAAATTACTACTACAAAACGTGCAAACAACAACACCATCTTTACAACTGATTCATATACTCCATTGTAATCGGTTAAAAAAAATTATAACGCTTGATTTAACAATGGTTGCCTTTAAAATCGTTGTAATACATGCAATTTAGCAAGCTTTGATTCCCTGCAACTACATTTTTTCATTTTTAGAGTACATTAAGTGTGTGTCACTTAAGACCATTATTTCAAAAGTAAATGGTAAATGATTTTTCAACGGTTAAATTAGACAAGTGTTGTTATAGCCTGTAGTTTAGTTGCTGGTCAGAATACCCAATTTTAGGGGAAATCGTCTCCTTTTTAAAATTTGTTTCGTCTTTTTTCAATTTTTAATGAATTTTTTTACTGTTTTCATAGTCTCAAAAAATTCCAAAAAAAATTCTCAAAATTCTTATTTTTCTTAATTATATTAAATTTCGTGTTTTTGTATTTTTCTGAATTTATTTTAATCATATTACTCACATTTTTTTAAAATGTTGACAGACCTTTCACCAGGGGTATTTAAAAATAGTTGTTATAAGTAGCATTTTTACTTATTTTTTTAAAATGCAAACAGACCTTTCAACACGGGTATTTGAAATGACTGTGATCATAGGTAGCGTCTGGTCAAGGGTTCAACTCTCTGCACCAACATTTTTTATTTATAATTATTTTTCCAAGTTCGATCACTAACATTATAGGTGGCATGCTTATTGAGTTTGTTCACTGTCCATAAACAAATTGTGAGCATCCATTTATTGATTATCAATGGCCAAGACACAACTATTAGTGATCCACAAGAAACCTAATAGACGAATTACATCTTCTACCTCCAAACATCATCTATCATTTACGATACTCTATTTTTAAATCTAAACCAAATTTCAGAACTCCAAGGAAAGTATGGATTCGAGTTAGCAATGTTAGTTTGGTGTTCTTTTTTAATTATTGTTGTTCTTGCTATTCTTTTTTATTATTGTTGTTCTTGTTGTTATTATTATTAGTGTTGTTGTTGTTGTTGTTCTTCTTTTTCTTCCTCTTCTTCTTCTTTTTCTTATTATTATTGTTTTTGTTTTTGTTGTTGTTCTTGATGTTCTTGCTGTTGTTCTTGATGTTCTTGTTGCTGCATTTATTTTATTTTATTAAAAGACAGACAACAACGGTTATTTAAAATAACTGTTGTGATAGGTAGTTATATACAACAACGGTTTATTTAAAAATAACTGTTGTGATAGGGCGCACGCTTTCTAGAATACAACAACGGTCCCAGAACCATCATTGTAAGTACCACATATACAACAACACTCTACATAACAACGCCCTCACCCAATTCATTATATGTCTTTCCCAACCGTTGTTAAATGGGTTTTTCGTAGTAGTGAATAATAAGGATTCAACGTTTAATAAATTTAAATTAACAAAATAAGAAAACAAGATATGAGGTAAATGTGACTTATCTCAACATATCCAATTAACTTTTCTAATCGAATACAATAAAACTTAGCAATTTAAAGAAATTAGACAAATATTTGAACAAGACCTACTTTTGTAGCATGTGTATCTCACTCATATGAATAATTTGTTTGCTTTCTCTAATCCAAATTATTCATCTGGGAACTTGTATTTTAGCACAACTATATGATTTTCTCAATCAAGAGCGAGATACCTTGTTACTCGACGCCAAAGTTTGGTTGTTTCTCAATTGAGATCAAGTTGCCATATCAAATGCCTTGTTTAATGTACTAAATCATTAACATTCAAAACATGATCAATATTTGGGTTGCATTTGCTTTCCCGACCGACAAAAATATGTTTAAGTACTCATATTCTAAATATTTTCTAGCTCATCTTTTCTCATTATTCATACAAAGGAAATTCAACTGAGGTTTGCCACGAGATATGTCTCACGACCCCTTGCTCCTAAAGAATTACTCACTCATGGTGAGATTGATTTCACTTAAACAATTTAAAGACGTAGCAAGCATATAATATCAAAGCATTTGAAAGAGTAAACCTTAATGAAGACAATTCTTTCAATTACAAGATAAAGTTCAAATAGTGTTTGAATGATCTTATAGGGAAGTGGAGAAATAAAACAAGATAACACACAAAAAACATAGAACTAAAACTTCAAAAGTGTAAATAAATCTAAGGTAATGTGAAAAAATACAAGATGATTGCTAAGAATGATTCAAGACCTATTTATAGCCACAAGACACATTCAAGGACCTAAATTCATATAAATGTCACTTAAGGTCATTAAGTATCGGGATTTGAAGAGTTTCGAGGTACCAAAAGTCACAAAACGTCCAAAACTTTAAGAATTTGTAACCGCCATTAGACTGAACATGGGAAGTATCAGAAAGCACTGTCTTTCCGACCCGTTTTAGGGAACACAATTAGCCCACGTTGTTCCCTGTTATTTTGTATGGGTAAGGCGTTTCCATCCATTACGAACCATGTGTATTACCCCAAATTCTCTTAAACACTCAATTGGATATCAGATGAGATCAAATACATTTCTATGTACTCTATCTTTGTTTAATTGGAATATTGGAATCTCCAAAGTACTCTAAGTATTATCAATTGGGATCACTAGAGCAACTAGTAAACTCTGAAGAGGTCAATTAGTTTTATACAGAGTTTGACCAATATTAATTAGTTTAAGAGTGAATATTTTGGTAACTCTAATAATTGATCAATTGGTCTTGGATGATAAAATACCAATTGGAGATATTTTATATAATTGCATATTATATAATAAGTATTATAGAAAGAAAAAGGAAGAAGTAGAGAGAAAGAGAAGAGAAGGGATAAAGAATAGAAGAAACCCTAGATGAGAAGGAAAAGCTTGGATCATCGGCATTGCTTCATCAAATCATCTCATCTTCATCATCTCCATATTCATTGAGGTGTAGTTAGAAACTCTAAGTTGTAGAAGTTAGGATTGTTGGAGCTAAGAATAGAAAGTTGATGAATTGTGAGTAATTATGTTAAGTCAATGTTCTAACAGTTCAAATGTGAAATAAAATGCGTAGTATATTTGGGTTATGAGTGAGATTAATCGATAATCCTTGTTGTTATGTTTGGATATGTTTTGGTTGCGTTTGAATGGATTTTGGATCATGAAAAATGTGTTTTTCAGCTTCTGTAACAGGGGTAACCGATTAACCTGATATGAGTAATCAATTACCATGTAAAAAATGGTGTTTTTACTTACATCTCAACAGAGTAACCGATTACTCGGGCACACTTTTGAGTAAAATGTTTGAAAATTCATAACTTTTGAACCGTGAGTCCGTTTTGAACCCCATTCAAAGCGTTGTAAAGTTATTTCATTGCTCTACATGATAAAGAGTGGAAATATTGATTTAGATGTGTGATTAATTAATTTGTGAGAATTGAATAGAAATAATGTATTATGTGATGAGATATTCCGTGTGTTTTACTAATGTAATCGTATTATGCTTTATATATATATATATATAAATATGTGTGTGTGTGTGTGCATGTTAACAAGCATTAATAAAATTTTGGGGATAACACATTCAGGGGGAGTTGTTGCTCGTAAACTCTGAATATGTTCTAATCGGTGATTACCCTGTTACGCTTTGTGATTACTCTGTTACGTTTGGTGATTACCCTGTATAAAATGTTCTACCAAAATACATGGTTTTGTCATCATCAAAAAGGGGGAGATTGTAAGAACAAGAGTTGTCTCGGAATTTCATCTCTATGTTTTAATGATAACAAGGAAGTATTTGTGAAATAACTATTTTATGTTCTAACGTTTGTTACTGTGCAGATCATGAATATTGAATATATCAGATCAAACAAACAAACATTATGAAGATGTACACAAATGATAATATGCGAAGATACTATGTGTAACACTAGTCACAAGCGTATTGAATAAGCAAGTGTGCTTCTATATATGATAACAATAAGAAAGATCCAAGGATGCCTGATGTTGTTGTTGCAATGCTCTTGTGGATTCTATTCTGAGAGTGGTTCTGATCAGGAAGTGAGCGAAGCTTATGATATGTTAATCTTCTGAAAAACTAAGTTCTGAAGACTCTGATGACTTGAAGTTCTGAAGACTGAATGTTTGAAGACCAAGTGCAAAAATACTCTAAAGACTAAAGGGTTTTGAAGGTTAAGGTTCTGAAGGAACAAGTGTAGAAAGACCCTGAATACTTAAGGGTTCTGAAGATTAAGGTTCTGAAGAACCAAGTGCTAAAGACTCTGAAGACAATGTTCTATGTGAACAAGATTCTGAAGATTCTAAAGACTTGAAGTTATGAAGACCATGGGTTTCAAGCCAAGTGCAGAAGTTCTGAAGAACAATGTTCTGTGTGAACAAGTTCTGAATACTGAAGACTTAGGTTCTTTGAAGACCCAAGTATCATCGTTTCTAACTCATGCTTCATTCAATCAGCTGCAATCAGAAGCCTCTGAAGTTCAGAAGACAATGTTATCATCGGCAAGGATAGTACTCAGTACGATAATGCTTTATCCCACTACCTCTCCATTAAACTAAAATTTTGGTAAAAGACAATATGTGGAAGTAATATTTTCATCCTTGTGCAATGACATTCCTCTGTATCTAGTTGTGTTGTAACGACTATATTACGTTTTGCTATATAAGGAAAGCATCACATGCTATGTGATGTTGTTGAGACCGTAGTTGTTGCTACGACCTATAACCACATGGTGTTGTTGTTGTTGAATTCCATGACCAAAGAGCAAGTCGAAGACATGACTAAGAAGTTGTTGGTATACAACCATTGGTTTATGGGTTTATGTTCATTGATATAACCAGAAAGGTTAAAAACAAACATACAACCAAGTTGTCAAGATGGTATTTGAACCATGTTGTTGATGTTTTCATACAATCACATAAGGTTGATGATTAACAAGATAACAGTGGAACAAACCATAAAGAGTTTGATTGATATGTAGCTTACAAGCTTATTACTCTTTGACAATAATATACTTGTGTAGAGAGATCTTTGATTCACAAAGTGCTTAACTTCATATGTTGCAAAAGATTTTCAAAGTCACAAAAGACTAAAAGATGATCATGGAAGCTCCAATTACAAATCCACAACATGAATGTTATGTATCTGAAGTGATCATTGGATTGAAGAAGGACAAGGGATGTTGTCTAAAATGTTCTTTAAGTAAATCAAGATGAAGAAGTTCTTCTCACGTTCAAACGAAGATCAAAAAAGCTTGCAAAGATTTTGAAGAAGACTTCAACAATTCAAACCGTGAAGAAACAACTTGAAGAAATAGAAGACCACACAACTGAGCAAGAATTAAATGTAATATTCTTAGTGTGTATATAGGATCTTCTGATGTATTTAAACTGTGAGTTTACACCTTCTTATTTAAGAAGTAAACTCTTGTAAACATTACCCACTTCCCTAAAGGACTGAGTGAAGGTCAGAACTTTAAGAGGATCAGAACTTAGTAGTAAGCGCATTCTCAGAACTATATGTTCTGGTGAATTGCTATGGGGCTAATGTTCTGGTGATGCTCAGAACTATGTGTTTTGGAGCCTGAAGTCACAACGATTGTTGTGTAGTTAGTCACGGTTGTAGGTCGCACAAGGAAGTTACAACGATTGCTATGAAGTTAGTCACGACAGGTTGTCGCGCAAGGAAGTCACGATAAATTGTTATCCAATTAGTCATGGAAGGTAGTCGCGCGATTGTAATCATATGTTGAATATAATAGATTAAGTCCTTATTTAAGACAAAAGCACATTGTCTAGTTGACTAGAATAGCTTGAGAAGGTCTCAAATGAACCATAATATATCGTATCTTCTTTACTCTTGCTTTATGCTCTACTACATGTTTATGCTTCCGCAACGCAAACATAGCATAGCTTAATGCAATCCAACCATTTGCAAAAAGTATTCAAGAGTGAAAACCTCAATCCAATCCCTCATTTCTTGTGTTTTTCTCAGACCTTCATCCATAGGGTTCATCAGGTTGGTTGTTTCTAGGTTTAAGGATTGAAGGTAGAAGCTATGGTTGTAACACCATTTTACTCTACAACATAATTATACGAAATTATTCAAAGAAATCAGAGTTTCAACATAGAAGGGTATCACATTTCATCAAAACATCAAAATAACTCATCACTATGTCATGTCTTATAACACGGGTTACAACATTCATCATAACTAAACCAACATTATTGGTACGCAGCGGATCATCATCTAACAACTTAAATCATAATAGTAAAAAAATTCAATTGTTAATTCAAAACATCATCATCATGTATTAAAATATACAAAAACAACAAAATATAAGTGTTCCCAGTGTTACACGACACAGAGCAAGACACCACCTAGACTCTATAAACGACAAAAGGATGCACTCCAAGCTACTTCCAAACACCAAGCTATTCTTGAGTATTATCAGGATGGCATAATAGACCATCACGAAAGGTAGACAGGGTGAGTAAGTTCATATTAAATATAAATAATATAAAGAAGAAATTATAAGACAACATGCAACAATACATCAATTACATCAAGTCTCACCCATATACAACAAAATCAAACACATCAACATAAAACAAATGCAATCATGCTATGTCACAAATAATAAAATACATTCTTCATAATATTCTTATGGTACCGAAACATCATCATGGATGGACACTTGGCCATCAACCCTCCACAAGGGAGCACAACATAGCAACATATCACTTGAATCCACACGATGGGATTAAAGCTACCAACAGACTGAAGCCCCAACATAATTATGCCATGAATGCAACGATGCAACAACATCACTATAATTATCATAATCAACACTTGCATCAGCATTCACCATTATTCATCATTCACATATCTACTTCTTTTCCTACTCATGTCATCAATAATAAATATCATCATAATACAACATAATCAACTAAGCATCATTTTCATCACAATACTCACACTTTTCGCATAGTATAGCATGGCAAGAATTCACAACAACATCCTAGAAACATAAGGCAACAAAATAAATCATTACAAGTCATTTGGAAAAAGAAAACATTTTTCAAAAGATTCTAGGTCTTGCTGAGCAAGCATCACACTCGCTAAGCGAGCTACTCTCAGTTTGCGGGACTCTCAAAGTTTCACTCGCTCGCTAAGCGAGAAGGCAAATTTTGGCAGAAAAACCCTATGATTTTCCACACATTCCAGCTGCGACCACACTCATAAAAAACCATCATTAATCAATAGAAAACAACAGAATTCATTCTTTCTACCTATTATCATCATATAATCATCAACTATAACATCTAACAATATCATTTCACCAAAAAACTACCAACAATCCTCCTAACCCTAATGTTTCCCTCAAAAATCCCCTTTTCTCATAAGACTACCTATACATTATAGATATTGAATAAGAATTACTTCCCATACCTTAGTCCAATGCGATTTTTGATTACTTCTTGAAGAATTCCCAACTTAAGCCTCCTGGTTCTTTAGAGCGTTCTTTCAATCTTCACCAAAAAAACAAGTTATGAGAAACTAATTGTATTCCCCCTTCTCATAACCTTCTCAAATGACCAAGTTACCCCTAAGACCTCCAACTTATCTTATTTTATTTTTAATAATAATTATAATTATTCCAATATCACTATTTAAATAAAACAATTTCACCAAAACACCGCAAACTACTACACAATACCACATATTGATAAATAAATAATTAAATTATGAAATTGGGGTGTTACAACTCTCCCCCACTTTAGGAATTTTCTTCCTCGAAAATTACCTGAAACAAACAGAGTTGGATTCGACTCCTTCATCTGATCCTCATGTTCCCAAGTCCAACTTTCACCCGCTGGTCCACCCCATTATACCTTTACCAAGGCAATCTCTTTTCCTCGTAACTTCTTCATTTCTAGACCATCTATCCGCAATGGTAATGCCTCAATAGTCAGATTATCTCTTACCTGCACGTCATCCATCTGAATCACATGTGATTGATGGCACACATACTTCCTCAATTGCGACACATGGAACACATCATGTGAATTTGAAAGCGATGGTGGTAACGCAATTAGATATGCTACCACTACGATCCTTTGAGAAATATGGTACATACCAACAAAACACGGAGTGAGCTTTCTAGACTTCAAAGCTCTTCAAACACCAGTCATTGGACTAACTCTCAAGAACACATGGTCTCCCTCTTGGAACTCGAGAGCTTTCCTCCTCTTATCATGATAACTTTTTTGTCGACTCTGAGAGGCATTCATTCTTTCTTGTATCGTCTTAATCTTCTCACTCGTTTCCTGCACAATATCAGGTCCAAGTACTGCACTCTCGCCTAATTCATACCAACACAATGGAGTCTAGCATCGTCTACATACAACGCTTTATAGGGTGTCATTCCAATACTAGCATGATAACTATTATTGTAGGTAAACTCAATCAACGGAAAATGACTATAACAAGATACTCCTTGATCCAGCACACAAGCTCTCAGTAAATCCTCTAAAGATTCGATAGTCCTCTCTATCTGACCATCTTGTAAACTCCGCTAAAACCTCGATGTAAAATTTTCTTATTCAACTCACTCAATTACACAACAGACATCTGATACGGAGCCATAGACACAAGACTAGTACCAGGTAATAAATCCACTGCAAATTCAACTTTACATTCTGGAGGCAAATCACTTATGTTCTCCGGAAACACATCTGAAAATTCTTGAACAACTGGTAACTCAATACTCAAAGTCTTCCCTTTGACTTGCAACGATGCAAACATTACAAACATCTAGGCTTTGGTAAAGGTATTGTGGGGTGCACAAGCATGTGAAAGTTGGACTTAGGAACGTGAAGATCAAATGAAGGAGTCGTATCCAACTATATTTTCTTCAGGTAAATTTTCGAGGACGAAAATTCTTAAAGTGGGGGAGAGTTGAAACGCCCTGATTTCGTTATTTAATTATTTAATTAATTATTTGCTTCAGGTATTTGGAGATTAAGTACAAGGTACACTTTTACATATAACGTTTTTTATGACGAAGTTAACACCTCGAACAATAGAAAAATGAGGGTATAGGTAGTAGTAGTGTCATATTTCATTTGTTTTTTTTATAAAAATAAACAACCATTTACTACGATTTTTAAGAAAAGCGAGGGAATAAAGTTATAAGGGAGCTCGCTTCGACAACCAATATTTGCATTTTATGTTTTTTTTTCCAGTTGTTTAGTTAGTATTTCTCACTTGGCACCTTCCCTACTTTCATTTTTATCATTGTTATTATTTTCATTTATTAGTATTTACCGCAATTATATAATTCAACTGAGAGGTAATATATTTTGCATTAATAAATTTCAAAATACAATTTTTCAAAATCTTATTTTAATTTTTTATTTGATAAGTTTAAACCGCTCGGTTATCAAAAAAACGACATTATATATATATTTTAATTGAAATCCCATAATATGACGCTATAATGTTTTTATATTTTATATTGTTAATTAATACTATCATGTCAGGTTTTATATAAAAACGAAGTGACACATTGATGCATGAGATACTTTAGAGTACAATCTAGCTAGTTTTTAACTTTTCATTTACCTAGCAATGCTCAAACGTCATTACGTCACTATCATTTCGCAAAAAAACTCTATGCGATTTTCAAGCTGATATTCATAAAACATCTTCCAATTGATATTCATCATCAAACATAATTTTCGTAAGAGATTTGTAAACGTGACTTTACCCCATTGTCACTCCCAAAGATTTGCATCCCGGTACAAGCGCGAACGGTCGGCGAAAGGAGGAATGAAGAAGGTGAAGTGAATAGAGTCGCCAGCTAGGCATTTTTATCCCGAAGGAAAGGTAATGCTGCATAAACCTAGAAAGACATGGATAAGACGGTTGCAAACCAGAGAAACTGAGAAAGAGGCTTGGTTACAACCTAGGAAGGTATTAGCACCCAAATTGTCCGTCGTACTCGACGAGATCCACGCTTAAAAGATTTGTGTTTAAAGGGGTAGGTGTCTGTGCTGTCTGTGTGCAAAAGCTGGAAGAGAATATACAAGTGTCAGTGCAAGAAAGTGAAGTGAAGGGCTCAGGAATGAGGCTTAAAGGATAATGCTGAAGGAGGGGGAAGACACAGAGACTTTTGTTCGATAACTGTTAAGTTATGCCTACGTATCCTCGCGTGCAATGAGGAAGTCAGAACACCGTAGTTCGACTCAAAGAGACTGAAAGATAAATTGACTGATGAACTGTTTGCTTGTCTATGCTCAAGTGTATGACTCGTCTGGCTCGAGTGCTAACGGTCTTGCATTAGACGGAAGAAACAAGTTCTCGTTTGTGAATGAGGATGATGAGAAAAGAATCCCGGAGGAGACGATTATTGTTTGTTTTTGTGTTTTCAATCTTTTATTGCTTTTTTGAGTTTGTCATAAGTTAATGAGCTTAAGCCTAAACCAAGGGTTAGTAAACTCATCATATCCTCCCTTTGATTAGGGATAATGAGAATACCTTAAGTATGAGATAAGCATCTCAACTTAATTACCATGATGATGTAGGATTAAGATCATTAACCTACTTGTGATTATTTAGATGTTTTTTGAGTTTTTGTTTAGTGTTAAGTAATGAGTTTAAGCCATAATCAAGGATTAGTGAACCCATTACACCATCCTAATAGAAGGATAATAGATGAGCACACTTGAGCTGAGGAAGATACCTTAACTTAATCCATGATTAGGGATTAAACTCATGA
This sequence comes from Lathyrus aphaca, assembly GCA_963966055.1. Taxonomy (NCBI): domain Eukaryota; kingdom Viridiplantae; phylum Streptophyta; class Magnoliopsida; order Fabales; family Fabaceae; genus Lathyrus; species Lathyrus aphaca. The sequence continues at coordinate 95,118,997 of OZ014524.1, forward strand.
CAAAACAAACCTTTATTAAAGTGGATTTTAATTAAGGGTGATATTAAGAAGGGGATTTTATGATTGGTAAGACAGCTTGAGGGGGACTTGTCCATTAACACTAGGGTTAGTCCTTCTTAACAATAAAGGAAGAATTAGAACCCTAATGCAAGGCCCAAGTTACAAGTTTTAATGTCTTAGTGATTATTAAGATGGATTGATTAAGAGGTTTAAACAAATTAAGGGTTTAACACTTAGGATTAAAGTTATACACTTCATCCTAAGAGAAGGATGCAGGCATAACCCTAATCACAAAGTCTTAAAACCTTAAAGGTTTAGTCTCTAATGATGAGGTGAGAAGAGAGACACAAAGAAGACACAAAGGTAAAAGCTATGGGGGACTAATCAAAACCCTAATTATTGTCATGCTTGGATGTTCCTATGGTTTGTAAGGCTTGCAAGAGATCTTCAGAGAAGCCACCAATGGAAGAAGCAGATGAAAGGAGGAGAAGCAGAAGAAACAAGTTACTTACTTCACTGAAGAAGATAAGTAACTTGGAGAAAGAAAGTGGGTGATGAAAATGAATGAGAAAGCTCACTCTAAAGCAAAGAAAAATGCAGCAATGATGCATAAGAAGAATGAGAAGAGAGATGAGAAGTGAAGGCAAATTCACTTCTCAAGTTACTTACCACCTGAAAAGGTTAGCATAAAGGAAAGAAATGAAATGAAAATGAAGCATATGCAAAAGTAAAACCAAAACCAGAAGCAAATACATGATGCAAATGGTGCTATGGGATGATGCAAAGGCATGTCAAATGTTATGAATGTTCATACAAGATATGGAATGCAAAGGATGCATGCTTTGAAGTTTGAAAGTTCATGAAAGCTCATGGAATGAAATGAATGAACATCATGGAAAATGAATGAAGAAGTGATCAAGCATGATTCTAATATGTCCTAAGATGTCTTAGATGCCATATGAATGCAAGAAATGTCATGGCAAGTTCATGTATGGATGCATATGCAAAATGAATGCAACTGAACATGAGAAATTAGGGTTTTAAGGCGACATGAGATGCATAAGGTCAAAACAGAAGCATATCATAAGATAAAAAATTGCAAATGAACTCAAAGGAACCCTAACCCCATATGAACTTAGGGTTTTGGGGTACCTTAAGAGGAAAAATGCAAATCAAATGGAAAATGCAAGATAAATTTATGACAAATATATGCTAGATACTACATGCTATATGAAGAACAATGCAAAAATAACCAATGTCAAACCATTCATGGTTAGGCAGAAAAGAATTTTCAAAGTTAGGGTTCCAAAAAGGAAATTTTATGAACCCTAAATTCAAGAAAAATGTCAAAGTTGGATCAAAACCAAAAAGAAATTTGTATGAATGGTTTGACAATGTTTCTAAATGTCCTAAGATGCAATGTGAATTTTTTTGTGATTTTTATAAACCTAAATGGTATTTTAATTAATTAATTTCCATTAATTAATTAAAATAAACATTTAAATATTTTTAAAATGATTTTTTAATGCAAAAAATAAAAATAAAAATGTTTTTGATTGAAGAAAAATATTTGAAATCAAAATGCAGAAGAAAAATATTTTTGGAATTTTCTAAGTATTTTAAATAAATTAGACAAAATAAATGGATTTAAATGAAATAAAATATGAATTAAAGGCTGGTCAACTAATCCAATGGATCAGATTCAATCTGGGGTTTGGAGGGAATACCACACACGCATCTTAATGGTCATAATTCAAACTGACTAAATCCTAATTAAATAATTAATTAATCACAATTAAAACTTAATGAGCTAATCTGAGCCCTCCACTGCCTAACCCTAATCCACATCCAACGTCCCAAATTCAAACTTAGCCCTAAACACGTCATTAACCCTAATCAGTTTCAGGTGACCGGAGCTAAGCTCCGGTCATCTTCTCCGGCCAGCCAAACGTGCTATCTCACTCAAAACGTAAAATAAACTCATCAAACTCTCCAGAAATAATCCTCACATCACTCCAAACAAGAATCAACCAGCCAAATTCATTTATTTTCACTCAAGATCATGAATCAAAGGCAAACGGAAAACACGCAAAAATTTCAGAAGCTTCATACATGCTTGTTTCTCACTCATTTTCAAAACAAAATGGATCATGATGATCAGCAAAGCATAAAGAACATTTCTATAACCTAAAATTACATTTCTGGAAAATTTGTTCTTAAGGATACCTGAAGTGGAGATTTCTCAATCTGAGCTATCTGGCCTCCTCTTTGGTGCAAAATGACTCCAATAATCCTCCTGGTGATGCTTTGATTCTTGAAGAGAGTTTATAATGGCTGGTTTGAATGGTTGTTCTTCAACTGGCCAGAAATCGTGTTTCAATTTTGGGTGTTTTTAGGCTGCAATGAAGGGTGGGAAATGATCCTCTTGTGATGCTGAGTTGATTGATGAAGGAAGTTTTTAGTTTTAGTGTGTGTGTTATGAGTTTCGAAATCTTTTTCTTTTGGGGTGATTTTTGGGAACTTAGTGATTCTGAGGTTTCAGCCTTGTGTGTTGTGTATTATGGCTTGCATTTGATCCACATAACAAGCTTTGATAGGTCAGAAGAGTTATTGTGGCCTATGGTGATTGGTATGGGCAAGTTGCCAAAATGTCAACATAACTTATACTTGAGGTATGGGCTCATGTTGTAGCTGGCTTTTGGCATGTCCTGGCTCAACAAAGATCAAGGAGAGCCATGTAAAATGTTTTGTGGTGATTCAGCAAGTGTGTGAGAGGTTTTGTATCATTTTGCAATTTTGAGGAAGTTTGGCCCCTTTTGAATTTCTTGAAGTTCAAGGCATGAAATGAGATGATTCTTTGGGAAATTTTGGTCACAACATTGCATTATGTTTATATGATGCTTAGAGAGTGATTAGAGGTCACAAAATGGCTTGGCAAGTGAATTTGCAAAAATCCCTCTTATGCATGAATGTGAAAATTATGTGATTTTTGCCAACTTTGCAAGGCCATAACTTGAGTTCCATAATGAATTAGGACTTGTTCTTGTACGTTTTGAAAAGGGAATGATCCAATCTACAAATTTCATGACCAACAATTTTTCATTTGAAGCATTTTTGGTTGAGAAAGAGGAGGTTGAAATACTTCCCAAAATGGAAAGTTTCCATTACAAGTCATTTCCATTTTTGGCAACTTTATGTTTAGCTCAAATTTCTTCAATTTTGTGAACTTCCAAGCACTTCAATGATCAAATAAAGATCATATAACTTCAATTTGAGGAAAAATCCACTTTGGTTCCATTGTTAGGGGCCTCAGATGCCCTGATTCTGCTCTGACTTGCTCAAGAAGTTACCCAGTGAACAGATGACTTCCACAATGAATTTCTTCATCAAACTTGGTACACATGATCCTTACAACATATTGAGATCATTAGAAACAAGAATGACCAAAAAATTTGGATTTATGGCCTCTGAAACCAAAACCCTAATTTCAGGTCATCTGTGTAGTGAAACCCTAGCTCTACTTCCATGCTTTCCAAGTTCTTGTGATTTCTTGACTTCCTTGATATTTGAGGGATGTAATATGATGGTAGAACACACATGGATACTCTTTGAACAATTGGATACCTTTGGAGTGGCTCAGATGGATCCTTGGATTGCTCAGATCACAAACCCTAGATGCAGATGAATTTGAACTAAGCAGTGAACCAAAAATGCAATATGAGATGATATGCTTAAACTTATGCAAATATGAAAGATCACAAGACATGGTGTGAAATTAGTGAGGGAAAATGTGGGGTGTTTACAGCTGCCCCTATTCAATCATGAGTTAGCTGTGCAGGATGTACGCGCCTGGCTTAACAAACAAACAAGGTAACTTGTGGTTGAATACCAAAGATAGTCCAAGATTTGCACTCACTGGGGAGAAGAAGAAAAGGGATATAGATTGTAAAAGAAATTATAGTATGATTATTAAATGAAAGCGATGGAGGACGACCATTGAGCAGAGGACGACTGCTGGGGATAAAGCAATGACGGGGACGGCTGACATGCTAGGGAAATAAAGAGATCATGATGGGGACGACCATCAAGTAAAGTAATAAGGTTCTCTGGGGATTAAAGATAAAGGCAATGATGGGGACGGCCGTCAGGCTTGGAAAGTAAAATAAACAACGACGGGGACGGCCATCAGTTTAAAGAATAAATGAAACAAATGATGAGGGACGGTCATCAAAGGTGAAGGACGATCACCTAGCAAGGGACGACTGCTCTTTACCACGACATAGGACGGATTTCGGATAGAAAAGGTCAACAATGGGGACGTCCATCGGATAAGCATGATGAAGGACGATCATCAAGAGGTGAAGGACGATCACCTAGCAGGGTACGGCTGCTCTCGGGGTTTATCATGACATAGGACGAATGTCAGATAACAAGATCAACGATGGGGACGGCCATCGGATAAAATGATGAAGGACGAACATCAGGAGGTGAAGGACGATCACCTGGCAAGGCATGGCTGCCGAATATCACGACATAGGACGAATGTCAGATAGAAAAGGGTTCCAATAATGGAGACTCCACTGGGAAAGGGATGAGGGACGGTCATCCAAAGGTGAAGGACGATCACCTGGCAGGGGATGGCTGCCGAAAGTATCATGACATAGGACGAAAGTCAGATAGAAGAAAAGTTACTTTGCTGGCGACTTACTGGGGGATGGTAAACACAGACGAGTGCTTACGTCCAAGAAATAAAAGGTATAAGTGTTTTGACGCTGTGTATAGATTAAAGATGCGGACGAGCATCCTTAAGACTATGATACGGATGAGTATCGATAGAAACAAACGCTGATGCATGTTCAGAGATGATGATACGGACGAGTACCAACTGGTTAACAAAGAACACGGACGAGTGTTGAATCTGTGGGGAATGATATATATATATATATATATATATATATATATATATATATATATATATATATATATATATATATATATACGAGGTACGAACGAGTATTTGTATAAGTATGAATGAGTATTGTGAAGTATGAACAAGACACGGACGAGTGTTCAACTTGCTGGGGAAAGTATGACACGGACGAGTGTCAGAAGAGAAAGTGTATGAGTTATGAACTTATATTTGAAAGGTGTTCCTGCGACCTGTGGGGATAGGATGACACGGACGGGTCTCAATGAGAGTATAATATAAACAAGTATTTGGTTTGCAACAAGTGTTTAGGCAACTATGCTGGGGAATGGTGGCGACACAGACGGGTGTCAAGAGAGTGTATAGGAATGCAAAGAGGGTGTTTTGGCTTGTCTGCGGGGGATGATATGACACAGATGAGTGTCGAAAGAGTATATATGAACATGTATCTGTGTTGGAGAGTGCAAAGGGGACGCTTTGGCTTTCATTTTCAAGGGGTGTGAGTTTTTTTTATATACATTGCTGATGAGATACTGTCGGTATTTACAGGTGACTAGTTCGAACCTGACTTGTGATCATTCAAATGTTTGATTTTTGCCGTAATGCTCCGTATTAGATGGAATGCTACGCTCTGTGGGACAAATGATGCAAATGCTATGATTATGCAAAAGAAACCGATCCGGGATTCAGATCCCGCTGTGGTGAAGATCTCTGGCTGATCTGCTTAGAAGGATATCCCAGCTGGGGATGAGATCATTGGTAGATCTGATAAAATATATGGCTCTACTTGGGGGAAACAGATCACTGATAGATCTATCCTGTAAGGAGATAACCCAGATGGGGATGAGGAAGCTTCCGTCACTTTGTTGTGTGAGAGTTTCAGGCATTGCTCTTCTGGGTAGAGTCTGGAACTCTGCGGGGAGATGGTTTTCTTGTCTTTGAGAGTCATGGCACTCTGTTTGCGGGAAAAGGGATCACTGGACGATCTTCCTAGAGGTATCTGTGGGGATCCCGGCTGGGGATGAGGAGGCTTTGACAACTCTGGTGGGGAAAAAGCATTTTCAGATGCTACTTGGGGAAGATGTGTTGGGGAAGTGATGCATGGCATGCCCCATTCCACGTATTTGAATACCTGCAACCTGTTATGACAAATAAACGCACAAGTATCCCGAGGTATCCCTTACCGGATTCCGTCATAGGAGTTAGATATTCCTGAGGGTAAATATATTTCCTGCAAGCATTTGTTAAGAATGGCTCATTTGTTTTATGCAAATATTATATCATGGATATTGGACATTTTGCAAACGGAACAAAAATGCACAAGACAAGGTGTGACTGAAAATCTGATTTTATTAATCTGGGTGCCCTGAATTGGTAAATAAAGTCAAAGAAACAAATCCCCTGGAATGAGGAGATTGTTATAAATTGAAAAAAGTAAAAGTATTGGCAATGTTGACGACGCTTCGGCGAGCTTCCTTTGCTATGACCCATATGACCTTGACATTCTTCTTATCTTGCTTTCTAGAGAAGGTTGGTTTTGACCGATGCTTTAACCTTTCGAAGCTTTCCATGTTGTAAGTGATACAGACGAATTCAGAATCCAGTTGTTCGCTTATTCCCTTATTTTGCGTGGATCACCCTTTCGGGTTTTCAATCCACCGGGATACCCATTTTTGCCTGAGCTGTCCAATGCGGCTTTTCAACTCAGCGGGTGTACATTTTTTTTCAATTTTCCCTTATTTTTGCCCGAGTCTTTTATTTTGTTTTTGACTCGCCGGGATGCCCTATTTTTTTGCCTGGACTTACATTCTATTTTTATGTCTAGCGGATCATTTTACGCAAAGTATTTTTTAACTGCATATGAATTCACAGGGGATAAGAAATCTTCACCATCCATAGTAGTGAGCATGAGTGCTCCACCAGAGAAAACCTTCTTTATTATGAATGGACCATCGTAGTTCGGAGTCCACTTGCCCCTATGGTCTGTATGAGAAGGAAGGAGTCTCTTCAACACAAGATCTCCTACTTGGTATTCCCGAAGCCTGACTTTCTGATCGAAGGCTTTCTTCATTCTCTTATGATATAACTGTCCATGACAGATGGCATCTAATCTCTTTTCTTCGATCAGATTCAATTGATTATACCGAGAACGGACCCATTCTGCTTCATTAAGCTTTACATCCATCAGTACCCGTAAGGAGGGTAATTCAACTTCAACAGGTAGGACAACTTCCATACCATATACCAGTTCATAAGGCGTTTCCCCAGTAGACGTTATGATTGAGGTTCGGTACCCATGTAAAGCAAATGGTAGCATTTCATGCCAGTCTTTGTAAGTAATCACCATCTTCTGCACAATCTTCTTGATGTTCTTATTAGCTGCCTCAACAACGCCATTCATCTTTGGCCTGTAAGGAGAAGAGTTGTGATGTTGAATTTTGAAGTCCCGACACAGTTCTGCCATCATCTTGTTGTTCAAATTGGAACCATTATCAGTAATGATTCGTTCGGGTACTCCATATCGACAGATGATGTCCCTTTTCAGGAATCTGGCTACCACTTGTCTGGTGACGTTTGCATATGAAGTTGCTTCAACCCACTTGGTGAAGTAATCAATGGCTACTAGGATGAATCTGTGGCCATTTGAAGAAGTCGGTTCAATCTTTCCAATCATGTCAATTCCCCACATGGCAAAGGGCCAAGGTGAAGACATCACGTTCAATGGATTTGGAGGCACATGCACTTTATCTGCGTAGATCTGGCATTTATGGCACTTTCTGGCGTAGGCACAACAATCTGCATCCATTGTGATCCAGTAGTAACCTGATCATAGTAATTTCTTAGCCATTGCATGTCCTCCAGCATGGCTACCGAAAGATCCTTCATGCACCTCGTGCATCAGCAAGTCTTCTTCTTTCTTATCAACACATCTGAGAAGCACCATGTCAATGTTTCTCTTGTATAATGAACCATCAGCATTCAGGAAGAAGCTACCAGCCAGCCTTCTTAATGTCTTCTTATCATTGGATGATGCCCCAAGTGGGTATGTCTGATCCTCTAAGAAGCTTTTAATGTCATGGAACCACGGCTTGTCATCTTTAGCAATGTCTATAGAGAATACGTATGCTGGTCGGTCTAGTCTGGATACCGAAATCCGAGGCACATAATTGGCAGTTTGAACCTTGATCATGGAGGAAATGGTAGCTAGAGCATATGCGAACTGATTTTCGTCTCGAGGGATATACTCAAGTTTGACTATTGTGAAGAAAGTCAATAATCTCCTCGTGTAGGCACGGTATGAAATTAGATGCTCTTAGTGAGTGTACCATTTGCCGTTGGTCTGATTGATTACCAAAGCTGAATCTCCGAATACAGTTAAAGTCTTGATCCTAAGATCAATGGCTTCCTCAAGACCCATGATACAGGCTTCATACTCAGATTCATTGTTAGTGCATGCAAAGGTGAGTTTTACCGAGAAAGGCATATGAACTCCCTTAGGTGTAATGAGCACTGCACCAACTCCACGACCATTCATGTTAACAGCCCCATCAAACATCATTGTCCATTCTTCTTCTGGATCAGACCCTTCAGTGTGAACAGGCTCTTCATGATCTTTTGCTTTTAAGAACATGATGTCTTCATCAGGGAAGTCAAACCTCATTGGTTGGTAATCCTCAATGGGTTGCTCAGCTAGATAGTCAGACAGTACACTGCCCTTGATGGCCTTTTGAGATGTGTACTGAATGTCATATTCTGTCAGAATCATTTGCCATCTTGCAACCCTTCCGGTAAGTGCTGGCTTCTCAAATATGTACTTGACGGGGTCCATTTTTGAGATCAACAAGGTAGTGTGAGTCAACATATACTGTCTTAGTCGGCGAGCAGCCCACGCTAAAGCACAACAAGTTTTCTCGAGCAGTGAATAACGTTGTTCACAATCGGTAAACTTTTTGCTTAGGTAGTAAATTGCATACTCTTTTCGACCAGACTCATCATGCTGGCCCAACACACACCCCATTGATCCTTCTAATACTGTCAGGTACATTATTAGAGGTCTTCCTTCAACTGGAGGCATAAGAATTGGAGGTTCTTGTAGGTACTCCTTGATTTTGTCAAAAGCCTTCTGACAATCTTCGTTCCACCTGACTGTTTGTTCCTTTCTTAACAATTTGAACAGGGGCTCACAGGTTGCAGTAAGATGAGATATGAACCTTGATATGTAGTTCAATCTACCCAAGAACCCCCGAACTTCCTTTTCAGTCCTAGGTGCAGGCATTTCCTAAATGGCTTTGACTTTGTCAGGATCAACTTCAATTCCTTTTTCACTTACGATGAATCCCAACTATTTACCGGACCGTACCCCGAATGTACATTTGTTGGGGTTTAGCTTCAGCTGATACTTTATCAGACGCTTGAACAACTTCAGCAGATTTACCATATGGTCTTCTTCAGTGAGGGACTTGGCAATCATGTCATCCACGTAGCATTCAATTTCTTTGTGGATCATGTTGTGGAATAACGTTACCATAGCCCGTTGATAAGTAGCACCGACATTATTTAGTCCAAAAGGCATTACCTTGTAACAAAATGTGCCCCAAGGTGTGATGAAGGTAGTCTTCTCCATGTCTTTGGGTGACATCCTGATCTGATTATACCCTGAAAATCCATCCATGAAGGAAAACACTGAGAACTGAGTTGTGTTGTCGACCAATACATCAATGTGAGGTAGAGGGAAGTCATCCTTTGGGCTAGCTCTATTCAGATCCCGGTAATCCACACACATCCTTACTTTGCCATCCTTCTTAGGCACTGGTACAATATTAGCGACCCACAGCGGGTAACTAGTTACAGCAAGGAAACCGGCGTCCCACTGTTTTTGTACTTCTTCTTTAATCTTCATGGCCATATCCGGACAAGTACGGCGTAGCTTCTGCTTTACTGGAGGACAATCTTCTTTCAAAGGCAGCTTGTGCATAACAATGTCCATATCTAGACCTTGCATGTCTAATAGGACCAAGCAAAGACGTCAACATACTCTCGAAGCATGTCAATAAGTTGTTCCTTCACTGAATCTTGCAGACTGGCCCCGATCTTCACTTCTTTCAAGTCTTCCTCGATACCAAGATTAACTGTTTCAACCTCCTCCTGATGAGGAGTTATCACTTTCTCTTCTTGCCTCAACAACCTGGTTAACTCTTCAGGTAACTCATAGTCTTCTTCAACCCCTTCGTCAGCTTGATTAATTGGATTGTCGAAGTCATACAAGGTCATAACAGTGCGGTTGTCGGTGCAATCTGGAGGATAATCTCTGTAAGGGTTGAGATTGGTTCGTTTTAGTGATCAGTTTTAATCTTGTTTAGAAAAAGTGAAAATGAAGTTATTTATTTTGAAAACATTGCCATTTTATTGTTTTGTACAAAAGTAAAAAATGAAAAGACAGTGAGCGAAAAAAAGAGACTTGTTTGCAAAAGATGTCCAATATTCATTGATTAATCCATTTGCACAAAATTACAATATGGCCCTATTACAAAATGAGTCCTAGCACCTTGGGCAAGATGCAGGACTTGATGCATGCTAAAAAGACAGGAAATAATAATTACTCTGCAGGAGTAAACCTTATAATTTCATGGGAAGACCAGTTAAGGACTTGGTTCCCCGGGATCCTTGGACGTATCCAGCTCTCCAGGTTGCGCTCGCTTTCCGCCTTGTCTTCCAGATTGTTAACAGCATCTGGGGTGAGCATCCCCCCACTGATGAACTTGGGCTCTTTCGCAGACTCTGATTGATCTTGTCAGAATGGTCTGTAACCCAAACCGAATCTATCTTCCTTCTTTTCCACTGGCAGCAGCTTACCCCAGCCTTGAGCAGTACCTTCTTCAACAACCTTCCGGGCTTGCTGATAGGAAACAATTGAAGTACCCATTATGTCTTCCTGGGATGCAGCAAATTCTTCAGTAGCCTCGTTGACATTCAAGGACTCGAACCCTTGGCTCATTGTCTCATGGATTTCACCATCCATTTCAATATACTTGTATGTAGCCAGATGGCTAACAAATATATCCTCCTCACCACAGATGGTGATAATCTGTCCTTCCCACTCATACTTTAGTTTCTGGTGAAGGGTCGATGTTACTGCGCATGTGGCGTGAATCCAGGGTCGACCTAGCAGACAGCTGTAAGCAGGCTGTATGTCCATCACATAGAAAATGGTCTTAAAGACTTGTGGACCGATTATCACTGGCAGCTCCACCTCTCCAAGGACAGATCTTTTGGAACCATCAAAATCCCTGACCACAAGATTACTTGGCCGAAGAGCTATCCCGTCATATTCTAACTTGACAAGGGCTTTCTTAGGTAAGACATTGAGTGAGGACCCAGTGTCTACAAGAACATGAGATAGTACATCTCCTTTGCACTCCAGGGTTATGTGCAAGGCTTTGTTGTGGAGACGTCCTTCTGTTGTCAAATCAGCATTAATAAAACCTAACCCATGGCTAGTATTAACATTTGACACTACTGTTTCCAGCTGATTCACAGTGATCTCTTCTGGTACGTAGGTGTCGTACTCCGAAAAATACGACCTCACGCGATCCGAAAAGACGGGATCCGTGCGCTGGACAGACTGAAGAGTCTCCACCTAATTCTATTTATTCCCGAAGAGGGAAAGGGAAGATATATATAGAACCCGGGAAGAGAGGGATGAGGACAAAGGTCAACGGAACCTTTGCCTGGGTTCGGAAGTCGGTTATGCAGGGGGAAGGTATTAGCACCCCCTACATCCATCGTACTCGATGGGAACCATCTAAGTTATCACGCGCGAAAGGATATCTATGCTTAAACGAATTACTTGCTAGAGGGAAATGAGTTAAATTATAAGTTAGATTGATCCTAGGTGCTCGGCAAGGATTGAGATCCTTGTGCCTACGTACTCCCGCGTGCAATGGGAAAGTCAGAGCCTCGTAGTTCGGCCTACTACGTTTGATGGTTGTTTATTTTATTACCTTTCTTTGATGAAAGGATTTAGGAGTCGAATTGTACTAAAGACTATGGATAGTTTATTCCATCCAACAAGACGAGCGTCTTGCGTCGCAATAATCAGAGCGAGTAACGAGAGCTCGTTATCCTCCTTTCTACCGTTTAAGGCTCGTGGCGTACAGTTCTTCTCGTTTTATTAGAATGTTTTATTACCTAATGACCGCTTGACGTTGGATCAAGGGTTTGGATCTAAAAAGTAACATTTAGGTTTTTTGAGGTTTTGGGGGTGAATGCAAGTGGAGGTTTATTTATCTGGTTAGTTAGCGAGGCACAATGCGCTCAGCTCGCGAGATTGAGGAACTAAGCTAAAGACTAGATATGGAAAACAAACGTGATGCGTTGATTCGTTAAGTTAGAAAATATTGATATAGGTGTAAGGTGCAAAGTAGTGCAGATGGCGATCAAGGAATGATCGACTTACGTGTGTGTATGAAGTGAAGTGCATATGGATATTTACTTGGCGTTGGATCAAACAATTTGCTTATCTTTTGAAACGATTAGTCATAATGTGCGTTCGTATTTTACTTAGCAATTTATCGTCAAAGTGAAAAAATAAATCACACAAGTAAGCATGACATATTACAAGCAAGAAAGATCGAGCATACACAAACATTCATCACACGCATAAAATCGGACAAAGGAAAAAAATTGATTAACCAAGTTAAATGGAGATAGTTATAAAAATATTTTTGAATTTTTTAGTTTTCAAAATAAAAAAAAATAATCAAGAGATTTAAACAAAACTAATTAGAAAAATGTTTTTTTTGGATGTTATTGAAAGGACACATATTAAGTATGATAAAACAAATAAATGACATAAAAAAAACAACCAAAAAGAATATTTTAGGAAAAGGAATTGAATGGGTCGTGTAATAAGTAAGAATGAGACACAAGCCCAAATCCACACCACCTGAACTCAGATCATGAAGAGAAACCGATTGAATCAACTAGTCCACATACAAAACCATGTTTGGCGTGCAAAACAAAAGACCTAGCTACTCAATTAATAGCATCATCGGTCAATGAAAGAAAGGAATCAACACAACTGGCAACACAGTAAACAATACACTTGGAAAAGCAACAAGTGAATCTTGGGCAGTGGGAACAACGACCAAAAATTCATTTTCATTAAAGACTTGTTAATTAAATTGAAACATACCAACACATCCATGTTTAAATTGTCACCTTAAAAAAATGTTGGCTTTGTATATTAAAATAAAAAAAGTGAGAAAAAAATGAAATGCTTAGTCTCTCTCTATCTTTCCAATTTCTTTCACTTTTCAGAAGAATAACCTTAGGAAAGAAAAAACATGAATGACGATCGAAACAATCCAATCAGAAAACCTAAACTCAACATCAAACTCAGTTATGGTGTTTGAGCAAACGCAAACCTTATCGTATCATGGTCGTTACCACATATCACCTTCATTATCTACGACTAACTCGGTTACGGCGTTTTTAGAAACACGAACCTCATCGTATCATTGTCGTTACCATTTTCACCCAGATAACATGAACATTCAAACATCAAGAGAACATACATCAAACAAAACAACAAAACAAAAAAACATAATCCCCAATCGAACCCAATAAACCCTAATTTCACTATGTTTAGATATTTACATGATACCGGGTGGATTCGTGAAGCTAGCAAACGAAGGCAAGAGAAACACCTCACCAAGAATTCGAATCTACTTCAAGGTATTGTTCCCATTCTTCTCAGCTATGATCTCATTCTTCGTTCTTCGTTATTTTGACTTCGTGAGTGTTTATTTTGACAGGATGAAGTTTAGCTCTTCAAACTCTGATTTTAAGTGTGAAAATCAGAGTTGAAATGGGCCTGAGTTGAGCTTTTTAGTGATTAGGGTTCTTGGGGATGATTTCTACAGCGTTTCAGTAGTGTACTTTTTTGTGTAGGTTTTTCTCTGATGGCTAGGGTTTTTGCAGGTGTGTTTTCGCCCCCCCCCCCCTTTTGTGCCAATGATTGATTCTTTTATAGGAGTAAATTCTGGTATGTGTGAAAGGGAATGCAAGAATCGTATGAGCTTTTGTGAGATTTCATCAGAATCTTCATTCATACGTGTGAGCTGTGATTTTCATTCTGTTAGTGAGAATTTTGAGAGATCTCGTGGGGACCAAAAAGGGTGAGTCATTCTGAAAATTTGTTTTTTCTGCTAGCTAGAAATCTTTCTAGAAGAAGTGGTCCCTACTGAGTTTTTTGTTGACTTTTCACTGATTGTTTTTACTGCTTGTAATCGTGAACTTACTTTGCTGCATAATCGGTGTCGCTCCCACAAAATGACACCTGGTCAGAAGGGGTACAGACGCGAATGGTCGGCGAAGGAGAGAACACAAGGGTGAACTGAAAAGAGTCGCCAGCTAGGCATTTTTATCCCGAAGGAAAGGTAATGCTGCATAAACCTAAGAAAAGATGGATAAGACGGTTGCGAACCAGAGAAACTGAGAAAGGGGGTTGGTTACAACCTGGGAAGGTATTAGCACCCTGATTGTCCGCCGTACTCGACGGGATCCACGCTTGAAAGTTTGTGTTTAAAGGGGGTAGTGTCAGTGCTATTTGTGTGCAACAGCTGGAAAAGGATACAAGTGTCAGTGTAGGAAGAAAGTGTGAGGTGAAATAAGAGAGTGTCAGTGTAAGGAAAGAATGTGAAGTTCAAGACTATGAGGCTTAAATAATAATGCTGGAAGAGGGGGGAATAAATAGAGACTTTTGTTCGATATCAATTAAATTATGCCAACGTATCCTCTCGTGCAATGAGGAAGTCAGAACCCCGTAGTTCGACTCAAAGAGACTGAAAGATAAATTCACTTGTGAACTGCTTGCTTCCCTATGCTCAAGTGTATGACCTGTCTGGCTCAGGTGTAAACTGTCTTGCATTAGACGGAAGAAGCAAGTTCTCGTTGATGAGTGAAGATGATGAGAAAAGAATCCCGAAGGAGACGATTATTGTTTGTTTTTGAGTTTTCAATCTTTTATTGATTTTTTGTGTTTGTCATAAGTTAATGAGCTTAAGCCTAAACCAAGGGTTAGCAAACTCATTACATCTTCCCTCTGATTAGGGGTAATGAGAATACCTTAAGCATGAAGTAAACACCTCACACTTAATCACCATGATGTAGGATTAAGATCATTAACCTACTTGTATTTATTTAGATGTTTTTTGGAGTTTTTGTTTAGTGTTAAGTAATGAGTTTAAGGCATAATCAAGGATTTAATGGACTCATTACACCATCCTAATAGAAGGATAATAGATGAGAACATTTAAGCTGAGGAAAGCTCCTCAACTTAATCCATGATTAGGGATTAACCTCATGACAAAACAAAGCCTTTATTAAAGTGTATTTTAGTTAATGGTAAGATTAAGAAGTGGATTTTATGGTTTTTAAGACAACTTGAGGGGGACTTGTCCATTAACACTAGGGTTAGTCCTTCTTAACTAATTAAGGAAGAATTAGAACCCTAATGCAAGGCCCAAGTTACAAGCTTGATGTCTTAGTGATTATTAGATGGATTGATTAAAGGATTTAAACACATTAAGGGTTTAACACTTAGGATTAAAGTTATACACTCCATCCTAATAGAAGGATGCAGGCATAAGCTTAATCACAAAGCTTTAAAACCTTTAAGGTTTAGTCCTTGATTAAGAGATGAGAAGAGAAGACACAAAGATGACACAAAGGTAAAACTAATGGGGGGGACTAATCAAACCCTAATTTTTATCATGCTTGGGTATCCCTAGTGTTTATGAGGCTTGCAAGAAGATATTCAAGAGAAAAGCCACCAAGGAAGAAGCAGGATGAAGGAAGAGAAACAAGAAGAAGCAAGACAACTTGCTTCACTAAAGAAGACAAGTTTCTTGAAGAAAGAAAGAGGAGAAGGAGCATGAATGAGCAATCTCACTCTAATTCACAAGTAAAATGCAGCAATTATGCATAAGAGAGATGAGAAGAGGTTATGAGAAGTGAAGGCAAATTCACTTCTCAAACACTTACCACCTGAAGAGTTAGTGAAATTCTGGTATGACAGACTCAGATGTCGAATATGATGTTGAGACATCTTATCTGTAACTTATAAACATGGTAAGGCATACATATAAGTACTTAAATAATTCTGATATATCAGAGTCAAACATGCTTCAGGATGTTGTGACATCTGATAGGACATTCAGTTCAGGTACTGCATAAAACATAAAACAGAAAAGATATAAAGAACACAGCAGAATTGTTAACCCAGTTCAATCAAATCAATCTACTCTGGGGGCTACCAAGCGAGGAAGGAAATCCACTATGTAGTATCAATTCAAAGACTTCTCAGCAAACACCTATAGTTTACAGTCTTCTCACTTAATCACTACCAATGCAACTTCTACTTAGGAACTCCTAAATATGAGAAACTCATCCTCACTTCCAATCACCTCAGTGATGTCTCACAGTTCTCAACTCTCAGTTGCTGATATTGACGAATTTATACCTATACAACAATTCACAAATAGAATCCATACTTTCACTTCCAATTAAGTACAATACTTCTCTTGCTTACAAGCTTCGAGAATCACAGGTGAAACAGCCACAATAGGGTTCCTTGTTACGCACGACTGCCACAAGAACACAACCCTAATAATGTTTACATTTTCGGTTGATTGGGTTAATTTTAAACTAGGTTACATGGTTTCTTTTATAACCTATTCCCAACTAGATTTGGGCCTAAACAATCACAACAATAACTGCTACAAATATGCAGAAAAAATCTGCCAAAAGATCTTCAAATCTAAAAACTCCTAAAATATCTCTAAATATAAAAACTCTATATTTTTCAATATTTGTCTTCAATTTAAATTGAGTCTTCAAGATCTTCTAAATCAGCACCCTTTAAATCAGTGCCACATATGATTGCATAATATCTCCAAAATATTCTGCATTTTTAAAAAAAATAGTTCCACCTCGAATCTCCTAGTCCTTTAAAATAACTCCACCTGTGATATCATAATATTTTGTAGAATATTCTGCATAATTCAGATCATAAACCCATTACTCCACAGACCAAGACGTCATGATATTTGTCTTTGATATCTATCTGTAACACATGACAGTAATGTTGTCATGACAGTTGCAGATGTTTCAACATTTTCTTTGACATCTGTCTGTAACATATGACATTAATTCTGTCATGACATTTGCAGATGTTTCAACATCTTCTTCAGTATCTGCCAATTATTATAACCACATTTATCTGTGCCACTATGTCAAGACATCATGTTTGACATGTTCTTCCAGAATCTATACCATGTTAATTTAACATATGGAACTTCTTATTCAACATTTTCCAGCCATATTAGTTTTACCAAACATAATGCCAATCATAAAATAATAGAATTAACAATCTCCCCCTTTGGCTTATTTTGGCTAAAACTAATTTACATACAGGTGTAGCAGTACCTCATGTAGAAGTTCCTTAACATCACATCTTCATATCAGACCTCAATAGTACACACTATTAATTCTCCCCCTTTTTAGCCATAAAAATACAAAGGTACGATAATAACCATAGAGGTATATAATTTCCATAAGCTTGAAACGCACACAAGCTTCACAATCCCTCAAGAATCAAACATAAACTGCAGAGAGCAGCTTTATACAATATAGCCTTCTAGACTCCTAGGATACTCCTTATCTGGTTAAGGTATTACTCCCACTTAACTCCACAAAATCAGTTTCACATACTTGTAACACACTCCCCCAGTCTAGGATACTCCATGCTTCTCTGTACATTGATGAAAGGAAAACATAAGATGCATCTTCATGTCTTCAAGAGCTCACCCTTTGTTCAATTCCCAATTGAACACATTCACTTCTTGTACCAAAGCATACCTGATTCCTTTCTTGTTTTGTAGTTACCACAGACTACACAAGATGAACATCTTCTAGCACACAGGTTCTTGACACTAAGCCTTTACACACCAAAGGCCATACAATCCAGATAAAACACATCCAAACTAATTATGACATTAGAATGAATGTCCACAAACAAACTTCCAAGCAATCAATACCTGATATACTTCAGTCTCTTCTACATGTTTCTTCCAATATAGATCATCTACTTCATCATTCTCCCATATGATTAGGTAGTCTAATAATAGAAACCATGTAGATAAACACCCTAGATAATGTATTAACACTTAGTTAGAACATTTTTCATACACCAAGACCATATCAACATGATCCTAGATGTGCTCCACCAACTGGACTTACTATAGCATAGTAATCCAAGAACTGAAAATCTTCAACTACACTGTGCCACCAGTTAGAATCAGAAATCCAGAAAGAGCGATAAACTCTCATCTACCTTCAAGAAGAATAAATCCCCTTGAGTCTTCAACTCATCACTCCTCTTCCCAAGAGCAATTTGTTCCAAGACAATCCTCAAGAACAACCAGCTGCCACACTCTGATTATCTTGATTCTTCGAATCCACTTTAAAGATCAACCAATTACCACATTTTGATCACCTCCTTTATGAATCCTCATATGAAAAAGCCAATTGCCACATTTTTCTTCTTCACGTTTATAATAAATCTTCCAAAGATATCCTGATCAATAAAGTTGATCTTCACCAAGCTGTCAAGATAATAGGCCTTATGAAGCATTCAATCCCTTTAGATCATTCTATCTTAATTTATGTGTCACTTCACCAATTAGACTCTGATGTTGAACTAGATGTTTGAACATTATTAGCCCACATCCATATGTTAAATTCAGGTCCTTCTTCTGCCACTTGAAAGAACCTCCTTCCTTTATAGAACAAGAGTTCCATGCTCTCATAGACTTGATTTATCCATCAAGTTTGAGTAAACAACCTCCATTCTATTGGTTTTGCAGAAATTCCTACCGATAACACATATTGATGAGAAACTTCCAATGTTTCTCCAAAGTCTTCAAACCTGCCACTGTCTGATTATTCAGAAGGAATAGTTAAGAACTACACCTCATAATTATACCAAGGATGCCACCTTTCCTTGAGTAAGGCAGTCTTAACAAATTTATGATATCGCCGCCTATCTTAACTCCATGATGAGCATTCTGGACTGCACCTAGATCAGAAATAAACCAATCCAAGTAGTCATCAAGATTATGATGTGTTCATGGTCTTTCATCTCCATCTTCAGAATCAACAATATCCAGACCAGTTCTTGCCAAGAAACTTTCCAGAAATACACAACTCCTGTCACACAAGACTGAAGCCAATTCTCAAGCTAACTCCCAAGAAATAACAGATGCTACAGCTTATGCAATACCCCTCCCATGATTCTGCACAAACTCTGATGATAAGATGTTCCAAACATCTTTTTGAACATCACCAATCTTGAATCACAAGGATAATCAATCAAATATTTGTGAACTCCACAAACAACAATTGATCTTAAATCCTTGTATAATAACCCTATCAGATAGTTCTACACAATCTAATCTTTTAATTTTGAAGGATTTTAAGGTTAGCTCCAGATAAGATTAGCAAGATCTCCTCATGTCATGGATAAACAATACTCCAGCTGAGCATAAACTCCACTAATTCTCAACTTCACACCCCTGATGAACATACTCTCAAACCGAAAAACAATCATGAGTTTTACAAATTCATATACACTAGTTCTCTGAGAATACCACAAAGAGCACAACTGATAAATATCCTTATATATCCATACAAGACACACTTAATTTTATATTCCAAAACAGATTCTCTTAGTTTGCTTGCTACAAAGGGTTCATACTGCCACTATCCATGACTAGTAGTAGAAGAAACTACCAGTTCAACAACCATTCTGATCAGATCTCCCAATCTGACATTCTTCCCTTGCTCTTAGCAATTGTTGGTCACATTGCTAGCTTTAATCATGGCCAAAGTCATGAATTTATCACACATATTTGTAGATACATTCAGAAGCTTCTTTTATCTACCAATAGACATGATTGTTTCAATATCATTTAGGACTTCAACACAGAGCTCCAAAGACAATCTCTAAGGATCACACCTTCAGTAGCTAATTCAGGTCATCACAGACTAAAACACCATGAAGAGAAATATACAGCCACAAAGAGAAAAGTAATTTCTCAACACTTCTTGAATTATGATGTTTAGACTGTAGTTATGCACTTTTACATCAGGCATATACATAATCCTCCATTAATGTATTTTCTCATTGGTTGAAAGCACAACATCTTTCAAAGACAGATAAACATTTAGCTCCTGTCAGAGTATTCACTATCGGTTAGATGCATATCCTTATCAATAGCAGACAAATACTCAACTCCTGTCAAGGTTTTTATCATATGTGATAAGGTAACCTTCTCACACAAGGTAGGAGATTTGGTTTGACATTCATTTCCTGCACACCTGTGGCACTTGCTAGTCCCTATTTTATTAATCCACACCACCTATCACTTCAAATTAGGTAAGTGGCTTGACCTGATATTCCACCATGAGCACAACTAACTTCCTTGGTTGAATACTCAACATTTTTGAGATGATGTTCCAACATCAGATCTGACAACAATCTCAAACAAATTGATTTGACACTTACTATGGGTTTGGGGGTAACAACAATAGTAATCCATGTACAACTCTTTGCAGAGGGTACGAGAATTCACCAGAAGTTAATCATCCTTTTCTATCAGACCCAAATACATGCAGTGACTTGCATGATACATACCATTAACATGTCTACATATTATACTCTTCATACGGGGACATCACATAATTGGGCCTAAGCTTGATGAAGAATTCCCTTGATCATACACCAATAACTATGGTTATTAGCAACACACTCCCACTTTCTTAAACTTGAGACCTTCAACACATAGCATAGATGCATCCTCTTCCAGGTTAGGAGTAGGTTCCAAACATATGTGATCATCACACATTTGTCTAGCACCCAAAGCATCCATCATGTTAGCAGGATATCACACCAGTTTCCTTCTTCTGGAACACAAAACTAAGCTTGGTTCTGAAACATTACTGCTTTCAAGATTACTACCTTTTCTTCAATCAGCTCCAACTGAAGTGCTATAACATTATGAAAGATACTTTGCACAAATACAATCGTCAGTAGCATCTCAAAGAGTATTCAACTTCATAGCTTCAGAGGTCCTTTAAAAAAAGCCACAATCTTTTAGGTCTTTGACTCAACATTTACCATAAACTGCTGATGTGTAGCGTGGTGTCAAGACATTAGGATTGACATATCAACTCAGCTTCTTTCTTGATGAAACTTCCTTCAGTTCATGATTTAGACAATCAGAAACATGTATCTTCACAAGAGAAATTATCTTCAGCTATACCTAAACTACATTGGACACCATAACAAGGAAGAATATCCTAATTAGGTCACCATAAATAAGCTTAAGAGATAACTTATCAAGATCTTCACTCCCGCATGAAAGATTTGATAATTATACTCTTTTGCTTTGGCTCCAACCTCTTCTTTCACCAGGAAACTCTCATCAAGAAACACAACATTCTGAACTAAGTGTTCTCCAGTTCTGTAATCACATGATAGAACATCAAACTTGACATTATGAACTGAAGCTTTACAACAGCCTTTGTATGAAGTACTGGGGAACCACTATCAAACACAACAACAATCAAACATAACACATCATAAATAATAGAGCAATTCCTTGGAGATAAATAAACTCCTCCACAGTAAGATCCTCTAAAAGATATTGAAACACGATGTCAAGACATCTTATCTGACATCAGCAAACCTATGTGAATAAAACACCATTATACCATATTCCTTATAAATTGTATGATCATCAATTCAGATACAGATATAACTCCCTATACAAGAACAACCAGAACATTTCCCAACCACAGTGCATCTAATCCAAGTAACACACAAACTTGGTATAACTTCAGAATATATCAGAGGCACATGCAGCAGTACAGAATTTGGAACCAAACCTCACAGAAAACAAAACACAAGCCTCCTTCAAATATAGAATTCTCTGAACCAAGATGTCAGGACATTCTGTCTGACATCATAGCTACACAACAATTCACCAACAAATATCCAACCCTGATAACACCAGACCGGTCCAATATACACCATATGATGAATAGTCCATCCTCCACTTCTAGGGACCATTCAAACGCCAATATGAACCTCTCAAGTTCCAACAGATTTTCATTATATCATCCTTCTTCCTTTACCATGAACCAGAAAGTATCCCCCTTAGATCTCATCCAGAAACAGACCAGGATGCCTGCTCTGATACCAATTGAAATTCTGGTATGACAGACTCAGATGTCGAATATGATGTTGAGACATCTTATTTGTAACTTATAAACATGGTAAGGCATACATATAAGTACTTAAATAATTCTGATATATCAGAGTCAAACATGCTTCAGGATGTTGTGACATCTGATAGGACATTCAGTTTAGGTACTGCATAAAACATAAAACAGAAAAGATATAAAGAACACAGCAGAATTGTTAACCTAGTTCAATCAAATCAATCTACTCTGGGGGCTACCAAGCGAGGAAGGAAATCCAATATGTAGTATCAATTCAAAGACTTCTCAGCAAACACCTATAGTTTACAGTCTTCTCACTTAATCACTACCAATGCAACTTCTACTTAGGAACTCCTAAATATGAGAAACTCATCCTCACTTCCAATCACCTCAGTGATGTCTCACAATTCTCAACTCTCAGTTGCTGATATTGACGACTTCATACCTATACAACAATTCACAAATAGAATCCATACTTCCATGACAACAACTTAACCTTGATTAGCAGCTTCAATTAAGTACAATACTTCTCTTGCTTACAAGCTTCGAGAATCACAGGTGAAACAGCCACAATAGGGTTCCTTGTTACGCACGGCTGCCACAAGAACACAACCCTAATAATGTTTACATTTTCGGTTGATTGGGTTAATTTTAAACTAGGTTACATGGTTTCTTTTATAACCTATTCCCAACTAGATTTGGGCCTAAACAATCACAACAATAGCTGCTACAAATATGCAGAAAAAATCTGCCAAAAGATCTTCAAATCTAAAAACTCCTAAAATATCTCTAAATATAAAAACTCTATATTTTTCAATATTTGTCTTCAATTTAAATTGAGTCTTCAAGATATTCTAAATCAGCACCCTTTAAATCAGCGCCACATATGATTGCATAATATCTCCATAATATTCTGCATCTTTAAAAAAAATAGTTCCACCTCGAATCTCCTAGTCCTTTAAAATAACTCCACCTGTGATATCATAATATTTTGTAGAATATTCTGCATAATTCAGATCATAAACCCATTACTCCACAGACCAAGACGTCATGATATTAGTCTTTGATATCTATCTGTAACACATGACAGTAATGTTGTCATGACAGTTGCAGATGTTTCAACATTTTCTTTTACATCTGTCTGTAACATATGACAGTAATTCTGTCATGACATTTGCAGATGTTTCAACATCTTCTTCAGTATCTGCCAATTATTATAACCACATTTATAGGTGCCACTATGTCAGGACATCATGTTTGACATGTTCTTCCAGAATCTATACCATGTTAATTTAACATATGGAACTTCTTATTCAACATTTTCCAGCCATATTAGTTTTACCAAACATAATGCCAATCATAAAATAATAGAATTAATAGTTAGCAACAAGAACTGAAATGAAATGAAAATGAGATGAAATGCAAAGATGAAAACCAAAGTCAGAAGCATATTAAGATGTAAATGATTCTAAGAGATGATACAAATGGTTGTCATGAGATGTGGATGATCACACAAGTAATGAAGATGCAAATGAGACATAAAAGGAGGCATGAAAGTTCATGAAAACTTATGAAATGCAATGGATGCATAACATGGCAAATGAGTGATGCAATGATCAAACATGATTCTAATGTGTCCTAAGATGTCTTATATGTCATGTGGATGCACAAAATGTCATGGCAAGTTCATGTATGCAAGCATATGAAGGATGAATGCAAATGAGGGCAAAGATTAGGGTTTACATACAATATGCAATGCAAAATTCAAAACCAGAAGCAAGACACGAGATAAAAAATTGAAAATGGGATCAAAGGAACCCTAACCTCATATGATATCACACCCCAAAGGAGGAGACCTAACTCTTAACCCTAAGGAAGTTATGATATTTCTAGGTTATCTAAGGTTTTAAGGGACCTCACAAGGAAAAATGCAAAACAAAACAAAAGTGAAAGATAAATTCATGCCAATTTTATCCTAGAAACTACATGATATGTGGGATGCAATGCAAAAAGAATCACTATCAAACCCTTCTTGGTTAGGCAGAAAAGATTTTTCTAAGTTAGGGTCAAAAATATTGATTTTTAAGAACCCTAAATCCAAAGAAAATGTTAAAATGGATCAAGAACCAAAAAGAAATTTGTATGAATGGTTTGATAATGTCTCTAAATGTGTCAAGATGCAATGTGATTTTTTTGGTGATTTTTAGAAACTTAAATGGTATTTTAATTAATTAATTTCCATTAATTAATTAAAATAAACATTTAAATATTTTAAAAATACAAATTTTAAGCAAAAAAAATAAAATAAAAATTATTTTCAGAATGAGAAAAATATTTAAAGTCACGATGCAAAAAATAAATTTTTTTGAAAGTCTCTAGCTATTTTAAAATAAATATGCAAAACAAATAAGAAAAATATGAATTAAAATGAAATTAAATGGAAAGTCAACAGATCCAATGGCCAGTATTTAAATAAAAAAGGAGGGAGTTGACGCGTGCGGATTTGGAGGGCTAGGATTCATTCTGAGGTTTGAATTTAATTAATCATAATTAATTAAGTTAATGACTGGATTAGGGTTTAAAAATGAAATCTGGGACGTTGGTTGCGCGCGGGAAAGAGGATCCAATGGCTCTCATTCAAACTGGCCTAAACCCTAACTTTAATCTAATCACCTTCAGATGACCGGAACAGTGGTTCCGGTCATCTTCTCCGGCGAGCTCAAGAAGCTAACTTCTTCTCTAGACAAAATCAAGAGCTCTAAAGCTCCAGATCGTATCTCCTAATCACCCTGAACATGAATCACTCATCAAAACAAATTTCCACAACCTAAAAATCAAGATATGGATCAAAACACAAAATCTAGAAAAATTTCAAAGCTTCGATACAAGCTTATTTCTCAACCATTTTCAAAAATTTCAAGTTCAGTGTTTTCAGGGGAGCAAGCTTAAGCATTTAGAAACTTAAAACAAGAGTTCTGGAAAAATAAATTCCAAGGCTACCTGAAACGAAGCTTTCAACCCAAGAGCTTTCTGGCTGTCTCCTTGCTTCCAATCACCTCCAATGACTCCCTTGAAGAGTTTGCAATGCTTGGTTGGAGTTTATATGGCCTCTATGTGAAGTTTGCTGAAGCTCAGGTCAAGGATGGTGAAAATCGTATTTTTGATATGGGGTGTTTAAAGGCAAAATGAAGGGTGGGAAATGATCAGTGATGAATGTGGAGTTGAATGGTGGAAAAAGTTTGGAGTTTTGTTGGCTGAGCTATGAGTTTCGAAGAGAAATGCAAGAGGGGAAGTTTTGATGAATGCTGAGTTGTGGGAGGATTCAGGTTATGTTGTTGTATGAAATGGCTTGCTTGAGGTCCACATAACATGTTCTGATTGGGCAGAGAGTTGTTGAGGAGCAGTGTGATTGGTATGGCTCATTTTGAAAAAAGTCAAGAAAGTTGTACTTGGAGGTATGGGCTCATGGCAGGCTGAGGACAAGGGAGTGTCTGGCGCAGCTTGATTCATGGGCATCCATGGAATTCAGATTGAGGCAAAATATCAAGTGGAATGAAGTTTGTGGGTGGTTTTGCAATTTGTGAAGGTTTTGGCCCCTTTTGAAATGCTTGATTATCAAGGCATGAAACTTGAGATTTCCTTGGGCAATTCTAAATTATAGGTCATGTATGATGTTTGTGTAATGGTTAGAAGTCAATTAGAGGTCACAAATTGGTTTGACATGAGTTTTTGCAAGTTTCCCTCTTTGGTACATAAGTGAAAATTTATGATTTTTCCCAACTTTGCAAGGCCATAACTTGAGTTCTATGATGAATTAGATCAAGTTCTTGTACTTTTTGAAAAGGGAATGATCCAATCTACAAATTTCATGACCAATCATTTTTCATTTGAAGCATTTTTGAATCAAAAAGAGGAGGTTGAAAAACTTTCCCAAAATGGCAAGTTTGCATTACAAGTCACTTTCCCAAAATGGCAACTTTGCAAATGGCTTGAAATTCTTCAATTTTGTGAACTTCTAACTTCTTATAAGATCAAATAAAGATCATACACACCCAAAATGATGGAGAAGACCCTTTGATTGGATGATTGGGGGCCTCAGATGCCCCGATTTTGCACTGACTTGCTCAAGAAGTCATTTATTGATCTGATGCCTTCCCCATTGAATTTCTTCATGAAAATTGGTATGCATGATACTCACATCATATAGAGACCAATAGAAACAATAATGACCAAAAAATTGGAGTTATGTCCTCTGAAACAAAAACCCTAATTTTAGGTCATCTGTGCAGTTAAACCTGGCTCTGCTTCCATGCCTTTCTCAGTTCTTGTGATTTTCTGACTTTCTTGATCTTGGGAAGATATAATATGATGCTTGAACATACATGGACCCTCTTGATATGATTGATGACCTTTGGAGTGGCTCATATGGCTCTTGGATTGCTCAGATCACAAACCCTAGATGCAGATGACTTGAACTAATACAGTGAGGCAAAAAATGCAATATGAGATGATATGATTGAATTAATGCAAATATGAAAGATCACAAGCCATGGTGAAATGAGTGAGGGAAAATTTGGGGTGTTTACAATCAGATGTAATTTTCAATGGCGAACAATTTTTATTTTCTTTCCCTGTGATATCTCTCTCTGAATCTTGTATTGATATGGGCTTATGTGATGTTTGCTCCTTTTGCAGGGATGGTCTTGACTTGGTTGTCTGTTAAAACAAGTTTTATGAAGGTCAAGAATGCAGGTTGGATAAGAAGTGGAGGTGTGTTGCTTTGTCCTGATTCATAACTAGGCCAAGAGTCCCTATCTGCACCATTCAAGAACCTCTCATGACGTTTCCAGACTTCTTTGTCGTAGTTCTCTGTTACACTGATATGCAGTCCAATTTCTTCAGCCACCTCCATGAACAGGTCCAATGATTTACCTCTTTTTGGACTTAAAAATATAGCCTCAGAAGATTTTGTTTTTGATAATAAGTGCTTGACAATTTGAGCAAGATCTATGTGGAAGTCCTTAAAGAAAGTGCAATCACTTGCAGCAATGATATCAAAATTGTCTGCAACACTAGAAATATCTTCCTGATTCCAATGAAGCATCATTGAATTCACAATTGTATTCCCAAATGCTCCTGCATTAGCTTCAATATTACGAATCAGCTACTAGTGGATTTCCATCTGAGATTACAACCTCTGATGCCTCGGCAACAACTGCAATAATAAATCCAGCCAAACCATAGCCAGAACCAAGCTCAATCACCTTTTTAGACCTGAATATATCTCTATGTGACAAGCAATAATGAGCAAGAACATCTTTTGATGGCCAATTACAGACAAGCCCAGTATTGTCAATGTTATATCTATTACATGTCTGAAAATCACTGAGGTCAGTATGGTTGTCAACTCTTTGCGTCAAAAACAGTTGAGGAGCGCCAGGGATTGGAAAAGTATAACAAAGTCGAGCATCTTTTTGCAGAAGAACCTTTTATGTAATCAGTGTTTTTCGTGTGCAGGTTAAGTTCACTAGTGGTTGTGGTGTGCATAACCCTTTTCTGGCCGGTGTGTACGTGTAAAGTACGGACGCGGTAGCAGCTTGCACATGAGATGTAGGCTTGCCGTTGAGCTTTATGGTTGAAGGCTTAAAGAAGCGCTTTTGATGATGATCTGAACTTGGCTTGAGATTCTAGGACATGTGGCTTGGCTTACAAGAAATAACATGGATACGCATTTTGTAGGAATGACTTGAATTAGCTTGAAATTTAGCTATGGCGTGAAGATGGCTGGAGCTTGGCAAGGTAATACGAAGTCCTCATGAGCTTGGCTTGTAGACTCATTTGTTGTGTGGTATTGGTTGACATGGTAGTACTTATTTATTAATTAAAGAATCTCTATTGATGACCTGAAAAATTATGCTTGCTTGTTAACTCTTCACACCATTTTTGCTCATGGCTAACATTCAATCTCGAACAAATCTGTCTGCTCACTGCATTAACAGAATTTCTGCTTTGAACTTGAGATGGTTTTGGTTTTATGATTACTTGTAATTCCGATTTGGTTCGGTTAATGTCCCTGCTACATGTAATGCACATGGATTAGTTTGCCACAACTTTTCTAACCATTTCTTTCTTCTTTCTTTGTTTCATGTGTTAATGAGGAAACTTGGAGGAGAAACTTGGATGGGAAGATTTGGAATGGAACCTTAGATGAATTGGCTTGGCATGAAGTATTGTAGCATATAATTTAGAGCTTGTCTTGCAGGTGTTTGATGAAAAAAGGATGACATGTTATAGCACTTGGTTAGTGATGGCGGCTTGTGGTAGGATACTGTGGTGAAGGAGTGATATTGTGTTTTTTTTTTCTTTTGATTCAATCCCTAGCAGATTGGCTATTCTTGAATCATAGCCTTCATTTTGTATAAAGGGGACATGTGTGAACAATTCCGAAAGCATAGTGTACTCCTCTAACTGTTTTATTGAGGAGCATTTTCTTTGAATATTTTATAGTCTATATTCGCATAGCAAGGCTGTAGATCCAAGCCTATATCCACTTCTTACTCAATTTGACTAAAAACAATGATGTATGTAACTTTTTGAAGTAATCCACCAATGCTTTAGCCAATCTGTGTCCCACCAAATCCCAAAAGAGTACGTCACTTTAATTCTTTAATTGCAAACAAAATTTGGAATCCAAGAGATGTAATATTGCCATAACAAATTGTGACTTGATGAGATTATAATACAACTTGGAACTCACTGATTTTCACATTTGAATTTTGATATAAATGGGATGCCAATGGAAATCAATCTTGCAACCATGCTTGAGATCAACTTGAAACAACAACCCAAAAATCAAATTGGGGCGTATTAAATTTCCTCTTTTAGAATTTAATTCCATTTGTGCTAACCTTGAATTTGAATATGGCTATTTTGAACTTGTTTGTTGACAACGATGGAAATACTTGCGGTTGACTCAAGATAGACCTGCCTTAAAATTAGGAGTTGAACTTTGACAACCAAAACAATGAATCCATATGGAATGATATTATCTTGAATTCTTCTTGAACCATAGATGAAACAAAACATATGAGCAATACTATGGACCCAATGAACATGACTTAAAACATAAACTGTATTGCACCAACACATGCCCAAAAGACATTCTGAACTACAATCATTAGTGTACTCATAAACTTGACCTTATATCTTTTCCTAAACTTTGATAGACAATTCGCACGACCTGAACTTAAAATAAAGAAGAAGCAACAAACACATATTTTTTTGAATTTTTTGAAATAACGTTAGTAGACAGAAACAAATAAGAGTAAATATACAGGTAGGACAAAGTTGGGGTATGACAGTAGGCAGCGTGCAGAACTTTGAGAAGTGCATCCCGATGGGCTTCGGAACACAACAGCAGTGATAGGATTGAGATCTTTGAAGGAGTCTGGTGGAGCTGGTCCACAACTTTATAGTCACTTCTTTTAATAATCCTCATAAATTCATCCACATCTTGATCGAAGGATGATTTATGAGTTTCTTTGGGTGCAGATTCTTCCGGTATCACACTCTTCCCTTTGGCTTTGGCAACAGCCTCTGCCTTAGTGTTGGTTCTAGGGACTTGTGATGCAAAGAGACGTCCGCTTCGGGTGAAGCCTCCGCCTCCCCCAACATTATCCACTTGGGGAGTGAGAACTGGAGAATCAAGAAGGACTTTCTCTCCATTGTAGTATAGATCAGCACCATAATGCCATGGTATAGCACTGTCTTTATCATATGGGATTGGCCTGGGCACCGTGATAGTGACTGGGCTCACTGCAGCAGATGTTGGGACTGTAATAGTCTGTGGGTCATAGAAAATAGTAACAGGACCTCTGGTGGATGTTGGTGGAGGTGAATTTAAGCTTTGTTGAGACTGTTGTTGATTTTGCTGAAAGTTGCTGGAGTTCGGGACCGTTGTCGGGTCATAATAGATTGTGACAGTGGAAACATCATTGTTGGTTGTTGAAGTTGTAGTAGCTGGTGCAAATGAATTGTTGTGCGTTGAAGTGACATATGAAATGATTGCTGAGGTTGTAGCTGAATCGGTTGAAACAATGGTTGCTGCAGTTGTAGAAGAATTAGTGAGAAATGTGGTTGTTGCATTTGTAGAAGATTCACTTGTTGTTGACAAAAGGGTTGATGGTGTTGTAGAAGCTGTGGTTGTAATTTGCAGAATGCTTTCCTTGATTAAGCCATTAATTCCACTCCTCAAGCTAGCACACCCATTCTCAGAAAGTTTGCATGATTCACAACAGGCCTCACAACCTGGGAACACTTGGCACTTTAAAAGTTGGGCTTTAACCTCTTCCAGAGGGGTTTGGAGGGAAGACCACGCGCGCATCTTAATGGTCATAATTCAAACTGACTAAATCTTAATTAAATAATTAATTAATCACAATTAAAACTTAATGAGCTAATCTGAGCCCTCCACTGCCTAACCTTAATCCACATCCAACGACCCAAATTCAAACTTAGCCCTAAACACGTCATTAACCCTAATCAGTTTCAGGTAACCGGAGCTAAGCTCCAGTCATCTTCTCCGGCCAGCCAAATGTGCTATCTCACTCAAAACGTAAAATAAACCCATCAAACTCTCCGGAAATAATCCTCACATCACTCCAAACAAGAATCAAACAGCCAAATTCATTTATTTTCACTCAAGATCATGAATCAAAGGCAAACGGAAAACACTCAAAAATTTCAGAAGCTTCATACATGCTTGTTTCTCACTCATTTTCAAAACAAAATGGATCATGATGATCAGCAAAGCATAAAGAACATTTCTATAACCTAAAATTACATTTCTGGAAAATTTGTTCTTAAGCATACCTGAAGTGGAGCTTTCTCAAACTAGGCTATCTGGCCTCCTCTTTGGTGCAAAATGACTCCAATGATCCTCCTGGTGATGCTTTGATGCTTGAAGAGAGTTTATAATGGCTGGTTTGAATGGTTGTTCTTCAACTGGCCAGAAATCGTGTTTCAGTTTTGGGTGTTTTTAGGCTGCAATGAAGGGTGGGAAATGATCCTCTTGGGATGCTGAGTTGATTGATGAAGGAAGTTTTGAGTTTGAGTGTGTGTGCTATGAGTTTCGAAAGCTTTTGCTTTTGGGGTGATTTTTGGGAACTTAGTGATTCTGAGGTTTCAGCCTTGTGTGTTGTGTGTTATGGCTTGCATTTGATCCACATAACAAGCTTTGATAGGTCAGAAGAGTTGTTGTGGCCTATGGTGATTGGTATGGGCAAGTTGCCAAAATGTCAACATAACTTGTACTTGAGGTATGGGCTCATGTTGCAGCTGGCTTTTGGCATGTCCTGGCTCAGCAAAGATCAAGGAGAGCCATGGAAAATGTTTTGTGGTGATTCAGCAAGTGTGTGAGAGGTTTTGTATTATTTTGCAATTTTGAGGGAGTTTGGCCCCTTTTTAATTTCTTGATGTTCAAGGCATGAAATGAGATGATTCTTTGGGCAATTTTGGTCACAAAGCATTGCATCATGTTTATATGATGCTTAGAGAGTGATTAGATGTCACAAAATGGCTTGGCAAGTGAATTTGCAAAAATCCCTCTTTGGCATGAATGTGAAAATTATGTGATTTTTGCCAACTTTGCAAGGCCATAACTTGAGTTCCATAATGAATTAGGACTTGTTCTTGTACTTTTTAAAAAGGGAATGATCCAATCTACAACTTTCATGACCAAGAATTTTTCATTTGAAGCAATTTTGGTTGAGAAAGAGGAGGTTGAAATACTTTCCCAAAATGGAAAGTTTCCATTACAAGTCATTTCCATTTTTGGCAACTTTTGGTTTAGCTCAAATTTCTTCAATTTTGTAAACTCCCAAGCACTTAAATGATCAAATAAAGATCACATAACTTCAATTTGATGAAAAATCCACTTTGGTTCCATTGTTGGGGGCCTCAGATGCCCTGATTCTGCTCTGACTTGCTCAAGAAGTTACCCAGTGAACAGATGACTTCCACAATGAATTTCTTCATCAAAATTGGTACACATGATCCTTACAACATATTGAGATCATTAGAAACAAGAATAACCAAAAAATTTGGAGTTATGGCCTCTGAAACCAAAACCCTAATTTCAGGTCATCTGTGTAGTGAAACACTAACTCTGCTTCCATGCTTTCCAAGTTCTTGTGATTTCTTGACTTCCTTGATCTTTGAGGGATGTAATATGATGGTAGATGTGGCACCTCGAAAAATACGACCTCGCGATAAAAGATAAAGCAGATGAAAATTAAAACAACAGAGTCGCCACCGAACTTATTTTATTCCAATTAAGGAAAAGGAAAATATCGAGAAACCCTTTTTAGAAAAATGGATAGAACAAGGTCTTTGAAACCAGATTCTAGGTTCGGGAGTCGATTCCGTAAGGGGAAGGTATTAGCACCCCTTACGACCGTTGTACTCAACGGGAACCTCTTAGTTTAACTTGCGACCTAATGTTGACTTATGCTTTCTGTTTTCTTCGAATAATAAAATAAATGTAAATGCGAACAATTCTAATATAAGATTAACAGGAAAAAGGGTTGTTTTGTTCCTAGGGTGCTCGGCAAGGAGTAAGATCCATGTGCCTACGTATTCCCTTGTGCAATGGGAAAGTCAGAGCTTCGTAGTTCGTGGTCTAAGGTTGGTTAGATTTAATGAACAGTTATTTAAATCGCATTCTACTGCTAAGCGTTGGCTTGTTTGCTCGCGATAGGAGGCTGAAGCGCTAGCTTGTTTGTGAGATAGAAGGGATTTAAATAATGTCCACTTAAAAGATGTTTGATTCGATTGGTGTTTTTAAGAATGAAAGGGTAAATAAATTGCGTCCTGAGGGGCGGGCCTCAGGAGAATTTATTCGAGAATTCGAGGAATGCTGGATTCCAGAATTCAATTCTTTCATTATTTGATATTTCGATTAAATGTTTTAATTACGGAAAGTCGAATGAACGACGTCCCGCGGGGCAAGCCTCGGGAGTGTTCATTCAAGAATTCGAGGAATGCTAGACTCCAGAATTCAGTTTATCCGTTATTTCGATTATATAAAAAAATTTGAATGTTGAGTTCGGGAGAAATTGATGGCGAGGCACGATGCTCGACTTACATTAATTCGTGATTCGAGTTAAGCGATAGATTACGACAAAAAATAAATAAGTGCATTAAATTGAAAAAAACTTAAGTTACAATAAAAGTCATGAATATAAGTAATTAAATTAAATTAATAATAAACTTAGTAATATATTGAATAATTAAAATAATATGATAAACATAAATAAATTATTTTATTTTATTTTGTTGCAATTAAATAATATAATAGAATAAAATAGGGGAGGCCTCATATTAATTAAACTTGCCAATTAAATATATTGGAAAAAATTTAATTTGGGTTATATCATTGGCCCTTAATGCGAAAATAAAAGGAAATCGGAAGTTGAAAAAAAAAACAAATAGTAAGAGTACAAAAATTTTAAACAAACTTATACTATCAATTAAAGGAAAATAAAAAAAGTAAACCCTAAAATAGGAATCTAAAATAAAAACCAAATAAATAAACTCACAAATAAAAAAAAGGGGGGTTCGTCCCTTCTAGGGGGTGTGTAGCAAGTAGTAAACAGAATGAGCCCATTTGTGAAAAAAAAAATAAGAAAAAAAAGCAAGGGTTTAAGAAATAACATCAGATTTTATAAGAGAAAAAACAATAACCAACAAGTCATAAGTGTGCCTCTCAATACCCTTTGTATTAACGATATCGTTCAAATTGTAAAAAAAAGACGAATGACCTCGTCTCCTTCAGCCGCGCGGTGAGTTCTCCTTCTGTCTCTCTCGCGGATTCTGTTCCTCACTCACTCATGATGGATTTTTTGCGGTGGTTCCTTTTTCGAATCGGAACTCCTCGCGGGTTTGATGGGTCTCGCGGTTTGTTTGGTGCGGCGGGATTTTTGCGGTGCTCTCTCCTCGGTTCGGTATCCCCAGGGTTGTTTCGCGGTGGCCCACTCGTTCTTGTGCGAGTCTCTCCCTGCTTCACTGCGAAAATCGCCTTCTGTCTCTCTTCAACGTGCTTCTCTCTCAATCGATTCAGATCTCTCTGTCTCTCTCGGCATGCGTTTTTGCGCGTTTTGTGTCTGTTGGTTTCACGCTAGGTTTGTGCGTTTGAGATTGTGGTGGTGATGGCTTTGTGAATTTCGGATGGTGGCTGTTGTTCGTGGACGGCCGGTACTGATGGTGGTGAAGGTTATGGACGGCTTGGTTTTTTTTAACTCGTTTTTTTTAAGAACGTTTTTTTGGTTTGGTATTATGAGGTTGCAGGGATTTATTTTGATTTTGTTTGAAGTTTGGTTATTTGGAATGAGTTTCTTTTTTGCAGAGTTTTTCAAAGATTTTTCGCTTGAATCCCCCCTGTTCTTGTGAATCTAATGAATGATTTTATAGGTGAATCAATGGAGGGTGAATTGGTAAAAGTGGAAAAGAAAAAATGAGATGTATGAAGGCTGGTGAAATTGGAAGGAAAAGTTGTTACAGGCTGTGCAAAAATGAGGTGATTGTGTGTTGTGTGGGTGGGATGCACTGCGGAAGATTGACAGGCTGTGTGAAAGAAAAAATAAGGTGGTAGTGATACGAATTGTGGGCCAGGCTGTGTTGTGCTGGCAAATGAGATACTAAAAAATGAGATACTCTATGTGATGTAAACTGTTTCCTTTTTTAGAACAAATAATAATGATAAAAATTATAATAATAATAATAAAAGTATAATAATAATACTAATAATAAGAATTAAAAAGATTAATGATTAGCAATAACAGTAATATCGATAATGATGATAATAACAAGAATATTAATACTAAAAGAATCTAATACTAAAGTTCAATAATAATAATAATAATTGATTAATAATAAGAATTAAAAAGTTATGATAAATAATACTAAATAATAATAACAACAAGAATAGAATTTAATAATATTTGTAATAAAATTAATAATCAATTAGCAATAAGAATAAAAACAAAAGTTACAATAACTAAAAATAGTAACATTAAATGATAATGATGGAAAAAGTGAAATAATATGGTACTAATAATAAAAAGTGATGACAAAAGAAAATAGGGAATAAAAGAAAATAGTGAGATTTTTTTATGGCTTTTTTTTATAAATAATGTGCCTTTTTTAAGAGAGATAATGAGCTTAGATGATTTTTAAATGGAAAGATTTTTTTGAAAAAAAAAGAATAATGGATAAGGTAAAAAGAAAGTGAAAGGAAATATAAATGGAATTTTTTGTAAAATTTTGGTAATGACTAAATGAAAAAGATAGAAATAAAACTTAAACTAAAAAAGAGATTTCGAATTTTTTGAAAAGAAATAACTGGATTTTTGGATTTTTCGATGATTAGACAGAGAAATAAAATGGTACGTATTTTTTGGATTTTTGAGATATTTGGTTAGACAGTGAAATAAAATAGTACATATTTTTTGGATTTTTAATAACGGTTAATAAACAGAAAATCAAATGGTGTGGGTAGGACAAATTTGGGGTATGACAGATGCCCCTATCAAATTGGCTTAGACCGAGTAAGATGAACTGGCTCACGTTCAATCTTTCAAGGTATAAGATAATTAGATATTAACAGACTCCAAGTTTGTCTGACCAAGAAAGAAATTTGTTAAAACAGCAAATGAAATAAACTGGAAATGATGAGTGGCACAACAAGAAACAATTGACAAAATAAATCACTTATCACCAGAGGATGATAAAGCGAAAGACAGAAAAATAAAGGATCACTATCAACAGAGGATGATAGGCGAATGACAGAAAAATAAAAATCACTTATAACCAGAGGATGATAAGGCGAATAACTAAAAATAAAAATCACTTATCACCAGAGGATGATAGGCGCATAACTGAAAATAAACTCACTTATCAACAGAGGATGATAAGGCGAATGACTGAAAATAAACTCACTTATCAACAGAGGATGATAAGGCGAAAGACAGAAAATAAGATCACTTATCAACAGAGGATGATAAGGCGAAAGACAGAAAAATAAAGGATCACTATCAACAGAGGATGATAGGCGAGAGACAGAAAAATAAAGGATCACTATCAACATAGGATGATAGGTGAAAGACATAAAAATAAAGGATCACTTTCAACAGAGGATGATAGGCGAAAGACAGAAAAATAAAGAATCACTATCAACAGAGGATGATAGGCGAAAGACAGAAAAATAAAGAATCACTATCAACAGAGGATGATAGGCGAATGACAGAAAAATAAAAATCAATTATCACCAGAGGATGATAAGCGAAAGACAGAAAATAAAATCACTTATCACCAGAGGATGATAAGGCAACAGACTGAAAATAAAATCACTTATCAACAGAGGATGATAAGGCGAATGACTGAAAATAAAATCACTTATCAACAGAGGATGATAAGGCGAATGACTGAAAATAAAATCACTTATCACCAGAGGATGATAATGCGAATAACTGAAAATAAACTCACTTATCAACAGAGGATGATAAGGCGAATGAAATTTACAGTGCCATTGAATCCGCCAAGGAGATGCCTGGAATCTTCGATTACTATGATCCTGACTTCCGTTGGGGAGAGGACCGGAAACTTGCGTTGATCCTGGATCCTGAATTATGCAACTATGCTTGATTGTTTTTGAAATGGTGTTCCATAATGATGGAGATACGATGCAAATGTTTATGCACTGAGATGTAAGTTGAAACTGTTGGGGAATATAAAAAGTTTGATTTATTTAGGTATGCATATGCACATGCTGTAAATGATGCTTATGACGTTGATGATGCATAATGATGCATATGAGCGAATGAAAAGGTGCCAACTTGGTGGACTTTTGGTTTGGTAGTTGCCAATAATGATTGGACTTTGGGTGGGTGGAGGGCTTGATTCCCCGACACTCGATCTTCAACGATGCATGATCAGAAGATAAATCTGAATGCTCCAAGTTTGGTTATTCGCTGATGAGCGGAGCGACTTAATTGGCATGTAAAGATTACTTTGAATGGTTGCCAACGTCTAGCAAGGACTGCCTGTTCAGCTGGGGAGTAGAGATAGGAAGATTTTCTCCTGTATCTGGATTTGGTATACGCCTGCCCCTGATTGAGTTGTTTGAAGATAATTTGCCCCTGATTGGGCTGTTGAAGATGATTTGCCCCTGATTGGGCCGTTGAGAATAATTTTGCCCCTGATTAATGGACTTTGAGATAAATTGCCCCGGATTGGGCTGTTGAAGATGCTTTGTCCCTGATTGGACTGTTGAGGTAGTCTTGATTCATGTTGGCACCAATGAAGTTCAAATTTCTCTTTTGATTGCCCCTTGTTGGGATTGCACTGATGTCAAGCACTAAATTGCAATTAAATTATTCGTATACAAATGGTAGTGTTAATGTAAAGTTCATGTAAGTTTTGAAAAAGTCAATTTATTTGTATGTTGTGATAGTGTGACGAATGAACCGTTAGTCCAAACGAGGTGCTCATTTAGAAAGTGCATGAAAAAATGCAGCAAGAATAATGTGCAATCGAGATTGAAGATTTAGCGAATATATGGGAGTCAATTTACACAACCTTGTTGGTAGCATGCTTTCAGAATAAACCAATGCCTCAATTAGGTCTTCTGAGGGTTGTAACGTGGTCAGGTTAATGGTTTGAGAAACAAAGGATATAAGGCTCAAAGTTTGATTTGTACCCACCCCTTCTTCGTGATGTTCTCCAGTCCTACGTTCATTTAACCCTACATATGCATTTGTTTTGACTTTGTAAGAGTAAACATGAAGCTTTAAAGTTTGCTTGGAAGTGGCAGTCATCTTATTTTGCTGGTGACCCTTTTGATTTTTGATTTGGTAGTCACTGATATTTGTTTTGCTTTTGCTGAGGATTTGAGTTCCTCTTTTGATTTCTTCTCTTTTTTGTTGACTAAGTTTCCCTTTGGGTGCTCAACTTAGCAGTTTTCTTTTCTATTTTTTTGTATTTTGTTGAATGTTGTGACTGCTAAATCGGGATGTCTCATCTTGCGATTTGGAAGTATAGTCAGGTTAACTGAACAACTACCCTGCCCCGGGTTAGATGTAAGGGTTTGTATCCGAAAGAAACTCCTACTTCTAGGCTCGAAGTGGTTGACTAGGGATTAACTCCTTATTTCTACAGTGTTTGGGGATTTGAAAGAATGCCTGTATATCATTGACGAGGTTTTATCCGAAACCATACCGCAACAGTTATGGGTATTTCGTTTTCATCATCCTCCCTCAAATATTTGCTAAAGTGAAGTGAGGAAATATTTTTGTGATTTTTGCGATAAATGATAAATAATGAGCGAATGCGAATAGATTAATTCAAAACATGCATAAACATAACATTAACATAACCAAGTACAGATAACAATGTTCAGAGCAAATAGTACTTAAACAAACATTTACAAAATAATAGAAATGCGGAAATCATAAATGGCACTGGCTGCCTTAATTTGAGGAATTGAACTTCTCTTGATTGAATGCTTCGGAACTGGAGACTACTCAGCTTGGTCTTCAACAACCCCTTCAAATGTCTTCACTTGCTGGCACCGTGCGGCGGCAATGGATTGTTCTAGACATTTGCATTTCTCGGAGTGAGGGTGAGATCCTTAGAGTTGATCATATCCTGAACCATGTGTTTGAAGAAATGGCAGTTCTCAATTGTGTGACCTGGAGCGCCCTTGTGATACTCACAGCGAGCATTAGCATCATAGCCTCGGGCATTACCAGTCTGAGGTGGCATATCTTTCAGAGTAAGAGTTCCTTTTGCCATCAGCTGATTAAAGATTTCAGAATATGTCATAGGCAGGGGATCAATGTGTCTATCATATCCTCTTTGTTGATATGGTGGACGTTGTGGAGGAGCGCGTTGTTGTTGACCAGGCCGTTGTGGATAAGCCGGTTGTTGGTACGGATTGGGCGCATAATGCGCAGCTGCAACCATAGGATGTGGACGTGGATGATGAGCCATTTGAGGCGGAAATAGAGCTTGCATGGCCTGCTGATAAGGCATTGGTGGAACTGGCTGATATGGTATAGGAGCATATTGCGCAGCAGCAACATAAGGATACTGGTTGTAAGGAATTGGAGTAGGTTCACTCTGTTGCGGATTCCAACTTGCAGCAGAAATGGAGTTTGTTTCGCCTTTCTTGTACCCGTTGAAAGGTTTCTTGACATTTGTTTAGCTGCTAGAGCCTCCTTGAATCTTTCCGCTCTTCAGACCCTCTTCAATTCTTTCTCCGACCATCACCATGTCCGAAAATCCAGAAGATACGCTGCTGATCAGCTTCTCATAGTATTGCCCCTGTAGGGTACCCATGAAGATATCAATCAGTTCACGGTCAACCAATGGCGGATGCACTCTGGCAGCTAACTCCCTCCAGTGTTGGGCGTACTCCTTAAAGGATTCGCTCTCCTTTTGAGACATACTCTGAAGTTAAGTACGGTTAGGAGCAAGGTCAGTGTTGTACTTGTACTGCTTTTTGAATGCGTCAGATAGATCAAGCCAAGTACGAACATTGTTGCGTTCGAGCTGCATGTACCATTCTAGAGATGCTCCAGACAGGCTGTCTTGGAAGCAATGGATCATAAGCTTATCATCTTTGGCATGAGCGGCCATTTTTATGCAGTACATCCTCAAATGAAGCTCAGGACAGATGAGGCCTTTGTATTTCTCGAATTCTGGCAGTTTGAACTTAGCAGGGATCACAACATTTGGGACTAAGCACATGTCTGAGGCACTCAGAGAAGTTGAATTGTGTCCTTCCATGATTCGAAGTTTTTCAGCTAACTCACGACACATCTTCATAGCTTCAGATTCTTGAACAGCATGGGGGTTGGTGATTGGAACAGCGGTATGCATCTCATACTCAACTTGATGATCCTCTTCAGCATGAGGAAACTAGACTTGAGTTGGAATGAGTTGAGCTTGAGGAATAGCACCAACAGTAACACCAGAGGTAGGTATTGGTTGGGACGTGGCTTCTTCAACAGCAGGAGTGAAACCTGGAGGTAGACCATAGACCAAAGGATTGGGAACTGGAACTGAAGGCATTGCTCGCGAGGCAGATCCTTGCACTATAGCATTGTTCATTGCGGCAGCAGCTTCGCGACGTTCTTCCATCCTAGCCAAAGCTTGCAAAGTCTCATAAATTTGGTCGATCTTGCTCTTGACCGAGTCAATCTCTTCCCTCATAGCAGCTTGCTCTTCTTGAATCACGTCCATCAGTCTTCTAGTGTTGGCTCTAGTTAGATACGGGCGTCTAGCATGATACGGGCGTTGGGAAACCAGCTTGATTTACTGAAGATGAAGGAACATGCAATGAGTTTACGACTTTGGAATGAAATGCAAGATGAACAATTATGCAAGTGAAATTAATATGCGCATGGATGCAATGCAAGATCCAGGATCACGAGTATAATCAGCTCTGAGGTTAACCATAGTAACCTTAGCAGGTGAATTCTTATAGGATTGTTCTAAGTTCTTTACCCGTAAAACCACTCACAGGCTAGTTTCTACAGTTATGGATAAGATACTCAAGGTCACGGACGCTAATCGTACTAACGTCTTGCCACGGGCTAGCTGTATTATGACGATAATAACGATAGGATCTACCTTGAGTGGAGTTCTCATGTTAGCCGTATGAGAAGCGGGTCCTCGGAGACTAACACTACGCAACTGCCAACATTGAAACTGGTTCTAAAAGTGGGTCCCAGAGTCACAGCCCTTTCATGAATCAAGTCATGCAACAGGCTAGCTGCATTATGACGAGATCTATGAATAGGTCTACTCTCTGGGGGGAGCTTTCATGCTAGGCTTGCAAGGAGCGAGTCCTTGGAGACTAACACTAATAACTTCCAATTCTAAACTAGGTGTTCCCTCTTCTTTTTCGAAAACTCAGATGTCGTCCCAGGATCAAACAAGTAAGTATGACAATGATCATAATAAGAAGAGAGCAAATAAACAAGCATAAATAAAAAGCATGAAGAAAACAAATAAACAAAATAAACATTGATCGCAAAGTAAGCTAAGTTAGGCTTGACTCTCTGAGTCCCCAGCAGAGTCGCCATCTATCGCACCTCGAAAAATACGACCTCGTGATAAAAGATACCGCGGATGAAAATTAAAACAACAGAGTCGCCACCGAACTTATTTTATTACAATTAAGGAAAGGGAAAATATCGATAAACCCTTTTTAGAAAAATGGATAAAACAAGGTCTTTGAAACCAGATTCTAGGTTCGGGAGTTGATTCCGTAAGGGGAAGGTATTAGTACCCCTTACAACCGTTGTACTCAACGGGAACCTCTTAGTTTAACTTGCGACCTAATGTTGACTTATGCTTTCTGTTTTCTTCGAATAATAAAATAAATGTAAATGCGAACAATTCTAATATAAGGTTAACGGGAAAAAGGGTTGTTTTGTTCCTAGGGTGCTCGGCAAGGAGTAAGATCCGTGTGCCTACGTATTCCCTTGTGCAATGGGAAAGTCAGAGCTTCGTAGTTCGTGGTCTAAGGTTGGTTAGATTTAATGAACAGTTATTTAAATCGCATTCTACTGCTAAGCATTGGCTTGTCTGCTCGCGATAGGAGGCTGAAGCGCTAGCTTGTTTGTGAAATAGAAGGGATTTAAATAATGTCCACTTAAAAGATGTTTGATTCGATTGGTGTTTTTAAGAATGAAAGGGTAAATAAATTGCGTCCTGAGGGGCGGGCCT
This sequence comes from Lathyrus aphaca, assembly GCA_963966055.1. Lineage (NCBI taxonomy): Eukaryota > Viridiplantae > Streptophyta > Magnoliopsida > Fabales > Fabaceae > Lathyrus > Lathyrus aphaca. The sequence continues at coordinate 95,161,061 of OZ014524.1, forward strand.
CAGGAGAATTTATTCGAGAATTCGAGGAATGCTGGATTCCAGAATTCAATTCTTTCATTATTTGATATTTCGATTAAATGTTTTAATTACGGAAAGTCGAATGAACGACGTCCCGCGGGGCAAGCCTCGGGAGTGTTCATTCAAGAATTCGAGGAATGCGAGACTCCAGAATTCAGTTTATCCGTTATTTCGATTATATAAAAAAATTTGAATGTCGAGTTCGGGAGAAATTGATGGCGAGGCACGATGCTCGGCTTACATTAATTCGTGATTCGAGTTAAGCGATAGATTACGAGAAAAAATAAATAAGTGCATTAAATTGAAAAAACTTAAGTTACAATAAAAGTCATGAATACAAGTAATTAAATTAAATTAATAATAAACTTAGTAATATATTGAATAATTAAAATAATATGATAAACATAAATAAATAAATTAAATTTATTTTGTTGCAATTAAATAATATAATAGAATAAAATAGGGGAGGCCTCATATTAATTAAACTTGCCAATTAAATATATTGGACAAAATTTAATTTGGGTTATATCATTGGCCCTTAATGCGAAAATAAAAGGAAATCGGAAGTTGAAAAAAAAACCAAATAGTAAGAGTACAAAAATTTTAAACAAACTTATACTATCAATTAAAGGAAAATAAAAAAAGTAAACCCTAAAATAGGAATCTAAAATAAAAACCAAATAAATAAACTAACAAATAAAAAAAAAAGGGTTTCGTCCCTACTAGGGGTGTGTAGCAAGCAGTAAACATAATGAGCCCATTTGTGGAAAAAAAAATAAGAAAAAAAAGCAAGGGTTTAAGAAATAACATCAGATTTTATAAGAGAAAAAACAATAACCAACAAGTCATAAGTGCGCCTCTCAATACCCTTCGTATTAACGATATCGTTCAAATTGTAAAAAAAAGGCGAACGGCCTCACCTCCTTCAGCCGCGCGGTGAGTTCTCCTTATGTCCCTCTCGCGGATTCTGTTCCTCACTCACTCATGATGGATTTTTCGCGGTGGTTCCTTTTTCGAATCGGAACTCCTCGCGGGTTCGATGGGTATCGCGGTTTGTTTGGTACGGCGGGATTTTTGCGGTGCTCTCTCGCCGGTTCGGTATCCCCAGGGTTGTTTCGCGGTGGCCCACTCGTTCTTGTGCGAGTCTCTCCCTGCTTCACTGCGAAAATCGCCTTCTGTCTCTCCTCAACGTGCTTCTCTCTCAATCGATTCAGATCTCTCTGTCTCTCTCGGCATGCGTTTTTGCGTGTTCTGTGTCTGTTGGTTTCACGCTAGGTTTGTGCGTTTGAGATTGTGGTGGTGATGGCTTTGTGAATTTCGGATGGTGGCTGTTGTTCGTGGACGACCGGTACTGATGGTGGTGAAGGTTATGGACGACTTGGTTTTTTTTTTAACTGGTTTTTTAAGAGCGTTTTTTTGGTTTGGTATTATGAGGTTGCAGGGATTTATTTTGATTTTGTTTGAAGTTTGGTTATTTGGAATGAGTTTCTTTTTCGCAGAGTTTATCAAAGATTTTTCGCTTGAATCCCCCCTGTTCTTGTGATTCTAATGAATGATTTTATAGGTGAATCAATGGAGGGTGAATTGGTAAAAGTGGAAAAGAAAAAATGAGTTGTATGAAGGCTGGTGAAATTGGAAGGAAAAGTTGTTACAGGATGTGCAAAAATGAGGTGATTGTGTGTTGTGTGAGTGGGATGCGCTGCGGAAGATTGACAGGCTGTGTGAAAGAAAAAATAAGGTGGTAGTGATACGAATTGTGGGCCAGGCTGTGTTGTGCTGGCAAATGAGATACTAAAAAATGAGATACTCTATGTGATGTAAACTGTTTCCTTTTTTAGAACAAATAATAATGATAAAAATGATAATAATAATAATAATAAAAGTATAATAATAATAATACTAATAATAAGAATTAAAAAGATTAATGATTAGCAATAACAGTAATATTGATAATGATGATAATAACAAGAATATTAATACTAAAAAAATCTAATACTAAAGTTCAATAATAATAATAATAATTGATTAATAATAAGAATTAAAAAGTTATGATAAATAATACTAAATAATAATAACAACAAGAATAGAATTTAATAATATTTGTAATAAAATTAATAATCAATTAGCAATAAGAATAAAAACAAAAGTTACAATAACTAAAAATAGTAACATTAAATGATAATGATGGAAAAAGTGAAATAATATGGTACTAATAATAAAAAGTGATGACAAAAGAAAATAGGGAATAAAAGAAAATAGTGAGATTTTTTTTATGGCTTTTTTTTATAAATAATGTGCCTTTTTTAAGAGAGATAATGAGCTTAGATGATTTTTAAATGGAAAGATTTTTTTGAAAAAAAAGAATAATGGATAAGGTAAAAAGAAAGTGAAAGGAAATATAAATGGAATTTTTTGTAAAATTTTGGTGATGACTAAATGAAAAAGATAGAAATAAAACTTAAACTAAAAAGAGATTTCGAATTTTTTGAAAAGAAATAACTGAATTTTTGGATTTTTCGATGATTAGACAGAGAAATAAAATGGTACGTATTTTTTGGATTTTTGAGATATTTGGTTAGACAGTGAAATAAAATAGTACATATTTTTTGGATTTTTAATAACGGTTAATAAACAGAAAATCAAATGGTGTGGGTAGGACAAATTTGGGGTATGATAGTAGAACATACATAGACCCTCTTTGAACAATTGGAGACCTTTGGAGTGGCTCAAATGGATCCTTGGATTGCTCAGATCACAAACCCTAGATGCAGATGAATTTGAAATATGCAGTGAACCAAAAATGCAAAATGAGATGATATGCTTAAACTTATGCAAAGATGAAAGATCACAAGTCATGGTGTGAAATTAGTGAGGGCAAATTTGGGGTGTTTACACCCACGAGTATTCTTTAAATCTAAGATAAAAAGTATTGTAGGTTTGAAAATCTAAAAAGATGTAGTTGTTAGGGACCAAATCCATGACCAGTGCCACTTATCTCAATGCTTATTCAAAAACCGAGGTGTAAAGGGACATGTTTTCATGTAATCCTTCATTATCTCACTTGTATAATCAAAGTTGTATCCCTTTCACATTTGAGATGAAATGAAATTATTTGCAGTGGTGGTTTTTCTCTTTTTCTCTATTTTTTTTTTCTTTTTCATGTTATTTATTTCCGGCTTTTTTGTTTCTTCAATGTATTGCGAATACTCATTATATGATCTCTCTTCTCTTTCTAAATCCATTTCCCATCGTTACAAAAATCAAATTTATTTAATTATCCTATAAATTTTACATTTTTTAACATTTTTTTTCAAGCGAGTATACATCTAATTAATTCTTATATTCATAAAGTATATGTAAGGAGGTGCATCTATTTTAGGTGTTCGGTGGGTTCTAATAAATTACTTGTAACTAATTTCATAAACAAAGGAACACCGACTATAAAAAGAAGTGAAAAGCCAATATTTTAAAATAAAATATATAATAAAGTTTTTACACTCTTCACCTTTATAAATAGATAACTGATTGTTGTACTACTGTGGTAATCATGAATAAAACACATATTGCATTGTTTTTTATTTTGCTCATTCTCCTTTCTTTTGGTAAGTCTTACTCCTTCTTTCCAAAACAAGTGTTATTTTTCTATTATCAGTAGTTTTGAAAGATAAACATTTTTAAATGGACAAAAGTGTTTTCTAAAACAATAAAATTGTCTTATACATTATGAGGTTTTTTCTTTTAAATAAAAATAAAATACTTTTAATTATAATTTTTAAACAGAAGGAAGGTTATGCATCAATCGTGTATGCAATTTCATTTGTATGTCAAAAGGTTTTTTAGATGGTAAATGCAAAAGGTTAATTATTAAGGAATGAGCATACAATCTTATTTAGATTATATCTAGATTTTATCGTTTCTGCTTTTTTTATTGTATTATTTCAATTAACTGTGTGTCTTGTTTTATTTCAATCAATCTTAATATATTTTCAATTAGATACTAAAATGTCTTCATTTTATTTCTTAATTAGCTACATTTATCAATAATCCCACAAATAAATTAAATTGTCAGTTAAAGAAAATTGACTTGTAGTCCCGGATCAATATAATCTAGAGGTACTTTTTTTCTTACATGTCAGGCTGAAGGTAATACTTTCTAAGATAATATTGAAGCTTAATATGGCCACAAAATTACACAAATTAATCCAATTTGATGACCTTTATTAAAAATAAATAAACTTAATTTTTTATAGTACTTCCAAATGATGAGAAAAATTGTGGTCCAAGTATCTACAATACAAAGGAACTGGATAGAAGAAACAAGGGAATAACATTGATGTTAGTGGTCATTGTTATTGCTCCAATGATTTTTCAATCAACAATAAGTTCACCCGGTGGAGTTTGGCAAGAAGATACACTTAACAAACACCAGTATCTTGATATCATGTTTAAATATTATTTCTATAAAAGCGAACAAAATAAGCAATATAAAATTAATTTCAACTCCATTCTCAAAAATATATATATGCATGGTTCCATGGAGTAAAAAGATTTAAATGGAATTCATATGGTGAGCATTTCAAATATTGTGTAAATACTAATGCAGTCATGCAGATGAGAGATACTCTCTTAAAACAGACTCAACATTAGATGGATCTAATTTGGACACTGTGAAACCCTAATCTTGCTGTCCTTGATACCTGCATTTTTTGTACTTGTAAATGGCTTGTCATGGTCATGTCAACATTCTTGATGATATGTAGAGGAATTGGCTCATTTCTCTATGAAAAATTTCATCTAGAGGGCATCAATTAACTGAAACCCTAATCATTGATTGTGATGGTTTGGGGCCCAAATCACTAAGACTTTTGTACAGTCTTTAAAAGATTTCTCATCATTTGAGATTCCTTAACCCTTTGATAGTGTCTGAAAGCTTGAAAATATTATGTATTAATTTTAACACCCAATTTACCCCACAGAATTATATATAATTATCAGATTAAAATTTTCATAAAAACCAATTGAGTGCTACAATTCACAACAATTAACCTCGGTTTAGTGAGACGTTTTCCAAAATAATATTCAACATGCAGCGGAAATGATTTTTTTAAATCAAACATCAACAATACTTCAATTACAAGAAAATATTTTTCAAAAGAAATAACAAATGAAAGTAACGTCATCTCGACTCCCAAAGCGACGTATCAGAGCCGACACCCTAAAGACATGAAGTACACCGACTTCATTGACCACCACTCGACTTATCCTGCTCACCTACACATTACCAACATAAGGGTAACATTCAAACAGTAACGGTGAGATACTTACATCACAAAGAGCAATATAATAAGAATCAAGTAAGTATCAGAAAATAGTGCACCACTCCTCAACAACAACTATTCAACAACATCACATACAACAACAACGCATATATTACTGCATCATCATATTATACAACAATAACAACAATCATGAAATGAGACTCTACTTGACTCTATGCATGCGGTACCATATCCGATCTCTATTTCAAGATCCAGTTTCCGTCGGAACTCTCGACTTCAATTTCATGGTCCAGTATGATCCCTATTTCATGATCACACTTTCAACCCCTATTTCATGGCCACGTACGATCCCTATTTCATAATCACGCCAACATCACCACAACTATCACACCCCACCTTGGTATATTATACAACTATGCAACATGTCATGCAACACCAATGACATACATGCATATATGCAACGATTACATCATATAACATCAACAACAACAACAACTTATATCCAACTACTCATCACAACATCGTTCCACATACAACAATTCATTAACATCGTGTTTATCATTATCATCATGCATTTCTAGCATACAACCACCTAAATCAACTTCAACCATCACTGACGGAACAACATCATATATCACAACAATTACATATACATGCACCATCAACAAACATATGTAACTTATCACAACAACAACAAATCCAACAAACATATCAATTATGTTTAAATTCAAACTACACTAATTATCCCTACAATTAAGTGTATAACTACTCTTTCACTACCTTTAACTACGCCGCAACGATTCCTAAGCATTACTAACTTAATTAAGTAATTTTAAGAAATTTTTCAGAATTTAAAAATGAATTTTTCACGCTCCAGGGCTCGCTAAGTGGGGGTCACTGCTCACTAAGCGAAGATCTCCCTGACTCTGCTCGCTAACCAAGCTCCAGCTCGCTAAGCGAGCTCTGCAATTTCGTGAATCGCAGCTCTGCTCTCAACACTCAAACCTGCTACGAACTTCAACATACCTAGCACCAACAACAACTAGAAATCACAACATTCATCAATGTCACTCTCTAATTCATACAATTATCAACTAATAACAATCAACAACACATAATCCAACCTAATTTCTCCTCAATTCACCAAAACCGCAATCCCTAATCCTCAACCTACCCAATTCCCATTATAAAACCCTTAAGATGGAAGAATCTCACCCCTACCTTAGATTTTGACGAGAATCTTCTTCTTCTTCGCGAACTCTCTTCACGATTAAGCATTTTCCTCTTCTTCTCCTCTTCACAACTTTTCACGATTGTCTCTTCTTCTCTCTGACATGATTATGTTTCCTTTTTTCCTTATTTCCAACATAACCCCTAAGATGCAACTTATGATCTTCCACTTTTTCCCTTACTATTTTTACCAATTGACCACCTTGTCCTCACCTCATATTTATTTCATTTATTTTATTTATATCATAATAATACAATTATCCAACAAAATATAATTCTCAATCACAATTATATTCGATAATCTATTTATCTAAACACAACAACACGCAATAATCAGAATAAAATACTTAATTAAAATTCGGGGTGTTACATTAATGATTGGTCCTTTGCCTGAATCCTCTGAGGGACTCAAGAATCCTGATCTATTGCAGGGATACTATTCAAACCAGTCTAGCATAGTCCTTTGGTCAATGGATTTCATTTGAGGAAGTATATACCTTAGGGTAAAAATTTAGGGTATGAAAAAATATTCTGACGCGGTGTATCTCAAAGTGTTTACTTTGCTTCATATTGTTTAAAATAAAGATAAAAATTTATGATTTTTGTATATGCATCTTAGTTGAAGTTCAAAATGGAATTTTTGAAGCATGGAATATGTATAAGTAGTGGGAGAAAGGAGCTGAGCAGTTTCTATTATGCTTTGTCCATTATCTTCCAAAAGTTAGCATTATAATGGTTGGTCTAGCCCAAATATATTTACATCTGCTAAGAAATTAGATTGCTCTATAGAATGAAGATTTTATGACAAACTAATTTTTATATTGATGTGTACTTTTTTGTTGATTTATCTCTCTGATTGTATTATTATACTAATTAATGCAGCCATGTGCTTTCTTCTAGTTGACCAATTTTTCTGTCAAATATCTTACTGGTTAATGAACAATCTTTGATATTTGAAGCTTACATTACAAACAAACATCTATTAGTTTTGGTGACAAATTCACATTTATGTTGTTTTGCAGGAAAGGTTTATTTCCATTATTTTGATGTTTATGTTGATAGCAACAAAAAAACCTATTATGATATAGTTGCTTTTGAGAGAAACTCTGGTTTGAGAACTTTTTAAAAAACTGATTTTTGGTATGAGCTAGTTTTGGACCGATCCAATCCAAATAAACCAGTTTTATTGAAACAATTATAAAAACCAAATCATATATTTGGTCCAATTTGGGTTGGTTTAAGAACCATGTACATTTCTAGCCTGAGTTGTAAGTCGTCCGCCTAAAACATTGACAATTTTTCATTTCTTATTTTAAGAACTTTGCTTTCCTTCTCTTGTATAGCTCACTATTAGAAACATAGATATGTGGCATCTCGTTTCATAATTGTTAGCATCTACGCACTTGCAAACCAATTTAACATAATTACCATTTGCACTAAATTATAATCTATCACATTCTTCATTTCCTTTGGTTTTTATTTTCCACATCTTTTACTGTAACACCCCAAATTCGCCCTCTTCTTTCTAGCATCATCATCATATCATAAGAATCATAAGCATATCATATCATAAGCATCATAAACATGGCATATCCTTAGCATTTTTGCATAGAAAGATGAAGCATAACATTCTCATGTGCTAGCATTGGACATATGATCAATCATTGGTGCATTTGAAGCCTTACAAGTCAAAGCAAGAGATCAAGTGACCTTGTCCAAGTCCCATGAGGTCTCTATAGGTCATATACAAGCTCAAGATCCTTTACAAGAGCCCAGAAGGTTGGGAGTGAAATTCTGTAATCAGGTATGAGATGTCCTATGAGATGTCCCAACACTTGACAGATTTAACCAAAACTTAAAGTGCAAGAAAACAACACAGAAGTTTGTTAACCCAGTTCAGTGTATAACCACACTTACATCTGGAGGCTACCAAGCCAGGAGGAAATCCACTATAAGTAATATTAATTCTAGACTTAAACAACCCAGTTTAATCTTTCACTTAATATCTACCCAATGCAATTTCTACCTAAGACACAACTTAGATATGAGTACCAACTCACTCCCCCTCAATCACACAGTGATCTTGTTTATAAGTTTAATAAAATTGAAGACATTCTTCAAACAAAACAGCTTGATCTTACTTCACAGTTTCAATCAAGTCACAAATACACTTTTGCTTAAAAGCTCATAAAGTGGTACAATAAAAACAACCTGCTATTTAAAACAATAAACACACTATTTGGTCTTCTGGAATTCGTACTCAATTCTGTGAGTTCCTGTTGATTAAATAGGTGTTTGTAGTTTGGGCTTTCTGTAGTTTAATCCAGTCCTAAAACACATCAGCTTCCACCTAGAATTAGGGTTTGTTACTTCCTAGATTCTAGGTGATTTAGTTCTTCTGTTTAAACTGAATCCTCATAATAAAACTCCCTACAGATGCGCCTTGTTCTGTTTTTATTCATCCATAATTAATTCCAGATAACTCTCCTTAAATATCTCAGATCAATTAGTCAATAATTAATTCTAGTAGCAGGTTTGAGATGTCTCAACATCTGTTGGGACATCCTGAAAAACTGAACTTAAGTCATTTACACAATGTCCCAACATCTGGTGTGATATCCTGAAATAAGTTCTTATACTCTGTTTGATAATGTCCCAACATTTGATAGGACATTCTGAACTGAATTCAATATTTCTTGTTGGTCAAAAATTCTGCCAATTCTAGACATCTACAAACTCCCCCTTTGGCTATTTTTTGGCTAACATCTTTTCTGGTTTTCAAAGTGCAGCAGAAGTTCTTTTATCAGAGTATAACATTACTTTTCTGTTGAATCATATTTGAGATTACTCCCCCTCAAACATATATGTATCCAGTCTTGTTGCAACAGGAAAAAAAACACTTATTCAGTTCAGAAGCAAACAGATTTTTCATTCATAATCAAACAGCATTACACATTGTTGTTGGTGTTGTTCTCCCCCTTGTTAGACACAAATTTTGGGGCCAAAGAGACTAAATCTAAATTACAATGCAGCTGTCATTACATTTGTCCTCACATACAGATAATCACTCAGATTCATCACATTCAGTTTCTTCATCTTCCTCAGTTTCTTCATCAGAAGTAGCTTTCTGATCACCTTCACTTTCCAGCCTTTGGATGATTTCTTCAAGCTTCAGCTTCCTAGCTTCAAGTTCTTTACAGGTGCTCTTCAGTTCAGCAATCAATGCAGCCTTGGAGATTGGAGTCTTGGCAGTTGAAGGACCTGAAGATGTCCCAGAGGGTGCTTCAACATTTGCTGCATGATGACTTAGGAACAATTTGTAGTGAAAGGCTAGAGGGCTTTCTCTTTTGCAGACTGTGTCCTTCTCAGTAAGGATCCCAGGGTATTGACTTAGCACTATACCACACAGCAAGGAAGGAAAAGCTATTGGCAGCTTTGTTGCAGAAGAGCTAGCATGCTTCAAGGTCTGATCAAATATGTAGGCACCATAATCCAGCTTAGTTTGAGTCCCCACAGCATAAATAAACCTGCACAAGCCAGTGGATATTGAAGATGTGTGATTGGTAGGCACCCAGTTTGCTGTACCAATCCTGTTCAGCATAGCATATTTTCTTGTCAGCATGCTCACTGAGAGCTTTCCTTTAACTGGCCATGCCTTGACCTGGTTTGCAGTGATAACCTTGCAGACTTGGTTATCAGTCTTTCCTAGCTCATTTGGTCCATCAGATTCTCTTCCAAGGTATTGGTTGATGATCTGAGGAGAGAACTCTACACACCTGCCTCTAACAAAAACTTTTCTAAATTCAGAAGACTTAACATTGGCACAATCTTCCTGAAGATTGACTATGAATTCTTTGACAAGTAGCTCATAGCAGGGAGAGAGATTGGAGACTGTTTTGAAGAGGCCTGCAGCAGAGATGAGATCAATCAGTTCAGTGCACTCAAGTGCATTACTGCTCAGCTCTCTTTCAAGGGCTACCCTTCTTTGGTACACAAACTTCCATCTGTTTACACTTGAAACATGATGAAATGAGATGTTGTCCAAGGGAGCTTCTGGAACAGCAGTTGAAGCCCTAGAGGGTGCTGGTTTCTTCTTTGGAGGAGATGTTGGGACATCTGTTTCAACATCTGAGTCTGATGGGGTGACAGCTTTCCTCTTTTGTGTTTGGACTTTGCTCCATTGCTTTGTAGGACCAAAGACAGTTTTGGCCTTGTCTTTCTTTGGGGTAGCTTTCTTCTTCTCAGGAATTGCATGTCCTACTTGCATCTTTCCTTTCCTAGTCATGATCCTTTTGGCTATGCTAGGTCTTACAGAGGCAATGATCTCTGTATCAGAATCCTGCTCTAGGTTCACCACAGGAGGGGATTGAGCAGTCTCCTCTTCAGCTGGATGATCAACAGAGATATGCTCTTCAGTTGAGGCTTTGGTCTGATCCTCAGATTCTTCTTCATTACTTTCACTTGAGGCCTTTTTCTGGTCCTCAGATTCTTCTGCAGCAGCATCAGATGAACCTTTTTGTTGATCCCCAGATGTTTCAACATCTATTGGGACATCCTATTGAGCAGGAGTGTCCTTTGCAGCTTGAGTTTGATCTTCTTGAGGGGCAGGCATGGTGTTCAGAGGAATAGAAATCCCACTAACCACTCTTTGTTCAGATAGGATCTTGGTAACCAACTCCTTTATTGAAGCATCCACATATTCAGAAGATTTTTGAGGCATGTTTGCTGGTGAAGGAATGCCTTTGGATTTGCTGCAGACTTGATCTTTTACTCTTTTTGGAGTTCTTGGCTTTTTAGCATGAGGAACACTTCCTCTTATTTCGTCCAGTGGGGTTGACTCCATGGGTACCATAGAAATAGGGGTTGCATGAACCACATCTTCTTTGTTTAGAATTTCTTCAGGAGTGTTAGGGTTTTGAGACATTTTCAAAGAAGATGGATGAAGAGTTTTAGGGTTGATGATTTCTGAAGAACAGCTAGATAATGCAATTCGCTTTTGATAGTATGATAAGAATATGGATAGCTGATTATAAGCTGTTACTATATAAGTAGCCGTTACAATGAAAATTATTAGGAATGGAATACACAAGGTTCTTGACCAGACTGGTGTTGCCATCTGGTGCTTATGCCACACAATGTCATATGACATGTTGACACATCTCCATAACTGCTAAATCTCACATAAGCAGATTCCCAATTTGCCCCTTAAGTTCTCAAATTGTGTAGCATCCAATGCTTTGGTGAAGATATCAGCCAACTGCAGATTTGTAGCTACATGTTCCAATGAAATCACTTTTTCTTCTACAAGATCTCTGATGAAATGATGTCTGATATCAATATGCTTGGTCCTGCTATGTTGGATAGGATTCTTTGATATGTTGATTGCACTTAAGTTGTCACAGTACAATGTCATGACATCCTGTGGGACATTGTACTCAGTGAGCATTTGCTTCATCCAAACCAACTGAGAACAACTGCTTCCAGCTGCTATATATTCAGCTTCAGCTGTAGATAAGGATACACAATTTTGTTTCTTACTGAACCAAGAAATCAAATTGTTTCCTAGAAAGAAGCATCCTCCTGAAGTGCTTTTTCTGTCATCAGCACTTCCAGCCCAATCAGCATCACAGAAGCCAGTGAGAATTGGTTTGCATCCATGAAAGTACATTATGCCATAGTCACAAGTACCATTAACATATTTAAGAATTCTCTTGACTTGATTGAGATGACTGACTTTTGGATCAGCTTGATATCTTGCACATACACCTACTGCAAATGCTATGTCTGGTCTGCTAGCAGTCAAGTATAACAAGCTTCCAATCATGCTTCTGTATAAGCTTTGATCTACATTCTCACCCTTTTCATCTTTAGTCAGCTTTAAATGTGTGGGGGCAGGAGTTCTCTTATGAGTAGCATTTTCCATTCCAAATTTCTTGACTATGTTCTTGGTATACTTGCTTTGGGAAATGAACATGGAGTCTTCCATTTGCTTTATTTGCAGACCAAGAAAGTAGGTTAATTCTCCTACTAGGCTCATTTCAAATTCAGATTACATCTGGTTGACAAAATGTTTGACCATCCTGTCAGACATCCCACCAAAGACAATGTCATCTACATATATTTGAGCAATCATGACATTTCCTTCTTCATCTTTAACAAACAAGGTTTTGTCAATTCCACCTTTTCTGTACCCTTGCTTGATAAGAAAAGTAGTCAATCTTTCATACCATGCCCTTGGAGCTTGCTTCAGACCATAAAGAGCCTTCTTTAGTTTGTATACATGATTGGGACAGCTTGGATCAACAAATCCTTTAGGCTGTTCTACATATACTTCTTCATTAAGATAACCATTTAAAAAGGCACTTTTCACATCCATTTGAAATAGCTTGAACTTTAAGATACAAGCAATTCCCAAAAGTAGTCTGATTGATTCAAGCCTTGCTACTGGTGCAAAGGTTTCATCAAAGTCTACTCCTTCAATTTGTGTGTATCCTTGAGCTACAAGTCTAGCTTTGTTCTTTGTAACAACTCCTTGTTCATTTGACTTGTTCTTATACACCCATTTTGTTCCAATCACATTTATGTCATCAGGTCTAGGAACAAGACTCCACACTTCATTCCTTGTGAATTGACCTAATTCCTCTTGCATAGCACAAATCCAATATTCATCAGTAAGAGCTTCCTTGATGTTTTTAGGTTCTATTTTAGAAACAAAACAGGAACCTGAAATCACTTCTCTTGATCTAGTGCTTACACCTCTGTTGAGATCACCAATTATCAAATCTTTGGGATGATCCTTCTGTATTCTGATGGAGGGAGGTTTGCTGGATTGTTCTGTCCTTGCATCAGTTTGAGTGAAGTCATAATGATCACTCTTTTCTTCAGCTTCAATCTTGATATCAGTAGATGTTCCAACATCTTCTGGGACATCTGTAGGAGCATCATCAATTATCACATTTATAGACTCCATGATAACCTTGGTTCTAGAATTAAATACTCTATATGCTCTGCTGTTTATAGAGTATCCAAGAAAAATTCCTTCATCACTTTTAGGATCCATTTTTCTTCTTTGCTCCCTATCTTCCAGAATATAACAGTTACTTCCAAACACATGGAAGTACTTAACTGTGGGTTTTCTGCCCTTCCAGACTTCATAGATTGTGGACAAAGTTCCTTTTCTTAGAGTAACACTGTTGTGGATGTAACAAGCTGTGTTCATAGCTTCAGCCCAGAAGTACAAAGGTAACTTTTTAGCATGGATCATAGCTCTTGCTGATTCTTGAATAGTTCTATTCTTCCTCTCAACAATCCCATTCTGTTGAGGAGTGATTGGTGAAGAATATTCGTGATTGATTCCTTCTGAAGAACAGAAATCTAAGAACTTTTGGTTCTCAAATTCTTTTCCATGATCACTTCTTATTCTGATCACACAACTGGCTTTTTCCGTTTGTATTCTTTGGCATAAGTCTTTGAATACATCAAATACATCAGACTTTTCTTTGATAAAATTTATCCATGTATACCTGGAAAAGTCATCAACCACCACATAGGCATACCTCTTTCCACCAAGGCTTTCAACCTGCATAGGTCCCATAAGATCCATATGCAATAGTTCCAAAACTTTGGAAGTTGTCAGATGTTGGAGCTTTGGATGGGACATCTTGGTTTGCTTGCCTATTTGACATTCACCACATATTTTGCCATCATCAATCTTCAGTTTAGGAATACCTCTTACAGCATCCATAGATATTATCTTCTTTATGCCTCTGAAATGAAGATGACCTAGCCTTTGGTGCCATAGTTTCACTTCTTCTTCTTTAGCTAAGGAGCAAGTTGAAGTAAGACTGAAGTCTTGAGATTCCCACATGTAACAGTTGTCTTTAGATCTGGCTCCTTTCATGACAACCTCTTTTTCTTTGTTAGTCACTATGCATTCAGTTTTAGTAAAGTTTACACTGTACCCTTGATCACATAATTGACTTATGCTGATCAGGTTAGCAGTTAAACCTTTAACTAGCAGCACATCATCTAGTCTTGGAACATCTTGACAGTCCAAGGTCCCAACTCCCTTGATTTCTCCTTTAGCTCCATCTCCAAAGGTTACATACCTTGATGAATGTGACTTTAAGTTTACTAGCAGATTCTTCAATCCAGTCATGTGTCTTGAACATCCACTGTCAAAATACCAGTCTTCTTTAGCTGATACTCTTAGTGATGTATGTGCTATATATGCAGCACTTTTCTTTGACCATTTGAGTTGAGATTTCTTTAGATGCCTCTGCCCTGTGTGTTGTTCATTAGTAGATATCCAAGATTGATTGTTGATCTTGTTCTTGTGTATGTAGCTTTGATCAGCCTGAATGCTAGCTTTTGGTCTCCATACCTTCTTGATGACTTCTGTCTTCTGCTTAGGAGGTTGCTGATTTCTTTGATGTTTATGCAACACTTTCTTGGTAACTTCTATTTTTTGCTTAGAAGGTTGCTGATACATCTGATTTGGATATCCATGCAGCTTATAACAATGAGGTTTGATATGTCCAAATCTTCCACAGTGATGACATCTCCATCTTTGATACTTCTTCTTCATTTTGTTCTTTCCAGAATGTTGAGACATCTGTTGGAACATTATGTTTGACTTTGTGTTCTTTTCCTGATGTTGAAGCATCTGTTGGGACATCTTGTTTGACTGTATGGATTTTGAAGTAGTTTTGCTAGAGCTGGCTTCATCTTTATGTACTCTTTTAAATCCCAGTCCACTTTTATCCCCTGAATGCTTATTGTTGTTGAGAATAACATCCAGTGTATTTGAGCTGCTGTTCAACATTCTAACAGATTTGGACATGTGTTCCAATTTGGAGTTGAGAAGACTTACTTCACTTTTCAAGGTGTCAATGATCTCTTGATCACTTGCTTTTTCATCTTCAAGTGCCTCATTCTGCTTCTTTAGCTTTATAACCTCACTGCATATTTCAGTACTTCTTTTGTATAGATCTTTGTAGGCTTGCTCAAGTTCTTCAACAGTAAGCTCCCCATCACTGGAATCACTTTCAGATTCACATAGTCCAGCTAAAGCAGTGATATGCTTAGCTGATTCTTCTTCTGAATCACCTCCTGAGTCTTCATCAGACCAGGTCACAGAGAGTCCTTTCTTTTGCCTTTTTAAGTAGGTAGGACATTCATTCCTGATGTGTCCATATCCTTCACATCCATGGCATTTGACTCCTTTTTCTTGACTGTTCTTTTCATTATAATTTGACCTTCTGTTAGCATCATAAGGCCTCTTGTTCTCAGAAGAGTTTGTGTATCTTCCATTGGGTTTGGATTTGCCTTCCATTCCTCTGAGAATTTTTTTGAATTGTCTTCCAAGCATAGCAATGTTGTCTGATAAGCTTTTACCAATATCTGATTCATCATCTTCTTCTTCATCAGTATTTGTCACCAAGGCTATGCTTTTGTTCTTCTTAACATTTGTGTCATTCATTCCCATCTCAAATGTTTGAAGGGAACCAATGAGTTCTTCAACTTTCATAGTGCATATGTCTTGAGCTTCTTCTATTGCTATGACTTTCATGTCAAATCTTTTTGGCAAAGATCTGAGGATCTTTCTTACAAGTTTTTCATCAGTCATCTTTTCTCCCAAAGCTCTAGAAGTATTAGCTACTTCTAAGATGTTCATGTAGAATTCATGAACTGTCTCATCTTCCTTCATTCTCAAGTTTTCAAACTTGGTGGTGAGAAGTTGAAGTCTTGACATCTTTACCTTTGATGTTCCTTCATGAGTTGTTTTGAGAGTATCCCACACATCTTTGGCTAGCTCACAGTGATGCACAAGTCTAAAGATGTTCCTGTCAATGCCATTGAATAAAGCATTTAAGGCCTTGGAGTTGCCTAGTGCTGAATCTTCTTCCTCCTTACTCCATTCTTCTTCAGGTTTCAACACTTTTGATACATCTTTGGTGTCTTGGATAGGATGTTCCCATCCAATGTTGACTGCTCTCCAGACCCTGTTGTAAAGTGATCTTAAGAATGCAATCATTCTTGGTTTCTAGTAGTCATAATTAGATCCATCCAGTATAGGTGGTCTATTTACTGATCCTATATCTCTGTCCATGTTTCCAGAATTTGTATTCCCTAGATCTCACCCAGTATAAACAGGCAGGGTGCCTGCTCTGATGCCAATTGAAATTCTGTAATCAGGTATGAGATGTCCTATGAGATGTCCCAACACTTGACAGATTTAACCAAAACTTAAAGTGCAAGAAAACAACACAGAAGTTTGTTAACCCAGTTCAGTGTATAACCACACTTACATCTGGAGGCTACCAAGCCAGGAGGAAATCCACTATAAGTAATATTAATTCTAGACTTAAACAACCCAGTTTAATTTTTCACTTAATATCTACCCAATGCAATTTCTACCTAAGACACAACTTAGATATGAGTACCAACTCACTCCCCCTCAATCACACAGTGATCTTGTTTACAAGTTTAATAAAATTGAAGACATTCTTCAAACAAAACAGCTTGATCTTACTTCACAGTTTCAATCAAGTCACAAATACACTTTTGCTTAAAAGCTCATAAAGTGGTACAATAAAAACAACCTGCTATTTAAAACAATAAACACACTATTTGGTCTTCTGGAATTCGTACTCAATTCTGTGAGTTCCTGTTGATTAAATAGGTGTTTGTAATTTGGGCTTTCTGTAGTTTAATCCAGTCCTAAAACACAGCAGCTTCCACCTAGAATTAGGGTTTGTTACTTCCTAGATTCTAGGTGATTTAGTTCTTCTGTTTAAACTGAATCCTCATAATAAAACTCCCTACAGATGCGCCTTGTTCTGTTTTTATTCATCCATAATTAATTCCAGATAACTCTCCTTAAATATCTCAGATCAGTTAGTCAATAATTAATTCTGGTAGCAGGTTTGAGATGTCTCAACATCTGTTGGGACATCCTGAAAAACTGAACTTAAGTCATTTACACAATGTCCCAACATCTGGTGTGATATCCTGAAATAAGTTCTTATACTCTGTTTGATAATGTCCCAACATTTGATAGGACATTCTGAACTGAATTCAATATTTCTTGTTGGTCAAAAATTCTGCCAATTCTAGACATCTACAGGGAGATTATCAGATGATCCATGAAAGGGAAAGCTCCTACACAAAGGGTATCCAAATTAAGGTTTCACTTTCAAGCAGTGATTCTTTGTGACTTTGGCCACTTCATATGGGTAAAGTCCTTCATATGATATGTGAATGCTATGGATGAAATTTGGTGAGAAAATTCATTGAGGAAGGCATTCATTTCATCAGTTGCTTGCATAAGAAGAAATTGGTCAAACTGATTATTTGAAAAGTCAACTCTTGACTTCTTGAGGTCAAGGTCATGAAATTTTGATAACAAGGGACTTATGGGCCAAGTTTGATCAAGAAGGAATGGAGAAATCAAAGGAAAAAGCATTTTTTGAGACTATGTATCGATACATACGAGTTTCGTATCGATACATGTTGCTGTGGAAATGGATTATGTATTGATACATAAGAAGGATGTATTGATGCATGATGGCCAAAACCTTCAGTATGCATCGATGCATACAGCTATGTATCAATACATATCAGTTAAAAAACTGACATATATCGACGCATCCATGTTATGTATCGATACATAGTTGTTTTTTCTACTGAAAATTGCCATTTGCTTCAGTATGCATCGATGCATACATGCATGTATCAATACATATCAGTTAAAAAACTGACATGTATCGATGCATCCATGTTATGTATCGATACATAAGCCTGTTTTGCTGCTAAAAACCTCTGAATGATGACAGTTCAGCTCATGGATTGTATCTATGAGGGAATCATGTAAACACCACTCAAAGAAGCTTTGTATGCCTCAATTTTGGAGTTGTTTCAAGTACTTGAAAGGGGTTGCATTCTCACCATAACAGTCCTAAACTTCACTGCATGAGATCACATCTCAAAGTGGCATAACTGAATTTTCCAATCCACCCTCATTGCACCTTACACCTCAAGTTAGAATTGACCATGGTTCTAACTGTTAACCATGAGGGTTAACAGTTAACCTGAGATATATAAGGCTTTTCCCAACTGAAATTTCAGAACACACTTCATTTCTACCAAAATTTCATCATAAACTTCATCCTTTTTCTCTTTGTTTTCATTCTGATTTTGGAAGCTATATTGCACTAAATCTTCATCAAGTCAATCCCAATCTTCATCTGTTCATCTAAATCTTCATCAATTCAGTCCCAATCTTCATCTGTTCTCCATCATCATCATCAAGAGCTTCATTTCCATGGAAGAATTTCATTGAATCTTCCACTCTATACCAATGCACCTTGCTGCATTTTGCCTCCATAGTCTTTGATTCTTGTCTACAGCATCACACTTATCATCAAATCATCATCCATATCATGATTTGCAGCTTCTCCATGGATCTAATGGAGTGAAAGATCAAGATTACATTGCTGTAAATTTTCTGCATATTCATCAATTGCTCAATATTCTTCATCAATAAAGTGTTTATTTCACTTCACAAAGGATCAAGATCAAGCATAGAAGACATTGGAACCTCACATCTAGATTTCTACAACTCTAAACACCACTGAATTTCAGGTTTTATCTTCAATTCCATTGACATGAATTCATATTTTCTTGGTTGTTTTATGTTGATATGAGCTCAATAGGAGCAATGCTTGTGTTGGCTAGTTGATAGGCACCTTAGGTGTTTAGATTCAATTTTTAGGTTGATTATTGTGTGCTTCGATTTGCATTATTCATGAGCCTTAGGAGAAAATCAAGCCTAGATTGTTGACGTACTTGAGGAGACGAATCTGTCCATGGCCTTATTTTTCAGTTTGGTAGACATTTGTCCAAACCCTAACCGGAGAGTGATCAGAGAAGATGACCGGAGTTTCGCTCCGGTGATCGGAATAGTAAGATTAGCATTAAGTGGGAACATAACACAGCCGTTAGATCAGTTTTCATCCGACGAACCAGAATCAGCCACCACATTAATGAACATGTGAAAATCATGTGCCATATTTTGTGAAGAGTTTTTCATATCACTATTTGCACCCCAGCTTGTTTGAGTTCAGCCTAATTCAGTTCAACTTTTCACTTCCTGCACCCCTCTCCATTTGCCTTGTTTCTTTATTTTTCTGTTTTACATAGTTTCAATTTTAATCCAACAAAAATACCAAAACTCATGATTAAAATTCCCCAAATATCACAGAGACTTCCTAACTCATTTTAGAAATTTTCCACACTTTTACTTTCTGATTTTTATCCATTTTCCATTTTATTTCGATTTTCCATTTAATTAGTTTGCTATGGAATTCCTTCAGCTACACTTCACTTTGTTCATTTTATTTCATCCACTTCCAGTAATCTTTTCGTCCCATTCTTTTTGCTATGATTAGAGGACTCATAATAGAACCTGGAATTATTTTTGTCATATTTTTAGGTCCATTTTATCCACTGTTTTGGCAGCATAGTTTGTGTAAGATTGTGTTTAGATCTTATGTAGATTTAAGTGACCATTTGACATAGTTAGCTTATGAATTTTTAGGAGATTTTTTAAAACATCATTAGATTTAGGTTAGGGACCTTAAGGAATAAATCTCATATTTTTCCAGGACCTTTACCATTTTTTTAGTG
The DNA here is from genome assembly GCA_963966055.1 of Lathyrus aphaca. Taxonomy (NCBI): domain Eukaryota; kingdom Viridiplantae; phylum Streptophyta; class Magnoliopsida; order Fabales; family Fabaceae; genus Lathyrus; species Lathyrus aphaca. The sequence continues at coordinate 95,181,277 of OZ014524.1, forward strand.
CTTTGACTTTATTCGAGGTTTCCATGCAAATCCACCTAGTTTCCACTTAGGGGTTTAGTGCCATTTAGGGCATAGTTTGAGTGTGTTTCTATTTCCAACCTTAGATCATTTAGGTGTGACTTATCTACTGACCTTAGAAGCTAGATAGCATATAAGATCCCTTAGGACTTGACTTTAGGCTTAGAAGTTCATTGATGCCTTTATTAATTAGTCTGAGTTCTTAATTGAAATTTGCCATGTTGTAATTGTTCAAAATGCTTCATCATGCTAACATTTGTTTTGTACGGGGAAGATTATGATAAGCATTACTTCATTCTTATCCCTTATGCATTTTAATTGTGTTTGCCTTAGAACCTTGTGCTTTGAATATAGGATATCCCTTTCATTCTTTTAGAACCAACTTAACTTCCTTAGGAAGTAAGTTGAGTTCTAATTCCTTTCTTCTTCTTTCCTTCTTCTTCATTAGGATAGAATTCAAACCTCACTAACCTAGGAATCCCATGCATGATAACATTTAGAATTGTTAGTCTCCCCTTAGATGTTTTACCTTTGAGATCCTTTTGGTGCTCTCTCTTCTCATCTTCAAATTTAACTTTAAATCACTTCAATAAATGACGAGTCTTCTCATGTGACACGAGACTTTGCTATGAGATACTTGCACGTGTTCCGTTTCGGGGCGAGGTGTAGGATATCCCTCGTGGTGGATAGGTCTTAGCATGAGATTACTTCACAAAGAAAAGCTAAAAAACACTTCTTAACCAAAAACAACAAAAACACTTAATAAATGCCAGTAGGTTAGTGTACCTGAGCCTTCACTTGTGGGACTAGATTTGGGGATTTCCTCCATAGCTAGGTGTGCCTCTTGCGCATTCCATTTCGGGATGATATAAGAAGTACACATTCAACTGAGTAAGACTTAGGTACACTCACCTATGCAAACTTCAAAGCAGAAAACTCATAAAAAACATTGGACAAACAATAAGCGTCTCTCCTTCGGGACTTCTCTTCTCATCACCTTCACTCTCATCGCACGAACTTGCTCCTACTTGTCATTTTGCAAAACGGTAACGCACTCGTCGTCCGAGCCTGCAACACCTGAGCATTGACATGGACAATTCGAGCCTTAATGCACAAGCAATCTCTTTTCCACCCCTAGTTAGGGGAACTACAGCGACTCTGATCCTCATTGTCCATATGAGGTACGTAGGCAGCGGGGTAGGGCCCGTTCGAGCACACTCTTTTATTTTCCCTACATTTTCCCCCTTTCTTTTCTTTTCTTATCCAGTTTCAGTTCCTTTTCTTTGCAACAACTTTCATTCTTACACCCTTTGAAACAGTTTCTTTGCAAGCGTGGATCCTGTCGGGTACGGAGGACGATCTGGGGTTCTAATACCTTCCCAGGTCGTAACCGACTCCCGAACCCATTCTCTTTGGTTCGCAGGACCTGTGTCCTTCCTTTTATTTTCTTCTGGTTTGTGCAGCATTACCATTCCCGTTCCTTTGGAATAAAAATGCCTGGCTGGCGACTCTACCCTCTTTCGTGCCACTTTCGCATTTGTACCAGGATGGAAATCCAAGAAGCGACAGTTGGAGACTCTGCTGGAGACTTCCTAACCAGAGTTATCCCTGGTTCCCTTGAGAGTCTCTCTTAGCGCTTGCGTGTTTCTATTTTGTTGGGTGTTGATTGTTTGTTGTTGTGTGTTTTATTTACTGTTATTTTATTTACAGTTTATTTACATCTTTATTTACAGTTTTCAGTATTTATTTTCATGCATCATATATTATTACTGGACTGTCTTGACTGGATTTCTTCTGTTTGGTGGGACTCGGGTGATACTGTTACTGAGAGATAAGCCAAATACCCGGCTTGAGTGTACCCTAGGATTAGCATGGACATATTGTACTCGCATGTGGCATGATGAGTGGCGATGTGTTTCACACCCAGACTGCGACCGTCTTGGAAATATCTTGTGTGGGGATTTCCTCCACTTCGGGATAGGACCTTGATAGTTATGTGCATCTGGGGACCGATCATTGAGAACCTTTGTGGAAACAACCCTCTCCAGTGGTGATAGTGGCAGACCACATTCTGTGGCAAACCCATTCGCACCCGAGGATCCACTAGGGACTCGCATAGGATGGCCTGGTTCTCTTATAGGAACTCAGTCAGAGCATCTGGTCGTATGACAATAGTATTGTATCCTACGGGCTGAATGTACTATTGTTTCTCGATTTCAGCGCTCGAAGCTGGGGACTTATAAGGGATGCTTGTTTTCCCGGACTCACACTGAAGCCTCCCTGAGTAGTACATAATGCCAAACCGATTCCCTGATTTGGTCATGAACCATTTCTCGGAAATGGTGAATATATTATTGCTATTCGGCTTTGAGAGTCCGTGATGTTTGACCCGGAGCACACCCGTGAGATTGGGAAGGGTTTACAGGTTTGCAGGAACCCTTGACCTTATCACACCCTCATTACCAGTGCAATCTTATGTTCTGATATGGTTACTTTGATCCCAGAGTTCTTGAGTTTATCTGGTTATTGATCTGGTGTATCTAAGATTATCTAAGTGCTTATGGGTTATTATTCAGAGGATTCGGGTTTCTGATCACTTGGTTCTGACATCCAGTATTCAGACAGTTCCGGATTGATCATGTGTCCTTGCATTTGCATTGCATCATTTCATCATTAATCATGTTTTGTTTTCATTCACAGGTTCATATCATTGCTTCTGGTTCCGGTATACCATTCAGAGATGGAAGATTCTCGCAAGCAGAACATTCATTTCAAGTTTTTTGACACTAAGGTTGGCCTGTTAAAGTAGATGGTGAATTTGATTACGCCCAATCATATGGAGAGGTTCAGGAAAGCTTATGGGAGTATTCTGGATGTGGTGGCAGAGTTAGATCCCTCTGAAAGAAGTGTCATTTATACTCTACTTCAGTACTATGATCCTCAGCTTCGATGTTTCACTTTTCCCAATTTTCAGTTAGGTCCTTTGCTGGAGGAGTATGATTTGATCTTGGGAGTTCCTATTCGAGACCAGATTCCGTTCAATGCTGAGATGGTTAGACCTGCACCTAAAGCAATTGCCAAGGCTCTTTATTTGAGCCCTTCTATTGTGGATTCTCTGACTATTATTAAAGGGGGTGTATCTGGTTTCTCTTTAGAGGCTTTAGTGAAGAAGGTTGAAGAGCTGGCTGTTAAAGAAGAGTGGGATTCTGTGTGTGCCATTCTGGCTCTCTTTATTTATGGCATCATTTTGTTTGCAGATATGGAGAAATTCATAGACATGAATGCCATCCATCTATTCTTGCTGAAGAATCATGTGCCTACACTGTTGGTAGATTTGTATTACTCGGTGCATTATAAGACTGAAAATAAAAGAGGAGGTTTAGTTCGTTGCTGCGCTCCTTTGTTCCATATGTGGTTCATGAGGCACTTGCCTAGTACCGGTATGTTTAGTGACCATACTTTGGTGTGGGCTCAGAAACTAGAGAAGTTGTTTGCTAAAGATGTTAGATGGATTAATCAGAGGCTTCAGGGTACATGTTTCATCACCAGTTATGGGAGTTACCTCAGTGTACCTCTGTTGGGAGTGACTAGGGGAATCAACTACAACCCAGTATTATTGAGGAGACAGTTAGGGTATGCTTTAAGAGAGGTCCCATAAGAGTTGAAATTGGATCATATATTCTATTTCCCGGTGAAGGACAATATGCCTTTCGTGAGAAAAGCTGTTGGAGCTTGGAAGTGCATCAAAGGAGAAGGAGTGGCTAACTTTGGAAAGTGTAACAATCAAACTTTTTCTGGAGTACGAGGCTTGGCTGAAGGATAGAGCCAGGATGGTATTGCTTCCATTTTCCCCTCCAGTTCCTCCGGTGAATGAGCCTAATACCACTTTTCCCTTAAAAGAATATGAGAAGATATAAGCCCAACTACAAGAGATGACTAGCCGGTATCATCAGATGGCTCATTCCAAGACATCTTTAGAAGAAAAGCTGCAGAAGACGCAGATGGCTTAGGAGGTTAAGGAGAAGGAGTTTTCGGAAAGGGAAGCATACTTTCAAAGGAGAGGTCTAATGGATGTTAAGAGAGAAGAAGAATTCATAAAGACCCGGAAGACCCTTAGAGAAGCCAAACAATCTCTTGCTTGGTCGCAAGATCAGAGGAAACAAGATCAGAAGAAATACAAAGAAAAGGAAGAGTTATATGAATTACAGTTAGCTTCCAAGAAGGAAGAGTAGGAACAAGCTCACAAGATCCGAAGAGAGAAGACTCAATAGTTTGTGAAGAGTCAGCAAGCCTTAGAAGAAGCACTTAAGGAGATTGAAGATCTCAAATTGATGGCTGGAATCAAGAATGCTAGGTCTAAGCTGGGACTTAGTGAGGAAGGATCAGAGTCTTCAAGTAACAGTCTTGCTTTCTAGTTTGTTTTCTCTGTATTCGGATTATCTACATACATGTTGTAGGAATCTTTGTTTTGTATGTCCTTTTTTCTTTTAGAAGACTTGTACCCTACGGGGAATTCTGTTATTATTGCCTTATGGGCTGATTTTTGTTATGCAGTTTTTATTCAGTTCTCTATTTCCTGTACGTGATGGAACGTGGGCCGTTACGGTTATTTGAATCTGATTTCTGTGTGAAGGTCTTCTTAAAGTCAGGGGGTCAAAAGTCATATGGATTTCTTTGATAAAAACCGGAACCGGGGCATGAATGACCTTGAGATTGAAAGCATAAACAATTGCATTGCATACATATCACAATTCTTCTTGTTTTGCAGGTATAACCACAGGTTCCTAATGTCTTTTCTGTTTCAGGCACTATAGCTCCTAAGAAGGTTCAGAGACAGCAACCTGTACATAGATACCCTACAAAGGTGAACAGAGAGAGAGAGCAATGGAGCAGATGCAAGCGGATATGGATGATTTAAGGACAAGAATGGACAACTTCATGACCCTCATGGTTGGGATGGGTCAAACTCAAGAGCGCTTGCGTGAGATGATAGAGAACAATCAGGCTAGGAACAATGGGACAGCGAATGGAGGTAATCGCAATGGGGCTGGCGCCCGTCACGTTGAAATCTCTATGGTGCAACCAGGGGTCATTATTGTCAATGATGGATTGAATAACCTGCAGATGGATGGGCAGGATGAACAATTCACTTTGTTGGATGAGGCAGAAGGCCAGGGGGTTGACATGAATAGAAGATTTGAAGAAATGGCTGAGCAGATTTGTGCCATTCAATCTCAGAGTTCTCTAGGGTTTGACATCACTGACCTGGGCGTAGTGCCAGGGGTGAAAATTCCCTACAAGTTCAAAGTCCCTACTTTTGATAAGTACCACGGAACAGCTTGCCCGAAAACTCATCTTCAGTCTTTCGTGGGAAGGATTGTTGCGCACACAGATGATGAGAAGCTGTAGATGTATTACTTCTAGGATAGTCTTGTAGGAGCTTCCTTGGAGTGGTACATGAAGCTGAGCAGGGTCAATATTAGAAGCTGGAAGGATTTAGCCGAGGCATTTGTAAAGCAATATCAATACAATTTGGATATGTCTCCAAATCGTACCCAGTTGCAGACAATGTCTCAAAGTGCTAAAGAAGGGTTCAAAGAATACGCCCAGAGGTGGCGTCAGCTTGCTTCTCGAGTGCAACCTCCCTTGTTAGAGAATGAAATGGCATACATGTTTATGGGAACACTACAGGGGGTGTTTATTGAGATATTAGCGTCTTGTTCGGCGACGAAGTTCAACGACATCATGATAGCTGGAGAGAGGGTTAAAATTCTTCTGAAAATGGGGAAGATCCAAGACGGTGGTGCAGGTAGCTCAAGCGGTGTGAGAAAAGCTTTCAGTGGACCTCCAAGAAGAAGGGAGGGAGAAACTAATGTTGTGTACAGTCGAGGTCGGGGCCGCGAATACAGAGGATCTTACGAGTAGGTGGCAGCTGTCACCATTCCATCAAGTCCTGTGCAACAAAAACAACAGCAGCAACAACAACAGTAGCCGCATCGCAATAACTATCAGCAAAGACCCTATAAACAGAGACAAGATCGTCCAGCTAACAGGGTGCTTGAAGCCATCCCGATGACGTACACAACACTACTTCAGAGATTGTTAGACTTGAACTTGGTTCAGTTGAGGACATTAGCACCACCTCCACCTAGAGAGCTTCTAGTGGGGTATGATGCTAATGCAAGATGTGCATTTCATTCAGGAGCTCCCGAGCACTCAACAGAGAAGTGCAGGGCATTACAACATAAGGTTCAAGACTTAATTGACTCAAAAGCAATTAACTACGCACCGCCCCCAAATGTTACATCAAACCCCATTCCAAATCATGGAGGGGCCGGGATAAATGTCGTTGATGATAGTAAGAGGTTAAACTTGATTTTGAATGTGAATGAAGTGAAGACTTCGTTGCTAGTCGTGAAAGACAGATTTCTGAAAGGACATGTATTCCCAGGGTGTGATTATTGTAACACCCCCTTTCTATACCCTAAATAAGCAATTAAAATCACTTAGGCACATATTAAAATTTCATCAGAGTATATTTGAAAAACGGTATAAAAGAGCAATGCCACATTATACTTGAAATTGAAAACATACAACACCTGCTCAATAAAGATATGCAACAAACGGGGTAACTTACATACACAAGGATTTCATCCTTAGACCCGTATTCATCAATTCATTAAACAGCGGAAACAAAATATAACATTTTCAAACTTATATACTTATCATAAATATATCTGCAAGTTTGAATCACCAAAATATTTCATGTTTACATAAAACATTTCACATCAAAATACATATACAAATGTATCCACAAAAGTCATCAAGCCAACCCTAGCTACCCGGTGCTATATATTAGAGCCGACCGACCAAAAAGATGAAGACAAACTTCACAAAATATCATCCAGCAACCTATTCTGCAATGCCTCATAGTGCATCATAAAACAGCAGAAGGGTGAGAAACATTATCATAATAATATTGCATATAATTATATATCACAACATATAAAATGCACATAAAGCATATTCTCACCACAATTCATACCTCATCACCCATACACATCGCAATGTGTACATACACAATTCAAGCATGTTCATCATGCACCAATTCACTAATTCACATAAACTCATATTATTTATGTTTATTCCTCAATTCTATTCATTCCGCATAAACATACGTCTAGCTATGCTTAATCACACATATACATTACAAATGTATAAATCACATACATATACATATCAAACATGCATATATACAAACAAGTATGTTTCATCGCACATACTATCATCTCCATAATACTCCAAATAAACATATGCACATTCATGTTTATTTTTGCATATCATAATTAAAATGATAAAATGCAACTCATAGAGACCGACACACGACTCTATGCAGATGCAATGCGGTACCGACTCAACATTTCAGCAGGTTCACTCAGGAACCAAATGGAATCATCGCTTGTTACCTAAAGTAACTCCCCGTCGGGCACACGATGTTCCCTATTGCTCACACCCCACATGGGCACACAATGTTTATGGATTGCTCACACCCCACACGGGCACACAATCTGATTTCTCACACCCCACACAGGCACACAATCAATGTGAATAAATCACCCATCCCTCACACCCCACACGGGCACACGATGTTTCTGGATTGCTCACACCCCACACGGGCACACAATCTGATCGCTCACACCCCACATGGGCACACGATCTTGTTGTAGTCATCGCTCACACTCCACATGAACACACGATGCTACAACGAATTCACAAAGAATCCCACAGCACAAGAATGCCTACATTATGCTTACATGCAAAATGACACACAACATTCTTGAAATGCATACATATTCACAATATAGCTATGCATTCATCTCATACAATTAGCATACATTCGCATTTAATTCAAGCAATGTATCTACTTGCCAAACGGCCACAACACAACAATCAAACCCATAATTCCATAATTAACATAATTACGTTTTATCGAAAAAGGTCGGGTAAAAGTCGGCTAAAAATTACCTTTCTTAGCATCAATAGATTCTACATGTTTTTAGCTTCGAATCGATATAAGGATCACTAAAAACGGATACCCGAAACTAAAGCTACGGATCAAAACACATAATCCCTCAGAAACCTACAGGCTCGCTGAGCGCCCTCTCGCTCGCTGAGTGAGAATCGCCCTGGAACTTTCGCTGAGCATGGGATAACTCGTTGAGCGACTACTTCGATTTCAGCAAAATACCAGCTGCGAACAGTCAACTCTTTCACTCCAAAACTCCACCAAAACTCCAATAAACATGATCAACAACATGTACTAGCTATCATACTTCGATTATAACGATTTCTAACCGATTAATCTATCAATTTCTTACATTTTCTCTCAAACCCTAACTATTCATCTTCTCTAACTTTCATCAAAACCAAAACTCAACCAATCAAACACATACATAATCATACACAATATTGAGATAACAATGTTTATCACCCTTACCCGATTATTTCGATTTCTTGGAGCAATCTTGAAGCTTTTCCAACTTTCCCTCTTTTCTCTTCTTTTTCTCTTCTCTCCTTTTTCTTTCTTCTCTTTTTCTTTCTATCTTTTCTTTACCAACTTTCTATTTCACTCTTTCTCACTCTCTTATATTTTCTTTCTATTTTCTACTATTTCCAACCAAATATCAATTCTCTCACAAAAATATCAATTCTACTAATTTCTAACTTATCATTAATTAACAAATGCCTAAAATACCCTCTTATCCAATTTTACCGGAAATTCATAAAACGGTAAAATCACATATCACACCAACATATCACATTAATTCATCAACATATCATATCATCATATTAATTCCACAAACAAAATAATAATTACTCAATTAAAATAAAAGACTCCAACAAAAATGGGAATTATCGAATCGGGGCGTTACAATTATGACTGCGAGGGTTGCATGAATTTCGTTAATGGTTGTGAGGATTTAAGAGCTAGGTTGCAGTGTTTGATTAACGAGGGGTCCTTACAGTTCGACAGGGTTGTCAATAGAAGTGATTGTGGGTCTACCATAACAATTTATTTTGATCCTGCTGAAGTTCCTGCCCGGAGAGAGCCTGTGACTATCTATGTTCCAGAAATGAGTCCTGTTACCATTACTGTTCCGGGACCAGTTCCCTATGATGATGAAAAGGACATCCCTTGGCACTATGGCTCAGACGTGTACGTAGAAGGCCAGAAGGTGGAGAGTAAAGCAGTGACAATTGACCCGACTGTTGTGAATGTCGGAGGAGTTGGTGGATTTACAAGGAGTGGGCGTCTCTTGGCTCCCTAAACTCTTAGAGGCGATCCCAAAGCTGAAGTTGCTACAAAGGCTAAGGGTAAACAGATAGCAACTGAAGAGGTGACAACTCCTGCTGCTAGTCAGAGCACTTTTGAAAAAGAAGTTGAAGAGTTCATGAGAATAATTAAGAAAAGTGACTATAAGGTGGTTGAACAGTTGAATCAGACCCCGTCCAAGATATCCATTTTGTCGTTGTTGATGTGTTCTCAAGCTCACCGGGAAGCTTTGATAAAAGTTCTACAAATGGCATATGTACCACAGGAGATAACTGTTAACCAGTTGAAGGTCGTGGTAGTCAGTGTGAACGCTAGCCATGGGTTGGGATTCACAGATAGAGATCTCACTTCTGAGGGCCGCAATCACAACAAGGCCCTACACATCACCATGGAGTGTAAGGGTGTTGTTTTATCACATGTCTTGGTAGATACAGGCTTTTCTCTCAATGTGCTTCCTAAGAAGTCCTTAATGAAGTTGAATATTGATGGCATTGTTTTGCGACCCAGTGATTTGATTGTGAAAGCCTCTGATGGGTCACAAAGATCTGTGTTTGGGGAGGTGGAGCTACCGATAAAGATTGGGTCTCAGGTATTCAAGAGTACATTCTATGTTATGGATATTCAACCCGCTTATAGCTGTCTGCTAGGGCGTCCTTGGATTCATGTTGCTGGCGCAGTAACATCCACGCTGCATCAGAAGTTGAAGTATGTGGTAGACGGCCAAGTTGTTACTGTATGTGGTGAAGAAGATATTTTTATAAGCCATCTGTCGACCTTCAAGTATGTGGAAATGGAAGGGGAGATCCATGAAACACTTTGCCAGGATTTTGAGACGGTAAATACTAGTACTTTGTCTCCGGCTGCTGCAGTTCAAAGCCACGAGAAGGATGGGACTCCTATCTACTCCTACAAGCAAGATAAGGAAGTAGTCCAAGCTGGAAATGCCTAGGGCTGGGGCAAACTGTTAGAAGTGGAAAGGAAAGATGACAAGTTTGGTCTTGGATATCAACCTGGTGGGTCTAGCTGGTCTCAGGGCAGTAAGTCCATAACGTTCACTAGTGCTGGAATGCTAGACTACAACAACGTTTGTGCTATAGAGGAAGATGGGGATAGTGACTGCGACTTGGATAATTGGATTTACCCATGTGTACCTGGGGAGGAGCTCCGAAACTGGTCTGCTGAAAATTTTGTTCGAGTTACTTGGCATTCAAAGTAATTTTCTTGTTTCCATTTTATCATACTGCATGTCAAATCCTGCACTCTGCCCAAGGTGCATGGATCCATTTGTAGGGCCACCATTCTTTTAATGCATTTACTTTTTCCATGAAATAAAGGACATTTTTCAAGCAAATTGTGTTCTCTTTCTTTCGTTTTAAAATTTCTCACAAAAAAAGAAAACAATAAATAAAATGGCAATGTTTTTCTTTTTCCAGTGTTTTGTGTGTTTGCATCTCTTTTGAAAAGAACAGATTCTGAAATAAGCACACCATTTGTGCAGTGTTGATCATTCGGATTCTTGCGATAACGTTCCTGCTATGACCATGCATGACTTCGACAATCCTATCTACCAAGCTGATGAAGGGTTTGAGGAAGATTGTGAACTCCCGGAAGAATTGGTTAGGTTGTTGAAACAAGAGGAAAGGGTAATTCAGCCTCATCAGGAAGAAGTAGAGATAGTCAACATCGGGTCTGAGGATGTAAAGAAAGAGATAAACATTGGGGCTAGTCTGCAGGCCGAGGTAAAGAAGGAATTGATTGGTATGCTACACGAATATGTGGATATCTTCACCTGGTCGTATCAAGATATGCCAGGACTAGATACTGACATTATTGTACACAAGCTGCCACTAAGAGAAAACTGTCCTCCGGTGAAAAAAAAGTTGAGAAGAACTCGCCCTGACATGGCGATGAAGATCAAGGAGGAAGTTCAAAAGCAGTGGGATGTCGGGTTCCTTGCTGTAACTAGTTACCCACCTTAGGTAGCTATCATTGTGCCTGTACCAAAGAAAGACGGCAAGTTTCGGATGTGCGTTGATTATCGGGATCTAAACAGAGCAAGTCCAAAGGATGACTTTCCATTACCTCACATTGATACATAAAGAAATTGAATGTTATGTGGACGATATGATTGCCAAGTCTCGGGATGAAGAAGAACATCTGGTCAATCTCAAAAAACTGTTTGATAGGTTGATAAAGTACAGATTAAGGTTGAATCCAAACAAGTTCACTTTTGGAGTGCGGTCCGGTAAATTGCTGGGTTTCATTGTTAGCCAAAGAGGGATCGAGGTAGATCCTGCAAAAGTAAAAGCAATACAAGATATGCCTGCACCGAAAATAGAAAAAGAAGTGCATGGGTTTTTAGGGAGATTGAACTACATTTCACGGTTTATATCTCATCTAACTGCCACATGCGAGCCAATATTCAAATTGTTATGAAAAGAACAAACGGTCAGGTGGAATGAAGACTGTCAAAGAGCCTTTGAAAAGATAAAATAATATTTACAGGAGCCTCCGATCCTAATGCCTCTAGTTCCAGGACGGCCACTTATCATGTACTTGACTGTGTTAGAAGGGTCGATGGGGTGTGTGATAGGTCAACATGACGAGTCTGGTCAAAAAGAGCATGCTATTTACTACCTTAGCAAAAAGTTTACCGACTGTGAGTCTCGTTATTCACTGCTCGAGAAAACCTGTTGCGCTTTGGCATGGGCTGCTCGCCGACTAAGACAGTACATGTTGACCCACACCACGTTGCTAATCTCAAAAATGGACCCTGTCAAGTATATTTTAGAGAAACCAGCATTAACCGGAAGGGTTGCAAGGTGGCAAATGATCTTAACAAAGTATGACATACAATATACTTCCCAGAAAGCCATCAAAGGAAGTGTATTGTCGGATTATCTTGCACAACAACCGCTTGAGGACGACTATCAGCCAATGAAGTTTGATTTCCCTGATGAGGAAATCATGTACCTCAAGGCAAAAGATTGCGAGGAACCACTTCCGGAGGAGGGGCCAGACCCTGAATCCCAATGGAAGTTGATGTTTGATGGGGCAGTCAATATCAACGGACATGGAGTTGGTGTTGTTCTTATCACTCCTGAAGGTGTTCACTTTCCCTTCGCGGCCAGAATTACTTTTGGTTGCACCAACAATGAAGCGGAATACGAGGTGTGCATAATGGGAATAGAGGAGGCCATTAATCTTCGGATTAAGACCCTCGATATATTCGAAGATTCATCCCTCGTTATCAACCAGATTACCGACAAGTGGTATACACATCAAGAACAATTAATTCCTTATAGGGATTATGCCAGGAGACTGTTGACGTTCTTCACAACAGTTAAGCTTCAATATATACCACGAGATGAGAATCAATTTGTCGATGCATTGGCTACCCTTTCTTCGTCCATCAAAGTCTTGTGTTTGAACTATGTGCCCAGGATTGACATTTCCAGGCTCGATGCACCAACTTATGCTTTCTTTGTAGACGTAGTGTCTGATGAGAAACCTTAGTACTTTGATATTAAGCTTTTCCTGGAAAAGCAAGAATACCCAGCTGGGGCATCATCCAACGACAAGAAGACCTTGAGACGACTCGCTGCTAGCTTCTTCTTGAATGCAGAAGGGGTTCTTTATAAGAGGAACTTTGACATGGTCTTGCTCAGATACGTGGATAGACACGAAGCAGGCCTGTTAATGCAGGAATTCCACGAGGGATCTTTCGGTACTCATGCAGGAGGACATGCAATGGCTAAGAAGTTGTTGAGATCAGGGTATTATTGGCTAACAATGGATGCAGATTATTGTTCATACGCCCGTAAGTGCCACAAGTGCCAGATATATGCAAACAAGGTGAATGTTCCTCCTAGCCCGCTCAACGTCATGTCATCTCCTTGGCCATTTTCTATGTGGGGCATTGACATGATCGGGAAGATAGAGTCTACTGCTTCAAATGGTCATCATTTTATTTTGGTGGCAATTGACGACTTCACCAAATGGGTTGAAGCAGCATCTTATGCCAATGTCACTCGTCAAGTGGTAGCCAGATTTCTGAAAAGAGACATCATTTGTAGATACAGAGTGCCCGAGCAAATCATTACCGATAACGGTTCCAATTTGAACAACAAGATGATGGCAGAGCTGTGTCGATACTTCAAAATTCAACATCACAATTCTTCTCCTTACCGGCCAAAGATGAATGGCACGGTAGAGGCGGCTAACAAGAATATTAAGAAGATTGTGCAGAAGATGGTTGTCACTTACAAAGATTGGCATGAGATGTTACTGTTTGCGCTACATGGGTACCGAACGTCAGTCATGACGTCAACTGGAGCAACTCCATTCTCCCTGGTATATGGCATGGAGGCAGTCTTGCCCGTTGAGGTAGAAATTCCTTCTTTACGTGTGATAATGGATGTGAAGCTTGATGAGGCTGAGTGGGTACGTGCTCGATATAATCAGTTGTGTCTAATTGAGGAAAAGAGATTAGTGGTTATCTTTCATGGTCAGCTTTATCAGAGGAGAATGAAGCGAGCATTCGACCAACGAGTTCGTACTCGAGAGTATCAAGTAGGTTAGCTTGTACTCAAGAGGATCATTCCTCCAGGTTCAGATCACAGGGGCAAGTGGACCCCAAACTACGAAGGCCCATTCATAGTGTAACACTCTAAAATTTTCCCTCTTGTTTTTCTCTTTTCTTTTCTGCTTTTCATTTTGCATTCATACGCATCCTTTAGGTCATATCATTTGCATAGGCTCCAGAGATATGGGATCAATATTTTCTGAGGATTCGGGTTTCACACCTTATTTGCGGATTATCAGAAGAATTCAAGTTCTTGGCTATGCATCCACCAATGGCATCGTCTTAGGATCCTGTCACTAAATTAGGATTTATTTCCCTGATTTAGCGGTCTTCAAGGATTTCACGTCTAAAGACTTTTCACTGACGCATCTGGCCCATCATTAGTAATAAAGTGTAAATTAAGGGTTTCTTCTTCATCAAGACAAGGTCATCTCTCTTCTCAACATCTCAGGCTATCTTCTTTCTCAAAGAGCTCTGGTTTCAATCCAAGTGTGTTTGTTCGTTACGATCTAGTTCAGTTGGATGTTGGGTCTAATTAGCATATTAGGAGATTTCTTCAAGTGCAAGTTACTTGTTTCAAATGGTTCATTTCTCAGTCAGTGTGCGTCCAAAGTCAAGTTGTGTAGTGTGCCAAATTCATCAGATTATCAAGGTGTGATTCATAATATTGGGCTAGATTGTTTGTTCATTAGTCCACTAGTGGTTCATATATGAATTTATTTCCCTCAATATGGATTCAATAATCAGGGCAAGGTTTCAAATTGATCTGGATAACAGTTGTTTTAGTAGCGATCTGTTCTTTGGTTCAGGCGATTGATTTTTATCAGAGATGTGTGGAAAATGCTCATGTTTAGGTTTGTGGATTAAGTTGATGTGTGCATCAGTGGAATATTGGCAGATTCAAGTTTATCAGCATTTCATTTCATTATGTCTATATTCACAATCAAAAGTCATGTGTCGAGAGATTCAAGCCTACTTGTAAGCCATGTTTAGAAAAGGTCTCAAGTTATGCTCTTTTGTAGGATGCACCTAATTTGTGCCTTAACCAAGTTGGAATTTGTTTTGGGAATTTATTCATTTTTAAGTTGCATTTGGATTTGTTTCAAGTTAACGAATTATTCAAAGTTCCTAGTGTGAATTGATTTTGAATGCTTCATTTCATTAAGGGGTCATGGACATATATATGATGGATTAATCTTAATAACATTGTCTTTGCAATATTCCTTCATTAAGCTTTGGCCTCATATGCCAATTTCATGTCGTGACTCAAGGTGCATCATCACTATATAGCATTGTCCTGCAAGAATAAGAGGGAGAAACATCAAGAATAAACTGTGTACACGCCACGTACACAACACATAATTTACACCAGTCAAAATTGGCCCCACACGGATTACACCACTCGCGCATAACGATCTTATACAAGGACACAACCATTTCTTCAGCAAAAAATACACCATAGCCCACAACTAAATCACAACGACAACAAACTTGATTCTGGAAGCTGAGCAAAAAGGGCGTTATTCCATTAACAACACACACACCGCGTTTTCAGTCACACAAAAAAAACCTCACCACTCTTCAATTTTCGGCGGAATCGTACACCACCAACAATGCAAGCCACAACACCCATCCTTAATCTCTCCTCACTCTCGATTTCTTAACGATTTTTTTCCACTGATTCTTCTTCAACCTCTTAAATCATACTTTTTTATCCTTCAAACCACAAACGTTTTTCATCACTCAGTGTCAATCACTAAACACATAAACCATTCTTCTTAATCACACTAACACGATCCCTTGAATCATCTGCTTAACTCTGCTACCCTTCAATCCACCGAACACCAACCTTCAAACTCACCGCCATCTTCGTGAACACCTTCATCACCTTGTGAACCAACCATCTGATTTTTTTCAACCAACACAGACCTTCAACATATCAACACCACCGTTTTATTCTTCCTCCAAACCACCAAAATACTCCATACTCAATTCTTCAACCCAATCGACAACCCAACAACACAGAACCAAAACACGATTCAGAAAGATAGAAAAGGATGAAGCAGAAGACGAGATGAAAGAGAGACACGAGATGAACAAGATAAGTAAACCGTTAACTGTGGAAAAAAAACTTAGAATCGAATATGACTGAAATTTGTCGTAGGAGTGAGAACCTTGAACACAAATCCATCGATCCATGAACGACATCATTTTGATCAAAATGGGAGCACCGTAACTTCGCGAGAGATGTCAAACCAGATCGCGATTGAAACGAATCGTTACTGTGAGGGTGAAGCGCGAGCGAGGTCAAGACGAATGGAGGTTGGCAGGGGATGTCGTTGTTCGGAGATTCTGTTTGCTGTAAGGGATGATCGGCGGCGACAATGTGATGTTGTACAATGTGATTTTGAAGAAGAAAGAAGATGTGATTTTGGGAAACAGGGCATCGTATTTGTTTTAGGGTTCTTGGTTTTTTATTTTTAAATATTGATTTATCATTTTTTTATTTTATTTTCTTTCAAAGAAAATTTTATAATAGTGTCATTGTTGAGAATTGGGCTAGGCCCATGTTGAACTTCTTTTCTGCACCCCAGTCCTGCGGCTCACATCATCATCTTGTTGTTTTTGTTTGTTTTTATTTTATTATGATTATTAGTTTTCTGTTTTGGTTAATATTTTGTTTAGATTTAATTAATACTTGTTCTAGGTTTAGATTAGAATTTTGATTTTAACTCTATATTAATTTTGCTGATCCCGATTATAATAGTTTAGATTTTAATCTCAATTAATTTTGTTTTTATAAGATTTTGTCTAATTTTGGTTTCAGTTTTCTATTGGATGTTTTGTAGGTTTCTTGATGAAGGATAAAGCATGGATGACTTTGTGACTAATTGTTCCATAATTTTGTCTAGACTAATGAGACCTCTGGATACCAATTGAACTTAGACTTTGGTTTTTGCGCGGACTAATTCTTGGTTTTAATTTTGGATGCTGGAAGCCTACGTCTGATATTTGTCTGATATCCGGATAATGAACAATTGTGCTTGACTTTTAAATCCTCTTTGGGCTTGATATTTCTTTCCTGAGTTTCTCTTGCGTGTATTAAAGAGGCAACGAACCTTCTCCGTTAGGTACCACTGAGACCCGATTTTACCTTTTGCATTTTGCTGCATTTGGAAGTCCTACTGGTGTAGGCTCTGTTTGTGGATTGTTAGATTACTCCATATTGCTTTCTCCTCTCCTTACTTATTTCTTCTTCTTCTCAACTTCTTCCTCATCTTCTTTTATTCTTTCTTAACTTGAGGTGTGCTTAGGCCACCATGGTTCTTCTTCTTTCTCCTTCTTCTTTCTTTCTCCTTCTTTAGGATAGTTGAAGCCTCACTAACCTTAGGACCACCTTTGCATGATAACTATAGGATTAGACTTTCCCCATTATATTTTTTACCTTTAAGATCCTTTTGGTTTCTTCTCTTCTCATCTCCAAACAAAAACCATAAAAAACATTTAATAAGGATTGAAGTGGTTTCCTGTGCAATAGCCTTATTCCATGAGGCACTTGTAGTCTTCCCATCTTGGTATAGTACAAGCTTGTCTAGCATGATGCACAAGTCTGATCATGAGACTACTTTCACAAAGAAAATCATAAAAAAGACTTCTTCACAAAAATTACAAAAACACTTAATAAATTCAACGAGTTAGTGAGTTTAGGCCCTAAACTCTGGAACCATATTTTGGGGATCTTCTCCTTACTTGAGTGTGCTTGTTCTATTATTCCATCTTGGAATGTAGTAGCAAGTACACATTCCATGGAAAAGAGCTTGAGTTCACTTCCTTGTGCCACACCAATAAAAGCTTCTAAAAAACACAAACAAACAATAAACGTCTCTCCTTCGGGACTTCTTTTCTCACCACATTTACTCTCATCGTACGAACTTGCTCCTACTTGTCATTTTGCAAGACGGTAACGCATTCGTCGTCCGAGCCTGCAACACCTGAGCATTGACATCGGCAGTTCAAGCCTTAAGACACAAGAAATCTTTTCCACCCCTAGTTAGGGGAACTACGGAGACTCTGATCCTCATTGTCCAGATGAGGTACGTAGGCAGTGGGGTAGGGCCCGTTCGAGCACACTCTTTTATTTTCCCTAAACTTTCCCTCTTTCTTTTATTTTCTTATCCAATTCATTTTCTTTTTGCAGCGGCTTTCATTCCTTCACCCTTTGAAACAGTTTCTTTGCAAGCGTGGATCCCGTCGGGTACGGCGGACGATCTGGGGTGCTAATACCTTCCCAGGTTGTAACCGACTCCCGAACTCAGTCTCTTTGGTTTGCAGGACCCGTGTCCTTCCTCTTCTTTCTTCTGGTTTGTGCAGCATTACCATTCCCGTTCCTTCGGGAAAAAAATTCCTGGCTGGCGACTCTAACCTTCTTCCACGCCACTTTTGCGTTTGTACTAGGATGGAAATCCAGGGAGCGACAGTTGGCAACTCTGCTGGGGAGTTCCATACCAGAGTATCTCTGGTTCCCTTGAGAGTCTCTCCTAGCGCTTGCTTGTTTCTGTTTCTTTGGGTGTTGATTGTTTGATGTTGCGTGTTTACTTTACTGTTGCTTATTTACAACTTTATTTACAGTTTTCAGTACTTATATTCATGCATCATATATTATTACTGGACTGTCTGGACTGGATTTTCTGTTTGGTGGGACTTGGGTGATACTGTTACTGTGAGATGAGCTTATTACCAAGGCTCGAGTGCACCTTAGGACTTAGAGTGGTTCCACTTTGGCCTCATGAGATCTTGTCATGGGGGTAGTAGTGAGTTCCACGCCCAGATTTGAGACCGTCTTGGAAATGTTTTGATTTGGGGATCTTCCTCTCTCATTTCATAACCTTGATAGTTATGTGCAGCTGGGGACCGATCATGGAGAACCTTGTGGAAACATCCCTCTTTAGTGGTGATAGTGGCATACCACATTTTGTGGCAAACCTACTCGCACCCGAGGGCCCACTAGGAACTCGCATAGGATGACCTTGTTTTCCCGGACTCACGCTGAGACCTCCCATAGTAGTACATAATTCTAAATCGATTCCCTGATTTGGTCATGAGCCATTTCTCAGAGATGGTGAACGTATTATTGCTATTCAGCTTTGAGAGTCCGTGATGTTTGACCCCGAGCATACCCGTGAGATTGGGAGGGGTTTACAGGTTTGTAGGAACCCATGACCTCAA
Organism: Lathyrus aphaca; assembly: GCA_963966055.1. NCBI lineage: Eukaryota > Viridiplantae > Streptophyta > Magnoliopsida > Fabales > Fabaceae > Lathyrus > Lathyrus aphaca. Next base: position 95,200,440 of record OZ014524.1, read on the forward strand.
CATACCCTCATTACCAGTGCAGTCTTATGTTTTGATTTGGTCACTATGATCCTGAAGTTATCGACCTCTGGTTTTCGGTTACTATTTCGGGTTATTATATAGAGATCTTGTGGTTACAGACACTCGATTCTTGGCAGTATTCCAGATTCCAGACAGTTTCCAGCTTTGATCCCATGTCTTTGCATCTTTCGCATTATCATATTGCATTTTGCATTTGCATCAGCATTGCATATCCTTTTTTCAGAGAGCTAATCCTTCCTCTTTTGTCCATGACTAGCCAGCCGATTTCCCAGTACTCAGTTTGAACAAGTGATAACCGTTAGAAGACGACAGAGTGTGTGAAGCTAGACTGAGCAGTGCCAAGAGTTAAAGAGGTCAGTTTGGAAGCCGTCAGTAGCTATGTCAGAGAACAACTGTCAGAATGTTGAGTTTCCACCTGGTTTCACTTCTTCAACCAGTGAGTGCAAATTTTGAACTGTCTTTGGTATTCAACCACAAGTTATCTTGTTTGCCTGTTAAGCCGTCGCTTACATCCTACACAGCTAACTCATGCTTGAATATGGGCAGTTGTAAACACCCCAAATTTGCCCTCACTAAGTTCACACCTGATAACGAGAAAAAGTATCGTTTTATTACTATGTTTCAATGCCGTTTTATCACACATTTATCGTATTAACACCCGATTCTTCGAGTTTTCTTTGTCATTTTGCAGGTATAACAATTATAGAGCTAAATCATAAGCCAAAAGTGAAATGAGCAAAAACAAGCATGAAAAGAAGAAGAAGAGAGGAATTCTGCATAATCTGCATAATTTGCAATAGTCACGATCGTCACTATGCAGTCACGACTGTGACACGCTAATTGTAGCAGTCACGATCGTCACCAATCCCTCACGACCGTGACGCGCTAAATATGAGGATAACGAACGTGACAAAGGGAAATTAGGTTTACTTTGTATTGAATTGGTCATGAACGTGCTACGTGAAGTCAATAACTTTCCTATTCTTCCGCAGACCCAGTAACACAAGTTTTCCCTGGATTCTCTCAGCAACAACGAAGCCCACGCATTATTTCAACTGCCAAGCCCAAATTATATTCTCTATAAATAGCTTAGTTTCAAAGTACAAACAACAGAGTTTGATTTTAATTTTTCTTGCGGAAGCTCTGCCGTATTTCCATTGCACCCTATTTCATTAATTTTTCCAGCAATTGTTTATGTTCTTGGTTTAATTTCCATATCCCAACCCAATCAAATAACAATTTCCAACATTAGGAAATTGTTATTATTTAATTTCTTTCAAGCCTTCAGCATTTCGTTTTTGAATTTTATTTTCGATTTCGGTCCGCACTCCGAGCTTGCCAGATTGTGGAAGAAGGAGTTTGACATTATTTTTATTATTCAGGTTTTTAATTAATTCGCATTTATATTAATGTTAAGAATTTATTTTTATTATTATTGTATAATGCATATTTTAATTTGTGTTCCTCTGTTTCTGCATCTGTCTGGTACAACTAATATGAGTAGCTAAACACTTTAGGCGGTATGTAATTAAAATACACTAAATCGGTAAAATCAATTCTAGGCTTAAAATAATTAAGAACTTAAAATTCTGGCTGTGACTTTTTATTATAAAATTAATCTTTTTGTTACGGGAGTAAGGAAAGTGTAATAGGTTAGGTTGAGGCCACGAGAGTGTGAGATTTTAACCAGATAGCTAAAGTTAGGCATTTAATTTAAACACAGCGAGAGCGCTTTAAAATGAATTAGACTTATTAAGTTTCCAAAAATTATTTCTAAACACTTATGGGCTAGCGAGAGCAGGCATAGGGCTTTAGGAGTAAGATCTGAGATAAGACCACGAGAGTGTGAGTTAAAGATATTTAAACTGATAACCTCTACAGAATAAATTAAGTGAACCATCCTTATAAGCCTAGGTTAGATTGACCCGCCTAAGTTAACATAATTACATACCGACCACCTTATTATTATTTTATTAAACTAGAATTTAATTCTCGTCTTTAATTCTTAAAAACAACCAAAAAATCGTGACAATCATTCACCTTAGCTAAACTAGTAAACCCTCTAGCACTAAGTAATCATAAAATCCCTGTGGGATCGATAATCTTTTATATTACTTTGATAGGCTGTGCGCTTGCAGTTAAGATACCGCTAGACACATATTAGATCACGTCTTTAGCCCATCAAGTTTTTTGGCGCCGTTGCCGGGGACCTTAATTTAGTTACTAGTGCACTTTAGAGTAGCATTGTCTAGACTAAGGTAACAACTATTTATTTTCTTAATCTAATCTCCCGAGTATATGCCAAGTACTCGCTCTCAAGGCGAAGACTTGCAACCTCTAATCCCAGAATCGGAACGCTTCTTACACGTAAGAAGACGAATATTCGATTATGAACGAAATTACAACATTCCAGATCTTCAAATTGATCCACCGAAACCAGTCGGAACATCAAAGGACGCAGAGATGGCTGAAGAACCGAATCATCCACTCAAATATTACGCTAGTCCTTCGCAAGTTGAACCGCATTCCAGCATTGCCGCACCGGCCATCAACCGAAACGATTTCGAATTGAAACCTTCGCTGATATCAGTCGTCCAACAAAATCAATTCTCCGGAAATCCTACCGAGGATCCGAACCTTCATCTTTCGATATTTTTGCAGTACGCAGATACTGTAAAAGCTAATGGAGTTACCCAAGAAGCTATTAGACTACGTCTTTTTCCTTTTTCACTTCGAGACAGAGCGAGAGCCCGGCTTCAATCTCTACCCTCGAATTCAGTAACCACGTGGGAGGAACTAAAGAGAGTCTTCTTGACAAGATATTTCCCACCTAGCAAGATAGCTATGCTAAGAGCTCAAATCAACGGATTTAAGCAAAAGGAAAACGAATCACTTTTCGAAGCTTGGGAACGCTATAAAGATATGCTGAGACTTTGTCCACATCACGGATTAGTAGAATGGATGGTCATCCATACCTTCTACAATGGACTCTTGTACAATACAAGAATGACAATTGACGCTACCGCAGGCGGTGCACTAATGGACAAAGAATATAACGATGCTTATGCACTTATCGAGAGTATGGCTCAAAACCATTACCAATGGGGAAGCGAGAGAGTCGCAACTGAGAAACCAACAAAAGGAGGTATGTACGAAGTAAGTAGTATGGACCAAGTCAATGCAAAGTTTGAACAACTTAACCAAAAGATCGACAACTTGGCCATAACACCAACATCCATCGTGGCTGCGGTAACACCTAACTGTGAGTTATGTGGAGTTCCAGGACATGTTGTCCCTGATTGTCAACTATTAGCAGGAATTCCCACAGATCAAGTGAATTATGCTCAAGGAAACTCGTACTCAAACACATACAACCCAGGTTGGAAGAATCATCTGAACTTCTCCTATAAGAATAACAATGCTTTATACGCACCAGGTCAAGCACCAGCTACACCACCAGGATATCAAAAGACTGCTCCTAATGTCCCTAGAAAATCGAACCTTGAGTTGATAATGGAAAACTTCATAGCTACCCAATCTCAAACGAACAAGGATTTCTTAAACCAAAACATACACACTAGTGAGCAGATCAAGCAATTAGTGAGCAAGGTAGATGCGTTAGCTACACATAACAAAATGCTTGAAACTCAGATTTCACAAGTAGCTCAACAACAAGCACCTACCGCTGCACCAGCTAGAGTATTTCCTGGACAACCTCAACCTAATCCGAAAGGACAGGCCAATGCTGTGATATTAAGAAGTGGCAAGGAACTTGACGGACCTACCGATCCAAGACTTGACAATCCAGCCATGTACCAAAAACTGGATAAACTGACTGAAATGGTGAATGAACCAGAAGAAAAGGAAGATAATAATCAAGAGGCAGTGGAGAAAGAAAAGCCTTATGTGCCTCCACCACCCTATAAACCACCAATTCCGTACCCTCAGCGATTAACCAATTCTAAGACGATGGGCCAGTTTAAGAAATTTGTTGAACTTCTGAAACAGTTGAATATTACTATTCCATTTACAGAAGCTATCACTCAAATGCCCTCATATGCTAAGTTTATAAAAGAAATCTTATCCAATAAGAAAAAGATAGAGGATAACGGAACCGTTACACTTAATGCTGAGTGTAGCGCAATAATTCAGAATAATATGCCTCCTAAGCTAAAAGATCCTGGAAGTTTCTCTATACCCTGTGTAATAGGAAAATTCGTCATTGACAAAGCTCTATGCGATTTAGGAGCCAGTATCAGTGTTATGCCCTTAACGATTTGCAAAAGGCTAGACATGGGAGACCTAAGACCAACTAAAATGTTTGTTCAACTAGCCGATCGCTCTATTAAATATCCTGTAGGCATACTAGAAAACGTCCCAGTACGTATAGGACAATTCTATATTCCTACTGATTTCATAATCATGGACATCTCTGAAGACTCCACTACACCTATCATACTAGGAAGACCATTCTTAGCTACCGCCGGAGCTATAATAGACGTAAAGAAAGGAAAGCTAACCTTTGAAGTAGGTGAAGAGAAAGTTGAATTTATTTTAACACAATTCTTACAATCACCGGCTATAGAGGATACATGCTATCTATTGGAATTATTGAAACTACCTATTCTGAAATTATGAAAATTCAAATCCCTCCGATTTTCGAAGATGATAATTGGCGTGAACCATATCAGGATGATAGTCTAAGCGAAAGTTTAGCACTTACACTGGATCCCATGCCAAGTAAGAATAAACCTACATTGGAGTTAAAAGCTTTACCTAAGAACCTAAGATACGAATTCTTAGACACTGAATGTACAAGACCAGTTATAATCAATTCCAGTTTAGGAACAATTGAAACAAAGAAACTTTTAGATGTCTTAAAGAAATATCCAACTGCATTAGGATATAACATATCTGATCTCAAAGGAATATGCCCTTCAATCTGTATGCATCGTATTCTGCTAGAAGAAGATTGCAAAACCTCCAGAGAATCTCAAAGAAGAATTAACCCAATCCTTAGCACTGTAGTAAAGGAAGAAGTTAAGAAACTACTAGATGCTGGAATAATATATCCAATCTCTGATAGTAAATGGGTTAGTCCAGTACATGTAGTACCAAAGAAAGGAGGTATCACTATTGTGAAAAACACTAAAGGCGAATTGATATCACAAAGAGTAGTGACAGGACATAGAGTGTGCATCGATTATCGTAAACTAAACAAAGCCACTCGAAAAGATCATTTCCCACTACCTTTTATAGATAAAATGTTAGAACGATTAGCCAAGCATTCATATTTCTGTTATCTTGATGGTTACTCAGGATTTTTCCAAATCCCTATCCACCCAGATGATCAAAAGAAGACTACATTCACATGCCCTTATGGAACATTCGCTTATAGACGAATGCCCTTTGGATTATGCAACGCTCCTGCAACCTTTCAAAGATGTATGATGTCAATCTTCGCAGATTTCATAGACAACATCATGGAAGTGTTCATGGACGACTTCTCTGTATGCGGGCAAAGTTTTGAAGGATGTCTATCAAATTTAGAAATGGTATTAGAAAGATGTGTAAATGTAAACCTCGTGCTTAACTGGGAGAAATGTCATTTTATGGTCAGAGAAGGAATCATACTAGGACACGTTATATCTGACAAGGGAATTGAAGTTGATAAAGCTAAGATAGAAGTCATAAAAGATCTTCAACCCCCTAAGACCGTTCGATAAATACGAAGTTTTTTAGGACACGCCGGTTTCTACCGACGATTCATCAAAGATTTCTCGAAAATCACTAAACCTCTTACCGGTTTATTAATGAAAGACGCTGAGTTCATATTCAATGAAGATTGTCTTAAAGCATTCGAAACTCTAAAAACAGCCCTCATCACCGCACCAATCATGCAACCCCCTGACTAGAGATTACCTTTCGAAATCATGTGCGATGCGAGTGACTATGCTGTAGGCGCAGTTCTAGGACAGAGGAAGGACAAGAAACTTCACGCAATTTACTATGCCAGTAGAACCTTAGATTCTGCTCAGATGAACTACGCCACTACTGAAAAAGAATTGTTAGCAGTTGTCTTTGCGCTTGACAAATTCCGTTCCTACCTAGTGGGAGCAAAAATAATCGTCTACACAGACCACACTGCTATTAGATATTTATTAACTAAGAAAGATGCTAAACCAAGACTCTTGAGATGGATTTTACTCTTACAAGAGTTTGATCTCGAAATAAAAGATAAGAAAGGTACTGAAAATGTCGTAGCGGACCATTTATCTAGAATAGAAGGTATTAAACCCGAACAAGTGCCGATTAACGATGATTTTCTGTATGAACAGCTGATAGCACAAATAGGAAGCGACCCAGTTCAGTTAGGCATAGATGAACCAGAACCCGTGGAAACAATCCAAACAACCGTAGGACTGCCATGGTACGCTGACATTGTCAACTACTTAGCTGCAGGAGCTCTTCCACCTGACTTAACCTATCAGCAGAAAAAGAAATTCTTTCACAATCTCAAACACTACTATTGGGATGAACCATTATTGTTCAATAGAGGACCCGACGGAATCTTTCGTCGATGTATTCCCGAAGAAGAAATAGAAGATGTCATTGCTCATTGCCATTCATCTCCTTATGGTGGACATGCAAGCACTTCCAAGACTTGTGCAAAAATCTTACAAGCAGGCCTATTCTGGCCTAATTTATGGAAAGATGTCCACATCGCTGTTATAAATTGCGATCGGTGTCAACGCACCGGTAATATTTCAAGAAGAGATGAAATGCCTCAAAAAGGAATATTAGAAGTAGAAGTCTTTGGCGTCTGGGGAATAGATTTCATGGGACCATTCCCATCATCTTTCGGTAATAATTACATACTCGTAGCTGTCGATTATGTTTCAAAATGGATTGAGGCTATAGCTTCTCCTACAAATGACACACGAGTAGTAATCAAGCTTTTCAAAAATATAATCTTTCCAAGATTTGGTGTGCCTAGACTCGTCATTAGTGACGGTGGCTCGCACTTCATTTCAAAAATCTTTGACAAATTACTATCTAAGTATGGAGTCAGACACCGTGTAGCAACACCATATCATCCACAAACGAGTGGACAGGTCGAAGTCTCAAACAGAGAAATTAAACAAATCTTAGAAAAGACTGTCGCCATATCTCGGAAAGATTGGTCATCTAAACTTAATGATGCTTTATGGGCTTATAGGACAGCTTACAAGACGCCCATAGGAACTACACCTTTCAAATTAGTATATGGAAAGTCTTGTCATCTCCCGGTAGAACTAGAACACAAAGCATATTGGGCTATTAAAACTCTCAATATACACTATAATGCCGCAGGAGAAAAGCGAATACTCGATATTAACGAATTAGAAGAGTTAAGGTTAGATGCTTATGAGAATGCTAAGATATATAAAGAAAGAACTAAGCGATGGCACGATAAACGCCTATCTAGGAAAGAATTTAGTGTGGGAGACGTTGTACTCCTCTTTAATTCAAGACTTAGGCTCTTTCTTGGAAAACTAAAATTTAGATGGCCAGGACCCTTTGAAATAACTAGAGTGTTCCCGAGCGGAGCAATAGAAATTAAGGGTAGGAATAGTGAACCGTTCACAGTAAATGGACAACGTTTAAAACATTACCATAAAGTTGAAAATAGAGATTATGCAAATAGTCTAAGGCTTTTAGAGTTGTCCACTAATTTCCCTGATTAATCTACCCCTAAGCATTATGTCAGGCTTATGACGATAAAAACAACGCTTAGTGGGAGGCAACCCATTTTTACCATTTTATTGTTTAATCGTTTTATTGCTTTGTCATTTTATTGTTTTATTGTTTTATTTCATTATTATCATTATTGCTTTTATTTATGCACTTATTTTATTTATTTTAATTTTTATTTTCTAAATCAGTTTTACAGATTTTCTAAAGTCTTTTCCACTTTCCTTCTCCCCCTGATTTGTTTCCTCCATATTTACACTAACTATGGCTAACCAACCGAGAAACATTATGGAAACCAAATTTAGAGGTAGGAACCAAAGAATGAAATTTGAAGAGTTATCACAGAGGCCAATGGATTTGACTTTGTACCCGGATGATCTGACTATGGAAACTTTAGGAATACATGATAGCATCCTATACCTGTTTAACCAACTTGGATGGGAGAATGCATTAATAAAACAAAAGTTTGTGAATTACCGCGAGCTCACCCTTGAGTTCTTAAGCTCCTTAGTTTACTTACCCGAGCGCGGTTTTGGATTCAGGAAAGGATTTATCAGTTTCCGACTATTCGGGATAGAATATGACTTTAACCATAAAGAACTAGCTAACTTATTAGGATTCCCTAGTGGACCCTTTGCTTTTACTACCACACAGGTAGAATTGATGGACATTGAGCTGGACTTCTTTTGGGGAACCTTAACCGGAAATTACCATCTTGAACCAAATAACATGAACAATGATGAGATACATAACCCTACTATCCGCTATTTCCATAAGATCCTTGCCCACACCTTCTTTGGAAAAGAAGAAAACCTTACTGGAGTATCTAAAGATGAGATATTCGTTATGTCATGTCTGACTAATGGACAGCCAGTTAATGGTGTGCCTTTCATGATGCAAACCTTCACCCGAATCCAAGAAGAACCTGATCTACCCATATTGGTAGGAGGCCTTGTCACCATGATCGCTGATGCCTTAGGACTTAGATACCAATTACACAGATGTAACCGTTTAGGTACCATCCGTCCTATGAATCTGAACTTTTGCTTTAACCGCCATATCATAAGAAATTTAGGACAACCACCTTACGAGTACCTAATCAGGAATGAAGTAGTAACCCTGTTCACATTACCAAACCATGCTAAAGTCAGTGTTCACAATAAAGATAATTGGCTTTATGAGCTTACCCCTCCTGACTATCCATCCACTCCCGAAACACCACAATCTTACAAGATAAGGGATGATATAATGACCGATGTAGAAAGTAACCCTGAGACACCTCCTGGTTACCATGACATTGAACACACTGATGAAGTGATTGAAACCCCTGAAGTAATTCAAGTAGAATATGCTGACAAATTAAAGAAAATTATGAATACTCTTGAAGTTTACCAAGCCAATATTAATGCTGTTAAGGATGAGATTAAAAGCATGCGATTGGACATTATAGGTTTAACTGACATAACGTGTGAGCAATTCTACCACCTAACCTCTACAATCGAAGATTTGAAGAAGCAACTTTGAAAAATGTTGTAGTGATTTAATTTATTTTACTTCTCGCTTTTGTTTCTAGTTAGTTTTAACATTTTGCAAACATTTTCGTACCTTATTTTTATTAATGTAATTTTCCTTCAATTATATCAAAAGCAAAGTACTTCTAGTTTTACCATTTTCCAATTTAATCAATTTCTATTCTTTCCATTACTTACTGTTATATTTAAATTGATTAATATTTTATGATTTCTCGTGTGATGAAATTTGTTGCTAATATATGTTGATCCAATATTATATGTAGTGTTTGTGTTGGAATTAAATAAGAAGTGATAATAAAGAAAACAAATTGCATTGAGCGAGTGAGATAATGCATTCTGTGAAGAAAATATTATAAGATTTTAATCCCTCACGATCGTCATCATTCTCTCACGATCGTGACAAGCTAATTAGCGCGTCACGACCGTCACTCATCCCTCACGACCGTGACGACCCCTGTTATACGAATTCTGAGAAACAGAACCGTTCTTCTTCGCAGAAACCACTTTTCCACTTCCACAAAAATTAGAAACCCCCCATTATCTCCTCACTATCCCGTAACCTCCCATTACCCTAAATCAATTTCATTAACCTATCCATTTATTCCAAACCTCTCACATTCACTCCTTTCACTATAATCAGAACCAAATTCTTCACATATTTCATTTTCTCACAAAACTCAAAAACCTCTCATCTCTCATTCCCGTACTTGCATGCAATGGAAGAAATCCAATTTAGAGATGGTGAACATGGAGAAACTCAAAGACAAAAGTTTATCAGGTTTCAGAACCGTGGCGTCCAACCCACTCGGTATGTCGACATTGACTGCTTGAGGGAGTTGGGATTGCTCAACGGCGTGAAGCTCCTGCTTAGGCATGTTGGTTTGTGGAACTTGTGCAGTCAACCACAGCCGACTTTCGAACTCCTCACATTGGAATTTCTGAGTTCGTTTCAATATGTTACACCTCCCGGTTCATCAAGTCAACTCACCGGTATTGCAAAGTTCAGAATACTCGGCCGAGAGTTCGAAATTACACAAACAAGAATCACCGAACTGTTAGGTTTCGATCACGGCGACGATGCTCATCTCCGCGTGCCGGACAACTTCAGCGAAACCGCTTTCACCTTGTGGCACGACATCACCAACACCCGTGCTACTGCCTTTCAGAGTCTGAATGCTACCCACATCCATAACCCGGCGATCCGATACTTCTATCGCATCATCTGCAATACTATTTTTGCAAGAGAGAGCAATCACAAGCTGAACTCCAAGGAGCTCTTTTTCTTGCACTGTGCCTTAAATGACGAGCGCATCAATGCTGCCCCATTCCTTTTATCACATATCCAGTCTGTAGTGTAACGAAGCGCAACCCCCTTCTACATAGGCGAGATTGTCACCACCCTCGCCATTCAGCTGGAGCTTGGTGACCTGATTATCCATTTGCCTCACAGAGCCACAGATTTGCTTACAAAGAACTACTGCAGGTCCGCCCACTTGATATCTCAGAGAGAAGATGGCAAGTTCAGCACTTTTATCCAAGGAACCGTTTATCATCACATCACCTTGCCGTGCCGTGACCGCATCGATCCGTCCAACCGAGCCAACTGGCTATTTGCTTTACCGGATGCTGCCGGCCATGTCCCCATTATTGATGAGCAGGCCGATCCACCAGTGGACGAGATGCAGGATACCATGGATGTTGTTGACCCTGTACAGGACATTACTGAGTCCTCCACCCGACAGCCACCTACACAAGAATTCACATTTGAAGACGTCCTCCGTGCGATTCATCAGCAGAATCAGATGAATGCCGCACTATAGCGAAGGCAAAAAGAGCAACATGATGCACTACTTTCAGCTGTTACCACCAACCAGAGGACGACAGATGAGAATCTCGGAGAGATTTTTAGCGAGCTAGAGGCTTTGCGAATTGATATCATTGCTCTCACCGGCACCAGTTCTGATCCTGAAGCGACTCCGACCAGACGCTCCTGCACCAGAAGCCGAGGCCGTGGTTGTTAGCAGCCTTAGTTTGTGTTTTTGTTTATGTTTTTCCATTTCTGTTGTTTGTATTGTATTTTCCCCGCTATTATATCACAACATTGAGAACAATGTCTGATATAGTGTGGGAGAGATACCTTTCCTTTTTCCGCATTTCCCTTTCCGCACTTTCCATTCCGTTGTATTTCCCTTTCGTATTTTAATGAAACAAAGTAATATTTGTGCTATTTCTTTAGTTTCGAATTTTCCCCGTTTATTTAGCCATACAGAAAATTTTTGTCTTTATCTTCGCATTACCCGACTTACCTATGAAATCGTAGTTAGGAAGCTGAGAACGATTCAACAAGATCAATACAATCTTGACACCATAGACTTCCTACTTAAGCATTCCGTTCCGATAATTGTTACGACTACACCTTAAGTTTCAGTTCAAAAGTAACCCCTAGTAGTTTATACTAGCAGTCAACACCGTCTGAACACAAACCACGTGGGGAGCCGATGAACATAAGTGTTTTATGCCTAATCTATAATGATCCTTCATATCTCGATGCCAATAAAAATAAATTGCACCAAAGTACACGGTCGCATATAAGAAACGAGAAGTATGAGAAGGAGTCCATTGCGGGTTGGTTCAGAGGTACCTGGTTCTGAACTTGGTAGGGAGTGCTACAGCTCGATCCCCCACAACCTCCAAATCGGATAATATATATAGGGTTGCCACATTCGTGTACCAGACCCCGTGCTTATAAAGGATCAAAGTCACTAACCGGCTACTCCACTACGTGCGTGCTAAGGCAAATGGCTTAATGTGATTGCGCTAGAATGAAACCGGGTGAAATAAGATTGAAAGACTCTAGGTGGAATCGTAATGCAATTACCGAATGTTTCGTTTAACGGGAAGTCGACGACTTAGCTTGTTGCTTGTGCCATTAGTGTATCGTTGGTGTTGTATTCTAGTACCGGTTTATGTAGATGTTTAGAATTGGCAGAATTTTTGACCAACAAGAAATATTGAATTCAGTTCAGAATGTCCTATCAGATGTTGGGACATTATCAAACAGAGTATAAGAACTTATTTCAAGATGTCACACCAGATGTTGGGACATTGTGTAAATGACTTAAGTTCAGTTTTTCAGGATGTCCCAACAGATGTTGAGACATCTCAAACCTGCTATCAGAATTAATTAATGACTAACTGATCTGAGATATTTAAGGAGAGTTATCTGGAATTAATTATGGATGGATAAAAACAGAACAAGGCGCATCTGTAGGGAGTTTTATTATGAGGATTCAGATTAAACAGAAGAACTAAATCACCTAGAATCTAGGAAGTAACAAACCCTAATTCTAGGTGGAAGCTGCTGTGTTTTAGGACTGGATTAACCTACAGAAAGCCCAAATTACTAACACCTATTTAATCAACAGAAACTCACAGAATTGAGTACGAATTCCAGAAGACCAAATAGTGTGTTTATTGTTTTAAATAGCGGGTTGTTTTTATCGTACCACTTTATGAGCTTTTAAGCAAAAGTGCATTTGTGACATGATTGAAACTGTGAAGTAAGATCAAGCTGTTTTGTTTGAAGAATGTCTTCAATTTTATTAAACTTGTAAACAAGATCACTGTGTGATTGAGGGGGAGTGAGTTGGTACTCATATCTAAGTTGTGTCTTAGGTAGAAATTGCATTGGGTAGATATTAAGTGAAAGATTAAACTGGGTTGTTTAAGTCTAGAATTAATATTACTTATAGTGGATTTCCTCCTGGCTTGGTAGCCTCCAGATGTAAGTGTGGTTATACACTGAACTGGGTTAACAAACTTCTGTGTTGTTTAATTTTCTTGCACTTTAAGTTTTGGTTAAATCTGTCAAGTGTTGGGACATCTCATACCTGATCACAGAATTTCAATTGGCATCAGAGCAGGCACCCTGCCTGTTTATACTGGGTGAGATCTAGGGAATACAAATTCTGGAAACATGGACAGAGATATAGGATCAGTAAACAGACCACCTATACTGGATGGATCTAATTATGACTACTGGAAACCAAGAATGATTGCATTCTTAAGATCACTTGACAACAGGGCCTGGAGAGCAGTCAACATTGGATGGGAACATCCTATCCAAGACACCAAAGATGGATCAAAAGTGTTGAAACCTGAAGAAGAATGGAGTAAGGAGGAAGAAGATTCAGTACTAGGCAACTCCAAGGCCTTAAATGCTCTATTCAATGGCATTGATAGGAACATCTTTAGACTTGTGCATCACTGTGAGCTAGCCAAAGATGTGTGGGATACTCTCAAAACAACTCATGAAGGAACATCAAAGGTAAAGATGTCAAGACTTCAACTTCTCACCACCAAGTTTGAAAACTTGAGAATGAAGGAAGATGAGACAGTTCATGAATTCTACATGAACATCTTAGAAGTAGCTAATACTTCTGGAGCTTTGGGAGAAAAGATGACTGATGAAAAGCTTGTAAGAAAGATTCTCAGATCTTTGCCAAAAAGATTTGACATGAAAGTCACAGCAATAGAAGAAGCACAAGACATATGCACTATGAAAGTTGAAGAACTCATTGGTTCCCTTCAAACATTTGAGATGGGAATGAATGACACAAATGTTAAGAAGAACAAAAGCATAGCCTTGGTGACAAATACTGATGAAGAAGAAGATGATGAATCAGAAATTGGTAAAAGCTTATCAGACAACATTGATATGCTTGGAAGACAATTCAAAAAGATTCTCAGAGGAATGGAAGGCAAATCCAAACCCAGTGGAAGATACACAAACTCTTCTGAGAACAAGAGGCCTTATGATGCTAACAGAAGGTCAAATTATGATGAAAAGACCAGTCAAGAAAAAGGAGTCAAATGCCATGGATGTGAAGGATATGGACACATCAGGAATGAATGTCCTACCTACTTAAAAAGGCAAAAGAAAGGACTCTCTGTAACCTGGTCTGATGAAGACTCAGGAGGTGATTCAGAAGAAGAATCAGCGAAGCATATCACTGCTTTAGCTGGACTATGTGAATCTGAAAGTGATTCCAGTGATGGGGAGCTTACTGTTGAAGAACTTGAGCAAGCCTACAAAGATCTATACAAAAGAAGTACTGAAATATGCAGTGAGGTTATAAAACTAAAGAAGCAGAATGAGGCACTAGAAGATGAAAAATCAAGTGATCAAGAGATCATTGACACCTTGAAAAGTGAAGTAAGTCTTCTCAACTCCAAGTTGGAACACATGTCCAAATCTGTTAGAATGATGAACAACAGTTCAAATACATTGGATGTTATTCTCAACAACAATAAGCATTCAGGGGATAAAAGTGGACTGGGATTTAACAGAGTACATAAAGATGGAGCTAGCTCTAGCAAAACTACTTCAAAATCCATACAGTCAAACAAGATGTCCCAACAGATGCTTCAACATCAAGAAAAGTACACAAAGTCAAACATAATGTTCCAACAGATGTCTCAACATTCTGAAAAGAACAAAATGAAGAATAAGTATCAAAGATGCAGATGCCATCATTGTGGAAGATTTGGACATATCAAACCTCATTGTTATAAGCTGCATGGATATCCAAATCAGATGTATCAGCAATCTTCTAAGCAGAAAATAGAAGTTACCAAGAAAGTGCTGCATAGACATCAAAGAAATCAGCAACCTCCTAAGCAGACAACAGAGGTCATCAAGAAGATATGGAGACCAAAAGCTAGCATTCAGGCTGATCAAAGCTACATAACCAAGAACAAGATCAACAATCAATCTTGGAGATCTACAGATGAACAATACACAGAGAAGAGGCATCAAAAGAAATCTCAACTTAAATGGTCAAAGAAAAGTGTTGCATATATAGCACATACATCACTAAGAGTATCAGCTAAAGAAGACTGGTACTTTGACAGTGGATGTTCAAGACACATGACTGGATTGAAGAATCTGCTAGTAAACTTAAAGTCACATTCATCCAGATATGTAACCTTTGGAGATGGAGCTAAAGGAGAAATCAAGGGAGTTGGGACCTTGGATTGTCAAGATGTTCCAAGACTAGATAATGTGCTGCTAGTTAAAGGTTTAACTGCTAATCTGATCAGCATAAGTCAATTATGTGATCAAGGGTACAGTGTAAACTTTACCAAAACTGAATGCATAGTGACTAACAAAGAACAAGAGGTTGTCATGAAAGGATCCAGATCTAAAGACAACTGTTATATGTGGGAATCTCAAGACTTCAGTCTCACTTCAACTTGCTCTTTAGCTAAAGAAGAAGAAGTGAAACTATGGCACCAAAGACTAGGTCATCTTCATTTCAGAGGCATAAAGAAGATAATATCTATGGATGCTGTAAGAGGTATTCCTAAACTGAAGATTGATGATGGCAAAATATGTGGTGAATGTCAAATAGGCAAGCAAACCAAGATGTCCCATCCAAAGCTCCAACATCTGACAACTTCCAAAGTTTTGGAACTATTGCATATGGATCTTATGGGACCTATGCAGGTTGAAAGCCTTGGTGGCAAAAGGTATGCCTATGTGGTGGTTGATGACTTTTCAAGGTATACATGGATAAATTTTATCAAAGAAAAGTCTGATGTATTTGATGTATTCAAAGACTTATGCCAAAGAATACAAAGGGAGAAAGCCAGCTGTGTGATCAGAATAAGAAGTGATCATGGAAAAGAATTTGAGAACCAAAAGTTCTTAGATTTCTGCTCTTCAGAAGGAATCAATCATGAATATTCTTCACCAATCACTCCTCAACAGAATGGGATTGTTGAGAGGAAGAATAGAACTATTCAAGAATCAGCAAGAGCTATGATCCATGCTAAAAAGTTACCTTTGTACTTCTGGGCTGAAGCTATGAACACAGCTTGTTACATCCATAACAGAGTTACTCTAAGGAAAGGAACTTTGTCCACAATATATGAAGTCTGGAAGGGCAGAAAACCCACAGTTAAATACTTCCATGTATTTGGAAGTAACTGTTATATTCTGGCAGATAGGGAGCAAAGAAGAAAAATGGATCCTAAAAGTGATGAAGGGATTTTTCTTGGATACTCTATAAACAGCAGAGCATATAGAGTATTTAATTCTAGAACCAAGGTTATAATGGAGTCCATAAATGTAATAATTGATGATGCTCCTACAGATGTCCCAGAAGATGTTGGAACATCTACTGACATCAAGATTGAAGCTGAAGAAAAGGGTGATCATTATGACTTCACTCAAACAGATGCAAGGACAGAACAATCCAGCAAACCTCCCTCCATCAGAATACAGAAGGATCATCCCAAAGATTTGATAATTGGTGATCCCAACAGAGGTGTAAGCACTAGATCAAGAGAAGTGATTTCAGGTTCCTGTTTTGTTTCTAAAATAGAACCTAAAAACATCAAGGAAGCTCTTACTGATGAATACTGGATTTGTGCTATGTAAGAGGAATTAGGTCAATTCACAAGGAATGAAGTGTGGAATCTTGTTCCTAGACCTGATGACATAAATGTGATTGGAACAAAATGGGTGTATAAGAACAAGTCAAATGAACAAGGAGTTGTTACAAAGAACAAAGCTAGACTTGTAGCTCAAGGATACACACAAATTGAAGGAGTAGACTTTGATGAAACTTTTGCACCAGTAGCAAGGCTTGAATCAATCAGACTACTTTTGGAAATTGCTTGTATCTTAAAGTTCAAGCTATTTCAAATGGATGTGAAAAGTGCCTTTTTAAATGGTTATCTTAATGAAGAAGTATATGTAGAATAGTGTAAACACCCCAAATTTGCCCTCACCCAATGCACACCATGGCTTGTGATCATTTCATATGCCTAAACTCAATCATACCATCTCATATCACATTTTAATTCACTGCATAGATTCAAAGTCATCTGCATCTAGGGTTTGTGATCTGAGCAATCCAAGAGCTTCTTGAGCCACTCCAAAGGTCATCAATCACTTCAAAGGGGTCCATGTGTGTTCAAGCATCATATTATATCCTCTCAAAGTCAAGAATTCCAAAAAATCACAAGAACTGAGAATGGTATGGAAGCAGAGCCAGGCTTGACTGCACAGATGACCTAGAATTAGGGTTTTGGTTTCAGAAGCCATAACTCCAAATTTTTTGGTCATTCTTGTTTCTATTGGTCTCTATATGGTATAGGGAGTATGCATATCAATTTTCATGAAGAAATTCCATGGGGAAGTCATCTGATCAAGAGTTGACTTTTCAAGCAAGTCAGTGCAAAATCAGGGCATCTGAGGCTCCCAATGACCCAACCAAAGGGTGTTCTTCATCATTTTGAATGTATATGATCTTTATTTGATCATGGAAGAAGTTGGAAGTTCACAAAATTGAGAAACTTCAAGTCTTTTGCAAAGTTGACTTTTTGGGCAAGTTTGACTTTTAATGAAAATGCCATTTTAGGCAACTTTTTCAACCCTTACTTTTTGATCCAAAAATGCTTCAAATGAAAAAACTTTGGTCATGAAAGTTGTAGAATAGATCTTTCCCTTTTCAAAAAGTACAAGAACATGACCTAATTCATTTTGGATCAAAAGTTATGGTTCATCAAAGTTGGCAAAAATCACTAAATTTCAAGTTATGCACCAAATGGAAAATTTGCAAATTCTTGTACCAAGACAATTTGTGACTTCTAATTGATGTCAAACCTTTACACAAACATCACACATGACCAAAAATCAGAATTGGTCCAAGGGATTTTTCATTTTTGTGCTTGGATTTTCAAAGATCCTTAAGTCATTTTTCATAAAGGTGCAAAGAGGGATTCTTGGCAAAATCATCCTCCCATGAATTATGTGATCACTAGTTGATTTCTATGCATTGCCATGACCAAATGAAACATTATGCAACAAAATTCAGCAAGAATCATCTCATGTACATAGCACAAAATCACAAGAAAACACAAGTGGGCAAGTTGCAAGATCTAGCATAGCTCATGATCCACATGCTGCAGACATTCACAAGCAATCTAAGGGTCATCCTTGACTCAAGCTGAGGCAAGACAAGCTCTTAGACAGCTGCTGCCATAGCCCATGCTGCAAGTACCAATCACATTGACTTTTTGGCCAAACCCCCCATACTCTTGGAACAGTGAGCAGCCACCTCTACTGACCTGCTCCACAGGCTACTCATACATTGTGGGAGTGTTATAGCAAGACATTGGCCATTGAAACAAGCAAGAACACAGCTTTCACAAAAACTGTCAAAAACTTTCCTCTTTTCGAATCTCCTTACACAGTCATCAAACACTCATTCTATCTTCACCAATCAACCAGAAAACATTCATAGAACCAATACCACCCCTTACAATGATCTGAAACAGCCTACATAAGAATCCCATTTTCTGATACACCAGAACTGGACCTCTCAAAATAGCCTGTTTAAACTCCATCCAAGCTTGCCATTAGCACAAGGGGGATCATTGGAGTGAGTTTGCACCAAAGAACAGCCCAGAAAGCCCAGAACCAGAAGCTTCACCCTCAGGTATGGCTCAAGAACTTTTTTCTCAGAACTTGCTTTTCTTGTTATAAAATGAAAGTGTATGTTGTGCTGATCATAATGATGTGCTTGGAATTGAAAATGAGTGAAAAATGAAGATTTATTGATGCTCTGAAATTTTACCCGTGAATCTTTTTGGCTTCGATTCTCACTGATTTTGAATGATAAATTTTGTTTGAGGGGTGATTTGAATGGGGTTTGGGTAGAGGAACATTTCCCTGCTTTCAATTTGGTGAATGGTGGCCTGAATCATGATCTAGGGTTTTCAACCCGCCGGAGAAGATGACCGGAGCTTCCCTCCGGTCACCTGAAAGTACTTAACCCTAATCCCTGTAGTTAAATGATGTTTGAATCTAGTGCGTTGGATCCATTGACCTAGGTTGACTGGCGCGCGTTTGTGTGGCCCAGATGTATCCTCAGAAACCCTAATCACAATTAGTTTAATTAAATCCAATTAATTAATTCATAAGCTTAATTTATCCAGGTTTGAATTGTGACCCTTGATTCACGCGCCAAGTCAAACTCCCCTTTCCCAGAATCAATCCTAGCCCTCCATTGCGCATACTTTCCCTTTTATTTAGTTTTTAATTCATTTCTTTTATTTAATTTGTACATTTTATTAAAAATAGTAAAACTTATTCAAAAATTCTGAAATTTTTTGTACAAACTTTTATTTAATTTCAGAAACCAAAAATATTTTTATTTTTATTTTTTGCATTTTAAAAATATTTTTAAATATTTAAAAGTTTATTTTTAATTAATTAATGAGAATTAATTAATTAAAAATGCTTTTAGGTATTTAAAAATCACCAAAAAATTCATGGAACCTTTAAAAACATTTAGAAACATTGTCCAACCCTCAAACCAAATTTCTTTTTTGATCTTGATGCATTTTGAGAATTTTTCATGGAATTAAAATCATTTTTAGGCATTATTTTGATCCAAACTTCCAAAAATCATTTCTGCCTAACCATTGAGAGTTGGACCTTGATTCTTTTTGCATTGCATTGTGTTTAGCATGTAGTTTGTGAGATTAAATTGCCATGATTTGATCTTTCATTTTTCATTTGTTTGACATTTTTCTTGTTAAGGAACCCTAAAACCCTAGAAAACTTAGGAAAATCATAACTTGAAATAGGTTAAGAGTTGGAACTTCTCCTTTGGGCAGTGGGTTAGTATAGGTTTAAGGATCCTTTGAATGTATTATCAATTTTTTATCTTGGTGTTTGCTTCTGCTTTTAGTTTTTGTTTGATGCTTTGATCATAAACCCTAATTTGGGCTTCCATATGCATCCATCTTACATTTGCTTGCATAACATGACTTGCCATAGCATTTTATGCATTCTTTTGATTCATTGGACATCTTAAGACATATTGAAAGCATGTTTGATCATTGCATCATGTGTTTGCCATGTTGTATGTCATTTGCATATCATGACTTTTCATGTTTGTTCATGGTTCTAAACTGGCTCCATTTGCATTCTTTTGTTCATGTGATCATTCTCATGCATTGGTTCATGTTTGCACCATCCCATAGCATCATTAATATCATGTATGTGCTTCTGGTTTTGGTTCATGTCATGCCATTTCATCTCATTTTGCATTACATTGCATTTCTTTCACTAACTTTTCAGGTGGTAAGTTATTTTTAGAAGTGAACTTGCCTTCACTTCTCACAACTTCTTTTCATTTCTCTTATGCATCCTTGCTGCATTTTGTTTTGTGTTTGAGATTGAGCTTGCTCTTTCTTCTTCATTTTACTTTCTTTCCTCAAGTGACTTGACTTCTTAAATGAAGCAAGTTACTTTGCTTCTCCTGATCCTTTCATCTGCTTCCTGTTGGTTCCATTGAAGATTTCTCTTGTTAACCTCACAAACCTTAGGAACAACCAAGCATGACAATGATTAGGATTTTGATTAGTCTCACCACTTAGTTTTACCTTTGTGTCTCATTGAGTCTTCTCTTCTCACCTCATAATCAGGGACTAAACCCTAAAGGCTTTAAGGCTTTGTGATTAAGCTTATGCCTGCATCCTTCTATTAGGATGGAGTGTATAACTTTAATCCTAAGTGTTAAACCCTTAATGTGTTTAAATCTATTAATCAATCCACTTAATAATCATCAAGACATCACACTTGTAACTTGGGCCTTGCATTAGGGTTCTAATTCTTCCTTAACTGGTTAAGAAGGACTAACCCTAGTGTTAATGGACAAGTCCCCCTCAAGTTGTCTTACAAACCCTAAAAAACACTTCATCATCATATCATTAATTAAAATCCATTTAATAAAGGCCTTGTTTTGTCATGAGTTTAATCCCTAATCATGGATTAAGTTGAGGAGCTTTCCTCAGCTTAAACATTCTCATCTATTATCCTTCTATTAGGATGGTGTAATGAGTCTGTTTAATCCTTGATTATGGCTTAATCTCATTACTTAACACTAAACAAAAACAACAAAAAAACATCTAAATAATCACAAATAGGTTAATGATCTTAATCCTACATCAAGGGTGATTAAGTGTGAGAAGCTGACTTCACACTTAAGGTATTCTCATTACCCCTAATCAGAGGGAAGATGTGATGAGTTTACTAACCCATTGGTTTAGGCTTAAGCTCATTAACTTATGACAAACTTTCAAAAGCCATAAAAGCCTGAAAACTCAAAAACAAACAATAATCGTCTCCTCCGGGATTCTTTTCTCATCATCTTCAATCATAAACGAGAACTTGCTTCTTCTGTCTAATGCAAGACAGTTTGCATCTGTGCCAGACAGATCATACACTTGAGCATAGACCAGTAAGCAGTTCACAAGTCAATTCACCTTTCAGTCTCTTTGGGTCGAACTACGGTGTTCTGACTTCCTCATTGCACGAGAGGATACGTAGGCATAACTTAACAGTTATCGAACAAAAGTCTCTGTATATTCCCCCTCTTTCTAGCCTTATTCTTTTAGCCTAATTATCATGAGCATTTCATTCTGTCCTTACACTAACACTTCACTTATACACTTCACATTCTTTTTACACTGACACTTGCATTCTTTCCAGCTTTGATACACAAATCGCACTGACACTACCCCTTTAAAACACAAATCTTTTAAGCGTGGATCCCGCCGAGTACGGCGGACAATCTGGGTGCTAATACCTTCCCAGGTTGTAACTAACCCCCTTTCTCAGTTTCTCTGGTTCGCAACCGTCTTATCCATATCTTTCTAGGTCTATGCAGCATTGCCTTTCCTCCGGGATAAAAATGCCTAGCTGGCGACTCTTTTCATTCCCTGTGAGTTCACTCTTGTGTGTTCTCACATTCCTCCTCTCGCCGACCGTTCGCGTCTGTACCTTTATCTGGGTCACCCCCATTTATCGGGAGCGACAGCTTGGCGACTCTGCTGGGGATGCTTATACTATAACCAGGGCTTCTGGTTCTTTTTGTGGGTTCCTCCTAGCGCTTGATTGATTTGCGTTTACTGGGGTGTTATGTGCTATCTGTGCTTGTATATTTGTTTTTGTTTATTTGCTTTATGTACAGTTGTTTACTGCTTTCTTTATAGCTTTATACATATATCATACTGTCATACTGTGCTGGCTGGATCTGTTTGTTGCTTTGGTGGGTGGGGTTCTATTGAGAGTTGAGGTCCTATACCTGGGACCTGAGTGATACCTAGGCTAGAGTGGTTCATATTCTTTCCCATTCCATCTCGGTCTGGTGCGGGAATATGAAACACGGTTCAGATATGGGTTTCTTCTTGAGAACTCTGTGTTGCAGATTTCCTGCAATGCTAGGGCTATCTGGGAAGCCTGCTAAGTCTGGATGACCTTTTATATTGACCTTCAGAAACTGAGTTGAATTAGAGGAAGATCTTTTATGGTTATTGTAAACACTGTACCTCCGGGTTAGAAGTGTTTACACTTCTCATAACTGATCCAAGTTTGAGGATCCTTGTTTTAGAACACTACCTGTGAGGGGGTTGGGTTGTTTACAGGTTTGCAGGTACCCTTGACCTCAGCATACCCTGTTACTTTGTTTTG
The DNA here is from genome assembly GCA_963966055.1 of Lathyrus aphaca. NCBI lineage: Eukaryota > Viridiplantae > Streptophyta > Magnoliopsida > Fabales > Fabaceae > Lathyrus > Lathyrus aphaca. Next base: position 95,223,279 of record OZ014524.1, read on the forward strand.
ATTAAGAGTACTCCCTCTTGGAACAGTTCTTGTGATTCTAAACCCTGGACATGTGACTCTTTATTTGAGTCCCCCACCTCGGTTACTGGACTTATAGACCTCCATCTGGATTTCTTGAACATACTTGGACCTATATCAGAGCACTTGATCAGATCCAGCTCAGTCACAAACCCTTGCATATCATTTGCATACATCATCTTTGCATCATTTTAACATGTGCTTATTTGTTTTTCAGGGTATCCATACTTTATTTTGGCTTGGTTTTGACCCCATCATCAGCATAGACCTATCTTCATCAGTATCTACTTCAGCTATCTGCTACCTGCTTCAGTCACCTGCACCAGCCAGTCAGTGGCCCATTTTCAGTGTTATCATCAACACCTGTCTCAACTCTTCTTCAACAACATGGCACCTAAGAAAAGTAACATCTCCTATCACTTCTTTCAGCCTGAGCTAGCTGACATCAGGAAGATTCAGACCCTGATTACTCCAGACCATATACCACTATTCAGAGAACACTATGGAGGCATACTTGATGTGGTTATGGATTTGGACCCTTCACAGAGGAGCCTGATTCATACTTGCTTGCAATTCTATGATCCCCCTCTGAGGTGCTTTACTTTTCAAGACTTTCATTTGGGACCTTTATTAGAGGAGTATTCATCATTGGTTGGTGTACCTATCAGGGGTGGAGTCCCCTTCAACCCTGAGATGGCTTTTCCAAGTAATGAAGAAGTGGCAAGGGCATTGCATTTGGAACCAGTTCTAATTGGGCAGCATATGACCACCAAGGCTGGAGTCTCTGGTCTACATCTGGATTTCTTAATATCTCAGGCTACTTTGAAGGCTTCCTCAGGAGAATGGAAAGCAGTCTGTGCTTTATTGGCCCTTAGCATATATGGGGTCATTTTGTTTGCAGATGAGCCTAAGTTTGTTAGTAAGAATGCAATCCATCTTTTCATCCTGAGGAACCCAGTGCCCACTTTATTGGGGGATTTCTAATACTCAGTTCACCAGAGGAATGAAAAGCAGAGAGGAAGATTAGTAAGGTGATGTGCTCCTTTGTTCCATGCTTGGCTGCTCAGACATTTGCCTAAGACTGATGCATTTCTAAATCCTCACCAACAGAGGAACTGGGCTAGAAGACTCGCTGCTTTAACTTCAGCTGATATCAGGTGGTGCACTCAGAGCACCAAGGGCAGGGATATCATTACCAGTTGTGGGCATTTTCCCAATGTACCCCTGATAGGAGTAAAGGGTTGCATCAACTACAACCCTCTGCTATTCAAAAGACAACTGGGCTATGCATTGGTCCACACTCCTAAGGCACAAGACTTGGCTGAGACTCTTTACTGTGAGAACAAGCCTAATCTGGCTATTGTCAGGCAAGCAGCCTGGGCCTGGGACAATGTTCAGACTAAAGGAGTAACCATTCTGGGGAAGTGCAACAATGTGGCATCAGCACAGTACTATGAGTGGTCCCATGCCAGGGCTCAATTTTCTGGGATGCCCTTTACCATGGAGGATATACTGGGGCCATCCTCAGCACCACCTCCTGTCACTGTCAGTTTAGAGGAGTTTGAGAAACTAAAGGAGAGAAATGAGAAGCTGACTCAGGCTCTACAGAAGACCCTCTGGGAGAGGAGTGATGGTAGGTTGGATATTGAAAGGTTGGAAAAGCTGAAAGTGGAGCATTTAGCCAGAATTGAGAAGTCTGAGGATTATATCAAGAAGTCTAGGGCTGGGGAACAGATCTTGAAGAATGCCTGCAAGGAGGCCCAGTTCCAGAAGGCCAGGACTGATTTGTATCTGAAGGAGAGTCAAGCTAGGTGGGTCAGAATCACCGAAGCTCGTACTCTGGAAGATAAGAGGACTCAGGACAAGATTGAGCAGCTGGAAGCTAGTGCAAAAGAGCAACAGGAAGCCCTGGCAGCAGCCCAGAGGGAGATCTCAGAGTTGAAAATCAAAGCTGGAGTGAAGAGGTCAAAGGACCAGAGTCAGCACAAGAAGCTAACTGCAGCTGTTACTACCAGGAATCTCCTTATCAGGAGTCTCACAGAGCGTCCAGCTGATCCTGTGACTGAAGCACTTCTCAAAGAAGTTCAGGAAGATGAGTTTGGTTTTGGTGTCTGACTTTTGCTTGTTGTTGCTTTCATTCCATGTACTTTTATTTTTTTATGTTGTATTTTGACCCCTCAGAGGGCATGTATTGTAAAAAACAAACTATGTATCATTTTCTTTCTTTGTAATATATGTGTTGGTTTGTTCCATCTGAGTTTCTTTCAAAGCAACATCAACAGTATCCTCAAGGGTCTGGAAGGGTTAAAACCAAGTGCCAAGCCGGATACCTTGGAAACAAATAAGCATACTGCATTGCATACTAACCTTTTGTTTTGTTTTGTAGGTTTTTGTTTTATTGTTACTAACTCTGTTGTGATGTCAGGAACTATTGCTCGAAGTCGGGTGTTCCCACTCAACCGTCCACACAGATATCCAACCCGCAACAACCTTCCGGGTATACAGATGGATCAGATGTAGCAGGACCTTACAGAGGTCAGGAACCAAATGGCCAACGAGAGGTTGGAAATGAGGAATCAGATGACACAATTTATGGAGGTGATGAACAATATGGCTCAGAGCCAAGAGAGATTAAGAGCAATGGTAGAGAGGCAGAATCAAGAAGACCCCCATCTAGGGACTGCTGGGACAAGCAACAACGAGAGGGTTCAGCCTCATGTCAACCCCCCTGTATTTGGACCCCACCTTCATCCAGAGATCAACATTCCTGCTAATGTGCAAGGGACTGCCACTGCAGGTAGGGTACTGCAAGAAGACCCCCAGGAAGATCAGTTCACAGTGATGGGAGCTGGGGAGGAAGCCTATGACAGAAGGCTGGATGAAATTGCTGAAAAACTAAGGTCCTTGGAGTCTCAAAACTCCTTAGGCTTTGATGTTATGGACATGGGCTTAGTGGACGGGGTCAGGATTCCCCATAAGTTTAAGCCTCCTTGTTTTGAAAAGTACAACGGGACTTCCTGCCCACGGACCCACTTGCAATCCTTTCTAGGGAGGCTGAAGGCATACACCATGGACGAAAAGCTATGGATGTTTTATTTTGAGGATAGCTTAACGGGAGCTTCAAGGGAATGGTACTCCCATCTGACTAGAGCAACCATCAGGTGTTGGAAGGATTTGGCAGAAGCCTTCATTAGACAATACCAGTATAATTTGGATATGGCACCCAACAGGACCCTCCTGATGGGGATGTCACAATCGTCCAGAGAAAGCTTCCGAGAGTACGCCCAAAGATGGAGACAGCTGGCTGCTGCTGTCCAGCCACCTATGTCAGAGAGGGAGATGGCAGATATGTTTATGAACACCCTCCAAGGAACATACATTGACAGGCTAGCTGCCTTTTCTTCTACCAGCTTTGCAGATGTCGTCATAGCTGGAGAAAGAATTGAGAGTCTGTTAAAAATGGGCAAAATTTCTGACAACGGTGCCAGCTCATCCAGCAACACAAGGAAGCCTTTTGTAGGCCCAAGAAGAACTGGTGAGACCAATGCTATCCATACCAGCAGAGGCAGACCACAATATGTTCATAGGTCTGTAGCCGCAGTCACCATTCCCGCTCCAGTTCATCCACAACCAGCTTATCAACCACAGCAACAAAATTATCAGCAACAGAATCAGTATCCTCCTCAGAGAAACTACAACAACACCAACAACAACAATCAGCAAAGACCATTCCAACAGAGACCTTCTCAGGCCAATAGGGTGATCGATCCGATCCCTATGCCATATGCCACATTACTGCCACAACTCCTGAAACTCAACCTGGTTGAGCTAAGGACGTTGGCACCTCCGGATCCTGCCAGTCTACCCAGAAATTATGACGTCAACGCCAGATGTGCTTTTCATTCGAATGCACCTGGCCATAGTACAGAGAAGTGCAGAGCTTTGCACATGAAGGTACAGGACTTGGTAGATTCTAAGGCTCTAAACTTTGCACCACCACCAAATGTTAACAAGAACCCTATGCCAAACCACGGAGGTCCCAGAATCAATGCTATTGAAGAAGACAAGTCGTCTTACTTGATAACCAGTGTGGGTCAGATTCGGACACCGTTGGTAGAGATTAAAGCTCAACTCCTCGAATGTCAAATGTTCCCGGGATGTGAGCTAGGGTGTGCTTATTGCAACATTTCAGTGAATGGTTGTGATAACTTGAGAGATGGCATAGATGGTCTCATCCAGAGTGGCCTGCTTCAAATCACAACATCAAATCCTACCAATCCAGCAATCGCATTAGCAACAATTCCCGCGTCTTCTACAAATACAACAACCATTGTTCCAAGCAACTCTTCAATCTCGTCAACAAATGCTTCATCTGTTACTTCAACGGACCAGATATCAGCAAACATCCCTTCTACAACTTCAGCACCCTTTCATTCAGAGTCTCCTACAACAACAACACCCATCCTTCCAACGATGTCTCCTACAACTTCAGCAGCAAATGTCTCAACGGTTACAATTTATTATGATCCTGAAAATGATTCTGCCTACAACTCACAAAGTGCCACTCCTATCAGAGCACCAGTCACAATATACTACGATCCACAAACTATCATGGTCCCTCCTGCAGCTGCAATCGGTCCAGTCACCATCACAGTGCCTGCACCAGTACCTTATGAAAACAGTAATGCCATCCCTTGGCATTACGGCTCTGATCTATACTGCGAAGGACAGAAAATCACTCTTGAATCATCAACCCCTGCACCACAAATAGACAATGTGGGAGGAGGCGGAGGCTTCACTCGAAGCGGACGTCTCTTCGCCCCACAAATTCAAAGACCCACTGCCGAAGCAGAAGCTGCTGCCAAGGCAAAAGGGAAGAGCTTGGTGCAAGAAGAGCAGATTATTAAAGAAGCTTTGAAAACACCTTTTGATCAAGAAGTTGATGAATTCATGAGAATCATCAAGAAAAGTAATTACAAGATAGTGGATCAGCTTCACCAGACGCCTTCCAAGATCTCTATTCTATCATTGCTTATGTGCTCCGAGGCTCATCGGAACGCACTACTAAAAGTCTTGCACGCAGCTTATGTGCCAGAAGAGATCACAGTCAATCAGTTGGAGGTTGTGGTTGGGAATGTTAATGCTAGTAACGGACTAGGGTTCACCAACACTGATTTGACTACGGAAGGCCGCAATCATAACAAGGCTTTGCACATTACCATGGAGTGTAAAGGTGCAGTTCTTTCCCATGTGCTGGTAGACACAGGGTCATCCCTCAATGTCTTACCTAAAAAAGCCCTTGTGAAGCTAGAGTATGAAGGATTGGCATTACGTCCCAGTAACTTAGTAGTAAGAGCCTTTGACGGTTCTAAGAGATCAGTTCTGGGAGAGATTGAGTTGCCCATAACGATTGGCCCACAAACTTTCAAAACGACCTTCTACGTGATGGATATACAGCCTGCCTACAGCTGTCTATTGGGTAGGCCATGGATTCACGCCGCTGGCGCCGTGACCTCAACCCTTCACCAGAAGTTATAATTCGAGTGGGAGGGTCAAGTCGTTACTATCTGTGGAGAGGAGGATATTTTTGTTAGCCACCTGGCTACCTACAAATATATTGAGATGGATGGGGAGATCCACGAAACGATGAGTCAAGGGTTTGAGGCCTTGAACATAAATGAAACATCTGATGTATCTGGAACCTCAATGACATCATACCAACAAGCCCGAAAGGTTGTTGAAGAAGGAACTGCCCAAGGCTGGGGCAAATTGCTACCTGTGGAGAAGAAAGAAGATAGATTTGGGTTGGGTTACAAACCAACTCAACAAGATCAAGCAGAGGCTGCTAAAGAGCCCAACTTTGTTAGTGGGGGGATGCTCACCCCTGATGCTGTCAACAACTTGGAAGACAAGGATGAAAGCAACCGCAACCTGGAGAGTTGGATCCGTCCAAAGATCCCGGGGAGCAGTATCTCAAACTGGTCTTCCCAGGAAATTATAAGAGTTACTCATGCAGAGTAATTATTATTTCCTGTATTTTTATAGCATGCATCAAAGTCTTGCATCTTGCCCAAGATGACAAGACTCATTTTGTAATCGGGCCATCTGTAATTTTTGTGCAACAAGATTAATCAATGAAATATCAGACATCTTTTGCAAATGAGTCTCCTTTTTTTTTCTTTTCCGCTCACTGTTTTTTCATTTTTCTTTTTGTTCAAAAAATAAATGGCAGTGTTTTCAAAATGACAACTTTATTTCACTTTTCTAAACAAGATTAAAATCAAATCACTAAAATGAACAAACTGAACCCTTGCAGAGTGTGCCTTCCAGACAGCACCGACAACAGCACGGCTATGACTTCGTATGACTTTGACAATCTAATCAATCAAGCTGATGAAGGGGTTGAAGAAGATTACGAGCTTCCTGGAGAGCTAGCCAGGTTGTTGAGACGGGAGGAAAAGGTTATCACTCCTCATCAGGAGGAGGTAGAAACGATCAATCTTGGTACAGATGAAGACGTGAAAGAAGTTAAAATCGGGGCCTGCTTGCAAAACTCGGTGAAGAGACAACTGATTGACCTGCTTCAAGAGTATGTGGATGTGTTTGCTTGGTCTTATCAAGATATGCCGGGTTTGGACACCGATATTGTTGTACATAAGCTGCCTTTAAGAGAGGAATGCCCTCCGGTTAAACAGAAGTTGCGCCGTACTCGCCCAGACATGGCAATGAAAATCAAAGAAGAGGTACAAAAGCAATGGGACGCCGGGTTCCTTGCCGTGACTAGCTACCCACCGTGGGTTGCTAATATTGTGCCTGTGCCCAAGAAAGACGGCAAAGTAAGGATGTGTGTTGACTACCGGGATCTGAACAGAGCCAGCCCGAAGGATGATTTTCCATTACCTCACATCGATGTATTGGTGGATAATACGGCTCAGTTCTCGGTATTCTCCTTCATGGACGGATTTTCAGGATACAATCAGATTAAAATGTCACCTGAAGACATGGAGAAGACAACCTTCATCACACCTTGGGGCACGTTCTGTTACAAGGTGATGCCATTCGGATTGAAGAATGCTGGTGCAACATATCAACGGGCTATGGTGACATTATTCCACGATATGATCCATAAAGAGATAGAATGTTATGTGGATGACATGATTGCCAAGTCCCTCACTGAAGAAGACCACCTGGTAAATTTGCTGAAGCTGTTCAAGCGTCTGAGGAAGTACCAACTGAAGTTGAACCCCAACAAGTGCACATTCGGGGTGCGATCGGGTAAGCTGCTGGGTTTTATTGTGAGCGAGAAAGGGATTGAAGTTGACCCTGATAAAGTCAAAGCTATTCAAGAAATGCCTGCACCAAAGTCTAAAAAAGAAGTTCGAGGGTTCTTAGGCAGATTGAACTACATCTCAAGGTTCATATCTCACCTTACAGCAACCTGTGAGCCTTTGTTCAAATTGTTGAGAAAAGAACAGACGGTCAGGTGGAACGAAGACTGCCAGAAGGCTTTTGACAAGATCAAGGAGTACTTGCAAGAACCTCCAATCCTTATGCCTCCAGTTGAAGGAAGACCTCTGATAATGTACTTGACAGTATTAGAAGAGTCAATGGCGTGTGTGCTGGGCCAGCATGACGAGTCTGGTCGAAAAGAGTATGCAATATACTACCTAAGCAAAAATTTTACCGACTGTGAACAGCGTTATTCACTGCTCGAGAAAACTTGTTGTGCTTTAGCGTGGGCTGCTCGCCGACTAAGGCAGTATATGTTGACCCACACCACTTTATTGATCTCAAAAATGGACCCAGTCAAGTATATTTTTGAGAAGCCAGCACTTACCGGACGGGTTGCAAGATGGCAAATGATCCTCACAGAATATGACATCCAGTACACTTCTCAGAAAGCCATCAAGGGCAGTGTATTGTCTGAATATCTTGCTGAGCAACCTATTGATGATTACCAACCTATGAAATTTGACTTCCCTGATGAAGACATCATGTTCATAAAAGCAAAAGATCATGAAGAGCCTGTTCACACTGAAGGGCCTGACCCGGAAGAAGAATGGACCATGATGTTTGATGGGGCTGTTAATATGAATGGTCGCGGTGTTGGTGCAGTACTCATTACACCTAAAGGAGTTCATATGTCTTTCTCGGCAAAACTCACTTTCAACTGCACTAACAACGAAGCTGAATACGAAGCTTGCATTATGGGTCTTGAGGAAGCCATTGACCTCAGGATCAAGACTTTGACCGTATTCGGAGATTCAGCTTTGGTAATCAATCAAACCAACGGCAAATGGTACACACACCAAGATCATCTGATACCTTACAGGGATTATACAAGGAGGTTATTGACTTTCTTTACAACGGTCAAGCTTGAGTATATCCCTCGGGACGAAAATCAGTTTGCAGATGCTCTGGCCACCATTTCATCAATGATCAAAGTTCAAGCTGCCAACTTTGTACCTCAGATTCCAGTGTCCAGACTTGACAGGCCAGCATATGTATTTGCAGCAGACATTGTCAAAGATGATAAGCCTTGGTTCCATGACATTAAGTGCTTCTTGGAGGACCAAACATACCCACCTGGGGCATCTTCCAATGATAAGACTTTGAGAAGGCTAGCTGGTAGTTTCTTCTTGAACACTGATGGTTCCCTGTACAAGAGAAACTTTGATATGGTACTCCTCAGATGCGTCGACAGGACAGAAGCAGATTTGTTAATGCATGAAGTGCACGAAGGATCCTTTGGTACCCATGCGGGAGGGCATGCCATGGCTAAAAAGTTGCTAAGATCAGGTTATTACTGGATCACAATGGATGCTGACTGTTGTGCCTATGCTAGAAAATGCCATAAATGCCAGATTTATGCGGATAAGGTGCATGTGCCTCCCAATCCTTTGAATGTGATGTCTTCACCCTGGCCCTTTGCTATGTGGGGCATTGACATGATTGGCAAGATTGAGCCAACTGCTTCGAATGTCCACAGATTCATCTTGGTTGCGATTGACTATTTCACCAAATGGGTCGAAGCAGCTTCATATGCAAATGTTACAAGACAAGTGGTAGCCAGATTTCTGAAGAGAGATATCATCTGTCGATATGGAGTGCCCGAGCGGATCATTACTGATAATGGTTCCAACTTGAACAACAAAATGATGGCAGAGCTGTGCCGGGACTTCATGATCCAACACCACAATTCTTCTCCTTACAGGCCAAAGATGAAAGGCGCTGTTGAGGCAGCAAATAAAAATATCAAGAAGATTGTGCAGAAGATGGTAGTCACCTATAAAGACTGGCATGAAATGCTACTGTTTGCCTTGCATGGGTACCGCACGTCAATCAGGACATCCACTGGGGCAACACCGTATCAACTTGTGTATGGTATGGAGGCAGTCCTACCGGTTGAAGTTGAATTACCCTCTCTACGGGTACTAATGGATGTTAAACTGAGTGAAGCAGATTGGGTTCGGGCCCGATACGAACAACTGAGTTTGATTGAAGAGAAAAGATTGGCTGCAATCTGTCATGGGCAGTTATATCAGAAGAGAATGAAGAAAGCCTTCGATCAGAAAGTCAGGCACCGAGAGCACCAAGTAGGAGATCTTGTGTTAAAAAGAATCCTCCCTCCTCATACAGACCACAGGGGCAAATGGACTCCGAACTATGAAGGACCATTCGTAGTAAAGAAAGTTTTCTCTGGTGGAGCACTGATGCTCAGCACTATGGGTGGCGAAGACTTCCCGTCCCCTGTGAATTCAGATGCAGTTAAAAAATACTTCGCATAAAATGACCCGCTGGATATAAAAAACAGAATGTAAGTCCAGGCAAAAATAGGGCATCCCGGCGAGTCAAAAACAGAATAAAAGACTCGGGCAAAAATAAGGGAAAATAAACAAAAAAGGTACACCCGCTGAGTTGAAAAGCCGCATTGGACAACTCAGGCAAAATGGGTATCCCGATGGATTGAAAACCCGAAAGGGCGATTCATGCAAAATTAGGGAATAAGCGAACAACTGCATTCTGAATTCGTCTGTATCACTTACAACTCGGTAAGCTTCGAAAGGATCAAGCTTCAATCAGAATCAGCCTTCTTCAGAAAGCAAGACGAGAAGAACGTCAAATGTCATATGAGTCATAGCAAAGGGAAGCTCCTTAAAGCGTCGTCAACATTGCCAACACATTTTGTTTCTCAATTTGTAACAATCTCCTCATTTTAGGAGATATGTTTCTTTGACTGTACCTTGCCAATTCAAGGCGCATGAATTAATAAAATCAGATTTTCAGTCACGTTTCGTCTCGTCCATTTTATTTTCATTTGCAAAATGTCTGATGTCTCCAAAGGTTTGATTGCATGAATACTGTTTATTTCCAAAATAAAAATACGTGCTTGCAGGAAATATACTTACTCTCAGAAGTGTCTAACTCCTATGACGGAATCCAGTAAAGGATACCTCGGGATCACTTGTGCGTTTCCCTATCTCTGCAGGATTGCAGGTATCCAGAGCGCAACAGGGGGCACGTAAGCTTTATCCCAGCAAGCTGGCAAATCAACACTCAGCCTTAGCACCCAAAGTGTCTTCTCCCCAGCTGAGCTGCCACTTGTTACTTCTCTCCATCAGAGTTGCCAGGCATCACCTCTCCAACAGGGTAGTACCAGAAGACGCCCATATCCCCGGCTGAGTCAAGAACCCTCCTCAACAGAATCCCTAGGGAAATCTTTCAAGGATATCTCTTTCTCCCCAGCCGAGTTGCCATTTCTTAGCAAAAGCTAGGGAACCATCTCCCCACAGAGTTTCAGCCTCTATCCAGAAGAGCAGCGCATGAAGGAATCACAACAGAGTGACGAAAGCTTCCGCAAGCTCCCAGTTGGGTCCCTCTTTATTTGAAACAGGTCTATTAGTGACCTGTATCCCCAAGCAGATATTATCTCATAAGATCTACCAATGATCTCACCCCCAACTGGGATGTCCATTTAAAGCAGATCGACCAAAGATCTTCAGAGCAACGGGATCCGAATCCCGGATTGGTATCTTTGCATAATCATAGCATTCGCATCATATTCACCCGCAAAGCGTAGCATTCTGTCTAGTACGGAGCATTACGGCAAAAATCAAACATATAGCATAATCATAAGCCATGTTCTGAATCAAACACTTGTGAATATTGACAATCCATCGACATACAGAAAACTCCCCCCAAAATCCCCAGCGGAGATTCCCCAGCAAACACAGTTGCCTTACATTCCCCAAACATCAGTATATACTCCTTGTGACATCCGTCCGTGTCATATCCCCAGCAGAAAGCCGAAGCGCCCCCTTTGCACTCACAAATACTCATATATACATTTCCTTGACATCCGTCCGTGTCATTCTCCCCAGTACAGTAACATAAACACTTTGTATATCAGATATTTGTTCATACTATACTATTCTCTTTGACACCCGTCCGTGTCACTCTCCCCAACAGTTGAATACTCATCTATACACCACTCACACTTATATAGATGCTCGTCCGTATCTTGTATACACCATATATATCTCCACAGATTCGACACTTATCCGTGTTCTTTGTTAACAAGTTGGTACTCGTCCGTACCATCATCTCAGAGCATGCGTCAAGCGTTTGTTAATACCTGATACTCGTCCGTATCATAGTCTTAAGGATGCTCGTCCGCATCTTTAATCCATACACTGTGTCAAACACTTCTGTCTTCTTGAATTTAGACACTCGTCTGTGTCTATCATTCCCCAGAAGAATCCCTTCAGATTCAACACTCGTCCGTGTTCTCTGTTAACCAGTTGATACTCGTCTGTATCATCATCTCTGAACACGTGACAGTATTTGTTTCTACCCGATACTCGTCCGTATCGTAGTCTTAAGGATGCTCGTCCGCATCTTTAATCTATACACAAAAACATCTAAACACTTATACCTTTTGTTTCCTGGATGTAAACACTCGTCCGTGTTTACTATTCCCCAGTAGATCGCCAACAAAGCATTTACTTTTTATCTGACATTCGTCCTGTGTCATGATAACCCAACAGAGCAGCCGTCCCCTACTAGGTGGTCGTCCTCCACCTCCTGATGGTCGTCCTCCATCATGCTCATCCGGTGGCCTCCCCATCGTTGATTTTCTATCCGACATTCGTCGTGATGTTTAGCAGCCGTCCCCTGCTAGGTGGTCGTCCTCCACCTCTTGATGATCGTCCTTCATCATTTTATCCAATGGCCGTCCCCATTGTTGATTTTTGATTATCTGACATTCGTCCTATGTCATGATAAACCTCGAGAGCAGACATCCCCTGCTAGGTGGTCGTCCTCCACCTCTTGATGGTCGTCCTCCATCATGCTCGTCCGATGGCCGTCCCCATCGTTGACCTTTTATCCGGTATTCGTCCTGTGTCGCGATACTTTCGGCAGCCGTACCCTGCCAGGTGGTCGTCCTCCACCTTAGATGACCGTCCCTCATCTTAACCCAACAGAGCAGCCGTCCCCTGCTAGGTGATCGTCCTTCGCCTTTGATGACCGTACCTCATCATCTATTTATTTCATTTATTCTTTAACCCGATGGCCGTCCCCGTCGTGGTCCCTTTTCCTTTCAGTTTGGCCCGATGGCCGTCCCCGTCATTGTTTCATTAACCCCCAGAGAACTTTACAGCTTTACTTGATGGCCGTCCCCATCATAATACCTTTTATCCCCAGCATGTTGACCGTCCCCGTCATCGCTTTATTTCCCGCACTTTTCCCAGCACGTCGGCCGTCCCCGTCATTGCTCTTTACCCAGCAGTCGTCCTCTGCTCGACGGTCGTCCTCCGTCGCCCGCACTTTACAATATACTTTATTTTCTTTTACAATCTATATCCCTTTTCTTTTTCATTCTGTGAGTGCAAATTTTGGACTGTCTTTGGTATTCAACCACAAGTTATCTTGTTTGCCTGATAAGCCGTTGCTTACATCCTGCACAGCTAACTCATGTTTGAATAGGGGCAGCTGTAAACACCCCAAATTTGCCCTCACCCAATGCACACCATGGCTTGTGATCATTTCATATGCATAAACTCAATCATACCATCTCATATCACATTTTGATTCACTGCATAGATTCAAAGTCATTTGCATCTAGGGTTTGTGATCTGAGCAATCCAAGAGCTTCTTGAGCCACTCCAAAGGTCATCAATCACTTCAAAGGGGTCCATGTGTGTTCAAGCATCATATTATATCCTCTCAAAGTCAAAAATGCCAAAAAATCACAAGAACTGAGAATGGTATGGAAGCAGAGCCAGGCTTGACTGCACAGATGACCTAGAATTAGGGTTTTGGTTTCAGAAGCCATAACTCCAAATTTTTTGGTCATTCTTGTTTCTATTGGTCTCTATATGGTATAGGGAGTATGCATATCAATTTTCATGAAGAAATTCCATGGGGAAGTCATCTGATCAAGAGTTGACTTTTCAAGCAAGTCAGTGCAAAATCAGGGCATCTGAGGCCCCCAATGACCCAACCAAAGGGTGTTCTTCATCATTTTGAATGTATATGATCTTTATTTGATCATGGAAGAAGTTGGAAGTTCACAAAATTGAGAAACTTCAAGTCTTTTGCAAAGTTGACTTTTTGGGCAAGTTTGACTTTTAATGAAAATGCCATTTTAGGCAACTTTTTCAACCCTTACTTTTTGATCCAAAAATGCTTCAAATGAAAAAACTTTGGTCATGAAAGTGTAGAATAGATCTTTCCCTTTTCAAAAAGTACAAGAACATGACCTAATTCATTTTGGATCAAAAGTTATGGTTCATCAAAGTTGGCAAAAATCACTAAATTTCAAGTTATGCACCAAATGGAAAATTTGCAAATTCTTGTACCAAGGCAATTTGTGACTTCTAATTGATGTCAAACCTTTACACAAACATCACACATGACCAAAAATCAGAATTGGTCCAAGGGATTTTTTTCATTTTTGTGCTTGGATTTTCAAAGATCCTTAAGTCATTTTTCATAAAGGTGCAAAGAGGGATTCTTGGCAAAATCATCCTCCCATGAATTATGTGATCACTAGTTGATTTCTATGCATTGCCATGACCAAATGAAACATTATGCAACAAAATTCAGCAAGAATCATCTCATGTACAAAGCACAAAATCACAAGAAAACACAAGTGGGAAAGTTGCAAGATCTAGCATAGCTCATGATCCACATGCTGCAGACATTCACAAGCAATCTAAGGGTCATCCTTGACTCAAGCTGAGGCAAGACAAGCCCTTAGACAGCTGCTGCCATAGCCCATGCTGCAAGTACCAATCACATTGACTTTTTGGCCAAACCCCTCATACTCTTGGAACAGTGAGCAGCCACCTCTACTGACCTGCTCCACAGGCTACTCATACATTGTGGGAGTGTTATAGCAAGACATTGGCCATTGAAACAAGCGAGAACACAGCTTTCACAAAAACTGTCAAAAACTTTCCTCTTTTCGAATCTCCTTACACAGTCATCAAACACTCATTCTATCTTCACCAATCAACCAGAAAACATTCATAGAACCAATACCACCCCTTACAATGATCTGAAACAGCCTACATAAGAACCCCATTTTCTGATACACCAGAACTGGACCTCTCAAAATAGCCTGTTTAAACTCCATCCAAGCTTGCCATTAGCACAAGGGGGATCATTGGAGTGAGTTTGCACCAAAGAACAACCCAGAAAGCCCAGAACCAGAAGCTTCACCCTCAGGTATGGCTCAAGAACTTTTTTCTTAGAACTTGCTTTTCTTGTTATAAAATGAAAGTGTATGTTGTGCTGATCATAATGATGTGCTTGGAATTGAAAATGAGTGAAAAATGAAGATTTATTGATGCTCTGAAATTTTACCCGTGAATCTTGTTGGCTTCGATTCTCACTGATTTTGAATGATAAATTTTGTTTGAGGGGTGATTTGAATGGGGTTTGGGTAGAGGAACATTTCCCTGCTTTCAATTTGGTGAATGGTGGCCTGAATCATGATCTAGGGTTTTCAACCCGCCGGAGAAGATGACCGGAGCTTCCCTCCGGTCACCTGAAAGTACTTAACCCTAATCCCTGTAGTTAAATGATGTTTGAATCTAGTGCGTTGGATCCATTGACCTAGGTTGACTGGCGCGCGTTTGTGTGGCCCAGATGTATCCTCAGAAACCCTAATCACAATTAGTTTAATTAAATCCAATTAATTAATTCATAAGCTTAATTTATCCAGGTTTGAATTGTGACCCTTGATTCACGCGCCAAGTCAAACTCCCCTTTCCCAGAATCAATCTTAGCCCTCCATTGCGCATACTTTCCCTTTTATTTAATTTTTAATTCATTTCTTTTATTTAATTTGTACATTTTATTAAAAATAGTAAAACTTATTCAAAAATTCTGAAATTTTTTGTACAAACTTTTATTTAATTTCAGAAACCAAAAATATTTTTATTTTTATTTTTTGCATTTTAAAAATATTTTTAAATATTTAAAAGTTTATTTTTAATTAATTAATGAGAATTAATTAATTAAAAATGCTTTTAGGTATTTAAAAATCACCAAAAAATTCATGGAACCTTTAAAAACATTTAGAAACATTGTCCAACCCTCAAACCAAATTTCTTTTTTGATCTTGATGCATTTTGAGAATTTTTCATGGAATTAAAATCATTTTTAGGCATTATTTTGATCCAAACTTCCAAAAATCATTTCTGCCTAACCATTGAGAGTTGGACCTTGATTCTTTTTGCATTGCATTGTGTTTAGCATGTAGTTTGTGAGATTAAATTGCCATGATTTGATCTTTCATTTTTCATTTGTTTGACATTTTTCTTGTTAAGGAACCCTAAAACCCTAGAAAACTTAGGAAAATCATAACTTGAAATAGGTTAAGAGTTGGAACTTCTCCTTTGGGCAGTGGGTTAGTATAGGTTTAAGGATCCTTTGAATGTATTATCAATTTTTTATCTTGGTGTTTGCTTCTGCTTTTAGTTTTTGTTTGATGCTTTGATCATAAACCCTAATTTGGGCTTCCATATGCATCCATCTTACATTTGCTTGCATAACATGACTTGCCATAGCATTTTATGCATTCTTTTGATTCATTGGACATCTTAAGACATATTGAAAGCATGTTTGATCATTGCATCATGTGTTTGCCATGTTGTATGTCATTTGCATATCATGACTTTTCATGTTTGTTCATGGTTCTAAACTGGCTCCATTTGCATTCTTTTGTTCATGTGATCATTCTCATGCATTGGTTCATGTTTGCACCATCCCATAGCATCATTAATATCATGTATGTGCTTCTGGTTTTGGTTCATGTCATGCCATTTCATCTCATTTTGCATTACATTGCATTTCTTTCACTAACTTTTCAGGTGGTAAGTTATTTTTAGAAGTGAACTTGCCTTCACTTCTCACAACTTCTTTTCATTTCTCTTATGCATCCTTGCTGCATTTTGTTTTGTGTTTGAGATTGAGCTTGCTCTTTCTTCTTCATTTTACTTTCTTTCCTCAAGTGACTTGACTTCTTAAATGAAGCAAGTTACTTTGCTTCTCCTGATCCTTTCATCTGCTTCCTGTTGGTTCCATTGAAGATTTCTCTTGTTAACCTCACAAACCTTAGGAACAACCAAGCATGACAATGATTAGGATTTTGATTAGTCTCCCCACTTAGTTTTACCTTTGTGTCTCATTGAGTCTTCTCTTCTCACCTCATAATCAGGGACTAAACCCTAAAGGCTTTAAGGCTTTGTGATTAAGCTTATGCCTGCATCCTTCTATTAGGATGGAGTGTATAACTTTAATCCTAAGTGTTAAACCCTTAATGTGTTTAAATCTCTTAATCAATCCACTTAATAATCATCAAGACATCACACTTGTAACTTGGGCCTTGCATTAGGCTTCTAATTCTTCCTTAACTGGTTAAGAAGGACTAACCCTAGTGTTAATGGACAAGTCCCCCTCAAGTTGTCTTACAAACCCTAAAAAACACTTCATCATCATATCATTAATTAAAATCCATTTAATAAAGGCCTTGTTTTGTCATGAGTTTAATCCCTAATCATGGATTAAGTTGAGGAGCTTTCCTCAGCTTAAACATTCTCATCTATTATCCTTCTATTAGGATGGTGTAATGAGTCTGTTTAATCCTTGATTATGGCTTAATCTCATTACTTAACACTAAACAAAAACAACAAAAAAACATCTAAATAATCACAAATAGGTTAATGATCTTAATCCTACATCAAGGGTGATTAAGTGTGAGAAGCTGACTTCACACTTAAGGTATTCTCATTACCCCTAATCAGAGGGAAGATGTGATGAGTTTACTAACCCATTGGTTTAGGCTTAAGCTCATTAACTTATGACAAACTTTCAAAAGCCATAAAAGCCTGAAAACTCAAAAACAAACAATAATCGTCTCCTCCGGGATTCTTTTCTCATCATCTTCAATCATAAACGAGAACTTGCTTCTTCCGTCTAATGCAAGACAGTTTGCATCTGTGCCAGACAGATCATACACTTGAGCATAGACCAGTAAGCAGTTCACAAGTCAATTCACCTTTCAGTCTCTTTGGATCGAACTACGGTGTTCTGACTTCCTCATTGCACGAGAGGATACGTAGGCATAACTTAACAGTTATCGAACAAAAGTCTCTGTATATTCCCCCTCTTTCTAGCCTTATTCTTTTAGCCTCATTATCATGAGCATTTCATTCTTTCCTTACACTAACACTTCACTTATACACTTCACATTCTTTTTACACTGACACTTGCATTCTTTCCAGCTTTGATACACAAATCGCACTGACATTACCCCTTTAAAACACAAATCTTTTAAGTGTGGATCCCGCCGAGTACGGCGGACAATCTGGGTGCTAATACCTTCCTAGGTTGTAACTAACCCCCTTTCTCAGTTTCTCTAGTTCGCAACCGTCTTATCCATATCTTTCTAGGTCTATGCAGCATTGCCTTTCCTCCAGGATAAAAATGCCTAGCTGGCGAATCTTTTCATTCCCTGTGAGATCACTCTTGTGTGTTCTCACATTCCTCCTCTCGCCGACCGTTCGCGTCTGTACCTTTATCTGGGTCACCCCCATTTATCGGGAGCGACAAACAGCCTAAAGGATTTGTTGATCCAAGCTGTCCAAATCATGTATACAAACTAAAGAAGGCTCTTTATGGTCTGAAGCAAGCTCCAAGGGCATGGTATGAAAGATTGACTACTTTTCTTATCAAGCAAGGGTACAGGAAAGGTGGAATTGACAAAACCTTGTTTGTTAAAGATGAAGAAGGAAATGTCATGATTGCTCAAATATATGTAGATGACATTGTCTTTGGTGGAATGTCTGACAGGATGGTCAAACATTTTGTCAACCAGATGAAATCTGAATTTGAAATGAGCCTAGTAGGAGAGTTAACCTACTTTCTTGGTCTGCAAATAAAGCAAATGGAAGACTCCATGTTCATTTCCCAAAGCAAGTATACCAAGAACATAGTCAAGAAATTTGGAATGGAAAATGATACTCATAAGAGAACTCCTGCCCCCACACATTTAAAGCTGACTAAAGATGAAAAGGGTGAGAATGTAGATCAAAGCATATACAGAAGCATGATTGGAAGCTTGTTATATTTGACTGCTAGCAGACCAGACATAGCATTTGCAGTAGGTGTATGTGCAAGATATCAAGCTGATCCAAAAGTCAGTCATCTCAATCAAGTCAAGAGAATTCTTAAATATGTTAATGGTACTTGTGACTATGGCATAATGTACTTTCATGGATGCAAACCAATTCTCACTGGCTTTTGTGATGCTGATTGGGCTGGAAGTGCTGATGACAGAAAAAACACTTCAGGAGGATGCTTCTTTCTAGGAAACAATTTGATTTCTTGGTTCAGTAAGAAACAAAATTGTGTATCCTTATCTACAGCTGAGGCTGAATATATAGCAGCTGGAAGCAGTTGTTCTCAGTTGGTTTGGATGAAGCAAATGCTCATTGAGTACAATGTCCCACAAAATGTCATGACATTGTACTGTGACAACTTAAGTGCAATCAACATATCAAAGAATCATATCCAACATAGCAGGACCAAGCATATTGATATCAGACATCATTTCATCAGAGATCTTGTAGAAGAAAAAGTGATTTCATTGGAACATGTAGCTACAAATCTGTAGTTGGCTGATATCTTTACCAAAGCATTGGATGCTACACAATTTGAGAACTTAAGGGGCAAATTGGGAATCTGCTTATGTGAGATTTAGAAGTTATGGAGATGTGCCAACATGTCATATGACATTGTGTGGCATAAGCACCAGATGGCAACACCAGTCTGGTCAAGAACCTTGTGTATTCCATTCCTAATAATTTTCAATGTAACGGCTACTTATATAATAACAGCTTATAATCAGCTATCCATATTCTCATCATACTATCAAAAGCGAATTGCATTATCTAGCTGTTCTTCAGAAATCATCAACCCTAAAACTCTTCATCCATCTTCTTTGACAATGTCTCAAAACCCTAACATTCCTGAAGAAATTCTCAACAAAGAAGATGTGGTTCATGCAACCCCTATTTCTGTGGTACCCATGGAGTCAACCCCATTGGACGAAATAAGAGAAAGTGTTCCTCATGCTAAAAAGCCAAGAACTCCAAAAAGAGCAAAAGATCAAGTCTGCAGCAAATCCAAAGGCATTCCTTCACCAGCAAACATGCCTCAAAAATCTTCTGAATATGTGGATGCTTCAATAAAGGAGTTGGTTACCAAGATCCTATCTGAACAAAGAGTGGTAAGTGGCATTTCTATCCCTCTGAACACCATGCCTGCCCCTCAAGAAGATCAAACTCAAGCTGCAAAGGACACTCCTGCTCAACAGGATGTCCCAATAGATGTTGAAACATCTGAGGATCAACAAAAGGTTTCATCTGATGCTGCTGTAGAAGAATCTGAGGACCAGAAAAAGGCCTCAAATGAAAGTGATGAAGAAGAATCTGATGATCAAACCAAAGCCTCAACTGAAGAACATATCTCTGCTGATCAACCAGCTGAAGAGGAGACTGCTCAATCTCCTCCTGTGGTGAACCTAGAGCAGGATTCTGATACAGAGATCATTGCCTCTGTAAGACCTAGCATAGCCAAAAGGCTCAGGACTAGGAAAGAAACGATGCAAGCAGGACATGCAATTCCTGAGAAAAAGCAAGCTACCCCAAAGAAAGACAAAGCCAAAACTGTCTTTGGTCCTACAAAACAATGGAGCAAAGTCCAAACTCAAAAGAGGAAAGTTGTCACTCCTTCAGACTCAGATGTTGAAGCAGATGTCCCAACATCTCCTCCAAAGAAGAAACCAGCACCCTCTAGGGCTTCAACTGCTGTTCCAGAAGCTCCCTTGGACAACATCTCATTTCATCATGTTTCAAGTGTAAACAGATGGAAGTTTGTGTACCAAAGAAGGGTAGCACTTGAAAGAGAGCTGAGCAGTAATGCACTTGAGTGCACTGAACTGATTGATCTCATCTCTGCTGCTGGTCTCTTCAAAACAGTCTCCAACCTCTTTCCCTGCTAAGAGTTACTTGTCAAAGAATTCATAGTCAATCTTCAAGAAGATTGTTCCAATGGTAAGTCTTCTGAATTTAGAAAAGTCTTTGTTAGAGGCAGGTGTGTAGAGTTCTCTCCTCAGATCATCAACCAATTCCTTGGAAGAGAATCTGATGGACCAAGTGAGCTAGGGAAGACTGATAACCAAGTTTGCAAGGTTATCACTGCAAACCAGGTCAAGGCTTGGCCAGTTAAAGGAAAGCTCTCAGTGAGCATGCTGACAAGAAAATATGCCATGCTGAACAGGATTGGTACAGCAAACTGGGTGCCTACCAATCACACATCTTCAATATCCACTGGCTTGGGCAGGTTTATTTATGTTGTGGGCACTCAGACTAAGCTGGATTATGGATCCTACATCTTTGATCAGACCTTGAAGCATGCTAGCTCATCTGCCACAAAGCTGCCAATAGCTTTTCCTTCCTTGCTGTGTGGTATAATGCTAAGTCAGTACCCTGGAATCCTCACTGAGAAGGACACAGTCTACAAAAGAGAAAGCCCTCTGGCCTTTCACTACAAACTGTTCCTGAGTCATCATGCAGCAGATGTTGAAGCACCTTCTGGGACATCTGCAGGTCCTTCAAATGCAAAGACTCCAATCTCCAAGGCTGCATTGATTGCTGAACTGAAGAGCACCTGTAAAGAACTTGAAGCTAGGAAGCAGAAGCTTGAGGAAATTATCCAAAGGATGGAGAGTGAAGGTGATCAAAAAGCTGATTCTGATGAAGAAACTGAGGAAGATGAAGAAACTGAATGTGATGAATCTGAGTGATCATTGTATGTGAGGAAAAATGTATGACAGCTGCATTGTAATTCAGAATTAGTGTCTTTGGCCCCAAATTTGTGTCTAACAAGGGGGAGAACAACAACAACAAAATCAAAATGTAATGTTGTTTAATTATGAATGAAAAATCTGTTTGTTTGTGTCTGAACTGAATCAGTGTGTTTTGATAAATATTTCTGTTGCAACAAGACTGGATACATGTATGTTTGAGGGGGAGTAATCTCAAATATGATTAAAAAGAAAAGTAATGCTATACTCTGATAAAAGAACTTCTGTTGCACTCTGATAACCAGAAAAGATGTTAGCCAAAAATTAGCCAAAGGGGGAGTTTGTAGATGTTTAGAATTGGCAGAATTTTTGACCAACAAGAAATATTGAATTCAGTTCAGAATGTCCTATCAGATGTTGGGACATTATCAAACAGAGTATAAGAACTTATTTCAGGATGTCACACCAGATGTTGGGACATTGTGTAAATGACTTAAGTTCAGTTTTTCAGGATGTCCCAACAGATGTTGAGACATCTCAAACCTGCTACCAGAATTAATTAATGACTAACTGATCTGAGATATTTAAGGAGAGTTATCTGGAATTAATTATGGATGGATAAAAACAGAACAAGGCGCATCTGTAGGGAGTTTTATTATGAGGATTCAGATTAAACAGAAGAACTAAATCACCTAGAATCTAGGAAGTAACAAACCTTAATTCTAGGTGGAAGCTGTTGTGTTTTAGGACTGGATTAACCTACAGAAAGCCCAAATTACTAACACCTATTTAATCAACAGAAACTCACAGAATTGAGTACGAATTCCAGAAGACCAAATAGTGTGTTTATTGTTTTAAATAGCAGGTTGTTTTTATTGTACCACTTTATGAGCTTTTAAGCAAAAGTGCATTTGTGACTTGATTGAAACTGTGAAGTAAGATCAAGCTGTTTTGTTTGAAGAATGTCTTCAATTTTATTAAACTTGTAAACAAGATCACTGTGTGATTGAGGGGGAGTGAGTTGGTACTCATATCTAAGTTGTGTCTTAGGTAGAAATTGCATTGGGTAGATATTAAGTGAAAGATTAAACTGGGTTGTTTAAGTCTAGAATTAATATTACTTATAGTGGATTTCCTCCTGGCTTGGTAGCCTCCAGATGTAAGTGTGGTTATACACTGAACTGGGTTAACAAACTTCTGTGTTGTTTAATTTTCTTGCACTTTAAGTTTTGGTTAAATCTGTCAAGTGTTGGGACATCTCATAGGACATCTCATACCTGATCACAGAATTTCAGTTTATCTAGCAAAACGATTCCTCGTATGGTTTGTTATGTGTATGCGTCGATGGAAACCTGTCCGATCATTTTTCAACCGACTATTTGCTTGAGGACAAGCAAAGGTTTAAGTTTGGGGAAGTTTGATAACGAGAAAAAGTATCGTTTTATTACTATGTTTCAATGTCGTTTTATCGCACATTTATCGTATTAACACCCGATTCTTCAAGTTTTCTTTGTCATTTTGCAGGTATAACAATTATAGAGCTAAATCATAAGCCAAAAGTGAAATGAGCAAAAACAAGCATGAAAAGAAGAAGAAGAGAGGAATTCTGCATAATCTGCATAATTTGCAATAGTCACGACCGTCACTATGCAGTCACGACCGTGACACGCTAATTGTAGCAGTCACGATCGTCACCAATCCCTCACGACCGTGACGCGCTAAATATGAGGATAACGAACGTGACACCCTTGTCACGAACGTGACAAAGGGAAATTAGGTTTACTTTGTATTGAATTGGTCATGAACGTGCTACGTGAAGTCAATAACTTTCCTATTCTTCCGCAGACCCAGTAACACAAGTTTTCCCTGGATTCTCTCAGCAACAACGAAGCCCACGCATTATTTCAACTGCCAAGCCCAAATTATATTCTCTATAAATAGCTTAGTTTCAAAGTACAAACTAACGAGTTTGATTTTAATTTTTCTTGCGGAAGCTCTACCGTATTTCCATTGCACCCTATTTCATTAATTTTTCCAGCAATTGTTTATGTTCTTGTTTTAATTTCCATATCCCAACCCAATCAAATAACAATTTCCAACATTAGGAAATTGTTATTATTTAATTTCTTTCAAGCCTTCAGCATTTCGTTTTTGAATTTTATTTTCGATTCTGGTCCGCACTCCGAGCTTGCCAGATTGTGGAAGAAGGAGTTTGACATTATTTTTATTATTCAGGTTTTTAATTAATTCGCATTTATATTAATGTTAAGAATTTATTTTTATTATTATTGTATAATGCATATTTTAATTTGTGTTCCTCTGTTTCTGCATCTGTCTGGTACAACAAATATGAGTAGCTAAACACTTTAGGCGGTATGTAATTAAAATACACTAAATCGGTAAAATCAATTCTAGGCTTAAAATAATTAAGAACTTAAAATTCTGGCTATGACTTTTTATTATAAAATTAATCTTTTTGTTACGAGAATAAGGAAAGTGTAATAGGTTAGGTCGAGACCACGAGTGTGTGAGATTTTAACCAGATAGCTAAAGTTAGGCATTTAATTTAAACACAGCGAGAGCGCTTTAAAATGAATTAGACTTATTAAGTTTCCAAAAATTATTTCTAAACACTTATGGGCTAGCGAGAGCAGGCATAGGGCTTTAGGAGTAAGATCTGAGATAAGACCACGAGAGTGTGAGTTAAAGATATTTAAACTGATAACCTCTACAGAATAAATTAAGTGAACCATCCTTATAAGCCTAGGTTAGATTGACCCGCCTAAGTTAACATAATTACATACCGACCGCCTTATTATTATTTTATTAAACTAGAATTTAATTCCCGTCTTTAATTCTTAAAAACAACCAAAAAATCGTGACAACCATTCACCTTAGCTAAACTAGTAAACCCTCTAGCACTAAGTAATCATAAAGTCCCTGTGGGATCGATAATCTTTTATATTACTTCGATAGGTTGTGCGCTTGCAGTTAAGATACCGCTAGACACATATTAGATCACGTCTTTAGCCCATCAACACCATGGCTTGTGATCTTTTCATTTGCATAAGTTCAACCATATCACCTCATATTGCATTTTTGCTTCACTGCATTGGTTCAAAGTCATCTGCATCTAGGGTTTGTGATCTAAGAAGTCCAAGGGTCATCTGAGCCACTCCAAAGGTCTTCAATCATCTCAATAGGGTCCATGTATGTTCAAATATCATATTATATCCTCCCAAGATCAAGGAAGTCATAAAATCACAAGAACTGAGAAAGGCATGGAAGCAGAGCCAAGCTTAACTGCACAGATGACCTAAAATTAGGGTTTTGGTTTCAGAGGCCATAACTCCAAATTGTTTGGTCATTCTTGTTTCTATTGGTCTCTATATGTTATAAGGATCCTACACACCAATTTTCATGAAGAAATTCAATGGGGAAGGCATCTGATCAATAGATGACTTCTTGAACAAGTCAGTGCAAAATCAGGGCATCTGAGGCCCCCAATCATCCAACCAAAAAGTATTCTCCATCATTTTGGGTGTATATGATCTTTATTTGATCTTATAAGAGGTTAGAAGTTCACAAAATTGAAGAATTTCAAGCCATTTGCAAAGTTGCCATTTTGGGAAAGTGACTTGTAATGCAAAATTGCCATTTTGGGAAATTTTTCAACCTCCTCTTTTTGATTCAAAAATGCTTCAAATGCAAAATTATTGGTTATGAAAGTTGTAGATTGGATCATTCCATTTTCAAAAAGTACAAGAACTTGATCTAATTCATCCTAGAACTAAAGTTATGGCTTTGCAAAGTTGGGAAAAATCACTAAATTTCACTTATGCACCAAAGAGGGAAACTTGCAAAAACTCATGTCAAGGCAAAATGTGACCTCTAATTGACTTCTAACCATTACACAAACATGATACATGACCTAAAATTCAGAATGGCCCAAAGAATCACTCATTTTCATGCCTTGATCATCAAGAATTCTCAAAGGGGCCAAAACCTTCACAAATTGCAAAATGCCCCAAATCTTGACATCCACTTGTGCCAGCTCTTCAAATCAGTTTCCATGGACCTCCCTAAAGCCAGCTGACTTGAGCCATGCCTCACAACCAGCCTGCCATGAGCCCACACCTCAAAGTATAACTTTCTTGACTTTATGCAATTTGAGTCATACCAATCAAACTATTCCACAACAACTCTACTGACCAATGACAGCTTCACAAACATGCCTCAAAGGTTACATTTCATAACTTCTTGGAGCTCTGAATACACACACAACTCAAGTTCTCAATTTTTCCCTCTTACCTTCATCCCTTCGAAACACATCACACAAGCATCAAATCTTCAAACAAACTTCATATACCAACTCACCATCACCCATAGAACATTTCCCACCCCTTGAAACAACCTGAAACACTCCAAATCAAAAACACGATTCTTGGCCGGTTGGAACGCAAACCTTCAAAACACCTCATTTAAACTCATCCAAAGCATCAAAGCATTACAAGGGAGGTCATTAGAGTTGATTGGCACAAAGGAGGAGGTCAGAAAGCTCCAAAAGTGGAAGCTCCAGTCCAGGTATCACCAAGAACATTTTTCCCAGTCCATGTCTCTGAAAGTTTGACCTAAAAATTTGTTTGCTTCGATTCTTGCTTGTGATGAAATATAAATGTGTTCTTGTGATTGATTCATGTTTGGGGTGGGTAGAGGATTAAATCTGGAGCTTTTGAGCATTTGAAATAGCCTAGGGAAGAAGTTAGGATTTTGTCTCACCGGAGAAGATGATCGGAACCACTGTTCCGGTCATCAGAAGTGAATTAGGGTTAATCATGTTTAGGGCTCAGTTTGAACGTCAGTCATAGGATCCAGCTTTGCGCGCGAAATGAATGGTCCAGATCACGTGTTAAAACCCTAATCCAGTCATTAACTTAATTAATTATGTTTAAAAAATTTAAAATCTCAGAATGAATCACAGCCATCCAAACACGTGCCAGTCAACTCCCGCGCGTTTCATTTAAATCCAGGCCTTTAGATCGGTTTACTTTTTCATTTAATTCAATTTTATTTCATA
The DNA here is from genome assembly GCA_963966055.1 of Lathyrus aphaca. NCBI lineage: Eukaryota > Viridiplantae > Streptophyta > Magnoliopsida > Fabales > Fabaceae > Lathyrus > Lathyrus aphaca. Next base: position 95,249,753 of record OZ014524.1, read on the forward strand.
TTCTTCTCATTTATTTTGCATATTTATTTTAAAATAGCTAGAAAAATCCTAAAGATTTTATTTTTTGCATGCTGACTTTAAATAATTTTCTCAATCCAAAAATGATTTTTATTTTTTTTTTGCATTAAAAAATATTTTTAAATCATTTAAATGATTATTTTTAATTAGTTAATGGAAATTAATTAATTAAAAATACATTTAGGTATTTAAAAATCCCAAAAACATTCAGAGAGCATTTTAAAACATTTACAAACATTTACAAACTCACAACACAAATTTCTTTTTGGTTTTGATCATACTTTGGCAATTTTCATTTGAATTAGGGTTCTTTAATTTGAATATTTTTAACCCTAACTTCAAAAATTCATAACTTGTGATCCAAGTTGAGTTTGTGAATGGTTCTTTTTGCATTGTGTTATGCATTCTTTCAAGCATCTAAAAACATTTTTGTTTCATTTTTATAATGCATTTTCAATTTGTTTGGTATTTTCCCTTTAGGATCACCCTTAAAACCTTAGGAACTTAGAAAAATCATAAGTCCCTTAGGGTTTAGCTTCTGACCTTCCCCTTTGGACAGTGAACTTATATAGGTTTAGGATTCCTTTAAGGCCATTTTCAATTTTGTATCCCATGTCTTGCTTCTGTTTTTGAATTATGCATCTCATATGATCATGTAACCCTAATTTGCATCTTCATTTGCATCCATCTTGTATACGTTTGCATACATGAACTTGCCATGACATTGTGTGCATCCACATGACATATAAGACACCTTAGGACACATTGAAATCATGCTTGATCATTGCATCATCCATTTTCCATGTTTTGCTTTCATTTCATTTCATTTGCATTCATAAACTTTCATGCCTCTTGTATGCTTCATTTGCATTCCCATCCTTGGTATGATCATCCTCATCTCATGACATACATTTATATCATCTCTTTGCATCATTATCATCATAAACATGCTTCTGGTTTTGGTGTTCATCTTTGCATTTCATTTCATTTTCATTCCATTTCACTTCCTTTTGCTAACTTTTCAGGTGGTAAGTTACTTTGAGAAGTGAATTTGCCTTCACTTCTCACAATCTCTTCTCATCCCTCTTATGCATCATTGCTGCATTTTAATTTTGTATTAGAGTGAGCTTGCTCATTTTCATGTTCCCTCCTCACTTTCTTTATTCAAGCAACTTATCTTCTTAAGTGAAGTAAGTTGACTTGCTTCTTTCTGCTTCTCTTCCTTTCATCCTGCTTCTTCCATGGTGGCTTTTCCTTGAAGACCTCTTGCAAGCCTCATAAACCCTATGAACACCCAAGCATGATCACAATTAGGGTTTGATTAGTCCCCCCATTAGTTTTACCTTTGTGTCATCATTGTGTCTTCTTTTCTCATCTCCTAACCAAGGACTAAACCTTAAAGGTTTTAAGGCTTTGTGATTAGGGTTATGCCTGTATCCTTCTATTAGGATGGAGTGTATAACTTTAATCCTAAGTGTTAAACCCTTAATGTGTTTAAACCCTTTAATCAATCCATCTAATAATCACTAAGACATTAAGCTTGTAACTTGGGCCTTGCATTAGGGTTCTAATTCTTCCTTAAATGGTTAAGAAGGACTAACCCTAGTGTTAATGGACAAGTCCCCCTCAAGTTGTCTTACAAACCCTAAAATCCATTTCTTAATCTCACCATTAACTAAAATCCACTTTAATAAAGGTTTTGTTTTGTCATGAGGTTAATCCCTAATCATGGATTAAGTTGAGGACCCTTTCTCAGCTTAAATGTTCTCATCTATCATCCTTCTATTAGGATGGTGTAATGGGTCCATTAAATCCTTGATTATGGCTTAAACTCATTACTTAACACTAAACAAAAACTCAAAAAAACATCTAAATAATTGCAAGTAGGTTAATGATCTTAATCCTACATCATGGTGATTAAGTGTGAGGTGTTTACTTCATACTTAAGGTATTATCATTACCCCTAATCAAAGGGAAGGTGTGATGAGCTTACTAACCCTTGGTTTAGGCTTAAGCTCATTAACTTATGACAAACCTCAAAAAAGCAATAAAAGATTGAAAACATCAAAAACAAACAATAATCGTCTCCTCCGGGATTCTTTTCTCACCTCATTCACTCATAAACGAGAACTTGCTTCTTCCGTCTAATGCAAGACAGTTTGCACCTGAACCAGACAGGTCATACACTTGAGCATAGATAAGTAAGCAGTTCACAAGTCAATTCATCCTAGTCTCTTTGAGTCGAACTACGGTGTTCTGACTTCCTCATTGCACGAGAGGATACGTAGGCATAACTTAACGGTTATCGAACAAAAGTCCCTTTACATTCCCCCATCTTCCAGCAATATTCTTTAAGCCTCATAGTCTAGAGCTTCACATTCTTTCTCTGCACTGACACTTTTTCTTTATCTCATTTCACATTTCTTTTGCACTGACACTTGCACTTCTTTTCCAGCTTTTGCACACAAAATAACACAGACACTACCCCTTTAAATACAAACTTTCAAGCGTGGATCCCGTCAAGTACGACGGACAATCTGGGTGCTAATACCTTCCTAGGTTGCAACCAACCCCCTTTCTCAGTTTCTCTGGTTCGCGACCGTCTTGTCTATTTCTTTCCTAGGTTTATGCAGCATTACCTTTCCTTCGGGATAAAAATGCCTAGCTGGCGACTCTTTTCAGTTTACCCTTGTGTTCTCTCCTCTCGCCGACCGTTCGCGTTTGTACCCCTCTTGGCCCTTGTGTCATCAGGTGGGAGCGACAGCTTGGCGACTCTGCTGGGGACCCTTATATTGCAACCAGAGTTTCTGGTTCTTTTTGTGGGTTCCTCCTAGCGCTTGTTTGATTTGTGTTTATTGGGGTGTTATGTGCTAGGTGTGTTTATTTATTTTGCTTTATTTACTGCTTTATGTACAGCTTTATTTATTGCTTTCTTTATAGCCTTATGCATATTTCATACTATCATTGCTGGATTTGGTTTTCTTTGGTGGGTGGGGTTCCATTAAGAGATTAAGGTCCTATACCTGGGACCTGAGTGACACCTAGGCTAGAGTGGTTCATGTTCTTTCCCATTCCATTTCGGTCTGGTGCGGGAATATGAAACACGGTTCAGATGTGGGTTTCTTCTTGAGAACTCTGTGCTACAGATTTCCTGTAGTACTAGGGCTATCTGGGAAGCCTGCTAAGTCTGGATGACCTTTATTATGACCTTCAGAAGCTGAGGTGAATTAGAGGAGAATCTTTTATAGTTATTGTAAACATTGTACCTCCGGGTTAGAAGTGTTTACACTTCTCATAACTGATCCAAGTCTGAGGATCCTTGTTCTAGAACACTACCTGTGAGGGGGTTGGGCTATTTACAGGTTTGCAGGAACCCTTGGCTACATCATACCCTGTTACTGTTTTGTTTAAGAGTACCTCACTTTGGACAGTTCTTGTGATTAACCCTGGACATGTGACTCTTTATTTGAGTCCTCCACCCTGGTTACTGGATTCCTAAAACCTCCATATGGATTTTTGAACATACATGGGCCTTATATCAGGACAGATAACCATATCCAGCTTGATCACAAACCCTTGCATATCATTTGCATATATCATCATTGCATCATTTAACATTTGTTTATTTGCTTTTTAGGGTATCCATTTCATTGTATCTTGGTTTTGGTTTTGACCCCTTCTTCTGCATAGACCTTTGCTTCAGCTGTCTTCATCAGTTATCTGCTTCAGTTATCTCCATCACCACCAGCACCAGTCTGTGAGTGGTCCACCTTCAGCATCTCAAGTTTGTGATCTTCATCAGCACTTATCTTCAGTTTCTTCAGCAGCACTCATGGCTACTCCCAGGAAAAGCAACATATCATACCACTTCTTTGAGCCTGTGTTGACTGGTATCAGGCAGGTCCAGAGCCTTATCACGCCTGACCACATCCCACTATTTAGAGAGCACTATGGGGGTATCTTGGACATGGTTAGGGACCTTGATCCTTCTCAGAGGAGCATGATCCACACATGCTTGCAGTTTTATGATCCACCATTGAGATGTTTCACCTTTCCAGACTTTCAGTTAGGGCCTCAACTGGAATAGTTTTCTTTGTTGGTTGGATTTCCTATCAAAGGGGGGATCCCCTTCAACCCAGAGATGACTGCTCCTAGGAGTGAAGAGATAGAAAGGGCATTATACTTGGAGCCTGCCCTTATTGAGCAAAGTATGACAACAAAATCTGGGATTCCTGGTTTGCATTTGGACTTCTTGATTTCTCAGGCCATCCTGAAGGCTTCATTGGGAGAGTGGAGGGCCGTCTGTGTACTGTTAGCCCTCAGCATATATGGGGCTATACTGTTTGCAGATGAGCCTAAATTTGTCAGTAAGAATGCTATCCACCTGTTTCTTCTGAAGAATCCAATACCTACACTACTAAGAGATTTTTACTATTTTATTCATCAGAGGAATGAGAAACAGAGGGGGAAGTTGGTTAGATGTTGTGCTCCTTTGTTTTACTCCTGGCTGCTCAGACACCTACCTAAATCAGATGTCTTCTTAAACCCACATCAGTAGGAGAATTGGGCCAAGAGGTTCATTGCCTTGACTTCAGATGATATCAGATGGTGCACCCAGAGCACCAAAGGCAAGGACATTATCACCAGCTGTGGACAGTTCCCAAATGTGCCTCTCATAGGAGTAAAAGGTTGCATCAACTACAACCCCTTACTGTTTAAGAGACAATTGGGCTACGCATTAGTTCACCCTCCCAGAGGACAGGATTTAGCTGAAACCCTGTATTGTGAAGTGCAACCTAATTCAGCTGTTGTCAGGCAAGCATCCTGGGCTTGGGACAACATCCAGACAAAAGGGATAGCTATCCTTGGAAGATGTAACAATGTTGCTTCAGCTCAGTACACAGACTGGTCTCGTACTAGAGCTCAGATTACCAGAATGCCTTTCACCTTGGAAGACATACCTGTACCATCTACAGTACAGCCTGCAGCAACAGTTAGCCTGGAGGAATTTGAAAAGTTGAAGGAAAGGAATGAGCATCTATCTCAAGCCCTGAAGAAGACTCTTTGGTAAAGGAGTGATGGCCGCCTGGACATTGAGAGATTGGAAAAGCTTAGGGTTGAGCACCTTGCCAAAATTGAGAAGACAGAAGACTACATAAGGAAAGCAAGGGCTGGGGAACAGATATTGAAGAATGCCTGTAAAGAGGCCAAGATTCAGAAAGCTAGGGCTGAGCACTATCTGCAAGAGAGTCAGGTTAGGTGGGTCAGGATCACCGAGGCCCGTGTACAAGAAGACCAGAAGACTCAAGCCAAGATTGAACAGCTAGAGGCCAATGAGAAGAAGCAGTAGGAAGCTCTGTTGGCTGCACAGAAAGAGATATCAGAGTTGAAGCTCAGAGCAGGATTGAAGAGATCAAAGGAACAGGACAAGCATAAGAAGCTGACTACTTCCATTGCTACCAGGAACCTCCTCATTAGGACCATTACAGAGCACCCAGCTGGTCCAGTGACTGAGGCACTCCTGAAGGAGGTCAGAGAAGATGAGTTTGGATTGAATTTTTGATTTCCCTTTTCTTGTTGTTCTTTCATTTTGATGTACTTTTCCTTTTGTGGTATTTGTTGACCCTCCATGGGCATGTATTGTAAAACAACTATATATGTTTCATCATTTGTAATATATTAGTTTGTTTTCATTGGGCTTCTTTTCTCAAACAACATCAAGCATCTTCCCCGAGGTCTGGAAAGATCAAAACCAAAAAAACCAAACCGGATACCTTGGAAAACAAATAAGCATACTGCATTGCGTACTAACTTTGTTTTTGTTTTATAGGTTATGTTATTATTATTGTTTCTAACTTTGTTGTGATCTTAGGAAACATTGCTCGTCGCCGAGTGTTCCCTGTCAACCGCACGCACCGGTACCCGACTCGTAACAACCTTTCCGGCATTCAAATGGAGAAAGTACAACAGGACTTGACTGAGGTCAGAAATCAGATGGCCAATGAGAGAGTAGAGATGAGAAATCAGATGTCTCAGTTTATGGCAGTGATGACTGGCTTAGCCCAGAGTCAAGAAAGGTTAAGAGAGCTGGTGGAAAGACAAACTCCTGAGGAGCCTCATCTTGGAACAGGAGGAACCATCAATAATCAACGGGGCCAGCCTCGTATTGACCCACCGGAGTATGGACCTCATCTGAATCCAGAAGTTAACATCCCGAGAAATGTTCAAGGTAATACTGTTGGGGGCAGAATCCTGCAAGAGGATCCCCAAGAAGAACAGTTTACTGTTATAGGGGCTGGAGATGAGGTATATGATAGAAGATTGGATGAGATTGCTGAAACGTTAAGATCTTTGGAATCTCAGAATTCTTTGTGCTTCGACGTTATGGATATGGGACTAGTGGATGGGGTAAGGATTCCCCACAAATTCAAACCCCCATGCTTTGAAAAGTACAATGGTACCTCCTGTCCTCGCACTCATCTGCAATCTTTCTTGGGTAGGCTCAAGGCTTATACCATGGATGAAAAGTTATGGATGTTCTACTTTGAGGACAGCCTGACTGGAGCTTCGAGAGAATGGTATTCGCATTTGACTAGGGCCACCATAAGATGTTGGAAGGACTTAGCCGAGGCCTTCATCCGGCAATATCAGTACAACCTGGACATGGCTCCCAATAGAACTCTTCTAATGGGCATGTCTCAGTCTTCTAGAGAGAGCTTCCGGGATTACGCTCAGAGATGGAGACAGCTTGCTTCTGCTATCCAACCACCCATGTCAGAAAGGGAAATGGCTGACATGTTCATGAATACATTGCAAGGGACTTATATTGATAGACTTGCTGCCTTCTCCTCTACCAGTTTTGCCGATGTGGTCATAGCTAGTGAGATAATTGAAAGTCTTTTGAAGATGGGAAAAATCTCCGATAGTGGTGCAAGTTCCTCCAGCAACCCCAGAAAACCTTTTGCAGGACCCCAAAGGGCGGGTGAAACAAATGCAATTCATACAAGCAGGGGCAGGCCCCAGTATTCTCACAGGTCGGTAGCAGTTGTTACCGTAGCAGTTGTTACCATCCCAGCTCCAGTTCCACAACAACCTTTATATCCTCAACAACAACAACCTCACTATCAACAACCATCTCATTTTCCGCAACAGAGAACCTACAACAACAACAATAGCAACCAACAGCAGTGTCCCTTCCAACAGAGACCATCTCAGGCAAATAGGGTGATTGACCCTATCCCTATGCCTTATGCTGCCTTATTGCCACAACTCCTGAAGCTTAACTTGGTTGAGTTAAGGACGTTGGCACCACCAGATCATCTCAATCTCTCAAAGAATTATGATGTCAATGCCAGGTGTGCCTTCCCCTCCAATGCACCTGGTCACAATACTGAGAAGTGTAGGGCATTACAAATGAAGGTGCAGGATTTGGTTGATTCTAAAGCCCTCAACTTCGCACCTCCTCCGAACGTCAACAGAAATCCTATGCCTAATCACGGTGGGCCTAGGATTAATGTCATTGAGGAGGACCAACCATCTACATTGATTGATAATGTTACACAGGTTCAAACACCACTGGCTGAAGTCAAAGTTCAACTTTTAAGATGCCAAGTGTTCCCGGGCTGTGGGGCCTGCTGTGAATTGTGTAAGACAGCTAGTAATGGTTGTGAAAAGCTAAGGATTGGCATAGATGGCCTTATCCAAGATGGAATCTTGCAAATTACTTCAACAGCTCCTGCAGCAACTCTTGTCTCCACAACAATGGAATCTCCTACAACATCAACAAACATTCCTTCAGCAACAAATTCTCCTACAACAGCAACAACAATCATTCCTACCGATTCATCAACATCACCAGCAATTACTCCATCCACCATTTCAACAAGTCAAATTTCAACAATTGTTTCTTCTACAACATCAGCATCCATTTTACCAAAGGAATCTTCTACAACGCCAGCAAAAGTTAATGAAGATGTCTCAACAGTTACAATCTACTATGACCCATCAAATGTTCCTTCCAGCAGCAATTTCCAGCAACAAATTGTGGCACCTCCTGCCAGATCTCCGGTCACTATCTACTATGATCCGCACACCATTACAGTACCTTCCTCCGCAGCAATCAGCCCAGTCACCATTACGGTACCTGGGCATGTTCCTTATGAAAGCAGTAATGCCGTACCTTGGCATTACGGCTCTGATCTTTACTGCAATGGGGAGAAAATCACTCTGGATTCATCAACCTCTTCACCACAAATTGATAATGTTGGGGGAGGCAGAGGCTTCACCAGAAGCGGACGCCTTTTTGCCTCACAAACACAAAGACCTAATGCTGAAGCAGAGGCTGCTGCTAAGGCAAAAGGAAAGAATGTGGTATCTGAAGAGCCATCTGCCAAAGAGACTCAGAAGACATCTTTTGAACAAGATGTAGACGAGTTCATGAGAATCATAAAAAGGAGTGATTACAAGGTGGTGGACCAGCTTCACCAAACACCCTCCAAAATCTCCATATTATCACTGTTGATGTGTTCCGAAGCTCACGGGAACGCATTGTTGAAAGTCCTGCACGCAGCATACGTGCCGGAGGAGATTACTGTTAATCAGCTAGAAACTGTGGTTGCAAATGTCAACACCAGTCATGGACTGGGCTTTACCAATGCTGACTTAACAACGGAGGGATGCAACCACAACAAGGCTTTACATATCACCTTGGAATGCAAGGGTGCTGTGTTGTCTCATGTATTGGTGGACACAGGGTCTTCCCTCAATGTCCTACCAAAGAAAGCCTTAGTGAAGCTGGAGTATGATGGCTTGGCATTGCGTCCGAGTAATTTGGTGGTAAGAGCATTTGATGGCTCTAAAAGATCGGTGCTTGGCGAGATTGATCTGCCTGTGTTGATTGGCCCGCAAACCTTCAAAACTACCTTCTTTGTGATGGACATACAGATGGCCTACAGCTGTCTGTTGGGTAGACCCTGGATCCACGCCGCTGGCATTGTTACGTCTACCCTTCACCAGAAGTTAAAATTCGAGTGGGAAGGCCAAATCATCACCATCTGTGGGGAGGAGGACATCTTTGTTAGCCAGCTGGCTACGTATAAGTACATAGAAATGGATGGGGAGATCCATGAGATCATGAGTCAGGGGTTTGAGGCCCTGAACATCAATGAAGCATCTGTTGTGTCTGGGACTTCCATCACATCATATCAACAAGCCCGGAAGGTTGTTAAGGAGGGTACCGCCCAAGGCTGGGGCAAGCTGCTGCCAGTTGAGAAGAAAGAAGACTGATTCGGGTTGGGTTACAAACCAACTCGACAAGATCAACCAGAGGCTGCAACGGAGCCCAAGTTTGTCAGCAGGGGGATGCTCACCCCGGATGCTGTGAACAGTTTGGAAGACGAGTCAGAAGACGAACGCAACCTGGAAAACTGGATACATCCAAGGATCCCGGGGAACCAAGTCTCAAACTGGTCTTCCCAGGAAATTATAAGAGTTACTCTGGCAGAGTAATTATTATTTCTTGTCTTTAAGCATGCATCAAGTCCTGCATCTTGCCCAAGATGTTAGGGCTCATTTTGTAATCGTGCCATCTTGTATTTTGTGCAAACGATCAATTAATGAATATCAGGACATCTTTTGCAAATGAGTCTCTTCTTTTTTTTCCGCTCACTGTTTTTCATTTTTTATTGTTTGTACAAAAATAAAATGGCAATGTTTTTCAAAATAATAACTTCATTTTCACTTTTTCTAAACAAGATAAAACTGATCACTAAAATGAATAAATCTAAAACCTTGCAGAGAGTGCCCTCCAGACTGCACCGACAACAACACCGCTATGACTTCGTATGACTTTGACAATCCGATTAATCAAGCCGATGAAGGGGTTGAGGAAGATTATGAGTTACCTGAAGAACTAGCCAGGTTGTTGAGACAAGAGGAGAAGGTCATCACTCCTCATCATGAGGAAGTTTAGACGGTTAATCTTGGTACAGAAGAAGATTTGAAAGAAGTTAAAATCGGGGCCCGTCTGCAAGATTCAGTGAAAGAACAACTCATTGACATGCTTTGGGAGTATGTGGATGTTTTTGCTTGGTCTTATCAGGACATGCCAGGTATGGATACCGACATCGTTATGCAATAGCTGCCTCTAAAAGAAGATTGTCCTCCGGTAAAACAGAAGTTGCGCCGTACTCGTCCGGATATGGCCATGAAGATAAAAGAAGAGGTACAAAAACAGTGGGACGCCGGTTTTCTTGCTGTAACTAGTTACCCACCATGGGTTGCTAACATTGTACCTGTGCCTAAGAAGGATGGCAAGGTGAAGATGTGTGTGGATTACCGGGATCTGAACAGAGCCAGCCCGAAAGATGACTTCCCATTACCTCACATTGATGTATTGGTCGACAATACGGCTCAGTTCTCGGTGTTCTCCTTCATGGATGGATTTTCAGGATATAATCAGATCAAGATGTCACCTGAAGACATGGAGAAGACAACTTTCATCACACCCTGGGGCACATTCTATTATAAGGTAATGCCATTCGGACTGAAGAATGATGGTGCCACTTATCAACGGGCTATGGTAACATTATTCCATGACATGATCCATAAAGAAATTGAATGTTATACGGATGACATGATTGCCAAGTCCCTCACAGAATAAGACCACCTGGTGAATCTGTTGAAGCTATTCAAGCGTCTGAGGAAGTACCAACTGAAGCTAAACCCCGACAAATGCACATTCGGGGTGCGATCCAGTAAGCTGCTGGGATTTATTGTAAGTGAGAAAGGGATTGAAGTTGACCCTGACAAGGGATTGAGAAAGGGATTCAAGAAATGCCTGCACCAAAAACTGAAAAAGAAGTTCAGGGGTTCCTAGGTAGATTGAACTACATTTCAAGGTTCATATCTCATCTTACAGCAACCTGTGAGCCTTTGTTCAAGTTGTTAAGAAAAGAGCAAACGGTCAGGTGGAATGAAGACTGCCAGAGGGCTTTTGACAAAATCAAGGAATACTTACCAAAGCCTCCAATCCTTATGCCTCCAGTTGAAGGAAGACCTCTAATAATGTACTTGACAGTATTAGAAGAGTTAATGAGGTGTGTGTTGGGCCAACATGACGAGTCTGGTCAAAAAGAGTATGCAATATACTACCTAAGCAAAAAGTTTACCGACTGTGAACAACATTATTCACTACTCGAGAAAACTTGTTGTGCTTTAGCGTGGGCTGCTCGCCGACTAAGGCAGTATATGTTGACCCACACTACCTTATTGATCTCCAAGATGGACCCAGTCAAGTACATTTTTGAGAAGCCAGCACTTACCGGACGGGTCGGAAGATGGAAAATGATCCTCACAGAATACGACATTCAGTACACATCTCAGAAAGCCATGAAAGGCAGTGTATTGTCTGATTATCTTGCTGAGCAACCCATTGATGATTACCAGCCTATGTGATTTGACTTCCCTGATGAAGACATCATGTTCATAAAAGCAAAAGATCATGAAGAGCCTATTCACACTGAAGGGCCTGACCCAGAGGAAGAATGGACTATGATGTTTGATGAGGCTGTTAATATGAATGGTCGTGGTGTTGGTGCAGTACTCATTACACCTAAAGGAGTTCACATGCCTTTCTCGGCAAAACTCACCTTTAACTGCACTAACAACGAAGCTGAATACGAAGCTTGTATTATGGGTCTTGAGGAAGCCATTGACCTCAGGATCAAGACTTTAATTGTATTCGGAGATTCAGCTCTGGTAATCAATCAAACCAACGGCAAATGGTACACTCACCAGGAGCATCTGATACCTTACCGGGATTATACAAGGAGGTTACTCACATTCTTCACAATAGTCAAGCTCGAGTATATCCCTCTAGATGAAAATCAGTTTGCAGATGCTCTGGCTACCATTTCATCCATGATCAAAGTTCAAGCTGCCAACTTTGTGCCTCGGATTTCAGTATCCAGACTTGACAGACCAGCATATGTATTCTCTGCAGACCTTGCTAAAGATGATAAGCCTTGGTTCTATGACATCAAATGCTTCTTGGAGGATCAAACATACCCACCTGGGGCATCATCCAATGACAAGAAGACATTAAGAAGGCTAGCTGGTAGTTTCTTCCTGAATGCTGATGGTTCCTTATACAAGAGAAACTTTGATATGGTGCTTCTCAGATGTGTTGATAGGGCAGAAGCAGACTTGTTGATGCACGAGGTGCATGAAGGATATTTTGGTACCCATGCTAGAGGACATGCAATGGCTAAGAAATTGCTACTGCCAGGTTACTACTGGATCACAATGGATGCAGACTGTTGTGCCTATGCCAGAAAGTGCCACAAATTCCAGATTTAAGCAGATAAGGTGCATGTGCCTCCGAATCCTTTGAATGTGATGTCTTCACCTTGGCCCTTTTCCATGTTGGGCATTGATATGATTGGCAAGATTGAACCGACTGCTTCAAATGGCCACATATTCATCCTGGTAGCCATTTTCTATTTTACCAAGTGGGTTGATGCAACTTCGTATGCCAATGTCACCAGGCAAGTGGTAACCCGATTCCTGAAGAGAGACATCATCTGTCGGTATGGAGTGCCTGAGCGAATCATTACTGATAATGGTTCCAACTTGAACAACAAAATGATGGCAGAACTGTGTCGGTACTTCAAGATCCAACATCACAATTCTTCTCCTTAGAGGCCAAAGATGAATGGCGTTGTTGAGGTAGCTAACAAGAACATCAAGAAGATTGTGCAGAAGATGGTGGTCACCTACAAAGACTGGCACGAAATGCTACCATTTTCCTTGCATGGGTACCGTACCTCAATCAGAACGTCCACTAGGGCAACACCGTATCAGCTTGTGTATGGTATGGAGGCAGTCCTACCTGTTGAAGTTGAATTACCCTCTTTACGGGTACTGATGGATGTTAAGCTAAATGAAGCGGAATGGGTCCAATCCTGGTACGAACAATTGAGTTTGATCAAAGAAAAGAGGTTGGCTGCAATCTGTCATGGGCAGCTATATCAGAAAAGAATGAAGAAAGCCTTTGATCAGAAAGTCAGGCTTCGAGAATACCAAGTAGGAGATCTTGTGCTGAAAAGACTCCTTCCTCCTCATACAGACCACAGGGGCAAGTGGACTCCGAATTACGATGGTCCATTCATAGTAAAGAAAGTTTTCTCCGGTGGGGCACTGATGCTCAGTACTATGGATGGTGAAGACTTCATGTCCCCTATGAATTCAGATGCAGTTAAAAAATACTTCGCATAAAATGACCCGCTGGACATAAAAACAGAATGTAAGTCCAGGAAAAAATAGGGCATCTCGAAGAGTCAAAAACAGAATAAAAGACTCGGGAAAAATAAGGGAAAATAAATAAAAAATGTACACCCGCTGAGTTGAAAAGCCGCATTGGACAGCTCAGGCAAAAATGGGTATCCCGGTGGATTGAAAACCCGAAAGGGCGATCCACGCAAAATAAGGGAATAAGCGAACAACTGCATTCTGAACTCGTCTGTATCACTTACAACATGGCAAGCTTCGAAAGGTTCAAATATCGGTCAGAGTCAGCCTTCTTCAGAAAGCAAGATGAGAAGAACGTCAATGTCATACGAGTCATAGCAGAAGGGAAGCACACTGAAGTATCATCAACATTGTCAGCACCTTTTTGTTCCTCAATTTATAACGATCTCCTCATTTCAGGGGATCTGTTTCTTTGACTATACTTGCCAATTCAAGGCACACAAATTAATAAATCAGAATTTTCAGTCACATCTTGTCTTGTACATTTTATCTCGTTTGCAAAAAATGTCTGATATCCCTGATATAATGTTTGCATAGAAACAGATGCGTCTTTTCTAAATTACATGCTTACAGGAAATATATTTGCTCCCGGGAGTGTCTAGACTCCTATGATGGAATCCAGTAAGGGATACCTCGAGATACTTGTACGTTTCTTTTGTCATAACAGGATTGCAGGTATTCAAAGCGCAACATGGGGCATGAAATCTTCTCCCCAGCATGTTGTCAAGTCATTATTTCCTCAGCCCATCTTCCAAATGGCACCAGGAAACGCTCTTTCCCTACCAGAGCTGCTAGATATCACTTCTCCAGCACTTTCTCTAAAGCAGCATCAGAAGGGGCTCATTCCCCAGCTGAGTTCATCATCCTCAGCAGGATCCCCATAGAAATCACTAGAAAGGTCGTGCAATGATCGTTCTTCCCCAGCCAAGTGTTAGACAGGGAACCATCTCCCCGAAGAGCTCCAGCCCCTATCAGAAAAGCAATGTCTGAAGATCGCACAACAAAGTGACGAAAGCTTCCACAGGCCCCAGCTGGACTCCTCATTACCACGATAGGTCTATCAGTGACCTATTTCCCCAAGCAGAATCATATATATTAGATCTACCAATGAATATAAAGACTCACATTCCCAGCAGAAAAGCCAAAGCATCCCCTTTGCACTCACTAATACACATATATACTTTTTCCGACACTCGTCTGTGTCATATACTCCCTTGCTGATATAAACCACAAACAGATATCTATACACTCTTTGGACACTCATCCGTGTCACCATCCCCCAGCATGGTTACCTAAACACTCATTGTAAACCAAACACTTGTTTGTAATACACTCTCATCGACACCCGTCTGTGTCATCTTATCCCCTCAGATCGTCAGAATATCTCTTACACTTATAAAGTTCATAACTTATACACTTTCTCTTTGACACTTGTACGTGTCACTCTCCCCAGCATATTGAACACTCGTTTGTGTCTCACTCATGTTTACTTTATACTCATACAGATACTCGTCCGTATCTTGTATACACCACTTATTTCCCCTCAAATTCAACACTCGTCCATGTTCTTTGTTAACCAGTTGGTACTTGTCCGTATCATCATCTCTGAACATGCGTCAATGTTTGTTTCTACCGATACTCGTCCGTATCATGGTCCTAAGGATGCTCGTCCGCATCTTTAATCTATACACAGTGTCAAACACTTATACCTTTCATTTCTTGAAAGAGGATACTCGTCTGTATCTACCATTCCCCAGCAAATTCCCAGTAAAAGCAAAATTTCTTTTCTGACATTCGTCCTATGTCATGATACTTCCGGCAGCCGTACCCTGCCAGGTGATCGTCCTTCACCTTTTTATGATCGTCCTTCATCATTCCCCCAGCGGAGTCTCCATTATTAGAACCCTTTCCTATCCGACATTCGTCCTATGTCGTGATATTTTAGCAGCCGTCCCTTGCTAGGTGATCGTCCTTCACCTCTTAATGATCGTCCTTCATCATTTTATCTGATGGCCGTCCCCATTGTTGGTTTTGTTATCTGACATTCGTCCTATGTCATGATAAACCAAAGAGCAGTCGTACCCTGCTAGGTGATCGTCCTTCACCTCTTGATGATCGTCCTTCATCATGCTTATCCGATGGCCGTCCCCATCGTCGACTCTTTCTATCCGGCATTCATCCTATGTCGTGATGCTTTCGGCAGCCGTACCCTGCCAGGTAGTCGTCCTTCACCTTTGGATGACCGTCCCTCATCCTTATCCCCAACAGAGCAGCCGTCCCCTGCTAGGTGATCGTCCTTCACCAATGATGACCATACCTCATCATTTATTTCATCTATGCTTTGCAAACTTGATGGCCGTCCCCATCAATGACTTTACTTTAATCCCCAGAGAATTTTATTTGATGGTCGTCCCCATCATGATCCCTTTATTTCCCCAGCATGTCGGTCGTCCCCGTCATTGCTTTATCCCTAGCAGTCGTCCCCTGCTCGATGGTCATCCTCCGTCGCCCGCACTTTATAATTATACTTTACTTCCTTTTATAATCTATATCCCTTTTCTTCTTCAACCAGTGAGTGCAAATTTTGAACTGTCTTTGGTATTCAACCACAAGTTATCTTGTTTGCCTGTTAAGTCGTCGCTTACATCCTACACAGCTAACTCATGCTTGAATAGGGGCAGCTGTAAACACCCCAAATTTGCCCTCACCAAGTTCACACCATGGCTTGTGATCTTTTCATTTGCATAAGTTCAACCATATCACCTCATATTGCATTTTTGCTTCACTGCATTGGTTCAAAGTCATCTGCATCTAGGGTTTGTGATCTAAGAAGTCCAAGGGTCATCTGAGCCACTCCAAAGGTCTTAAATCATCTCAAGAGGGTCCATTTATGTTCAAATATCATATTATATCCTCCCAAGATCAAGGAAGTCAGAAAATCACAAGAACTGAGAAAGGCATGGAAGCAGAGCCAAGCTTAACTGCACAGATGACCTAAAATTAGGGTTTTGGTTTCAGAGGCCATAACTCCAAATTGTTTGGTCATTCTTGTTTCTATTGGTCTCTATATGTTATAAGGATCCTACACACCAATTTTCATGAAGAAATTCAATGGGGAAGGCATCTGATCAATAGATGACTTCTTGAACAAGTCAGTGCAAAATCAGGGCATCTGAGGCCCCCAATCATCCAACCAAAAAGTCTTCTCCATCATTTTGGGTGTATATGATCTTTATTTGATCTTAGAAGAGGTTAGAAGTTCACAAAATTGAAGAATTTCAAGCCATTTGCAAAGTTGCCATTTTGGGAAAGTGACTTGTAATGCAAAATTGCCATTTTGGGAAAGTTTTTCAACCTCCTCTTTTTGATTCAAAAATGCTTCAAATGAAAAATTCTTGGTCATGAAAGTTGTAGATTGGATCATTCCCTTTTCAAAAATTACAAGAACTTGATCTAATTCATCCTATAACTAAAGTTATGGCCTTGCAAAGTTAGGAAAAATCACTAAATTTCACTTATGCACCAAAGAGGGAAACTTGCAAAAACTCATGTCAAGGCAAAATGTGACCTCTAATTGACTTCTAACCATTACACAAACATGATACATGACCTAAAATTCAGAATGGCCCAAAGAATCACTCATTTTCATGCCTTGATCATCAAGAATTCTCAAAGGGGCCAAAACCTTCACAAATTGCAAAATGCCCCAAATCTTGACATCCACTTGTGCCAGCTCTTCAAATCAGTTTCCATGGACCTCCCTAAAGCCAGCTGACTCGAGCCATGCCTCACAACCAGCCTGCCATGAGCCCACACCTCAAAGTACAACTTTCTTGACTTTATGCAATTTGAGCCATACCAATCAAACTATTCCACAACAACTCTACTGACCAATGACAGCTTCACAAACATGCCTCAAAGGTTACATTTCATAACTTCTTGGAGCTCTGAATACACACACAACTCAAGTTCTCAATTTTTCCCTCTTACCTTCATCCCTTCGAAACACATCACACAAGCATCAAATCTTCAAACAAACTTCATATACCAACTCACCATCACCCATAGAACATTTCCCACCCCTTGAAACAACCTGAAACACTCCAAATCAAAAACACGATTCTTGGCCGGTTGGAACGCAAACCTTCAAAACACCTCATTTAAACTCATCCAAAGCATCAAAGCATTACAAGGGAGGTCATTAGAGTTGATTGGCACAAAGGAGGAGGTCAGAAAGCTCCAAAAGTGGAAGCTCCAGTCCAGGTATCACCAAGAACATTTTTCCCAGAACTTGATTTTTATGTTATAGAAATGTTGCTTATGCTTCACTGATCACACTGCACTTGTTGGTTTTGAAAATGATTGAGTTTTGAGCCTGAACCGTGTCTCTGAAAGTTTGACCTAAAAATTTGTTTGCTTCGATTCTTGCTTGTGATGAAATATAAATGTGTTCTTGTGATTGACTCATGTTTGGGGTGGGTAGAGGATTGAATCTGGAGCTTTAGAGCATTTGAAATAGCCTAGGGAAGAAGTTAGGATTTTGTCTCACCGAAGAAGATGACCAGAACCACTGTTCCGGTCATCAGAAGTGAATTAGGGTTAATCATGTTTAGGGCTCAGTTTGAACGTCAGCCATAGGATCCAGCTTCGCGCGCGAAATGAATGGTCCAGATCACGTGTTAAAACCATAATCCAGTCATTAACTTAATTAATTATGTTTAAAAAATTCAAAATCTCAGAATGAATCACAGCCATCCAAACACGCGCCAGTCAACTCCCGCGCGTTTCATTTAAATCCTGGCCTTTAGATTGGTTTACTTTTTCATTTAATTCAATTTTATTTCATATTCTTCTCATTTATTTTGCATATTTATTTTAAAATAGCTAGAAAAATCCCAAAAATTTTATTTTTTGCATGCTGACTTTAAATAATTTTCTCAATCCAAAAATGATTTTTATTTTATTTTTTGCATTAAAAAATATTTTTAAATCATTTAAATGATTATTTTTAATTAGTTAATGGAAATTAATTAATTAAAAATACATTTAGGTATTTAAAAATCCCAAAAAATTCAGAGAGCATTTTAAAATATTTACAAAGATTTACAAACTCACAACACAAATTTCTTTTTGGTTTTGATCATACTTTGGCAATTTTCATTTGAATTAGGGTTCTTTAATTTGAATATTTTTAACCCTAACTTCAAAACTTCATAACTTGTGATCCAAGTTGAGTTTGTGAATGGTTCTTTTTGCATTGTGTTATGCATTCTTTCAAGCATCTAAAAACATTTTTGTTTCATTTTTATAATGCATTTTCAATTTGTTTGGTATTTTCCCTTTAGGATCACCCTTAAAACCTTAGGAACTTAGAAAATTCATAAGTCCCTTAGGGTTTAACTTCAGACCTTCCCCTTTGGACAGTGAACTTATATAGGTTTAGGGTTCCTTTAAGGCCATTTTCAATTTTTTATCCCATGTCTTGCTTCTGTTTTTGAATTATGCATCTCATATGATCATGTAACCCTAATTTGCATCTTCATTTGCATCCATCTTGTATAAGTTTGCATACATGAACTTGCCATGACATTTTGTGCATCCACATGACATATAAGACACCTTAGGACACATTGAAATCATGCTTGATCATTGCATCATCCATTTGCCATGTTTTGCTTTCATTTCATTTCATTTGCATTCATAAACTTTCATGCCTCTTGTATGCTTCATTTGCATTCCCATCCTTGGTATGATCATCCTCATCTCATGACATACATTTATATCATCTCTTTGTATAATTATCATCATAAACATGCTTCTGGTTTTGGTGTTCATCTTTGCATTTCATTTCATTTTCATTCCATTTCACTTCCTTTTGCTAACTTTTCAGGTGGTAAGTTACTTTGAGAAGTGAATTTGCCTTCACTTCTCACAATCTCTTCCCATCCCTCTTATGCATCATTGCTGCATTTTAATTTTGTATTAGAGTGAGCTTGCTCATTCATGTTCCCTCCTCACTTTCTTTTTTCAAGCAACTTATCTTCTTAAGTGAAGTAAGTTGACTTGCTTCTTTATGCTTCTCTTCCTTTCATCCTGCTTCTTCCATGGTGGCTTTTCCTTAAAGACCTCTTGCAAGCCTCATAAACCCTAGGAACACCCAAGCATGATCACAATTAGGGTTTGATTAGTCCCCCCATTAGTTTTACCTTTGTGTCATCTTTGTGTCTTCTTTTCTCATCTCTTAACCAAGGACTAAACCTTAATGGTTTTAAGGCTTTGTGATTAGGGTTATGCATGTATCCTTCTATTAGGATGGAGTGTATAACTTTAATCCTAAGTGTTAAACCCTTAATGTGTTTAAACCCTTTAATCAATCCATCTAATAATCACTAAGACATTAAGCTTGTAACTTGGGCCTTGCATTAGGGTTCTAATTCTTCCTTAATTGGTTAAGAAGGACTAACCCTAGCGTTAATGCACAAGTCCCCCTCAAGTTGTCTTACAAACCCTAAAATCCATTTATTAATCTAACCATTAACTAAAATCCACTTTAATAAAGGTTTTGTTTTGTCATGAGGTTAATCCTTAATCATGGATTAAGTTGAGGAGCCTTTCTCAGCTTAAATGTTCTCATCTATCATCCTTCTATTAGGATGGTGTAATGGGTCCATTAAATCCTTGATTATGGCTTAAACTCATTACTTAACACTAAACAAAAACTCCAAAAAAACATCTAAATAATTGCAAGTAGGTTAATGATCTTAATCCTACATCATGGTGATTAAGTGTGAGGTGTTTACTTCATACTTAAGGTATTCTCATTACCCCTAATCAAAGGGAAGATGTGATGAGCTTACTAACCCTTGGTTTAGGCTTAAGCTCATTAACTTATGACAAACCTCAAAAAAGCAATAAAAGATTGAAAACATCAAAAACAAACAATAATCGTCTCCTCCGGGATTCTTTTCTCACCTCATTCACTCATAAACGAGAACTTGCTTCTTCCGTCTAATGCAAGACAGTTTGCACCTGAACCAGACAGGTCATACACTTGAGCATAGATAAGTAAGTAGTTCACAAGTCAATTCATCCCAGTCTCTTTGAGTCGAACTACGGTGTTCTGACTTCCTCATTGCACGAGAGGATACGTAGGCATAACTTAACGGTTATCGAACAAAAGTCCCTGTACATTCCCCCCTCTTCCAGCAATATTCTTTAAGCCTCATAGTCTTGAGCTTCACATTCTTTCTCTGCACTGACACTTTTTCTTATCTCATTTCACATTTCTTTTGCACTGACACTTGCACTTCTTTTCCAGCTTTTGCACACAAAATAGCACAGACACTACCCCTTTAAACACAAACTTTCAAGCATGGATCCCGTCAAGTACGACAGACAATCTGGGTGCTAATACCTTCCCAGGTTGTAACCAACCCCCTTTCTCAGTTTCTCTGGTTTGCGACCGTCTTGTCTATTTCTTTCCTAGGTTTATGCAGCATTACCTTTCCTTCGGGATAAAAATGCCTAGCTGGCGACTCTTTTCAGTTTACCCTTGTGTTCTCTCCTCTCGCCGACCGTTCGCGTCTGTACCTCTCTTGGCCCCTATGTCATCAGGTGGGAGCGACACTTTGTATGGTCTTTCTCCCGATGAGGATCTTCCACAAGTGAGTAACCTTACTCAAGCTCAGCCTGCACAGACCCCGATCGTGAATCAGAGTGTACCTGAACCATCTGTTGTTCGAGGTGGACCTTCATCTTCTTCTGATGCTACGAATTATCAGAGTTTTGCTTTCCCTATGCCGAACTTCCAAGGGGCAATCCCTCTTGTGAAAACCAAGGATCCAGCAAC
The DNA here is from genome assembly GCA_963966055.1 of Lathyrus aphaca. Classification (NCBI taxonomy): domain Eukaryota; kingdom Viridiplantae; phylum Streptophyta; class Magnoliopsida; order Fabales; family Fabaceae; genus Lathyrus; species Lathyrus aphaca. The sequence continues at coordinate 95,270,928 of OZ014524.1, forward strand.
TATTGATCCTGCTGAAAGGTTTCGTGTGTTGGATGAGCAACTCAAAGCCTTAGCGGATCCTGATGCCTTTGGTTTTGATGCTCTAAACCTCTGTTTGGTGCCTGGTCTTGTCATTCCTCCAGATTTCAAAGCACCAAAGTTTGAGATGTACACTGGTGTCAGTTGCCCAAAGCGTCATTTGGTGATGTTCTGCAGAAAAATGACTTCTTATGCCCGCAACGATGAATTGATGATTCACTGTTTTCAGGACAGTTTAAGTGGGGCATCCTTAAGTTGGTATATGGATTTGGAAAGCAGTCGTATCCGATCTTGGAATGATTTATCCGGAGCTTTCGTAAAGCAATACTAGTACAATGTCGACATGGCGCCCTGTCGCACGCACTTGCAGAGCCTATCTCAGAGGAGTGGTGAATCTTTCAGAGAATATGCACAGCGGTGGAGGAGTATGACATCAATGCAGTCATGGCTAATATCGAATATTCTGGACCAACATCTTCTCAGAGATCATCTTTTCCTAGGTCTGGCTACTCTTACGGACAACAAGCGATGCTCAGAGCACCGTATCAGAAACCCTGGACTCCTCCTCGTCCAAATCTGCAAGCTCATGGTCGAAAACCTTGGAATCAACTTCAGAGCCAGCCTAGGCCTCGCAACAATCTGGAAAGAAGGAACGCTCCTCTTCATCCAGTTCCCATGACGTATAGTGAACTTTTTCCACATCTAATTCAGAGTTCATTGGTGGCTCCTAAGCCTCTCAAGCCGTTGTCAGAGTCGTACCCTCCAGAGTACAATCCTCATGAGCAGTGTGGGTATCATGGTGGGTCAATGGGACATTCAACTGAAGATTGCAAAGCTTTTCAAGCCAAAGTACAATAGTTGATCGAAAAGGGGTACATATCCTTTCCATAAAGAAGCTTGGTCGTGCACGTCCACCTCTCGCCTGGTTGGGTTCGAGGACTTCAGATAAGTGTCTCCTAATTTCAGTGGCTCAGACAAGATGTTATCAGAATTGGAGATCATTGTATCCTTTTTGTCATTTGCATTGTAGTTTCTTTCCTGTTAGCAGCTACTTGTCTTTTAAACATTGTTGTTTTGAATGGTAATGATAATGAAGTGATCATGTTTTTTGAATCAATTATGTCGCATTCGCTCATTTTTCTTTACTAGCATTAAAACAAAACAGAAAAACAAAAAATGCATCCATATACCTCCCATTTATTTCACTGTTATTTAGCAGGTTTGAGGGAGGATGATGACAACTGAATACCCATAAATGTTGAAGGTATGCTTTCAGAGTAGAACCTGCTGACGATGTATAGGCATTGTTTCAATTCCCAAACACCGGAGATATAAGGGAGATAAACCCTCGCCAACCCCTTTGAGCCTTGAAGTAGGAGTTTCTTTTCTGAACGAAAAAAACCCTCACATCCAACCCGGGGCAGGGTAGTTATCAGTTAATTTGACCGAGCGTTCAAATTTCCAAAGGAGTGTGCATCCGAGGATCCATTACCTTTTATTCATCACACCTCGAGAGGTCAGGGGACGTGAAGCCGCAATTGTCACCCTCACCAACAAAGGAATGAGGCAGTCACAACCCTTTCAGCAAGTCATGATAACCAGTGTCACACGATTTGTTCAAAAAAATCAAAAGAAGAAAAAGAAGTGAAAACAAATGACTTAGGCAAAAGTCAAGGCATCCCGCTGGACTTCAAAATCGAAAAATTCAGAAAGAATCAGTCTAGGCAAAAGTTAGGGAGTAAAAATAAAATATAGCAAAGAAAGAAAATTTTTATAAGAACAAAGTCATGTGACTACAGACACAAAGACAAAGGGGTGACAGTTACTCCAAGAAACCTCATTGGTGCTTAAACCGTCAACGTCATTGGTTCCTCAACCATTACAAAACCCTTTTGAGAGGCGAGCGCTTAGGGAAAATTAGCTGAACGTAGGACTGGAGAACATCAAGAAGAATGGGTGGGCACAGATACACTTTGAGCCATAAATCCTTCTTTCTAAAACCGTGAACCAGACCACGTCATAACCCTTGAAAGTCCTAATTGAATCAGGTTCAATTCTGAAAGCATACTACGATAAGGTTGCGTAAATTGACTCCTAACTATTTGCTAACTCAGCACTACGTTTGGACTAATCGTCCATTCGTCACACACTGTCACATCATTCAAGTAAATAAATTTTCAAAACGTGCATGTGCACTGCATTAAAATTACCATTTGTAAATGAACAGTTTTAATTGCAAGTCAGGTTGTGACACCAGGGAAGTTCCTACAAAGGGCAATCACGAGAAAATTTGATCATTCAATAATGATGACCAGAGTCAAGAGAACCTTGTAGGCCTATGAATCAGGGGCATGTCATCCAGTGGTTTTGTTGACCAATGAATCTGTCAGGGTACAGCAAGTTCCCAAGCACCAATTTATCAAGGGGAGATAATTCAGGAGTTAGTTGATCAGAGCTGAATCTACCAAACAGGGGCAGGACACCCAAATTTTCTGTTGACCAAGGATGGATTCTTCCAATGCTCAGTCAGAATGAGTCAAGTCGTTTCCACGCTCATACCGGGGCAGGACATTTCCAGAGTTCACCAAGTGCAACTCTCCTCGGGAGAACATCCAAGTCTCCAATTCCAAAAGTTGGATAATCAGGGGCAGTTTGTTCAAATACCTGCCAACTAGGGCAACTTTAGCTTCACAGAGCAAGTTATATCAGTGATCGCCGAGTTCAATATTAGTGTCGGGAAATCATGCTACCTACCTTTGCCATGTCACCCTTCTCAGCAAGAAGCCTTTCCGCATAAGACCTTTCTTCCCACCTCAGGAGCTTTTCTAGCTTTTCATAATCATTGCATAAATCATTTGCATACATTATTCATGAGCATATAGAGCATATCACATCATAAATTCACTGGGCATATCCCCACAAACACCAGTCTCATACCATAGGGCCTCGTAACCCAACTTTTTGACACTTCAAAGTCCAGTTCTCGTCTGGCAAACCAATTCAAAGTTTAGTTCTCGTCTGGAAAACCAACTTCAAATACCAGTTCTCGTCTGGTAGGTGAATCGTTTTACCTGTTCTCGTCTGGTCACCTTTTCTTTTAGCCTGTTGAACACCAGTTCTCGTCTGGTAGTCATTCTTTTTCAGAGTCAATTCTCGTTTGACGATGAACCCCAAGGAGTCAGTTCTCGTCTAACGACTTATTCTTTGCCCATCAGTCCTCGTCTGGTGGTCTACCTTCAATAAACTCGTTCTCGTCTGGTAATTCACTTTCAAAGTCCAATTGCTTGGCAACCAAAAACAAATCAACTATCAACCTGGCCTTACGCCCAACCATCCTAGTTTCATTATCACCAGTAGCTTGCATATCATCACATCCTTAACATCATGAGCATACGTTTACATCTTGCATAGTTTGCATCGCATCTTCATACTGCATGGTTTCCGCTTCTTCATGTGGGGCAGGATCATTACAAGGCGCAGTTTGGGGCAGTTATCTCAAGATCTGGTGATTTTCTGCGAGAGTTTGAAGACACCTGGGCACTCTGGATGTCAGGTCTTCTGTAAAATCCTCTAGAGATGATCTCTTCATAGACGATGCAATTGGAGGCATAATTAAGGAGTAAAGAAATGTTTATTCACTCATGACAATTAGTATGCAACTGTTGAACTCAGAAGCTTGAAGCACTGTGTTGATTCTCAGGGAATGTCTGGTATTTATTTTCCCAGCAGGGCATTGGAAGTTTATATTTTCCCTGAGCATATAGATTTCTTCTTTCATCCAAAAAGGTTTCCTCGTGAGGAGTTGGTTATTCGCATTCAGTCAAAGTCCAATTTTCATTGGCATATCTTCCCAACACAATCGTCATACTATACTTGGGGCTTAATTTGGTTTATTTTGATCTCTAATTCTCCAGCAAAGTCTCTCCTCAGCAGAGCATTGCCAATCCTTTTTCTCAGCTAAGCCAGAGGGTTGACATTTCCCCAGCTGATTTAGAGCAGGTGGTATCCCCAACAGAACTTCAAGGCTAATTGAATTGTTCTCATCCCCAAGCAGATTTATCTTTCCACAGTGAAGTATTCCCAGAAAGCAGCTGAATGCCTAATTCCCCACAGAGTTAGAATTGTCAGAACTCTTTCCCTAGTAAAGGTTATTTGACCAAGCATTTCCCCAACTGTGTCGGAAGATCGTTATTTCCCCAGAGTTTCAGGATTGGTACACAACCATCATTGAGATATCCCCAGTGAGGTCGCCAATTTATTTTTGGCCAGTGTGACAAAGAAATACAGACATGCGTTCACACTTCACTCCTCAACCAAGTATTTCCAGGATATCTTGGTCATTTCCTCAGCAGAACGATAGTCGGAATGTTTTCATACCCAGCGGAGTTACAAATGGTATTCTCCCTTGCAGAGTTGTTACTCTCTTCTCAAATCAACTAATATTGTATTGATCGCGTTGTCCCGTGTCAACGGACTTGTGGTGGATGGATCGTTTGATACCATTCTCTTATCAGATTGCTCGATCTTGTTTGGTTTGTAAATCGCTCGATATTGCAACGCCGTTAAAGTCCATCGTCGCTGTGGCAAGCCAGTCGCCTGGTGTCGTACCAAAAGACATGTTTGAGTTGTAAATCGCTTGATATTACTCCTCGTTATTTGAGCCGTGCTCATGTTCTTGGTTATGGATCGCTCGATACCATTTCCTTAGCAGATCGTTTGATCTTGTCTGAGTTATAAATCGCTTGATATTGCTCCTCGTTGCTTGAGTCATAAATCGCTTGATGTTACGTTCTCTTCTTCCTGGTTATTGATCGCTTGATGCCATTTCCTTAGCAGATCGCTTGATCTTATCCAACACTCAGCCGTGTTGAAGAGGTTTGAAGTCCTGACGATGGGATTAAACGTCAAAATGGTTACCGGTCCTGGCGTAATAGGTTATCCGAAGGAGGTTCGTCTGTCTCAAGTCATATATTTTTGTAAAATGAGGATGGCTCGTATGTCCATTTCCTAGCGTAACAGGTTTATTTGAAGAAGACTCGTTTGTCTCAAGCATCACGTATCTATGCAAGATGTATGAAGAGGGCTCGTCAGTCCGTTCTTGGCGTAACAGGTTTATTTGAAGAGGGTTCGTATGTCCAAGTCCTGGCATAATAGTTTTGCTTGAGGAAGGCTTGTCTGTCTAAGTTTTCTTATTCAGCGCAACAATTCAATTTGGAATGAGCTCGTCTGCTTTGTCTTCACTTCAATTACCCAGAGTGTTATTCGGTTGGGTTTATTTCCCATTTCTGCATTCTCCAGAAGAGTGCAAATTTCAGGTCTTCTTGGTATTCAACCACTGTTCATCTCGAACGGCCGATAGCCGATGCTTTCGTCCTTTTCAGATTAATAGTTGCTTGAATAGGGGCAGCTGTAACACCCTAAAATTTTCCCTATGGTTTTTCTCTTTTCTTTTCTGCTTTTCGTTTTGCATTCATACGCATCCTTTAGGTCATATCATTTGCATAGGCTCCAGAGATATGGGATCAATATTTTCTGAGGATTCGGGTTTCACACCTTATTTGCGGATTATCAGAAGAATTCAAGTTCTTGGCTATGCAACCACCAATGGCATCGTCTTAGGATCCTGTCACTAAATTAGGGTTTATTTCCCTGATTTAGCGGTCTTCAAGGATTTCACGTCTAAAGACTTTTCACTGACGCATCTGGCCCATCATTAGTAACAAAGTGTAAATTAAGGGTTTCTTCTTCATCAAGACAAGGTCATCTCTCTTCTCAGCATCTCATGCTATCTTCTTTCTCAAAGAGCTCTGGTTTCAATCCAAGTGTGTTTGTTCGTTACGATCTAGTTCAGTTAGATGTTGGGTCTAATTAGCATATTAGGAGATTTCTTCAAGTGCAAGTTACTTGTTTCAAATGGTTCATTTCTCAGTCAGTGTGTGTCCAAAGTCAAGTGGTGTAGTGTGCCAAATTCATCAGATTATCAAGGTGTGATTCATAATATTGGGCTAGATTGTCTGTTCATTAGTCCACTAGTGGTTCATATATGGATTTATTTCCCTTAATATGGATTCAATAATCAGGGCAAGGTTTCAAATTGATCTGGATAACAGTTGTTTTAGTAACGATTTGTTCTTTGGTTCAAGCGATTCATTTTTGTCAGAGATGTGTGGAAAATGCTCATGTTTAGTTTTGTGGATTAAGTTGATGTGTGCATCAGTGAAATATTGGCAGATCCAAGTTTATCAGCATTTCATTTTATTATGTATATATTCACATTCAAAAGTCATGTGTCGAGAGATTCAAGCCTACTTGTAAGCCATGTTTAGAAAAGGTCTCAAGTTATGCTCTTTTGTTGGATGCACCTAATTTGTGCCTTAACCAAGTTGGAATTTGTTTTGGGAACTTATTCATTTTTAAGTTGCATTTGGATTTGTTTCAAGTTAACGAATTATTCAAAGTTCCTAGTGTGAATTGATTTTGAATTCTTCATTTCCTTAAGGGGTCATGGACATATATATGATGGATTAATTTTAATAACATTGTCTTTGCAATATTCCTTCATTAAGCTTTGGCCTCATATGCCAATTTCATGTCGTGACTCACGGTGCATTATCACCATATAGCATTGTCCTGCAAGAATAAGAGGGAGAAACATCAAGAATAAACTGTGTACATGCCACGTACACAACACATAATTTACACCAGCCAAAATTGGCCCCACACGGATTACACCACTCGCGCATAACGATCTTGTACAAGGACAACCATTTTTTCAGCAAAAACATACACTATAGCCCACAACTAAATCACAACGGCAACAAACTTGATTCTGGAAGCTGAGCAAAAAGGGTGTTATTCCATTAACAACACACATAACGCGTTTTCAGTCACACAAAATAAAAACCTCACCATTCTTCAATTTTCGGCGGAATCGTACACCACCAACAATGCAAGCCGCAACACCCATCCTTAATCTCTCCTCACTCTCGATTTCTTAACGATTTTTTTCCTCTGATTCTTCTTCAACCTCTTAAACCATACTTTTTTATCCTTCAAACCACAAACGTTTTTCATCACTCTGTGTCAATCACAAAACACATAAACCATTCTTCTTAATCACACTAACACGATCCCTTGAATCATCTGCTTAACTCTGCCACCCTTCAATCCACCAAACACCAACCTTCAAACTCACCACCATCTTCGTGAACACCTTCATCACCTTGTGAACCAACCATCTGATTTTTTTTCAACCAACACAGACCTCCAACATATCAACACCGCCGTTTTATTCTTCCTCCAAACCACCAAAATACTCCATACTCAATTCTTCAACCCAATCGACAACCCAACAACACAGAACCAAAACACGATTCAGAAAGATAGAAAAAGATGAAGCAGAAGACGAGATGAAAGAGAGACACGAGATTAACAAGATAAGCAAACCGTTAACTGTGGAAAAAAACTGAGAATCGAATATGACTGAAATTTGTCGTAGGAGTGAGAACCTTGAACACAAATCCATCGATCCATGAACAACATCATTTTGATCAAAACGGGAGCACCATAACTTCGCTAGAGATGTCAAACCAGATCGCGATTGAAACGAATCGTTACCGTGAGGGTGAAGCGCGAGCGAGGTCAAGACGAATGGAGGTTGGCAGGGGATGTCGTTGTTAGGCGATTCTGTTTGCTGTAAGGGATGATCGGCGGCGACGATGTGATGTTGTACGATGTGATTTTGAAGAAGAAAGAAGATGTGATTTTGGGAAACATGGCATCATATTTGTTTTAGGGTTCTTGGTTTTTTATTTTTAAATATTGATTTATCCTTCTTTTTTTTTCTTTCAAAGAAAATTTTATAATAGTGTCATTGTTGAGAATTAGGCTAGGCCCATGTTGAACTTCTTTTCTGCACCCCAGTCCTGCGACTTACATCATCATCTTGTTGTTTTTGTTTGTTTTTATTTTATTATGATTATTAGTTTTCTGTTTTGGTTAATATTTTGATTAGATTTAATTAATACTTGTTCTAGATTGAGATTAGAATTTTGATTTTAACTCTATATTAATTTTGTTGATCCCGATTATAATAGTTTAGATTTTAATCTCAATTAATTTTGTTTTTATAAGATTTTGTCTAATTTTGGTTTCAGTTTTCTATTGGATGTTTTGTAGGTTTCTTGATGAAGGATAAAGCATGGATGACTTTGTGACTAATTGTTCCATATTTTGTCTGGACTAATGAGACCTCTGGATACCAATTGAACTTAGACTTTGGTTTTTGCATGGACTAATTCTTGGTTTTAATTTTGGATGCTGGAAGCCTACGTCTGACATTTGTCTGATATCTGAATAATGAACAATTGTGCTTGACTTTTAAATCCTCTTTGGGCTTGATATTTCTTTCCTGCGTTTCTCTTGCGTGTATTAAAGAGGCAACGAACCTTCTCCATTAGGTACCACTGAGACCCGATTTTACCTTTTGCATTTTGCTGCATTTGGAAGTCCTACTGGTGTAGGCTCTGTTTGTGGATTGTTCGATTACTCCATATTGCTTTCTCCTCTCCTTACTTATTTCTTCTTCTTCTCAACTTCTTCCTCATCTTCTTTTATTCTTTCTTAACTTGAGGTGTGCTTAGGCCACCATGGTTCTTCTTCTTTCTTTCTCCTTTTTTAGGATAGTTGAAGCCTCACTAACCTTAGGACCACCTTTGCATGATAACTGTAGGATTAGACTTTCCCCATTAGATTTTTTACCTTTAAGATCCTTTTGGTTTCTTCTCTTCTCATCTCCAAACAAAAACCATAAAAAAACATTTAATAAGGATTGAAGTGGTTTCCTGTGCAATAGCCTTATTCCATGAGGCACTTGTAGTCTTCCCATCTTGGGATAGTACAAGCTTGTCTAGCATGATGCACAAGTCTGATCATGAGACTACTTTCACAAAGAAAATCATAAAAAAGACTTCTTCACAAAAATTACAAAAACACTTAATAAATTCAACGAGTTAGTGAGCTTAGGCCCTAAACTCTGGAACCAAGTTTTGGGGATCTTCTTCTTACTTGAGTGTGCTTGTTCTATTATTCCATCTTGGAATGTAGTAGCAAGTACACATTCCATGGAAAAGAGCTTGAGTTCACTTCCTTGTGCCACACCAATAAAAGCTTCTAAAAAACATAAACAAACAATAAACGTCTCTCCTTCGGGACTTCTTTTCTCACCACCTTTACTCTCATCGTACGAACTTGCTCATACTTGTCATTATGCAAGACGGTAACGCACTCGTCGTCCGAGCCTGCAACACCCGAGCATTGACATATGCAATTCAAGCCTTAAGACACAAGCAATCTTTTCCACCCCTAGTTAGGGGAACTACGGCGACTCTGATCCTCATTGTCCAGATGAGGTACGTAGGCAGCGGGGTAGGGCCCGTTCGAGCACACTCTTTTATTTTCCCTACACTTTCCCTCATTCTTTTATTTTCTTATCCAGTTCATTTTCTTTTTGCAGCGGCTTTCATTCCTTCACCCTTTGAAACAGTTTCTTTGCAAGCGTGGATCCCGTCGGGTACGGCGGACGATCTGGGGTGCTAATACCTTCACAGGTCGTAACCGACTCCCGAACTCAGTCTCTTTGGTTCGCAGGACCCGTGTCCTTCCTCTTCTTTCTTCTGGTTTGTGCAGCATTACCATTCGCGTTCCTTCGGGATAAAAATGCTTGGCTGGCGACTCTAACCTTCTTCTGCGCCACTTTCGCGTTTGTACCAGGATGGAAATCCAGGGAGCGACACATAGTGAAGAAGGTTTTCTTAGGTGGGGCCCTGATGCTCACTACTATGGATGGAGAAGATTTCTAATCCCCTGTTAACTCAGACGCAGTTAAAAAATACTTCGCATAAAAAGACCCGCTGGACACAAAAACAGAATTAAAGTCCAGGCAAGAAAAGGGCATCCCGGCGAGCTAAAAACAGAATAAAAAGCTCGGGAAAAAGTTAGGGAAAATAAATGAAAAAATGTACACCCGCTGAGTTGAAAAGCCACATCGGACAGCTCAGGCAAAAAAGGGTATCCCGGTGGATTGAAAACTCGAAAGGGCGATCCACGCAAAACAAGGGAATGAGCGAACAACTGCGATCCAGGTAATTTGAACCAAATCATCGTTTCATTTAGTCTAGCAATATCATAAGGGTAGGAATCAGTCCCCTCTTCTTCTTCAGAAGGCAAAGGCAAGAATGGAAAGTCTTGAAGACATGTTGGTCATAGCAGGAAGGAAACTCGTTGGAATGTCATGTACATTACCATTAGGATAGTTTCTTTTCTCAATTTTATGGTAGCTACCTCTTTCTAGGCAGTTACTTCCTGATGTAAAACCTTGTCTATTCAGAGGCCACTCAATAAATGAATATTCAGTCAAAAGCGGTGTGGTGTTTTGTTTATTTTGTTTGCAAAAATGTCCTGAAATTTTGGCAAAAGAGAGCATTGCATTCGAACACATGTTGATTTTTCTAAAAAAATGACATTGCAGAGAAACGGTTAAAACTATCTTTGAATGTCGGGTGACAATGGATGAATAGATCATACCATGTAAATCCCCGGGGCACATGTGTGTATACTGTTATTGTAGGTTTTGCAGGGTGATGCGGCATTTCTCCAAGAAGAGAGTGATCCCCAGCTGAGTTAGAGCAAGTGGAATCCCCAGCAGGACTCCAAAGCTAGTTGAAGAGATTTCTTCCCCAAGCAGATTATCTTCCCACAAGTGAAGTATTCCCGGCAGGCAGCTGAACGCCTGATTTCCCCATAGAGGTCATGACTGGGATTCACTCACATCATTGAAATATTCCCTGGAGAAGTCGCCAATTTATTTTTGGTCAATGTGATGATACAAACAGTTATTCGTCTCCCCATCCAGATTTAGGCATCGACTAAACCTCTTGGCCTGTTTCTCCCCTGCAGAGTTGTGATTCTTGTTGCCGATCAGGCATTTGTTTTATGCTCGTACGCACTCCCCAACACTCGTCGGTGTTTGATAGTTGATTTTTCTCATATGCACACCCCATCACTCGTCTGTATTTCCCAGCACTCGTCCGTGTTTGAAAATTTGTTTGATGCTCGTATGCATTCCCCGACACTCGTCTGTGCTTGTTATCTATTCGAAGCTCGTTTGAATTTCTTAATACTCATCTGTATCATCCTCCACGCTCATCTGTGTTAGCTCGTATCCATATGTCTTGATTTGATAATCACTCTGGTACTCGTCCGTATCACTACTCCAATTGCTCGTCTGTGTTGGATTTTTGGTACTCATCTGTATTGCTACTCCAAATGCTCATCTGTGTTGGATCTCTGGTATTCGTCTGTATCAGTGGCTGATATTTGTCTGTATCATCGCTTGAAGCGCTCGTCTGTGTTTCTTAGATCATCGTCTGATATGCGTTTGTATGATTGACTTATGGCACTCGTTTGTGTTTCTCCTAATGATCATCCAATGCTCGGCTGTGTTGAAGAGGTTTGAAGTCCTGACGGTGGGATTAAACGTCAAAATGGTTATCGTTCCTGGCGTAACAGGTTTATCCTAAGGAGGTTCGTATTTCTCGGACACCACTTATCTACGTAAGATTTGTGAAGAGGGTTCGTCAAATCCTAATGTCGCACCTGGCGTAATAGGTTTGCTCGAAGAAGACTCGTTTGTCTTAGACTATATATCTATGGAGAATATATGAAGAGGGTTCGTCTATCCTGATTATGCATGTCTATCCCACAGACTTAAGTGCATCACCGGTCCTGGCGTAACGGGTTATCCGAAGGAGTTCGTTTGTCTCAAGTCATATGTTTTTCTAAAATGTATGAAGACGGCTCGTCTGTCCAGTTCCTAGCGTAACAGGTTTACTTGAAGAGGGCTTGTATGTCCAGTTCCTAGCGTAACAGGTTATCTGAGAGACTCGTCTGTCTATGTTCTTCTTATCCGGCGTAACAATGCAACTTGGAAGGAGCTCGTCTGCTTTGTCCCCACTTCAGTCGCCAAAGCGTCATTTGGTTGGGTTTATTTCCCATTGCTTGCATTCTCCAGCAGAGTGCAAATTTCAGGTTTTCTTGGTATTCAACCACAGTTTATCTTGAACGGTCGATAGTCCGTGCTATCGTCCTTTTCAGATTAACAGTTGCTTGAATAGGGGCAGCTGTAACACCCTAAATTCTCCCTCTTCTTTCTAGCATCATCATCATATCATAAGCATCATAAGCATCATAAGCATGGCATATCCATTGCAATTTTGCAAAGAAAGATGAAGCATAACATTCTCATGTGCTAGCATTGGACATATGATCAATCATTGGTGCATTTGAAGCCTTACAAGTCAAAGCAAGAGATCAAGTGACATTGTCCAAGTCCTATGAGGTCTCTATAGGTCATATACAAGGTCAAGATCCTTTACAAGATCCCAGAAGGTTGGGAGATTATTCGATGATCCATGAAAGGGCAAGCTCCTACACAGATGGTCTCCAAATTAGGGTTTCACTTTCAAGCAGGGATTCTTTGTGACTTTGGCCACTTCATATGGGCAAAGTCCTTCATATTATATGTGAATGCTATGGATGAAATTTGGTGAGAAAATTCATTGAGGAAGGCAGTCGTTTCATCAGTTGCTTGCATAAGAAGAAATTGGTCAAATTGATTATTTGAAAAGTCAACTCTTGACTTCTTGAGGTCAAGGTCATGAAATTTTGATCACAAGGGACTTATGGGCCAAGTTTGATCAAGAAGTAATGGAGAAATCAAAGGAAAAAGCATTTTTTTGAGACTATGTATCGATACATACGAGTTTTGTATCGATACATGTTGTTGTGGAAATGGATTATGTATTGATACATAAGAAGGATGTATTGATGCATGATGGCCAAAACCTTCAGTATGCATTGATGCATACTGCTATGTATCGATACATATCAGTTAAAAAACTGACATGTATCGACGCGTCCGTGTTATGTATCGATACATAGTTGTTTTTTCTGCTGAAAATTGCCATTTGCTTCAGTATGCATCGATGCATACATGCATGTATCGATACATATCAGTCAAAAAACTGACATGTATCGATGTATCCGTGTTATGTATTGATACATAAGCCTATTTTTCTGCTAAAACCCTCTGAATGATGACAGTTCAGCTCATGGATTATATATATGGGGGAATCATGTAAACACCACTCAAAGAAGCTTTGTATGCCTCAATTTTGGAGTTGTTTCAAGGACTTGAAAGGGACTGCATTCTCACCATAACAGTCCTAAACTTCACTGCATGAGATCACATCTCAAAGTTGCATAACTGAATTTTACAATCCACCCTCATTGCACCTTACACCTCAAGTTAGAATTGACCATGGTTCTAACTGTTAACCATGAGGGTTAACAGTTAACCTGAGATATATAAGGCTTTTCCCAACTGAATTTTCAAAACACACTTCATTTCTACCAAAATTTCATTATAAACTTCATCCCTTTTCTCTCTGTTTTCATTCTGATTTTGGAAGCTATATTGCACTAAATCTTCATCAAGTCAGTCCCAATCTTCATCTGCTCATCTAAATCTTCATCAATTCAGTCCCAATCTTCATCTGTTCTCCATCATCATCATCAAGAGCTTCATTTGCATGGCAGAATTTCATTGAATCTTCCAATCTATACCTTGCTGCATTTTGTCTCCATACTCATTGATTCTTGTCTACAGCATCACACATATCATCAAATCATCATCCACATCATGATTTGCATCTTCTCCATGGATCTAATGGAGTGAAAGATCAAGATTACATTACTGTAAATTTTCTACATATTCATCAATTGCTCAAGATTCTTCATCAATAAAGTGTTTATTTCACTTCACAAAGGATCAAGATCAAGCATATAAGACATTGGAACCTCACCTCTGGATTTCTACAACTCTAAACACCACTGAAAATCAGGTTTCATCTTCAATTCCATTGACACGAATTCTGATTTTCTTGGTTGTTTTGTGTTGATATGGGCTCAATAGGAGCAATGCTTGTGTTGGCTAATTGATAGGCACCTTAGGTGTTTAGATTCATTTTTTAGGTTGATTTTTGTGTGCTTCGATTTGCATTATTCATGAGCCCTAGGAGAAAATCAAGCCTAGATTGTTGACGTACTTGAGGAGACGAATCTATCCATGGCCTTATTTTTCAGTTTGGTAGATATTTGTCCAAACCCTAACTGGAGAGTGATCGGAGAAGATGGCCGGAGTTTAGCTTCGGTGACCGGAATAGTAAGCTTAGCATTAAGTGGGAACATAACACAGCCGTTAGATCCGTTTCCATCTGACGAACCAGAATCAGCCACCACATTAATGAACATGTGTTAATCATGTGCCATATTTGCACCCCAGCATGTTTGAGTTCAGCCCAATTCAGTTCAACTTTTCACTTCCTGCACCCCTCTCCATTTGCCTTGTTTCTTTATTTTTCTGTTTTACATAGTTTCAATTTTAATCCAACAAAAATACCAAAACGCATTATTAAAATTCCCCAAAAATCACAGAGACTTCCTAACTCATTTTAGATATTTTCCACACTTTTACTTTCTGATTTTTATCCATTTTCCATTTTATTTTGATTTTCCATTTAATTAGTTTGCTATGGATTTCCTTCAGCAACACTTCACTTTGTTCATTTTATTTCTCCCACTTACAGTAATCTTTTCATCCCATTCTTTTTGCTATGATTAAAGGACTCATAATAGAACCTGGAATTATTTTGTTATATTTTTAGGTCCATTTTATCCACTGTTTTGGCAGCATAGTTTGTGTTTAGATCTTATGCAGATTTAAGTGACCATTTGACATAGTTAGGTTATGAATTTTTAGGAGATTTTCTTACACATCATTAGATTTAGGTTAGGGACCTTGAGGAATAAATCTCATATTTTTCCAGGATCTTTACCATTTTTTTAGTGCTTTGACTTTATTCGAGTTTTCCATGCAAATCCACCTAGTTTCCACTTAGGGGTTTTAGTGCCATTTAGGGCATAGTTTGAGTGTGTTTCTATTTTCAACCTTAGATCCTTTAGGTGTGACTTATCTACTGACCTTAGAAGCTAGATAGCATATAAGATCCCTTAGGACTTGACTTTAGGCTTATAAGTTCATTGATGCCTTTATTTATTAGTGTGAGTTCTTAATTGAAATTTGCCATGTTGTAATTGTTCAAAATGCTTCATCATGCTAACATTTGTTTTGTAGGGGGGAAGATTATGGTAAGCATTACTTCATTCTTATACCTTATGCATTTTAATTGTGTTTTCCTTAGCACCTTGTGCTTTGAATATAGGATTTCCCTTTCATTCGTTTAGAACCAACTTAACATCCTTAGGAAGTAAGTTGTGTTCTAATTCCTTTCTTCTTCTTTCCTTCTTCTTCATTAGGATAGAATCCAAACCTCACTAACCTATGAATCCCATGCATGATAACATTTAGAATTGTTAGTCCCCCCTTAGATGTTTTACCTTTGAGATCCTTTTTGTGCTTTCTCTTCTCATCTTCAAACTTAACTTTAAATCACTTTAATAAATGACGAGTCTTCTCATGTGACACGAGACTTTGCTATGAGATACTTGCACGCGTTCCGTTTCAGGGTGAGGTGTAGGATATCCTTTGTGGTGGATAGGTCTTAGAATGAGATTACTTCACAAAGAAAAGCTAAAAAACACTTCTTAACCAAAAACAACAAAAACACTTAATAAATGTCAGTAGGTCAGTGTGCCTGAGCCTTCACTTGTGGGACTAGATTTGGGGATTTCCTCCATAGATAAGTGTGCCTCTTGCACATTCCATTTCGGGATGATGTAAGAAGTACACATCCCACTGAGTAAGACTTAGGTACACTCACCTATGCAAACTTCAAAGCAGAAAATTCATAAAAAACACTGGACAAACAATAAGCGTCTCTCCTTCGGGACTTCTCTTCTCATCACCTTCACTCTCATCATGCAAACTTGCTCCTACTTGTCATTTTGCAATACGGTAACGCACTCTCCGTCCGAGCCTGCAACACCTGAGCATTGACATAGGCAGTTCGAGCCTTAATGCACAAGCAATCTCTTTTCCACCCCTAGTTAGGGGAACTACGGCAACTCTGATCCTCATTGTCCAGATGAGGTACGTAGGCAGCGGAGTAGGGCCCGTTCTAGCACACTCTTTTATTTTCCCTACATTTTCCTCCTTTCTTTTCTTTTCTTATCCAATTTCAGTTCCTTTTCTTTGCAACAGCTTTCATTCTTACACCCTTTGAAACAGTTTCTTTGCAAGCGTGGATCCCGTCGGGTACGGAGGACGATCTGGGGTGCTAATACCTTTCCATGTCGTAACCGACTCCCGAACCCAGTCTCTTTGGTTTGCAGGACCTATGTCCTTCCTTTTCTTTTCTTCTGGTTTGTGCAGCATTACCATTCCCGTTCCTTCGGGATAAAAATGTCTGGCTGGCGACTCTAACCTCTTTCCGCGCCACTTTCGCATTTGTACTAGGATGGAAATCCAGGGAGCAACATTTATCAACATGTTTTTCTACAATGCATGGATGCTACTTTCTATATGAATTTTTATTTGTAATTGCTCTTATTTTTACAGTATCATTTTTTTGTAAATGGTTGCATCATTATTGAGAAACCGTTCAATATCATCGGTACATAATTTGTTTAATATCATCATTATTTTTCTCAGGTGTTCTTACAACGCAAAAACACACGAGAGCAGTGCGGCATTGAAGATAGCCTCTATATGTCGATTTTCTTTAGGAATTTCTTCCCAGTACCGCAATCGCCTGTATGACATGTGAAATTTCCTTCTGTGCCTTTGCAGGAAGTTCGGCCCCATAAATAGCCATTCCACGCATAAAGAGTTGTGATTGGGTACTGACCATGCAGTTTTAAGCCATAGTCAATGGTTTCAAAATTTCTATTTTCACTGGTAGTAATAAAAGTCGACCACACTGAATGGTTTCATCTGTTGTGTAGAATGAATCCTAATTGATCTAAGTAAGTCATGAAAAATAAAATCAATAGTTGCATTTTTTACTAGAGTTCAATAATCATATAACATTATGTAACATTTCAATAAAATAAATATCTAACACTAGGCCGATGCTAACACTATGTAGCATCGATTTTAGGGTTGTTAGCTAGGGCTTGTGGCCGACGTTAACTCTATGTTTTCTTGTAGTGGAGTAGGAATCTATTAGACGGAGTCTTGTTAGCCAATGAAGTTGTTGACTTGGCTAGGTGTGAAAAGAGAAAGTGTATGCTCATGAAAGTGGATTTTTCTCAGACCTACGACTGTGTCGATTGGAATTTTCTGATTCAAGTTCTTAGGGCTATGAATTTTAGTCTGAATTGGATTAAGTGGATTAAAAGAGTCGTTTGCTCTAGTTATGTTTCAGTCCTGATTAATGGGAGTCCGACAAGGCATTTCGAAACTTTTAGAGGCTTGAAACAAGGTGATTTGTTGGATTCGTTTCTATTCGTCTTGGTTGCTGAGATGCTGGCTGTTTTAGTTAGGAAAGCCTCTATAACTAATCTTCTGTCAGGGTTCGGTATTAATGAGGGAAATTCCATCGAGTTATTACAATTCGCAGACAATACTCTTTCATTCAATGACAGAAGTTATGCTAGTCCATGGGCTTTCAAGGCTATCCTCTATGATTTCGAAATTATTTCGGGCTTGAAAATTAATTTCTCCAAAAGCTACTTATTTGGTATAGTCCTTGACCAGGAATTCATAAAATCTGCTGAAAGTTTTCTTTTTTGCCAGTTAGGAGAGTTTCTGGTTAAATTCCTTGGTATTATCATAGGGGGTAACCATCGGAGAGTATCGTTCTGGAATTCGGTTTTGTCTTGTCTAAAATCTAGGCTAAGCTCTTGGGTTGGTAGAAATCTTTCGACCGGAGGCCGGGTAACTTTGATTAATTATGTCCTTGCAAACTTGCTTATTCACTACTTGTCGTTTTTTAAGGCACATCGAAAATAGTGAATGAAATCATAGCAATTCAACACCGGTTTCTTTGGTTTAGATCGGGGGATAAAGTTAGTATTGCTTGGGTTTGTTGGAGATATCTTTGTAAGCCTAAAGACAAGGGAGGATTAGTAATTAAATGTAGCATCCTTTCTACCCCCATCATAAAATAGGAAATTTAAATCATATATCAGAGTACAACTCATTAAAAGGGCATGACACACTTCTTAAATCAAAAATCATAATAACACATAGAGTCATGTCCCGTAACACGGGTTCATAAAATCATAAACAACATTATAACTCTTTTCTCAATAAACATGCAGCAGAAAAACCAATAAGTCATAAATTCCTCTTTTATAAAACAATACTCAAGATTTATCTCAAACATCATTTTATCAAAATACTTAAACAAAACTTAACATCTTAATCCAAATAAACATAGACACTCAAGCGAAACTCATCCCGATGATACTGGACACAGAGCAGGACTCTGTCATACCCCAAATTTCACCTCTAACTTTTCGCATCATGCATTCGTTACATTTAACAGAGTTCATTCCAAGATTCATTTTTCTTTTACTTTCAACTCATTTTCAAGTTTTATTTATAAATTTAGTTTTAGTTTCTATTCATTTTCAGGCTTAATTTTAATTCATTTGCAAGTTTTTATTTATAACTTTAATTTTTAATTCCTATTCATTTTCAAATTTTAATTTCTAGATCTAATTTAAGTTCTATTCACTTTCAAGTTTCTATTTTTAATTTAATTTCTATGTTCTATTTCTTTTTTTCATTGTTAAGTTTCTTTTCTAATTTTATATCATTCCTATTTCCAATTTCTAAGTCCAATTAAATTTCAATCTTCCCCCTCTAACCTTTTTCAAAAAAAATTCAATTAAGTTTAAAATTTCCAAATTTTTCTTTCCAAGTTTTTTTCCAAAATTAACTTCCAAATTTCAAAACTTCTTTTTTTTATTATTTATTCAAATTTACATTTTCAATTCTTATTCCAAAGCTTCAATTCATTTTTCAAAGTACTTGCCAAATAATTAAATTATAAAATGTTACAAACTCATTCCAATTTCTATTTTAATGTCAAGTTGTATTCTTACATCTTTATAATTCCTACCTAGTCAATTTGTTCATATTTGCTCAATCCCAATTTAAAAGTTTCCTTCCTTTTCAAAACCAATTTATCTACAAGAAATCTTTCTTTCTAATTTCACTTCAAGTTTCAACTCTCAAATCTAACTCCATTCAAATTTAAGTTCTATTTCACATTTCCAAATTTAAATAAATGGCATTTCATGTCTAATTTCATTTTGAATTCATGTCCATAATTTTCAAATACCAATTCATTCTAAGATTACTACAAGAAGAGTTTAATTCCTAGTTTGTATCATTACAAGTTTACACAGCTTTAAAACTACAAGTGTTAGTGTGTAAGTGTTAGATTTTTCTTTCTCTTCAAGTATCTTCAAGCTTTTCCTTGCATAGTCCATGTTGCATCAACCTACAAAGGAAGCAAAACCACCAAGTCAAAGCATGTTCATACATTAGATACAAACTTTTTTAAGTTTAGGCTCATTCCAATTTAATTCATCAAACTCATACGTAATCATATTCATCATATTTATTCAAATCAAATTCATTCAACATATTGCATCATTTAGCATCATTCATCATATTCCAAACATCATTCATTTTATAATCCAAAATATTCAATTTCAAGTTCATCATTCAAATTTTATGTTAATTCAAAACCGCCCCATGTATGTTACATCATTTTAAGCCAATTTCATTCATACAAGTTTGCATTAGTCCATTGTTTTTACATATTCATTTTATATCATGTTTTAGCATAATGCCAAAAAACAGTCACAAAGTTTAAAAAAAAACAGCAACAGGGATTTCTTTTTATCTGCACAAACAAACAAAATCTTAGTCAAAATGCAGCAGACCTGCTGCAAATTCTAGGATTGTCCTGCTCTCACATATCCCTTTTAAAATGAAGATTTTCCCCCCCAAAACTCAGTCAAAACTTAGCAAACAAGTTTTACAAATTCAAAACCAAAACCCTAGTTCTTCCCTTTATAAATATAGTTTTATCAGTTAACAAGAACAAGAGGGGAACATCCAATTTCACTCACGCATAAAATAGAGGCAGCCACAAATAACTCTAACCACATGTTATCAAAGAAAAACCCTAGGGAGTCTTAGAAAACTGCAGCCACACCACATAACACAAAAAACAACCATGGCAGCCAACAACACAAACCAGTCATAGCCGCATACATACAATTATCACACACAAAAACCCCAGCCAACACATGAACCAGTCATCACGGAACAACCCTACACCATCTCAAAACTCAGCAACACCAAAAAAAAACTTCAAAAAAAAGAAAGAAGAAACCATCATAGAAAACATTCATCAGAAATCTCAAACACACAAGATACAGAGCCAACGATATCCAAAATACAGAACTTATACTATTTTATATCAAAACATAAGACATACCCCAATCATCAATGCAAATCTTCACTTCATAAGAATGTCGTGAATCTTCACCGAAACTGTTGAGAAACCACCAGTGAAACCGACGCTGAAACAAGTTAACAGAAAACCTTCGTAAACACCCAAATCCAAACAAAACAGAAAACTCACGCACAACTAAATTGCAAACTGTAAGCAATATTCAAACCAATCAAACTGCAAATCGCAAACCTTACCTTCGCAATCACGGAGCCGCAGCCGACACCGCCTCAAGACCTTCATCAACAATGACCTACAAACATCATTGACCCAACCACACGCGAAATCACGGGAAGATCGCGGAGCACTGAAGAATCGACCGTTTTGCAGGTGATAGTCTATTTGCTATAGGTAACTTTATCTCTCGTCTCCGCTTCCGGTTGTAGCAAATCATTTTGCTTGCTTTCATAATTGATATATATATTGTTGTTGATTTGTTATGAGCATTTTTCCTCTCCTACTAATTGTTGTTGTTAACCGAAGTCGAGTCGGGATTTTTGAGTAAGAGAAATCCTGAGAGATTGAGGGAAATGTGTTGAAGAGAAAATCATGAGGGAGAAATTTTGAGAGGCTGAGTTATGAAAATCATGAGGGTTTATTTTAAGAGAAGAACGGTGTGAGAGTCACGGCATGATGGCCTTCGGAGTTGTCGTCGGTCGTCTTCCCTTTCGTTCGTCTTCCTCCTTTTTTAGTCGGTTTTCGTTTTCTAATTTCATGAGGGAAACGACTATGAATGAAAGCCTTCCCCTTTCTGAACCCTATTTCCTTACCCTGGTTAGACATAACCGACCCGGATTCGGTCCGGCACTTTGGCAGGTTGCCCCTTTTGGGCCTCCTACCAGCACCTCTTTTATATGTATATCCTGGCCTATTTTACTTTATGCATTTCTAATGTTTAGTTTTTGTTTTTTTTTTATTTGTTTTTTTTTATTTCTTTGTTCTTTCATTTATATAGTATTGTCATTAAGATAAAATATCAAATACTTGATTTTATTTACTTATTCTAAACTATTTTATTTTTGATTAATTGGTTTGTTAATTATATTTATTAAACAATTATATTTTTCTTAGTTAGTTATTTATGTAATAAACAATCCTATTTTAGTTAGTTATTTATGTGATAAATTTTGGTATATGCTTGATATTTTTTGCCATTCTTACATGGTAGAATAACGATATTTTTTGCTTTGCTCGTTTCTATGGATTTATTTGTTTGTCTTCAACTGTATAAGAATATATAAGCAAATACGTTTACCTTAAGAATAATCATTTCAAAAACAATTTGATTTCTTGGTCCAATACCATGTAAAACTCATACGCCTACACTTCACACACACGTAAGTCGATTACCAAGTGATCGCCGTCTGCACGATTATTATATATCTTAATTAATTTAACATGGAACAGAGCTCCGGAGTCTAGCACTCCGCACGTTCTAGAACGAACCGCACCTGGGCTAGCCCCACGCGTAATGTTTCGTTCATCTCTTTTGTTATTAAAATACGTTAATTCTAAAACGTCTAAAAATATATCCAACTTATTTTATAAATTTAAATATTAAACAGAGCTCCGGAGTCTAGCACTCCGCACGTTCTGGAATGGATCGCTACTGGACTAGCCCCACGCGACGTGGTCCATTCGCCTTCCGTATTTTGAAATATCTCAATCATTTGACAAATTAACTCGTGAAAGAATAGAGCTCCGGAGTCTAGCATTCCGCACGCTTTAGAATGAATTACTCCTGGGCTAGCCCCACGCAACGTAGTTCGTTCACTCTTTCATATCTTAAAAGTAACTTAAAACTTACCAACCAATTTAAATCATTTTCAAATTAATCAGCGAAAAAATAGAACTCCGGAGTCCAGCACTCCGCACGTTTTGGAATGTAATCACTCATGGGCTAGCCCCACATGACGTGGTTCATTCGCCCTTTCGTTTAAAAACACCTTAATAAAGGTTAAACATTTTCTCTAAAACGAACATTGCTTAAATCTTTCTATCTCGCAAACAAGCTAGCGCTTCAGCCTCCACCGCGAGTATAAGCCAACGCTTAACAGTAGAATGAGTTTTAAACAATCGTTCAATTAAAAATCACAAACCGTAGTTGCACGAACTACGAAGCTCTGACTTTCCCATTGCACAAGGGAATACGTAGGCACGAGGATTTTAATCCTTCGCGAGCACCCTAATAAAAAAATTAATTATTTCTCTATTTAAATCAATATAAAAAACATTTAATCTTTTCTCCGTCTTAATAATAATAATTTAAAACTTTAACAAACATATTAACGATCATTTAGAAGACAAAGACTTAAGATCAAACACTTAATCGCATAGTTTAGCTAAGAGGTTCCCGTTGAGTACAACGGACGTGAGGGGTGCTAATACCTTCCCCTTGCGTAACCGACTCCCGAACTTAGAATTTGGTTTCGTAAACCATTTCTTATCCTTTATTAGGTTGTATCTATATCTCCCTTTTCACTCGTAGAATAAATAGAATTAGGTGGCGACTCTGTTGTTTGTTTTAGGATCATATATTTTTTCGAGGTACGACAATTGGCGACTCTGCT
Source organism: Lathyrus aphaca (assembly GCA_963966055.1). Lineage (NCBI taxonomy): Eukaryota > Viridiplantae > Streptophyta > Magnoliopsida > Fabales > Fabaceae > Lathyrus > Lathyrus aphaca. Next base: position 95,294,071 of record OZ014524.1, read on the forward strand.
GGGGATTAGCTCCATCCTAGAGAGAGTCGAACCTAACTTAGCTTTGTGTGTTTATTTGTTTGATCTTATCTATTATTGTCTTCTCTATGTTTGTTATTTATGTTTGTTTATTCTTTTACCGCTTTCCCTTTATTGCTCATTATTACTCTTCTGTGGGATATTAGGGTCACTTTGCAAGTAAAATTTGAGTGGTGAAAAAAGCAGAGGGAACACCTAAGTTTAGAATTGGATGTTATTAGTGTTAGTCTCCAAGGACTCACTCCTTGCACGCCTAGCATGAAAGCTCCCCCAGATAGTTAGACTTTTCGTAGATCTTGTCGCAACGCAGCTAGCCTGTCGCGTGACCTGATTCACGAAAGGGCTATGATTCTGGGACCCCCTAGGACCTATTTCAATTTTGGTAGTTGTGTAATGTTAGGCTCCGAGGGCTCGCCCCTTTATCAGCCTAGCATGAGAACTCCACTCAAGGTAGACCTTATCGTTATTATCGTCACAATGCAGCTAGCCTGCGGCGGGGTGTTAGTACGATAAACATCCGTGACCTTGAGTTTCCTTAAACCATCACTGTAGAAACCATCCTGTGAGTGGGATTTATGGGTAGAAAGACGTAGAACCAATCTCTTTACAGCCCATCTATTAAGAATGTTCCGGATTTACTTGTGGCGCCTTGCATCCTTGCATCCCTGCATCTTTACATCTCAGCATCATACGCATCATTTTGACAAGGTCTTCAAGGAACAAAGAGACGTCTATTGCAAACATCACAAGTTTCACCATAGACAAACTTCAGCTTATAATTCCTTTTGGAAACATTTTTATATTTGGATGTTTGCAATTATTTTTTGAGTTCCTTGAAAGCATACTTGCATTTCATCCGTTCGCATACTATTGCATATACATTGCACATCATTTTCCTCCCTCAGAGTAAGCTCACTCTATCCTTTGTCTTGGGTCGGCAGTTTGATTCCCGGCACGTGTCCAGAGCTAAGAACCATGTCTCAAGAAACAGTGGATGAACTGAGAAGAAGTCAAGAATTGTTGAAAGAAGAGGTTATTTCCTTGAAGAAGCTGATGGAGAAGGTCTTGGAAACCTTACAAGCTCTTTTGAAGAAGGAGGGTCGCCCTGTGCCCATGGCCGCAGCAGAGAGAGCTAATGTCCTACCTCCATTTGATGCTGCCTTGAGTCAAGATTGTTTCCCTGTGGAAACTCCTCAGCTGCCAACTCATGGATCTCCCCTACTAGGTCAAAATCAACCTCTGATTTTCAAATCGGTACCTTAATATCCTCTGGCAGTTTCTTCTCAAGGTCGAAAAAAGAGGCGAAAGCGAAACAAGGGGAAGTGTCAGAACAAAGGGAGTGAAGCTCACTATGAACCCATTTCTATGCCACTCAACAAGCTCTACCCGCTATTAATCCAAAATTCATTGATAACTCCTTACAAACTTGTGCCATCGCCAAATACATGTTACAACCCTGATACGAATGCGATGTGTGAATTCCATAAAGGGGTGGTAGGACATGATTTGGATACTTGCCCTGAATTGAAAGTCTGGGTACAAAGGTTGATCCATAACAAAGGGTTAATTCTTGAAGAGGACCATCCAGAGGTTGAATGTGGATACCGCACTGGAGCCATGGGGCACCCTATTGAAGAATGCCAGAGTTTTGAGCTCAAGTTACAAAGTGTGATTAAGTCGCTAGTCCCCCAAGAAGGAGAGCCGATTGCAGACAATTTGATTGTTGAGCCAGGAGATAAGAAAGGAAAGAAACATATGAAGGTTCTTAAGATTTTGTACCATAAAGAACAGGTCACGCGCATAATTGATGGAACATTTGTGCTTTCTCCCAAGAGTATCAGGACACCATCTTGGAATTTCAGTGTCGCCACCCCTGCCGGCGAAAGCAAAAGAGAAGTAGGAGGTGGATCGAAAGGGGTGACATCCAACTTTGAGTTTGAGAAACTTAAAAGTCATCACAACAAGCGGCTAGTAGTACCTAGAGTTCCAGTAGTGCCATCTTATCAGCAATTAAAAGCTCAAGATCCTCGCCCAGAAGGTGTCTCAAATCGGAATAGAAGACAAGGGAGAAGACCCCCAACCCCTCAAATCCATATGACCTACACAGAATTATATCCTTCATTATTGAAGAAAGGATTGGTTGTTCCAAAGCCTTTGGGTCCTCCACCGGATCCACTCCCAGCAAACTACAATCCAAATGCCCATTGTTTATTCCATGATGGTGCTTCAGGGCACGATTTGGAAGGCTGTTATGCCTTAAAATGCGCTGTGAAAGATTTAATTGAGAAGAACATTCTTTCACTTGAAGACACTGCTTCGATTATCAGGGACGATTCTCATCCAAGTCAGCAAGCCCAAAGCCGAGAATATCCGAATCAACATCAGAGTCAACATAAGCCTCGCAACAATTTAGAAAGAAGGAGTGCTCCTCTTCTCCCAGTACCTTTATCATACACTCAGCTTCTGCAACCTTTGATTCAACGCTCATTGGTGGTTCCCAAGTCTCTCAAGCCATTGGCAGAGCCATACCCGCTTGAGTATAATCCACATGAGCAATGTGGATATCATGCTGGATCAATGAGGCACTCAACTGAAGACTGCAAAGCTTTTCAAGCCAAGGTACAACAATTGATCGACAAGAGGTACATATCCTTTTTAGAAGGAAGCCTGTTGGTGCATGTCAACCTCTCGCCTGAGTGACTACTTGGTGCATCTCTTGAAGACAGTAAATCAAGACATCTTCAATTCCCTAAAGCTGGCAATCACCTGTTTGTTTCAGCGTTGTTGTTATTTTCTTTGCATGTTGATTTTGTATTTGCTTATTAACATTTTTGTTTTTGAATTGGAAAGATTAATGAAATGTTTATGCATCTTTTGAATCGATCCATTCGTGTTCACTCGTTTTCTTTCATTGTTAAAAAAAACAAAGATATATTTCTCCCATTTATTTATCTTTATCAAACTTTTGTTTTACCAAAGATTGGAGGGAGGATGATGAAAACCAGATACCTGAATTCTCCATTTGTATGCTCTCAATTAAAACCTTGCCAATGATGTACATGCATTGTTTCAAATTCCCAAACACCGGTGAAATAAGGAAGATAATCCCTCGCTAACCCCTTCGAGCCTAGAAGTAGGAGTTTTTTTTTTAAATGCAAAAACCCTTAATTTCAAACCTGGGGCAGGGTAGTCGGTTCAGTTAATCTGTTTGCATTCAATCTTCAAGAGATTCAATCCATCATTCAAGAAGGATCAGCTACATACTTTCATTCACACACTAAAGAAGTCGTGAAGAGCCAAAAGTTTGTAGTACCTGTTCTCTATCCTCCAATAAAATGGCAGTCATAACCACTCAACAAAAGAATGACGTAAGGAAAAAGAAATACAAAGAAAACGTCCGCTAAGTCAAAAACAGAAAAAGACAACTTAGGCGAAGTTAATGAAGTCATCAAATCCTCTACAAAGCAGGAAAAAGAAAGGTGGTTGCCAACACTTTCAAATCCTGATCCTTATCACGCATTGTCAAAAGAGTTTTGAGATATGAATGCGTATGTCAAATTAACTGAACATAGGATTGGAGTGCATCACGAAGATGAGATGGGTACAAATAAATTTTGAGCCTTTTATCTTTTGTTTCATAAACCATGAACCAAGCCACGTTACAACCCTTAAAAGACCTAGTTGAGGCAGGGTTTATTTTGAGAGAATACTACAACAAGGTTGTGTTAACCTGACTCCTAACGATCTTTTCTAATCATTTGTATTGATCACTTCATCTGCCATTCCATAAATGGCTAGATCCACTTTTTATTTTAAATCAACTCCATTGTATCACTATCATACCAATAAATTGTGATTTCAAAACTTGCATAAATGTTGCATTAAAATTGCCAATTTTTAAATAAATAATGTTTGTTTGCAAGTCCATTCAGCATCCCAATGAACACAGCCAGTTAGGGAGTTCGACTTAGTAAGAGAAGCCCAGCCAGGGGCAACCACTTCAAGAATAAGTCGATCGGAATCAATCTCTTCAAGAGTCAACAATTCAGAGGTTGAGCTTTCCTCAAGACTCATACTTGAGCGAGTTATCAAGAGTTCAATAGCCAATCATCATAGAGGTTTCCCATCCTAAGAGTTGGTGAACTAAAGGCCAATCCAGATATTCAAGCTTTGGGGCAACCATTTGAAAGTCCATGCCATGGCAGGTTGTTTCCAAACCTTTTGAAAAGGATGTTCAAGAAACCATTGATTAGGGGCAAGATGAATCACACAGGGGCAAATCCCCTCCAAGCCTTCAAGATGTTCAAGCAGACCTCACGCAAAAAAAAACTGAGTTCAAGACTATTGTCGGGAATCATGTCGTTATCTTTTGTCTCCTTCTAGAGAGTTGCCGTCCAAGAACTTTTCCATCCAAAACCCATTACAGGGGCATATTTGGAAATCATATGAGTCGGTGTTTCTTTCTCATGTGTTGGTCATGTCGCTTCGCTCTTAGCGTAAGCCCTGCTACCGTCTTACTTATCAAGCATCTGCCCACAGTAGAAAAGAGTCATACCTTGAAAAACAGGCCTCTGCTGACATATAATCTACTGTCACTTTACAAGAATCTCTCTGAAGTCCAATTGTCATTGGCATGAATCTGTTAAGCTGGTTGGGAAACCCTTTGCTTGTAGTCTAAGTCCATTTGATTTGGCACATACCTGTGTTTCCTAATGGTTCCTGAAGGTCTTCTCTTGACTCTTCGGTTAAGGAATTTCTAGAGGTTGGATATCTTTCTCAAAAATTCAACCTTCTCGTCTTTATTCTCAGTACCATCCGGTCTCTTGGAGCCGTTGACTATATTTGAGTACGTTGTTTTCTACTCCCAGTATCAGTTGGGTCACACAGACCACTGCCCAAACACTGTGTTCGCTTTCTTTATCCTCGGTATCAACAGTTACACTTGAACCTGTTGGTTTACCACTCTGGATTTTTGGTATGTTATTTTTATTTCCCGACCACCATTGTCGATGTCTGTTATTTTATTTCACGACCACCGATGTCTGTTATTTTATTTCACGACCACCGTTGTCGATGTCTGTTATTTTATTTCACGACCACCGTTGTCGATGTCTGTTATTTTATTTCACGACCACCGTTGTCGATGTCTGTTTTTTATTTCACGACCACCGTTGTCGATGTCTGTTATTTTATTTCACGACCACCGTTGTCGATGTCTGTTATTTTATTTCACGACCACCGTTGTCGATGTCTGTTTTTTATTTCACGACCACCGTTGTCGATGTCTGTTATTTTATTTCACGACCACCGTTGTCGATGTCTGTTTTTTATTTCACGACCACCGTTGTCGATGTCTGTTATTTTATTTCACGACCACCGTTGTTGATGTCTGTTATTTTATTTCACGACCATCGTTGTCGATGTCTGTTATTTTATTTCACGACCACCGTTGTTGATGCCTGTCATTTTATTTTCCCAACCACCGTTGTCGATGTCTGTTATTTTATTTCCTGACCACCGTTGTCGACGCCTGTCATTTTATTTTCCCGACCACCGTTGTCGATGTCTGTTATTTTTATTTCACGACCACCGTTGTCGATGTCTGTTATTTTATTTCACGACCACCATTGTCGATGTCTGCTATTTATTTCCCGACCACCGTTGTCGATGTCTGTTATTTTATTTCCCGACCACCGTTGTCGACGCCTATCATTTTATTTTCCCGACCACCATTGTCCACGCCTGTTATTTTATTTTCCCGACCACCGTTGTCGATGTCTGTTATTTTATTTCCCGACTGTCGCTCCCGATAAGTGGGACCAGGCCCAGATAAAGGTACAGACGCGAACGGTCGGCGAAGGGAACAGTGAGAACACACAGCCGTGAACCCACTGGAGAATGAATAGAGTCGCCAGCTAGGCATTTTTATCCCGGAGGAAAGGCAATGCTGCATAGACCTAGAAAGACATGGATAAGACGGTTGCGAACCAGAGAGACTGAGAAAGGGGGTTGGTTACAACCTGGGAAGGTATTAGCACCCAGATTGTCCGTCGTACTCGACGGGATCCACGCTTAAAAGATTTGTGTTTTAAAGGGGTAGTGTCAGTGCAATCTGTGTATAAAATAGCTGGAAAAAGAATGTACAGGTGTCAGTGTAAAAGGAGTGTGAAGTGTATAAATGATGTGTCAGTGTAGGAACAAGAATGGAATGCTCAAGAATATGAGGCTAAAGAATAAAGCTGAAAAGAGGGGGAATATACAGAGACTTTTGTTCGATAACTGTTAAGTTATGCCTACGTATCCTCTCGTGCAATGAGGAAGTCAGAACACCGTAGTTCGACCCAAAGAGACTGAAAGATGAATTGACTTGTGAACTGCTTACTTGTCTATGCTCAAGTGTATGACCTGTCTGGCTCAGGTGCTAACTGTCTTGCATTAGACGGAAGAAGCAAGTTCTCGGTTGTGAGTGAATGAGATGAGAAAAGAATCCCGGAGGAGACGATTATTGTTTGTTTTTGTGTTTTCAGTCTTTTATTGCTTTTGAAAATTTGTCATAAGATAATGAGCTTAAGCCTAAACCAATGGATTTAGTAAACTCATCACATCTTCTCTCTGATTAGGGGTAATGAGAATGCCTTAAGTGTGAAGTCAGCTTCTCACACTTAATCACCATGATGTAGGGTTAAGATCATTAACCTACTTGTGATTATTTAGATGTTTTTGTGGTTTTTGTTTAGTGTTAAGTAATGAGGTTAAGCCATAATCAAGGATTTAAACAGACTCATTACACCATCCTAATAGAAGGATAATAGATGAGAATGTTTAAGCTGAGGAAAACTCCTCAACTTAATCCATGATTAGGGATTAAACTCATGACAAAACAAGCCTTTGATTAAGTGGATTTTATTTAATGGTATGATGATGAAGTGAGTTTTATGATTTGTAAGACAACTTGAGGGGGACTTGTCCATTAACACTAGGGTTAGTCCTTCTTAACCAATTAAGGAAGAATTAGAACCCTAATGCAAGGCCCAAGTTACAAGTGTGATGTCTTGATGATTATTAAGTGAATTGATTAAGGGAGTTAAACACATTAAGGGTTTAACACTTAGGATTAAAGTTATACACTCCATCCTAATAGAAGGATGCAGGCATAAGCTTAATCACAAAGCCTTAAAGCCTTTAGGGTTTAGTCCCTGATTATGAGATGAGAAGAGAAGACTCAAAAGAGACACAAAGGTAAAACTCAGAGGGGAGACTAATCAAAACCCTAATCATTATCATGCTTGGTTGTTCCTAAGGTTTGTGAGGTTTTCAAGAGAAGTCTTCAATGGAACCACCAGGAAGCAGATGAACAGGAGCAAGGGAAGCAAAGTGACTTGCTTCATTCAAGAAGTCAAGTCACTTGAAGAAAGAAAGTAAGAAGAAGAATGAGCAAGCTCAAACTCAAACACATATAAAAATGCAGCAATGGATGCAAGAGAGATGAAGAGAAAAGTCATGAGAAGTGAAGGCAAATTCACTTCTCAACATCACTTACCACCTGAAATGTTAGAAAAGAAATGCAATGCAATGCAAAATGGGATGAGATGACATGGTGAGAAACAAAACCAGAAGCAAATACATGATGCTAATGATGTTATGAGATGCTACAAACATGAGGCAGCACATGGAAATGATCATACAAGTTCATGAATGCAAATGAAGCAAGTTAGGAAGCATGGACATACATGAAAAGTTATGAAGTGCACATGACATACAACATGGCAAATACATGGTACAATGATCAAACATGCTTGCAATATGTCTTATGATGTCAAATGAATCAAATGGATGCTTGAAATGTCATGGCAAGTCATGTTATGCAAGAGAATGCAAGATGGATGCAAATGGAAGCCCAAATTAGGGTTTATGAACCAAACATCAAACAAAAACCAAAAACAGAAGCAAACCCTAAGATAAAAAATGGAAAATGCCACACAAAGGACCCCTAATCCCATACTAAATCAATGCCCAAAGGAGAAGTCTCAACTCTTAACCAATCTCAAGTTATGATTTTTACAAGTTTCTAGGGTTTTAGGGTTCCTAAACAAAAGAAATGTCAAACAAATTGAAAATGAGGAATCAAATCATGGCCTTTTTATCTCAAAAACTACATGCTAAACACAATGCAATGCAAAAAGAATCAATGTCCAACTCTTCATGGATAGGCAGAAATGATTTTTTGAACTTTGGATCAAAATAATGCACAAAAATGATTTTAATTCAATGAGAAATTCTTAAAATGCATCAAGATCAAAAAAGAAATTTGGTTTGAAGGTTGGACAATGTTTCTAAATGTCTTAGAACATTTCATGAATTTTTTGGTGATTTTTAAATACCTAAAAGTATTTTTAATAAATTAATTCTCATTAATCAATTAAAAATAACCTTTTAAATATTTAAAAATACTTTTTAAATGCTAAAAATAAAAATAAAAATATTTTTGTGTCATAAATATTAATAAAACTCTTAAGAAAAAGTTTCATAATTTTTAGACATTTTTTACTATTTTAAATAAATTATGCAAGTTAAATGAAAAAGAAATGAAAATAAATTAAAATAAAAGGAAAGTATTCAGATCTGATGGATGAGATTTGAACTGGGGTGAAAGTCATTGACCACGCGCGCTATCCAAGGGTCCTGGTTGGCTCTGATTTAATTAATTTAATTGAGTTTAATTAAACTAAATAAAAAGATTAGGGCTAATTGAATGCATCTGGGCCTTCTATTCGCGCGGCAAGTCAACAGGTCAGCTCAATCCAACGCCCAATATTCAAACACACTTAATGACCTGAGATTAGGGCTAACCACACTCAGGTGACCGGAGAGAAGCTCCGGTCATCTTCTCCGGCACCCCAAAACCCTAAAACATGATTCAGGCACCTATTCCACAAATTAAACACACCTAAGTGATCCTCTAACAACCTAGGTCATGAATCCACCCTCAAACAACATTTAAACCTCAAGAATCATGCAAATCGAAGGAAATAAAATCCACGGGCAAAATTTCAGAGGGATCATACAAACTCATTTTTCACTTATTTTTGATTCTGAAACCATCCCCATGATCAGCAAGACATGAGCAATCATATTATAACTTAAAATGCAAGTTTTGGGAGAAAGTGTTCATGTTCATACCTGAGCTGGAAAGCTTCAAAACTGAGCTTCCAGAGCCTCCTTTGCGTGCAAATGGACTTCTTTGTCTCCCCTGATGCTAATGGAAGGCTTCAAAGCTCTTGTGGATGGCTGATTTGTGAGGAACAGTTCTAGTGTAGCAGATAGCACAGTCAAGAATGGGGAGGTTTCAGGCCATTCCAATGGTGGATTTTTGCTCCTTTAGGTGTGCTTGACTTGTTGGTGAAGAAAAATGGTGTGTTTTATGGCTGGATAAAAGGATTCGAAGAGTTCTGGTCTTGAGGATGAAAAATGGTGAAGCTCAATTCATGATGGTTTCAGGCTTGAATCTTGTTGGTTTCCACTCAATGAAACATGGTAAGATGATTGGTGAAAATGGTTTGGATGTTTGAAGTTTGTGGAGGCAGATTCGAAGAGTTTTGCAAAGTGAGGTGTTTTTGTGCATGTGATCTTGTGGAGTGTTTCAGCTTGGCTTGGTATATGAAATGGCCTGCATTTGGATAGTATAAACAATTGCAAGTGGCCAGAGGATGTGACATGGCCTGTGGTGATTGGGATGTTTGCTTTTGCCAAAAGTCAACTTTTGTGTAAGGAAAGTATGGCTTGGTTCTAGGCTAGTACAAGGCATGGTTCTGGTGCAGCAAGATGAGGTGAGAGGGCTAGCAAGGTGCAGCATCCAATGCATCAAGTTGGTGAAGTGTGATGAGTGGTTTTGCAAGTTGTTACTTTTTGAAACTTCATGAAAAAAGCCTTGTTACACAAACCATTCACATGTGATTTTTGGTTCAATCCTGATTTTTAGGTCACATAGAATGTTTATGTCATGGTTTGAAGTGAACTAGAAGTTACAAATGGCATTGGTTCATGGTTTTGCAAAATTCTCATTTAGTGCACATCTTGAAAATCAATGATTTTAGCCAACTTTGTCACACCATAACTTTTGATCCAAGAAGAATTTGATCATGTTCTTGTACTTTTTGAAAAGGGAAAGATGTAATCTACAACTTTCATGACCAAAGTTTTTCCATTTGAAGCATTTTTGGATCAAGAATCAAGGCTTGAAAAAATGACCTAAAATGAAGCATTCTTGAAAAGTCAACTATGCCCAAAAAGTCAACATTTGCAAAAGCTCCAAATTATTGATTTTTGTGAACTTCAACCCTCTTCCATGATCAAATAAAGATCATATACACTCAAAATGATGAAGATCACCCATTGGTTGGGTCATTGGGGGGCCTCAGATGCCCTGATTTTACACTGACTTGTCTGAAAAGTCAACTCTTGATCAGATGACTTCCCCATGGAATTTCTTCATGAAAATTGATATGCATACTCTCTATACCATATAGAGACCAATGGAAACAAGAATGACCAAAAAAATTGGAGTCATGGCCTCTGAAACCAAAACCCTAATTTTAGGTCAACTGTGCAGTTAAACCTGGCTCTGCATCCACACCAATCCCAGTTCTTGTGATTCTTTGGCATTCTTGACTTTGAGAGGATGCAATATGATATAAGAACACACATGGATCCCTTTGAAGTGATTGGTGGCCTTTGGAGTGGCTCAAGTGGCTCTTGGATTGCTCAGATCACAAACCCTAGGTGCAGATGACTTAGAATCTATGCAGTGGATCAAAAATGAGATATGAGATGATATGATTGTGTTTATGCATATGAAATGATCACAAGCCATGGTGTGAACGGGTGAGGGCAAATTTGGGGTGTTTACACCGACCACCGTTGTCGATGTCTGTTATTTTATTTCCCGACCACTATTGTCGATGTCTGTTATTTTTATTTTCCCGACCACCATTGTCGATGCCTGTCATTTTATTTTCCCGACCACCGTTGTCGATGCCTGTCATTTTATTTTCCCGGCCACCGTTGTCGATGCCTGTCATTTTATTTCCCGATCACCATGTCGATGTTTGTCATTTTCCCGACCACCGTGTCGACGTCTGTTATTTTATTTCCCGATCACCGTGTCGATGTTTGTTTATTCCTGACGTCCGTATCAATGTCTTCTATTTTGTTCTCTTGACTGCCAAGTCGATGTCATTTCAATTTTTTCTCAATTACCGAATTATTGTATTGGGATCCCCAGCAGCCACCTTGAGCTTGCTAACTCATCACTTCAGATAGTCTGTTCTTGTTCATAGTGTCAGGTGGTCGCATCAAGCCATTAGGTTTTCACTTTAAACTATTTTTCTATTATCCGAAGTGTCAGACTGTCTTTAATCTTATGTTCAGGATTTTCGTTTCATTTTCCGTCTTTTGTTATTCTTAGTACCAGCAGTTACACTTGAACCTGCTGATCTATCACTTTGAGTACATCTTGTTTCCGTCTTGTCATCCCCAGCATATTGTTATCCCCAGTGAGTCTTCACCCTCGATTTCGTTTCTGTGGATCACCGTTGCATTCATCTTCATCATACCATGTTCAGCATATTCATCATTAAAAATCAGCATACTAGGTTTCATTGCATCTCGCACGTCATTTCCCCAGCAGGTCCCTCATAAGTTCATAGCATACCATTGCATTTAGGGGAAATTTTTTTGGTTATTTCTATATTTAAATACCTTTCACTCCGATTTTATGAGGATTAACACCACTCATGCCATCTGGTAAAGTTATTTAAATATGGGCAACTGTCATACCCCAAATTTTACCCCTAACTTTTTGCATCATGCATTCGTTACATTTAACAGAGTTCATTCCAAGATTCATTTTTCTTTTACTTTCAACTCATTTTCAAGTTTTATTTATAAATTTAGTTTTAGTTTCTATTCATTTTCAGGCTTAATTTTAATTCATTTGCAAGTTTTTATTTATAACTTTAATTTTTAATTCCTATTCATTTTCAAATTTTAATTTCTAGATCTAATTTAATTTCTATTCACTTTCAAGTTTCTATTTTTAATTTATTTTCTATGTTCTATTTCTTTTTTTAAATGTTAAGTTTCTTTTCTAATTTTATATCATTCTTATTTTCAATTTTTAAGTCCAATTAAATTTCAATCTTCCCCCTCTAACCTTTTTCAAAAAAAATTCAATTAAGTTTAAAATTTCCAAATTTTTCTTTCCAAGTTTTTTTCCAATATTAACTTCCAAATTTCAAAACTCCTTTTTCTTATTATTTATTCAAATTTACATTTTCAATTCTTATTCCAAAGCTTCAATTCATTTTTCAAAGTACTTGCCAAATAATTAAATTATAAAATGTTACAAACTCCTTCCAATTTCTATTTTAATGTCAAGTTGTATTCTTACATCTTTATAATTCCTACCTAGTCAATTTGTTCATATTTGCTCAATCCCAATTTAAAAGTTTCCTTCCTTTTCAAAACCAATTTATCTACAAGAAATCTTTCTTTCTAATTTCACTTCAAGTTTCAACTCTCAAATCTAACTCCATTCAAATTTAAGTTCTATTTCACATTTCTAAATTTAAATAAATGGCATTTCATGTCTAATTTCATTTTGAATTGATGTCCATAATTTTCAAATACCAATTCATTCTAAGATTACTACAAGAAGAGTTTAATTCCTAGTTTGTATCATTACAAGTTTACAAAGCTTTAAAACTACAAGTGTTAGTGTGTAAGTGTTAGATTTTTCTTTCTCTTCAAGTATCTTCAAGCTTTTCCTTACATAGTCCATGTTGCATTAACCTACAAAGGAAGCAAAACCACCAAGTCAAAGCATGTTCATACATTAGATACAAACTTTTTTAAGTTTAGGCTCATTCCAATTTAATTCATCAAACTCATACGTAATCATATTCATCATATTTATTCAAATCAAATTCATTCAACATATTGCATCAGTTAGCACCATTCATCATATTCCAAACATCATTCATGTTTATAATCCAAAATATTCAATTTCAAGTTCATCATTCAAATTTTATGTTAATTCAAAACAGCCCCATGTATGTTACATCATTTTAAGCCAATTTCATTCATACAAGTTTGCATTAGTCCATTGTTTTTACATATTCATTTTATATCATGTTTTAGCATAATGCCAAAAAACAGTCACAAAGTTAAAAAAAACAGCAACAGGGATTTCTTTTCATCTGCACAAACAAACAAAATCTTAGTCAAAATGCAGCAGACCTGCTGCAAATTCTAGGATTGTCCTGCTCCACATATCCCTTTCAAAATGAAGAGTTTTCCCCCCCAAAACTCAGTCAAAACTTAGCAACCAAGTTTTACAAATTCAAAACTAAAACCCTAGTTCTTCCCTTTATAAATATAGTTTTATCAGTTAACAAGAACAAGAGGGGAACAGCCAATTTCACTCACGCATAAAATAGAGGTAGCCACAAATAACTCTAACCACATGTTATCAAAGAAAAACCCTAGGGAGTCTTAGAAAACTGCAGCCACACCACATAACACAAAAAACAACCATGGCAGCCAACAACACAAACCAGTCACAGCCGCATACATACAATTATCACACACAAAAACCCCAGCCAACAACATGAACCAGTCATCACGGAATAACCCTACACCATCTCAAAACTCAGCAACACCAAAAAAAAACTTCAATAAAAAAAGAAGAAGAAACCATCATAGAAAACCTTCATCAGAAATCTCAAACACACAAGATACAGAGCCAACGATATCCAAAATACATAACTTATACTATTTTATATCAAAACAGAAGACATACTCCAATCATCAATGCAAATCTTCACTTCATAAGAATGTCGTGAATCTTCACCGAAACTGTTGAGAAACCACCAGTGAAACTGACGTTGAAACAAGTTAACAGAAAACCTTCGTAAACACCCAAATCCAAACAAAACAGAAAACTCACGCACAACTAAATTGCAAACCGTAAGCAACATTCAAACCAATCAAACTGCAAATCGCAAACCTTACCTTCGCAATCACGGAGCCGCAGCCGACACCGCCGCAAGACCTTCATCAACAATGACCTGTGAACATCACTGACCCAACCACACGCGAAATCACGGGAAGATCGCAGAGCACTGAAGAATCGACCGTTTTGCAGGTGATAGTCTCTTTGCTATAGGTAACTTTCTCTCCCGTCTCCGCTTCCAGTTGTAGCCAATCGTTTTGCTTGCTTTCATAATTGATATATATATTGGTGTTGATTTGTTATGAGCGTTTTTCCTCTCCTACTAATTGTTGTTGTTAACCGAAGTCGAGTCGGGATTTTTGAGTAAGAGAAATCCTGAGAGATTGAGGGAAATGTGTTGAGAAGAAAATCATGAGGGAGCAATTTTGAGAGGTTGAGTTATGAAAATCATGAGGGTTTATTTTAAGAGAAGAACGGTGTGAGAGTCACGGCATGATGGCCTTCGGAGTTATCGACGGTCGTCTTCCCTTTCGTTCGTCTTCCTCCTTTTTTAGTCGATTTTCGTTTTCTAATTTCATGAGGGAAACGGCAGTGAATAAAATCCTTCCCCTTTTTGAACCCTATTTCCTTACCCTGGTTAGACATAACCGACCCGGATTCGATCTGGCACTTTGGCGGGTTGCCCCTTTTGGGCCTCCTATCAGCACCTCTTTTATATGTATATCCTGGCCTATTTTACTTTATGCATTTCTAATGTTTAGTTTTTGTTTTTTTTATTTGTTTTTTTTATTTCTTTGTTCTTTCATTTATATTGTATTGTCATTAAGATAAAATATCAAATACTTGATTTTATCTACTTATTCTAAACTATTTTATTTTTGATTAATTGGTTTGTTAATTATATTTATTAAAAAATTCTATTTTTCTTAGTTAGTCATTTATGTAATAAACAATCCTATTTTAGTTAGTTATTTATGTGATAAATTTTGGTATATGCTTGATATTTGTTGTCATTCTTACATGGTAGAATAACGATATTTTTTGCTTTGCTCGTGTCTATGGATTTATTTTTTTTGTCTTCAACTGTATAAGAATATATAAGCAAATATGTTTACCTTAAGAATAATCATTTCAAAAACAATTTGATTTCTTGGTCCAACACCATGTAAAACTCATACACCTACACTTCGCACACACGTAAGTCGATTACCAAGTGATCGTCGTCTTCACGATTATTATATATCTTAATTAATTTAACATGGAACAGAGCTCCGGAGTCTAGCACTCCGCACGTTCTAGAACGAACGGCACCTGGGCTAGCCCCACGCGTAGTGTTTCGTTCATCTCCTTTGTTATTAAAATACGTTAATTCTAAAACGTCTAAAAATATATCCAACTTATTTTATAAATTTAAATACGAAAACAGAGCTCCGGAGTCTAGCACTCCGCACGTTCTGGAATGGATCGCTATTGGGCTAGCCCCACGCGACGTGGTCCATTCGCCTTCCGTATTTCGAAATATCTCAATCATTTTACAAATTAACTCGTGAAAGAATAGAGCTCCGGAGTCTATCATTCCGCACGCTTTAGAATGAATTACTCCTGGGCTAGCCCCACGCAACGTAGTTCGTTCACTCTTTCATATCTTAAAAGTAACTTAAAACTTACTAACCAATTTAAATCATTTTCAAATTAATCAGCGAAATAACAGAACTCCGGAGTCCAGCACTCCGCACGTTTTGGAATGTAATCACTCCTAGGCTAGCCCCACGCGACGTGGTTCATTCTCCCTTTCGTTTAAAAACACCTTAATAAAGGTTAAACATTTTCTCTAAAACGAACATTGCTTAAATCTTTCTATCTCGCAAACAAGCTAGCGCTTCAGCCTCCACCGCGAGTATAAGCCAACGCTTAGCAGTAGAATGCGTTTTAAACAATCGTTCAATTAAAAATCACAAACCGTAGTTGCACGAACTACGAAGCTCTGACTTACCCATTTCACAAGGGAATACGTAGGCACAAGGATTTTAATCCTTCGCGAGCACCCTAATAAAAATATTTAATTATTTCTCTATTTAAATCAATATAAAAAAACATTTAATCTTTTCTTCGTCTTAATAATAATAATTTAAAACTTTAACAAACATATTAACAATCATTTAGAAGACAAAGACTTAAGATCAAACACTTAATCGCATAGTTTAGCTAAGAGGTTTCCGTTGAGTACAACGGACGTGAGGGGTGCTAATACCTTCCCCTTGCATAACCGACTCCCGAACTTAGAATTTGGTTTCGTAAACCATTTCTTATCATTTATTAGGTTGTATCTATATCTCCCTTTTCTCTCGTAGAATAAATAGAATTAGGTGGCGACTCTGTTGTTTGTTTTAGGATCGTATATTTTTTTGAGGTACGACACCCCATCATAAAATAGGCAATTTAAATCATATATCAGAGTACAACTTATTAAAAGGGCATGACATACTTCTTAAATCAAAAATCATAATAACACATAGAGTCATGTCCCGTAACACGGGTTCATAAAATCATAAACAACATTATAACTCTTTTCTCAATAAACATGCAGCAGAAAAACCAATAAGTCATAAATTCCTCTTTTATAAAACAAAACTCAAGATTTATCTCAAACATCATTTTATCAAAATACTTAAACAAAACATAACATCTTAATCCAAATAAACATAGACACTCAAGCGAAACTCATCCCGATGATACTGGACACAGAGCAGGACTCCACTTCTAACTAACTCGATGACTCACTATTTCCGAGTTAAGCACGCACCGAGTTAACCTTGATTATATGCAGGATGGCATAATAGACCATCACCAGAAGGCAGGCAGGGTGAGTAAATTCACATTCAATACAATAAATAGAAATGAGAATTTAAAACATAACAATAACATCAATCCATTATCCCTAACTCAGTTATACTAATCATCATTTTCATCACATCATAATAACACTCACCATACTCATTTATACACATCATCAATTACGCCTCATAATTACACAAAATCAATGCAACTCATGTTATGTCATTTAGAATGATATGCAACCTCTTAATAATGCATGTGGTACCGAAACATCCTCATGGATGGACACTGGGCCATCAACCCTCCCCTAAGGGAGCACATCATAACATCATATCACTTCAATCAACACAATGGGATTGAAGCTACCAATGGACCGAAGTCCCCTCACAAATTCAATGTCATGAATGCAAGACGCAATATACATACATCATAAACATTGCATATGCATTCATTTTTCATCAATATTCCTCATACTAACCCATAACATCATAATTCTACATCATATAATCATACCTCTTACTCAAGGAAATTAATTTAATTCTTCATACCTCAATTAATTACTAATCTCACTCATACTTCACAACTCATAAAAATTAAGATAAATCTCCACACATCCTATAATACTAATCCTACTCAATTTAGTCCATTAAAACATATCACACGATAACACTACAACATCATAGCACACTAATACACATCACCTCAAAACAGTTTTTTAAAAAAAGACATTTTTCAAAGTTTCCCAGGGCTCGCTAAGCGAGACATCATGCTCGCTAAACGCCCAACTCACTGACTCTTCTTGCTAAGCGAGCTTCACGGTTCTGCAAAATTTTTCTGCAATTTCAGTCTTCTCCTTCTGCGATAAAACCCCTTCAAAACACATAATTTAACAACATTACATCAGAAAACATCATTAACATCAACATCCCTCACAATCACATCATATACATTATTATTTTTATCAAAATCATCATGAAATCATTATCAAAATTCAGTTCATCTCAAAACCCCATACCCTAAAACCCAATACCTCAAAACCCCCAATTCCATTCACATATTATAATATCGAAAGAAAAATACTCCCCATACCTTAAT
Organism: Lathyrus aphaca; assembly: GCA_963966055.1. Classification (NCBI taxonomy): domain Eukaryota; kingdom Viridiplantae; phylum Streptophyta; class Magnoliopsida; order Fabales; family Fabaceae; genus Lathyrus; species Lathyrus aphaca. The sequence continues at coordinate 95,312,030 of OZ014524.1, forward strand.
TTATGTAATCTTTCGATAAACTCTTCATAAATCTCCCCAACCTTCAAGCCTTAGCTTTTCTCTTCTCTAGAGCTCTTTTCCCAAAAGTGTGATCGTTCCAAATGATTGTACTCTCCAACTTTCCCTTCTTTTGTCACTCTTTCCCCCCAGGACCTCTTTTAGTTTTTCCCCATAAAACCCTCACTAATTCTCCACCAAAAGACCACAATACCATTATCCTCTAATTCCTTTTATTTTATTTTATTTTATTTTATCTCAAATAATAAAATAAACCCACTAACTTAATATTTCTAATATTACTAATCTATTAAGTTATCCCTAAATTCCTCAAAACATCAATAAACATCACAAGCATCATAATTCACAAGAAAACACACCAATGAAATTAAAATTGACTTTGGGGTGTTACATTAAACATGTCGGTTTGTTTAATAAAGTGCTTCTTTTGAAATGGCTTAGGAAGTTTCTTAAAGAAGGTGCAGAAATTTGGAGGAACTTTATGGTTTGTAGATATGGAAAGCTTAGTAAATGGGTGTTGGATCATGACTTAACCCTTTATCTGCATAAAACATCCCTTTGGATGAGAGATATTTTAAGAATAAAAAAAATTGGATTTTGGTATCAACTTTAGAATGATGGTTCAACCTATCATTGCATGTGGAAATAATGTTTCTTTTTGGAATTCTTTCTGGTATGGTTCAACTTTGCTCAGACAAGATTTTCCAGAATTATATGAAGTTGCTGCTAATAAAGCCTGCGTGGCATATGTGATTCTTGGGGAGAAAGAAAGTTGGTCTTTGAATTTAGGCCATTTGGGACTGGATTCTCCTCTTGATTAAAATAGTATGTTGCTAAACCTGCAGAGGGTTATTGCAGATCCTATTTTTCGAAGAAACGTAGTAGACACTTGGGCTTGGAAATTGCAGAATAATAACGAATTTTCAGTTAAGTCTTTATACTACTTTGTTAATTTCGTTGGCCCTGTACTGACTTTGCAAGAGTCAGTTCGGCATCTTATTCAGGTGGTATGGAAGACTCAATTTCCTTTAAAGATAAATACATTTTCCTGGAGGATGTCTCTAGATAGATTTTCTACTCGCTTCTAGAGGTATTATCGAATCACCCCATGATAAAGTGTGTGTCTTGTGCTTCCAAAAGGAAGGAAATGCCCTACATTTATTTTTGCTTTGTCCTAAAATTAAGAAACTTTGGAAAAAGGTTTTTGATTGGTTAGGTATATCTCCTATTTTGACGGACTCTCTTAGCAACCATGCTTTACTTTGGTTTTTGGCTTTGGTCGATAGGTGTAAGGAGGATATGGCTTGCTATGTTTGGTTCATTTCGGTTTGGTGCATATGGAGATTGAGGAATAACATTATCTTTAACGATGATATTTGTAATGTTGAGGATCTCTTTAACATTATTGTGACTACCTCGTAGAGATGGTTGGAGTTAGGTTGTAGGAGATGCTCTTTGTATGATTGGATGAACTATCTTATAGATTTCTTGTAATTTCTTAGGATGTAGTTATTTCTCCTCTCCTCTTTGATTGGTGTTTGTATTGGGTTGGATAATCCCTCTTTCTCCATTTTAATACAATTTTGCTTATAAAAAAACCCTTTAATTAATACTGTCACTTTGGATTTTATATTAAACCGACACGACACATGTATTGCATGAGATACTTCAGACTACAATCTATCTACTTTATAACTTTTCATTTACCTATCAATACTAAAATGGTAGTTCATCACTCTCATTTCACACAAAAAAACCTATGAGATTTTAAAGCTAATATTAATCAAAACTCTTCCAACAGATATTCATCAAACGTAACTTTTGTAACAGGTTTGTAAACAGGACTTTAACCCTCGATTATTGTTTAAACCGAGGTAAAAAGTAGCACAGTTGTGAAATCTAAAAAATATAGTCGCTACGGATCAAACCCATGACCAGTGCTATTTTTCTCCTCGGTTATTCAAAAACCGAGGGGTAAAATGGCAGAATATTTGTAACCCTTTGTTATCTCGCTTGTGTAATCGAGGTTATATCACCTTCGCAAAAGAGGTGAAATGAAATAATTTGCATAAGTGGTTTTTCTCTTGTTCTCTGTTCCATATTGCTTTTGTTATTGTTTTTCATGTTGTTTAACTCCTGTATTTTTCTCTTGAATATATTGATGATACTCATTTTACGATCTTTCTTCTCGTTCTAAATCCATTTTCCATTAAAATATTTAAAATGTTACAAAAATCAAATTTATTTAATTATGCAATAATTTTTATGTTTTTAAACATTTTAATAAAGCAGATATATATTTAATTAATTATTATATTCATGAAGCATATGTAAGATGGTGTAGAAGAGGTACATGTGTATATATTTTAGGTGTTCGGTGAGTTCTAATAAATTACTTGTAACTAATTTCATAACCGAAGGAACACCAACTATGAAATGAAGTTAAAAGCCAAGATTTTAAAATATAATTTAGAATTATGTTTTTACACTCTTCACCTTTATAAATAGATAAATGGTTGTTGTAAGTCTATGGTAATCATGAACAAGACACACATTGCATTGTTTTTTATTTTGCTTATTCTCCTTTCTTTTGGTAAGTCTTACTTCTCCTTTTCAAAACAAGTGTTATTTTTATATTATCAGTAATTTTGAAAGACAAACATTTTTAAAAATCCAAAAGTGTTTTTAAAAAAAATAAAATTGTCTTAAATAATATGATTTTTTTTTAAATAAAAATAAAAAGCTTCTAAATATTACTTTTTCTGTGTTAAACATAATATCTGACTGATGGATTATTGCAGAGATGATGGTAAAAACCGAAGGAAGTGTATGCATCAATGATGAATGTTATTTGTATTGTATTTCAAATGGTTGGTTAAATGGTAAATGCTTATGTACTGAGGAGTGTTTATATCCTAAAGGATGCTTATGCACGGTCGTTAGTAACAATATGCAATGAGCATACAAACAAACTTATTTATATTATATCTAGATTTTGTCTTCTGTTTCTTTAATTGTATACCCTTTAATTATAATAAATTGTGTGTCCTCGTTTTATTTCAATTAATCTTAATATATTTTTAATTAAATAGTGAAATGTCTTCATTTTATTTCTTACTGCTTCTTATTACTGGATTCACCCTTAAGAATAAGGTCATGATGTGGATATTTAGAATAATGAATCATTTTCTATAGTTAACAAACAGCAATATCATGTTTAAATATTATTTATTTCTGTAAAAACGAACAAAATAAGCAATATAAAACTAATTCCAACTCCATTCTCAAAAATATATATTAGCGCATGGTTCCATGGAGTAAAAAGGTTTTAATGGAATTTATATGGTGAGCATTTCAAATATTGTGTAAATACTAATGCAGTCATGCAGATGGGAGATACTCTCTTAAAAGAGACTCAACATTAGATGGACATAATTCCATTTACTAGCAAAAGCTTTCTCTTGAACAAGAATGCAAAGTAATAAAAAATATCGAACCACATGAGATATATTTGAATATCAATGGTTATTCTAACTATATATATCTAAAGCGATCAAAATAATAGGGATTCAACGGAAAATGAATTAAAATTAATAGAATAACAAAACAAGACATGAGGTACGTGTTGATTTATCTCAACGTATCCAAACGACTTTTTCAATCGAATACAATATAACGTAGCAAGTTATAGAAAATAGACAAATCTTTGCATAACACCTACTTTTGTAGCATGTGTATCTCGCTCATATGAATAATTTGTTTGCTTTTGTTAACCCAAATTATTCATCTGAGCACTCTTATTTTAGCACAACTATAGAATTTTCTCAACCAAGAGAGAGATGCCTTCTTTATCAATATAGATTAAGTTGCCATATCAGATGCCTTGTTTAATGTACCAAATCATTACCATTTAGAATATGATTGATATCTGGGTTGCATTTGCTTTCGCGACCGACACAAATATGTTTAAGTACTTATATTCTAAAATATTTCTAGCTTATGTTTTCTCATTATTCATACAAAGGAAATTCAACTTCAACTGGAGTTTGCCACGAGATAGGTCTCACGACCCTTTGCCTCGAATGGACTACTCATTCACGGTGATATTGATTTCACTTAAACAATGTAAAGACGTAGCAAGTATATAATATCAAAGCATCGGAAAGAGTAAACCTTAATAAAGACAATTCTTTCAATTACAAGATAAAGCTCAAATAGTGTTTGAATGCTCTTACGGGGAAGTGGAGGAATAAAACAAGATAACACACGAAATGTTTAGAACTAAAACTTCAAAAGTGTAAATATTTCCAAGGTAATATGAAGCAAATACAAGATGATTGCTAACAATGATTCAAGACCTATTTATTGCCACAAAATACATTCAAGTCCCTAAATTCATGTAAATGTCACTTAAGATCATTAAGTATCTGGATTGGAACAGTTTGGAGGTACCAAAGGTCACAAAACTTCCAAAACTTTAAGAATTCGTAATTGTCGTTAGGCTGAACATTGGAAGTGTCAGGAAACATTGTCTTTCGTGTTGTTGTTTATAAGCAAATTCAATAAACGAGATTAAGGTAATCTCGAACTAAAGAATACAAATACAAACAAGAAGTCGGAAAACAACTAACCCCAACACCAACAAAAACCAAGGCAACTACAAGAAATCAAGAGGGAATTTAGACCAATCGTATATACTGCAATTTCGACTATTCAGATTTCCTAAAACCAAACAATTCCAAGAAGAAGCTACTACGGAAGTAAAAATAGAATCGATGTTACAAAATTCAGCATTAAAAATTATACCATTCCTAAATTTTCAAATAATCCAACATGTTATGCACCAAAACAAAACAAAAAATGTACTCCTCCTTGCTAAATCCTTTTAAGTGGTTGAACCAGGCCATCGCATGAGAACAACTATCTGAATTCGAGATTCTTTCAATATCCAACCAACCACACATCTTATTCTAAACTGAGACATGAAAAGCATCTTCGTCAGTCCTAAAGCATAGAACACAATCCCTATCATGTTGACTAGAAATGATGCCTCTCGCAGCTAAGTTTAGACGAGTAGGAAGTCTATCAATAACTAAATGCCAGACGAAGACTTTAATTTTCAAAGGAATATTAAATTTCCAAGTTATATCTAATATTGCAGAATTTGAACGTCTTCTATACCCGCGGCAGCTTTCAATGATAAACAAGCATAATATGAAGAAACCGAAAAACCATGATTCAAATCCAAACTCCATTGCCATGGTCGTAGCGAGACAGAAGAGAATTATCCAAGTCCATCTGTAGGCCTGTCATTTCTGCTAGCAGATCGGGCATCAAAATTTGAAACATGTCATTAAATAAAACGGCCCAATTCCAGACTTAAGCATCATTCTGCCATTATCCCATATCCCAGCACAAACCAGATTTAATGCTGCAATTTTGAAATATAAAGGATATATATCCTCCAAACAGTTGTTTCCTTTCCAAATTGAATACCAAAATAGGGTTTCTTTTCCGGAATTCACCTGGACCTGCAAGAAGTTACAAAACAGAACCTGCGGATCCTGCGAAAGAGGGTTACTTACGGACAGAATGTCCTTTAGCCAGCTAGAATCAGATTTAATAGTTTCGGTCACGTTGTGAAGATGAATTTTCCGAATCAAATTGACGTATCTACAAGTTAGATTCGACCTTCACATTTCCTTGCCTTTCCATGTTGTTCTCTGATAATGTAGGAGGAGTTTGGGAACAACTTGACCCGTGGCAAAAACAAATTTAGCCCATGTTGTTTCTTGTTATTTTGTATGGGCAAGGCGTTTCTAGCCATTATGGGCCGTGTAAGCCGACGCATCCCAACCGTGTCGACATTGGGATTTATGTATGGTATGACTTCCTTTTTTCAAAATTCTTGATATTTTTCACTTTGTTTTAGTCCGACATTCCCTTATCACCGGAAAACAGTAAGAATACTCAAAAAGTGCATAAAATGCAATCCGCAACACAATACAACGAACATAATTTTATCATTATTACATAATCAATACACCGAGTTGTGATGTTGAACCTTGTTGTATTTTCACGATGACAAAAAATTTTGAAACTGAAAGTTTTATTATGTTGATGTCATAATTTCAGTGTTGTTGTTGTTTGATAGTTGTCGCGGTTGAAGCGGTTGTAGATCTGACTGAGTTGTTGGTGATGAAGAATGTTCACATGGAGGTGGTAACGGCATGTTAAAGGTGTTCTTTGAGAAATGAGAGAGGGTGACGGCGCAGTGAACATGAGCGAGAAGGAGGAGGTGGGTGTTTGTTCGCGAAGAAGCATAAGCAGGGCGGAGGGAATGAAGAAGTGATGTGAAGGCCATTGATGGTACGGTGGCTGAAGAGAAAGAGGAAAGGGGCCATTCAACGCTTTTGCGAAGAAGAGGACTAAAGCTTGAATTTTTTACCAAAATGTCACACTCCCCAAATTAATATACCAAAATGTCATCTTTTGTAAAAAAAGTACTGAAATGCCACAGAAAAATTATAGGTTCGTCCATACAGTGTACAAACCTGCATTTTTTCTGACATTTGTACAGAGGTTTGTCCATATGGTGGACTACCCCCATATTTTTTATTATTTTTATCATGGGTTTGTCCATATGATGGACTACCCTATATTTTTTTTATTTTCAGCATGGGTTCATCCATGCACGTGACTTACCCCATATTTTTGTTTTTATTTTATTTTAATAACATAAAATTAATTTTAACATTTTAATTATACATTAATTATATATTTTAATAAAATTCATTTTAATAAAATTCATTTTAATATTACATTAATTATAAATTATTTAAATTGATTATTTGATTTAAGAAAATATATAAATAATATTTTAATATGATTAAATATTTTATTTATTTTAATAAATTTTGGGTATATTATTTTTTGACAAAAATGCCATACTTTTAAAAATGTATTTTGGTTCGTTCAGTCAATGGACTACCAGTATATTATTTTAATAATTTTTTGTTATATACAAATAAGGGTGTGAGCTGGGTAGTTATTCCACAACAATTTCCACCAATATCCTCAACTCAGTCTAAAATTATGTCTACATTGGGTTCATCATCATCAGCTGCAACATCATCAACATCAATGGAAGAACCGCTTCCAACATTTCCACTTATGAAGAAAAAAGCTCTAGTGATATTTTCACCAACAAAGCCTCCGATAAAAATGCTACTATGGAACACACAGACTCTTGAACATTTGCATAGGAAATTGAATCGTTGGCTGGAATGTGAAATTGGTCATAAAGAAAAGATCAGGAAAATTGAGAAGCGTGTTGTGGAGTCTGGCGTGATGAAGTGGAGATACATATTAAATGATGTCGGTGTCCTTGTGATGATGTTCGGTCCTGGTGAGGTTGTCTTGATGGTTGTAATAGCATATATCTAATGATGCACTGTGTTGTTTTTAGTGTGTAGGTTGTTAGTTATTTTTGTATGTTTGTTGATCTTATGAGTTGTTGTCGTTATGATGTTGTTGAAATGCAAGTTGTTTTTGTTTGTTTGTTGATATGATTATTTTGTTAATTATTATAATTCTAATGAAAGTTGAATTAGTAAGACGTACATATGACATTGTTACAATACTGATGATAACAGTATTGTCGATTAGACGGGCCTTCTACATTGGGACATTTGTTACGTATATGACCAACTCCACGACAAATCCCACACAATCTCTTTCTTTCTCAGTTTCATCCATTTCAGTCCTAATTTGGGTATTATTTGGGCGTCCTTTCTTTTTTCTTCGCATAGTTTCATCATGGCAAAGAGTAAATCCTTCATATTATGGCCAATTTTCTTGATGTAGAAGTGCATGAAAGCTTTCCTTGTAGACTTTGAAAACATTTAGAATGGTGAAGACTTCTGGTATGTGAATTGTGTGGTCTTGTCGTATACTAGCACATGTTGCGATTGCATGGGAGAAAGGCAAATGAAAAGTTTGAAATTTTCCACAATCACAATGTCTTGTCTTGAGATCAACTTTGTAAGTATCCGATGTTCGACCAGTGTGGTGGTTAAGTCTTTCAGCCACCATGAAATAGAAGAGCTCTCGGTCGAAATGCATGACATTATGACTAGTAGCTTTACTGACTTCCTCATCCATTTCCTTCTTGCAGCTCTTCGTGATTTTTTCACCAGATGCCAACAACTTTGTCCACTCATGACCTCTTTTGGCAAACGTCGCCCCCAAGCAAAAGTATGTGGACCTAACCAAAGCAGTGATAGGCCCTATCTATCTCGCGGCCCAACGGCCCAATGACCCCACGATGCTTGGAATCCTGAGGATCGACTGCTCGACGGATCCCTTGCTCAGTGCTAAGACCATCCGACCCAGGACAAGTCGAGCAGATACATTCTTGCCCTGGCGGCTAGTTCCTACCCGTCAATGGTTATTACGGAATCCGCGATTCGCGCCCAACAATTTGGGCCAATAACCATCCATTTGGACCACTATATAAACCTTCTCATTTGAGAGGGTCAGGTATTCAAATCTTAATCCAAAATCTTGTACTTGCTCACTCATTGCTCACTCTCTGACTTTAGCATCGGAGTGCCTTTGCAGGTACACCCCCTTTTCTCCATCATCAATCGTGCTCATCCACGTTCGACGCGGCCACATCGGATCCTGATCTCCAGGTACAATCAGGAAGGTTACGGGTCTCCTTAAGTACAGAGTTCATTGCCTCGGCAAGATTAGTTGTCATGTGTCCCCAGCATTGTCCGCCGTCAAACGCCTTTGCCCATTTCTCCCAAGGAATGTTGTTTATCCACCTAACAGACTGTATATTTTCACTTCGAATTTTACCTTGATAGTAATTAAATGTTGCCTTCGTCAATGCATATCCTGTAATTAAGTATGTTAAGATGAATATACCAATATCTTTAACTATTTTTGGTAATTATAAATGTATACTCCTACCCATGTTGACAAAATTTTTTGTAGTTCCTTGTCTCTAATCTCATGACTGAAGTTTTGTGCGATGTGTCTTATACAGTAAACATGTGAAGACCGAGGATGTTGCCAACCATTTTCTAGATCATCATATGCACTTTTAATTGATACATGCCTGTCAGATATTAGGCACAAATTTTCCTGCGGTGTGACATGCTTTCTCAAATTCCTCAGGAAGAAACTCCATCCATCCCTTGTCTTGCCTTCAACTAATGAAAAAGCTACAGGAAAAATGTTATCATTCCCATCCTGTGCAACAACCATCAACAATGTACCTCTATACTTTCCATACAACCATGTTCCATCAACCTGCACAATCAGCTTGCAATATGCGAATCCACGGATACACGGTTGAAACGCCCAAAATAGCCGATGGAATTTCCTCCTGTCACCCAATTGGGTTGCGTCGTTTGTAAAAATAGGCAGCATTTGCAATTCTAGAACGGTACCAGGAAGATAGGTTCGCATTACCAACAATCATTGTGGAAGTTCATTGTACGACGTCTCCTAGTTCCTATACAGTGATTCAATGGCCTTTGTCTTTGCAAGCCACGCTTTCTTGTATGATAATATATAGCCATATTTTTCAACAATATGGGCGACAATCACCTTTATTTTGATTGAAGTGTCATTGTTAACAAGATCTCTGATGCTTTGACTAACTAGTTCTGAAGATATTTTTCCATGGTCTTGTGTCATAGCAGACGCCATACAAGTATGGGGTCCATGAAGCTTACCAATCATCCATTTTAAGTTCTTACACAAAGAAGCTCTGCACATGAATTTGCACTCTGAGTTCTTACACTTGATAATATACCTTCCAGGATCAGATTTATAGACATCATAGCCAACATTATTGATTATATGCCAATGTTGGATGGCCGCAACACATGCCTCCTTACTTTCAAAAATCATGCCTACCTCCAAATCGTTACCCACGATGGTTGAAGTTTGTGCTTCAAAAATTGAGATAGGTTGAGCCTCCAAACAAATATTTGTCATGTGAACAGGCGGATTGTACACATTCATCTGTTACGAGTTTGTTGGTTGGGTAGCATTGACCATGATGTTCGTATCCTCATCATCATCATTTTCTCCAAACAGATCTTCGTGACTTTCCTTATCGAGTTCATCTTCATTGTATTCTCTAACCACTTCATTTGGTACGAAAGGTTCATTGTTTTGGATTGGTTCATCTTCAGTTAGTTGACTCATTCAATATTGGTGTGATTGCGATTCTTGGGTTGGATATACTTCGACATCAACGACACGTACATATAGCTCAATCGTGTCTAGTTGAGGAAATGTATTGTGACATTGAAACATCACGTTGACTCCATCGTCATCCTCAATTTTCTTCATTACATAAAATACACTACCATCAGCTCCATGAAAAAATGGCAGACGATAGATGATTTCTAGTAAAGAACATTGCAATTTTTTTCTATACGCTCCTTCAAATTAAACATATTAGATTTACAATTAATTTTGAAACGCATACTATCTGTATCAACAAAAGAGAAGCCGGAAGTAACATCATTGACAAAGGAACCATTATAGTGTATGGTTACAATAATATTTCTATGTGTAATTATGAATAATAATTGATGTATAATTCAAACAATTCCTCATAGTATATATGCGTTTCAAATGCAATTGCAGTGAGGCATATTATTAACCAGTTCATGCTAAAACACAGGGGTCAATAACTGGTTCGTCCAACCATGTGACTAACCCCTAGAGTGGTTCGTCCAAATGGTGGACTTCCCCATGTTGCGTGAAAGTGGTTCATCCATGTGGATGGTGACCTGCTATTGGTTCAACGTTTGGTCACTTCACATTGCATGCATGAGATTCTTACTTTGGTCACTTCATATTATTTTGCATGCATGGCCCTAAGATTCTTGCTATGACTCTAGTTTGCATGCATGCCAAGATTCTTACTTTGACTCTATTTTTAATGCATGGAGGACGATTTTGGCTATATCATCCTTCTACTATATTTTTTATAATTACATTTAGTTTATAGAGATAACAATGGCTGAATTATTATGGTTAGGAGAAGAACACTGGGGAACTCCAAGTAACATTGTGCAATTCGTAAGTTTTAAATCAGTTAGTTTTTAATATTTGGTTACAATATATTTTTTACGTTAGTTTTTAATACCCATGACGATTTTTTTTCAACAGGATAATGACAACCCTAGGTTTAGACTTCATTCACATTGTTTTGATGCACCTAGCGAGGATATCATGCCGTATTTGGAACTAGCCGAGTTTGCCGAAGTTTCACAAATACATTCCGCAAGGATGGATTCAAAGCTTGTGGTCGCTTTATTGGAACGGTAGAGACCAGAAACGCATACATTTCATCTTCCAATTGGTGAATGTACAATCACATTGGAAGATGTACGTATGTTGTTTGGTCTTCGTATTGATGGTTCAGTCATTCACGGACCTACTCAATTAGGGGATGATGTATACATGGAACATCTGGGTGTGGAACCCCCTCCTCAACAAAGACATAAAAAGTTTTTTAAAATTACGTGGTTACACTAAATTTTAGACTATCTTAAGAATCGGGTTGATCCCACTGAAGTGGAGAACAACCTCCATGCTAAAATTTATATTTTGCTTTTCATTTCTTCATTTTTATTTCCAAACAAATCACAAAATTTGTTACATTCTTCTTGGGTACCTTTGGTGGGGGATTTACAAACATGTGGCATCTATAGTTGGGGTTCTGCTTGTTTGGCTACCCTTTATAGAAACATGTGCAGGGCGGCTATCAAAGATGTGGTGAGTATGGGAGGATGCGTACTCCTTCTGACTATTTGGGCGTATTGGCATATCCTGTTGATAGTTTCTACTAGCCTCCGAATGGTAACATACTCGTACGTCCTCAGGTAAATTTCTTTTTATAATATCATTATTTTAAACGCATATACTTTTTAATTAACGAGTTTCAATATTTTGAAAATGCAAGGATTGCACAAAGAGGTATGCAGTACCCCAATACTCCCCGGTTCTATATACGTGGATATCGAGATGTGTTTGATCGCATGACTCCGGAAGATATAAGTCATGAAACCAATAATATAACTACTTTATGTCATACATTATTATTTGCACTCTAATTTTTTTTTCGTGTACCAGTTTAACTGGAGGCCATACCCGGTTTATCCAGATGATGTTTGTGATGATATGCGTGTGTGGAGTGCAACAACATCAATAATATGTTTTCATATTGTTGAGATGAATCAATCAGATCGGGTCAAATTGATGTTTGGATTTTCACATGATATTCCATCTCACCCAAGATGTCTGAGAGAACATCACGCAAGAGAAATGCAATCCACCTGGCGTGTTCACTGGAGAACTCTAAACCAAGAAGAGAACGAGGAGTGGAATAACAGAAGAAATTTGATTTTGACTGGGCAATGTTTAAGACGACAACAACGGAGGCATATCCAGGAATATATTAATTGGTTTAGAAATATTCCATTAATATTTCCATCACAACAACAATATTTAGCCGACCCCCGTCAATTTCCCCCACATCCACAACAACCAAACACATTTCCACAACAAACATTTCATCACACCCAAACAACAGAACAACCAACCTCATCCCAACAACCAACTCTTCACCAACCAATTTGTCATGCCGACTACTACCACCAACAATTTCAAGACTAAACCCCGCAATGACCACCCTACCAGTACACTCCAATCCCTCAATCTAACTTTGAGCATTCATACTCTCAGTCTCAACAACATACAAACAACTCATTGTCATCTCAACCTAACTATGGATTTGCCTTCTACCAATCTCAACAACAAATATTCCACCCATCACCAAGTCAAAATAACTTCCATCATTCCTCGTTCTCTCAAGATGTTTATCGTCCATCAATGGGACCGCCTCAGTCATACACACAAATGTCACAAGCACTACCCAACTTTGAACTTACGGAAGAAAATCTTGTATCACTTCCGGACTTCAATATTGACGATATAAATGACTGTTTCGTAGAGGGTGTATCGAACCAACGTCCAACAAATCAAGTTGATGATTTGTCATCCGATGATACTCCTCCTCCTCCGCAACAAAAAACCTGCCCTGAACGCGAGATAATTCCAACCAGGTGCGGTGCTGGGTCATGTTTGTTTCCACCACAACGGCCGCGAAAATAAAATTAATGTAATATTATTTTATGTAATTAATATTATTTAAAATTAATGAAATATTATTTTAAATTATATTAGTGTATTATGTTATTTTTTTATTTTAATTAACATTAGTGTATTAGTGAATTATATTAGTATATTATTTTAATTATGTTATATTATTAAAATAAAAAATAAATTAAAATGTATTTTATTAAAATGTATTTTATTAAAATGTATTTTATTAAAATATATAATTAATGTAAAATTAAAATGTTAAAATTAATTTTATGTTATTAAAATAAAATAAAAACGAAAATATGGGGTATGTCACATGCATGGACGAACCCATGTTGGAAAAAAAATAAAAAAAATATAGGGTAGTCCATCATATAGACAACCCCATGATGAAAATAAAAAAAAAATATGGGGGTAGTCCACCATATGGACGAACCTCTGTACAAATGTCAGAAAAAATGTAGGTTTGTACACTGTATGGACGAAACTGTTATTTTTCTGTGGTATTTCAGTACTTTTTTTACAAAATGTGGCATTTTGGTATATTAATTTGGGGATCGTGACATTTTGGTAAAAAATTCCTAAAGCTTCCATTTTTTTCCTTTTATTTTTTTTATTATACTTTTTATATCTTTGTAAATTGTTTTTTTATTTGTGAGATATGTGAGAATGAGATAAGAGGGTAACAACATGTCGTTTTATCCAACTATTAGTCTCAATTTATACTAGTTACTTAGGCTTTTCATATTTAAATTGATAGAAATTTGGACCTTTTGAGCTTTAGTATGTGACAATTTGGATCTTATTACAAACAAATGGCTCTGAAATTGAGGGATTAATATCACCAATTATTTTAACAAAAGACAAATAAATTATCTCATTTATTTTATTTTTATGTTATTCATTTTTTCTTTAATTTTTGAGGTGATAAAAATCACCAAAAAATGCAAACAAAAATTTAACTAACTTGAAATAATTTTAATTAATTGCCCGGATAACATGGTTTCAAAATGGTCAGTAGTTAACTCTTGGTTGACTTTTAACTTAGACCAATGCATACATGATTCACTACTAGAAAAAAGACATTTGCTTAAATGATTTTGTATCAGACTTTAAGATATATGATGTGAAAAATATTTATCAAATGATTTTATTCATATTTCAAAAAAAATATGAAGTGGAGAATATTTGATTTAGGGATTTTACATCAGACATTTATTTCCACTGATGTAAAAAATAATGTAGTGGCAATTCCGTAAATAATTTAAAAAAAATTGTTATAACGGTTTTTACATCGGTTAAAGATATAAACCGATGTAAAAAATAATGCGGTGTTTGGGCCCTTATATCGATCCATACAGAAACCTATGAAAAAACTTATTGTTTGGGCGCTTATATCGGTCCATTATCAAAACAGATGTGAAAACATATGGGCACTTATATCGATTAATCTTACAATCGATGTGAAAAGTGCTTTCACACACGGGCCTTTATTTCGGTCCAATAAATAAACCGATGTGAAAAACTGCCCTTTAAATCCATAAAACGCGTATTGTACATCCCTCTTATTTCTCACTTTATAATTTGTTCCTCTCTCACTGAAACTTGACTCAGCTACCCACAACCTCCCTCTCTCACTAAAACCCTAACTCGGTCACCTTCCTTTCCATCCGTCGCAACTAGCCATAACCTCTCCTTCCGCGATTAGGTTCGTTCTCGCAACCCCCATTGTCCTTGTGAAGAAGAAGAAGAACCCACGACCTCCCTCCATCTGCGACCATGTTCTTTTCTCGCAACCACCTGCCTTTTCATAAAACCATGTTTGTTCTCGCAGACCCTATTGTCGCTATGAAGAAGAAGAACCCATCACGCAACCGCCCATTTCCCATCGTACTACTGGTTGAAAAAGAAGAACAATAACTTGCATAGTAGTGTCTGTTTCATAACACTAGGTTCGTTCTTGTAGCCCCATTGTAATCGTTTGATATGGTTTTGAAGCGAGTTAGGGTTTGTTGTTGGAGATTTACGATGATAGGGATGGATTGGTTTTCTGTTATATGTTTGTGATTCAATTCACGATTTGGACTGTGGGATTGACTATTAGATCTGCCTCCATTGTAATTTTGTATTCTCTTATTGGAAGTTTGGTATATTCGATAATTGTGTAAATTTTAGGGTGAATAATATAATTATTTTTTATTTTTATGTGTGATAATGTTTAAGTTGAGAAGGAAAAAGGGTTGGTTACTAGTTTAGGAGATTTTGCAAATTTTCAATATATCATACTAATTTGTACTTACTTGCATAATTCTTATTGAGTGATACTATACTCTATTTCCTCGAGGTTTGCACATTATACACCCTACTTTCGGGTGATTGAAGAGATTTGGGAAGTTGATTATGTTGTGTTTAAAGTTCCTGTATTTAAATGCAAATGAATTGATATCAATAGTGGTGTAAGAATCGATGAATTTGGAGTTACACTAGTTGATCTTAGCAAGTTAGCTTATGCGGACGAACCTTTAATCATGGTGTCTCAAGCAAAACAAGTGTTTTATGTCACATATCCTTCTGATAAAAGGTGGTCAGTGGTTATACAAGGAAAGGTGCATGATAGTGATGAAAATCAAGATGTGAACCTTGATATTTTCGAAGCTCCTCCTTTCTCAACAAATATGACTACCTTCATTGAAGAAAATGAAGAGGATGATGTGCACGTTATTCGCATAGACCATGAAAAAGGGATATGGGAGGACTAGTAAGGTTTTTTTTTTAAAATTTATTTTGTGCTTAATTTGATGTCTAATTGAAAAAGGATTGATGGATGAAATGATGAGAGAAAAAATTAGATTATGACAGGTTGATATAATTAATTTGAGTTGAATTATTTGTTTATTAAAGTTTGAAGAGATTGAGAAACATCTACTATCTATCATTCAAAATACTATTGTATGATTTTCCAAATTTGTCCCTTTCAATTTTTCAATTTACACTAACATTTGGACATTTAGGTAATTAACAAATGTCACAATTAAATCTCAATCAAACCTCTCTTTGCATGACACATGTCACCCCACCAACACACAAACACACACCTACTATCTCAATTTCAAATTTTCACATTTGAAATTCAAATTTGATTTTTCTCTCTCTTAAGTTTCATTTCTTATTTCTATTTTTCACTCAAATTTCTATTTTCTCTCTCTCTTTCTCATATCTTTGTTTTTCTTTTTCTCTCTCTTTCTCATATCTCTATTTTTCTTTTTCTCTCTTATGTTTTTAGTGGTGTAGAGGATTTGTCTCACTTCAATAATGACCCAGACATACAATTAATTTTCTATCTCACAAATTATTATTAGAAAAATATCTATTTCATTTTAATTAATTATTTTTATTATTTGCGATAAAAAAAATTTTAAAATGTCAAAATTTTCAATTTTTATAGGCCACTATCAACATCATACCTATTTTTTAATTAACAATTGGTTTTATTCGAAGAATAAAAGTGTTATTTTCAAATGTAAAATAAGATTTACGGGCCACTATCAACAACATGCCTATTTTTTAATTTTAATAAAATAACACTATATTTATCTCACGGGTCATTATCAACACAATATCTATTTTATTTTAATTAATCAATATCTTAATTTAAGAGACAAAATTATTATTTTTAAATATCAATTTTTTTTCTTTTTTCATCTTACGGTTTTTTTAATAATTATTTAATAGAATTAAAATTGTATAATTATTGTTCATTTTACAATTTAATAAATCATTTTAAATTTTGTATTTAATAATTATTGATATTTTTCATCTCACGAGTTCCTTTTTTATATTTTAATTTAATTTATTTTATATAATCATTGTTCATTTTAAAATTAATAGTTAATTGTAAATTTAAATGCATTTTATATCATATCAAATTTACATATACATTTAAACATATTTTATACTGTATCATTTGATTTTACCCGGACGGGAGCACGAGTATCTTACTAGTTTGATAAGAAAACAAGTTGTTATTGGAACTCTAAGGGTTATTTCCTTCTACTAATATTATGTGAATGATTATTTAAAATATCTAATTGTGCAACATAACTCTAAAAATGTAAGCCTATTATCATACCTCAATTTTGACTCAGAATCGCCGAATCAAAGCATTCATCGAATCATTTACATCATCTGCATAGCAAAACATGCATTTCATCTCACATATTGTCCAAAATGTTATTTAGAATAATTTTTTGGATCTGCAGATAAACCGGTCAAATTGGATCTCAATTGTGCGTAAAATCAGTGGAGGGAAAATTTCAAAATCAACCTTGCAGACCTCAATTATATTAATTTACGTTTCACGTAATTTAACATAGCGTGCTCGTTTTAATTTTTGATTATGATTTCAGTCGCATTTTGATCAGTCTAAGCCTTTTAACCAGTTAGATTTTATTTCAAAAATTGATCAAACGCTAAATTTTTTCGAGAGGTTTATTTCGTATTGGTCATTTTTGTGCATTCATTTTATTTTTTCTAACAATTTTACGCTTGACTTTTATTTATTTTAATTCATTTTATTTTTCTTTTTTAGTCAAAATATAGTTAAAAATTAAATAGAATTAATGGAACATTCATTGTGGTTCTATTTACTTCTAGAAAAAATGTATATTGTATTTCTTAATTTATTTTATTTTAAGAAATTCTTGTCTACTAAGTTATTTGGAGGGGTATTTTGGATTTTTTTTTAAATAACCTACTTTAATAAAAATATTTCCAAAATAACATAATTTTCAAAAAATTTACCAAACTAACACAGTTTTGGTTCACATTCTAATGAATTGGCGAATTAGAACAAAGTGCAAAAAAAAAAATTGCATGCTTTCGCCATTTGATATGGCTAACATGTGCATACAGCTTTTTTTTATTGACCATTCGCCACATCATCTGGCTAAAGAGTGCAAATTTTTGTAAATTTTTAAAGGGATTCTCCATATCACATGGCTAAAGTGTTATGAGTGAATTCTTTTTTAATTTTCTTAATGCTTTCGCCAATTCATTTGGCTAAAGTGTTAATTTGTTTTTTTTTCTATAAACATTTATATTTTAATATTTTGGAGTATATAAGAAAAGAATTATAATTTTTTTTACTTAATATTGATAATTAAATAAATGAAATTAAAAAAAATCGACAAAGAAAAATATAATAGAAAATTATTATTGATAATTCAACAGTGGTATTACAAAAGATTAATTTCATGTCCGATCTAATTGTCCCCCAGTACCACATCCACGGGGATGACCCCGCCTTCGAACTCTACCACGAGGTGGTTGAGGTGCCTCATGTCTTTGCATGTTTGGTGGAGAAGGTTGTTCTTGAGCCGATGATCATGTTATGTTTGCAACCATTTGTCCCCAATAACCCGGAGGGTTGCTGCCAAAGGCATTGCCGTAACTTAGTTGAGTGCCCATGTTTTCAAAGTTGGGCCGTATTGGTTGGACTGGGTTGGATTGAGTTTGTTGAGGGCGGTACAATTGACCGAATGAGGATATTGCCTCGTTTTGAGAACGATACAAGGGTGGGGGGCTATGGTAGGCTAATGTGGAGTTGAAGGAGTTATCGGGGGTATATTGGTGTGGGTTAGGCTCCTGTTGTTGTGATTGGATTTGTGGCATGAATGGGTTACGGGTTTGGAAGAATGGTTTATGGGTGTTTGAAGTTGATGGCTAGAATAGGGTGGGTAGATCATGGTGTGGGGTTGGTGGTTGGGTGTATCCTGCAGCCTGCGAGCGTGTGTCAAGCAAGTATGGATTATCAGACACCCACTATTGCGTTGTAACTGACCAAAACCAAATCAAATATTCTCTCTTTGGTCTAACATTTTGCAAGATTGGGTCATTTAGGACATGTTGACGGCGATCTTTCCATTGTTGACGCAACTCCCTAGCAAAGTCTTTCCAATCAGCCATATTCCACATGGCATCTACTCTTTTCAAATGCCATTCTCCCAAACATGTCGGAGGGCCTAGAAAATCTTATTGCATTCTGAACTGCATTTTCACCCGATCAGTCTGGTGCATTTCAATTATAGTGAACCGAATGATTGGTGTTTTTACTGTCCATATTTCAACATCCTCGGGGTTAGGTTCATGGTTCATGCCTATATATGGCCGCCAGATAAACTGCATTAAAAAGAAAAGAATTTTTTTAGTAGAGGGGAAGGATATTAATCTATAAAGCCAAGTTATAGTAGTTTAGTTGACAATACTTGGTCGACACCCACGTGGTCTAACAAATTATGATAGACAACTATAAAACTTTTTGGATTCCTGCTATAATTCATCCCAAGATCGGACCAGCTTAACAAAAAATATTTAAAAGCAATTAGTTACAATAATCGTAGAATATATTTAATATGCAGAAAAGAATTATAATAGCAGACTTACTGGTTGGCGTAGGGGAACATACATGGATTCATATTGCGTGGGACGAGCATCGGCAGTCTTGAATACCCCCATGCTTGTAAGAGAAAAGCACAACCAAAAAATGTAAAAACATCCTTTGCTGCATTTTTACAAAGGCTACTATACAAATGGGCCAAAACAGCAGAACCCCAACTATATGTATTTACCTTGTTGATGTTTCGCAACAACGGTAAATACATCATATTAATTGTGTTACCGGTACCGTCAGGAAATAAAAAATGACCAAATAAAATCATAATATAACACCTAGTCTTAATAATCTTTAGTTGATTCATCGTTTAATATTATACTAGCATAATGGGCTCTAAGGACTCCTAGATTAATCGTTGAACCCCTGCTACGAGTATTTGCTGGCTTCTCCTCATCAATGAGATGGGCATCCAACAATTCCTCTACTATTCTGATTTCATGGTTGACCTTACCGAAAACAACTTTACCAGTTACACGTAAACCCAACAGCATGTAAACATCTTCGAGTGTTATCGTGCATTCACCAAATGACAGGTGAAAAGTGTGTGTCTCCGGTCTCCATCTCTCTAGTAGTGCCAAAATAAATTTCGTGTCTACCGAATTATTGTTTACCTTTATGACATCACCAAATTCACATGAACGTAAATACGGTTCTATGATTGGATCATATGGTATGTAGTCATGCACCCGACAACGAAATCTTTTTACATTCTGTAGATACGAATGATATAAATTAACACTAGTAAATATTATATATAATTGACATAAGTAAAAATTATATATATATATAAGTAAAAATAATTTATGGTTAAAAAATTATATAATAATAGTTGACATAAGTAAAAATTATATATATATATATATATATATATATATATATATATATATATATATATATATATATATATATATATATATATATATATATAGCATAAGTAAAAATAATTGATGGTTAAAAAATTATATAACTTATAAATGATATAAATTAAAAATAATTATAGCAAGAATAAAACTTACAAAAGTAGCAATATTTTCAATTGTTCCTCTATGTTGATCACTCATAGTTAATAGAGCCATTGAATCTTGATTTGATGAAGTTATGAAGTTTGCTAGAGTGTTTAGAATGATAGAGTGGTTTGAATGAATGGTTAACAACTTAATATATAGGTTTCAAAATATATGCACTTATAAGTCAAAGGAAATGGTGAATTTGTATTAAATAACATGTGAATTCGCCAATTCATTTGGCGAATTGGTGTAATTTAGAAGCCCTAAATCCTGATTGGTGTAAATGTTTTTGTGAGGATCACCATCCTCCATTCTGATTGGCGAATGGTACAATAACGAGGATCATCATCTTTCACATACAACAAATCTCATTCACATGCATTGATTGAGAATCTTGACCACATTGGAGTCATTCATGCAGGTGACAAAAACATCAATGTTGGGAATCTCACAGAGGCAAAGAAAGGAATCACGCAAACGCAAGGAATCTTCAACTTTTTACAGTTTGAGTAATTCGCAAGATTAATTGGCGAATACGTACACTGATTCTCCATGTGGATTGGCGAAAGCTTCTTAGTTTTGAAACCCTAAGCCAAACGAATTGGCGAAAGGGTTTATTTGATATTTTATGTACGCATTTTTTATTACATGTATGTAGTCTCTTCTTATAGGATATGTTATAAAACCCTTAGCAACTTTAGGATATGTTGTTGTAGCTTATAATATAGTTTGCGTGATTCTCTTTTTATGTACGCATTTTTTATTATGCTTTGCAGGTTGCGTGATTCTCTTAATATATTTGTAAGAAAAAATAGTTTAACACTCAACTGATAAAATAATTGAAAGTCTTCTATTTATAGGTTGATAAATGTTTCAATGTTTCAAATATCAATTATCACTTATAAAAAACATTCAATATTAAACATATCACATTTAGAACGTATTTGAGGTATGACTCAATCACTGCAATATATGATCAACGCCCATATAAATGGTGAAATATTCGATTGTAACCTATTTGGGTTCAACTTTTGTAGCACCGAGGTTACTCGGTTCTCAATTACTCGACGGTCCAATTTTGCTCATCTGAAACAGAGGTTGGAAAAGAAAATACAGTGTGGTCCAGTAGACGACATCATTTACAAAAATTCAGTCTTTTATGAAGATAACCTGATCATGTTTTTCCAATTAACTATATGTGATGACGAAAGTGTTTGTACTATGTTTCTCATATATTATATAGGTCGGTCTATAAGGCTTCATAGACTTTTTTTAATAGTCTAAGTCTGACCTATTTAATTAAATAGGCTTTTAAAAAAGCCTAAACCTGACATTTTTATTAAAAAAGTCTGACCTGACCTGACCTAACCTTAAATAAGTTAGACCATAAGTCTCTGTAGACTGCCCTGACCTATTTCCACCCTTATCTGCGAGTCAAACTAATTAGTAGGTTGGTCTCATATTTTTCACCGCGACACTATTAAAACCTGAGTAATGAGACATGAAATTTAATTAAAATATAAAGTATAAAGAGTGAATGTTACGCATTGAGTTGAATGACAACATCATGAATATTTAAATAGATGATAAAAGTGGAAAATATTTTATAATGTTTTTAATTTTAAATATATTATTTTATATTATAATATTATTTAAATTTAAATTTAATGACTCAATTAATTATTAGCCCATCAGGTATTAAATGAATAATGTCAATTTAGAAAACCAATAAAATTTGCAGATGTTGTTAAATAATGATAAAAGAAATTTGTCGAAGTTGATTGCTCACGTTTTTTTGTTAAGTTTTCTCAAATTTTCCTGCTTTAGCTTTCTTCATCTGTTGTGACACAATTCGTTCCCCTAAAATAGAGAGAAACGTTCAACCCCTCTTCCCCATATTCTATGCCCTTTTCTCACTGAGTTTTTTCAAAATTTTCACGAAACTGGTAATTTGAATTGCTAGATACCGGCTTGTTGTTTTTGTGACTTGTGAGAAGAGAGATTGGGAGAAGTTACCTGTTTTGGGTTGCACACAAACTGTTTGATTAAATTCCCCCTTTCATAAGTGTCATTCTTCTGTTTCAGCTATGCCACACCTCTTTTTCTATATTCCTTTGCTCTGAATTGTGATTTTGTGATCAAGTTGCAGGATGCATGCATGCTCAAATCATACCAACACTTTGTTTATGAGTTAATGGTGTAGTTGTAGCCACGTGAAAAAACTTGTTATGTCTTCTTATATTGTTTTAATAGTTTTTTTTTTTTTTTTTTTTTTTTTTTTTTTTGCTTTTGAAGGTTTATATATGTATCTTGTATATTTTGGCGATGAAAGTTTTGATTTTGTTTGACCATTTGCTAGTTCATATTTTATCAGGTGCAAATCGGAGTTCTCTGCCATGAATATTGATAAATTCAAGCAGGACATTGATGAGCTTATCGCTCAATTCTCACAGGTATTGTTAAAATCTATTTATCATCATTGTTTTTCATCATTGGTCTGGTTTCTTTGTAAATTCAACGAGCTTGTTCCTAGGGGTGGACATGGTTTATTTTTTGTTTTTGATTCACAACCAATATAACTTTAGCGTTGCTATGGCACTGGTTTGTATACCTTGCATTATATTAAATTTTTCGGTTTCTAAATAGCGTCTTAGCCCGAATGAGCATCACAATTTAAACTCTCAAAATATCTAAAAATAAGAATACTACTGATAAAGTATTCTAAGAAAAGTTTAAATTTCAATATTATAATCAGAAGGAGGCCATGAAATTCATTCCTTGATTACCATTGTAAGAATGTCTTCGTAGGCTAGCCGAGCCCTTGTTCCCTCCCGACATACTTATTAGTATAATAATTTTTTAGAAAACCACTTCTCTGGTTACCATGAATATAAAGTCATCACATAAAGTATATGAGAGGTGATACCTCCTCCTTCTGTATTTTCTTTCTCTGAAAGTAAAGGGAACGGTGATGGGATTTGAAAGAGAGAAAGAAGATTAGGGCTTGTGGGAGTAGGTTTTGAATTTTAAAGTTTTAAAGGAGACCAGTTTGATTTATTTAGTAAAAGCTATTTTAAAAACTGCTTAACCGAATAAAAAATTTGAAACTAAACCAGTTTGGTTCAAGAACTTATTTATTTTATTTTTCTTTTAGGTGTGTTCTAATTTTTTTTGGTTTGATTCAAATCCATTTTTCTACTAGTCCTACTTGTTTCTTTGTATTTGATTAGTAACAATCAGTTTTTGCTGTTCAATTTTGGTGAGTAACAGGATGAGTCAAAAACTTTGGCTGATATGAAGAGAGTATGGATTTCTAAGAAGTTTTCCTACATTTATGAAGCTAGTCCTTCTACCAACTTGGCCTTCTTCATGCAGTCTATATATGCTCATTGTATAGGTACGTGTTTCCCTGGGATATGCAGTTCTGATCTTTACTTAACTATTTTTATATCTTAAAATAATAAACGCAGGCTTGAGTTTTCTGATTTTTTCCTTGTAATTTGGGAGTTGAGTTTCTTTATTTTGTGCTGCAAAGTATCTCTATAAGTAGAAGGCATTGAAGCAAACATAATTAAAAAACAGTGTATTGGTGAAAATTCAGCAGTAGAAACTCCTTTATATTCTTATGCAGGTTACCTCGTTAGCACCGCCGGTTCTTTATCACACAGATTGGGTGGCCTTTATTGCCTCTATTGTCTTTACGAGACTCAACCATTCAAACCTCCTTTTAAGGTCTACATATCCCTTGGTATGCCAATTTTTACTTAAATCATAATCACATTTAGCTGCAACTGTAGTTTCTTAAGGGCCATACAATTGTGCTTGTTTGGAAGGAATTTATTATTTAATTTGCTCGTAACATGAAGGAGAAGATAATTAGTTAACGTGAAATTAATAATAATTAATTTAATATGAATGAAAACTTTGAATGCGTCATAACATGAAGACTATGTGGTTTTATGAGAAGGAGATGATGTTGTGTTGTAAGACTCAAATTTTCGTGTTTCTACAGGAGAGTTAAAGAATCTTAGAACCCTTGTTGTTGATGCAAAGGCAAATGATATTAGTGTGGTGCCTGCTTTAGTCAAAAGAATGCTGGAAAGAAACACATTCCTTTTTGGTGCTATCGACTTAGTGGAAAGTTCTGCCACAGAAACAGTAAATCAACTCCAAAATTTACAGAAGGCTCGTCTTCAAGTTGCATACAAAAAGTAAATCACCATATTGAACTTATGTTCAATATCCTTCTTTCCTTGTGTGTTATCCTTGACAGTGTTTTAACCGAACAACTTATTTGTTTGAATGTGTTCCCTATGTATGACAGGTTGTTTGATAGCACGCCAATTGAAACATATGTGCGCATGGACCTTGTAAGTTTCCATTGCTTTTTTGACTTACACAATGATTTAATCATTAATCTTTTTATACAGTCAGATTAACATTAGGAGACGACAACAATAATAAAGTCTTTTCCTACTATGTGGGGATTGGGGACAAAAATAATAGTCCATTATCAGTATTACCATTTATGTGAGTGTTTAGATACACAACTTAATCGGGCACTATTCAATAAGAACTATCATGAGAGATTGAATGTCGGGGGTGGTTAAAAATTTATAGTTGGCAACTAAATTTGATGAGTTTAAAGTACTTAATTTTAGGCTTTAGCGTATTAATGGGTCTGAGTCTCTTAAGAAATTAATCAGTATGTCTGCAAATGTATATCATTCATCTCATACTATAAACTGTCTTTATATTAGTGTGATTTATTTTCACATAACTTCCGTTCTCCTTTCCACACCAGGGAATGGAAATAGACCTCAATTTGCTGAAGGAAATATCAGCTGAATATGCTGAGGCCAAGAATGTAGCAATTAAAGGTATTTGTTCCTTTTGTACTCTATATCACAGGTGCTTGAGACAGGAACATTTTCTATATCTTGGAAGTATTTTTTTGTGAAGCCAAGTCTGTGTTTTCCTTGTCATCTGAAACCATACACTTACGATAAGTTTATTTTCTTCTTTTCTTTCTGCCTTCTCCCCGGGGAACTGCTTTATATGAAGACCTGTAAATTCATGATAGACCTTTGCTACAAACGAATGTTTTTCTTAACTTGTTCAGATCTAAACTAATGTTTATTTTTCTTACTTGCTAAAATAATCTTAACCTAGACCAGACATCAATGGAATAAAAAAAAAAACTACCTACTAAATGATAGTCAAAGAAGTTTATTTGGAATGTCTTTTTTGTTTGAAGAATGACAACTTATGTTTATGCTATTCTTGAGTTGTTGCTACTTTTTTCTCTTAAACAAATGACAATGTCTCCAAATTGAGTTGATGCTATTTTTTTCAATTTAACAAATGACAATGTCCCAGTCTTAATCTCTTACATTTGGAACTCTTGAACCTTTCTTTGGGAACTATTTCTAATGTTCTATCTAGTAGTTACAATTTGTCTAATTCACAATACATTAGTTTTGATCATTTTCTATTTCAATTGATATTTCTGTCTTTTTTTCTTCTTAAAGAAGCAAGCGGTATATTGGATGTCCAAAACATAAAACACATATCAGAAGACAAGGAATTGATAGGAGATGTTGTGGAGAAGATTGCTGATGATTGGACCGTCCAGAAACAAACATTTTATAAACAAACAGGATTGGAGGAGGATGACGGATATGATCAGGAGCTGGAGCAGCTTCTTCTAGAGTAGTTTTCAGATGATGATGATGAGCATAATGAAAACTGAAGATTAACATTTGAGCCATAGTTTCTAGCTTATAGGGAATTTCATAATATTTCTAAGCCTAGTTTAAATTGTATATCATTTCAAAGAAGCATGCATTTTGTAAGAAGATTTTAAGTATACTGAAATATCACACTTGAATACTTAACACAAGTTTTTTTTTTTTTTTTTTAAATCTCACATGTAATCCAAAAGGAAGCCTTAATTTTATAGCAGGGTAAAAAAATACTCTTATTTGACTTATTACATGTGCCATTCATTGCAACCTGGCTACATTTGAGGCTTCACCAATGGATGTGAAAAAAATACTAATCTCTTGTGGAATTTCATAAAATGATGCTTCACCAATAATGTAACACAATTGACAACAATAAATCACAGCTAGTACAGTGGATGTGAAAACAAATAAGTGAGGAAATTACACTGATGAAAATCCTCCCCTCATAATCTATAATCTATTCGTATACAACAAAAAACATAAGCACTATTTAGCATAAAGCTATTTTAAAATAACTAAGACGACTAACTAACTCATAACTCAATCTGAATGTGGTGAACACTGTGTCCCCCTTGTGGTAAAGAATCTATGGCGAAACTCAGCAATGCAGAATCATTATCATACTCGAAATCTACAATATTTTCTTTCAACAAACACCTTGTTGGTCTAATCGAACAATAAGCGCCAAATTTGCCACACCCTTTAATCTCCAAACGAACCACGCCATCCTCATACACGAGCCTCTCAACCGCTCCACCAGCATTGAACATGTTCACAAGGCCAATAGGAGCAAACCTGTGTCCATCACAACCCAAAACCTTAATAGGTGCAACAGCAAATATCTCATGTTCCAACACCTTGAGTGTCAAAGGCATAACAACATTATGAGGAAGAACCACAAGCTCACCGGAATGGTGAGCATAAAAGGCACAGTCGCCATTCCAATCACCGTCTCCAGCAACAGCCTCTGATATGAGATGAACATCACGACCTCTAACATAGCCAGTAATAGCAGTTGAATCCTTTTGGTGAAAAGCATTCTTCTTCTCAGTATCACTCCAAGCAGCACCTTGGCAGTTATACACTCCAAGCACCCCACCATAAGCATTCATGTTCCATATCTTAAGCAAACTCACCCCATCACGCGCTGGATCATTAAACAAACAATCCGCAGTAGGCCTTCCGGGCAAACGAGCACGTAACACAGACCCATCAGGCAACACCATCTTTTTCAACAAATCATAGTCATGATTCCCAGGCTTATCACTAACATAAACAGGACCGCCACTTATGGCCCGGGCCGACGCATGATACTCAGCCGCGGGATGAAGCGAGTGAAACATATCCCAATCTGGCTGCATAATCTCTCCAAGAAAAACACTATTGTATGCAACAGAAGCAATGTGGATAGTATGCGAAACCGGATCACGCGGATAGAAATCATCAGAAGCTCGAACAACAGCCGTTTGTTTCGAATAGTATAACGCATCAGTATTATGGCTCATGCAGGCAATGCAACCGTTATCAGAGAAGTTTCTAGAAATAGAAGCATCCAAAGCCTGATGGTACTGTTTGGTAATTTCAACTCTACCACCCAAGCCCGCACCAAGTGTCTCCAAAACACACTGCACGTCAACTTTAACACCGTCAATACCGGCCAACGAGAGATACTTATGTAAATTATCGTAGAAACCGAAAACCTTCTTTGGATTCACTAAACCCAAACCCTGAACCGCTAATGGATCGGTTTTCCATCCTGGTTCATTCTCTTTAACTCCCTTTGAAATTTCAGGGTAACTTATCACTGAACCGTATTCTTCCATTTCCGAACCCGGTCGAACCCCTCCCCAGTAACCTGTTATAGCGTGCCAAACGTAAACAAATTTCACACCGTGTTTTTCTTTTGCGATGTTTACAATGCTCTTTATCCCTAATTCTGGATCCTCTTTATTTTGAAATTTAGCGTTTTCTTTAATCCCCGTAAGCCTCTGCAACGATGAAGAATCATCACCATCGCCGGCAACCGACTGCCATCCATCGTCAATAATAACAAACTTAGGCGGCGTTCCGCCGGCGACGAGCGACTGTAAACCATCCTCCACACCTTCCTGAGTAACGTCCTGGTAAAACGCATCCCACGTACACCACCCGAAGTAATCAACAATCCCGGGGAGTTTCTTCTCGTGACGGAGACGGAAAGTGTTGAGATGCTTCCTAACCACCGCAAAAGCATTATGAATAGTGGCAAACGGATCAGTACCGGCGCTGATGAACAAAGCATGAGAAAACGATGACGTTTTGGTGTCCACGTCACCGCTTTCTAAACAGAGTTCAAGATTATCGTTATTAGCGTTTCCTTGAAGACACGCTCTGAATGATCCTTCAATTAGAGGAAGAAAAATAGTGTAGACGATATCAGAATCAAGGTGGGACCCAGTTTTCGTTTCAACCAATAAAAACTGAGTTTCTAACGGAATTTCACTTCCGTTAACTCCCATTTTCTGTGCCATCCACCATAACTTGAAACGGAAACACGCCATAAATCTAACGTCCGTTAACTTTCCGAGAGAAACCACGTGCCTGCTTTCTTCTTTCTCCATTTCCACTCCTAAAAAAACTCCGTCCACCGGTCCAGTTCTCTCCGCCGATGTCTCCGTCACATTGTCAGACACTCCGGTAAGAATAGTCCGATCCTTCACCATCAGTTTCCCGTTGGAAACCCTAACTGCTGCTTTGATCGTCATTTCTTCAAACTCAACCTCTCCTCTCTGCAACCAATAACAAAGTTCAAAATTAATTAATCAAACTAAAAAAATCAAAATGAAAATTGAAATTGTAATGAAATGAAATTTATCTCTAGTACCTTAAAAGATGTAATTAAAGGAAATGTTGGTTTTAGATATTGGTTTGTAGATTCTGAAACATGAAACAAGAAATGGATGAATAAAATCCAAAAGAAAATTAGGGTTAAGATTAAGATTGAGAAGAGTGTGTACCAGAAATCGAGAACTGATTATTGTTGTTGAGATTATTATTATTGTAAATGCGTTGGTGTAGGGAAAGAAATGGAAGTTTGGTATTTATAGGAAGAGAGGAAGGAAAAGTATAGGATGAATTAAACACCATTGTTAACATATTGTTATCTTTTTCGTCAAACTAGTGACAAGAACTATCATTCTCTGATTTCAACATTGAAAGTTGTTAAATAAATAAATAAATGTTATATTTAATGGTTTTGGTCCAAGTTGATCTGTTGCCACGTTGGATCCACGCAAGTTATATTCAACTTGCTTACCTTAACCTGTATTAGTAGAAAAATGTGTCATATTTCATGATGTTACAGTGATGGACAGATGAATAGTCTTCATTGGATCTAAATAGTTTGTTGGAATTTATTTTGTTTAGATAAGTATAGTTATGATGACTGTTGTATACGTGTATCTGTTGAAGAAATACCGTATAGTCTTATATTACGAGCTTGATTTGCGAAGCTTAAATACACAACCGTGTTACTTATTTGGTTAGGGTTAAGTAATAAGTAGTGTATTATTACGTAAGCTATTGAGGCTTAATTTAATTTAATGGTTAATCAAGAGGAGAATTCCGTGGCTTGTTGAAATTTTGGAACAATAATTGTGGTTTGAACACGACATAGGGCCCATACCTTATGCCACGAATGATGGAAACTTTATCCAGCCATATCCCAATTTGATCTGGCATTAACACATGAGGGTTGCGATTATATTTTTGTATTTAAAAAAAAAAACGAATCTCTTAAAAGTATTTGTAACTACCAGATTTTTTTGGTTGATTAGAATTTTTTTTTCATTTTTTCGTTCAAATGAAAAAATATGGGATGTTTTGTAAAATTATGAAGAGTTACTAAATTGTCCATAAAATTCATTGAATTCTATAAAATTGTTGAAGAAATATTGGATATTGGAAAAATATGATGCATTTGTATCAGACATTTGAAAAATCTGATACATTTATACAAGATATTTGATTTATACCTAATATTTGAACAATCTATTTAAAAATAAGACCTATCAGATTTTTTAAAAATCCGGAACAAACTAAATTTTTTTGCAAATTTTGAAAAATACAGTTGTGATGAGATTTAGAAGAAAAAAAACATAATTTATTGACATTTTTAACAAACTATGCCCGGTAAAATATATGCATCTTGCGTATGTTGATTTCAATGTCCTTGTACCTTCATTACAATTTTGTCTCCATCGGTCTATGTTAGGAGACAAATGACAATTGAGTTTCAACTTTCCCTGAATCCAATGACTGTTGTCAACAAAACCAACTACAATAATTTTGTGTCTACTTGAAGCTATGCATAGAGCTATCACTAATGGGAAGAATGTGATGTTAAGGTTCCTGAGCAACGAGACTAATATGACACAATATTTATAAGCAATAGGGTAACTCATATTAGGAATTGTCATTCACTTTTCATGAACACGCACACCCAAGCTAGCTACACGTAACACACTTCTAACTTCTGGAATCGTTTCATAGAACAACTTACAATATAACTGATGGTGTTGATAAACTTCATCATCTAACTGCATCCAAACCAAAGGCCAAGACTCTTCACCTCATCAAAATAAACATGTAATAGCACGAAAACCACAATCGTCATCTTTACCTGTATCAATAATATCATCAATGTATTGATATAAGAAAACAGAAAACTAAGACAAGTAAAGAAGTCTTGAAGATTGGGTAACTGGTTGACTTTTAATTGGTTTTGTAAATGATATATTCGCAAACTGACTTCCTTGCGAGCCCTCATCACCTTCACCCTTTTTACACTTCTTGTTTAACCTTTATGGCTTGAATTTCACTTGTGGTGGACACGTGGAAGATGTAGATGGATGTGTTTGTTCTCAAACTTTTTTCTTCGTCACCTTCTGATCTACAATATCCAGTGTACTTAAATACCTCTACAACTCTTCACAATCTTCTTGTAAATCTAATTGTGTCTCACTATCTTCATGAGTGATCTGATGCTCTTTAATGTATAATTTCTTCCATAACACGTGAATCAATTCTACTATAATAGGCTCACCTTATATTCGAAGACTAACAAGTTCACACACACACAAGTTCCTTTCCAATGTGTTTTATATATTGTCTTGAAACGAAGTCGTGCAATCTAGAGTAAAATGGAATGTTATACCAATGCTCAATGTTGGAAATAATTTTCTTAAATTATACTCTAATTGAACCTAATTGCAACTTCAACATGGTGCTCACGTCTTCTTAACTTCTACATAGTCTCCCTTGTTAGTTGTTAACATGTTTTGTAGTTTTTAGTGAGTAGACTCGACCATTAAAAAACATAAATAGAAAAAGGATGTTATTGTTTGATAATTAGAAAACTATGAATGTACCTAATCAAGAGAAAGGATGAGGTACTTGAAGTGTTTAAGAGAAGATAGATGACAAAGGAGATAAGATGATCCTTGTCGAATATCACTTTATCATTGGTTATAAGTTGTGTGATGCATCAAACAAGAGACATGTGATAAGTATGAGTGTCATTTTTTACAAAATTAAGCGGTTGTAACAAAATGCAATCGATTGTCATAATATGTCAACCAGTTATACTAGTGAAAGGTTTTTTTTCCTACATTGTTGGAAGGTACAAAACTAACCTCTGTTGAAGCCCGAATGGAAGATAATGTGAGAAGGTCAACAAGGCAAGGAGGTTTTCTACAATATGTAATTTCAAGCGTCTAAATAATTTTGATGAAGACAACAAAGCTCAATCAATGAGTTATCTCTTGCTAAAAAAGAAAGTGGATCTATTTTAATCAAGCAAGCTTAAAGTTTCAACATTTTTCAAAGACTTGAATAATTTCTCAAATAAACAAAGGTATAACTTTCACTTACTAATAGGTATGCATACAAGTGTTCAAACTAGGTTCATATAATGCATATACATGATTAAAGTTGTTAGCATTGGAAAACATTGGCTTGCATTACTTTTAAAATGTTATTTTTCAATTATGCT
Organism: Lathyrus aphaca; assembly: GCA_963966055.1. NCBI lineage: Eukaryota > Viridiplantae > Streptophyta > Magnoliopsida > Fabales > Fabaceae > Lathyrus > Lathyrus aphaca. The sequence continues at coordinate 95,344,484 of OZ014524.1, forward strand.
CAATGGTTAATCAGTTACTAGCTAATGGTTAACCGATTAACCATTGAAAATTTCAAATTTTGAGAACGTTGCAAGCGCGTTAACCGAATACCAATTGGGTGGTAATCGATTAACATTGGACCAGTGGCAAAAATGTTTGCATCTCTTCATGCATGTTTTTCAAACTTCTTTCATATGAACCACGGTGCCCCTTCATGATTGGTACCTTTTTGTAGGGATGTTTAAACATTATATAAACACCATATTTTCATAATTTCAAATCACCTCCTACAACTTTCATAATCATTTCACTCAATTATTCTTTCTTTCAAAACATTCTAAAAGTGTCCATATCATAAAATTTATTAATTGAAACTTTGCATTAAATTTTCAGATTTACCATCATAGTTTTCATATCATAATTAAGAACACTTGTATACATATTTTGAGTGAAAATTATTCAAGGGAGAAGATCAATTGTTTAATTGATATACATTCAAGATCCAACTTTCTACTCTTATACAAATATTCAGAATTTTTTGTTACTTGCTCACAACTTATTATTCATGATTGTTGAGAATAAGTTTGTGAGGTTGTTTCCTTGTTATCCGGTATGTGGATGCAAGAGGTCCATTTGTGAGAAATTATGTCTCAGTTGGATTTTAAACATTGTAATCCAAGAGAATTGTTCTTGGTGTGTTAGAGTTGCATAAAAAGACTTAAGATTGTCTTGTCTAGGAATCTAACATTATAGTGGAAATATCTTTCATGTTGAAAGGGGATTGGAGTACTCTCGGACTATGAGAGGAATCAGTATATATTTTTGTGTCATTTACTTTGTGCTTTTACCGCATTCATAATTTAGAACTATTAAGAAAGTAAAACACCGAAAACCATTGAAAACTCAAGAAAATTTTATAAGTCCTAATTCACCACCCCTCTTAGGCATACATCCAAGTTACACAGTACTCCAAAATTTTAAGTTGTTCCGAGAAAACGAGATCAATGAAGATGGTGATTTCGTCTATATTGTACTTACGGACAAATTTGAACTCGTTAAAATGGAGAGGCATTGGGTGATCCAAAATGGATTTGTTCTATGAAGGAGGAGTAGGGATGGCAACAAGCCGAGTGCGGGTTTCACGCTACCTAAACTTGCATCCGAAATCACCACCCGAACCCAAACTCAAAGGCTATTTTGGTGGCTAAATAACACCCACACCCGTTGGGTTTGGGTTTTTCCACCCAAACCCGCAGGAAAAACACAAAAATACAACAGCAACATTGAAATTTGAAACACAAGAATTCCATCAAGGTCTCAAAGAAATTAAGGAATTAAATTACAACTTTCCATCAAGTTTGGTAACATTACAATTAAAATTAAGGTCTTCAACATCTTAACATTAAAATTAAAATTAAAGTCTACGGTCTACAATTAAAATTAAAATTAAAGTCTATAATAAAAATTAAAAGCAAAGTCTAAGCGGGTGTGGTTTCGGGTTTCTGGCGCGGGTTTCACATTATCCAAACTTGCACCTGAAATATCGGGTGGCATCCGAAACCGAACTCAATCAACTCGGGTTTTCACCCGTTAACTCGGGTTTGGGTGCGGGTGGACCCCGCGGGTTCGAGTCTGCCTGCCATCCCTAAGGAGGAGATGGAATCCATTGAGTCTTACAAGTCCAAGAAGAGACTGATCATGCACTAAAGAAGGTATGCGCTTGAGATTTTGAATAAGTTTAAAATGGAGCATTGTAATATTGTCATTACTTTAGTTGAACTGAGACTATAGTTGTCGAAGAATGAGGATGGGCAAGATGATAATCCAACTCAGTATCGGAGGCCGATTTGAGCATTGTGTTACTTGTGCAATACGCGAATGAAATTGGCATTTAGTGTCGGTATTGTGAGCATATTCATGGAGAAACTGGATGTGTCTCAGTTGCTAGCTGTCAAGAGGATTCTAAGATTCATCAAAGGTTTTGTTGGCTTCGGAATTCTGTTTCACGCAATGGACATGGGCAGAAAATGGAATTTACTCGGGTATATCGATTCCAAATGGTGTGAAGATAAAGATAATAGAAAATCTATAGTTGGATACATCTTTATGTTCGGAGAAAAACCAATCTCTTGTTGTTCGAAGAAAGAACTGGCAATGACACTCTCTTCTTATGAGACTGAGTACATTGCAGCTTCGTTATGTGTGTCAAGTCGTGTGGTTGAAGAATTTGTTGAAAGAGTTTGGCAGTGAAAAGGGAGACGATGTAACGCTCATGGTTGATAACAATTATGTTATAAATTTTGCTAAGAATCTAATTGGACATGGGAAAAACAAACATATTGAGATGATGTTTTACTACTTGAGAGAACTTGTTAATGAAAGAATGTTGAGATTGTGGTATTGTAGAAGTGAAGACCAAATGGTCGATTTGTTGATCAAGGGAGTCACAATTGAAGTGATCAAGAGATTGAAAAAGTTAATTGGCATAAAAGATTTGGAGCACATAAATTAATTTGGTGTGTTAAGAGAAAAGTTAATTCACGTGCATGTAACCGATTACACGTGAAACTTTTAATAAAAATTGAGTCAGTAGTATTGAAAACTATGATGGTAAATTAACATGGATGAATAAGCATTTGATGTTGCTTGTTATTTAAAGAATTTTATTTTATATTTACGCAAAAAGAAACATATTACTGTTAACTCACATCAACGTTATCACCACTATTGTTATTTTTAATTACCCAATTTTATTAAATTGTACATGTGATGTTAAAAAGTTGCAAAAATTTAAATTTCTAAAAATGTCATATTGATTCTCTAAAATAACATGTAATGTAATATTGAATGGATTTTTAAAAGTTTACATAAATAACTAATGAATCCAATGGATTTTTTAAATTGATTGGATGAATTGTATTCATCAATAATATTAAATAAATGGATTGAATTCAATTCATTAATTAATAATTTTGATAATAGATATATTAGATGAATAATTTAATTGATGAATTAGATGAATTTTATCTTAATGAATTTTATTGTCGCCCATACTTTTAAATATCTTATAAATGAACTAATGCTTATATTTTGACCTTCAATTATTCTTTCTTTCTCTCTCACTCTCCACACTACACTCAATTATTCATTATGCTTGCAGTTTGAAATTCTAACCAATTGAACAAAACCATATAAAAATAAAGTGTATTATGAAGTGACTTGGGACTTGTACATATTTTGCAGAGACAAGTAGGAAAAATCTTGGGAATGACATGGGATGAGACTATGAACGTGGTCCATCTAGTTGGCCAATTGGGTATAAAGTTCGAGATTGATTGAAACTAGTTTTAGACTTGTATCAAATGGATTGGATAATATATCTTTTGTTTCTTTGTTGTATTTAAATTTTAAGGAATTTAATTATTGGAGGAAATGGTTTACGCATGTGGGAGAGGATAAGACTTTGAGCCAAGTTGATGAAAATAGGTTCAATCAACCTGATGATGTTTCAAATTAAAACAATTCAATGGGTGTCAGAATGCCATGCTGAAAAAAGCTAAGATAACTTATTCAAATATATCCATAACATCTTTATGGTTAATTTGTCACAACATAACAACTTATGGATATTCTTTTAACGAATAAAATAGCTAGGATAACTTATTCAAATATACCCAATTTTGCAGACTTAAATCATATTTGAACCTTTCCACCCTCTTAGAAGTCTTGTTCTGCTTAGCTGTCACTTTGTATCCCTGCAGAGTGTCGCTCATTTCTTCACGAGTATGGCGTATAGTAACATGTTTCCATCTAAAGAATTTTTATGAAGACAACAAATATCAATTCAAAAAGAAGAGTTTTAAGTGAAATCAAAGCATCAAGTTAATCAAGTCAGACATGTATAGCAACAAAATGTATCAAACTTTATCGTCAAGTCAACACATTTGCAAAAATATTGAATCACTTCAAAAGTATATTTAATTCACTTTGAAATTAGTATACAAGTGTTCAACAATCATATCTTGCATTAACATATTTAACATAATCATTTTATAATATTTTGGTATGAAAAATACATTTTAATTTAAATATTTTTCTATTTTCCAACCGTGTTAACCGGTTAACGGTATAGGTTAATATGCCAAATTTTTGAAATCCAAGTTAACGTTTTAAGTGCGTTAACCGGTTAACACTGTCTGTTTTTGTGAAAAATGACCTCTTTTCATTGAAAATAATTTTCAAATATTTATACATTTTCACTAATTTTTATGAAGAAAATAACACCTCTTTGAATAGGTGTCTTACATATTATAAATTCTGAAATTTTTAAATTATCAAATGCCTCCAAGAATTTTCATAAAACTCATATTAATCACTCTCTCATATTAATCAAATTTCATAAAAGTGTTCATTTATTTTAGAGAAGAAACATTCCAACTTTTACATACTCTTGTTTCATCTCATTCCATCTTTAAATTGAACACTTGTATATTATTTCTTGAGTGAATTATTTATTCAAGGAGAAGATCAATCAAGAGAAGATTGATAGCACTACAAATTATCAAATCATAAAAGAGATTTTTTTTTGTTTACTTGTAATCCAGGATTGTTGGGTTCAAATGTTTGTGTTGTTAAGAGGATTGTTCTTCAACACCATTGTTTATAGTTTTAAGATAGTAGGCTTCACCAAGTTTGGTGTGATAGGCTTGTACACTTCTAAAACTATAGTGAAAAATCTCTTACGAGTCGTAAGGGGACTGAAGTACTCTCGATCTGTGAGGGGACCAGTATAAATTCCTGTGTCGTCTTCCTTTCCGTATTTTACTGCTTTCAACTTAGAACGTTAGGCAAGAAAATATCAACCACCGATAAAATTCCGGAAAAATTTCTGTTAACCTAATTCAATAGTGTATGGGAAGCAGTTGAAGACGATCCAAATAATCCAATGAATGTTATCAATGGTGTTGGAACTGCGAAGTTGAAAAGCACATATGACAAGAAAAAGATTCTAAATGAGAAGAAGGCAATCAACATACTCTAAAGCGCTCTTAGTATGAACGAGTTCTTCTGCGTATCTCAATGTAAATCGGCAAAGGAGATTTGGGACACCTTGGTAGAAATACATGAAGGAGCCGCCTATAACACCCCCTTTCTATACCCCAAATAGGCAATTAAATCACTTAGGCACATATTCAATATTTCATCAGAGTATATTTGAAACATGGTATAAAAGAGCAATGCCATATTATACTTGAAATTAAAATCATACAACACTTGCTCAATAAAGATATGCAACAAACGGGGTAACTTGCACACACAAGGATTTCATCCTTACACCCATATTCATTTAATTCAAATAACAGCAGAAACCACATAACAATTTCAAACTTATATACTTATCATAAATATATCCACAAGTTTGAATCACCAAAATAATGCCATGTTTGCATAAAACATCTATCATAAAAATACATATACAAATGCATCCACAAAAAGGCATCAAGCCAACCCTAACTACCCGATGCTACATATCAGAGCCGACCGACCAAAAGATGAAGACGAGCTTCACAAAATATCATCCAGCAACCTACTCTGCAATGCCTCGTAGAGCATCATAAAACAACAGAAGGGTGAGAAACATTATCATAATAACATTGCATATAATTATATATCTCAACATATAAAATGCACATAAAGCATATTCTCACCACAATTCATACCTCATCACCTATACACATCGCAACGTGTACATACACAAATCAAGCATGTTCATCATGCACCAATTCACTAATTCACATAAACTTACATTATTTATGCTTATTCCTCAATTCTATTCATTCCGCATAAACATACGTCTAGCTATGTTTAATCACACATATACATTACAAATGTATAAATCACATACATATACATATATCAAACATGCATATATACAACAAGTATGTTTCGTCACACATACTATCATCTCCATAATACTCCAAATAAACATATGCACATTCATGTTTATTTATGCATATCATAATTAAAATGATAAAATGCAACTCATAGAGATCGACAAACGACTCTATGCATATGCAAATACGGTATCGACTCAATCATTCAGCAGGTTCACTCAGGAACCAAATGGAATCATCGCTTGTTACCTAAAGTAACTCCCCGTCGGGCACACGATGTTCACCCATTGCTCACACCCCACATGGGCACACAATGTTTATGGATTGCTCACACCCCACACGGGCACACAATCTGATTGCTCACCCCCCACATGGGCACACAATCAATGTGAATAAATCACTCATCGCTCACACCCCACATGGGCACACGATGTTTCTGGATTGCTCACACCCCACACGGGCACACGATGTTTCTGGATTGCTCACACCCCACACGGGCACACAATCTGATCGCTCACACCCCAAATGGACACACAACCTTGTTGTAGTCATCGCTCACACTCCACATGAGCACACGATGCTACAACGGATTCACAAAGAATCCCACAGCACATGAATGCATACATTATGCTTACATGCAAAATGACACACAACATTCTTGAAAATGCATACATATTCACAATATAGTTATGCATTCATCTCATATAATTATCATACATTCGCATTTAATTCACGCAATGTATCTACTTGCCAAACGGCCACAACACAACAATCAAACCCATAATTCCATAATTAATTCATTTACGTTTTATCGGAAAATTCGGGTGAAAGTCGGCTAAACATTTCATTTCTTCGCATCATTAGTTTCTACGCGTTTCTAGATTCGAATCGATATAAGGATAACTAAAAACGGATACCCCAAACTAAAGCTACGGATTAAAACACATAACCCCTCAAAACCTACAGGCTCGCTGAGCGCCCTCTCACTCGCTGAGCGAGAATCACCCTGGAACTTTCGCTGAGCGAGAATAGCTCGCTGAGCGACAACAACGATTTCCAGAATTTCCAGCTGCCTAACAGTCAACTCTAAACACCCCAAATCTCCAAAATACTTCCATAAACATGATCTAAAGCATATATCTAACATCACACTTCGATTATCACGATTTCTAACCGATTAATCTACCAATTTCTCACATTTTCTCTCAAACCCTAACTATTCGTCTTCTCTAAACTTCATCAAAACCAAAACCCAATCATTCACACACATACATAATCATACACAATGATAAGATAACAATGTTTATCACCCTTACCCGATTATTTCATCTACACGGAGCAATCTTGATCAAAACCTAGCTTTTCCTCTATTTCTCTTCTCTTCTCTTCCTTTCTTTCTTCTCTTTTTCTTTCTATTTCCTTTTCTTTCTCTTTTTCTAACTTGTACTCTTTTCTCTCTATTTCTATTCTTACTAATTATTCTTATTCTTTCCTTCCTATTTCTACACTTAACTCTATTCTTTCTATTTATTTCCAACCAAATATCATTCTCTCACAAAAATACCAATTCTACTAATTTCTAACTTATCACTAATTAACAAATACCTAAAATACCCTTCAAACCAATTTTACCCGAAAATTCACAAAACGGTAAAATCACATATCACATTAATTCCTCAACATAAAATATCATCATGATAATTTCACAAATAGAACAATTATCATACAAATAAAATAAAAGACTCCACAAAAATTTGGGAAAATCGAATCGGGGCGTTACAACTCCCCCCCCTTTAGAAATTTTCGTCCTCGAAAATATTACCTGATCATAACAACTCCGGATACGACTCGTGCATCCTACTCTCCAATTCCCAAGTCATATTGCCTTCCGCAGCACCTCCCCACGCCACTTTCACAAGCACAATATCCTTGCCTCTTAGCTTCTTAATTTCACGATCCAAAATAGTAACCGGCAAAGCTTCCACCGTAAGGTTATCTCTTACTTCAACCTCGTCCATAGGAATCACATGTGACAGATCCGAAACATACTTCCGAAGTTGCGAAACATGGAACACATCATGCAAATTCGAAAGATTCGGAGGCAACACCACACGGTAAGCCACATCACCCACTCGTGCAGTAATCTGATATGGCCCAATAAAATGAGAAGTTAACTTCTTCGACTTCAAAGCACGACCCACACCCGTAACTGGTGTAACTCTCAAGAACACATGGTCGCCTTCCTGAAACTCAAGATCCTTCCTTCTCTTGTCATAATAACTCTTTTGTCTACTTTGAGAAGCTCTCATCTTCTCCCGAATAAACTTTACTTTTTCCGTCGTTTGTTGTACCATCTTTGGTCCAACTACCGTTCTCTCCCCGGTTTCATGCCAACATAAAGGTGTTCGACATCTTCGACCATACAAAGCCTCAAATGGTGCCATACCCAATACTCTAATGAAAACTTTTATTATAGGTGAACTCAATCAACGCTAAATAACTATCCCAAACACCACCTTGTTCTAGCACACAAGCACACAACAAATCCTCCAACGATTGAATTGTCCTCTCGGTTTGACCGTCCGTTTGCGGATGGTAAGCCAAACTCAATCTTAGCTTAGAACCCAAAGCCTTTTGCAAAATTTCCCAAAACCTCGATGTAAATCTAGGATCTCTATCCGATACAATACTCTTAGGAACTCCATGTAACTTCACAACCACAGAAACATAAATCTCGGCTAGCTTCTCCAAAGAATAACTAATATCAATCGGAATAAAGTGAGCAGATTTAGTAAGCCTATCGACAATCACCCAAATATCATTATGACCTCTTTGCTTATTCGGAAAACTTGTAACAAAATCCATCGATATATTATCCCATTTCCATTCCGGAATATCCAACGGTTGCAAGAAAGTCATTCGTAACACGTAGCATACCAAGCCTCATGCTTCTCGGCGTCATCTCGCAAACCAAACTCAAGTCTATAAAATTCTCCAAAAGTTCCCCTTCTCTTATCATTAATGCGGACATATGTAACAACTTACGACTCAAGGCATCGGCCACCACATTCGCCTTACCCGGATGGTAATTCAAACCAAAATCATAATCCTTCAAAAGTTCTAACCATCTCATTTGTCTCATGTTCAATTCCTTTTGATCGAATAAATACTTCAAACTTTTGTGATCACTAAAAACTTTGAACCTCGCACCATAAAGATAATGCCTCCAAATTTTTAGAGCAAAAACCACGGCCGCCAATTCCAAATCATGCGTAGGATAATTCTTTTAATGCATCCTCAGTTGTCTTGAAGCATAAGCTACAACTTTTCCATCTTGCATCAAAACACCACCTAACCCAAACAATGAAGCATCACAAAACACCACAAATGGTTCCGTCGGATTCGGAAAAATCAAGACCGGAGCCGTTGTCAACCTTCTCTTAAGTTCCATGAAACTCTCTTCACAACGAATATCCCAAATGAAAATATTTCCCTTACAAGTCAACTGCGTTAACGGAAGTGCCAACTTTGAAAATCCTTCAATAAACCTTCGATAATAACCCGCCAAGCCTAAAAAGCTTTGAATCTCCGTAACCGATCTAGGAACTTCCCATTGCATTACTGCATCAATCTTGGATGGATCAACACTAATACCACCATCGAAAATAACATGCCCAAGAAAACTTACCTTCGACAACCAAAACTTGCACTTTGACAACTTAGCATACAATTGTTTCTCTTTCAAAATCTGTAACACAATCCTTAAATGCTCTTCACGCTCTTCTTGAGACTTAGAATAAATCAAAATGTCTTCGATGAACACAACCACAAAACGATCCAGCTGTTCATGAAAAATACGATTCATGTATTCCATAAACACACCTGGCGCATTAGAAACTCCGAATGGCATCACAGAATACTCGTAATGACCATACCGTGTCCTAAAAGCCGTCTCTTGAATATCATCCTCTTTCACACAAATCTGGTGATATCCTGATCTCAAATCAATCTTACTAAAAACACGCGCACCAAACAATTGGTCCATCAAATCATCAATCCTCGGAAGCGGATACTTGTTCTTAATTGTCACCTTATTCAACTGTCGATAATCAATACATAACCGCATACATCCATCCTTCTTCTTTACCAACAATACTGGCGCATCCCAAGGAAAAACATTCGGCCTAACAAACCTCTTATCCAACAATTCATTCAACTGCTTCTTCAATTCTACCAACTCTGAAGCTGACATACGATACGGTGCCATCGAAATCGGTCTAGTACCCGGAACTAGATCAATAGAAAACTCGACTTCTCTTTCCGGCGGTATATCCTTAATATCATCCGGAAACACTTATGGAAAATCACACACCACTGGACACCTACTTATCTCCACTTCGCTTTCCACTGACCACGATGCAAACAAACCAAACAATTGAACTTCGTCCATTAAAAGTTTCTTCAACTCTTTTGTGGATAGTAAACTCTCTTCTTCATCATCCAAAGAAGGAAAACTTACTAACTTATGATAATAATCTATATGAACTCGATTAAATTGCAACCAGTTCATACCCAAGATCACGTCCAAACCTTCCAATGGCAAACAAACTAAATCCATAACAAAATCTTTACCATACTGTCGTACCTCGAAAAATACGATCCTCGCGAATGCGGTCGCGGCTGGGCCAACTTGAGAGTCGCCACCTAATTTTGATTTATTCCCAAAGAGGGAAAGGTAAAATATAGATAAAATCCGGGAAGATAGGATAAAGACAAGGTCATCGGAACCATTGCTTGAGTTCGGAAGTCGGTTATGCAGGGGGAATGTATTAGCACCCCCTACATCCATCGTACTCGATGGGAACCTTCTAAGTTGTCACGCGAGAAAGGATGTCTATGCCTAATGAATTACTTGCTAAAAGAGGAAAAGGATTTAAATTTTATTATCTTTCTTTAGGAGTCGAATTGCACTAAAGACTATGGGTAGTTTATTCCGAACCAACAAGCTAAGCGTCATGCGACAGAATCATCGGAGCGAATAACGAGAGCTCGTAATCCTCCTTTCTACTGCTTAAGGCTCGTGGCGTACAATTTTTCTCATATTAATAAAGTGTTTTAATACCTAAGACCACTTGATGTTGGATCAAGAGTTTGGATTTAAAAGAAGCATTTTGGTAGGTCGATTGCGAGGCAAAAAGCGATCGCGGAGGGTGAGTGCAAAATGGAGGCTAAGGGTTAAATGGTTACACAAGAACGATTCCTAATACTAAGCTAAGGGGGAGCCGTTGGAGCTCGAATTAAACCGAAAGCGTCAAAATTTAGCTCTTTAACTATCTTAGAATCGATTCAAAGTTAGAATCATTCTATGAGAAGTCGAGCATTACTTTATAAATCAAGTAACTATTTAAATAAAAGAAATGCGATAAAAGAGTATAATTGGTCTCATATTGATCTAAATGACACCGATTTGTCGAAACCGAACATTTAGATCGTTTGTCATATCATCGACCATAAAAATAAAATAAAGTCGAAATAATAATAAAATAATAGTTTGGCCTCATATTTAATTTAAATAACGTCGATTTATTTGAAATCGAATATTTAAATATTTATTCATCGACCAAAATAAAATAAATTGAGATAATGGGAAATAAAAAGGAAAATAAACGTGTGGCCTCAAATTAGGGGATAACGTCGATTTATTAGAAATCGAATATCACCATTTATCATTGGTCGAAATAAGAATAAAGTCGATAAATGATAATGGATCTAAAATTAATTAGAAACCATAAAAATAATAGAACTTGGGTCTCATATCAATTTGGACAACGTCGGTAAATCGAATGTCACAAATCGGATAATTATATCATAGACCACAATATCAATAAATTGATAAAATAATAAATAAAGAAAAATCGGCCTCAAATCGGTTTAGATAACGTCGCTAAATGGAATATCGATAAACCGTATTTTTATCATAGGCCCTAATAAAATGAGTATATAAAATACTTACGAATTAATATAGACAAAATGGTCTCATAACGATTCCGATAACGTCGGTAAACCGAATATCAAGGAAACACGGTTATATCATTGACCCCATAAATAAATCAAATAAATATGGAGATTCTCATCAACCAATAAATCTAAAAAATATGAAAGTAAAAAAAAAATATTATAAATAAAATCCAAACTAATTAAAGAAAGAAGAAAGAAAAAAAAGTCATGATCTATTGATGGAATACAGATTGGGCTGTATGAGTCCCAAACCCAATAATCATAAAACACATATATGTTCAGTAAAATAATAAAAAAACAAATACTGCGTTTAAAATGAATATAAACAAATTAGGGAAAAATGAGACACAAATGACCTACCCCTGTTTCAAACTCAGAAAGCGCAGCTTCTACAATCACACCTCAAACCCTCCGCCGGAAATTCACAGCCGATGGCCCAGCTCTATGCTTTCAAAAACCACATATTCACTCACGGCCTCCGACTCCCCTTCTGTTTCTTTCTCACGAACAACCCCCGATTCTCCGATTTTGAACCGCCCGCGGATCTCGCCGCTGACCTCAAGCTCGCCGGCTTTCGAATCCCTCTCACTCTATCGCGATTCGTTTGTGATTCATCACGACTTTGCACGATTTCACTCTTACTTAGTGATGGCTTCGGTTCGTCACTGATTTGTACCTCACGGATTTGTGATTGTTGATGGTTTTTGTATCGTAGAGTGATAGTGTTAGGTGAACAGATTGAAGAAGAAAAGTTGTATAAGGTTTGTCTGTAAATCCGGTTTCTCAATCCTTCATCTCTTTCTTTGAATTTTTCGATCTTGGTTATTGGTGGATAGATTTAAGGTGATGAAGGTTATGGTTTTGATTCACAGATTTGTGTTGAGGTATCAATGAAGGTGAGCTGTGATTTGTTTGAAGTTTAGAATGGAAGGTTTTTAGGATTAGGTTTATGGAGGTCGTCCCCTTTTAACTGATGAGGAAAGGTTTTCATATTTAGAGCGGATAAAAGGGTATTTGCGGAATATTGATGGCAAAAAAAATCTGTTGTGCTATGATCATTTTCTTGCTGCATATGTGACGTTGAACTCGTACTATTCGTGAGATGAGGTGGTGTACTGCGCTTCAAGTGTATTCATGGTTGAAGGTAAAAAAAAGGCTATAGGTGGGAGTGAGTGGGATCACGCTGCAATTGTTGAGTGAGTGTTGCATAATCACGTGACGCGGAGCTTCAAAAAAAAATGCGAGCTGGCAAAACGTCTTGTACGTTTGGAGGATATGCAAAATCAATTGTTGAGGGCATTGTACTATTCTTTCACATAATCAAATGGATTTATGGCTTATTAGAAACTAAAACATAATAATAAAAATAATAATAATAATAATAATAATAATAATAAAGATAAACAGCAAAGTAATAATAATAATAATAATAATAATAATAATAATAAAGATAAACAGCAAAATAATAATAATAATAATAATAATAATAATAATAATAATAAAGATAAACAGCAAAATAATAATAATAATAATAATAATAATAATAATAATATAAGAAATAAATAAATAATAATAATGGGATTATGAGATAATGAAAAAAAATAAGAAAAAATTTGATTTAAAAGTGGATTTTTGAACTAGAACCAAAAAGGTAGAAATAAATGAATAACGATTCGGAAATAAACATCCACCGATTTTTACCACACACATGCTATGGTAAATCCGAATGGAATCCCGAATGAACAGACCGAAATAAATTTTGTTATTTTTCTGAATAATAATAAAGTAAATATGCGAGTAGGACAAATTTGGGGTACGACAGATGCCCCTATCTAATTGTCTTAAACTTGAAGTGAACTGCTGCAAGGCGTTCGATTCTAAAGTGAAAGTCAATTAGATATACGAAGACCCAAAAATTTGTCCAATGCAAAAATGCAATGTGATGTAAAAACATGAGATGCATGTATGGATGCAATTTCTAGTGATTTAATGCAATTCGATATGAGACACAAAGTCTGTGGGGATGATGAAATGATTGAATAAAGATAACACAATGAAAACAGTAAGATAAGAAAAATTGGTTGGAGAAAACAGAATACTCCTGAAAACCTGTCTGGACAACAGAGGATAATCAGGAATACTCAGAATGAGAGGAATAAACCTTGAGAAAGGTATCAAAGACATCCAGAAAGATCTATGGATACACAAACACCAAATTTGGAAATCAACGTTCGAAACATCTAAAAAAGCATTAGATGTGGAATGAGACCAAATTATGAAAGTACAACAAGAGAAACATCAAACTCTTCGACTTGAAACAAAAATTCTTTCCAAATTTCTCAATGGGATGAACCGGAGAGAGACCTTGGACCGAAACAAAAAAATTCTCAATGGGAACAATCGGAGTGAGAATGTTGAAGGAAACGTGTCGAATTTCTCAATGGAATTAACCGGAGAGAGAAATTGGGATAAAATGAAACTCTTAATAATGTTGTTAGAAAAACGGGCTTTGAAATTCCTCAATGGGATTAACCGGAGAGAGAAATCAGAAAAGCACAAATACACTTCTCAATGGGATTAACCAAAGTGAGAAGATTGAAAAAAACAAGAACTTCTCAATGGGATAAACCGGAGAGAGAAATTATAAGGAAACAAATAACTTCTCAATGGGATTAACCGGAGTGAGAAGACTGAAAGAAATAAGAACTTCTCAATAGGATTAACCGGAGTGAGAAGATTGAAAGAAAAGAGGTCCACGTCAAACTTCACCAAGTTTGAAGGAGGAGAAAATATCCACGTCAAATTTCTCAGCACGACAAATTTGAAGGAAATGGTCCACGTCAAACTTAACAAATTTTGATGGAAAATGAGTTAAATACACGAAAGATTGGGTGACAGACACGACTGCTTTAATAGGTGCCAAGTAAGTTGGGCTTTGAACTCGGTGGTTGCCAATAGAAAACGGACTTTAAAGGATACCAAACGAAATTGGACTACAAGGTAAGACCTCGGGAAATGCATATGAGCAATAAGTACACTTAGAGCTATGCTTGATATGAAATTGTATGATGTAAATGGTCAATGCTTGCAATGCAAATGATGAGACCAAAGGGATACGACTCTCTTGGAAAGTTGCGGCTAAAACAGCTGATTCCACAACGTAGTGAACTTTGCCCCTTGAAAGATGTCTGAACATGACTTCTATCACACTTGTTAGAAGTATCAATGATGTCGATCCTGTTGGGAAGGAATGATAATATTTGGTTGGGGAAAGCTTGAAGTAGACTGCCCCATGTTGATTAATTCTGGAATGACTGTTTGATCGGTTGCTTGAAATATCTGCCCCAGCATGAGTCTTGAAAGAGAAACTCTCTGAGTAACAAAAGCTTTGACTGTGATATGCCCCTGATAGGATCACTAATCAAGTTTCTTAACCGTTTAGAATTCCTTGATGATGAGTGCTTGCTTGCAAATAAAATATTCATTCAAAAATGTTAATTTTAATGCAATGCTCAAGCAAAATTTTGAAATCAAAATCAATATTGGAATGATATTGGTGTATAGAAACTGAATCAATAGTAAGAATGCAATATTTATTCAGACACACAAAGTGAAAGATAATGCAAATTGAAAAACAATGCAAAAGGTAAGATACCAAAGCGAATGATTGGCAAATCTCAAGGGGAGTCAGCTTACACAACCTTGTTGCGATATGCTTTCAAAACAAACCTAGCCTCAATTAGGTCTTTAAAGGATTGTAACGTGGTATGGTTCACGGTTTATGAAACAAAGGATATAAGGCTCAAAATTTATTTTTACCCAACCCATTCTCCATGATGATCTCTAGTCCTATGCTCAATTAATTCAACCTATGCATTCAAGTTATTTGGATTTGTATTGACAATGATGGCTTAAGAGCCAAAGGATCACTGGATAGCAGTCATTGCTTATTCACAACCTTTGTTGGTTTATTTGATGAGGATTTTGGATCAGCTCATCCTTGTATTTGTTGAGGGTTTCTGGTGACCTCTCATGATTTGAAACTCTTATTATCCCTAACTTTTGCCTGGACCGTATCTTTGAAGTTTTGAGTCCAGCGGGATTCTTTTATTTCTGCCTATGTCGCCTTTTAGGTGTTGACTTAGTGGCTTTTTTTCATTTTGGATTTGGACAATGACTGCCATCAATTTCTTCGACAATTATTTGATGTGCACGAGGACAAAAATTGGGCTTGAAACCCTTATTAAAAGGTGTAAGGAATGATCCTCCTGAAATTAAATGCATATTCGAATTAATTGAGAACTACCCTGCCCCGAGATAAGATTACGGTTTTTTTTCGTGTAGAAAGAAACTCCAACTTCTAGGCTCAAAGGGGTTGACAATGGATTAACTTCCTTATTTCTCCAGTGTTTGGGAGTTGAAACAATGCCTGTATATCATCAACAAGGTTTTATTTTGAAAGCATACCATTTAACAGTTTGGGTATTTTTCGTCATCCTCCCTCCAATCATACAACAGATGGATAAGAGAAACAATGTTATATACATACATTTTTTTGGAATTTTTGAAAATGAAAAGCATAAATACGCACAAATATGAAGGTGAATGAATTGATTCAAAAAACATGTGATGCTCATTTCATTAACATTAACATTAGAGAACAAACAAAGTCTTTAAACAAGTACGCATAATACAAACAAGGGAATTAAAACTGAAAAGAAACAAGGCCTAGTGTCTGATCAGCAGCAAGGATGAGCTTTCCCGTCTAATCCACTGGCTTTAGGTAGTAACTTGCGATTCTTCGAATAAATCTTCAGCCACTTTGTTTTGGCATGGGATCTATTTCGACCTTGGGAGTCCCTCTCTGTGTGAAGGTGAGAACATCTCCTCTGACCAAGTCTTGAACTCGAGCCTGGAAAGCATAACAGTTTTCAATATCATGACCTACAGCTCCTTCATGAAACGGGCAATGGAGGTCATTCCTAAATCCTGGTGGAAGAGGATTTGGAGGGTTGAGGGGTCTAGTGGTAACAAGACCTTTTTTGCACAAGGTAGGGAAGACCTCATCATACTTCATGGGAATAAGATCAATAGGAGCCTTGGGCCTGGGATTGCGAATCTGATTCTGACCAACATTCCTTTGTGGATGAGCTCGAGCTGGTGGAACATTAACCATAAGAGCAACTGTGGCTACTTGGGCTTCACCATACTGTTGTTGCCTGTAGTAGGGTCTTCTTTCAGTGTTGACAGCATGAGTATCACCCTCTTTCTTCTTTTGAAAATTCCCAGAGGACTTTCTCACAGCATTAGAAGCTTCAGCACTTCCAAACTTATCCTTTCTGATTCCTTCCTCTAGCCTTTCTCCATTTGTGACTAGGTCAGCAAAACTAGATGATACGCTACCTATCATCCTTTCCCAGTATAGCGGTTGAAGAGTGTCCATGAACAGACCAATCAACTCTTTCTCTGCCAAGGGAGGCTCAACTTGAGCAGCTAGTTCTCTCCAGCGCTGAGCGTACTCTTTGAATGATTCCTTTTCTTTCTGAGACATGTTTTGAAGCTGACGGCGGTCAGGTGCCATATCTAGATTATATTTGTATTGTCTTAAGAATGCATCAAGCAGATCCTTCCAGCATTGGATACGACTTTTCTCGAGTCCCATATACCATTTCAAAGATGCTCCACTCAAGCTATCTTGGAAGCAATGGATGAGCAGTTTGTCTTTATCAGCATGGGCGGCCATTTTGCGGCAGTACATGATCATGTGGCTTTTTGGGCAAGTGTCTCCCTTGTATTTTTCAAACACTGGCATTTTCAATTTGTCTGGCATAACCAAATTCGACACCAAGCACATGTCTGATGCGGCAGCATTGAAGACATCAAGTCCTTCCACAGCTCTTATCCTTTTCTCCAAAGTCATACACTGTTCCCTAACATCCTCGATATTTCCAGCCTCTCCTTGTACTGAAGACGTTGGATTATGCCCGAAGGGAGGGTTCACATAAGAAGTTTGGGCAACAGTATGCACATTAGGTTGAGAGTCAGCGAACACTCCAGGTTCGAAAAAAGTGGATGTTCCAGTCATCTGAGTAGTTGCAAATGGCAGAGTATAACCCGGTGGCAATCCAAATTCTGGCCATGTGCTAGTGGGTCTTGAAGACTCTGCGTTAATGACGAAACTACTGACTTCAGAAGTGACGGTCTTCTGAGCTGGAGTGTCCTTAGTAGCCAAGACTTGAAGCATTTCCATGATCTTGCTCACACTGCTCTTCAGGTCATCAATGTCTTCCCTGACTCGCTTATTGTGTTCTTCTTGTTCAGCCATTCTTCTTCTTTCGTGGGCCCTAGTTCTGTATCTGCGTGGAGGAATCAGCTTGACGGGTACTCAACAACTCTGAAGACGAGAGCGAATGAACATGAGCGACTAATGAATGCAAAATGAATGCAAATATGAATGTAATGATATGCAAATAAAATGCGAAAAGATGTTAAACAAAAATTCATGATATCAAAAGTCCAAGGTACGGATGAAGGATATCAGATTGCTTTCCTCACAAGGATTTTGCCGGTAGGCTATAAAGTTTAAAGGAACCCCAAAGTTAACAATCCCTATGGTTGTTCATCACACACGCTAGAAGCATGACGGTTGATTGACTCCACCATATGAATCTCCTTTGGGTGAGATCTTCGTATCGAGCCACGCGAGAGGGACAGCTCTCGGTGCCCCATACTACGCGACCATCAACACGGGGTTTAAAACAAAGTCTCAGAGTTATGGACCTTTCTCAATTGTTTGATGCACGTGTCAATTATTTTTTACATATATCCTTGACCGTCAATTAACTCCATTGAGAAAGTCTATTCTGAGTGAGGTCTTCATATCGAGCCACGCGAGGACGAACCCCGGTGCCCCATACTACGCGACCATCAACCTATGTTTTAAGCCACACCACTTAAGGTTCTAAAGGTCCTCAGAGTCGACAACCCTAATGAAAATAACTGAGCACACACATCAAAAGCTTGACGGTTGTCAGTATTCTCAATAGAATCTACTCCAAGCGAGGTTTTCGTATCGACAACCCACGAGAGCGGTTCCCCCGGGAGCCCATACTACACAACCTCTTCTAGCTTATGTTTATACTCAAAGACCCAAGTATAGATCCTTTCACTCAAGTTTCTTTTGCAATCAAAGTATTGATCCAAGAACCAACAAGGTATAATATGGAAAGTGATAAAGAAAGCGGTAAAAATAAACAAGTAAGACATAAGGTAAACATACAAACAAGCGTGAAGCAACCTAAATTAGGCTTGACTTGCATAGGGGTGAACCATCCCCAGCAGAGTCGCCAGCTGTCGTACCTCGAAAAATATGATCCTCGCGAATGCGGTCGTGGCTGGGCCAACTTGAGAGTCGCCACCTAATTTTGATTTATTCCCAAAGAGGGAAAGGGAAAATATAGATAAAACCCGGGAAGATAGGATAAAGACAAGTTCATCGGAACCATTGCTTGAGTTCGGAAGTCGGTTATGCAGGGGGAAGGTATTAGCACCCCCTACATCCATCGTACTCGATGGGAACCTTCTAAGTTGTCACGCGAGAAAGGATGTCTATGCCTAATGAATTACTTGTTAAAAGAGGAAAAGGATTTAAATTTTATTATATTTCTTTAGGAGTCGAATTGCACTAAAGACTATGGGTAGTTTATTCCGAACCAACAAGCCAAGCGTCTTGCGACGGAATCATCGGAGCGAATAACGAGAGCTTGTAATCCTCCTTTCTACTGCTTAAGGCTCGTGGCGTACAATTTTTCTCATATTAATAAAGTGTTTTAATACCTAAGACCACTTGACGTTGGATCAAGAGTTTGGATTTAAAAGAAGCATTTTGGTAAGTCGATTGCGAGGCAAAAAGCGATCGCGGAGGGTGAGTGCAAAATGGAGGATAAGGGTTAAATGGTTACGCAAGAACGATTCCTAATACTAAGCTAAGGGGGAGCCGCTGGAGCTCGAATTAAACCGAAAGCGTCGAAATTTAGCTCTTTAACTGTCTTAGAATCAATTCAAAGTTAGAATCATTCTATGAGAAGTCGAGCATTACTTTATAAATCGAGTAACTATTTAAATAAAAGAAATGCGATAAAAGAGTATAATTGGTCTAATATTGATCTAAATGACACCAATTTGTCGAAACCGAACATTTAGATCGTTTGTCATATCATCGACCATAAAAATAAAATAAAGTCGAAATAATAATAAAATAATAGTTTGGCCTCATATTTAATTTAAATAACGTCGATTTATTTGAAATCGAATATTTAAATATTTATTCATCGGCCAAAATAAAATAAATTGAGATAATGGGAAATAAAAAGGAAAAAAAACGTGTGGCCTCAAATTAGGGGATAACGTCGATTTATTAGAAATCGAATATCACCATTTATCATTGGTCGAAATAAGAATAAAGTCGATAAATGACAATGGATCTAAAATTAATTAGAAACCATAAAAATAATAGAACTTGGGTCTCATATCAATTTGGACAACGTCGGTAAATCGAATGTCACAAATCAGATAATTATATCATAGACCACAATATCAATAAATTGATAAAATAATAAATAAAGAAAAATCGGCCTCAAATCGGTTTAGATAACGTCGCTAAATGGAATATCGATAAACCGTATTTTTATCATAGGCCCTAATAAAATGAATATAAATAATAAAATGAGTATATAAAATACTTACGAATTAATATAGACAAAATGGTCTCATAACGATTCCGATAACGTCGGTAAACCGAATATCAAGGAAACACGGTTATATCATTGACCCCATAAATAAATCAAATAAATATGGAGATTCTCATCAACCAATAAATCTAAAAAATATGAAAGTAAAAAAAAATATTATAAATAAAATCCAAACTAATTAAAGAAATAAGAAAGAAAAAAAAGTCATGATCTGTTGATGGAATACAGATTGGGCTGTATGAGTCCCAAACCCAATAATCATAAAACACATATATGTTCAGTAAAATAATAAAAAAACAAATACTGCGTTTAAAATGAATATAAACAAATTAGGGAAAAATGAGACACAAATGACCTACCCCTGTTTCAAACTCAGAAAGCGCAGCTTCACAATCACACCTCAAACCCTCCGTCGGAAATTCACAGCTGATGGCCCAGCTCTATGCTTTCAAAAACCACATATTCACTCGCGGCCTCCGACTCCCCTTCTGTTTCTTTCTCATGAACAACCCCCGATTCTCCGATTTTGAACCGCCCGCGGATCTCGCCGCTGACCTGAAGCTCGTCGGCTTTCGAATCCCTCTCACTCTATCGCGGTTCGTTTGTGATTCATCACGACTTTGCACGATTTCACTCTTACTTAGTGATGGCTTCGGTTCGTCACTGATTTGTACCTCACGACTTTGTGATTGTTGATGGTTTTTGTATTGTAGAGTGATAGTGTTAGGTGAACAGATTGAAGAAGAAAAGTTGTATAAGGTTTGTCTACAAATCCGGTTTCTCAATCCTTCATCTCTTTCTTTGAATTTTTCGATCTTGGTTATTGGTGGATAGATTTAAGGTGATGAAGGTTATGGTTTTGATTCACAGATTTGTGTTGAGGTATCAATGAAGGTGAGCTGTGATTTGTTTGAAGTTTAGAATGGAAGGTTTTTAGGATGAGGTTTATGGAGGTCGTCCCCTTTTAACTGATGAGGAAAGGTTTTCATATTTAGAGCGGATAAAAGGGTATTTGCGGAAGATTGATGGCCAAAAAAATCTGTTGTTCTATGATCATTTTCTTGCTGCATATGTGACGTTGAACTCGTACTATTCGTGAGATGAGGTGGTGTACTGCGCTTCAGGTGTATTCATGGTTGAAGGTAAAAAAAGGCTATAGGTGGGAGTGAGTGGGATCACGCTGCAATTTTTGCGTGAGTGATGCATAATCACGTGACGCGGAGCTTCAAAAAAAATGCGAGCTGGCAAAACGTCTTGTACGTTTGGAGGATATGCAAAATCAATTGTTGAGGGCACTGTACTATTCTTTCACATAATCAAATGGATTTATGGCTTATTAGAAACTAAAACATAATAATAAAAATAATAATAAAGATAAACAGCAAAGTAATAATAATAATAATAATAATGATAATAAAGATAAACAACAAAATAATAATAATAATAATAAAGATAAACAGCAAAATAATAATAATAATAATAATAATATAAGAAATAAATAAATAATAATAATGGGATTATGAGATAATGAAAAAAAATAAGAAAAAATTTGATTTAAAAGTGGATTTTTGAACTAGAACCAAAAAGGTAGAAATAAATGAATAACGACCCGGAAATAAACATCCACCGATTTTTACCACACACATGCTATGGTAAATCCGAATGGAATCCCGAATGAACAGACCGAAATAAATTTTGTTATTTTTCTGAATAATAATAAAGTAAATATGCGAGTAGGACACATTTGGGGTACGACACATACATGGTCAAAGAACAACTTACACACATCAAAGAAGTAGTTACGACCCTGAAGCAGGAGTCTCAATAACCATCTCACCACCCCAAGAAGACATAAACAAATTCAAACGCTTAGCGCACTCAAGAGAAATGAACGAATGAGTCGCTCCTGTATCAATAATAGTAACTAAAGGCGTACTATTAATAAAGCATGTACCTTTAATCAAACGGTCTGCACTAGTAGTATCCTTCCCTGCTAATGCAAACACCTTTCCGCCCGCCTGAGCTTGCTTAGGCTTAGTACACTTAGTACTAATGTGACCAACTTCCCCACAATTGAAGCACTTCACAATGTTCCTCCTACACTTGGTAGTAGCATGTCCAAGACCTCCATAGTTTGAACATTTCACAATATTCTTCCCACACTCAAAAGACTTTCGGCCTAAATCGCCACACTTGTAACACTTAACGGGACCAGAACTCCCTCCACCAGATCTCCTATCAAAGTTTCCCCTATGTTTTCCCTTATCAGCGGGTGACACATAAGGTCAACTTCTAGCTTGTTGCTTCCCTTTCCTCTCATTCACACTCTTGTAATGTGTATAACGAGCTTTGTTATCTTTTTCAAAGATTCTAGAATATTCAGTCAAATTTGAAAACCTTCTAATCCTCTGATATCCCACAACTTGCTTAATCTCAAGACGTAAGCCATTTTCATACTTAATACACTTAGAAGACTCAGCAGTAGCAGTAGCATAATGAGGATGAAACTAAACCAATTCCACAAACTTAGCAGTATAGTCAACCATTGACATACTACCTTGCTTCAGCTCAAGGAATTCCATCTCTTTCTTTCCCTTCACACTCTCAGGGTAGTACTTCCCTAAGAACTCAGTACGAAAAACTTCCCAAGTTATCTCTTCATCCTCCTCCTCAAGGGCTTGACTTCTACCGACCCACCAATCATCGGCTTCTTCCTTCAGCATGTGAGAACCAAGCCTCACCTTACTCTCTTCAGCATAATGCATGACTCTGAAGATTCTTTCAATCTCCTTCAACTAATTCTGAACACCATCAGGATCGAATCTTCCTTTGAAGACCGACGGTTGGTTCTTCCTGAACTCATCATTCGCATTCACATTCGGTGCTCCCTACACCGCCCTAGCCATTACTTCCAAAGCAGCAACCATATCATTGTTGTTTCTACCAGCCATATTCTGATTGTTCCCAAAGACAACAATAAGATTAAACAAAAGTTCAATCATAACAACATCAAGACAGACACAACTGACTCGAACACTGGCTCTGATACCACTTAATGTAACACCCTCTTTCTATACCCCAAATATGCAATTAAATCACTTAGGCACATATTCCATATTTCATCAGAGTATATTTGAAACATGGTATAAAAGAGCAATGCCACATTATACTTGAAATTAAAATCATACAACACCTGCTCAATAAAGATATGCAATAAACGGGGTAACTTGCACACACACGGATTTCATCCTTACACCCGTATCCATTTAATTCAAATAACAGCGGAAACCACATAACAATTTCAAATTTATATACTAATCATAAATATATCCACAAGTTTGAATCACCAAAATAATGCCATGTTTGCATAAAACATCTATCATAAACATACATATACAAATGCATTCACAAAAAGGCATCAAGCCAACCCTAGCTACACGGTGCTACATATCCGAGCCGACCGACCAAAAGATGAAGACGAGCTTCACAAAATATCATCCAGTAACCTACTCTGCAATGCCTCGTAGAGCATCATAAAACAGCAGAAGGGTGAGAAACATTATCATAATAACATTGCATATAATTATATATCTCAACATATAAAATGCACATAAAGCATATTCTCACCACAATTCATACCTCATCACCTATACACATCGTAACGTGTACATACACAAATCAAGCATGTTCATCATGCACCAATTCACTAATTCACATAAACTTACATTATTTATGTTTATTCCTCAATTCTATTCATTCCGCATAAACATACGTCTAGCTATGTTTAATCACACATATATATTACAAATGTATAAATCACATACATATACATATATCAAACATGCATATATACAACAAGTATGTTTCATCACTGTCGCTCCCACCAAATGACACCTGGTCAGACGGGGTACAGACGCGAACAGTCGGCGAAAGAGAGAGAACATGAAGATGAACTGAAAAGAGTCGCCAGCTAGGCATTTTTATCCCGAAGGAAAGGTAATGCTGCATAAACCTAGAAAGAAATGGATAAGACGGTCGCGAACCAGAGAAACTGAGAAAGGGGGTTGGTTACAACCTGGGAAGGTATTAACACCCAGATTGTCCGTCGTACTCGACAGGATCCACGCTTAAAAGGTTGTGTTTAAAGGGGTAGTGTCAGTGCTATCTGTGTGCAAAAGCTGGAAAAGAATGTACAAGTGTCAGTGTAAAAAGAGATGTGAAGTGAATTGCTCAGGAATGAGGCTTAAAGAATAATGCTGGAAGAGGGGGAATATACATAGACTTTTGTTCGATAACAGTTAAGTTATGCCTACGTATCCTCTCGTGTAATGAGGAAGTCAGAACACCGTAGTTCGACTCAAAGAGACTGAAAGATAAATTGACTTGTGAACCGCTTACTTGCCTATGCTCAAGTGTATGACCTGTCTGGATCAGGTGCAAACTGTCTTGCATTAGACGGAAGAAGCAAGTTCTCGTTTGTGAGTGAATGAGGTGAGAAAATAATCCCGGAGGAGATGATTATTGTTTGTTTTTGGTGTTTTCAATCTTTTATTGCTTTTGGTGTTTGTCATAAGATAATGAGCTTAAGCCTAAACCAAGGGTTAGTAAACTCATCACATCCTCCCTCTGATTAGGGGTAATGAGAATACCTTAAGTATGAAGTAAACACCTCACACTTAATCACCATGATGTAGGATTAAGATCATTAACCTACTTGTGATTATTTAGATGTTTTTGGAGTTTTTATTTAGTGTTAAGTAATGAGTTTAAGCCATAATCAAGGATTTAATGGACTCATTACACCATCCTAATAGAAGGATAATATATGAGAACATTTAAGCTGAGGAAGATACCTCAACTTAATCCATGATTAGGGATTAACCTCAAGACAAAACAAAACCTTTATTAAAGTGAATTTTAGTTAATGATAAGATTAAGAAATGGATTTTATGGTTTGTAAGACAACTTGAGGATGACTTGTCCATTAACACTAGGGTTAGTCCTTCTTAACCAATTAAGGAAGAATTAGAACCCTAATGCAAGGCCCAAGTTACAAGCTTGATATCTTAGTGATTATTAGATGGATTTATTAAAAGATTTAAACACATTAAGGGTTTAACACTTAGGATTAAAGTTATACACTCCATCCTAAGAGAAGGATGCATACATAACCTTAATCACAAAGCCTTAAAACCTTGAAGGTTTAGTCTCTGATTATGAGATGAGGAGAGAGACAAAAAAGATGACACAAAGGTAAAAATAATGGGGGGACTAATCAAACCCTAATTGTTAACATGCTTGGGTGTCCCTAGGGTTCATGAGGCTTGCAAGAGATCTTCAAGAAAAACCACCAAGGAAGAAGCAGATGAAAGGAAGAGAGGCAGAAGAAACAAGTCAACTTACTTCACTTAAGAAGATAAGTTGCTTGAAGAAAGAAAGTGAGGGAGGAACATGAATGAGAAAGCTCACTCTAATACAAATACAAAATGCAGCAAGGATGCATAAGAGAGATGAAAAGAGATTATTAGAAGTGAAGGCAAATTCACTTCTCAAAAATGCTTACCACCTGAAAGGTTAGCAAAAGAAATGAAATGAAATGAAAATGAAATGAATGCAAGGATGAAAACCAAAACCAGAAGCATTTTCATGAAGTAAATGATGTTATGAGATGATATGAAAGCATGTCAAGAGCAATGGATGATCATACAAGTAATGAGGATGCAAAGGAAGCATGAAAGAAGCATGAAAGTTCATGAAAGTTCATGAATGCACATGAAATGAAATGAATGCATAACATGGAAAATGGATGAAGAAATGATCAAGCATGATTCTAATGTGTCTTAGGATGTCTTATATGTCACGTGGATGCAAGAAATGTCATGGCAAGTTCATGAATGCAAGCATATGCAAGATTATGCAAGGGAAGATGAGGAATTAGGGTTTTCATGCAACATGAGATGCAAAACTCAAAAACAAAAACAAATAACAAGATAAAAAATTGAAAATGCAATCAAAAGAACCCTAACCCCATATGATTTCATACCCCAAAGGAGAAGACCTAACTCTTAACCCTAAGGAAGTTATGATTTTTCTAAGTTTTCTAGGGTTTTAAGGTACCTAAAGGGAAAAAATGCAAATCAATTCAAAAAGACAGAAGAAATTTATGACAAAATTAAGCTAGAAACTAAATGTCCAGTGAAGATCAATGCAAAAAGAATCATTGTCATACCATTCTTAGTTAGGCAGAAAAGAATTCTTGAAGTTAGGGTTCTAAAATGTGAATTTTATGAACCCTAAATTCAAGAAAGTTATCAAAAATGGTTCAAAACCAAAAAGAAATTTGTGTGGATGGTATGACAATGTCTCTAAATGTTTAAAGATGCAATATGAATTTTTTGGGATTTTTTATAAATCTAAATGATATTTTAATTAATTAATTTTCATTAATTAATTAAAATAAACATTTAAATGTTTAAAAAATGATTTTTTAATGTGAAAAATAAAAATAAAAATATATTTGGGTTAAGAAAATTATTTGAAATAAAAATGCAGAATAAAAATATTTTTGGAAATTTTTAGCTATTTTTAATAAATGGAACAAAATAAATGAGAAAAAATGAAATTAAAATTAAATAAAACAGAAGTAAACGCAAAGGAAGGCTGAGATTGAATCTGGAGTTTCTAGGGTTGACTAGCACCACATCCAATGGTCAGCATTCAAATTTCATTAAACTTAATTATCTAATTAATTAATCCAGATTAATAACTAATGAAATGATCCCAGCCATTCACTGCACGCGGGAAATGAAAATCCAAGGGTCCAAATCCAAACAGAAGCCCTAACCCTAATTATCTCATTAATCACTTTCAGGTCACCGGAGAAGAGCTCCGGTCGTCTTCTCCGGTGACACCCTCACCTGAAAATCTCAATCTTCTTCCCTAGGTTATTTCTGGAGCTCTAAAGCTCCAGATTAACTCCTCTCACCTCCCTGAATCCAAATCCACTCTCAAAACAAATTTATTCTCACTCAAACTCATGATTCGAAGAGAAAACTCAAACATGGTGAAACTTTCAGAAGTTCATAAATCCTCAAATCGCAACCATTTTCAAAAATAAAAGTATCAGCATGATCAACACAACAAGAAGAACATTTCTATAACCTAAAATCACATTTATGGAAAAATGTTTG
The DNA here is from genome assembly GCA_963966055.1 of Lathyrus aphaca. NCBI lineage: Eukaryota > Viridiplantae > Streptophyta > Magnoliopsida > Fabales > Fabaceae > Lathyrus > Lathyrus aphaca. The sequence continues at coordinate 95,372,316 of OZ014524.1, forward strand.
AAGAAGTTACCTGAGCTTGAGCTTCCTCAGTTTGGAGCTTTCAGGCTGCTTCTCTTGTGCAAGTTGACTCCAATGACCTTCCTGAAGAAGCTTTGATGCTTGGAAGACCTTGAGAGTGGCTGGTTTATGAGATTGCACCTCAACTGGCTGAGAATCGTGTTTGGTGTATGGAGTGTTTTTGGCTGTTTTAATGGTTGGTTTGTGATCAATGAGTGATTTAGAGATGAATGGTGGAATTTGTTTTGAGTTTGAGTAAGTGTGTTATGAGTTTCGAAGGAAAATGCAAGAGGGAGAGTTTTTGGCAATGCTGAGTTCTTGGAGAGTTAGGCTTGTGTGTCTTGTGAAAAATGACCCTTGAGGCATGCTTGTAGTGTTCTGGTTGGGCAGAGAGTGGGTGGTGGCCGCAGCTGATTGGTATGGGTGAATTTGCATAAAGTCAACATTTACTGTACTTGAGGTATGGGCAAGAATGTAGCTGGCCTTTGGACATTTCCATGCGCAGCTGACTTCATGGATGTCCACAAATTCAATCTTGAGGCAATTCAGCATGTGGGAATAAAGTTATGGGGTGTTTTGCAATTATGTGAAGTTTTGGCCCCTTTGAGAAATCTTGATGTTCAAGGCATGCGATCTTGCAATTCTTTGGGCAATTATGATCTAGAGGCAATGCACTATGATGTTATGATGTATTGAAGTGTGTTTGAAGTCACAAAAATCCTTGGCAAGTGGTTTTGCAAAGAATCCCTTTTGGTGCATTCTTGAAATTATGTGATTTTTGCCAACTTTGACAAGCCATAACTTGAGTTCAAAAATGAATTAGATCTTGTTCTTGTACTTTTTGAAAAGGGAATGATCCAATCTACAATTTCCATGACCAACAATTTTTCATTTGAAGCATTTTTGGTTGAGAAAGAGGAGGTTGAAAAACTTTCCCAAAATGGAAAGTTTACATTACAAGTCATTTCCATTTTTGGCAACTTTTGGTTTAGCTCACTTCTCTTCAATTTTGTGAACTTCTAAGCACTACAATGATCAAATAAAGACCATATAACCTCACTTTGATGAAAAATCCACTTTGGTTCCATGTTGGGGGGCCTCAGATGCCCTAATTTTGCTCTGACTTGCTCAAAAAGTTACCCAGTGATCAGATGACTTCCACAATGAATTTCTTCATTAAACTTGGTACACATGATCCTTATAATATATTGAGACCAATAGAAACAATAATGACCAAATTTTTTGGAGTTATGGCCTCTGAAACCAAAACTCTAATTTTAGGTCATCTGTGTAGTTAAACCCTAGCTCTATTTCCATGCTTTGCCAGTTCTTGTGATTCTTTGGCTTCCTTGATCTTTGGAGGATAAAATATGATTATTGAACATACATGGACCCTCTTGAGATGATTTAATACCTTTGGAGTGGCTCAGATGGAACCTGGATTTCTCAGATCACAAACCCTAGATGCAGATGAACTTGAACTAATGCAGTGAAGCAAAAATGCAACATGATATGATATGATTAAACTAATGTAAATATGAAAGATCACAAGCCATGGTGTGAAATTAGTGAGGGAAAATTTGGGGTGTTTACAATCACACATACTATCATCTCCATAATACTCCAAATAAACATATGCACATTCATGTTTATTTCTGCATATCATAATTAAAATGATAAAATGCAACTCATAGAGACCGACACACGACTCTATGCAGATGCAAATGCGATACCGACTCAATCATTCAACAGGTTCACTCAGGAACCAAATGGAATCATCGCTTGTTACCTAAAGTAACTCCCCGTCGGGCACACGATGTTCACCCATTGCTCACACCCCACATGGACACACAATGTTTATGGATTGCTCACACCCCACACGGGCACACAATATGATTGCTCACACCCTACACGGGCACACAATCAATGTGAATAAATAACCCATCGCTCACACCCCACACGGGCACATGATATTTCTGGATTTCTCACACCCCACACGGGCACATAATTCGATCGCTCACACCCCACATGGGCACACTGTTCGCAGTGGTTTCTGGCGAACAACCTCTGGTTAACCAATCTCTTCAGGAAACTGGGTTACTTGCAGGACCAACCAAACAAGTCCTAGGATACATGTGCATTTTTCTGTCGAACTACTCTTAGACTTTTGGTGACTGATTTGTGGTTTGTTTTATCAATATTGTCAAAGTATTAAGAACTTTGATTTTGCAAGTAAAGTAAAGTTTGAACTTAAAGACGAAATAAAGTTAAAAATTTAAACAAGAACAAAGAAACTGTCGAAGGCTGTAAACTTGCAGAAAAAGTAAATAACATTTAAAATGACATGAACTTGAAGAATAAACAAGTAATTTAAAAATGACTTTGAAATATAACTGGTGTTTTAAACGTACATTGTTCCAAATACTAAACTCATTTTCTCTCACACTGGGTACTTAGAGCTTTTACAGGAATTTTGTACAAATTTTCACACCTATTCTAAACACAAACTATCCTATTTATATACAAACAAAATAACTGCTTAGAACGGAAAAACTATAACTAAATGACAAGTGTCAGCCTGCATGTAAATTTCTTCTCTGAAACCTCCATGTGTCCAACTGCCAAAGGTTACAACCTTTTGAATTTGAATCTCTCCCTTGGTGACGAAAACCTTGTAACTCTTCAAAACTGTCGAAACCCTTTTAGAGGAGAAAAACTCTTCAGCACTTGCCAAACCATATCTTTTATTAACAACTTCTTCTGTCGAAGCCCTCAGTCACACACTCCCCAAACTATTCTGCCAGAACATTATTTCTATTTCTGTCGAAACAGTGAAGCTTTAAAACCTTGTCAGCAATTCTTGGATTCTCCTCCTGATGCTATCCTTCGACAAGGATGACCTTAAACCCTGAATTTTAATCTTGTCGAAATTATGGGTTTACAAATTGCCCCCCAGCAAAGATATTTTCGACTATCAAAGGAGAAATGTCTTTTGCTGTCGAAATGACCTTTGACTTCCAGTTGCATTTATTGTAAAGTGATTATTGTTGAGTCCCAAGGAAACACCATGATTTTCACTTTATGAAACGTCACATCTAGCCCACGTTTCACACAATCTCCCATGACCCTATATTGTAGGTAAATCATGGCTCATTACCAACCGCCACTTTCAATCTCCACCAATGGATTAACATGCATGTTTCCCTTTTCCCAACTGAAAAAGTCTCTTCATTTTCCCTTTTTTTTTATTATTATTCATTTATTCCATCCTCTATAAATACCATTTTCACCACCATTTCATACTTTTCACCTTCTCACACTCTTCTCTTACCCAAGCGTGAAAACTCCATTTCCAACTCTTTCAAAGCTCCTGTTTCTTTACCATCTTCATCAAATCAATGGCTCCTCCAAAGACTACCACTGGACAAAGTGCAAAGAAGACAAAGAAGACCACGGATCTTCCTCCTGCTCACGTGTTGTCTGGGCCTACTCAAACACAGCACCAACAGTACTTCCCAGAACCCCCTAATGAAAGGGAAAAGGCAAGCATTTACAGGTCACAGGTAATGATCCCCCTTTCTGTTTCTGGAATTCATCATGCTATGTTAGGCCCTATTTTTGATCCCAATGCTGATTCTAAACGTTTGAAAGAATTTTACCCCTGCTATTCTGCTTTAAAACCCATAGCTGCTAACAAGAACCCCAAACCTGTCGAAACCTCATCAAAGGAACCTGAAGTTTTTATGGCTTCGACAGAAATAGATCTGTCTTATCTAAACCAAAACAGGATTTTTAGGAGCCCCCCTTTGACAAAAGATCCCTCTGAATACCTATCATGGCTTACTAGGGTCGAAAAAGCCAAAGAAAAGTTTTGGAAGAAAACTGGTATTTATGATTTAATCCAGTTGTCGAAAGAGGGCCCCCGTTACTGCCAAAACATGCTGTTGGCCTCTCTGTACTTTTGGGATAGCACTTACAATACATTCCACTTACCCTGTGGAATGGTGACCCCCACCCTATTCGACATAGCAACCATAACTGGCCTTAGTCCTTTAGGGGAAATATTTAACCCTGAACACTTGAACAAGGATCCCATAAACTTCGACACAAAGCATGCTGGGTATTCTGTCTTCATAGCCCATTACCAAGGTGAAAACAATGAAGAAGTCTCTGACATAGAACACATTGCCTTCCTTAGCCTGTGGTTGTCCAAATTTGTATTCTGTACAAGGTCCCTTCAGGTAGCCAGAAGTTTTATCATTATGGCGAATCAACTTCACAATGGAGTTGCATTTTGCCTGAGTGAGCTACTTTTGGCCAACCTCTATGAATCCTTAAGTGAAAGTGTAAGCAACCTCAAGGCCCTTAAGGACAAAGGTAACATAAGTCTTACAGGCCCTTTTTGGCTTCTACAACTATGGCTGAATGCCACTTTTGAAAATTTCATCCCCATAAAAATGCCAATTGTCGAAGAGGCAGTCAAAGAAAGACGTGTCGAATGGCCTAGGCTGGTTCAACTGACCCCCACTGATGAGAATACAAGCCTTCGACAAGCATTTACTGGCTACATCATGATGTTCGCCAAACGCTACAAATTTTCTCCTTCAATGGCACCATTCGCCAACAGGAAAGTAGGTCCAAGATGGTTTACTAGAAAACTACCAGTGGAGAACCAGAAAGATGAAGATTCCTACATTTCCATTTGGGAAGCTTTTCTCATGCCCAGGCACTTCTTCTCCCATCACAGCCTTAACAACACAAAGGTATCCCTCATTGTGTACCAACCCAATTTGGTAGCTAGGCAGTTTGGATTAATTCAGACGAAGACAAAGCCTATCTACCACAAGAAAGGTGCCATTATCTTCTACAACTCATGTCACCATTTCGACAAATGTTTGGAACTGTACAACAAGTTTTTTGACCCTTCTCTTGAAGTTTATCCCACCATTTTCCTACCAAACTTCCTCTGTACTGAAGAATTCGACGTCTGGTGGAAGGAATACTATATCAACAGATTTTTCGACGTAGCAACCTTCACTACTCTTCTGACGAATGCTTTTACCTTTGTGCAGGACAGGAAGAAAAAAGGTACAGATCAGCATATCAAAGAAGTTCACAAGTTTCAAATGTATTTTGAAACTATTTACAGGCCTGATGATCTTCGTCGAACCATAGCTGAAGCAGCAGTATCTTTAAAATACAAATTCACAGAAAAATTGAATAAGTTGTGGTTTCCTACATCTCTTCCACCACATGCACACTATGATTTTGCTTTCACAACTTTTCCTCCAAAATTCCCTCCACTCCCTTCTGCAGAATTTGGAGTGGCCTTGAGTCCTCCATTTCCAGATTGGTTTGTATGTGGATCATATTTAAAACTGCTTCGTGAAAGCAACAAAAAACCTGCCGAACGCGTGGTTGCGACGAAGTATCATCTGCACAACTTCACTGGGCACCTTCATATTGGGATAGAACATGTTACTGTGGACGAACCCATTCTTGAAGGTGTCGAAGAAATTACATTCTTCTTTTTTGCTTCTAACTCTTTTATTATTATATCAATGTTCATGCAACTTTTCCTTTTCAGCTGTTAGAATTGTCAGGAAGACTACTGGCGAAGGAACTTCTTCAAAAACAGTCGAAAAATCTCCTGCAACTGCCAAGAAGGTTTCGACACAAACAAAACATCCCTCCTTATTTATATACTTCATATTCTCTTATACTGAACCCTTCTTTTCTTTCTCTTATAGGTAACTCGTACCCCAGCAAAGAAAAGGAAACCAGAAGAAAAGGAAGCAAGCGTCGAAGAATCTGAGGACGAGTCCCCTGAACCCCAGCCTTTGAAAAGAAACAAAGGTCTAAGAATTAAAACAGTGGCGTCCCAAAGATCTCTGGTCCAAAGACGAACTCCACCTGCCAGTCCAGTCAACAAAGTTCCCTCAAGGAGCGAAAGAAGTGGGGACTCAAGTGCCCATACTGAAATCCCTCAGGTAATCATTTCGACAAACACCACCCCAGCCTTGACTGAATGTAACTTTATCTTACAGTTCTTCCTTTATGTTTTTTGCTTGTTAGGTTGTTATTGACGTCGAAGAGACCTCTGCAATCCAAGAAGAGCATGCTCCCTCTAATTCTGAGAGGACTCTGGCTGAAAGACTCCAGGATGATGCCACTCCAGATGCAGGGGTCCATGGGCCTCAAACCTTGGACGAATTCGACCTCAGTGATTCTGAGTCTTCCGACAACAACTCTCCTTTTCGACCAGACCCTACTGCAGAAAAAACAAATTCAGATCAAGATGTACCACTTCCACCACCAGCTGCTATACCAAACACTGACGAAAATGCCATTGCTCAAGATGCACCAGTCCTAGGTCCAACTGACACCACCATGGCTGATAAAGAAAATGTCGAAGAAGAAGTCACTCTGTCGAATCAGCCAGAAGTTAACTTGAGCATTGGAGGAACATCTCAACACATTCCCCCTTCATCAAAAGTTCCTGTCGAAACCTCTTTGGGCACTGCTTCGACGAGTTTATCTCATGAAGAAATTGAGAGCTTGAAGGTTAGAAAACCCTTTGAGTACTTAAAAGCCTTGCTCGACACCAGGTATAACTTCCAAGATTCTTCTGCCAGTGGTTCGACAGCTTCAGGGGCCACTTCTGACCTTCAACCAATCAATGTCATCATGGATGAGATCAAGACAAGAATCCTTGGAGTTGACCTGTTTGAAGTCTTGGCTGAGAATACTTCTGCTCAATATGATCTGAAGAAGCTCCTAAAAAGTGCCAACTTGCTGGAAGCTTCGACTGAGGAAAGCCATTTGGTGATGGATTTGATATCTTTGATTGATTCTGTCAGCGCTGATCTGGTTCGACAAAAAGAATTCTCCCAAAAGATCACAGCCAAGTCTGAGGAGCAAGTTTCAGCATGGAACACAGTGGCTTCTTCGACAGAAAGGATTTCAGAGCTGAATAAGCTTTCTGACGAATACACCAAAGCTGCTGCTGATTGTGAAAACAATATTCAAGCTTACCAAGCCCAGATTGCTGATCTCCAAAGAAAAATCCTCCAAGAAAAAGAACGCCAGGCCTCTCTCAAAAAACCAAATCAGGAAGCAATAGACAGTGAACTCCAGAAAGGGCTACAACATGCAGAAACAGCCCAGCAACTTCATAGGGAGCTTGACGAAATGACTGTCAGCAAGAGCCTTTGTGAGCGTCGAATCCAACTCCAAAAGAAAAAATTCGACGAGCTTAAAGCCACATTCCTTCGACAATAATTTTGTAATAGAACTTAGGAATTTTATTTGTTTTAAGGATATTTCCTTTCTTAGCACTTTTATATGTAATGCTATTTTACGCCATTTGTTTGGCGAAGACAAGTTTTGTTTGCAATTTTAATTTGTTATGATTTTTATTTCCTGCAATGTTGGTCTATACTTCTTTAAGTACTTTCCATTTATTTTCATCACTCTTCTATCTTTTTCTATTTCTTCGACTTCGTATGCACCATTGGAAAAAACTCTTAGAATTTTAAAAGGTCCTTCCCACTTAGGGGACCATTTTCCCATCACTCTGTCTTTCTTCTCCATGGGCAAGATCACTTTCCAAACTAAATCATTTACTAAAAAGGCTTTGAATTTTACTTTTTTGTTATAGAACTTTTCAACTCTCTCTTTCTGCCTTCTTATTAATTCTAAAGCACGCAACCTTTCTTCGTCTAAATCAACCAACTCATCCATCATCATATTCCAATAAATTTCAGATGGAATCTCATGATGTCTTTGAATTCGTATTGACTGTAAACAAATTTCGACAGGCAATACTGCATCGTGTCCATAGGTTAATTTAAATAGGGTGGAATTAGTTGCTTCCTTAGGGGATGTTCGACAAGCCCAAAGGATTTGATCCAAAGTCTTATGCCAATTTCTGGGTTTTTTACCCACATGCTTCTTTATCAGGTTTATTACCACTTTGTTAGCTGCTTCGACCTGGCCATTTGCTTGGGCAAAATAGGGTGTCGAAGTCAACAACTTAAAACCTGTCTCTCTTGCAAATGCTTGCATATTTCTGCCAGTAAACACAGATCCTTGATCAGTGGTTATGGTTTCTGGTATTCCAAACCTGTACATTATGTGTTTCTGGATGAAATCTATGACTGTTTCCTGATCTACATTCGTCAAAGGTATGGCTTCAATCCACTTAGTGAAATAGTCTACTCCCACTAATATGTACTTCTGCCCTTTCGAAGAAGCTGGTCGAATCTCACCAATTAAATCTAAAGCCCAACCTCTAAATGGCCAAGGCTTTACAATAGAATGTAACTCACTCGCTGGCACATGAGGTATGCCTGCATGGATTTGACATTCCTGACAACCTTTTGCAAATTCGACACAGTCTTTCAACATGGTTGGCCAATACATTCCTTGTCGAAATAATAGCCATTTCATCTTATGTCCTGCTTGGTGAGCACCACATGCACCACCATGTACATTTGACAGAGCTATATAAGCCTCAGTCTCTCCTAGGCATTTTAGTAGAACTCCTTCTGCAGTCTTTTTAAACAGTTCATTTCCAAAGAGCACATAGCTTATGGCCCTGTACTTTATCTTTCTTTCGACAGTCTGATTTGGATTTTGTAAATAATCTTTGATGGGTTTTCTCCAATCTCCAGCTTCTAAATCACCTACATTGAAAATCTCAAAGTTTTCTTCATCACCATATCCTAATCTCATTGTCTCCAAATCAGATGGGGCCAGCTTAGTAGATAAAACTTTACCTCTCACTTCGACAACCTTCAACAGATTTTCTTTCGACACTTTATACCCTGAAGCCAATTGAGCCAAGTCATTTGCTTCCTGATTTTCCAATCTGGGAATGTGTCTAAAAACTACACTGTCGAATCTTTTGAGGAGCCTGTTGGCTATCACAAAGTACATGATCAAATTTTCTTTGACACATTTGTACTCTTTCGTCAATTGTTTTATCACCAATTCGGAGTCACCCATTATTTCGACCTCTGTTGCCCCCAGTTCCAACAAGATTTCAAGTCCAGCTATTAAGGCTTCATATTCTGCCTCATTGTTTGAACAGAATCCTTCTATTTTGTACTTGAACTTTGTTGGAATTTTATTGGGAGAAATAATTAACACCCCAATACCTGTTCCATTTTTGTGGCTGGAACCGTCGAAATATAACCTCCAAGGCTCTTTTTCGACATAATTTGTTTCATCTCCAAGTATGGAGTGGTCAGCTATAAAATCAGCAACTACTTGCCCTTTAACAGCTTTTAGAGGCATATATTTTAAAGAGTATTCAGTCAAAGCTAAAGCCCATTTTCCAATTCGACTATGTAAAATAGATTTAGACAACATATGCTTTATTACGTCGAAATGAGAAGATATATGTACATCAATGGGTTTTATATAATGCTTCAATTTTGTACAAGAGAAATATACACATAAACATAATTTCTCTATCATACTATATCTAGTTTCAGCATTATTTAAAACTCTGCTAAGATAATAAATGGCTCTTTCGACGCCATGTTCATCTTCTTGACAAAGCATACTTCCTAATGTTCTGTCAGATGCTGATATGTAGAGCCTCATGCTTCTTTTTCGACAAGGAGATATCAGGACTGGGGGATTTGCCAAATACTCCTTGATCTTGTCGAAAGCATCTTGCTGCTCTTGCCCCCAAGTGAAACCTTCCTTCTTCAGTCGAAGCAGAGGTGAGAAGGCCTGAGTCTTTCCACTAAGGTTGGAGATGAACCTTCTGAGAAAGTTGATTTTCCCTAGTAAAGACTGCAATTCCTTCTTTGTCGATGGCGCTTTTGCTTCCATTATTGCTTTAGCTTTGTTTTCATTAATTTCAATCCCTTTCTTGTGGACCACAAAGCCTAAGAAGTCCCCTGCCTGCACACCAAAAGCACATTTAAGAGGATTCATTTTCAAACCAAACTTCCTCATCCTTTCAAAGGACTGTCGAAGATGGTTAATATGGTCCAAGCCTGAAGCAGATTTAATCACAATGTCATCTATATAAATTTGCATAAACGTTTCGATGAAATCATGAAAAATAGAATTCATAGCCCTTTGGTAAGTAGCTCCAGCATTTTTTAAACCAAAGGGAATGACTACCCACTCATATGTTCCTATTGCTCCTGGACAACGAAAAGCTGTTTTTGAAACGTCTTCTTCAGCAATGAAAATCTGGTTGTAACCAGAATAGCCATCAAGCATACTTAAATACTCATGGCCTGCTGCAGAATCTACTAGCATTTCTGCTACTGGCATAGGATACTCATCCTTAGGGGTGGCTGAGTTCAGATCTCTAAAATCAATACACACCCTTAATGTGCCATTTTTCTTAATCACAGGAACAATATTAACAATCCATTCGACATACCTTGTTGTACGGATGAATTTGCATTTTAGAAGCCTTTCGACTTCCTCTTTGATTTTCGACAGAATCTCAGGTGCAAAACGTCTGGGGGTCTGCTTTATTGGCTTCTTCCCTTCCAGTATTGGCAACTTCAATTCTACCAAACTTCTGTCTAAACCAGGCATTTCGTCATAATCCCAGGCGAAGCAGTCTTTAAACTCATTCAGCAGCTGGATTATTTCGACTCTGAGTTGAGGATCCAACTTGGCACTGATGTAAGTGGGCCTTTTTTCTGCCCCCAGTCCCAGATTAATCTCCTCTAAAGGGTCCTGTGCCACCATTTTCATATTGGTTGAGGTTGGATCCTTTTCGAACCCCAAAGGTTCGTCATCATAAATGGCATCAAGTCTTTGACTCTGCCATTCACCATTTGAGTCTTCAAAACTCTGATTTGTATGTTGCTCCTCAATATTTTCTTGAGGATATTGTCCTTCGACAACCTGAGTGCTGGCTTCGACAGCCATATTTCTAACTTCAGCCTCAAGGGCCGTTCTAAGTTGTTTTTCGGCTATATAAGCCGAAATCCTTTCCATTGCTGAGACTTCAGTCATTTTCACTGAATTCACTCCCCCATCCAGTTGGGTTGACATGGGCAGTTCCCCAAGTGTAATTTGTTTCCCCAATTATTTCTTTATCCCACTGGAAACCATGTGTAGGATGGAGGTACATGGAACAGTAAGCGTTGTCGGAAGCTGTCAGGTCGAAAGCAGCAGGATTGCATGGTGCTATATGGGCTAGGTTCTTGTCGAAGTTACGACTAGTGACATTGTTCACATCAGCTGTGAAGTAACTCTGATCTGCTTCAATGTTTTCGACAATCCCATCTGGCCTCCAGATTGCTATCCTTTGATGCATGGAGGATGGTACAGCCCCAATCCCATGGATCCATTCTCTTCCCAACAGCAAGTTGTAATTTGCTTTTGATGCTATCACCACAAACATTGTGGGCCTAGTGATGGATCCTACAGTCAAGTTCAATTGTATTACTCCCAGTGTTGTCCCTACTTTACCTTCATAATTGGACAACACCATGTTGTGAGGCTTAGTGTCGGAGTCATCTTTTCCAATCCTCTTTATCATATAATGAGGAATTAAATTCACAGCTGCTCCACCATCTATCAGAATTTTGTTGACACCCACATTTTCTACCTTTCCTTTTATGAAGAGAGGCTTTAAGTGAGCCTTCATTGCATCATCTGGCTTTTCGAAGAAAGCATTTTGCTCTTCGACACAGCCATTATTCATTATGTAGTAGCACACGGGCTTCAAGCCTATGCTGTCATCTACCATGTCATCTTCTTCGTCTTCGACTTCCATTATCCTGTCATAATCTCTGGGCAGTACAGAGACCACATTGCAGGTTACGTCGAAAGAGGCATCTGATTCCGAACCAAATTCATCTGTGACTTCTTCGTCCACTGGCATTCTGTTGTTTGTTTTCTGCACTTCTGTGGTGTCACTAGATCCATTCTTCTCAGGGGTTTCTTTTTCTGCCAGAGGTATCCCCTTGTTTGTGACCTGCACACATTTGCTTGATTCAGCTTCCTTCTGCCCAACCCTTTTGTGTTCTACAGTTTCCTTTCCAATTTTCTTCTGCCTTTGGAATCTTCTCCATTGGGATCTGGACATAGGATTCTTCCCTTTGTAGTTTTCAGAGACGTACTTTGGCTTTGCCTCCTTTTTAACTTCCATTGAGGGACCCCTGTTCACTTCAAAACTCTTCCATTTCTTCTGACCCTGGGCATCCCTTATAGGCTGAACCCATTTGTCATCATTTGGTCTGTTGGATGGTTTGTAGGTGTTGAAACGTCTTTCTCCTACCTCTTGATTGTGATACTTCCCTCTTCTTGGGTCGGATCTTTCGTTTCTGGTTGGTGGGACTGTTCCCCAATTTCTTTTCCTCTGGGTCTTTTCTGCTGTTTCTAAGTCATCAGCTGCTTTCTTGTCGAACACGGCACTGCATCTTGGGCAAAGCATGACTTCTGCATTCTTCCTTTGACACCTCTGGATGAATTCGACAAGACTCTCGTTCTCCTCTGGGTAAACCAGTTTCTGATGCTTCTCTTGATGTCTCTTTCCCTTGTTTGTGTCTGGTCCCACCTTCTGAGTGACTTCCACCATGTGAATCCCAGCATTCTGTTCAGTTGTGATCTTCAATTTATTCATTTTTTCGACCAGCATGATTTCCTCTGGGATGTCCTCCTTTGACTGACTCACATTGCCTTTTGGGTGTAAACCCTTGTAGATGTAGTTGCAGCAGTGTGCAACCCTCTCGACAGGATGCCCTTCAGTTCTGATGGTACCAATGTTTATTGGTTCGACAGTGGGGGAATGGTCATCAGTCCCTGCTGTTTTGATCTCCTCTTGACCAAGGCCCTCAGTGGCCTCTTTCTGAACAGTGAGGGTTTTGTCACCCTCCTCTTCGTCATCCTTTTTGAAGGAATCTCCCCACCCTGTGGGTTTGATTTTGTTGATATCTGCTTTGGAGCTTGGTGGTGCTGAATATTTCACCATGAAATCGAACTTTCCATTCGACTCTCCCAAAGTATCCCAGATCACCCCCTGCTCAGCATCTCTTTCGTAGTTTTTCTTGTCGAAGCTTCTTCCCACTTTGACTGCATTTCTTTCGTCGAAACCTTCAGTAGTTTCGCTAGCATTATCACTGTCGAAGTCTTCAGAAACTTTGACTTCTTTCCCTTCAGTCTGGTCAGCAAGATCATCACCTTCTTCCACCACATTTACATGGGTGTCGAAACCTTCAGCAACTTCTATCATGGTGAAGTTGGTGTCGAAGCTTTCAGTAACTTCCACCATTTCAAAATTTTCTTCAGCCACGATCTCCATTTCGACCACATTTACCATTTCTGGTTCAGCATAATTGGCCTCTACCACCTGCATAGGATTAGAGTCAATCCTCATCTGCTGCTTGGCTTTGTCTCCAAACTTCAGCCTTCCATTTTGGATTGCGTTCTGGACAAGATCCCTGAAAAGGTAACATTGAGAAGTTTTATGACCCAAGAAATTATGGTATTTACAAAAACCTCTCTTTTTCTGTTGGTCTACAGGAGGCTCTTTCGTGCCTGCTGGTTTTATTAACTGACCATCTTTGACTAATAAATCAAATATTTCATCACACTTAGTGATGTCGAATGTATAGGTTCTTTTAGGGAACCTGTCATTCTTTTCTACTTCGACTGGATTTTTTCCATTCGACGGGGCTAAAACTTTACAAGAATATGGAGGGCCTTGTTTTAATTCTGCCAGATCAATTTCTTGCTGGTCGAAGATGACTTGTTCGTTTTCGTCATAATCATCTTCATGAATTACTCCTACATAGGCCACTCTTTCCTTCTTGTTTTTGTTTGATCTGAATTTTTCATTTTTTAGTCTTTCTATTTGCCTCACTCTGTCTGCCAGTTGTGCCATATCTCTCAAGTACTGGGTATCCAGTTTCTTCCTTATGGAATAATCTAGACCCCCTGCAGCCATTTCGACTAGTTCTTGTTCCGGCACTTGCGTAAAGCATCTGGCTTTTAGTAATCTAAACCTATTCAAATAGTCATCTATAGGTTCAGAAAACTTTCTTTTGACACTTGCCAACTCCTTCAAACTTATCTTGGTTTGTCCCATATAAAATTGTTCATGGAACAATCTTTCTAATTGGGTCCAAGTAAAAATTGAAGTTGCAGGAAGTGATGTGAACCAAGTGAACGCATTTTTTGTTAAAGAACTTGGGAAATATTTCATCCTTAGGTTCTCATTATTCGCAATTTCTCCTGCTTCTATCAAGTAACGTGCCACGTGTTCTATGGTGGACTCACTAGTATCCCCTGAAAATTTTGTAAATTTGGGGACTTTCCACCTTGGTGGTAATTCTTGTTGTAAGACAAATTCAGACAAAGGGGAAGTATAACTAGGCCTTTGTAATCCTACGTTTACTCCATTTTGTGCCATTATTCTCTCAACCATGGTGGCAATATTGTTTTCGACAGGCATGTTATTGTAATGCATTCTCTGCTGTAACACTTCGTCAGCATTTTGATTTCTCTGGACTATTATCCTTCTTGGTTCCTGTCGAATAGGCTCTTCTACATTAGGCTGTTCGACTATCACCTCTTGCCCCCTGGGATTTTCATGAGGATTTCCTAAGGGCCTTTGGTTTATAGTAAGTTCTTCTTCGACAGCCCTATTGGCAGGGTTTTGATTCAATTGCATCCTTTGCTGTGCTTGCGGGACTCCAAAAAAGTCAGCAATGCGTGCCATCTGTTCTGCCAATATTTGGTTTGTTTGGGTAGTGTTCTGTATTAAGGGGTTGAACACTTCTCCCATTTGGTGTGTCAAAGCCTGCACCATATCATGATTGCTTTCATCCATTTGTTGACGAATTACTTGCGCAGAATGATTTGTCATAGCGGGCATATGGAAACCTGGTGGAACTTGGTTTATTCTATTTCCATTTCCACCATATCCTGATCCCTGCAATGGTGATGACACTTGAACCATAGCATCAGAGAATAATGGTGACGAATTATGTAGGCTTGCCATCATTGAAGTTGGCATTCCATATGGTTGTTCCCTCCCAGTAAAAGGTTGAGAATAATTCAGATATGGCCTGAATGTATTTCCTCCAGGGGGAGGGGTTCCCAAGGGTCTGGCGTGTCCCATGGTGGAAGAACTAGGCGCATTCTGGGATCCTGAACCTGTTGGTATGGAATCCCCCAAAGGAGGCCTAATCTGTTCTAAAACAGGGCCAGACGCTGGTATTGTTCCTGACGAAGGGATAGGGTTGGAAACTGATATTGTTTCGTCAGGATTATTTGAAGTATTTGGCAAGTTAGCCATGTTTCTTCTTCTTGTTCTCTTTGGTCTCTCTACGTCGGTTACGGCTAGTTTACCGCTTCTAAGAATCATACAACGTAGCAAGGAACAATTTGTCTAAGAAGTTTTCTATTAGATTTTATCGAATGCACTAGTCCCACCAGGTGTGCCAATTTGTTCGCAGTGGTTTCTGGCGAACAACCTCTGGTTAACCAATCTCTTCAGGAAACTGGGTTACTTGCAGGACCAACCAAACAAGTCCTAGGATACATGTGCATTTTTCTGTCGAACTACTCTTAGACTTTTGGTGACTGATTTGTGGTTTGTTTTATCAATATTGTCAAAGTATTAAGAACTTTGATTTTGCAAGTAAAGTAAAGTTTGAACTTAAAGACGAAATAAAGTTAAAAATTTAAACAAGAACAAAGAAACTGTCGAAGGCTGTAAACTTGCAGAAAAAGTAAATAACATTTAAAATGACATGAACTTGAAGAATAAACAAGTAATTTAAAAATGACTTTGAAATATAACTGGTGTTTTAAACGTACATTGTTCCAAATACTAAACTCATTTTCTCTCACACTGGGTACTTAGAGCTTTTACAGGAATTTTGTACAAATTTTCACACCTATTCTAAACACAAACTATCCTATTTATATACAAACAAAATAACTGCTTAGAACGGAAAAACTATAACTAAATGACAAGTGTCAGCCTGCATGTAAATTTCTTCTCTGAAACCTCCATGTGTCCAACTGCCAAAGGTTACAACCTTTTGAATTTGAATCTCTCCCTTGGTGACGAAAACCTTGTAACTCTTCAAAACTGTCGAAACCCTTTTAGAGGAGAAAAACTCTTCAGCACTTGCCAAACCATATCTTTTATTAACAACTTCTTCTGTCGAAGCCCTCAGTCACACACTCCCCAAACTATTCTGCCAGAACATTATTTCTATTTCTGTCGAAACAGTGAAGCTTTAAAACCTTGTCAGCAATTCTTGGATTCTCCTCCTGATGCTATCCTTCGACAAGGATGACCTTAAACCCTGAATTTTAATCTTGTCGAAATTATGGGTTTACACACACGACCTTGTTGTAGTCATCGCTCACACTGCACATGAGCACACGATGCTACAACGGATTCACAAAGAATCCCACAGCACAAGAATGCATACATTATGCTTACATGCAAAATGACACACAACATTCTTGAAAATGCATACATATTCACAATATAGTTATGCATTCATCTCATAAAATTAGCATACATTTGCTTAATTCACGCAATGTATCTACTTGCAGAACAACCACAACACAACAATCAAACCCACAATTCCATAATTAATTCATTTATGTTTTATCGGAAAAGTCGGGTGAAAGTCGGGTGAAAGTCGGCTAAACATTTCATTTATT
The DNA here is from genome assembly GCA_963966055.1 of Lathyrus aphaca. Lineage (NCBI taxonomy): Eukaryota > Viridiplantae > Streptophyta > Magnoliopsida > Fabales > Fabaceae > Lathyrus > Lathyrus aphaca. The sequence continues at coordinate 95,388,990 of OZ014524.1, forward strand.
TGCATCATTAGTTTCTACACGTTTCTAGCTTCGAATCGATATAAGGATCACTAAAAACGGATACCCGAAACTAAAGCTACGGATTAAAACACATAACCCCTCAAAACCTACAGGCTCGCTGAGCGAGAATCACCCTGGAACTTTCGCTGAGCGAGAATAGCTCGCTGAGCGACAACAGCGATTTCCAGAATTTTCAACTGCGTAATAGTCAACTCCAAACACCCCAAATCTCCAAAATACTTCCATAAACATGATCTAAAGCATATATCTAACATCACACTTCGATTATCACGATTTCTAACCGATTAATCTACCAATTTCTCACATTTTCTCTCAAACCCTAACTATTCATCTTCTCTAAACTTCATCAAAACCAAAACCCAATCATTCACACACATACATAATCATACACAATGATAAGATAACAATGTTTATCACCCTTACCCGATTATTTCGTCTACGCTGAGCAATCTTGATCAAAACCAAGCTTTTCTTCTTTTTCTCTTCTCTTTTCTCTTCTCTTCCTTTCTTTCTTCTCTTTTTCTTTCTATTTCCTTTTCTTTCTCTTTTTCTAACTTATACTCTTTTCTCTCAATTTCTATTCTTACTAACTATTCTTATTCTTTCCTTCCTATTTCTACACTTAACTTTATTCTTTCTATTTCTTTCCAACCAAATATCATTCTCTCACAAAAATACCAATTCTACTAATTTCTAACTTATCACTAATTAACAAATACCTAAAATACCCTCTGTAACACGGTGGGAGAACTGACTTTAGTTATGTTGCGGATAGCAAGAGTCGCCACCGACTTTTATTTTATCCAAAAGGAAAGGATATAAAAGAACAGGAAAGACCTTAAGAGATATTTTTGGGTCCGGGGGGTAGGTTATGTAAAGGGAAGGTGTTAGCACCCTTTACATCCATGGTTATCCATGGGCTCTTAGTTACTTAGCTCACTTTTGAATTGTTTTTGAAAGTGTAGTGTGTGAATAGAAAAATTTTCAGAATAGTTAATAATAATCCGTGTACGGATGTGTAAAAACTTGTTTTTGAAAATTTGTTTGAAATTGTGAAGAGTTTGGAAAGTTTTTGAAGTGAGCAAGTACATAAGAGGAACCTACCCTAAAATTTGAAGTCTTTCTTATTCTTTATCCTTTCATTGATAAGACTATCCCTACTATTAAGGAGTAGGTAGTCATTACCTTGGATATAAGGGACATGAGAGGGACATCTGTTTGTATGGAGGCAACTGTGGGGTGTAATAAGCATATAGGAGGGACTATCATCATTATTCGAAGGGACTTGATTCGTATAGGCAACCATGAGGGACTTGATGATTTTTATCTTTTAAGGGACTTGCTTTATACACCCCACTTGACCTTATTAGTAGGCAACTTGAGGGATAACCTTAGAAAGTGAGACAGCGATTAAAATCGACTTACGTGTGTGAGTGTTTAATATTAATTATCTTTGATTAAAATGTTCTAATTTTATTTTAAATAAAATACATATTTTGCACTCCCTAATTACTAACCATAGCAAAAATAATTAAATAATTACAAGATTTACATCCAGGAGCATTTACATAATAATTATAATAATAAGCAAAAATAAATAAATAGCAAAATAATTAATTAGCAAATTATAAATAAACAAGCTAAAATAATAAATAAATAATAAATAGGGGTTAGTGGTAATAAAAAAAAAAATATAAGGTTAGTGGAAATATTAAAAATAAAGTTAATGAAAATAATTAAATGAAACAATAATAATTAGAAAAATAGACAAGGTTAGAAAAATAATAAGATAAAAATTGTAAGATAATAATAAGCAAAAAAATAAAAATATGATTAGCAATAATAATTAATAGAAACAAATAGAGAAAACACTATAATAACATGATTAAACACAAAATTTGATTTTAATTTAGAAACATAGATAATTAAATAATTACTATAATATAAAGTTCTAAATGTAACATCATTATAAAATTTTTAATCATTTACAAAATTTAATTATATATCAACAATTATTAAAAATATTTACATATTGTGAAGAAAATAAATTTTAAATATCATGTTCATAAAATAATCATATTTATAAAATTTATAAGAATTATAATAAATATATATATACATAATAATTACATTAGGAATTGGAAAATAAATTTATTTAAAAGAAAATAGAATTAGGTTTTACTTTAGAAAATATTTTTTAGAATAAAGTTATTTTAATTAATATACATACTGTAATTTATTTACAAAATTATAAAAATAATTTTTAGAGAAAAAAAGATATATAGAGTTTGAATTACTTTTAACATTATTTTAATAATATTTATATACATATAATATTAATAATTTAAACAAAAATAGAAAAATAGAAAAAATTGCAAAAAAAAGAGAGGAACTTACCTGACCAGGATTTGACCCCATGTCCTCATGTTTGCCAGCAACAACAATAACCACCAGGCTAGCCCACACGCAGGCAACAATGAAGGGGCAAGAATTTGTTTTGTGTCTTGCTTGAGAAATCCAGAAAAATGAAGAAATAAAAAGGCCTGGGGTAGGAATCGTACCCAGGACCTTTGGGATGTATACGCGCATGCTTGACCGCCTGGCTGGGAGAGCCCTTCTGGTCATGGATTGACAACAATACATAATATATTATGTTTGCCTTTAACCTGAAAAATTAACAAAAAAACATGCACTAGCCAAGTATCGAACCAGGGACTTCACATCAAACACGCATCAGCCTTACCACTGGACCACAAGCACGCTTGTGATAAACAAATCAAACATAATTCATAAAATATTTAATTAATATTTGAATTTTTCAAACGCGCGCCAGAGTTCCTTCTTCAACCTCCTGCCCTGCGTTTTTACCTACGAATTTAGCTACGAATTTACCTGCGAGTTCTTCATACTTCTTGACCTGCGAAAACCATACTCATACCAAACAACACTGATTCATGAAATTAATTATAGTTTTATGATTCTTGTGATCCATAGGACATTCCTATGTTCTTAGAATTCGTTTAGGTTTAATGAATCACAAAACCCCATTTTCGACCTCTAAACCCTAACCATGGCATTTGGTCCATTAGGCTATGAAACTTCAAGCTATTTGTCCAGAATCGTTCCTTGGATCATCACAAACACAAAAGCACAAACAAAATTCATTAATAATGCATAAATAAACAGAATCGAAAATTTGAAATCCAAGGCAAAGTTTGATTCGGGTAAGGCAATATGAGATGGTATTGATGCATATGATGGGTGCTTTACAATCAGTGATGTCCAGGGAAGCTAGCCATGTCTTTATTTTACCTTCTAGTGCCTTGGATTGAAGAATCCGAATCTCACTTTTTGCTTGAATTTTGAGTTTTTGAACTTACCTATGGGCTGCTGGAATTCGTGTCCAAGTGTTAGGTTTATGTTTAGTATATATATGTGAGTGAATTAGGTCAGGAAAACTCATTGATTGTGTGAAGATTTGATCCAAAAAAAGATTGAAAAAGATCATGTTGTAAAAGTCAAATATTTGTTCATGAAGACTTGCTATTCTTGGATTAATCACATGATTTCTTTCTTCTTTAATTCTAATCACCAATTAATAATTTCTAGAAGCATTATCTTCCTCCAAAAATAGATTTTCATATTTTATATTTATTTAAAATGATTTTTATGAATTAAATCAATAATAAATAAAAATAAAATAATAAAAATGCTGAATTTTGGTCAATTGGGTCGTGCATAATGATATGAGGTGGATTGGATCACAACTTGGTAAGCCCATTTGGAAAGAATTACTTTTAGACCTCCATTTTCAACATAAACCATCACAAAATTTCCCAACTTTGCAAGGGCATATCTCCCTCAATTTAAAAGGTATGGGGGTGTTCTTGGACATTTTGGAAAGCTTGAAGAGTCCTCTAAACAACCCCATTGGTTTCAGGTCCATATCATTTACCAATCTCAAATTATGCCCTTTTGAAGTTGTTGACTTTTTGTTGACTTTTGAAATGACCTATAATGTCCTAGCTCATATCTTTCAAATGAAGCATTTTTGGGCTTAACTTTAAACATAAAAGTTGTAGGGAATTCAATTTCCTTCAAAATGAGCTTTGGATGGAGACTTGGTGATGAAGTATGTGAAAGTTATGGCTGGTCAAAGTTCAGTTGACTTTTATTGAGGAAAACCCTAATTTAGAAACTCCTGATTATTGATGATCTGGAATCTCCTTGATGAATCATGATCAACCCTTGATCAAATGATGAATTTTACTTCATATACTTGATGTTGGCAAAAAATCATGAAGTTTGACTTTGGTTTGACCACAGTTGACCTCAGTTTGACTTTTTAACTATATTGACTGATTTTGACTTATCTGATCATCTGACTGAGCAATCTTCTGAGAAAAGTCTTGAAACTTGTCATGGGGGTTCTTATACACATACAAGATGTTATGAAGCTCACTTGAAGTCTTTGAAGTCTATTTAGCCTGATTAAAATCAAAACCCTAGTTTTGGATGCACTGCTTAGGAGGTGCATTGTCTGAGGGATTTGTCAACTCTTCTGACCAATTGTGAACCTTGTGAACCTTGTGAACCATCATAAAATGTCTTGTGAACCTCATGGGAGGTATTGTGAAGCTTGTGAAGCTTGTGAACCTCATGAAGTGGCTTTGTAGACCTCATGAACCTCAGGAGAGCTTTGTAATCATTGTGAATCTTGTGAACCTTGTGAACCTTCAAGAAGCAACTTATGGACTTCATGAACCTCATGAAAGGTCTTGTAAATGTTGAGAAGCTTGTGAACCTTGTGAACCTTCAAGAAGTGACTTGTAGACTTCATGAACCTCATGAAAGGTTTTGTAAATGTTGAGAAGCTTGTGAACCTTGTGAACCTTCAAGAAGTGACTTGTAGACTTCATGAACCTCATGAAAGGTTATATAAGCATTGAGAGACTTGTGAACCTTCTTAGCACACAAAGTCTTGTCTTGTGAGGGCAAATTTTGGGGTGCAACAGCTGCCCCTGTTCAATTTTCTGAAACCTGAGGGGTTAGATTGGTATATTTGCCAGTCGTGACCTGGAAGGTTGAAGGGGATTGAACATGAAAGCCCAAAAATTTGCACTCACTAGTGCATTAGAGTGATATAATTGAGTGGGCTTAAAGATGCCACTGGGGGAAAGCAATCCAAGATATGGAGGTATAATGAAAGCTGTCAGGAGTCTGGAGCAGTCCTGAGGTATTGATGATATGCTTTCAGGAGACTGGAGTAATCCTGATGTAACAGCATGTCTTCAGGGGGGATGAGAAGTAATCTTGATATATGAGAAGCTATCAGGAGTCTGGAGCTGTCCTGAGGTAACAATATAATTTCCAGAGGGTGGAGCAATCTTTGATAATATGCTTTCAGGAGACTGGAGTAATCCTGATGTAACAGCATGTCTTCAGGAGGATAGGGCAATCAATAATGATAACCCTAAAGCAGTCTTGAAGTAATAATATGACTCCAGGAGGATAGAGCAATCAATAGCCCTAAAGCAGTCTTGAAGTAATAATATGATTTCAGGAGGATAGAGCAATCAATAATGATAACTCTAAAGCAGTCTTGAAGATGATTTCAGGAGGACAGAGCAATCAATAATGATAACTCTAAAGCAGTCTTGAAGTAATAAGGTGATTTCAGGAGGATAGAGCAATCAATAATGATAACTCTAAAGCAGTCTTGAAGTAATGATTTCAGGAGGATAGAGCAATCAATGATGATAACTCTAAAGCAGTCTTGAAATAATAATGTGATTTCAGGAGGATAGAGCAATCAATAATGATAACTCTAAAGCAGTCTTGAAGTCATGAGAAATTATCAGGAGGATAAAGTAACCCTGAGGTGACAATAAAGCAGTCCCAAAGTAATAAGAAGCTTATCAGGAGGATAAAGTAACCCTGAAGTTACGATAAAGCAGTCCCAAAGTAATAAGAAGCTTATCAGGAGGATAAAGTAACCCTGAGGTGACAATAAAGCAGTCCCAAAGTAATAAGAAGCTTATCAGGAGGATAAAGTAACCCTGAAGTTACGATAAAGCAGTCCCAAAGTAATAAGACGCTTATCAGGAGGATAAAGTAACCCTGAAGTTACGATAAAGCAGTCCCAAAGTAATAAGAAGCTTATCAGGAGGATAAAGTAACCCTGAGGTGACAATAAAGCAGTCCCAAAGTAATAAGAAGCTTATCAGGAGGATAAAGTAACCCTGAAGTTACGATAAAGCAGTCCCAAAGTAATAAGACGCTTATCAGGAGGATAAAGTAACCCTGAAGTTACGACAAAGCAGTCCCGAAGATCATAAGTTTGTTTGTTGGATAATTAACCTGAAAACAAGGTAGCATTCTGTATAATAACATTAGTTTATGCTTTATGTATGCATGTATAACATGATGTGCTCAAGTAATGTACTATATGTTTATGGATATATGTGCTATGGTATGATGTAAATGATGTATGTATGATATGATACTGCCGGAAGCGTCTGGATATCTTTGTACAACTGCTGGCCAGGGAAAATAAATCCCGATTCGTTGTTGAAGAATATATAACCCTTTGTCTGCTGGGGATAACAGGGTATAGATAACTTCCCGTATGCTGGGATAGTAAGGTATATATAACCTTCGTCTTCGTTTGATGGTAGGGTAGACATAACATCCCGTCTTCGTTCGTCGTACTTTTATTGGAAAGTAATTTCCCGAATATCCGTATGAGGATAAAAGAGATGGACATAAATTCCAGGGGAGATAAGACTTTATGAAGATGGATTCGTCCTACTGAGGGTTTGTAACTGTCCTGTAAAGGTGAACTGGTGAAGCTTCGTTGAAATCCTCCCCCCGTTCGTCCTTAGTAAATACTATTACTGCATTTTCATGCATTTCTGGTAAACATCAATCATATTAAGCATTCATGTATTTTTGGTAAACATTAATCATATTCAAAAGCATACATACATTCAAACACAACCAATGGACGTTTCGCTTATGTAAATAGGGTAAAAGTAAATCTGGATTCAAAAGATGAAATTTATTTATATCAAGAAGTGACCCATACACGGGTAAGTTTGTACAAGGAGACATAAACCCTAGTAAGAGGATTTTGTCATGAAGTTTTACAAAAGAAAAGAAAATCAGCTATGTGGGAAACAGTCCTATTGAGTTTCAATCCTACTATTGCCCTTCAAGTATCTCATCTTCTTGCTGTTGAGACGGAAATGATTGGATTGAGCTTTATCTGTTCGAACTTGAATAAGTAGTACAACTGGTTGCAGTTTCCTGGGTGATCCAAACGAGACATAGTCATACGCTTTAATCCCTAACTTTTGCCTGGATTGCCCTTTCAGGTTTTCAATCCACCGGGATACCCTTTTTTGCCCAAGCCTCCTTTTCGGGTTTTCGACTTGCCGGGTGTACATATTTTATATATATATATCCCTAATTTTTGCCCAAACCCTTTTGGTTTGCCGGGATGCCCTTACTTTTGCCTAGGCCTGTCAACCTAGCGGGTCTCTTTTTATGCGTAGTATTTTTTAACTATGTCTGCGTTTACAGGCTGTGGGAAGTCTTCACCATCCATTGTAGTCAGTATCATGGCACCTCCTGAGAACACTGTCTTGACTACAAATGGTCCTTCATATGTTGGAGTCCATTTGCCCCTAGGATCACCCTGTGGTAATATGATACGCTTGATTACCAAGTTACCAGCCTGATATACCTTTGGCTTAACCTTCTTGTTAAAAGCTTTGATCATTCGTTTTTGGTACATCTGGCCATGACAAACTGCTGCTAGCCTCTTCTCATCAATCAAATTTATCTGGTCCAGTCGAGTCTGAATCCACTCATCTTCATCCAAGCCTGCATCCTTCATAATTCTCAAGGAGGGGATCTGAACTTCAATGGGCAGAACTGCTTCCATACCATAGACTAAGGAGAATGGGGTTGCCCCTGTTGAAGTACGTATTGTAGTACGATAACCATGAAGAGCAAACGGTAACATCTCATGCCAATCTTTGTAAGTAACAGTCATCTTCTGTACAATCTTCTTAATGTTCTTATTAGCAGCTTAAACTGCCCCATTCATCTTTGGACGATACGGAGAAGAATTGTGATGCTTAATCTTGAACTGCGTGCAGAGATCAGTAATCATAGTGTTGTTCAGATTAGAGCCATTGTCAGTGATAATCCTTTCAGGTATGCCATACCTACATATGAGATTATTCTTAATGAACCGAGCCACAACATTCTTGGTAACAGATGCAAATGAAGCTGCCTCTACCCACTTCGTAAAGTAATCAATAGCAACCAGGATGAAACGATGCCCATTAGAAGCGGTAGGCTTGATCTCACCAATCATATCAATGCCCCACATGGCAAAGGGCCAAGGAGCAGTCAACACATTCAATGGTGATGGAGGTACATGGACTTTATCAGCATAAATTTGACACTTGTGACAAGTTCTGGAGTGTTGATAGCAATCAGCTTCCATGGTAGACCAATAGTAACCTGCTCTCAAAATCTTCTTTGCCATGGTATGACCACTAGAATGAGTGCCAAAGATCCCGTCATGCATATCTTCCATAATCTCAGTTGCTTCCTTCTTATCCACACAACGAAGCAAAGTTGAATCATGATTGCGCTTGTACAAAATCCCATTACTCAGAAAGAACTTAGCAGAAAATCTTCTCAGAAACTTCCTATCTTTGACAGATGCCCCTTCAGGGAATTCCTGAGCTTCAAGATATCTTTTTACTTCATAGAACCAAGGCTTCTCCTCTGCCCCTTCTGTGTCAATCTCATTACAGTATGCAGGCTTTTCAAATCTATCAATAGTAATCTTGGGAGCTTCATCATCCCAGCTGATCTCAAACATAGATGCCATGGTGGCCAATGCATCTGCCAACTGATTCTCTCTTCGTGGAATGTGCTCAAAGATAATCTCTTTGAAATGTGGGATCAAAGACAACACATGCTCTCTGTAAGGAATGAGGTTATCATGCTTGGTATCCCAATCTCCTTTGATCTGACTTATTACCAGGGCTGAATCTCCATACACATCAAGGAATTGAATCTTCATATCAATAGCAGCTTTAATACCCAGGATACATGCCTCATACTCAGCCATGTTATTGGTACAATGGAAACAAAGTCTGGCAGTAATCGGGGTATGACAACCTTCAGGGGAACTAATCACAACACCAACACCATTACCAAGTGCATTGGAAGCACCATCAAAAACCATAGTCCATCGGGATCCTTGTTCAGGTCCGTCATATTGTCCAGGTTCTTTGGTAATAATCATAATGTCTTCATCAGGAAATTCAAAATTCATTGATTGATAATCATCCACTGCTTGATGAGCCAAATGATCAGCAACAACACTTCCTTTAATGGCCTTTTGAGTAGTATAATGTATATCATATTCTGTCAAGATCATTTGCCATCTTGCAATTCTTCCGGAGAGAGCAGGTTTCTCAAATATGTACTTGATTGGATCCATCTTAGAAATCAATAAGGTAGTATGGGTCAACATATACTGTCTTAGTCGGCGAGCAGCCCATGCCAAAGCGCAACAAGTTTTCTCGAGCAGTGAGTATCTTGTTTCACAGTCGGTAAACTTTTTGCTAAGGTAGTATATTGCCTGCTCTTTTCGACCAGACTCGTCATGTTGCCCCAATACACACCCCATTGAGTTGTCTAACACTGTTAAGTACATAATCAAGGGTCTTCCATCAACTGGTGGCATCAAAATTGGTGGCTCTAGCAGATATCTCTTGATTTCATCAAAGGCAATCTGGCACTCGTCATTCCATTCCATCACCTGATCTTTCTTCAACAACTTGAAGATTGGCTCACAGATGGTAGTTAACTGGGAAATAAATCTTGCAATGTAGTTCAATCGTCCCAAGAAACCTCTAACCTCCTTCTCAGTACGGGGAGCTGGCATCTCTCGTATAGCTTTCACTTTCGCAGGATCCACTTCAATACCTTTTCCACTGACAATGAAACCCAGAAGCTTTCCAGATCTAACTCCAAAAGTACACTTGTTTGGATTCAATCTCAACTTATATTTCTTCAACCTCTCAAACAACTTGTGCAGATGATCAAGATGTTGCTCTTCATTCTGAGATCTGGCTATCATATCATCCACATATACCTCTATCTCATGATGAATCATATCATGAAACAAAGCCACCATAGCACGCTGATATGTTGCCCCTGCATTCTTCAAACCAAATGGCATTACCTTATAGCAAAAAGTCCCCCACTGTGTCACAAATGTTGTCTTCTCCATATCTTCAGGTGCCATCTTGATTTGATTGTAACCAGAGAAACCATCCATGAAAGAGAATACCTTATGCTGAGCAGTGTTGTCTACCAGAATATCAATATGAGGAAGTGGAAAGTCATCTTTGGGGCTAGCTTTGTTCAAATCTCTGTAGTCCACACACATACGTACCTTACCATCTTTCTTAGGAACTGGTACCACATTTGCAACCCACTGAGGATAAGAAGTCACTGCTAAGAACCCTGCATTGAACTGTTTCATTACCTCTGCCTTGATCTTTTCTGACATTTCAGGACGCATACGACGAACCTTCTGCTTCTTTGGACGACAATCTTCTTTCACTGGCAAACGGTGAACCACAATGTCTGTATCCAACCCTGGCATATCTTCATAAGACCAAGCAAAGATCTCCACATAGTCACGTAACATCTGAATCAACCTATTCTTGACACTGTCCTCTAAATCAGCCCCTATCTTGACCTCTTTTCTGTTTTCTTCAGTTCCCAGGTTCACAACTTCGACTGGCTCTTCATGCGGCTGTATAGCTTTCTCTTCTTGTTGTAACAACCTAGCAAGCTCTACAGGTATTTCACAATCGTCCTCATTTCCGTCTTCAGTTTGATAGATCGGATTCTCGAAATCATAATTGGCAATAGTAGAACTGTTATCAACAGGATCCAGAGTGGATGAGGATCTGCATTTTAGTGATGTGGGTGTGTGTAAGAACACATAGCTGATAAAAATAAAAGAAAAGAAAGACAAGGAACACAATATTTACGAAAACGAAACGTCCACTGATTTTATTGAATGAAGTATGCAAATGAAATGACATCCCGTAACAAGCACACCATTGTGCCCCGGGTAAGGCACATGGCTTGAAAGTTTTATTGTTCCAGAAATTACAAATTTAAAATATAATAACACAGTAATAGTATTTACTCCTGACTAAAGGAGATAGGGATAACATCTTCAGCTTTCCAATTATTGAGTCCAGCACCCACAGTAGGAAAAATCCATGCATCCAAGTTGTAGTCTTCATCATAGTCTCCCACAGCATTGATAACCCCTTGATTGGTTATACGAGCAGCACGAGCACGACGAACAGCCTTCTGGGACTCTGCAGTGAAACCCAAACCAAACTTGTCAGACTTGTATGGAATATCAGGAAGCTGACCCCAAATAGTACAACCACCTTCATCCACCACAGCTCTAGCATCATAGAGGGAGGCCATTGCCATTGTTGGAGGTTTTCTGATGACCACAGGAACCTTCTTCACAACAGGAGAAGCTACACAATCATTAACAACCCAGGGAACCACTTAAAATGATTGACACGGAGTCTCAATGTATTCACCTTCCACTTCCAGATACTTGAAGGTATTTACATGGCTGACAAAGTATTCTTCTTCTCCATAGACAGTAACAACCTTTCCATTCACCGGATATCTCAACTTTTGGTGCAATGTAGATGTTACAGCACCTGCCCCATGGATCCAGGGACGACCAAGCAGACAAGAATATGAAGGACGAATATCCATCACATAAAATGTAGCAGTAAACACCTGAGAACCAACTTTGATTGGAAGATCAATTTCCCCATGTACTACTCTTCTAGAACCATCAAAAGCTTTCACCACAATATTACTGGGCTTCAGCACAGCATCTTCAGGACTCAACTTATTCAGGACTTCCTTGGGCAACACATTCAGAGAGGAACCATTGTCTATCAGCACATGTGACAGGGTAGTGCCCCTGCATTCAATTGAAATATGCAAGGCCCTGTTATGATCCCTCTTGGCAGGGGTTAAATCAGCATCAGAAAATCCTAACCCATTATCATAGGTCAGGTGGGCAACACAGTTCTCAAATTGGTCAACAGAAATTGCACTGGGTACATGAGCCATCTTCAGAAACTTGATCAATGACTTGGCATGAGCCTCAGAACATAACAACAAGGACAGCATAGAAATCTTTGAGGGAGTATGCCCCAACTGATCAATAATGTCATAATCACTCTTGCGAATGATTTTCAATACTTCTTCCATCTGCTTAGAGAAGTCATCAGCAGCTGGCATGTCAGTAGATATAGGCTCAATAACAGGACCCTTTCCCCGAGCATCAGTGGTGGAGGTAGCAGCAGGAGTAGCTGCATTCTTGGAAGTATCTGGAGGAGAGAAAACTCTTCCACTACGAGTGATCTTACTAGATCCAGCAATATTGTCAACATCAACAGGCACATCAGCTACAGGCTCTTGCTTGACACCATGGATGTAAACATCAGACCCATAGTGCCAAGGCACAGCTTTATCAGATGTATAGGGAATAGGACCAGGAGTGGTAATAATCAGAGGAGCTACTCTGGCTTCAGCAACAACTTTCACAGGACCTTCAGCAGTAATCTTGATTGGACCCTGATGAGTGATTTTAATAGGACCCTTTGAAGTGATTCTTAGTGGTACTTTGTCAACCATGTCAACCTCTTCAACCTTCCTACCTTGAGTCAGATGATCCACCATACTTTCTACAGATGCTGGTCTTCTTTCAAACACTATAGTATACTTATCCATGAGACGTTGAATGCCATCTCTCAAAATGAAGCAACTATCCGGCTTATAGGTACAATACAAACAATCTTCACGACAACCTGGAAAGATCCCAGCTTGTACTAACCTCTTTTTGATAACAGACAGTGGTGTGGTCAACTCCATAACTGAATAGACATGCAGGTCTTCATCAATGGCATTGACAGTCTTCTCGTGATTTGGCATTGGAGCTGTAATCACATTTGGAGTACCTGGTGGATCAAACTCAATCTCTCCAGCATCAATCATATCTTGAATTTTGTTCTTCAAGACCCAGCAGTTATTAGTATCATGTCCTGGACAGTTTGAATGATATGCACATCGTGCATTGGGATTGTACTTGGGAGAGGTAACATTAGGATTCTGAGGAGCCTCCCTCAGGGTAATAAGTTCAGCCTTCAACAAGTGTTGCAATGCCTGAGCCATTGACATGTTGATCTTCGTGAACTGTCTTCTAGCCCTCTGTTGGTTGCCCTGAGGCTGCTTTGTTGTTGCAGGAGTTGGATTTGAAATATGAACTGCACTAACAGACTGATGCCTTCTGTTACGATCAGATTGACCATAAACAACATTGGATTCCTTCTTCCCAGTGGGAGGCTTCTTTGCAGCACCTGATGAAGAAGTGCCCACTTGGATCTTTCCACTCTTGATACCATTTTCTACCCGCTCTCCTGTCATGATTAACTCAGTGAAGCCAGATGATGAGCTTCCAATGAGATGACTGTAAAACGGACCATTCAGCGTACACATGAACATATCAACCAATTCCCTGTCAGTTAAAGGGGGTTGAACTCTTCCAGCTAAATCTCTCCATTTCTGAGCATACTCCTTAAAACTTTCTTTGGCACCCATAGACATGCTCTGAAGCTGCATGCGAGTGGGGGCTAAGTCAGCATTGTATTGGTACTGCTTATAGAAAGCTTCAGCAAGATCATTCCAGTCTCTGATGTTGACACTCTCCAACTGATAATACCACTCCAGCTGAGCTCCAGATAAGCTCTCTTGAAAGAAATGGATCCACAACTTCTTATCAACAGTGTGGGGTTGAATTCTTCTGACATATGACCTCAGATGCAGTTTGGGACAAGAGACCCCATCATAGACAACAAAAGTAGGAACCTTGAACCCCACAGGTATGACCACCCCAGATATCAAGCTCAAATCCTCAAAATCCAGCCCAAATGACTTCTGCAACTCCATAGCATCCATCCTATCCACTAGCATCTTGAATTTGTCTTCATTAGGCTCATGGTAGTAGTTAGCCTCAGAATCGGAGTCCCCCATTGAATGGTGGAGACTGCCTACCTCTTGCTCAGATTCTTCAGATTCATAGTCTTCAGCTGGTTCCTTGGTCTTGGCAAGACCTTTGAACCTTCTTCCCATGTTGATCAACCCAGCAGACCTTCTAGTCTTCTTAGTCTTCTTGGCCAGCAGTGCCTTCAATTCATCCTGCCCCTTGGACAGGTTCAGGATCAGCTCTTGGAACTGTGCATTTTGTGCCTGAAGATCCTTAACTGATTGTTCAAGAGCCATGGACGTTTCCTCTTTATGTTGAGGTATGAATTGAGGTTTCGTTCCTCATGAAGTTGCTTTGTTAGCTCTAGGATTCTTGCTTGGCTTGCTTTGTAACGAGCCTCGAAAGTATCCCTTTGCTCCTTCAGTTGGATCCATGATCTCTGCAAGTCTTCCTTATCAGTAGGCATGTCTGGGTGAAGGATGGTATAAGCTGTGTCTCCTTCAGCAACAGGTTCCATGGTAACTGGTAGGACGGCAGGATATGGCATCATGAGTGTCTGAGCACGAGATCGTACCCATCTGAGATAAGCCTCCATAGGAATAGTGTACTTAGGCTCCAGTGTCTTGCTGTCAACCCTGTTTACTTTTCCCCAAGCTCGTATGAATCTCTGACGGTAACCCTGAAGATCGTTGTCGTAATCAAACACAATGCCCTGAATCAACATGTCACGTGGACCATCGCTCCGGGCGTAACCAAACTGTCGTAAAGCTAGAGAGGGGTTGTAGGTGATGCCTCCTCTTATGCCTAGAAGTGGCACATTAGGAAACTCCCCACAACGGTCAATGATGGTGACATTCTCCATAGATCTGGAGCACCAATGGATGTCTGAGTGAGAAAGTGACATAATCCTCTTGGACCATCTGAACCCCTGCTCATTCTTCATTACTGAGCGAGGAAGGTGAGAAATAAACCACCTGGATAGTAAAGGTATGCAGCACATCAAAGTTCCTCTTGCCCTTGTAGTACGGGTGTGAAGAGAATGTAGGATGTCTCCAAGCAATGTAGGCACTGGATTGTGACTCAGGAAAATGTTGATTGCATGAACATCTATGAACTGATCTGGATTGGGGAACAATACTAAGCCATATATCAGCAAGGCTAAGATCTCCTCAAAAGCATCATAGCTCATGGACTTCAAGAACAACTGAGCCTTCTCTATCAACACCTTGGCAAGAATACCCTTGACTCCACTTCTCGTCTCTAGAACAATGTCAGACTTCTTCAGATGTAGAGCTGCAGCAATAACTTCTGGTTTAAGCTCCTTCTCTAAGCCTGTGAAGGGTCTTTGATCAAGAACAGGTATACCCAGAAGTTTAGAGAACTCCTCCATGGTTGGAACCAGCTGATAGTCGGGGAATGTGAAGCAATGGTGCTTAGGGTCAAAGAACTGGAACAGGACACTCATCATGTCTTCATTGAACCCTGAAGTGACTAGATCCAATAGGTGACCATGTCTCTTGATGAACTGGGAATGATCAGACACTTGAGAAACCAACTCTTTAAGCTTGGCAGGTATGCCCACAAAGTTGATCCTGATGGTGTTTCTACGAGCAGAAGCCATGACCTGCAACAAAGAACAAAGATAAATCCTTTGGTCCTTGAAATGGTTAGTGAAAATGCTATGCTTATGATGCATGATGATGTCATGATGTTATGTTCAATCACAAACATGTGGCACACACAAACAAGTCACACCATAGCCCTAGGTTTAAAGGCTTGCGTGAGGTTTAAGGTAAGTACCCTCCCCTGAAGCTAGATGGTTCATCCTGTCCTACAAAAGTAACCAGGTTCTAAGGGATCTCAATATCATTGATCCTTCACAAGGGTGGTTGTTCAGAAGGCAACTTACTTGCCAACCAAAACCCTCCAAGTTTAAGATCTCAATGAGCGTAGTATCGAGTGTCAACCAACTTCAGTCTGCACCAAAGCCGGTTACCTCACTACTTTCTAAAGGCCAAGATGGGATAACTAGGGTTCTAAAAGTTAGTTAGTGCATTGACAACATATGGCAGCCTCATATTATCCTCAACTTGACTTAAGGAACATAAGCACCAACCAAGAAGTCGCACTAACTATGGCTACAAGATCAACCGTATCGATATACGTCGTACAGTTTCCTTGGTCTATTGCCATTTACCTAAGGTACACTAGATCCGGGTTAGGACCTTTCACACATAAGAGCACCCCAACAAGATAATATAAAGCAAACAAGGCAAACAATTTAAAGTGATCTTAATTCCTAAGGGTACCCCTCTTAAATTTTACTCCCCAGCAGAGTCGCCAGTTCTGTAACACGGTGGGAGAACTGACTTTAGTTATGTTGCGGATAGCAAGAGTCGCCACCGACTTTTATTTTATCCAAAAGGAAAGGATATAAAAGAACAGGAAAGACCTTAAGAGATATTTTTGGGTCCGGGGGGTAGGTTATGTAAAGGGAAGGTGTTAGCACCCTTTACATCCATGGTTATCCATGGGCTCTTAGTTACTTAGCTCACTTTTGAATTGTTTTTGAAAGTGTAGTGTGTGAATAGAAAAATTTTCAGAATAGTTAATAATAATCCGTGTACGGATGTGTAAAAACTTGTTTTTGAAAATTTGTTTGAAATTGTGAAGAGTTTGGAAAGTTTTTGAAGTGAGCAAGTACATAAGAGGAACCTACCCTAAAATTTGAAGTCTTTCTTATTCTTTATCCTTTCATTGATAAGACTATCCCTACTATTAAGGAGTAGGTAGTCATTACCTTGGATATAAGGGACATGAGAGGGACATCTGTTTGTATGGAGGCAACTGTGGGGTGTAATAAGCATATAGGAGGGACTATCATCATTATTCGAAGGGACTTGATTCGTATAGGCAACCATGAGGGACTTGATGATTTTTATCTTTTAAGGGACTTGCTTTATACACCCCACTTGACCTTATTAGTAGGCAACTTGAGGGATAACCTTAGAAAGTGAGACAGCGATTAAAATCGACTTACGTGTGTGAGTGTTTAATATTAATTATCTTTGATTAAAATGTTCTAATTTTATTTTAAATAAAATACATATTTTGCACTCCCTAATTACTAACCATAGCAAAAATAATTAAATAATTACAAGATTTACATCCAGGAGCATTTACATAATAATTATAATAATAAGCAAAAATAAATAAATAGCAAAATAATTAATTAGCAAATTATAAATAAACAAGCTAAAATAATAAATAAATAATAAATAGGGGTTAGTGGTAATAAAAATAAAAAAAATATAAGGTTAGTGGAAATATTAAAAATAAAGTTAATGAAAATAATTAAATGAAACAATAATAATTAGAAAAATAGACAAGGTTAGAAAAATAATAAGATAAAAATTGTAAGATAATAATAAGCAAAAAAATAAAAATATGATTAGCAATAATAATTAATAGAAACAAATAGAGAAAACACTATAATAACATGATTAAACACAAAATTTGATTTTAATTTAGAAACATAGATAATTAAATAATTACTATAATATAAAGTTCTAAATGTAACATCATTATAAAATTTTTAATCATTTACAAAATTTAATTATATATCAACAATTATTAAAAATATTTACATATTGTGAAGAAAATAAATTTTAAATATCATGTTCATAAAATAATCATATTTATAAAATTTATAAGAATTATAATAAATATATATATACATAATAATTACATTAGGAATTGGAAAATAAATTTATTTAAAAGAAAATAGAATTAGGTTTTACTTTAGAAAATATTTTTTAGAATAAAGTTATTTTAATTAATATACATACTGTAATTTATTTACAAAATTATAAAAATAATTTTTAGAGAAAAAAAGATATATAGAGTTTGAATTACTTTTAACATTATTTTAATAATATTTATATACATATAATATTAATAATTTAAACAAAAATAGAAAAATAGAAAAAATTGCAAAAAAAAGAGAGGAACTTACCTGACCAGGATTTGACCCCATGTCCTCATGTTTGCCAGCAACAACAATAACCACCAGGCTAGCCCACACGCAGGCAACAATGAAGGGGCAAGAATTTGTTTTGTGTCTTGCTTGAGAAATCCAGAAAAATGAAGAAATAAAAAGGCCTGGGGTAGGAATCGTACCCAGGACCTTTGGGATGTATACGCGCATGCTTGACCGCCTGGCTGGGAGAACCCTTCTGGTCATGGATTGACAACAATACATAATATATTATGTTTGCCTTTAACCTGAAAAATTAACAAAAAAACATGCACTAGCCAAGTATCGAACCAGGGACTTCACATCAAACACGCATCAGCCTTACCACTGGACCACAAGCACGCTTGTGATAAACAAATCAAACATAATTCATAAAATATTTAATTAATATTTGAATTTTTCAAACGCGCGCCAGAGTTCCTTCTTCAACCTCCTGCCCTGCATTTTTACCTACGAATTTAGCTACGAATTTACCTGCGAGTTCTTCATACTTCTTGACCTGCGAAAACCATACTCATACCAAACAACACTGATTCATGAAATTAATTATAGTTTTATGATTCTTGTGATCCATAGAACATTCCTATGTTCTTAGAATTCGTTTAGGTTTAATGAATCACAAAACCCCATTTTCGACCTCTAAACCCTAACCATGGCATTTGGTCCATTAGGCTATGAAACTTCAAGCTATTTGTCCAAAATCGTTCCTTGGATCATCACAAACACAAAAGCACAAACAAAATTCATTAATAATGCATAAATAAACAGAATCGAAAATTTGAAATCCAAGGCAAAGTTTGATTCGGGTAAGGCAATATGAGATGGTGTTGATGCATATGATGGGTGCTTTACAATCAGTGATGTCCAGGGAAGCTAGCCATGTCTTTATTTTACCTTCTAGTGCCTTGGATTGAAGAATCCGAATCTCACTTTTTGCTTGAATTTTGAGTTTTTGAACTTACCTATGGGCTGCTGGAATTTGTGTCCAAGTGTTAGGTTTATGTTTAGTATATATATGTGAGTGAATTAGGTCAGAAAAACTCATTGATTGTGTGAAGATTTGATCCAAAAAAAGATTGAAAAAGATCATGTTGTAAAAGTCAAATATTTGTTCATGAAGACTTGCTATTCTTGGATTAATCACATGATTTCTTTCTTCTTTAATTCTAATCACCAATTAAGAATTTCTAGAAGCATTATCTTCCTCCAAAAATAGATTTTCATATTTTATATTTATTTAAAATGATTTTTATGAATTAAATCAATAATAAATAAAAATAAAATAATAAAAATGCTGAATTTTGGTCAATTGGGTCGTGCATAATGATATGAGGTGGATTGGATCACAACTTGGTAAGCCCATTTGGAAAGAATTACTTTTAGACCTCCATTTTCAACATAAACCATCACAAAATTTCCCAACTTTGCAAGGGCATATCTCCCTCAATTTAAAAGGTATGGGGGTGTTCTTGGACATTTTGGAAAGCTTGAAGAGTCCTCTAAACAACCCCATTGGTTTCAGGTCCATATCATTTACCAATCTCAAATTATGCCCTTTTGAAGTTGTTGACTTTTTGTTGACTTTTGAAATGACCTATAATGTCCTAGCTCATATCTTTCAAATGAAGCATTTTTGGGCTTAACTTTAAACATAAAAGTTGTAGGGAATTCAATTTCCTTCAAAATGAGCTTTGGATGGAGACTTGGTGATGAAGTATGTGAAAGTTATGGCTGGTCAAAGTTCAGTTGACTTTTATTGAGGAAAACCCTAATTTAGAAACTCCTGATTATTGATGATCTGGAATCTCCTTGATGAATCATGATCAACCCTTGATCAAATGATGAATTTTACTTCATATAATTGATGTTGGCAAAAAATCATGAAGTTTGACTTTGGTTTGACCACAGTTGACCTCAGTTTGACTTTTTAACTGTATTGACTGATTTTGACTTATCTGATCATCTGACTGAGCAATCTTCTGAGAAAAGTCTTGAAACTTGTCATGGGGGTTCTTATACACATACAAGATGTTATGAAGCTCACTTGAAGTCTTTGAAGTCTATTTAGCCTGATTAAAATCAAAACCCTAGTTTTGGATGCACTGCTTAGGAGGTGCATTGTCTGAGGGATTTGTCAACTCTTCTGACCAATTGTGAACCTTGTGAACCTTGTGAACCATCATAAAATGTCTTGTGAACCTCATGGGAGGTATTGTGAAGCTTGTGAACCTTGTGAACCTCATGAAGTGGCTTTGTAGACCTCATGAACCTCAGGAGAGCTTTGTAATCATTGTGAATCTTGTGAACCTTGTGAACCTTCAAGAAGCAACTTATGGACTTCATGAACCTCATGAAAGGTCTTGTAAATGTTGAGAAGCTTGTGAACCTTGTGAACCTTCAAGAAGTGACTTGTAGACTTCATGAACCTCATGAAAGGTTTTGTAAATGTTGAGAAGCTTGTGAACCTTGTGAACCTTCAAGAAGTGACTTGTAGACTTCATGAACCTCATGAAAGGTTATATAAGCATTGAGAGACTTGTGAACCTTCTTAGCACACAAAGTCTTGTCTTGTGAGGGCAAATTTTGGGGTGCAACACCCTCCAAACCAATTTTACCTGAAAATTCACAAAACGGTAAAATCACATATCACATTAATTCCTCAACATAAAATATCATCATGATAATTTCACAAATAGAACAATTATCATACAAATAAAATAAAAGACTCCACAAAAATTTGGGAAAATCGAATCGGGGCGTTACACCGCCGAAGTGAAGAGATCGATGCTAAACACACTAAGTCAAGAGTATTAGATGTTCCGAATGTAGCTCGGTGAATCTCTAGTAGCACTACATAAGATATTCATCCATCTAACAAATCACTTGATTGCTCTCGGAAAAACATTTACAAATGATGATCTCAACCTTAAAGTCCTAAGATCCTTGACAAGAGAATGACAACCGAAAGTGACCGCTATCTCGGAAAAGAAGAGTCTCTCAACGATGACATCCACATCTCTATTTGGAAACTTCAAGAACATAAATTGGAACTTGAAAGGCTTGAGAAACACGAAAGTCAAGAAAAGAATTCCAAAGGAATTGCCTTGAAGGTTGATTCAAAAGACGATAAAGATGATGAGACGTCCGAAGGTGAGAACTTTATGCTTCTTGTAAAGAAGCTTGGTGAGTTTTTTAATAAAAATAAAAATTCCTCTTATGCTAAAAAAGAATAGACATTTCCGGAAAAAGGAAGCATCCACATCGATGCAAGATGTCACGTGTTATGAATGTGGAAATCAAGGTCACATAAAGCTGGATTGTTCGAAACTCGCAAAGAAAAGAGGATTCAAAGGCAAGAAGGAATTCGAACAACAAGGCGTATGTTGCTTGGGAAGATAATAAGATAAGTTCCTCGTCAGAATCGGAAAGCAATGAATGTGCGAACATGGCTCTAATGGCTTCACATCACTCTGATGACGAAAAAGATGAGGTTAGTAGCAACTTTCCCATTTATGATAATGATGCACAAGATGTTATAGATGAACTTTTAAAAGAATTCAAGACTTTGTATAAAAATATTTCATCCCAAAAGAAACAAATTTCATCTCTAGAAGAAAATAATATTGCTTTGGAAAAATATGTTGAAAGTGAAAAACAAAAGTTGATGGATGAAAAACGAAATGTTGTTTGCAAGAATTGTGAATCTTTATTTTTTTTTCAAATTGTTCAACGTAAAAGAGTTCTTGAAAGATATGAAAAAGGTCAAATTGGCTTGGAAGAAATTCTTAGGCACCAAAGATATTCTAATGATAAAAGTGGATTAGGATATTCTAAGTTTTCTAAACCAAGCACAAATGAGACTATTTTTGTTAAAGCAAGTAAACAAATTGTTAAAGAGAAAGTAAACAATTCTAAAAGTGTGCATCAAAGTCATAAAAAGAAAAAGGTTGTTAAAAGAAAGACTTATGTTCCTAGATATAGAAGTCATTTTCAACCTACTTGTTTTTATTGTGGAATCAAAGGCCACACACTGAATGCTTGTTATGTACGCAATATTGGTGTTGCAAAAGGTACTAACTACCAAGGACCCAGATCAATTTGGGTACCTAACCAAACTTGATTTTGTTTTGTAGGTATGCTTGAAGACAACTTCCAATCAATGGTATCTTGATAGTGGTTGTTCAAAGCATATGACGGAAGATATCAACAAATTTTCACATCTATCTTTAAAGGCCAAAGGATATGTTATGTACGGTGATGACAATAAAGGAAAGATTCTTGGAATAGGAACCGTTGGTGATCCTCCGTTTACAATCATCGAAGATGTCCTTTACGTTGAATGCCTAAAGCACAACCTACTTAGCATAAGTCAATTGTGTGACAAAGGGTTTCAAATCAACTTCACAAAGAACGAATGCCTAATCGAACATGAAGTCACACATGAAATTTTGCTAAAAGGTAAAAGAATAAATAATATTTTTATGATTTCATTTGATGACTCTTACTTGAAGGTAAAATGCTTATTGAAAAACAACAACAAGGCTTGGCTATGACATAAAAGATTCGCTCACATTCACATAGAGCACTTGAACAAGTTGATAAAGCATGACCTAGTTGTTGGTCTTCCAAAGATTAAGTTCATCAATGATAAGTTATGCGACGCTTGTCAAAAGGGGAAGAAAACCAAAACAACTTTCAAATCCAAGAAAGTGGTGTCCACATCAAGGCCACTACAATTGTTGCATATGGATCTCTTTGGTCCATCAAGAATAAAAAGCTTTAGAGGTAATGTTTATGCTTTAGTCATTGTTGATGATTTCTCTAGATATACTTGGACATTGTTTCTAGTGCAGAAAAGTGATGCTTTCAAAGCCTTCAAGAAGTATGCGAAACAAATACAAAATGAGAGGTCACTCACAATAGCCTCCATTAGAAGTGACCATGGTGGAGAATTCCAAAACATATATTTTGAAGAATTTTGCGAAGAGCATGGAATTTCTCACAACTTCTCCGCACCAAGGACTCCTCAACAAAACGGTGTCGTAGAAAGAAATAATAGGTCATTGGTGGAGCTTGCAAGAATCATGCTTAGCGACTCGAATCTTCCTAAGTATTTTTGGGCGGATGCAGTAAGCACGACATGTTTTGTAAGCAACCGTGTCAACATTCGGCCGATTCTAAAAAAGACTCCGTATGAGCTGTTCAAAGGAAGGAAACCCAATATATCATTCTTCCATATTTTCGGGTGCAAGTGTTTCATTCTCAACAATGACAAGAACAATCTCAGTAAGTTTGATGAGAAGTCCGACGAAGGTATTTTCCTTGGTTACTCCCTCTCTAGTAAATCTTTTAGAATTTTTAATAAAAGAACTCTTACTATTGAAGAATCGATTCATGTTTCGTTTGATGAAAATAACCCCTCGAAAGAGGATAATATTATTGTTGTTGATAATGATGATATAATAGATATGTCACAACAACAAAAGGAAGTTTCAAATGATCAACCAATACCACAAGAAGATAACTCACAAATCATTGAAGAACATCATGATCTACCGAAAGAATGGAGGACTCATAGAGATCACCCGATCGATAAAGTTATTGGTGATATTAGCCAAGGCGTTGCAACACGACTAAATCTCAAGGATGCTTGTCTCAACATGGATTTTGTATCTCAAATCGAACAAACCAAAGTCGATGAAGCCTTAGGCGACGATCAATGGATTGTAGCAATGCAAGAAGAACTCAACCAATTCGAAAGAAATCAAGTTTGGAGTCTCGTACAAAGACCGGACAACACTCACATCATAGGAACGAGATGGGTGTTTAAGAACAAACTTGATGAGAATGAGATCATAGTTCATAACAAAGCAAGACTGGTAGCACAAGGATACAACCAAGAGGAAGGAATCGATTTTGATGAGATGTTCGCTCCGGTAGCAAGGTTAGAAGCAATTCGATTATTACTTGCTTATGCTTGCTCTATGAATTTTCAGTTGTTCCAGATGGATGTCAAAAGTGTTTTCCTGAATGGCTACATCAATGAAGAAGTCTATGTCAAACAACCTCCAAACTTTGAAAACTTCAAGAATCCCTCACATGTTTACAAGTTGAAGAAAGCCCTTTATGGATTAAAGCAAGCACCAAGAGCGTGGTATGACCGCCTCAACAACTTTCTTTGTGAAAAGGGATTTGTAAAAGGAAAGGTTGACAAGACTTTGTTCATAAAGAAGATCAAAGGTAACACCTTATTGGTTCAAGTCTATGTTGACGACATCATCTTCGGTTCAACAAACAAAGATCTTTGCGAAGAGTTTTCACTTATGATGCAAGGATAATTCGAGATGTCCATGATGGGAAAAATGAACTATTTCTTGTACTACAAATCAAGCAAACAAAGGATGGCATCTTCATCAACCAATCCAAGTACTGCAATGAATTGTTGAAAAGATTCGATATGGATAGTTTCAAAGTGATTACCACTCCAATTGGATTATGGAACAATGAACGTTGGACTATGGTATCCAAAAGGTAGTATATGTTCTTTGATTGGTTATTCTGATGCTGATTATGCAGGATGTAAGACCGATAGAAAAATCACAAGTTGTACTTGTCACATTCTCGGGAATGCACTAGTGTCACGGGCATGAAAAAATCAAGCATGTGTCGCACTTAGCACGGCCAAAGCGGAGTACATTGCAGCAGGAAGTTGTTGTGCACATATTTTGTGGCTTAAGCAACAACTTCTTGATTATAGAGTAGATCTCGGTTGAATTCCTCTTCGATGCGACAACACAAGTGCCATCAATATCACAAAGAACACAGTCATACATTCAAGGAAAAAGCACATAGATATCTGACACCATTTCCTTCGAGATCATGTACTCAACGAAGAGATAGATGTTACCTTCGTGGATACACATCATCAACTTGTCGACATCTTCACAAAATCGTTGGCTTAAGAGCAATTTTTCAAGATTCGGCGATAACTTAGTATTCTCAATGAAGGTGACATCTAATCTTATCTAATATTTGCTTGTTATATGGTATAGTAACTTAAAACATACATTATTTCACTTCTTTGTTATAAAATGCTAGCACTCATATTTCGTTATTTTTTTAGTTTTTCTCACTTTCGCATACCCAAAAATTATCAGTTTCAAAATAATTTTTGATCGAAAGTTGCATATTGATAAGTGTAATACTTGTCGCTCCCCGGATTTCCATTCTGGTACAAACGCGAAAGTGGCGCGGAAAAGAATAGAGTCGCCAGCCAGGCATTTTTATCCCGAAGGAACGAGAATGGTAATGCTGCACGAACCAGAAGAAAAGAAAAGGAAGGACACGGGTCCTGCGAACCAAAGAGACTGAGTTCGGGAGTCGGTTACGACCTGGGAAGGTATTAGCACCCCAGATCGTCCGCTGTACCCGACAGGATCCACGTTTGCAAAGAAATTGTTTCAAAGGGTGAAGAAAAGAAAGCTGCTGCAAAGAAAAGAAACTGAACTGGATAAAAGAAACGAAAAGGGAACTGGAAAAGAAATGAAAAGGAAAAATGTAGGGAAAATAAAGATTGTGCTCGAACGGGCCCTACCCCGCTGCCTACGTACCTCATCTGGATAATGAGGATCAGAGTCGCCGTAGTTCCCCTAACTAGGGGTGGAAAGGATTGCTTGTGTCTTAAGGCTTGAACTGCCCATGTCAATGCTCAGGTGTTACAGGCTCGGACGACGAGTGCGTAACCGTCTTGCAAAATGACAAGTAGGAGAAAATTCGCGGACGGAGCGAAGGAGATGAGAAAAGAATTCCCGAAGGAGAGACGCTTATTGTTTGTTTGTGTTTTTTAGAAGCTTTTTATGAGTGTGTCACAAGAAAGTGAAATCAAGCTCTTTTCCATGGAATGTGCACTTGTCACTACATTCCAAGATGGAATAATAGAACAAGCATACTCAAGTAAGGAGAAGATCCCCAAAACTTGAATCCAGAGATTAAGGCCTAAGCTCACTAACTCATTAACTTATTAAGTGTTTTTTGGTATTTACAATGAAGAAGTGTGTTTTATGATTTTCTTGGTGAAGATGATATCCTGATCAGACTTGTACATCAAAAGACAAGCTTGTACTATCCCAAGATGGGAAGACTACAAGTATCTCATGGGATAAGAATATTGCTCAAGGTATCACTTCAAACTTTATTAAGTGTCTTCTTTAGAGTTTTGAGATGATAAGAGAAGAGAAACCAAAAGGATCACAAAGGCAAAAGTCTAATGGGGGACTAATGAATCCTAAGTGTTGTCATGCATGGGAAATCCTAGGTTAGTGAGGTTTACTATCCTAAAGGAGAAAGAAAGAAGAAAAGAAGAAGAAGAAAGAAGAAGGGGGAAGTAAGGCCTAAGCCCAACAATAACAAGGTTAGAACAAATAATAATAAGAAGAGAAGAGATAAGATTTGGAGATGTGGGAATCACATCCACACCTCTCACTTACCTAAGCCCCTGAAAAGGTTAGTAACACAAGTATAAAAGCAATACGACATGAACATAATGCCATACCAACACCATACAACCAGAAGTGAAGTCATACACATAAATGTCAAATGCAAACACAAGTCACAAGAATGAGAAGAGAACCACACAACTCAAAGTGGAACCACATGAATCACTATGGCAAAACAAAACAAACATGAGAAGCTGCAAATCAAAATGAACAAATCACACCCCAAGGTACAAGACCAGAACCCTAATCATGTTAGAAGAGTTCCTAAGAAGCACAAGAGATGAGGAAATGAGGCACACAAAGTCAAGCAATTACATTATGAGAAGAAAGAAACAAAAGGAGTGAGGTGGACATACATAAGAGTGAATGAGCTTCAAGAACAACCAAACACAAACTCCTCAAGGTACAAACCAAAACTCAAGATCAGAGAGGTCTCCACATTCTAATAAGACTCTAAACAAGTTGAAGAAGTTGGCATAAGTGCCCTTCTAAACTAAGGAATGAACAAATGATCAAAAAGAAGCAAAATGGGACAAGTCAAGAACAAAAATTCAAATCAAATCACATGAGCATTCAAAAATTCCACAACCATGCACAAGTGATCTTCAAACATACCAAAACAATATGCCAAAAGGAGGGAGAAAGAATCAGAAGCTTGATCATTCAAAAGAGGGTTCAAACATGGCTTAGGGTTAGATGGATTCACTCACAAGTTAGAGACCAAAATTAATTAACCAAGATCCTAAAAATCAGAACAAAAATCACCAATAAACTACACCTTATCATGAATCTAGAGCAAAATGAATCAACCAAAAATTCAAAATAATGATCAATATAGAAAATGGACAAGTCAACATGCTTCAAAAATTAAATAAAATGAATTAATTAAAAGGAACAATTAATTTCCACGTGTAAAATAAAAATAAATGAAAAATATAAAAAATTAGAGAAAACTCAAACAATCATCCATAAATTATTTTAGAATTTTTTGAAACTTAAAACTATTTTTAAAAACTAAAAACCAAACTGAAAATAAAATGAAAACAAAAAAAGAAATACAAATGAAGATTGAGCCAGGAGGTGCGAAATGGATTCCAGTTCAAAATCAATGGGCCTTAAAGCCAGGGGGTGGGAATAGCACTCAAGCCCACTGGATCCTGCGCAGGTTCACAATATTTATGATGGAAATTCAAGTAATTCAGCAAAATACAAGGGCCATTAGATCAGATACACGCCTCAGATTGGTCCACTCATTAAACCAGGTCAACACCTTAATTGGTTGGAGGTGAGGGAGCATGCTATTTATGGTGAGGTGAAAAACACATGGCATTAAATCAGAAAACATAAACACGTGAGAGAGAGAGGTGGTCTCATTTATGTGGTGACAACATGAGGGACGTCCAGATCTTGAATCCTACGGCCAAGAGGTCATCTTCTCCAATTGAACTCTGATCAACATATTTCCAGAATCCGGTGACCGGAGCTAGGGCTCCGGCACCGGAAAACACAAACCATGAACAAAACACAAAGTAAATGGATCAAAACCTCCAGATCAAACAATTAGGGCATGCTGATTTCAAATATGGTGATGAAATTCACAAAAGCTCACTAAATCAAACGGATCGAAGCAAAACAGATCCAACTATAAAACTTCAAATCATCAATACAACTTCAATTCTCAAGCATTTTCAAAATCAAACATCACATATTCATCAGCATACTTCACAGATCATAATGCATACATCAAAAATCATTTCTAGATCCATGGATTTCAGAGCATACCTAAGATGAAGACACTTCAAAATCAACAAGATAAAGCTCCAGATGCTGCAGATCTACTCCTTTTGATCTCCTCTTGCAAAATAAATGCAAGAGGAAGCTTAAGAGAGCTTGAATATGAAGCTTCGAACCAATCTGCCTTTGAATGGTACCTCTATAATCTTTCACTTTCAGCTTGAATGACTGATGGATTAGTGATCCTTATGACTCAAGGATTCAGAAGATGTGATTGGTTTGTGAAGAAAGTGAGAGAATAAGGAGATTCGAAGGAAAATGATCCTGGTGCAAAAACTTTGGAATGATGAAATGTGATGGATCTAGCCTGAAATAAAACCCTAGTTTTCTTTTATATGACTCCAAGATGCAATGCTGAAAGGATGAGAGCAAGAGCACGTGAGAGGAGAGTGTGAGAGTGAAATTGCAAATTTGGCAAAAAATTTTGTGATGAGGTGCTTGGCTCGTGCATCCCTCTAATTCCTTGCACATGTGTGATCAATATCTCACCCTTGATTCAAAACAGCAATCACATGGGCCCTTGGATGTGAGGATCATGATTTTCTCATGATCATGCATGTTTTGCACCTCATGAAATATTCTTCTTCTCATGCACGAATTTGACACTATTTTTGGAGAAAATTAAATTTCTTGGAATGCCTTGTAATATTGTAATCATACTTGGCCCATAAAACAACTTGAAAATAAGTTTCATGATCTTTTGCATTTGTGGAAGATTTGAATTTCATGCCATGCCCTAGATTTCTTGAAATTTTCGAGGGGCCTATCTCTCTAACCATGAGGGCTATGAAAATGCTCTTGTACTTTTTGAAAATGGGAGGCTTTAATCTTCAAGTTTCATGTTTGGTTTTGGTTCATTTGAAGCTTTTTTCACCAAGTTATGCTTACTTGAAAATTAGGGCAAAATGTTACTAAAAATGGAAATTCTTATAACCAAACATATGCCAATTTTGCAAAACACCTCAAAACCTCGTTATTCTTGATCTTTGATCTTGTCAAACCTCTTCTAAGGTTATAAGAACATCCTTTGGCTTGAAAACTAGGGTTGTACCCTTTGAAATCTCACAGTTGACTTTTAGAATGCATAGTTGACCAATTTCTTCATTTACAAGCAACTGAAGAAATATCTGACTTCCACAAGGAATTTTCTCACCAAATGTCATCCCTAGGATCCTCTTAACATATTAGATACTTTGCCCAAATGAAATGGCCAAATTCATAAGGTTTTCATGCTTGAAACTCAAACCCTAATTTGGGATCATTGTATAGGAGCTTTGCCCTAGCTTGAATTCCCTGATGATCTTCCAACCTTCTGGGCTTTTGTGAATAATCTTGAACTTGTGAATGAAACATAAACCCCTAATAGGACTTGGACAAATCCATTGGGCCCCTTTTCATAGCTTGTGATGCCTCAAAACCCTCCACAGATGATCATATATCTAATGCTAGGTCATGAGAATGTTATGCCTCATCTTTCCATGCTAAGATGCCAAGAATATGATATGTTCATGATGAATATGATATGATATGATGATTAAAAAGAATAGGGAAAATTTGGGGTGTTACAATACTTTGTAAAAAAAATTTGTCAAAATTTTTCCCCATTTCTCTAAAAACGTGCTGCTGGATTTTTGAAAAGTTTGAAATTTTTACTCCGTTAACCGGTTAACGCCTCCCAGACAACAACAATGACGTTAGAAATAAATGTAAAATTTTTATTTTTGTTTAAGTGTGCATTTTTGGTTCTTTGTATGTGCTTTACTCTTTACCAACACCTCATAACTCTTATTCTTCCTACTTTGACTCATCTTAAACACCATTATCTCATTCCTCCAACTTTCAACCACTCTGAATCTCATTAAAACACCATTAAAGCTCCACTCAACCATACCCTCTTTATAAACTCTCCACACAATTTTCATTCTACAATCTCCCCCTTTTTGATGATGACAACCAACTTTGAGAGAGTTGCTCATAAGTGTAGTTTCTCTAATTTGATTATCCCCCTAAGTTCAAGAACGCCCCCTAAATGTGATAAGCATAACAAAAATATGCATAGAGAAATATTAGAGAAACAACTCTTCTCCCCTTTTGGCATTAGCAAAAAGAAGAAGCTTATGGAACAAACATACAAGCATAAAAAAATATTCAAGCAATCAAGCATTATGTAAACATAAACATTATATAAGAATTCAAGCGGGAACACGCATATTAACATAAAGATAATTTGATTAAACACAGAAAGGGTACGGTAAACATAGTACGGAGCATCATGCATAATCCAAGGAAAACCAAAATTGCCTAAATAACTTAGGACTTAGAGTTTGAAGCATAAAGACATAAACTAGAACTTAAACGCATAAGAAACATAACAACAACAATAAAGAGACATGGTGCTTTAATCCTCATCCGACAAGTCCTCAATATCCTCTCCTTTTGCTTCACCCTCATCATCATCCTCAGTGAGGTTACGGGAACTCAACACTAGGTTACAAAGGCTTTTGATGGCTCAGGTAGTTTCACGGTGTTGGCTCATCATGGTAGTGTATAAGAATTCGTTTGTGACGCCACCTTCTGGAATAGGGTAGTTGGACGAAGAGGATCCATCTTTATATTTGTAAGACCCGTCGTTGCATTGGACTATGCCGGTATTCTTCATGATAGTCACTCCATTGATTTCATTTGCGGTTGTAGTCATGGCAATGAACAATTCTCTTCCGATTTCCATGTTGGTTAATTCCAAAATCCTTGATATGAGACGAGCATAGGACAGCCTTGTCTTGAGAGTGAGTTGTTGTTTGAGGTGGTACATCATTGTTGGGAAGCCAATTAACTCTGATTTTGTTTACTGTGAAAAACAAAATCAGAGTTAATTGGCTTCCAACAATGATGTACCACCTCAAACAACAACTCACTCTCAAGACAAGGCTGCCCTATGCTCGTTCCATATCAAGAATTTTGGAATTAACCGACATGGAAATAGGAATAGAACCGTTCATTGCCATGACTACAACCGCAAATGAAATCAATGGAGTGACTATCATGAAGAATACCAACATAGTTCAATGCAACGACATATCTTACAAATATGAAGACAGGTCCTCTTCGTCCAACTACCATATTCCGGAAGGTAGCGTCACGAACGAATTCCTATACACTACCATGATGAGCTAACACCGTGAAACTACCCGAGCCATAAAAAGCCTCCGTAACCTAGTGTCGAGTTCCCGTAACCTCACCGAGGATGATGATGAGGGTGAAGCGGGTAGTGAAGCGGAAGGAGAGGATAATGAGGACTTGTCGGATGAGGATTAAAGAATCATGTCTCTTTGGTGTTGTTGTTATATTTCTTATGCGTTTAAGTTCTAGTTTATGTCTTTATGCTTCAAACTCTAAGTCCTAAGTTATTTAGGAAATTTTGGTTTTCCTTGTATTATGCATGATGCTCCCTACTATGTTTACCGTACCCTTTCTGTGTTTAATCAAATTATGTTTATGTTAATATGTGTGTTCCCGCTTGAATTCTTATATAATGTTTATGTTTACATAATGCTTGATTGCTTGAATATTTCTTTATGCTTGTATGTTTGTTCCATAAGCTTCTTCTTTTTGCTAATGCCAAAGGGGGAGAAGAGTTGTTTCTCTAATATTTCTCTATGCATATTTTTGTTATGCTTCTCACATTTAGGGGGAGTTCTTGAACTTAGGGGGATAATCAAATTAGAGAAACTACACTTATGAGCAACTCTCTCAAAGTTAGTTGTCATCATCAAAAAGGGGAGATTGTAGAAGCATGCTTCAATCCAAAGAATTTTGATGAAGACAACAAGTATCAATGCAAAAAGATAAGAGCTTCAAGTGAAATCAAAGCATCAAGTTGATCAAGCCACACATGCATAGCAACTAAATGTATATTAATTCACTTTGAAATTAGTATACAAGTGTTCAACAATCATATCTTGCATTACCATATTTAACATAATCATTTTATAACATTTTGGTATGAAAAATACATTTTAATTTAAATATTTTTCTGTTTTCCAACAGTGTTAACCAGTTAACGGTATAGGTTAACAAGTTAACATGCCAAATTTTTGAAATCCAAGTTAATGTTTTAAGTGCGTTGGAAGGTGTTTTCACCATTTGAATTTATTGTTTTAAATTTCTTATGTCTTATTAATTTCTTTTTTAACAATTCTTTCCTTCCAACTTGTCAAGCCCGTTAAGAAAACTTCTTCAACGGTGAAAAAGGTTTCATCTTTTCTCTTTCTCTTTTTTTTTTCTAAAGGACTTGTGTTAATTATGAAATTTCCTTGGCCTTTGGCTTATTGAAATATTTTTATTTTCCAGGTGAGTCGAAAACCACCTACTCCTCAGAAAAGGAAGAAAGAAATGGTGAAGGAGATCTCTGACGATTCTGGTGACGAATCTCCAGATCAACAACCTCTAAAAAAGAAGAAATCCAGCAACATAAGAACAATTGCTTCCGAAAGGTCGCTCGTCATATTGAAGAAAACATCTCCCATCCGTCCGATGGTTAAGCTCGTTCGGGACACAGAAAGTGGGAACTCCAGTTTTCATACTGAGATTCCTCAGGTAACTATTTTCGACTGACTTTTGAATTTAACTTCGTATGCATATTTTTTATTTTTATATTCTTTCTTTTCTTCAGGTTGAAATCAAACCTGGTGAACCTTCCCACAGTGCTGGTGAGACGAATATGGAAAAACAAATCCAAGAGAAAGAACTCTCAAAGGGTGATGTACTTGAACCCCAAACATGCTATGTATTCGACACCGTAATGGATGAGTATTCTGCGGATAACTCCCCAAAAACCGAATCCAAAGAAGATTGACCTTCCCAAACTGATAAAGGTGACAAAGCTGACGTCGAATCTGTGACTGAGGAGAAGGAGAAGTCACCTGAAACTATAGATGCTAAGGAGGAGAAACTTCAAACCAAAACTGCAACAGAACAAGACCTGTCAAAACAATGCACTGGGCCCCAACGTTCAGACTCTCCCTGACTCCAATCTGAACAAATCTTTATCTTCAGGTTCGACTACCTTTACCCATGAGGAACTTAAGAGCCGGAAGGTACGGAAGCCTTTGGACTATATGAAAGCCATGATCAGCCAACGTTACAATTTCCAAGATTCCTCCAACAGTTCGTCAACCTCTGGAACCACTTCTGAAGTGAAGAACCTCAGCATTCTCATGGATGAAATCAAAAGCAAAGTGCTTAGTGTCGATCTATTCAGACTTCTGGAGGAGGACCCTACACAACAATGTGAAATGAAGAAACTCCTTAAACAAGTGAACGTTTTGGAGGTCAGCACTGACGAAACTCGTCTGGTGCTGGATCTTTCTCAGATTATTGATGTAACCTGTACATATCTCAATCGTTGAAGAGAGT
Organism: Lathyrus aphaca; assembly: GCA_963966055.1. Classification (NCBI taxonomy): domain Eukaryota; kingdom Viridiplantae; phylum Streptophyta; class Magnoliopsida; order Fabales; family Fabaceae; genus Lathyrus; species Lathyrus aphaca. The sequence continues at coordinate 95,422,888 of OZ014524.1, forward strand.
ACATCAAACCGATTTCTAACAAAACGAACACTCAAAATGCTGAATGGGATGCTGCAACAACTTCAACGGACAAGGTTTCTGAGCTGTCAAAGCTCTCCGACACTTACTCTCAACAAGTGTCTGATTGTAAGAATAATATTCAAAACTTTGAGAGACAGATAGCCGAACTCCAAGCAAAAATTGCTCAAGAGCGAAAACATATGGCTGAACTTGAACAACCTAATACTGCAGAGACCGAAGAGGAAATAATGGTGGGAATTCACCATGCGGACATGGCTCAAGCTTTAGGCAAAGAAATTGAAGAGATCTCTCTCAACCAAAGTCTGTGTGAATGTCGAATTGTTGTTCAAAAGAAGAAATTCATGGAGCTTAAAGAATTTTTTCTTTAGAAATTTGTAATAGGGTGGGGGCGGTGTATGTGTTGTTTTCCTTAGTTCTTTTATTAACTTTTTTGTGATCTAATTTTGTAATGACTTTACCGCCCACTGTTTGGAAAAGTGATTAATATAATCATTCCAGCTTTATTTTTACCTCTTGCAGAATTGGTTTATATTTCTTTAACTACTTTCCATTTATTTTAATTATTCTCTCATCTTTGCTTATTTCTTCAATTTCGTAAGCGCCATTTGAGAAAACACTTAAAACTTTAAAGGGTCCTTCCCACTTGGGGACCATTTCCCCATCACTCTATCTTTTTGATCCATGGAAAATATTACCTTCCAGACTAAATCACCTTCAAGAAAGATTTTCGACTTCACTTTCTTATTATAAGATTTTTCAACTCTTTCCTTCTGTTTTTTAATCAAGTCCAACGTGCGTAACCTTTCTTCGTATAAATCTACTAGTTCATCCATCATCATGCTCCAATATACATCTGAAGGAATTTCATGTTGTCTTTGGGTACGTACGGATTGTAAATAGATTTCGACTGGAAGTACTGCCTAATGTCCGTATGTTAATTTAAATGGGGTCGAATTAGTAGCTTCTTTAGGTGACGTTCGACATGCCCACAAAATTTGATCTAAGGTTTTGTGCTAACTTCTAGGCTTCTTACCTACATGTTTTTTGATCAGATTTATTATTACTTTATTTGCCGCTTCGACTTGTCCATTGGCTTGGGCGTAATAGGGCGTAGACGTTAATAACTTAAACCCCATTTCATTTGCAAAAGATTGCATATTTTTACCAGTAAACACAGACCCCTGGTCAGTGGTTATTGTTTCTGGTATCTCAAACCTATAGATTATGTATTTTTGGATGAATTCTATAACTATTTCCTGATCCACGTTAGTTAGTGGCATGGCTTCGATCCATTTAGTAAAGTAATCTACTCCTACTAAAATGTACCTTTGCCCTTTTGATGAAGCAGGCCGAATTTCTCCAATTAGATCCAAAGCCCATCCTCTGAATGGCCAAGGCTTTATGATCGAATGTAGTTCGCTTGCAGGAACATGGGGTATTCCTGCGTGGATTTGGCATTCTTGGCAACCCTTCGTGAATTCGACATAGTCTTTATAGTTGGCCAATATAAACCCTGCCTAAATAGTAGCCATTTCATCTTATGTCCTGCTTGGTGTGCACCACATGTGCCACTATGTACATTCGACAGTGCAATATACGCCTCTTCTTCGCCAAAGCATTTTAGTAAGACTCCTTCTGCAGTCTTTTTAAACAATTCATTTCCAAAGAGTACGTAGCTTAATGCTCTATATCTTAGTTTCCTTTCTATGCTTTTGTTTGGATCTTGTAAATAACTTCTTATAGGTTTTCTCCAGTCATCCATGTCTGAATTGTCTATATTAAATTTTTTGAAACTTTCGTCGTCCCTGTAACCAAGTTCCATTGATTCTAAATCTGATGGGGATAATTTGGTCGATACAACCCTTCCCCTTACTTCAATAGCTTTCTCCAGATTTTCCCTTGATACCCTGTAACCTGATGCAATCTGAGCCAAATCATTGGCCTCTTGATTGTTTACTCCAGGGATATGTTTGAGGGTCACAATGTCGAATGCTTTCAAGAGCCTATTGGCTATGACGAAGTACATGATCAGATTTTCTTTAACACGTATGTACTCTTTGGTTAGTTGTTTTATTACTAGTTCTGAGTCGCCCATTATTTCGACTCGAGTTGCCCCCAGTTCCAACAAAGTTTCAAGTCCAGCAATTAAAGCTTCGTACTCGGCTTCATTATTTGAACAAGGGTCTTTGACCCTATACTTGAATTTTGTTTGAATTTTATCAGGAGAAATAACCAATATACCTATACCTGCTCCATTCTTATGGCTGGAATCGTCGAAATACAATTTCCAAGTTTGTAGTTCGACGTAATTTATTTCACTATCGTCCATGGAATGGTCGGCTATGAAGTCAGCCACCACTTGCCCTTTTACAGCTTTTAAAGGAAAATATCTTAAGTAATATTCAGTTAATGCTAAAGCCCATTTCCCAATTCGACTATGTAAAATAGATTTAGAAAGCATATATTTTATTACGTCGAAATGAGATGATACAAATACATAATCTGGTTTTATATAGTGTTTTAATTTTGTACAAGAGAAATATACACAAAGACGTAACTTTTCCACTACACTATATCTGGTTTAAGCATCGTTTAATACTCTACTGAGATAATAGATGGCTCTTTCGACGCCATTTTCATCTTCCTAACAAAGCATGCTTCCAAGGGTCTTATCAGATGCTGAGATATATAACCTCATGCTTCTTCGTCTATTAGGTGACGTCAAGAATGAAGGGCTTGCCAGGTATCCTTTTATCTTGTCAAAAGCTTCTTGTTGTTCCTGCCCCCATGTGAAATTTTCATTTTTGAGTCGAAGCAAGGGGGAGAAGCCTTGCGTCTTCCCAGTGAGGTTTGAAATAAATCTTCTAAGGAAATTAATCTTCCCCAGCAGTGACTGCAATTCTTTCTTTGTCAAAGGAGCTTTCGCTTCCCTTATTGCTTTAGCTTTATTAGCGTTTATTTTGATTCCCTTTTTGTGGACCACGAAACCTAGGAAATCTCCAGCCTGCACACCAAACACACATTTAAGGGGGTTCATCTTTAAGCCATGTTTTCTCATCCTTTCAAAGGATTGTCGAAGATGGTTTAAATGATGTGCTTTTGAAATAGACTTTATTACAATATCGTCAATGTAAATTTGCATGAATGTTTCAATAAAGTCATGAAATATGGAATTCATAGCCCTTTGGTATGTGGTCCCAAAGTTTTTCAAACCAAAGGGCATAACTACCCATTCGTACGTCCCTATCGCTCCGGGACACCAAAAGGCTGTTTTTGAAACATCTTCCTCTGCAATGAAGATTTGGTTGTAGCCAGAATATCCATCTAGCATACTTAGGTATTTGTGTCCTGCTGCAGAGTCTACTAGCATTTCTGCTACTGGCATAGGATATTCATCCTTTGGGGTGGCAGAATTTAAGTCTCGAAAATCAATGCACACCCTCAAAGAGCCATTCATTTTTCTTTATTACCGGTACAATATTTGCAATCCATTCGACATACCTGGTTGGACGAATGAATTTACACTTGAGAAGTCTATCGACCTCCTCTTTCATCTTCGACAAAACCTCTGGTGCAAAATGCCTTGGAGCTTACTTCACGAGCTTCCTACCTTCAATTATAGGAATTTCCAGTTCGACCAAAACCCTGTCGAGGCCCGGCATTTCGTCATAGTCCCCTGCGAAGCAATCCTTGAATTCTTTCAACAACTGAACTAAATTGATTCTGAAATGGGGGTCTATAGCTGCACTTATATAGGTTGGCTTTCTCTCTGCCCCCAGTCCTAGATTGATTTCTTCTAAAGGATCTTGTGCCACCATCTTCATGTTGGTTGAAGTTGGGTCCTTTTCAAATCCTAAGGGTTCGTCGTCGTAGATGGCATCCAACTTGTTATTCTGGCATTCGTCTGTCTGCTCATCTTTGTTTTCTCCATCTATGCCTTGGTGAGGGCACGGTGGATGCGAACTTTCTTCCTTGGCTTCGACAGCCATACACATTTCTTCGGCTTCAAGAGCCGCTTTTAGTTTATTTTCGGCCATATAGGCCGTTAATCTCGTTAGTGTTGTAACTTCACTCATAGTTGTCGTCAAATTCACTATTCCAACCAGATGGTTCTATGTCAGTAGTTCCCCAAATGTGGCTTGGTTCGCCGATTACCTCTTTGTCCCATTGGAATCCATGTGTCGGATGTAAGTACATAGAGCAATAAACGTTGTCCGATGCTGTTAGGTTAAACTAAGCTGGGTTGCAAGGAGCTATGTGGGCTAAGTTCTTGTCAAAGCTTCGACTAGTTATACCTTTTACTTCGGCCATGAAATAACTTTGATCTGCCGCAATATTTTCGACGATCCCATCAAGACACCATATGACAAACGAAGAGTAAAGATTTAAAGAAGAAACTTAAAGCTTTTATAACTTGAAATAAAATTGGTGTTAATACGTACATTTCCAGAATAATCTCTCTTTTCTCTTTACACACGAGTACTTGAATGGATTTACAGGAATTTGTACAAAATATATCACACTTTACAAAGCAAAAACTATCCTATTTATATACAAATATCATAAACGTCGAACAACAGTCGAATCCTAAATGAATGCCACTTGGAATTATGCATGCTAATGTCTTCTAAAAACCTTCCACGTCTCCCTTTACCAACAAAACAGTTATTAGTACAGAAAAACTTCTCTTCGACGAATGAAACGAGGTGTCTCTTCGTGACATCAAATTGATTTCCAATTCAAATCCAAACATCCTTCTATCAAACTCTCCTTCGTCGAAGCTCTTTTATTGTCAAAATAACAACATAACTTTCATTCGTAGTGATATGAAGAACTTCCAATCAACAATCCAGCACCTCTTTCGACAAACCACGTTCGACTTACCAAACAAATCATCACAAACCTTCTCGAGATTCTGGACATGTTTGGAAGAAAGAGTGATCAAATTCGTCAAAAGATCTTTATAGAAGCTATTTAAAACTCTCCTGGACCAAACTCATGCTGTCGAAAATCCTATGTATACAACATCTCAACCAAAGACCTTTGAATATGGAGGACATCATAAATCTTGAATAAACCAGGACATCCATCTACCATGTTAACATATGTATTACCATGCTTCTAAAGTGGATTTTTCTTCCCATTCGGATTAATATCATTCAAAAACAAAACATTTCTCCTTATCAATTTCTGCACTTCAGACTTCAATGGATTATAGTTCTTAATATCGTGCCCCAGGGAACCTTGGTGAAAAGCACAGTGAGCCTCTAGCTTATACCACCATGGGATAGACTCTGGAACTGGAGGTGGAGAACATGTTTGCACAAGATTCTTCTTGATCAGAGATGGAAGCAAATTTGAATATAGAATTGGAATGGGTTCAAAATTAGGCTTAGCACGAATCTGTTAATTACCACTCTATTGCACATAAGGCTGCTAATAACGAGACTGATACTTTGGAGCTACTGGCACAGTTGGAGTCACATTAATCATCGGAGTTACAAAAGCCATATGTTGTTGATGAAGATTCTCACGACCACGAGGTCTTCTGTAACTTTCACGAGACACAACATTAGTCTCACCTTCTTTTTTCTTACCAAAGTTGAACCACTTAGAACTCGAGCCATTACTATTTTTTTTGATCAATTGTCCCTCAAGGACACCTTCTTTTAGTCGCATCCCCATACTCACCATTTCAGTGAAATCAGAAGAAGCACTTGCAATCATCTCATAGTAGAAAGAACCTAAAGTTTTCAAAAATATATTCGTCATCTGTTTCTCTTCCAGAGGAGGAACATTCTGAACTGCTAGCTCGCGCCATCTCTATGCATACTCTTTGAAAGTTTCTATGTCCTTCTGGGACATAGCACGAAACTGATCTTTTTCCGGTGCCATATCAACATTATACTTGTATTTCCTAACAAAATCCTCTCCCAAATCATTGAAAGTCTTGATTTCGATGCTATCCAAACTCATATACCATCTCATGGCTGCACCAGTCAGACTATCCTGGAAATAATCAATCAGAAGATGATCATTATCTGTCTGAGGAGACATCTTTCTAGCATACATATTTAAATGACTCAGAGGATAAGTATTTCCTTTATAATTCTCAAACTCAGGAAATTTGAACTTGTGCGGAACCTTAACATTTGGAACCAAATAGAGATCATAAGCATCTATACCTAACAAATCCTTATGCCTCAAAGCTTTCATCTCTTTTTGCATTTAAGCAAAACGGCCTTGAAAGTCATCAAGTCTTTCAATAAAACCATCTCCTTCACTGGGCTTAGCATGATAAATCATTTCATCAAGGTGCAGAGTAGTGTGCATCACAGGCGGTGCGGTAGTCATCACCGACTGAAGAGTATTGTAACACGGTGGGAGAACTGACTTTCTGTAAATGTTGCGGATAGCAAGAGTCGCCACCGACTTTTATTTTATCCATGTGGAAAGGACATAAAAGAACAAGAAAGACCTATTTTTAAAAGACTTGAGTTTGGGGGGTAAGTTATATAAAGGGAAGGTGTTAACACCCTTTATATACATGGTTATCCATAGGCTCTTAGTTATTTAGCTCACTTAATTGTTTTGAAAGTGTGAAGTGTATGTGTATTTAGAAGTTTGTCTAAGTACTTTGTAATGATCCTCGTATGGATGTATACAAAGCCTTGTTTTTGAAGATGTTTGAAAATAGTGAGATGTGAAAAGCATTTTTTGAATGTGTGAGCAAGTAACTTAGAGATACCTACCCTATACTAAGTCTTTCATGTTCTTGTATGTTCTTTCAAGGGTAATCTTGTCTCTATTATTAAGGAATATGTAGTCATTACCTTATATTTTATTAAGGGATGGGCGTAGGGTCATTGTATGGTCAATGAAGGCAACTTGAAGGGTGGCTTTAGCAATTGGGAGGGACTGTCATCTTTTAAACCGAAGGGACAAGATCATTTCTCATAGGCAACCTCGTAGGGACTTGATCTTTTAGAAATCTGGGAGGGACTAGATGATTTATTTTATTTAGGGACTTTGCTTAAGACAACCTACTTTCGAGGGACTTGACCATATTAAGGCAACTTTAAGAAGGGTAACCCTGGGAGGTGCAGACAACGATCATAGATCGACTAACGTGTGTGAGTGATTATGTTCAAGTTGTAAACACCCCAAATTTTCCCTCACTCATTCACACCATGGCTTGTGATCTTTTCATGTTCATAAGTTCAATCATATCACCTCATATTGCATTTTTTGCTTCACTGCATTAGTTCTAAGTCATCTGCATCTAGGGTTTGTGATCTGAGCAATCCAAGAGCTATTTGAGCCACTCCAAAGGTCATCAATCATCTCAAGAGTGTCCATGTATGTTCAAGCATCATTTTATATCCTCACAAGGTCAAAGGAGTCAAAGAATCACAAGAACTGAGCAAGGCATGGAAGCAGAGCCAGGTTTAACTGCATAGATGACCTAAAATTAGGGTTTTGGTTTCAGAGGCCATAAATCCAAATTTTTTGGTCATTCTTGTTTCTATTGGTCTCTATATGTTATAAGGATCATGCATATCAATTTTCATGAAGAAATTCCATGGGGAAGGCATCTGATCACAAGATGACTTCTTGAGCAAGTCAGTGTAAAATCAGGGCATCTGAGGCCCCCATTGACCCTAACCAAAGGGTGTTCTCCATCATTTTGAATGTGTATGATCTTTATTTGGTCATAGAAGATGTTAGAAGTTCACAAAATTGGAAATTTTCAAGTCATTTGCAAAGTTGCCTTTTTGGGAAAGTGACTTATAATGAAAACTTGCCATTTTGGGAAAGTTTTTCAACCTCCTCTTTTTGATTCAAAAATGCTCCAAATGAGAAAACTTTGGTCATGAAAGTTGTAGAATGGATCTTCCCATTTTCAAAAAGTACAAGAACTCATTCTAATTCATTTTGGATCAAAAGTTATGGCTTGCCAAAGTTGAGGAAAATCACTAAATTTTCACTTTTGCACAAAAGGGAAAACTTGCAAATTCTCATGCCAAGCATCTATGTGACTTCAAATCAGCCTCTAACCAATACACAAACATCATGTATGGCCCAAAATTCAGATTTGCCCAAGAAGTTTCTCACTTTCATGCTTTGAATTCCAAGCTATCATAAGCCATTTTCCATGAAGTCCAAAAAAGGAACTCTTGCAAAATTGATCCCCAAGGTTTTGTATGGTCTCTAACTGATTTCAAGACACCACCATAACATCATGTAACCTATCACAACCAAAATTCAGCAAAGAGTGTTACCTTTCCATGACCAAAAGTCACAAAGTGTAACAAGTTGCAAAATTGCAAAACATGTGAGATCTCACCCTTCATCCATTACAGCTCACCACAACTGATCCAAGAGCCATCCTTGAACTCAGCTGAGGCAATCCAAACAAAGAAATCTTCTCTGCCATGGCCCATACCTCAAGTACACCAAACCTTGACTTTTTGCATTTTCTCCCATGCTTTTGGAATAGTGACCAGCAGCCTCTACTAACCTGCTCCACAGCCTACTCAAACTTAATGGGAGTGATATAGCAGCTCATTTGGAATTGAAACAACACACAATCCAACTTGCACAAAATCTGTCCCAAACTTCTTCTCTGAAAATCTCCTCACACAGCCATCAAACTTCACTTTTTCTTTCACCAACAAGTCACAAATCACCCTTAGAACAAAAAACCACCCCCTGAAACAGCTTGAAACATCACACACAAAGACTTTCATTTCTGCTACACCAGAGTAAAACAACCATAACCAGCCACTCCACAAGTTTTCTAAGCTTCATTCCATCATCAGGAGGATCATTGGAGCTTGTTTGAAGCAAAGGGCTGGCCAGAAAGTTCCACAGTTCAAAGCTCCAGTTCAGGTATCATCAAGAACATTTTTTATAGAAATGCAATCTCTTGTTATAGGATGATAGAGTTTGTTTCACTGATCATGTTAAGCTTTGAAACACTGAAAATGGTTGAGAAATGAGTGTGTATGCATGTTCTGAAGTTTTTTGCAGTTCTCTTGATTTTGCTCAAATCTTGTTGTTGATGCATTGTAAATGTGATCTTGTGATTGATTCATGTTTGGGGTGGGTAGAGGATGAAATCTGGAGAGTTAGAGCACTTAAAACAGCCTAGGGAATGAGTTTGATTATGAATTTTTTGGAAAATCAGCATAATGAATCGATTCATTCTAGCATGAATCGATTCATTCTGTTGAGTGGTTCCTGGATTTCGCAAAATGAATCGATTCATCCCATTATGAATCGATTCATGCTGTTTAACTAATTCTGTTTCTCAAAAATTGATCATTATGAATCTATTCATCCAAGCATGAATCGATTCATTCTTCTGTTAACCAATTTTAATTCATTTTGTTTGTATTTTATTTGCATGAATTTTAAAAAATAGCAAAACACTTTGAAAAATTCTGAAATTTTTTGTCAAACATTTCATTAATTTTTAGAACCCAAAAATATTTTTATTTTTATTTTTTTGCATTAAAAATTATTTTTAAATCATTTAAATGTTTATTTTTAATTAATTAATGAAAATTAATTAATTAAAAATGCATTTAGGTATTTAAAAATCACAAAAAAATTCACATTGCATTTTATAACATTTAGAAACATTATCAAACTCTCAAAACAAATTTCTTTTTGGTTCTTGATCTATTTTGACAATTTTAATTGGAATTAAATTTGTTTAAAGGCAATATTTTGGTCCTAACTTTGAAAAATTCATTCTGCCTAACCCTTGAGAGTTTGATGATGGTTCTTCTTGAATTGCATCCTCCATAGCATGTAGTTTATAGGATAAAATTGGTTTGATTTGATCTTTCCTTTTCAATTTGTTTGGTATTTTTCTTTGTAAGGCACCCCAAAACCCTGGTAATCTTAGGAAATTCATAACTTTCACTAGGTTAAGAGTTAGATCCCCTCCTTTGGGAAGTGAACTTATATAGTTTTAGGGTACCTTTGATACCATTTTCAATTTTTTATCTCATGTTTTACTTCTGATTTTGAATTTTGCATCTCATGTTGTACATAAACCCTAATTTGCATCTTCATTTGCATTCATCTTGCATAAGCTTGCATACATGAACTTGCCATGACATTTTGTGAATCTACATGATTCATAAGACATCTTAGGTCATATTAGAATCATTTTTGATCATTGCATCTTTCATTTGCCATGTTATGCATTCATATCATTTCATAAACTTTCATGAACTTTCTTGGTTCAAAGCATGCTTCATTTGCATCCTCATCCTTGTATGATCATCCAAAACTCTTGACATGTGTTTGCATCATCCCTTTACATCATTTGCATCATGTGTATGATTCTGACTTTGGCCTTTGCCCATCCATATGCATTGTTCCATCTCATTTCTTCTTTTATGCATCTTGTACTAACTTTTCAGGTTAATGGTAAGTTTGTTTGGGAGGTGAATTTGCCTTCACCTCCTACCTATTCCCATATCATCATTTTACATCCTTTCTGAATTTTTACTTGTCTTTGAGTGAGCTTGCTCACTTGTGCCTCTCTTCCCTCTTTTCTCTTCTCATCTCATCCCTTTTCTATCTTGCTTCTCCTTGGTGGCTTCCTTGAAGATTTCTCCTCTTAAGCCTCACAAACCCTAGGACTTCCAAGCATGATGACATTTTAGGATTATTTAGTCCCCCTTAGACTCTTTCCTTTGAGTTTTCTTTGAGTCTCCTCTTCTCATCTCATAATCAAGGACTAAACCTTAAAGGTTTTAAGACTTTGTGATTAAGCTTATGCCTGCATCCTTCTATTAGGATGGAGTGTATAACTTTAATCCTAAGTGTTAAACCCTTAATGTGTTTAAATCCTTTAATCAATCCATCTAATAATCACTAAGACATCAAGCTTGTAACTTGGGCCTTGCATTAGGGTTCTAATTCTTCCTTAATTGGTTAAGAAGGACTAACCCTAGTGTTAATGGACAAGTCCCCCTCAAGTTGTCTTACAAACCACAAAAATCATTTCTTCATCTTATCATTAACAAAAATCCATTTAATAAAGGTTTTGTTTTGTCATGAGGTTAATCCCTAATCATGGATTAAGTTGAGGAGCCTTCCTTAGCTTAAGTGTTCTCATTTATTATCCTTCTATTAGGATGGTGTAATGAGTCCATTAAATCCTTGATTATGGCTTAAACTCATTACTTAACACTAAACAAAAACAACGAAAACATCTAAATAAATACAAGTAGGTTAATGATCTTAATCCTACACCATGGTGATTAAGTGTGAGATGCTGACTTCACACTTATGGTATTCTTATTACCCCTAATCAGAGGGAAGATGTGATGAGTTTACTAACCCTTGGTTTAGGATTAAGCTCATTAACTTATGACAGATTCAAAAAACAATAACAAGACTGAAAACACCAAAAAAAAAACAATAATCGTGTCCTCCAGGATTCTTTTCTCATCTCATTCACTCATAAACGAGAACTTGCTTCTTCCGTCTAATGCAAGACAATTTGCACCTGAGCCAGACAGGTCATACATTTGAGCATGGACAAGTGTTGCACCCCAAAATTTGCCCTCACAATACAAGACTTTGTGTTCTAAGAAGGTTCACAAGGTTCACAAGATTCACAATGCTTTCAAGACCTTTCATGAGGTTCATGAAGTCTACAAGTCACTTCATGAAGGTTCACAAGGTTCACAAGTTTTACAATGCTTACAAAACCTTCCTGAGGTTCATGAGGTCTACAAGTCACTTTATGAGGTTCACAAGGTTCACAAGGTTCACAATGCTTCCCATGAGGTTCACAAGACATTTTATGATGGTTCACAAGGTTCACAAAGTTCACAATTGGTCAGAAGAGTTGACAATTCCCTCAGACAATGCACCTCCTAAGCAGTGCATCCAAAACTAGGGTTTTGACTTTAATCAGGCTAAATGGACTTCCAAGACTTCAAGTGAGCTTCATAATATCTTATATGTGTGTAAGAACCCCCATGACAAGTTTCAAGACTTTTCTCAGAAGTTTGCTCAGTCAGATGATCAGATAAGTCAAAATCAGTCAATGCAGTTAAAAAGTCAAACTGAGGTCAACTGTGGTCAAACCAAAGTCAAACTTCATGATTTTTTGCCAATATCAAGTATATGAAGTAAAATTCATCATTTGATCAAGGGTTGATCATGATTCATCAAGGAGATTCCAGATCATCAAGAATCAGGAGTTTCTAAATTAGGGTTTCCTCAATAAAAGTCAACTGAACTTTGACCAGCCATAACTTTCACATACTTCATCACCAAGTCTCCACTCAAAGCTCATTTTGAAGGAAATTGAATTCTCTACAACTTTGTGTCTCACAAGCCAAGCCCAAAAATGCTTCATTTGGAAGGTATGAGCTAAGACATTATAGGTCATTTCAAAAGTCAACAAAAAGTCAACAACTTCAAAAGGGCATAACTTGAGATTGGTAAATGATATGAACATGAAACCAGTGGGGTTGTTTATAGGACTCTTCAAGCTTTCCAAAATGTCCAAGAACACCCTCATACCATTAAAATTGAAGGATATGTGCCCTTGCAAAGTTGGGAAATTTTGAGTTGGTTTATGATGAAAATGGAGGTCTAAAACCAATTTCTTCCAAATGGGCTTGCCAAATGATGACCCAACCCATACAATGACTTCATGCACGACCCAAACCATTAAAAATCAGAATTTTTATTATTTTATTTTTATTTATTTTGATTTAATTCATTAAAAATCATTTTAAATAAAAATAAAATATGAAAATGTAAGATTTGATGGAGATTAAGCTTCTAGAAAGTCTTAAATATTGATTTGAATTGAAGAGGAAAGAAATCATGAGATTTGGCCAAAAATAGCAAGCATTCACACATGAATATTTGATTTTTAAGGCATGATCAATTTGGATCTTTTCATATCAAAATCTTCACATGACCAATCAATTTTTTGACCTAAAATCAATCACCTATAAGTACTAAACACAACCCTATTGCAAATTCACGAATTCAGCAGCCTCAAGAGTAAGTTCCATTGTTCAAAAATCCTTCACAAAACTCACATTCGGTTTTTGATTTCCAGGGCTCTAGAAGGTAAAACAAGAACATAGCAAGACTCCTTGGACTTCCTTGATCATGAATCATCACTCATATGCATCAAAACCATGCTATATTGCTCAACCCGAATCCACCTTGTGCTTGGAAATAATTTTTTCGATTCCATTAATTTGTTGCTTTTCATTGAATTTTGTTTGCATAATATTGTTTGTGATGTTGTGTAGATTGTTTCTGGATCATTAAACCAAAGCTTCACTGCCTAGAATGGATTCGGCCATGATTAGGGTTTGGACCTCCAAATTAGGGTTCTACGATTCACTAAATATAAATGAATTTTGAGAACATAGGAATGTTGTGTGAACCATAAGGATCATAAAACACTAATTAATTTCATGAATCGATACTGTTTTGTGGATGTTTCATTTTCGCAGGTTTGAAACATTGAAGAACACGCAGCAAGATTCGCAGGAAAAAGGGAGGAAATTTCGCAGGAAATTTGGAGAAGAAGGAGTTGACTGGCGCGAAAGTCAAATTCAAATATAAAACTTATTTTATTATATTATGTTTCTATTATGTTATCACTAATGATATATGGATCAGTTGGTAAGGAAGCGCTGATATGAAGCAAAGGGCAGGGGTTCGAACCCTGGCTTTGGTTCCTTTTTGTTTCTTTTTCCAGGAATTAAGTTGTTATAATATATATTGTATTATTTCCATTCCATTAACAGGCTAGCTCACCCAGCAGGATTGGTCATGTGTTTGTTGCGCGTTTAAAAGGTCCTGGGTTCAATCCTCCCCCAGACCTTTTTGCTTCCTTTTAATTTTCTGGATTTTTTCAGACTATGAAACAAAATCAATTCTTCCCCTTTGCTTGCTGCCTGCGCATGATGGCCTAGTGGTGGGTGTTGTTGCTGGTGAACAAAGCCTCCTGGGTTCAAATCCCAGCCAGGTTTGTTTTGTTGTTTTTTATTTTATTTTATTTTGTTTAATTAATTTAGGTTTTATTAATAATGATATATAATAAAGTAATTCTATAAAATAATTCTATTCAATAGTTTCTAATATTCAAAAATCATATTTTTTAATTTAAAAATTATTTCTTTTATTATGTAATTATAATATGGGTATATTAATTAAAATAATTTTGTATATTATATTATAAACCCTAAAAAATATTTTCTAAACCCTAATTTTATAAAACCCTAATTTATTTTCTCTAAACAAATGTTAAAACCTAATTTCATTTTTCTAACTTTATTTCTGTAAATATAATATTTAGTATAATTAAATTTTTATAAATATAATTATTATGTATATATTTATTTAATATAATCAAGTTTTGTAAATATAATTATAACATATGTAAATATTTTGATAATTTGTTTGTAATCTAAATTATATATATAAATTATTTTTAATATGTGTTTAGAAATAATTGAACCTATAATAATTAAATTTTGTGATTATAATATGTTTAAAAATAATTTAGTAATTTGTACATAAATTAAAATTTTATAATAATTATTTAATTGTTTATATTTCCTCTTATTTTTAAATAATTGTCTATATTAAAAATCTAATTTTTTTTTTGTTTATTATTTTTATCATGTTCTTATAATATTTTTGTTAATTCCATTTATTTTAATTATTGTTATTATTATTAACCATATTATTACTAATCTATTTATTCTATGATTATTATTATTTCATTAACCTTATTTATTTTTTTAATTATTATTATTACTAACCCCCTATTATATTTATTTATTGCTTATTTATTTTTACTTATTTATTTATATTTTGCTTATTTGTTTATTTTGCTATTTATAATTAATTGCTTATTATTATTATGTAAATGCTCCTGGATGTAATTTTTGTAAATATTTAATATATGTAATTTTCATGCCATGGTTAGTAATTTAGGGAGTGTAAACATGTATTATATTTAAAATTAAATTTAGATCATTTTAATTATAAGATAAATTAAATTAAACACTCACACACGTAAGTCGATTTTTAATCGCCATCTCACTTTCTAGGGTTGCCTCTCATTGTTGCCTATTCAAAAAGGTCAAGTGGGGTGTATAAAGCAAGTCCCTTAAAAGAAAAGTCATCAAGTCCCTTAATGGTTGCCTTTCATAAAGATCAAGTCCCTTTCGAATAATGATGACAGTCCCTCCTAAAATGCTTAATACACCCCACAGTTGCCTTCATTAAACAGATATCCCTTCACATGTCCCTCACATCCAAGGTAATGACTACCTATTCCTTAATAATAGGGATAGTCTTACCATTTAAAGGATAAAGAACAGAAAGACTTAAACTTTAGGGTAGGTTCCTCATAGTTGCTTACTCACTTCATTTAAAAACTTCTCAAACACTTCACAATTTCAAACAATTTTCAAAATACAAGTTTTTTTACGCATCCGTACATGGATCATTATTAAACTCTTATGGAAATTCTTATTCACACACTACACTTTTCAAAAACAATTCAAAGTGAGTTAAGTAACTAAGAGCCCATGGATAACCATGGATGTAAAGGGTGCTAACACCTTCCCTTTACATAACCTACCCCCCGGACCCAAAAATCTTTTAAAGGTCTTTCCTGTTCTTTTATGCCTTTCCTTTGGATAAAATAAAAGTCGGTGGCGACTCTTGCTATCCGCAACATAACTAAAGTCAGTTCTCCCACCATGTTACAGAACTGGCGACTCTGCTGGGGATTTAAATTTAAGAGGGGTACCCTTAGGAATTAAGATCACTTTAAATTGTTTGCCTTGTTTGCTTTATATTATCTTGCTGGGGTGCTCTTATGTGAGAAAGATCCTAACCCGGATCTAGTGTACCTTAGGTAAATGGCAATAGACCAAGGAAATTGTACGACGTATATCGATATGGTTGATCTGGTGGCCATAGTTAGTGCGACTTCTTGGTTGGTGCTTATGTTCCTTAAGTCAAGTTGAGGATAATATGAGGCTGCCATATGTTGTCAATGCACTAACTAACTTTTAGAACCCTAGTTATCCCATCTTGGCCTTTAGAAGGTAGTGAGGTAACCGGCTTTGGTGCAGACTGAAGTTGGTTGACACTCGATACTACGCTCATTGAGATTCTAAACTTGGAGGGTTTTGGTTGGCAAGTAAGTTGCCTTCTGATCAACCACCCTTGTGAAGGATCAATGATATTGAGATCCCTTAGAACCTGGTTACTTTTGTAGGACAGGATGAACCATCTAACTTCAGGGGAGGGTACTTACCTTTGAACCTCATGCAAGCCTTTAAACCTAGGGCTATAGTGTGACTTGTTTGTGTGTGCCACATGTTTGTGATTGAGCATAACATCATGACATCATCATGCATCATAAGCATAGCATTTTCACTAACCATTTCAAGGACCAAAGGATTTATCTTTGTTCTTTGTTGCAGGTCATGGCTTCTGCTCGTAGAAACACCATCAGGATCAACTTTGTGGGCATACCTGCCAAGCTTAAAGAGTTGGTTTCTCAAGTGTCTGATCATTCCCAGTTCATCAAGAGACATGGTCACCTATTGGATCTAGTCACTTCAGGGTTCAATGAAGACATGATGAGTGTCCTGTTTCAGTTCTTTGACC
Source organism: Lathyrus aphaca (assembly GCA_963966055.1). Classification (NCBI taxonomy): domain Eukaryota; kingdom Viridiplantae; phylum Streptophyta; class Magnoliopsida; order Fabales; family Fabaceae; genus Lathyrus; species Lathyrus aphaca. The sequence continues at coordinate 95,439,610 of OZ014524.1, forward strand.
CTAAACATCATTGCTTTACATTCCCCGACTACCAGTTGGTTCCAACCATGGAAGAGTTCTCTAAACTTCTGGGTATACCTGTTCTTGATCAAAGACCCTTCACAGGCTTGGAGAAGGAACTTAAACCAGAGGTTATTGCTGCAGCTCTACATCTGAAGAAGTCTGACATTGTTCTAGAAACGAGAAGCGGAGTCAAGGGTATTCTAGCTAAGGTGTTGATAGAAAAGGCTCAAGTGTTCTTGAAGGCCATGAGCTACGATGCTTTTGAGGAGATCTTAGCCTTGCTGATATATGGCTTAGTATTGTTCCCCAATCCAGATCAGTTCATAGATGTTCATGCCATCAACATTTTCCTGAGTCACAATCCAGTGCCTACATTGCTTGGAGACATCCTGCATTCTCTTCACACCCGTACTACAAGGGCAAGAGGAACTTTGATGTGCTTCATACCTTTGCTTTCTAGGTGGTTTATTTCTCACCTTCCTCGCTCAGTAATGAAGAATGAGCAAGGGTTCAGATGGTCCAAGAGGATTATGTCACTCTCTCATTCAGACATCCATTGGTGCTCCAGATCCATGGAGAATGTCACTATCATTGACCGTTGTGGGGAGTTTCCTAATGTGCCACTTCTAGGCATAAGAGGAGGCATCACCTACAACCCCTCTCTAGCTTTACGACAGTTTGGTTATGCCCGGAGTGATGGTCCACATGACATGTTGATTCAGGGCATTGTGTTTGATTACGACAACGATCTTCAAGGTTACCGTCAGAGATTCATACGAGCTTGGGGAAAAGTAAACAGGGTTGACAGCAAGACACTGGAACCTAAGTACACTATTCCTATGGAGGCTTATCTCAGATGGGTGCGATCCCGTGCTCAGACTCTCATGATGCCATATCCTGCTATCTTGCCAGTTACCATGGAACCTGTTGCTGAAGGAGACACAGCTTATACCATCCTTCACCCAGACATGCCTACTAATATGGAAGACTTGCAGAGATCCTGGATCCAACTGAAGGAGCAAAGGGATACTTTCGAGGCTCATTACAAAGCAAGCCAAGAAAGAATCCTAGAACTAACGAAGCAACTTCACGAGGAACGGAACCTCAACTCATACCTCAACACAAAGAGGAAGCGTCCATGGGAGACTTAAAACCCCATCTTTTGTACTTATTTCATTTCATTTTTTGTAAGCCTAAAAGGCAAAACAAAGTTATTACTAATAAAAGTTTACCTTCTTGTTTGTTTAAGCAAATTTAAATCCTGCGGTCCTTGAAAACATTGCATATGCATTCACATATCATTTCATTGCATCACAGGTTTATAATTGTGCACAGGTTTCTCATCTTCTCGCTGTTTATTTCAGCAATGGCTCTTGAACAATCAGTTAAGGATCTCCAGGCACAAAATGCACAGTTCCAAGAGCTGATCTTGAACCTGTCCAAGGGGCAGGATGAATTGAAGGCACTGCTGGCCAAGAAGACTAAGAAGACTAGAAGGTCAGCTGGTTTGATCAATATGGGAAGAAGGTTCAAAGGTCTTGCCAAGACTAAAGAACCAGCTGAAGACTATGAATCTGAAGAATCTGAAAAAGAGGGAGGCAGTCTCCACAACACTATGGGGGACTCTGATTCTGAGGATAATTACTACCATGAGCCTAACGAAGACAAATTCAAGATGCTGGTGGATAGGATGGATGCCATGGAGTTGCAGAAATCATCTGGGCTGGATTTTGAAGATTTGAGTCTGATATCTGGGGTAGTCATACCCATTGGTTTCAAGGTTCCTACCTTTGTTGTTTATGATGGGGTCTCTTGTCCCAAGCTGCATCTGAGGTCATATGTCAGAAGAATTCAACCCCACACTGCTGATAAAAAGTTGTGGATCCATTTCTTTCAAGAGAGCTTATCTGGAGCTCAGCTGGAGTGGTATTATCAGTTGGAGAGTGCCAACATCAGAGACTGGAATGATCTTGATGAAGCTTTCTATAAGCAGTATCAATACAATGCTGACTTAGCCCCCACTCGCATGCAGCTTCAGAGCATGTCTATGGGTGCCAAGGAAAGTTTCAAAGAGTATGCGCAGAAGTGGAGAGACTTAGCTGGAAGAGTTCAACCCCCTTTAAGTGACAGGGAGCTGGTTGATATGTTCATGTGCACGCTGAATGGTCCGTTTTACAGTCATCTCATTGGAAGCTCATCATCTGGCTTCACTGAGTTGATAATGACAGGAGAGCGCGTGGAAAATGGTATAAAGAATGGTAAGATCCAAGTGGGTACTTCTTCATCAGGTGCTGCAAAGAAGCCTCCCACTGGGAAGAAAGAATCCAATGCTGTTTATGGTCAACCTGATCGTAACAGAAGGCATCAGTCTGTTAGTGCAGTTCATATTTCAAATCCAACTCCTGCAACAACAGAGCAGCCACAGGGCAACCAACAGAGGGCTAGAAGGCAGTTCACGAAGATCAACATGTCAATGGCTCAGGCATTGCAAGATTTGTTGAAGGCTGAACTTATTACTCTGAAAGAGGCTCCTCAGAATCCTAATGTTACCTCTCCCAGGTACAACCCCAATGCACGGTGTGCATACCATTCAAATTGTCAAGGACATGATACTAATAACTGTTGGGTCTTGAAGAATAAAATTCAAGATATGATTGATGCTGGAGAGATTGAGTTTGATCCTCCGGGTACTCCAAACGTGATTACTGCTCCAATGCCCAATCACGAGAAGACTTTCAATGCCATTGAGGAAGATTTACACATCCATTCAGTAGCGGGGTTAACCACACCATTGTCTGTTATCAAGAAGAAGTTAGTACAAGCTGGGTTCTTTCCAGGTTGTCGTGAAGATTGTTTGTACTGTACTTATAAGCCGGATAGTTGCTTCAGATTGAGAGATGGAATCCAACGTCTCATGGATAAGTATACTATAGTGTTTGAAAGGAGACCGTCTTCTGTGGAGAGTATGGTGGATCATATTACTCAAGGTAGGAAAGTTGAAGAGGTTGACATGGTTGACAAAGTACCGGTGAGAATCACTTCAAAGGGACCTATTAAAATCACTCATCAGGGTCCAATCAAAATTACTGCTGAAGGTCCTGTGAAAGTTGTTGCTAAAGCCAGAGTAGCTCCTATGGTTATTACTACTCCTGGTCCTATCCCGTATACGTCTGACAAAGCTGTGCCTTGGCATTATGGATCTGATGTTTACATCCATGGTGTTAAGCAAGAGCCCTTAGCTGATGTGCCTGTTGATATTGACAATATTGCTGGATCCAGTAAGATCACACGTAGTGGAAGAGTCTTCTCTCCTCCAGTTGCTTCCAAGAATGCAGCTACTCCTGCTGCTACTTCCACCACTGATGCTAGGGGCAAAGGCCCTGTTATTGAACCTGTATCTACTGATGTGCCAGCTGCTGATGATCTCTCGAAGCAAATGGAAGAAGTATTGAAAATCATTCGCAAGAGTGATTATGACATTGTTGATCAGTTGGGACATACTCCCTCAAAGATTTCTATGCTGTCCTTGTTGTTATGTTCCGAGGCTCATGCCAAGTCCTTGATCAAGTTTCTGAAGACTGCTCATGTACCCAGTGCAATTTCTGTGGATCAGTTTGAGAATTGTGTTGCCCACCTGACCTACGACAATGGGTTAGGATTTTCTGATGCTGATTTGACCCCAGCCAAGAGGGATCATAACAGGGCCTTGCATATCTCAATTGAATGCAGGGGCACTACCCTGTCACATGTATTAATAGACAATGGTTCCTCTCTGAATGTGTTGCCCAAGGAAGTCCTGAACAAGCTGAGTCCTGAAGATGCTGTGCTGAAGCCCAGCAATATTGTGGTAAAGGCTTTTGATGGTTCCAGAAGAGTAGTGCATGGGGAAATTGATCTTCCAATCAAAGTTGGCTCCCAGGTTTTTACTGCTACATTTTATGTGATGGATATTCGTCCTTCATACTCTTGTCTGCTTGGTCGTCCCTGGATCCATGGGGCAGGTGCTGTAACCTCCACATTACACCAGAAGTTGAGATATCCGGTAGAAGGAAGGGTTGTCACTGTCTATGGAGAAGAAGAATACTTTGTCAGCCATGTGAATACTTTCAAGTATCTGGAAATGGAAGGTGAATACATTGAGACTCCGTGTCAGACGTTTGAAGTGGTTCCTTGGGTTGTCAATGATTATGTAGCTCCTCCTGTTGCAAAGAAAGTTCCTGTGGTCACCAGAAAACCTCCAACAATTGCAATGGCTTCCCTCAATGATGCTAGAGCTGTGGTGGATGAAGGTGGTTGTACTATTTGGGGTTAGCTACCTGATATTCCATACAAGTCTGACAAGTTTGGTTTGGGTTTCACTGCAGAGTTCCAGAAGGCTATTCGTCGTGCTCGTGCTGTTCGTATCACTAATCAAGGGGTTGTGAAGAACCAGATCAATGCCGTGGGAGATCAAGACGAAGACTACAACTTGGATGCGTGGATTTTTCCTACTGTGGGTGCTGGACTCAATAATTGGAAAGCTGAAGATGTTATCCCTATCTCCTTTAGTCAGGAGTAAATACTATTACTGTGTTGTTTTTTAAGTTTGTAATTTCTGAACAATTAAAACTCTCAAGCCTTGTGCCTTACCCGGGGCACAATGGTGTGCTTGTTACGGGCTGTCATTTCATTTGCATACTTCATACAATAAAATCAGTGGACGTTTCATTTTCGTAAATATTGTGTTCCCTGTCTTTCTTTTCTTTTATTTTTGCTTTATCAGCTATGTGTTCTTACACACACCCACATCACTAAAATGCAGATCCTCATCCACTCTGGATCCTGTTGATAACAGTTCTACTATTGCCAATTATAATTTCGAGAATCCGATCTATCAAGCTGAAGACGGAAATGAGGACGATTGTGAAGTACCTGTAGAGCTTGCTAGGTTGTTACAACAAGAAGAGAAAGCTATACAGCCACATGAAGAGCCAGTCGAAGTTGTGAATCTGGGAACTAAAGAAAACAGGAAAGAGGTCAAGATAGGGGCTGATTTAGAGGACAGTGTCAAAAGCAGGCTGATTCAGATGTTACGTGACTATGTGGAGATCTTTGCTTGGTCTTATGAAGATATGCCAGGGTTAGATACAAACATTGTGGTTCATCGTTTACCAGTAAAAGAAGATTGTCGTCCAAAGAAGCAGAAGGTTCGTCGTATGCGTCCTGAGATGTCAGAAAAGATCAAAGCAGAGGTAATGAAACAGTTTGATGCAGGGTTCTTAGCAGTAACTTCTTATCCTCAGTGGGTTGCAAATGTGGTACCAGTTCCTAAGAAAGATGGTAAGGTACGTATGTGTGTAGACTACAGAGATTTGAACAAGGCTAGCCCCAAAGATGACTTTCCGCTTCCTCATATTGATGTTCTGGTAGATAACACTGCTCAGCATAAGGTATTCTCTTTTATGGATGGTTTCTCTGGTTACAATCAGATCAAGATGGCTCCTGAAGATATGGAGAAGACAACATTTGTTACACATTGGGGCACCTTTTTCTATAAGGTGATGCCATTTGGTTTGAAGAATGCAGGGGCAACATATCAGCGTGCTATGGTGGCTTTGTTTCATGATATGATTCATCATGAGATAGAGGTATATGTGGATGATATGATAGCCAGATCCCAGAATGAAGAACAACATCTTGACCATTTGCATAAATTGTTTAAGAGGCTGAAGAAATACAAGTTGAGATTAAATCCAAACAAGTGTACTTTTGGAGTTAGATCTGGAAAGCTCTTGGGTTTTATTGTCAGTGGAAAAGGTATTGAAGTGGATCCTGCAAAAGTGAAAGCTATACGAGAGATGCCAGCTCCCCGTACTGAGAAGGAGGTTAGAGGTTTCTTGGGACGATTGAATTACATTGCAAGATTTATTTCCCAATTAACTGCCATCTGTGAGCCAATCTTCAAGTTATTGAAGAAAGATCAGGTGATGGAATGGAATGATGAGTGCCAAACTGCTTTTGATGAAATCAAGAGATATCTGCTAGAACCTCCAATTTTGATGCCACCAGTTGATGGAAGACCCTTGATTATGTACTTAACAGTGTTAGACAACTCAATGGGGTGTGTATTGGGGCAACATGACGAGTCTGGTCGAAAAGAGCAGGCAATATACTACCTTAGCAAAAAGTTCACCGACTGTGAAACAAGATACTCACTGCTCGAGAAAACTTGCTGCGCTTTGGCATGGGCTGCTCGCCGACTAAGACAGTATATGTTGACTCATACTACCTTATTGATTTCAAAGATGGATCTAATCAAGTACATATTTGAGAAACCTGCTCTCTCCGGAAGAATTGCAAGATGGCAAATGATCTTGACAGAATATGACATACAGTACACTACTCAGAAGGCTATTAAGGGAAGTGTTGTTGCTGATCATTTGGCTCATCAAGCAGTAGATGATTACCAGTCAATGAGTTTTGAGTTCCCTGATGAAGACATTATGATTATTACCAAAGAACCTGGACAATATGACGGACCTGAACAAGGATCCCGATGGACTATGGTTTTTGATGGTGCCTCTAATGCACTTGGTAATGGTGTTGGTGTTGTGATTAGCTCCCCTGAAGGTTGTCATACCCCGATTACTGCCAGACTTTGTTTCTATTGTACTAATAACATGGCTGAGTATGAGGCATGTATCCTGGGTATTAAAGCTGCTATTGATATGAAGATTCAGCTCCTTGATGTGTATGGAGATTCAGCCCTGGTAATTAGTCAGATCAAAGGAGATTGGGATACCAAACATGATAACCTCATTCCTTACAGAGAGCATGTGTTGTCTTTGATCCCACATTTTAAAGAGATTACCTTTGAACATATTCCACGAAGAGAGAATCAGTTGGCAGATGCATTGGCCACCATGGCATCCATGTTTGAGATCAGTTGGGATGATGAAGCTCCCAAGATTACTATTGATAGATTTGAAAAGCCTGCATACTGCAATGAGATTGACACAGAAGGGGCAGAGGAGAAGCCTTGGTTCTATGAAGTAAAAAGATATCTTGAAGCTCAGGAGTTCCCTGAAGGGGCATCTGTCAAAGATAGGAAATTTCTGAGAAGGTTCTCTGCTAAGTTCTTTTTGAGCAATGGCATTTTGTACAAGCGCAATCATGATTCAACTTTGCTTCGTTGTGTGGATAAGAAGGAAGCAATTGAGATTATGGAAGATATGCATGATGGAATCTTTGGCACTCATTCTAGTGGTCATACTATGGCAAAGAAGATATTGAGAGCAGGTTACTATTGGTCTACCATGGAAGCTGATTGCTATCAACACTCCAGAACTTGTCATAAGTGTCAAATCTATGCCGATAAAGTCCATGTACCTCCATCACCCTTGAATGTGTTGACTGCTCCTTGGCCCTTTGCCATGTGGGGCATTGATATGATTGGTGAGATCAAGCCTACTGCTTCTAATGGGCATCGTTTCATCCTGGTTGCTATTGATTACTTCACGAAGTGGGTAGAGGCAACTTCATTTGCATCTGTTACTAAGAATGTTGTGGCTCGGTTCATTAAGAATAATCTCATATGTAGGTATGGCATCCCTGAAAGGATTATCACTGACAATGGCTCTAATCTGAACAACACCATGATTACTGATCTCTGCGCGCAGTTCAAGATTAAGCATCACAACTCTTCTCTGTATCGTCCAAAGATGAATGGGGCAGTTGAAGCTGCTAATAAGAACATTAAGAAGATTGTACAGAAGATGACTGTTACTTACAAGGATTGGCATGAGATGTTACCATTTGCTCTTCATGGTTATCGTACTACAATACGTACTTCAACAGGGGCAACCCCATTCTCCTTAGTCTATGGTATGGAAGCAGTTCTGCCCATTGAAGTTCAGATTCCCTCCTTAAGAATTATGAAGGATGCAGGCTTGGATGAAGATGAGTGGATTCAGACCCGACTTGACCAGATAAATTTGATTGATGAGAAAAGGTTAGCAGCAGTTTGTCATGGCCAGATGTACCAGAAACGGATGATCAAAGCTTTTAACAAGAAGGTTAAGCCAAAGGTATATCAGGCTGGTGACTTGGTAATCAAGCGTATCATATTACCACAGGGTGATCCTAGGGGCAAGTGGACTCCAACATATGAAGGACCATTTGTAGTCAAGACAGTGTTCTCAGGAGGTGCCATGATACTCACTACAATGGATGGTGAAGACTTTCCACAGCCTGTAAACGCAGACATAGTTAAAAAATACTACGCATGAAAAGAGACCCGCTAGGTTGACTGGCCTAGGCAAAAATAAGGGCATCCTGGCAAACCAAAAGGGTTTGGGCAAAAATTAGGGATATATATAAAAAGATGTACACCCGGCAAGTCGAAAACCTGAAAAGGCGGCTTGGGCAAAAAAGGGTATCCCGGTGGATTGAAAACCTGAAAGGGCAATCCAGGCAAAAGTTAGGGATTAAAGCGTATGACTATGTCTCGTTTGGATCACCCATGAAACTGCAACCAGTTGTACTACTTACTCAAGCTCGAACAGATAAAGCTCGATCCAATCGTTTCCGTCTCAACAGCAGAAGATGAGATACTTGAAGATAATGGCAATAGTAGAATTGAAACTCAATAGGATTATTTCCCACATAGCTGATTCTCTTTTGTAAAATTTTATGGCAAAATCCTCTTACTAGGATTTATGTCTCCTTGTATAAACTTACCCGTGTATGGGTCACTTTTTGATATAAATAAATTCCATCTTTTGAATCCAGATTTACTTTTACCCTATTTACATAAGCGAAACGTCCATTGGTTGTGTTTGAATGTATGTATGCTTTTGAATATGATTGATGTTTACCAGAAATGCATGTATGCTTAATATGATTGATGTTTACCAGAAATGCATGAAAATGCAGTAATAGTATTTACTAAGGACGAACGAGGGAAGGATTTCAACGAAGCTTCGCCGGTTCATCTCTGCAAAACAACTACAAACCCTCAGTAGGATAAATCCATCTTCATAAAGTCTCATTTCCCCTGGAATTTATATCCATCTCTTTTATCCTCATACGGATATTCGGGAGTTTACTTCCCAATGAAGGTACGACGAACGAAGACGGGATATCTACCCTACTATCAAACGAAGACGAAGGTTATGTATACCTTACTATCCCCAGCAGACGGGAGGTTATATATACCTTGCTATCCCCAGCATACGGAAGGTTATGTATAATATATTATCAAGACGGGAACGAGTTCCTCATATTCTTCAACAACAAATCGGGATTTATTTTCCCTGGCCAGCAGTTGTTATACGAAGATATCCAGACGCTTCCGGCCATGTCATATCATACATACATCATCTACATCATACCATACACATACATATACGTAGATACATAGTACATTACCTAAGTGCATCATATCATACATGCATACATAATGCATAAACTAATATTATTATACAGAATGTTATCTTGTTTTCAGGTTAATTATCCAGCAAACAGACTTATGATTATCAGGATTGCTTTATCCTCCTGAAAGTTGTCATCCCTCAGGATTGCTTTATCCTCCTGAAAGTATATCATCCATCAGGACTGCTTTATCCTCCTGAAAGCTTATTATCTCATCAGGACTGCTTCATCCTCCTGACAGTTATCATCATTACTTCAAGACTGCTTCATCCTCTTGAAAAAGCATATTACTACCTCAGGATTGCTTTATCCTCCTGACAGCTTCTTATTACCTCAGGATTGCTTTATCCTCCTGAAAGCATATTATCAACCTCTCAGGACTGCTTTATCCTCCTGAAAGCTATCATTATACCTTCATACTTTGGACTGCTTTATCCTCCAAGAAGTGTATTTAAGAACTTTTCTCCAAGTGGCATCTTTAAGCCCACTCAGTCATATTCAACTAGTCATCTGTATCACTCTATGCACTGGTGAGTGCAAATTTTTGGGCTTTTGTGTTCAATCCCCTTTAACCTTCCAGGTCACGACTGGCAAATATACCAATCTAACCCCTCAGGTTTCAGAAAATTGAACAGGGGCAGCTGTTGCACCCCAAAATTTGCCCTCACAATACAAGACTTTGTGTTCTAAGAAGGTTCACAAGGTTCACAAGATTCACAATGCTTTCAAGACCTTTCATGAGGTTCATGAAGTCTACAAGTCACTTCATGAAGGTTCACAAGGTTCACAAGTTTTACAATGCTTACAAAACCTTCCTGAGGTTCATGAGGTCTACAAGTCACTTTATGAGGTTCACAAGGTTCACAATGCTTCCCATGAGGTTCACAAGACATTTTATGATGGTTCACAAGGTTCACAAAGTTCACAATTGGTCAGAAGAGTTGACAATTCCCTCAGACAATGCACCTCCTAAGCAGTGCATCCAAAACTTGGGTTTTGACTTTAATCAGGCTAAATGGACTTCCAAGACTTCAAGTGAGCTTCATAACATCTTATATGTGTTTAAGAACCCCCATGACAAGTTTCAAGACTTTTCTCAGAAGTTTGCTCAGTCAGATGATCAGATAAGTCAAAATCAGTCAATGCAGTTAAAAAGTCAAACTGAGGTCAACTGTGGTCAAACCAAAGTCAAACTTCATGATTTTTTGCCAATATAAAGTATATGAAGTAAAATTCATCATTTGATCAAGGGTTGATCATGATTCATCAAGGAGATTCCAGATCATCAAGAATCAGGAGTTTCTAAATTAGGGTTTCCTCAGTAAAAGTCAACTAAACTTTGACCAGCCATAACTTTCACATACTTCATCACCAAGTCTCCAATCAAAGCTCATTTTTAAGGAAATTGAATTCTCTACAACTTTGTGTCTCACAAGCCAAGCCCAAAAATTCTTCATTTGGAAGGTATGAGCTAAGACATTATAGGTCATTTCAAAAGTCAACAAAAAGTCAACAACTTCAAAAGGGCATAACTTGAGATTGGTAAATGATATGAACATGAAACCAGTGGGGTTGTTTAGAGGACTCTTCAAGCTTTCCAAAATGTCCAAGAACACCCTCATACCATTAAAATTGAAGGATATGTGCCCTTGCAAAGTTGGGAAATTTTGAGTTGGTTTATGATGAAAATGGAGGTCTAAAACCAATTTCTTCCAAATGGGCTTGCCAAATGATGACCCAACCCATACAATGACTTCATGCACGACACAAACCATTAAAAATCAGAATTTTTATTATTTTATTTTTATTTATTTTGATTTAATTCATTAAAAATCATTTTAAATAAAAATAAAATATGAAAATGTAAGATTTGATGGAGATTAAGCTTCTAGAAAGTCTTAAATATTGATTTGAATTGAAGAGGAAAGAAATCATGAGATTTGGCCAAAAATAGCAAGCATTCACACATGAATATTTGATTTTTAAGGCATGATCAATTTGGATCTTTTCATATCAAAATCTTCACATGACCAATCAATTTTTTGACCTAAAATCAATCACCTATAAGTACTAAACACAACCCTATTGCAAATTCACGAATTCAGCAGCCTCAAGAGTAAGTTCCATTGTTCAAAAATCCTTCACAAAACTCACATTCGGTTTTTGATTTCCAGGGCTCTAGAAGGTAAAACAAGAACATAGCAAGACTCCTTGGACTTCCTTGATCATGAATCATCACTCATATGCATCAAAACCATGCTATATTGCTCAACCCGAATCCACCTTGTGCTTGGAAATAATTTTTTCGATTCCATTAATTTGTTGCTTTTCATTGAATTTTGTTTGCATAATATTGTTTGTGATGTTGTGTAGATTGTTTCTGGATCATTAAACCAAAGCTTCACTGCCTAGAATGGATTCAGCCATGATTAGGGTTTGGACCTCCAAATTAGGGTTCTACGATTCACTAAATATAAATGAATTTTGAGAACATAGGAATGTTGTGTGAACCATAAGGATCATAAAACACTAATTAATTTCATGAATCGATACTGTTTTGTGGATGTTTCATTTTCGCAGGTTTGAAACATTGAAGAACACGCAGCAAGATTCGCAGGAAAAAAGGGAGGAAATTTCGCAGGAAATTTGGAGAAGAAGGAGTTGACTGGCGCGAAAGTCAAATTCAAATATAAAACTTATTTTATTATATTATGTTTCTATTATGTTATCACTAATGATATATGGATCAGTTGGTAAGGAAGCGCTGATATGAAGCAAAGGGCAGGGGTTCGAACCCTGGCTTTGGTTCCTTTTTGTTTCTTTTTCCAGGAATTAAGTTGTTATAATATATATTGTATTATTTCCATTCCATTAACAGGCTAGCTCACCCAGCAGGATTGGTCATGTGTTTGTTGCGCGTTTAAAAGGTCCTGGGTTCAATCCTCCCCCAGGCCTTTTTGCTTCCTTTTAATTTTCTGGATTTTTTCAGACTATGAAACAAAATCAATTCTTCCCCTTTGCTTGCTGCCTGCGCATGATGGCCTAGTGGTGGGTGTTGTTGCTGGTGAACAAAGCCTCCTGGGTTCAAATCCCAGCCAGGTTTGTTTTGTTGTTTTTTATTTTATTTTATTTTGTTTAATTAATTTAGGTTTTATTAATAATGATATATAATAAAGTAATTCTATAAAATAATTCTATTCAATAGTTTCTAATATTCAAAAATCATATTTTTTAATTTAAAAATTATTTCTTTTATTATGTAATTATAATATGGGTATATTAATTAAAATAATTTTGTATATTATATTATAAACCCTAAAAAATATTTTCTAAACCCTAATTTTATAAAACCCTAATTTATTTTCTCTAAACAAATGTTAAAACCTAATTTCATTTTTCTAACTTTATTTCTGTAAATATAATATTTAGTATAATTAAATTTTTATAAATATAATTATTATGTATATATTTATTTAATATAATCAAGTTTTGTAAATATAATTATAACATATGTAAATATTTTGATAATTTGTTTGTAATCTAAATTATATATATAAATTATTTTTAATATGTGTTTAGAAATAATTGAACCTATAATAATTAAATTTTGTGATTATAATATGTTTAAAAATAATTTAGTAATTTGTACATAAATTAAAATTTTATAATAATTATTTAATTGTTTATATTTCCTCTTATTTTTAAATAATTGTCTATATTAAAAATCTAATTTTTTTTTGTTTATTATTTTTATCATGTTCTTATAATATTTTTGTTAATTCCATTTATTTTAATTATTGTTATTATTATTAACCATATTATTACTAATCTATTTATTCTATGATTATTATTATTTCATTAACCTTATTTATTTTTTTAATTATTATTATTACTAACCCCCTATTATATTTATTTATTGCTTATTTATTTTTACTTATTTATTTATATTTTGCTTATTTGTTTATTTTGCTATTTATAATTAATTGCTTATTATTATTATGTAAATGCTCCTGGATGTAATTTTTGTAAATATTTAATTTATGTACTTTTCATGCCATGGTTAGTAATTTAGGGAGTGTAAACATGTATTATATTTAAAATTAAATTTAGATCATTTTAATTATAAGATAAATTAAATTAAACACTCACACACGTAAGTCGATTTTTAATCGCCATCTCACTTTCTAGGGTTGCCTCTCATTGTTGCCTATTCAAAAAGGTCAAGTGGGGTGTATAAAGCAAGTCCCTTAAAAGAAAAGTCATCAAGTCCCTTAATGGTTGCCTTTCATAAAGATCAAGTCCCTTTCGAATAATGATGACAGTCCCTCCTAAAATGCTTAATACACCCCACAGTTGCCTTCATTAAACAGATATCCCTTCACATGTCCCTCACATCCAAGGTAATGACTACCTATTCCTTAATAATAGGGATAGTCTTACCATTTAAAGGATAAAGAACAGAAAGACTTAAACTTTAGGGTAGGTTCCTCATAGTTGCTTACTCACTTCATTTAAAAACTTCTCAAACACTTCACAATTTCAAACAATTTTCAAAATACAAGTTTTTTTACGCATCCGTACATGGATCATTATTAAACTCTTATGGAAATTCTTATTCACACACTACACTTTTCAAAAACAATTCAAAGTGAGTTAAGTAACTAAGAGCCCATGGATAACCATGGATGTAAAGGGTGCTAACACCTTCCCTTTACATAACCTACCCCCCGGACCCAAAAATCTTTTAAAGGTCTTTCCTGTTCTTTTATGCCTTTCCTTTGGATAAAATAAAAGTCGGTGGCGACTCTTGCTATCCGCAACATAACTAAAGTCAGTTCTCCCACCATGTTACAGAACTGGCGACTCTGCTGGGGATTTAAATTTAAGAGGGGTACCCTTAGGAATTAAGATCACTTTAAATTGTTTGCCTTGTTTGCTTTATATTATCTTGCTGGGGTGCTCTTATGTGAGAAAGATCCTAACCCGGATCTAGTGTACCTTAGGTAAATGGCAATAGACCAAGGAAACTGTACGACGTATATCGATATGGTTGATCTGGTGGCCATAGTTAGTGCGACTTCTTGGTTGGTGCTTATGTTCCTTAAGTCAAGTTGAGGATAATATGAGGCTGCCATATGTTGTCAATGCACTAACTAACTTTTAGAACCCTAGTTATCCCATCTTGGCCTTTAGAAGGTAGTGAGGTAACCGGCTTTGGTGCAGACTGAAGTTGGTTGACACTCGATACTACGCTCATTGAGATTCTAAACTTGGAGGGTTTTGGTTGGCAAGTAAGTTGCCTTCTGATCAACCACCCTTGTGAAGGATCAATGATATTGAGATCCCTTAGAACCTGGTTACTTTTGTAGGACAGGATGAACCATCTAACTTCAGGGGAGGGTACTTACCTTTGAACCTCATGCAAGCCTTTAAACCTAGGGCTATGGTGTGACTTGTTTGTGTGTGCCACATGTTTGTGATTGAGCATAACATCATGACATCATCATGCATCATAAGCATAGCATTTTCACTAACCATTTCAAGGACCAAAGGATTTATCTTTGTTCTTTGTTGCAGGTCATGGCTTCTGCTCGTAGAAACACCATCAGGATCAACTTTGTGGGCATACCTGCCAAGCTTAAAGAGTTGGTTTCTCAAGTGTCTGATCATTCCCAGTTCATCAAGAGACATGGTCACCTATTGGATCTAGTCACTTCAGGGTTCAATGAAGACATGATGAGTGTCCTGTTTCAGTTCTTTGACCCTAAACATCATTGCTTTACATTCCCCGACTACCAGTTGGTTCCAACCATGGAAGAGTTCTCTAAACTTCTGGGTATACCTGTTCTTGATCAAAGACCCTTCACAGGCTTGGAGAATGAACTTAAACCAGAGGTTATTGCTGCAGCTCTACATCTGAAGAAGTCTGACATTGTTCTAGAAACGAGAAGCGGAGTCAAGGGTATTCTAGCTAAGGTGTTGATAGAAAAGGCTCAAGTGTTCTTGAAGGCCATGAGCTACGATGCTTTTGAGGAGATCTTAGCCTTGCTGATATATGGCTTAGTATTGTTCCCCAATCCAGATCAGTTCATAGATGTTCATGCCATCAACATTTTCCTGAGTCACAATCCAGTGCCTACATTGCTTGGAGACATCCTGCATTCTCTTCACACCCGTACTACAAGGGCAAGAGGAACTTTGATGTGCTTCATACCTTTGCTTTCTAGGTGGTTTATTTCTCACCTTCCTCGCTCAGTAATGAAGAATGAGCAAGGGTTCAGATGGTCCAAGAGGATTATGTCACTCTCTCATTCAGACATCCATTGGTGCTCCAGATCCATGGAGAATGTCACTATCATTGACCGTTGTGGGGAGTTTCCTAATGTGCCACTTCTAGGCATAAGAGGAGGCATCACCTACAACCCCTCTCTAGCTTTACGACAGTTTGGTTATGCCCGGAGTGATGGTCCACATGACATGTTGATTCAGGGCATTGTGTTTGATTACGACAACGATCTTCAAGGTTACCGTCAGAGATTCATACGAGCTTGGGGAAAAGTAAACAGGGTTGACAGCAAGACACTGGAACCTAAGTACACTATTCCTATGGAGGCTTATCTCAGATGGGTGCGATCCCGTGCTCAGACTCTCATGATGCCATATCCTGCTATCTTGCCAGTTACCATGGAACCTGTTGCTGAAGGAGACACAGCTTATACCATCCTTCACCCAGACATGCCTACTAATATGGAAGACTTGCAGAGATCCTGGATCCAACTGAAGGAGCAAAGGGATACTTTCGAGGCTCATTACAAAGCAAGCCAAGAAAGAATCCTAGAACTAACGAAGCAACTTCACGAGGAACGGAACCTCAACTCATACCTCAACACAAAGAGGAAGCGTCCATGGGAGACTTAAAACCCCATCTTTTGTACTTATTTCATTTCATTTTTTGTAAGCCTAAAAGGCAAAACAAAGTTATTACTAATAAAAGTTTACCTTCTTGTTTGTTTAAGAAAATTTAAATCCTGCGGTCCTTGAAAACATTGCATATGCATTCACATATCATTTCATTGCATCACAGGTTTATAATTGTGCACAGGTTTCTCATCTTCTCGCTGTTTATTTCAGCAATGGCTCTTGAACAATCAGTTAAGGATCTCCAGGCACAAAATGCACAGTTCCAAGAGCTGATCTTGAACCTGTCCAAGGGGCAGGATGAATTGAAGGCACTGCTGGCCAAGAAGACTAAGAAGACTAGAAGGTCAGCTGGTTTGATCAATATGGGAAGAAGGTTCAAAGGTCTTGCCAAGACTAAAGAACCAGCTGAAGACTATGAATCTGAAGAATCTGAAAAAGAGGGAGGCAGTCTCCACAACACTATGGGGGACTCTGATTCTGAGGATAATTACTACCATGAGCCTAACGAAGACAAATTCAAGATGCTGGTGGATAGGATGGATGCCATGGAGTTGCAGAAATCATCTGGGCTGGATTTTGAAGATTTGAGTCTGATATCTGGGGTAGTCATACCCATTGGTTTCAAGGTTCCTACCTTTGTTGTTTATGATGGGGTCTCTTGTCCCAAGCTGCATCTGAGGTCATATGTCAGAAGAATTCAACCCCACACTGCTGATAAAAAGTTGTGGATCCATTTCTTTCAAGAGAGCTTATCTGGAGCTCAGCTGGAGTGGTATTATCAGTTGGAGAGTGCCAACATCAGAGACTGGAATGATCTTGATGAAGCTTTCTATAAGCAGTATCAATACAATGCTGACTTAGCCCCCACTCGCATGCAGCTTCAGAGCATGTCTATGGGTGCCAAGGAAAGTTTCAAAGAGTATGCGCAGAAGTGGAGAGACTTAGCTGGAAGAGTTCAACCCCCTTTAAGTGACAGGGAGCTGGTTGATATGTTCATGTGCACGCTGAATGGTCCGTTTTACAGTCATCTCATTGGAAGCTCATCATCTGGCTTCACTGAGTTGATAATGACAGGAGAGCGCGTGGAAAATGGTATAAAGAATGGTAAGATCCAAGTGGGTACTTCTTCATCAGGTGCTGCAAAGAAGCCTCCCACTGGGAAGAAAGAATCCAATGCTGTTTATGGTCAACCTGATCGTAACAGAAGGCATCAGTCTGTTAGTGCAGTTCATATTTCAAATCCAACTCCTGCAACAACAGAGCAGCCACAGGGCAACCAACAGAGGGCTAGAAGGCAGTTCACGAAGATCAACATGTCAATGGCTCAGGCATTGCAAGATTTGTTGAAGGCTGAACTTATTACTCTGAAAGAGGCTCCTCAGAATCCTAATGTTACCTCTCCCAGGTACAACCCCAATGCACGGTGTGCATACCATTCAAATTGTCAAGGACATGATACTAATAACTGTTGGGTCTTGAAGAATAAAATTCAAGATATGATTGATGCTGGAGAGATTGAGTTTGATCCTCCGGGTACTCCAAACGTGATTACTGCTCCAATGCCCAATCACGAGAAGACTTTCAATGCCATTGAGGAAGATTTACACATCCATTCAGTAGCGGGGTTAACCACACCATTGTCTGTTATCAAGAAGAAGTTAGTACAAGCTGGGTTCTTTCCAGGTTGTCGTGAAGATTGTTTGTACTGTACTTATAAGCCGGATAGTTGCTTCAGATTGAGAGATGGAATCCAACGTCTCATGGATAAGTATACTATAGTGTTTGAAAGGAGACCGTCTTCTGTGGAGAGTATGGTGGATCATATTACTCAAGGTAGGAAAGTTGAAGAGGTTGACATGGTTGACAAAGTACCGGTGAGAATCACTTCAAAGGGACCTATTAAAATCACTCATCAGGGTCCAATCAAAATTACTGCTGAAGGTCCTGTGAAAGTTGTTGTTAAAGCCAGAGTAGCTCCTATGGTTATTACTACTCCTGGTCCTATCCCGTATACGTCTGACAAAGCTGTGCCTTGGCATTATGGATCTGATGTTTACATCCATGGTGTTAAGCAAGAGCCCTTAGCTGATGTGCCTGTTGATATTGACAATATTGCTGGATCCAGTAAGATCACACGTAGTGGAAGAGTCTTCTCTCCTCCAGTTGCTTCCAAGAATGCAGCTACTCCTGCTGCTACTTCCACCACTGATGCTAGGGGCAAAGGCCCTGTTATTGAACCTGTATCTACTGATGTGCCAGCTGCTGATGATCTCTCGAAGCAAATGGAAGAAGTATTGAAAATCATTCGCAAGAGTGATTATGACATTGTTGATCAGTTGGGACATACTCCCTCAAAGATTTCTATGCTGTCCTTGTTGTTATGTTCTGAGGCTCATGCCAAGTCCTTGATCAAGTTTCTGAAGACTGCTCATGTACCCAGTGCAATTTCTGTGGATCAGTTTGAGAATTGTGTTGCCCACCTGACCTACGACAATGGGTTAGGATTTTCTGATGCTGATTTGACCCCAGCCAAGAGGGATCATAACAGGGCCTTGCATATCTCAATTGAATGCAGGGGCACTACCCTGTCACATGTATTAATAGACAATGGTTCCTCTCTGAATGTGTTGCCCAAGGAAGTCCTGAACAAGCTGAGTCCTGAAGATGCTGTGCTGAAGCCCAGCAATATTGTGGTAAAGGCTTTTGATGGTTCCAGAAGAGTAGTGCATGGGGAAATTGATCTTCCAATCAAAGTTGGCTCCCAGGTTTTTACTGCTACATTTTATGTGATGGATATTCGTCCTTCATACTCTTGTCTGCTTGGTCGTCCCTGGATCCATGGGGCAGGTGCTGTAACCTCCACATTACACCAGAAGTTGAGATATCTGGTAGAAGGAAGGGTTGTCACTGTCTATGGAGAAGAAGAATACTTTGTCAGCCATGTGAATACTTTCAAGTATCTGGAAATGGAAGGTGAATACATTGAGACTCCGTGTCAGACGTTTGAAGTGGTTCCTTGGGTTGTCAATGATTATGTAGCTCCTCCTGTTGCAAAGAAAGTTCCTGTGGTCACCAGAAAACCTCCAACAATTGCAATGGCTTCCCTCAATGATGCTAGAGCTGTGGTGGATGAAGGTGGTTGTACTATTTGGGGTTAGCTACCTGATATTCCATACAAGTCTGACAAGTTTGGTTTGGGTTTCACTGCAGAGTTCCAGAAGGCTATTCGTCGTGCTCGTGCTGTTCGTATCACTAATCAAGGGGTTGTGAAGAACCAGATCAATGTCGTGGGAGATCAAGACGAAGACTACAACTTGGATGCGTGGATTTTTCCTACTGTGGGTGCTGGACTCAATAATTGGAAAGCTGAAGATGTTATCCCTATCTCCTTTAGTCAGGAGTAAATACTATTACTGTGTTGTTTTTTAAGTTTGTAATTTCTGAACAATTAAAACTCTCAAGCCTTGTGCCTTACCCGGGGCACAATGGTGTGCTTGTTACGGGCTGTCATTTCATTTGCATACTTCATACAATAAAATCAGTGGACGTTTCGTTTTCGTAAATATTGTGTTCCCTGTCTTTCTTTTATTTTATTTTTGCTTTATCAGCTATGTGTTCTTACACACACCCACATCACTAAAATGCAGATCCTCATCCACTCTGGATCCTGTTGATAACAGTTCTACTATTGCCAATTATAATTTCGAGAATCCGATCTATCAAGCTGAAGACGGAAATGAGGACGATTGTGAAGTACCTGTAGAGCTTGCTAGGTTGTTACAACAAGAAGAGAAAGCTATACAGCCACATGAAGAGCCAGTCGAAGTTGTGAATCTGGGAACTAAAGAAAACAGGAAAGAGGTCAAGATAGGGGCTGATTTAGAGGACAGTGTCAAAAGCAGGCTGATTCAGATGTTACGTGACTATGTGGAGATCTTTGCTTGGTCTTATGAAGATATGCCAGGGTTAGATACAAACATTGTGGTTCATCGTTTACCAGTAAAAGAAGATTGTCGTCCAAAGAAGCAGAAGGTTCGTCGTATGCGTCCTGAGATGTCAGAAAAGATCAAAGCAGAGGTAATGAAACAGTTTGATGCAGGGTTCTTAGCAGTAACTTCTTATCCTCAGTGGGTTGCAAATGTGGTACCAGTTCCTAAGAAAGATGGTAAGGTATGTATGTGTGTAGACTACAGAGATTTGAACAAGGCTAGCCCCAAAGATGACTTT
This sequence comes from Lathyrus aphaca, assembly GCA_963966055.1. Lineage (NCBI taxonomy): Eukaryota > Viridiplantae > Streptophyta > Magnoliopsida > Fabales > Fabaceae > Lathyrus > Lathyrus aphaca. Next base: position 95,460,172 of record OZ014524.1, read on the forward strand.
CCGCTTCCTCATATTGATGTTCTGGTAGATAACACTGCTCAGCATAAGGTATTCTCTTTTATGGATGGTTTCTCTGGTTACAATCAGATCAAGATGGCTCCTGAAGATATGGAGAAGACAACATTTGTTACACAGTGGGGCACCTTTTTCTATAAGGTGATGCCATTTGGTTTGAAGAATGCAGGGGCAACATATCAGCGTGCTATGGTGGCTTTGTTTCATGATATGATTCATCATGAGATAGAGGTATATGTGGATGATATGATAGCCAGATCCCAGAATGAAGAACAACATCTTGACCATTTGCATAAATTGTTTAAGAGGCTGAAGAAATACAAGTTGAGATTAAATCCAAACAAGTGTACTTTTGGAGTTAGATCTGGAAAGCTCTTGGGTTTTATTGTCAGTGGAAAAGGTATTGAAGTGGATCCTGCAAAAGTGAAAGCTATACGAGAGATGCCAGCTCCCCGTACTGAGAAGGAGGTTAGAGGTTTCTTGGGACGATTGAATTACATTGCAAGATTTATTTCCCAATTAACTGCCATCTGTGAGCCAATCTTCAAGTTATTGAAGAAAGATCAGGTGATGGAATGGAATGATGAGTGCCAAACTGCTTTTGATGAAATCAAGAGATATCTGCTAGAACCTCCAATTTTGATGCCACCAGTTGATGGAAGACCCTTGATTATGTACTTAACAGTGTTAGACAACTCAATGGGGTGTGTATTGGGGCAACATGACGAGTCTGGTCGAAAAGAGCAGGCAATATACTACCTTAGCAAAAAGTTCACCGACTGTGAAACAAGATACTCACTGCTCGAGAAAACTTGCTGCGCTTTGGCATGGGCTGCTCGCCGACTAAGACAGTATATGTTGACTCATACTACCTTATTGATTTCAAAGATGGATCTAATCAAGTACATATTTGAGAAACCTGCTCTCTCCGGAAGAATTGCAAGATGGCAAATGATCTTGACAGAATATGACATACAGTACACTACTCAGAAGGCTATTAAGGGAAGTGTTGTTGCTGATCATTTGGCTCATCAAGCAGTAGATGATTACCAGTCAATGAGTTTTGAGTTCCCTGATGAAGACATTATGATTATTACCAAAGAACCTGGACAATATGACGGACCTGAACAAGGATCCCGATGGACTATGGTTTTTGATGGTGCCTCTAATGCACTTGGTAATGGTGTTGGTGTTGTGATTAGCTCCCCTGAAGGTTGTCATACCCCGATTACTGCCAGACTTTGTTTCTATTGTACTAATAACATGGCTGAGTATGAGGCATGTATCCTGGGTATTAAAGCTGCTATTGATATGAAGATTCAGCTCCTTGATGTGTATGGAGATTCAGCCCTGGTAATTAGTCAGATCAAAGGAGATTGGGATACCAAACATGATAACCTCATTCCTTACAGAGAGCATGTGTTGTCTTTGATCCCACATTTTAAAGAGATTACCTTTGAACATATTCCACGAAGAGAGAATCAGTTGGCAGATGCATTGGCCACCATGGCATCCATGTTTGAGATCAGTTGGGATGATGAAGCTCCCAAGATTACTATTGATAGATTTGAAAAGCCTGCATACTGCAATGAGATTGACACAGAAGGGGCAGAGGAGAAGCCTTGGTTCTATGAAGTAAAAAGATATCTTGAAGCTCAGGAGTTCCCTGAAGGGGCATCTGTCAAAGATAGGAAATTTCTGAGAAGGTTCTCTGCTAAGTTCTTTTTGAGCAATGGCATTTTGTACAAGCGCAATCATGATTCAACTTTGCTTCGTTGTGTGGATAAGAAGGAAGCAATTGAGATTATGGAAGATATGCATGATGGAATCTTTGGCACTCATTCTAGTGGTCATACTATGGCAAAGAAGATATTGAGAGCAGGTTACTATTGGTCTACCATGGAAGCTGATTGCTATCAACACTCCAGAACTTGTCATAAGTGTCAAATCTATGCCGATAAAGTCCATGTACCTCCATCACCCTTGAATGTGTTGACTGCTCCTTGGCCCTTTGCCATGTGGGGCATTGATATGATTGGTGAGATCAAGCCTACTGCTTCTAATGGGCATCGTTTCATCCTGGTTGCTATTGATTACTTCACGAAGTGGGTAGAGGCAACTTCATTTGCATCTGTTACTAAGAATGTTGTGGCTCGGTTCATTAAGAATAATCTCATATGTAGGTATGGCATCCCTGAAAGGATTATCACTGACAATGGCTCTAATCTGAACAACACCATGATTACTGATCTCTGCGCGCAGTTCAAGATTAAGCATCACAACTCTTCTCTGTATCGTCCAAAGATGAATGGGGCAGTTGAAGCTGCTAATAAGAACATTAAGAAGATTGTACAGAAGATGACTGTTACTTACAAGGATTGGCATGAGATGTTACCATTTGCTCTTCATGGTTATCGTACTACAATACGTACTTCAACAGGGGCAACCCCATTCTCCTTAGTCTATGGTATGGAAGCAGTTCTGCCCATTGAAGTTCAGATTCCCTCCTTAAGAATTATGAAGGATGCAGGCTTGGATGAAGATGAGTGGATTCAGACCCGACTTGACCAGATAAATTTGATTGATGAGAAAAGGTTAGCAGCAGTTTGTCATGGCCAGATGTACCAGAAACGGATGATCAAAGCTTTTAACAAGAAGGTTAAGCCAAAGGTATATCAGGCTGGTGACTTGGTAATCAAGCGTATCATATTACCACAGGGTGATCCTAGGGGCAAGTGGACTCCAACATATGAAGGACCATTTGTAGTCAAGACAGTGTTCTCAGGAGGTGCCATGATACTCACTACAATGGATGGTGAAGACTTTCCACAGCCTGTAAACGCAGACATAGTTAAAAAATACTACGCATGAAAAGAGACCCGCTAGGTTGACTGGCCTAGGCAAAAATAAGGGCATCCTGGCAAACCAAAAGGGTTTGGGCAAAAATTAGGGATATATATAAAAAGATGTACACCCGGCAAGTCGAAAACCTGAAAAGGCGGCTTGGGCAAAAAAGGGTATCCCGGTGGATTGAAAACCTGAAAGGGCAATCCAGGCAAAAGTTAGGGATTAAAGCGTATGACTATGTCTCGTTTGGATCACCCATGAAACTGCAACCAGTTGTACTACTTACTCAAGCTCGAACAGATAAAGCTCGATCCAATCGTTTCCGTCTCAACAGCAGAAGATGAGATACTTGAAGATAATGGCAATAGTAGAATTGAAACTCAATAGGATTATTTCCCACATAGCTGATTCTCTTTTGTAAAATTTTATGGCAAAATCCTCTTACTAGGATTTATGTCTCCTTGTATAAACTTACCCGTGTATGGGTCACTTTTTGATATAAATAAATTCCATCTTTTGAATCCAGATTTACTTTTACCCTATTTACATAAGCGAAACGTCCATTGGTTGTGTTTGAATGTATGTATGCTTTTGAATATGATTGATGTTTACCAGAAATGCATGTATGCTTAATATGATTGATGTTTACCAGAAATGCATGAAAATGCAGTAATAGTATTTACTAAGGACGAACGAGGGAAGGATTTCAACGAAGCTTCGCCGGTTCATCTCTGCAAAACAACTACAAACCCTCAGTAGGATAAATCCATCTTCATAAAGTCTCATTTCCCCTGGAATTTATATCCATCTCTTTTATCCTCATACGGATATTCGGGAGTTTACTTCCCAATGAAGGTACGACGAACGAAGACGGGATATCTACCCTACTATCAAACGAAGACGAAGGTTATGTATACCTTACTATCCCCAGCAGATGGGAGGTTATATATACCTTGCTATCCCCAACATACGGAAGGTTATGTATAATATATTATCAAGACGGGAACGAGTTCCTCATATTCTTCAACAACAAATCGGGATTTATTTTCCCTGGCCAGCAGTTGTTATACGAAGATATCCAGACGCTTCCGGCCATGTCATATCATACATACATCATCTACATCATACCATACACATACATATACGTAGATACATAGTACATTACCTAAGTGCATCATATCATACATGCATACATAATGCATAAACTAATATTATTATACAGAATGTTATCTTGTTTTCAGGTTAATTATCCAGCAAATAGACTTATGATTATCAGGATTGCTTTATCCTCCTGAAAGTTGTCATCCCTCAGGATTGCTTTATCCTCCTGAAAGTATATCATCCATCAGGACTGCTTTATCCTCCTGAAAGCTTATTATCTCATCAGGACTGCTTCATCCTCCTGACAGTTATCATCATTACTTCAAGACTGCTTCATCCTCTTGAAAAAGCATATTACTACCTCAGGATTGCTTTATCCTCCTGACAGCTTCTTATTACCTCAGGATTGCTTTATCCTCCTGAAAGCATATTATCAACCTCTCAGGACTGCTTTATCCTCCTGAAAGCTATCATTATACCTTCATACTTTGGACTGCTTTATCCTCCAAGAAGTGTATTTAAGAACTTTTCTCCAAGTGGCATCTTTAAGCCCACTCAGTCATATTCAACTAGTCATCTGTATCACTCTATGCACTGGTGAGTGCAAATTTTTGGGCTTTTGTGTTCAATCCCCTTTAACCTTCCAGGTCACGACTGGCAAATATACCAATCTAACCCCTCAGGTTTCAGAAAATTGAACAGGGGCAGCTGTTGCACCCCAAAATTTTCCCTCACAATACAAGACTTTGTGTTCTAAGAAGGTTCACAAGGTTCACAATATTCACAATGCTTTCAAGACCTTTCATGAGGTTCATGAAGTCTACAAGTCACTTCATGAAGGTTCACAAGGTTCACAAGTTTTACAATGCTTACAAAACCTTCCTGAGGTTCATGAGGTCTACAAGTCACTTTATGAGGTTCACAAGGTTCACAATGCTTCCCATGAGGTTCACAAGACATTTTATGATGGTTCACAAGGTTCACAAAGTTCACATTTGGTCAGAAGAGTTGACAATTCCCTCAGACAATGCACCTCCTAAGCAGTGCATCCAAAACTAGGGTTTTGACTTTAATCAGGCTAAATGGACTTCCAAGACTTCAAGTGAGCTTCATAACATCTTATATGTGTTTAAGAACCCCCATGACAAGTTTCAAGACTTTTCTCAGAAGTTTGCTCAGTCAGATGATCAGATAAGTCAAAATCAGTCAATGCAGTTAAAAAGTCAAACTGAGGTCAACTGTGGTCAAACCAAAGTCAAACTTCATGATTTTTTGCCAATATAAAGTATATGAAGTAAAATTCATCATTTGATCAAGGGTTGATCATGATTCATCAAGGAGATTCCAGATCATCAAGAATCAGGAGTTTCTAAATTAGGGTTTCCTCAGTAAAAGTCAACTAAACTTTGACCAGCCATAACTTTCACATACTTCATCACCAAGTCTCCACTCAAAGCTCATTTTGAAGGAAATTGAATTCTCTACAACTTTGTGTCTCACAAGCCAAGCCCAAAAATGCTTCATTTGGAAGGTATGAGCTAAGACATTATAGGTCATTTCAAAAGTCAACAAAAAGTCAACAACTTCAAAAGGGCATAACTTGAGATTGGTAAATGATATGAACATGAAACCAGTGGGGTTGTTTATAGGACTCTTCAAGCTTTCCAAAATGTCCAAGAACACCCTCATACCATTAAAATTGAAGGATATGTGCCCTTGCAAAGTTGGGAAATTTTGAGTTGGTTTATGATGAAAATGGAGGTCTAAAACCAATTTCTTCCAAATGGGCTTGCCAAATGATGACCCAACCCATACAATGACTTCATGCACGACCCAAACCATTAAAAATCAGAATTTTTATTATTTTATTTTTATTTATTTTGATTTAATTCATTAAAAATCATTTTAAATAAAAATAAAATATGAAAATGTAAGATTTGATGGAGATTAAGCTTCTAGAAAGTCTTAAATATTGATTTGAATTGAAGAGGAAAGAAATCATGAGATTTGGCCAAAAATAGCAAGCATTCACACATGAATATTTTATTTTTAAGGCATGATCAATTTGGATCTTTTCATATCAAAATCTTCACATGACCAATCAATTTTTTGACCTAAAATCAATCACCTATAAGTACTAAACACAACCCTATTGCAAATTCACGAATTCAGCAGCCTCAAGAGTAAGTTCCATTGTTCAAAAATCCTTCACAAAACTCACATTCGGTTTTTGATTTCCAGGGCTCTAGAAGGTAAAACAAGAACATAGCAAGACTCCTTGGACTTCCTTGATCATGAATCATCACTCATATGCATCAAAACCATGCTATATTGCTCAACCCGAATCCACCTTGTGCTTGGAAATAATTTTTTCGATTCCATTAATTTGTTGCTTTTCATTGAATTTTGTTTGCATAATATTGTTTGTGATGTTGTGTAGATTGTTTCTGGATCATTAAACCAAAGCTTCACTGCCTAGAATGGATTCGGCCATGATTAGGGTTTGGACCTCCAAATTAGGGTTCTACGATTCACTAAATATAAATGAATTTTGAGAACATAGGAATGTTGTGTGAACCATAAGGATCATAAAACACTAATTAATTTCATGAATCGATACTGTTTTGTGGATGTTTCATTTTCGCAGGTTTGAAACATTGAAGAACACGCAGCAAGATTCGCAGGAAAAAAGGGAGGAAATTTCGCAGGAAATTTGGAGAAGAAGGAGTTGACTGGCGCGAAAGTCAAATTCAAATATAAAACTTATTTTATTATATTATGTTTCTATTATGTTATCACTAATGATATATGGATCAGTTGGTAAGGAAGCGCTGATATGAAGCAAAGGGCAGGGGTTCGAACCCTGGCTTTGGTTCCTTTTTGTTTCTTTTTCCAGGAATTAAGTTGTTATAATATATATTGTATTATTTCCATTCCATTAACAGGCTAGCTCACCCAGCAGGATTGGTCATGTGTTTGTTGCGCGTTTAAAAGGTCCTGGGTTCAATCCTCCCCCAGGCCTTTTTGCTTCCTTTTAATTTTCTGGATTTTTTCAGACTATGAAACAAAATCAATTCTTCCCCTTTGCTTGCTGCCTGCGCATGATGGCCTAGTGGTGGGTGTTGTTGCTGGTGAACAAAGCCTCCTGGGTTCAAATCCCAGCCAGGTTTGTTTTGTTGTTTTTTATTTTATTTTATTTTGTTTAATTAATTTAGGTTTTATTAATAATGATATATAATAAAGTAATTCTATAAAATAATTCTATTCAATAGTTTCTAATATTCAAAAATCATATTTTTTAATTTAAAAATTATTTCTTTTATTATGTAATTATAATATGGGTATATTAATTAAAATAATTTTGTATATTATATTATAAACCCTAAAAAATATTTTCTAAACCCTAATTTTATAAAACCCTAATTTATTTTCTCTAAACAAATGTTAAAACCTAATTTCATTTTTCTAACTTTATTTCTGTAAATATAATATTTAGTATAATTAAATTTTTATAAATATAATTATTATGTATATATTTATTTAATATAATCAAGTTTTGTAAATATAATTATAACATATGTAAATATTTTGATAATTTGTTTGTAATCTAAATTATATATATAAATTATTTTTAATATGTGTTTAGAAATAATTGAACCTATAATAATTAAATTTTGTGATTATAATATGTTTAAAAATAATTTAGTAATTTGTACATAAATTAAAATTTTATAATAATTATTTAATTGTTTATATTTCCTCTTATTTTTAAATAATTGTCTATATTAAAAATCTAATTTTTTTTTTGTTTATTATTTTTATCATGTTCTTATAATATTTTTGTTAATTCCATTTATTTTAATTATTGTTATTATTATTAACCATATTATTACTAATCTATTTATTCTATGATTATTATTATTTCATTAACCTTATTTATTTTTTTAATTATTATTATTACTAACCCCCTATTATATTTATTTATTGCTTATTTATTTTTACTTATTTATTTATATTTTGCTTATTTGTTTATTTTGCTATTTATAATTAATTGCTTATTATTATTATGTAAATGCTCCTGGATGTAATTTTTGTAAATATTTAATTTATGTACTTTTCATGCCATGGTTAGTAATTTAGGGAGTGTAAACATGTATTATATTTAAAATTAAATTTAGATCATTTTAATTATAAGATAAATTAAATTAAACACTCACACACGTAAGTCGATTTTTAATCGCCATCTCACTTTCTAGGGTTGCCTCTCATTGTTGCCTATTCAAAAAGGTCAAGTGGGGTGTATAAAGCAAGTCCCTTAAAAGAAAAGTCATCAAGTCCCTTAATGGTTGCCTTTCATAAAGATCAAGTCCCTTTCGAATAATGATGACAGTCCCTCCTAAAATGCTTAATACACCCCACAGTTGCCTTCATTAAACAGATATCCCTTCACATGTCCCTCACATCCAAGGTAATGACTACCTATTCCTTAATAATAGGGATAGTCTTACCATTTAAAGGATAAAGAACAGAAAGACTTAAACTTTAGGGTAGGTTCCTCATAGTTGCTTACTCACTTCATTTAAAAACTTCTCAAACACTTCACAATTTCAAACAATTTTCAAAATACAAGTTTTTTTACGCATCCGTACATGGATCATTATTAAACTCTTATGGAAATTCTTATTCACACACTACACTTTTCAAAAACAATTCAAAGTGAGTTAAGTAACTAAGAGCCCATGGATAACCATGGATGTAAAGGGTGCTAACACCTTCCCTTTACATAACCTACCCCCCGGACCCAAAAATCTTTTAAAGGTCTTTCCTGTTCTTTTATGCCTTTCCTTTGGATAAAATAAAAGTCGGTGGCGACTCTTGCTATCCGCAACATAACTAAAGTCAGTTCTCCCACCGTGTTACAGAACTGGCGACTCTGCTGGGGATTTAAATTTAAGAGGGGTACCCTTAGGAATTAAGATCACTTTAAATTGTTTGCCTTGTTTGCTTTATATTATCTTGCTGGGGTGCTCTTATGTGAGAAAGATCCTAACCCGGATCTAGTGTACCTTAGGTAAATGGCAATAGACCAAGGAAACTGTACGACGTATATCGATATGGTTGATCTGGTGGCCATAGTTAGTGCGACTTCTTGGTTGGTGCTTATGTTCCTTAAGTCAAGTTGAGGATAATATGAGGCTGCCATATGTTGTCAATGCACTAACTAACTTTTAGAACCCTAGTTATCCCATCTTGGCCTTTAGAAGGTAGTGAGGTAACCGGCTTTGGTGCAGACTGAAGTTGGTTGACACTCGATACTACGCTCATTGAGATTCTAAACTTGGAGGGTTTTGGTTGGCAAGTAAGTTGCCTTCTGATCAACCACCCTTGTGAAGGATCAATGATATTGAGATCCCTTAGAACCTGGTTACTTTTGTAGGACAGGATGAACCATCTAACTTCAGGGGAGGGTACTTACCTTTGAACCTCATGCAAGCCTTTAAACCTAGGGCTATGGTGTGACTTGTTTGTGTGTGCCACATGTTTGTGATTGAGCATAACATCATGACATCATCATGCATCATAAGCATAGCATTTTCACTAACCATTTCAAGGACCAAAGGATTTATCTTTGTTCTTTGTTGCAGGTCATGGCTTCTGCTCGTAGAAACACCATCAGGATCAACTTTGTGGGCATACCTGCCAAGCTTAAAGAGTTGGTTTCTCAAGTGTCTGATCATTCCCAGTTCATCAAGAGACATGGTCACCTATTGGATCTAGTCACTTCAGGGTTCAATGAAGACATGATGAGTGTCCTGTTTCAGTTCTTTGACCCTAAACATCATTGCTTTACATTCCCCGACTACCAGTTGGTTCCAACCATGGAAGAGTTCTCTAAACTTCTGGGTATACCTGTTCTTGATCAAAGACCCTTCACAGGCTTGGAGAATGAACTTAAACCAGAGGTTATTGCTGCAGCTCTACATCTGAAGAAGTCTGACATTGTTCTAGAAACGAGAAGCGGAGTCAAGGGTATTCTAGCTAAGGTGTTGATAGAAAAGGCTCAAGTGTTCTTGAAGGCCATGAGCTACGATGCTTTTGAGGAGATCTTAGCCTTGCTGATATATGGCTTAGTATTGTTCCCCAATCCAGATCAGTTCATAGATGTTCATGCCATCAACATTTTCCTGAGTCACAATCCAGTGCCTACATTGCTTGGAGACATCCTGCATTCTCTTCACACCCGTACTACAAGGGCAAGAGGAACTTTGATGTGCTTCATACCTTTGCTTTCTAGGTGGTTTATTTCTCACCTTCCTCGCTCAGTAATGAAGAATGAGCAAGGGTTCAGATGGTCCAAGAGGATTATGTCACTCTCTCATTCAGACATCCATTGGTGCTCCAGATCCATGGAGAATGTCACTATCATTGACCGTTGTGGGGAGTTTCCTAATGTGCCACTTCTAGGCATAAGAGGAGGCATCACCTACAACCCCTCTCTAGCTTTACGACAGTTTGGTTATGCCCGGAGTGATGGTCCACATGACATGTTGATTCAGGGCATTGTGTTTGATTACGACAACGATCTTCAAGGTTACCGTCAGAGATTCATACGAGCTTGGGGAAAAGTAAACAGGGTTGACAGCAAGACACTGGAACCTAAGTACACTATTCCTATGGAGGCTTATCTCAGATGGGTGCGATCCCGTGCTCAGACTCTCATGATGCCATATCCTGCTATCTTGCCAGTTACCATGGAACCTGTTGCTGAAGGAGACACAGCTTATACCATCCTTCACCCAGACATGCCTACTAATATGGAAGACTTGCAGAGATCCTGGATCCAACTGAAGGAGCAAAGGGATACTTTCGAGGCTCATTACAAAGCAAGCCAAGAAAGAATCCTAGAACTAACGAAGCAACTTCACGAGGAACGGAACCTCAACTCATACCTCAACACAAAGAGGAAGCGTCCATGGGAGACTTAAAACCCCATCTTTTGTACTTATTTCATTTCATTTTTTGTAAGCCTAAAAGGCAAAACAAAGTTATTACTAATAAAAGTTTACCTTCTTGTTTGTTTAAGCAAATTTAAATCCTGCGGTCCTTGAAAACATTGCATATGCATTCACATATCATTTCATTGCATCACAGGTTTATAATTGTGCACAGGTTTCTCATCTTCTCGCTGTTTATTTCAGCAATGGCTCTTGAACAATCAGTTAAGGATCTCCAGGCACAAAATGCACAGTTCCAAGAGCTGATCTTGAACCTGTCCAAGGGGCAGGATGAATTGAAGGCACTGCTGGCCAAGAAGACTAAGAAGACTAGAAGGTCAGCTGGTTTGATCAATATGGGAAGAAGGTTCAAAGGTCTTGCCAAGACTAAAGAACCAGCTGAAGACTATGAATCTGAAGAATCTGAAAAAGAGGGAGGCAGTCTCCACAACACTATGGGGGACTCTGATTCTGAGGATAATTACTACCATGAGCCTAACGAAGACAAATTCAAGATGCTGGTGGATAGGATGGATGCCATGGAGTTGCAGAAATCATCTGGGCTGGATTTTGAAGATTTGAGTCTGATATCTGGGGTAGTCATACCCATTGGTTTCAAGGTTCCTACCTTTGTTGTTTATGATGGGGTCTCTTGTCCCAAGCTGCATCTGAGGTCATATGTCAGAAGAATTCAACCCCACACTGCTGATAAAAAGTTGTGGATCCATTTCTTTCAAGAGAGCTTATCTGGAGCTCAGCTGGAGTGGTATTATCAGTTGGAGAGTGCCAACATCAGAGACTGGAATGATCTTGATGAAGCTTTCTATAAGCAGTATCAATACAATGCTGACTTAGCCCCCACTCGCATGCAGCTTCAGAGCATGTCTATGGGTGCCAAGGAAAGTTTCAAAGAGTATGCGCAGAAGTGGAGAGACTTAGCTGGAAGAGTTCAACCCCCTTTAAGTGACAGGGAGCTGGTTGATATGTTCATGTGCACGCTGAATGGTCCATTTTACAGTCATCTCATTGGAAGCTCATCATCTGGCTTCACTGAGTTGATAATGACAGGAGAGCGCGTGGAAAATGGTATAAAGAATGGTAAGATCCAAGTGGGTACTTCTTCATCAGGTGCTGCAAAGAAGCCTCCCACTGGGAAGAAAGAATCCAATGCTGTTTATGGTCAACCTGATCGTAACAGAAGGCATCAGTCTGTTAGTGCAGTTCATATTTCAAATCCAACTCCTGCAACAACAGAGCAGCCACAGGGCAACCAACAGAGGGCTAGAAGGCAGTTCACGAAGATCAACATGTCAATGGCTCAGGCATTGCAAGATTTGTTGAAGGCTGAACTTATTACTCTGAAAGAGGCTCCTCAGAATCCTAATGTTACCTCTCCCAGGTACAACCCCAATGCACGGTGTGCATACCATTCAAATTGTCAAGGACATGATACTAATAACTGTTGGGTCTTGAAGAATAAAATTCAAGATATGATTGATGCTGGAGAGATTGAGTTTGATCCTCCGGGTACTCCAAACGTGATTACTGCTCCAATGCCCAATCACGAGAAGACTTTCAATGCCATTGAGGAAGATTTACACATCCATTCAGTAGCGGGGTTAACCACACCATTGTCTGTTATCAAGAAGAAGTTAGTACAAGCTGGGTTCTTTCCAGGTTGTCGTGAAGATTGTTTGTACTGTACTTATAAGCCGGATAGTTGCTTCAGATTGAGAGATGGAATCCAACGTCTCATGGATAAGTATACTATAGTGTTTGAAAGGAGACCGTCTTCTGTGGAGAGTATGGTGGATCATATTACTCAAGGTAGGAAAGTTGAAGAGGTTGACATGGTTGACAAAGTACCTGTGAGAATCACTTCAAAGGGACCTATTAAAATCACTCATCAGGGTCCAATCAAAATTACTGCTGAAGGTCCTGTGAAAGTTGTTGCTAAAGCCAGAGTAGCTCCTATGGTTATTACTACTCCTGGTCCTATCCCGTATACGTCTGACAAAGCTGTGCCTTGGCATTATGGATCTGATGTTTACATCCATGGTGTTAAGCAAGAGCCCTTAGCTGATGTGCCTGTTGATATTGACAATATTGCTGGATCCAGTAAGATCACACGTAGTGGAAGAGTCTTCTCTCCTCCAGTTGCTTCCAAGAATGCAGCTACTCCTGCTTCTACTTCCACCACTGATGCTAGGGGCAAAGGCCCTGTTATTGAACCTGTATCTACTGATGTGCCAGCTGCTGATGATCTCTCGAAGCAAATGGAAGAAGTATTGAAAATCATTCGCAAGAGTGATTATGACATTGTTGATCAGTTGGGACATACTCCCTCAAAGATTTCTATGCTGTCCTTGTTGTTATGTTCTGAGGCTCATGCCAAGTCCTTGATCAAGTTTCTGAAGACTGCTCATGTACCCAGTGCAATTTCTGTGGATCAGTTTGAGAATTGTGTTGCCCACCTGACCTACGACAATGGGTTAGGATTTTCTGATGCTGATTTGACCCCAGCCAAGAGGGATCATAACAGGGCCTTGCATATCTCAATTGAATGCAGGGGCACTACCCTGTCACATGTATTAATAGACAATGGTTCCTCTCTGAATGTGTTGCCCAAGGAAGTCCTGAACAAGCTGAGTCCTGAAGATGCTGTGCTGAAGCCCAGCAATATTGTGGTAAAGGCTTTTGATGGTTCCAGAAGAGTAGTGCATGGGGAAATTGATCTTCCAATCAAAGTTGGCTCCCAGGTTTTTACTGCTACATTTTATGTGATGGATATTCGTCCTTCATACTCTTGTCTGCTTGGTCGTCCCTGGATCCATGGGGCAGGTGCTGTAACCTCCACATTACACCAGAAGTTGAGATATCCGGTAGAAGGAAGGGTTGTCACCGTCTATGGAGAAGAAGAATACTTTGTCAGCCATGTGAATACTTTCAAGTATCTGGAAATTGAAGGTGAATACATTGAGACTCCGTGTCAGACGTTTGAAGTGGTTCCTTGGGTTGTCAATGATTATGTAGCTCCTCCTGTTGCAAAGAAAGTTCCTGTGGTCACCAGAAAACCTCCAACAATTGCAATGGCTTCCCTCAATGATGCTAGAGCTGTGGTGGATGAAGGTGGTTGTACTATTTGGGGTTAGCTACCTGATATTCCATACAAGTCTGACAAGTTTGGTTTGGGTTTCACTGCAGAGTCCCAGAAGGCTGTTCGTCGTGCTCGTGCTGTTCGTATCACTAATCAAGGGGTTGTGAAGAACCAGATCAATGCCGTGGGAGATCAAGACGAAGACTACAACTTGGATGCGTGGATTTTTCCTACTGTGGGTGCTGGACTCAATAATTGGAAAGCTGAAGATGTTATCCCTATCTCCTTTAGTCAGGAGTAAATACTATTACTGTGTTGTTTTTTAAGTTTGTAATTTCTGAACAATTAAAACTCTCAAGCCTTGTGCCTTACCCGGGGCACAATGGTGTGCTTGTTACGGGCTGTCATTTCATTTGCATACTTCATACAATAAAATCAGTGGACGTTTCATTTTCGTAAATATTGTGTTCCCTGTCTTTCTTTTCTTTTATTTTTGCTTTATCAGCTATGTGTTCTTACACACACCCACATCACTAAAATGCAGATCCTCATCCACTCTGGATCCTGTTGATAACAGTTCTACTATTGCCAATTATAATTTCGAGAATCCGATCTATCAAGCTGAAGACGGAAATGAGGACGATTGTGAAGTACCTGTAGAGCTTGCTAGGTTGTTACAACAAGAAGAGAAAGCTATACAGCCACATGAAGAGCCAGTCGAAGTTGTGAATCTGGGAACTAAAGAAAACAGGAAAGAGGTCAAGATAGGGGCTGATTTAGAGGACAGTGTCAAAAGCAGGCTGATTCAGATGTTACGTGACTATGTGGAGATCTTTGCTTGGTCTTATGAAGATATGCCAGGGTTAGATACAAACATTGTGGTTCATCGTTTACCAGTAAAAGAAGATTGTCGTCCAAAGAAGCAGAAGGTTCGTCGTATGCGTCCTGAGATGTCAGAAAAGATCAAAGCAGAGGTAATGAAACAGTTTGATGCAGGGTTCTTAGCAGTAACTTCTTATCCTCAGTGGGTTGCAAATGTGGTACCAGTTCCTAAGAAAGATGGTAAGGTACGTATGTGTGTAGACTACAGAGATTTGAACAAGGCTAGCCCCAAAGATGACTTTCCGCTTCCTCATATTGATGTTCTGGTAGATAACACTGCTCAGCATAAGGTATTCTCTTTTATGGATGGTTTCTCTGGTTACAATCAGATCAAGATGGCTCCTGAAGATATGGAGAAGACAACATTTGTTACACAGTGGGGCACCTTTTTCTATAAGGTGATGCCATTTGGTTTGAAGAATGCAGGGGCAACATATCAGCGTGCTATGGTGGCTTTGTTTCATGATATGATTCATCATGAGATAGAGGTATATGTGGATGATATGATAGCCAGATCCCAGAATGAAGAACAACATCTTGACCATTTGCATAAATTGTTTAAGAGG
This sequence comes from Lathyrus aphaca, assembly GCA_963966055.1. Classification (NCBI taxonomy): domain Eukaryota; kingdom Viridiplantae; phylum Streptophyta; class Magnoliopsida; order Fabales; family Fabaceae; genus Lathyrus; species Lathyrus aphaca. Next base: position 95,475,675 of record OZ014524.1, read on the forward strand.
CTGAAGAAATACAAGTTGAGATTAAATCCAAACAAGTGTACTTTTGGAGTTAGATCTGGAAAGCTCTTGGGTTTTATTGTCAGTGGAAAAGGTATTGAAGTGGATCCTGCAAAAGTGAAAGCTATACGAGAGATGCCAGCTCCCCGTACTGAGAAGGAGGTTAGAGGTTTCTTGGGACGATTGAATTACATTGCAAGATTTATTTCCCAATTAACTGCCATCTGTGAGCCAATCTTCAAGTTATTGAAGAAAGATCAGGTGATGGAATGGAATGATGAGTGCCAAACTGCTTTTGATGAAATCAAGAGATATCTGCTAGAACCTCCAATTTTGATGCCACCAGTTGATGGAAGACCCTTGATTATGTACTTAACAGTGTTAGACAACTCAATGGGGTGTGTATTGGGGCAACATGACGAGTCTGGTCGAAAAGAGCAGGCAATATACTACCTTAGCAAAAAGTTCACCGACTGTGAAACAAGATACTCACTGCTCGAGAAAACTTGCTGCGCTTTGGCATGGGCTGCTCGCCGACTAAGACAGTATATGTTGACTCATACTACCTTATTGATTTCAAAGATGGATCTAATCAAGTACATATTTGAGAAACCTGCTCTCTCCGGAAGAATTGCAAGATGGCAAATGATCTTGACAGAATATGACATACAGTACACTACTCAGAAGGCTATTAAGGGAAGTGTTGTTGCTGATCATTTGGCTCATCAAGCAGTAGATGATTACCAGTCAATGAGTTTTGAGTTCCCTGATGAAGACATTATGATTATTACCAAAGAACCTGGACAATATGACGGACCTGAACAAGGATCCCGATGGACTATGGTTTTTGATGGTGCCTCTAATGCACTTGGTAATGGTGTTGGTGTTGTGATTAGCTCCCCTGAAGGTTGTCATACCCCGATTACTGCCAGACTTTGTTTCTATTGTACTAATAACATGGCTGAGTATGAGGCATGTATCCTGGGTATTAAAGCTGCTATTGATATGAAGATTCAGCTCCTTGATGTGTATGGAGATTCAGCCCTGGTAATTAGTCAGATCAAAGGAGATTGGGATACCAAACATGATAACCTCATTCCTTACAGAGAGCATGTGTTGTCTTTGATCCCACATTTTAAAGAGATTACCTTTGAACATATTCCACGAAGAGAGAATCAGTTGGCAGATGCATTGGCCACCATGGCATCCATGTTTGAGATCAGTTGGGATGATGAAGCTCCCAAGATTACTATTGATAGATTTGAAAAGCCTGCATACTGCAATGAGATTGACACAGAAGGGGCAGAGGAGAAGCCTTGGTTCTATGAAGTAAAAAGATATCTTGAAGCTCAGGAGTTCCCTGAAGGGGCATCTGTCAAAGATAGGAAATTTCTGAGAAGGTTCTCTGCTAAGTTCTTTTTGAGCAATGGCATTTTGTACAAGCGCAATCATGATTCAACTTTGCTTCGTTGTGTGGATAAGAAGGAAGCAATTGAGATTATGGAAGATATGCATGATGGAATCTTTGGCACTCATTCTAGTGGTCATACTATGGCAAAGAAGATATTGAGAGCAGGTTACTATTGGTCTACCATGGAAGCTGATTGCTATCAACACTCCAGAACTTGTCATAAGTGTCAAATCTATGCCGATAAAGTCCATGTACCTCCATCACCCTTGAATGTGTTGACTGCTCCTTGGCCCTTTGCCATGTGGGGCATTGATATGATTGGTGAGATCAAGCCTACTGCTTCTAATGGGCATCGTTTCATCCTGGTTGCTATTGATTACTTCACGAAGTGGGTAGAGGCAACTTCATTTGCATCTGTTACTAAGAATGTTGTGGCTCGGTTCATTAACAATAATCTCATATGTAGGTATGGCATCCCTGAAAGGATTATCACTGACAATGGCTCTAATCTGAACAACACCATGATTACTGATCTCTGCGCGCAGTTCAAGATTAAGCATCACAACTCTTCTCTGTATCGTCCAAAGATGAATGGGGCAGTTGAAGCTGCTAATAAGAACATTAAGAAGATTGTACAGAAGATGACTGTTACTTACAAGGATTGGCATGAGATGTTACCATTTGCTCTTCATGGTTATCGTACTACAATACGTACTTCAACAGGGGCAACCCCATTCTCCTTAGTCTATGGTATGGAAGCAGTTCTGCCCATTGAAGTTCAGATTCCCTCCTTAAGAATTATGAAGGATGCAGGCTTGGATGAAGATGAGTGGATTCAGACCCGACTTGACCAGATAAATTTGATTGATGAGAAAAGGTTAGCAGCAGTTTGTCATGGCCAGATGTACCAGAAACGGATGATCAAAGCTTTTAACAAAAAGGTTAAGCCAAAGGTATATCAGGCTGGTGAGTTGGTAATCAAGCGTATCATATTACCACAGGGTGATCCTAGGGGCAAGTGGACTCCAACATATGAAGGACCATTTGTAGTCAAGACAGTGTTCTCAGGAGGTGCCATGATACTCACTACAATGGATGGTGAAGACTTTCCACAGCCTGTAAACGCAGACATAGTTAAAAAATACTACGCATGAAAAGAGACCCGCTAGGTTGACTGGCCTAGGCAAAAATAAGGGCATCCTGGCAAACCAAAAGGGTTTGGGCAAAAATTAGGGATATATATAAAAAGATGTACACCCAGCAAGTCGAAAACCTGAAAAGGCGGCTTGGGCAAAAAAGGGTATCCCGGTGGATTGAAAACCTGAAAGGGCAATCCAGGCAAAAGTTAGGGATTAAAGCGTATGACTATGTCTCGTTTGGATCACCCATGAAACTGCAACCAGTTGTACTACTTACTCAAGCTCGAACAGATAAAGCTCGATCCAATCGTTTCCGTCTCAACAGCAGAAGATGAGATACTTGAAGATAATGGCAATAGTAGAATTGAAACTCAATAGGATTATTTCCCACATAGCTGATTCTCTTTTGTAAAATTTTATGGCAAAATCCTCTTACTAGGATTTATGTCTCCTTGTATAAACTTACCCGTGTATGGGTCACTTTTTGATATAAATAAATTCCATCTTTTGAATCCAGATTTACTTTTACCCTATTTACATAAGCGAAACGTCCATTGGTTGTGTTTGAATGTATGTATGCTTTTGAATATGATTGATGTTTACCAGAAATGCATGTATGCTTAATATGATTGATGTTTACCAGAAATGCATGAAAATGCAGTAATAGTATTTACTAAGGACGAACGAGGGAAGGATTTCAACGAAGCTTCGCCGGTTCATCTCTGCAAAACAACTACAAACCCTCAGTAGGATAAATCCATCTTCATAAAGTCTCATTTCCCCTGGAATTTATATCCATCTCTTTTATCCTCATACGGATATTCGGGAGTTTACTTCCCAATGAAGGTACGACGAACGAAGACGGGATATCTACCCTACTATCAAACGAAGACGAAGGTTATGTATACCTTACTATCCCCAGCAGACGGGAGGTTATATATACCTTGCTATCCCCAGCATACGGAAGGTTATGTATAATATATTATCAAGACGGGAACGAGTTCCTCATATTCTTCAACAACAAATCGGGATTTATTTTCCCTGGCCAGCAGTTGTTATACGAAGATATCCAGACGCTTCCGGCCATGTCATATCATACATACATCATCTACATCATACCATACACATACATATACGTAGATACATAGTACATTACCTAAGTGCATCATATCATACATGCATACATAATGCATAAACTAATATTATTATACAGAATGTTATCTTGTTTTCAGGTTAATTATCCAGCAAACAGACTTATGATTATCAGGATTGCTTTATCCTCCTGAAAGTTGTCATCCCTCAGGATTGCTTTATCCTCCTGAAAGTATATCATCCATCAGGACTGCTTTATCCTCCTGAAAGCTTATTATCTCATCAGGACTGCTTCATCCTCCTGACAGTTATCATCATTACTTCAAGACTGCTTCATCCTCTTGAAAAAGCATATTACTACCTCAGGATTGCTTTATCCTCCTGACAGCTTCTTATTACCTCAGGATTGCTTTATCCTCCTGAAAGCATATTATCAACCTCTCAGGACTGCTTTATCCTCCTGAAAGCTATCATTATACCTTCATACTTTGGACTGCTTTATCCTCCAAGAAGTGTATTTAAGAACTTTTCTCCAAGTGGCATCTTTAAGCCCACTCAGTCATATTCAACTAGTCATCTGTATCACTCTATGCACTGGTGAGTGCAAATTTTTGGGCTTTTGTGTTCAATCCCCTTTAACCTTCCAGGTCACGACTGGCAAATATACCAATCTAACCCCTCAGGTTTCAGAAAATTGAACAGGGGCAGCTGTTGCACCCCAAAATTTGCCCTCACAATACAAGACTTTGTGTTCTAAGAAGGTTCACAAGGTTCACAAGATTCACAATGCTTTCAAGACCTTTCATGAGGTTCATGAAGTCTACAAGTCACTTCATGAAGGTTCACAAGGTTCACAAGTTTTACAATGCTTACAAAACCTTCCTGAGGTTCATGAGGTCTACAAGTCACTTTATGAGGTTCACAAGGTTCACAATGCTTCCCATGAGGTTCACAAGACATTTTATGATGGTTCACAAGGTTCACAAAGTTCACAATTGGTCAGAAGAGTTGACAATTCCCTCAGACAATGCACCTCCTAAGCAGTGCATCCAAAACTAGGGTTTTGACTTTAATCAGGCTAAATGGACTTCCAAGACTTCAAGTGAGCTTCATAACATCTTATATGTGTTTAAGAACCCCCATGACAAGTTTCAAGACTTTTCTCAGAAGTTTGCTCAGTCAGATGACCAGATAAGTCAAAATCAGTCAATGCAGTTAAAAAGTCAAACTGAGGTCAACTGTGGTCAAACCAAAGTCAAACTTCATGATTTTTTGCCAATATAAAGTATATGAAGTAAAATTCATCATTTGATCAAGGGTTGATCATGATTCATCAAGGAGATTCCAGATCATCAAGAATCAGGAGTTTCTAAATTAGGGTTTCCTCAGTAAAAGTCAACTAAACTTTGACCAGCCATAACTTTCACATACTTCATCACCAAGTCTCCACTCAAAGCTCATTTTGAAGGAAATTGAATTCTCTACAACTTTGTGTCTCACAAGCCAATCCCAAAAATTCTTCATTTGGAAGGTATGAGCTAAGACATTATAGGTCATTTCAAAAGTCAACAAAAAGTCAACAACTTCAAAAGGGCATAACTTGAGATTGGTAAATGATATGAACATGAAACCAGTGGGGTTGTTTAGAGGACTCTTCAAGCTTTCCAAAATGTCCAAGAACACCCTCATACCATTAAAATTGAAGGATATGTGCCCTTGCAAAGTTGGGAAATTTTGAATTGGTTTATGATGAAAATGGAGGTCTAAAACCAATTTCTTCCAAATGGGCTTGCCAAATGATGACCCAACCCATACAATGACTTCATGCACGACACAAACCATTAAAAATCAGAATTTTTATTATTTTATTTTTATTTATTTTGATTTAATTCATTAAAAATCATTTTAAATAAAAATAAAATATGAAAATGTAAGATTTGATGGAGATTAAGCTTCTAGAAAGTCTTAAATATTGATTTGAATTGAAGAGGAAAGAAATCATGAGATTTGGCCAAAAATAGCAAGCATTCACACATGAATATTTGATTTTTAAGGCATGATCAATTTGGATCTTTTCATATCAAAATCTTCACATGACCAATCAATTTTTTGACCTAAAATCAATCACCTATAAGTACTAAACACAACCCTATTGCAAATTCACGAATTCAGCAGCCTCAAGAGTAAGTTCCATTGTTCAAAAATCCTTCACAAAACTCACATTCGGTTTTTGATTTCCAGGGCTCTAGAAGGTAAAACAAGAACATAGCAAGACTCCTTGGACTTCCTTGATCATGAATCATCACTCATATGCATCAAAACCATGCTATATTGCTCAACCCGAATCCACCTTGTGCTTGGAAATAATTTTTTCGATTCCATTAATTTGTTGCTTTTCATTGAATTTTGTTTGCATAATATTGTTTGTGATGTTGTGTAGATTGTTTCTGGATCATTAAACCAAAGCTTCACTGCCTAGAATGGATTCAGCCATGATTAGGGTTTGGACCTCCAAATTAGGGTTCTACGATTCACTAAATATAAATGAATTTTGAGAACATAGGAATGTTGTGTGAACCATAAGGATCATAAAACACTAATTAATTTCATGAATCGATACTGTTTTGTGGATGTTTCATTTTCGCAGGTTTGAAACATTGAAGAACACGCAGCAAGATTCGCAGGAAAAAAGGGAGGAAATTTCGCAGGAAATTTGGAGAAGAAGGAGTTGACTGGCGCGAAAGTCAAATTCAAATATAAAACTTATTTTATTATATTATGTTTCTATTATGTTATCACTAATGATATATGGATCAGTTGGTAAGGAAGCGCTGATATGAAGCAAAGGGCAGGGGTTCGAACCCTGGCTTTGGTTCCTTTTTGTTTCTTTTTCCAGGAATTAAGTTGTTATAATATATATTGTATTATTTCCATTCCATTAACAGGCTAGCTCACCCAGCAGGATTGGTCATGTGTTTGTTGCGCGTTTAAAAGGTCCTGGGTTCAATCCTCCCCCAGGCCTTTTTGCTTCCTTTTAATTTTCTGGATTTTTTCAGACTATGAAACAAAATCAATTCTTCCCCTTTGCTTGCTGCCTGCGCATGATGGCCTAGTGGTGGGTGTTGTTGCTGGTGAACAAAGCCTCCTGGGTTCAAATCCCAGCCAGGTTTGTTTTGTTGTTTTTTATTTTATTTTATTTTGTTTAATTAATTTAGGTTTTATTAATAATGATATATAATAAAGTAATTCTATAAAATAATTCTATTCAATAGTTTCTAATATTCAAAAATCATATTTTTTAATTTAAAAATTATTTCTTTTATTATGTAATTATAATATGGGTATATTAATTAAAATAATTTTGTATATTATATTATAAACCCTAAAAAATATTTTCTAAACCCTAATTTTATAAAACCCTAATTTATTTTCTCTAAACAAATGTTAAAACCTAATTTCATTTTTCTAACTTTATTTCTGTAAATATAATATTTAGTATAATTAAATTTTTATAAATATAATTATTATGTATATATTTATTTAATATAATCAAGTTTTGTAAATATAATTATAACATATGTAAATATTTTGATAATTTGTTTGTAATCTAAATTATATATATAAATTATTTTTAATATGTGTTTAGAAATAATTGAACCTATAATAATTAAATTTTGTGATTATAATATGTTTAAAAATAATTTAGTAATTTGTACATAAATTAAAATTTTATAATAATTATTTAATTGTTTATATTTCCTCTTATTTTTAAATAATTGTCTATATTAAAAATCTAATTTTTTTTTTGTTTATTATTTTTATCATGTTCTTATAATATTTTTGTTAATTCCATTTATTTTAATTATTGTTATTATTATTAACCATATTATTACTAATCTATTTATTCTATGATTATTATTATTTCATTAAACTTATTTATTTTTTTAATTATTATTATTACTAACCCCCTATTATATTTATTTATTGCTTATTTATTTTTACTTATTTATTTATATTTTGCTTATTTGTTTATTTTGCTATTTATAATTAATTGCTTATTATTATTATGTAAATGCTCCTGGATGTAATTTTTGTAAATATTTAATTTATGTAATTTTCATGCCATGGTTAGTAATTTAGGGAGTGTAAACATGTATTATATTTAAAATTAAATTTAGATCATTTTAATTATAAGATAAATTAAATTAAACACTCACACACGTAAGTCGATTTTTAATCGCCATCTCACTTTCTAGGGTTGCCTCTCATTGTTGCCTATTCAAAAAGGTCAAGTGGGGTGTATAAAGCAAGTCCCTTAAAAGAAAAGTCATCAAGTCCCTTAATGGTTGCCTTTCATAAAGATCAAGTCCCTTTCGAATAATGATGACAGTCCCTCCTAAAATGCTTAATACACCCCACAGTTGCCTTCATTAAACAGATATCCCTTCACATGTCCCTCACATCCAAGGTAATGACTACCTATTCCTTAATAATAGGGATAGTCTTACCATTTAAAGGATAAAGAACAGAAAGACTTAAACTTTAGGGTAGGTTCCTCATAGTTGCTTACTCACTTCATTTAAAAACTTCTCAAACACTTCACAATTTCAAACAATTTTCAAAATACAAGTTTTTTTACGCATCCGTACATGGATCATTATTAAACTCTTATGGAAATTCTTATTCACACACTACACTTTTCAAAAACAATTCAAAGTGAGTTAAGTAACTAAGAGCCCATGGATAACCATGGATGTAAAGGGTGCTAACACCTTCCCTTTACATAACCTACCCCCCGGACCCAAAAATCTTTTAAAGGTCTTTCCTGTTCTTTTATGCCTTTCCTTTGGATAAAATAAAAGTCGGTGGCGACTCTTGCTATCCGCAACATAACTAAAGTCAGTTCTCCCACCGTGTTACAGAACTGGCGACTCTGCTGGGGATTTAAATTTAAGAGGGGTACCCTTAGGAATTAAGATCACTTTAAATTGTTTGCCTTGTTTGCTTTATATTATCTTGCTGGGGTGCTCTTATGTGAGAAAGATCCTAACCCGGATCTAGTGTACCTTAGGTAAATGGCAATAGACCAAGGAAACTGTACGACGTATATCGATATGGTTGATCTGGTGGCCATAGTTAGTGCGACTTCTTGGTTGGTGCTTATGTTCCTTAAGTCAAGTTGAGGATAATATGAGGCTGCCATATGTTGTCAATGCACTAACTAACTTTTAGAACCCTAGTTATCCCATCTTGGCCTTTAGAAGGTAGTGAGGTAACCGGCTTTGGTGCAGACTGAAGTTGGTTGACACTCGATACTACGCTCATTGAGATTCTAAACTTGGAGGGTTTTGGTTGGCAAGTAAGTTGCCTTCTGATCAACCACCCTTGTGAAGGATCAATGATATTGAGATCCCTTAGAACCTGGTTACTTTTGTAGGACAGGATGAACCATCTAACTTCAGGGGAGGGTACTTACCTTTGAACCTCATGCAAGCCTTTAAACCTAGGGCTATGGTGTGACTTGTTTGTGTGTGCCACATGTTTGTGATTGAGCATAACATCATGACATCATCATGCATCATAAGCATATCATTTTCACTAACCATTTCAAGGACCAAAGGATTTATCTTTGTTCTTTGTTGCAGGTCATGGCTTCTGCTCGTAGAAACACCATCAGGATCAACTTTGTGGGCATACCTGCCAAGCTTAAAGAGTTGGTTTCTCAAGTGTCTGATCATTCCCAGTTCATCAAGAGACATGGTCACCTATTGGATCTAGTCACTTCAGGGTTCAATGAAGACATGATGAGTGTCCTGTTTCAGTTCTTTGACCCTAAACATCATTGCTTTACATTCCCCGACTACCAGTTGGTTCCAACCATGGAAGAGTTCTCTAAACTTCTGGGTATACCTGTTCTTGATCAAAGACCCTTCACAGGCTTGGAGAAGGAACTTAAACCAGAGGTTATTGCTGCAGCTCTACATCTGAAGAAGTCTGACATTGTTCTAGAAACGAGAAGCGGAGTCAAGGGTATTCTAGCTAAGGTGTTGATAGAAAAGGCTCAAGTGTTCTTGAAGGCCATGAGCTACGATGCTTTTGAGGAGATCTTAGCCTTGCTGATATATGGCTTAGTATTGTTCCCCAATCCAGATCAGTTCATAGATGTTCATGCCATCAACATTTTCCTGAGTCACAATCCAGTGCCTACATTGCTTGGAGACATCCTGCATTCTCTTCACACCCGTACTACAAGGGCAAGAGGAACTTTGATGTGCTTCATACCTTTGCTTTCTAGGTGGTTTATTTCTCACCTTCCTCGCTCAGTAATGAAGAATGAGCAAGGGTTCAGATGGTCCAAGAGGATTATGTCACTCTCTCATTCAGACATCCATTGGTGCTCCAGATCCATGGAGAATGTCACTATCATTGACCATTGTGGGGAGTTTCCTAATGTGCCACTTCTAGGCATAAGAGGAGGCATCACCTACAACCCCTCTCTAGCTTTACGACAGTTTGGTTATGCCCGGAGTGATGGTCCACATGACATGTTGATTCAGGGCATTGTGTTTGATTACGACAACGATCTTCAAGGTTACCGTCAGAGATTCATACGAGCTTGGGGAAAAGTAAACAGGGTTGACAGCAAGACACTGGAACCTAAGTACACTATTCCTATGGAGGCTTATCTCAGATGGGTGCGATCCCGTGCTCAGACTCTCATGATGCCATATCCTGCTATCTTGCCAGTTACCATGGAACCTGTTGCTGAAGGAGACACAGCTTATACCATCCTTCACCCAGACATGCCTACTAATATGGAAGACTTGCAGAGATCCTGGATCCAACTGAAGGAGCAAAGGGATACTTTCGAGGCTCATTACAAAGCAAGCCAAGAAAGAATCCTAGAACTAACGAAGCAACTTCACGAGGAACGGAACCTCAACTCATACCTCAACACAAAGAGGAAGCGTCCATGGGAGACTTAAAACCCCATCTTTTGTACTTATTTCATTTCATTTTTTGTAAGCCTAAAAGGCAAAACAAAGTTATTACTAATAAAAGTTTACCTTCTTGTTTGTTTAAGCAAATTTAAATCCTGCGGTCCTTGAAAACATTGCATATGCATTCACATATCATTTCATTGCATCACAGGTTTATAATTGTGCACAGGTTTCTCATCTTCTCGCTGTTTATTTCAGCAATGGCTCTTGAACAATCAGTTAAGGATCTCCAGGCACAAAATGCACAGTTCCAAGAGCTGATCTTGAACCTGTCCAAGGGGCAGGATGAATTGAAGGCACTGCTGGCCAAGAAGACTAAGAAGACTATAAGGTCAGCTGGTTTGATCAATATGGGAAGAAGGTTCAAAGGTCTTGCCAAGACTAAAGAACCAGCTGAAGACTATGAATCTGAAGAATCTGAAAAAGAGGGAGGCAGTCTCCACAACACTATGGGGGACTCTGATTCTGAGGATAATTACTACCATGAGCCTAACGAAGACAAATTCAAGATGCTGGTGGATAGGATGGATGCCATGGAGTTGCAGAAATCATCTGGGCTGGATTTTGAAGATTTGAGTCTGATATCTGGGGTAGTCATACCCATTGGTTTCAAGGTTCCTACCTTTGTTGTTTATGATGGGGTCTCTTGTCCCAAGCTGCATCTGAGGTCATATGTCAGAAGAATTCAACCCCACACTGCTGATAAAAAGTTGTGGATCCATTTCTTTCAAGAGAGCTTATCTGGAGCTTAGCTGGAGTGGTATTATCAGTTGGAGAGTGCCAACATCAGAGACTGGAATGATCTTGATGAAGCTTTCTATAAGCAGTATCAATACAATGCTGACTTAGCCCCCACTCGCATGCAGCTTCAGAGCATGTCTATGGGTGCCAAGGAAAGTTTCAAAGAGTATGCGCAGAAGTGGAGAGACTTAGCTGGAAGAGTTCAACCCCCTTTAAGTGACAGGGAGCTGGTTGATATGTTCATGTGCACGCTGAATGGTCCGTTTTACAGTCATCTCATTGGAAGCTCATCATCTGGCTTCACTGAGTTGATAATGACAGGAGAGCGCGTGGAAAATGGTATAAAGAATGGTAAGATCCAAGTGGGTACTTCTTCATCAGGTGCTGCAAAGAAGCCTCCCACTGGGAAGAAAGAATCCAATGCTGTTTATGGTCAACCTGATCGTAACAGAAGGCATCAGTCTGTTAGTGCAGTTCATATTTCAAATCCAACTCCTGCAACAACAGAGCAGCCACAGGGCAACCAACAGAGGGCTAGAAGGCAGTTCACGAAGATCAACATGTCAATGGCTCAGGCATTGCAAGATTTGTTGAAGGCTGAACTTATTACTCTGAAAGAGGCTCCTCAGAATCCTAATGTTACCTCTCCCAGGTACAACCCCAATGCACGGTGTGCATACCATTCAAATTGTCAAGGACATGATACTAATAACTGTTGGGTCTTGAAGAATAAAATTCAAGATATGATTGATGCTGGAGAGATTGAGTTTGATCCTCCGGGTACTCCAAACGTGATTACTGCTCCAATGCCCAATCACGAGAAGACTTTCAATGCCATTGAGGAAGATTTACACATCCATTCAGTAGCGGGGTTAACCACACCATTGTCTGTTATCAAGAAGAAGTTAGTACAAGCTGGGTTCTTTCCAGGTTGTCGTGAAGATTGTTTGTACTGTACTTATAAGCCGGATAGTTGCTTCAGATTGAGAGATGGAATCCAACGTCTCATGGATAAGTATACTATAGTGTTTGAAAGGAGACCGTCTTCTGTGGAGAGTATGGTGGATCATATTACTCAAGGTAGGAAAGTTGAAGAGGTTGACATGGTTGACAAAGTACCTGTGAGAATCACTTCAAAGGGACCTATTAAAATCACTCATCAGGGTCCAATCAAAATTACTGCTGAAGGTCCTGTGAAAGTTGTTGCTAAAGCCAAAGTAGCTCCTATGGTTATTACTACTCCTGGTCCTATCCCGTATACGTCTGACAAAGCTGTGCCTTGGCATTATGGATCTGATGTTTACATCCATGGTGTTAAGCAAGAGCCCTTAGCTGATGTGCCTGTTGATATTGACAATATTGCTGGATCCAGTAAGATCACACGTAGTGGAAGAGTCTTCTCTCCTCCAGTTGCTTCCAAGAATGCAGCTACTCCTGCTTCTACTTCCACCACTGATGCTAGGGGCAAAGGCCCTGTTATTGAACCTGTATCTACTGATGTGCCAGCTGCTGATGATCTCTCGAAGCAAATGGAAGAAGTATTGAAAATCATTCGCAAGAGTGATTATGACATTGTTGATCAGTTGGGACATACTCCCTCAAAGATTTCTATGCTGTCCTTGTTGTTATGTTCTGAGGCTCATGCCAAGTCCTTGATCAAGTTTCTGAAGACTGCTCATGTACCCAGTGCAATTTCTGTGGATCAGTTTGAGAATTGTGTTGCCCACCTGACCTACGACAATGGGTTAGGATTTTCTGATGCTGATTTGACCCCAGCCAAGAGGGATCATAACAGGGCCTTGCATATCTCAATTGAATGCAGGGGCACTACCCTGTCACATGTATTAATAGACAATGGTTCCTCTCTGAATGTGTTGCCCAAGGAAGTCCTGAACAAGCTGAGTCCTGAAGATGCTGTGCTGAAGCCCAGCAATATTGTGGTAAAGGCTTTTGATGGTTCCAGAAGAGTAGTGCATGGGGAAATTGATCTTCCAATCAAAGTTGGCTCCCAGGTTTTTACTGCTACATTTTATGTGATGGATATTCGTCCTTCATACTCTTGTCTGCTTGGTCGTCCCTGGATCCATGGGGCAGGTGCTGTAACCTCCACATTACACCAGAAGTTGAGATATCCGGTAGAAGGAAGGGTTGTCACTGTCTATGGAGAAGAAGAATACTTTGTCAGCCATGTGAATACTTTCAAGTATCTGGAAATGGAAGGTGAATACATTGAGACTCCGTGTCAGACGTTTGAAGTGGTTCCTTGGGTTGTCAATGATTATGTAGCTCCTCCTGTTGCAAAGAAAGTTCCTGTGGTCACCAGAAAACCTCCAACAATTGCAATGGCTTCCCTCAATGATGCTAGAGCTGTGGTGGATGAAGGTGGTTGTACTATTTGGGGTTAGCTACCTGATATTCCATACAAGTCTGACAAGTTTGGTTTGGGTTTCACTGCAGAGTCCCAGAAGGCTGTTCGTCGTGCTCGTGCTGTTCGTATCACTAATCAAGGGGTTGTGAAGAACCAGATCAATGCCGTGGGAGATCAAGACGAAGACTACAACTTGGATGCGTGGATTTTTCCTACTGTGGGTGCTGGACTCAATAATTGGAAAGCTGAAGATGTTATCCCTATCTCCTTTAGTCAGGAGTAAATACTATTACTGTGTTGTTTTTTAAGTTTGTAATTTCTGAACAATTAAAACTCTCAAGCCTTGTGCCTTACCCGGGGCACAATGGTGTGCTTGTTACGGGCTGTCATTTCATTTGCATACTTCATACAATAAAATCAGTGGACGTTTCGTTTTCGTAAATATTGTGTTCCCTGTCTTTCTTTTCTTTTATTTTTGCTTTATCAGCTATGTGTTCTTACACACACCCACATCACTAAAATGAAGATCCTCATCCACTCTGGATCCTGTTGATAACAGTTCTACTATTGCCAATTATAATTTCGAGAATCCGATCTATCAAGCTGAAGACGGAAATGAGGACGATTGTGAAGTACCTGTAGAGCTTGCTAGGTTGTTACAACAAGAAGAGAAAGCTATACAGCCACATGAAGAGCCAGTCGAAGTTGTGAATCTGGGAACTAAAGAAAACAGGAAAGAGGTCAAGATAGGGGCTGATTTAGAGGACAGTGTCAAAAGCAGGCTGATTCAGATGTTACGTGACTATGTGGAGATCTTTGCTTGGTCTTATGAAGATATGCCAGGGTTAGATACAAACATTGTGGTTCATCGTTTACCAGTAAAAGAAGATTGTCGTCCAAAGAAGCAGAAGGTTCGTCGTATGCGTCCTGAGATGTCAGAAAAGATCAAAGCAGAGGTAATGAAACAGTTTGATGCAGGGTTCTTAGCAGTAACTTCTTATCCTCAGTGGGTTGCAAATGTGGTACCAGTTCCTAAGAAAGATGGTAAGGTACGTATGTGTGTAGACTACAGAGATTTGAACAAGGCTAGCCCCAAAGATGACTTTCCGCTTCCTCATATTGATGTTCTGGTAGATAATACTGCTCAGCATAAGGTATTCTCTTTTATGGATGGTTTCTCTGGTTACAATCAGATCAAGATGGCTCCTGAAGATATGGAGAAGACAACATTTGTTACACAGTGGGGCACCTTTTTCTATAAGGTGATGCCATTTGGTTTGAAGAATGCAGGGGCAACATATCAGCGTGCTATGGTGGCTTTGTTTCATGATATGATTCATCATGAGATAGAGGTATATGTGGATGATATGATAGCCAGATCCCAGAATGAAGAACAACATCTTGACCATTTGCATAAATTGTTTAAGAGGCTGAAGAAATACAAGTTGAGATTAAATCCAAACAAGTGTACTTTTGGAGTTAGATCTGGAAAGCTCTTGGGTTTTATTGTCAGTGGAAAAGGTATTGAAGTGGATCCTGCAAAAGTGAAAGCTATACGAGAGATGCCAGCTCCCCGTACTGAGAAGGAGGTTAGAGGTTTCTTGGGACGATTGAATTACATTGCAAGATTTATTTCCCAATTAACTGCCATCTGTGAGCCAATCTTCAAGTTATTGAAGAAAGATCAGGTGATGGAATGGAATGATGAGTGCCAAACTGCTTTTGATGAAATCAAGAGATATCTGCTAGAACCTCCAATTTTGATGCCACCAGTTGATGGAAGACCCTTGATTATGTACTTAACAGTGTTAGACAACTCAATGGGGTGTGTATTGGGGCAACATGACGAGTCTGGTCGAAAAGAGCAGGCAATATACTACCTTAGCAAAAAGTTCACCGACTGTGAAACAAGATACTCACTGCTCGAGAAAACTTGCTGCGCTTTGGCATGGGCTGCTCGCCGACTAAGACAGTATATGTTGACTCATACTACCTTATTGATTTCAAAGATGGATCTAATCAAGTACATATTTGAGAAACCTGCTCTCTCCGGAAGAATTGCAAGATGGCAAATGATCTTGACAGAATATGACATACAGTACACTACTCAGAAGGCTATTAAGGGAAGTGTTGTTGCTGATCATTTGGCTCATCAAGCAGTAGATGATTACCAGTCAATGAGTTTTGAGTTCCCTGATGAAGACATTATGATTATTACCAAAGAACCTGGACAATATGACGGACCTGAACAAGGATCCCGATGGACTATGGTTTTTGATGGTGCCTCTAATGCACTTGGTAATGGTGTTGGTGTTGTGATTAGCTCCCCTGAAGGTTGTCATACCCCGATTACTGCCAGACTTTGTTTCTATTGTACTAATAACATGGCTGAGTATGAGGCATGTATCCTGGGTATTAAAGCTGCTATTGATATGAAGATTCAGCTCCTTGATGTGTATGGAGATTCAGCCCTGGTAATTAGTCAGATCAAAGGAGATTGGGATACCAAACATGATAACCTCATTCCTTACAGAGAGCATGTGTTGTCTTTGATCCCACATTTTAAAGAGATTACCTTTGAACATATTCCACGAAGAGAGAATCAGTTGGCAGATGCATTGGCCACCATGGCATCCATGTTTGAGATCAGTTGGGATGATGAAGCTCCCAAGATTACTATTGATAGATTTGAAAAGCCTGCATACTGCAATGAGATTGACACAGAAGGGGCAGAGGAGAAGCCTTGGTTCTATGAAGTAAAAAGATATCTTGAAGCTCAGGAGTTCCCTGAAGGGGCATCTGTCAAAGATAGGAAATTTCTGAGAAGGTTCTCTGCTAAGTTCTTTTTGAGCAATGGCATTTTGTACAAGCGCAATCATGATTCAACTTTGCTTCGTTGTGTGGATAAGAAGGAAGCAATTGAGATTATGGAAGATATGCATGATGGAATCTTTGGCACTCATTCTAGTGGTCATACTATGGCAAAGAAGATATTGAGAGCAGGTTACTATTGGTCTACCATGGAAGCTGATTGCTATCAACACTCCAGAACTTGTCATAAGTGTCAAATCTATGCCGATAAAGTCCATGTACCTCCATCACCCTTGAATGTGTTGACTGCTCCTTGGCCCTTTGCCATGTGGGGCATTGATATGATTGGTGAGATCAAGCCTACTGCTTCTAATGGGCATCGTTTCATCCTGGTTGCTATTGATTACTTCACGAAGTGGGTAGAGGCAACTTCATTTGCATCTGTTACTAAGAATGTTGTGGCTCGGTTCATTAACAATAATCTCATATGTAGGTATGGCATCCCTGAAAGGATTATCACTGACAATGGCTCTAATCTGAACAACACCATGATTACTGATCTCTGCGCGCAGTTCAAGATTAAGCATCACAACTCTTCTCTGTATCGTCCAAAGATGAATGGGGCAGTTGAAGCTGCTAATAAGAACATTAAGAAGATTGTACAGAAGATGACTGTTACTTACAAGGATTGGCATGAGATGTTACCATTTGCTCTTCATGGTTATCGTACTACAATACGTACTTCAACAGGGGCAACCCCATTCTCCTTAGTCTATGGTATGGAAGCAGTTTTGCCCATTGAAGTTCAGATTCCCTCCTTAAGAATTATGAAGGATGCAGGCTTGGATGAAGATGAGTGGATTCAGACCCGACTTGACCAGATAAATTTGATTGATGAGAAAAGGTTAGCAGCAGTTTGTCATGGCCAGATGTACCAGAAACGGATGATCAAAGCTTTTAACAAGAAGGTTAAGCCAAAGGTATATCAGGCTGGTGACTTGGTAATCAAGCGTATCATATTACCACAGGGTGATCCTAGGGGCAAGTGGACTCCAACATATGAAGGACCATTTGTAGTCAAGACAGTGTTCTCAGGAGGTGCCATGATACTCACTACAATGGATGGTGAAGACTTTCCACAGCCTGTAAACGCAGACATAGTTAAAAAATACTACGCATGAAAAGAGACCCGCTAGGTTGACTGGCCTAGGCAAAAATAAGGGCATCCTGGCAAACCAAAAGGGTTTGGGCAAAAATTAGGGATATATATAAAAAGATGTACACCCGGCAAGTCGAAAACCTGAAAAGGCGGCTTGGGCAAAAAAGGGTATCCCGGTGGATTGAAAACCTGAAAGGGCAATCCAGGCAAAAGTTAGGGATTAAAGCGTATGACTATGTCTCGTTTGGATCACCCATGAAACTGCAACCAGTTGTACTACTTACTCAAGCTCGAACAGATAAAGCTCGATCCAATCGTTTCCGTCTCAACAGCAGAAGATGAGATACTTGAAGATAATGGCAATAGTAGAATTGAAACTCAATAGGATTATTTCCCACATAGCTGATTCTCTTTTGTAAAATTTTATGGCAAAATCCTCTTACTAGGATTTATGTCTCCTTGTATAAACTTACCCGTGTATGGGTCACTTTTTGATATAAATAAATTCCATCTTTTGAATCCAGATTTACTTTTACCCTATTTACATAAGCGAAACGTCCATTGGTTGTGTTTGAATGTATGTATGCTTTTGAATATGATTGATGTTTACCAGAAATGCATGTATGCTTAATATGATTGATGTTTACCAGAAATGCATGAAAATGCAGTAATAGTATTTACTAAGGACGAACGAGGGAAGGATTTCAACGAAGCTTCGCCGGTTCATCTCTGCAAAACAACTACAAACCCTCAGTAGGATAAATCCATCTTCATAAAGTCTCATTTCCCCTGGAATTTATATCCATCTCTTTTATCCTCATACGGATATTCGGGAGTTTACTTCCCAATGAAGGTACGACGAACGAAGACGGGATATCTACCCTACTATCAAACGAAGACGAAGGTTATGTATACCTTACTATCCCCAGCAGACGGGAGGTTATATATACCTTGCTATCCCCAGCATACGGAAGGTTATGTATAATATATTATCAAGACGGGAACGAGTTCCTCATATTCTTCAACAACAAATCGGGATTTATTTTCCCTGGCCAGCAGTTGTTATACGAAGATATCCAGACGCTTCCGGCCATGTCATATCATACATACATCATCTACATCATACCATACACATACATATACGTAGATACATAGTACATTACCTAAGTGCATCATATCATACATGCATACATAATGCATAAACTAATATTATTATACAGAATGTTATCTTGTTTTCAGGTTAATTATCCAGCAAACAGACTTATGATTATCAGGATTGCTTTATCCTCCTGAAAGTTGTCATCCCTCAGGATTGCTTTATCCTCCTGAAAGTATATCATCCATCAGGACTGCTTTATCCTCCTGAAAGCTTATTATCTCATCAGGACTGCTTCATCCTCCTGACAGTTATCATCATTACTTCAAGACTGCTTCATCCTCTTGAAAAAGCATATTACTACCTCAGGATTGCTTTATCCTCCTGACAGCTTCTTATTACCTCAGGATTGCTTTATCCTCCTGAAAGCATATTATCAACCTCTCAGGACTGCTTTATCCTCCTGAAAGCTATCATTATACCTTCATACTTTGGACTGCTTTATCCTCCAAGAAGTGTATTTAAGAACTTTTCTCCAAGTGGCATCTTTAAGCCCACTCAGTCATATTCAACTAGTCATCTGTATCACTCTATGCACTGGTGAGTGCAAATTTTTGGGCTTTTGTGTTCAATCCCCTTTAACCTTCCAGGTCACGACTGGCAAATATACCAATCTAACCCCTCAGGTTTCAGAAAATTGAACAGGGGCAGCTGTTGCACCCCAAAATTTGCCCTCACAATACAAGACTTTGTGTTCTAAGAAGGTTCACAAGGTTCACAAGATTCACAATGCTTTCAAGACCTTTCATGAGGTTCATGAAGTCTACAAGTCACTTCATGAAGGTTCACAAGGTTCACAAGTTTTACAATGCTTACAAAACCTTCCTGAGGTTCATGAGGTCTACAAGTCACTTTATGAGGTTCACAAGGTTCACAATGCTTCCCATGAGGTTCACAAGACATTTTATGATGGTTCACAAGGTTCACAAAGTTCACAATTGGTCAGAAGAGTTGACAATTCCCTCAGACAATGCACCTCCTAAGCAGTGCATCCAAAACTAGGGTTTTGACTTTAATCAGGCTAAATGGACTTCCAAGACTTCAAGTGAGCTTCATAACATCTTATATGTGTTTAAGAACCCCCATGACAAGTTTCAAGACTTTTCTCAGAAGTTTGCTCAGTCAGATGATCAGATAAGTCAAAATCAGTCAATGCAGTTAAAAAGTCAAACTGAGGTCAACTGTGGTCAAACCAAAGTCAAACTTCATGATTTTTTGCCAATATAAAGTATATGAAGTAAAATTCATCATTTGATCAAGGTTTGATCATGATTCATCAAGGAGATTCCAGATCATCAAGAATCAGGAGTTTCTAAATTAGGGTTTCCTCAGTAAAAGTCAACTAAACTTTGACCAGCCATAACTTTCACATACTTCATCACCAAGTCTCCACTCAAAGCTCATTTTGAAGGAAATTGAATTCTCTACAACTTTGTGTCTCACAAGCCAAGCCCAAAAATGCTTCATTTGGAAGGTATGAGCTAAGACATTATAGGTCATTTCAAAAGTCAACAAAAAGTCAACAACTTCAAAAGGGCATAACTTGAGATTGGTAAATGATATGAACATTAAACCAGTGGGGTTGTTTAGAGGACTCTTCAAGCTTTCCAAAATGTCCAAGAACACCCTCATACCATTAAAATTGAAGGATATGTGCCCTTGCAAAGTTGGGAAATTTTGAGTTGGTTTATGATGAAAATGGAGGTCTAAAACCAATTTCTTCCAAATGGGCTTGCCAAATGATGACCCAACCCATACAATGACTTCATGCACGACACAAACCATTAAAAATCAGAATTTTTATTATTTTATTTTTATTTATTTTGATTTAATTCATTAAAAATCATTTTAAATAAAAATAAAATATGAAAATGTAAGATTTGATGGAGATTAAGCTTCTAGAAAGTCTTAAATATTGATTTGAATTGAAGAGGAAAGAAATCATGAGATTTGGCCAAAAATAGCAAGCATTCACACATGAATATTTGATTTTTAAGGCATGATCAATTTGGATCTTTTCATATCAAAATCTTCACATGACCAATCAATTTTTTGACCTAAAATCAATCACCTATAAGTACTAAACACAACCCTATTGCAAATTCACGAATTCAGCAGCCTCAAGAGTAAGTTCCATTGTTCAAAAATCCTTCACAAAACTCACATTCGGTTTTTGATTTCCAGGGCTCTAGAAGGTAAAACAAGAACGTAGCAAGACTCCTTGGACTTCCTTGATCATGAATCATCACTCATATGCATCAAAACCATGCTATATTGCTCAACCCGAATCCACCTTGTGCTTGGAAATAATTTTTTCGATTCCATTAATTTGTTGCTTTTCATTGAATTTTGTTTGCATAATATTGTTTGTGATGTTGTGTAGATTGTTTCTGGATCATTAAACCAAAGCTTCACTGCCTAGAATGGATTCAACCATGATTAGGGTTTGAACCTCCAAATTAGGGTTCTACGATTCACTAAATATAAATGAATTTTGAGAACATAGGAATGTTGTGTGAACCATAAGGATCATAAAACACTAATTAATTTCATGAATCGATACTGTTTTGTGGATGTTTCATTTTCGCAGGTTTGAAACATTGAAGAACACGCAGCAAGATTCGCAGGAAAAAAGGGAGGAAATTTCGCAGGAAATTTGGAGAAGAAGGAGTTGACTGGCGCGAAAGTCAAATTCAAATATAAAACTTATTTTATTATATTATGTTTCTATTATGTTATCACTAATGATATATGGATCAGTTGGTAAGGAAGCGCTGATATGAAGCAAAGGGCAGGGGTTCGAACCCTGGCTTTGGTTCCTTTTTGTTTCTTTTTCCAGGAATTAAGTTGTTATAATATATATTGTATTATTTCCATTCCATTAACAGGCTAGCTCACCCAGCAGGATTGGTCATGTGTTTGTTGCGCGTTTAAAAGGTCCTGGGTTCAATCCTCCCCCAGGCCTTTTTGCTTCCTTTTAATTTTCTGGATTTTTTCAGACTATGAAACAAAATCAATTCTTCCCCTTTGCTTGCTGCCTGCGCATGATGGCCTAGTGGTGGGTGTTGTTGCTGGTGAACAAAGCCTCCTGGGTTCAAATCCCAGCCAGGTTTGTTTTGTTGTTTTTTATTTTATTTTATTTTGTTTAATTAATTTAGGTTTTATTAATAATGATATATAATAAAGTAATTCTATAAAATAATTCTATTCAATAGTTTCTAATATTCAAAAATCATATTTTTTAATTTAAAAATTATTTCTTTTATTATGTAATTATAATATGGGTATATTAATTAAAATAATTTTGTATATTATATTATAAACCCTAAAAAATATTTTCTAAACCCTAATTTTATAAAACCCTAATTTATTTTCTCTAAACAAATGTTAAAACCTAATTTCATTTTTCTAACTTTATTTCTGTAAATATAATATTTAGTATAATTAAATTTTTATAAATATAATTATTATGTATATATTTATTTAATATAATCAAGTTTTGTAAATATAATTATAACATATGTAAATATTTTGATAATTTGTTTGTAATCTAAATTATATATATAAATTATTTTTAATATGTGTTTAGAAATAATTGAACCTATAATAATTAAATTTTGTGATTATAATATGTTTAAAAATAATTTAGTAATTTGTACATAAATTAAAATTTTATAATAATTATTTAATTGTTTATATTTCCTCTTATTTTTAAATAATTGTCTATATTAAAAATCTAATTTTTTTTTTGTTTATTATTTTTATCATGTTCTTATAATATTTTTGTTAATTCCATTTATTTTAATTATTGTTATTATTATTAACCATATTATTACTAATCTATTTATTCTATGATTATTATTATTTCATTAAACTTATTTATTTTTTTAATTATTATTATTACTAACCCCCTATTATATTTATTTATTGCTTATTTATTTTTACTTATTTATTTATATTTTGCTTATTTGTTTATTTTGCTATTTATAATTAATTGCTTATTATTATTATGTAAATGCTCCTGGATGTAATTTTTGTAAATATTTAATTTATGTAATTTTCATGCCATGGTTAGTAATTTAGGGAGTGTAAACATGTATTATATTTAAAATTAAATTTAGATCATTTTAATTATAAGATAAATTAAATTAAACACTCACACACGTAAGTCGATTTTTAATCGCCATCTCACTTTCTAGGGTTGCCTCTCATTGTTGCCTATTCAAAAAGGTCAAGTGGGGTGTATAAAGCAAGTCCCTTAAAAGAAAAGTCATCAAGTCCCTTAATGGTTGCCTTTCATAAAGATCAAGTCCCTTTCGAATAATGATGACAGTCCCTCCTAAAATGCTTAATACACCCCACAGTTGCCTTCATTAAACAGATATCCCTTCACATGTCCCTCACATCCAAGGTAATGACTACCTATTCCTTAATAATAGGGATAGTCTTACCATTTAAAGGATAAAGAACAGAAAGACT
Organism: Lathyrus aphaca; assembly: GCA_963966055.1. NCBI lineage: Eukaryota > Viridiplantae > Streptophyta > Magnoliopsida > Fabales > Fabaceae > Lathyrus > Lathyrus aphaca. The sequence continues at coordinate 95,499,029 of OZ014524.1, forward strand.
TAAACTTTAGGGTAGGTTCCTCATAGTTGCTTACTCACTTCATTTAAAAACTTCTCAAACACTTCACAATTTCAAACAATTTTCAAAATACAAGTTTTTTTACGCATCCGTACATGGATCATTATTAAACTCTTATGGAAATTCTTATTCACACACTACACTTTTCAAAAACAATTCAAAGTGAGTTAAGTAACTAAGAGCCCATGGATAACCATGGATGTAAAGGGTGCTAACACCTTCCCTTTACATAACCTACCCCCCGGACCCAAAAATCTTTTAAAGGTCTTTCCTGTTCTTTTATGCCTTTCCTTTGGATAAAATAAAAGTCGGTGGCGACTCTTGCTATCCGCAACATAACTAAAGTCAGTTCTCCCACCGTGTTACAACAAGCAAGCAGTTCATCAGTCAATTTATCTTTCAGTCTCTTTGGGTCGAACTACGGTGTTCTGACTTCCTCATTGCACGAGAGGATACGTAGGCATAACTTAACGGTTATCGAACAAAAGTCTCTGTATATTCCCCCTCCTTCCAGCATTATTCTTTAAGCCTCATGGTCTTGAGCATTTCACTCCTGTTCTTACACTGACACTTCATTTATACACCTCACATTCTTTTACACTAACACTTGCATCCTTTTCCAGCTCTTGATACACAAATTGCACTGACACTACCCCTTTAAAACACAAATCTTTTAAGCGTGGATCCCGTCGAGTACGGTGGACAATCTGGGTGCTAATACCTTCCCAGGTTGTAACCAACCCCCTTTCTCAGTCTCTCTGGTTCGCAACCGTCTTATCCATCTTTTCTTAGGTCTATGCAGCATTACCTTTCCTTCGGGATAAAAATGCCTAGCTGGCGACTCTATTCATTCCTTCTCTTTTCGCCGACCGTTCGCGTCTGTACCCCTTCTGACCCGGGTGTCATTTGGTGGGAGCGACACAAGTATTTAATCTTTTTAATTAAATTTTCTAAATTCATATTAATTTCAATTAGGTTTTGTCACTCCCTATTTACTAATCATGCAATTATCAAATAAAAATAAATGGCGGAAAATTAAAGGCAAAAAAAGAAAGAAGAGAAATTCCTAAGCTATTACAATGCTTTGGGGCAGTTACATAATTATGAGGCGAAAAATAAAAAGATAAAAAATTTACAGATGAGAAACATTTACATAATTATAATTGTGAAACACAAAAATATCAGAGCAACAATAACAAGGCAGGTTATGAATAACATAAACAAGAGGAAAAAAGTTTAAGGTTTGAAAAGGTTTAGGGTTACTAAGAAAATAAAATTTTTAGATTTATGAAATTAAGGTTTAATAAAAATAATAATAAAAAGTTAGAAAAGTTTTTTAGGGTTATCTATAACAAAAAATAAGTTTTAAAAGTGAATAAAAATAACTCTAACATAACTAAATTATAAAATGGTTTATGAAAGTATAAAAAAAATATTTGTTGTTAAAAAAAAACTATATTGAATTATTAATTTACAATAAAAGAAATAATTAATTAATATTATGAATGGATTATGAAGATAAGTAATTAAAAAAAGATTAAGAGTTTTTTAGAAAATAAACAAATAAAATTAATCTAAAGATTTAAGGTTAGTTAATTTAAGAAATTAGAGAATTAAAAAAATAGAGGAAATTAGGAAAAAGAAGATAAAACTCATGTTTCTTTGTCAAAATGCCCTCAAGATTACCAACATTGCCTTCTTGACACTAAGACACGCGCGCACATGTGCGCACATGTGATTGTACCTGGAAAATGGTTATTATATAATAAAACAAAACGTATAAAACACATGGTTGGGGCAAAATCGTTAAGGTTTAGGAAAAAAATCAGGGTATTTAGTTATGAAAAAAATGTGCAGATCTAAATATATGTATATGAATAACATAAAAATAATATGAATTAAAAAAAGAACAACGACGTTGCTAACGCAAAATTACGATCATCTCAACTTGATCGGATCAACACAAGTGTCACGCCTCATACACCCAAATGTACAAACGGCGTATCGACACGACACGATCCGATCCGAATAATCTAAAAAATAGTAAAATAAAATAAAATATTTACTTAACAAAATATTTATATATTATATATTTTTTATATTATACATATTATAAACATTATTATATATTATATATTGAAGTTATATATACTATATATTATATACATGTGATAAATTAATTAATTAATTAACAAACAGAAAATAAAAAATAAAAGAACAGAAAACGTTAATAAAAGAATGTAAAATGTTTGTTAGAACATATGTATGTGAGAACATAAAAAGTTTATATAAAACCAAATAAATAAAAATAATTTTTTCTATCTACCATACCTAATTAAACATGAGATGTGAGAACATATGTATACCACGATAAATTTAAGTGTTAACAAAACATGAAAAATTTATATGCCATAATAACCAATAAGCATCAGTATAAAGTATGATATATCAGTGTACGGAAGCCAACCGAAAATGTTAATGTATCCCAATATCAGGTCTGCCGTTCCGCTACAAAATATTTTTCTTTTTGTTCCCCTTTTTCGTCTTCCATTAGTTAGTATATATAGGGACCAATTAGGGTTAATTATAATGGACCTTAATGTTTATTTTGGAACCCAATAAAATATTAATTTAAAAAATTTAAAAAACTTTAATAATTAAAATAGTTAAAATTAAAATAAAAACTAACAATTCTATTTATTTATTCCAGACCCAATATAAAAATAAACGGACTCAAAAAATAAAAATTGGGCGCCAACGTGCTCGAAAAAATAAAATGAACACATCAAAATAATCAGCACGAAATAAATGACTCGAAAAAATATAGCGTTTGGCCGGATTTTGAAATAAAAATTATGACCGTTTAAGCTGCTCAGACTGATCAACATATGACCAAAAATAGTCGTAAAAATATTTTTAGCGTGTCAAATTAAACCACGTGAACCCATATTAATATTATCGACATTTGCAAACTTAAACTTGACATTTTTTCGTTCACTGATTTTAGACACATTTAAAAAATTAATTTGACCAGTCTATCTGTAAATTCTGAGAGATTATTCCGGCTAATATTAAGAAAAAACTGTTATGCTATGAAGATGATACGAATGAATGCGAAACAAAAAGTCAGTTAGAGTTAAAAATAGAGAGCAAAATTTGGGGTACAACAACTGCCCCTGTTCAATTTTCTGAAACCTGAGGAGTGAGATTGGCATGCACGCCATTCGTGACTTGAAGTTTGAAGGGGATTGAACATAAAAACCCAAAAATTTGCACTCGCCGGTGCGTAGAGTAACACTGTTGGTTGGTTGTATTGCTTGAATGGGCTTAAAGATGCCATTCAGAATAAAATGATCTTCAAATATACTTCTTGGAGGATAAAGCAGTCCAAAATATAGATATAGCTTTTGGGAAGATAAACAACAACCCAAGGTAATGATATAATATATATTTTGGGAAGATAAACAACATCACAATGTAATGAGATAATATAGATTTTGGGAAGATAAACAACATCCCAAGGTAATGATAATATAGCTTTTGGAAAGATAAAATAACCCAAGATGATGATATAGCTTTTGGGAAGATACCCAACGGCCCAAAGTAATGATATAGCTTTTGGGAAGATAAACAACGGCCCAAAGTAATGAGATAGCTTTTGGGAAGATAAACAATGGCCCAAGGTAATGATATGGCTTTTGGGAAGATAAACAACGACCCAAAGTAATGATATAGCTTTTGGGAAGATAAACAACGGCCCATGGTAATGATATAGCTTTTGGGAAGATAAACAATGGCCCAAGGTAATGATATGGCTTTTGGGAAGATAAACAACAACCCAAGGTAATGATATAGCTTTTGGGAAGATAAATAATGGCCCAAGGGAATGATATGGCTTTTGTGAAGATAAATAATGGCCCAAGGTAATGATATAGATTTTGGGAAGATAAAAAACGTCCCAAGGTAATGATATAGCTTTTGGAAAGATAAACAACGTCCCAAGGTAATGATATGGCTTTTGGGAAGATAAAAAATGACCCAAGGTAATGATATATCTTTTGGAAAGATAAACAACGACCCAAGGTAAAGATATGGCTTTTGGGAAGATAAACAATGACCCAAGGTAATGATATAACTTTTGGGAAGATAAACAACGTCCCAAGGTAATGAGATAGCTTTTGGGAAGATAAACAACGACCCATGGTTTGATTGGCTGTAATCTTGAAGGATGTAGAAGCTCAAGATATTGGTATATGTATTCCTGAAGGGTAACACAATCCAAGATGTCGTTCGAAGTAACCCTTGGGGAGATATAGTAACCCCGAGAATAAGTTGTTGATGACGTTTTTCTGCTGAGGAATTGTCCTGAAAAACAATGTTAGTTTTGTGCAATAATATTTAGTCAAGATGATGTTCATGAGAATGTTGTATGCGTATGATATGATATAATGTATGTATAAATTTAGTTTGAAGCATATAAGTAGCTTCGTAGAACAACTTCCGGCTGGGGAAAATAAATCCCGATTCATTGCTGAGGAATATGAAGACTTTGTTCCCGTATTGTTTAAGAATATCGTACTTAGAACCTCTTGTTCTCGTTCGTCATTCTTTTTATTGAAGGATTAAGTTCCTGAATATCCTGACTGAGGATAAAAGAGATGGACATAGATCCGGGAGACCTATTCGGTCAAGTATCAATTCTTTGAAGGATATGAAACTGCTTGAAGGTTTCGTAGAGTTGGAAGCACAAGACATTACTTGAAGTATTCCGTTAGAATATCCGTAAAGATTACTCTGTGGGGATGAACTGACGAAGATTCGTTGAATTCCTATCTCCGACCGTCCTTGATAATTCACCTTCAGAAACTGAGGTGAATTAGAGGAGGATCCTTTATGGTTATTGTAAACACTGTACCTCCGGGTTAGAAGTGTTTACACTTCTCATAACTGATCCAAGTCTGAGGATCCTTGTTTTAGAACACCACCTGTGAGGGGGATGGGCTGTTTACAGGTTTGCAGGTACCCTTGGCCACATCATACCCTGATACTTATTGTGTTTAAGAATGCTTCACTTTGGACAGTTCTTGTGATTTAACCCAGGACATGTGACTCTTTATTTGAGTCCCCCACCTTGGTTACTAGACTTCTGAACCTCCATCTGGACTTCTTAAACATACATGGACTTATATCAAGGCAGTAATCAGATCCAGCTTGATCACAAACCCTTGCATATCATTTGCATACATCATCATTGCATCATTTAACATTTGTTTATTTGTTTTTCAGGGTATCTATATTATCTGGCTTGGTTTTGACCCCTTCATCTACATAGCCCCTGTATCATCAGTTATCTGCTTCAGCTATCTTCATCAGCTACTTGCTTCAGTTACCCTCATCATCTGCTTCAGCCTATCAGTGGCTCATCTCCAGTATCAGTCTTCATCATCAGCATTTGTTTCAGCTCTTCATCAGCAGTCATGGCACCCAAGAAGAGCAACATTTCATACCATTTCTTTGAGCCTGAGCTGACTGGCATCAGGCAGGTCCAGGCACTTATCACCCCAGACCACATCCCATTATTCAGAGAGCATTATGGAGGCATCCTTGATATGGTTATGGACTTGGACCCTTCTCAGAGGAGTTTGATTCACACTTGTTTGCAGTTCTATGACCCTCCTTTGAGATGTTTCACTTTCCAGAACTTTTCAGCTAGGACCTCTGCTGGAAGAGTTCTTATCATTGATTGGAGTACCTGTCAGGGGTGGTGTCCCCTTCAACCCAGAGATGACCTCTCCCAGCAATGAAGAAGTGGAAAAAGCCCTGTACCTGGAGCCCATCTTGATTGAGCAGAACATGACAACAAAGGCTGGGATCCCTGGTTTGCACCTAGACTTTCTGACTTCTCAGGCCATCCTGAAGGCCTCTTTGGGAGAATGGAAGGCAGTTTGTGCATTGTTAGCCCTCAGTATATATGGGGTTATACTTTTTGTAGATGAGCCCAAGTTTATCAGCAAGAATGCCATTCATCTCTTCCTTTTGAGGAACCCAGTGCCCACTTTGCTGGGGGATTTCTACTATTCTGTTCACCAAAGAAATGAGAAGCAAAGAGGAAGGTTGGTGAGATGCTGTGCTCCTCTGTTTCACACTTGGCTACTCAAACACTTACCCAAGACTAATGCCTTCCTGAATCCTCACCAACAGAAGAATTGGGCTAGGAGAGTTATTGCTTTGACTTCAGATAACATCAGATGGTGCACCCAGAGCACCAAAGGCAGGGACATAATTACTAGCTGTGGGCAGTTCCCCAATGTACCTCTAATAGGAGTGAAGGGTTGCATCAACTACAACCCTTTGTTGTTTAAAAGACAATTGGGCTATGCTTTGGTTCACCCTCCTAGAGTGCAAGACTTGGCTGAAACTTTGTATTGTGAGATAAAACCTAATCTAGCTGTTGTCAGACAAGCATCCTGGGCTTGGGACAACATCCAGACCAAAGGGATGGACATCCTTGGGAGATGCAACAATGTGGCCTCAGCTCAGTATTATGAATGGTCTCATGCTAGGGCTCAGCTTTCTGGGATGCCTTTCACCATTGAGGATACACCTGGACCATCCACAGTACCACCTCCAGCCACTGTCAGCCTGGAAGAATTTGAGAAACTGAAGGAGAGGAATGAGAACCTGTCTTAAGCTTTGAAGAAGACCCTCTGGGAGAGGAGTGATGGCCGTCTAGACATTGAGAGGTTGGAGAAGCTTAAGGTGGAGCATCTAGCCAGGATTGAGAAAGCAGAGGACTACATCAAGAAATCAAGAGCTGGAGAGCAAATTTTGAAGAATGCCTGTAAAGAGGCCCAGTTTCAGAAGGCTATGACTGATCTCTATCTGAAAGAAAGTCAAGCTAGGTGGGTCAGAATCACTGAAGCTCGCACTCAAGAAGATAAGAGAACTCAGGACAGGATTGAGCAGTTGGAGGCCAATGAAAAGAAACAATAGGATGCTCTGCTAGCAGCCCAGAAGGATATTTCAGAGTTGAAGCTTAGGGCTGGTGTGAAGAGGTCAAAGGACCAAGACAGGCACAGGAAGCTGACTGCTGCTATTGCCACCAGATACCTCCTCATCAGGAACATTACAGAGCATCCGGCTGGTCCTGTAACTGAAGCACTTTTGAAGGAAGTTAAGGAGGATGAGTTTGGTTTGGATGTTTGACTTCTTTGCTTGTTGCTATTTCCATTTCATTTACTTTTCCTTTTATGTTGTATTTTGACCCTTCAGGGGCATATGTTGTAAGAAACAAACTATTGTATGATCCACCATTTGTAATGTATTTGTCAGTTTGTTTCATTTGAGTATCTTTTCTCAAGCAACATCAAAGCGTCTTCCTCAGGGTCTGGAAAGGTCAAAACCAAGTGCCAAGCCGGATACCTTGGAAACAAATAAGCATACTGCATTGCATGCTAACTCTTGTTTTGTTTTGTAGGTTTTTGTTTTGTTTGTTACTAACTCTGTTGTGATTCAGGAATTATTGCTCGCCGTCGGGTGTTCCTTCTCAACCGTCCGCACAGGTATCCTACTCGCAACAATCTTCCTGGTATCCAAATGGACCAAGTACAGCAATATCTGACAGAGGTCAGAACCCAGATGGCTAATGAAAAGCTGGAAATGAGAAACCAAATGACCCAATTCATGGAAGTAATGAATGGCTTGGCCCAAAGTCAAGAAAGGTTGAGGGCATTGGTAGAAAGACAAACCCCAGAAGAACCCCATCTGGGAACTGGAGGAACAAGTAACAATGAGAGGGGTCAGCCTCATGTTAACCCACCAGTATATGGGCCTCATCTGCATCCAGAGATCAACATCCCGACTAATGTGCAAGGAAATACTACTACAGGCAGGATCTTACAGGAAGACCCCCAAGAGGAGCAGTTTACTGTAATGGGAGCTGGGGATGAAGCCTATGATAGGAGGTTTGATGAAATAACTGAGAAATTGAGATCTCTGGAGTCTCAAAATTCCCTAGGATTTGATGTCATGGATATGGGACTAGTGGATGGAGTAAGGATTCCCCATAAGTTTAAACCCCCGTGCTTTGAGAAGTACAATGGAACTTCCTGTCCACGAACCCACTTGCAGTATTTTCTGGGAAGACTTAAGGCATACACCATGGATGAAAAACTGTGGATGTTCTATTTTGAAGATAGTTTGACTGGGGCTTCAAGGGAGTGGTACTCTCACTTGACCAGAGCTACTATCAGGTGCTGGAAAGACCTAGCTGAGGCCTTCATCAGGCAGTACCAATACAATCTAGACATGGCTCCTAACAGGACCCTTTTGATGGGAATGTCTCAGTCCTCCAGAGAGAGCTTCAGGGAATATGCCCAGAGGTGGAGACAGCTTGCTGCTGCTGTCCAACCACCCATGTCGGAAAGAGAAATGGCCGACATGTTTATGAATACTCTGCAAGGAACATATATTGATAGGCTAGCTGCCTTTTCTTCCACCAGCTTCGCTGACGTAGTTATAGCTGGAGAAAGAATTGAGAGCCTTCTGAAAATGGGTAAGATTTCTAATAATGGTGCAAGTTCGTCAAGTAATCCCAGGAAGCCTTTTGTGGGACCCAGAAGAACTGGTGAGACAAATGCCATTCATGCCAGCAGGGGCAGACCTCAGTATGTCCACAGATCAGTAGCAGCTGTCACTATTCCAGCTCCAATTCCTCAGCAACCAGCATATCAACCACAACAACAACCACAGTATCAGCAACAAATTCAGTACCCACCACAGAGGACCTACAACAACAATAACAACAACCAACAACAAAGACCTTTTTAGCAAAGACCATCACAGGCCAATAGGGTGATTGATCCAATCCCTATGCCTTATGCCGCTTTATTGCCCCAACTCCTGAAGCTTAACTAGGTGGAATTAAGGACATTGGCACCACCAGATCCCTCCAATCTGCCAAGAAATTATGATGTCAACGCCAGATGTGCTTTTCACTCCAACACACCTGGCCACAATACAGAGAAATGCAGGGCTTTACAAATTAAGGTACAAGATTTGGTAGATTCTAAAGCCCTCAACTTTGCACCCCCTCCAAGTGTCACCAAGAATCCCATGCCCAATCATGGAGGACCAAGAATCAATGCCATTGAGGAAGACAAGCCATCTTTCTTAATCACCAGTGTTGGACAGATTCAGACACCTCTGGTAGAAATTAAAGCTCAGCTGCTAGAGTGCCAGATGTTCCCCGGGTGTGAGCTTGGTTGTGGGTACTGCAATATTTCGGTCAACGGGTGTGATAACTTGAGAAGCGGCATAAATGGTCTTATCAAAAGTGGTATACTCCAGATCACAACAACGGCGCCTACAAATCCAGCAATCCCTTTGACAACAATTCCAGAGTCTCCTACAACTGCAACAACAATCATTCCAACCAATTCATCAATATCATCAACAATGGCTTCATTCATCACTTCAACAAACCAGATGTCAACAACCATTTCTTCTACAACATCAACACCCCTTTATTCAGCAGGACCTTCTACAACACCAACAGCAATTAATGAAGATATCTCAGCAGTCACCATTTACTATGATCCATCAGATGTTCCTCCAAACAACAACTTTCAACAACAAATAGTGGCACCTCCTGCTAGGTCACCAGTAACCATTTACTACGATCCGCACACTATTTCAGTACCCTCCTCTACAACAGTCAGCCCAGTTACCATCACGGTGCCTGGACCAGTTCCATATGAAAGCAGTAATGCCATACCTTGGCACTATGGCTCTGACCTCTACTGCAACGGGGAGAAAATCACTTTGGACTCTTCAACCTCTTCTCCACAAATTGATAATGTTGGGGGAAGTGGAGGCTTCACCAGAAGCGGACGCCTTTTTGCCTCACAATTGCAAAAACCTAACGCCGAAGCAGAAGCTGCTGCCAAAGCAAAAGGAAAGAGTGTGGTAGTTGAAGAGCCAACTGTCAAAGAAACTAAGAAGACATCTTTTGAACAAGATGTAGACGAGTTTATGAGGATTATAAAGAGAAGTGATTACAAAGTGGTGGATCAGCTTCACCAAACTCCCTCAAAGATCTCCATATTATCCCTGCTGATGTGTTCCGAAGCTCACAGGAATGCATTACTGAAAGTCTTGCACGCAGCATACGTGCCAGAGGAGATCACCGTTAATCAGCTAGAAACTGTGGTGGGAAATGTCAACACCAGCCATGGACTGGGCTTCACCAATGCTGACTTAACAACTGAAGGACGTAACCACAACAAGGCTTTACACATCACTCTAGAATGCAAGGGTGCTGTTCTATCCCATGTACTGGTGGACACTGGGTTTTCACTCAATGTTCTACCAAAGAAAGCCTTAGTGAAGCTGGAGTATGATGGCTTGGCACTTCGTCCAAGTAATTTGGTGGTGAGAGCATTTGATGGCTCTAAAAGATCAGTGCTAGGGGAGATTGATCTGCCTGTGATGATTGGCCCGCAGACTTTTAAAATTACCTTCTATGTGATGGACATTCAGCCGGCCTACAGCTGTTTGTCGGGTAGACCTTGGATCCATGCCGCTGGCGCTGTTACGTCTACCCTTCACCAGAAGCTGAAATTCGAGTGGGAAGGCCAGTTCATCACCATCTGTGGGGAAGAGGACATCTTTGTTAGCCATCTGGCTACGTACAAGTACATTGAAATGGATGGAGAAATCCATGAAACTATGATCCAAGGGTTCGAAGCCCTGAACATTAATGAAGCATCTGCTGTATTTGGAACCTCCATGACATCTTATCAGCAAGCCAGGAAGGTTGTTGAAGAGGGGACTGCCCAAGGCTGGGGCAAGCTGCTGCCTGTGGAGAAGAAGGAGGACAGATTTGGGTTGGGTTACAAACCAACTCAACAAGATCAATCAGAGGCTGCTAAGAAGCCCAATTTTGTCAGCGGGGGAATGCTCACCCCGGATGCAGTGAACAACTTGGAAGATGAGTCGGAAGATGAACGTAACCTGGAGAGCTGGATACGTCCAAGGATCCCGGGGAGCCATGTCTCAAACTGGTCTTCCCAGGAAATTATAAGGGTTACTCCTGCAGAGTAATTATTATTTCCTGCATTTTTAAGCATGCATCAAGTCTTGCATCTTGCCCAAGATGTCAAGACTCATTTTGTAATCGGGCCATCTTGTAATTTTGTGCAAACAGATCAATCAATGAATATCGGACATCTTTTGCAAATGAGTCTTTTCCTTCTCCGCTCACTGTTTTTAATTTTTCTTTTTTGTACAAAAATAAAATGGCAATGTTTTCCAAAATGATAACTTCATTTCATTTTTTTCTAAACAAGATTAAAATCGATCACTAAAATGAACAATCTAAACCCTTGCAGAGAGTGCCTTTCAGACTGCACCGACAACAACACAGCTATGGCTTCGTATGACTTTGACAATCCAATCAATCAAGCTGATGAAGGGGTTCAAGAAGATTATGAGCTTCCTGAAGAGCTAGCCAGTTTGTTAAGGCAGGAGGAGAAGGTTATCACTCCTCATCAGGAGGAGGTCGAAACGGTTAATCTTGGTACGGAAGAAGATGTGAAAGGGGTTAAGATCGGGGCCTGCCTACAAGATTCAGTGAAAGAGCAACTGATTGATATGCTTCGAGAGTATGTGGATGTGTTTGCTTGGTCTTACCAGGATATGCTAGGGTTAGACACCGATATTGTCATGCACAAGCTGCCTTTAAAAGAAGACTGCCCGCCAGTAAAACAGAAGCTGCGCCGTACTCGCCCAGATATGGCAATGAAGATCAAAGAAGAGGTGCAAAAGCATTGGGACGCCGGGTTCCTTGCTGTGACTAGCTATCCGCCGTGGGTTGCTAATATTGTACCTGTGCCTAAGAAAGATGGCAAGGTGAGGATGTGTGTGGATTACCGGGATCTGAACAGAGCCAACCCAAAAGATGACTTCCCATTACCTCACATTGATGTATTGGTTGATAATACGGCTCAGTTCTCGGTATTCCCCTTCATGGACGGATTTTCAGGATACAATCAGATCAAGATGTCACCTGAAGACATGGAGAAGACGACTTTCATCACACCCTGGGGCACGTTCTGTTATAAGGTAATGCCATTCGGACTGAAGAATGCTGGTGCAACCTATCAACGGGCTATGGTAACATTATTCCACGACATGATCCATAAAGAAATTGAATATTATGTGGATGACATGATTGCCAAGTCCCTCACAGAAGAAGACCACCTGGTGAATCTGTTGAAGTTATTTAAACGTCTAAGGAAGTACCAACTAAAGTTGAACCCCAACAAGTGCACATTCGGGGTGCGATCTGGTAAGTTGCTGGGGTTTATTGTAAGCGAGAAAGGGATTGAAGTTGACCCTGATAAAGTCAAAGCCATTCAAGAAATGCCTGCATCGAAGACAGAAAAATAAGTTCGGGGCTTTCTAGGTAGATTGAACTACATTTCAAGGTTCATATCTCACCTTACTGCGACCTGTGAACCTTTATTCAAGCTGTTAAGAAAAGAACAAACGGTCAGGTGGAACGAAGACTGCCAAAGGGCTTTTGACAAGATCAAGGAATACTTACAAGAGCCTCCAATCCTTATGCCTCCAGTTAAAGGAAGACCTCTGATAATGTACTTGACAGTATTAGAAGAGTCAATGGGATGTGTGCTGGGCCAGCATGACGAGTCTGGTCGAAAAGAGTATGCAATTTACTACCTGAGCAAAAAGTTTACTGACTGTGAACAACATTATTCACTGCTCGAGAAAACTTGCTGTGCTCTAGCGTGGGCTTCTCGCCGACTAAGGCAGTATATGTTGACCCACACCACTTTATTGATATCGAAGATGGACCTAGTTAAGTACAATTTTGAGAAGCCAGCACTTACCGGACGGGTTGCAAGATGGCAAATGATCCTCACAGAATATGACATCCAGTACACATCTCAGAAAGCCATCAAGGGCAGTGTATTGTCTGATTATCTTGCTGAGCAACCTATTGATGATTACCAGCCTATGAGATTTGACTTCCCTGATGAAGACATCATGTTCATAAAAGCAAAAGATCACGAAGAGCCTGTTCACACTGAAGGGCCTGACCCGGAAGAAGAATGGACTATGATGTTTGATGGGGCTGTTAATATGAATGGTCGTGGTGTTGGTGCAGTACTCATTACACCTAAGGGAGTTCACATGCCTTTCTCGGCAAAACTCACCTTTAACTGCACTAACAATGAAGCTGAATACGAAGCTTGTATTATGGTTCTTGAGGAAGCCATTGACCTCAGGATCAAGACTTTAACTGTGTTCGGAGATTCAGCTCTGGTAGTTAATCAAACCAACGTCAAATGGTACACACACCAGGATCATATGATACCTTACAGGGATTATACAAGGAGGTTATTGAATTTCTTCACAACATTCAAGCTTGAGTATATCTCTCGGGACGAGAATCAGTTTGCAGATGCTCTGGCTACCATTTCATCAATGATCAAAGTTCAAGCTGCCAACTTTGTGCCTCGGATTTCAGTATCCAGACTTGACAGACCAGCATATGTATTTGCAGCAGACATTGTAAAAGATGATAAGCCTTGGTTCCATGATATCAAATGCTTCTTGAAGGATCAAACATACCCACCTGGGGCATCTTCCAATTATAAGAAGACTTTGAGAAGGCTTGCTGGTAGTTTCTTCCTGAATACTGATGGTTCTCTGTACAAAAGAAACTTTGATATGGTACTTCTCAGATGTGTTGATAGGACAGAAGCAGACTTATTGATGCACGAGGTGCACGAAGGACCCTTTGGTACCCATGCAGGAGGGCATGCCATGGCTAAAAAGTTGTTAAGATCAGGCTATTATTGGATCACAATGGATGCAGACTGTTGTGCCTATGCTAGAAGATGCCATAAATGCCAGATTTATGCGGATAAAGTGCATGTGCCTCCCAATCCTTTGAATGTGATGTCTTCACCCTGGCCCTTTGCTATGTGGGGCATTGACATGATTGGCAAGATTGAACCGACTGCTTAAAATGGCCACAGATTCATCCTGGTAGCCATTGACTATTTTACCAAGTGGGTTGAAGCAACTTCCTATGCAAATGTTACAAGGCAAGTGGTAGCCCGGTTCCTGAAGAGAGATATCATTTGTCGGTACGGAGTGCCCGAGCGAATCATTACTGATAATGGTTCCAACTTAAACAACAAAATGATGGCAGAGCTATGCCGGGACTTCAAGATCCAACACCACAATTCTTCTCCTTACAGGCCAAAGATGAATGGCGCTGTTGAGGCAGCTAATAAGAATATCAAGAAGATTGTGAAGAAAATGGTGATCACCTACAAAGACTGGCATGAGATGCCACCGTTTTCCTTGCATGGGTACCGCACGTCAATCAGAACATCCACTGGGGCAACACCGTATCAACTTATGTATGGTATGGAGGCAGTCCTACCTGTTGAAGTTGAGTTACCCTCCCTACGGGTACTGATGGATGTTAAGCTAAACGAAGCAGAATGGGTCCGATCCCGATACGAACAACTGAGTCTGATTGAAGAAAAGAGATTAGCTGCAATCTGTCATGGGCAGCTGTATCAGAAAAGGATAAAGAAAGCCTTCGATCAGAAAGTCAGGCTCCGGGAGTACCAAGTAGGAGATCTTGTACTGAAAAGACTCCTCCCTCCTCATACAGACCACAGGGGCAAGTGGACTCCAAACTATGAAGGACCATTCGTGGTAAAGAAAGTTTTCTCTGGTGGAGCACTGATGCTCAGCACTATGGACGGTGAAGACTTCCCGTCCCCTGTAAATTCAGATGCAGTTAAAAAATACTTCGCATAAAATGACCCGCTGGACATAAAAACAGAATGAAAGTCCAGGCAAAAATAGGGCATCCCGGCGAGTCAAAAACAGAATAAAAGACTCGGGCAAAAATAAGGGAAAATAAATATAAAAAAAATGTGTACATCCGCTGAGTTGGAAAGCCGCATTGGACAATTCAGGCAAAAATGGGTATCCCGATGGATTGAAAACCCGAAAGGGCGATCCATGCAAGATAAGGGAATAAGCAAACAACTGCATTCTGAATTCGTCTGTATTACTCACAACATGGTAAGCTTTGAAGGGTTCGAGCGTCGGTCGGAATCAGCCTTCTTCAGAAAGCAAGACGAGAAGAACGTCAATGTCGTACGAGTCATAGCAAAGGGAAGCTCCCTGAAGCGTCATCAACATTGCCAACATCTTTTGTTTCTCAATTTGTAACAATCTCCTCATTTTAGGGGATTTGTTTCCTTGACTGTATCTTGCCATTTCAGGGCATACAAATTAATAAAATCAGATTTTCAGTCATGTCTCGTCTCGTACATTTTATTTTGCAAAAAATGTCCGATGTCTTTAAAGATACTGATTGCATAAATACAGATGCTTCTCTTCTAAAGAATACGTGCTCGCAGGAAATATACTTACTCCCGGGGGTGTCTAAACTCCTATGATGGGATCCGGTAAGGGATACCTCGGGATTACTTGTGCGTTTCTCTGTCTTTTCAGGATTGCAGGTATCCAAAGCGCAACATGGGGCATGAAAGCCTCACTCCAGCAAGCTGGAAAATCATCGTCTACTCAACTAGCACCAGAGGTGCTTCCTCCCCAGCTGAGTTGCCTTCCATTATTCCTCCTCAGCCCAGTATAAAAGCCAGGGAACCGTCTCCCCACAGAGTTTCAACCTCTATCCGGAAGAGCAACGCCTGAAGATCTCACAACAGAGTAAAGAAAGCTTCTACAAACCCCAGCTGGGTCCATCATTACTAAGATAGGTCTATCAGTGACCTACTCCCCCATGCAGAGTCATATATGTCAGATCTATCAATGATCTCATCCCCAGCTGGGATATCCACTTCAAGCAGATCAGCCAGAGATCTTCACAACAATGGGATCCGAGTCCCGGATCGTTCTTTGCATAATCATAGCATTCGCATCATATTTCCCCCACAAAGCGTAGCATTCCGTCTAATACAGAGCATTACGGCAAAAATCAAACATATTGCATAATCATAAGCCATGTTCTGAATCAAACACTTGTGAATACTGGCAACCCATCGACGATATACAGAAAACTCCCCAGATTCCCCACCAGAGAGCCAAGGCACTTGCCTTACACTCACAAATACAAATGCACACTCCTTTTGGCACCCGTCCGTGTCATCATTCCCCAGTAAAGTCGCCCGAGCATTCTTTACAAACAAACCACTTATATTACAGATACTTCTTGACACCCGTCCTTGTCATACCCCCAACAGAAGGCCAAAGCGTCCCCTTTGCACTCACAGATACATATATATACAATTCCCTGACACCCGTCTGTGTCACCTTCCCCAACATAATTACCTCAACACTTCGGGAACCACACACTTGTTTATAATACACCTTTTCTGACACTCGTCCGTGTCGTGTTCTCCCTAGCAAGTTAGACGCTCGTCCGGGTTTCACTCATACTTGTTACTCATCATCTTCTTACTCATACAAGTACTCGTCCGTATCTTGTATCCTCTCAGATCCTACACTCGTCCGTGTTCTTTGTTAACCAGTTGGTACTCGTCCGTATCATCATCTCTGAACACGCGTCAACGTTTGTTTCTACTGATACTCGTCTGTATCATGGTCTTAAGGATGCTCGTTCGCATCTTTAATCCATACACAATGTCAGATACTTTTACCTCTTTTTAGAGTTTAGACATTCGTCTGTGTCTATTATTCCCCAGAAGAGTCCCCGCAGAATCAATACTCGTCCGTTTCCTTTGTTAACTAGTTGACACTCATCCGTATCATCATCTCTGAACATGCGTCAAACGTTTGTTTCTACCCGATACTCGTCCGTATCATAGCCTTAAGGATGCTCGTCTGCATCTTTAATCTATACACAGTGCCCAAACACTTATACCTTTCATTTCTTGGATGTAAACACTCGTCCGTGTTTACTATTCCCCAACGAAGTCCCCAACAAACTTATTAAAATATTTCCTTTCTATCTGACATTCGTCCTATGTCATGATACCTTTTCGGCAGCCGTACCCTGCCAGGTGATCGTCCTTCACCTTTTTGATGATCGTCCTTCATCATTCCCAGTGGAGTCTCTATTCATTAGAACCCCTTCCTATCCGACATTCGTCCTATGTCGTGATATTTTCGGCAGCCGTACCCTGCCAGGTGATCGTCCTTCACCTCCTGATGATCGTCCTTCATCATTTTATCCGATGGCCGTCCCATCGTTGATCTTGTTATCTGACATTCGTCTTATGTCATGATAAACCCCGAGAGCAGTCGTACCCTGCTAGGTGATCGTCCTTCACCTCTTGATGATCGTCCTTCATCATGCTTATCCGATGGCCGTCCCCATCGTCGACCTTGTTACCCGACATTCGTCATATGTCGTGGTACTTTCGGCAGCCGTACCCTGCCCGGTGATCGTCCTTCACCTTAGATGACCGTCCCTCATCTTATCCCCAACAGAGCAGCCGTCCCCTGCTAGGTGATCGTCCTTCACCTTTGATGACCGTACCTCATCATTTATTTCATTTACCTATAATCCCCATAGAATCTTATAGCTTTACTTGATGGCCGTCCCCATCATAATCTCTTATATCCCCAGCATGTCGGCTGTCCCCGTCATTGCTCTTCATCCCCAGTAGTCGTCCTCTGCTCGGCGGTCGTCCTCCGCCACCCGCACTTTATAATCATACTCTACCTTCCTTCTACAATCTATATCCCTTTTCTTATTCATTCAGTGAGTGCAAATTTTGGACTGTCTTTGGTATTCAACCACAAGTTATCTTGTTTAACTGTTAAGCCGTTGCTTACATCCTGCACAGCTAACTCATGCTTGAATAGGGGCAGCTGTAAACACCCCAAATTTGCCCTCACTCATTCACACCATGGCTTGTGATCTTTTCATGTGCATAAGTTCAATCATATCACCTCATATTGCATTTTTTGCTTCACTGCATTAGTTCTAAGTCATCTGCATCTAGGGTTTGTGATCTGAGCAATCCAAGAGCTATTTGAGCCACTCCAAAGGTCATCAATCATCTCAAGAGGGTCCATGTATGTTCAAGCATCATATTATATCCTCACAAGGTCAAAGGAGTCAAAGAATCACAAGAACTGAGCAAGGCATGGAAGCAGAGCCAGGTTTAACTGCACAGATGAC
Source organism: Lathyrus aphaca (assembly GCA_963966055.1). NCBI lineage: Eukaryota > Viridiplantae > Streptophyta > Magnoliopsida > Fabales > Fabaceae > Lathyrus > Lathyrus aphaca. The sequence continues at coordinate 95,517,273 of OZ014524.1, forward strand.
CTAAAATTAGGGTTTTGGTTTCAGAGGCCATAACTCCAAATTTTTTGGTCATTCTTGTTTCTATTGGTCTCTATATGTTATAAGGATCATGCATATCAATTTTCATGAAGAAATTCCATGGGGAAGGCATCTGATCACAAGATGACTTCTTGAGCAAGTCAGTGTAAAATCAGGGCATCTGAGGCCCCCATTGACCCTAACCAAAGGGTGTTCTCCATCATTTTGAATGTGTATGATCTTTATTTGGTCATAGAAGATGTTAGAAGTTCACAAAATTGGAAACTTTCAAGTCATTTGCAAAGTTTCCTTTTTGGGAAAGTGACTTATAATGAAAACTTGCCATTTTGGGAAAGTTTTTCAACCTCCTCTTTTTGATTCAAAAATGCTCCAAATGAGAAAACTTTGGTCATGAAAGTTGTAGAATGGATCTTCCCATTTTCAAAAAGTACAAGAACTCATTCTAATTCATTTTGGATCAAAAGTTATGGCTTGCCAAAGTTGAGGAAAATCACTAAATTTTCACTTTTGCACAAGCATCTATGTGACTTCAAATCAGCCTCTAACCAATACACAAACATCATGTATGGCCCAAAATTCAGATTTTCCCAAGAAGTTTCTCACTTTCATGCTTTGAATTCCAAGCTATCATAAGCCATTTTCCATGAAGTCCAAAAAAGGAACTCTTGCAAAATTGATCCCCAAGGTTTTGTATGGTCTCTAACTGATTTCAAGACACCACCATAACATCATGTAACCTATCACAACCAAAATTCAGCAAAGAGTGTTACCTTTCCATGACCAAAAGTCACAAAGTGTAACAAGTTGCAAAATTGCAAAACATGTGAGATCTCACCCTTCATCCATTACAGCTCACCACAACTGATCCAAGAGCCATCCTTGAACTCAGCTGAGGCAATCCAAACACAGAAATCTTCTCTGCCATGGCCCATACCTCAAGTACACCAAACCTTGACTTTTTGCATTTTCTCCCATGCTTTTGGAATAGTGACCAGCAACCTCTACTAACCTGCTCCACAGCCTACTCAAACTTTATGGGAGTGATATAGCAGCTCATTTGGCATTGAAACAACACACAATCCAACTTGCACAAAATCTGTCCCAAACTTCTTCTCTGAAAATCTCCTCACACAGCCATCAAACTTCACTTTTTCTTTCACCAACAAGTCACAAATCACCCTTAGAACAAAAAACCACCCCCTGAAACAACTTGAAACATCACACACAAAGACTTTCATTTCTGCTACACCAGAGCAAAACAGCCATAACCAGCCACTCCACAAGTTTTCTAAGCTTCATTCCATCATCAGGAGGATCATTGGAGCTTGTTTGAAGCAAAGGGCTGGCCAGAAAGTTCCACAGTTCAAAGCTCCAGTTCAGGTATCATCAAGAATATTTTTTATAGAAATGCAATCTCTTGTTATAGGATGATAGAGTTTGTTTCACTGATCATGTTAAGCTTTGAAACACTGAAAATGGTTGAGAAATGAGTGTGTATGCATGTTCTGAAGTTTTTTGCAGTTCTCTTGATTTTGCTCAAATCTTGTTGTTGATGCATTGTAAATGTGATCTTGTGATTGATTCATGTTTGGGGTGGGTAGAGGATGAAATCTGGAGAGTTAGAGCACTTAAAACAGCCTAGGGAATGAGTTTGATTATGAATTTTTTGGAAAATCAGCATAATGAATCGATTCATTCTAGCATGAATCGATTCATTCTGTTGAGTGGTTCCTGGATTTCGCAAAATGAATCGATTCATCCCATTATGAATCGATTCATGCTGTTTAACTAATTCTGTTTCTCAAAAATTGATCATTATGAATCGATTCATCCAAGCATGAATCGATTCATTCTTCTGTTAACCAATTTTAATTCATTTTGTTTGTATTTTATTTGCATGAATTTTAAAAAATAGCAAAACTCTTTGAAAAATTCTGAAATTTTTTGTCAAACATTTCATTAATTTTCAGAACCCAAAAATATTTTTATTTTTATTTTTTTGCATTAAAAATTATTTTTAAATCATTTAAATGTTTATTTTTAATTAATTAATGAAAATTAATTAATTAAAAATGCATTTAGGTATTTAAAAATCACAAAAAAATTCAAATTGCATTTTAAAACATTTAGAAACATTATAAAACTCTCAAAAAAAATTTATTTTTGGTTCTTGATCTATTTTGACGATTTTAATTGGAATTAAATTTGTTTAAAGGCAATATTTTGGTCCTAACTTTGAAAAATTCACTCTGCCTAACCCTTGAGAGTTTGATGATGGTTCTTCTTGCTTTGCATCCTCCATAGCATGTAGTTTATAGGATAAAATTGGTTTGATTTGATCTTGCCTTTTCAATTTGTTTGGTATTTTTCTTTGTAAGGCACCCCAAAACCCTGGTAATCTTAGGAAATTCATAACTTTCACTAGGTTAAGAGTTAGATCTCCTCCTTTGGGAAATGAACTTATATAGGTTTAGGGTACCTATGATCCCATTTTCAATTTTTTATCTCATGTTTTGCTTCTGATTTTGAATTTTGCATCTCATGTTGTACATAAACCCTAATTTGCATCTTCATTTGCATTCATCTTGCATAAGCTTGCATACATGAACTTGCCATGACATTTTGTGCATCTACATGATTCATAAGACATCTTAGGTCATATTAGAATCATGTTTGATCATTGCATATTTCATTTGCCATGTTATGCATTCATATCATTTCATAAACTTTCATGAACTTTCATGGTTCAAAGCATGCTTCATTTGCATCCTCATCCTTGTATGATCATCCACAACTCTTGACATGTGTTTGCATCATCCCTTTACATAATTTGCATAATGTGTATGATTCTGACTTTGGCCTTTGCCCATCCATATGCATTGTTCCATCTCATTTCTTCTTTTATGCATCTTGTACTAACTTTTCAGGTTAATGGTAAGTTTGTTTGGGAGGTGAATTTGCCTTCACCTCCTACCTCTTCCCATCTCATCATTTTACATCCTTGCTGCATTTTTACTTGTCTTTGAGTGAGCTTGCTCACTTGTGCCTCTCTTCCCTCTTTTCTCTTCTCATCTCATCCCTTTTCTATCTTGCTTCTCCTTGGTGGCTTCCTTGAAGATTTCTCCTCTTAAGCCTCACAAACCCTAGGACTTCCAAGCATGATGACATTTTAGGATTATTTAGTCCCCCTTAGACTCTTTCCTTTGAGTTTTCTTTGAGTCTCCTCTTCTCATCTCATAATCAAGGACTAAACCTTAAAGGTTTTAAGACTTTGTGATTAAGCTTATGCCTGCATCCTTCTATTAGGATGGAGTGTATAACTTTAATCCTAAGTGTTAAACCCTTAATGTGTTTAAATCCTTTAATCAATCCATCTAATAATCACTAAGACATCAAGCTTGTAACTTGGGCCTTGCATTAGGGTTCTAATTCTTCCTTAATTGGTTAAGAAGGACTAACCCTAGTGTTAATGGACAAGTCCCCCTCAAGTTGTCTTACAAACCACAAAAATCATTTCTTCATCTTATCATTAACAAAAATCCATTTAATAAAGGCTTTGTTTTGTCATGAGGTTAATCCCTAATCATGGATTAAGTTGAGGAGCCTTCCTTAGCTTAAGTGTTCTCATCTATTATCCTTCTATTAGGATGGTGTAATTAGTCCATTAAATCCTTGATTATGGCTTAAACTCATTACTTAACACTAAACAAAAACAACAAAAACATCTAAATAAATACAAGCAGGTTAATGATCTTAATCCTACACCATGGTGATTAAGTGTGAGATGCTGACTTCACACTTAAGGTATTCTCATTACCCCTAATCAGAGGGAAGATGTGATGAGTTTACTAACCCTTGGTTTAGGCTTAAGCTCATTAACTTATGACAGATTCAAAAAACAATAACAAGACTGAAAACACCAAAAACAAATAATAATCGTCTCCTCCGGGATTCTTTTCTCATCTCATTCACTCATAAACGAGAACTTGCTTCTTCCGTCTAATGCAAGACAGTTTGCACCTGAGCCAGACAGGTCATACATTTGAGCATGGACAAGCAAGCAGTTCATCAATCAATTTATCTTTCAGTCTCTTTGGGTCGAACTACGGTGTTCTGACTTCCACATTGCACGAGAGGATACGTAGGCATAACTTAACGGTTATCGAACAAAAGTCTCTGTATATTCCCCCTCCTTCCAGCATTATTCTTTAAGCCTCATGGTCTTGAGCATTTCACTCCTGTTCTTACACTGACACTTCATTTATACACCTCACATTCTTTTACACTAACACTTGCATCCTTTTCCAGATCTTGATACACAAATTGCACTGACACTACCCCTTTAAAACACAAATCTTTTAAGCGTGGATCCCGTCGAGTACGGCGGACAATCTGGGTGCTAATACCTTCCCAGGTTGTAACCAACCCCCTTTCTCAGTCTCTCTGGTTCGCAACCGTCTTATCCATCTTTTCTTAGGTCTATGCAGCATTACCTTTCCTTCGGGATAAAAATGCCTAGCTGGCGACTCTATTCATTCCTTCTCTTTTCGCCGACCGTTCGCGTCTGTACCCCTTCTGACCCGGGTGTCATTTGGTGGGAGCGACACAAGTATTTAATCTTTTTAATTAAATTTTCTAAATTCATATTAATTTCAATTAGGTTTTGTCACTCCCTATTTACTAACCATGCAATTATCAAATAAAAATAAATGGCGGAAAATTAAAGGCAAAAAAAGAAAGAAGAGAAATTCCTAAGCTATTACAATGCTTTGGGGCAGTTACATAATTATGAGGCGAAAAATAAAAAGATAAAAAATTTACAGATGAGAAACATTTACATAATTATAATGGTGAAACAGAAAAATATCAGAGCAACAATAACAAGGCAGGTTATGAATAACATAAATAAGAGGAAAAAGGTTTAAGGTTTGAAAAGGTTTAGGGTTACTAAGAAAATAAAATTTTTAGATTTATGAAATTAAGGTTTAATAAAAATAATAATAAAAAGTTAGAAAAGTTTTTTAGGGTTATCTATAACAAAAAATAAGTTTTAAAAGTGAATAAAAATAACTCTAACATAACTAAATTATAAAATGGTTTATGAAAGTATAAAAAAAAATATTTGTTGTTAAAAAAAAACTATATTGAATTATTAATTTACAATAAAAGAAATAATTAATTAATATTATGAATGGATTATGAAGATAAGTAATTAAAAAAGGTTAAGAGTTTTTTAGAAAATAAACAAATAAAATTAATCTAAAGATTTAAGGTTAGTTAATTTAAGAAATTAGAGAATTAAAAAAATAGAGGAAATTAGGAAAAAGAAGATAAAACTCATGTTTCTTTGTCAAAATGCCCTCAAGATTACCAACATTGCCTTCTTGACACTAAGACACGCACGCACATGTGCGCACATGTGATTGTACCTGGAAAATGGTTATTATATAATAAAACAAAACGTATAAAACACATGGTTGGGGAAAAATCGTTAAGGTTTAGGAAAAAAATCAGGGTAGTTAGTTATGAAAAAAATGTGCAGATCTAAATATATGTATATGAATAACATAAAAATAATATGAATTAAAAAAAGAACAACGACGTTGCTAACGCAAAATTACGATCATCTCAACTTGATCGGATCAACACAAGTGTCACGCCTCATACACACAAATGTACAAACGGCGTATCGACACGACACGATCCGATCCGAATAATCTAAAAAATAGTAAAATAAAATAAAATATTTACTTAACAAAATATTTATATATTATATATTTTTTATATTATACATATTATAAACATTATTATATATTATATATTAAAGTTATATATACTATATATTATATACATGTGATAAATTAATTAATTAATTAACAAACAGAAAATAAAAAATAAAAGAACAGAAAACGTTAATAAAAGAATGTAAAATGTTTGTTAGAACATATGTATGTGAGAACAGAAAAAGTTTATATAAAACCAAATAAATAAAAATAATTTTTTCTATCTACCATACCTAATTAAACATGAGATGTGAGAACATATGTATACCACGATAAATTTAAGTGTTAACAAAACATGAAAAGTTTATATGCCATAATAACCAATAAGCATCAGTATAAAGTATGATATATCAGTGTACGGAAGCCAACCGAAAATGTTAATGTATCCCAATATCAGGTCTGCCGTTCCGCTGCAAAATATTTTTCTTTTTGTTCCCCTTTTTCGTCTTCCATTAGTTAGTATATATAGGGACCAATTAGGGTTAATTATAATGGACCTTAATGTTTATTTTGGAACCCAATAAAATATTAATTTAAAAAATTTAAAAAACTTTAATAATTAAAATAGTTAAAATTAAAATAAAAACTAACAATTCTATTTATTTATTCCAGACCCAATATAAAAATAAACGGACTCAAAAAATAAAAATTGGGCACCAACGTGCTCGAAAAAATAAAATGAACACATCAAAATAATCAGCACGAAATAAATGACTCAAAAAAATACAGCGTTTGGCCGGATTTTGAAATAAAAATTATGACCGTTTAAGCTGCTCAGACTGATCAACATATGACCAAAAATAGTCGTAAAAATATTTTTAGCGTGTCAAATTAAACCACGTGAACCCATATTAATATTATCGACATTTGCAAACTTAAACTTGACATTTTTTCGTTCACTGATTTTAGACACATTTAAAAAATTAATTTGACCAGTCTATCTGTAAATTCTGAGAGATTATTCCGGCTAATATTAAGAAAAAAATGTTATGCTATGAAGATGATGCAAATGAATGCGAAACAAAAAGTCAGTTAGAGTTAAAAATAGAGAGCAAAATTTGGGGTACAACAACTGCCCCTGTTCAATTTTCTGAAACCTGAGGAGTGAGATTGGCATGCACGCCATTCGTGACTTGAAGTTTGAAGGGGATTGAACATAAAAACCCAAAAATTTGCACTCGCCGGTGCGTAGAGTAACACTGTTGGTTGGTTGTATTGCTTGAATGGGCTTAAAGATGCCATTCAGAATAAAATGATCTTCAAATATACTTCTTGGAGGATAAAGCAGTCTAAAATGTAGATATAGCTTTTGGGAAGATAAACAACAATCCAAGGTAATGATATAATATATATTTTGGGAAGATAAACAACATCACAATGTAATGAGATAATATAGATTTTGGGAAGATAAACAACATCCCAAGGTAATGATAATATAGCTTTTGGAAAGATAAAATAACCCAAGATGATGATATAGCTTTTGGGAAGATACCCAACGGCCCAAAGTAATGATATAGCTTTTGGGAAGATAAACAACGGCCCAAAGTAATGAGATAGCTTTTGGGAAGATAAACAATGGCCCAAGGTAATGATATGGCTTTTGGGAAGATAAACAACGACCCAAAGTAATGATATAGCTTTTGGGAAGATAAACAACGGCCCATGGTAATGATATAGCTTTTGGGAAGATAAACAATGGCCCAAGGTAATGATATGGCTTTTGGGAAGATAAACAACAACCCAAGGTAATGATATAGCTTTTGGGAAGATAAATAATGGCCCAAGGTAATGACATGGCTTTTGGGAAGATAAATAATGGCCCAAGGTAATGATATAGATTTTGGGAAGATAAAAAACGTCCCAAGGTAATGATATAGCTTTTGGAAAGATAAACAACGTCCCAAGGAAATGATATGGCTTTTGGGAAGATAAAAAATGACCCAAGGTAATGATATAGCTTTTGGGAAGATAAACAACGACCCAAGGTAATGATATGGCTTTTGGGAAGATAAACAATGACCCAAGGTAATGATATAACTTTTAGGAAGATAAACAACGTCCCAAGGTAATGAGATAGCTTTTGGGAAGATAAACAACGACCCAAGGTTTGATTGGCTGTAATCTTGAAGGATGTAGAAGCTCAAGATATTGGTATATGTATTCCTGAAGGGTAACACAATCCAAGATGTCGTTCGAAGTAACCCTTGGGGAGATATAGTAACCCCGAGAATAAGTTGTTGATGACGTTTTTCTGCTGAGGAATTGTCCTGAAAAACAATGTTAGTTTTGTGCAATAATATTTAGTCAAGATGATGTTCATGAGAATGTTGTATGCGTATGATATGATATAATGTATGTATAAATTTAGTTTGAAGCATATAAGTAGCTTCGTAGAACAACTTCCGGCTGGGGAAAATAAATCCCGATTCATTGCTGAGGAATATGAAGACTTTGTTCCCGTATTGTTTAAGAATATCGTACTTAGAACCTCTTGTTCTCGTTCGTCATTCTTTTTATTGAAGGATTAAGTTCCTGAATATCCTGACTGAGGATAAAAGAGATGGACATAGATCCGGGAGACCTATTCGGTCAAGTATCAATTCTTTGAAGGATATGAAACTGCTTGAAGGTTTCGTAGAGTTGGAAGCACAAGACATTACTTGAAGTATTCCGTTAGAATATCCGTAAAGATTACTCTGTGGGGATGAACCGACGAAGATTCGTTGAATTCCTATCTCCGACCGTCCTTGATAAATACTATTATTGTATTTTTTGCATTTCTGGTAAACATCAATCATATTCAAAAGCATAGATACATCCAAACTTAATCAACAGACGTTTCTCGCTTTAGTAAAAGGGGAAGAGTAAACCTAAATTCGAAAAACTTTTATTACTTGAATAAAGAGGGAAAAGTAAACCTGAACTCAAAAACAAAATCATTTTAATTTTGAGAGTGTATAACCAATTGGACTAAGAGATTCTATTGTTCTTAACTTTCCTGAATAATCTCCCAGAAATTCTCATGGCTGGATACAAAGACATGATACTGACACCATTTGATACTACTGGCATAGACAGTTAATTTACACAATGGCTTCTGCTGAGAATCCAATATCAAGGTAATAAAATGAGAGGAACGTGCTTTCAAATTGTGATGGACCATATACGTTCTGTGTATTAGATTTGGAAAGAGAGCGTTGCCCCTGGGTTGAGGATGAATTGTCCCATAATGGAAGTATCTGAATGGAGCTACCTCAAGAGAAATAAGCAGAATGCCCCATAATAATATGCCCTTGGCATCATGAACTCTGCAATGTTATCTTTAGTAATTCAGATAGATGAGGACCCCTGCCCCTAACTACTTAAGCATAGTTGAATCTTGACCTGATTTCCCCAAATAAATTGGACAGTAACATGGTATGCCCCCTTGATTGGGAGATAGTGACTATGCCCCTTTGTATACATTAACTTTGATCCAGGAAGCAACTTTGTCTATCGGGAAGACTTTGATTCATTGACTGTTCATCATGTAAGTTTCTATGTTGTCAAACACTTAGTCATATGCAAAAAATGATATAAAAAATGCAATGCTTATGTCTGTCGTCTTGAAGTTTTTGGAAAAGAATTATTTTAATAAAACAATGTTTGTAAAAACTGTGATATTAACTCAAGATTTATAATAAGCCCTAAAGGAGTCAGGATACCTTTTTGTAGCAGTACACTTTCGAACTAACCATGCTTCAGTTTGGACTTTTAAAGGGTTGTAACATGGTCTGGTTCACGGTTTAAGAAACAAAGGATAAAAGGCTCAAATTTATTTGTACCCAACCCATTCTTCGTGGTGTTCTTCAGTCCTATGTTCGGTTAACTTATGTATTGAAGCTCCAAAGGAGTTTGGAATTGTAACAATGACATTTGAGATGGTTCAAAAACCAGAACTTAATTTGCCAAGCTGTTGCTCCCAGAGATTTTCATCCCGGTACAAGCGCGAACGGTCGGCGAAGGGAGAAAATGAAGTGAAGATGAATAGAGTCTCCAGCTAGGAATTTTTATCCCGAAGGAAAGGTAATGCTGGATAAACCTAGAAAAAAGATGGATAAGACGGTTGTGAACCAGAGAAACTGAGAAAGGGGGTTGGTTACAACCTGGGAAGGTATTAGCACCCAGATTGTCCGTCGTACTCGACGGGATCCACGCTTACAAGATGGTGTTTAAAAGGGGTAAGTGTATGAGCTATCTGTGTGCAAAAGCTAAGAAAAGAATGTACAAGTGTCAGTGCAAAAGGGGGAATGCTCAAGAACTGAGGCTTAAAAGAGAATGCTGAAAGAGGGGGAAGACACAGAGACTTTTGTTCGATAACTGTCAAGTTATGCCTACGTATCCTCTCGTGCAATGAGGAAGTCAGAACACCGTAGTCGATTCAAAGAGACTGAAAGATAAATTGACTATGAACTGCTTGCTTGTCTATGCTCAAGTGTATGACTCGTCTGGCTCGAGTGCTTACTGTCTTGCATTAGACGGAAGAAGCGAGTTCTCGTTTATGAATGAATGTGATGAGAAAAGAATCCCGAAGGAGACGATTATTGTTTGTTTTTGTGTTTTCAGTTTTTTTTATTGTTTTTGGTGTTTTTCATAGGATTATGAGCTTAAGCCTAAATCAAGGGCTTGTAAAATCATTATATCCTCCCTGATAAGGGATAATGAGCCTACTTAAGTATGAGATGAGCATCTCAACTTAATTACCATGATGATGTAGGATTAAGATCATTAACCTACTTGTGATTATTTAGATGTTTTTGGGTTTTTGTTTAGTGTTAAGTAATGAGTTTAATCTCTAATCACAGATTAGTGGACTCATTACACCATCCTAATAGAAGGATGATAGATGAAAACACTTAAGCTGAGGAAGATACCTCAACTTAATCCATGGTTAGGGATTAAATTCATTATATAACTGTCGCTCCCGATAGATGGGACTGGGCCCAGGTAAAGGTACAGACGCGAACGGTCGGCGAGAGGGACAATGAGAACACACAGCCGTGAACTCACTGGAGATGAATAGAGTCGCCAGCTAGGCATTTTTATCCCGAAGGAAAGGCAATGCTGCATAGACCTAGAAAAAGATGGATAAGACGGTTGCGAACCAGAGAGACTGAGAAAGGGGGTTGGTTACAACCTGGGAAGGTATTAGCACCCAGATTGTCCGCCGTACTCGACGGGATCCACGCTTAAAAGATTTGTGTTTTAAAGGGGTAGTGTCGGTGCAATCTGAGGGGGAATATACAGGGACTTTTGTTCGATAACCGTTAAGTTATGCCTACGTATCCTCTCGTGCAATGAGGAAGTCAGAACACCGTAGTTCGACCCAAAGAGACTGAAAGATGAGTTGACTTGTGGACTGCTTACTTGCCTATGCTCAAGTGTATGACCTGTCTGGCTCAGGTGCAAACTGTCTTGCATTAGACGGAAGAAGCAAGTTCTCGGTTGTGAGTGAATGAGATGAGAAAAGAATCCCGGAGGAGACGATTATTGTTTGTTTTTGTGTTTTCAGTCTTTTATTGCTTTTGAAAGTTTGTCATAAGTTAATGAGCTTAAGCCTAAACCAATGGATTTAGTAAACTCATCACATCTTCCCTCTGATTAGGGGTAATGAGAATACCTTAAGTGTGAAGTCAGATTCTCACACTTAATCACCTTTGGTATAGGATTAAGATCATTAACCTATTTGTGATTATTTAGATGTTTTTGTGGTTTTTTTGTTTAGTGTTGAGTAATGAGATTAAGCCATAATCAAGGATTAAACAGACTCATTACACCATCCTAATAGAAGGATAATAGATGAGAATGTTTAAGCTGAGGAAAGCTCCTCAACTTAATCCATGATTAGGGATTAAACTCATGACAAAACAAGCCTTTGATTAAGTGGATTTTATTTAATGATATGATGAAGAAATGATTTTTAGGGTTTGTAAGACAACTTGAGGGGGACTTGTCCATTAACACTAGGGTTAGTCCTTCTTAACCAATTAAGGAAGAATTAGAACCCTGATGCAAGGCCCAAGTTACAAGTGTGAAGTCTTGATGATTATTATGTGAATTAATTAGAGGATTTAAACACATTAAGGGTTCAACACTTAGGATTAAAGTTATACACTCCATCCTAATAGAAGGATGCAGGCATAAGCTTAATCACAAAGCCTTAAAGCCTTTAGGGTTTAGTCCCTGATTATGAGGTGAGAAGAGAAGACTCAATGAGACATAAAGGTAAAACTAAGTGGGGGACTAATCAAAATCCTAACCATTGTCATGCTTGGTTGTTCCTAAGGTTTGTGAGGTTAACAAGAGAGATCTTCAAAGGAACCACCAGGAAGCAGATGAAAGGATCAGGAGAAGCAAAGTAACTTGCTTCATTTAAGAAGTCAAGTCACTTGAAGAAAGAAAGTGGGAAGAAGAAGAATGAGCAAGCTCAAACTCAAACACATATAAAAATGCAGCATGGATGCAAGAGAGAGATGAGAAGAAAGTATGAGAAGTGAAGGCAAATTCACTTCTCAAAGTCACTTACCACCTGAAAAGTTAGAAAGGAAATGCAATGCAATGCAAAAATGGGATGAGATGTCATGATGAGAAACAAAACCAGAAGCATACATGAGATGATAATGATGCTATGAGATGCTACAAACATGAGGCAGCACATGGAAATGATCATACAAGTTCATGAATGCAAATGAAGCAAGTTAGGAACCAAGAAAACACATGAAAAGTTATGAAGTGCACATGGCATACAACATGGCAAATACATGATGCAATGATCAAACATGCTTTCCATATGTCTTATGATGTCAAATGGATCAAATGGATGCTTGAAATGTCATGGCAAGTTGTCGCTCCCGACAAATGAGAAAGGGTCATATGAAGGTACAGACGCGAACGGTCGGCGAGAGGGACAATGAGAACACACAGCCGTGAACTCACTGGAGATGAATAGAGTCGCCAGCTAGGCATTTTTATCCCGGAGGAAAGGCAATGCTGCATAGACCTAGAAAAAGATGGACAAGACGGTTTGCGAACCAGAGAGACTGAGAAAGGGGGTTGGTTACAACCTGGGAAGGTATTAGCACCCAGATTGTCCGCCGTACTCGACGGGATCCACGCTTAAAAGATTTGTGTTTTAAAGGGGTAGTGTCAGTGCAATTTGTGTGTAAAAGAGCTGGAAAACAAAATGTACAGGTGTCAGTGTAAAGGAAGTGTGAAGTGTATAAGTGAAGTGTCAGTGTAAGAATGAGAGTGAATTGCTCATGATAATGAGGCTAAGGGAAAGATGCTGGAAAGAGGGGGAATATACAGAGACTTTTGTTCGATAACTGTTAAGTTATGCCTACGTATCCTCTCGTGCAATGAGGAAGTCAGAACACCGTAGTTCGACCCAAAGAGACTGAAAGATGAATTGACTTGTGAACTGCTTACTAGCCTATGCTCAAGTGTATGACCTGTCTGGCTCAGGTGCTTACTGTCTTGCATTAGACGGGAGAAGCGAGTTCTCGTTTGTGAGTGAATGAGATGAGAAAAGAATCCCGGAGGAGACGATTATTGTTTGTATTTGAGTTTTCAGTCTTTTATTGCTTTTGAAAGTTTGTCATAAGATAATGAGCTTAAGCCTAAACCAATAGGTTAGTAAACTCATCACATCTTCCCTCTGATTAGGGGTAATGAGAGTACCTTAAGTGTGAAGTCAGATTCTCACACTTAATCACCTTTGGTGTAGGATTAAGATCATTAACCTACTTGTGATTATTTAGATGTTTTTGGAGTTTTTGTTTAGTGTTGAGTAATGAGGTTAAGCCATAATCATAGATTAAACAGACCCATTACACCATCCTAAAAGAAGGATGATAGATGAGAATGTTTAAGTTGAGGAAAGCTCCTCAACTTAATCCATGATTAGGGATTAAACTCATGACAAAACAAAGCCTTTATTAAGTGGATTTTAGTTAATGATATGATGATGAAGTGGATTTTATAGTTTGTAAGACAACTTGAGGGGGACTTGTCCATTAACACTAGGGTTAGTCCTTCTTAACCACTTAAGGAAGAATTAGAACCCTGATGCAAGGCCCAAGTTACAAGCTTGATGTCTTGATGATTATTATGTGAATTGATTAAGAGATTTAAACACATTAAGGGTTTAATACTTAGGATTAAAGTTATACACTCCATCCTAAGAGAAGGATGCAGGCATAACCCTAATCACAAAGTCTTAGAGCCTTCATGGTTTAGTCTCTGATTATGAGGTGAGAAGAGAGGACTCAAAGAGAGACACAAAGGTAAAACTATGGGGGGACTAATCAAAACCCTAATTCATTGTCATGCTTGGTTGATCCTAAAGTTTGTGAGGTTTTCAAGAACAAGTCTTCAAAGGAGCCACCAGGAAGCAGATGAATAAGATCAAGAGAAGCAAAGTGACTTGCTTCATTCAAGAAGTCAAGTCACTTGAAGGAAGAAAGTGGGAGGAACAAGAATGAGCAAGCTCAATCTCAAACACAAATAGAAATGCAGCAATGGATGCAAGAGAGATGAAAAGAAAAGTTATGAGAAGTGAAGGCAAATTCACTTCTCAAGTTTACTTACCACCTGAAATGTTAGAAAGAAATGCAATGCAATGCTAAATGAAATGAAATGACATGATGCTAGACCAAACCAGAAGCATGTTGATGATGATAATGATGCTATGAGATGCTGCAAACATGAGGCAAGGCATGGGGATGTTCATACAAGATTATGAATGCAAATGATGCAAGTTAAGGAGCATGAACAAGCATGGAAAGTTATGAATCATACAAGACAAATGACATGGCAAATATGTAATGCAATGGTCAAACATGCTTTATACATGTCTTAAGATGTCAAATGAATCACAAGAATGCACAAAATGCAATGACAAGTCAAGTTGTGCAAGGAAATGCAAGAAGGATGCAAAAGAAAGCCCAAATTAGGGTTCATGGATCAAACATCAAACAAAAACCCAAAACAGAAACAAACCTTAAGATAAAAAATGGAAAATGCTACTCAAAGGAACCCTAAACCTATAATGAACCACTGCCCAAAGGGGAACTCTCAACTCTTAACCAATCTCAAGATATGAATTTTCTAAGTTATTAGGGTTTTTTAGGGTTCTTAACAAAAGAAATGTCAAACAAATTGAAATTGAAAGATCAAATCAAGACCATTTTACCCTAGAAACTACATGCCAAACACAAAACAATGCAAGAAGAATCAATGTCTCAACCTTCTCCAATAGGCAGAAATGAATTTTTGAACCCATGATCAAAATAATGCATAAAAAATGATTTAATTCAATGAAAAATTCTTAAAATGCATCAAGATCAAAAAAGAAATTTGATTTGAAGGTTGGACAATGTTTCTAAATGTCTTAGAACATTTCATGAATTTTTTTGTAATTTTTAAATACCTAAAAGTATTTTTAATTAATTAATTCCCATTAATCAATTAAAAATAATCTTTTAAATATTTAAAAATACTTTTTTGATGATAAAAAATAAAATAAAAATATTTTTGTGTCTTAAAAATTAATAAAACTTTTAAGAAAAAGTTTCATAATTTTTGAGAATTTTTAGCTATTTTAAAATAATTATGCAAAACAAAAGAAAAATAAAAGAAAATAAATGAATTTTAAATGAAATAAGTGAAAGTATGCTGATCCAACGCGTGAGATTCAAAATGACCAGGGCGGGAATTGACTGCGCGCCACATCTCACGGCCCAGATTCAAATTTCTTAATTAATGCTTAAAACCCTAACCCTGCCGTTAATTACAATCAGGCGACCGGAACAGTGTTCCGGTCGTCTTCTCCGGCCATCCCCAGAATCAATCTCTCTCCCTAGGCTAAATCAGAAGCCCTAAGTCTCCAGAATCCATCTGCCAACTATCCTAAGCACGAATCCATCATCAAATCATGTTTAAACTCACACACAAACAAGAATCGAAGCAGATAAAATTCTAGGTCAAACTTTCAGAAGACCACTACATGCTCATTTCTGGCTTATTTTCAAAAGTAAAGAGATCCCAATGATCAGTGTAACATGCACAACAAGATTTTAACAAGAGAAATGAGTTCTGGGAAAAAAGTTCATGGTGTCACCTGAGATGGAGCTCTTGATTCAGGAGCTCTTTGGATGATTCTTTGGCTCAATCTGGTCCCAATGGTCCACCTTTGAAGCTTTGGATGCTTAGTTGGAGTTTAAACAAACTCCTGAGTGAGTTTGCAGCAGCTCTGACCAAGGGAGGATGAAAATCGTATTTGAGATATAGGGTGTTTCAGGCCAAAACAAAGGGTGGTTTCTAGTCAGTGAGGT
This sequence comes from Lathyrus aphaca, assembly GCA_963966055.1. Taxonomy (NCBI): domain Eukaryota; kingdom Viridiplantae; phylum Streptophyta; class Magnoliopsida; order Fabales; family Fabaceae; genus Lathyrus; species Lathyrus aphaca. The sequence goes on from OZ014524.1 coordinate 95,533,447, forward strand.
GAGTGGAGATTGTTGGTGGAGTTTGTTCTTGTGTTTGAGGTTTGTGGAAGGAGATTCGATGGAAAATGCAGGCTGAGGTGAAGAATGGCAATGGGGTATTCTTGCTCAGATCAAGCCTGGCTCTTGGTGCTTTCTACTCAATGGATCAGGGTGATTTCAAGTATGGAAATGGTTGGGATGTTTTGTGGCTGGGTAGAGGGATTCGAAGCAAAATGCAGCTTGGTGTGTTTTTGTGTATGTGTGTTATGAGAGAGCTTCAGCCTTGCTTAGTGTTATGTCTTGCTTGCAAATTGTCCACATAACTCTCTCTCATTGGTCAGTTGACAAGACATGCCCTTTATTGATTGGTAAGTTACCTTTTGCAAAAAGTCAAATAATGTGTAAGAGAGGTATGGCTCATGATCTAGGCAAGTACATGGCATGGGCTGGCGCAGCAAGGGTGAGGGAGAGGTCTAGCAAAGCTCAGCATCCAAGGCTGCAAGTTGTAGGAAGCATGATGAGTGGTTTTGCAAGTTGTTGTAACTTTGGTTCACATGTGAGAAAGTCTTGTTACACAAACCAAACCATGGGGAAACTTGGTCCAATTCTGATTTTTAAGGCTCAAAGAAGGTTTGTGTAATGGTTTGAAATGAATTAGAGGTCACATAATGCATTGGTTCATGACTTTGCAAAATCTCCATTTGAAACTTGCCTTGAAAATCAATGATTTTAGCCAACTTTGTCTTGCCATAACTTTTGATCCAAAAAGAGTTTGATCATGTTCTTGTACTTTTTGAAAAGGGAAAGATGAGATCTACAACTTTCATGACCAAAGTTTTTCCATTTGAAGCCTTTTTGGATCAAGAATCAAAGCTTGAAAAATGACCTAAAATGATGCATTCTTGAAAAGTCAACTATGCCCAAAAAGTCAACATTTGCAAAAACCCTAAATTCTTGATTTCTATGAACTTCAACCTTCTTCCATGATCAAATAAAGATCATATACACTCAAAATGATGAAGATCACCCATTGGTTGGGTCATTGGGGGCCTCAGATGCCCTGATTTTGCACTGACTTGCTTGAAAAGTCAACTCTTGATCAGATGACTTCCCCATGGAATTTCTTCATGAAAATTGATATGCATACTCCCTATACCATATAGAGACCAATGGAAACAAGAATGACCAAAAAATTTGGAGTTATGGCCTCTGAAACCAAAACCCTAATTTTCAGTCAACTGTGCAGTTCAACCTGGCTCTGCATCCACTCAAACCCTAGTTCTTGTGATTCCTCTGCATTTTTGACTTTGAGAAGATGAAATATGATATAAGAACACACATGGATCCCTTTGAGTTGATTGGTGGCCTCTGGGGTGGCTCAGGATGCCCTGAGGTTGCTCAGATCACAAACCCTAGGTGCAGATGCCTTAGAAACTATGCAGTGAATCAAAAATGAGATGTGAGATGATATGATTGTGTTTATGCATATGAGGATGATCACAAGCCATGGTGTGAATGGGTGAGGGCAAATTTGGGGTGTTTACAGCTGCCCCTATTCAAACATGAGTTAGCTGTGCGGGTTGTAAGCGACGGCTTAACAGGCAAACAAGATAACTTGTGGTTGAATACCAAAGACAGTCCAAAATTTGCACTCACAGAATGAAGAAGAAAAGGGATATAGATTGCAAAAGGAAAATAAAGTATATTGTAAAGGTGCGGAAAACAAAGCGATGACGGGGACGGCCGACATGCTGGGGATAGAAGGTAAAGCCAAGACGGGGACGACCGACTAGCTGGGGAAATAAAATCATGATGGGGACGGCCATCAAGATAAAGTTGTAGCATTCTCTGGGGGTTAATGAAACATGACGGGGACGGCCATCAAGTTCATAAAGGTGAAGTAACCGACGATGGGGACGGCCATCGGGTTAAAAGGAAAAGGGACCACGACGGGGACGGCCATCGGGTTAAAGAATAAATGAAATAAACAGCTGATGGGGTACGGCCATCAAAGGTGAAGGACGATCACCTAGCAGGGTACGGCTGCTCTATTGGGAATAAAAGGAATATGATGGGGACGGCCATCAAAGGTGGAGGACGACCACCTGGCAGGGTACGGCTGCCGAAAATATCAACGATGGGGACGGCCATCGGATAGAAAAGGTCAACGATGGGGACGGCCATCGGACGAGCATGATGGAGGACGACCATCAAGAAGTGGAGGACGACCACTCAGCAGGGGACGGCTGCTCTCGAGGTTTCTCATGACATAGGACGAATGCCAGATAACCAAAATCAACAATGGGGACGGCCATTGGATAAAGTGATGAAGGACGATCATCAAAAAGGTGGAGGGCGACCACCTAGCAGGGGACGGCTGCTAAAATGTCAACGATGGGGACGACCATCGGATGAGCATGATGGAGGACGACCATCAAGAAGTGGAGGACGACCACTCAGCAGGGTACGGCTGCTCTCAGGGTTATCATGACACAGGACGAGTGTCAGATAAAAGAAAATGCTTTGTTGGTGATCTACTGGGGAATAGTAAACACGGACGAGCGTTTACATCCAAGAGACAAAAGGTATAAGTGTTTGGTATTATGTATAGATTAAAGATGCGGACGAGCATCCTTAAGACTATGATACGGACGAGTATCACGTGGAAACAAACTGACACATGTTCAGGGATGATGATACGGACGAGTATCAACTGGTTAACAAAGAACACGGACGAGTGTTGCATCTGAAAGAATCCTTCTGGGGAATAGTAGACACAGACGAGTATCTATATTCAAGGAGACATAAGTGTTTGACACGGTGTGTGGATTAAAGATGCGGACAAGCATCCCTAAGAGTATGATACGGACGAGTATCATGTAGAAACAAACACTAGACGCAATGTTCTGAGATGATGATACGGACGAGTACCAACTGGTTAACAAGGACTACCGTCGAATCTGCGGGGATATGAGTGATGATGTATACAAGATACGGACGAGTATCTGTATAAGTGTACCAATGGGTAGTGAGTATTGTATAATGTATAGATGAGTGTTTATCTGCTGGGGAGAGTGACACGGACGAGTGTCAAAGAGAAAAGTATAATAATAACAAGTATATGGGTGATGAAGGTGTAAGCGACTGCGCTGGGGACATGACACGGACGGGTGTCAAGAAAGTGTATATATAAGTATATGTGAGTGCAAAGAGGATGTCTTTAGCTTTCTGCTGGTGATTTGACACGGACGGGTGTCAGGAGGTATCTGTAATGCGGGTGATCTTGTCTGTAAAGTGTATTCAGGCAACCTGTTTGGGGAAGTGATGGCACGGACGGGTGTCAAAAGGTGTATATACTGGTGTTTGTGATTTGCGAGGCAGCTGCTTTTGCTGGGACTCTAGTGGGGATTTCTGTACAACGATGATGAACGGTTATTATTCACAAGTGTTAATTCAGAACATGGCTTATGATTATGCTATGCATTTGATTTTTGCCGCAATGCTCCGTATTAGACGGAATGCTACGCTCTGAGGGGATAGTATGATGCGAATGCCATGATTATGCAAAGATACCACACTGGGATTCGGATCCCGTCACTGCGAAGATCTCTGGTCGATCTGTTGGAAATGGACCTCCCAGCTGGGGATGAGATCATTGGTAGATCCGATAAGAGGATATTTGCTTGGGGATATAGGTCACTGGCTGACATCCTTATAATACGGGACCCAACTGGGGTTTGTAGAAGCTTTCTTCACTCTGTTGTGATCTTCTATGCGCTGCTCTTCTGGATAGAGGCTGAAGATTCTGTGGGGAGATGATTTCCTGACTCCCGTACTCAGCTGAGGATGAAATGGCAGCTCGGCTGGGGAATTATGAGAGGCAACTCAGCTGGGGAGAGCAACAAGAGGCCACTCGGCTGGGGATAGAGCATTTCAGATGCTAAGATTGAGTGCATGTTGATTCGGCAACTTTGCTGGGGAAGTGGGCACCTTCCAGTGCCACGTGGAAGATAGACCGAGTTGATAATGATTTGCCAGCTGGCTGAAACGTAACCTGCATGCCCCAGGTTGCGTTCTGGATACCTGCAATCCTGCAAAGGTAAGGAAACGTACAAAAGGTCCCGAGGTATCCCTTACTGGATTCCGTCATAGGAGTTAAGTACTTTCGAGAATAATCACATTCCCTGTAAGCATGTGTTTTTTATTATTTTTAGAGAAAGGCATCTGTACTTATGCAATTGTATTTTTAGAGATATCAGACAACTCTTTGCAAAACATAAATGTAAAAACGAAACATGACCGAAAATCTGATTTTATTAATTCCTGTGCCCTGAATTGGCAAGATACAGTCAAAGAAACATATCTCCTGAAATGAGGAGATTGTTACAAATTGAGAAATAAAGTGCTGGCGATGCTGACGACGCTTTCAAGGAGCTTCCTCTTCTGCTATGACTCGTATGACAATGACGTTCTTCTCGTCTTGCTTTCTGGAGAGAGTTGATTCTGATTGAAGCTTGATCCTTTGTAGCTTACCAAGTTGTAGATAATGCAGACGAATTCAGAATGCAGTTGTTCGCTTATTCCCTTGTTTTGCATGGATCGCCCTTTCGGGTTTTCAATCCATCGGGATACCCATTTTTGCCTGAGTTGTCCAATGCGGCTTTTCAACTCAGCGGGTGTACATTTTTTGTTTATTTCCCTTATTTTTGCCCGAGTCTTTTATTCTGTTTTTGACTCGCCGGGATGCCCTATTTTTGCCTGGACTTACATTCTGTTTTTATGTCCAGCGGGTCATTTTTATGCGAAGTATTTTTTAACTGCATCTGAATTCACAGGGGACGGGAAATCTTCACCATCCATGGTGCTGAGCATCAGTGCTCCACCAGAGAAAACTTTCTTTACAACGAATGGTCCTTCATAATTTGGAGTCCATTTGCCCCTGTGGTCTGTATGAGGAGGGAGGATTCTTTTCAACACAAGATCCCCTACTTGGTACCCTCGGTGCCTGACTTTCTGATCGAAGGCTTTCTTCATTCTTTTCTGATACAACTGTCCATGACAGATTGCAGCCAATCTTTTCTCTTCAATCAGACTCAGTTGTTCGTATCGGGCCCGAACCCATTCTGCTTCACTCAATTTAACATCCATTAATACCCGTAGGGAGGGTAATTCAACTTCAACAGGTAGGACTGCTTCCATACCATACACAAGCTGATACGGTGTTGCCCCAGTGGATGTTCTGATTGATGTGCGGTACCCATGCAAGGCAAACGGTAGCATTTCATGCCAATCTTTGTAAGTGATTACCATCTTCTGCACAATCTTCTTGATATTCTTATTTGCTGCCTCAACAGCGCCGTTCATCTTTGGCCTGTAAGGAGAAGAATTGTGATGTTGGATTTTGAAGTCCCGGCACAGCTCTGCCATCATTTTGTTGTTTAAATTGGAACCATTATCAGTAATGATTCGCTCGGGCGCTCCATACCGACAGATGATGTCTCTTTTCAGAAATCTGGCTACCACTTGCCTTGTGACGTTTGCATATGAGGCTGCTTCGACCCACTTGGTGAAATAGTCGATGGCGACCAGGATAAATCTGTGACCATTTGAAGCAGTTGGCTCAATCTTGCCAATCATATCAATGCCCCACATAGCAAAGGGCCATGGTGAAGACATGATGTTCAAAGGATTGGGAGGCACATGCACCTTGTCTGCGTAGATCTGGCATTTGTGGCATTTTCTGGCGTAAGCACAACAGTCTGCATCCATTGTGATCCAGTAATAGCCTGATCTTAGTAACTTCTTAGCCATGGCATGCCCTCCGGCATGGGTACCAAAAGACCCTTCATGCACTTCATGCATCAATAAATCTGCTTCCGTCTTGTCAACACATCTGAGGAGTACCATGTCAAAGTTCCTTTTGTATAAAGACCCATCAGTGTTCAGAAGGAAACTACCAGCAAGCCTTCTCAAAGTCTTCTTATCATTGGAAGATGCCCCAGGTGGGTATGTTTGATCCTCCAAGAAGCACTTAATGTCATGGAACCAAGGCTTATCATCTTTTACAACATCCGCTGCAAATACATATGCTGGTCTATCGAGTCTAGACACTGAAATCTGGGGTACAAAGTTAGCCGCTTGAACTTTGATCATGGATGAAATGGTAGCAAGAGCATCTGCAAACTGATTCTCGTCCCGAGGGATATACTCAAGCTTGACTGTTGTGAAGAAAGTCAATAACCTCCTTGTATAATCCCTGTATGGTATCAGATGATCCTGGTGGGTGTACCATTTTCCATTGGTTTGATTGACTACCAAAGCTGAATCTCCGAATACGGTCAATGTCTTGATCCTGAGGTCAATGGCTTCCTCAAGACCCATAATGCAAGCTTCGTATTCAGCTTCGTTGTTAGTGCAGTTGAAAGTGAGTTTTGCCGAGAAAGGCATGTGAACTCCTTTAGGTGTAATGAGTACTGCACCAACACCACGGCCATTCATGTTAACAGCCCCATCAAACATCATAGTCCATTCTTCCTCCGGGTCAGGCCCTTCAGTGTGAATAGGCTCTTCGTGATCTTTTGCTTTAATGAACATGATGTCTTCATCAGGGAAGTCAAACCTCATAGGTTGGTAGTCATCAATGGGTTGCTCAGCAAGGTATTCAGATAGTACACTGCCCTTGATGGCTTTCTGAGATGTGTACTGTATGTCGTATTCTGTGAGAATCATCTGCCATCTTGCGACCCGTCCGGTAAGAGCTGGCTTCTCGAAAATGTACTTAACCGGATCCATTTTTGAGATTAATAAGGTAGTGTGGGTCAACATATACTGTCTCAGTCGGCGAGCAGCCCACGCTAAAGCACAGCAAGTTTTCTCGAGCAGTGAATAACGCTGTTCACAGTCGGTAAACTTTTTGCTTAGGTAGTATATTGCATACTCTTTTCGACCAGACTCGTCATGCTGGCCCAGCACACACCCCATTGACTCTTCTAACACTGTCAAGTACATAATCAGAGGTCTTCCTTCTACTGGAGGCATGAGGATTGGAGGTTCTTGTAAGTACTCTTTGATCTTGTCAAAAGCCTTCTGGCAATCTTCGTTCCACCTGACCGTTTGTTCTTTTCTTAACAGCTTGAACAAGGGTTCACAGGTTGCTGTAAGATGAGATATGAACCTTGAAATGTAGTTCAATCGACCTAAGAACCCTCGAACTTCTTTCTCAGTTTTCGGTGCAGGCATTTCTTGTATAGCCTTGACTTTATCAGGGTCAACCTCAATCCCTTTCTCGCTTACAATAAAGCCCAGCAATTTACCGGATCGCACCCCGAATGTGCATTTGTTGGGGTTCAGCTTTAGTTGGTACTTCCTCAGACGCTTGAACAACTTCAGCAGATTCACCAGGTGATCTTCCTCTGTAAGGGACTTGGCGATCATATCATCCACGTAACATTCTATTTCCTTATGGATCATATCGTGGAATAATGTCACCATAGCCCGTTGATATGTTGCACCAGCATTCTTCAGTCCGAATGGCATCACTTTGTAACAGAACGTGCCCCAAGGTGTGATGAATGTTGTCTTCTCCATGTCTTCAGGTGACATCTTGATCTGATTATATCCTGAAAATCCATCCATGAAGGAGTATACCGAGAACTGAGCCGTATTATCCACCAATACGTCAATGTGAGGTAATGGGAAGTCATCTTTCGGGCTGGCTCTGTTCAGATCCCGGTAGTCAACACACATTCTTACTTTGCCGTCTTTCTTAGGCACAGGTACTATATTAGCAACCCACGGCGGATAACTAGTCACAGCAAGGAACCCGGCGTCCCACTGCTTTTGTACCTCTTCCTTGATTTTCATAGCCATGTCTGGGCGAGTTCGGCGCAGCTTCTGTTTGACTGGTGGGCATTCTTCCCTTAGAGGCAGCTTGTGCACAACAATGTCGGTATCCAACCCTGGCATGTCTTGATACGACCAAGCAAACACATCAACATACTCTTGAAGCAGATCTATCAGCTGTCTCTTCACCGAGTCTTGCAGGCAGGCCCCGATTTTAACCTCTTTCACGTCTTCCTCCGTACCAAGATTGATCACTTCAACCTCCTCCTGGTGAGGGGTAATAACCTTTTCCTCTTGTCTTAACAACCTGGCTAGCTCTTCAGGAAGCTCATATTCTTCTTCAACCCCTTCATCAGCTTGATTGATTGGATTGTCAAAGTCATACGATGTCATAGCCGTGCTGTTGTCGGTGCTGTCAGGAAGGCACTCTCTGCAAGGGTTAAGTTGGTTCATTTTAGTGATTGATTTTAATCTTGCTTTAGAAAAAAGTGAAATGAAGTTATCATTTTGAAAACACCGCCATTTATTTTTGTACAAAAAGAAAAATGGAAAAACAGTGAACAGAAAAGAAAAAGACTCGTTTGCAAAAAGATGTCTGATATTTCATTAATTTAATCTTGTTTGCACAAAAGTACAGATGGCCCTGATTACAAAATGAGTCTTGTCATCTTGGGCAAGATGCAAGACTTTGATGCATGCTATAAAAATACAGGAAATAATAATTACTCTGCATGAGTAACTCTTATAATTTCCTGGGAAGACCAGTTCGAGACACTGCTCCCCGGGATCTTTGGACGAATCCAATTCTCCAGATTGCGCTCCTCTTCCAGCTCGTCTTCCAAACAGTTGATAGCATCGGGGGTGAGCATCCCCCCACTGACAAAACCTGGCTCTGCAGCAGCCTTTGCTTGATGTTGAGCTGGTTTGTAACCCAACCCAAACTTGTCCTTCTTCTCCTCCACAACTAAAACCTTGCCCCAGCCTAGGGCAGTTCCTTCTTCAACAACCTTCCGGGCTTGTTGGTATGATGACATTGGAGTACCAGATACAGCAGATGCCTCGTGCACATTCAAAGCTTCAAACCCCTGGCTCATTGTTTCATGGATCTCCCCATCCATTTCAATGTATTTATAAGTAGCCAGATGGCTAACGAAAATATCCTCTTCCCCACAGATTGTGACAACTTGGCCTTCCCACTCAAATTTTAACTTTTGGTGAAGGGTAGACGTTATTGAGCCGGCGGCGTGAATCCAGGGTCTACCCAACAAACAGCTGTAGGCGGGCTGAATGTCCATCACATAAAAGATAGTTTTAAAGGTCTGTGGGCCAATTGTCACGGGCAGCTCAATCTCTCCCAGAACCGATCTCTTCGAACCATCAAAGGCTCTTACCACCAGGTTGCTGGGTCTCAATGCCAATCCATCGTATTCTAACTTCACCAGAGCCTTCTTTGGTAAGACATTCAGGGAAGATCCTGTGTCCACCAGCACATGAGAAAGGACAGCTCCTTTGCATTCCATGGTTATGTGCAAGGCTTTGTTGTGGTTGCGGCCATCCACTGTCAAGTCAGAATTGGTAAACCCTAGCCCATTGCTAGCAGTAACATTTCCAACCACGGTTTCCAACTGGTTGACAGTAATCTCTTCAGGCACGTAAGCTGCGTGCAAGACCTTGAGTAGTGCATTCCGATGGGCTTCGGAGCACATAAGCAGCGAGAGGATAGAGATTTTGGATGGCGTTTGGTGAAGTTGATCCACAATTTTGTAATCACTCTTTTTGATGATTCTCATAAACTCATCAACTTCTTGATCGAACGGTGTTTTCAAGGCTTCTTTGGCAGCTGGATCTTCCTGCACCGGGCTCTTCCCTTTTGCCTTGGTAGCAGCTTCTGCTTCGGCTGTAGGTCTTTGAATTGGTGGAGCGAAGAGACGTCCGCTTCGGGTGAAGCCTCCGCCTCCCCCCACATTATCTACTTGAGGTGCAGGTGTTGATGTTTCAAGAGTGATTCTTTTTCCTTCGCAGTACACGTCAGAGCCATAGTGCCAGGGGATGGCCCTATTGCTTTCATATGGTACCGGTCCAGGCACCGTGACAGTGACTGGACTGATTGCTGCTGCTGAAGGGACTGTGATTGTTTGTGGATCATAAAAGATCGTAACTGGTGCTCTGGCGGGAGCAGCACCTTCTGAATGGTAGGCGGAATTATTTTCAGGATCGTAGAATATGGTAACAGTAGAGACATCTTCATGATTGATTGCTGGTGTTGTAGGAGGTGTTGTTGGAAGGACTGATGTTGTTGTTGATGGAGATTCGAAATGGAATGAAGCTGAAGTTGTAGCAGGAGAAACTGTTGAAAACTGATCATTTGGAAGGACAGGTGAAGCACTTGTTGATGTTGCTGGTGAATTGTCGGGAACCATAGTTGCTGCGGTTGTAGGAGGTTCTGGAACCGTTGTTGATGAAGTTGTCGGATTTGTCGGGAATGATGTGGTGATCTGGAGCAGGCCACTTTGAATAAGGCTGTCAATGCCATTCCTCAGGTCCTCACACCCATTCCATGAAATATTGCAGTAGGGGCACCCTAGTTCACACCCCGGAAATATCTGGTTTTCACGGAGTTGAGCTTTGATTTCCACCAATGGTGTCCTGATCTGATCCACACTGGTTATTAAATAAGACGGTTGGTCTTCTTCAATAGCGTTAATTTGAGGACCACCATGGTTTGGCATAGGGTTTTTATTGACATTGGGCGGAGGTGCAAAATTCAGAGCCTTGGAGTCTACCAAGTCTTGTACCTTCATATGCAGAGCCCTGCATTTTTCTGTACTGTGACCAGGTGCGTTTGAATGAAAAGCACACCTAGCGTTGGAGTCATAGTTTCTTGGTAGACTGTTGGGATCCGGAGGTGCCAACGTTCTTAGCTCAACTAGGTTGAGTTTCAGAAGTTGTGGCAGCAAGGCAGCATACGGCATTGGGATCGGGTCGATCACTCTGTTAGCTTGGGATGGCCTCTGTTGGAATGGCCTCTGTTGATTGTTGTTGGTGTTGTTGTTGAAGTTCCTTGGAGGATACTGATCCTGGTGATACTGAGGTTGTTGTCGGAAGTTTTGTTGCGGAGGTTGATAGACTGGCTGTGGATGAGCTGGAGCAGGAATGGTGACTGCTGCTATTGTTCTCTGAGCATATTGGGGCCTACCCCTGTTTGAATGGATGGTATTGGTCTCGCCAGTTCTTCTCGGGCCTGCAAAAGGCTTCCTTGTACTACTGGACGAGCTGGCACCGTTGTCTGAGATCTTTCCCATTTTTAACAGGCTTTCAATTCTCTCCCCAGCTATGACAACATCTGCAAAGCTAGTGGAAGAGAAAGCAGCCAACCTGTCAATATATGTTCCCTGAAGGGTGTTCATGAACATATCTGCCATTTCCCGTTCAGACATAGGTGGTTGAACAGCAGCAGCCAGTTGCCTCCACCTTTGAGCATATTCTCGGAAACTCTCCCTCGAAGACTGTGACATTCCCATCAGGAGAGTCCTGTTGGGTGCCATGTCTAGATTATACTGGTACTGTCTGATGAAGGCCTCTGCCAGGTCCTTCCAGCATCTAATTGTTGCTCTTGTCAGATGGGAATACCACTCCCTCGAAGCTCCAGTCAAGCTATCCTCAAAATAGAACATCCACAATTTCTCATCCATTGTATAGGCCTTCAGCCTTCCCAGAAATGATTGTAGATGAGTCCGGGGGCATGAAGTCCCATTATACTTTTCGAAACAAGGAGGCTTGAACTTATGGGGGATCCTGACCCCTTCTACCAAACCCATGTCCATGACGTCGAACCCCAGAGAGTTTTGAGATTCTAAGGACCTCAACTTCTCAGCTATTTCTTCCAACCGTCTATCATATGTTTCCTCTCCAGCACCCATTACTGTAAATTGGTCCTCCTGAGGGTCTTCTTGAAGTACCCTGGCTGCAGTGGCTGTCCCTTGAACATTTGCAGGAATGTTAATCTCAGGATGTAGATGTGGGCCAAACACAGGAGGGTTAACATGGGGTTGCACCCGTTCATTGTTACTTGTGCCAGCAGTCCCCACATGGGGTTCCTCTTGATTCCTCCCTTCTACCAAAGCTCTGAGCCTCTCCTGGCTTTGAGCTAAATTGTTCATCACTTCCATGAATTGTGTTATCTGCGTTCTCATCTCCAACCTTTCGTTGGCCATCTGGTTTCTGACCTCCGTAAGGTCCTGCTGCATCTGATCCATCTGAATTCCCGGAAGGTTGTTTCTAGTTGGGTACCTGTGTGGCCTGTTGAGAGGAAATACCCGGCGGCGAGCAATAATTCCTGAGATTCACAACAAAGGTTAGTAACAACAAAACAAAAACCTACAAAACAAACAAAAGGGTTAGCATGCAATGCAGTTATGCTTATTTGTTCTCAAGGTATCCGGTTTGGCCTTCAGTTTTGACCCTTCCAGACCCTTGAAGATGCTGCTGTTGAAGTTGCTTTTGAAGTAACCCAGATGGAAACTAACACAAATATATTACAAAGGTGAAATAATACAACTTGTTCATTTTACAACACAAGCCCTCAAAGGGGTCAAAATACATCACAAAAAAGCAAAAGTACATGGAATAGGGATGACAACAAGCGAATGATCAAACTCCAAGGCCAAACTCATCCTCACGAACTTCCTTAAGAAGTGCTTCGGTCACAGGATCAGCCGGCCGCTCCGTAAGATTTCTGATGAGAAGGTTTCTTGTTGCAACAGCTGCAGTCAACTTCTTGTTCTGACTTTGGTCCTTAGACCTCTTCACTCCAGCTCTGATTTCTAACTCTGATATTTCCTTCTGGGCTGCTGCCAGGGCTTTTTCCATCTGCTCCATCTTGTCTTGAACTCTCTTGTCTTCTAGAGTACGGGCCTCAGTGATCCGGACCCACCTGGCCTGACTCTCTTTCAGGTACAAGTCTGTTCTTGCTCTCTGGAACTGGGCTTCTTTACAAGCATTCTTCAGAATCTGTTCACCAGCCCTAGACTTGTTGATATAATCTCCAGACTTCTCAATCTTAGTCAAGTGTTCCACCCTCAATTTCTCCAATCTCTCAATCTCCCTCGCACCTTCACTCCTCTCCCTGAGGGTCTTCTGCAAGGCTTGGGTTAACTTCTCATTTCTTTCCTTCAAGCTTTCAAACTCCTCCAGACTGATAGTGGCAGGGGGTGGTGCTGAAGATGACTCAGGCATGTCTTCTATGGTAAAGGGCATTCCAGAGAATTGGGCCCTAGCATGGGACCACTCATAATATTGGACTGATGCCACATTATTGCACTTCCCCAGAGTGGTGATTCCCTTGGTTTGAACATGATCCCAGGCCCAGGCAGCCTGCCTAACAGTTGCCAGACTAATCTTGTTCTCACAGTAGAGGGTCTCAACCAAGTCTTGCTCCCTGGGAGTATGGACCAGTGCATAGCCTAATTGCCTCCTGAATAGCAGAGGGTTGTAATTGATACTTCCCTTGACCCCTATTAAAGGCACATTGGGAAAGTGCCCACAGCTTGTAATGATTTCTCTGCCCTTGGTGCTCTGAGTACACCATCTGATATCTGCTGAAGTGAGAGTAGTGAGCCTCTTAGCCCAGTTGCTTTGCTGATGAGGATTTAGAAATGCATCTGTCCTGGGTAGATGCTTAAGAAGCCAAGCATGGAATAATGGAGCACAACACCTCACTAGCCTTCCCCTCTGCTTCTCATTCTTCTGATGTACTGAGTAATAGAGATCTCCTAGCAAAGTTGGCACTGGGTTCTTCAGGATGAACAAATGGATGGCATTCTTGCTAATGAATCGTGGCTCATCTGCAAACAACACAATTCCATATACACTTAAGGCCAACAGAGCACAAACAGCTTTCCACTCCCCCAGGGAGGCTTTCTGACTAGCTTGAGAAATAAGGAAGTCCAGATGAAATCCAGGGATCCCAGCTTTAGAGGCCATATGCTGCTCAACCAAAGCAGGTTCCAGGTGCAAAGCTTTTGCTATCTCTCCATTGCTGGGAAAGACCATTTCAGGGTTGAAAGGGATTTCCCTCTTGATAGGCAAACCAATCAATGATGAGTATTCTTCCAGAAGAGGACCCAACTGAAAGTCTTGAAAGGTGAAACACCTCAATGGGGGATCATAAAACTGAATGCAGGTGTGGATGAGGCTCCTCTGAGATGGGTCCAAATCCATAACCAAGTCAAGTATATCTCCATAACTCTCCCTGAACAAGGGTATGTGATCTGGAGTGATCAGGGTTTGGATCCTCCTGATGTCTGATAAGTCTGGCTGGAAGAAATGATAGGTGATGTTGCTTTTCTTTGGAGCCATGATGCTGAAGACTGAGTAGAGTGCTGATGAAGATGCTGAGGAGTGGGCCACTGGCTGGCTAGTGCTGGTGATAGCTGAAGTAGGTGCTGGTGAAGACAGGTCAGTACTGCAGATAGGGTCAAAACCAAAACCAAATGAAGATGGATACCCTGAAACAAATAAGCAAATGTCAATATGATGCAATGATTATGTATGCAAATGATATGCAAGGGGTTTGTGACTGAGCTGGATCTGATCAAAATGCTCTGATATAGGTCCAAGTATGTTCAAGAATTCCAGTTGGAGGTCTAAAAATCCAGTAACCAGGGTAGGGGGCTCAAATAAAGAGCCATATGTCCAAGGTTTAGAATCACAAGAACTGTCCAACATGGAGTATTCTTAACAAAGTCAAAGTAACAGGGTATTCTGAGGTCAAGGTACCTGCAAACCTGTAAACAGCCCAACCCCCTCACAGGTGGTGATCTAGAACAAGGATCCTCAGACTTGGATCAGTTATGAGAAGTGTAAACACTTCTAACCCGGAGGTACAGTGTTTACAATAACCATAACAATTCCTCCTCTAATTCACCTCAGTTTCTGAAGGTCAGTACTAAAAGGTCATCCAGACTTAGCAGGCTTCCCAGATAGCCCTAGCATTGCAGGAAATCTGCAACACAGAGTTCTCAAGAAGAAACCCATATCTGAACCGTGTTTCATATTCCCGCACCAGACCGAAATGGAATGGGAAAGAATATGATTCACTCTAGCCTAGGTGTCACTCAGGTCCCAGGTATAGGACCTTAACTCTCAATGAATCACCCACCCACCAAGGCAAACAACAGATCCAGCCAGCAACAATGACAATATGATATATAAATGCAGTAAAGAAAGCAGTAAAGTAACTGTACATAAAGCAATAAACAAAAATAAATACAAGCACAAACAAGCACATAACACCCCAGTAAACACAAATCAAACAAGCGCTAGGAGGAACCCACAAAAAGAACCAGAAGCCCTGGTTGCAATATAAATTCCCCAGCAGAGTCGCCAAGCTGTCGCTCCCGACAAATGAGACAGGGTCATATGAAGGTACAGACGCGAACGGTCGGCGAGAGGGACAATGAGAACACACAGTCGTGAACTCACTGGAGATGAATAGAGTCGCCAGCTAGGCATTTTTATCCCGGAGGAAAGGCAATGCTGCATAGACCTAGAAAAAGATGGACAAGACGGTTTGCGAACCAGAGAGACTGAGAAAGGGGGTTGGTTACAACCTGGGAAGGTATTAGCACCCAGATTGTCCGCCGTACTCGACGGGATCCATGCTTAAAAGATTTGTGTTTTAAAGGGGTAGTGTCAGTGCAATTTGTGTGTAAAAGAGCTGGAAAACAAAATGTACAGGTGTCAGTGTAAAGGAAGTGTGAAGTGTATAAGTGAAGTGTCAGTGTAAGAATGAGAGTGAATTGCTCATGATAATGAGGCTAAGGGAAAGATGCTGGAAAGAGGGGGAATATACAGAGACTTTTGTTCGATAACTGTTAAGTTATGCCTACGTATCCTCTCGTGCAATGAGGAAGTCAGAACACCGTAGTTCGACCCAAAGAGACTGAAAGATGAATTGACTTGTGAACTGCTTACTAGCCTATGCTCAAGTGTATGACCTGTCTGGCTCAGGTGCTTACTGTCTTGCATTAGACGGAAGAAGCGAGTTCTCGTTTGTGAGTGAATGAGATGAGAAAAGAATCCCGGAGGAGACGATTATTGTTTGTATTTGAGTTTTCAGTCTTTTATTGCTTTTGAAAGTTTGTCATAAGATAATGAGCTTAAGCCTAAACCAATAGGTTAGTAAACTCATCACATCTTCCCTCTGATTAGGGGTAATGAGAGTACCTTAAGTGTGAAGTCAGATTCTCACACTTAATCACCTTTGGTGTAGGATTAAGATCATTAACCTACTTGTGATTATTTAGATGTTTTTGGAGTTTTTGTTTAGTGTTGAGTAATGAGGTTAAGCCATAATCATGGATTAAACAGACCCATTACACCATCCTAAAAGAAGGATGATAGATGAGAATGTTTAAGTTGAGGAAAGCTCCTCAACTTAATCCATGATTAGGGATTAAACTCATGACAAAACAAAGCCTTTATTAAGTGGATTTTAGTTAATGATATGATGATGAAGTGGATTTTATAGTTTGTAAGACAACTTGAGGGGGACTTGTCCATTAACACTAGGGTTAGTCCTTCTTAACCACTTAAGGAAGAATTAGAACCCTGATGCAAGGCCCAAGTTACAAGCTTGATGTCTTGATGATTATTATGTGAATTGATTAAGAGATTTAAACACATTAAGGGTTTAATACTTAGGATTAAAGTTATACACTCCATCCTAAGAGAAGGATGCAGGCATAACCCTAATCACAAAGTCTTAGAGCCTTTATGGTTTAGTCTCTGATTATGAGGTGAGAAGAGAGGACTCAAAGAGAGACACAAAGGTAAAACTATGGGGGGACTAATCAAAACCCTAATTCATTGTCATGCTTGGTTGATCCTAAAGTTTGTGAGGTTTTCAAGAACAAGTCTTCAAAGGAGCCACCAGGAAGCAGATGAATAAGATCAAGAGAAGCAAAGTGACTTGCTTCATTCAAGAAGTCAAGTCACTTGAAGGAAGAAAGTGGGAGGAACAAGAATGAGCAAGCTAAATCTCAAACACAAATAGAAATGCAGCAATGGATGCAAGAGAGATGAAAAGAAAAGTTATGAGAAGTGAAGGCAAATTCACTTCTCAAGTTTACTTACCACCTGAAATGTTAGAAAGAAATGCAATGCAATGCTAAATGAAATGAAATGACATGATGCTAGACCAAACCAGAAGCATGTTGATGATGATAATGATGCTATGAGATGCTGCAAACATGAGGCAAGGCATGGGGATGTTCATACAAGATTATGAATGCAAATGATGCAAGTTAAGGAGCATGAACAAGCATGGAAAGTTATGAATCATACAAGACAAATGACATGGCAAATATGTAATGCAATGGTCAAACATGCTTTATACATGTCTTAAGATGTCAAATGAATCACAAGAATGCACAAAATGCAATGACAAGTCAAGTTGTGCAAGGAAATGCAAGAAGGATGCAAAAGAAAGCCCAAATTAGGGTTCATGGATCAAACATCAAACAAAAACCCAAAACAGAAACAAACCTTAAGATAAAAAATGGAAAATGCTACTCAAAGGAACCCTAAACCTATAATGAACCACTGCCCAAAGGGGAACTCTCAACTCTTAACCAATCTCAAGATATGAATTTTCTAAGTTATTAGGGTTTTTTAGGGTTCTTAACAAAAGAAATGTCAAACAAATTGAAATTGAAAGATCAAATCAAGACCATTTTACCCTAGAAACTACATGCCAAACACAAAACAATGCAAGAAGAATCAATGTCTCAACCTTCTCCAATAGGCAGAAATGAATTTTTGAACCCATGATCAAAATAATGCATAAAAAATGATTTAATTCAATGAAAAATTCTTAAAATGCATCAAGATCAAAAAAGAAATTTGATTTGAAGGTTGGACAATGTTTCTAAATGTCTTAGAACATTTCATGAATTTTTTTGTAATTTTTAAATACCTAAAAGTATTTTTAATTAATTAATTCCCATTAATCAATTAAAAATAATCTTTTAAATATTTAAAAATACTTTTTTGATGATAAAAAATAAAATAAAAATATTTTTGTGTCTTAAAAATTAATAAAACTTTTAAGAAAAAGTTTCATAATTTTTGAGAATTTTTAGCTATTTTAAAATAATTATGCAAAACAAAAGAAAAATAAAAGAAAATAAATGAATTTTAAATGAAATAAGTGAAAGTATGCTGATCCAACGCGTGAGATTCAAAATGACCAGGGCGGGAATTGACTGCGCGCCACATCTCACGGCCCAGATTCAAATTTCTTAATTAATGCTTAAAACCCTAACCCTGCCGTTAATTACAATCAGGCGACCGGAACAGTGTTCCGGTCGTCTTCTCCGGCCATCCCCAGAATCAATCTCTCTCCCTAGGCTAAATCAGAAGCCCTAAGTCTCCAGAATCCATCTGCCAACTATCCTAAGCACGAATCCATCATCAAATCATGTTTAAACTCACACACAAACAAGAATCGAAGCAGATAAAATTCTAGGTCAAACTTTCAGAAGACCACTACATGCTCATTTCTGGCTTATTTTCAAAAGTAAAGAGATCCCAATGATCAGTGTAACATGCACAACAAGATTTTAACAAGAGAAATGAGTTCTGGGAAAAAAGTTCATGGTGTCACCTGAGATGGAGCTCTTGATTCAGGAGCTCTTTGGATGATTCTTTGGCTCAATCTGGTCCCAATGGTCCACCTTTGAAGCTTTGGATGCTTAGTTGGAGTTTAAACAAACTCCTGAGTGAGTTTGCAGCAGCTCTGACCAAGGGAGGATGAAAATCGTATTTGAGATATAGGGTGTTTCAGGCCAAAACAAAGGGTGGTTTCTAGTCAGTGAGGTGAGTGGAGATTGTTGGTGGAGTTTGTTCTTGTGTTTGAGGTTTGTGGAAGGAGATTCGATGGAAAATGCAGGCTGAGGTGAAGAATGGCAATGGGGTATTCTTGCTCAGATCAAGCCTGGCTCTTGGTGCTTTCTACTCAATGGATCAGGGTGATTTCAAGTATGGAAATGGTTGGGATGTTTTGTGGCTGGGCAGAGGGATTCGAAGCAAAATGCAGCTTGGTGTGTTTTTGTGTATGTGTGTTATGAGAGAGCTTCAGCCTTGCTTAGTGTTATGTCTTGCTTGCAAATTGTCCACATAACTCTCTCTCATTGGTCAGTTGACAAGACATGCCCTTTATTGATTGGTAAGTTACCTTTTGCAAAAAGTCAAATAATGTGTAAGAGAGGTATGGCTCATGATCTAGGCAAGTACATGGCATGGGCTGGCGCAGCAAGGGTGAGGGAGAGGTCTAGCAAAGCTCAGCATCCAAGGCTGCAAGTTGTAGGAAGCATGATGAGTGGTTTTGCAAGTTGTTGTAACTTTGGTTCACATGTGAGAAAGTCTTGTTACACAAACCAAACCATGGGGAAACTTGGTCCAATTCTGATTTTTAAGGCTCAAAGAAGGTTTGTGTAATGGTTTGAAATGAATTAGAGGTCACATAATGCATTGGTTCATGACTTTGCAAAATCTCCATTTGAAACTTGCCTTGAAAATCAATGATTTTAGCCAACTTTGTCTTGCCATAACTTTTGATCCAAAAAGAGTTTGATCATGTTCTTGTACTTTTTGAAAAGGGAAAGATGAGATCTACAACTTTCATGACCAAAGTTTTTCCATTTGAAGCCTTTTTGGATCAAGAATCAAAGCTTGAAAAATGACCTAAAATGATGCATTCTTGAAAAGTCAACTATGCCCAAAAAGTCAACATTTGCAAAAACCCTAAATTCTTGATTTCTATGAACTTCAACCTTCTTCCATGATCAAATAAAGATCATATACACTCAAAATGATGAAGATCACCCATTGGTTGGGTCATTGGGGGCCTCAGATGCCCTGATTTTGCACTGACTTGCTTGAAAAGTCAACTCTTGATCAGATGACTTCCCCATGGAATTTCTTCATGAAAATTGATATGCATACTCCCTATACCATATAGAGACCAATGGAAACAAGAATGACCAAAAAATTTGGAGTTATGGCCTCTGAAACCAAAACCCTAATTTTCAGTCAACTGTGCAGTTCAACCTGGCTCTGCATCCACTCAAACCCTAGTTCTTGTGATTCCTCTGTATTTTTGACTTTGAGAAGATGAAATATGATATAAGAACACACATGGATCCCTTTGAGTTGATTGGTGGCCTCTGGGGTGGCTCAGGATGCCCTGAGGTTGCTCAGATCACAAACCCTAGGTGCAGATGCCTTAGAAACTATGCAGTGAATCAAAAATGAGATGTGAGATGATATGATTGTGTTTATGCATATGAGGATGATCACAAGCCATGGTGTGAATGAGTGAGGGCAAATTTGGGGTGTTTACACAAGTCATGTTATGCAAGAGAATGCAAGATGGATTCATATGGAAGCCCAGATTAGGGTTTATGAACCAAACATCAAACAAAAGTCAAAAACAGAAGCAAACCCTAAGATAAAAAATGGAAAATGCCACACAAAGGACCTCTAATCCCATACTAAACCAATGCCCAAAGGAGAGGTTTCAACTCTTACCCAATCTCAAGATATGATTTTTACAAGTTATTAGGGTTTTTAGGGTTTCCAAACAAAAGAAATGTCAAACAATTGAAAAATGCAAGATCAAATCATGGCCATTTTATCTCAAAAACTACATGCTAAACACAATGCAATGCAAGAAGAATCAATGTCCAACTCTTCATAGATAGGCAGAAATGATTTTTTGAACTATGGATCAAATTAATGCATAAAAATGACTTTTATTCAATGAAAAATTCTCTAAATGCATCAAGATCAAAAAAGAAATTTGGTTTGAAGGTTGGACAATGTTTCTAAATGTCTTAGAACATTTCATGAATTTTTTGGTGATTTTTAGATACTTAAAAGTATTTTTAATAAATTAATTTCCATTAATCAATTAAAAATAATCTTTTAAATATTTAAAAATACTTTTTTAATGCTAAAAATAAAAACAAAAATATTTTTGTGTCTTAAAAATTAATAAAACTCTCAAGAAAAAGTTTCATGATTTTTAGACATTTTTTACTATTTTTAATAAATTATGCAAATAAAATAAAAAGAAATGGAATTAAATTAAAATAAATGGAAAAGTAAACGAAAGGAAAGGCTGAGATTGATCCTGGGTTTGAAAGGGTTGACCAGCGCGCATCTGGACGGCTGGGATTGCATCTGAGTTAATTAAACTAATTATGATTTATTTAATTAATTAAAGTGGATTAGGGCAAAGCAAAGTGATCTGGGCCACTCATGCGCGCGGGAAGTCCACTAAGTCAACCAATCTAACGCTCCACATTCAAACACCCTTAATGACCTGAGTTTAGGGCTAATCACATTCAGGTGACCGGAGAGAAGCTCCGGTCATCTTCTCCGGCACCCCAAAAACCCTAAAACATGATTCAGGCACCTATTCCACAAATTAAGCACACCCAAGTGATCCTCTAACATCCTAGGACACGAATCTATGCTCAAACATCATTTAAACACCATGAATCAAACGAATCGAAAGAAACAAAATCCACGGGCAAAATTTCAGAAGGATCATACAAACTCATTTCTCACTCATTTTTGATTCTGAAAGCATCCCCATGACCAGCAAAGCATAAACAATCATATTATAACTTAAAATGCAAGCTTTGGGAGAAAGTGTTCATGTTCATACCTGAGCTGGAAACTTCAATTTCTGGGCTTTCTGGACTGCTTCTTGGTGCCGACTTACTCCATTGATCCTCCTGATGCTAATGGCAGGCTTGGAATAAGCTTAAGCAAGCTATTTTGAGAGGTTCCAATCTGATATAGCAGAAAATGAGCTCTGTGTATAGGCAGCTTCAGATCAATGTGAAGGGTGGTTTTGACTCCTTGTGATGTGCTTGACTTGTTGGTGAAGAAAAATGGTGTGTTTGATGACTGGATAAAGGGATTCGAAGAAAAATGCAGGCTGAGGTGAAAAATGGTAATGGAGTGTTCTTGTCTGATTCAAGCTTGTTTCTTGCTGGTTTCTACTCAATGAGGCACTGTGGGTTGATGTATGAAAATGGTTTGAGTGTTTGAGGTTTGTGGAGGCAGATTCGAAGAGAAATGCCAAATGGGGTGGTTTTTGGAATGTGATGTTGTGGTCTGTTTTTGCTTGGCCTCTTGATATGTTTTGCTAGCAGATGGAAAGTATAAACAATTGCAAGTGGCCAGAGGATGTGACATGGCCTGCTGTGATTGGGATGTTTGCTTTTGCCAAAAGTCAACTTTTTTGTGTAAGGAAGGCATGGCTTGGTTCTAGGCTAGTACAAGGAATGGGGCTGTGCAGCAAGGGTGAGGGGAAGGGCTAGCAAAGTGCAGTAACCAATGCATCAAGTTGGTGAGATGTGATGATAGTTTTTGCAAGTGATTTCATCCTTGGTTCACATGTGATTTCCCATTCCATAAGCCATGGAACATGAGAATTCTTGGTTCAATTCTGACTTTTAGGACTTAGGTGATGTTTATACATTGGTTTGATGTCAACTAGAAGTTACAAACAGCCTTGGTTCATGATCTTGCAAACTTTCCATTTAGTGCACATCTTGAAAATCAATGATTTTGGCCAACTTTGTCACACCATAACTTTTGATCCAAGAAGAATTAGATCATGTTCTTGTACTTTTTGAAAAGGGAAAAATGTGATCTACAACTTTCATGACCAAGGTTTTTCCATTTGAAGCTTTCTTGGATCAAAAATCAAGGCTTGAAAAGTCACCTAAAATGACATATTCTTGAAAAGTCAACCATGCCCTAAAAAGTCAACATTGCAAAAACTTCAAATTCTTGATTTTTGTGAACTTCAATCTTCTTCCATGATCAAATAAAGACCATATACACTCAAAATGATGAAGATCACCCCTTGGTTGGGTCATTGGGGGCCTCAGATGCCCTGATTTTACACTGACTTGTCTGAAAAGTCAACTCTTGATCAGATGACTTCCCCATGGAATTTCTTCATAAAAATTGATATGCATACTCCCTATACCATATAGAGACCAATGGAAACAAGAATGACCAAAAAAATTGGAGTTATGGCCTCTGAAACCAAAACCCTAATTTTAGGTCAACTGTGCAGTCAAACTTGGCTCTGCACCCACACCAATCCCAGTTCTTGTGATTCTTTTGTATTTTTGACTTTGAGAGGATGTAATATGATACTTGAACACATATAGACCCCTTGAAGTGATTGTTGACCTTTGGAGTGGCTCAAGAAGCTCTTGGATTGCTCAGATCACAAACCCTAGATGCAGATGACTTTGAATCTATGCAGTGAATCAAAACTGTGTCATGAGATGATGTGATGGTGTTTATGCATATGAAATGATCACAAGCCATGGTGTGAATGGGTGAGGGCAAATTTGGGGTGTTTACAGCTGCCCCTATTCAAACATGAGTTAGCTGTGCAGGATGTAAGCAACGGCTTAACAAGCAAGCGAGATAACTTGTGGTTGAATACCAAAGACAATCCAAAATTTGCACTCACAGAATGAAGAAGAAAAGGGATATAGATTGTAAAGGAAAATAAAGTATATTGTAAAGTGTGGGCGACGGAGGGTGACCGTCGAGCAGAGGACGACTGCTGGGTAAAGAGCAATGACGGGGACGGCCGACATGCTGGGGAAAGTGCTGAAAATAAAGCAATGACGGGGACGGCCGACATGCTGGGGATAAAAGGTAAAGCCAAGACGGGGACGACCGACTAGCTGGGAAAAGTAAGAAATTACGATGGGGACGGCCGTTAAGATAAAGTAAGATTCTCTGGGAATTAATGAAACATGACGGGGACGGCCATCAAGTTCACAAAGTAAAGTAACCGACGATGGGGACGGCCATCGGGCAAAAAAGGAAAAGGGACCACGACGGGGACGGCCATCGGGTTAAAGAATAAATGAAATAAACAGATGATGGGGTACGGCCATCAAAGGTGAAGGACGATCACCTAGCAGGGGACGGCTGCTCTGTTGGGTAAGATGGGGGACGGCCATCTAAGGTGGAGGACGACCACCTGGCAGGGTACGGCTGCCGAAAATATCAACGATGGGGACGGCCATCAGATGAGCATGATGGAGGACGACCATCAAGAGGTGGAGGACGACCACCTAGCAGGGGACGGCTGCTCTCAAGGTTTATCAGGACATAGGACGAATGTCAGATAACCAGAATCAACAATGGGGACGGCCATTGGATAAAATTGATGAGGGACGATCATCAAAGGGTGGAGGACGACCACCTAGCAGGGGACGGCTGCTAAAAAATCAACGATGGGGACGGCCATCGGATGAGCATGACGGAGGACGACCATCAAGAGGTGGAGGACGACCACCTAGCAGGGTACGGCTGCTCTCAAGGTTTAACATGACACAGGACGAGTGTCAGATAAGAAGGAAAATTGTTTGCTGGTGATCTACTGGGGAATAGTAAACACAGACGAGTGTTTATATCCAAGAAGCAAAAGGTATAAGTGTTTAGATATTGTGTATAGATTAAAGATGCAGACGAGCATCCTTAAGACTACGATACGGACGAGTATCGGGTAGAAACAAATACCGACGCGTGTTCAAAGATGATGATAAGGACGAGTATCAACTGGTTAACAGAGAACACGGACGAGTGTTGCATTTGAAGGGACTCTTCTGGGGAATAGTAGACACAGACGAGTATCTATATTCAAGAAGACACGAGTGTTTGACACAGTATATGGATTAAAGATGCGGACGAGCATCCTTAAGACTATGATACGGACGGGTATCATGTAGAAACAAACGCTTGACGCATATTCTGAGATGATGATACAGACGAGTACCATCTGGTTTACAGAGAACATGGACCAATGTTGAATCTGTGGGGATATATAAGTGGTACATACAAGATACAGACGAGTATCTGTATAGGTGTAACATGAATAGTGAGAATGGTGTATAGGTGAATGTTTATTTGCTGGGGAGAGCGACCCGGACGAGTGTTAGAAAAAGAAAAGTATAGTATTAACAAGTATATGGGTTGTAAAAGTGTAGGCGACTGCGCTGGGGATACGACACTGACGGGTGTCAAGAAGGTGTATATAGGTACATGCGAGTGCAAAGAGGATGTCTTTGGCTTTCTGCTAGGGTATGACACAGACGGGTGTCAGGACGTATCTGTAATACGGGTGATCTTGTTTGCAAAGAGTGTTCAGGCGACTTTACTGGGGAAGTGATGACACGGACGGGTGTCCAAAACGAGTATATACTGGTGTTTGTGGTTTGTGAGGCAGCTGCCTTTGCTGGGACTCTGGTGGGGACTCTGGGGGAAAGTATTCTTCATTCTGACGAATGGTCATTATTCACAAGCGTTCGATTCATACACGGCTTATGATTATGCTATGTGTTTGATTTTTGCCGTAATGCTCCGTGTTAAAACGGAATGCTACGCTTTGTGGGTGAATACGATGCGAATGCTATGATTATGCAAAGATACCAAACCGGGATCCTGGTCCCGTTGCTGCGAAGATCTCCGATCGATCTGCTTGAAATGGACATCCCAGCTGGGGATGAGATCATTAGTAGATCTGATGATATGATATCTGCTTGGGGATTCGGGCCATTGATAGACCTATCCTAATAAACATAGGACCCAGCTGGGGTTTGTAGAAGCTTTCTTTACTCTGTTGTGATTTCATGCGCTGCTCTTCTGGACAGAGGCTGGAGCTCTGTGGGGAGATGATTCCCTGATTTTTGTACTCGGCTGAGGGCAAAAAAGCAACTCGGCTGGGGAGAAAGAGAGGAATCACTGAAAGACCTCCCTAGGGATTCTGCTGAAGTAGATTCTTGACTCAGCCGGGGATATAGGTGCGTTTTGTGATACCTGCCCATTCCGATGGGGATAAGTGGCAAACTCGGCTGGGGGGAGTCATGAAAGGCAACTCAGCTGGAGAGAGCACTTCGGGTGCTAAAATTGAGTGTTGATTTGCCAGCTTGTTGGGATGAAGCTTACATGCCCCAAGTTGCATTCTGGATACCTGCAATCCTGAAAAAGATAGAGAAATGCACAAGGTAATCCCGAGGTATCCCTTACTGGATTCCGTCATAGGAGTTTAGAATACTTCTGAGAGTAAACATATTTCCTGCAAGCATGTTTTTATTTGAAGATAAGCATCTGTATTCTTATGCAATCAGTTTTTTCTTTTAAGACATCAGACATTTTTTGCAAATAAAAATGTACAAAACGAGACATGACTGAAAATCTGATTTTATTAATTCATATGCCCTGAATTGGCGAGATACAGTCAAAGAAACAAGTCCCCTGAAATGAGGAGGTTGTTACAAATTAAAAAACAAAAATGCTGGCAGTGTTGACGACGCTTTAAAGAGCTTCCTCTCCCGCTATGACTCGTATGACTTTTGACGTTCTTCTCATCTTGCTTTCTGAAGAATGTTGATTCTGATTGAAGCTCGATCCTTTCGAAGTTTACCAAGTTGTATATGATACAGACGAATTCAGAATGCAATTGTTCGCTTATTCCCTTATTTTGCATGGATCGCCCTTTCGGGTTTTCGATCCATCGGGATACCCATTTTTGCCTGAGTTGTCCAATGCGGCTTTTCAAATCAGCGGGTGTACATTTTTTATTCATTTTCCCTTTTTTTTTCCCGAGTCTTTTATTCTGTTTTTGACTCGCCGGGATGCCCTATTTTTGCCTGGACTTACATTCTGTTTTTGTGTCCAGCGGGTCTTTTTATGCGAAGTATTTTTAACCGCATCCGAATTCACAGGGGACGGGAAATCTTCACCATCCATGGTGCTGAGCATGAGTGCTCCACCAGAGAAAACTTTCTTTACTACAAATGGTCCTTCATAATTCGGAGTCCACTTGCCCCTGTGGTCTGTATGAGGAAGGAGGATTCTTTTCAGCACAAGATCTCCCACTTGGTACTCTCGGTGCCTGACTTTCTGATCGAAGGCTTTCTTCATTCTTTTCTGATACAACTGCCCATGACAGATTGCAGCCAATCTTTTCTCTTCAATCAGACTCAGTTGTTCGTATCGGGCCCGAACCCATTCTGCTTCACTCAGTTTAACATCCATTAGTACCCGCAGAGAGGGTAATTCAACTTCAACAGGTAGGACTGCTTCCATACCATACACAAGCTGATACGGTGTTGCCCCGGTGGATGTTCTGATTGACGTGCGATACCCATGCAAGGCAAACGGTAGCATTTCATGCCAATCTTTGTAAGTGACTACCATCTTCTGCACAATCTTCTTGATATTCTTATTTGCTGCCTCAACAGCGCCGTTCATCTTTGGCCTGTAAGGAGAAGAATTGTGATGTTGGATCTTGAAGTCCCGGCACAGCTCTGCCATCATTTTGTTGTTTAGATTGGAACCATTATCAGTAATGATTCGCTCGGGCACTCCATACCGACAGATGATATCTCTTTTCAGAAATCTGGCTACCACTTGTCTTGTGACGTTTGCATATGAGGCTGCTTCAATCCACTTGGTGAAATAATCAACGGCAACCAGGATGAATCTGTGGCCATTCGAAGCAGTCGGCTCAATCTTACCAATCATGTCGATGCCCCACATAGCAAAGGGCCAGGGTGAAGACATCACATTCAAAGGATTGGGAGGCACATGCACCTTATCTGCATAGATCTGACATTTGTGGCATTTTCTGGCATAGGCACAACAGTCAGCATCCATCGTGATCCAGTAATAGCCTGATCTTAGCAACTTTTTAGCCATGGCATGCCCTCCAGCATGGGTACCAAAGGATCCCTCGTGCACTTCATGCATTAACAACTCCGCTTCCGTCTTATCAACACATCTGAGGAGTACCATATCAAAGTTCCTTTTGTATAAAGACCCATCAGTGTTCAGGAAGAAACTACCAGCAAGCCTTCTCAAAGTCTTCTTATCATTGGAAGATGCCCCAGGTGGGTATGTTTGATCCTCCAAGAAGCATTTAATGTCATGGAACCAAGGCTTATCATCTTTAACAACATCTGCTGCTGTCGCTCCCGATAAGTGGGACTGGCCCAGATAAAGGTACAGACGCGAACGGTCGGCGAGAGGGACAATGAGAACACACAGCCGTGAACTCACTAGAGATGAAAAGAGTCGCCAGCTAGGCATTTTTATCCTGGAGGAAAGGTAATGCTGCATAGACCTAGAAAGATATGGATAAGACGGTTGCGAACCAGAGAGACTGAGAAAGGGGGTTGGTTACAACCTGGGAAGGTATTAGCACCCAGATTGTCCGTCGTACTCGACGGGATCCACGCTTAAAAGATTTGTGTTTTAAAGGGGTAGTGTCAGTGCAATTTGTGTATAAAATAGCTGGAAAAGGATGTACAGGTGTCAGTGTAAAAGAAATGTGATGTGCAGTATGTACAGTGTCAGTGTAAGAAAGGAGTGAGATGCTCAAGATCATGAGGCTAAGAATAATGCTGAAAGGAGGGGGAATGTACAGAGACTTTTGTTCGATAACTGTTAAGTTATGCCTACGTATCCTCTCGTGCAATGAGGAAGTCAAAACACCGTAGTTCGACCCAAAGAGACTGAAAGATGAGTTGACTTGTGAACTGCTTGCTTGCCTATGCTCAAGTGTATGACCTGTCTGGCTCAAGTGCTAACTGTCTTGCATTAGACGGAAGAAGCAAGTTCTCGTTTGTGAGTGAATGAGATGAGAAGAGAATCCCGGAGGAGACGATTATTGTTTGTTTTTGTGTTTTCAGTCTTTTATTGTTTTTTGGATTTTGTCATAAGTTAATGAGCTTAAGCCTGAACCAATGGGTTAGTAAACTCATCACATCTTCCCTCTGATTAGGGGTAATGAGAATACCTTAAGTGTGAAGTCAGATTCTCACACTTAATCACCTTTGGTGTAGGATTAAGATCATTAACCTACTTATGATTATTTAGATGTTTTTGTTGTTTTTGTTTAGTGTTAAGTAATGAGGTTAAGCCATAATCAGGGATTAAACAGACTCATTACACCATCCTAATAGAAGGATAATAGATGAGAATGTTTAAGCTGAGGAAAGCTCCTCAACTTAATCCATGATTAGGGATTAAACTCATGACAAAACAAGCCTTTTGATTAGGTGGATTTTATTTGGTGATATGATGAAGAAGTGATTTTTAGGGTTTGTAAGACAACTTGAGGGGGACTTGTCCATTAACACTTGGGTTAGTCCTTCTTAACCAATTAAGGAAGAATTAGAACCCTAATGCAAGGCCCAAGTTACAAGTGTGATGTATTGATGATTATTATGTGAATTGATTAAGAGATTTAAACACATTAAGGGTTTAACACTTAGGATTAAAGTTATACACTCCATCCTAAGAGAAGGATGCAGGCATAAGCTTAATCACAAAGCCTTAAAGCCTTTAGGGTTTAGTCCCTGATTATGAGATGAGAAGAGAAGACTCAAAAGAGACACAAAGGTAAAACTAAGGGGAGACTAATCAAAACCCTAATCATTGTCATGCTTGGTTGTTCCTAAGGTTTGTGAGGTTTAACAAGAGAAGTCTTCAAAGGAACCACCAGGAAGCAGATGAAAGGATCAGGAGAAGCAAAGTAACTTGCTTCATTTAAGAAGTCAAGTCACTTGAAGAAAGAAAGTGGGAAGAAGAAGAATGAGCAAGCTCAAACTCAAACACATATAGAAAATGCAGCAATGGATGCAAGAGAGATGAAAAGAAAAGTTATGAGAAGTGAAGGCAAATTCACTTCTCAAGTTCACTTACCACCTGAAATGTTAGAAAAGGAATGCAATGCAATGCCAAAATGGGGTGAGATGACATGATGAGAAACAAAACCAGAAGCAAATACATGATGCTAATGATGTTATGAGATGCTACAAACATGAGGCAGCACATGGAAATGATCTTACAAGCTTATGGATGCAAATGAAGCAAGTTAGGAACCATGAACATACATGAAAAGTTATGAAGTGCATATGGCATACAACATGGCAAATACATGATGCAATGATCAAACATGCTTTCAATATGTCTTATGATGTCAAATGAATCAAATGGATGCTTGAAATGTCATGGAAAGTCATGTTATGCAAGAGAATGCAAGATGGATGCATATGGAAGCCCAAATTAGGGTTTATGAACCAAACATCAAACAAAAATTAAAATCAGAAGCAAACCCTAAGATAAAAAATGGAAAATACCACACAAAGGACCCCCAATCCTATACTAAACCAATGCCCAAGGGAGAGGCCTCAACTCTTAACCCATCTCAAGTTATGATTTTTACAAGATTCTAGGGTTTTTAGGGGTTCCAAACAAAAGAAATGCCAAACAAATTGGAAATGAGGAATCAAATCATGGCCTTTTTATCTCAAAAACCACATGCTAGACACAATGCAATGCAAGAAGAATCAATGCCCAACTCTTCATGGATAAGCAGAAATGATTTTTTGAACTTAGGATCAAAATAATGCACAAAAATGATTTTAATTCAAAGAAAAATTCTCAAAATGCATCAAGATCAAAAAATAAATTTGGTTTGAAGGTTGGACAATGTTTCTAAATGTCTTAGAACATTTCATGAATTTTTTGGTGATTTTTAGATACTTAAAAGTATTTTTAATAAATTAATTTCCATTAATTAATTAAAAATAATCTTTTAAATATTTAAAAATACTTTTTTAATGATAAAAATAAAAATAAAAATATTTTTGTGTCATAAAAATTAATAAAACTCTTAAGAAAAAGTTTCATAATTTTTAGACATTTTTTACTATTTTAAATAAATTATGCAAGTTAAATGAAAAAGAAATGAAAATAAATTAAAATAAAAGGAAAGTAAACAGAAGGAATGGCTGAGATTGAGTCTGGATTTGAAAGCATTGACCAGCGCGCATCTGGACGGCTGTGGTTCATTCTGAGTTAATTAACCTAATTGTGAATTAATTAATCTAATTAATTGAATTAGGGCTAATCAAAGTGATCTGGGCCCTCTATCCACGCGGGAAGTCAACATTTCAAACAATCCAACGCCCAAGATTCAAATGGCACTAATGACCTGAGATTAGGGCAAATCACTTTCAGGTGACCGGAGGGGAGCTCCGGTCATCTTCTCCGGTGGTATCCAAACCCTAAAACATGATTCAAGCATCTATTCCACAAATTAAACACACCTAAGTGATCCTCTAACATCCTAGGACACGAATCTATGCTCAAACATCATTTAAACACCATGAATCAAACGAATCGAAAGAAACAAAATCCACGGGCAAAATTTCAGAGGGATCATACAAACTCATTTTTCACTTATTTTTGATTCTGAAACCATCCCCATGACCGGCAAGACATGAGCAATCATATTATAACTTAAAATGCAAGCTTTGGGAGAAAGTGTTCATGTTCATACCTGAGCTGGAAAGCTTCAAAACTGAGCTTCCAGAGCCTCCTTTGCGTGCAAATGGACTTCTTTGTCCCCCCTGATGCTAATGGAAGGCTTCAAAGCTCTTGTGGATGGCTGATTTGTGAGGAACAGTTCTGGTGTAGCAGATAGCACAGTCAAGAATGGGGAGGTTTCAGGCCATTCCAATGGTGGATTCCTGCTCCTTTAGGTGTGCTTGACTTGTTGGTGAAGAAAAATGGTGTGTTTCATGGCTGGATAAAAGGATTCGAAGAGTTCTGGTCTTGAGGATGAGAAATGGTGAAGCTCAATTCATGATGGTTTCAGGTTTGAATCTTGTTGGTTTCCACTCAATGAAACATGGTAAGATGATTGGTGAAAATGGTTTGGATGTTTGAAGTTTGTGGAGGCAGATTCGAAGAGTTTTGCAAAGTGAGGTGTTTTTGTGTATGTGATCTTATGGAGTGTTTCAGCTTGGCTTGGTATATGAAATGGCCTGCATTTGGATAGTATAAAATAATCCTATAGGTCAGATGATGTGACCTGGCCTTTATTAATTGGTAAGTTCACTTTTGCAAAAAAGTCCACTTTGTGTAAGGAAGGCATGGCTTGAGCTATAGCTTGGTACAAGAGGCATGGGCTGCGCAACATGATGTGTGTGTGATGCTAGGAAGGTTCAGCAGCCAAGGCAACTAGTTGGTGAGATGTGATGATAGTTTTTGCAAGTGGTTTCATCCTTGGTTCACATGTGATTTCCCATCCCATAAGCCATGAAACATGAGAATTTTTGGTTCAATTCTGACTTTTAGGACATATGTGATGTTTGTGCATTGGTTTGATGACAACTAGAAGTTACAAACAGCCTTGGTTCATGATTTTGCAAGTTTCTCATTTGAGGCATTTCTTGAAAATAAGTGATTTTGGCCAACTTTGTCAAACCATAACTTTTGATCCATGAAGAATTAGATCATGTTCTTGTACTTTTTGAAAAGGGAAAAATGTGATCTACAACTTTCATGACCAAGGTTTTTTTATTTGAAGCTTTCTTGGATTAAAAATCAAGGCTTGAAAAATGACCAAAAATGACATATCCTTGAAAAGTCAACTATGCCCAAAAAAGTCAACTTTGCAAAAACTTCAAATTCTTGATTTTTATGAACTTCAACCTTCTTCCATGATCAAATAAAGATCATATACACTCAAATTGATGAAGAATGCCCATTGGTTGGGTCATTGGGGGCCTCAGATGCCCTGATTTTGCACTGACTTGTCTGAAAAGTCAACTTTTGATCAGATGACTTCCCCATGGAATTTCTTCATGAAAATTGATATGCATACTCCCTATACCATATAGAGACCAATAGAAACAAGAATGACCAAAAAAATTGGAGTTATGGCCTCTGAAACCAAAACCCTAACTTTAGGTCAACTGTGCAGTCAAGCCTGGCTCTGCATCCATACCAATCCCAATTCTTGTGATTCTTTTGAATTTTTTACTTTGAGAGGATATAATATGGTATAAGAACACACATGAACCCCTTTGAAGTGATTGGTGACCTTTGGAGTGGCTCAAAAGGTTCTTGGATTGCTCAGATCACAAACCCTAGGTGCAGATGACTTAGAAACTATGCAGTGAAACAAAAATGGGATGTGAGATCTTATGATTGTGCTTATGCATATGAGAATGATCACAAGCCATGGTGTGAATGGGTGAGGGCAAATTTGGGGTGTTTACAGCTGCCCCTATTCAAACATGAGTTAGCTGTGCAGGATGTAAGCAACGGCTTAACAGGCGAACGAGATAACTTGTGGTTGAATACCAAAGACAGTCCAAAATTTGCACTCACAGAATGAAGAAGAAAAGGGATATAGATTGTAAAGGAAAATAAAGTATATTGTAAAGTGTGGGCGACGGAGGGCGACCGTCGAGCAGTGGACGACTGCTGGGTAAAGAGTAATGACGGGGACGGCCGGCATGCTGGGAAAAGTGTGTGAAGTAAAGCAATGACGGGGACGGCCGACACGCTGGGGATAAAAGGTAAAGCCAAGACGGGGACGACCGACTAGCTGGGAAAAGGTAAGAAAATATGATGGGGACGGCCATCAAGGTAAAGCTGTAAAATATCTGGGGGTCAATGAAACATGACGGGGACGGCCATCAAGTTCACAAAGCAAAGTAACCGACGATGGGGACGACCATCGGGTTAAAAAAGAAATGGGACCACGACGGGGACGGCCATCGGGTTAAAGAATGAATGAAATAAACAGATGATGGGGTACGGCCATCAAAGGCGAAGGACGATCACCTAGCAGGGGACGGTTGCTCTGTTGGGGAATAAAGGAATTATGATGGGGACGGCCATCAAAGGTGGAGGACGACCACCTGGCAGGGTACGGCTGCCGAAAATATCAACGATGGGGACGGCCATCGGATGAGCATGATGGAGGACGACCATCAAGAGGTGGAGGACGACCACCTAGCAGGGGACGGCTGCTCTCAGGGTTTCTCATGACACAGGACGAGTGCCAGATAACCAAAAATCAACAATGGGGACGACCATTGGATAAAATTGATGAAGGACGATCATCAAAAGGTGGAGGACGACCACCTAGCAGGGGACGGCTGCTAAAATCAACGATGGGGACGGCCATCGGAAGAGCATGATGGAGGACGACCATCAAGAGGTGGAGGACGACCACCTAGTAGGGGACGGCTGCTAAAATCAACGATGGGGACGGCCATCGGAAGAGCATGATGGAGGACGACCATCAAGAGGTGGAGGACGACCACCTAGCAGGGTACGGCTGCTCTCAGGTTTATCATGACACAGGACGAGTGTCCGATAAGAAGGAAAATTTGCTTTGTTGGCGATCTACTGGGGAGTAGTAAACACGGACGAGTGTTTACAACCAAGAAAAGAAAGTATAAGTGTTTTAGGTGTGGTGTATAGATTAAAGATGCGGACGAGCATCCTTAAGACTACGATACAGACGAGTATCGAGTAGAAACAAATACTGACGCGTGTTCAAAGATGATGATACAGACGAGTATCAACTGGTTAACAGAGAACACGGACGAGTGTTGAATCTGAGAGGAACTCTTCTGGGGAAAAGTAGACACGGACGAGTATCTATATTCAAGAAGACAAAGGTGTTTGACATAGTGTATGGATTAAAGATGCGGACGAGCATCCTTAAGACTATGATACGGACGAGTATCATGTAGAAACAAACGCTTGACGTATATTCTGAGGTGATGGTACGGACGAGTACCAACTGGTTAACAAAGAATAAGGACTAATGCCGAATCTGTGGGGATATGAAAGTATATACAAGATACGGACGAGCATCTGTATGAGTGTACAGATGAGTGTTTATCTGCTGGGGAAGGTGACACGGACGAGTGTCGAGAAAGAAAAGTATAATATGAACAAAAATCTGATATACCAAGTGTAGGTGACTGTGCTGGGGATATGACACGGACGGGTGTCAAGAAGGTGTATATAAGTATATGTGAGTGCAAAGGGGATGTCTTTGGCTTTCTGCTGGGGATGTGACACGGACGGGTGTCAGGAAGTATCTGTAATATGAGCGATCTTGTTCGTAAAGAGTGTTCAGGCGACCTGATTGGGGAGTGATGACACGGACGGGTGTCCAAAATGAGTATATACTGGTGTTTGTGATTTGTGAGGCAACTGCTTTTGCTGGGACTCTGGTGGGGACTCTGGGGAAAAATATTCTGCATTCTGATGAATGGTCACTAGTCACAAGTGCTGATTCAAAACATGGCTTATGATTATGCTATGTGTTTGATTTTTGCCGTAATGCTCCGTGTTAAAACGGAATGCTACGCTTTGTGGGTGAATACGATGCGAATGCTATGATTATGCAAAGATACCAAACCGGGATCCTGGTCCCGTTGCTGCGAAGATCTCCGATCGATCTGCTTGAAATGGACATCCCAGCTGGGGGTGAGATCATTAGTAGATCTGATGATATGATATCTGCTTGGGGATTCGGGCCATTGATAGACCTATCCTTTATAAATGAGAGACCCAGCTGGGGTTTGTAGAAGCTTTCTTCACTCTGTTGTGATCTTCTATGCGCTGCTCTTCTGGATAGAGGCTGGAGTTCTGTGGGAAGATAGCTCTCTGACTTTTGTGCTCGGCTAAGGGCGAGATGGCAACTCGGCTGGGGAGGAAAAGAGATTATTGAGATACCTCCCTAGGGATTCTGCTGAAGAGGATCCTCGACTCAGCTGGGGATATAGGTGCCTTTTGTGATGCCTGGCAACTCTGATGGGGATAAGCAACAAGTGGCAACTCAGCTGGGGAGAGAGCACTTTGGGTGCTAAAATTGAGTGTTGATTTGCCAGCTCGCTAGGATGAAGCCTACATGCCCCAAGTTGCGTTCTGGGTTCCTGCAAAACCTGAAAAGACAGAGAAATGCACAAGTAATCCCGAGGTATCCTTTACTGGATTCCGTCATAGGAGTTTAGACACTTCTGAGAGTAAGTATATTCCCTGCAAGCATGTATTTTTAGAAGAAAAGCATCTGTATTTATGCAATCAGTTTTTTCTTTTAAGACATCAGACATTTTTTGCAAATAGACTGTACAAGGCGAAACATGACTGAAAATCTGATTTTATTAATTCATATGCCCTGAATTGGCGAGATACAGTCAAAGAAACAAATCCCCTGAAATGAGGAGATTGTTATAAATTGAGAAACAAGATGCTGGCAGTGTTGATGACGCTTTAAGGAGCTTCCTCTTTACCATGACTCGTATGACTTTTGACGTTCTTCTCATCTTGCTTTTTGAAGAATGTTGATTCTGATCGAAGCTTGATCCTTTCGAGGTTTACCAAGTTGCAGGTGATACAGACGAATTCAGAATGCAGTTGTTCGCCTATTCCCTTATTTTGCATGGATCGCCCTTCCGGGTTTTCAATCCATCGGGATACCCATTTTTGCCTGAGCTGTCCAATGCGGCTTTTCAACTCAGCGGATGTACATTTTTTATTCATTTTCCCTTATTTTTGCCCGAGTCTTTTATTCTGTTTTTGACTCGCCGGGATGCCCTATTTTTGCCTGGACTTACATTCTGTTTTTGTGTCCAGCGGGTCATTTTTATGCGAAGTATTTTTTAACTGCATCTGAATTCACAGGGGACGGGAAGTCTTCACCATCCATGGTGCTGAGCATCAGTGCTCCACCGGAGAAAACTTTCTTTACCACGAATGGTCCTTCATAATTTGGAGTCCATTTGCCCCTGTGGTCTGTATGAGGAGGGAGGATCCTTTTCAACACAAGATCTCCTACTTGGTATTCTCGGTGCCTGACTTTCTGATCGAAGGCTTTCTTCATCCTTTTCTGATATAACTTCCCGTGACAGATTGCAGCCAATCTTTTCTCTTCAATCAGACTCAGTTGCTCGTATCGGGCCCGAACCCATTCTGCTTCATTCAGTTTGACATCCATCAGTACCCGTAGAGAGGGTAATTCAACTTCAACTGGTAGGACTGCCTCCATACCATACACAAGTTGATACGGTGTTGCCCCAGTGGATGTTCTAATTGACGTGCGGTACCCATGCAAGGCAAAAGGTAGCATTTCATGCCAGTCTTTGTAGGTGACTACCATCTTCTGCACAATCTTCTTGATATTCTTATTAGCTGCCTCAACAGCGCCGTTCATCTTTGGCCTGTAAGGAGAAGAATTGTGATGTTGGATCTTGAAGTCCCGGCACAGCTCTGCCATCATTTTGTTATTCAAGTTGGAACCATTATCAGTAATGATTCGCTCGGGAACTCCATATCGACAGATGATATCTCTCTTCATAAATCTGGCTACCACTTGCCTTGTGACGTTTGCATATGAGGCCGCTTCAACCCACTTGGTGAAATAGTCAATGGCGACCAGGATGAATCTGTGGCCATTTGAAGCAGTTGGCTCGATCTTGCCAATCATATCAATACCCCACATAGCAAAGGGCCAGGGTGAAGAC
Organism: Lathyrus aphaca; assembly: GCA_963966055.1. Taxonomy (NCBI): domain Eukaryota; kingdom Viridiplantae; phylum Streptophyta; class Magnoliopsida; order Fabales; family Fabaceae; genus Lathyrus; species Lathyrus aphaca. Next base: position 95,570,730 of record OZ014524.1, read on the forward strand.
ATGATGTTCAAAGGATTGGGAGGCACATGCACCTTATCCGCGTAGATCTGGCATTTGTGGCATTTTCTGGCATAGGCACAACAGTCGGCATCCATTGTGATCCAGTAATAACCTGATCTTAGCAACTTTTTAGCCATTGCATGTCCTCCAGCATGGGTACCAAAGGATCCTTCGTGCACTTCATGCATCAACAAATCTGCTTCCGTCTTGCCAACACATCTGAGGAGTACCATATCAAAGTTCCTTTTGTATAAAGACCCATCAGTGTTCAGAAAGAAACTACCAGCAAGCCTTCTCAAAGTCTTCTTATCATTGGAAGATGTCCCGGGTGGGTATGTCTGATCCTCCAAGAAGCATTTAATGTCATGGAACCAAGGCTTATCATCTTTGACAACTTCTGCTGCGAACACATATGCTGGTCTATCAAGTCTGGACACTGAAATCTGAGGTACAAAGTTAGCAGCTTGAACTTTGATCATGGATGAAATGGTAGCGAGAGCATCTGCAAACTGATTCTCGTCCCGAGGGATATACTCAAGCTTGACTGTTGTGAAGAAAGTCAATAACCTTCTTGTATAATCCCTGTAAGGTATCAGATGATCCTGGTGGGTGTACCATTTGTCGTTGGTCTGATTGATTACCAGAGCTGAATCTCCGAATACAGTCAATGTCTTGATCCTGAGGTCAATGGCTTCCTCAAGACCCATAATGCAAGCTTCGTATTCAGCTTCGTTGTTAGTGCAGTTGAAAGTGAGTTTTGCCGAGAAAGGCATGTGAACTCCCTTAGGTGTAATGAGTACCGCACCAACACCACGACCATTCATGTTAACAGCCCCATCAAACATCATAGTCCATTCTTCTTCCGGGTCAGGCCCTTCAGTGTGAACAGGCTCTTCATGATCCTTTGCTTTTATGAACATGATGTCTTCATCAGGGAAGTCAAATCTCATAGGCTGGTAATCATCAATAGGTTGCTCAGCAAGATATTCCGATAGTACACTGCCTTTGATGGCTTTCTGAGAGGTGTACTGGATGTCATATTCTGTGAGAATCATTTGCCATCTTGCAACCCGTCCGGTAAGAGCTGGTTTCTCGAAAATGTACTTGACTGGGTCCATCTTTGAGATCAACAAAGTAGTGTGGGTCAACATATACTGCCTTAGTCGGCGAGCAGCCCACGCTAAAGCACAGCAAGTTTTCTCGAGCAGTGAATAACGTTGTTCACAGTCGGTAAACTTTTTGCTTAGGTAGTATATTGCATACTCTTTTCGACCAGACTCGTCATGCTGGCCCAACACACACCCCATTGACTCTTTTAATACTGTCAAGTACATTTTTAGAGGTCTTCCTTCAACTGGAGGCATAAGGATTGGAGGTTCTTGTAAGTACTCCTTGATCTTGTCAAAACCCTTCTGGCAGTCTTCATTCCACCTGACCGTCTGTTCTTTTCTCAACAGCTTGAACAATGGTTCGCAGGTTGCTGTGAGGTGAGATATGAACCTTGAAATGTAGTTCAATCGACCTAAGAACCCTCGAACTTCTTTCTCTGTCTTTGGTGCAGGCATCTCTTGGATGGCTTTGACTTTATCAGAGTCAACTTCAATCCCTTTCTCGCTTACAATAAAGCCCAGCAGCTTACCAGATCTCACCCCGAATGTGCATTTGTTGGGGTTCAATTTCAGTTGGTACTTCCTCAGACGCTTGAATAGCTTCAGTAGATTCACCAGGTGATCTTCCTCTGTAAGGGACTTGGCAATCATGTCATCCACAAAACACTCGATTTCCTTATGGATCATATCGTGGAATAATGTCACCATAGCCCGTTGATATGTTGCGCCAGCATTCTTCAGTCCGAACGGCATTACTTTGTAACAGAACGTGCCCCAGGGTGTGATGAAAGTGGTCTTCTCCATGTCTTCAGGTGACATCTTAATCTGATTGTATCCTGAAAATCCGTCCATGAAGGAGAATACCGAGAACTGAGCCGTATTATCCACCAATACATCAATGTGAGGTAAAGGGAAATCATCTTTCGGGCTGGCTCTGTTCAGGTCCCGGTAATCAACACACATCCTCACTTTGCCGTCTTTCTTAGGCACAGGCACAATATTAGCAACCCACGGCGGATAGCTAGTTACGGCAAGGAACCCGGCGTCCCATTGCTTTTGTACCTCTTCCTTGATTTTCATTGCCATGTCTGGACGAGTACGGCGTAGTTTCTGTTTAACTGGCGGGCATTCTTCCCTCAAAGGCAGCTTGTGCACGACAATATCGGTATCCAACCCTGGCATGTCTTGGTAAGACCAAGCAAACACGTCCACATACTCTCGAAGCAGGTCAATCAGTTGTCTCTTCACTGAGTCTTGCAGGCAGGCCCCGATTTTAACCTCTTTCACGTCTTCATCTGTACCAAGATTAATCACTTCAACTTCCTCCTGGTGAGGAGTAATAACCTTTTCCTCTTGTCTTAACAACCTGGCTAGCTCTTCAGGAAGCTCATATTCTTCTTCAACCCCTTCATCGGCTTGATTGATTGGATTGTCAAAGTCATACGAAGTCATAGCCGTGCTGTTGTCGGTGCTGTCTGGAAGGCACTCTCTGCAAGGGTTCAGTTTGTTCATTTTAGTGATTGATTTTAATCTTGCTTTAGAAAAGTGAAATAAAGTTGTCATTTTGAAAACACTGCCATTTATTTTTTTGTACAAAAAGAAAAATGGAAAAACAGTGAACGAAAAGAAAAAGACTCATTTGCAAAAAGATGTCTGATATTTCATTGATTAATCTTGTTTGCACAAAAAGTACAGATGGCCCGATTACAAAATGAGTCTTGTCATCTTGGGCAAGATGCAAGACTTTGATGCATGCTTTAAAAATACAGGAAATAATAATTACTCTGCATGAGTAACCCTTATAATTTCCTGGGAAAACCAGTTTGAGATACTGCTCCCCGGGATCTTTGGACGAATCCAGCTTTCCAGGTTGCGTTCTTCTTCCAGCTCGTCTTCCAGACAGTTGACAGCATCAGGGGTGAGCATCCCCCCACTCACAAAGTTGGGCTCTTTCGCAGCCGCTGCTTGATCTTGTTGAGTTGGTCTGTAACCCAACCCAAATCTGTCCTCTTTCTTTTCTACCGATAACAGTTTGCCCCAGCCTTGGGCGTTTCCTCCCTCAACAACCTTCCGGGCTTGTTGGTATGATGATATTGAAGTACCAGGCACAGCAGATGTTTCATTTACATTCAAGGCTTCGAATCCCTGGCTCATTGTTTCATGGATCTCCCCATCCATCTCAATATACTTATAGGTAGCCAGGTGGCTGACAAAAATATCCTCTTCTCCGCAGATTGTAACGATTTGACCCTCCCACTCATATTTTAACTTCTGGTGAAGGGTAGAGGTCACGGCGCCAGCAGCGTGAATCCATGGCCTACCCAACAAACAGCTGTAGGCAGGCTGAATGTCCATCACATAGAAGGTAGTTTTGAAGGTCTGCGGGCCAATCGTTACGGGTAACTCAATCTCTCCCAGAACCGATCTTTTTGAACCATCAAAGGCTCTCACCACCAGGTTGCTGGGTCTCAACGCCAATCCGTCATATTCTAGCTTCACCAGGGCCTTCTTAGGTAAGACATTGAGGGATGACCCCGTGTCTACCAGCACATGGGAAAGGACAGCACCTTTGCATTCCATGGTTATGTGCAAGGCTTTGTTATGGTTGCGGCCTTCCGCTGTCAAATCAGTATTGGTGAACCCTAGTCCGTGACTAGCATTAACATTTCCAACTACAGCTTCCAGCTGATTGACAGTGATCTCTTCAGGCACGTAAGCTGCGTGCAAGACTTTGAGTAGTGCATTCCGATGGGCTTCGGAGCACATAAGCAATGATAGGATTTAGATCTTGGAAGGCGTCTGATGAAGCTGATCCACTATTTTATAATCACTCTTTTTGATGATTCGCATGAACTCATCAACCTCTTGATCGAATGGTGTTTTCAAAGCTTCCTTAACAGCTTGATCTTCCTGCACAGGGCTCTTCCCTTTTGCCTTGGCAGCAGCTTCTGCTTCGGCAGTGGGTTTCTGAATTTGTGGAGCGAAAAGACGTCCGCTTCGAGTGAAGCCTCCGCCTCCGCCCACATTATCTATTTGTAGTGCAGGGGTTGATGATTCAAAAGTGATCTTTTGTCCTTCACAGTACAGGTCAGAGCCGTAATGCCAGGGGATGGCATTACTGCTTTCATAGGGTACTGGTCCTGGCACTGTGATGGTGACTGGACTGACTGCAGCTGTTGAAGGAACTGTAATAGTCTGTGGATCATAATAAATCGTAACTGGTGCTCTGACGGGAGCAGCACCTTCTGAGTTGTAAGCAGAGTTGTTTTCAGGATCATAGAATATGGTGACAGTTGAGACATCTCCGTGATTTGTTGCTGGTGTTGTAGGAGACATTGGTGGAAGGATGGGTGTTGTTGTTGTAGGAGTTTCAAAATGGAGTGGTGCTGGAGTTGTAGAAGGAACATTCATTGATATCTGATTAGTTGAAATGACAGATGAAGTACTTGTTGATGAAACCGAAGAATTGTCAGGAACAATGGTTGCTGCAGTTGTAGGAGGTTCTGAAACCGTTGCTGGTGAGATTGTTGGATTTGTTGGAAATGATGTGGTGATCTGAAGTTGGCCACTCTGAATGAGACCGTCTATGCCATTCCTCAGGTTATCGCACCCATTTACTGAAATATTGCAGTAAGCACACCCTAACTCACACCCCGGGAACATTTGACATTCGAGGAGTTGAGCCTTGATTTCTACCAACGGTGTCCGGATCTGACCCACACTGGTTATTAAATAAGACGGTTTATCTTCTTCAATAGCGTTAATTCTAGGACCACCGTGGTTTGGCATTGGGTTCTTATTGACATTGGGTGGTGGTGCGAAATTCAGAGCTTTTGAGTCTACCAGGTCTTGCACCTTCATGTGCAAAGCTCTGCACTTTTCCGTACTATGGCCAGGTGCATTTGAATGGAAGGCACATCTGGCGTTGGAATCATAATTCCTGGGTAGACTGCTGGGATCTGGAGGTGCCAGCGTCCTTAGCTCAACTAGGTTGAGTTTCAGGAGTTGTGGCAGCAATGTAGCATATGGCATAGGGATCGGATCGATCACCCTATTAGCTTGAGATGGCCTCTGTTGGAATGGCCTTTGCTGGTTGTTGTTGTTGGTGTTGCTGTTGTTGTAATTTCTCGGAGGATACTGATTTTGTTGATGGTACTGAGGTTGCGGCTGATAGCTTTGTTGCGGAGGTTGATAAACTGGTTGAGGATGAGCTGGAGCGGGAATGGTGACTGCTGCCACTGATCTGTGAACATATTGGGGCCCGCCCCTGTGGATGGCATTGGTCTCGCCAGTTCTTCTTGGGCCTGCAAAAGGCTTTCTTGTACTACTGGACGAGCTGACACCATTGTCAGAAATCTTGCCCATTTTTAACAGGCTCTCGATTCTCTCCCCAGCTATGACAACATCTGCAAAACTAGTGGAAGAGAAAGCAGCCAGCCTGTCAATATATGTTCCCTGAAGGGTGTTCATGAACATGTCTGCCATTTCCCTTTCAGACATAGGTGGCTGAACAGCAGCAGCCAATTGCCTCCATCTCTGGGCATATTCTCGGAAACTTTCTCTTGACGACTGTGACATTCCCATTAGGAGAGTCCTGTTGGGTGCCATATCCAGATTATACTGATACTGTCTGATGAAGGCTTCTGCCAGGTCCTTCCAGCATCTAATAGTTGCTCTTGTCAGATGGGAATACCATTCCCTCGAAGCTCCAGTTAAGCTATCCTCAAAATAGAACATCCACAGCTTCTCGTCCATGGTATAGGCCTTTAGCCTCCCGAGAAAAGATTGTAGATGGGTCCGGGGACAGGAAGTCCCATTATACTTCTCAAAGCATGGTGGCTTAAACTTGTGGGGAATCCTGACCCCGTCTACCAAGCCCATGTCCATGACGTCAAAGCCCAAAGAGTTTTGAGACTCTAAGGATCTCAACTTCTCAGCTATCTCATCCAGCCTTCTATCATAATCTTCTTCCCCGGCTCCCATTACTGTGAATTGATCCTCTTGGGGGTCTTCTTGAAGTACCCTGGCTGCAGTGGCAGTCCCTTGAACATTTGCAGGGATGTTGACCTCAGGATGGAGGTGTGGTCCAAAGACTGGGGGATTGACATGAGTTTGGACCCTCTCATTGTTGCTGGTCCCGGCAGTCCCTATATGTGGATCCTCTTGATTTTGCCTTTCCACCATGGCCCTCAATCTTTCCTGGCTCTGAGCCATGTTGTTCATCACTTCCATAAACTGAGTCATCTGTGTTCTCATTTCCAATCTTTCGTTTGCCATTTGATTTCTGACCTCAGTAAGGTCCTGCTGCATCTGATCCATTTGAATACCCGGAAGGTTGCTACGGGTCGGATAACGGTGCGGACGATTGAGGGGAAATACTCGGCGCCGAGCAATAGTTCCTGAACGTCACAACAGAGTTAGTGGCAATAAAACAAAAACCTACAAAACAAACAAAAGTGTTAGCATGCAATGCAGTTATGCTTATTTGTTCTCAAGGTATCCGGTTTGGCATCCAGTTTTGACCCTTCCAGACCCTTGAAGATGCTGTTGATGTTGCTTTTGAAGTGAAACTCGGATGGAACAAACCAATGCGTATTTTACAAAAGACAAAATGGTACATAGTTTGTTTACAAATACAAGCCCTCGGAGGGGTCAAAATACATTACAGGAAAATAAAAGTACATGGAATGAAAGCAACAACAAACAAATGGTCAAACACCAAGACCAAACTCATCCTCACGAACTTCCTTGAGAAGTGCTTCGGTCACAGGATCAGCCGGACGCTCCGTGAGATTCCTGATAAGGAGGTTCCGGGTCGTAACAGCTGCTGTCAGCTTCTTGTGCTGAGTTTGGTCCTTTGACCTCTTCACTCCTGCTTTGATCTTCAGCTCTGATATCTCCTTCTGGGCTGCTGCCAGGGCTTCTTGCTGTACTTTTGCACTAGCTTCCAGTTGCTCCATCTTGTCTTGAACTCTCTTGTCCTCCAGAGTACGGGCTTCGGTGATCCTGACCCAACGAGCTTGACTCTCTTTCAAATACGAGTCTGTCCTTGCTCTCTGGAACTGGGCTTCTTTGCAAGCATTCTTCAGAATTTGTTCTCCAGCTTTGGACTTCTTGATATAATCCCCAGACTTCTCAATCTTAACCAGATGCTCCACTCTCAACCTTTCTAGCCTCTCAATCTCCAACCTACCATCACTCCTCTCCCGGAGGGTCTTCTACAAAGCCTGAGTTAACTTCTCATTTCTTTCCTTCAAGCTCTCAAACTCTTCCAAACTAATGGTGGCAGGGGGTGGTGCTGAAGATGATTCAGGCATATCTTCTATAGTAAAGGGCATTCCAGAGAATTGAGCCCTAGCATAGGACCAATCATAGTATTGTGCTGATGCCACATTGTTACACCTTCCCAAGATGGTTATCCCCTTAGTTTGAACATTATCCCAGGCCCAGGCTGCCTGTCTAACAATAGCCAGATTAATCTTGTTCTCATAGTAAAGAGTTTCAACCAAGTCCTGTGCCTTAGGAGTGTGGACCAGTGCATAGCCCAGTTGCCTTCTGAACAACAGAGGGTTGTAATTGATACTACCCTTAACTCCTATTAGTGGCACATTAGGAAAATGCCCACAGCTGGTGATGATATCCCTACCCTTGGTGCTTTGGGTGCACCATCTGATATCGGCTGAAGTTAGAGCAGTGAGTCTCTTAGCCCAGTTGCTTTGCTGATGAGGATTCAAAAATGCATCTGTCCTGGGTAGATGCCTGAGAAGCCAAGTGTGAAATAATGGAGCACAACACCTCACTAATCTTCCCCTCTGCTTTTCATTCCTCTGATGTACTGAGTAATAGAGATCCCCCAATAAAGTTGGCACTGGGTTCTTCAAGATGAACAGATGGATTGCATTCTTGCTAATGAATCGAGGCTCATCTGCAAACAATACAATTCCATATATACTCAAGGCCAATAAAGCACATACAACTTTCCACTCTCCTAAAGAAGCTTTCAGGGTAGCTTGAGAGATCAGGAAGTCCAGATGAAAACCAGGGATTCCAGCTTTGGAAGTCATATGCTGCTCAATCAGAACAGGTTCCAGATGCAAAGCCTTTGCCACTTCTCCATTACCAGGAAAGACCATCTCAGGGTTGAAAGGGATTCCAGCCCTGATAGGCATACCAACCAATGATGAGTATTCTTCTAATAGAGGGCCTAGCTGAAAGTCCTGAAAAGTGAAACATCTCAGTGGGGGATCATAGAACTGAATGCAAGTGTGGATCAGGCTTCTCTGTGAAGGGTCCAGATCCATAACCATATCAAGTATATCTCCATAATGTTCCCTGAACAATGGTATGTGATCTGGAGTGATCAGGGTTTGAATCCTCCTGATGTCAGATAGCTCTGGCTGGAAGAAGTGATAGGTGATGTTGCTCTTTTTGGGAGCCATGATGCTGAAGATGAGTGGAGACAGGTGCTGATGATAATACTGAAGAATGAACCACTGATTGGCTGGTGCAGATAACTGAAGTAGATAGCTGAAGCAAATGCTGATGAAGATAGGTCAGTACTGAAGATGGGGTCAAAACCAGAACCAAATGAAGATGGATACCCTGAAACACAAATAAGCAAATGTCAATATGATGCAATGTTTATGTATGCAAATGATATGCAAGGGTTTGTGACTGAGCTGGATCTGATCAATTGCCCTGATGTAAGTCCATGTAAGAAATCCAGATGGAGGTCTATAAATCCAGTAACCAAGGTGGGGGGCTCAAATAAAGAGCCACATATCCAGGGTTTAGAATCACAAGAATTGTCCCAACATGGAGTATTCTTAAACAAACAAAGTAACAGGGTATTCTGAGGCCATGGTACCTGCAAACCTGTAAACAGCCCAACCTCCTCACAGGTGGTGTTCTAAAACAAGGATCCTCAGACTTGGATCAATTATGAGAAGTGTAAACACTTCTAACCCGGAGGTACAGTGTTTACAATAACCATAACAATTCCTCCTCTAATTCACCTCAGTTTCTGAAGGTTAATACTAAAAGGTCATCCAGACTTAGCAGGCTTCCCAGATAGCCCTAGCATTGCAGGAAATCTGCAACACAGAGTTCTCAAGAAGAAACCCATATCTGAACCGTGTTTCGTATTCCCGCACCAGACCGAGATGGAATGGGAAAGAATATGATTCACTCTATCCTAGGTGTCACTCAGGTCCCCGGTATAGGACCTTAACTCTCAATAGAACACCCACCCACCAAAGCAAAACCAGATCCAGCCAGACAGCATGACAGTATGATATATGAAAAAACTGTAAAGAAAGCAATAAATAAAGCTGTACAGAAAGCAGTAAATAAAGCAAATATACAAACACAAATAAGCACATAACACCCCAGTAAACACAAATCAAGCAAGCGCTAGGAGGAACCCACAAAAAGAACCAGAAGCCCTGGTTGCAGTATAAGATCTCCCCAGCAGAGTCGCCAAGCTGTCGCTCCCGATAAGTGGGACTGGCCCAGATAAAGGTACAGACGCGAACGGTCGGCGAGAGGGACAATGAGAACACACAGCCGTGAACTCACTGGAGATGAAAAGAGTCGCCAGCTAGGCATTTTTATCCCGGAGGAAAGGTAATGCTGCATAGACCTAGAAAGATATGGATAAGACGGTTGCGAACCAGAGAGACTGAGAAAGGGGGTTGGTTACAACCTGGGAAGGTATTACCACCCAGATTGTCCGTCGTACTCGACGGGATCCACGCTTAAAAGATTTGTGTTTTAAAGGGGTAGTGTCAGTGCAATTTGTGTATAAAATAGCTGGAAAAGGATGTACAGGTGTCAGTGTAAAAGAAATGTGTTGTGCAGTATGTACAGTGTCAGTGTAAGAAAGGAGTGAGATGCTCAAGATCATGAGGCTAAGAATAATGCTGAAAGGAGGGGGAATGTACAGAGACTTTTGTTCGATAACTGTTAAGTTATGCCTACGTATCCTCTCGTGCAATGAGGAAGTCAGAACACCGTAGTTCGACCCAAAGAGACTGAAAGATGAGTTGACTTGTGAACTGCTTGCTTGCCTATGCTCAAGTGTATGACCTGTCTGGCTCAAGTGCTAACTGTCTTGCATTAGACGGAAGAAGCAAGTTCTCGTTTGTGAGTGAATGAGATGAGAAGAGAATCCCGGAGGAGACGATTATTGTTTGTTTTTGTGTTTTCAGTCTTTTATTGTTTTTTGGATTTTGTCATAAGTTAATGAGCTTAAGCCTGAACCAATGGGTTAGTAAACTCATCACATCTTCCCTCTGATTAGGGGTAATGAGAATACCTTAAGTGTGAAGTCAGATTCTCACACTTAATCACCTTTGGTGTAGGATTAAGATCATTAACCTACTTATGATTATTTAGATGTTTTTGTTGTTTTTGTTTAGTGTTAAGTAATGAGGTTAAGCCATAATCAGGGATTAAACAGACTCATTACACCATCCTAATAGAAGGATAATAGATGAGAATGTTTAAGCTGAGGAAAGCTCCTCAACTTAATCCATGATTAGGGATTAAACTCATGACAAAACAAGCCTTTTGATTAGGTGGATTTTATTTGGTGATATGATGAAGAAGTGATTTTTAGGGTTTGTAAGACAACTTGAGGGGGACTTGTCCATTAACACTAGGGTTAGTCCTTCTTAACCAATTAAGGAAGAATTAGAACCCTAATGCAAGGCCCAAGTTACAAGTGTGATGTCTTGATGATTATTATGTGAATTGATTAAGAGATTTAAACACATTAAGGGTTTAACACTTAGGATTAAAGTTATACACTCCATCCTAAGAGAAGGATGCAGGCATAAGCTTAATCACAAAGCCTTAAAGCCTTTAGGGTTTAGTCCCTGATTATGAGATGAGAAGAGAAGACTCAAAAGAGACACAAAGGTAAAACTAAGGGGAGACTAATCAAAACCCTAATCATTGTCATGCTTGGTTGTTCCTAAGGTTTGTGAGGTTTAACAAGAGAAGTCTTCAAAGGAACCACCAGGAAGCAGATGAAAGGATCAGGAGAAGCAAAGTAACTTGCTTCATTTAAGAAGTCAAGTCACTTGAAGAAAGAAAGTGGGAAGAAGAAGAATGAGCAAGCTCAAACTCAAACACATATAGAAAATTCAGCAATGGATGCAAGAGAGATGAAAAGAAAAGTTATGAGAAGTGAAGGCAAATTCACTTCTCAAGTTCACTTACCACCTGAAATGTTAGAAAAGGAATGCAATGCAATGCCAAAATGGGGTGAGATGACATGATGAGAAACAAAACCAGAAGCAAATACATGATGCTAATGATGTTATGAGATGCTACAAATATGAGGCAACACATGGAAATGATCTTACAAGCTTATGGATGCAAATGAAGCAAGTTAGGAACCATGAACATACATGAAAAGTTATGAAGTGCATATGGAATACAACATGGCAAATACATGATGCAATGATCAAACATGCTTTCAATATGTCTTATGATGTCAAATGAATCAAATGGATGCTTGAAATGTCATGGCAAGTCATGTTATGCAAGAGAATGCAAGATGGATGCATATGGAAGCCCAAATTAGGGTTTATGAACCAAACATCAAACAAAAATTAAAATCAGAAGCAAACCCTAAGATAAAAAATGGAAAATGCCACACAAAGGACCCCCAATCCTATACTAAACCAATGCCCAAGGGAGAGGTCTCAACTCTTAACCCATCTCAAGTTATGATTTTTACAAGATTCTAGGGTTTTTAGGGGTTCCAAACAAAAGAAATGCCAAACAAATTGGAAATGAGGAATCAAATCATGGCCTTTTTATCTCAAAAACCACATGCTAGACACAATGCAATGCAAGAAGAATCAATGCCCAACTCTTCATGGATAAGCAGAAATGATTTTTTGAACTTAGGATCAAAATAATGCACAAAAATGATTTTAATTCAAAGAAAAATTCTCAAAATGCATCAAGATCAAAAAAGAAATTTGGTTTGAAGGTTGGACAATGTTTCTAAATGTCTTAGAACATTTCATGAATTTTTTGGTGATTTTTAGATACTTAAAAGTATTTTTAATAAATTAATTTCCATTAATTAATTAAAAATAATCTTTTAAATATTTAAAAATACTTTTTTAATGATAAAAATAAAAATAAAAATATTTTTGTGTCATAAAAATTAATAAAACTCTTAAGAAAAAGTTTCATAATTTTTAGACATTTTTTACTATTTTAAATAAATTATGCAAGTTAAATGAAAAAGAAATGAAAATAAATGAAAATAAAAGGAAAGTAAACAGAAGGAATGGCTGAGATTGAGTCTGGATTTGAAAGCATTGACCAGCGCGCATCTGGACGGCTGTGGTTCATTCTGAGTTAATTAACCTAATTGTGAATTAATTAATCTAATTAATTGAATTAGGGCTAATCAAAGTGATCTGGGCCCTCTATCCACGCGGGAAGTTAACATTTCAAACAATCCAACGCCCAAGATTCAAATGGCACTAATGACCTGAGATTAGGGCAAATCACTTTCAGGTGACCGGAGGGGAGCTCCGGTCATCTTCTCCGGTGGTATCCAAACCCTAAAACATGATTCAAGCATCTATTCCACAAATTAAACACACCTAAGTGATCCTCTAACATCCTAGGACACGAATCTATGCTCAAACATCATTTAAACACCATGAATCAAACGAATCGAAAGAAACAAAATCCACGGGCAAAATTTCAGAGGGATCATACAAACTCATTTTTCACTTATTTTTGATTCTGAAACCATCCCCATGACCGGCAAGACATGAGCAATCATATTATAACTTAAAATGCAAGCTTTGGGAGAAAGTGTTCATGTTCATACCTGAGCTGGAAAGCTTCAAAACTGAGCTTCCAGAGCCTCCTTTGCGTGCAAATGGACTTCTTTGTCCCCCCTGATGCTAATGGAAGGCTTCAAAGCTCTTGTGGATGGCTGATTTGTGAGGAACAGTTCTGGTGTAGCAGATAGCACAGTCAAGAATAGGGAGGTTTCAGGCCATTCCAATGGTGGATTCCTGCTCCTTTAGGTGTGCTTGACTTGTTGGTGAAGAAAAATGGTGTGTTTCATGGCTGGATAAAAGGATTCGAAGAGTTCTGGTCTTGAGGATGAGAAATGGTGAAGCTCAATTCATGATGGTTTCAGGTTTGAATCTTGTTGGTTTCCACTCAATGAAACATGGTAAGATGATTGGTGAAAATGGTTTGGATGTTTGAAGTTTGTGGAGGCAGATTCGAAGAGTTTTGCAAAGTGAGGTGTTTTTGTGTATGTGATCTTATGGAGTGTTTCAGCTTGGCTTGGTATATGAAATGGCCTGCATTTGGATAGTATAAAATAATCCTATAGGTCAGATGATGTGACCTGGCCTTTATTGATTGGTAAGTTCACTTTTGCAAAAAAAGTCCACTTTGTGTAAGGAAGGCATGGCTTGAGCTATAGCTTGGTACAAGAGGCATGGGCTGCGCAGCATGATGTGTGTGTGATGCTAGGAAGGTTCAGCAGCCAAGGCAACTAGTTGGTGAGATGTGATGATAGTTTTTGCAAGTGGTTTCATCCTTGGTTCACATGTGATTTCCCATCCCATAAGCCATGAAACATGAGAATTTTTGGTTCAATTCTGACTTTTAGGACATATGTGATGTTTGTGCATTGGTTTGATGACAACTAGAAGTTACAAACAGCCTTGGTTCATGATTTTGCAAGTTTCTCATTTGAGGCATTTCTTGAAAATAAGTGATTTTGGCCAACTTTGTCAAACCATAACTTTTGATCCATGAAGAATTAGATCATGTTCTTGTACTTTTTGAAAAGGGAAAAATGTGATCTACAACTTTCATGACCAAGGTTTTTTTATTTGAAGCTTTCTTGGATTAAAAATCAAGGCTTGAAAAATGACCAAAAATGACATATCCTTGAAAAGTCAACTATGCCCAAAAAAGTCAACTTTGCAAAAACTTCAAATTCTTGATTTTTATGAACTTCAACCTTCTTCCATGATCAAATAAAGATCATATACACTCAAATTGATGAAGAATGCCCATTGGTTGGGTCATTGGGGGCCTCAGATGCCCTGATTTTGCACTGACTTGTCTGAAAAGTCAACTTTTGATCAGATGACTTCCCCATGGAATTTCTTCATGAAAATTGATATGCATACTCCCTATACCATATAGAGACCAATAGAAACAAGAATGACCAAAAAAATTGGAGTTATGGCCTCTGAAACCAAAACCCTAACTTTAGGTCAACTGTGCAGTCAAGCCTGGCTCTGCATCCATACCAATCCCAATTCTTGTGATTCTTTTGCATTTTTGACTTTGAGAGGATATAATATGGTATAAGAACACACATGAACCCATTTGAAGTGATTGGTGACCTTTGGAGTGGCTCAAAAGGTTCTTGGATTGCTCAGATCACAAACCCTAGGTACAGATGACTTAGAAACTATGCAGTGAAACAAAAATGGGATGTGAGATCTTATGATTGTGCTTATGCATATGAGAATGATCACAAGCCATGGTGTGAATGGGTGAGGGCAAATTTGGGGTGTTTACAGATGCGAACACATATGCTGGTCTGTCAAGTCTGGACACTGAAATCTGAGGTACAAAGTTGGCAGCCTGAACTTTGATCATGGATGAAATGGTAGCCAGAGCATCTGCAAACTGATTCTCGTCCCGAGGGATATACTCAAGCTTGACCGTTGTAAAGAAAGTCAATAACTTCCTTGTATAATCCCTGTAAGGTATCAGATGATCCTGGTGGGTGTACCATTTGCCGTTGGTCTGATTGATTACCAGAGCTGAATCTCCGAATACAGTCAATGTCTTGATCCTGAGGTCAATGGCTTCCTCAAGACCCATAATGCAAGCTTCGTATTCAGCTTCGTTGTTAGTGTAGTTGAAGGTGAGTTTTGCCGAGAAAGGCATGTGAACTCCTTTGGGTGTAATGAGTACTGCACCAACGCCACGACCATTCATGTTAACAGCCCCATCAAACATCATAGTCCATTCTTCTTCCGGGTCAGGCCCTTCAGTGTGAACAGGCTCTTCATGATCCTTTGCTTTTATGAACATGATGTCTTCATCAGGGAAGTCAAATCTCATAGGCTGGTAATCATCAATAGGTTGCTCAGCAAGATATTCAGATAGTACACTGCCTTTGATGGCTTTCTGAGAGGTGTACTGGATGACATATTCTGTGAGAATCATTTGCCATCTTGCAACCCGTCCGGTAAGAGCTGGTTTCTCGAAAATGTACTTGACTGGGTCCATCTTTGAGATCAACAAAGTAGTGTGGGTCAACATATACTGTCTCAGTCGGCGAGCAGCCCACGCTAAAGCACAACAAGTTTTCTCGAGCAGTGAATAACGTTGTTCACAGTCGGTAAACTTTTTGCTTAGGTAGTATATTGCATACTCTTTTCGACCAGACTCGTCATGCTGGCCCAACACACACCCCATTGACTCTTCTAATACTGTCAAGTACATGATTAGAGGTCTTCCTTCGACTGGAGGCATAAGGATTGGAGGTTCTTGCAGATATTCTTTGATCTTGTCAAAAGCCTTTTGGCAGTCTTCATTCCACCTGACCGTCTGTTCTTTCCTTAACAGCTTGAACAAGGGTTCACAGGTTGCTGTAAGGTGAGATATGAACCGTGAGATGTAGTTCAATCGACCTAAGAAACCTCGAACTTCTTTTTCTGTCTTCGGTGCAGGCATCTCTTGGATGGCTTTGACTTTATCAGGGTCAACTTCAATCCCTTTCTCGCTTACAATAAAGCCCAGCAGCTTACCAGATCTCACCCCGAATGTGCATTTGTTGGGGTTCAATTTCAGTTGGTACTTCCTCAGACGCTTGAACAGTTTCAGCAGATTCACCAGGTGATCTTCCTCTGTAAGGGACTTGGCAATCATGTCATCCACATAACATTCTATCTCCTTATGAATCATATCGTGGAATAATGTTACCATAGCCCGTTGATACGTCGCACCTGCATTCTTCAATCCGAATGGCATCACCTTGTAACAGAACGTGCCCCAGGGTGTGATGAATGTTGTCTTCTCCATGTCTTCAGGTGACATCTTAATCTGATTGTATCCTGAAAATCCGTCCATGAAGGAGAATACCGAGAACTGAGCCGTATTATCCACCAATACATCAGATCCCGATAATCAACACACATCCTCACTTTGCCGTCTTTCTTAGGCACAGGCACAATATTAGCAACCCACGGCGGATAGCTAGTTACGGCGAGGAACCCGGCGTCCCATTGCTTTTGTACCTCTTCCTTGATTTTCATTGCCATGTCCGGGCGAGTACGGCGCAGTTTCTGCTTAACCGGCGGGCATTCTTCTCTTAAAGGCAGCTTGTGCACAACAATGTCGGTATCCAACCCTGGCATATCTTGATAAGACCAAGCAAACACGTCCACATACTCTCGAAGCAGGTCAATCAGTTGTCTCTTCACTGAGCCTTGCAGGCAGGCCCCGATTTTAACCTCTTTCACGTCTTCATCCGTACCAAGATTGATCACTTCGACCTCCTCCTGGTGAGGAGTAATAACCTTTTCCTCTTGTCTCAACAACCTGGCTAGCTCTTCAGGAAGCTCATACTCTTCTTCAACCCCTTCATCGGCTTGATTGATTGGATTGTCAAAGTCATACGAAGTCATAGCCGTGCTGTTGTCGGTGCAGTCAGGAAGGCACTTTCTGCAAGGGTTCAGTTGTTCATTTTAGTGATTTGATTTTAGTCTTGTTTTAGAAAAGTGAAATAAAGTTATCATTTTGTAAACACTGCCATTTATTTTTTGTACAAAGAGAAAAATGGAAAAACAGTGAGTGGAAAAGAAAAAGACTCGTTTGCAAAAAGATGTCTGATATTTCATTGATTAATCTTGTTTGCACAAAAAGTACAGATGGCCCGATTACAAAATGAGTCTTGTCATCTTGGGCAAGATGCAAGACTTTGATGCATGCTATAAAAACACAAGAAATAATAATTACTCTGCATGAGTAACTCTTATAATTTCCTGGGAAGACCAGTTTGAGATACTGCTCCCCGAGACCTTTGGACGAATCCAGCTTTCCAGGTTGCGTTCTTCTTCCAGCTCGTCTTCCAGACAGTTGATAACATCAGGGGTGAGCATCCCCCCACTCACAAAGTTGGGCTCTCTTGCATCCTCTGCTTGATCTTGTTGAGTTGGTTTGTAACCCAACCCAAATCTATCCTCTTTCTTCTCCACCGATAGCAGTTTGCCCCAGCCTTGGGCGTTTCCTCCTTCAACGACCTTCCGGGCTTGTTGGTATGATGATATTGAAGTACCAGGCACAGCAGATGTTTCATTGACATTCAAGGCTTCAAAACCCTGGCTCATCGTTTCATGGATCTCCCCATCCATCTCAATATACTTATAGGTAGCCAGGTGGCTGACAAAAATATCCTCTTCTCCACATATTGTAACGATTTGACCCTCCCACTCATATTTTAACTTCTGGTGAAGGGTAGAGGTTACGGCGCCAGCGGCGTGAATCCATGGCCTACCCAATAGACAGCTGTAGGCAGGCTGTATATCCATCACGTAGAAGGTAGTTTTGAAGGTCTGCGGGCCAATCGTTATGGGCAACTCAATCTCTCCCAGAACCGATCTCTTTGAACCATCAAAAGCTCTCACCACCAGGTTGCTGGGTCTTAACGCCAATCCATCATATTCTAGCTTCACCAGGGCCTTCTTAGGTAAGACATTGAGGGATGACCCTGTGTCTACCAGCACATGGGAAAGGACAACACCTTTACATTCCATGGTTATGTGCAAGGCTTTGTTATGGTTGCGGCCTTCCGTTGTCAAATCAGTATTGGTGAACCCTAGTCCGTGACTAGCATTGACATTTCCAACTATAGCTTCCAGCTGATTGACAGTGATCTCTTCAGGCACGTAAGCTGCGTGCAAGACTTTGAGTAGTGCATTCCGATGGGATTCGGAGCACATAAGCAGTGATAGGATTGAGATCTTGGAAGGCGTCTGATGAAGCTGATCCACTATTTTATAATCACTCTTCTTGATGATTCGCATGAACTCATCAACCTCTTGATCGAATGGTGTTTTCAAAGCTTCTTTAACAGCTTGGTCTTCCTGCACCAAGCTTTTCCCTTTCGCCTTGGCAGCAGCTTCTGCTTCGGCAGTGGGTCTCTGAGTTTGTGGAGCGAAAAGACGTCCGCTTCGAGTGAAGCCTCCGCCTCCTCCCACATTGTCAATTTGTGGTGCAGGGGTTGATGATTCAAAAGTGATTCTTTGTCCTTCACAGTACAGGTCAGAGCCGTAATGCCAGGGGATGGCATTGCTGCTTTCATAAGGTACTGGTCCAGGCACCGTGATAGTGACCGGACTGATTGCAGCTGTGGAAGGAATTGTGATAGTTTGCGGATCATAATAAATTGTGACTGGTGCCCTGATGGGAGCGGCACCTTCTGAGTTGTAGGAAGAGTTGTTTTCTGGATCGTAAAATATTGTGACAGTTGAGACATCTTCATGATTTGTTGCTGGTGTTGTAGGAGACATTGGTGGAAGAATGGATGTTGTTGTTGTAGGAGCTTCGTAATGGAGTGGTGCTGGAGTTGTAGAAGGAACATTTGTTGATATCCGATCAGTTGAAATGACAGATGAAGCACTTGTTGATGAAGCCGAAGAATTGTCAGGAACAATGGTTGTTGCGGTTGTAGGAGGTTCTGGAGTTGTTGCTGATGAATTTGCTGGATTTGTAGGAAATGATGTAGTGATCAGAAGTTGGCCACTCTGAATGAGACCGTCTATGCCATTCCTCAGGTTATCGCACCCATTGACCGAAATATTGCAGTAGGCACACCCCAACTCACACCCCGGGAACATTTGACATTCGAGGAGTTGAGCCTTGATTTCTACCAACGGTGTCCGGATTTGACCCACACTGGTTATTAAATAAGACGGTTTGTCTTCTTCAATAGCGTTAATTCTAGGACCACCGTGGTTTGGCATTGGGTTCTTATTGACATTGGGTGGTGGTGCGAAATTCAGAGCTTTTGAGTCTACCAGGTCTTGTACCTTCATATGCAGAGCTCTGCACTTTTCTGTACTGTGGCCAGGTGCGTTTGAATGGAAGGCACATCTGGCGTTGGAGTCATAGTTCCTGGGTAGACTGCTGGGATCTGGAGGTGCCAGCGTCCTTAGCTCAACTAGGTTGAGTTTCAGGAGTTGTGGCAGCAATGTAGCATATGGCATAGGGATCGGATCGATCACCCTATTAGCTTGAGATGGCCTCTGTTGGAATGGCCTTTGCTGATTATTGTTATTGATGTTGCTGTTGTTGTAATTTCTCGGAGGATACTGATTTTGTTGATGGTACTGAGGTTGCGGCTGATAGTTTTGTTGCGGAGGTTGATAAACTGGTTGAGGATGAGCTGGAGCGGGAATGGTGACTGCTGCCACTGATCTGTGAACATATTGGGGCCTGCCCCTGTTGGTGTGGATGGCATTGGTCTCGCCAGTTCTTCTCGGGCCTGCAAAAGGCTTTCTTGTACTACTGGACGAGCTTGCACCATTGGCAGATATCTTACCCATCTTCAATAGGCTTTCAATTCTCTCCCCGGCTATGACAACATCTGCAAAGCTAGTGGAAGAGAAAGCAGCCAGCCTGTCAATATAAGTTCCCTGGAGGGTGTTCATAAACATATCTGCCATTTCCCTCTCAGACATAGGTGGCTGAACAGCAGCAGCCAATTGCCTCCATCTCTGGGCATACTCTCGGAAACTTTCCCTTGACGACTGTGACATTCCCATTAGGAGGGTCCTGTTGGGTGCCATATCTAAGTTGTACTGATACTGTCTGATGAAGGCCTCTGCCAGGTCCTTCCAGCATCTGATAGTTGCCCTTGTCAAGTGAGAGTACCATTCTCTTGACGCTCCAGTTAAGCTATCCTCGAAATAGAACATCCAGAGCTTCTCATCCATTGTATAGGCCTTCAGCCTTCCCAGAAATGACTGTAAGTGAGTCCGAGGGCATGAAGTCCCGTTGTATTTTTCAAAACAAGGAGGCTTAAACTTATGGGGAATCCTGACCCCGTCTACCAAGCCCATGTCCATGACGTCGAAACCCAGAGAGTTTTGAGACTCTAAGGACCTCAATTTCTCAGCTATCTCATCCAACCTTCTATCATAAGCTTCTTCCCCAGCACCCATTACTGTAAACTGGTCCTCTTGGGGGTCTTCTTGAAGTACCCTGGCTGCAGTGGCAGTCCCTTGAACATTTGCAGGAATATTGACCTCAGGATGGAGGTGTGGTCCAAATACAGGGGGGTTAACATGAGGTTGGACCCTTTCATTGTTGCTGGTGCCGGCAGTCCCTATATGTGGATCTTCTTGATTCTGCCTTTCCACCATGGCCCTCAATCTTTCCTGGCTCTGAGCCATGTTGTTCATTACTTCCATAAACTGAGTCATTTGATTCCTGATTTCCAATCTTTCGTTTGCCATTTGATTTCTGACCTCAGTAAGGTCCTGCTGCATCTGATCCATTTGAATGCCCGGAAGGTTGCTACGGGTCGGATAAAGGTGCGGACGATGGAGGGGAAATACTCGGCGCCGAGCAATAGTTCCTGAACATCACAACAGCGTTAGTGGAAATAAATCAAAAACCTACAAAACAAACAAAAGGGGTTAGCATGCAATGCAGTTATGCTTATTTGTTCTCAAGGTATCCGGTTTGGCATTCAGTTTTGACCCTTCCAGACCCTTGAAGATGCTGTCGATGTTGCTTTCGAAGTGAAACTCGGATGGAACAAACCAATGCATATTTTACAAAAGACAAAATGGTACATAGTTTGTTTACAAGTACAAACCCTCGGAGGGGTCAAAATCCATTACAGGAAAATAAAAGTACATGGAATGAAAGCAACAACAAACAAATGGTCAAACACCAAGACCAAACTCATCCTCACGAACTTCCTTGAGAAGTGCTTCGGTCACAGGATCAGCCGGACGCTCCGTGAGATCCCTGATGAGGAGATTCCGGGTCGTAACAGCTGCTGTTAGCTTCTTGAGTTGACTTTGGTCCTTTGACCTCTTCACTCCTGCTTTGATCTTCAGCTCTGATATCTCCCTCTGGGCTGCTGCCAGGGCTTCTTGCTGCACTTTAGCATTAGCTTCCAGTTGCTCCATCTTGTCTTGAACTCTCTTGTCCTCCAGAGTACGAGCCTCGGTGATCCTGACCCACCGGGCCTGACTCTCCTTCAAATGCAAGTCTGTCCTTGCTCTCTGGAACTGGGCTTCTTTGCAAGCATTCTTCAGAATTTGTTCTCCAGCTTTGGACTTCTTGATATAATCCCCAGACTTCTCAATCCTAACCAGATGCTCCACTCTCAACTTCTCCAATCTCTCAACCTCCCTCATACCATCACTCCTCTCCCGGAGGGTCTTCTGCAAAGCTTGAGTTAACTTCTCATTTCTTTCCTTCAAGCTCTCAAACTCTTCCAAACTAATGGTGGCAGGGGGTGGTGCTGAAGATGATTCAGGCATATCTTCTATGGTAAAGGGCATTCCAGAGAATTGAGCCCTGGCATAAGACCACTCATAATATTGTGCTGATGCCACATTGTTGCACTTCCCCAGAATGGTTACCCCCTTGGTTTGAACATTGTCCCAGGCCCAGGCTGCCTGCCTAACAATAGCCAGATTAATCTTGTTCTCGCAATAAAGAGTCTCAACCAAGTCCTGTGCCTTAGGAGAGTGGACCAGTGCATAGCCCAGTTGCCTTCTGCACAGCAGAGGGTTGTAATTGATACTACCCTTAACTCCTATTAGTGGCACATTAGGAAAATGCCCACAGCTGGTGATGATATCCCTACCCTTGGTGCTTTGGGTGCACCATCTGATATCGGCTGAAGTTAGAGCAGTGAGTCTCTTAGCCCAGTTGCTCTGCTGATGAGGGTTCAAAAATGCATCTGTCCTGGGTAGATGCCTGAGAAGCCAAGTGTGAAATAATGGAGCACAACACCTCACTAATCTTCCCCTCTGCTTTTCATTCCTCTGATGCACTGAATAATAGAGATCCCCCAATAAAGTGGGCACTGGGTTCTTCAAGATGAACAGATGGATTGCATTCTTGCTAATGAATCGAGGCTCATCTGCAAACAATAAAATTCCATATATACTCAAGGCCAATAAAGCACATACAGCTTTCCACTCTCCTAAAGAAGCTTTCAGGGTAGCTTGAGAGATCAAGAAGTCCAGATGAAAACCAGGGATTCCAGCTTTGGAAGTCATATGCTGCTCAATCAGAACAGGTTCCAGATGCAAAGCCTTTGCTACTTCTCCATTACCAGGAAAGACCATCTCAGGGTTGAAAGGGATTCCAGCCCTGATAGGCATACCAACCAATGATGAGTATTCTTCTAATAGAGGGCCTAGCTGAAAGTCCTGAAAAGTGAAACATCTCAGTGGGGGATCATAGAACTGAATGCAAGTGTGGATCAGGCTTCTTTGTGAAGGGTCCAGATCCATAACCATATCAAGTATATCCCCATAATGTTCCCTGAACAATGGTATGTGATCTGGAGTGATCAGGGTCTGAATCCTCCTGATGTCAGATAGCTCTGGCTGGAAGAAGTGATAGGTGATGTTGCTCTTTTTAGGAGCCATGATGCTGAGACTGAGTAGAGACAGGTGCTGATGATAATACTGAAGAATTGGCCACTGATTGGCTGGTGCAGGTGATAGCTGAAGCAGATGCTGATGAAGATGGGTCAAATACTGAAGATGGGGTCAAAACCAAAACCAAATGAAGATGGATACCCTGAAACACAAATAAGCAAATGTCAATATGATGCAATGTTTATGTATGCAAATGATATGCAAGGGTTTGTGACTGAGCCGGATCTGATCAAGAGCTCTGATATAGGTCCAAGACATATTCAAGAAAACCAGATGGAGGTCTATAAATCCAGTAACCAAGGTAAGGGGACTCAAATAAAGAGCCACATGTCCAGGGTTTTAGAATCACAAGAACTGTCCCAACATGAAGTATTCTTAATCAAATCAAAGTAACAGGGTATTCTGAGGCCAAAGGTACCTGCAAACCTATAAACAGCCCATCCCCCTCACAGGTGGTGTTCTAAAACAAGGATCCTCAGACTTGGATCAGTTATGAGAAGTGTAAACACTTCCAACCCGGAGGTACAGTGTTTACAATAACCATAAAAGTTCCTCCTCTAATTCACCTCAGTTTCTGAAGGTCAATACTAAAAGGTCATCCAGACTTAGCAGGCTTCCCAGATAGCCCTAGCATTGCAGGAAATCTGCAACACAGAGTTCTCAAGAAGAAACCCATATCTGAACTGTGTTTCATATTCCCGCACCAGACCGAGATGGAATGGGAAAGAATATGAACCACTCTAGCCTAGGTGTCACTCAGGTCCCAGGTATAGGACCTTAACTCTCAATGGAACACCCACCCACCAAAGCAAACAACAGATCCAGCCAGCAGCACAGTATGACAATATGGTAATATATGCATAAAGCTATAAGAAAGCAATAAACAAAACTGTACAAAATAAATACAAATACATTAACACAAACAAGCACATAACACCCCAGTAAACACAAATCAATCAAGCGCTAGGAGGAACCCACAAAAAGAACCAGAAGCCCTGGTTGCAATATAAGGGTCCCCAGCAGAGTCGCCAAGCTGTCGCTCCCGATAGATGGGACTGGGCCCAGGTAAAGGTACAGACGCGAACGGTCGGCGAGAGGGACAATGAGAACACACAGCCGTGAACTCACTGGAGATGAATAGAGTCGCCAGCTAGGCATTTTTATCCCGGAGGAAAGGCAATGCTGCATAGACCTAGAAAAAGATGGATAAGACGGTTGCGAACCAGAGAGACTGAGAAAGGGGGTTGGTTACAACCTGGGAAGGTATTAGCACCCAGATTGTCCGCCGTACTCGACGGGATCCACGCTTAAAAGATTTGTGTTTTAAAGGGGTAGTGTCGGTGCAATCTGAGGGGGAATATACAGGGACTTTTGTTCGATAACCGTTAAGTTATGCCTACGTATCCTTTCGTGCAATGAGGAAGTCAGAACACCGTAGTTCGACCCAAAGAGACTGAAAGATGAGTTGACTTGTGGACTGCTTACTTGCCTATGCTCAAGTGTATGACCTGTCTGGCTCAGGTGCAAACTGTCTTGCATTAGACGGAAGAAGCAAGTTCTCGGTTGTGAGTGAATGAGATGAGAAAAGAATCCCAGAGGAGACGATTATTGTTTGTTTTTGTGTTTTCAGTCTTTTATTGCTTTTGAAAGTTTGTCATAAGTTAATGAGCTTAAGCCTAAACCAATGGATTTAGTAAACTCATCACATCTTCCCTCTGATTAGGGGTAATGAGAATACCTTAAGTGTGAAGTCAGATTCTCACACTTAATCACCTTTGGTATAGGATTAAGATCATTAACCTATTTGTGATTATTTAGATGTTTTTGTGGTTTTTTTTGTTTAGTGTTGAGTAATGAGATTAAGCCATAATCAAGGATTAAACAGACTCATTACACCATCCTAATAGAAGGATAATAGATGAGAATGTTTAAGCTGAGGAAAGCTCCTCAACTTAATCCATGATTAGGGATTAAACTCATGACAAAACAAGCCTTTGATTAAGTGGATTTTATTTAATGATATGATGAAGAAATGATTTTTAGGGTTTGTAAGACAACTTGAGGGGGACTTGTCCATTAACACTAGGGTTAGTCCTTCTTAACCAATTAAGGAAGAATTAGAACCCTGATGCAAGGCCCAAGTTACAAGTGTGAAGTCTTGATGATTATTATGTGAATTAATTAGAGGATTTAAACACATTAAGGGTTCAACACTTAGGATTAAAGTTATACACTCCATCCTAATAGAAGGATGCAGGCATAAGCTTAATCACAAAGCCTTAAAGCCTTTAGGGTTTAGTCCCTGATTATGAGGTGAGAAGAGAAGACTCAATGAGACATAAAGGTAAAACTAAGTGGGGGACTAATCAAAATCCTAACCATTGTCATGCTTGGTTGTTCCTAAGGTTTGTGAGGTTAACAAGAGAGATCTTCAAAGGAACCACCAGGAAGCAGATGAAAGGATCAGGAGAAGCAAAGTAACTTGCTTCATTTAAGAAGTCAAGTCACTTGAAGAAAGAAAGTGGGAAGAAGAAGAATGAGCAAGCTCAAACTCAAACACATATAAAAATGCAGCATGGATGCAAGAGAGAGATGAGAAGAAAGTATGAGAAGTGAAGGCAAATTCACTTCTCAAAGTCACTTACCACCTGAAAAGTTAGAAAGGAAATGCAATGCAATGCAAAAATGGGATGAGATGTCATGATGAGAAACAAAACCAGAAGCATACATGAGATGATAATGATGCTATGAGATGCTACAAACATGAGGCAGCACATGGAAATGATCATACAAGTTCATGAATGCAAATGAAGCAAGTTAGGAACCAAGAAAACACATGAAAAGTTATGAAGTGCACATGGCATACAACATGGCAAATACATGATGCAATGATCAAACATGCTTTCCATATGTCTTATGATGTCAAATGGATCAAATGGATGCTTGAAATGTCATGGCAAGTCATGTTATGCAAGAGAATGCAAGATGGATGCATATGGAAGCCCAAATTAGGGTTTATGAACCAAACATCAAACAAAAGTCAAAAACAGAAGCAAACCCTAAGATAAAAAATGGAAAATGCCACACAAAGGACCTCTAATCCCATACTAAACCAATGCCCAAAGGAGAGGTTTCAACTCTTACCCAATCTCAAGATATGATTTTTACAAGTTATTAGGGTTTTTAGGGTTTCCAAACAAAAGAAATGTCAAACAATTGAAAACTTCAAGATCAAATCATGGCCATTTTATCTCAAAAACTACATGCTAAACACAATGCAATGCAAGAATAATCAATGTCCAACTCTTCATAGATAGGCAGAAATGATTTTTTGAACTATGGATCAAATTAATGCATAAAAATGACTTTTATTCAATGAAAAATTCTCTAAATGCATCAAGATCAAAAAAGAAATTTGGTTTGAAGGTTGGACAATGTTTCTAAATGTCTTAGAACATTTCATGAATTTTTTGGTGATTTTTAGATACTTAAAAGTATTTTTAATAAATTAATTTCCATTAATCAATTAAAAATAATCTTTTAAATATTTAAAAATACTTTTTTAATGCTAAAAATAAAAACAAAAATATTTTTGTGTCTTAAAAATTAATAAAACTCTCAAGAAAAAGTTTCATGATTTTTAGACATTTTTTACTATTTTTAATAAATTATGCAAATAAAATAAAAAGAAATGGAATTAAATTAAAATAAATGGAAAAGTAAACGAAAGGAAAGGCTGAGATTGATCCTGGGTTTGAAAGGGTTGACCAGCGCGCATCTGGACGGCTGGGATTGCATCTGAGTTAATTAAACTAATTATGATTTATTTAATTAATTAAAGTGGATTAGGGCAAAGCAAAATGATCTGGGCCACTCATGCGCGCGGGAAGTCCACTAAGTCAACCAATCTAACGCTCCACATTCAAACACCCTTAATGACCTGAGTTTAGGGCTAATCACATTCAGGTGACCGGAGAGAAGCTCCGGTCATCTTCTCCGGCACCCCAAAAACCCTAAAACATGATTCAGGCACCTATTCCACAAATTAAGCACACCCAAGTGATCCTCTAACATCCTAGGACACGAATCTATGCTCAAACATCATTTAAACACCATGAATCAAACGAATCGAAAGAAACAAAATCCACGGGCAAAATTTCAGAAGGATCATACAAACTCATTTCTCACTCATTTTTGATTCTGAAAGCATCCCCATGACCAGCAAAGCATAAACAATCATATTATAACTTAAAATGCAAGCTTTGGGAGAAAGTGTTCATGTTCATACCTGAGCTGGAAACTTCAATTTCTGGGCTTTCTGGACTGCTTCTTGGTGCCGACTTACTCCATTGATCCTCCTGATGCTAATGGCAGGCTTGGAATAAGCTTAAGCAAGCTATTTTGAGAGGTTCCAATCTGATATAGCAGAAAATGAGCTCTGTGTATAGGCAGCTTCAGATCAATGTGAAGGGTGGTTTTGACTCCTTGTGATGTGCTTGACTTGTTGGTGAAGAAAAATGGTGTGTTTGATGACTGGATAAAGGGATTCGAAGAAAAATGCAGGCTGAGGTGAAAAATGGTAATGGAGTGTTCTTGTCTGATTCAAGCTTGTTTCTTGCTGGTTTCTACTCAATGAGGCACTGTGGGTTGATGTATGAAAATGGTTTGAGTGTTTGAGGTTTGTGGAGGCAGATTCGAAGAGAAATGCCAAATGGGGTGGTTTTTGGAATGTGATGTTGTGGTCTGTTTTTGCTTGGCCTCTTGATATGTTTTGCTAGTAGATGGAAAGTATAAACAATTGCAAGTGGCCAGAGGATGTGACATGGCCTGCTGTGATTGGGATGTTTGCTTTTGCCAAAAGTCAACTTTTTTGTGTAAGGAAGGCATGGCTTGGTTCTAGGCTAGTACAAGGCATGGGGCTGTGCAGCAAGGGTGAGGGGAAGGGCTAGCAAAGTGCAGTAACCAATGCATCAAGTTGGTGAGATGTGATGATAGTTTTTGCAAGTGGTTTCATCCTTGGTTCACATGTGATTTCCCATTCCATAAGCCATGGAACATGAGAATTCTTGGTTCAATTCTGACTTTTAGGACTTAGGTGATGTTTATACATTGGTTTGATGTCAACTAGAAGTTACAAACAGCCTTGGTTCATGATCTTGCAAACTTTCCATTTAGTGCACATCTTGAAAATCAATGATTTTGGCCAACTTTGTCACACCATAACTTTTGATCCAAGAAGAATTAGATCATGTTCTTGTACTTTTTGAAAAGGGAAAAATGTGATCTACAACTTTCATGACCAAGGTTTTTCAATTTGAAGCTTTCTTGGATCAAAAATCAAGGCTTGAAAAGTGACCTAAAATGACATATTCTTGAAAAGTCAACCATGCCCTAAAAAGTCAACATTGCAAAAACTTCAAATTCTTGATTTTTGTGAACTTCAATCTTCTTCCATGATCAAATAAAGACCATATACACTCAAAATGATGAAGATCACCCCTTGGTTGGGTCATTGGGGGCCTCAGATGCCCTGATTTTACACTGACTTGTCTGAAAAGTCAACTCTTGATCAGATGACTTCCCCATGGAATTTCTTCATAAAAATTGATATGCATACTCCCTATACCATATAGAGACCAATGGAAACAAGAATGACCAAAAAAATTGGAGTTATGGCCTCTGAAACCAAAACCCTAATTTGAGGTCAACTGTGCAGTCAAACTTGGCGCTGCACCCACACCAATCCCAGTTCTTGTGATTCTTTTGTATTTTTGACTTTGAGAGGATGTAATATGATACTTGAACACATATAGACCCCTTGAAGTGATTGTTGACCTTTGGAGTGGCTCAAGAAGCTCTTGGATTGCTCAGATCACAAACCCTAGATGCAGATGACTTTGAATCTATGCAGTGAATCAAAACTGTGTCATGAGATGATGTGATGGTGTTTATGCATATGAAATGATCACAAGCCATGGTGTGAATGGGTGAGGGCAAATTTGGGGTGTTTACAATAACAAGCCTTTATTAAGTGGATTTTAATTAAGGGATGAGATCAAGAAATGAATTTTTTGGTTTGTAAGACAACTTAAGGGGGACTTGTCCATTGAACACTAGGGTTAGTCCTTCTTAACCATAAGAAAGAATTAGAACCCTAATGTAAGGCCCAAGTTATAATATAAAGTATTTATGATTATTAAGATTATTTGATTAATAGGTTTAAGAAAATTAAAGGTTTAACACTTAGGATTAAAGTTATACACTCCATCCTAAAAGAAGGATGTAGGCATAACCCTAATTCCAAAGTCCTAAAACTTTAAGAGTTTAGTCTCTGATTATTGAGATGAGAAGAGAGAATCAAGGAGACTCAAAGGTAAAAACTAATGGGGACTAATCACAACCCTAATTATTATCATGCTTGGATGTTCCTATGGTTTGTAAGGCTTAAGAAAAAGGATCTTCAAGGAAGCCACCAATGGAAGAAACAGAAGAATGGAGGAAGAAGCAGAAGAATAAGTTACTTACTTCATTGAAGAAGATACGTAACTTAAAGAAAGAAAGTGAGAGAGATCATAAGTGAACAAGTTCACTTAAAAGACAAGTAAAATGCAAATGAAATAGATAAAAAGAAGTGAGAGGTGAATTCAAATCCACCTCCCAAAATAACTTACCAAACCTGAAATTGTCAGCATGAATGCATAAGGTATAAAGCATAAAGAAATGAAATGAAATGAGATGAAATGACCAAAGTCAGAAGTGTTTATGCAATGTAAATGTCATGTAAGATGATGCAAAGGCATACAAAGTGCATATGTATGATCATACAAAGATGAGATGCAAATGGAAGCATGCTTTGAAGTTTGAAGACACATGAAAGTTAATGAAATGAAATGAATGCAAATCATAGCAAATGGATGAAGAAATGATCCATCATGGTTCTAACATGTCCTAAGGTGTCTAAGGTGACATATGAATGCAAGAAATGTCATGGGAAATTCATGTATTGATGCATATGCAAGGTGAATGCAAATGAAGATGAGGAATTAGGGTTTTATGGACAAGTAAGATGCAAATGAACAAAACAGAAGCATATGACATGATAAAAATTTGCAATCAAGCTCAAACAAACCCTAATCCCATATTAGGTCACACCCCAAAGGAGAAGGTCATAAGCCTATCCAATCAAAAGTTATGAATTTCCTAAGTTTTCTAGGGTTTTTGGGTGGTTCAAAGGGAAAAATACAAATCAAATTGAAAATGCAAAATAAATTCATGAGGAAAATGTCCTATAAACTACATGCAATATGTAACACAATGCAAAAAGAATAATTTTAAAGTTAGGGTTCAAAAATATGATTTTAATGTCCCTTAATTCAAAGAAAATTCACAAACTATGATCAAACCTAAAAAGAAATTTGTGTGAAGAGTTTGAAAATGTTTCTAAATGCATTGGGGTGATTCATGATTTTTTTTAGTGATTTTTAGAAACCTAAATGTATTTTTAATTAATTAAAAGATTTTAATTAATTAAAAATAACATTTAAATATTTTAAAAATGCTTTTTTAATGTAAAAAATAAAATAAAAATCATCTTTGGAATGAGAAAAATATTTAAAGTCAGAATGCAAAAGAAAATAATTTTTTGATGCTTTTTACTATTTTAAATTAATTATGCAAAAGAAATTGAAAGAAAATGGATTAAAAATGAATTAAAATGAAAGTATGCAGATCCTGAGACTGAGATTTAAACTGGGTTGGAGGGAATTGACTGTGCGCGCAAATCAATGGCCCACATTCAAACTGGGCTTTAATTATGTTTTAATTTCAATGGACCACACGTTCACTAACCCTAATCACCATCCAACGGCCACGCACGCATCTGGGAAACTAACCCTAATTAGGGTTCTAAACACTTTCAAGTGACCGGAGCAAGCTCCAGTCATCTTCTCCGGCTAGCCAAACCACCTATCTTCTTCCCTAGGCTAAATCAAACCCTCTAACTCTCCAGAAATGATCTACTAACCTCCCTCAACAAGAATCCATCATCAAAACACATTTATCATTCATCAAAAACAAGATTCGAAGCAAATCGTGAAAATAAACAAAACTTTCAGAAGTTCTATACATGCTCATTTCTCAATCATTTTCAAAACAAATCATACCAGGGTGATCAGTGAAGCATGTAGATTCACTTAGAAACTTAAATAGCAAGTTCTGGAAAAAAAAGTTCATGAATCTACCTGAGTTAAAGCTTTGTGTTCTTGAGCTTTCTGGCCTCCCTCTTGGTTCAAAACCACCCCAATGATCTTCCTGATGATGAAGATGAGCTTAGAGCAAGCTTGTGATGGCCATTTTGAAGGTTTTGGTTCTAAGTATGCAGAAATCGTGTTTTGGTTTGGCTGTATTTCAGGCTATGGTGATAGGTGGGAAATGATCCTGAGATGTTTTTGAGTTGATTGGTGGAAGAAGTTTTGAGTTTTTGTGGTTGTTATGAAATTCAAAGACTTGAAGTTTTTGCAAGTTTTTGGCAATCTGAGCTTAGGGTTGCATTCAGGCTTGTGTGTTATGTTCTTTGAGGTCCATGATGTTTGTATAAGGTGTTCTAATTGGTTCAGAGAGTTGTTGTGGCATAGTGTGATTGGTATGGCTTCATTTGCAAAAAGTCAAGGAAAGTGTACCATAAGCATGGGCTCGGGTCAGAGGTGATATAAAGGGTGGATTTGCCTCAGCTGACTTTGTGGAGAGCCATAGAATCAGATTACATGAGCTGGCACAAGTGGATGAAGAGTTTCATAGCATTTTGCAATTCTTGAAAGTTTTGGCCCTTTTGTAATTTCTTGAAGTTCAAGCCATGAAAATACTTGGTTCAATGCACCATTATGATGTTTAGAGGTCCAATTGACATATTGTGGAGTGTTTGTGTACATTTGAATTCATTAGAATGCTTGAATATGCCAATTTGCAAAATCCCTCTTTGACATGAAACTTGAAATTATAGGATTTTTGCCAACTTTGAAAGGCCATATCTTGAGTTCTAGGATGAATCAAGACATGTTCTTGTACTTTTTGAAATGGGAAAGATCTAATCTACAACTTTCATGACCAAGAATATTTCATTTGAAGCATTTTTGATCATGAAAGAGGAGGTTGAAAAACTTTTCCAAAATGGAAAGTTTGCATTTCAATTCATTTACATTTTTGGCAAGTTTGCAAATGGCTCAAAATTCTTCAATCTTGTGAACTTACAACCTCTTCTAAGATCAAATAAAGATCATATAACTTCAATTTGATGAAAATACCCCTTTGGTTCCATTGTTAGGGGCCTCAGATGCCCTGATTTTGACTTTACTTGCTCAAGAAGTTACCCAGTGAACAGAGGACTTCCACAATGAATTTCTTCATAAAACTTGGTACATATGATCCTCATAACATCTTAAGAACATTAGAAACAAGAATGGACCAAAAATTTGGAGTTAAGGCCTCTGAAACCAAAACCCTAATTTTGGTCATCTGTGTAGTGAAACCCTAGCTCTGCTTCCGTGCCTTTGCCAGTTCTTGTGATTTCTTGACTTCCATGAACCTTGAGGAGCATAATATGATGATATAACACACATGGACCCTCTTGGAAAGCTTTGAGGCCTTTGGGATGGCTTAGATGGACTCTTGGATTGCTCAGATCACAAACCCTAGATGCAGATGAACTTGAACTATGCAGATGAAACAAATATGCAATTTGAGGTGTGATGCCTATGCTAATGCAAAAATGAAAGATCACAAGCCATGGTGTGATATGAGTGAGGGAAAATTTGGGGGTGTTTCACAAAAGTCAGTCATTTTTTTTTGTTGAGGATTTGTAGTGACCTCTTTTTCTGTTGACTTTGTTATCCCTTCCTTTTTGCCTGAACTGTTTATTTCAAGATTACAGTCAGCGGGATGTCTCAATTTTTTTTACTAAGTCTCCTTCATAGGTCTTGACTTAGTGAGCTTTTCTTTTTCTAAATATTGACTGTTGAACTTAGTGATTACAAGGAACCATCATTAGTTGTGTACAACACAAACAATTGGCATATTTGAGTTAACCGAGTGACTACCCTGCCCCAGGTTATGATTAAGGGTTTTAATTTGCATGAGAATAAAAAATCCTACTTCATAGGCTCAAAAGGGATGACTAGGGGTTAACTTCCTTATATCTCCATTGTTTAGGAATTGAAACAATGCATGTACATCGTCAGCATAGTCTGTTCAGAAGCATACTACATGAAATTATGGCATTGTCTTCGCCATCCTCCCTCTAAAGGCTTACAACTTTAACAAGAGTTAAATATCACAAACAACGAAGTAAAAGCATAATTTTTAAGTATAGTGAAGCGAATGAATTAATTCAAGACAAACATATGCAATGCATTAATGTAAAACAAAGTTTGACATAATAACAAATGTTTAAACCAACAAAAGAAATCATAAATGAAAATTCAAATGTTCTCAAAGCCTCCTCTAAACTTATTACTCCGAAATTCTAGTAGCTTTGATGTTTGACGGATGATAGGAGAATTCAATCTAACCTTCTGGTGTAACCTCAAGGATTCCTTCGTCAATCAGGTCTTGAATCTTATTGTTCAATGCCCAACAATTATTAGTGTTATGTCCAGGACAATTGGAGTGATACACACATCTTGCATTAGGATTATAGCGAGGAAAAGAAGTATTGGGTTTTTGAGGAGCGTCTTCCAAGATAATCAACTTCATTTCCAACAAGCATTGCAAAGCTTGTGACATTGGCGTGTTGAATCGGGTGAACTGTCTTCTACACTCCTTGCGTTATGGTGGATTAGCCCTACAAGACCTTCTTTCTTCAACTGAAGAATTATCAGTAGTAGCCGGTCTCTTTCCTTCTCTTATCCCCGCCTTCCTTTCAACCAAGTCAGCTTGTTTAATCGGAGGTTGACTGTTACCTTGAAACTTGTCGACAAAGATTCTCAACTCTTCTTGCGCCTAGGCTATGCTCTAGATAAGAGCCATCTGACCATTCATCTGGATTTTCATCTCTGCTATCTCAGCTTGCAGTTGTTCCAACTGATCACCCTTGCTATCTCCAGGATTCTTGTTTTTCATATCCTTAGTGAGGAGGGCTTTCAATTCTTCTTGCCCCTTGGAAAAATTCAGGATCACCTCTTGAAATTGAGCAATCTGAGTTTGGAGATCTTTGACAAATTTTTCGAGATTCATTTCTGCTGAAATAAACAACGAGAAGATGAGAAACCTGTAGTGACAACCTGTTATGCAATGATATGGTATGCAGATGCATATGCAATGTTTTCAAGGACCGCTGGATTTAAATTTGTTTAAAGAAAAACAAAAACAAATTTTTTATTAGTAAGTATTAAGATAGTTTTCCTCTTGGGCTTATAATGAAAGGAAATAAGAATAAAGTACAAAAATAAATATATGGGGTTTTAAGTCTCCCATGGACGCTTCCTCTTTATGTGGTGGTATTTATTGAGGTTTCGCTCCTCGTGAAGTTGCTTTGTCAGTTCTAGAACTTTCTCCTGGCTAGCTCTGAACTGGGCTTCAAAAGTGTCTCTTTGCTCCTTCAGTTGGACCCAAGACTTTTACAGCTCCCCTAGATCAGTAGGCATATCAGGATGAAGAATAGTATAAGGAACATCTCCTTCAATGGTAGGCTCAACAGTAACTGGTAGGGCAGCAGGATAAGGCATCATAAGAGTCTGAGCATGAGATCGAACCCATCTGAGGTAAGGTTCCATGGGAATGGAAAAATTTGGTTCCGAAGTCTTGCTCTCAATTTTATTCACCTTGATCCAAGCTCGTATAAACCTTTGACGGTAACCCTAAAGATCATTGTCGTAGTTGAACATAATACCCTGAATAAGCATGTCATGAGGACCATTACTCCGAGCATAAACAAACCGACGTAGAGCTAAAGAAGGGTTGTAAGTAATGCCCTCTCTTAAGCCAAAGAGTGGTACATTAGGGAACTCCCCACAACGGTCAATGATAGTGACATTTTCCATAGATTGGGAACACCAGTGAATATCTGAATGAGAGAGTAACATCATCCTTTTATACCACCTCAACCCTTGTTCATTCTTCATCACAGATCGAGGAAGGTGAGAATAAACCACCTAGATAGTAGAGGTATGTAACACATCAGAGTTCCTCACGCCTTAGTAGTACGAGTATGAAGAGAGTGTAAGATATCTCCAAGTAATGTAGGCACTGGACTATGAGTCAGAAATATGTTGTTGGCGTGTACGCCTATGAACTAGTATGGATTATGGAACAACACCAAACCATAGATCAATAAGGCTAAGATCTCCTTAAAAGCATCATAGCTCATATTATATAAGAACACTTGAGCTTTCTCCATCAATACCTTAGCAAGAATACCCTTAACCCCGCTTCTCGTTTCTAGGACAATGTCTGATTTCTTCAAATGTAGGGCTGCAACAATGACTTCAGGTTTAGGCTCTTCCTCTAAGCCTGTGAAGGGTCTCTGATCAAGGATAGGCATACCCAGTAGCTTGGAGAATTCTTCCATTGTAGGTACCAGCTGATAGTCGGGGAACATGAAGCAATGATGTTTAGGATCAAAGAACCGGAACAGGACACTCATCATGTCTTCATTGAACCCTGAAGTAACTAGATCCAGCAGGTAAACATGCTTCTTGATGAATTGGGAGTTTTCAGAAACTTGAGAGGCCAATTCCTTAAGCTTAGAAGGTATCCCTACAAAGTTGATCCGAATAGTATTCCTACGAGCAGAAGCCATGAACTGCAACAAAGAACAAAGATAAATCCTTTGGTCCTTGAAATGGTTAGTGAAAATGATATGCTTATGATATCTTGATGTTATGCTCAATCACAAACATGTGGCACACACAAACAAGTCACACAATAGCCCTAGGTTTAGAGGCTTGCATGAGGTTTACAGTTATGTACCCTCCCCTGAAGTTTAGATTGTTCATCCTGTCCTACAAAAGTAACCAGGTTCTAAGGGATCTCAATATCACTGATCCTTCTCAAGGGTTGTTGTTCAGTAGGCAACTTACTTGCCAACCAAAACCCCCCAAGATTAGAATCTCAATGAGCGTAGCATCGAGTATCATTCAAATTTAGTCTTCACCAAAACCGGCTATCTCATTACTTTCTAAAGGCCAAGATGGGATAACTAGGGTTCTAAAGGTCAGTTAGTGTATTGACAACAAATGGCAGCCTCATATTATCCTTAACTTACTTAAGGAACATAAGCACCAACCAAGAAGTCACAATAACTATGGCCACCAGATCAACCATATCGGTATACGCTGTACAGTTTCCTTGGTCTATTGCCATTTACCTAGGGTACACTAGATGCGGGTTAGGACCTTTCACACAAAAAGCCCAACAAGTAAGTAAAGCAAACAAGACAAACAATTCAGTGATCTAATTCCTAAGGGTACCCCTCTTTTACTTAGTAACTCCCTAGCAGAGTCGCCAGTTCTGTAACACGGTGGGAGAACTGACTTTCTATAATGTTGCAGATAGCAAGAGTCACCACCGACTTTTATTTTATCCATGTGGAAAGGACATAAAAGAACAGGAAAGACCTATTTTTAAAAGACTTGAGTTCGGGGGGTGGGTTATATAAAGGGAAGGTGTTAGCACCCTTTATATCCATGGTTATCCAAGGGCTCTTAGTTACATAGCTCACTTAATTGTTTTGAAAGTGTGAAGTGTATTTAGAAATTTGTCTAAGTACTTTGTAATGATCCTCGTATGGATGTATACAAAGCCTTGTTTTTGAAAATGTTTGAAAATAGTGAGGTGTGAAAAGCATTTTTTAATGTGTGAGCAAGTAACTTAGAGGTACCTACCCTAGACTAAGTCTTTCATGTTCTTGTATGTTCTTTCAAGGGTAAAACTGTCCCTATTATTAAGGAATAAGTAGTCATTACCTTGGATTTTATTAAGGGACAGACGTAGGGTCATCGTATGGTAAATGAAGGCAACTTGAAGGGTGTCTTTAGCAATTGGGAGGGACTGTCATCTTTTAAACCGAAGGGACAAGATCATTTATCGTAGGCAACCTCGTAGGGACTTTATCTTTTAGAAATATGGGAGGGACTATATGATTTATTTTATTGAGGGACTTTTCTTAAGACAACCTACTTTCGAGGGACTTGACCATATTAAGGCAACTTTAAGAAGGGTAACCCTAGGAGGTGAAGACAATGATCATAAATCGACTTACGTGTGTGAGTGATTATGTTCAAGTATTTAATCTTTTTAATTAAATTATCTAAATTCATATTAATTTCAATTAGGTTTTGCCACTCCCTATTTACTAACCATGCAATTATCAAATAAAAATAAATGGCGGAAAATTAAAGGAAAAAAAAAGAGAAATTCCTAAGCTATTACAATGCTTTGGGGCAGTTACAAAATTATGAGGCGAAAAATAAAAAGATAAAAAATTTACAGATGAGAAACATTTACATAATTATAATGGCGAAGCAGAAAAATATCAGAGCAACAATAACAATGCAGGTTATGAATAACATAAAAAAGAAGGAAAAGATTTAAGGTTTAAGGTTTGAAAAGGTTTAGGGTTACTAAGAAAATAAAATTTTTAGATTTATGAAATTAAGGTTTAATAAAAATAATAAAAATAAGTTAGAAATTTTTTTTAGGGTTATCTATAACAAAAAATAAGATTTAAAAGTGAATAAAAATAACTCTAACATAACTAAATTATAAAATGGTTTATGAAAATATATTAAAAAAAAGTTTTGTTGTTAAAAAAAAACTACATTGAATTATTAATTTACAATAAAAGAAATAATTAATTAATATTATGAATGGATTATGAAGATAAGTAATTTTAAAAAAAAAAGTTAAGAGTTTTTTAGAAAATAAACAAATAAAATTAATCTAAAGATTTAAGGTTAGTTAATTTAAGAAATTAGAGAATTAAAAAAAAATAGAGGAAATTAGGAGAAATTAGGAAAAAGAAGATAAAACCCATGTTTCTTTATCAAAATGCCCTCAAGATTACCAGCACTGCCTTCTTGACACTAAGACACGCGCGCAAATGCGCGCACATGTGAATGTACCGGGAAAATGGTTATTATATAATAAAACAAAACGTATGAAACACATGGTTGAGGCAAAATCGTTAAGGTTTAGGAAAAAAATCAGGGTAGTTAGTTATGAAAAAAAATGTGCAGATCTAAATATATGTATATGAATAACATAAAAATAATATGAATTAAAAAAAGAACAGCGACGTTGCTAACGCAAAATTGTGATCATCGCAACTTGATCAGATCAAAACAAGTGTCACGCCTCATACACACAAATGTATAAACGGCGTATCGACACGATCCGATCCGAATAATCTATAAAATAGTAAAGTAAAATAAAATATTTATTTAACAAAATATTTATATATTATATATTTTTTATATTATACATATTATAAACATTATTATATATTATATATTAAAGTTATATATACTATATATTATATACATGTGATAAATTAATTAATTAATTAATTAACAAACAAAATATAAAAAATAAAAGAACATAAAACGTTAATAAAAGAATGTAAAACGTTTGTTAGAACATATTTATGTGAAAACATAAAAAGTTTATATAAAACAAAATAAATAAAATAGTTTTTTCTATCTACTATACCTAATCAAACATGAGATGTGAGAACATATGTATACCACGATAAATTTAAGTGTTAACAAAACATGAAAAGTTTATATGCCATAATAACCAATAAGCATCAGTATAAAGTACGATATATCAGTGTACGGAAGTCAACCGAAAATGTTTATGTATCCCAATATCAGATCTTCCACTCCGCTACAAAATATTTTTTTTCTGTTCCCCTTTTTCGTCTTCCACTAGTTAGTATATATAGGGACCAATTAGGGTTAATTATAATGGACCTTAATGTTTATTTTGGAACCCAATAAAATATTAATTTAAAAAATTAATTAAAGTTTAATAATTAAAATAGTTAAAATTAAAATAAAAACTAACAATTCAATTTATTTATTCCAGACCCAATATAAAAATAAATGGACTCAAAAAATAAAAATTGGGCGCCAAAGTGCTCGAAAAAATAAAATGAACACATCAAAATAATCAGCACAAAATAAATGACTCGGAAAAATACAACATTTGGCCGGATTTGGAAATAAAAATTATGACCGTTTAAGCTGCTCAGACTGATCAACATATGACCAAAAATAGTCGTAAAAATATTTTTAGCATGTCAAATTAAACCACGTGAACCGCAAATTAATATTATCGACATTTGCAAACTTAAACTTGACATTTTTTCGTTCACTGATTTTAGACACATTTAAAAAATTAATTTGACCAGTATATCTGTAAATTCCGAGAGATTATTCTGGCTAATAT
Source organism: Lathyrus aphaca (assembly GCA_963966055.1). Taxonomy (NCBI): domain Eukaryota; kingdom Viridiplantae; phylum Streptophyta; class Magnoliopsida; order Fabales; family Fabaceae; genus Lathyrus; species Lathyrus aphaca. The sequence goes on from OZ014524.1 coordinate 95,609,998, forward strand.
TAAGAAACAAAATGTTATGCTATGAAGATGATGCAAATGAATGCGAAACAAAAAGTCGGTTAGAGTTAAAAATAAAGGGAAAAGTTTGGGGTACAACAAGTATTAAATGCAGTAGTCTTAGGAGGAGGAGGAGGATAACCAGCAGGAATAAAATCCACCGGCTTACCCCACGGTGTGCTAGAAGGCATTCCGTAACGAGGAGAAATGACAGTTTCAGCAGGAATCGATGCAGTGACAATCTCAGAGATGACCGTATGCTGTATCTGAAAACTTTGAGGAGGGGTGGCTGATTCTGAGCAGCCACCAAACTTTCTATCATTGCAGTGGTCCTTTCTAAGCTATCATTCAAAGACGAAACTTCCTCGAGGAGCTTGAGATTCTCTTGTTGTAAGACTTCCAACATCTTTCTCTGATTAGCTCGAGTATCAACCTTGTGAGTCAGCTTGACAGGAGAACTGAACGAAGACCAAGAAACAACATAAGACCCTTGGAAAACTCTCAAGAAGCAAGACTAATGCGGGCAAGATGCATGGTATGCATATGCAAATGCAAATATTTCAAAGGACTATAAGATAAATTGCAATACTTATAAAAGAAACACTTTTTTGAAGTACTAAGAACTCATTCTCATTAAAATCAAAGTAAGGATTACAAGTGAAGCTCAAGTCTCAAAAATCCTAATACATGAGAGAAAAGTAAACTAGGCCTAGGGGATGATATCTGAAGAAGATCCAAATCCCGACAGGTACTTCATGGAATCCTCTTAATCTCCTTCTTGTACTGATTCTCCATGTCTTCCTTATCCTTCACTAACTGGTTAACAATGGCCTTCCAAGCACCAGATGTACAAGGAATGGTAGATTGAGTACAAGAGGAAAATAAATCCTCTCTTGGCCTCTTTGTAACACACCGCTCAAGTAACTCAATAAGGTCATCTTTCTCCTTCAGTTGCTCTTGTATTTTCGTCCTCTAAAGTAGCCATTCTTCTTTCTCTTTCTTTATCTTGTCCAAATCTTCTTGAAGAGTGACTTTCTCATCAACGGGAGGAAGAAAAGAGGACAATGGTAATATAGGAAACAAAGGCTCCTCAGGTGGATAAGGCATCTTGAGCTTGGAAGCCCTAGATCGAACCCACTGGATATAACATTCGGAAGGAGCAAGGTGTTGTTTTCCCAATTGACCCTTCTCTTTCCGATGAACTGCATGCCCTGAATGAGCAATCCTTTTCTTCATTTCTACATGATCTGCACCATTAAGAAAGAAGAAACTAGATAGTGAAAGGTTGCTTGGTATGTCCTTCAAGCAATATCCCAATTGTCGCCTAGCAAGAATAGGGTTGTAATTAATTCTCCCACATGTACCACGAAGAGGTGCGTTAGGAAACTCTCCACAACCGTCAATAAGAACTCTAGTATCATAATAAGAACAATACCAAGTCATATCCTTATGAGAAAGAGACATAATCCCTTGAGACCATCTTCTCTTCTCTCTATTATCCTTGAAGACATCGGACTTTGGTAGGTGAGAAATAAACTACCTATAGAGAAGAGGCGCATAACACACAATCTCTCCATCACCTTTGGAGACCCTATGATGAATGGCATGATACATGTCTCCAAGCAAAGTAGGCATCGAGTTTCTCTTCAAGAAGATCTGAATAGCACTCTTGTCAACAATACCATCTAAGTTGGGAAACAAGACAATCCCATAGATGAGCAAAGCAAGAATAGCCTCAAATGCATCCTTATAACCCATAGTAAGAGAAGTAAAAGCTTTCCCCATTAATAACTTAACATTAATACCACAAACACCTCCTTTTAGAAGAAACTTCCTACTAAGATCGGACTCCTTGATAAAAAGGGCTTTAGCGATGAATTTAGTTGTAAGCTCCTTCTCTAAACCACTGAAAAGAAACATCTTGTCCAAAATAGGCAAACCCGTCCAATGAGAGTACTCCTCCAAAGTCGACACAAGCTGATAATCAGGAAAGGCGAAGCAATGATGCAAAGGATCATAGAACTGAGCCAAGGTAGGGAGAATCCCCTATGGTACATCGGTATCCAAGATGAACAAAATCTTTCCATAACATTTATGGAACTCATAGGTGTCAACCACTAAAGCTCCTAGCTTTATCAACTCTACAAGATTAGGACTCTTGAAACTGTACTTCCTTGTATTCATCTTTTCAACATTCATTACCATGGACATCTGAAATATTGGCAAAAGTATCTATAAGTCCCTTGAAATCTTGATAATAATGCTCATGAATGCATGATTGCATGTATGCAACAAACACAAACAAGATCAAACAAAGCACACGGGTTTAGATTCCGATTCGCGAGCATGAAGTCAAGGGTAACAGAACACCACCCCCACAAAGGTAAGTACTAAGGTTTTGTCTTCATTGTACCTACAGAAAACCAAAAGGGTGCTAACAATGGTGCCCGAAGTTTGCAGCCAACTTTAGAATATTATCGGTATGTGAACTACTCCTTAATCAATAACATTCTTAAGAAAGACCTCATCCGAGTGTAGTATCAAGTGACAACCACTTCAACTCTACACTTGTATAGTTTCCACACTACGTTCCTAAATTGGCTTGGATGGGTTAAGGGTTCTACGGTCCTTAGTATGATCAGATCAAGTTCGGAAAATAATGCCATGTTATGACTACTCGTTATGACATTAATAATCCGGGAGAGCCTAACCGAGTGGAGATTATCGAATTGATATCGCATTGGACTACTCTGTCACGTATCACTTCGAATATCACCGTCCTATCATAAGTTAACTCAGATCCGGATTAGAATCTATCTCACTCACAGAGGATCACCAAAACCAAAACGGAACAATCAATAACAAACAAATCAAACCAAAGCAGTAAATAAATCAAAGTAGGCCAAATCCACTTAGAGACTACTCCCCAGCAGAGTCGCCACTTTTCTATAGCAGTAAAAACATGAGTGTAAGCTCTTAGTTAACTTAACTCAAAGTAAACATATTCGCCACCTCGCTTTTATTTTATTCCAAGAGGAAAAGGAAAAAATAGCGAATAAATTATAATTAATCTAAAATCAAAAAAGATAAAAGAAACGAGCAAAGAACCGGGTAAGGGGATAGGCTACAAAATGGGAAGGTTTTATGCACCCAAAATGTCTATGGTACTCCACGGGAGCCCTTTGAAAAATTTATTGCTTTTGGTTTGAAAAAAGTTTGTTAAAAGAGAGCAGAGGGATGAGAAAATAATTATTTTTAATATTTTTGTGTTTGGAGAGGTTTACCACCTCATGCCTACGTACCCACAAAGTGCAATGTGAGATCAAAACCTCGTAGTTCGTGGTACAAATAGTGAAAAATTAGTGTGTTGGATTGATTTTAAAATGTAAAGATAAGTCGTCATTCTTTAGCGAATAATTCTGCTAAAAAGAATGAATCTTATCTAAACATATGGAACAAAGTTTTAAAAAAAAGTGCACAAAGGCACAAAAAGAATTAAATGAGTTTTTGTATTTTTTAAAGTATTAAGAAAAGGTTTAATATGCTTATGTATTTTAGCATTTATTATGAAAAGAAGTAAAAAGAGTAAAACCACTTGACCTAAGTCATGGTTTGATTATGAAAGTGGTTAAGATTTGAAAACAAAGAAGATTTTGGAAAAGGGAGAAGTTTTGAAAATTAAAGAAGGGGAGGAGATGAAGTGACTATCCTAAAAGAGAAAATAAAAGAGATAAAGAAGGAAAGGCCTAACCAAAATTGATGATGCTTCCCATTATAAGCACACGAGTTCCATCCTTATAAGCCAGCAAATGGCCAAATAAAGGCGAGTCTACCAACTTAATGAAGATCAAAGCAAAAGAGAGGTATCCTAAAGTAAAAGTCCAAACTCCAATTCCAAAGCTTAGGATAGTGGCCATAGTCCAAAATTAAAGTCACAAGTTTTTTAGATGGTTCAATCCTTTATTGATATTTTTGTGTTCAAATGGACAAAAGGTAAATCCACACAATCAAAATAGGAACAAGAAACATAAACATGATAATGGATGAATAAAGCATAATAAAATAAAAGCAATAAAAGTGCAAGAATCTAAAATATTAGTATTAGTAATAGTATAATAATATTTACATAATAGTGGTATGGTGAACTTAATTAACCACAACCAAAAGAGTAACCAAAAAATCAAGAGGCATCCGGATCCACTTAGTATCTTACACTATAGCGATTAACCAAGGCAACTAGAACCAAATTCAATGAAATTTGAAAGGAGATTGGGAGTCCCAAAGCACCTACGCATCAAATATTCATAAGTCTTGATTCTTAATGGAAAATGATCAAACGCTTTGGGATTACACGACCAACAAGAGGTCCGCGGTCCACGAAAGTGCAAGTATCTAATTATATTTTTATTCCGAATTTGGGACACATTTAGGTCTATGTTAAGAAATCACCGAGTAATTTAAGAAGTAATTATCCTTCAAATGAGGCTTGCCATCACCAATTAAGGGGAACAATGTTAGTGCTAATGCATGCGAGGTGAACGATATGTAAATCGCCATCCAGACGCATTATCGCATAAAACTAAAGATGAATACCAAATTTAGTTACACTTATGGTATTCTTCCATCTTTAAGTTCAATCACTCATCTTGGTGGATTCAAGCATGAAAATGTATCACTAATTCAAAGTACCTTAAATGAATTGAATAATCCACTTAAAGGTAGTTTTGAATTAATGAACATTAACTTCTCTAATCTACACCCAAAGTCCATTGAAATTAATGAGAAATCACTCCCAAAAGTGCTCCATAAGGTAAAAATAAAAATGAGGAAGAAGTTGAAAGAGTAACCAAAAATAAGTTCAAAATAAGCCAAAAACAACTTATGGACTTATGTTAACCGGTTAACCAAATAGGTTAACCTGTTAACACTGCAAAAATTTAAATCCTGCGCCAAATAACATTGGTTAATCGGTTAACCAAATTACACTGTAAATGGTTAACCGGTTAACACTGAACTAGTAGCAGAAAAAATGCTTAAATTCAGCATGATCCATTTTCAAAACCTTTTTTCAAACACTTGATGATCATGAATTGAATTAGGACGAATTTTAAAACTAAAATACAGTGAAATCCCTGCAATAAAACAACAATTTAAGATCCAATGGATCTATAATTAAAGGCACCAAAGATTTACATCTAGAATGTTGATGATGAAGATGGAATAATGAAAAGAGTGAATTACCAAAAGCACTTCTTCAAATTGAACCAAATCAAGCTTGATCTACTGAAATTGTTGAACAAGAAAGAAGTAGGATGAAGGTTCAGCTCAAGTTGATCAATTCAATGTGAATTCTTGATAACTTCGAAGGAAAGAAAGAAGAGCTTTAGTGAAATTTTGGTTTGGGGGGATTTTTTGCAAGATATTTGTTGGCTATCAAAAGCTTGTCAAATGAATGAAATTAGGGAGCTATTTAAAGACTTTAGGTATGGGAATTTGGTGGAATGGAGCTTGCTTTGGTAATTCAAATTAGGCTTGGTAATTGGAAATTTGGAGGGAAATGAAAAAGTGTGGTGATTAGTGAGGGCTTATGGTGGGAAATGATCAAAGTGATGTAGAGAATTCAAAAGGAAATGGATCTAGAATATTCCAAATGAGATCAATCATCAAAGTGTGCTGAATTTGAATAAAATATTCAAATTTTGTACTTGTTAACCGGTTAACCCATATGGTTAACCGATTAACCAAGCAAAAATTTGAATATTTTATTTAAATATGATTACTTAGTTATTTCGGCCCGATTCCTTTGCGCGTCGGATAAGGCATGGAAATAAACACATGAACCTTGGAATTCCTAGAATAAATTAATTAACTTGGGAAATCCTTGATCAGATAAATTTTGAATTATTTGCAGATCAACTTCGACTTTTATCTGTGAAATTTGTTCGAGCTACAAGACTGATATTTTTGGATTTTAATTAATGGTTAGTAAACATAAACAAATAAAGCAAATAAAAACAACGGTGATCCCCTGTGAGGCATAAATTTACGCCCGAGAAAAACTGAGTAACCAGTGCGATCGTGTTTGTATGCAAGATGCAGATGAAATGCAGAGAAACCTTAGGGCAAAAATTAGGGTATTACAGATACATTCATTATGTTAAGATTATCTGTAGAAATAAATTTTATGAGGTTATTCTTGTTATAACCATTTTTGTATCGTTTGTGTAAATATTAAATTTGTAAAATTCAGTTTGATCTCAATAAAGAATTCAGTTGGACCAGTTGGAAATATAAATGATTCTAAGATCACATTTCATGAAATTTCCATGCCACCCACCCATATCGATCTATGTCTTCAAGCACATTGATATGGTTGTCGTCGTGGTTCTGTCACATTATACGTCAGTGACAACAGATGTGGTGGCCCACTACAACAAAAATCACATTTAACAGCGCACCTTAGACAACGCTTACGTGAAAAAGCGCTGCTATAAGTTAAAAAAATTTAAAACACGGAAACTGTTCACAAAAATATTTTTAAAAAGCGCTGTTTAAGGTGCTCTTTAGACAACGCTTTCAAAAAGCGCTTTTAAAGGTATATCTTAGACAACGCTTTTGATAAAGCATTGTCTAAGGTCTTAAAATTTAAAAAATCAAATCAAATCAAAAGCGTTGTCTAAGGTCAACCTTAGACAGCGCTTTTAAAAAGTGCTTTTAGATGTCACCCTTAAACAGCACTTTCTCAAAAGCGCTGTCTAAGATCTAATTAAAATAAATATTAGACTCAGTTTCTATTTTCGTTCTTTTTGTTCTTTCATTTTCTCTCCACGAAATGCGATAAACCTAAATAGAAGAACCCATAAACCTTGAATCGATCATTGAAGAAGTGTTTGAAGAATCTTTCGTCGCAAACGAACATTTGAGAGTTGACTGAGTTTTTGGTTTCTGGTGTTCTTCCCTTTTTTGCGGTATGTTCTTCGTTTCTAGCTTTTTTTTACTGGTGTTTGAAGAATCTTTTATTTTTGTTGACTGAGTTTAGTGTTTAAAGTTGTTTTGATTCATTCTAGCTGACATTGTTAGAACCCTTTATTGTAGTTGACATTGTTGACATTGTTGTTGACATTGTTATAACTTATAGAAACTGAGTTTTGACTCATTAGTCCTGTTGAAGTTGTTTTGATTCATTCTAGCATTTTTTGTAGAAACTGATTTTATAAGTTGAGTTTAGAACCCTTTTTGTAGAAACTGAGTTTTGACTCATAAGGTACATTGTTAGAACTTATATTGGTTTGAAATTGTTGACATTGTTGTTGACATTGTTATAACTTATATTGGTTTAAGCTCTTGTATATAGTTGACATTATTAGTTTAAGCTCTTTTTAACTTATATTGGTTGAAATTATATTGGTTTGAAATTATATAGTTGATATTGTTGACATTGTTGTTGACATTGTTATAACTCATATTGGTTGAAATTATTTTGGTTTGAAATTATATAGATGATATTCTTAACTTATAACTTACTTTTGTTAACTTATATTGTTATAACTTATATAGTTGATCCCTTTTTTGTTATAACTTAGATATGGCCACTAATGATGATCACCCACATGAAGGAGGAAGTAAAAAAATATCTTTGGAAGAAGAGATTAGAAGAGGCATAACGGTGATGAGGAGAGTGATCCATGGTAGAGACCGATGCATCATTCTAGATGTGCATTAGAGTGATCTTGGGCAGCTTATAGAACCTAACGGTCATACCTTGACTAGTTTCGTTGGTGCACTAGTAAGGAATGAGATTCCCATTACTTGTGATGATTGGAGAAACAAAGAGTTGAATGAATCCAAACAAAAAATTTGGACTGAGATAAAGGTACAATAACACACATTATGTTCTTTAAATTACTTGCATTGCTTCCAATTTATGTTCTTTAAATTACTTGTACTAACGCACAATCTGTATGTTTTTCTTAGAGGTGTTTCAACATCGAAGACGATATAAGAGATTTTTGTATGAAATTGGCCGAAAAGCTACTAAGAGGGTTTAGAACATTTTTATCAACCAAGTATCTTAGGGATGCAGATGGTAATCATGTTGATGCGGAGCTTCCAAAGAAATATGAAAGTTTGATTTCACAAGAAGAATGGGAAGCGTTCAAATCCAAACGAAAGGACCCAGCATTTAAAAGAATAAGTGACACAAATCGGGAAAGAGCATCAAGTCTTGCGTATCCATACCAAAAAGGACGTGTCAGATATGGACGCTTAAAACAATCTATGGTAAGTATCTATAAATTGCAATAATATATTTGTTCATCATATATGAGTTTTATTTGATCATATTGTATGACTTAATGTGTAGTTGCAGAAGGAGAAAAGTTCTGAAAGATCTCTTCTTGCACATGTTTTGTGGAAGGAAGCCTGTGTGGGCAAATCTGGAGTTGCTAAAGAAGATGTTCTACAGGTGTATGAGAAATGTGTAAGTATAAAATTATTTCTTTAATTAAATAAAAACTTTATTAACAAATATTTGACAAGTATTCGATATTCATCCGATTTTCAGGAGGCGCCATCTCACTCAGCTTTATCTCCAGATGATATTAGGAGCATACTTAGTCGGGCATTAGATGTCCGTGAGTATTCGTGTCGGGTGAGGGGTAAGGGATTTGGGGTCACTATGACCTCCTTAAGTATTAAAAAAGGAAATGCTCCTAGTAATCGAGAGCTTAATGCAAAATTGGAAGCAATGCAAGTTGAGCTTAATGCATTAAATAAATAAAAAGAGGCTAGCGCTTCAGCATGTTTTAAAGATGCTTCAGACAAAGATAGTATCAACTGTAACTTTCAACCGACCATTCCAGAGGAAATTATATATATATATATATATATATATATATATATATATATATATATATATATATATATATATATATATATATATATATTTGTATTAAATTGAACTATTAGCTTAAATTATGTAATTGACATATATACACATTATTAACAATTTCATTTTATTATTGGTTTTAGGGCATTTCCCATTATCAGCTATATTTATCGTCACCATATTATCGGATGGTTGGAAAGGGAAAAGTGCATAACAATAGCGGAGAATTACTTCATACTAGAGAGCTCCCTACTGGATGTTTGAAAGTCTCGATTGATATTACAGTTGAGTCGAATACATTATTACCATATCTTGATGATGTTTCGGATGCAACAACGGTGAAATAAGCATTAGGTTCGTTTGTTGCATGGCCGACAAGCCTCATTAGCGTAGGATATGAGGTATTCCTAAAACCATTATGAACCATTGTTAACCTTAATGTGTAGATTCAAAGTTTTTATGCACATTTTACGTACATTTTTTACTTGGTTATGTTAATTAGACTCCAATAAGATCCAAATCAAAAGATAAGGCTATTCTGCGACATACCGAGTCCGTTGTTTCAAAAAAGCAGGTACATTACAATTATATGACATATATGCATGGAAGATGTTAAATTCTTAATTTTATACTTCATCTAACTATTTATATGATATGTAGCTTCATGATAAGGATGTTAGTAACGTCTCCACACAACAACAAAAAGGTTGGTGCTAAGAAGACCGCGGCTAGGAAAAAGCCTACCTCCAAGTATAGGTCGTGCCTTCGGACGTTTCTAGAGATGACATATATTCCGATCGGAGGTGTTCGTTTTATACCTATGGAAGAAGGTATTTTTTGCTTTGACTACGAACAATTAATTGGTAATGAAGAATTTATGCAAGTTTTGGCTCGTGAAGAAATAAGCGTCAATATTGTCAATACATACGTGAGGTAAATCCGGTCTACTTTGTTATATTAATTGAACAACTTATGTTTCAAATGAATAGTCTAATGTTAATGATGTTTTTATTTAAGGTTTTTGTATGACAAAGTGATGCGACCAAATGGATTGGACGAAAGATTTGGATTCTTAGCACTCGCGTCCGTCAACTTAGCTTTAATCTTAAGTAGACCAGATGACGTGATGGTGTACGTTCTCAACCTCTTCATGGCCAACAAAGATGCGGAGAAGTTGTTTTTTATACCGTTTAATACCGGGTTAGATTTTCATTCTAAATTCATCTATTATAGTTATTTTGTATTTTGACGTCGTGTAGAAAATTTACATCTAACATTTGTTTAATCATATAGTGGACATTGGTTGTTGCTCGCAATCAATCCTATCAGAGAAATTGTTTATTATCTTGACTCGTTAGGAAATGATTGGACAACATACCCGGATATGAAGAACACGATTGACACCCAAGTGAGATTGTTCTAAATATTCTTGTGTGTATTTATTAAATTATGTGAATTGTTCTAATTATTCATTTAAATTTTATTAGCATCATACAAGCTTTTTCGAGCCCAAAGAGATATCCAAACATCAAAGAGGAGAGCCAACAACATGAATAAAAGTGGCGGTATATTATTAATTATCAAATTTTTTATTATATTAGTGATGATACTTGATAAAACATAGGATTTATCCATATTTTCTTTTTATTTGTAGTGTCCTCAGCAACGTAATCATATAGATTGCGGATATTTCATGTTGAGGTTTATGAGAGATACTCTTTCTTTGGGCCGATTAGAGATTCCCACCGATGTATGTATTTCTAACTTATGAGTTATTTTAATATTTAAATATATCTCTCATATAATTAAATAGTTGAAATTAAATCAAACTATGTTATATTATTATGTAGTACTTTGATGAATTCAAGTGTGCATATTATTCAAAAGATCAAGTGAACGAAATCAAAGAGGAATGGTGTCAATACATTATAGAGCTCGGTGTTTTATCAGGTATAATATTGTACTCTTACTTTAATTGATGAGAATTTAAATATGTGTAACGTTGTAACTATAATATTGTATTTTTTTATTAATTGAATTACAATCTTTGTGTTGTTTCAGGACCTATGTAGATTTGAAGCAATGCTTTGGTTGGATAAGTAATATGTAATTATAATATGTACATTTATAGAAAAATGTAATGATTTGTAATTATAATTTTGGTGCATAAATTGGTATATATATTGGTACATTTAATAGGCCAAATTGGTTTGAATTGGTATATATATTGGTTTGAATTGTCAATTTTGGATATATAATTTTAGTGCATAAATTGGTTCATTTAAATAGGCCAAATTGGATTGATTTGAATCTCCAAATTGTGATATTTGTCTGGAAAAAAATTGGATGAAAAATAGGTCAAAATTCTGGTTGAAAAACCTGGTAAAAAAAGTGGTTTAAAAAAATTTATACTAAAATTTTCATTTACCTTAGACAACGCTTTACACAAAAAGCGCTGTCTAAGGTGGGGCTTAGAAAGCGCTTTTACCAAAAGCGTTGTCTAAGGGGGGGGGGGGCTTAAAAAGCGTTTTACTAAAAGCACTGTCTAAGGTATACCTAAAAAATTTAAAAATGGTGGGGCTTAGATAACACTTTCACCAAAAGCACTGTCTAAGGTATTCCTAAAAAAGATATAAAGCGCTGTCTAATGGTACCATAGACAACGTTTTTTATTAAATATACCACCATTTAGACAGCACTTTTAAGATTTAAAAGAGCGATGTCTAAACCTTTAGCAGTGGAGGTTTAGACAATGCTTTAAAGCACTGTCTAAGGGCAAAAAAAGCGTTGTCTAAGGTCTTATTTGACATAGTGGCCCCATTATTGATATATGAGATGTACTAGACTCTAAAGTTGAAATCTAAAGATAAATAGCATTTGGATGCACGCCTACAAAATTATAATATAATTATTAAGATATATTGGCCAAGTGGGAGATTGTTGGAATATTTTAATAATTTAGTATTATATTAGTATTCCAATAATTATGTGGGCAAACATATTTATTTAATCATATTAGCTATTTTATCAATTAAGTGTCTTAAATAAAAAGTGATCAATAGAGTTAAAAGGCTCATTAGAGTTCATTTAGAAATTATATAAATAATTAGCTATGGGCTTAAATATGAGTGGATGTCAAGATGACCCATTTGACAATAACGAGAATCCTAATTGGCTATCACACTATATATAGACTATGGTCCCCAAAATACCATACACAAGTACTTTATCTCTTCCCCCCATCTGAAAAGTGTTCAAGACATTAGGAGTACAAGTTGAAAAAAATCCACAAGCCAACAAATGTCAGTCATTTGTCTCTATATTTTATAGTTTGCAAGATCCGTCAACTAAACATTTCTCAATAGATCCAGGTATTCATTAAATATATTCTCTCATATACTAACATGTCATAGATCTTATAATTATATACATGTTTGTATTATGTATTCTCTTCCGTACTAAATTATATATGACATAATATGTAGAACATGTATATGTGATTTATTGTTATTGATTTAATTCCAACAGTTTATCTCCTATATTTTTCTCTTAAATGTATCGATGATACTCATTTTACTATCTTTCTTCTCGTTCTAAATCCATTTTCCATTAAAATATTTAAATTGTTACAAAAATTAAATTTATTTAATTATGCTATAAAGCAAGTATATATCTAATTAATTATTATATTCATGAAGTATATGTAAGATGGTGTAGAATAGGTGCATGTGTATATATTTTAGGTGTTCGGTGGGTTCTAATAAATTACTTGTAACTAATTTAATAATCGAAGGAACACCGACTATAAAAAGAAGTTAAAAGCCAAGATTTTAAAATAAAATATAGAATAAAGTTTTTACACTCTTCACCTTTATAAATATATAATATAATTGTTTGTTGTACTACATTGGTAATCATGAACAAGATACATATTGCATTGTTTTTTATTTTGCTTATTCTCCTTTCTTTTGGTAAGTCTTACTCCTCCTTTCCAAAACAAGTGTTATTTTTATATTATCAGTTGTTTTGAAAGATAAACATTTTTAAAAGGATAAAAGTGTTTTTTAAAACAATAAAATTGTCTTATATATTATGAGGTTTTTTCTTTTAAATAAAAATAAAATACTTTTAAGTATAATTTTTTGTGTTAATCATAATGCCTGACTGATGGATGATTGTAGAGATTATGCTAAAAACAGAAGGAAGTTTATGCACCGATGAAGAATGCAAATCGCAATGTATTTCAAATGGTTATTTAGATGGTAGATGCGTAGATTATGATCATGAAATCTGCTCATGTATATCTATGCGCCGAATTAATTAATTAAGGATACAATGTTGAGCTTGTTTTTAATAAGCAACTGCTTATGTCGTTGTATAATAATTCATCAATAAGCATACAACCTTATTTAGATTATATCTAGATTTTGTGGTTTCTATTTTTTTGATTGTATTATTACAATTAATTGCTGTCTCGTTTTATTTCAATTAATCTTAATATATTTTCAATTAAATATAGAAATGTCTTCATTTTATTTCTTAATTAGCTACATTTATCAATAATCCAGAGGTACTTTTTTACTTACATATCAGGCTGAAGGTAATACTTTCTAATATAATATTGAAGCTTATTATGGCCACAGAATTAGACAAATTAATCCAATTTGATGACCTTTATGAAAAATAAATAAACTAAATTTTTTATAGTACTTCCAAAATGATGAGAAACAAGGGGATAACATTGATGTTAGTGGCCACTTTTATTGCTCCAATGATTTTTCAATCAACAATAACTTCACCCGGTGGAGTTTGGCAAGAAGATACATTTAACAAACACCAGTATCTTGATATCATGTTTAAATATTATTTGTGTAAAAGTGAACAAAATATACAATATAAAATTAATTCAAACTCCGTTCTTAAAAATATATATAAGCAATATAAAATTAATTCCAACTCCATTCTCAAAAATATATATAAGTGCATGGTTCCATGGATTAAAAAGGTTTAAATGGAATTCATATGGTGAGCATTTCAAATATTGCGTAAATACTAATGCAGTCATGCAGATGGGAGATACTCTCTTAAAACATGCTCAACACTAGATGGACATAATTCCATTAACTAGCAAAAGTATTCTCTTGATGCGAGACGCAAATGAACGACAATAAGTAGTAAAAAATATTGAACCACATGGAGATATATTTGAATATCAATTTTTATTCTAACTATGTATAGCTAAAGCTATCGAAATAATAAGGATTCAGTGTTTCAAGAATTTAAATTAACAGAATAACAAAACAAGATATGAGGTACATGTTGACTTATCTCAAAATATCCAATTAACTTTTCCAATCGAATACAGTAAAACTTAGCCATTTAAAGAAATTATAAACATATTTGAACAACACCTACTTTTGTAGCATATGTATCTCACTCATATGAATAATTTGTTTGCTTTCGCTAATCCAAATTATTCATATGGGAACTCATATTCTAGCACAACTATTTGATTTTCTCAATCAAGAGGGAGATACACTACTAAGAAAAATCCATTTAACAACAGTTGGGAAAGAAATATAGTGATGCAAGCGAGGGCGTCGTTATGTAGAGTGTTGTTGTACATGTGGTTCTTACAATGACGGTCTTGAGACCGTTGTTGTATTCTAGAAAGCGCGCGCCATATCATAATGGTTATTTTAAATGCTCGTTGTTGTATAGAACTACCTATAATCACAGTTATTTTAAATAATCGTTTTTGTATGTATTTTAATAAAATAAAATAAAATTTGCAGCAACAAGAACATCAAGAACAACAATAAGAAGAAGAAGAAGAAGAAGAAGAGGATGAGGAGGAAGAAGTTGAAGAATAAGAAGAAATAGAAAAAGAATAACAACAACACAACAAAAACAACGACAATAAAAAAATAATAACAACAAGAACAACAAGAACAACAATAATAAAAAAGAACAAAAACAACAGTGAAGGTTCTTGGTTTGACTGCATATATTGAAAAACATTATCATTTGTCTTGATGTCCTTGACATGCTTGAAGATCTTCTGGTGTGCAGTGCATTTGTGATGTCAGAATAGATGTTGTAACATCTGTCTTGACGGTTCCGGGGCTTTCTAAATACATAAAGTTTTGATTTAATTTATGTATATTTTTTAGCAGGATTTTGGTCTTTCGTTTTGCTACAGGATGTATGAAAATCAAGGGAGTGTTACTGTCAAAATCAGAAGCTGCTATGCCTTAGTTTTCTGAGAATTATTGAAGATCTTTTCGTGCTTGATTCATGTGATCTTTTTTAGGAAAGTTCTGATCAAATCCAAGCCCACTCGGTATTTTATATTATTGATGTTTAACCTAATTTCTCTGTACGGAATATTGAATTGTAAAGCTGTGTGCTTTTGAGTATTAGAGTTTTTTTTAACTTGTGCGTGTTTTATTTGTAAGCCATTCATACATCACATAGATGTTTGAATTGGACTGAATTTGAGTTGTAATTCTGTCCACTCTAAGCTTTTAAGCATGAGTGTTTGTTCTTGATCAAAGATTTTAATTAAGATCAACGTGTTGTGTTTTGGAAGAGTGATATTTTGTTTTTCTTTAATTTGATTGTTTATCTCAGTGTGTGATTGAGGGGAGTGAGACGGTGATTCCTCATATCTAGATGTTGATTTCTAGGTAGAAGTTGCAATAGGTAGGTTCAAGTGAGAAGTTGTAAACTGAGATTATTTAGGCTTTGAATTGTTCTAGTAATAGTGGATTTCCTTCCTGGCTTGGTAGCCACCAGAGTGGGTGTGTTTGCACTGAACCGGGTTAACAATCCTATGTGTTTTAATTGTTGTTATTAATATTGTGTTTAGATTGTTATTGCTCATATAGTAATGTCGTGACATCGATTCAACATCACGTATCTTATACCAGAATTTCAATTGGTATCAGAGTAGGCATCCTTCTCTAGATCTAGGGATGTTACTTTCAGGTATAATGGATAAGGAGGTAGGGTTTTTGAATAGACCACCCATTCTGGATGGAACTAATTATGATTACTGGAAACCAAAGATGATTTCCTTCTTGAAGTCTTTGGACAACAAGGCCTGGAAAGATGTTCTGAGAGAATGAAAACATCTTGTTGTTAAGGACAAAGATGGGAATGATACTACTGAGTTGAATCCAAAAAAGGACTGGTCTAAGGAAGAAGATAAAGCTTGCTTTGGGAAATTCTAAAGCCTTGAAGGCTATATTCAATGGAATTGACAAAAATACTTTCAGATTGATCAATACTTGCATTGTTGCCAAAGATGCTTGGGATATTCTCAAAAATACTCATGAAGGTACATCCAAAATCAAGATGTCAATACTTCAGTTGCCCTTCGCAAATTTTGAAAACTTAAGGATGAAAGATGATGAAAGTATTTATGATTTTCATATGAATATCCTTGAAATAGCTAATGCCTCAAGTGCTCTTGGAGAACCAATATTTGAAGAGAAGTTGGTAAGAAAAGCTCCCAGATCTCTACCTAAGAGATATGACATGAAGGTCACAGCCATAGAAGAAGCTCATGACATTAGCATGATGAGATTAGATGAACTTATTGGATCTCTTCAAAATTTTGAGATTGACATAAGTGACAAATCTAACAAGAAAAACAAAAATATTGCCTTCTCTTCCAACACTGAAGATAGAGTAGAAGATTGTAATCTTAAAACTGAGGAAGGTCTATCTAATGCTATAGTTCTTCTTGGGAGACAGTTCAACAAAGGTATGCAAAGGTTGGATAGGAAGCCAAGACCGAATGTGAAGAACAACTCATATGACATCAATAAGTCAAATGATTTTGGTAGAAAGACAAGGGATGAAGAGAACTCTTTTCAAGGAAAAGGATTTCAGTACTATGGATGTGAAGGTTATAGGCACATCAGATCTGAATGTCCCACAAATCTCAAGAATCAGAAAAAGGGTTTTACTGTTGCTTGGTCAGATGAAGATACTGAAAAAGGATTTTAGTATTATATTACTATTCCAATAATTATGTGGGCAAACATATTTATTTAATCATATTAGCTATTTTATCAATTAAGTGTCTTAAATAATAAAGTGATCAATAGAGTTAAAAGGCTCATTAGAGTTCATTTAGAAATTATATAAATATTTAGCTATGGGCTTCAATATGAGTGGATGTCAGGATGACCCATTTGACAATAACGAGAATCCCAATTGGCTATCACATTATATATAAACTATGGTCCCCAAAATACCATACACAAGTAATTTATCTCTTCCCCCCATCTGAAGAGTGTTCAAGACATTAGGAGTACAAGTTGAGAAAAATCCACAAGCCAACAAATGTCAGTAATTTGTCTCTATATTTTATAGTTTGCAAGATCTGTCAACTAAACATTTCTCAATAGATCCAGGTATTCATTAAATCTATTCTCTCATATACTAACATGTCATAGATCTTATAATTATATACATGTTTGTATTATGTATTCTCTTCCGCACTAAATTATATATGACATAATATGTAGAACATGTATATGTGATTTATTGTTATTGATTTAATTCCAACAATTTATCTCCTATATTTTTCTCTTAAATGTATCGATGATACTCATTTTACTATCTTTCTTCTCGTTCTAAATCCATTTTCCATTAAAATATTTAAATTGTTACAAAAATTAAATTTATTTAATTATGCTATAAAGCAAGTATATATCTAATTAATTATTATATTCATGAAGTGATCTTACCTGATCAGGAGGCCTTCCTAGGACTTGAAGAGTGGGCCAGAGAATGGAATGAGAAGGGGGGTGTACCTGCAAAGTACTCTGATGCTTAAGTCAGAAGAGGTACAGAAAGTTAAGGTTATTTCAGAGTGAGTTAGAATACCTGACCCTTTGCCATGAAAGGGTATTTATAGTGAGCCCCCAGCGCTGGGCTAAGGCCCCTCAATGGGCTTAATCTAGCTAGGCCCAAGGAGGAGCTGCCAAGGAACGCGTAAGAAGCGTAAAGACCTAGACCAAAGGTCTGCTCCCTGGTCCAACTGCTCCTATCTTTCAGGAGATAATGAAGGGAAGTTGGGTGACGTGGTGGATGAGCTGGCAGACACGATCTCTGCCCGTCATCGGGTGTATGTCCGTCGTATGAGCAGGTGATTTATAGAGGAGGGTCGGCTGGTCGGATGAAGAGGTCTCTGCCCGATAGGTAGTGGGGGTGTGCCCTGCATGATATCACATCAGAGTGTCACCTGCTCGGATGCATGGGCCTCTGCCCGACATCTATTGGGCCGTGCCCTGCATACCATTACGGCCCAGTCTGGAACAGGAGCCCCCCAAGTCGAGTCTCTGAGTCAGAGTGATGACTTGTATTGCAACCGGGGTACCCATGTCGAGGACAAAGCGGGGACTTATGACTGGGAAGATCCTAGTAGAATTGCCCGCAATATCCTTCTCTCTCTGGACATTTGATACCCAGAGAGTGTCGGGGATGAAAAGTCATCGACGGGTACGTGCCGTTCTTGTAGAGGTCGAGGGCTCCATACGGGGAAGGGACGTTCTGAGGAGTCGGGGAGGTGGACAGCTTCCCGGCGTCGCTTCAGTTCCCTTATGGATTGACGTGTTCTAATATTAATGACGTCGCTTCGTTTTGTGTGCAAACGGCGGCGTAGGCAGTAGGCAATGATGACCTAGCGTGTTGGCCCACGCGCCTGGGACTATAAAAGGAAGTTGAGTGACTTCATTTTCACTTTTTCGCTCATACGTTCACCGGAAGCTCTGAAGAATTTCCCTGTGTCTGCCCGTCTCGCCGTCTGAACCGCCGCCGCTGCTCGTGCGCCACCGTCTCTTTCTTAATTCCGAATATGTCAGGTGCCATTTTTGCTTCCTTAATCCTTTATTTTCCTCTTTTTCGCGTTAAATGTCTGCGAATGTATGTTATACTTGTAGTAGGTTGGTTAGACTTGACCTAGGAATAGTAAAATGGACTGTAGATGGAAAAAATAGGGTTAGGGTTAGGCTGTCCCGGGCAGAAATTTCATACGCCGGGCAAAACTTGCATAAGCGTATATGAGATTTTCACCCGGTCTTGTAAGAACTTGTGCATTCCTGCGCCGAACACGTTGCCTGTGACCGTTGCTTCTACGCCCTTTCACTTGACCTGCGGTGGAAGGGTGGATTTGATATGACGTCGAATTCACTCTTTCTGTCTGCGTTTCAGGTGCAACCGGGCGTTTACGACCGAGGAGAGAAGACTCCGGGCCACTGTCCAAAGATGCGGCCATCACTCGTCTACCCGTCGGGGATGGGAGTGCCAGGGATGGTACTGAACATGCCTCGTCATCCGGGCAGAATGACCTCTCATGGGTTGCGGATGAACCTTTGGAGGAGGAGTCCTACTTCTGTGATGAGGCTATCCCCGCTTATGCCGTGGTTGAGGACAGAAGTCGGGAAGATCCTGAGAATTGGCAGTGCCACGCTCCCAAAGAGGCAGACCGCATATGTCATAATTTCCCGGGGAAGCAGTTCGCGATGTACGAGTTCGCTTTCCAGGAAGCGGGGATCAGGCTGCCCTTTAATTCATTCCAAATGTCCATCTTCAGATGGCTTCGGCTGGCGCCGTCTCAATTGCACCCCAACGCCCTCGCTTTCATGCGGGCGTTCGAGTTGGTCTGCCGCTTCCTCGGCATTGGGTGCACTCGAGCCCTTTTCTTCCATGTCTTCCACCTCCGGCGGTCCGGTCTCCGTGGGCGTCACAGCTGGGTCTCCTTTAAGCCGCCCATGCGTTTGTTCAAGACATACGTGGACTCTGCCCGTCACTTTAAGGGTCGGTGGTATGTGGTGAGACCGATCACCCGTGTCGCCCTGCACTCCCTTTACTACTATCAACGGGCAGCAAATGGGGAGGAAAAATTGATGTCAAAGGTACCGCTGAGGTGACAGCGTGATCATTTCGACCTCACCACCGCCCATTATAGGATTAAATTTGCGATGCTCGGCGTCGAGGATAGGCTCGCATATAAGAAGTTGGTTGACTATGTGCGGAGCTTCAATCTGGCGGTCAAGACAGATCGACAGGGCGTGCCTTACCTTGACGAGGCTGGAATGCCGATCACTGAGGCCCGTGTTATTAATACAAAAGCTTTGCTCGAGTGTGGGACCGAGGATAAGGCCTTGGAATTATTGAGTAGGTGTTTTTCTTGTTCTTATTTTTGTCTATTGTAAACACCCCAAATTTGCCCTCACCCATTCACACCATGGCTTGTGATCATTTTCATATGCATAAACTCAATCATAGCATCTCATATCACATTTTTGATTCACTGCATTGGTTCGAAGTCATCTGCATCTAGGGTTTGTGATCTGAGCAATCCAAGAGCTTCTTGAGCCACTCCAAAGGTCATCAATCACTTCAAAGGGGTCCATGTGTGTGCAAGCATCATATTATATCCTCTCAAAGTCAAGAATGTCAAAAAATCACAAGAACTGAGAATGGTATGGAAGCAGAGCCAGGTTTAACTGCACAGATAACCTAAAATTAGGGTTTTGGTTTCAAAGGCCATAACTCCAAATTTTTTGGTCATTCTTGTTTCTATTGGTCTCTATATGGTATAGGGAGTATGCATATCAATTTTCATGAAGAAATTCCATGGGGAAGTCATCTGATCAAGAGTTGACTTTTCAAGCAAGTTAGTGCAAAATCAGGGCATCTGAGGCCCTCAATGACCCAACCAAAGGGTGTTCTTCATCATTTTGATTGTATATGATCTTTATTTGATCATGGAAGATGTTAGAAGTTTACAAAATTGAAGAATTTCAAGTCTTTTGCAAAGTTGACTTTTTGGGCAAGTTTGACTTTTAATGAAATTGCCATTTTAGGCAACTTTTTCAACCTTTACTTTTTGATTCAAAAAAGCTTCAAATGGAAAAACTTTGGTCATGAAAGTTGTAGAATGGATCATTCCCTTTTCAAAAAGTACAAGAACATGACCTAATTCATTTTGGATCAAAAGTTATGGCTTGTCAAAGTTGGCAAAAATCACAAAATTTCAAAGTTTCTACCAAAGAGGCAAAGTTGCAAATTCACATGTCAAGGCAAATTTAGTCATCAAATGCACTTCTAATCTTCACAACATGATCATGCAAGACCTAAAAATCAGAATGGGCCAAGAAACTTCTCACTTTTGTGGCCTATGGATCAAGATATTTCATAAAGATCAAAAGCAAGGCAAGTTGCAAAACTCATCATAAGACACAACCCACTTGCTTGCTAGCCTGCTGAGCCACCCTAGGCATCTCCCCTCATCATGCTGCGCAGGACACACCCTTTGTCCTTGGCTAGAAAGTAGCCCATACTTATCTTACACCAACTTTGACATTTTGGCAAAAAGACCCATACCAATCAATAAAGCACACATCACATCTTCTGACCAATCCCAATTGTTTATACAAGCAAAAAGCAAGCCAAAGCAACAACAACACAAGCCTGAAACACTCCATAGCACAGCATTCTCATTTTCCACTCCATTTTGCAAGAACCTTCGAAACTCTCAGCACAAGCTTCAAACACACAAACCAACTTCACAAACAATCTCACCATGCTTCACTGAACTCAAACCAACCCTTAAAACAACCTGAAAGCCACTGAATCAAGAACACGATCACCACCCTCCCTTGAGAAGAACCTCTGACATCTTCCAAACCAGCCACCATAAACTTCTTCTAAGCATCAGGACTTCATCAGGGGCCTAAGAGGAGTGGTTTGCGCAAAGAGAGAGGGTCAGAAAGTTGCAAACAGAGAAAGCTCAAAGCTCAGGTATACCAAGAACTTTTTTTCCAGAAATGGATTTTTAAGTTTCTAAGTTGTTCCTCATGTCTTGCTGATCACTCTGGTGCTTTTACTTTCTGAAATGGTTGAGAAATAAGCATTTAATCTTGTTCTGAAACTTTTCTGACCTAAAAATGTTTGGTTTCGATTCGCATGATTAATGAAAGATAAATGAGTTTTGATTAGGGGTTTTGATTCAGTGATGTGTGGGGATGATTTCTGGGCTTTTAGTTTTCATTTTGGTGAAGTTTTGAGGATCTTAGAGATTTTCAGGTGGGATTCCCACCGGAGAAGACGACCGGAAGTCTTCTCCGGCCACCTGAAAACAATTAGGGCTAATCCGTGTAATTAATGCAAGTTTGAATTCTGAGCGTTGGATAGGCTGACCAAGGTTGACTCGCGCGTGTTTTGATGGCTGGGATTTGTCATTAGAAACCCTAATCTATATTTAACTTAATTAATTCAGTTTAATTAATTAAAATAGGATTTAGCTCAGTTTGAATTTCAGCCTTTGGATTGCGCGCGCAGTCAACAAACCATTTCCCAGATTCAATCCTGGCTCTCCATTACGCATACTTTCCTTTTATTTCATTTTTAATTCATTTCTTTTGTTTTATTTTGTACATTTATTTAAAAATAGCAAAACAATTTTAAAAATTCTGAAAATTTTTGTATAAACTTTTATTTAATTTCAGAAACCAAAAACATTTTTATTTTTATTTTTTGCATTAAAAAATATTTTTAAATCATTTAAAAGTTTATTTTTAATTAATTAATGAGAATTAATTAATTAAAAATACTTTTAGGTATTTAAAAATCACCAAAAAATTCATGAAACCTTCATAATCATTTAGAAACATTGTCCAACCCTCAAACCAAATCTCTTTTTTGATCTTGATGTCTTTTGAGAATTTTTCATGGAATTAAAATCATTTCAAGGCATTATTTTGATCCAAACTTCAAAAAATCATTTCTGCCTAACCATTGAGAGTTGGACTTTGATTCTTTTTGCATTGCATTTTGTTTAGCATGTAGTTTGTGAGATTAAATTGGCATGATTTGATCTTTCATTTTCAATTTGTTTGGCATTTTTCTTGTTAAGGTACCCTAAAACCCTAGGAAACTTAGGAAATTCATAACTTACATTAGGTTAAGAGTTAGAACCCCTCCTTTGGGCAGCAAGTTTGTGTAGGGTTAGGTTTACTTTGAATGCATTTTCAATTTTTTATCTTGATGTTTGCTTCTGATTTTTGTTTTTGTTTGATGCATTGATCATAAACCCTAATTTGGGCTTCCTTTTGCATACATCTTGCATTTGCTTGCATAACATGATTTGCCATGACATTTTATGCATTCATTTGATTCATTAGACATCTTAAGATATGTTAAAAACATGTTTGATCATTGCATCATGTATTTGCCATGTTGTATGTCATTTGCATCTCATAACTTTTCATGTGTGTTCATGGTTCTAAACTTGCTCCATTTGCATCCATTTGTTCATGTGATCATCCCCATGTCTTGATTCATGTTTGCATAATTTCATAGCATCATTATCATCTCATATATGCTTCTGGTTTTGGTTTGCATCATGCCATTTCATTCCATTTTGCATTGCATTGCATTCCTTTCACTAACTTTTCAGGTGGTAAGCAACTTTGAGAAGTGAATTTGCCTTCACTTCTCATAATTTCTTTTTATCTCTTTCATGCATCCTTACTGCATTTTTGTTATGAGTTTGAGATTGAGCTTGCTCATTCTTTTTCTTCTTACTTTCTTTCTTCAAGTGACTTGTCTTCTTAAATGAAGCAAGTTACTTTGCTTCTCCTGATCCTTTCATCTGCTTCCTGGTGGCTCCATTGAAGATTTCTCTTGTTAACCTCAAAAACCTTAGGAACAACCAAGCATGACAATGATTAGGGTTTTGATTAGTCTCCCCACTTAGTTTTACCTTTGTGTCTCTTTGAGTCTTCTCTTCTCACCTCATAATCAGGGACTAAACCCTAAAGGCTTTAAGGCTTTGTGATTAAGCTTATGCCTGCATCCTTCTATTAGGATGGAGTGTATAACTTTAATCCTAAGTGTTAAACCCTCAATGTGTTTAAATCCTTTAATCAATTCACTTAATAATCATCAAGACATCAAGCTTGTAACTTGGGCCTTGCATTAGGGTTCTAATTCTTCCTTAAATGGTTGAGAAGGACTAACCCTAGTGTTAATGGACAAGTCTCCCTCAAGTTGTCTTACAAACCCTAAAATTCACTTCATCATCTTACCATTAACTAAAATCCATTTAATAAAGGCTTTGTTTTGTCATGAGTTTAATCCCTAATCATGGATTAAGTTGAGGAGCTTTCCTCAGCTTAAACATTCTCATCTATTATCCTTCTATTAGGATGGTGTAATGAGTCTGTTTAATCCCTGATTATGGCTTAATCTCATTACTCAACACTAAACAAAAACAACAAAAACATATAAATAATCACAAGTAGGTTAATGATCTTAATCCTACATCAAAGGTGATTAAGTGTGAGAATCTGACTTCACACTTAAGGTATTCTCATTACCCCTAATCAGAGGGAAGATGTGATGAGTTTACTAACCCATTGGTTTAGGCTTAAGCTCATTAACTTATGACAAACTTTCAAAAGCAATAAAAGATTGAAAACTCAAAAACAAACAATAATCGTCTCCTTCGGGATTCTTTTCTCATCACCTTCACTCATAAACGAGAACTTGCTTCTTCCGTCTAATGCAAGACAGTTTGCATCTGTGCCAGACAGATCATACACTTGAGCATTGACAAGCAAGCAGTTCACAAGTCAATTCATCTTTCAGTCTCTTTGGGTCGAACTACGATGTTCTGACTTCCTCATTGCACGAGAGGATACGTAGGCATAACTTAACAGTTATCGAACAAAAGTCTTTGTATATTCCCCATCTTTCAGCATCATTCTCTTAGCCTCATGATCATGAGCATACTCTCATCCTTACACTGACACTGTATATATCACACTTTGCACTTCTTTTACACTGACACCTGTACACCTTTTCCAGCTCTCTTTATACACAAATTGCACTGACACTACCCCTTTAAAACACAAATCTTTTAAGCGTGGATCCCGCCGAGTACGGCGGACAATCTGGGTGCTAATACCTTCCCAGGTTGTAACCAACCCCCTTTCTCAGTCTCTCTGGTTCGCAACCGTCTTATCCATCTTTTCTAGGTCTATGCAGCATTACCTTTCCTTCGGGATAAAAATGCCTAGCTGGCGACTCTATTCATTCCCTGTTAGTTCACTCCTGTGTGTCCTCGCATCTCCTTTCGCCGACCGTTCGCGTCTGTACCCCATTTGACCCGGCTTCATTTGGTGGGAGCGACAACTTGGCGACTCTGCTGGGGACCCTTATATTGTAACCAGGGCTTCTGGTTCTTTTTGTGGGTTCCTCCTAGCGCTTGATTGATTTGTGTTTACTGGGGTGTTATGTGCTATTTGTGTTTGTATATTTATTTATTTTTGCTTTATGTACAGTTGTTTTACTGCTTTCTTTATAGCTTTATACTTATATCATACTGTCATATTGTGCTGGCTGGATCTGGTTTTGTTGCTTTGGTGGGTGGGTGTTCTATTGAGAGTTGAGGTCCTATACCTGGAACCTGAGTGACACCTAGGCTAGAGTGGTTCATGTTCTTTCCCATTCCATTTCGGTCTGGTGCGGGAATATGAAACACGGTTCAGATATGGGTTTCTTCTTGAGAACTCTGTGCTGCAGATTTCCTGTAGTGCTAGGGCTATCTGGGAAGCCTGCTAAGTCTGGATGACCTTTAGTATTGACCTTCAGAAACTGAGGTGAATTAGAGGAGGATCTTTTATGGTTATTGTAAACACTGTACCTCTGGGTTAGAAGTGTTTACACTTCTCATAACTGATCCAAGTCTGAGGATCCTTGTTTTAGAACACTACCTGTGAGGGGGTTGGGCTGTTTACAGGTTTGCAGGTACCCTTGACCTCAACATACCCTGTTACTTTGTTTTGATTAAGAGTACTCCATGTTGGAACAGTTCTTGTGATTTTTAACCCTGGACATGTGACTCTTTATTTGAGTCCCCCACCTTGGTTACTGGACTTATGAACCTCCATCTGGATTTCTTGAATATACATGGACTTATATCAGAGCACTTGATCAGATCCGGCTCAGTCACAAACCCTTGCATATCATTTGCATACATCGTCATTGCATCATTTTAACATTTGCTTATTTGTTTTTCAGGGTATCCATACTTTATTTTGGCTTGGTTTTGACCCCATCATCAGCATAGACCTATCCTCATCAGTATCTACTTCAGCTGTCAGCTACCTGCATCACCAGTCTCAGGCTGTCAGTAGCCCATCTTCAGCATTATTCTCCATCATCAGCATCTGCCTCAACTTTTCTTCAGCAACATGGCACCTAAGAAGAGTAATATCTCCTACCATTTCTTTGAGCCTGAGTTGGCTAACATCAGGAAGATTCAGACCCTGATTACTCCAGACCATATACCACTATTCAGAGAACACTATGGAGGCATACTTGATGTGGTTATGGATTTGGACCCTTCACAGAGGAGCTTGATTCATACTTGCATGCAGTTCTATGACCCCCCTCTGAGGTGCTTTACCTTTCAGGATTTTCAGTTGGGGCCTTTATTAGAGGAATATTCATCATTGGTTGGTATACCTATCAGGGGTGGAGTCCCCTTCAATCCTGAGATGGCTTTTCCAAGTAATGAAGAAGTGGCAAAGGCATTGCATCTGGAACCTTGTCTGATTGGGCAGAATATGACTACCAAGGCTGGAATCTCTGGTTTACATTTGGATTTCTTGACTTCTCAGGCCATCCTGAAGGCCTCCTTGGGAGAGTGGAAGGCAGTCTGTGCTTTATTGGCCCTTAGCATATATGGGGTCATATTATTTGCAGATGAGCCTAAGTTTGTTAGCAAGAATGCAATTCACCTTTTCATTCTGAGGAACCCAGTACCCACTTTACTGGGAGATTTCTACTACTCTGTTCACCAAAGGAATGAAAAGCAAAGAGGAAGATTGGTGAGGTGCTGTGCTCCCCTGTTCCATACCTGGCTGCTCAAGCACTTGCCCAAGACTGATGCATTCTTGAATCCTCACCAGCAGAGGAACTGGGCTAGAAGACTCACTGCTTTGACCTTAGCTGATATCAGGTGGTGCACTCAAAGCACAAAAGGCAGGGACATCATTACCAGTTGTGGGCAGTTCCCCAATGTACCCCTGATAGGAGTAAAGGGTTGCATCAACTATAACCCTCTGCCATTCAAAAGACAACTGGGCTATGCATTGGTCCACACTCCTAAGGCACAAGACTTGGCTGAGACCCTTTACTGTGAGATTAAGCCTAATCTGGCTATTGTCAGGCAAGCATCCTGGGCTTGGGACAATGTCCAGACTAAAGGGGTAACCATTCTGGGAAGATGCAACAATGTGGCCTCAACACAGTACTATGAGTGGTCCCATGCCAGGGCTCAATTTTCTGGGATGCCCTTCACCATGGAAGATATACCTGGACCATCCTCAGCACCACCTCCTGTCACTGTCAGCTTAGAGGAGTTTGAGAATTTGAAAGAGAGAAATGAGAAGTTGACTCAGGCTCTACAGAAGACCCTCTGGGAGAGGAGTGATGGTCGCTTGGACATTGAAAGGTTAGAAAAGCTAAAGGTGGAGCATCTAGCCAGGATTGAGAAGTCAGAAGACTACATTAAGAAGTCCAGGGCTGGAGAGCAGATCTTGAAGAATGCCTGCAAAGAGGCTCAATTCCAGAAGGCCAGGACTGATTTGTATCTGAAAGAGAGTCAAGCCAGGTGGGTCAGGATCACCGAAGCTCGTACTCTGGAAGATAAGAGGACTCAGGACAAGATTGAGCAGTTGGAGGCTAGTGCAAAAGAGCAACAGGAAGCCCTGCTAGCAGCCCAGAGAGAGATCTCAGAATTGAAGATTAAAGCTGGTGTGAAGAGATCGAAGGACCAGAGTCAACACAAGAAGCTAACTGCAGCTGTTACTACCAGGAATCTCCTTATCAGGAATCTCACAGAGCGTCCAGCTGATCCTGTGACTGAAGCACTTCTCAAGGAAGTTCAAGAGGATGAGTTTGGTCTTGGTGTCTGACTTTTGCTTGTTGTTGCTTTCATTTCATGTACTTTTACTTTTATGTCGTATTTTTGACCCCTCAGAGGGCATGATTTGTAAAAAAACAAACTATGTATCATTTACTTTTGTAATATATGTGTTGGTTTGTTTTATCTGAGTTTCTTTCAAGCAACATCACAAGCATCTTCCTCAAGGGTCTGGAAAGGTCAAAACCAAGCGCCAAGCCG
This sequence comes from Lathyrus aphaca, assembly GCA_963966055.1. Lineage (NCBI taxonomy): Eukaryota > Viridiplantae > Streptophyta > Magnoliopsida > Fabales > Fabaceae > Lathyrus > Lathyrus aphaca. The sequence continues at coordinate 95,638,098 of OZ014524.1, forward strand.
GATACCTTGGAAACAAATAAGCATACTGCATTGCATGCTAACCTTTGTTTGTTTTGTAGGTTTGTTTCGTTTTTGTTACTAACTATGTTGTGATCTCAGGAACTATTGCTCGACGTCGGGTGTTCCCACTCAACCGTCCACACAGATATCCCACCCGCAACAACCTTCCGGGTATACAGATGGACCAGGTACAACAGGACCTTACAGAGGTCAGGACCCAAATGGCCAATGAGAGATTGGAAATGAGGAATCAGATGACACAATTTATGGAGGTGATGAATGGATTGGCACAGAGCCAAGAGAGATTAAGAGCCTTGGTAGAGAGGCAGACTCAGGAAGATCCCCATCTAGGGACTGGTGGGACAAGCAACAATGAGAGGGTTCAACCTCATATCAACCCACTTGTATTTGGACCCCACCTTCATCCAGAGATCAACATCCCTACTAATGTACAAGGGAATGCCACTACAGGCAGAGTGCTGCAAGAAGACCCCCAGGAAGATCAGTTCACAGTAATGGGTGCTGGGGATGAAGCCTATGACAGAAGGCTAGATGAAATTGCTGAAAAATTAAGGTCCTTGGAGTCTCAAAACTCCTTGGGTTTTGATGTTATGGACATGGGCTTAGTGGACGGGGTCAGGATTCCCCACAAGTTTAAACCTCCGTGCTTTGAGAAGTATAACGGAACCTCCTGTCCACGGACCCACTTACAATCCTTTCTGGGGAGGCTGAAGGCATATACCATGGATGAAAAGCTATGGATGTTTTATTTTGAGGATAGCTTAACAGGAGCTTCAAGGGAATGGTACTCTCATTTGACCAGAGCAACCATCAGGTGTTGGAAGGACTTGGCTGAGGCCTTTATTAGACAACACCAGTATAATTTGGATATGGCACCCAACAGGACCCTCCTGATGGGAACGTCACAATCATCCAGAGAAAGCTTCCGGGAGTACGCCCAGAGGTGGAGACAGCTTGCTGCTGCTATCCAGCCACCCATGTCAGAAAGGGAGATGGCTGATATGTTTATGAACACCCTCCAAGGGACATACATTGATAGGCTAGCTGCCTTTTCTTCTACCAGCTTTGCAGATGTCGTTATAGCTGGAGAAAGAATTGAGAGCCTATTAAAAATGGGCAAAATTTCTGACAACGGTGCAAGCTCATCCAGCAACACAAGAAAGCCTTTTGTGGGCCCAAGAAGAATTGGCGAGACCAATGCTATCCATACCAGCAGGGGCAGACCCCAATATGTTCATAGGTCTGTGGCAGCAGTCACCATTCCCGCTCCAATTCATCCACAACCAGCTTATCAACCACAGCAACAAAATTATCAGCAACAAACTCAATATCCTCCTCAGAGAAACTACAACAACACCAACAACAACAATCAGCAAAGACCATTTCAACAGAGACCGTCTCAGGCCAATAGGGTGATCGATCCGATCCCTATGCCTTATGCCACATTATTGCCACAACTCCTAAAACTCAACCTGGTTGAGCTAAGGACATTGGCACCTCCAGATCCTGCCAGTCTACCCAGAAATTATGACGCCAGCGCCAGATGTGCTTTTCATTCGAATGCACCTGGCCATAGTACAGAGAAGTGCAGAGCTTTGCACATGAAGGTACAGGACTTGGTAGATTCTAAGGTTCTAAACTTTGCACCACCACCAAATGTTAACAAGAACCCTATGCCAAACCATGGTGGCCCCAGAATCAATGCTATTGAAGAAGACAAGCCGTCTTACTTGATAACCAGTGTGGGTCAGATTCAGACACCCTTGGTAGAGATTAAAGCTCAACTCCTTGAATGTCAAATATTCCCGGGATGTGAGCTAGGGTGTGCTTACTGCAACATTTCAGTGAATGGTTGTGATAACTTGAGAGATGGCATAGATGGTCTCATCCAGAGTGGCCTGCTTCAAATCACAACATCAATACCTACCAATCCAGCAATCTCCTTAACAACAGTTCCCGAGTCTTCTACAACTGCAACAACCATTGTTCCAAACAACTTTTCAGTTTCATCAACGAATGCTTCATCTGTTACTTCAACGGACCAAATATCAGCAAACATCCCTTCTACAACTTCAGCACCCCTTCATTCAGAATCTCCTACAACAGCAACACCCATCCATTCAACAGTGTCTCCTACAACATCAACATCAAATAATGAAAGTGTCTCAACGGTTACAATTTATTATGATCCTGCAAATGATTCTGCCTACAACTCACAAAATGCCACTCCTATCAGAGCACCGGTTACAATATACTATGATCCACATACTATCATGATCCCTTCTGCGGCTGCCATCAGTCCAGTCACTATCACAGTGACTGGGCCAGTGCCTTATGAAAGCAGTAATGCCATCCCTTGGCATTACGGCTCTGATCTATACTGCGAAGGACAGAAAATCACTCTCGAATCATCAACTTCTTCACCACAAATAGACAATGTGGGAGGAGGCGGAGGCTTCACTCGAAGCGGACGTCTCTTTGCCCTGCAAATTCCAAGACCCAGTGCCGAAGCAGAAGCTGCTGCCAAGGCAAAAGGGAAGAGCATGGTGCAAGAAGAGCAAATTGTTAAGGAAGCTTTGAAAACACCTTCTGATCAAGAGGTTGATGAATTCATGAGAATCATCAAGAAAAGTGATTACAAGATAGTGGACCAGCTTCACCAGACGCCTTCCAAGATCTCCATTTTATCACTGCTAATGTGCTCCGAGGCTCATCGGAACGCACTACTAAAAGTCTTGCACGCAGCTTATGTGCCGGAAGAGATCACAGTCAATCAATTGGAAGTTGTAGTTGGAAATGTTAATGCTAGTAATGGACTATGATTTACCAACACTGATTTGACTACGGAAGGCCGCAATCATAACAAGGCTTTGCACATTACCATGGAGTGTAAGGGTGCAGTTCTTTCCCATGTGCTGGTAGACACATGATCATCCCTCAATGTCTTACCTAAAAAAGCCCTTGTGAAGCTAGAGTATGAAGGATTGGCATTACGTCCCAGTAACTTGGTAGTAAGAGCCTTTGATGGTTCTAAGAGATCAGTTCTGGGAGAAATTGAGTTGCCTATAACAATTGGCCCACAAACTTTCAAAACGACCTTCTACGTGATGGACATTCAGCCTGCCTACAGCTGTTTGTTGGGTAGACCATGGATTCATGCCGCTGGCGCAGTTACGTCTACCCTTCACCAGAAGTTAAAATTCGAGTGGGAGGGCCAAGTCGTTACTATTTGTGGAGAGGAAGATATTTTTGTTAGCCATCTGGCTACATACAAATACATTGAGATGGATGGGGAGATCCATGAATCAATGAGTCAAGGGTTCGAGGCCTTGAACATAAATGAAACATCTGCTGTACCTGGAACCTCAATGACATCTTATCAACAAGACCGGAAGGTTGTTGAAGAAGGGACTGCCCAAGGCTGGGGCAAGTTGCTGCCTGTAGAGAAGAAGGAGGATAAATTTGGGTTGGGTTACAAACCAACTCAACAAGATCAAGCAGAGGCTGCTAAGAAGCCCAACTTTGTTAGTGGGGGGATGCTCACCCCTGATGCTGTCAACAATTTGGAAGACGAGGATGAAAGCGACCGCAACCTGGAGAGTTGGATACGTCCAAAGATCCCGGGGATCAGTATCTCAAACTGGTCTTCCCAGGAAATTATAAGAGTTACTCCTGCAGAGTAATTATTATTTCCTGTATATTTTAAGCATGCATCAAGTCTTGCATCTTGCCCAAGATGACAAGACTCATTTTGTAATCGGGCCATCTGTAATTTTTGTGCAACAAGATTAATCAATGAAATATCAGACATCTTTTGCAAATGAGTCTCTTTTTTCTTTTCCGCTCACTGTTTTTTCCATTTTTCTTTTTGTACAAAAAATAAATGGCAGTGTTTTCAAAATGTTAACTTTATTTCACTTTTCCAAACAAGATTAAAATCAATCACTAAAATGAACAAACTGAACCCTTGCAGAGAGTGCCTTCCAGACTGCACCGACAACAGCACGGCTATGACTTCGTATGACTTTGACAATCCAATCAATCAAGCTGATGAAGGGGTTGAAGAAGATTACGAGCTTCCTGAAGAGCTAGCCAGATTGTTGAGACAAGAGGAAAAGGTTATCACTCCTCATCAGGAGGAGGTCGAAACGATTAATCTTGGTACAGATGAAGACGTGAAAGAAGTTAAAATCGGGGCCTGCCTATAAGACTCAGTGAAGAGACAACTGATTGACCTACTTCAAGAATATGTGGATGTGTTTGCTTGGTCTTATCAAGATATGCCAGGGTTGGACACCGACATTGTTATGCACAAGCTTCCTTTAAGAGAAGATTGCCCGCCGGTTAAACAGAAATTGCGCCGCACTCGCCCCGACATGGCAATGAAGATCAAAGAAGAGGTGCAAAAGCAGTGGGACGCCGGGTTCCTTGCTGTAACTAGCTACCCACCGTGGGTTGCTAATATTGTGCCTGTGCCTAAGAAAGACGGCAAAGTAAGGATGTGTGTTGACTACCGGGATCTGAACAGAGCCAGCCCGAAAGATAATTTCCCATTACCTCACATTGATGTATTGGTTGATAATACGGCTCAGTTCTCGGTATTCTCCTTCATGGACGGATTTTCAGGATATAATCAGATCAAGATGTCACCTGAAGACATGGAGAAGACAACCTTCATCACACCCTGGGGCACATTCTGTTACAAGGTGATGCCGTTCGGATTGAAGAACGCTGGTGCAACATATCAACGGGCTATGGTGACATTATTCCACGATATGATACATAAAGAAATCGAATGTTATGTGGATGATATGATTGCCAAGTCCCTCACTGAAGAAGACCACTTGGTAAATCTGCTGAAGCTATTCAAGCGTCTGAGGAAGTACCAACTGAAGCTGAACCCCAACAAGTGCACGTTCGGGGTGCGATCTGGTAAGCTGCTGGGATTTATTGTGAGCGAGAAAGGGATTGAAGTTGACCCTGATAAAGTCAAAGCTATTCAAGAGATGCCTGCACCGAAGACAGAAAAAGAAGTTCGAGGGTTCTTGGGGCGATTGAACTACATTTCACGGTTCATATCTCACCTTACAGCAACCTGCGAACCTTTGTTCAAACTGCTAAGAAAAGAACAGACGGTCAGGTGGAACGAAGACTGCCAGAAGGCTTTTGACAAAATCAAGGAATACTTGCAAGAACCTCCAATCCTTATGCCTCCAGTTGAAGGAAGACCTCTGATCATGTACTTGATAGTATTAGAAGAGTCAATGGGGTGTGTGCTGGGCCAGCATGACGAGTCTGGTCGAAAAGAGTATGCAATATACTACCTAAGCAAAAAGTTTACCGACTGTGAACAACGTTATTCACTGCTCGAGAAAACTTGATGTGCTTTAGCGTGGGCTGCTCGCCGAATGAGATAGTATTTGTTGACCCACACCACTTTGTTGATCTCAAAGATGGACCCAGTTAAGAACATATTTGAGAAGCCAGCGCTCACCGGACGGGTTTCAAGATGGCAAATGATCCTCGCAGAATATGACATCCAATACACATCTCAGAAAGCCATCAAGGGCAGTGTATTGTCTGAATATCTTGCTGAGCAACCTATTGATGATTACCAGCCTATGAGATTTGACTTCCCTGATGAAGACATCATGTTCATAAAAGCAAAAGATCATGAAGAGCCTATTCACACTAAAGGGCCTGACCCAGAGGAAGAATGGACCATGATGTTTGATGGGGCTGTTAATATGAATGGTCGTGGTGTTGGTGCAGTACTCATTACACCTAAAGGAGTTCACATGCCTTTCTAGGCAAAACTCACCTTTAACTGCACTAACAACGAAGCTGAATACGAAGCTTGCATTATGGGTCTTGAGGAAGCCATTGACCTCAGGATCAAGACATTGACCGTGTTTGGAGATTCAACTCTGGTAATCAATCAAACCAACGGCAAATGGTACACCCACCAGGATCATGTGATACCTTACAGGGATTATACAAGGAGGTTATTGGCTTTCTTTACAACAGTCAAGCTCGAGTATATCCCTCGAGACGAGAATCAGCTTGCAGATGCCCTGGCTACCATTTCATCCATGATCAAAGTGCAAGCTACCAACTTTGTACCTCAAATCTCAGTGTCCAGACTTGACAGACCAGCATATGTGTTCGCAGCAGATGTTGTCAAAGATGATAAGCCTTGGTTCCATGACATTAAGTGCTTCTTGGAGGATCAAACATACCCACCTGGGGCATCTTCCAATGATAAGAAGACTTTGAGAAGGCTTGCTGGTAGTTTCTTCCTGAACACTGATGGTTCCCTATACAAGAGAAACTTTGATATGGTACTCCTCAGATGCGTCGACAGGACAGAAGCAGGTTTGCTAATGCATGAAGTGCACGAAGGATCCTTTGGTACCCATGCGGGAGGGCATGCCATGGCTAAAAGGTTGCTAAGATCGGGTTATTATTGGATCACAATGGATGCCGACTGTTGTGCATACACCAGAAAATGCCATAAATGCCAGATTTATGCGGATAAGGTGCATGTGCCTCCCAATCCTTTAAATGTGATGTCTTCACCCTGGCCCTTTGCTATGTGGGGCATTGACATGATTGGCAAGATTGAACCGACTGCTTCGAATGGCCACAGATTCATCCTGGTTGCCATTGACTATTTCACCAAGTGGGTCGAAGCAGCTTCATATGCAAACGTTACAAGGCAAGTGGTAGCCAGATTTTTGAAGAGAGATATCATCTGTCGATACGGAGTTCCCGAGCGAATCATTACTGACAATGGTTCCAACTTGAATAATAAAATGATGGCAGAGCTGTGCCGGGACTTCAAGATCCAACACCACAATTCTTCTCCTTACCGGCCAAAGATGAACGGCGCGGTTGAGGCAGCTAATAAGAATATCAAGAAGATTGTGCAGAAGATGGTAATCACCTACAAAGACTGGCATGAAATGCTACCGTTTGCCTTGCATGGGTACCGCACGTCAATCAGAACATCCACTGGGGCAACACCGTATCAGCTTGTGTATGGTATGGAAGCAGTCCTACCTGTTGAAGTTGAATTACCCTCCCTACGGGTATTAATGGATGTTAAGCTGAACGAAGCCGAATGGGTCCGGTCCCGATACGAGCAACTGAGCCTGATTGAAGAGAAAAGATTGGCTGCAATTTGTCATGGGCAGTTATATCAGAAAAGAATGAAGAAAGCCTTCGATCAGAAAGTCAGGCACCGAGAGTACCAAGTAGGAGATCTTGTGCTGAAAAGAATCCTCCCTCCTCATACAGACCACAGGGGCAAGTGGACTCCGAACTATGAAGGACCATTTGTAGTAAAGAAAGTTTTCTCTGGTGGAGCACTGATGCTCAGCACTATGGATGGTGAAGATTTCCCGTCCCCTGTGAATTCAGATGCAGTTAAAAAATACTTCGCATAAAATGACCCGCTGGACATAAAAACAGAATGTAAGTCCAGGCAAAAATAGGGCATCCCGGCGAGTCAAAAACAGAATAAAAGACTCGGGCAAAAATAAGGGAAAATAAAAAATGTACACCCGTTGAGTTGAAAAGCCGCATTGGACAACTCAGGCAAGAATGGGTATCCCGATGGATTGAAAACCTGAAAGGGCGATCCATGCAAAATAAGGGGATAAGCGAACAACTGAATTCTGAATTTGTCTGTATCACCTACAACTTGGTAAGCTTCGAAAGGATCAAGCTTCTTTCAGAATCAGCCTTCTTCAGAAAGCAAGACGCGAAGAACGTCAAATGTCATACGAGTCATAGCAAAAGGGAAGCTCCTTGAAGCGTCGCCAACATTGCCAGCACCTTTTTGTTTCTCAATTTATAACGATCTCCTCATTTTAGGGGATTTGTTTCTTTGACTGTATCTTGCCAATTCAGGGCACATGAATTAATAAAAGCAGATTTTCAGTCATGTTTCGTCTTGTACATTTTTATTTGCAAAGAATGTCTGATGTCTTTAAAAAACTGATTGCATGAGTACAGATGCTTATCTTCAAAAATAAAAACTACGTGCTTGCAAGAAATATATTTACTCCCAAGAGTGTCTGAACTCTCATAATGGGATCTAGTAAAGGATACCTCGGGATTACTTGTGCGTCTCTCTGTCTTTGCAAGATTGCAGGTATTCAAAGCGCAACATGGGGCATGTCAGCTTCATTTCAGCAAGCTGGAAAATCAACACTCACTCAAAGTGTTTTCTCCCCAGCTGAGTTGCCACTTGTTACTTCTCCCAGCCGAGGTGCCAATCATTCTTCCTCCTCAGCCAAGTACAAAAGCCAGGGAACTATCTTCCCCACAGAGCTTCAGCCTCTATCCAGAAGAGCAGCGCCTGAAGGGATCACAACAGAGTGAAGAAAGCTTCTACAAACCCCAGCTGGGTCCCTCATTATCAGGATGGGTCTATCAGTGACCTATTCCCCCAAGCAGATATCATCTCATCAGATCTACCAATGATCTCACACCCAGCTGGGATGGTCATTTCAAACTGATCGACCAAAGATCTTCACGGCAACGGGATCCGAATCCCGGATTGGTATCTTAGCACAATCATGGCATTTGCATCATATTCACCCACAAAGCGTAGCATTCCGTCTAATACGGAGCATTACGGCAAAAATCCAACATATTGCATAATCATAAGCCATGTTCTGAATCAAACACTTGTGAATAATGACAATCCATCAACATACAGAATGCTCCCCCCAGAATCCCCAGCGGAGAGATAAAGCCGAAACAGTTGCCTTGCATTCACAAACATCAATATATACTCCCTGTGGCACTCGTCCGTGTCATATCCCCAGTAAAAGACCAAAGCATCCCCTTTGCACTCACAGATACTCATATATACAATTCCTTGACATCCGTCCATGTCATTTTCCCCAGCACAGCAACATAAACACTTTGTATATCAGATACTTGTGTATACTATACTTTTCTTGACACTCGTCTGTGTCACTCTCTCCAGCAGATTAAACACTTAAATATACACCAATCATACTTATACAGATACTCGTCCGTATCTTGTATACACCATTTATATCCCCGCAGATTCGACACTCGTCCGTGTTCTTTGTTAACCAGTTGGTACTCGTCCGTACCATCATCTCAGAACATGCGTCAAGCGTTTGTTTCTACCTGATACTCGTCCGTATCATAGTCTCAAGGATGCTCGTCCGCATCTTTAATCCATACACCATGTCAAACACTCTTGTCTTCTTGAATACCGATACTCGTTTGTGTCTACGATTCCCCAGAAGAGTCCCCTCAGATTCAACACTCGTCCGTGTTCCTTGTTAACCAGTTGATACTCGTCCGTATCATCATCTCTGAACATGCGTCAAGTATTTGTTTCTACCCGATACTCGTCCGTATCGTAGTTTTAGGGATGCTCGTCCGCATCTTTAATCTATACACAACGTCAAAACACTTATACCTTTATTTCTTGGATGTAAACACTCGTCCGTGTTTACTATTCCCCAGTAGATCGCCAACAAAGCAATTTTCTTTTTTATCTGACATTCGTCCTATGTCATGATAAACTTTGAGAGCAGCCGTACCCTGCTAGGTGGTCGTCCTCCACCTCTTGATGATCGTCCTTCATCATGCTCATCCGATGGCCGTCCCCATCGTCGACCTTTTCTATCCGACATTCGTCCTATGTCGTGATATTTAGCAGCCGTCCCCTGCTAGGTGGTCGTCCTCCACCTCTTGATGATCGTCCTTCATCATGCTCATCCGATGGCCGTTCCCATCGTCGACCTTTTCTATCCGACATTCGTCCTATGTCGTGATATTTAGCAGCCGTCCCCTGCTAGGTGATCGTCCTTCACCCTCTTGATGATCGTCCTTCATCATTTTATCCAATGGCCGTCCCCATTGTTGATTTTGGTTATCTGGCATTCGTCCTATGTCATGATAAACCTTGAGAGCAGCCGTCCCCTGCTAGGTGGTCGTCCTCCACCTCTTGATGATCGTCCTTCATCATGCTCGTCCGATGGCCGTCCCCATCGTTGACCTTTTATCCGGCATTCGTCCTATGTCGCGATATTTTCGGCAGCCGTACCCTGCCAGGTGATCGTCCTTCACCTTAGATGACCGTCCCTCATCTTATCCCCAACAGAGCAGCCGTCCCCTGCTAGGTGATCGTCCTTCACCTTTGATGACCGTCCCTCATCATCTGTTTATTTTATTTATTCTTTAACCCGATGGCCGTCCCCGTCGTAGTCCCTTTACCTTTTTAGCCCGATGGCCGTCCCCATCGTTGGTTACTTTACTTTATGAACTTGATGGCCGCCCCCGTCATGTTTCATTAATCCCCAGAGAATTTTACAGCTTTATCTTGATGGCCGTCCCCATCATAACCCCTTTTATCCCCAGCATGTCGGCCGTCCCCGTCACTGCTCCTTCCCCAGCAGTCGTCCTCTGCTCGATGGTCGTCCTCCATCGCCTACACTTTACAATATACTTTATTTTCTTTTACAATCTATATCCCTTTTCTTCTTCATTTTTGTGAGTGCAAATTTTGGACTGTCTTTGGTATTCAACCACAAGTTATCTTGTTTGCCTGATAAGCCGTCGCTTACATCCTGCACAACTAACTCATGTTTGAATAGGGGCAGCTGTAAACACCCCAAATTTGCCCTCACCCATTCACACCATGGCTTGTGATCATTTTCATATGCATAAACTCAATCATAGCATCTCATATCACATTTTTGATTCACTGCATTGGTTCGAAGTCATCTGCATCTAGGGTTTGTGATCTGAGCAATCCAAGAGCTTCTTGAGCCACTCCAAAGGTCATCAATCACTTCAAAGGGGTCCATGTGTGTGCAAGCATCATATTATATCCTCTCAAAGTCAAGAATGTCAAAAAATCACAAGAACTGAGAATGGTATGGAAGCAGAGCCAGGTTTAACTGCACAGATAACCTAAAATTAGGGTTTTGGTTTCAAAGGCCATAACTACAAATTTTTTGGTCATTCTTGTTTCTATTGGTCTTTATATGGTATAGGGAGTATGCATATCAATTTTCATGAAGAAATTCCATGGGGAAGTCATCTGATCAAGAGTTGACTTTTCAAGCAAGTCAGTGCAAAATCAGGGCATCTGAGGCCCTCAATGACCCAACCAAAGGGTGTTATTCATCATTTTGATTGTATATGATCTTTATTTGATCATGGAAGATGTTAGAAGTTCACAAAATTGAAGAATTTCAAGTCTTTTGCAAAGTTGACTTTTTGGGCATGTTTGACTTTTAATGAAATTGCCATTTTAGGCAACTTTTTCAACCTTTACTTTTTGATTCAAAAAAGCTTCAAATGGAAAAACTTTGGTCATGAAAGTTGTAGAATGGATCATTCCCTTTTCAAAAAGTACAAGAACATGACCTAATTCATTTTGGATCAAAAGTTATGGCTTGTCAAAGTTGGCAAAAATCACAAAATTTCAAAGTTTCTACCAAAGAGGCAAAGTTGCAAATTCACATGTCAAGGCAAATTTAGTCATCAAATGCACTTCTAATCTTCACAACATGATCATGCAAGACCTAAAAATCAGAATGGGCCAAGAAACCTCACTTTTGTGGCCTATGGATCAAGATATTTCATAAAGATCAAAAGCAAGGCAAGTTGCAAAACTCATCATAAGACACAACCCACTTGCTTGCTAGCCTGCTGAGCCACCCTAGGCATCTCCCCTCATCATGATGCGCAGGACACACCCTTTGTCCTTGGCTAGAAAGTAGCCCATACTTATCTTACACCAACTTTGACATTTTGGCAAAAAGACCCATACCAATCAATAAAGCACACATCACATCTTCTGACCAATCCCAATTGTTTATACAAGCAAAAAGCAAGCCAAAGCAACAACAACACAAGCCTGAAACACTCCATAGCACAGCATTCTCATTTTCCACTCCATTTTGCAAGAACCTTCGAAACTCTCAGCACAAGCTTCAACACACAAACCAACTTCACAAACAATCTCACCATGCTTCACTGAACTCAAACCAACCCTTAAAACAACCTGAAAGCCACTGAATCAAGAACACGATCACCACCCTCCCCTGAGCAGAACCTCTGCCATCTTCCAAACCAGCCACCATAAACTTCTTCTAAGCATCAGGACTTCATCAGGGGCCTAAGAGGAGTGGTTAGCGCAAAGAGAGAGGGTCAGAAAGTTGCAAACAGAGAAAGCTCAAAGCTCAGGTATACCAAGAACTTTTTTTCCAGAAATGGATTTTTAAGTTTCTAAGTTGTTCCTCATGTCTTGCTGATCACTCTGGTGCTTTTACTTTCTGAAATGGTTGAGAAATAAGCATTTAATCTTGTTCTGAAACTTTTCTGACCTAAAAATGTTTGGTTTCGATTCGCATGATTAATGAAAGATAAATGAGTTTTGATTAGGGGTTTTGATTCAGTGATGTGTGGGGATGATTTCTGGGCTTTTAGTTTTCATTTTGGTGAAGTTTTGAGGATTTTAGAGATTTTCAGGTGGGATTCCCACCGGAGAAGACGACCGGAAGTCTTCTCCGGCCACCTGAAAACAATTAGGGCTAATCCGTGTAATTAATGCAAGTTTGAATTCTGAGCGTTGGATAGGCTGACCAAGGTTGACTCGCGCGTGTTTTGATGGCTGGGATTTGTCATTAGAAACCCTAATCTATATTTAACTTAATTAATTCAGTTTAATTAATTAAAATAGGATTTAGCTCAGTTTGAATTTCAGCCTTTGGATTGCGCGCGCAGTCAACAAACCATTTCCCAGATTCAATCCTGGCTCTCCATTACGCATACTTTCCTTTTATTTCATTTTTAATTCATTTCTTTTGTTTTATTTTGTACATTTATTTAAAAATAGCAAAACAATTTTAAAAATTCTGAAAATTTTTGTATAAACTTTTATTTAATTTCAGAAACCAAAAACATTTTTATTTTTATTTTTTGCATTAAAAAATATTTTTAAATCATTTAAAAGTTTATTTTTAATTAATTAATGAGAATTAATTAATTAAAAATACTTTTAGGTATTTAAAAATCACCAAAAAATTCATGAAACCTTCATAATCATTTAGAAACATTGTCCAACCCTCAAACCAAATCTCTTTTTTGATCTTGATGTCTTTTGAGAATTTTTCATGGAATTAAAATCATTTCAAGGCATTATTTTGATCCAAACTTCAAAAAATCATTTCTGCCTAACCATTGAGAGTTGGACTTTGATTCTTTTTGCATTGCATTTTGTTTAGCATGTAGTTTGTGAGATTAAATTGGCATGATTTGATCTTTCATTTTCAATTTGTTTGGCATTTTTCTTGTTAAGGTACCCTAAAACCCTAGGAAACTTAGGAAATTCATAACTTACATTAGGTTAAGAGTTAGAACCCCTCCTTTGGGCAGCAAGTTTGTGTAGGGTTAGGTTTACTTTGAATGCATTTTCAATTTTTTATCTTGATGTTTGCTTCTGATTTTGGTTTTTTTTTATGCATTGATCATAAACCCTAATTTGGGCTTCCTTTTGCATACATCTTGCATTTGCTTGCATAACATGATTTGCCATGACATTTTATGCATTCATTTGATTCATTAGACATCTTAAGATATGTTGAAAACATGTTTGATCATTGCATCTCATAACTTTTCATGTGTGTTCATGGTTCTAAACTTGCTCCATTTGCATCCATTTGTTCATGTGATCATCCCCATGTCTTGATTCATGTTTGCATCATTTCATAGCATCATTATCATCTCATATATGCTTCTGGTTTTGGTTTGCATCATGCCATTTCATTCCATTTTGCATTGCATTGCATTCCTTTCACTAACTTTTCAGGTGGTAAGCAACTTTGAGAAGTGAATTTGCCTTCACTTCTCATAATTTCTTTTTATCTCTTTCATGCATCCTTGCTGCATTTTTGTTATGAGTTTGAGATTGAGCTTGCTCATTCTTTTTCTTCTTACTTTCTTTCTTCAAGTGACTTGTCTTCTTAAATGAAGCAAGTTACTTTGCTTCTCCTGATCCTTTCATCTGCTTCCTGGTGGCTCCATTGAAGATTTCTCTTGTTAACCTCACAAACCTTAGGAACAACCAAGCATGACAATGATTAGGGTTTTGATTAGTCTCCCCACTTAGTTTTACCTTTGTGTCTCTTTTAGTCTTCTCTTCTCACCTCATAATCAGGGACTAAACCCTAAAGGCTTTAAGGCTTTGTGATTAAGCTTATGCCTGCATCCTTCTATTAGGATGGAGTGTATAACTTTAATCCTAAGTGTTAAACCCTCAATGTGTTTAAATCCTTTAATCAATTCACTTAATAATCATCAAGACATCAAGCTTGTAACTTGGGCCTTGCATTAGGGTTCTAATTCTTCCTTAAATGGTTGAGAAGGACTAACCCTAGTGTTAATGGACAAGTCTCCCTCAAGTTGTCTTACAAACCCTAAAATTCACTTCATCATCTTACCATTAACTAAAATCCATTTAATAAAGGCTTTGTTTTGTCATTTAGTTTAATCCCTAATCATGGATTAAGTTGAGGACCTTTCCTCAGCTTAAACATTCTCATCTATTATCCTTCTATTAGGATGGTGTAATGAGTCTGTTTAATCCCTGATTATGGATTAATCTCATTACTCAACACTAAACAAAAACAAAAAAAACATCTAAATAATCACAAGTAGGTTAATGATCTTAATCCTACATCAAAGGTGATTAAGTGTGAGAATCTGACTTCACACTTAAGGTATTCTCATTACCCCTAATCAGAGGGAAGATGTGATGAGTTTACTAACCCATTGGTTTAGGCTTAAGCTCATTAACTTATGACAAACTTTCAAAAGCAATAAAAGATTGAAAACTCAAAAACAAACAATAATCGTCTCCTTCGGGATTCTTTTCTCATCACCTTCACTCATAAACGAGAACTTGCTTCTTCCGTCTAATGCAAGACAGTTTGCATCTGTGCCAGACAGATCATACACTTGAGCATTGACAAGCAAGCAGTTCACAAGTCAATTCATCTTTCAGTCTCTTTGGGTCGAACTACGGTGTTCTGACTTCCTCATTGCACGAGAGGATACGTAGGCATAACTTAACAGTTATCGAACAAAAGCCTTTGTATATTCCCCCTCTTTCAGCATCATTCTCTTAGCCTCATGATCATGAGCATACTCTCATCCTTACACTGACACTGTATATATCACACTTTGCACTTCTTTTACACTGACACCTGTACACCTTTTCCAGCTCTCTTTATACACAAATTGCACTGACACTACCCCTTTAAAACACAAATCTTTTAAGCGTGGATCCCGCCGAGTACGGCGGACAATCTGGGTGCTAATACCTTCCCAGGTTGTAACCAACCCCCTTTCTCAGTCTCTCTGGTTCGCAACCGTCTTATCCATCTTTTCTAGGTCTATGCAGCATTACCTTTCCTTCGGGATAAAAATGCCTAGCTGGCGACTCTATTCATTCCCTGTGAGTTCACTCCTGTGTGTCCTCACATCTCCTTTCGCTGACCGTTCGCGTCTGTACCCCATTTGACCCGGATTCATTTGGTGGGAGCGACATCTATGTCTTCGCTCACTAACGTTTATGTGTAATGTTTTGCAGGTGCTATGCCCACTATGCGTGACCGGGTCCTCAAGCTGGCCAACCAGGTTGGTGCGCCGGACAGGGTTCCCAAAAAGAAGAAGAAAACTGTGCCTCGTGCTCAGGTGGCCGCTGGAGACTCTGGGGTTGGGACCTCGAGCACGGCGAGTCCGGTGCCCTCCTCTCCCCCTCGGGCGTCGACGATAAATATACCCGACAGCCCGCCTCTATCAGCCTCTCCTCTCCACAAACGGAAGCATCCAGAGGGAACTCTTTCGAGGTCGACATTGGGGGGCGGGAGTCCGGGCGGTCCTGGCAGCTACCTATTGCCCCCTTGCTATGTGGAGCGGTCTTTCTTCAAAGCCGAGGATGCGATCGCGGTGCCGGCGCCCGAAGCAAGGGTGATTCTGAATCAAGAGGCTTGTGTTCGGCGTAAGGAGCTGGCAAGGGATCTGGCAGCTGTCATCCGAGTGATGGAGACGGCCATGGTCTTAACTGATACCTCAGTCTCCACTGCCTCATTGGAAGATGCTCTGATGCAGGTCCGGTCTGAGAAGGACAAGCTGTCTAAGGACCTGTCGGACTACAAGGAGGAGCATCAGCTTCAGGAGGGGCTGAAGAAAAAACTGGAGGAGGTTGAGAAGGAGCGGGATCAGCTGAAGGTGGCCAGGGTGAATTTGGAGGAGCAGCTGGCCGGGCACCTGAAGTTGGCTGAGGATAATGTCGGACTGCGTACTCAGCTTGCTTCTCTCGAGGAAAAGGTCCGTCCTTTAGCTGATGAAACCGAGGAGGAGCTCGCTCTTGGTTCCCGTGGTGAGCTGCTGGGGCACATACGCTCTCTCAATCAGGACCTTGTGGCTGTGTTCAAGGAGGGTTTTGACAATGCCGTCAAACAACTGAGGGTTTTGAATCCTGAATTGGTGACGGAGGGGTCAGCCCATAACTACTGTGTCCGGGAGGGGGAGATTGTGTGCCCTTTTGAAGCCGAGGAGGAGCTGGGGGACGATGAGGAGGAGGTGGAGAATGTTGAAGAGGAGCTCCGGGCGGAGTCTTGATTCTTTTTTGATTTGTTTTTCATACGGCCTGCGCGCCTTGTTAATGTATGGCCTGCGTGCCTTTTATGTATTTTAGCCTTCGGGCATATGTAATTTGGCCTTCGGGCGTACTTGGCCTCGATCGTTTGTTTTTTAATATATGGATGTTGTTTTTGGTCATTCTTCTTGTTCGGTTATGCACCATGTTTTTATGTTTATGAACTGTTGTTTTCTGCTCGACCAGGTTAGTCTCCTCGGTTTAGGGAACCGATGAGGTGTCGGGCGTCATGCCCGTTTGGATCGAAGACCGGGTTCGATGTTTGGGACTCCAACTTCGAGGCTTGGGCTCTCCCATCGCGAGCTGGGTGCCCTGCCGGTCTCGATACTTCGACATTGGTGCTCGATCGAGATCCCAATCTTCGGGGAGGGTTGTGTTCGCTGGAGGGGTTGGTTCGTCCCCGGGTTGCGCGATTCCTCTCTATTGTTTTGGAGACGAAGAGTGTGGTCGTACCTCTCACGTCTCCCCGTGATATATTTAGCTGTAATATTGTCTAAGTTTCTCTGCGTTCCATGGTCGAGCAAGTTCTTCGCCTTGTAGGTTTTCTAGATAATAGGCCCCGTTGCTCGTTTTGTCGCGGACGCGGTAGGGGCCTTCCCAGTTGGCGGCCAGTTTACCCTCTCTTGGGTTTTTCTGGTTTCTTCTGAGGACCAGGGTGCCTACCTGAAATTCTCTTTTTAGGACCTTCGCGTCGTGGCGCAGTGTTATTTTTTGTTTGAGGGATATTTCCATAAGGGTTGCTTTGGATCGGATCTCGTCGACGAGGTCTAGCTCGGCTCTGAGTGCCTCGTCGTTCATTTCCTCGTCTAGGGGTTCCTCCACGCGTCTTGTCGGCTCCCGTATTTCTACCGGGATGACTGCTTCGGTGTCGTAAGTTAGCCGGAATGGAGTCTCCCCGGCCGTGGAGTGTGGTGTCGTACGTGTACGCCCATAGGACACTATGTAAATCCTCGACCCATGCCCTCTTCGCCTCACCGAGCCTGTGTTTGAGTCCGCGTAGGATTACCCTGTTGGCCGCCTCCGCTTGCCCGTTTGTCTGAGGATGCTCGACGGATGTGAAATGTTGCTTAGTACCCAGGCTTGCGACGAAGTCTTGGAATCCCCCGTCCGTGAATTGCGTTCCATTGTCCGTGATGAGGACCTGGGGCACGCCGAACCGAGCGAGGATATTGCGTTTAAAGAATCAGAGAATGTTTTGTGCTGTTATTTTAGCCAATGCCTCTGCTTCGATCCATTTGGTAAAATAATCTACCCCCACGATGAGGTATTTATTCTGATACGATCCGGTCACAAAAGGTCCGAGGATGTCCATGCCCCACCATGCGAAGGGCCATGGAGAAGAGAGTGTTTTTAGTTCGTTCGGGGGTGCGAGGTGCATGTCGGCATGTCGTTGACATTTATCGCATTTTTTCACATGCTCCTTTGAGTCATGTTGCATGGTCGGCCAGTAGTAACCTACCCGAAGGGCTTTTCGTGCGAGTGATCGTCCGCCGGGGTGCTGGGCGTTGATTCCCCGGTGTATTTCTCCCAGTATGTCGGGGACTTTCTCTTCCTCGACGCACTTGAGTAGTGGGATGGAAAATCCCCTGCGGTAGAGTTTCCCTTCGAGGAGTACGTACGAGCATGCCCGCCGTTTGGTGGTGGCCGCCTCCTTTGGGTCGACGGGGAGTTCGTCCTTCGTTAGGTAATTGTAGATAGGTGTCATCCAACAATGAGCAACCCCGATCGCGTTGACCTCGATCGGAGGAGGTGGTTTTTCGATGCTAGGTCGAGGAAGGATCTCTTGAATTATAGATTTGTTCCCGCCCTTCTTTCTCGTGCTAGCTAGTTTTGAGAGGATGTCGGCCCGTGTGTTGTGCTCGCGAGGCACGTGCTGTACTTCCCACTTCTCGAATTTTTCGAGTCTTTCTTTGACAAGGGACAGGTATTCGACAAGGTTGTCGTTCTTGGTTTGGTACTCTCCTCGTACTTGTGAGGCCACGAGTTGGGAGTCTGTTGATATTGTTACTTCCTTTGCTCCTAGGTCCTCGGCTAATCTTAGACCGGCGATAAAAGCTTCATATTCGGCCTGGTTGTTTGACGTCGGGAAGGCTAGCGCTAATGAGACCTCAATCAGGATCCCGTCCTCATTCTCGAGGATGATCCCGGCTCCACTGCCTGACATGCTGGAGGCGCCGTCGACGAAGATCGTCCACTTATGGGTGCCATCCGTCGGTGTTGAGCAGTGGGTCATTTCCGCGACGAAGTCGGCCAGTGCTTGGGCTTTCAAAGACTTTCTATTTTCGTATTGTATGTCGAATTCGGAGAGTTCCAGTGACCATTTGAGCATCCTGCCGGCCATATCTGGCCGCCCGAGCAACTGTTTGATCGGCTGATCGGTTCTTACTTTGATCGTGTGTGCGAGGAAGTAGTGGCGTAGTCTCCTTGCCGCATTTATGAGGGCCAGGGCGACCTTTTCAATTTGCTGGTATCTGAGTTCGGGACCTTGGAGTGCTTTGCTCGTAAAATAGATGGGTTTCTGTCCCTCGTCGGTTTCCCTTATTAGGACGGCGCTGACGACCTCGGTTGCCACAGACAGATACAGGTATAGGGTTTCCTTTTCTAATGGTCGTGATAAGACCGGGGGTTTGAAGAGAACCTTCTTTAAATGGAGTAATGCCTGTTCGCATTTGTTGGTCCATTCGAAGCTGGCTTCTTTACGAAGGAGTCTGAAGAATGGCAGCGCATGCTGGGCGGACTTGGCGATGAAACGGGAGAGTGAGGCGAGTACTCCGTTGAGGGATTGGATTGATTTTTTGGTCCTCGGGGTTGGAAATTCCGAGAACGCCCGGCATTTGTCGGGGTTGGCTTCGATCCCCCTTTCGGTGAGGTAGAAACCCAGGAATTTTCCTGCTCGTACTTCGAACGTACATTTTTCAGGGTTGAACCTCATTTTGCACTGCCTCGCCTGCTCGAAGACTTTGGATAGGTGCCGAGCATGGTCAACCTCCTCGTGTGACTTGACGATCATGTCGTCCATGTATACCTCGAGCATGTCCCCTATTTCTTCCTTGAAGACTTTGTTCATCATGCGTTGGTATGTGGCACCGGCATTCTTGAGCCCGAACGGCATCACGTTGTAATAGTAATTGCCAGTTGGGGTCATGAATGTCGTGTGTCTCTTGTCCGTGTTCGACATAGGGATTTGGTTATATCCACTATATGCATTCATGAAGGACAAGAGTTTAAAACCTGCAGAATTGTCCACGAGCATGTCTATGTTAGGGAGGGGGAAAACATCTTTGGGGCAAGCCCTATTAAGATCAGTATAATCAACACACATACGCCATTTTCCATTATTTTTTTTAACGAGGACTACATTAGAAATCCAGGTTGTGTACTGGGCTTCAGAAATAAAATTTGCCTCTAAGAGGTCTTTTACAGCTCGCTCGGCAGCCTCCGCCTTCTCGGGGGACTGTTTGCGCCTACGCTGTGCTATGGGCTTGACTGCCCGATCTAAAGCTAGATGGTGACACGCGATCTCAGGATCCAGGCCGGGCATTTCCGCGGCATTCCATGCGAAGAGGTCGGAGTTCTCTTTGAGGCATGCCACGAGCTTCTTCCTTGTTCCCTCGGGCAATCCCTTGCCTATCTTTACTGTTCTCTCTGGATCATCCCCCAGAGGAATGAGTTCGAACTCTCCGTCGGGGATCGGTCGGAACGGGTGTTCGGGAGATTGTTCCTCGGCGGGTTTCCATTCTTTAGTTTCGTTGCAGCTAATGCGGCAGTCGAGGTCGATAGCGTTAATTCCCTGGGGGGAGGATCCTCGGTCTTGAGTTTTTTGTTGCTGCTCTTTGTATTGACCATGGCCTGTCCTTTTACCGCGGCGTCGTAGCATCGTCGGGCAGCTTCGATGTCACCGTGGATGGTGACTACGCGACCTAATTTGGTGTAGTACTTCATCTTTAGATGGGCGGTGGATGGGACCGCGGTGAGTTCGACTAATGTCGGGCGGCCGAAGATGCAATTGTAAAGGGACGGACAGTCCACGACCAGGAACTGGATTTTGATTTCCCTGGCCGTTTCCTGCTCCCCGAAGGTGACGAGGAGCTCGACGTATCCCCACGGCTTTGTGGTGGCTCCATTGAACCCCTGGAGGTCGGATCCGACGTAGGGGGCTAGGTTGGTCTTGTCTAATTTCAGAGTCTTGAAGAGGTGGACGTACATGATATCCACCGAGCTGCCCTGATCGACCAGAAGGCGCCTGACGTCGAACTGGGCCATCCTTGCCCTGATCAATAATGGAATGCCCGAATTTGGGGAGCCGCCCGGAAGCTCTTCTAAAAAGAAGGATATTGGGTTGGATTTACCCCGATATTTTGTCAGCGTCGCTTTTTGCTTGGGTGCAGTCAGAAGGAGCTCGTCGAACTTGCGTTTGACCGAGAGGGCGGCAGCCTCGCTGTTGATCCCTCCACCCGATATGACCAGTGCGGTCGGGAAATTTTCCCAGGGGATGAGTGCAGTGATTCGGCCTTCGTGCAATGGCTCAGGGAGGATGAAATCTTCTGGACGTGACACGCAGAGGGCCACTTGATAAGGAGAGTTGTCGGGGGGTGTATCTTTCCGGGGTCTCTTCTTCTCCGCCTCGTCATGCTTGGGGGTTTCGTTCCTCCTGGTATACTGTTTTAGGTGCCCTTCCTGGATTAAAATCTCTATCGCATCTTTCAGGTGAACGCAGTCCTCGGTCACGTGCCCGTGGCTCCTGTGGAACCTGCAGCACTTGGATTTGTTGGTGTGAGGCTTTGGTGCAGATGGTTTTGGGAACCTTACTCTGCCCTGTTTGAACTCGGAGTTGATGCACTCCTCGAGGATGCGCTCTCGGGGAGCTGTCAGTAAGGTGGACTCGCTGTATCGGCCCGCGGGGCCTCTTCCTTCTCGAAGTTCGCGGGGCCTCTCTTCCCTTCGCTTGGCCCCATTGCGACGGGGAATACTTGGATCTTCGCGCTTGGGGTGATCGGTATCTCCGACATTACGGCTGCTTCGGGAGTTGTGGGCTACCTGTTTCTCCTCGTACCTGATATAGGCCTAGGCCTTGTGCAGAAGTTCATTCAAGGTGCGGGGAGGCTCGATCCCGACGGCTCTGCTGTTCGCTGCCGGGCAAGAGCCCCCTCTCGAGGAGGTATTTCTTCATGTGTTCAGTAGTATCCACCTCGACAGCTTCCTGGTTGAATCGCTCGATGTACGAGCGTAGTGTTTCATTTTTCTTTTGTACTATGGCTTCGAGGGTCGCCTGTATCTTGGGGTGACTGTAAACACCCCAAATTTGCCCTCACCCATTCACACCATGGCTTGTGATCATCCTCATATGCATAAACACAATCATATCATCTCATATCTCATTTTTTATTCACTGCATAGCTTTTAAGGCATCTGCACCTAGGGTTTGTGATCTGAGCAATCCCAAAGCTTCTTGGGCCACTCCAAAGGCCATCAATCACCTCAAATGGGTCCATGTGTGTTCTTATATCATGTTTCATCTCCTCAAAGTCAAAATTGCAGAGGAATCACAAGAACTAGGGTTTGAGTGGATGCAGAGCCAGGATGAACTGCACAGTTGACCTAGAATTAGGGTTTTGGTTTCAGAGGCCATAACTCCAAATTTTTTGGTCATTCTTGTTTCCATTGATCTCTATATGGTATAGGGAGTATGCACATCAATTTTCATGAAGAAATTCCATGGGGAAGTCATCTGATCAAGAGTTGACTTTTCAGACAAGTCAGTGCAAAATCAGGGCATCTGAGGCCCCCAATGACCCAACCAATGGTTGATCTTCATCATTTTGAGTGTATATGATCTTTATTTGATCATGGAAGAAGGTTGAAGTTCATAGAAATCAAGAATTTAGGGTTTTTGCAAATGTTGACTTTTTGGGCATAGTTGACTTTTTCAAGATTGCATCATTTTAGGTCATTTTTCAAGCCATGATTCTTGATCCAAAAAAGCTTCAAATGGAAAAACTTTGGTCATGAAAGTTGTAGATCTCATCTTTCCCTTTTCAAAAAGTACAAGAACATGATCAAACTCTTCTTGGATCAAAAGTTATGGCAATGCAAAGTTGGCAAAAATCACTTATTTTCAAGGCATGCCCTAAGTGAGAATTTTGCAAAATCTTAAACCAATGCATTATGTGACTTCTAATTGGTATCAAACCAGCACATAAACATTCTCTAAGTGCTGAAAATCAGAATTGGATCAAGTTTGCCTATGGTTTGGTTTGTGTAACAAGGTTTTCTTCACATGTGAACCATAAAGCAACAAGTTGCAAAACTCATGATCATGCTCCCTCAACTTGCTGCCTTGGCCTTTGGACCTTGCTGGCTCTCTCACCACACCATGATGCGCCAGACCTAGCCTTGTACCAAGCTAGTATCAAGCCCATGCTTCTCTTACAAGATTTTTGACTTTTGGCAAAAGCAAACTTACCAATCACAAAAGCACAAGTCACATCGTCCAGCCAATCAGATTTGTTTATGTTATCAATTTGCAAGCTAGCCATAACAAGAAGCAAGGCTGAAACCATCACACTACACACATTCACAAAAACCTTCCACATTGCAACTTGCTTCGAATCTCTTAACACAGCCACCAAACACAAAAACTTTCTTCATCATCCAACTCAACACACTTCATAGGCCACCCAGCACCAAGAACACAAGCCTGAAACAGCCTGAACACTCCATAACCATTCTTCACCTCAGCCTGCATTTTCTATCGAATCTCTCTCCACAAGCCACAAACAGCCAAACAAACCTTGCAAAGCTTCTCCATACATCATTTGGACCTCAAACAATCACTCACCATGACCTGAAACCTCCAGAAACGCCATTGCCATTTTTGATCAAGCTGAAGCAGTTCCTTTCGAATCTCATTATCCAGCCAACTTAAACTCCATTTGAGCATTCAAACATCATCTGGGGATCAAGGAGAGGGGTTTGCACTGAAAGAAGAGGTCAGAAAGTTCTCAAACTGAAAGCTTCAAATCTCAGGTAACTTGAAATTTATTTTTCCAGAAATCATTTTTATTGTTACAAACTTGTTCTATTTGTTTCACTGATCATTCTGTTACCATCGGTTTTGAAAATGGTTGTGATTTGAGCATTTAATTTGTTTCTGAAGCTTGCGTGCCCTAGAACTTTCTTTCTTCGATTCAGCTTGTTTAGGAAATATAAATTTGTTTTAGGTTAGGGGTTTGATTCGTGAGGATGTGGGGAACATTTCCCAGGTTTTAGATTTCATTTTTGTTACGTTTTTAGGAAGTTTGAAGTTTTCAGGGGAGGAGGTCACCGGAGAAGACGACCGGAGCTCGTCTTCGGTGACCTGAAAGTGATTAATTATTAATTAGGGTTAGGGCACTGAGTTTGAATCTGGGCCTTTAGATCCTGGTTCCCGCGCGTGAATGAAAGGCCTGGATCATTTCATTAAGTCTTAATCTTGGATTATTATTTAATTAATCAGGTTTAAGTTAGTTTGAATTATGACCCTTAGATGACGCGCCAAGTCAATGCTATCCTGCCCAGATTGAATCCCAGCCTCACGTTGCGCATACTTCCATTTAATTTATTTTTTTAATTCATTTCTTTTCAATTAATTTGCATAATTGTTTAAAAATAGCAAAAAATTCATAAAAATTATGAAACTTTTTCTTAAAAGTTTTATTAATTTTTAAGACCCAAAAATATTTTTATTTTATTTTTCATCATTAAAAGAGTATTTTTAAATATTTAAAAGATTATTTTTAATTGATTAATGGGGATTAATTAATTAAAAATACTTTTAGGTATTTAAAAATTACAAAAAAATTCATGAAATGTTCTAAGACATTTAGAAACATTGTCCAACCTTCCAACCAAATTTCTTTTTTGATCTTGATGCATTTTAAGAATTTTTCATTGGATTAAATCAATTTTTATGCATTATTTTGATCATAAGTTCAAAAAATCATTTCTGCCTATTGGAGAAGGTTGAGACATTGATTCTTCTTGCATTGTGTTATGTTTAGCATGTATTTTCAAAGATAAAATGGCCATGATTTGTTTCCTCATTTTCTAATTGTTTGGCATTTCTTTTGTTAAGAACCCTAAAAAACCCTAATAACTTGTAAATTCATATCTTGAGTTTGGTTGAGAGTTGAGAGCTCCCCTTTGGGCAGTGGTTCATTATAGGTTTAGGGTTTCTTTGGGTGCTATTTTCCATTTTTATCTTAGAGTTTTGTTTCTGTTTTGGATTTTTGTTTGATGTTTGATCCATGAACCCTAATTTGGGCTTTCTCTTGCATCCTTCTTGCATTTCCTTGCATAACATGACTTGTCTTTGCATTTTGTGCATTCTTGTGATCCATTTGACATCTTAAGACATATAGAAAGCATCTTTGATCATTGCATTACATGTTTGCCATGTCATTTGCCTTGTATGCTTCATAACATTTCATGCTTGTTCATGCTCCTTAACTTGCATCATTTGCATCCATGATCTTGTATGAACATCCCCATTGTCTTGCCTCATGTTTGCAGCACCTCATAGCATCATTTTCATCATCAACATGCTTCTGGTCTTGCTTTGCATCATGTCATTTCATCTCATTTAGCATTGCATTGCATTTCTTTTCTAACATTTCAGGTGGTAAGTATACTTGGGAAGTGAATTTGCCTTCACTTCTCATAACTTTTCTTTTCATCTCTCTTGCATACATTGCTGCATTCCTATATGTGTTTGAGTTTGAGCTTGCTCATTCTTCTTCCTCCCACTTTCTTTCTTCAAGTGACTTGACTTCTTGAATGAAGCAAGTCACTTTGCTTCTCTTGATCTTGTTCATCTGCTTCCTGGTGGCTCCTTTGAAGATTCTTCTTGCAAACCTCACAAACCTTAGGATCATCCAAGCATGACAATGAATTAGGGTTTTGATTAGTCCCCCTCATAGTTTTTTACCTTTGTGTCTCTCTTTGAGTCCTCTCTCCTCACCTCATAATCAGGGATTAAACCCCAAAGGCTTTAAGGCTTTGTGATTAAGCTTATGCCTGCATCCTTCTCTTAGGATGGAGTGTATAACTTTAATCCTAAGTGTTAAACCCTTAATGTGTTTAAATCTCTTAATCAATTCACATAATAATCATCAAGGCATCACTTGTAACTTGGGCCTTGCATTAGGGTTCTAATTCTTCCTTAACTGGTTAAGAAGGACTAACCCTAGTGTTAATGGACAAGTCCCCCTCAAGTTGTCTTACAAACCATAAAATTCACTTCATCATCAAATCATTAAATAAAATTCACTTAATCAAAGGCTTGTTTTGTCATAAGTTTAATCCCTAATCATGGATTAAGTTGAGGAGCTTTCCTCAGCTTAAACATTCTCATCTATCATCCTTCTTTTAGGATGGTGTAATGGGTCTGTTTAATCCATGATTATGGCTTAACCTCATTACTCAACACTAAACAAAAACAACAAAAACATCTAAATAATCACAAGTAGGTTAATGATCTTAATCCTACACCAAAGGTGATTAAGTGTGAGAATCTGACTTCACACTTAAGGTATTCTCATTACCCCTAATCAGAGGGAGGATGTGATGAGTTTACTAACCCATTGGCTTAGACTTAAGCTCATTATCCTATGACAAACTTCAAAAAGCAATAAAAGACTGAAAACTCAAAAACAAACAATAATCGTCTCCTCCGGGATTCTTTTCTCATCACCTTCACTCACAAACGAGAACTTGCTTCTTCCGTCTAATGCAAGACAGTTAGCACCTGAGCCAGACAGGTCATACACTTGAGCATAGGCAAGCAAGCAGTTCACAAGTCAATTCATCTTTCAGTCTCTTTGGGTCGAACTACGGTGTTCTGACTTCCTCATTGCACGAGAGGATACGTAGGCATAACTTAACGGTTATCGAACAAAAGTCTCTGTATATTCCCCCTCTTTCCAGCATCTTTCTTTTAGCCTCATTATCATGAGCAATTCATTCTCATTCTTACACTGACACATCATTTACACACTTCACTTCTTTTACACTGACACCTGTACATCCTTTTCCAGCTATGAAACACAAAAATGCACTGACACTACCCCTTTAAAACACAAATCTTTTAAGCGTGGATCCCGTCGAGTACGACGGACAATCTGGGTGCTAATACCTTCCCAGGTTGTAACCAACCCCCTTTCTCAGTCTCTCTGGTTCGCAAATCGTCTTATCCGTCTCTTTCTAGGTCTATGCAGCATTGCCTTTCCTCCGGGATAAAAATGCCTAGCTGGCGACTCTTTTCATCTCCAGTGAGTTCACGGCTGTGTGTTCTCACTGTTCCCTTCGCCGACCGTTCGCGCTTGTACCAGGATGCAAATCTTTTGGGAGCGACAGCTTGGCGACTCTGCTGGGGACCCTTATACTGCAACCAGGGCTTCTGGTTCTTTTTGTGGGTTCCTCCTAGCGCTTGTTTGATTTGTGTTTACTGGGGTGTTATGTGCTTGTTTGTGCTTGTATTTATTTTTGTTTATTGCTTTATGTACAGTTACTTTACTGCTTTCTTTATTGCATTTATATCATACTGTCATTGCTGCTGGCTGGATCTGTTGTTTGCCTTGGTGGGTGGGTGATTCATTGAGAGTTAAGGTCCTATACCTGGGACCTGAGTGACACCTAGGCTAGAGTGAATCATATTCTTTCCCATTCCATTTCGGTCTGGTGCGGGAATACGAAACACGGTTCAGATATGGGTTTCTTCTTGAGAACTCTGTGTTGCAGATTTCCTGCAATGCTAGGGCTATCTGGGAAGCCTGCTAAGTCTGGATGACCTTTTAGTACTGACCTTCAAAAACTGAGGTGAATTAGAGGAGGAATTGTTATGGTTATTGTAAACACTGTACCTCCGGGTTAGAAGTGTTTACACTTCTCATAACTAATCCAAGTCTGAGGATCCTTGTTCTAGATCACCACCTGTGAGGGGGTTGGGCTGTTTACAGGTTTGCAGGTACCTTGACCTCAGAATACCCTGTTACTTTGACTTTGTTAAGAATGCTCCATGTTGGACAGTTCTTGTGATTCTAAAACCTTGGACTTGTGGCTCTTTATTTGAGTCCCCCACCCTGGTTACTGGATTTTTAGACCTCCATCTGGATTTCTTGAACACACATGGATCTACACCAAGGCAGTTAATCAGATCCAGCTCAGTCACAAACCCTTGCATTTCATTTTGCATACATACTCATTGCATCATATTAACATTTGCTTATTTGTGTTTCAGGGTATCCACCTTCATCTTTGGTTTTGGTTTTGACCCCATCTGCAGTTTTGACCTATCTCCACCAGCACTTGCTTCAGCCTGTCAGCCATATACTTCAGTTACTTGCACTAGCCAGCCAGTGGCCCACTCCTCAGCATCTTCATCAACACTCTACTCAGTCTCAGCACTTATGGCTCCAAAGAAAAGCAACATCACCTATCATTTCTTCCAACCAGACTTATCAGACATCAGGAGGATCCAAACCCTGATCACTCCAGATCACATACCCTTGTTCAGGGAGAGTTATGGAGATATACTGGACATGGTCATGGATCTAGACCCTTCACAGAGGAGCCTCATCCACACCTGTATTCAGTTCTATGACCCCCCATTGAGATGTTTCACCTTTCAAGACTTTCAGTTGGGTCCTCTTTTGGAAGAATACTCATCTTTGGTTGGTCTACCTATCAGGAGAGAAATCCCTTTTAACCCTGAAATGGTCTTTCCCAGCAATGGAGAGATAGCAAAAGCTTTGCACCTGGAGCCTGTTTTGATTGAACAGCATATGACCTCCAAAGCTGGGATCCCTGGATTTCATCTGGACTTCCTGATTTCTCAAGCTAGTTTGAAGGCCTCCTTGGGGGAGTGGAAAGCTGTTTGTGCTCTGTTGGCCTTAAGTGTATATGGAATTGTGTTGTTTACAGATGAGCCCCGTTTCATTAGCAAGAATGCAATCCACTTGTTCATCCTGAAGAACCCTGTGCCAACTTTACTGGGTGATCTCTATTACTCAGTACATCAGAGAAATGAGAAGCAGAGGGGAAGATTAGTGAGGATTTGTGCTCCATTATTCCATGCTTGGCTTCTCAGGCATCTACCCAGGACAGATGCATTTCTAAATCCTCATCAGCAAAGCAACTGGGCTAAGAGGCTCACTACTCTCACTTCAGCAGACATCAGATGGTGTACTCAGAGCACCAAGGGCAGAGATATAATCACCAGCTGTGGGCACTTTCCCAATGTGCCCTTAATAGGAGTTAAGGGAAGCATTAATTACAACCCTCTGCTGTTCAAGAGGCAATTGGGCTATGCATTGGTCCATACTCCTAAGACACAGGACCTGATTGAGACCCTCTACTGTGAGAACAATATTAGTTTGGCTGTTGTTAGGCAGGCTGTCTGGGCCTGGGATCATGTTCAAACCAAGGGAATCACCATTTTGGGGAAGTGCAATAATGTGGCATCAGTCCAATATTATGAGTGGTCCCATGCTAGGGCCCAATTCTCTGGAATGCCCTTCACCATAGAAGACATGCATGAGTCATCTTCAGCACCACCCCCTGCCACTATCAGTTTGGAGGAGTTTGAGAGCTTGAAGGAAAGGAATGAGAAGTTAACCCAAGCCTTGCAGAAGACCCTCAGGGAGAGGAGTGAAGGTGTGAGGGAGATTGAGAGATTGGAGAAGTTGAGGGTGGAACACTTGACCAAGATTGAGAAGTTTGGAGATTATATCAACAAGTCCAAAGCTGGTGAACAGATTCTGAGGAATGCTTGTAAAGAAGCCCAGTTTCAGAGAGCAAGAACAGACTTGTATTTGAAGGAAAGTCAGGCCAGGTGGGTCCGGATCACTGAGGCCCGTACTCTAGAAGACAAGAGAGCTCAAGACAAGATGGAGCAGATGGAAAAAGCCCTGGCAGCAGCCCAGAAGGAAATATCAGAGCTAGAAATCAGAGCTGGAGTGAAGAGGTCTAAGGACCAAAGTCAGAACAGGAAGTTGACTGCAGCTGTCGCAACAAGAAACCTTCTCATCAGAGGTCTCACGGAGCGCCCGGCTGATCCTGTGACCGAAGCACTCTTAAGGAAGTTCGTGAGGATGAGTTTGGCCTTGGAGTTTGATCATTTGCTTGTTGTTGTTCCTTTTCCATGTACTTTTGCTTTTTGTGATGTATTTTGACCCCTTTGAGGGCTTGTGTTGTAAAAATGAACAAGTTGTATTATTTCACCCTTTGTAATATATTTGTGGTAGTTTCCATCTGGGTTACTTCAAAAGCAACTTCAACAACATCATCTTCAAGGGTCTGGAAGGGTCAAAACTGAAGGCCAAACCGGATACCTTGAGAGCAAATAAGCATAACTGCATTGCATGCTAACCATTTTTGTTTGTTTTGTAGGTTTTTTTGTTTTGTTGTTGCTAACCTCTGTTGTGAATCTCAGGAATTATTGCTCGCCGCCGGGTATTTCCTCTCAACAGGCCTCACAGGTACCCAACTAGAAACAACCTTCCGGGAATTCAGATGGATCAGATGCAGCAAGACCTTACGGAGGTCAGAAACCAGATGGCAAACGAAAGACTGGAGATGAGAACCCAGATAACACAATTCATGGAAGTGATGAACAACTTAGCTCAAAGCCAAGAGAGGCTCAGAACTTTGGTAGAAGGGAGGAATCAAGATGAGCCCCATGTGGGGACTGCTGGCACAAGTAACAACGAGAGGGTCCAACCTCATGTCAATCCCCCAGTTTTTGGACCCCATCTCCATCCAGAGGCCAACATCCCAGTCAATATACAAGGGACTGCCACAGCAGGGAGAGTACTTCAAGAAGATCCTCAGGAGGACCAATTTACAGTAATGGGTGCTGGAGAGGAAACTTATGATAGGCGGCTGGATGAAATAGCCGAGAAGTTGAGGTCCTTAGAATCTCAAAATTCTTTGGGGTTCGACGTCATGGACATGGGTTTGGTAGAAGGGGTCAGGATCCCCCATAAGTTCAAACCTCCTTGTTTCGAAAAGTATAATGGGACTTCATGCCCCCGGACTCATTTGCAATCATTTCTGGGAAGGCTGAAGGCCTATACAATGGATGAGAAACTTTGGATGTTCTACTTCGAAGATAGCTTGACTGGAGCTTCTAGGGAATGGTATTCCCATTTGACAAGGGCAACTGTGAGATGCTGGAAGGACCTGGCAGAAGCCTTCATCCGACAGTATCAATACAATTTAGACATGGCACCCAACAGGACTCTCCTAATGGGAATGTCGCAGTCGTCAAGGGAAAGTTTCCGAGAGTATGCCCAAAGGTGGAGGCAACTGGCTGCTGCTGTTCAACCACCAATGTCTGAGAGAGAAATGGCAGACATGTTTATGAACACTCTCCAGGGAACGTATATTGACAGGTTAGCTGCTTTCTCTTCCACCAGCTTCGCAGATGTTGTCATAGCTGGGGAGAGAATTGAAAGCCTGTTGAAAATGGGAAAGATCTCAGACAACGGTGCAAGCTCGTCCAGTAGTACGAGAAAGCCTTTTGCAGGCCCGAGAAGAACTGGCGAGGCCAATGCCATTCACACCAACAGGGGAAGGCCCCAATATGCTCAGAGGTCAATAGCAGCAGTCACTATCCCTGCTCCAGCTCATCCACAGCCAGTCTATCAACCTCCTCAACAAAACTTCCAACAACAACCTCAGTATCATCAGCAGAATCAATATCCTCCAAGAAACTACAACAACAACAACTCCAACAACAATAATCAACAGAGGCCATTCCAACAGAGGCCATCTCAAGCTAACAAAGTGATTGACCCGATCCCAATGCCGTATGCTGCCTTGCTGCCACAACTTCTGAAACTCAACCTAGTTGAGCTAAGAACGTTGGCACCTCCGGATCCCAACAGTCTACCAAGAAACTATGACTCCAATGCTAGGTGTGCTTTTCATTCCAACGCACCTGGTCACAGTACAGAAAAATGCAGGGCTCTGCATATGAAGGTACAAGACTTGGTAGACTCCAAGGCTCTGAATTTTGCACCTCCACCCAATGTCAATAAAAACCCTATGCCAAACCATGGTGGTCCCCGAATTAACGCTATTGAAGAAGACCAACCGTCTTATTTAATAACCAGTGTGGATCAGATCAGGACACCATTGGTGGAAATCAAAGCTCAACTCCGCGAAAACCAAATATTTCCGGGGTGTGAACTAGGGTGTCCCTATTGCAATATTTCATGGAATGGGTGTGAGGACCTGAGGAATGGCATTGACAGCCTTATTCAGAGTGGCCTGCTACAGATCACTACATCATTTCCGACAAATCCGGCAACTTCATCAACAACGGTTTCAGAACCTCCTACAACTACAGCAACTATTATTCCCGACAATTCATCAGCACCATCAACCAGTACTTCATCTGTCCTCCCAAATGATCAGTTTTCAACAGTTTCTCCTGCTACAACTTCAGCTTCATTCCATTTCGAATCTCCGTCAGCAACAACAACAGTCCTTCCAACAGTACCTCCTACAACACCAGCAATCAATCATGAAGATGTCTCTACCGTCACCATATTCTACGATCCTGAAAATAATTCCGCCTACCATTCAGAAGGTGCTGCTCCCGCCAGGGCACCAGTTACAATCTTTTATGATCCGCAAACAATAACAGTCCCTTCAGCAGCAGCAATCAGTCCAGTCACTGTCATAGTGCCTGGACCAGTACCATATGAAAGCAATAGGGCCATCCCTTGGCACTATGGCTCTGACGTGTACTGTGAAGGGAAAAGAATCACTCTTGAAACATCAGCACCTGCACCACAAGTAGATAATGTGGGGGGAGGCGGAGGCTTCACTCGAAGCGGACGTCTCTTTGCTTCACAAGTTCAAAGACCTACTGCCGAAGCAGAAGCTGCTGCCAAGGCAAAAGGAAAAGGCCCGGTGCAGGAAGATCCAGCTGCCAAAGAAGCCCTGAAGACTCCATTCGATCAGGAAGTTGATGAGTTTATGCGAATCATCAAAAAGAGTGATTATAAAATTGTGGATCAGCTTCACCAGACGCCATCCAAAATCTCCATCCTCTCACTGCTTATGTGCTCCGAAGCCCATCGGAATGCACTACTTAAAGTCTTGCACGCAGCTTACGTGCCTGAGGAGATTACTGTCAACCAATTGGAAACCGTGGTTGGGAATGTTACTGCTAGCAATGGGCTAGGGTTTACCAATTCTGACTTGACAGCGGATGGCCGCAACCACAACAAAGCCTTGCACATAACCCTGGAATGCAAAGGAGCTGTCCTTTCTCATGTGCTGGTGGACACAGGTTCTTCCCTGAATGTCTTACCAAAGAAGGCTCTGGTGAAGTTAGAATATGATGGATTGGCATTGAGACCCAGCAACCTGGTGGTAAGAGCCTTTGATGGTTCGAAGAGATCGGTTCTGGGAGAGATTGAGCTGCCTGTGACAATTGGCCCACAGACCTTTAAAACTATCTTTTACGTGATGGACATTCAGCCCGCCTACAGCTGTTTGTTGGGTAGGCCCTGGATTCACGCCGCCGGCGCAATAACGTCTACCCTTCACCAAAAGTTAAAGTTTGAGTGGGAAGGTCAAGTTGTCACAATCTGTGGGGAAGAGGATATTTTCGTTAGCCATCTGGCTACCTACAAATACATTGAGATGGATGGAGAGATCCATGAAACAATGAGCCAAGGTTTTGAAATCTTGAATGTCAATGAAGCATCTGCTGTGTCAGGTATCTCCATGTCGTCTTATCAACAAGCCCGGAAGGTTGTTGAAGAAGGAACTGCCCTAGGCTGGGGCAAGGTTTTAGCTGTGGAGGAGAAGAAGGACAAGTTTGGGTTGGGTTACAAACCAACTCAACATCAAGCAAAGGCTGTTGCAGAGCCAGGTTTTGTCAGTGGGGGGATGCTCACCCCCGATGCTATCAACTGTTTGGAAGACGAGCTGGAAGAGGAGCGCAATCTGGAGAATTGGATTCGTCCAAAGATCTCGGGGAGCAGTGTCTCGAACTGGTCTTCCCAGGAAATTATAAGAGTTACTCATGCAGAGTAATTATTATTTCCTGTATTTTTATAGCATGCATCAAAGTCTTGCATCTTGCCCAAGATGACAAGACTCATTTTGTAATCAGGGCCATCTGTACTTTTGTGCAAACAAGATTAAATTAATGAAATATCAGACATCTTTTTGCAAACGAGTCTTTTTCTTTTCTGTTCACTGTTTTTTTTTCCATTTTTCTTTTTGTACAAAAATGAATGGCGGTGTTTTCAAAATGATAACTTCATTTCACTTTTTTCTAAAGCAAGATTAAAATCAATCACTAAAATGAACAAACTTAACCCTTGCAGAGAGTGCCTTCCAGACAGCACCGACAACAGCACGGCTATGACATCGTATGACTTTGACAATCCGATCAATCAAGCTGATGAAGGGGTTGATGAAGAATATGAGCTTCCTGAAGAGCTAGCCAGGTTGTTGAGACAGGAGGAAAAGGTTATTGCTCCTCATCAGGAGGAGATTGAAGTGATTAATCTTGGTACTGACGAAGACGTGAAAGAAGTTAAAATCGGGGCCTGCCTGCAAGACTCAGTGAAGAGGCAACTGGTAGATCTGCTTCAGGAGTATGTTGATGTGTTTGCTTGGTCGTATCAAGATATGCCAGGGTTGGATACCGACATTGTTGTGCACAAGCTGCCTCTGAGGGAAGAATGCCCGCCAGTTAAACAGAAGTTGCGCCGAACTCGCCCAGACATGGCTATGAAAATTAAGGAAGAAGTACAAAAGCAATGGGACGCCGGGTTCCTTGCTGTGACTAGTTATCCGCCATGGGTTGCTAACATAGTACCTGTGCCTAAGAAGGACGGAAAAGAACTCGGTCATGTTTCGTTTTTTACATTTATGTTTTGCAAAGAGTTGTCTGATATCTCTAAAAATACAATTGCATAAGTACAGATGCCTTTCTCTAAAAGATAAAAAACACATGCTTACAGGGGATATGATTACTCTCGAAAATACTTAACTCCTATGACGGAATCCAGTAAGGGATACCTCGGGACCTTTTGTACGTTCCATTATCTTTGCAGGATTGCAGGTATCCAGAACGCAACTTGGGGCATGCAAGTTACATCTCAGCAAGCTGGCTAATCAACAAAAGATATCAGCATCCGAGATGCTCTATCCCCAGCTGAGTTGCTCCCCATTACTTTCCCCAGCAAAGTTGCCAAATCAACAGGCAGGCTTAACACTCAGGATGCTTTCCCCCCAGCCGAGTTGCCTCCCTTTGCTCTCCCCAGCTGTAGTACCAACCATTCTTCCTCAGCAGATGCAGAAGTCAGGGAATCATCTCCCCCACAGAATCCCCAGCCTCTATTCAGAAGAGCAACGCACGAAGAGGTCACAATAGAGTACAGAAGCTTCTACAAACCCCGGCTGGGTCCCGTATTATAGGGATATGTCAATCAGTGACCTATATCCCCAAGCAGATACATCATTAGGTCTACCAATGATCTCATCCCCAGCTGGGATGTTCACTTCAAGCAGATCAACCAGAGATCTTCACAGCAATGGGATCCGAATCCCGGATCTGTGCCTCTTTGCATAATCATGGCATTTGCATCATACTATCCCCTCAGAGCGTAGCATTCCGTCTAATATGGAGCATTACGGCAAAAAAATCAAATGCATAGCATAATCATAAGTCATGTTGTGAATTGAACACTTGTGAATAATAAACCGTTCATCACCATCAATACACAAAAAAACTCCCACCAGAGTCCCCAGCAAAAGCAGTCGCCTCTCCAATCACAAACACCAGTATATACACCTTTTGGCACCCGTCCGTGTCATCCTCCCCCAAACAGGTCGCCTGAACACCCTTTACAAACAAATCACCCGTATTACAGATACTTCATGACACCCGTCCGTGTCAAATCACCAGCAGAAAGCCAAAGACATCCTCTTTGCACCCACATATACCTATACATACACTTTTCTTGACACCCGTCCGTGTCATATCCCCAGTGCAGTCGCTTACACTTTCATCACCCGTATACTTGTTGATATTATACTCTTCTCCTTTTGACACTCGTCCGTGTCACCCTCCCCAGCAGTTAACACTCATCTATACAATACAATGCTCATTACTCTTGGTACACTTATACAGATACTCGTCCGTATCTTGTATACATTATCACTCATATCCCCACAGAATCGACAGTAGTCCTTGTTCTTTGTTAACCAGTTGGTACTCGTCCGTACCATCATCTCAGAACAGTGCGTCTAGTGTTTGTTTCTACATGATACTCGTCCGTATCATAGTCTTAAGGATGCTCGTCCGCATCTTTAATCAATGCACCGTGTCAAACACTTATGTCTTCTTGAATATAGATACTCGTCTGTGTTTACTATTCCCCAGAAGAGTCCTTTCAGATGCAACACTCGTCCGTGTTCTTTGTTAACCCATTGATACTCGTCCGTATCATCATCCCTGAACATGTGTCAGTTTGTTTCTACATGATACTCGTCCGTATCATAAGTCTTAAGGATGCTCGTCCGCATCTTTAATCTATACACTAACGTCTAAACACTTATACCTTTTGTTTTCTTGGATGTAAACGCTCGTCCGTGTTTACATTATCCCCAGTAGATCACTAACAAATTTTCTTTTATCTAACACTCGTCCTGTGTTATGATACCTCGAGAGCAGCCGTCCCCTGCTGAGTGGTCGTCCTCCACTTCTTGATGGTCGTCCTCCATCATGCTCATCCGATGGCCGTCCCCATCGTTGATTTTAGCAGCCGTCCCCTGCTAGGTGGTCGTCCTCCACCTTTTGATGATCGTCCTTCATCATTTTATCCAATGGTCGTCCCCATTGTTGATTTTGGTTATCTGACATTCGTCCTATGTCACGATAAACCTCGAGAGCAGCCGTCCCCTGCTGAGTGGTCGTCCTCCACTTCTTGATGGTCTTCCTCCATCATGCTCGTCCGATGGCCATCCCCATCGTTGACCTTTTCCGTCCGATGGCCGTCCCCATCGTTGACCTTTTCTATCCGATGGCCGTCCCCATCGTTGATATTTTCGGCAGCCGTACCCTGCCAGGTGGTCGTCCTCCACCTTTGATGGCCGTCCCCATCATATTCCTTTTATTCCCAACAGAGCAGCCGTCCCCTGCTAGGTGATCGTCCTTCACCTTTGATGGCCGTACCCCATCATCTGTTCTTTTCATTTATTCTTTAACCCGATGGCCGTCCCCGTCGTGGTCCCTTTTCTTTTTTTAGCCCGATGGCCGTCCCCATCGTCGGTTACTTCACCTTTATGAACTTGATGGCCGTCCCCGTCATGTTTCATTAATCCCCAGAGAATTTTACAACTTTATCTTGATGGTCGTCCCCATCATATTATCACTTTCCCCAGCTAGTCGGCCGTCCCCGTCTTGGCTTTACTTTTTATCCCCAGCATGTCGGCCGTCCCCGTCATTGCTTTATTTTCTGCACTTTCCCCCAGCATGTCGACACCCGTCATTGCTCTTTACCCAGCAGTCGTCCTCTGCCCGACGGTCGTCCTCCGTCGCCTACACTTTACAATACACTTTATTTTCCTTTTACAATCTATATCCCTTTTCTTCTTCATTTCTGTGAGTGCAAATTTTGGACTGTCTTTGATATTCAACCACAAGTTATCTTGTTTGCCTGTTAAGCCGTCGCTTACAACCTGCACAGCTAACTCATGTTTGAATAGGGGCAGCTGTAAACACCCCAAATTTGCCCTCACCCATTCACACCATGGCTTGTGATCATCCTCATATGCATAAACACAATCATATCATCTCATATCTCATTTTTTATTCACTGCATAGCTTTTAAGGCATCTGCACCTAGGGTTTGTGATCTGAGCAATCCCAAAGCTTCTTGGGCCACTCCAAAGGCCATCAATCACCTCAAAGGGGTCCATGTGTGTTCTTATATCATTTTTCATCTCCTCAAAGTCAAAATTGCAGAGGAATCACAAGAACTAGGGTTTGAGTGGATGCAGAGCCAGGATGAACTGCACAGTTGACCTAGAATTAGGGTTTTGGTTTCAGAGGCCATAACTCCAAATTTTTTGGTCATTCTTGTTTCCATTGATCTCTATATGGTATAGGGAGTATGCACATCAATTTTCATGAAGAAATTCCATGGGGAAGTCATCTGATCAAGAGTTGACTTTTCAGACAAGTCAGTGCAAAATCAGGGCATCTGAGGCCCCCAATGACCCAACCAATGGTTGATCTTCATCATTTTGAGTGTATATGATCTTTATTTGATCATGGAAGAAGGTTGAAGTTCATAGAAATCAAGAATTTAGGGTTTTTGCAAATGTTGACTTTTTGGGCATAGTTGACTTTTTCAAGATTGCATCATTTTAGGTCATTTTTCAAGCCATGATTCTTGATCCAAAAAAGCTTCAAATGGAAAAACTTTGGTCATGAAAGTTGTAGATCTCATCTTTCCCTTTTCAAAAAGTACAAGAACATGATCAAACTCTTCTTGGATCAAAAGTTATGGCAATGCAAAGTTGGCAAAAATCACTTATTTTCAAGGCATGCCCTAAGTGAGAATTTTGCAAAATCTTAAACCAATGCATTATGTGACTTCTAATTGGTATCAAACCAGCACATAAACATTCTCTAAGTGCTGAAAATCAGAATTGGATCAAGTTTGCCTATGGTTTGGTTTGTGTAACAAGGTTTTCTTCACATGTGAACCATAAAGCAACAAGTTGCAAAACTCATGATCATGCTCCCTCAACTTGCTGCCTTGGCCTTTGGACCTTGCTGGCTCTCTCACCACACCATGATGCGCCAGACCTAGCCTTGTACCAAGCTAGTATCAAGCCCATGCTTCTCTTACAAGATTTTTGACTTTTGGCAAAAGCAAACTTACCAATCACAAAAGCACAAGTCACATCGTCCAGCCAATCAGATTTGTTTATGTTATCAATTTGCAAGCTAGCCATAACAAGAAGCAAGGCTGAAACCATCACACTACACACATTCACAAAAACCTTCCACATTGCAACTTGCTTCGAATCTCTTAACACAGCCACCAAACACAAAAACTTTCTTCATCATCCAACTCAACACACTTCATAGGCCACCCAGCACCAAGAACACAAGCCTGAAACAGCCTGAACACTCCATAACCATTCTTCACCTCAGCCTGCATTTTCTATCGAATCTCTCTCCACAAGCCACAAACAGCCAAACAAACCTTGCAAAGCTTCTCCATACATCATTTGGACCTCAAACAATCACTCACCATGACCTGAAACCTCCAGAAACGCCATTGCCATTTTTGATCAAGCTGAAGCAGTTCCTTTCGAATCTCATTATCCAGCCAACTTAAACTCCATTTGAGCATTCAAACATCATCTGGGGATCAAGGAGAGGGGTTTGCACTGAAAGAAGAGGTCAGAAAGTTCTCAAACTGAAAGCTTCAAATCTCAGGTAGCTTGAAATTTATTTTTCCAGAAATCATTTTTATTGTTACAAACTTGTTCTATTTGTTTCACTGATCATTCTGTTACCATCGGTTTTGAAAATGGTTGTGATTTGAGCATTTAATTTGTTTCTGAAGCTTGCGTGCCCTAGAACTTTCTTTCTTCGATTCAGCTTGTTTAGGAAATATAAATTTGTTTTAGGTTAGGGGTTTGATTCGTGAGGATGTGGGGAACATTTCCCAGGTTTTAGATTTCATTTTTGTTACGTTTTTAGGAAGTTTGAAGTTTTCAGGGGAGGAGGTCACCGGAGAAGACGACCGGAGCTCGTCTTCGGTGACCTGAAAGTGATTAATTATTAATTAGGGTTAGGGCACTGAGTTTGAATCTGGGCCTTTAGATCCTGGTTCCCGCGCGTGAATGAAAGGCCTGGATCATTTCATTAAGTCTTAATCTTGGATTATTATTTAATTAATCAGGTTTAAGTTAGTTTGAATTATGACCCTTAGATGACGCGCCAAGTCAATGCTATCCTGCCCAGATTGAATCCCAGCCTCACGTTGCGCATACTTCCATTTAATTTATTTTTTTAATTCATTTCTTTTCAATTAATTTGCATAATTGTTTAAAAATAGCAAAAAATTCATAAAAATTATGAAACTTTTTCTTAAAAGTTTTATTAATTTTTAAGACCCAAAAATATTTTTATTTTATTTTTCATCATTAAAAGAGTATTTTTAAATATTTAAAAGATTATTTTTAATTGATTAATGGGGATTAATTAATTAAAAATACTTTTAGGTATTTAAAAATTACAAAAAAATTCATGAAATGTTCTAAGACATTTAGAAACATTGTCCAACCTTCCAACCAAATTTCTTTTTTGATCTTGATGCATTTTAAGAATTTTTCATTGGATTAAATCAATTTTTATGCATTATTTTGATCATAAGTTCAAAAAATCATTTCTGCCTATTGGAGAAGGTTGAGACATTGATTCTTCTTGCATTGTGTTATGTTTAGCATGTATTTTCAAAGATAAAATGGCCATGATTTGTTTCCTCATTTTCTAATTGTTTGGCATTTCTTTTGTTAAGAACCCTAAAAAACCCTAATAACTTGTAAATTCATATCTTGAGTTTGGTTGAGAGTTGAGAGCTCCCCTTTGGGCAGTGGTTCATTATAGGTTTAGGGTTTCTTTGGGTGCTATTTTCCATTTTTATCTTAGAGTTTTGTTTCTGTTTTGGATTTTTGTTTGATGTTTGATCCATGAACCCTAATTTGGGCTTTCTCTTGCATCCTTCTTGCATTTCCTTGCATAACATGACTTGTCTTTGCATTTTGTGCATTCTTGTGATCCATTTGACATCTTAAGACATATAGAAAGCATCTTTGATCATTGCATTACATGTTTGCCATGTCATTTGCCTTGTATGCTTCATAACATTTCATGCTTGTTCATGCTCCTTAACTTGCATCATTTGCATCCATGATCTTGTATGAACATCCCCATTGTCTTGCCTCATGTTTGTAGCACCTCATAGCATCATTTTCATCATCAACATGCTTCTGGTCTTGCTTTGCATCATGTCATTTCATCTCATTTAGCATTGCATTGCATTTCTTTTCTAACATTTCAGGTGGTAAGTATACTTGGGAAGTGAATTTGCCTTCACTTCTCATAACTTTTCTTTTCATCTCTCTTGCATACATTGCTGCATTCCTATATGTGTTTGAGTTTGAGCTTGCTCATTCTTCTTCCTCCCACTTTCTTTCTTCAAGTGACTTGACTTCTTGAATGAAGCAAGTCACTTTGCTTCTCTTGATCTTGTTCATCTGCTTCCTGGTGGCTCCTTTGAAGATTCTTCTTGCAAACCTCACAAACCTTAGGATCATCCAAGCATGACAATGAATTAGGGTTTTGATTAGTCCCCCTCATAGTTTTTTACCTTTGTGTCTCTCTTTGAGTCCTCTCTCCTCACCTCATAATCAGGGATTAAACCCCAAAGGCTTTAAGGCTTTGTGATTAAGCTTATGCCTGCATCCTTCTCTTAGGATGGAGTGTATAACTTTAATCCTAAGTGTTAAACCCTTAATGTGTTTAAATCTCTTAATCAATTCACATAATAATCATCAAGGCATCACTTGTAACTTGGGCCTTGCATTAGGGTTCTAATTCTTCCTTAACTGGTTAAGAAGGACTAACCCTAGTGTTAATGGACAAGTCCCCCTCAAGTTGTCTTACAAACCATAAAATTCACTTCATCATCAAATCATTAAATAAAATTCACTTAATCAAAGGCTTGTTTTGTCATAAGTTTAATCCCTAATCATGGATTAAGTTGAGGAGCTTTCCTCAGCTTAAACATTCTCATCTATCATCCTTCTTTTAGGATGGTGTAATGGGTCTGTTTAATCCATGATTATGGCTTAACCTCATTACTCAACACTAAACAAAAACAACAAAAACATCTAAATAATCACAAGTAGGTTAATGATCTTAATCCTACACCAAAGGTGATTAAGTGTGAGAATCTGAATTCACACTTAAGGTATTCTCATTACCCCTAATCAGAGGGAGGATGTGATGAGTTTACTAACCCATTGGCTTAGACTTAAGCTCATTATCCTATGACAAACTTCAAAAAGCAATAAAAGACTGAAAACTCAAAAACAAACAATAATCGTCTCCTCCGGGATTCTTTTCTCATCACCTTCACTCACAAACGAGAACTTGCTTCTTCCGTCTAATGCAAGACAGTTAGCACCTGAGCCAGACAGGTCATACACTTGAGCATAGGCAAGCAAGCAGTTCACAAGTCAATTCATCTTTCAGTCTCTTTGGGTCGAACTACGGTGTTCTGACTTCCTCATTGCACGAGAGGATACGTAGGCATAACTTAACGGTTATCGAACAAAAGTCTCTGTATATTCCCCCTCTTTCCAGCATCTTTCTTTTAGCCTCATTATCATGAGCAATTCATTCTCATTCTTACACTGACACATCATTTACACACTTCACTTCTTTTACACTGACACCTGTACATCCTTTTCCAGCTATGAAACACAAAAATGCACTGACACTACCCCTTTAAAACACAAATCTTTTAAGCGTGGATCCCGTCGAGTACGACGGACAATCTGGGTGCTAATACCTTCCCAGGTTGTAACCAACCCCCTTTCTCAATCTCTCTGGTTCGCAAATCGTCTTATCCGTCTCTTTCTAGGTCTATGCAGCATTGCCTTTCCTCCGGGATAAAAATGCCTAGCTGGCGACTCTTTTCATCTCCAGTGAGTTCACGGCTGTGTGTTCTCACTGTTCCCTTCGCCGACCGTTCGCGCTTGTACCAGGATGCAAATCTTTTGGGAGCGACAGTGACGCCGGGAGGCCGTGAAATGCCTTGTGAACATGGATCTCATGACTCTCCAAGACGTGATGGATTCGGGGGCCAAGCTCTTGTACCAGACCATGGCCCCTTTTCCGAGGGTTGTTGAAAACAGCCTGCATTTGAGGTGTCCGGTGATGTCATTGCGATAGTCGAGCATCGCGTTAACGTTGTCGACGTGGTCGTCGGGGTCGGTAGTCCCGTCGTACACAGCTAGATTAGGAGGTTTCTCCATGCCTTTGGGGAGCGGGGCTTCCATTATTGCCCGTGACAGGGGACAATGCAGGTCTTCTTCGTCGCTCCTTAGTGGAGAGAGTTCGTTGTGGTCGGGGATACGCTCGCGCCTTGGAGATATTCCTGATCGTCCATTGTCGCGGCGGGCGCGTGCCCGGATGACATGAGGTTCCGGGGAGCGGCGTCCTCGCTTCTTCGTTGCTTCTGAGCGTTGTTATGTCCTCCTCTCCTGTTGAGGTCGGACCTCCTGTCGTTCAGCTTCTAGGGCCATGATTCTCTCGTTCTGCTGGTAGAGCATAGAACCGGCCTGGTTGAGGGCGTTCACCATAGCAATCATGGTGGCGTCTCCTTCGACGGGGACGGGGATGGGGTGAAATGCCTCGGCCCCTTGGTTTTGAACGTGAGGGGCATCCCCGTTATTTTGGGGCTCAGGAGACGGGGTGGCTGGATGACCGTCTCGAGTGTCTGCTTCATGGGACTGCGGGCCGTCGTCCATAGTATAGTCGACGAGGGGACGGCTGCGCTCGCTAGGTTGTTCTCCGGTCATGTTGGAAGGACAGGAATGAATAAGCTTTGATCTTCTGTTGGTGAAAATGGGGATAGCTAATTTCCCACAGACGGCGCCACTTATCTTACCTGATCAGGAGGCCTTCCAAGGACTTGAAGAGTGGGCCAGAGAATGGAATGAGAAGGGGGGTGTACCTGCAAAGTACTCTGATGCTTAAGTCAGAAGAGGTACAGAAAGTTAAGGTTATTTCAGAGTGAGTTAGAATACCTGACCCTTTGCCATGAAAGGGTATTTATAGTGAGCCCCCAGCGCTGGGCCAAGGCCCCTCAATGGGCTTAATCTAGCTAGGCCCAAGGAGGAGCTGCCAAGGAACGCGTAAGAAGCGTAAAGACCTAGACCAAAGGTCTGCTCCCTGGTCCAACTGCTCCTATCTTTCAGGAGATATTGAAGGGCAGTTGGGTGACGTGGTGGATGAGCTGGCAAACATGATCTCTGCCCGTCATCGGGTGTATGTCCGTTGTATGAGCAGGTGATTTATAGAGGAGGGTCGGCTGGTCGGATGAAGAGGTCTCTGCCCGACAGGTAGTGGGGGTGTGCCCTGCATGATATCACATCAGAGTGTCACCTGCTCGGATGCATGGGCCTCTGCCCGACATCTATTGGGTCGTGCCCTGCATACCATTATGGCCCAGTCCGGAACATGAAGTATATGTAAGATGGTGTAGAAGAGGTGCATGTGTATATATTTTAGGAGTTCGGTGAGTTCTAATAAATTACTTGTAACTAATTCAATAATCGAAGGAACACCGACTATAAAAAGAAGTTAAAATCCAAGATTTTAAAATAAAATATAGAATAAAGTTTTTACACTCTTCACCTTTATAAATATATAATATAATTGTTTGTTGTACTACATTGGTAATCATGAACAAGACACATATTGCATTGTTTTTTATTTTGCTTATTCTCCTTTCTTTTGGTAAGTCTTACTCCTCCTTTCCAAAACAAGTGTT
This sequence comes from Lathyrus aphaca, assembly GCA_963966055.1. Lineage (NCBI taxonomy): Eukaryota > Viridiplantae > Streptophyta > Magnoliopsida > Fabales > Fabaceae > Lathyrus > Lathyrus aphaca. Next base: position 95,682,501 of record OZ014524.1, read on the forward strand.
ATTTTTATATTATCAGTTGTTTTGAAAGATAAACATTTTTAAAAGGATAAAAGCGTTTTTTAAAACAATAAAATTGTCTTATACATTATGAGGTTTTTTCTTTTAAATAAAAATAAAATATTTTTAAGTATAATTTTTTGTGTTAATCATAATGCATGACTGATGGATGATTGTAGAGATTATGGTAAAAACAGAAGGAAGTTTATGCACCGATGAAGAATGCAATTCGTTTTGTATTTCAAATGGTTTTTTAGATGGTAGATGCGTAGATTATGATCATGATATCTGCTCATGTATATCTATGCGCCGAATTAATTAATTAAGGATACAATGTTGAGCTTGTTTTTAATAAGCAACTACTTATGTCGTTGTATAATAATTCATCAATAAGTATACAACCTTATTTAGATTATATCTAGATTTTGTGGTTTCTATTTTTTTGATTGTATTATTACAATTAATTGCTGTCTCGTTTTATTTCAATTAATCTTAATATATTTTCAATTAAATATAGAAATGTCTTCATTTTATTTCTTAATTAGCTACATTTATCAATAATCCAGAGGTACTTTTTTGCTTACATGTCAGGCTGAAGGTAATACTTTCTAAGATAATATTGAAGCTTATTATGGCCACAGAATTAGACAAATTAATCCAATTTGATGACCTTTATGAAAAATAAATAAACTAATTTTTTTTATAGTACTTCCAAAATGATGAGAAACAAGGGGATAACATTGAATTTAGCTGCCACTTTTATTGCTCCAATGATTTTTCAATCAATAATAAGTTCACCCGGTGGAGTTTGGCAAGAAGATACATTTAACAAACACTAGTATCTTGATATCTTGTTTAAATATTATTTCTATAAAAGTGAACAAAATATACAATATAAAATTAATTCAAACTCCGTTCTTAAAAATATATATAAGCAATATAAAATTAATTCCAACTCCATTCTCAAAAATATATATAAGTGCATGGTTCCATGGATTAAAAAGGTTTTAATGGAATTCATATCGTGACCATTTCAAATATTGTGTAAATACTAATTTAGTCATGCAGATGGGAGATATTCTCTTAAAACATGCTCAACACTAGATGGACATAATTCCATTAACTAGCAAAAGTTTTCTCTTGATGCGAGACGCAAATGAACGACAATAAGTAGTAAAAAATATTGAACCACATGGAGATATATTTGAATATCAATTTTTATTCTAACTATGTATAGCTAAAGCTATCGAAATAATAAGGATTCAACGTTTCAAGAATTTAAATTAACAGAATAACAAAACAATATATGAGGTACATGTTGACTTATCTCAAAATATCCAATTAACTTTTCCAATCGAATACAATAAAACTTAGCAATTTAAAGAAATTATAAACATATTTGAACAACACCTACTTTTGTAGCATATGCAGACTTGGTTGTCAGTTTTGCCCAGCTCATTTGGCCCATCTGATTCTCTTCCTAGGTACTGATTTATAACCCTAGGAGAAAAATCAACACATCTCCCCCTCACATATACCTTCCTGAAATCCTCTGATTTTCCATCAGCACACCCCTCTTGCAGATTAACTATGAACTCTTTGACCAGCAGTTCATAACAGGGAGAAAAGTTGGAGACAATTTTGAATAAATCAGCATTAGAGATTAGGTCTATTACCTCAGTGCACTCCAAAGCATTGCTGCCCAGCTCTCTTTCTAGAGCCACCCTTCTTTGGTAGACATACTTCCATTTGCTCACACTAGAGACATGATAGAAGGACACATTGTCCAGAGGTGCTTCAGGAACAGCAGAGGCAGTCCTGGGAGGTGCTGGCTTCTTCCTTGGTTGGGATGTTGGGACATCCTCCTCAACATCTGAGTCAGGTGGAGTTGTAGCCTTCCTCTTCTGGGTGCTTACCTTGCTCCATTTCTTAGTATGTCCAAAGGCAACTTTGACCTTGTCCTTCTTTGGAGTTGACTATTTCTTTTCAGAAGTTGCATGTGCAGCAGGCTTCTTCTCCTTTCTAGCCCTAAGCCTTTTGGCTATGCTAGGATTAACAGAGGCAATGATCTCTGTGTCAGAGTCATCATCTAGGTTTTCAACAGGTGGAGGTTGGGAAGCCTCTTTTTCAGCAGCTTGATCAACATGAGCTTGATCATCAGTGGCTTTATCATCATCATTTGAGGCTTTGTCCTGGCCCTCAGATGCTTCAACATTTCTTGGGACATCCTGTTGAGCAGGTATGTCCTTTTTCAGCCTGGTTGCTTTGTTCTTCTTGTGGAGCAAGCATACTGTTCAGGGGAACAGACACCCCAGGGACAACTCTTTGTTCAGAAAGGATCATGTTTACAAGCTGTTTGATGGATGCATCCACATAATCAGAAGCTTTGGGGGTGCTTGTAGATGAAGGAGTTCCCTTGCTTTTGCTGAAAATAGGCTCCTTAGCTCTTCTTGCATTGGGAGTTCTAGGTTTTTGAGCAATAGGAATGCTTCCTCTGATCTCATCTATAGGAGTAGGAGTAGCATCCATTGGTACTACAGAGATTGGGGTTGCGTGCACTACATCTTCTTGATTGAGACCCTCATCAATGAAGTTAGGGTTTTGATGTTGAGACATTTTTTCGAATGTAGTGGAAATGTGTAAGGGTTTGATAGAGTTGAATGAGCTTAGAGATTCAGTTGTAGCATGCAAAACGTTTAGTGGAGATAATGGGAATGTGAGAAGCTTAGAGCACTCTTGTACATTTATAGAATCCGTTACTAGTGGAATTTTTAAGATTGGAATACAAACAGTTAGTGGCCAGACTAGTGCTGCCATCTGGTGATCATGCCACACGATGTCATGAGACATGCTGGCACTTCTCCATAACTGCTATATTTCACAAATGCAGATTCCCAATTTACCCCTTAGGTTTTCAAATTGGGTAGCATCCAAAGCCTTAGTAAAAATGTCAGCTAATTGCAGCTCTGTGGCTACATGCTCTAATGTGATCACTTTCTCTTCCACAAGATTTCTGATGAAGTGATGCCTGATATCTATGTGCTTAGTCCTGCTGTGTTGGATAGGATTTTTGGAAATGTTAATAGAACTTAAATTGTCACAGTATAATGTCATGACATCTTGTGGGACATTGTATTCTGTGAGCATTTGTTTCATCCATACCAACTGTGAACAACTGCTACCAGCTGCAATATATTCAGCTTCAGCAGTGGAGAGGGACACACAATTTTGTTTCTTACTGAACCAAGAAATTAAATTGTTTCCTAAAAAGAAGCATCCTCCTGATGTACTCTTTCTATCATCAGCACTTCCATCCCAGTCAACATCACAAAATCCAGTGAGAATTGGTTCACAACCATGAGAGTACATTATGCCATAGTCACATGTACCATTCACATATTTCAAGATCCTCTTTACCTGGTTTAGATGACTCACTTTTGGTTCAACTTGGTACCTTGCACACACACCTACAACAAAAGCTATATCTGGTCTGCTAGCTGTAAGATATAGTAGGCTTCCAATCATGCTTCTGTACAAGCTTTGGTCCACACTCTCACCTTTGTCATCTTTGTTCAGTTTTAAATGAGTGGGGGCAGGTGTTCTTTTGTGACTTGCATTGTCCATCCCAAAATTCTTGACAGTGTTCTTTGCATACTTGCTTTGGGATATGAACATGGAGTCCTCCATTTGCTTGATTTGTAGTCCAAGGAAGTATGTTAGTTCTCCCACTAAGCTCATTTCAAACTCAGACTCCATTTGAGTAACAAAATGTTTAATCATCCTGTCTGACATCCCACCAAACACTATGTCATCCACATATATTTGAGCAATCATAACCTTTCCCTCTTCATCCTTTACAAACAAGGTTTTGTCTATTCCACCTTTTCTGTATCCATGTTTAATGAGAAAAGTTGTCAATCTTTCATACCATGCTCTGGGGGTTTGCTTTAGACCATACAGAGCTTTCCTTAGCTTATATACATGGTCTGGACAGCTTAGATCTACAAATCCCTTTGGTTGCTCCACATACACTTCCTCATTAAGGTACCCATTTAGAAAGGCACTTTTAACATCCATCTGAAATAGTTTGAACTTTAGGATGCAAGCAATTCCTAGGAGTAGTCTGATTGATTCAAGCCTTGCTACTGGTGCAAAGGTTTCATCAAAATCTACTCCCTCAATTTGTGTATATCCTTGAGCTACAAGTCTAGCCTTGTTTTTTGTAACTACTCCCTGCTCATTAGACTTGTTTTTGTACACCCACTTAGTGCCAATCACATTAATGTCATCAGGCCTAGGAACAAGATCCCATACTTCATTCCTTGTAAACTGGCCTAATTCTTCTTGCATAGCAGAGATCCAGTACTCATCATTCAGAGCTTCCTTGATGTTCTTAGGTTCTATTTTTGAAACAAAACATGAACCTGAGATCACCTCTCTTGATCTAGTGATGACACCTTTGTTGGGATCCCCAATTATCAGTTCTTTAGGATGATCTTTCTGGATTCTGATGGAGGGAGGTTTGTTGGATTGCTCTGACCTTTCCTCAGTTAGAGTGAAGTCAAGATTATCACTTTCTATTTCAACTTCAGTTTGATTGTCAGCAGATGTTCCAACATCATCAGCAACATCTGCAGAGGCATCATCAATAATCACATTTATTGACTCCATTATAACCTTGGTTCTGGAGTTAAATACTCTGTAAGCTCTGCTATTTATGGAGTATCCAAGAAAAATCCCTTCATCACTTTTAGGGTCCATCTTCCTTCTTTGATCCCTATCAGCCAGAATGTAACACTTACTTCCAAACACATGAAAGTACTTGACTGTAGGTTTTCTGCCCTTCCAGACTTCATAGATGGTGGATAAAGTTCCCTTTCTTAGTGTGACTTTATTGTGGATGTAGCATGTTGTGTTCATAGCTTCAGCCCAAAAGTACAGGGGTAACTTTTTAGCATGAATCATGGTTCTAGCTGACTCCTGAATAGTTCTGTTTTTCCTTTCAACAATCCCATTCTGTTGAGGGGTGATGGGAGAAGAATACTCATGATTGATCCCTTCTGAAGAACAGAAGTCTGAGAATTTTTTATTCTCAAACTCCTTTCCATGATCACTTCTTATTCTGACCACACAACTTGCTTTTTCTCTTTGGATCCTGTGGCACAGATCTTTAAATACCTCAAATACATCAGACTTTTCTTTGATGAAGCTTATCCAGGTATATCTTGAGAAGTCATCAACAACCACATAAGCATATCTTTTTCCACTAAGACTCTCTACTTGCATTGGTCCCATAAGATCCACGTGCAATAATTCCAGGACTTTAGAAGTTGTCAGATGTTGGAGCTTTGGATGTGACATCTTGGTTTGCTTGCCTATTTGACATTCACCACACACTTTACTTTCATCAATCTTCAGTCTTGGAATTCCTCTTACAGCCTCCATAGATATGATCTTCTTTATTCCTCTGAGATGGAGATGACCCAGTCTTTGATGCCACAGTTTCACTTCTTCTTCTTTGGCTAAGGAACAAGTAGATGTGAGGCTGGAATCTTGGGGTTCCCACATATAGCAGTTGTCCTTTGATCTGGATCCTCTCATGACAACTTTCTGTTCTTTATCAGAAATTATGCACTCAGTTTTGGTGAAGTTGACACTGTAACCTTGGTCACATAACTGACTTATGCTGATCAAGTTAGCAGTTAATCCTTTTACCAACAACACATCATTTAGACTTGGTACACCTGAGCAGTCCAGGGTCCCAACTCCCTTGATTTCCCCCTTTGCTCCATCTCCAAAGGTTACATATCTGGATGAGTGTGACTTTAAGTCTACCAGCAGATTCTTCAGTCCAGTCATGTACCTTGAGCAGCCACTGTCAAAATACCAGTCTTCCTTAGCAGATACTCTGAGAGATGTATGAGCTATAGAGGCAACAACCTTCTTGGACCATTTGTGCCTTTTGTGAGGTTTCCTTTGATGCATCTGCTCTGGATAGTGTCCATCTCTATAATTCCAATGCTTTTTGTTGACCTTGTTCTTAGGCATGTATTGGTAGCTTTGATCAGCATAAAGACTATCTTTAGGTATCCAAATCTTCTTGGTGACCTCTGTCTTCTGCTTAAGAGGGTGATGGGAACTCTGATTTGGATATCCATGCAGCTTGTTACAAAAAGGTTTGATGTGACCAAACCCTCTACAGTGATGGCATCTCCATCTTTGATATTTCTTTTTCATCATGTGTTTGTCATGATGTTGAGACATCTGCTTGAACATCTTGTTTGGCTTCATGGGATTTGGAGTTGCTTGGCTGGTGCTAGCCACAAAGTTTTGAGCTTTATTGAATCCCAGCCCAGTCCTATCCCCTGATGCTTGTTGTTGTTGAGAATGACATCCAGTGTGTTTGAGCTACTGTTCAGCATTCTGACAGATTTGGACATATGCTCCATTTTGGAGTTGATTAGGCTGACTTCACTTTTCAAAGTGTCAATGATCTCTAGATTACTTGCCTTTTCAGCCTTTAATTATTCAATCTGCTTCTTTTGCTGTATATTCTCCATGCATACTTCAGTGCTTCTTTTACACAACATCCTGTAAGATGCTTCAAGCTCTTCAAATGTCAGATCCTCATCACTAGACCCCCCTTCAGTTTCACATACTCCAGCTAGAGCAGTGATGTGCTTTGCAGATTCTTCTTCTGACTCACATCCTGAGTCTTCATCTGACCAGGTCACAGAGAGACCTTTCTTTTGCTTCTTTAGATAGGTTGGGCATTCACTTCTGATGTGTCCATACCCTTCACATCCATGGCATTGGATCCCTTTTCCTTGGTTAGTCTTCTCATCATAATTTGACCTTCTATTAGACTCATAAGGTCTTTTATTCTCAGAGGTTGAGTTTCTTCCACTTGGTATGGGCCTGTTTTCCATTCTCTTGAGAATTTTGTTGAATTGTCTTCTAAGCATAGCAATTGAATTTGATAAGTTGTCCTCAGAGCCTGCTTCATGACTTTCTTCTTCTTTATCAGTGTGTGAGACCAGGGCTATGCTTTTGTTTTTCTTCACAATTATATCATTCATTCCCATCTCAAAGGTTTGAAGGGAACCAATGAGCTCCTCAACCTTCATTGTGTAGATGTCCTGAGCTTCTTCTATGGCAGTAACCTTCATGTAAAATCTCTTTGGCAATGATCTGAGAATCTTCCTTACCAACTTTTCATCACTCATCTTCTCTCCCAAGGCACCAGAAGTATTAGCAATTTCCAGGATGTTCATGTAAAACTCATGAATGGTCTCATCTTCCTTCATCCTCAAGTTTTCAAACTTGGCGGTGAGAAGTTGAAGTCTTGACATCTTCACCTTTGATGTTCCTTCATGAGTAGTTTTGAGAGTGTCCCAAACATCTTTGGCCAGCTCACAGTGATGCACAAGCCTAAATATGTTCCTGTCAATGCCATTGAATAAGGCATTTAAGGCTTTGGAATTTCCAAGTGCTGAATCTTCTTCCTCCTTGCTCCACTCCTCTTCAGGCTTCATCACTTTTACCCCATCCTTATTGTCTTGGACAGGGTGCTCCCATCCTTTGTTAACTGCTTTCCAAGCCCTGCTATCAAGATATTTCAAGAATGCTACCATTCTTGGCTTCCAGTAATCATAGTTAGACCCATACAAGATAGGTGGTCGATTCACAGATCCTACATCTCTGTCCATGTTCCCAAAATTTGCAGTCCCTAGATCTCACCCAGTTATGCAGGCAGGGTGCCTGCTCTGATGCCAATTGAAATTCTGGGATCAGGTACGTGATGTCGAATCAGATGTTTAAACATTTGAACACTTAAACAAAACTTAAAGAGCTGGTAAATTAAATAACACATGAAATTGTTAACCCAGTTCAGTGTATCTCCACACTTACATCTGGGGGCTACCAAGCCAGGAAGGAAATCCAATATAAGTAATATTAATTCTGGAGTTAAACCAACCAGTTTAATCCTTCACTTAATATCTACCCAAGGCAATTTCTACCTAAGACACAACTTAGATATGAGTACCTACTCACTCCCCCTCAATCACACAGTGATATTTTACAATGATTAATAAAATTGAAGTCACACTTCAAACACAACAGCTTGATCTTACTTAAAAGTTTCAATCAAGACACAATACATTTTTTGCTTAAAAGCTCATAAAGTGACAAACAATTAAAACCTGCTTAAACTAACCAGCTCTACAAAACACCCTTTACAGTCTTCTTAAATTCGTACTCTTTTCTGAGAGTTTCAGTTCCTTAAATAGATGCTTGGTTTGTGGGCTTTTTGCAAATTATCCAGACCTGATAAATCCCACTGTCATCACCTTGAATTAGGGTTAGTTAGTTTGTTACCTCCTTGATTCAAGGTGAGTTAGTTATTCTGTTACACTGAAATCAGATAACTAAGCTCCCTAAAGATGCGCCTTGGAGTGCTTATCTCTTCACAATTAATTCCAGATAAATTCTCCTCAATTTACTCACTTCTGTTATGCATCATTTAAGTCTGGTAGCAGGTTTACGATGTCACAACATCTTGTGTGACATCCTGATGTCTTGACTTAAGTTCATTAACTTTTACTCTGTTTGTCAATGTCCCAACATCTGGTGTGACATCCTGAACTAAGTTCAACACTTCTTGTTTGTCAAAAATTCGGCCAATTCTTAACATCTACAATATGTATCTCGCTCATATGAATAATTTGTTTGCTTTCGCTAATCCAAATTATTCATATGGGAACTCATATTCTAGCACAACTATTTGATTTTCTCAATCAAGAGCGAGATACACTACTACGAAAAATCCATTTAACAACGGTTGGGAAAGAAATATAGTGACGCAGGCGAGGACGTCGTTATATAGAGTGTTGTTGTACATGTGGTTCTTACAATGACGGTCTTGAGACCGTTGTTGTATTCTAGAAAGCGCGCGCCATATCACAATGGTTATTTTAAATACTCGTTGTTGTATAGAACTACCTATAATCACAGTTATTTTAAATAATCGTTGTTGTATGTATTTTAATAAAATAAAATAAAATTTGCAGCAACAAGAACATCAAGAACAACAATAATAATAAGAAGAAGAAGAATAAGAAGAGGAGAAGGAGGAGGAGGAAGAAGTTGAAGAATAAGAAGAAAAAGAAAAAGAATAACAACAACACAACAAAAACAACGACAATAAAAAATAATAACAACAAGAACAACAAGAACAACAAGAACAAAAATAATAAAAAAGAACAAGAACAACAGTGAAGGTTTTTGGTTTGACTGCATATGTTGAAAAACATTATCATTTGTCTTGATGTCCTTGACATGCTTGAAGATCTTCTGGTGTGTAGTGCATTTGTGATGTCAGAATAGATGTTATAACATCTGTCTTGACAGTTCTGGGACTTTCTAAATACATAAAGTTTTGATTTAATTTATGTATATTTTTTAGCAGGATTTTGGTCTTTCGTTTTACTACAGGATGTACAAAAATCAAGGGTGTGTTGCAGTCAAAATCAGAAGCTGTTATGCCTTAGTTTTCTGAGAATTATTGAAGATATTTTCGTGCTTGATTCATGTGATCTTTTTTAGGAAAGTTCTGATCAAATCCAAGCCCACTCGGTATTTTATATTATTGATGTTTAACCTAATTTCTCTGTACGGAATATTGAATTGTAAGGCTGAGTGCTTTTGAGTGTTAGAGTTTTTTTTAACTTGTGCGTGTTTTATTTTTAAGCCATTCATACATCACATAGATGTTTGAATTGGACTGAATTTGAGTTGTAATTCTGTCCACTCTAAGCTTTTAAGCATGAGTGTTTGTTCTTGATCAAAGCTTTTAATTAAGATCAACGTGTTGTGTTTTGGAAGAGTGATATTTTGTTTTTCTTTAATTTGATTGTTTATCACAGTGTGTGATTGAGGGGAGTGAGACGGTGATTCCTCATATCTAGATGTTGATTTCTAGGTAGAAGTTGCAATGGGTAGGTTCAAGTGAGAAGTTGTAAACTGAGACTATTTAGGCTTTGAATTGTTCTACTAATAGTGGATTTCCTTCCTGGCTTGGTAGCCACCAGAGTGGGTGTGTTTGCACCGAACCGGGTTAACAATCATATGTGTTTTAATTGTTGTTATTAATATTGTGTTTAGATTGTTATTGCTCATATAGTAATGTCGTGACATCGCCTTCAACATCACGTATCTGATACCAGAATTTCAATTGGTATCAGAGTAGGCATATTTCTCTATATCTCGGTGAGATCTAGGGATGTTACTTTCAGGTATAATGGATAAGGAGGTAGGGTTTTTGAATAGACCACCCATTCTGGATGGAACTAATTATGATTACTGGAAACCAAAGATGATTTCCTTCTTGAAGTCTTTGGACAACAAGGCCTGGAAAGATGTTCTGAGAGAATGAAAACATCTTGTTGTTAAGGACAAAGATGGAAATGATACTACTGAGTTGAATCCAAAAAAGGACTGGTCTAAGGAAGAAGATAAAGCTTACTTTGGGAATTTCTAAAGACTTGAAGTCCATATTCAATGGAATTGACAAAAATACTTTCAGATTGATCAATACTTGCATTGTTGCCAAAGATGCTTGGGATATTCTCAAAAATACTCATGAAGGTACATCCAAAATCAAGATGTCAAGACTTCAGTTTCTCTTTGCAAAATTTGAAAACTTAAGGATGAAAGATGATGAAAGTATTTATGATTTTCGTATGAATATCCTTGAAATAGCTAATGCCTCAAGTGCTCTTGGAGAACCAATATCTGAAGAGAAGTTGGTAAGAAAAGCTCCCAGATCTCTACCTAAGAGATTTGACATGAAGGTCACAGCCATAGAAGAAGCTCATGACATTAGCATGATGAGATTAGATGAACTTATTGGATCTCTTCAAAATTTTGAGATTGGCATAAGTGACAAATCTAACAAGAAAAACAAAAACATTGCCTTCTCTTCCAACACTGAAGATGGAGTAGAAGATTGTAATCTTAATACTAAGGAGGGTCTATCTAATGATATAGTTCTTCTTGGGAGACAGTTCAACAAAGTTATGCAAAGGTTGGATAGGAATCCAAGACCGAATGTGAAGAACAACTCATATGACATCAATAAGTCAAATGATTCTGGTAGAAAGACAAGGGCTGAAGAGAACTCTTTTCAAGGAAAAGGATTTCAGTACTATGGATGTGAAGGTTATAGGCACATCAGATCTGAATGTCCCACAAATCTCAAGAATCAGAAAAAGGGTTTTACTGTTGCTTGGTCAGATGAAGATACTGAAAGTGAAGCTGAAGAAGAATCTGCTAAGACTGTTACTGCCCTAACTGGGAGATATTTTTCTGATTTTAGTGAAGATGAAGTCACATATGATGAGCTAACCACTCTCTATAGAGAACTATGTCTCAAAATTGAAGAAGTCTGCCAACAAGAAGAAGAACAAAAGAAAATAATATCACAACTAGAGAATGAAAAGGAAGAGCACTTGGAAAGCATCTTCAAACTGGAAAATGAGGTAACATTACTAAACTCCCAACTTGATCAAATGACCAAGTCTGTCAGAATGTTGAACAATAGTTCAGAGACTTTAGATGGGATTCTACAGATTGGGAAGTGTCGCTCCCCGGACTCTCGTCCCGGTGCAGACGCGGACGGTCGGCGATGTTGGAGGTTGAGGTTGAATAGAGTCGCCAGCTAGGCATTTTTATCTCGAAGGAAAGGTAATGCTACATAAACCTAGAAGGGTATGGATATGACGGTTGCGAACTAGAGAAACTGAGAAAGGGGGTTGTTTACAACCTGGGAAGGTATTAGCACCCAGATCGTCTGTCGTACTTGACGGGATCCACGCTTACCTGATTGTGTTTAAAAGGGGTAGTGTATGTGCTGACTGTGTATGAAAAGCTAGGAAGAATGTACAAAGTGTCAGTGCAAAAAGGAAAGGGTGAAATGCTCAAGACTGAGGCTTTAGAACAGAAGGCTGGAAGGAGAGGGGAGACAAAGAGACTTTTGTTCGATAACTGTTAAGTTATGCCTACGTATCCTCTCGTGCAATGAGAAAGTCAGAACATCTTAGTTCGACTCAAAGAGACTTAGATGATTTGTTGTGAACTTCTTACTTGTCTATGCTCAAGTGTGTGACTCTTCTGGATCGAGTGCTAATTGTCTTGCATTAGACGGAAGAAGCGAGTTCTCGTTTTCAGAGTGAATATGATGAGAAAAGAATCCCGGAGGAGACGATTATTGTTTGTTTTTGTGTTTTCAGTTTTTTATTGTTTTTGGTGTTTTGCATAAGATAATGAGCTTAAGCCTAAATCAAGGGTTGTAAACTCATTATATCCTCCCTGATTAGGGATAATGAGCCTACTTAAGTGTGAGATAAGCATCTCAACTTAATTACCATGATGATATAGGATTAAGATCATTAACCTACTTTGGTAATTATTAAGTGTTTTCGGGTTTTTGTTTAGTGTTAAGTAGTGAGTTTAATCTCTAATCAGGGATTAGTGAACTCATTACATCATCCTAAGATAAGGATGATAGATGAGAACACTTAAGCTGAGGAAGATACCTCAACTTAATCCATGGTTAGGGACTAAATTCATTATATAACAAGCCTTTATTAAAGTGGATTTTAATTAAAGGGTGAGATTAAGAAATGAGTTTTAAGTTTGAAGACAACTTGAGGGGGACTTGTCCATTAAACACTAGGATTAGTCCCTCTTAACCATAAGGAAGAGATGTAACCCTAATATAAGGCCCAAGTTACAAGCTTAAGTCTTAATAGTTATTAGGTGTTTTGATTAAGAGGTGTAAACAAATTAAAGGTTTAACACTAAGGATTAAAGTTATACACTCCATCCTAAGATTAGGATGCAGGCATAACCCTAATTCAAAGTCCTAAAGCTTTAAGTGTTTAGCCTTGATTATTGAGATGATAAGAGAGACTCAAGGAGACTCAAAGGTAAAAGACTAGGGGAGACTATGTACAACCCTAAAATTATCATGCTTGGATGTTCCTATGGTTTGTGAGAAGGAGCAAGTGAACACAAGTGAAGCAAGTCCACTTCAAAGAAAAATAGAATATGCAAATGAGGAGAAGAGAAGAGGGGGGATGTGAAGGCAAATCCACATCCCAGACAACTTACCATAAGCCCCTGAAATGTTAGTGTGAATGCATAAGATGCAAAGCAAAAGGAAATAAAGCAAATGAAGGTGCAATGAACAAGAACAGAAGTGAAAATGCTATGCAAATGTGTTATAAAATGATGCAAAGACATGTAAGATGCTTATGAATGATCATACAAAGGATGAGATGCAAAACAAACATGTTAGAAGCTTGGAAACACATGGATGTTCATGAAATGTAATGAATGCGAAGCATACCAAATGAATGAAGAAATGATTAAGCAATGTTCAAGCATGTCTTAAGATGTCTAGGATGGCATACAAGATCATGGAATGTCATGGCAAGTTCATATGATTGAGATATGCAAAGATGGATGCAAATGAACATGAGAAATTTGGGTTTTATGAATGTATGAGATGCATATGACCAAAACAGAAGCATACATCATGATAAAAATTTGAAAATGAAATCAAACAAACCCCAAACACATACAAGATCACTCCCCAAAGATGGATGTCAGAAGCTAAACCTAAAGGAAGTTATGAATTTCCTAAGTTAACTAGGGTTTTTGGGTGATTCTAAAGGAAAAATGCAAAACAATTTGAAAATGCAATGCAAAATTATGAGTTAAATAACCTAGATACTAGATGCAAAGTATGAAACAATGCAAAAAGAACCAAATGCAAAAATAACCTAAATTTGTGTGGTTAGTTTGTAAATTTTTCTAAATGTATGAGAATGCTTCATGAATCATTTGGTGATTTTTAGATACCTAAATATATTTTTAATTAATTAAAATCAATGAATTAATTAAATAAAACATTTATTGATTTAAAAATACATTTTTTAATTCAAAAATTAAAAATTAAAATATTTTTGAGTTTTGAAAAATATTTGAAGTGAAAATGCAGAAAATGAGATTTTTAGAAATGTTTTTGCTATTTTTAATAAATATATGAAAAGAAATATGAAATAAATAAAAGAAAATAAAAGTATGCAAGATCAAAGGCCAGGATTTGAAGCTAAGGTGACTTGGCGCGTGTTTGTGTGGTCAGGATTGCTTCTGATTAATTAACTTAATTAAACTAATTAATATTAATTAAAATGGATTAGGGTTTTAATGAAGCGTCTAGGCCCTTCACGCACGCGGGAAACATGATTCTAGGGTCAGAATTCAAACTGACTTAATTAATTGTGAATTAGCCCTAATCACTCTCAGGCGACCGGAGAAGAGCTCTGGTCATCTTCTCCGACGACACCCTCATCTGAGCTCACTCAAAACACAACCCCAAGCCCCCAAAACCTTCAGGATGAATCATCTAACCTCCCTAAACAAGAATCCATCCCTAAAACTCATTTATCATGCATCAAAATCAAGAGTCGAACAAGAACATATTTAGGTTAAAAACTTCAGAACAACAATACATCCTTGTTTCTCAACCATTTTCAAAAATAAAGACATCATGATGATTAGGAGAGCACATAGAATCAATTTATAACTTAAAACGCAAGTTCTAGAAAAATGTTTCAAGAGAGCTACCTGAATTGAAGCTTTTCACTCTTAAGCTTTCTGGCCCTTTCTTTTATGCAAATCAACCCCAATGGACTCCTTGAAGCTAATGAGATGCCTAGAACAAGCTTTGAATGGCTGTTTTGAAGTGTCCAGTTCTGCCAAAGCAGAAATCGTGTTTTGGTTATGGGGGTTTTCAGGCCATGGTGAAGGGTGTTTTACGTTCTATGAGTGATATGGAGATGAATGGTGAAGAGAGTTTTGAGTTTTGTTGGCTGTGCAGAGAGAATCGAAGACTTGAAGTTTTGGAGGATTTTTGTGATTCTGAGTGTATGGCTTGTTTCAGGCTTGAATGTTGTTATGTTTGAGGTCCTTAGGGTTTACATATGATGTATTGATTGGCCAGAGAGTTGTTGTGGCATAGTGTGATTGGTATGGTGTGTTTTGCAAAAAATTCAAGATTGTGTCATAGAAGGAATGGTTGTGGTCAGAGTTGTTTCTATGGCTTGTCCTGCCTCATCTAACTTTGTGGAGGGCCTTTGGATCAAATTTGAGGATCTGTAGTGCTTGATTCATGAGATAGCAAGACTTTTGCAATTTTCCCTCTTTGGATTTTCTTGAAGTGCAAGGCATGAAAACTTGTGATTCTTGGAACAATTCTAATCAAGAAATGTTACATTATCATGTTATGGTACTTAGAAGTGGATTAGAAGTCATTAGAAGTCTTGGGACTTGGTTTTGCAAAAATCCCTCTTTGGCACATACTTGAAAATTATAAGATTTTTCCCAACTTTGAAACATCATATCTTGAGTTCTAGGATGAATCAAGATAAGTTCTTGTACTTTTTGAAAATGGGAAGATCCAATCTACAACTTTCATGTTTGAAGATTTTTCATTTGAAGCCTTTTTGATCAAGAAATGGGAGGTTGAAAATCTTTCCCAAAATGGAACATTTTCATTACAAGTCATGTCCAAAAATGGAAAGTTTGCAAATGGCTTGAAATTCTTCAATATTGTGAACTTATAACCACTTCTAAGATCAAATAAAGATCATAGAACCTCAAAATGATTAAGATGACCCTTTGGTACCATTGGTGGTGGCCTCAGATGCCCTGATTTTGACTTTTCTTGCACAATAAGTTACCAGTTGATCAGATGACTTCCACAATGAATTTCTTCATCAAATTTGGTACACATGCACCTTATAACATATTAAGACCAATGGAATCAAGAATAACCAAAAAAATTGGGTGTAAGGCCTCTGAAACCAAAACCTAATTTTAAGTCATCTGTGTAGGAAATCTTCAGTCTGCCTCTATGCCTTTGTAATGCTCTGTGATCTCTTGACTTTTAAGAACCCTGGGGAAAATATTATGATCATGGAACACACATGGACCTTCTTTACATGCTTCAAGACCATTGATATAGATCAGATCACTTCTTGGATTCATCTGATTACAAAACCTAGATATGCAACCTATGCAAGTGAAATAAACTATGTAGTGTGAGATGTAATGATATGCTTATGAAAATGAGTGATCCCAAGCCATGGTGTGAGAAAAGGTGAGGGAAAATTTGGGGTGCTTACAACTGCCCCTATTCAAGCATGAGTTAGCTGTGCAGGGTGTAAGCGCCTGGCTTAACAGAAAAACAGGATAACTTGTGGTTGAATACCAAAGACAGTCTGAAATTTGCACTCACTGGAGAAAAGAAGAAAAGGGATATAAATTGTAACAGGCAGTATAATATGAGTATCAAATGAAAGCGATGAAGGACGACCATCGAGCAGAGGACGACTGCTGGGGATGAAAAACGGTAAATAAAGCAATGACGGGGACGACCATCATGTAGGGAAATAGAGAGACCGCGACGGGGACGACCATCGGGTAAACTGATGAAGGACGATCATTAGGATAAAGGAAAAGACCACGACGGGGACGACCATCGGGTAAAGAAATAAAACTATCTGGGGGTTAAAGAAATGAGGAAAGCACTGACGGGGACGACCATCAAGTTAAAGGGTAAATAAACCGCGACGAGGACGTCCATCGGGTAAAAGAATAAATGAAATAATGATGAGGGGCAGTCATCAAAAGGTGAAGGACGATCACCTAGCAGGGGACGACTGCTGAAAATATCATGACATTGGACGAATGCCGGATATAAAAGATCAATGATGTGGACGACCATCAGATAAGCATGATGAAGGACGATCATCAAGAGGTGAAGGATGATCACCTAGCAGGGTACGGCTGCTCTTGGGGATTATCTCGACATAGGACAAATGTCGGATAACAAAGATAAACGATGGGGATGGCCATCGGATAAATGATGAGGGACGGTCATCATAAGGTGAAGGACAATCACCTAGCAGGGGACGGCTGCTAAAAAGATATCGCGACATAGGACAAATGCCGGATAGAAAGATCAACGATGGGGACGACCATCAGATAAATGATGAGGGACGGTCATCATAAGGTGAAGGGCGATCACCTAGCAGGGGACGACTGCTAAAAATATATCGCGACATAGGACGAATGTCGGATAGAAAGTTCCAACAATGGGGGCTCCACAGGGAAAAGGATGAGTAACGGTCATCCAAAGGTGAAGGATGATCACCTGGCAGGGGAAGGCTGCCGAAAATATCGTGACATAGGACGAATGCCGGACAAAAGAGATTGTTTTTTTGGTGACTTACTGAGGGATGGTAAACACGGACGAGTGCTCACACTTTAAAACAAAAGGTATAAGTATTTGACAGTGTGTATATACCAAAGATGTGGATGAGCATCCTTAGGACCATGATACGGACGAGTATCGATAGAAACAAATGTTGACACGTGTTTAAGGATGATGATACAGACGAGTATCAATCGGTTAAGTAAGGAACACGGACGAGTGTTGATCTGCTGAGGAGTGATATATACAAGATACGGATGAGTATCAGAGGATTGTGTATAAATATGTATAATTGCTTGACCTGCTGGGGAAATATGTGCAAGACAGGAATGAGTGTCAAAAAGGATTGAGCAAGGGACACGGATGAGTGTTTGACTTGCTGGAGAAGTATGACACAGGCGAGTGTCAAAAAGAATATGTACAAGTATGAACAAGTATTTGTATTGAGAGTGCAAAAAAAGGTATTCTGGCTTTGTCTATAGGGGATAAGAGTTTTGTATATTGTTGGTGAAGTGATTCTGATGTTTGCAAGCGATTGGCTCGAACCTGGCTTATGATCATGCAAATGTTTGATTTTTGTCGTAATGCTCCGTATTAGAAGGAATGCTACGCTTTGTTTTGTGAATATGATGCGAATGCTATGATTATGTAAAATGAGAGAACCGATCCGAGATCCGGATGCTGCGGGGAGAAAGATTTCTGGGCGATCTGTTTGGAAGGAGAACCCCGCTGGGGAAAGAGATCATTGGCTGAACTGTGGGGAGAGAGGATCACCGAACAATCTTCTAGGGAACTCTGTGGGGATCTCGGCTGGGGAAGCTTTTGTTGAAGAGACTCATGTTGGGGATGAGGAGGCTTCGGCAAACCGCTGGGGAACAGAAAACCCTGGAAACTCTACTAGGGAGAAACTAGCTACTCCACAGGATAATGATTCTGCCGACTCTACTAAAGATGGGAAAGTCCTGGAAACTATGATGGGGAACGGAAAATCCTGGCGACTGGCTGAGGAAGGGGACTCTTCCCACTCTGCTGAGGATGAGAAAATCCTGGTGACTCCATTGAGGAAAAGAAGATCCTGGCAAATCTACTTGGGAAAACTTTGGCAACTTGCTAGAGATGAGAGGATCTTGGCAACTTAGCTGAGGAAAACTCTGGCAACTCTTTGGGGAAAACTTTCCTGGTGACTTTGCTAGGGAGAAGGAGTTCTTGGAAACTTCTTTGGGGAAGAGCCGTTCAGGCATTGCTCGGGAGATCCTGTTTGAGGAAGAGAGAACTTCTGGGAAGTAATTTGTTGTAACTCCTTTGTCAAAGCGATACGCTGGGGATACGAGGCTTGATATACCCCATGCTGTGAGATTGTCTGTCTTGAGTACCTGTAACCTGTTAAAAAGAAACGCACAAGTGTCCCGAGATATGCTCAATCGGATTCCGTCATAGGAGTTAGATTTGCTCAAGAGTTCATATTTCTTGCAAGCATTTATTGAAAATGGCTTATATGTTTTCATGCAAGTGTTGTATTATGAACTTTGGACATTTTGCAAGCGAAACAAAAATGTACAAAACAAAGTGTGACTGAATATTCTGATTTTATTGATTTGTGTGCCCTGAATGGGCAAGTACAGTGAAGAAGCGAATCCCTAAAAGGAGGAGATTGCTATAAAAATAAAAGTGTTGGCAATGTTTGAAGTTGACGCTCTAGCTAGCTTCCTTTGCTATGACCTGTATGACCTTGACGTTCTTGTTATCTTGCTTTCTGAAGAAAGTTGATTATGATCGACGCTTTATCTTTTCGAAGCTTGCCATGTTATGAGTGATACAGACGAATTCAGAATGCAGTTGTTCGCTTATTCCCTGATTTTGCGTGGATCACCCTTTCGGGTTTTCAATCCACCGGGATACCCATTTTTGCCTAAGCTGTCCGATGTGGCTTTTCAACTCAGCGGGTGTACATTTTTTTTTCAATTTTCCCTTATTTTTGCCCGAGTCTTTTATTTTGTTTTTGACTCGCCGGGATGCCCTATTTTTCCTGGACTTACATTTTGTTTTACGTCCAGCGGGTCTTTTATGCGAAGTATTTTTTAACTGCATCTGAATTTACAGGAGATATGAAATCCTCACCATCCATAGTAGTGAGCATTAGTGCCCCACCTGAGAATATTTTATTTACTATGAATGGGTCTTCGTTGTTTGGCGTCCATTTTCCCCTGTGGTCTGTATGAGGAGGAAGAAGTCTTTTCAAAACAAGCTCTCCCACTTGGTATTCCCGATGTATGACTTTCTGATCGAAGGCTTTCTTCATTCGCTTTTGATATAACTTCCCATCATTACCCGTAAGGAGGGTAGTTCAACTTCAACAGGTAGGACAACTTCCATACCATACACAAGCTGATAAGGTGTTTCCCCAGTAGATGTTTTGATAGAGGTTCGGTACCCATGCAAGGCAAATGGTAGCATTTCGTGCCAATATTTGTAGGTGAATACCATCTTTTGCAAAATCTTCTTGATATTCTTGTTAGCGGCCTCAACAACGCCATTCATCTTTGGCCTGTAAGGAGAAGAGTTGTGGTGTTGAATTTTGAAGTCCCGACAAAGTTCTGTCATCATCTTGTTGTTCAAATTGGAACCATTATCAGTATGATTCGCTCGGGAACTCCATATCGATATATGATATCCCTTTTCAGAAATCGAGCTACCACTTGCATGGTGACATTTGCATACTATCGCTCCCCTGAAAAGACACTAGGTCCCAAGGTACAGACGCGAACGTTCGGCTAAAAGAGAAAATGAAAAAGAACTGAATAGAGTCGCCAGCTAGGAATTTTTATCTTGAAGGAAAGGTAATGCTGCATAAACCTGAAAAGAGGTGGATAAGACGGTTGCGAACCAGAGAAACTGAGAAAGGGGGTTGTTTACAACCTGGGAAGGTATTATCACCCAGATTGTCCATCGTACTCGACGGGATCCACGCTTATAAGATTGTGTTTAAAGGGGATAGGTGTATATGCTATCTGTGTGCAAAAGCTAGGAAAAGAAAATACAAGTGTCAGTGCAAAAGGGTATGAATTGCTCAGGAACTGAGGCTTAGAAATAGAATGCTGAAAGAGGGGGATGACAAAGAGTATTTTGTTCGATAACTGTTAAGTTATGCCTATGTATCCTCGTGTGCAATGAGGAAGTCGGAACACCGTAGTTCGACTCAAAGAGACTGAAAATAAATTGACTGTGAACTGCTTACTTGTCTATGCTCAAGTGTATGACTCGTCTGGCTCGAGTGCTAACTATCTTGCATTAGACGAAAGAAGCAAGTTCTCGTTTATGAATAAGTGTGATGAGAAAAGAATCTGGAGGAGACGATTATTGTTTGTTTTTGTGTTTTTAGTTTTTTATTGTTTTTGGTGTTTTGCATAAGTTAATGAGCTTAAGCCTAATTCAAGGGTTTATAAACTCATTATATCCTCCCTGATTAGGGATAATGAGCCTACTTAAGTATGAGATAACACCTCAATTTAATTACCTTAATGATGTAGGATTAAGATCATTAACCTACTTGTGATTAATTAGATGTTTTTTGGATTTTTGTTTAGTGTTAAGTAATGAGTTTAATCTCTAATCACAAATTAGTGAACTCATTACACCATCCTAATAGAAGGATAATAGATGAGAACACTTAAGCTGAGGAATATACCTCAACTTAATCCATGGTTAGGGACTAAATTCATTATATAACAAGCCTTTATTAAATGGATTTTAATTAACGGGATGAGATTAAGAAGTGGATTTTATGATTTGTAAGAAAACTTGAGGGGGACTTGTCCATTAAACACTAGGGTTAGTCCTTCTTAACCATAAAGGAAGAATTAGAACCCTAATGTAAGGCCCAAGTTACAAGACTAAGTTTTAGTGATTATTAAGTGAATTGATTAAGAGGTTTAAACAAATTAAAGGTTTAACACTTAGGATTAAAGTTATACACTCCATCCTAAGAGAAGGATGCAGGCATAACCCTAATTCCAAAGTCTTAAAACTTTAAGAGTTTAGTCTCTGATTATTGAGATGAGAAGAGAGACTCAAGGAGACTCAAAGGTAAAAACTAAGGGGGACTAATCACAATCCTAATTATTATCATGCTTGGATGTTCCTATGGTTTGTAAGGCTTAAGAAAGATCTTCAAGGAAGCCACCAATGGAAGAAGCAGAAGAAAGGAGGAAGAAGCAGAAGAATAAGTTACTTACTTCAATGAAGAAGATAAGTAACTTAAAGAAAGAATGTGAGAGAGATAGAACATAAGTGAACAAGTTCACTTCAAAGAAACCAGCATGATGCATATGAAAGAGATAAAGAGAAATGAGAAGTGAAGGCAAATCCACTTCTCAAAGTAACTTACCACCTGCAAATGTTAGCATGAATGCATAAAGTATGAAACATAAGGAAATGAAATGAAATGAGATGAGGTGAGATGAAATGACCAAAGTCAGAAGTGTTTATGCAATGTTAATGTCATGTGATATGATGCAAAGGCATACAAAGTGCATATGTATGATCATACAAAGATGAGATTTCATGTAAGCATTCTTTGAAGTTTGAAAACACATGAAAGTCAATGGAATGGAATGAATGCAAATCATGGCAAATGAATGAAGAAATGGTCAATCATGATTCTAACATATCCTAAGATGTCTAAGGTGACATATGAATGTATGAAATGTCATGGCAAGTTCATGTAATGATGCATATGCAAGATGAATGCAAATGAACATGAGAAATTAGGGTTTTAGGGACATATGAGATGCAAATGACAAAGACAAAATCAAATGACATTACAAAAAATTAAAACCAAGCTCAAACAAACCCTAATCCCATACTAGGTCACACCCCAAAGGAGAAGGTCAGAAGCCTTACCACTAAAAGGTTATGAATTTCCTAAGTTTCTAGGGTTTTTTGGGTGATTCTCAAAGGAAAATGCAAATCAATTCAAAAATGCAAGATAAATTCATGAGATAAATGACCTATAAACTAAATGCTATGCACAAAATAATGCAAAAAGAATCATCTTCAAACACTTCTTGGTTAGGCAAAAAAGATTTTTTCAAGTTACGGTTCAAAAATATGATTTAAATGACCCTTAATTCAAAGAAAATTCTCAAGTTATGATCAAACCTAAAAATAAATTTGTGTGAAGAGTTTGAAAATGTTTCTAAATGCAAAGGGATGATTCATGATTTTTTTGGTGATTTTTAGAAACCTAAATGTATTTTTAATTAATTAAAAGACTTTAATTAATTAAAAATAACATTTAAATATTTTAAAAATACTTTTTTAATGCAAAAAATAAAATAAAAATAATTTTCTGGTTAAGAAAAATATTTAGAACATAAATGCAAAAGGAAATATTTTTTGAAAGCTTTTTGGTATTTTTAATTAATTATGCAAAAGAAATAGAAAGAAAATAAAATAAAATGAATCAAATGAGAAAGTATGTCAATCCAAGGGCTGAGATCCAAACCTAGGGGGTGTTGACTGCGCACGTTAATCAATGACTGGGATCACTCCTGACTAATTAATTGAGTTTTACTTTAATTAATCTGAAATTAACTTAATGAACTAATCCTGGCCACTCATGTGCTAACCCTAATCCTCATCTAACGACCAAGATTCAAACTGGGAATTAAAACGTGGATTAGCCCTAATGACTTTCAGGTGGCCGGAGAAGACCTTCGGTCATCTTCTCCGGCCAGCTCTTCACCTGACTTTGCTCAAATCATCACCCCAAGCCCCCAAAATCTCCAGAAATGATCAACTAACCACCCTAAACAATAATCCAGCCTAAAAAATCATTTATCATTCATCATCATCAAGATTCGAATCAAAACATGAAAACGGAAAAAATTTCAGAACTTCATGAAATGTTTAAAACTCAACCATTTTAAAAAATAAAGGCATCAGCATGATCAGTGAAGCATGAGGAATCATTCTATAACATGAAAACGCATTTTTGGAAAAAAAAAGTTCTTGAGGTTACCTGAGGTTGAGCTTTCAGTTCTTGAGCTTTCTGGACCTTTCTTTAGTGCAAACCAACCCCAATGAGCTTCATGAGAATGCTTTGATGCTTAGAGTGAGTTTATTTGGCCTATTTATGAAGTTCAGTTTTGAGAGGTGAAAAATCGTATTTGTTGTGTGATGTGTTTCAGGTCATTTTAATGGTTGGGATTTGTTCCTTAGTTGATACTGAGTTGAATGGTGAAGAAAGTTTGAAGTTTGAGTGGTTGTGCTATGAATTTCGAAGAGATGAAGGTATGAGGTGATTTTTGGCAATCTGAGTCTTGAGAGGTTTTCAGGCTTGAATGTGTTATGGAGTGAGGTCCTTAGGGTTTGCATAAGAGGTTGTGATTGGTCAGAGAGTGGGTTGTGGCTCAGTTTGATTGGTATGGTTGTTTTTGCAAAAAGTCAACATTGGTTGTACTATGAGCATGGTCATGGCAAGAAGTGTTCTATGGTATGTCTTTCTTCAGCATACTTTGTGGAGGGCCCTTAGATCATTTTTATGCAGCTGGATCACTTGGATGAAGAGATACCATAGGTTTTGCAAAATTCCCTCTTTGAAGTTTCTTGGATCACAAGCCATGAAATGCCTCTAACCATGAGCCAATACTGATCTTTTGAAGTAACGTAGGCATGTTATGAAGTGTTTGTACACATTTGAAGTCATCAGAAAGCTTGAAAATATGCCAATTTGCAAAATCCCTCTTTGACATGAAACTTGAATTTTTAGGATTTTTGCCAACTTTGAAAGGCCATATCTTAAGTTCTAGGATGAATCAAGACATGTTCTTGTACTTTTTGAAAAGGGAAAGACCTAATATACAACTTTCATGACCAAGAATTTTTCATTTGAAGCATTTTGGGTTGAGAAAGAGGAGGTTGAAAAACTTTCCCAAAATGGAAAGTTTCCATTACAAGTCATTTCCATTTTTGGCAAGTTTGCAAATGGCTCAAAATTCTTCAATCTTGTGAACTTCTAACCTCTTATAAGATCAAATAAAGATCATAGAACTTCATTTTGATGAAAATACCCCTTTGGTTCCATTGTTGGGGGCCTCAGATGCCCTGATATTGACTTAACTGGCTCAAGAAGTTACCCAGTGAACAAATGACTTCCTAAATGAATTTCTTCATCAAACTTGGTACACATGATCCTTATAACATCTTAAGAACATTAGAAACAAGAATGGCCAAAAACTTTGGATTTAAGGCCTCTGAAACCAAAACCCTAATTTTGGTCATCTATGTAGTGAAAACCCTAGCTCTGCTTCCATGCCTTGCCAGTTCTTGTGATCTCTTGACTTCCATGAACTTTGAGGGACATAATATGATGATAGAACACACATGGACCCTATTGGAAAGCTTTGAGGCCTTTGGGATGGCTCAGATGGATTCTTGGATTGCTAAGATCACAAACCCTAGATGCAGATGAACTTGAACTTATGTAGTGAAACAAAAATGCAACATGAGATGGTATGCTTATGCTTATGCAAAAATGAAAGGTCACAAGCCATGGTGTGATATGAGTGAGGGAAAATTTGGGGTGTTTACAGCTGCCCCTATTCAAACATGAGTTAGCTGTGCAGGATGTAAGCGCCTGGCTTAACAGACAAACAAGATAACTTATGGTTGAATACCAAAGACAGTCCAAACTTTGCACTTGCTGGATAGAAAAAGGGATATAAATTGTAAAAGATAGTATACTATGATTATCAAATGAAGGCGATGGAGGACGACCATTGAGCAGAGGACGACTGCTGGGGATAAAGCGGTAAGCCAAGCAATGACGGGGACGACCAACAAGCTGGGGAAATAAAGAGACCATGATGGGGACGACCATCAGGTAAAGAAACAAGATTCTCTGGGGATTAAAGTAAAGGGAAAATCCAATGATGGGGACGGCCATCAGGCTTGGAAAGTAAAATAAACAACGATGGGGACGGCCATCGGTTCAAAGAACAAATGAAATAATGATGAGGGACGGTCATCAAAAGGTAAAGGATGGCCACCTAGTAGGGGATGGCTGCTCTTTATCACGACATAGGACGAATGTCAGATAGAAAAGGTCAACAATGGGGACGGCCATCGAATAAGCATGATGAAGGACGATCATCAAGAGGTGAAGGACGATCACCTAGCAGGGTACGGCTGCTCTCGGGGTCTATCACGACATAGGTTAAATGTCGGATAACAAGATCAACGATGGGGACGGCCATCAGATGAAATGATGAGGGACGGTCATCAAAAGGTGAAGGACGATCACCTAGCAGGGGACGGTTGCTCTTTATCACGACATAGGACGAATGCCAGATAGAAAAAGGTTCCATTAATGGGGACTCCACTGGGGAAGGGATGAGGGACGGTCATCCAAAGGCGAAGGACGATCACCTGGCAGGGGACGACTGCCGAAAATATCATGACATAAGACGAATGTCGGATAGAAGAAAGTTGTTTTGTTGGTGACTTACTGGGGAATGGTAAACACGGACGAGTGCTTACGCTCAAGAATAAAAGGTATAAGTGTTTGACGCTGTGTATAGATTAAAGATGCGGACGAGCATCCTTATGACCATGATACGGACGAGTATCGGTAGAAACAAATGATGACGCATGTTCAGAGATAATGATACGGACGAGTACCAACTGGTTAACAAAGAACACGGACGAGTGTCGAATCTGTTGAGGAGTGATATATAAACAGGATACAGACGAGTATCAGAGACTTCTGCATAAGTATGAGTGAGTACATGTTTGCTGGTGAAGTACGAGCAAGACACGAATGAGTGTTCAACTTGCTGGGGAATGTATGACACAGACGAGTGTCAATAGATCATGTATAAGTTATGAACAAATATTTGTATGTGGAAGTGAAAAAAAGGTGTTTTGGCGACCTGTGGGGATGGGATGACATGGACGGGTGTCGAAAAAAGAGTGTGTTATAAACAAACATTTGGTTTGCAACAAGTGTTTTGGAAACCATTCTAGGGGAATATGGCACGGACGAGTGTCAAAAAGAGTGTGTGTAGGTATCTGTATTTGAGAGTGCAAAGGGGACGCTTTGGCTTATATTTGCAGGGAAATAATATGACATAAACGAGTGTCGAAAAGGGTATATATGAACATGCATTTGTGTTGGAGAGTGCAAAGGGGACGGTTTAGCTGTGAGTGTTTATATTCATTGCTGATGAAATACTGATGGTATTTGCAGGTGACTGGCTCGAATCTGACTTGTGATCATGCAAATGTTTGATTTTTGTCGTAATGCTCTGTATTAGACGGAATGCTACGCTTATTTGGTGATTATGATGCAAATGCTATGATTATGAAAAATAGGAACCGATCCGGGATTCGGCTCGTGCTGTGATAATATTTCTGGCTGATCTGCTTGGAAGGATATCTCAGTTGAGGGAGATCATTGGTAGATCTGTTAGGAGATATAGCTCTTCTTGGGGAAATAGATCGTTAATAGATCTATCCGTAAGGAGAATTCAGCTGGGGAGAAGGAAACTTTGTTATGTAAGAGTTTCAGGCATTTCTCTTCTGGGGAGAGAATGGAAACTTCTGTGGGGAGATAGTTCTTTTATCCTTGCTGAGAGATCTGGCATCCTGATGGGGATCTCGGCTGGGGAAGTTCCTGTTGAGTAGACTTATGTTGGGGATGAGGAGGCTTTGACAACTTTGCTGGGGAAAAGTATTTTAGATACTGCTCGGGAAGGAGGTATGTTGGGGAAGTGATGCTTGGCATGCCCCATGTTGCGTATTAAATACCTGCAATCTGTTAAGACAAAAGAAACACACAAGTATCCCGAGGTATCCCTTACCGGATTCCGTCATAGGAGTTAGGCTTTCCTGAAAGTAATATATTTCCTGCAAGTGTTTATTAAAGGTGGCTCATTTGTATTATGCAAGTACTATATCATGAATATTGGACATTTTGCAAACGAACAAAAATGCACAAAACTAGGTGTGACTGAAAAACTCTGATTTTATTAATCTGGGTGCCCTGAATTGGCAAATACAGTCAAAGAAACAAATCTCTTGGAATGAGGAGATTGCTGTAAATTGAGAAAAGTAAAAGTGTTGGCAATGTTGACGACGCTTCAGCGAGCTTCCTTTGCTATGACCTATATGACCTTGACGTCTTCTTATCTTACTTTCTGAAGAAGGTTAATTCTGACTGATGCTTTATCCTTTCGAAGCTTGCCACGTTGTGAGTGATACAGACGAATTCAGAATGCAGTTGTTCGCTTATTCCCTGATTTTGTGTGGATCGCCCTTTCGGGTTTTCAATCCACCGGGATACCCATTTTTGCCTGAGCTTTCCAATGCGGCTTTTCAACTCAGCGAGTGTACATTTTTTTTCTCTAATTTTCCCTTATTTTTCCCGAGTCTTTTATTCTGTTTTTGACTCGCTGGGATGCCCTATTTTTGCCTGGACTTACATTCTGTTTTTATGTCCAGCGGGTCTTTTTATGCGAAGGTTTTTTTAACTGCATCTGAACTCACAGGGGATAAGAAATCTTCGCCATCCATAGTAGTGAGCATTAGTGCTCCACAAGAGAAAACCTTCTTTACTATGAATGGACCATCGTAATTTGGAGTCCACTTGCCCATGTGGTCTGTATAAGGAGGAAGAAGTCTTTTTAGCACAAGATCTCAAATTGGTATTCCTGAAGCTTGACTTTCTGATCGAAGGCTTTCTTCATCCTTTTCTGATATAGCTGCCCATGACAGATTGCAGCTAATCTTTTTTTTCCGATCAGATTCAGTTGATTGTACCGAGATCGGACCCATTCTGCTTCGTCTAGCTTTACATCCATCATTACCCGTATGGAGGGTAGCTCGACTTCAACAGGTAGGACTGCCTCTATACCATACACAAGTTGATAAGGTGTTGCCCCAGTAGACGTTCTGATTGAGGTTCGGTACCCACGTAAAGAAAATGGTAGCATCTCATGCCAGTCTTTGTAAGTAACCACCATCTTTTGCACAATCTTCTTTATGTTTTTATTAGCTACCTCAACAGCGCCATTCATCTTTGGCCTGTAAGGAGAAGAATTGTGATGTTGTATTTTGAAGTCCCGACACAGTTCTGCCATCATTTTGTTGTTCAAATTGGAACCATTATCAGTAATGATTCGCTCGGGAACTCCATATCGACAGATGATATCTCTTTTCAGAAACCTGGCTACCACTTGTCTGGTGACGTTTGCATATGAAGCTTCTTCGACCCATTTGGTGAAGTAATCAATGGCTACCAGGATGAATCTGTGGCCATTTGAACCAGTCGGTTCGATTTTTCCAATCATGTCAATGCCCCACATAGCAAAGGGCCAAGGTGAAGATATCACGTTCAAAGGATTTGGAGGCACATGCACTTTGTCTGCATAGATCTGGCATCTATGACTCTTTCTGGCATAGGCACAATAGTCTGCATCCATTGTGATCCAATAGTAACCTGATCTTAACAATTTATTAGCCACTGCATGTCCTCCAGCATGGGTACCGAAAGATCCTTCATGCACCTCGTGCATCAGCAAGTCTGCTTCTTTCGTATCAACACACCTGAGCAGAACCATGTCAAAGTTTCGCTTGTATAACGAACCATCAGCATTGAGAAAGACACTGGCAGCCAACCTTCTTAATGTCTTCTTATCATTGGATGATGCCCCAGGTGGGTATGTTTGATCCTCTAAGAAGCTTTTGATGTCATGGAACCAAGATTTGTCATCTTTAGCAATGTCCACGGAGAATACGTATGCTGGTCGGTCTAGTCTGGATATCGAAATCTGAGGCACATAATTGACAGTTTGAACCTTGATCATGGAGGAAATGGTAGCTAGAGCATCTGCGAATTGATTTTCGTCTCGAGGGATATACTAAAGTTTGACTATTGTGAAGAAAGTCAATAATCTCCTCGTGTAGTCACGGTATGGAATCAGATGCTCTTTGTGAGTGTACCATTTGTCGTTGGTTTGATTGATTACCAAAGCTGAATCTCCGAATACATTCAAAGTCTTGATCCTGAGGTCAATGGCTTCCTCAAGACCCATGATACATGCTTCGTATTCAGCTTCGTTGTTAGTGCAATAAAAGGTGAGTTTTTCCGAGAAAGGCATATGAACTCCCTTAGGTGTAATGAGCACTGCACTAACTCCAAGACCATTCATATTGACAGCCCCATCAAACATCATAGTCCATTCTTCCTCTGGGTCAAGCCCTTCAGTGTGAACAGGCTCTTCATGATCTTTTGCTTTTAGAAACATGATGTCTTCATCAGGGAAGTCAAATCTCATTGGTTGATAATCATCAATGGGTTGCTCAGCCAGATAGTCAGACAATACACTGCCTTTGATAGCCTTTTGAGATGTGTACTGAATGTCATACTCTGTCAGAATCATTTGCCATCTTGCAACCCTTCCGGTAAGTGATGGCTTCTCAAATATGTACTTGACGGGGTCCATTTTTTAGATTAATAAAGTAGTGCGAGTCAACATATACTGTCTTAGTCCGCGAGCAGCCCACACTAAAGCACATCAAGTTTTCTCGAGCAGTGAATAACGTTGTTCATAGTCGGTAAACTTTTTGCTTAGGTAGTATATTGCATACTCTTTTCGACCAGACTCGTCATGCTGGCCCAACACACACCCCATTGATCCTTCTAATACTGTCAGGTACATTATCAGAGGTCTTCCTTCAACTAGAGGCATAAGAATTGGAGGTTCTTGCAGGTACTCCCTTATCTTGGCAAAAGCCTTCTGACAATCTTCATTCCACCTGACTGTTTGTTCCTTTCTTAATAATTTGAAAAGGGGCTCACAGGTTGCAGTAAGATGAGATATGAACCTTGATATATAGTTCAATCTACCTAAGAACCCCCGAACTTCCTTTTCAGTCCTAGGTGCAGGCATCTCTTGAATGGCTTTGACTTTGTCAGGATCAACTTCAATCCCTTTTTCACTTACGATAAATCCCAGCAGCTTAACGGAACGTACCCCGAATGTGCATTTGTTGGGGTTTAGCTTCAACTGATACTTTCTCAGACGCTTGAACAACTTCAGCAGATTTACCATATGGTCTTCTTCAGTAAGGGACTTGGCAATCATGTCATCCACGTAGCATTCAATTTCTTTATGGATCATGTCGTGGAATAATGTCACCATAACCCGTTGATAAGTTGCACCGGCGTTCTTCAGCCCAAAAGGCATCACCTTGTAGCAAAATGTGCCCCAAGGTATGATGAAGGTTGTATTCTCCATGTCTTCGGGTGACATTTTGATCTAATTATACCCATAAAATCCATCCATGAATACCGAGAACTGAGATGTGTTGTCAACCAATACATCAATGTGAGGTAAAGGGAAGTCATCCTTCGGGCTAGCTCTGTTCAGGTCCCGATAATCCACACACATGCGTACTTTTCCATCTTTCTTAGGCACTGGTACAATGTTAGCGACACACGGCGGGTAACTAGTTACAGCAAGGAAACCGGCGTCCCACTGTTTTTGTATTTCTTCCTTAATCTTTATGGCCATATCCTGGCGAGTACGGTGTAGCTTTTGCTTCACTGGAGGGAAATCTTCCTTTAATGGCAGCTTGTGCATAACAATATCTATATCTAGACCTGGCATGTCTTGATAGGACCAAGCAAAGACGTCGACGTATTCTCGAAGCATGTCAATGAGCTTTTCTTTTACTGAAGCCTGCAGACTGGCCCCGATCTTCACTTCTTTCAAATCCTCTTCGATACCAAGATTAACTGTTTCAACCTCCTCCTGATGAGGAGTAATCACTTTCTCTTCTTGCCTCAACAACCTGGCAAACTCTTTAGGTAACTCATAGTCTTCTTCAACCCCTTCATCGGTTTGATTAATTGGATTGTCGAAATCATACAAGGTCATCGCAGTGTTGTTTTCGGTGCAATCTGGAGGGTAATCTCTGTAAGGGTTGAGATTTGTTCATTTTAGTGATCAATTTTAATCTTCTTTAGAAAAAGTGAAAATGAAGTTGTTTATTTTGAAAACATTGCCATTTTATTGTTTTGTACAAAAGTGAAAAATGAAAAGACAGTGAGCAAAAAAAAGACTCGTTTGCAAAAGATGTCCGATATTCATTGATAATCAATTTGCACAAAATTACAATATGCCCCTATTACAAAATGAGTCCTGACACCTTGGGCAAGATGCAGGACTTGATGCATGCTGAAAAAAGGCAGGAAATAATAATTACTCTGTAGGAGTAACCCTTATAATTTCCTGGGAAGACCAGTTGAGGACTTGACGACCCGAGATCCTTGGACGAATCCAGCTTTCCAGGTTGAGGTCGCTTTCCGCCTCGTCTTCCAGGTTGTTAACAACATCTAGGGTGAGTATCCCCCCACTGATGAACTTGGGCTCCTTAGCAGCCTCTGATTGATCTTGTCGGGATGGTTTGTAACCCAAACCGAATTTGTCCTCCTTCTTCTCCACCGGCAGCAGCTTGCCCCAGCCTTGGGCATTCCCATCTTCAACAACCTCCGGGCTTGATGATAGGAGACAATTGAAATACCCATCCTATCCTCCTGGGATGCAGCAAATACTTCAGTCGTCGCCTCATTGACATTCAGATCCTCGAAACCCTGGCTCATAGTTTCATAGATTTCACCATCCATCTCGATGTATTTGTATGTAGCCAGATGGCTAACAAAGATATCCTCTTCACCACAAATGGTGATAATCTGTCCTTCCCACTCATATTTCAATTTCTGGTGAAGGGTCTACGTAACTGCACCAACGGCGTGAATCCATGGTCGACCCAACAAACAGCTGTAGGCCGGCTGAATGTCCATCACATTGAAAGTAGTCTGAAAGACCTACAGACCGATTACCACAGGTAGCTCCACCTCTCCAACCACCAGATTGCTTGGTCGAAGAGCTATTCCATCATATTCGAGCTTGACAAGAGCTTTCTTCGGCAAGACATTGAGTAAAGAACCAATGTCCACAAGAACATGAGAGAGTATAGCCTCTTTGCACTCCAGGGTGATGTGCAAAGCCTTGTTGTGGTGACGTCCTTCTGTTGTCAAATCAGCATTGGTGAAACCTAGCCCATGGCTAATATTGACATTGGACACTACTGTCTCAAGCTAATTCACTGTGATCTCCTTCGGCACGTAGGCAGCGTGCATAACTTTGAGTAGTGCATCCCAATGAGCTTCGGAACACAACAGCAGGGATATGATGGAGATCTTAGAAGGAGTCTGGTGGAGCTGATCCACAACTTTGTAGTCACTTCTCTTAATTATCCTCATAAATTCATCCACATCCTGATCAAAGGATGATTTATGAGTCTCTTTTGGTGCAGGTTCTTCAGGTGCCACACTTTTCCCTTTGGCTTTGGCAATAGCCTCTGCCTCAGTGTTGGTTCTTGGAGCTTGTGACGCAAAGAGGCGTCCGCTTCGGGTGAAGTCTCCGCCTCCCCCGACATTATCCACTTGTGGGGTAGGAACTGAAGAATCAAGAAGGACTTTTTCTCCGTTGCAGTAAAGGTCTGCACCATAATGCCATGGTACATCATTGCCTTTGTCATAAGGAATGGGCCCTGGCACCACGATGGTGACTGGGCTAACTGCAGCAGAGGTTGGGACTGTTATTGTGTGTGGATCATAAAAAATGGTGACAGGACTTCTTGTGGATGTTGGTGGTGTTGAATTGAAGCTTGGTTGTTGTTGAAACTGTTGCTGAGATTGTTGAAAGTTGTTGGAGTTTGGGACCGTTGTAGGGTCATAATAAATAGTAACTGTGGAGACATCATTGTTGGTGATTGTTGAGGTTGTAGAAGCAGGTGCAAATGAATTATCATATGTTGAAGTGATGGAAGAAGTGGTTGCTGGAGTTGTAGACGAGTCGGTAGGAACAATTGTTGTTGTAGTTGTAGGAGAATCATTTGTTGTTATAAGAGGAGTTGTTGGTGTTGTAGAAGCTGTTGTGGTTATTTAAGGAATACCTTCTTTGATCAAGCCATTGATTCCATTCCTCAAGCTTGCACACCCATTCACAGAAACCTTGCAAGATTCACAACAGGCCTCACAACCTGGAAACACTTGGCATTTTAGAAGCTGAGCTTTAACCTCCGCCAGAGGTGTCCGAATACTTGCAGTATCTTCAATGAAACTCATGGGTGAGCCCTCCTCTATAGCATTAATCCTTGGTCCACCGTGGCTTGGCATATTATTTTTCATGACATTGGGAGGTGGTGCAAAGTTCAGGGCCTTTGAATCTACCAGATCTTGAACCTTCATATGAAGAGCCCTGCACTTTTTTGTGGAGTGGCCAAGTGCATTAGAATGAAAAGCACACCTAGCGTTGACGTCGTAATTTCTCGGAAGGTTCTGAAGATCAGGTGGAGCCAATGTCCTTAACTCGACAAGATTGAGCTTTAGGAGTTGTGGCAGCAATGTGGCATATGGCATTGGAATAGGTTCAATCACCCTGTTGATCTGAGATGGCCGTTGCTGGAAAGGGCATTGTTGTTGGTTGTTGTTGTTGTTGTAGGATCTTTGTTGAGGAAACTGTTGTTGTTGAGGAAAGTGTTGTGGTTGGTGAGTATACTATGAAGGTGGAGTAGGAATAGTGACGGCAGCAACTGATCTGGGAAGATATTGGGGTCTACCTCTTCCCATGTGTACATAATTTGTATCACCGGATCTACGGGGTCCAGCAAATGGCTTCCTTGCACAGCTTGAACTAGCACTATTGTCAGAAATCTTTCCCATCTTCAGTAAGCTCTCAATTCTTTCCCCAACTATCACCACGTTGTAACACCCCAAATTTTCCCTCTTCATTTTAAGCATCATATCACATCATATTCATCATGAACATACCATTTTCTTATCATCCTAGCATGGAAAGATGAGGCATATCATTCTTCATGTCCTATCATTAGGCATATGATCATCTGTGGAGGTTCTTGAGGCATCACAAGCTATGACAAGGGTCCCAATGGTTTTGTACAAGTCCTATGAGGGGTCTATGTTGCATTGACAAGTTCAAGTTCATGTGCAAAAGCTCAGAAGGTTGGATGATCACCAGAGATTCCAGGTTAGGGCAAAGCTCCTAAGCATTGGTCCTAAACTAGGGTTTGAGATTCAAGCATGAAAACCTCACAACTTTGGCCATTTCATTTGGGCAAAGTCTTTTATATGTCAAGAGGATCCTAGGTACCAAATTTCATGAGAAAATTCCTTGTGGAAGTCAGAAAATTCTTCAGTTGCTTGCAGATGAAGTAATTGGTCAACTGTGCCTTTAAAAAGTCAACTGTGTGATTTCAAGGGGTCCAATCCACTTTTTCTAGCCAAGGGATGTCCTTAAAATTTTATAAGAGGTTTGGAATTTTCAAAGTTCAAGAATCATGAAGATTTGAGGGTTTTTGCAAAATTGGTGCAAAGTTGGTTTTTGGAAAATTCCATTTTTGGCAACTTTTGCCCTAAAATTCAAGTGAGCTTAACATGATCAAAAATTCTTCAAATGAACCAAAGTCAAACATGAAAGTTGGAGATTAAGGTCTCCCATTTTCAAAAAGTAAAAGTAATTTTTCATAGCCCTCATGGTTTGTTCTATAGGCCCTTCGAAAAATTGCTTCAAACTAGGGCAAAACCAAAAATTTCATGCATGCACAAAAGAAAAAAGGTTCAAAACTTAATTTTAAGGCTTGGAATGGATCAAGTTTGGTTACTAAGTTAAACTACAAGGAAAATGGATCATTTTGCTCCAAATAAAGTCACAATTTTGTGCAAAGCAAGGATGTCACTCCAAAAATGCAAAATTTGCATATTCATGAGGAAAGTGTGATAGCTTAATCTAATGGCCAGAATTTGTTGGATTATAATCAAGGGTTGAATTTGGAGTGCACATGGGGTTGAAGGCCAAAGCAAGAATGAGCATTGCATGCTCTCATCATAAATTGCAAAATTTGCAAAATCACCAAATTCTCTTGATTCACACGTGCAAACTCTTTCATATTTTCAGCATTGGTTTATGAGGTCATATATAACAAGCTAGGGTTTCAGAAAGCTCCAACTCTCTCTCTCTCATTCTCTCATTTCAAAGTTTGTGCACAACTTGCAATTTCTCTCATATCTCATCATACACTTTCTCAATTCAAAAACCAATGGTAGATCCTTGATCCTTAGAAGCTTATGATCACAAATATCACCATTATTCAAGCTTTCTCTCAAGATCAACAACCTTGCCATTTCAGGGCAGGTACTTGCAAAACTCAAGATCCAGCCATATTCAAGGCTTTAGATGCATTTATTTTGCATCTAGAGTGAATTTGGAGTGATTTGCATCCATCATCTGGTCTTCTAGCACATTGTTTCAAGATCTGCAACTCAGGTAAGCTTCTGATTCTTCACCTCTGGAAATGAAAATGTTGGTGTGTTTCTTGATCCTTGATGTGCACTGAGCATTCTGCTATGTTTAGTTTCGAAAATGGTGCATTGTAGTGTTAGATATTTGATATTTAACTTTCATGGTCAAACTTGTTTCTCTTCGATCCGGTTGATTCATTGAGTTTTTGACTTTTTCATGTCACTTTTCGTGATCAGCGCACCTTAATTAGTTAATCTGGAGTTTATGGTTCATTTCCATTATGTTTTGTTCATTTGGTGTGGTTTCCGGTGCCGGAGCCCTAGCTCCGGTCACCGGAACCTGGGTTTATGCTGTTAGGGTTTTGAAACGAAGAAGAAGACCTCTCAGCCTTTAGATCTTGCCTCTCCCCTCACCAGATCATGCCACGCATTTAAAAACACAGCCTCCCATCCATGTGACTTTCCCATTCTATTTTAATTCAGTGTGTTTCTCACCTCACACTAATTATCATGTGCCCTCCACTCATAATCCAGCATTCCTCCACGTCAATTAATGAAGTCCCTTTCAGTGCGCGTTGGATGCATCCTAAGTCTCATGTATTTTCTAGCTTATTTCTTGAATTTCCACACTAGCTTTCATAAACCTGCGCAACCAATGGGCCTCAAACCTAATTTTCGCACCCCCTCACAGCTAAGCCCAATACATTTCAACTGCGTTTCCCTTCTATTTGCACCCCAGTCTCTTTTTCTTATTTAATTTCTTTTTCACTTTATTTATTTTATTTCATTTTTTATTTCCATTTATTAAAATTAGCTTCAGTCATCCAAAAATTCCAAAATAATTCTTGTGTGTTCAATTGAGTTTCTTTTATTTTTCTATATTTTTATTTTCTTTTTTTCTCATTATACACGTGTCATTTAATTGATCTTTTTCATTAATTCATTTTTAAATCCTTTTTGAGCAATTTGTCTTGTTCATTTTCCATAGGGTTCATTATTTTGTGTTTAGTGATGATTCTTTTTGCTCTGGATTCCTAAGATGATGTAGTATGTGTGTGATTTTTCCCCTGATTTTTAGAAATTTGTTCATTGGGTCTTGTTTCTTTGACTTTTGAAGGAAGTTTTCAACCTTAGTTTGTGTTCTTGCCCTCATTTGACCTATTTAGCTTCTGAATTTCTCCCAATCCTTTTGGCTCATTGTTATATCATGTTAGAAGATCATTTGTCTTAAGTTGTGGAATTTTTATATGCATTCTTGTTTTGATGTGAATTTTTGTTCTTACCTTGTCCCATTTTGCTTCTTTGTGTTTATTAACTCTCTCATAAGCTTAGAAGGACACTTGTGCCAACTTCTTCTTCTCATTTGGGGTCTCTTTGGGGTGTGGGTACTTTCCTAGTCTTAGGTTAGGGTTTGTGTCTTAGAAATTTTTGTGTTTGCTTATCTTTTGATTTCTTTCTTTCTTAAGTGTATTCATCTCACTTCCTTACTTCTTCCATCCCATTATGTGATTGTTTGGTCTTATACCTCTCTTCTCTTCATCTTTCTTGCTTCTTAATCCTTTCTTCAACTTGTTTTGGTTCTGGTTGTGTGCATTGAGTTCATGTCTTGTGCATTTTGCCTTGCATCTTTCTTAAGTTTGCATTTGTTTGCCATGTGTTTCATGTTGCATCATGTTAACTTGTATGCTTCTTTCCTCATTCTTGTGACTTGCATATCCATTGTGCATTTGTATATATGACTTCACTTCTATTTTTATGATGTTGGCATGTCATTAAGTTCATTTCATTTCACTTGTATGCATGTTGCTAACCTTGCAGGGGCTATGGTAAGTGTGTGGTGTGAAAATGATTCCCACATCTCCAAATCTCATCTCTTCTTCTTATCATTCTTAATTGAGCTAACCCTTTGCTTGTTTGGATTAGGCCTTACTCATCTCATCTCTTCTTTTTCTTCCCCTCTTCTTTCTTTCTTCTTTAGGATAGAAAACCACACTAACCTTAGGATATCCATGCATGATAACACTTAGGATTCTTTAGTCCCCCATTAGACTTTCACCTTTGTGATCCTTTTGGTTCTTCTTCTCTTCTCATCTCATAACCTTAAAGAAAACACTTAATAAAGTTTGAAGTAATACCTTGAGCAATAGCCTTATCCCATGAGGTACTTGTAGTCTTCCCATCTTGGGATAGTACAAGCTTACCTTGTGATGCACAAGTCTGACCAAGGTATCTTCTTCACCAAGAAAAGCATAAAAAAACATTTCTTCACTGTAAATGCCAAAAACACTTAATAAGTTAATGAGTTAGTGAGCTTAGGCCCTAATCTCTGGGTTCAAGTTTTGGGGATCTTCTCCTTACTTGAGTGTACTTGTTCTATTATTCCATCTTGGAATGTAGTGACAAGTGCACATTCCATGGAAAAGAGCTTGAGTTCACTTCCTTGTGACCCACACATAAAAGCTTCTAAAAAACACAAACAAGCAATAAGCGGCTTTCCTTCGGGAATTCTTTTCTCATCTCCTTCGCTTCGTACGCGAACTTGCTCCTTCTTGTCATTATGCAAAACGGTTACACACTCGTCGTCCGAGTCTGCAACACCTGAGCAATGGCATAGGCAGTTCAAGCCTTAATTCACAAGCAATTTCCTTGCCACCCCTAGTTAGGGGAACTACGGCGTCTCTGATCCTCATTGTCCTGATGAGGTACGTAGGCAGCGGGGTAGGGCCCGTTCGAGCACAATCTTTATTTTCCCTACATTTTTACTTTTCATTTCTTTTTCAGTTCCCTTTTCTTTTCTTTTATCCAGTTCAGTTCATTTTCTTTGCAACAACTTTCATTTCTTCACCCTTTGAAAGAGTTTCTTTGCAAGCGTGGATCCCGTAGGGTACGGCAGACGATCTGGGTGCTAATACCTTCCCAGGTCGTAACCGACTCCCGAACTCAGTCTCTTTGGTTCGCAGTACCCGTGTCCTTCCTCTTCTTTTCTCCTGGTTTGTGTAGCATTACCATTCCCGTTCCTTCGGGATAAAAATGTCTGGCTGGTGACTCTACCTCTTTTCGCGCCACTTTCTTATTTGTACCAGGATGGAAATCCAGGGAGCAACAGCTGGCGACTCTGCTGGGGACATCATAACCAGAATCTCTGGTTCTCCTGTGAGTCTCTCCTAGCGCTTGTGTGTTTCTGTTTCTCTGGGTGATGTTTGTTTGCTGTTATGTGTTGTATTTTATTGTTGTTTATTTACAACTTTATTTACAGCTTTATTTACAGTTTCAGTATTTA
Source organism: Lathyrus aphaca (assembly GCA_963966055.1). Classification (NCBI taxonomy): domain Eukaryota; kingdom Viridiplantae; phylum Streptophyta; class Magnoliopsida; order Fabales; family Fabaceae; genus Lathyrus; species Lathyrus aphaca. The sequence continues at coordinate 95,721,510 of OZ014524.1, forward strand.
TTTTCTGCATCATATATTATATACTGGACTGTCTGGACTGGATTTGCTGTTTGGTGGGTTTGGGTGTTACTGTTTCTGAGAGATGAGCTCATTATCACGGCTCGAGTGCACCTTAGGACGTAGAGTGGTTCCACTTTGGCCTCATGAGATCTTGTCATGAGGGTAGTAGTGAGTTCCACACCCAGATTTGCGATTGTTTTGGAAATGTCTTGATTTGGGGATCTTCCTCTCTCATTTCATAACCTTGACAGTTATGTGCAGCTGGGGACCGATCATTGAGAACCTTATGGAAACATCCCTCTTTAGTGATGACAGTGGCAGACCACATTGTGTGGAAAACCCATTCGCATCCGAGGGCCCACCTGGGACTCACATAGGATGACCTTGTTTTCCCGGACTCAGCTGAGGCCTCCCTGCGTAGTATATAATGCCAAACTGATTCCCTGATTTGGTCATGAGCCATTTCTCGGAGATGGTGAGAGTATTATTGCTATTCGGCTTTGAGAGTCCGTGATGTCTGATCCGGAGCCTACCAGTGAGATTGGGAGGGGTTTACAGGTGTGCAGGAACCCTTGACCTCTACATACACTCATTATCAGTGGTCCTGGTTATGATTTCTGGTTCTATGGTCCTATGGTTCTGATGTTCTGGTTTTCTTGGTACTGGTTTTCTTGGTAATGTGGTTATGAGATCTTCTATCATAGAGTTGTGATTCATAGGATTTTGTTTTCCAGTTGATCAGAGGGCCCTTGTGTTCAGTGATTCAGTATCCAGATGGTCCCAGTTGATCATATGCCTGCATTGCATTGCATTTGCATCATCTTTGCATTAACTATTTATGTTTCCATTTTGTAAACACCCCAAATTTGCCCTCACCCATTCACACCATGGCTTATGATCTTTTCATATGCATAAGTTCAATCATAGCATCTCACATTGCATTTTTGATTCACTGCATTAATTCTAAGTCATCTGCATCTAGGGTTTGTGATTTGAGCTATCCATAAGACATTTGAGCCACTCCAAAGGCCACCAATTACTTCAAAGGGGCCCATGTATGTTCAAGCATTATATTATACCCTCTCAAAGTCAAGGATGTCAAAGAATCACAAGAACTGAGATTGGCATGGAAGCAGAGCCAGGTTTGACTACACAGATGACCTAGAATTAGGGTTTTGGTTTCAAAGGCCATAACTCCAAATTTTTTGGTCATTCTTGTTTCTATTGGTCTCTATATGGTATAGGGATCATGCATATCAATTTTCATGAAGAAATTCCATGGGGAAGTCATCTGATCAAGAGTTGACTTTTTAAGCAAGTCAGTGTAAAATCAGGGCATCTGAGGCCCCCAATGACCCAACCAAAGGGTGTTCATCATCATTTTGATTATGTATGATATTTATTTGATCATATAAGATGTTAGAAGTTCACAAATTTGAAGGATTTCAAGCCATTTGCAAAGTTGACTTTTTGGGAAAGTTGACTTATAATGAAAACTGCCATTTTGGGAAACTTTTTCAACCCATGCTTTTTGATTCAAAAATGCTTCAAATGAAAAAACTTTGGTCATGAAAGTTGTAGAATGGATCATTCCCTTTTCAAAAAGTACAAGAACTCATTCTAATTCATTTTGGATCAAAAGTTATGGCTTGTCAAAGTTGGCCAAAATCACATAATTTCAAGTTTTGTACCAAAGAGGCATTTTGCAAAATGGCATGATCAAGTGTTCTAAAGGTTTCAAATATACACAAACTCATTACAACATGATCATATGACTCCTAAAAATCAGAATTGGCCCAAGAATCATCTCATTTCATGCCTTGGACTTCAAGAAATCACAAAGGGGCCAAACTTTGTGAAAATTGCAAAACCTATCACAAACCATAAACCACTTGCTGCATTGCCTCTAGACCTTTTCCATAGCATTCCTTGATTCAAGCTGAGCCAAAGCAAGCCAAAAAGCAAGTTGTACCATTGCCCATACCTCAAGTACAAGTCAAGTTGACATTTTGGCAACTTGCCCATACCAATCACACTATGCCACAACCACTTTCTGAGCCAATCCCATTTGTTTATACAAATCAAAAGCAAGCCATTTCATATAACACACAAGCCTGAAAGCTCCAAGAAGACAACATTCTCACTTTTCACCTCATATGCAAAACCATTCGAAACTCATCATACAAGCTTCAAACACACAAACAAACTTCACCATCAATCTCAACATGACTCACTGATCACAAACCAACCATTGAAACAGCCTGAAAGTCATTGAAACCAAAACACGATCACAACCCCCCCTTGAACAGAACTTCTGCAATCTCCCAAACCAGCCATCAACAAGAGTTGTGAAGCATTCCATTGAGCTCAGGGGGACCAGAGGAGTCAGTTTGCACAAGAGAAAGGTTCAGAAAGCTCCTATTCGAAGAACTTCAGTTCAGGTATTCATCAAGAACAAATTTTCCAGAACTTCATTTACTTGTTATAAATTGATTCTACATGTTATCCTGATCATCATGATGTGTTTAAAAATGAAAATGGTGGAATATTGAGTATGTATGAGTTGTCTGAAACTTTCTGCCCTAAATTTGTTTTGCTTCGATTTGCATGATTGATGAATGAAAAATGATTTTTGTTTGAGGGTTTTGATTCAGTGATGAATGGGGTTTGATTCTGGGCAGTTAGATTTCATTTTTATGGAGTTTGGAGAGAGTTAGAGAAATGGCTCGTCGGAGAAGACGACCGGAACCACTGTTCCGGTCGTCTGAAGGTCATTAATGTTAATTAGGGTTTTAGTCCAGGTTTGAATGTGGAGCGTTGATCTGGTTGACTAAGTCAATCTCCCGCGCGCGCGTGTGTGGTCCAGATTTTTCATTAAGCCCTAATTCCACTTAATTAAATTAATTAATCAGCTTTAACCAAGTTTGAATTTCAACCACTGGATGACGCGCGCAGTCAACTCCCGCGCGTCCAGATTGAATGCCAGCCCTCAGATCTGATTACTTCCTCATTTATTCATATTTATTTTCATTTTATTTCATTTGTTTTGTTTATTTATTTAAAAATAGCAAAAATTGTTTAAAAATTATGAAAATTTTTGTCAAGATTTTCATTATTTTTCAGAACACAAAAATATTTTTATTTTAATTCTTTGCATCAAAAATTATTTTTAAATCATTTAAAAGTTTATTTTTAATTAATTAATGAGAATTAATTAATTAAAAATACTTTTAGGTATTTAAATATCACAAAAAAATTCATGAAACATTTAAAATCATTTAGAAACATTGTCTAACTCTCAAACCAAATTTCTTTTTTGATCTTGATGCCTTTTGACAATTTTCAATGGAATTAATTTCATTTCAAGGCATTATTTTGATTCAAACTCCAAAAATTCATTTCTGCCTAGTCATTAAGAGTTGGACAATGATTCTTTCTGCATTGCATCTTGTATAGCATGTAGTTTGTAGGATTAAATTGGCATGATTTGATCTTGCATTTTCAATTTGTTTTGTATTTTTCTTGATAAGGTACCTTAAAACCCTAGCAATCTTAGAAAATTCATAACTTCCACTAGGTTAAGAATTGGATCCTCCCCTTTGGGCAGTGAGTTTGTATAGGTTTAGGGTTCTTTTGAATGCACTTTCAATTTTTTATCATGGTGTTTGCTTCTGGTTTTGAATTTTGTTTTGTGCATTGATCATAAACCCTAATTTGGACTTTCATTTGCATCCATCTTCCTTTTGCTTGCATACCATGACTTGCCATGACATTTTGTGCATCCATTTGGTTCATAAAGCATCTTAGGACATGTTAGAATCATGTTTGATCATTGCATCTTTCATTTGCCCTGTTGAATGTCCATTGCATTTCATAACTTTTCATGTATGTTCATGGTTCCAAGCATGCTTCTTTTGCATCCATATGTTTGTATGATCATTCTCATGCCCTGCCTCATGTTTGCATCATCTCTTAGCATCATTAACATCATACCCATGCTTCTGGTTTTGGTTTGCATCATCACATTTCATCTCATTTTGCATTGCATTTCAATTCTTTGCTAACTTTTCAGGTGGTAAGTTGTGTTGAGAAGTGAATTTGCCTTCACTTCTCACAATCTCTTTTAATCCCTCTTATGCATCATTGCTGAATTTTTGTATGTGTATTGGATTGAGCTTGCTCATTCTTGTTCATTTTACATTCTTCCTCCAAGCAACTTGTCTTCTTAAGTGAAGCAAGTTGTTTTGCTTCTCTTTGCTCCTTTCATCTGCTTCCTGGTGGCTCTTTGAAGATCTTTCTTGTAAACCTCACAAACCTTAGGAACAACTAAGCATGACAATAATTAGGGTTTGATTAGTCTCCCATTTAGCTTTTACCTTTGTGTCATCATTGAGTCTTCTCTTCTCATCTCATAATCAGGGACTAAACCCTAAAGGCTTTAAGGCTTTGTGATTAAGCTTATGCCTGCATCCTTCTATTAGGATGGAGTGTATAACTTTAATCCAAAGTGTTAAACCCTTAATGTGTTTAAATCCTTTAATCAATTCACTTAATAATCATCAAGACATCAAGCTTGTAACTTGGGCCTTGCGTTAGGGTTCTAATTCTTCCTTAATTCGTTAAGAAGGACTAACCCTAGTGTTAATGGACAAGTCCCCCTCAAGTTGTCTTATAACTCATAAAACTCATTTCTTAATCATACCATTAACTAAAATCCACTTAATAAAGGCTTTGTTTTGTCTTGAGGTTAATCCCTAATCATGGATTAAGTTGAGGAGCTTTCCTCAGCTTAAATATTCTCATCTATTATCCTTCTATTAGGATGGTGTAATGAGTCTGTTTAATCCCTGATTATGGCTTAATCTCATTACTCAACACTAAACATAAACAACAAAAACATCTAAATAATCACAAGTGGGTTAATGATCTTAATCCTACATCATGGTGATTAAGTGTGAGATGCTGACTTCACACTTAAGGTATTCTCATTACCCCTAATCAGAGGGAAGATGTGATGAGTTTACTAACCCATTGGTTTAGGCTTAAGCTCATTAATCTATGACAAACTTTCAAAAGCAATAAAAGACTAAAAATACAAAAACAAACAATAATCGTCTCCTTCGGGATTCTCTTCTCATCATCTTCATTCACAAACGAGACCTTGCTTCTTCCGTCTAATGCAAGACAGTTAACACCAGAGCCAGACAGGTCATACACTTGAGCATAGACAAGTAAGCAGTTCACAAGTCAATTTATCTTTTAGTCTCTTTGGGTCGAACTACGGTGTTCTGACTTCCTCATTGCACGAGAGGATACGTAGGCATAACTTAACTGTTATCGAACAAAAGTCTCTGTATATTCCCCCTCCTTCCAGTTTTATTCTTTAAGCCTCATAGTCTTGAGCATTTCATTCTTGTTCTCACACTGACACTTTCATATTACACTTCACACTTCATTACACTGACACCCGTACATCCTTTTCCAGCTCTTTATACACAAATTGCACTGACACTACCCCTTTAAAACACAAATCTTTTAAGCGTGGATCCCGTCGAATACGGCGGACAATCTGGGTGCTAATACCTTCCCAGGTTGTAACCAACCCCCTTTCTCAGTCTCTCTGGTTCGCAACCGTCTTATCCATATCTTTCTAGGTTTATGCAGCATTACCTTTCCTTCGGGATAAAAATGCCTAGCTGGCGACTCTATTCATTTCATTCCTTCTTTCGCCGACCGTTCGCGTCTGTACCCCTTCTGACCTTTAGGTTGTCATTTTGGTGGGAGCGACAGCTTGGCGACTCTGCTGGGGACCCTTATACTGTAACCAGGGCTTCTGGTTCTTTTTGTGGGTTCCTCCTAGCGCTTGTTTGATTTGTGTTTACTGGGGTGTTATGTGCTATTTGTGTTTGTATATTTGTTTTATTTACTACTTTATGTACAGTTATTTATTGCTTTCTTTACAGCTTTATATACATCATAACTGTCATACTGTTATCTGGCTGGATCTGGTTTTTTGTCTTGGTGGGTGGGTGTTCATTGAGAGTTTAAGGTCCTATACCTAGGACCTGAGTGACACCTAGGCTAGAGTGGTTCATGTTCTTTCCCATTCCATTTCGGTCTGGTGCGGGAATATGAAACACGGTTCAGATGTGGGTTTCTTCTTGAGAACTCTGTGCTACAGATTTCCTATAGTGCTAGGGCTATCTGGGAAGCCTGCTAAGTCTGGATGACCTTTATTATGACCTTCAGAAGCTGAGGTGAATTAGAGGAGGATCTTTTATGGTTATTGTAAACACTGTACCTCTGGGTTAGAAGTGTTTACACTTCTCATAACTGATCCAAGTATGAGGATCCTTGTTTTAGAACACTACCTGTGAGGGGGTTGGGCTATTTACAAGTTTGCAGGTACCCATGGCCACATCATACCCTGTTACCTTGTTTTGTTTAAGAATGCTTCACTTTGGACAGTTCTTGTGATTTAACCCTGGACATGTGACTCTTTATTTGAGTCCCCCACCTTGGTTACTGGACTTTTGAACCTCCATCTGGACTTCTTAGACATACATGGACTTATATCAAGGCAGTAATCAGATCCAACAGATCACAAACCCTTGCATATCATTTTCATACATCATCATTGCATCATTTAACATTTGCTTATTTGTTTTTCAGGGTATCCACCTTATATTTCGGCTTGGTTTTGACCCATTCATCTGCTTAGACCCCTGCTCATCAGCTATCTGCTTCAGCTATCAGTTGCCTGCTTCAGCAACCTCCATCATCATCCTCATCCTATCAGGGGCTCACTTCTAGTATCAGTCATCATCATCAGCATCTGTCTCAGCTCTTCATCAGCAGACATGGCACCCAAGAAGAGCAATATCTCATACCATTTCTTTGAGCCTAAGCTGGTTGGTATCAGGAAGGTCCAGGCCCTTATCACTCCAGACCATATCCCACTATTCAGAGAACATTATGGAGGCATCCTTGATATGGTTATGGACTTGGACCCTTCTCAGAGGAGCTTGATTCACACTTGCCTACAGTTCTATGATCCTCCTTTGAGATGCTTCACCTTCCAGAATTTTTAGTTGGGACCCCTGTTGGAGGAATATTCATCACTGATTGGAGTGCCTATCAAGGGTGGTATCCCCTTCAACCCAGAAATGGCTTTTCCCAGCAATGAAGAAGTGGCAAAAGCACTGTGCCTGGAACCTATTCTGATTGAGCAGAACATGACAACAAAGGCTGGAATCTCTGGTCTACACTTGGATTTCTTGATTTCCCAGGCTATCCTGAAGTCCTCCTTGGGAGAATGGAAGGCAGTTTGTGCATTGTTAGCCCTCAGTATATATGGGGTTATACTTTTTGCAGATGAGCCAAAGTTTATCAGCAATAATGCCATTCATCTTTTCATTCTGAAGAACCCAGTGCCCACATTGCTTGGAGATTTCTATTACTATGTTCACCAAAGGAATGAGAAGCAAAGAGGAAGGTTGGTAAGATGTTGTGCTCCCCTGTTCCATACCTGGCTTCTCAAACACTTGCCCAAGACTGATGCATTCCTGAATCCACATCAACAGAAGAATTGGGCTAGAAGACTTATTGCTCTGACTTCAGATGACATCAGGTGGTGCACCCAGAGCACCAAAGGCAGGGACATAATAACTAGCTGTGGGCAGTTCCCCAATGTACCTCTGATAGGAGTAAAGGGTTGCATCAACTACAATCCTTTTTTGTTTAAGAGACAGTTGGGCTATGCTTTGGTTCATCCTCCTAGAGTACAAGACTTGGCTGAAACTCTTTATTGTGAGATTAAGCCTAATTTAGCTGCTGTCAGGCAAGCATCCTGGGCTTGGGACAATATCCAGACCAAGGGGATGGCCATTCTTGGGAGATGCAACAATGTGGCCTCAGCTCAGTATTTTGAGTGGTCCCATGCTAGGGCTCAAATTTCTAGGATGCCTTTCACCATTGAGGATGCACCTGGACCATCCACAGCACCACCTCCAGCCACTGTCAGCCTGGAAGAGTTTGAGAAACTAAAGGAGAGGAATGAGAATCTGTCTCAAGCTCTGAAGAGGACCCTCTGGGAGAGGAGTGATGGTCGTCTGGACATTAAAAGGTTGGAAAAGCTTAAAGTAGAACATCTAGCTAAGATTGAGAAAGCAGAGGACTACATCAAGAAATCAAGAGCAGGAGAGCAAATTTTGAAGAATGCCTGTAAAGAGGCCCAGTTTCAGAAGGCTAGGACTGATCTCTATCTGAAAGAAAGTCAAGCTAGGTGGGTCAGGATCACTGAAGCTCGCACTCAGGAAGACAAGAGAACTCAAGACAGGATTGAGCAGTTGGAGGCTAATGAAAAGAAACAACATGAAGCCCTGCTAGCAGCCCAGAAGGAAATCTCAGAATTAAAGCTTAGGGCTGGTGTGAAGAGGTCAAAGGACCATGACAGGCACAAGAAGCTGACCACTGCTATTGCCACCAGAAACCTTCTTATCAGAAACATTACAGAGCATCCGGCTGGTCCTGTAACTAAAGCACTTTTGAAGGAGGTTAAGGAGGATGAGTTTGGATTAGATGTTTGACTTCCTTGCTTGTTGTTATTTCCATTTCATGTACTTTTCCTTTTTTATGTTGTATTTCGACCCCTCAGGGGCGTGTGTTGTAAAAAACAAACTATGTATGACTCACCATTTGTAATATATTCATTAGTTTGTTTCATTTGAATTTCTCCCAAGCAACATCAAAGCATCTTCCTCAGGGGTCTGGAAAGGTCAAAACCAAATGCCAAGCCGGATACCTTGGAAACAAATAAGCATACTGCATTGCATACTAACTTTTGTTTTGTTTTGTAGGTTTTTGTTTTCTCTGTTACTAACTCTGTTGTGAATCAGGAATTATTGCTCGCCGTCGGGTGTTCCCTCTCAACCGTCCGGACAGATATCCTACTCGCAACAACCTTCCGGGTATACAGATGGACCAAGTACAGCAGGATCTTACAGAGGTCAGGACTCAAATGGCCAATGAAAGACTGGAGATGAGAAACCAGATGACCCAGTTCATGGAAGTGATGAATGGCTTGGCTCAAAGCCAAGAAAGATTGAGGGCATTGGTGGAAAGGCAAACCCCAGAAGAACCCCATCTGGGAACTAGAGGAACGAGCAACAATGAGAGGGTTCAAACTCATGTTAATCCACCAGTGTATGGGCCTCATCTTCACCCAGAGATCAACATCCCTGCTAATGTGCAAGGAAATGCTACTGCGGGCATAATATTACAAGAAGACCCCCAAGAGGATCAATTCACTGTGATGGGAGATGGGGATGAAGCCTATGATAGGAGGCTTGATGAAATTGCTGAGAAATTGAGATCTCTGGAGTCTCAAAATTCCCTGGGCTTTGATGTCATGGACATGGGGTTAGTAGATGGGGTAAGGATTCCCCACAAGTTTAAACCCCCGTGCTTCGAGAAGTACAACGGAACTTCCTGTCCACGAACCCACTTGCAGTCTTTCCTGGGGAGACTTAAGGCATACACCATGGATGAAAAACTGTGGATGTTCTATTTTGAAGATAGTTTGACTGGGGCCTCAAGGGAGTGGTACTCTCACTTGACTAGAGCTACTATTAGATGCTGGAAGGACCTAGCTGAGGCCTTCATCAGACAGTACCAATATAACCTGGACATGGCTCCTAACAGAACCCTCTTGATGGGAATGTCTATGTGCTCCAGAGAAAGCTTCAGGGAATACGCCCAGAGGTGGAGACAGCTTGCTGCTGCTGTCCAGCCACCCATGTCGGAAAGGGAAATGGTCGACATGTTTATGAACACTCTACAAGGGACATACATTAATAGGCTAGCTGCCTTTTCTTCCACCAGCTTCGCTGACGTAGTCATAGCTGGAGAAAGAATTGAGAGCCTTCTAAAGATGGGTAAGATTTCTGATAATGGTGCAAGTTCGTCAATCAACCCCAGAAAGCCTTTTGTAGGACCAAGAAGAACCGGTGAGACTAATGCTATTCATGCCAATAGGGGCAGACCTCAGTATGTTCATAGATCAGTGGCAGCTGTCACTATTCCAGCTCCGATTCCTCAGCAACCGGCATATCAACCACAACAACAACCCCACTACCAGCAACAAGTTCAGTATCCGCCCCAAAGAAACTACAACAACAACAACAACAATCAACAAAGACCTTTTCAGCAGAGACCATCTCAGGCCAATAGGGTGATTGATCCAATCCCTATGCCTTATGCCGCTTTATTGCCACAACTCCTGAAACTCAACCTGGTTGAATTAAGGACATTGGCACCACCAGATCCCTCCAGTCTTCCAAGAAATTATGATGCCAACGCCAGATGTGCTTTCCATTCCAATGCACCTGGCCACAGTACAGAGAAGTGCATGGCTCTACAAATGAAAGTACAGGATCTCGTGGATTCCAAAGCCCTCAACTTCGCACCCCCGCCAAATGTCAACAAGAATCCCATGCCCAACCATGGAGGACCAATAATTAATGCCATTGATGAGGATAAGCCATCTTTCTTAATCACCAGTGTTGGGTAGATTCGGACACCTCTGGTAGAAATTAAAGCTCAGCTCCTAGAATGCCAGATGTTCCCCGGGTGTGAGCTCGGTTGTGGTTATTGCAACATTTCGGTCAACGGGTGTGATAACTTGAGAAGCGGCATAGATGGTCTTATCCAGAGTGGCATACTTCAAATCACAACATCAACACCTACAAATCCAGCAATCTCTTTGGCAACAATTCCTGAGTCTTCTACAACTGCAACGACAATCATTCCGAACAATTCATCAATTTCATCAACCAACGCTCCATCTATCACTTCAACAAACCAGATATCAACAACCATCTCTTCTACAACATCAACACCCATTCATTCAACAGAATCTTCTACAACGCCAACAGATATCTCAGCAGTCACCATTTATTATGATCCATCATATGTTCCTAACAACAACTTTCAACAACAAACAGTGGCACCTCCTGCCAGGTCACCAGTCACCATCAACTACGATCCGCACACTATTTCAGCACCCTCCTCTGCTGCAGTCAGTCCGGTTACCATCACGGTACCTGGACCAGTTCCATACGAAAGCAGTAATGCCATACCTTGGCATTATGGCTCTGACCTTTATTGCAACGGGGAGAAAATCAATTTGGACTCTTCAACTTCCTCTCCATAGATTGATAATGTTGGGGGAGGCGGAGGCTTCACCAGAAGCGGACGCCTTTTTGCCTCACAAGTACAAAGACCTAATGCTGAAGCAGAAGCTGCTGCCAAAGCAAAAGGAAAGAGTGTGGTAGTGGAAGAGCCAACTATCAAGGAAACTCAGAAGACATCTTTTGAACAAGATGTAGACGAGTTCATGAGAATTATAAAGAGAAGTGATTACAAGGTGGTGGATCAGCTTCACTAAACTCCCTCAAAGATCTCCATACTATCCCTGCTGATGTGTTCCGAAGCTCACCGGAACGCATTACTGAAAGTCTTGCACGCAGCATATGTGCCAGAAGAGATCACCGTTAATCAGCTGGAAACCGTGGTAGCAAATGTCAATACCAGCCATGGATTGGGTTTTACCAATGCTGATTTAACAACTGAGGGACGTAACCACAACAAGGCTCTACACATCACCCTAGAATGCAAAGGTGCTGTTCTATCACATGTATTGGTAGACACTGGGTCTTCACTCAATGTTTTACCAAAGAAAGCCTTGGTGAAGCTGGAGTACGATGGCTTGGCATTGCGTCCAAGTAATTTGGTGGTGAGAGCATTTGATGGCTCTAAGAGATCAGTGCTAGGAGAGATTGATCTGCCTATGATGATTGGCCCGCAGACTTTTAAAATTACCTTCTATGTGATGGACATTCAGCCGGCCTACAGCTGTTTGTTGGGTAGACCTTGGATTCATGCCGCTGGCACTGTTACGTCTACCCTTCACCAGAAGCTGAAATTCGAGTGGGAAGGCCAGATCATCACCATCTGTGGTGAGGAAGATATCTTTGTTAGCCATCTGGCTATGTACAAATACATTGAGATGGATGGAGAGATCCATGAAACCATGAGCCAGGGGTTTGAGGCCCTAAACATTAATGAAGCATCTGCTGTACTTGGAACTTCCATGACATCTTATCAGCAAGCCAGGAAGGTTGTTGAAGAGAGGACTGTCCAAGGCTGGGGCAAGTTGCTGCCCGTGGAGAAGAAAGAGGACAGATTTGGGTTGGGTTACAAACCAACTCAACAAGATCAATCAGAGGCTGCTAAGAAGCCCAGTTTTGTCAGTGGGGGGATGCTCACCCCGGATGCAGTGAACAACTTGGAAGATGAGTCGGAAGATGAACGCAACCTGGAGAGCTGGATACGTCCAAGGATCCCGGGGAGCCATATCTCAAACTGGTCTTCCCAGGAAATTATAAGGGTTACTCCTGCAGAGTAATTATTATTTCCTGTATTTTTAAGCATGCATCAAGTCTTGCATCTTGCCCAAGATGTCAAGACTCATTTTGTAATCGGGCCATCTTGTAATTTTGTGCAAACAGATCAATCAATGAATATCGGACATCTTTTGCAAATGAGTCTTTTTCCTTTTCCGCTCACTGTTTTTCATTTTTCTTTTTGTACAAAAATAAAATGGCAATGTTTTCCAAAATGATAACTTCATTTCACTTTTTTCCAAACAAGATTAAAATCAATCACTAAAATGAACAATCTAAACCCTTGCAGAAAGTGCCTTCCAGACTGCACCGACAACAACACTGCTATGACATCATATGACTTTGACATTCTAATCAATCAAGCTGATGAAGGGGTTGAAGAAGATTACGAGCTTCCTGAAGAGCTAGCCAGGTTGTTAAGACAAGAGGAGAAGGTTATCACTCCTCATCAGGAGGAGGTCGAAACGGTTAATCTTGGTACGGAAGAAGATGTGAAAGAAGTTAAGATCGGGGCCTGCCTACAGGATTCGGTAAAAGAGTATGTGGATGTATTTGCTTGGTCTTATCAGGATATGCCAGGATTGGACACCGATATTGTCATACACAAGCTGCCTTTAAAAGAAGACTGCCCTCCAGTAAAACAGAAATTGCGCCGTACTCGCCCAGATATGGCAATGAAGATAAAGGAGGAGGTACAAAAGCAGTGGGACGCCGGCTTCCTTGCTGTAACTAGCTATCCGTCGTGGGTTGCTAATATTGTACCTGTGCCTAAGAAGGATGGCAAGGTGAGGATGTGTGTGGATTACCGGGACCTGAACAGAGCTAGCCCGAAAGATGATTTCCCTTTACCTCACATTGATGTACTGGTTGATAATACGGCTCAGTTCTCGGTGTTCTCCTTCATGGACGGATTTTCAGGATACAATCAGATTAAGATGTCACCTGAAGACATGGAGAAGACAACTTTCATCACACCCTGGGGCACGTTCTGTTACAAGGTGATGCCATTCGGACTGAAGAATGCTGGTGCGACTTATCAACGGGCTATGGTAACATTATTCCACGACATGATCCATAAAGAAATTGAATGCTATGTGGATGACATGATTGCCAAGTCCCTCACAGAAGAAGACCACCTGGTGAATCTGTTGAAGTTATTCAAGCATCTGAGGAAGTACCAACTGAAGCTGAACCCCAACAAGTGCACATTCGGGGTGCGATCTGGTAAGCTGCTGGGATTTATTGTAAGCGAGAAAGGGATTGAAGTTGACCCTGATAAAGTCAAAGCCATTCAAGAAATGCCTGCACCGAAGACAGAAAAAGAAGTTCGAGGGTTCTTAGGTAGATTGAACTACATTTCAAGGTTCATATCTCACCTAACAGCAACTTGTGAACCTCTTTTCAAGCTATTGAGAAAAGAGCAAACGGTCAGGTGGAACGAAGACTGCCAGAGGGCTTTTGACAAGATCAAGGAATACTTACAAGAGCCTCCAATCCTTATGCCTCCAGTTGAAGGAAGACCTTTGATAATGTACTTGACAGTATTAGAATAGTCAATGGGGTGCGTGCTGGGCCAGCATGACGAGTCTGGTCGAAAAGAGTATGCAATTTACTACCTAAGTAAAAAGTTTCCCGACTGTGAACAACGTTATTCACTACTCGAGAAAACTTGTTGTGCTTTAGCGTGGGCTGCTCGCCGACTGAGACAGTATATGTTGACCCACACTACTTTGTTGATCTCAAAGATGGACCCAGTCAAGTATATTTTTGAGAAGCCAGCACTTACCGGACGGGTTGCAAGATGGCAAATGATCCTCACAGAATATGACATTCAGTACACATCTCAGAAAGCCATCAAGGGCAGTGTATTGTCTGATTATCTTGCGGAGCAACCCATTGATGACTACCAGCCTATGAGATTTGACTTCCCTGATGAAGACATCATGTTCATAAAAGCAAAAGATCATGAAGAGCCCATTCACACTGAAGGGCCCAACCCAGAAGAAGAATGGACTATGATGTTTGATGGGGCTGTTAACATGAATGGTCGTGGTGTTGGTGCAGTACTCATTACACCTAAGGGATTCCACATGCCTTTCTCGGCAAAGGTCACCTTTAACTGCACTAACAACGAAGCTGAATACGAAGCTTGCATTATGGGTCTTGAGGAAGCCATTGACCTCAGGATCAAGACCTTGACTGTATTCGGAGATTCAGCTCTGGTAGTTAATCAAACCAACGGCAAATGGTACACCCACCAGGATCATCTGATACCCTATAGGGACTATACAAGAAGGTTATTGACTTTCTTCACAACGGTCAAGCTTGAGTATATCCCTCGGGACGAGAATCAGTTTACAGATGCTCTGGCTACCATTTCATCCATGATCAAAGTTCAAGCTGCCAACTTTGTACCTCGAATTTCAGTGTCCAGACTTGACAGACCAGCATATGTGTTCACAGCAAATGTTGTTAAGGATGATAAGCCTTGGTTCCATGACATTAAGTGCTTCTTAGAGGATCAAACATACCCACTTGGGGCATCTTCCAATGATAAGAAGACTTTGAGAAGGCTTGCTGGTAGTTTCTTTCTGAACACTGATGGTTCCCTGTACAAGAGAAACTTTGATATGGTACTCCCCAGATGCGTTGATAGATCAGAAGCAGACTTGTTGATGCACGAGGTGCACGAAGGATCCTTTGATACCCATGCAGGAGGGCATGCCATGGCTAAAAAGTTGCTAAGATCAGGATATTACTGGATCACAATGGATGCTGACTGTTGTGCCTACGCCAGGAAATGCCATAAATGCCAGATTTACACGGATAAGGTGCATGTACCTCCCAATCCTCTGAATGTGATGTCTTCACCCTGGCCCTTTGCCATGTGGGGCATTGATATGATTGGCAAGATTGAGCTGACTGCTTCAAATGGCCACAGATTCATCCTGGTAGCCATTGACTACTTTACCAAGTGGGTTGAAGCAGCTTCCTATGCAAATGTTACAAGGCAAGTGGTAGCCCGATTTCTGAAGAGAGATATCATCTGTCGGTATGGAGTTCCTGAGCGAATCATTACTGATAATGGTTCTAACTTAAACAACAAAATGATGGCAGAGCTGTGCCGGGACTTCAAGATCCAACACCACAATTCTTCTCCTTACAGGCCAAAGATGAACGGCGCTGTTGAGGCAGCTAATAAGAATATCAAGAAGATTGTGCAAAAGATGATAGTTACCTACAAAGACTGGCATGAAATACTACCATTTACCTTGCATGGGTACCACACGTCAATCAGAACATCCACTGGGGCAACGCCGTATCAGCTTGTGTATGGTATGGAGGCAGTCCTACCTGTTGAAGTTGAATTACCATCCCTACGGGTACTGATGGATGTTAAGATGAACGAAGCAGAATGGGTCCGATCCCGATACGAACAACTAAGTCTGATTGAAGAGAAAAGATTGGCTGCAATCTGTCATGGGCAGTTGTATCAGAAAAGAATGAAGAAAGCCTTTGATCATAAAGTCAGGCTCCGAGAATACCAAGTAAGAGATCTTGTGCTGAAAAGACTCCTCCCTCCTCATATAGACCACAGGGGAAAGTGGACTCCGAACTATGAAGGACCATTTGTAGTAAAGAAAGTTTTCTCTGGTGGAGCACTGATGCTCAGCACTATGGATGGTGAAGACTTCCCGTCCCCTGTGAATTCAGATGCGGTTAAAAAATACTTCGCATAAAATGACCCGCAGGACATAAAAACAGAATGTTAGTCCAGGCAAGAATAGGGCATCCCGGCGAGTCAAAAAACAGAATAAGAGACTCGGGCAAAAATAAGGGAAATAAATAAAAATGTACACCCGCTGAGTTGAAAAGCCGCATTGGACAACTCAGGCAAAAATGGGTATCCCGATGGATTGAAAACCCGAAAGGGCGATCCATGCAAAATAAGGGAATAAGCAAACAACTGCATTCTGAATTCGTCTGTATCACTTACAACTTGGTAAGCTTCGAAAGGATCAAGCTTCTTTCAGAATCAGCCTTCTTCAGAAAGCAAGACGAGAAGAACGTCAAATGTCATACGAGTCATAGCAAAGGGGAAGCTCCTTAAAGCGTAGTCAACATTGCCAATACCTTTTGTTTCTCAATTTGTAACAATCTCCTCATTCTAGGGGATTTGTTTCTTTGATTGTATTTTGCCAATTCAGGGCACATGAATTAATAAAATCAGATTTTCAGTCATGTTTCGTCTCGTACATTTTATTTTGCAAAAATGTCTGATGTCTTTAAGATATTGATTGCATAAATACAGATGCGACTTTTCCTAAACTGCGTGCTTGCAGGAAATATGCTTACTCCCGGGAGTGTCTAAACTCCTACGACGGAATCCGGTAAGGGATACCTCGGGATTACTTGTGCGTTTCTCTGTCTTTGCAGGATTGCAGGTATTCAAAACGCAACATGGGGCATGTAAACTTCATCCCAGCAAGCTGGAAAATCAATATTCACTCAGTCTTAGCACTCTAAGTGTTTTCTCCCAAACTGAGTTGCCACTTGTTATTTCTTCCCCAGCCAAGTTGCCATCCATTATTCCTCCTCAGCCAAGTACAAAAGCCAGGGAACCATCTCCCCACAGAGTGTCAACCTCTACCCGGGAGAGCAATGCGCGAAGGAATCACAACAGAGTGAAGAAAGCTTCTACAAACCCCAGCTGGGTCCCTCCTTACAAGGGTGGGTCTATCAGTGACCTATTCCCCCAAACAGATACATCTTAACAGATCTACCAATGATCTTATCCCCAGCTGGGATGTCCACTTCAAGCACATCAGCCAGAGATCTCCACAGCAGTGGGATCCGAATCCCGGATCGGTCTTGGAATAAACATAGCATTTCGCATCATACTTTCCCCACAAAGCGTAGCATTCCGTCTAATGCGGAGCATTACGGCAAAAATCAAACATATTGCATAATCATAAGCCATGTTCTGAATCAAACACTTGTGAATATTGACAATCCATCAACAATATACAGAAAACTCCCCAGATTCCCTGGCAGAGAACCCAGACCTTTCTCTCACAAAACAAATGCTTCTTGACACCCGTCCGTGTCATATCCCCAACAGAAAGCCAAAGCGTCCTCTTTGCACTCACAGATACATCTTTATACAATTCCCTTTGACACCCGTCTGTGTCACCTTCCCCGACATAGTTATCCGAACACTTTGTAAATCAGATACTTATTTATATTACACTTTCCTTTTTTGACACTCGTCTGTGTCACTCTCCCCAGCAGGTTAAGCCCTCTCCTGTACACCAATCATACTTATACAGATACTCGTCCGTATCTTGTATATACCACTTATATCCCCTCAGATTCAACACTAGTCCGTGTTCTTTGTTAACCAGTTGATACTCGTCCGTATCATCATCTCAGAACATGCGTCAAGCGTTTGTTTCTACCCGATACTCGTCCATATCGTAGTCTTAAGGATGCTCGTCCACATCTTTAATCCATACACTGTGTCAAACACTTATGTCTTCTTGAATTTAGACACTCGTCTGTGTCTACTATTCCCCAGAAGAGTCCCCTCAGAATCAACACTCGTCCGTGTTCCTTGTTAACCAGTTGATACTCGTCTGTATCATCATCTCTGAACACGTGTCAAGTATTTGTTTCTACCCGATACTCGTCCGTATCGTAGTATTAAGGATGCTCGTCCGCATCTTTAACCTATACACAACGTCAAAACACTTATACCTTTTGTTTCTTGGATGTAAACACTCGTCCGTGTTTACTATTCCCCAGTAGGTCGCCAGCAGAGCAAAATTTATTTCCTATCTAACATTCGTCCTATGTCGTGATATTTAGCAGCCGTCCCCTGCTAGGTGATCGTCCTTCACCTTTTGATGATCGTCCTTCATCATTTTATCCGATGGCCGTCCCCATCGTTGATCTTGTTATCTGACATTCGTCCTATGTCATGATAAACCTTGAGAGCAGTCGTCCCCTGCTAGGTGATCGTCCTTCACCTCTTGATGATCGTCCTTCATCATGCTCATCCGATGGTCGTCCCCATCGTTGACCTTTTATCAGGCATTCGTCCTATGTCGCGATACTTTCGGCAGCCGTACCCTGCCAGGTGATCGTCCTTCACCTTAGATGACCGTCCCTCATCTTACCCCCAACAGAGCAGCCGTCCCCTGCTAGGTGATCGTCCTTCACCTTTGATGACCGTCCCTCATCATTATTTAATTTATTCTTTAACCCGATGGTCGTCCCCGTCGTGGTCCCTTTTCCTTTTCCTGATGATCGTCCTTCATCAGTTTAACCCGGTGGTCGTCCCCATAGTGGTTTGCATTACTTTATGAACCTGATAACCGAACCTCATCATCTATTTCTACCTATAAACCCCAGAGAGTCCTGATGGCCGTCCCCATCATAAACTCTTATATCCCCAGCATGTCGGCCGTCCCCGTCATTGCTTTATTTCCCGCATTTTTCCCAGCATGTCGGCCGTCCCCGTCATTGCCCTTTCCCCAGCAGTCGTCCTCTGCTCGACGGTCGTCCTCCGCCGCCCACACTTTATAATATACTTTATTTTCCTTTACAATCTATATCCCTTTTCTTCTTAATTCTGTGAGTGCAAATTTTGGACTGTCTTTGGTATTCAACCACAAGTTATCTTGTTTGCATGTTAAGCCGTCGCTTACATTCTACACAGCTAACTCATGTTTGAATAGGGGCAGCTGTAAACACCCCAAATTTGCCCTCACCCATTCACACCATGGCTTGTGATCTTTTCATATGCATAAGTTCAATCATAGCATCTCACATTGCATTTTTTATTCACTGCATTAATTCTAAGTCATCTGCATCTAGGGTTTGTGATTTGAGCTATCCATAAGACATTTGAGCCACTCCAAAGGCCACCAATTACTTCAAATGGGCCCATGTATGTTCAAGCATTATATTATACCCTCTCAAAGTCAAAGATGTCAAAGAATCACAAGAACTGAGATTGGCATGGAAGCAGAGCCAGGTTTGACTGCACAAATGACCTAGAATTAGGGTTTTGGTTTCAAAGGCCATAACTCCAAATTTTTTGGTCATTCTTGTTTCTATTGGTCTCTATATGGTATAGGGATCATGCATATCAATTTTCATGAAGAAATTCCATGGGGAAGTCATCTGATCAAGAGTTGACTTTTTAAGCAAGTCAGTGTAAAATCAGGGCATCTGAGGCCCCCAATGACCCAACCAAAGGGTGTTCATCATCATTTTGATTATGTATGATCTTTATTTGATCATAGAAGATGTTTGAAGTTCACAAATTTGAAGGATTTCAAGCCATTTGCAAAGTTGACTTTTTGGGAAAGTTGACTTATAATGAAAATTACCATTTTGGGAAACTTTTTCAACCCATGCTTTTTGATTCAAAAATGCTTCAAATGAAAAAACTTTGGTCATGAAAGTTGTATAATGGATCATTCCCTTTTTAAAAAGTACAAGAACTCGTTCTAATTCATTTTGGATCAAAAGTTATGGCTTGTCAAAGTTGGCCAAAATCACATAATTTCAAGTTTTGTACCAAAGAGGCATTTTGCAAAATGGCATGATCAAGTGTTCTAAAGGTTTCAAATATACACAAACTCATTAAAACATGATCACATGACTCCTAAAAATCAGAATTGGCCCAAGAATCATCTCATTTCATGCCTTGGACTTCAAGAAATCACAAAGGGGCCAAACTTTGTGAAAATTGCAAAACCTATAACAAACCATAAACCACTTGCTGCATTGCCTCTAGACCTTTTCCATAGCATTCCTTGATTCAAGCTGAGACAAAGCAAGCCAAAAAGCAAGTTGTACCATTGCCCATACCTCAAGTACAAGTCAAGTTGACATTTTGGCAACTTGCCCATACCAATCACACTATGCCACAACCACTTTCTGAGCCAATCCCATTTGTTTATACAAATCAAAAGCAAGCCATTTCATATAACACACAAGCCTGAAAGCTCCAAGAAGACAACATTCTCACTTTTCACCTCATATGCAAAACCATTCGAAACTCATCATACAAGCTTCAAACACACAAACAAACTTCACCATCAATCTCAACATGACTCACTGATCACAAACCAACCATTGAAACAGCCTGAAAGTCACTTAAACCAAAACACGATCACCACCCCCCCTTGAACAGAACTTCTGCAATCTCCCAAACCAGCCATCAACAAGAGTTGTGAAGCATTCCATTGAGCTCAGGGGGACCAGAGGAGTCAGTTTGCACAAGAGAAAGGTTCAGAAAGCTCCTGTTCGAAGAACTTCAGTTCAGGTCTTCATCAAGAACAAATTATCCAGAACTTCATTTACTTGTTATAAATTGATTCTACATGTTATCCTGATCATCATGATGTGTTTAAAAATGAAAATGGTGGAATATTGAGTATGTATGAGTTGTCTGAAACTTTCTGCCCTAAATTTGTTTTGTTTCGATTTGCATGATTGATGAATGAAAAATGATTTTTGTTTGAGGGTTTTGATTCAGTGATGAATGGGGTTTGATTCTGGGCAGTTAGATTTCATTTTTATGGAGTTTGGAGAGAGTTAGAGAAATGGCTCGTCGGAGAAGACGACCGGAACCACTGTTCCGGTCCTCTGAAGGTCATTAATGTTAATTAGGGTTTTAGTCCAGGTTTGAATGTGGAGCGTTGATCTGGTTGACTAAGTCAATCTCCCGCGCGCGTGTGTGGTCCAGATTTGTCATTAAGCCCTAATTCCACTTAATTAAATTAATTAATCAGCTTTAACCAAGTTTGAATTTCAACCACTGGATAACGCGCGCAGTCAACTCTCGCGCGTCCAGTTTGAATGCCAGCCCTCAGATCTGATTACTTCCTCATTTATTCATATTTATTTTCATTTTATTTTATTTCATTTGTTTTGTTTATTTATTTAAAAATAGAAAAAATTGTTTAAAAATTATGAAAAGTTTTGTCAAGATTTTCATTATTTTTCAGAACACAAAAATATTTTTATTTTAATTTTTTACATCAAAAATTATTTTTAAATCATTTAAAAGTTTATTTTTAATTAATTAATGAGAAATAATTAATTAAAAATACTTTTAGGTATTTAAAAATCACAAAAACATTCATGAAACATTTAAAATCATTTAGAAACATTGTCTAACTCTCAAACCAAATTTCTTTTTTGATCTTGATGCCTTTTGACAATTTTCAATGGAATTAATTTCATTTCAAGGCATTATTTTGATTCAAACTCCAAAAATTCATTTCTGCCTAGTCATTAAGAGTTGGACAATGATTCTTTCTGCATTGCATCTTGTATAGCATGTAGTTTGTAGGATTAAATTGGCATGATTTGATCTTGCATTTTCAATTTGTTTTGCATTTTTCTTGATAAGGTACCTTAAAACCCTAGCAATCTTAGAAAATTCATAACTTCCACTAGATTAAGAATTGGATCCTCCCCTTTGGGCAGTGAGTTTGTATAGGTTTAGGGTTCTTTTGAATGCACTTTCAATTTTTTATCATGGTGTTTGCTTCTGGTTTTGAATTTTGTTTTGTGCATTGATCATAAACCCTAATTTGGACTTTCATTTGCATCCATCTTCCTTTTGCTTGCATACCATGACTTGCCATGACATTTTGTGCATCCATTTGGTTCATAAAGCATCTTAGGACATGTTAGAATCATGTTTGATCATTGCATCTTTCATTTGCCCTGTTGAATGTCCATTGCATTTCATAACTTTTCATGTATGTTCATGGTTCCAAGCATGCTTCTTTTGCATCCATATGTTTGTATGATCATTCTCATGCCCTGCCTCATGTTTGCATCATCTCTTAGCATCATTAACATCATACCCATGCTTCTGGTTTTGGTTTGCATCATCACATTTCATCTCATTTTGCATTGCATTTCAATTCTTTGCTAACTTTTCAGGTGGTAAGTTGTGTTGAGAAGTGAATTTGCCTTCACTTCTCACAATCTCTTTTAATCCCTCTTATGCATCATTGCTGCATTTTTGTATGTGTATTGGATTGATCTTGCTCATTCTTGTTCATTTTACATTCTTCCTCCAAGAAACTTGTCTTCTTAAGTGAAGCAAGTTGTTTTGCTTCTCTTTGCTCCTTTCATCTGCTTCCTGGTGGCTCTTTGATGATCTTTCTTGTAAACCTCACAAACCTTAGGAACAACCAAGCATGACAATAATTAGGGTTTGATTAGTCTCCCATTTAGCTTTTACCTTTGTGTCATCATTGAGTCTTCTCTTCTCATCTCATAATCAAGGACTAAACCCTAAAGGCTTTAAGGCTTTGTGATTAAGCTTATGCCTGCATCCTTCTATTAGGATGGAATGTATAACTTTAATCCAAAGTGTTAAACCCTTAATGTGTTTAAATCCTTTAATCAATTCACTTAATAATCATCAAGACATCAAGCTTGTAACTTGGGCCTTGCATTAGGGTTCTAATTCTTCCTTAATTGGTTAAGAAGGACTAACCCTAATTTTAATGGACAAGTCCCCCTCAAGTTGTCTTACAACTCATAAAACTCATTTCTTAATCATACCATTAACTAAAATCCACTTAATAAAGGCTTTGTTTTGTCTTGAGGTTAATCCCTAATCATGGATTAAGTTGAGGAGCTTTCCTTAGCTTAAACATTCTCATATATTATCCTTCTATTAGGATGGTGTAATGAGTCTGTTTAATCCCTGATTATGGCTTAATCTCATTACTCAACACTAAACAAAAACAACAAAAACATCTAAATAATCACAAGTGGGTTAATGATCTTAATCCTACATCATGGTGATTAAGTGTGAGATGCTGACTTCACACTTAAGGTATTCTCATTACCCCTAATCAGAGGGAAGATGTGATGAGTTTACTAACCCATTGGTTTAGGCTTAAGCTCATTAATCTATGAAAAACTTTCAAAAGCAATAAAAGACTAAAAATACAAAAACAAACAATAATCGTCTCCTCCGGGATTCTCTTCTCATCATCTTCATTCACAAACGAGACCTTGCTTCTTCCGTCTAATGCAAGACAGTTAACACCTGAGCCAGACAGGTCATACACTTGAGCATAGACAAGTAAGCAGTTCACAAGTCAATTTATCTTTCAGTCTCTTTGGGTCGAACTACGGTGTTCTGACTTCCTCATTGCACGAGAGGATACGTAGGCATAACTTAACTGTTATCGAACAAAAGTCTCTGTATATTCCCCCTCCTTCCAGTTTTATTCTTTAAGCCTCATAGTCTTGAGCATTTCATTCTTGTTCTCACACTGACACTTTCATATTACACTTCACACTTCATTACACTGACACCCGTACATCCTTTTCCAGCTCTTTATACACAAATTGCACTGACACTACCCCTTTAAAACACAAATCTTTTAAGTGTGGATCCCGTCGAATACGGCGGACAATCTGGGTGCTAATACCTTCCCAGGTTGTAACCAACCCCCTTTCTCAGTCTCTCTGGTTCGCAACCGTCTTATCCATATCTTTCTAGGTTTATGCAGCATTACCTTTCCTTCGGGATAAAAATGCCTAGCTGGCGACTCTATTCATTTCATTCCTTCTTTCGCCGACCGTTCGCGTCTTTACCCCTTCTGACCTTTAGGTTGTCATTTTGGTGGGAGCGACACATTTTTCAGGTCATTGTTCATAATTAGCTCCCAGTTCTGGTAAATCTTATCTCCAGATGGCCGAAATCAGAAGAGTTACAAGGAAAAAGAATGTTCACTATACTTTTCTTCATCCTGAAGTTAGAAGTGTTCAAAAATTAGTAGGTCTGATGAATGACCAAGTCTTGGGCAATTTCAGGAAGAGATATGGGCAGATATTGAAGTTTGTGGACAAGCCCACTGCAGACCAGAAGGACAGTTTGCATACCTTGTTGCAGTTTTATGATCCTCTGCTGCGTTGCTTTGTGTTTCCAGGTTACATCTTAGTTCCTACATTGGAAGATATCTCCAGCATGTTGAATGTTCTAGTCAGAGAGACCTTGCCATTCTATGGATCTGAGGTGGTGCTTAAAGAAGAAGACATAGCCAAAGTTTGTCGTTTGCCAACTGCTACAGTTAAGAAGGCTCTGAAGGAGAGTGAAGGTAAAGGACTCCCTTGGAGTGTGCTCATACTAGAGGCAGAGAGATATGCTAAAGAGGCTAATTGGAATGACTTTGGTGCTTTGTTAGCTTTGATGGTGTATGGGTCCAGCTTGTTCCCAGGAGAGAAAGAATTTGTAAGCTTGGAGGTGATCTCCATCTTTGCCTAAGGCAATCCTCTGCCTACTCTTTTGGGTGACTTCTACTACAGTGTGCATTACAGGAATGAGAAAGGTAGGGGTGGTCCAGTTTGCTGTTGTGCTTCACTGTTTTTTTGAGTGGTTTTCCAAACAACTGCCAAAATCAGGTGCCTTCAAGGAGATGAGGGATGAGTGGAGATGGTCAAGAAGACTGATGGGGTTAACTGTTGAAGATATTTCCTGGGGATATGACAGAGATCTGCTAGGAAAAGAATTGCTGGTCAGTTGTGGGAGATTTGCTGGAGTGCCTTTGCTGGGAAGGAAAGGTGTGATCAGTTATTATCTAACATTAGCCAGGAAACAGTTTGGTTATCCTTTGAAAGATCCACCACAAATGGAAGAGTTTGCTGAGTCTTTGTACTTTCCTGTGGAAGGAAACAAGGAGTTAGTTCTACAAGCCTCCCAAGCTTGGGCTCACAGGATAAGGGAGGGTAAGAAAGACTTTGGCCGAGTAGATCCCAAGACTTATCCACCTTTTGCTGCATGGTTGCAAAAGCATGTAGAAGAAGTCCTCATGCCTTTCTCATTTGAAGCTCCTCTTTATCCCAGAGAAGTTCCAAGTCAGAGTAGTACTGTCTCCCTTGAAGAGTACAAGAAATTGGAAGCTCAGCTGCATGAAGTTAGAGTGGAGAATGCTGAAGTGGTAAGCTTGTACCATCTTGCCAACAGGGCCAAGAATGAAGCAGAAGGAAAGTTGCAGAAGATCCAAGCCTCCTTGGAAGCTAAAGAGAAAGACTTTTCTGAAAGGGAAGCTCACTCTTTGCCTAAGGCAATCCTCTGCCTACTCTTTTGGGTGACTTCTACTACAGTGTGCATTACAGGAATGAGAAAGGTAGGGGTGGTCCAATTTGCTGTTGTGCTTCACTGTTTGTTGAGTGGTTTTCCAAACAACTGCCAAAATCAGGTGCCTTCAAGGAGATGAGGGATGAGTGGAGATGGTCAAGAAGACTGATGGGGTTAACTGTTGAAGATATTTCCTGGGGATATGACAGAGATCTGCTAGGAAAATAATTGCTGGTCAGTTGTGGGAGATTTGCTGGAGTGCCTTTTGTCGCTCCCGATAAATGGGACATGCCCAAATAAAGGTACAGACGCGAACGGTCGGCGAGAGGGACAATGAGAACACACAGCAGTGAACTCACTGGAGATGAAAAGAGTCGCCAGCTAGGCATTTTTATCCCGGAGGAAAGGCAATGCTGCATAGACCTAGAAAGACATGGATAAGACGGTTGCGAACCAGAGAGAGTGAGAAAGGGGGTTGGTTACAACCTGGGAAGGTATTAGCACCCAGATTGTCCGCCGTACTCGACGGGATCCACGCTTAAAAGATTTGTGTTTTAAAGAGGTAGTGTCAGTGCAATTTGTGTGTAAAAGAGCTGGAAAACAAAATGTACAGGTGTCAGTGTAAGAGAAAAGTGAAGTATATAAGTGAAGTGTCATTGTAAGAACAAGAGTGAAATGCTCAAGATCATGAGGCTAAAAGAATGAGGCTAGAAAGAGGGGGAATATACAGAGACTTTTGTTCGATAACCGTTAAGTTATGCCTACGTATCCTCTCGTGCAATGAGGAAGTCAGAACACCGTAGTTCGACCCAAAGAGACTGAAAGGTGAATTGACTTGTGAACTGCTTACTTGTGTATGCTCAAGTGTATGACCTGTCTGGCTCAGGTGCTAACTGTCTTGCATTAGACGGAAGAAGCGAGTTCTCGTTTGTGAGTGAAGGTGATGAGAAAAGAATCCCGAAGGAGACGATTATTGTTTGTTTTTGTATTTTCAGTCTTTTATTGCTTTTTGAAGTTTGTCATAAGTTAATGAGCTTAAGCCTAAACGAATGGATTTAGTAAACTCATCACATCTTCCCTCTGATTAGGGGTAATGAGAATACCTTAAGTGTGAAGTCAGCTTCTCACACTTAATCACCTTTGATGTAGGATTAAGATCATTAACCTACTTGTGATTATTTAGATGTTTTGTGGTTTTTGTTTAGTGCTAAGTAATGAGATTAAGCCATAATCAGGGATTAAACAGACTCATTACACCATCCTAATAGAAGGATAATAGATGAGAATGTTTAAGCTGAGGAAAACTCCTCAACTTAATCCATGATTAGGGATTAAACTCATGACAAAACAAAGCCTTTGATTAAGTGGATTTTATTTAGTGATATGATGATGAAGTGATTTTTAGGGTTTGTAAGACAACTTGAGGAGGACTTGTCCATTAACACTAGGGTTAGTCCTTCTTAACCAGTTAAGGAAGAATTAGAACCCTAATGCAAGGCCCAAGTTACAAGTGTGATGTCTTGATGATTATTAAGTGGATTGATTAAAGGATTTAAACACATTAAGGGTTTAACACTTAGGATTAAAGTTATACACTCCATCCTAATAGAAGGATGCAGGCATAAATTTAATCACAAAGCCTTAAAGCCTTTATGGTTTAATCCTTGATTATGAGGTGAGAAGAGAAGACTCAATGAGACACAAAGTTAAAAACTAAGAGGGGAGACTAAACAAAACCCTAGTCATTGTCATACATGGTTGTTCCTAAGGTTTGTGAGGTTTACAAGAGAAGTCTTCAATGGAACCACCAGGAAGCAGATGAAAGGATCAGGAGAAGCAAGGTAACTTGCTTCATTCAAGAAGTCAAGTCACTTGAACAAAGAAAGTGAGAAGAAGAAGGATGAGAAAGCTCAAACTCACACACATACAAAAAATGCAGCAAGGATGTAAGAAGAGGTGAAGAGAAGTTATGAGAAGTGAAGGCAAATTCACTTCTCAAAGTCACTTACCACCTGAAAAGTTAGTGAAAGAAATGCAATGCAATGCAAAATGGAATGAAATGGTATGATGTGAACCAAAACCAGAAGCACATATATGATGTTAATGATGTTATGTGATGCTATAAACATGAGACAAGACATGAGGATGATCATATGAACCAATGGATGCAGATGAGGCAAGTTAAGGAGCATGAACATACATGAAAAGTTATGAAATGCAAATGGCATACAACATGGGAAATGCAAGATGCAATGATCAAACATGCTTTCAATATGTCTTATGATGTCAAATGGATCACAAGAATGCTTAAAATGTTATGGCAAGTCATGTTATGCAAGCAAATGCAAAAAGGATGCATATGGAAGCCCAAATTAGGGTTTATGAACAATACATCAAACAAAAACCAAAATCAGAAGCAAACAACATTATAAAAAAAATTGAAAATGCCCTCAAAGGATCCCTAAACCTATACTAACCCAAAGCCCAAAGAAGAAGTTCCAACTCTTAACCTAATTCAAGTTATGATTTTCCTAAGTTTTCTAGGGTTTTAGGGTTCCTTAACAAGAAAATTGCCAAACAAATTGGAAATGAAGGATCAAATCATGGCCATTTAATCTCACAAACTACATGTTATGCTAAACACAATGCAAAAAGAATCAAAGTCCAACTCTCAATGGTTAGGCAGAAATGATTTTTGGAAGTTTGGATCAAAATAATGCATCAAAATGATTTTAATTCCATGGAAAATTCTCAAAATGCATCAAGATCAAAAAATAAATTTGGTTTGAAGGTTGGACAATGTTTCTAAATGTTTTTAAATGTTTCATGAATTTTTTGGTGATTTTTAAATACCTAAAAGTATTTTTAATTAATTAATTCTCATTAATTAATTAAAAAGAAACTTTTAAATATTTAAAAATACTTTTTTAATGCTAAAAATAAAATAAAAATATTTTTGTGTTTTGAAATTAAATAATAACTTGTATAAAAAATTTCAGAATTTTTAAATTAGTTTTGCTATTTTAAATAAAATATAGAAAACAAATATAAAAGAAATGAATTAATATTAATAAAAATGAAAAGTAATTCAATCCAAAGGTTGAGATTTGAATCTGGGAAAGAGGGTTTGACTACGCGCGTTTTTAAATGGCCAGGATGGAGTCTGATTCAATTAGCTTAATTAATCTTAATTAATTTAAATAAAAAGGATTAGGGCTAAGTGAATCAATCTGGACCGTACATGACCTAAGTTAATCACCATCCAAAGGCTGTGGACGCATCTGGCAAATTAATTAGGGTTTAGAGTTAATGACTTTCAGGTGACCGGAGGGAAGCTCCGGTCATCTTCTCCGGCGGGTTGAAAACCCTAGATCATGATTCAGGCCACCATTCATCAAATTAAAAGCAGGGAAATGTTCCTCTACCCAAACCCCACTCAAATCACCTCTCAAACTAAATTTATCATGCACAAACAGAGAGAATCGAAGCCAACAAGATTCACGGGCAAAATTTCAGAGCCTTGGTAAATCCTCATTTCTCACTCATTTTCAATTCTAAGCACATCCCCATGATCAGCAAGACATACACAATCAAATTATAACATAAAATGCAAGCTCTGAGAGAAAAAGCTCATGGCCATACCTGAGGTGGAAGCTTCTGGTTCTGGGCTTTCTGGGCTGTTCTTTGGTGCAAACTCACTCCAATGATCCCCCTTGTGCTAATGGTAAGCTTAGATGGAGTTTAAACAGGCCACTTTGAGAGATCCAGTTCTGGTGTATCAGAAAATGAGGTCTGTGTGTATGAGGTTTCAAGCTCTACCAATGGTTGATTCTGGTTCCTTTTAGTGTGTTTGATTTGTTGGTGAAGAGAAACTGGATGTTTGATGGCTGAAAAATGAGATTCGAAGAAGGGAAGCTCTTTGACAGTTTTTGTGAAGGCTGTGTTCTGGCTTGCTTCAAAGGCCAATGCTTTGCTATAATCCTCCCAAGTTGTGTGAATAGCCTGTGGAGCAGGTCAGTAGGGGTGGCTGCTTACTGTTCCATGAGTATGGGAGTTTTGGCCAAAAAGTCAAGTTGGCTTGTACTTGCAGCATGGGCTATGGCAGCAGCAGTTTGAGGTCATGTCTGGCTTCAGCTTGGGTTAAGGAGGACCCTTAGATTGCTTGTAGCTGACTGCAACACATGGATCATGAGCTATGCTAGCTTTTGCAACTTGCCCACTTGGTGTTTTCTCATGATTTTGTGCCATATACATGAGACACTTCTTGCTGAATTTTGTTACATGATGTCTCAATTGGTCATGGCAATGCATAGAAATCAGTTGGTAATCACATAACTTCTTGGAAAATGATCTTGCCAAAAATCCATTTTTGCATCCTTATGAAAAAAATGACTTATGGATTTCTTGAAAATCAAGGCAAACAATGCAAAATCCCTTGGGCCAATTCTGTTTCTAGGGCATATGTGATCATGTGATGAAGTTTTGAAGTCATTTTGAAGTCAATAGAATGCTTGGTACAAGAATTTGCAAGTTTTCCATTTGGTGCATAACTTGAAATTTAGTGATTTTTGCCAACTTTGATGCACCATAACTTTTGATCCAAAATGAATTAGGTCATGTTCTTGTACTTTTTGAAAAGGGAAAGATCTATTCTACAACTTTCATGACCAAAGTTTTTCCATTTGAAGCATTTTTGGATCAAAAAGTAAGGATTGAAAAGTTGCCTAAAATGACAAATCCCTTAAAAGTCAAACTTGCCTCAAAAAGTCAACTTTGCAAAAACTTGTAATCCTTGAATTTTGTGAACTTCCAACTTCTTCCATGATCAAATAAGGATCATATACACTCAAAATGATGAAGATCACCCCTTGGTTGGGTCATTGGGGGCCTCAGATGCCCTGATTTTGCACTAACTTATCTGAAAAGTCAATTCTTGATCAGATGACTTCCCCATGGAATTTCTTCATGAAAATTGATATGCATACTCCCTATACCATATAGAGACCAATAGAAACAAGAATGACCAAAAAATTTGAAGTTATGGCCTCTGAAACCAAAACCCTAATTTTAGGTCATCTGTGCATTCAAGCTTGGCTCTGCTTCCACAACAATCCCAGTTCTTGTGATTCTTTGGCATTCTTGACTTTGAGAGTATGTAATATGATACTTGACCACACATAGACCCCTTTGAAGTGATTGATGACCCTTGGAGTGGCTCAAGAGGCTCTTGGATTGTTCAGATCACAAACCCTAGATGCAGATGACTTAGGAACAATGCAATGACTCAAAACTGTGATATGAGATGCTATGATTGAGTTTATGCATATGAAATGATCACAAGCCATGGTGTGAATGGGTGAGGTCAAATTTGGGGTGTTTACACCTTTGCTGGGAAGGAAAGGTGTGATCAGTTATTATCTAACATTAGCCAGGAAACAGTTTGGTTATCCTTTGAAAGATCCACCACAAATGGAAGAGTTTGCTGAGTCTTTGTACTTTCCTGTGGAAGGAAACAAGGAGTTAGTTCGACAAGCCTCCCAAGCTTGGGCTCACAGGATAAGGAAGGGTAAGAAAGACTTTGGCCGAGTAGATCCCAAGACTTATCCACCTTTTGCTGCATGGTTGCAAAAGCATGTAGAAGAAGTCCTCATGCCTTTCTCAGTTGAAGCTCCTCTTTATCCCAGAGAAGTTCCAAGTCAGAGTAGTACTGTCTCCCTTGAAGAGTACAAGAAATTGGAAGCTCAGCTGCATGAAGTTAGAGTGGAGAATGCTGAAGTGGTAAGCTTGTACGATCTTGCCAACAGGGCCAAGAATGAAGCAGAAGGAAAGTTGCAGAAGATCCAAGCCTCCTTGGAAGCTAAAGAGAAAGACTTTTCGGAAAGGGAAGCTCACTTTCACAGGTTGGGTCTGATGGAGGCCAAAAGAGAAGCTGAACGCAAAAAGACTTTAAAGACTCTCAAGGAAGCTCGACAATCCATTGTTTGGTTGCAAGGCCAAAGGGAGGAAGAGCAGAAGAAGTTCAAAGAGAAAGAAGAGTTCTTTGAAGTGCAAATGGCCTATAAGAAGGTAGAGGTGGAGCAAGTCCACACCATCCGGAGGGAAAAGACTCAGCAGTTAGCACATTGCCAGCTAGCCTTGGAGGAAGCAAGGAAAGAGATTGAAGAGCTCAAGCTGAGAGCAGGTGTCAAGAAGAGCAGAGCAGAGGTGGCAGAGCCTGGGTCCTTAGTTTAGTTTATTTTTCAGACTACCTACAGGCTTGTTGTAGGAGTTTTGTTTTATTTGCTTTGTCTTTTATTCATGTAATGGCTTGTAACCCTTAGGGGAATATTTCTGTTTGTGCTCTAACTTTTGGCCGGCAGTGGTTTGTCCATGATATACAGTGTTAATGTGCAAATTATCATTTCTGAATGTGCAAGACTCGTTTGTCTGATACTGCTAATATATGAACATTCTTCAAAGAGAAAGCTTGAAAGTTAATACTCAAAGTGACTGTCTGGAGTAGATGCCGGAACTGGGGCAGGCAAATGCTTAAAAACTTGGGAACATGAGCAGTTACATTGCATTGCATATAACGTGTTTGTCTGTTTTGCAGGTAGTGCTTCAGTTTCTAATGTCTTTTGTGTTTCAGGCACTATAGCTCCCAAAAAAGTTCGGGAACAGCCAGTCGCACACAGATATCCAACAAAGGTCAACAGAGAGCGAGTCATGGACCAAATGCAAGCTGACTTAGCTGATTTGAGATTGATGATGGATAATTTCATGACTCTAATGGCAGGCATGGGTCAGAATCAAGAGCGTCTGCGGGAATTGGTTGAGAATCAAGCCAGGAACAACACTGTTGTTGCTGATAATCGTAACGGTGCGGGCGCACGTCAAGTGGAAATCCTTGTAACACAGCCAGGGGTTACTATAATTAATGATGGGCTGAATAATGTGCAAATGGATAACCAGGACGAATAGTTCACTCTGCTGGACGAAGCTGAAGGTCAGGGGGCTGAGATGAACAGGAAGTTTGAGGAAATGGCAGAACAAATCAAGGCTATTCAATCCCAGAGCTCTTTGGGATTTGACATTACTGACTTGGGCTTGGTTCCAGGGGTTAAAATCCCTTACAAGTTCAAGGTACCAACGTTTGAGAAATACAATGGCACTGCATGCCCAAAAACTCATCTTCAGTCCTTCGTAGGAAGGATCGCTGCTCACACTGATGATGAAAAACTCTGGATGTACTATTTCTAGGACAGCCTAGTTGGAGCCTCTCTGGAATGGTATATGAAGCTTAGCAGAGTCAACATTAAGAACTGGAAAGACCTGGCAGAAGCTTTTGTGAGACAATACTAGTATAATTTGGACATGGCTCCAAATCGCACCCAATTGCAACACATGTCTCAGACTGCTAAGGAGGGATTCAAAGAATATGCTCAAAGGTGGCATCAGCTCGCTGCCAGAGTGCAACCACCGCTGCTAGAGAACGAGATGGCTGACATGTTTATGGGGACGTTGCAAGGTGTGTTTCTTGAAAGATTGGCGTCCAGTTCTGCCACCAAATTCATTGATATTTTAATTGCTGGAGAGAGTTGTGACCTTGTTGAAAATGGGAAAGATTCAAGATACAAGTGCGAGCAGTTCTAATGGAGCAAGAAAACCTTTCAGTGGACCTCCTAGAAGAAGGGAAGGAGAGACAAATGTTGTATTTGGCCGAGGACGGGGCCGATGTTATAGAAGACCTTATGAGCATGTGGCAGCAGTCACAATTCCTTCTAGTCCTGTACAGCAGGCACCACCTCAACAACAACAACCACAACGTACCAACTATCAACAGATACCTTATAAGCCTAGGCAAACTCGCCCGGCTAATAGGGTGCTTGAGGTAATCCCCATGACGTATGCTGCTTTGCTACCAAGATTGCTGGACTTGAATCTGATTCAATTGAGAACTTTGGCACCACCACCTCCTGGAGAGCTTCCAGTGGGCTATGATTTCAATGCAAGATGCACTTTCCACTCAGGAGCACCCGGGCACTCGACTGAGAAGTGCAGGGCGCTACAGCACAAAGTTCAGGACCTGATAGACTCCAACGCGATTAACTTTGCACCACCGCCAAATGTTACTTCGAATCCTATTCCGAAACACGGAGGGGATAGAATCCACGTTGTTGATAGTGGTGAGAAGTTGAGTCTGATGCTGAGTATTGAAGAAGTGAAGACTTCGTTATTGGTAGTAAAAGAGAGGTTGTGGGATGGTCAAGTGTTTCCAGGATGCTGTTCTGACTATGAGAAATGTTTGAATTCAGAGAATGGGTGTGAAGACCTGAAGACGGGATTGCAGAGTTTGATTGGTGATGGATCTTTGCAGTTTAATAGAGTTGGTGATGAAGCTGATGACGTGTCCACCATAACCATTTTCTATGATGAAGCAGAGATGCTTGCCAGAAGAGAGCCTGTTACCATTTATGCTCCTGAGGTTAGTCCTGTGACTATCACCGTGCCTGAGCCTGTTCCTTATACAGACGATAAAGCCATTCCATGGCACTATGGCTCAGATGTATATGTGGCTGGACAGAAGATTGAGAGCAAGTCTGTTGCTATTGACCCGACTGTAGTGAACGTCGGAGGAGTTGGAGGTTTCACAAGAAGTGGTCATTTATTTGCTCCCCCTGTTCTAAGAGGGGATCCTGAGGCTGAGGCTTCGTCAAAAGCCAAAGGAAAACAAACTGTGACTGATGAATCAACAACTCATGTGGCTGGACAAGGTACCTTTGAGAAGGAGGTCGAGGAATTCATGTGCATAATCAAAAAGAGTGATTATAAGATGGTCGAGCAGCTGAACCAGACACCTTCCAAGATATCCATTCTATCTTTATTGATGTGTTCTCCTGCACACAGAGAGGCCTTATTGAAAGTGCTGCAGATGGCCTATGATCCTCAAGAAATCACTGTCAATCAACTTGAAGCTGTAGTGGGAAGTGTTAATGAAAGCCACGGGCTGGGCTTTACAGACAGAGACCTCACGTCAGAGGGCCGAAACACTAACAAAGCCCTACATATCACTATGGAGTGCAAGGGTGTTGTGTTGTCGCATGTCCTTGTTGATACAGGATCCTCTCTTAATGTACTTCCGAAGAAAGCATTAATGAAGCTCAATGTTGATGGTATAGTCCTGAGACCAAGTGATTTGATTGTCAAAGCTTTTGATGGATCTAGAAGGTCAGTTTTTGGAGAAGTTGAGTTGCCTGTGAAAATAGGCTCTCAAGTATTCAAAAGTATCTTCTACGTCATGGACATCCAGCCCGCGTACAGCTGCTTGTTGGGACGCCCATGGATTCATGCTGCTGGAGCTGTAACTTCCACCCTGCATCAGAAGCTCAAATATGTGGTTGATGGCCAGGTAATCACAGTATGTGGAGAGGAAGACATCTTTGTAAGCCACTTATCAACGTTCAAGTATGTAGAGATGGATGGAGAGATCCATGATACTCTATGTCAAGCATTCGAAGCAGTCAACGTCAGCATCTTGAATCCCGTAGAGAAGAGCAGTGAGAAAGAAGGTAACTCCATCCATTCCTACAAGCAGGAAAAGGAGGTAGTTCAATCAGGAAGCGCCCAAGGTTGGGGAAAATTGTTGGAATTAGAAAAGAAAGACGACAAGTTTGGCTTGGGTTATCAGCCTGGTGGATCTACTCCAAGTGGTAAGGTCATTACCTTTACAAGCGTTGGGATGCTCGACCACAACCAGATTTGTGTGACAAGCCAAGATGGACACAGTGACGGTGACTGGGACAACTGGATTCATCCGTGTTCGCCCGGAGAGGAGTTGAAGAACTAGTATGCTGAAGACATTGTCCAAGTTACCTGGCACTCAGAGTAATCTATTTGTTTCCTTTTTCTTATCATACTGCATTGTCAAATCTAGTATTCTGCCCAAGATGCTAGGATCCATTGTATTGGGCCACCATGTTTTGTATGCATCTTATTTTACCATGAAATAAAAGGACATTTTCAGACAAATTGTGTTATCTTCCTTTGTTTTTAAAACTTTTCACAATAAAATATAAAAAATGGAAATGTGTTTTTCCTTTTTGTTTTTGTGTTAGCGTCTCTTTTTCAAAATAAACAGATTCTGAATAAGCACATCATCTGTGCAGTGTTGATCATCCGGATTCCACTAATAGCATTCCTGCTATGACCACGCATGACTTTGACAATCATGTCTACCAAGCTGATGAAGGGGTTGAGGAAGACTGTGAACTCCCTGAAGAATTGGTCAGATTGTTGAAACAAGAGGAACGGGTTATTCAGCCTCATCAAGAAGAAATTGAGATCATCAACATTGGCAGTGAAGATGTGAAGAAAGAGATCAAGATCGGGGCCAGTCTGCAAGCCGAAGTAAAGAAATAACTGATCAGTATGTTGCGTGAGTATGTGGATATCTTTGCTTGGTCATATCAAGATATGCCAGGGTTGGATACCGACATCGTTGTGCATAAGCTACCTTTGAGAGAAGACTGTCCTCCTGTTAAACAGAAATTGAGAAGAACTCGTCCTGACATGGCGATGAAGATCAAAGAGGAGGTTCAGAAGCAATGGGATGTCGGGTTCCTTGCTGTAACTAGTTACCCACCTTGGGTAGCTAACATTGTACCTATACCAAAGAAGGACGACAAGGTCCGGATGTGTGTTGACTACCGGTATTTGAATAGAGTGAGCCCAAAAGATGACTTTCCGTTACCACACATCGATGTGTTGGTTGACAATACTGCTCAATTCTCGGTATTTTCCTTCATGGATGGCTTCTCCGGATATAATCAGATTAAGATGGCACCGGAAGACATGGAGAAGACAACGTTCATTACCCCGTGGGGTACATTCTGCTATAAGGTCATGCCCTTTGGTTTGAAGAACGCCGGGGCAACTTATCAGCGGGAAATGGTCACATTGTTCCATGACATGATACACAAGGAGATTGAGTGTTATGTGGACGATATGATTGCAAAGTCCCAAGACGAAGAAGAGCATCTGGTCAACCTTAAGAAGCTGTTTGATAGACTGATTAAATACAGGCTGAGGTTGAATCCAAACAAGTGCACTTTCGGAGTGCGTTCCGGGAAAATGCGGGTTTCATTGTTAGTCAGAGAGGAATTGAGGTAGATCCTGCAAAGGTAAAAGCTATTCAAGATATGCCTGCACCGAGAACAGAAAAAGAAGTGCGCGGGTTTTTAGGGAGGCTGAACTACATTTCTCGGTTCATATCTCATCTAACTGCAACGTGCGAACCAATATTCAAATTTCTAAGAAAAGAGAAAACGGTCAGGTGGAGCGATGATTGCCAAAGAGCTTTCGACAAGATAAAAGAATATTTGTAGGAGCCTCCAATTCTAATGCCCCCAGTTGAAGGAAGACCTTTAATCATGTATTTGACCGTGCTAGAAGGGTCAATGGGGTGTGTTCTAGGCCAACATGACGAGTCTGGTCGAAAAGAGTACGCTATTTATTACCTTAGCAAAAAGTTTACCGACTGTGAATCCCGTTACTCACTGCTCGAGAAAACTTGTTGCGCTTTGGTATGGGCTGCTCGCCGACTGAGGCAGTACATGTTAACTCATACCACACTGCTCATTTCCAAAATGGATCCTGTCAAGTACATCTTTGAGAAACCAGCGTTAACCGGAAGGGTTGCTAGGTGGCAGATGATTTTAACTGAATATGACATCCAGTATACTTCTCAGAAAGCCATCAAGGGAAGTGTATTGTCGGATTACCTTGCACAACAACCTCTTGAAGATGATTATTAGCCAATGAAGTTTGATTTCCCTGATGAGGACATCATGTACCTCAAAGCAAACGATTGCGAGGAACCACTTCTGGAGGAGGGGCCAGACCCTGAATCCAAATGGAAGTTGATGTTTGATGGGGCAGTCAATATCAATGGACGTGGAGTTGGTGCCGTTCTTATTACTCCCGAAGGTGTTCACTTTCCCTTCGCTTCCAGAATTACTTTTGGCTGCACCAACAATGAAGCGGAATACGAGGCATGCATAATGGGAATAGAGGAGGCTATTAATCTTCGGATTAAGAACCTCGATATATTCGGAGGTTCAGCCCTCGTCATTAACCAAGTTACCGGCAAGTGGTATACGCATCAAGAGCCTCTAATTCCTTACATGGATTATGCTAGAAAACTGTTGATGTTCTTCAAAACAGTTAAGCTTCAATATATACCACGTGACAAAAATCAGTTTGCCGACGCATTGGCCACTCTTTCTTCGTTTATCAAAGTCTTGTGTTGGAATTATGTGCCCAGAATTGACATCTCCAGGCTTGACGCTCCAGCTCATGCCTTCTCTGTAGACGCCGTGTCTGACGAGAAACCTTGGTATTTTGATATCAAGTTATTCCTAGAAAAGCAAGAATACCCAGCTGGGGCATCTTCCAATGACAAGAAGACCTTGAGGCGACTTGTTGCTAGCTTCTTCTTGAATACAAACGGGGTTTTGTACAAGAGAAACTTTGACATGGTCTTGCTCAGATGCGTGGATAGACACGAAGCAAGCCTATTGATGCAGGAAGTCCACGAGGGATCTTTCGGTACCCATGCAGGAGGGCATGCTATGGCTAAGAAATTGCTGAGATCGGGGTATTACTGGATGACAATGGTTGCAGACTATTTTTCATTCGCTCGTAAGTGCCACAAGTGCCAGATATATGTAGACAAAGTGCATGTTCCTCCAAGCCCGCTCAACGTCATGTCATCTCCTTGGCCCTTTTCCATGTGGGGCATTGACATGATCGGGAAGATAGAGCCAACTGCTTCAAATGGTCATCGCTTCATCCTGGTTGCGATTGATTACTTCACTAAATGGGTGGAAGCAGCATCTTATGCCAACGTCACTCGTCAAGTGGTGGCAAGATTTCTGAAAAGGGACATTATATGCAGATACAGAGTGCCTGAAAGGATCATTAATGACAATGGTTCTAATCTCAACAACAGGATGATGGCAGAGTTGTGTCGGGACTTCAAGATTCAGCATCACAATTCTTCTCCTTACCGACCAAAGATGAATGGTGCGGTAGAGGCAGCAAACAAGAATAACAAGAAGATTGTGCAAAAAATGGTTGTCACTTACAAAGATTGGCATGAGATGTTACCATTTGCATTGCATGGGTACCGAACATCAGTCAGGACGTCAACTGGGGCAACTCCCTTCTCTCTGGTGTATGGTATGGAAGCAGTCCTGCCTGTGGAAGTAGAGATTCCTTCATTGCATGTGATGATGGATGTGAAGCTTGATGAGGCTGAATGGGTGCGTGCTCGTTACAATCAGCTATGTCTAATTGAGGAAAAGAGATTAGCGGCTATCTGTCATGGTCAGCTTTATCAGAGGAGAATGAAGCGAGCATTCGACCAACGAGTACGTACTCGGGAGTGTCAAGTGGGAGAGCTTGTGCTCAAGAGGATCATTCCTCCAGGATCAGATCACAGGGGCACGTGGACCCCAAACTACGAAGGACCATTCATAGTGAAGAAAGTTTTCTCAGGAGGAGCACTGATTCTCAGCACTATGGATGGAGATGACTTCCAATCCCCTGTTAACTCGGATGGAGTTAAAAAATACTTCGCATAAAGAGACCCGCTGGACACAAAAACAAAATTAAAGTCTAGGCAAAAAAAGGGGCATCCCGGCGAGCTAAAAAAAGAATAAAAAGCTCAGGCAAAATTTAGGGAAATAAATGGAAAAAATGTACACCCGCTGAGTTGAAAAGCCGCATCGGACAGCTCAGGCAAAAAAGGGTATCCCGGTGGATTGAAAACCCGAAAGGGCGATCCACGCAAAACAAGGGAAGCGAACAACTGTGATCCGAGTAATCTGAACCACGTCATCGTTTCATACAACTTGACAATATCATAAGGATAGAAATCAGTCCCCTCATCTTCTTAGAAAGCAAAGGCAAGAATGAAGAATCTTGAAGATATGCTGGTCATAGCAGAAATGGAACTCATTGGGATGCCGTGCCCATTGCCATTAGGATAGTTTATTTTCTCAATTTTATGTTGGCTACCTCTTTCCAGGTGGTTGCTTCCTGATGTAAATCTTTGCCTATTCAGAGGCCTTTCAATAATAAAAGAATATTCAGTAAAAAAAAAAAGCTGTGTTGTGGTTATTTTTGTTTGCAAAATGTCCTGAATTTTTGGCAAAAATAGCATTGCATTAAAACATGGTGATAATTTGAAAGAAAATGACATGAAAGGAAACATTTGAAACCCTCTTTGAGTGTCGGGTGACGATGGATGAACAGATCATACCATGCAAGTCCCCGGGGAACACTTGTGTTTTCTGTTGTTGCAGGTTGCAGGATGGCGTCAGATTCTCCCAAACAGAATTCTTCCCCAGCTAAGCCTTGGCAGGTAGCCCAAGAAATTTATTCTCCCCCAGTGGAGTATGCCCAGCAGGAAGCTGAAAGCCTGATGTTCCCACAGAGCTTAGAATTAACAAAATGCTCTCTCCAGCAAGAGTATTGTTGAAGCATCTTTCCTAGCCAAGTATGAAGATGATCCTTCCCCACAGAGGTCATATTTGATGTTTCACTCCCATCAGTGAAATATTACCCAGCAAAGTTGCCATTCTTGTGGTCAATATGATGATACAGTCAGGTATTCATCACCTCAGTCAGAGTTAGGTATCAAGGCCTTCTGACTTGTTTTGCCCTGCAGAGTTGTAACTCTTGTGGCCAATCTTGCATTTGTTGTTGCTCGTCTGCACTTCTCCAGTACTCGTCTGTGTTCATGCTTTATTGCTGCTCGTCTGCATCTTTCAACACTTGTTTGTGTTGTAACTTTGGTATTGCTCGTTTGATCTCCCTAGCAGTGGTCTATGATTACCTTGATATTGCTCGTCTGCAATTTCCAACACTCGTCTGTGTTTGATTTGATCTTGGCTGTTGCTCGTCTGCAATTCCCAGCGCTCGTCTGTGTTTGATATGTAATCTCTTATGGTTGCTCGTCTGCAATTCTCAACACTCGTCTGTGTTATTACCTTGTGGTTGCTCGTCCGCAATTTCCAACACTCATTTGTGTTTGATATGATACTTTGTTGTTTGCTCGTCTGCAAGTCCCAATACTCATCTGTGTTGGATGATTGATGATCTTTGCTGATATTGCTCGTCTGCAATTTTCCAACACTCGTTTGTGTTTGGTGTTTGATATTGGATGCTCGTCTGCGCTCTCCGGCACTCGTCTGTGTTCGTTATCTGTTTGAAGTTCGTCTGCTTTGTTTGGATACTCGTCTGTATCATCCCAGCACTCGTCTGTGTTAGCTTATATCTATATGTGAGGATTTGCTAATTATACTAGTCTGTATGACTACTCCAAATGCTCGTCTGTGTTTGAATTTTTGGTATTCGTCTATACCAGTGGCTGATACGCGTCTGTATCCTTTCCCGAAGCGATCGTCTGTGTTTCTTAGATCATCGTCTGATACTCGTTTGTATCGTGGACTGTTGGCACTCGTCTGTGTCATCTTGATGATTATCCAATACTCGTCTGTATTGAAGAGGTTTAAAATCCTGACTGTGGGAATAAATGTCAAAATTGTTACCGGTCCTGGCGTAACAGGATTATCCGAAGGAGGCTCGTCTGTCTCAGGCACTTATTATTAATGTTGCACCTAGCATAACAGGATTATCCGAAGGAGGCTCGTCTGTCTCAGGCACTTATTATTAATGTTGCACCTGGCGTAACAGGTTTTCTCGTAGAAGACTCGTCTATCTTATACCATATATCCACGGATAATATATGAAGAAGGTTCGTCTACCATGATTATGCATGTCTATCCCACAGATTTAAGTGCATCCCGGTCCTGGCGTAATAGGTATATCCAAAGGAGATTCGTCTGTCTCAAGTTATATGTTTTTGCAGTGAGGACTCGTATGTCCAGTTCCTGGTGTAACAGGATTGTTCGAAGAAGACTCGTTTGTCAAAGTATTCTTATCCCAGATAACAGTTTCAACTTGGAAGAAGCTCGTCTGCGTTTTCTCCCCTTCAGTCACCAAAGCATCATTTGGTTGGGTTTATTTCCCATTTTTGCATTCTTTGTCAGAGTACAAATTTCAGGTCTTCTTGGTATTCAACCACAGTTTATCTTGAACGATCGATAGCCCGTGCTACTGTCCTTTTCAGATCAACAGTTGTTTGAATAGGGGCAGCTGTAACACCCCAAATTTTCACTCTTCATTTTAAGCATCATATCACATCATATTCATCATGAACATACCATTTTCTTAGCATCCTAGCATGGAAAGATGAGGCATAACATTCTTCATGTCCTAGCATTAGGCATATGATCATCTGTGGAGGTTCTTGAGGCATCACAAGCTATGACAAGGGTCCCAATGGTTTTGTACAAGTCCTATTAGGGGTCTATGTTGCATTGACAAGTTCAAGTTCATGTGCAAAAGCTCAGAAGGTTGGATGATCACCAGAGATTCCAGGTTAGGGCAAAGTTCCTAAGCATTGGTCCTAAACTAGGGTTTGAGATTCAAGCATGAAAACCTCACAACTTTGGCCATTTCATTTGGGCAAAGTCTTTTATATGTCAAGAGGATCCTAGGTACCAAATTTCATGAGAAAATTCCTTGTGGAAGTCAGGAAATTCTTCAGTTGCTTGCAGATGAAGTAATTGGTCAACTGTGCCTTTAAAAAGTCAACTGTGTGATTTCAAGGGGTCCAATCCACTTTTTCTAGCCAAGGGATGTCCTTACAATGTTATAAGAGGTTTGGAATGTTCAAAGTTCAAGAATCATGAAGATTTGAGGGTTTTTGCAAAATTGGTGCAAAGTTGGTTTTTGGAAAATTCCATTTTTGGCAACTTTTGCCCTAAAATTCAAGTGAGCTTAACATGATCAAAAATTCTTCAAATGAACCAAAGTCAAACATGAAAGTTAGAGATTAAGGGCTCCAATTTTCAAAAAGTACAAGTACTTTTTCATAGCCCTCATGGTTTGTTCTATAGGCCCTTCGAAAAATTGCTTCAAACTAGGGCAAAACCAAAAATTTCATGCATGCACAAAAGCAAAAACGTTCAAAACTTAATTTTAAGGCTTGGAAATATATCAAGTTTGGTTACTAAGTTAAAATACAAGGCAAATGGATCATTTTTCTCCAAAGAAAGTCACAATTTCGTGCAAGGCAAGGATGTCACTCCAAAAATGCAAAATTTGCATATTCATGAGGAAAGTGTGATACCTTAATCTAATGGCCAGAATTTGTTGGATTATTATCAAGGGTTGGATTTGGAGTGCACATGGGGATGAAGGCCAAGGCAAGCATGAGCATTGAATTCTCTCATCACAAATTGCAAAATTTGCAAAATAACCAAATTCTCTTGATTCACACGTGCAAACTCTTTCATATTTTCAACATTGGTTTATGAGGTCATATATAACAAGATAGGGTTTTAGAAAGCTCTAACTCTCTCTCATTCTCTCATTTCAATGTTTGTGCACAATTTGCAATTTCTCTCATATCTCATCATACACTTGCTCAATTCAAAAACTAGTGGTAGATCCTTGATCCTTGGAAACTTAGGATCACAAATATCACCATTATTCAAGCTTTCTCTCAAGATCAACAACCTTGCCATTTCAGGGAAGGTACTTGCAAAACTCAAGATCCAGCCATATTCAAGGCTTTAGATGCATTTATTTTTCATCTAGAGTGAATTTGGAGTGATTTGCATCCATCATCTGGTCTTCTAGCACATTGTTTCAAGATCTGCAACTCAGGTAAGCTTCTGATTCTTCACCTCTAGAAATGAAAATGTTGGTGTGTTTTTTGATCCTTGATGTGCACTGAGCATTCTGCCATGTTTAATTTCGAAAATGGTGCATTGTAGTTTTAGATATTTGAGTTTTAACTTTCATGGTCAAACTTGTTTCTCTTCGATCCGGTTGATTCATTGAGTTTTTAACTTTTTCATGTCCATTTTCGTGATCAGCGCACCTTAATTAGTTAATCTGGAGTTTATGGTTCATTTCCATTATGTTTTGTTCATCTGGTGTGGTTTCCGGTGCCGGAGCCCTAGCTCCAGTCACCGGAACCTGGGTTTATGCTGTTAGGGTTTTGAAACGAAGAAGATGACCTCTCAGCCTTTAGATCTTGCCTCTCCCCTCACCAGATCATGCCACGCGTTTAAAAACATAGCCTCCCATCCACGTGACTTTCCCATTCTATTTTAATTTTGTGTGTTTCTCACCTCACACTAATTATCATGCGCCCTCCACTCATAATCCAGCATTCCTCCACGTCAATTAATGAAGTCCCTTTCAGTGCGCGTTGGATGCATCCTAAGGCTCATGTATTTTCCAGCTTATTTCTTGAATTTCCACACTAGCTTTCATAAACCTGCACAGCCAATGGGCCCCAAACCTGCTTTTCGCACCCCCTCACAGCTAAGACCAATACATTTCAACTGCGTTTCCCTTCTATTTTCACCCCAATCTCTTTTTCTTATTTAATTTCTTTTTCACTTTATTTTTTTTATTTCATTTTTGATTTCCATTTATTAAAATTAGCTCCAGTCATCCAAAAATTACAAAATAATTCTTGTGTGTTCAATTGAGTTTCTTTTATTTTTCTATATTTTTATTTTCTTTTTTTCTCATTATACACGTGTCATTTAATTGATCCTTTTCATTAATTCATTTTTAAATCCTTTTTGAGAAATCTATCTTGTTCATTTTTCATAGGGTTCATTATTTTGAGTTTAGTGATGATTCTTTTTGCTTTGGATTCCTAAGATGATGTAGTTTGTGTGTGATTTTTCCCCTGATTTTTTGAAATTTGTTCATTGGGTCTTGGTTCTTTGTCTTGTGAAGGAAGTTTTCAACCCTAGTTTGTGTTCTTGCCCTCATTTGACCTATTTAGATTCTGAATTTCTCCCAATCCTTTTGGCTCATTGTTATATCATGTTTGAAGATCATTTGTCTTAAGTTGTAGAATTTTTAGATGCATTGTTGTTTTGATGTGAATTTTTTTTCTTACCTTGCCCCATTTTGCTTCTTTGTGTTCATTAACTCTCTCATAAGCTTAGAAGGGCACTTGTGCCAACTTCTTCTTCTCATTTGGGGTCTCTTTGGGGTGCGGGTACCTTCCTGGTCTTAGGTTAGGGTTTGTGTCTTAGAAATTTTTGTGTTTGCTTATCTTTTGATTTCTTTCTTTCTTAAGTGTATTCATCTCACTTCCTTACTTCTTCCATCCCATTATGTGATTGTTTGGTCTTATACCTCTCTTCTCTTCATCTTTCTTGCTTCTTAAGCCTTTCTTCAACTTGTTTTGGTTCTGGTTGTGTGCATTGAGTTCATGTCTTGTGCATTTTTCCT
Source organism: Lathyrus aphaca (assembly GCA_963966055.1). NCBI lineage: Eukaryota > Viridiplantae > Streptophyta > Magnoliopsida > Fabales > Fabaceae > Lathyrus > Lathyrus aphaca. The sequence continues at coordinate 95,766,480 of OZ014524.1, forward strand.
TGCATCTTTCTTAAGTTTGCATTTGTTTGCAATGTGTTTCATGTTGCATCATGTTAACTTGTATGCTTCTTTCCTCATTCTTGTGACTTGCATATCCATTGTGCAATTGTATATATGACTTCACTTCTGTTTGTATGATGTTGGCATGTCATTAAGTTCATTTCATTTCACTTGTATGCATGTTGGTAACCTTGCAGGGGCTATGGTAAGTGTGAGGTGTGGAAGTGATTCCCACATCTCCAAATCTCATCTCTTCTTCTTATCATTCTTAATTGAGCTAACCCTTTGCTTGTTAGGCTTAGGCCTTACTCATCTCATCTCTTCTTTTTCTTCTCCTCTTCTTTCTTTCTTCTTTAGGATAGAAAACCACACTAACCTTAGGATATCCATGCATGATAACACTTAGGATTCTTTAGTCCCCCATTAGACTTTCACCTTTGTGATCCTTTTGGTTCTTCTTCTCTTCTCATCTCATAACCTTAAAGAAAACACTTAATAAAGTTTGAAGTAATACCTTGAGCAATAGCCTTATCCCATGAGGTACTTGTAGTCTTCCCATCTTGGGATAGTACAAGCTTACCTTGTGATGCACAAGTCTGACCAAGGTATCTTCTTCACCAAGAAAAGCATAAAAAAACATTTCTTCACTGTAAATGCCAAAAACACTTAATAAGTTAATGAGTTAGTGAGCTTAGGCCCTAATCTCTGGGTTCAAGTTTTGGGGATCTTCTCCTTACTTGAGTGTGCTTGTTTTATTATTCCATCTTGGAATGTAGTGACAAGTGCACATTCCATGTAAAAGAGCTTGAGTTCACTTCCTTGTGACACACTCATAAAAGCTTCTAAAAAACACAAACAAGCAATAAGCGTCCTTCCTTCGGAAATTCTTTTCTCATCTCCTTCGCTTTGTACGCGAACTTTCTCCTTCTTGTCATTATGCAAGACGGTTACGCACTCGTCGTCCGAGTCTGCAACACCTGAGCAATGGCATAGGCAGTTCAAGCCTTAATTCACAAGCAATTTCCTTGCCACCCCTAGTTAGGGGAACTATGGCGTCTCTGATACTCATTGTCCTGAAGAGGTACGTAGGTAGCGGGGTAGGGCCCGTTCGAGCACAATCTTTATTTTCCCTACATTTTTCCTTTTCATTTCTTTTTCAGTTCCCTTTTCTTTTCTTTTATCCAGTTCAGTTCATTTTCTTTGCAACAGCTTTCATTTCTTCACCCTTTGAAACAGTTTCTTTGCAAGCGAGGATCCCGTCGGGTACGGCGGACGATCTGGGTGATAATACCTTCCCAGGTCGTAACCGACTCCCGAACTCAGTCTCTTTGGTTCGCAGGACCCGTGTCCTTCCTCTTCTTTTCTCCTGGTTTGTGTAGCATTACTAATCCCGTTCCTTCGGGATAAAAATGTCTGGCTGGCGACTCTACCTCTTTCCGCGCCACTTTCGTGTTTGTACCAGGATGGAAATCCGGGGCGAGACACACGTCTGCAAAGCTGGTGGAAGAAAATGCAGCCAATATGTCAATATAGGTACCCTGAAGAGTGCTCAAGAACATATCTGCCATTTCCCTTTCTGACATTAGGGGTTGAACGGCAGCAGCTAATTGCCTCCACCTTTGGGCATACTCTCTAAAGCTTTCACGGGAAGACTGTGACATTCCCATCAGAAGGGTTCTGTTTGGAGCCATGTCCAGATTATACTGATATTGACGAATGAAAGCTTCAGCCAAGTCTTTCCAATTCCTAACTGTGGCCCTGGTCAGATGAGAATACGATTCTCGGGATGCCCCTATCAAGCTATCCTCAAAGTGAAACATCCACAGTTTCTCATCCATGGTGTAGGATTTCAATCTCCCCAGGAAAGACTAAAGATGAGTACGTGGGCAGGATGTGCCATTGTATGTTTCAAAACAAGGAGGTTTGAACTTATGCGTAATTCTCACCCCCTCCACTAATCCCATGTCCATGACATCAAAACCCAGAGAGTTTTGGGATTCAAGAGACCTTAGCTTCTCTGCAATTTCATCCAACCAACGATCGTAAACTTCGTCCTCAGCCCCAACCACAGTAAACTGTTCTTCTTGAGGGCCCTCCTGCAAGGCCCTCCCTCCAGTATTACCTTGGGTGTTTCTTATGGCATTAATGTCTGGGTTCAGGTGAGGTCCAAACTCTGGGGGATCAGTGCGAGGCTGCACGTGATCGTTGTTACTGGTACCCCCTGTACCTGGATGGTTTTCCTCGGGAGTTTGCCGCTCGACTAACTCTCTCATTCTCTCCTGGATCTTAGCCAAACCAGTCATCACTGTCATAAATTGATTCATTTGGGCCCTCATCTCTATCCTCTCATTGGCTATCTGGGCTCTCACTTCAGTCAAGTCTTGTTGAACCTGATCCATTTGTAATCCTGAATGGTTGTTTCTTGTCGGATACCGGTGCACTCTATTGACAGGGAACACTCTTCTGCGAGCAATGTTTCCTGAAACCACAACAAAGTGAGAAATAATAACAAATAAAAAACCTACAAAACAAAGAGAAAATGTTAGTATGCAATGCAGGATGTCTATTTGTATTCCAAGGGTATCCGGTTTAGTTCTTTGGTTTTGACCTTTCCAGACCTCGAGGAAATGATGATGTTGCAGAGAGATAAAAGCCTATGAAGTAATACAAACCATATATTACAAAAACAGTGAAGATAGATAGTTTGATTACAACAAAAATTCCCATGGTGGGTCAAAATACAACAACAAAATAAAAAGTACAAACAAAAAGGAGGTACAAATACAAAGAAATCAAACATCCAATCCAAAGTCATCCTCTCTGACTTCCTTCAGGAGAGCCTCAGTCACTGGACCTACTAGGTGCTCTGTAATAGTCCTGATGAGGAAGTTCCTGGTGGCAATGGCACTGGTCAACTTCTTGTGCTTATCCTGATCCTTTGACCTCTTCAACCCCACCCGGAGTTTCAACTCTGAGATCTCCTTCTGTGCTTCTAACAAAGCTGCTTGATGCTTCTTCTCACTAGCCTTCAGCTGCTCTATCTTAGCTTGGGTTCTTTGATCTTCTTGTGCACGGGCCTCAGTGATCCTGATCCACCTAGCCCGACTCTCCTCTAAGTAATGTTCTGCTCTGGCCTTCTGAGTCTTAGCCTCCTTGCAAGCATTCTTTAACACTAACTCTCTTGCTCTAGCTTTTCTGATGTAGTCATTCGTCTTCTCAATCTTGGTCAAGTGCTCAATCCGGAGCTTCTCTAACCTTTCATTATCCAGACAGATGTCATTCCTCTCCTAGAGGGTCTTCTTTAAAGCTTCAAAGAGCTGAGTATTCCTTTCCATTAATTTCTCAAACTCCTCTAAACTGACAGTAGCTGCAGGCTCCATTGTTGATGGTCCAGGTACATCCTCTAAGGTGAATGGCATACGCGTGATCTGTCCCCTGACACGAGACCAGTAAAGATACTGAGCTGAGGCTATGTTGTTGCAATTGCCCAAAATAACTGTCCCCTTAGTCTGAATGTTGTCCCAGGCCCTGGCTGCCTGTCTGACAATGGCAAGGTTGTGCTGGATGTCACAATAGAGGGTTTCTGTCAAATCTTGCCCTCTTGGGGGATGTACCAAGGCATACCCTAATTGCCTCTTGAAAAGCAAAGGGTTGTAGTTGATGCAACCTTTTACTCCAATCAAGGGTACATTGGGATATTGCCCATAGCTAGTAATGATATTTTTGCCCTTGGTGCTCTGAGTGCACCATCTGATGTCTTTTGATGTAAGGGCAATCAATCTCTTAGCCCAGTTCCTTGGCTGATGAGGGTTCAGGAAAGTGTCTGACTTCGGCAAGTGCCTTAACAACCAACAGTAGAAGAGGGGTGCACAGCATCTGACCAATCTCCCCCTTTGCTTCTCATTCCTTTGGTGTACTGAGTAGTAGAAGTCTCCAAGCAAGGTAGGAACTGGGTTCCTCAATAAGAATAGGTGAATAACACTCTTGCTTACAAACTTTGGCTCGTCTGCAAACAAGATAACTCCATAATGCCGAGTTCCAAGAGAGCACAAACAGTATCCCACTTTCCTGTTGTAGCATGCAGGGTGGCCTGAGAGATAAATAAATCCAAGTGAAGGCCTGGAACCCTAGCCTTGGTGGTCATGATCTGGTCAATGAGGGTGGGCTCTAAGTGTAAAGCCTTAGCTATATCTTCATTCTTGGGAGCAACCATCTCGGGGTTGAAGGGAATCCCTCTCCTGATAGGAACACCTAACAACATGGAAAATTATTCTAGCAAAGGTGTAAACACCCCAAATTTGCCCTCACTCATATCACACCATGGCTTGTGATCTTTCATATTTGCATAAGCATAAGCATACCTCATCACATTGCATATTTGTTTCATCTGCATAGTTCAAGTTCATCTGCATCTAGGGTTTGTGATCTGAGCAATCCAAGGATCCATCTGAGCCATCCCAAAGGTCTTGAAGTTTTCCAAGAGGGTCTATGTGTTTTCTATCATCATATTATACTCCTCAAAGTTCATGGAAGTCATGAGATCACAAAAACTAACAAGGCATGGAAGCAGAGCTAGGGTTTTCACTACACAGAGGACCAAAATTAGGGTTTTGGTTTCAGAGGCCTCAACACCAAATTTTTGGGCCATTCTTGTTTCTAATGTTCTTAATATGTTATAAGGATCATGTGTACCAAGTTTGATGAAGAAATTCAATGTGGAAGTCATCTGTTCATTAGGTAACTTCTTGAGCAAGTTAAGTCAAGATCAGGGCATCTGAGGCCCCCAACAATGGAACCAAAGGGATATTTTTATGAAATTGAAGTTATACGATCTTTATTTGATCATTGGAGTGCTTGGAAGTTCATAAAATTGAAGAAATTTGAGCTAAACCAAAAGTTGCCAAAAATGGATATGACTTGTAATGGAAACTTTCCATTTTGGGAGAGTTTTTCAACCTCCTCTTTCTTGATAAAAAATGCTTCAAATGAAAAATTCTTGGTCAAGAAAGTTGTAGATTAGGTCTTTCCCTTTTCAAAAAGTACAAGAACATGTTCTAATTCATTATGGAACTCAAGTTATGATCCTTCAAAATTGGCAAAAATCCTATAATTTTCACATTTATGCCATAGAGGATTTTTTGCGAAAACCACTTGCCAAGCTTCTAAATGACCTCTAATTGACTTCTAAACATCATAAAAACATCACATGACTCATTTTGATCAGAATTGGCCCAAGAATTATGCATTTCCATGACTTGAACTTCAAGAAATTCCAAAGGGGCCAAAGCTTCTCAAAATTACAAAATGGTGCAAATCTCTCCATCCACTTATGCCAGCTCACAAAATCTGTTTCCATGGTCCTCCTTGAACTCAGCTGAGGCCAGACACCCCTTGCAACCAGACCTTCCATGACCCATACCCCAAGTACAACCAAACTTGAATTTTTGCAAATGAAGCCATACCAATCAACATAGCCCACAACAACTCTTCTGACCTATCACAGCTTCACATACATGCCCTAAGGATCACATATCATAACATATTGGAGACTGAATCATCCCATACACTCAGATTCACAAATTTGCCTTATACCTTCATCTCTTTGAAACTCATAAACCAATCATCAAAACCTCAAACTTTCTTCACCATTCAACTCAGCATCACTCATAGAACATTGCCCACCCTTCATTATAGCCTGAAACCTCACAAAACAAAAACACGATTTCACCCCCCCTGAACTGAAACTTCAAAAACAACCCAAATAAATTCCTTCCAATCATCAAAGCATCCTCAGGAAGACCATTGGAGTTGATTGGCACCAAGGAGAGGCCTAGATCGCTCAGATTGAGAAAACTCAAGCTCAGGTATCATCAAGAACAAATTTTCCATAACTTGTATTTTTTGTTATAGAAATGTTCTTCTTGCTTCACTGATCACACTGCACCTTTTACTTTTGAAAATGGTTGAGTATTGAGCTTGTATCGTGCTTCTGAAATTTTTGCAGTTTTTATGTTTTGATTCGTATCTGGATTTTGATGCATGATAAATGTTGTTTGATGATTGAATCTTGTTTAGAATGATTAGGAGAGTGGATCTGGAGAGTTAGAGCTCCTAATTTGGCATAGGGAAGAATTTGTAACTTTGGTCTCGCCGGAGAAGATGACCGGAGCTTGCTCCGGTCACCTGAAAGTCATTAGGGCACTAATTAGGGCTTAGGGGGTCAGTTTGAATTTGAGCCATTGGATCTTGCTTAGAGCATTTTTAAGGGTCCAGATCACTTCAGTTAACCCTAATTTTCAATTAATTAAATTAATTAAGTAATTAACCCAGTTTGAATGCCAGCCGTTGGATAGTGCGCGCAGTCAATTCCCTCTCTCTCCAGTTTTAATCTGGACCACTGGATCATCGTACTTTCATTTTATTTGATTTTTATTTCATTTTAATTGCATTTTCTTACACATTTATTCTAAAATAGAAAAAACGATCAAAAAATTCTGAAATTTTTTATCAAACCTTTTATTAATTTTTCAGAAACCAAAAATATTTTTATATTTATTTTTTGCATTAAAAATATATTTTTAAATCATTTAAATGTTTTATTTAATTTTTTAATTGATTTTAATTAATTAAAAATATATTTAAGTATTTAAAAATCACAAAAAAATTCAGAGAGCATTCTTACACATTTAGAAACATTTTCAAATCCTTCATATAAATTTCGTTTTGGTTTTGATCATAACTTGACAATTTTCTTTGAATTTAGGGTTCATAAAATCACATTTTAAACCCTAACCTTTGAAAAATCTTTTCTGCCTAACCATGAAGGGTTTGAAGATGGTTCTTTTTGCATTGATTTACACATATCATGTAGTATCTAGGATATTTTTGGCATGAATTTATCTTGCATTTTCAATTTGTTTGGCATTTTACATTGAAGATCACCCAAAATAAACCCTAGAAACTTAGAAAATTCATAACTTCTTCTAGGTTTAGCTTCTGACCTCCCCCTTTGGATGGTAACCTAGTATAGGTTTAGGGTTCGTTTGAGTGAATTTTCATTTTTTTATAATGTCATTTGCTTCTGTCTTGGCCATTTGCATCTCATCCTTTCATGTAACCCTAATTTTGCATCCTTACTTGCATCTTACATTGCATTTCATGAACATATGAACTTGCCATGCCATTCTAAGCATTTTTATGCCATATTAGACATCTTAAGACATTGCTTGAACATTGCTTGATCATTTATTCATACATTTGCTATGCTTTGCATCCATTTCATTCCATAAACATCCATGTGTTTACATACTTCTTACATGCTTCATTTGCTATCATTCTCTTGTATGAACACACACATGCATCTTGTATGCCTTTGCATCATATCATAGCATCATTTACATCATTTTTATGCTTATGGTCTTAGTCTTTGCCCTTGCATATGCATCATTTCATTTCATTCTTTTCATATTGCATCTTGTACTAACTTTTCAGGTTAATGTTAAGTTTATTTAGGAGGTGGATTTGCCTTCACCTCCCACCACTTCTCAAATCTTCATATTGCATCCTTGCTGCATTTTTTATTTGTCTTTGAGTGAGCTCGCTCACTTGTGCTTTTCTTCCTTCAAGTTACTTATCTTCTTAGGAAGTAAGTAACTTATTCTTTTGCTTCCTTCTCTTTTCATCTTGCTTCTCCTTGGTGGCTTCCTTGAAGACTTCTTTTCTTAAGCCTCACAAACCCTAGGACTTCCAAGCATGATAACTTTCTAGGAATTATTGATTTCCCTTATACTTTTTCCTTAGAGTCTTCTTTGTGTCTCTCTCCTCATCCCATCATTAGAGACTAAACCTTTAAGGTTTTAGGACTTTGGAATTAGGGTTATACCTGCATCCTTCTCTTAGGATGGAGTGTATAACTTTAATCCTAAGTGTTAAACCCTTAATCTGTTTAAACCTCTTAATCAATCCACTTAATAACCACTAAGACATTAACTTGTAACTTGGGCCTTACATTAGGGTTCTAATTCTTCCTTTATTGGTTAAGAAGGACTAACCCTAGTGTTTAATGGACAAGTCCCCCTCAAGTTGTCTTAAAAATCATAAAATCCACTTCTTAATCTCACCCTTAATTAAAATCCACTTAATAAAGGCTTGTTTTGTCATGAATTTAATCCCTAACCATGGATTTAGTTGAGGAGTATTCCTTAGCTTAAGTGTTATCATCTATTATCCTTCTATTAGGATGGTATAATGAGTCCACTAATATGTGATTAGAGATTAAACTCATTACTTAACACTAAACAAAAACCCAAAAACATCTTAATAATCACAAGTAGGTTAATGATATTAATCATACATCATCATGGTAATTAAGTTGAGATGCTTATCTTATACTTAAGTAGGCTCATTATCCCTAATCAGGGAGGATATAATGAGTTTACAAACCCTTGATTTAGGCTTAAGCTCATTAACTTATGCAAAAACACCAAAAACAATAAAAAAATCTGAAAACACAAAAACAAACAATAATCGTCTCCTTCGGGATTCTTTTCTCATCATCCTCATTCACAATCTAAAACTTACTTCTTTTGTCTAATGCAAGACAGATAGCACTCGAGCCAGACGAGTCATACACTTGAGCATAGACAAGCAAGCAGTTCACAATTAATTTATCTTCAGTCTCTTTGAGTCGAACTACGGTGTTCTGACTTCCTCATTGCATGAGAGGATACGTAGGCATAACTTAACCGTTATCGAACAAAAGTATCTATGTCTCCCCCCTATTTCAGTATTCTTTTTAAACCTCAGTCCTGAGCATTTAACTTCCTTTTGCACTGACACTTTGATAACACTAAAATTCACCATATTCCTGACTCCGATTTCGCATGCATTCTTAGCTTTTATTGTTATTTTGTTATGTTATTACTTTGTTTTTCTTTATTTTCAGGTTTTCTAAATCGAGAAAAGGAGCGAAAAAGGAGTGGAAACGGACGAAAACCAAGAAATTCAGCTTTTTACACTTACGGCATCTGCCATGGCTGGCGCCATGGGGTCTGCCATGACGTGGCCACGTCTCAAGACCACTCCACAACTGCCAAGACCCACGTTCCCCACTCTCTTCTTCCCTATTGGTCTCATGGCGGGCGCCATGAGCTTGTGGCGGGCGCCACAAGGCTAAAACGTTTCCCTCCACTTTTTAGTGGAGGGGGCATCCTGGTCTTTTCTTGCTATTTGTTTTCCTATAAATAGGGCCTTAGATTTTCGTTTTCAATGATCCAAACTTAGAATCTCTTAGGCATATATCAGTTTTAAAGTAGTTATCATTCCACATCGGGGTGTTACTGCAATCGAGTGATCGAGTCTGTATACGTCTGTGTGATCGAGTTTTGGAGCACTCTGGGAGGAAGTTAATTCTGCCGCCATTTTAATTCTAGTTCATATTTTATTTTTCCGCATTGCTTTACTTTCAGTTATTATCCACACTCGCACTTTATTTTATTTATTTCCTGCACTCGCTTTACTTTTATTTATTTCTCGCGCTCGCACTACTTTCGTTTATTTTCCGCACTCGCTTTAAATACCTTTATTTCCCGCACTCGCACTACTTTTATTTACTTTCCGCACTCACACTACTTTTATTTACTTTCCGCACTCGCACTAATTACTTTTATGAAAAATTATAAAAAGAACTTTTACTTTACCATGTCTAACTAAATCCATAAAGGTTAGAATGTAAGGATCGTAATTGAACCAGTAATCCGTACAATTGTTCGTGGAAAGGGCTATTTCATCTTTCAATTCAAGTTTAATTGTTTTTAACTATTTCAAAAACAGCCAAAAGCGCTTTGTCTAGTTCATTAGGAGTTTTTAGATTAAAATGAAAAGAGATTTTAAAACGATTTTCGGACGCGTTATGAAGTTTAGAATCTGGTTTGTGAGAACCTCTTTTTGCTAAGAAATCCAAGTTAAAATACTTTTCATCTTAGTTAAGATACTATATTTCTTAAAAATAGGTTTACTACTCTAACGCAGTACGCACCTTTTTATCCGTGACAATAGGAGGGGTTGATTAGAGAGTACAACTCGGTTCTGAATACGCGAAAGCGACAGTTCATGTTAAATTAGTTCTTTTCAAAGTAGAAAACATTGCCCATAAGTAGTTCTATTAACAAGTACCAGAATATCTATTTATTACGTGAATTACATTCGAGCCTGTCTTTATTAATTGTTTTAAATTACCATTTTATTTACCATTGCGCACTCCTTAAAACCATTATATTCAGTTGCCTTAGATACACACCATAACAACAGGTACGATAGATTGACACTTGGTCTCTGTGGATTCGACAATCTTTTATATTACTCTAACGTGTTCGTACACTTGCGAAAAACACACATCAAGTTTTTGGCGCCGTTGCCGGGGACCAATTTCGTCAAATTTCATACCCTGTAGTTATACCGTTTAGACTAAGGTTGTTACCTACCAGTCAATGCGAAAGACTCGCAGTGCCGGAAGTTTAGTAGACCCTCTAGCTGAACCTGAACGTTACGCTCACGCACGTTTGTTTTTCCATAGGAATAGAGCTATGGCCGAAGATCAAAACCGAAGACCTCTTAAGGACTTCGCCCAACCATCAAACGAGGAACCTAGTTCCAGTATAGTAAACCCCGCTATCCCAGCCAATAATTTTGAACTTAAACCATCTCTACTGCAATTAGTGCAACAGAGACAATTCACAGGTCTTGCTACTGAGAACCTAAACCAACATTTAAAAAACTTTCTCTAGTTAGCAGACACCTTTAAAACCAATGGAGCTCCTCCTGAGGCGATACGCTTAAGATTATTTCCCTTTTCCCTCAGAGATAAAGCTCTATCATGGTTAGATTCCCTTCCACCCAATTCCATAACAACTTGGGAAGACCTTAGAAAAGTATTCCTTGCTAGATATTCTCCCCCAAGTAAGACCGCTCTTCTTCGAAACCTAATAACCAGATTTACCCAACACCAAGGAGAGTCGTTTTTCGAAGCCTGGGAGAGATACAAAGAGCTATTAAGAGCATGCTCACATCATGGCTTAGAGAATTGGCTAATCATTTAAACCTTCTATAATGGACTAAGATGACCATCGACGCTTCCGTTGGTGGCGCACTGATGAACAAACCTTACCCTGAAGCTAGTGCCCTTATCGAAGATATGGCCCAAAACTATCAATCATTGGGAGTAGAACGAGCGACAGTGGAAAAGAAGGAAGCCCAAGGAGGAATACATGAGCTAAGCTCTATGGACATGATACAAGCTAAAATGGATGCGTTGGCCCTTAGAGTTGAACATATGTGTACAACTCCGAATACTGCAGCTGTAGTTTTGCCGAATTGTGAAATATGTGGGACGCAAGGACACCAATATGCCGAATGCAATCTGTTAAATGAGACCAACCCTGAGCAAGAAAACTACACCCAAGGGAACCCATTGTCGCTCCCACCTAATGATACCAGGGCCAAGAGGGGTACAGACGCGAACGGTCGGTGAAAGGGAAGAATGAAAAGAGTCGCCAGCTAGGCAGTTTTATCCCGAAGGAAAGGTAATGCTGCATAAACCTAAGAAAAGATGGATAAGACAATCGCGAACCAGAGAAACTGAGAAAGGGGGTTGGTTACAACCTGGGAAGGTATTAGCACCCAGATTGTCCGCCATACTCGACGGGATCCACGCTTGAAAGTTTTGTGTTTTAAAAGGGGTGGTGTCAGTGCTATTTTGTGTGCAAAAGTTGGAAAAAGAGTTCAAGTGTTAGTGCAAAAGAAATGTGAAGTGTATAAGAGAAGTGTCAATGTAAGAAAAGAGTATGAAGCTAAAGATTATGATGCTTAAAGAATAATGCTGGAAGAGGGGGAATATACAGAGAATTTTGTTCGATAACAGTTAAGTTATGCCTACGTATCCTCTCGTGCAATGAGGAAGTCAAAACACCATAGTTCGACTCAAAGAGACTGAAAGATAAATTGACTTGTGAACTGCTTACTGGTCAATGCTCAAGTGTATGACCTGTCTGGCTCAGGTGCTAACTGTCTTGCATTAGACGGAAGAAGCGAGCTCTCGTTTGTGAGTGAGTGAGATGAGAAAAGAATCCCGGAGGAGACGATTATTGTTTATTTTTGGTGTTTTCAATCTTTTATTGATTTTGGAGTTTGTCATAAGAAAATGAGCTTAAGCCTAAACCAAGGGTTTAGTAAACTCATCACATCCTCCCTCTGATTAGGGGTAATGAGAATACCTTAAGTATGAAGTAAACACCTCACACTTAATCACCATGATGTAGGATTAAGATCATTAACCTATTTGCATTTATTTAGATACTTTTGGTATTTTGTTTAGTGTTAAGTAATGAGTTTAAGCCATAATCAAGGATTTAATGGACTCATTACACCATCCTAATAGAATGATAATGGATGAGAGCATTTAAGCTGAGGAAGATACCTCAAGTTAATTCATGATTAGGGATTAACCTCATGACTAAACAAAGCCTTTGTTAAAGTGGATTTTAGTTAATGGTAAGATTAAGAAGTGGATTTTATGGTTTGTAAGACAACTTGAGGGGCACTTGTCCATTAACACTAGGGTTAGTCCTTCTTAACCAATTAAGGAAGAATTAGAACCCTAATGTAAGGCCCAAGTTACAAGCTAGATGTCTTAGTGATTATTAAGATGTATTGATTAAAGGATTTAAACACATTAAGGGTTTTACACTTAGGATTAAAGTTATACACTCCATCCTAATAGAAGGATACAAGCATAACCCTAATCACAAAGCCTTAAAACCTTTAAGGTTTAGTCCTTGATTAAGAGATGAGAAGAGAAGACACAAAGATGACACAAAGGTAAAACTAATGGGGGGACTAATCAAACCCTAATTGTGATCATGCTTGGGTGTTCCTAGGGTTTATGAGGCTTGCAAGAAGATCTTCAAGAGAGCCACCAAGGAAGAAGCAGGATGGAAGGAAAAGAAGCAACAAGAAGCAAGACAACTTACTTCACTTAAGAAGATAAGTTGCTTGAAGAAAGAAAGAGGAGAAGGAGCATGAATGAGCAAGCTCACTCCAAATCACAAGCAAGATGCAGCAATGATGCAAAAAAAAGATGAGAAGAGATCATCAGAAGTGAAGGCAAATTCACTTCTCAAACACTCACCACCTGAAAAGTTAACAACAAGAAATGAAATGAAATGAAAATGAGATGAGATGCAAGGATGCAAACCAAAATCAGAAGCATGATCATGATGCAAATGATGCTATGAAATGGTATGAAAACATATCAAGAGATGAGGATGATCATACAAAGGATGGGAATGCAGATGAGACATGAAAGGAAGCATGAAAGTTCATGAGAACTTATGAAATGCAATGGATGCATAACATGGCAAATGGATGATGCAAAGATCAAACATGATTTCAATATGTCCTAAGATGTCTTATATGTCATGTGGATGCATAAAATGTCATGGCAAGTTCATGTATGCAAGCATATGAAGAATGAATGCAAATGAAGGCAAAAATTAGGGTTTACATACAATATGCAATGCAAAATTCAAAATCAGATGCAAATGACAAGATAAAAAATTAAAAATGGAATCAAAGGTACCCTAAACCCATAAAAGTTCACTGCTCAAAGGGGAAGGTAAAAAGCTAAACCCTAAAGGACTTATGATTTTTCTAAATTTGCTAGTGTTTTAAGTTACCTCACAAGGAAAAATGAAAATCAAATGGAAAATGCATGATAAATTCATGCCAATTTTATTCTAGAAACTACATGATATGAGGAATACAATGCAAAAAGAACCATTATCAAACTCTTCATGGTTAGGCAGAAAAGATTTTTCTAAGTTAGGGTCAAAGATATTGATTTTTAAGAACCCTAAATCCAAAGAAAATGTCAAAATGGATCAAGAACCAAAAAGAAATTTGTATGAATGGTTTGATAATGTCTCTAAATGTGTCAAGATGCAATGTGATTTTTTTGGTGATTTTTAGAAACTTAAATGGTATTTTAAGTAATTAATTTCCATTAATTAATTAAAATAAACATTTAAATATCTTAAAAATACAAATTTTGTGAAAAAAATAAAATAAAAATTAGTTTTGGGTTAAGAAAAATATTTGAATTCAAAATGCAGATGAAAAGATTTTTTAGGGTTTTCTAGGTATTTAAAATAAATTGTGCAAAATAAATGATAAAAAATGAAATAAAAATGAAATAAAGGATAAGTATGTTGATCCAAGGGTTGTCATTGATTCTGGGGATTTTTGTTTTGACTACGCGCGCAATCTGATGGCTACAATTCAAACTCAGCTAATTTCAATTAATTAAGTTAATTAAATAAATTAGGGCTTAATGATAGCATCTGGACCACTCATCTCACGCGGGAAACTCAAATCAACGACCTACATTCAAACAAAACCCTAAACCTAATTAAAACATTTAATGACTTTCAGGTCACCGGAGAAGAGCTCCGATCGTCTTCTCCGGTGACCCCCTCACCTGAAAATTGCTAACTTCTTCCCTAGGTTAAATCAAACCCTCTAACTCTCCAGAATCACTCCCCTAACAGTTCTAAATAAGAATCAAACACCAAAACAAATTTATCATGCCTCAAACACAAGATTCGAATCAAACATTAAAAACTGCAGAAATTTCAGAAGCACGATACAAGCTCATTTCTTAATCATTTTTCATCATTCAAGGCTCATTGTGATCAGTGGAACACACTCTACCATTCTATAACTAAAGAAAAAAGTTCTGGAAAAATGTTTCAGGGAGGTACCTGAGCTTGAGCTTTCTCAGTTTGGGACTTTCAGGCCCTCTCTCTTTATGAAAACCACTCCCCTTGAACTCCTGATGAAGCTTTGATGCTTGGTTGGAGTGTTTTGTGGCTAGTTTGTGAGTTTGCAACCCAACTGGTCAGAAATCGTATTTGGTTTGTGAGGTGTTTTTGGCTGTTTCAATGGTTGGTTTGTGATCAGTGAGTGATTTAGAGATGAATGGTGGAATTTGTTTGAAGATTGAGTGGATGAGCTGAGAGATTCGAAGGGTTTTGCAAGTTGGAGAGTTTTGTGGAATGCTGAGTTCTTGGAGAGTTAGGCTTGTGTGTGATATGAAAATCAATCCTTGAAGCATGCTTGTAAAGTCTGGATAGGCCAGAGAGTTGTTGGTGGATTGTGGTGATTGGTATGGCTCATGTTGCAAAAAGTCAAGAAAGTTGTACTTGGAGGTATGGGCAAGTGGCAGGCTGGGATTTGGGCATGGATGTGCGCAGCAAAGATCCAAAAAAGCTTATGGATCAGATTTGATGAGCTGTAACAAGTGGAGGTATGGTTACATGAGCTTTTGCAAATTGGTGTAACTTTGGCCCCTTTGGGATTTATTGATGTGTAAGGCACGAAACCTTGAAATTCTTGGGCCAATTCTGAATTATAGGTCATGTGTGATGTTTGTGTAATGGTTAGAAGTCAATTAGAGGTCACAAATTGGTTTGACATGAGTTTTTTGCAAGTTTCCCTCTTTGGTACATAAGCGAAATTTTGTGATTTTTCCCAACTTTGCAAGGTAATAACTTGAGTTCTATGATGAATTAGATCAATTTCTTGTACGTTTTGAAAAGGAAATGATCCAATCTACAACTTTCATGACCAAGAATTTTTCATTTGAAGCATTTTTGAATCAAAAAGAGGAGGTTGAAAAACTTTCCCAAAATGGCAAGTTTGCATTACAAGTCACTTTCCCAAAATGGCAACTTTGCAAATGGCTTGGAATTCTTCAATTTTGTGAACTTCTAATCTCTTCTAAGATAAAATAAAGATCATATACACCCAAAATGATGGAGAAAACCGTTTGGTTGAATGATTGGGGGCCTCAGATGCCCTGATTTTGCACTGACTTGCTCAAGAAGTCATCTATTGATCAGATGCCTTCCCCATTGAATTTCTTCATGAAAATTGGTATGCATGATCCTTATATCATATAAAGACCAATAGAAACAAGAATGACAAAAAAAATTTGAGTTATGGCCTCTGAAACCAAAACCCTAATTTTAGGTCATATGTGCAGTTAAAGCTGGCTCTGCCTCCATGCCTTCCTCAGTTCTTGTGATTTTCTGACTTTCCTGATTTTGGGAGGGTATAATATGATGCTTGAACATACATGGACCCTCTTGAGATGATTGGAGACCCTTGGAGTGGCTCAAATAGCTCAGGGATTGCCCAGATCACAAACCCTAGGTGCAGATGACTTTGAACCATTGCAGTGAAGCAAAAAATGCAATATGAGATGATATGATTGAACTTATGCAAATGAAAAGATTCACAAGCCATGGTGTGAACTTAGTGAGGGGAAATTTGGGGTGTTTACAACTGCCCCTATTCAAGCATGAGTTAGCTGTGCAGGATGTAAGCAAAAGCTTAACAGACAAACGAGATAACTTGTGGTTGAATACCAAAGACAGTCCAAAATTTGCACTCACTGGGGAGAAGAAAAAAAAGATACAAATTGTAAAAGGAAATAAAGTATGATTATAAAGTGGGGGCGACGGAGGATGACCGTCGAGCAGAGGACGACTGCTGGGGATAAGCAATGACGGGGACGACCGACATGCTGGGGGAATGAAGGATTATGATGGGGACGACCATCAGGTAAAGTAACAAATTTCTCTGGGGATTAAAGGTAAAGTCAATGATGGGGACGACCATCGGGTTAATAAAATAAATGGAATAAATGATGAGGTACGGTCATCAAGGTGAAGGACGATCACCTAGCAGGGGACGAATGCTCTGTTGGGGAGAAAGATGAGGGACGGTCATCCAATGTGAAGGACGATCACCTAGCAGGGGACGGCTGCCGAAAGTATCGCGACATAGGACGAATGCCAGATAGAAAAGGTCAACGATGGGGACGGCCATCGGATAAGCATGATAAAGGACGATCATCAAGAGGTGAAGGACGATCACCTAGCAAGGTACAACTGCTCTGTTGGGGTTTATCATGACATAGGATGAATGTCAGATAACAAGATCAACGATGGAGATGGACATCGGATAAAATGATGAAGGAAGATCATAAAGAAGGTGAAGGACGATCACCTAGCAGGGGACGGCTGCTAAAATATCACGACATAGGACGAACGTCGGATAGAAAAGGGGTTCCAATAATGGAGACTCCGCTGGGGATATGGATGAGGGACGGTCATCCGAGGTGAAGGACGGTCACCTGGCAGGGTACGGCTGCCGAAAGTATCATGACATAGGACGAATGCCAGATAGAAAAGGAGTTTTTGCTAAGAAGTTGCTGGGAACTCTTCTGGGGAATGGTAGACACAGACGAGTGTCTACATTCAAGAAAGAAAATGTATAAGTGTCTAACGCTGTGTATAGATTAAAGATGTGGACGAGCATCCTTAAGACTATGATACGGACGAGTATCGATAGATAAAAACGCTGACGCATGTTCAGAGATGATGATACGGACGAGTACCAACTGGTGAACAAAGAACACGGACGAGTGTCGACTCTGAGGGGAAATAAGCGTATATACAAGATACAGACGAGTATAAGTATAAAAGGTGTAGGATGCCCTAAGGGGATAGGATGACACGGACGTGTGTCGGGAAAGTATAATAAGCAAGCGTTTTAGGCAACTGTGAAGGGGATAGGTGACACGGACGGGTGTCAAGAGAATGTATAGATATCTGTTTGTTGTTTATATCTGCACGGGGTATGTATTTGTGAGTGCAAAGGGGACGCTTTGGCTTTCTGCTGGGGATATGACACAGACGAGTGCCAAGGAGTATCTGTTATGTAAGTATCTGCTTGTAGAAAATATTATGGTGACTTCCTGGGGAAAGATGACACGGATGGGTGTCAAAAAAGAGCATGTATTTGCATTTTGGGGAATGTAAAGAAAATGCTCTGATATTCTGCCGGGGAATTTTTGAGAGGTATTCTTTATGTTGTTGATGGTATGTCAATATTCACAGGTGACTGATTCAAAACATGGCTTGTGATTATGCAATATGTTTGATTTTTGCCATAATGCTCCGTATTAGACGGAATGCTATGCTCTGGGGGAAAATATGATGCAAATGCTATGATTATGCAAAGATACCAATCCGGGATTCGGATCCCGTTGTCGTGAAGATCTCTGGTTGATCTGCCTGAAAGGACATCCCGACTGGGGGAAAAGATCATTGGTAGATATGATAAGATGTATGACTGTTTGGGAAACAAGTCACTGATAGACCTATCTTATTGATGAGGAGCCCAGCTGGGGTATGCGGAAGCTTTCGTCACTTTGTTGTGAGATCTTCAGACATTGCTCTTCTGGATAGAGGTTGAAACTCTGTGGGGAGATGGTTCCCTGTCTAACACTTGGATGAGGAGGAATGATCACTGAACGATCTTCCTAAAGATATCTGTAGGGATCCTGCCAGGGATGATGCACTCAGTTGGGGAAATGAGCCCCTCCTGATGCTGCTTTGAAGAAGATGCTGGGGCAGAATGCTTTGGCAACTTCGCTGGGGAAAACATTCCAGATATTGTCTGGAAGAGGTGATGAGGACATAATGATCTGGCAATGTTGCTGGGGAGAAGCTTTCACGCCCCATGTTGCACTTTGAGCACCTGCAATCATGTTACAACACAGAAACGCACAAGTACCCCGAGGTATCCCTTACGGGATTCCATCATAGGAATTTAGACACTCCCGGGAGCAAGTATATTTCCTGTAAGCATATAATTTAGAAAAGACGCATCTGTATTTATGCAATTTATATTTTAAGGACATAGGACATTTTTGCAAATAAAGATAAAATGTACGAGACAAAATGTGACTGAAAATCTGATTTTATTAATTTGTGTGCCCTGAATTGGCAAGTACAGTCAAAGAAACAGATCCCATGAAATGAGGAGATTGTTACAAATTGAGAAACAAAAAGGTGTTGGCAATGTTGACGACGCTTCAGTGAGCTTCCATTGTTATGACTTGTATGACATTGACGTTCTTCTCATCCTGCTTTCTGAAGAAGGCTGATTCTGACCGACGCTTGAACCTTAGAAGCTTACCATGTTGTAAGTGATACAGACGAATTCAGAATGCAGTTGTTCGCTTATTCCCTCATTTTGCGTGGATCGCCCTTTCAGGTTTTCAATCCACCGGGATACCCATTTTTGCCTGAGCTGTCCAATGTGGCTTTTCAACTCAGCGGGTGTACATTTTTTATTTATTTTCCCTTATTTTTGCCCGAGTCCTTTTATTCTGTTTTTTTGACTCGCCGGGATGCCTTATTTTTGCCTGGACTTACATTCTATTTTTATGTCCAGCGGGTCATTTTATGCGAAGTATTTTTTGACTGCATCTGAATTCACAGGGGATAGGAAGTCTTCACCATCCATAGTACTGAGCATCAGTGCTCCACCAGAGAAGACCTTCTTTACTATGAATGGTCCATCGTAGTTCGGGGTCCACTTGCCCCTGTGGTCTGTATGAGGAGGAATGAGTCTTTTCAGCACAAGATCTCCCACTTGGTATTCCCAAAGCCTGACTTTCTGATCGAAGGCTTTCTTCATTCTTTTCTGATACAGCTGCCCATGACAGATTGCAGCTAATCTCTTTTCTTCGATCAGACTCAATTGTTCGTACCGGAATCGGACCCATTATGTCTCATTAAGCTTAACATCCATCAGTACTCGCAAGGAGGGTAATTCAACTTCAACAGGTAGGATTGCTTCCATACCATACACAAGCTGATACGGTGTTTCCCCAGTGGATGTTCTGATTGATGTACAGTACCCATGCAAGGAAAATGGTAGCATTTCATGCCAGTCTTTGTAGGTGACCACCATCTTCTGCACAATCTTCTTGATATTCTTGTTAGCTGCCTCTACAACGCCATTCATCTTTGGCCTGTAAGGAGAAGAGTTGTGATGTTGGATCTTGAAGTCCCGACACAGTTCTGCCATCATTTTGTTGTTCAAATTGGAACCATTATCAATAATGATTCGCTCGGGCACTCCATACCGACAAATGATGTCTCTTTTCAGAAATCGGGCTACCACTTGCGTGGTGACGTTTGCATATGAAGCTGCTTCAACCCACTTGGTAAAATAGTCAATGGCTACCAGGATGAATCTATGGCCATTTGAGGCAGTCAACTCAATCTTTCCAATCATATCTATGCCCCACATGGCAAAGGGCCAAGGTGAAGACATCATGTTCAGAGGATTCGAAGGCACATGTACTTTATCTGCATAAATCTGGCATTTATGACATCTCCTGGAATAAGCACAACAGTCTGCATCCATTGTGATCCAGTAGTAGCCTGATCTTAGCAACTTTTTAGCCATTGCATGCCCTCCAGCATGGGTACCAAAAGATCCTTCGTGCACCTCGTGCATCAACAAGTCTGCTTCTGTCTTATCAACACATCTGAGAAGTACCATATCAAAGTTTCACTTGTACAAGGAACCATCAGCATTCAGGAAGAAACTACCAGCTAGCCTTCTTAATGTCTTCTTATCATTGGATGATGCCCCTGGTGGGTATGTTTGATCCTCCAAGAAGCATTTGAGGTCATAGAACCAAGGCTTTTCATCTTTAGCAAGGTCTGCAGAGAATACATATGCTGGTCTATCAAGCCTGGATACTGAAATCCGAGGAACAAAGTTGGCAGCTTGAACTTTGATCATGGATGAAATGGTAGCCAGAGCATCTGCAAATTGATTTTCATCCCGAGGGACATACTCAAGCTTGACTGTTGTGAAGAATGTGAGTAATCTCCTCGTATAATCCCGGTAAGGTATCAGATGCTCCTGGTGAGTGTACCATTTGCCGTTGGTTTGATTAATTACCAGAGCTGAATCTCCGAACACAGTTAAAGTCTTGATCCTGAGGTCAATGGCTTCCTCAAGACCCATAATACAAGCTTCGTATTCAGCGTCGTTGTTAGTGCAGTTAAATGTGAGTTTTGTCGAGAAAGGCATGTGAACTCCCTTAGGTGTAATGAGTACTGCACCAACACCACGACCATTCATATTAACAGACCCATCAAACATCATAGTCCATTCTTCTTCTGGGTCAGGCCCTTCAGTGTGAATAGGCTCTTCATGATCTTTTGCTTTTATGAACATGATGTCTTCATCAGGGAAGTCAAATCTCATAGGCTGGTAATCATCAATGGGTTGCTCAACAAGATAATCAGACAACACACTGCCTTTGATGGATTTTTGAGATGTGTAGTGAATGTCATATTCTATGAGAATCATTTGCCATCTTGCAACCCGTCCGGTAAGTGTTGGCTTCTCAAAAATGTACTTGACTGGGTCCATCTTTGAGATCAATAAGGTAGTGTGGGTCAACATATATTTCCTTAGTCGGCGAGCAGCCCATGCTAAAGCACAACAAGTTTTTTCGAGCAGTGAATAACGTTGTTCACAGTCGGTAAACTTTTTGCTTAGGTAGTATATTGCATACTCTTTTCGACCAGACTCGTCATGCTGGCCCAACACACACCCCATTGACTCTTCTAATACTGTCAAGTACATGATTAGAGGTCTTCCTTCTACTGGAGGCATAAGGATCGGTGGCTCCTGTAAGTATTCTATGATTTTGTCAAAAGCCCTTTGGCAGTCTTCATTCCACCTGACCGTTTGTTCTTTTCTTAACAGCTTGAACAAGGGCTCACAGGTTGCTGTAAGGTGAGATATGAACCTTGAAATGTAATTCAATCTACCTAGAAACCCCCGAACTTTCTTTTCTGTCTTTGGTGCAGGCATCTCTTGAATGGATTTGACTTTGTCAGGGTCAACTTCAATCCCTTCTCGCTTACAATAAATCCCAGCAGCTTACCGGATCGCACCCCGAATGTGCATTTGTTGGGGTTTAGCTTCAATTGGTACTTCCTCAGACGCTTGAATAGTTTCAGCAGATTCACTAGGTGGTCTTCTTCTGTGAGGGACTTGGCAATCATGTCATCCACATAACATTCAATTTCTTTATGGATCATGTCGTGGAATAATGTTACCATAGCCCGTTGATAAGTTGCACCAGCATTCTTCAGTCCGAATGGCATCACCTTATAACAGAATGTGCCCCAGGGTGTGATGAAAGTTGTCTTCTCCATGTCTTCAGGGGACATCTTGATCTGATTATATCCTGAAAATCCATCCATGAAGGAGAATACCGAGAACTGAGCCGTATTGCTGACCAATACATCAATGTGAGGTAATGGGAAGTCATCTTTTGGGTTGGCTCTATTCAGATCCCGGTAATCCACACACATCCTTACTTTTCCGTCCTTCTTAGGCACTGGTACAATGTTAGCAACCCACGGCGGGTAACTAGTCAGAGCAAGGAAACCGGCGTCCCACTGTTTTTGTACCTCCTCTTTTATCTTCATTGCCATATCCGGGCGAGTACGACGCAACTTCTGTTTTACTGGCGGACAGTCTTCTTTCAGAGGCAGCCTGTGCATAACAATGTCGGTGTCCAATCCAAGCATATCCTGATAAGACCAAGCAAAAACATCCACATACTCCCGAAGCAAGTCAATAAGTTGTTCCTTCACTGAATCTTGCAGACAGGCCCCGATCTTAACTTCTTTCAAGTCTTCTTCCGTACCAAGATTAACCGTTTCAACCTTCTCTTGATGAGGAGTGATAACCTTCTCCTCTTGTCTCAACAACCTGGCTAGTTCTTCAGGCATCTCATAATCTTCTTCAACCCTTTCATCAGCTTGATTAATCGGATTGTCAAAGTCATACGAAGTCATAGCAGTGTTGTTGTCGGTGCAGTCTGGAGGGCACTCTCTGCAAGGGTTTAGATTTGTTCATTTTAGTGATCAGTTTTATCTTGCTTAGAAAAAGTGAAAATGAAGTTATTATTTTAAAAAACATTTCCATTTTATTTTTGTAAAAAAAATGAAAAATGAAAAACAGTGAGCGAGAAAAAAGAGACTCATTTGCAAAAGATGTCCTGATATTCATTAATTGATCGTTTGCACAAAATACAAGATGGACCGATTACAAAATGAGCCCTGACATCTTGGGCAAGATGCAGGACTTGATGCATGCTAAAAGACAGGAAATAATAATTACTCTGCAGGAGTAACCCTTATAATTTCCTGGGAAGACATGTTTGAGACACGGTTCCCCGGGATCCTTGGACGTATCCAGTTTTCCAGGTTGCGCTCGTCTTCTGACTCATCTTCCAAACTATTCACAGCATCTGGGGTGAGCATCCCCCCACTGACAAACTTGGGCCCCATTGCAGCCTCTGGTTGATCTTGTCGAGTTGGTCTGTAACCCAACCCGAATCGGTCTTCTTTCTTCTCAACTGGCAGCAGCTTGCCCCAGCCTTGAGCGGTACCCTCTTCAACCACCTTCCAGGCTTGTTGATATGATGTGATGGAAGTCCCAAGCACATCAGATGCTTCATTAATATTAAGGGCCTCAAACCCCTGACTCATTGTTTCGTGAATTTCCCTGTCCATTTCAATGTATTTGAAAGTAGCCAGCTGGCTAACGAAGATATCCTCCTCCCCACAAATGGTAATGACTTAGCCCTCCCACTCAAATTTTAACTTCTGGTGAAGGGTTGACGTCACGGAGCCAGCGGCGTGTATCTATGGTCTCCCCAATAGACAGCTGTAGGCAGGCTGTATATCCATCACAAAGAAGGTCATTTTGAAAACTTGTGGGCCAATCATTATTGGCAACTCTATCTCTCCCAGAACTGATCTTTTAGAACCGTCAAAGGCTCTCACTACCAAGTTGCTTAGGCGTAGTGTCAATCCATCATGTTCAAACTTCACTAAGGCTTTCTTGGGGAGGACATTGAGTGATGACCCTGTGTCCACCAATACGTGAGAAAGAATTGCACCCTTACACTCCAAGGTAATGTGCAAAGCCTTGTTGTGATTGTGACCTTCCGTTGTTAGATCAGCGTTGGTAAATCCTAGTCCATGACTAGCGTTGACATTTCCAACCACAGCCTTTAACTGATTGACAGTAATCTCTTCCGGCACATAAGCTGCGTGCAGGAATTTTAACAGTGCATTCTGATGAGCCTCAGAGCACATCAGCAATGATAGTATGGAGATTTTGGAAGGTGTTTGGTGAAGCTGGTCCACCACCTTATAATCGCTCTTTTTGTTTATCCGCATGAATTCATCAACCTCTTGATCAAAAGGAGTCTTCAAAGATTCTTTAACAACTGGTTCTTCTTACACCATGCTCTTCCCTTTTGCCTTAGCAGCAGCTTCTGCTTCAGCAATGGATTTTGGTATTTGCGAGGCAAAGAGACGTCCGCTTCTAGTGAAGCCTCCGCCTCCCCCCACATTGTCTATCTGAGGTGAAGAGGTTGACGATTCTAAAGTGATTTTCTGCCCCTCGCAGTATAGATCTGAGCCATAATGCCAAGGGATGGAATTATTGCTTTCGTAACGAACGGGTCCCGGCACTGTGATAGTGACCGAACTGATAGCAGCTGCAGAGGGGACCACAATGGTGTGTGGATCATAATATATGGTAACTGGAGCTCTGACAGGAGGAGCATTTTGTTGTAAGTTGTTGGAAGGAACATTTGTGGGATCGTAGTATATCGTAATCGTTGAGACGCTTTCATTAACTGTGGCTGATGTTGTAGACGGTACTGTTGACTGGACGGGTGCTGAAGTTGTAGCAGGAACTGTTGGAATAATGGGTGTTGTCGTTGTAGAAGGAATTGTGACTGAACTTGTATCCGTTGAAGTGATTGATTGAATATTTGTTGGAGTTGTAGCAGAATCTGTTGGAACAAGGGTTGCTGATGTTGTAGGAGTATCTGTGATTGTTGATGAAGGAATTGTTGGAGTTGTAGTCGCTGTTGTTGTGATCTGAAGAGTGCCATTTCTAATGAGGCCATCTATGCTGTCTCTCAGTCTCTCACATCCATTAATGGCAATATTGCAATATCCACAACCGACCTCACACCCAGGGAACACTTGGCATGCTAACAGCTAAGCTTTGATTTCAACCAAAGGTGTTCGGATATGTGCAACACTACTAATTAATGTGGATGATTTGCCCTCCTCAATAGCATTAATCCTAGGCACATTGTGACTAGGCATTGGATTTCTTGTAACATTCGGAGGAGGTGCAAAATTGAGAGCTTTTGAGTCCACTAAATCCTGGACTTTCATCTGTAGGGCCCTGCATTTTTCAGTATTATGCCCCGGTGCGTTTGAATGGAATGCACACCTGGCATTTGCATCATAGTTCTTTGGCAGATTAAGAGGATCTGGAGGAGCCAACATCCTTAACTCAACTAGGTTGAGCTTTAGGAGTTGTGGCAAGAGTGCGGCATACGACATTGGAATTGGGTCAATTACCCTGTTTGCTTATGATGGCCTCTATTGGAAAGGGCGTTGTTAGTTACCGTTGTTGTTGTTATACGACCTCTGTTGTGGATAATGAGCTTGTTGTTGATATTGTGGTTGTTGTTGATACTGTGGTTGTTGTTGTTGAGGATATAATGGCTGTTGTGGAATTGGAGCTGGGATGGTAACAGCTGCTACTGACCGGTGAGAATACTGGGGCTTGCCCCGACTTGTATGAAGGGAATTTGTTTCACCTGCCCTCCGGGGTCCCACAAAAGGTTTTCTTGGATTGCTGGAAGAACTTGCACCACTATCGGAAATTTTGCCCATCTTTAATAGGCTCTCAATTCTTTCACCAGCTATGACCACATCAGCAAAACTGGTAGAGGAGAAAGCAGCCAGTCTATCAATATAGGTCCCTTGCAATGTGTTCATGAACATGTCAGCCATTTCCCTTTCTGACATGGGTGGTTGGACAGCAGCAACAAGTTGTCTCCACCTTTGAGCATAATCCCGGAAGCTCTCTCTAGAAGACTGAGACATGCCCATTAGAAGAGTTCTATTGGGAGCCATGTCCAGGTTGTACTGATATTGCCAGATGAAAGCTTCGGCCAAATCCTTCCAACATCTTATGGTGGCTCTAGTCAGGTGCGAATACCATTCTCTCGAAGCTCCAGTCAGACTGTCCTCAAAGTAGAACATCCATAACTTTTCATCCATGGTATAAGCCTTGAGCCTTCCCAATAAAGATTGCAGGTGAGCGCGAGGATAGGATGTGCCATTGTACTTTTCAAAGCATGGGGGCTTGAATTTGTGGGGAATTCTCACCCCATCCACTAGGCCCATGTCCATCACATCGAAGCCCAAAGAATTCTGAGATTCCAAAGACCGTAACTTTTCAGCAATCTCATCAAATCTTCTATCATATACCTCATCTCCAGCCCCCATAACAGTAAACTGTTCTTCTTGGGGGTCCTCTTGCAGGATTTTCCCCCAGCAGTATTACCTTGAACATTCCTCGGGATGTTGACTTCTGGATTCAAGTGAGGTCCATACTCAGGTGGATCAATACGAGGTTGGCCCCGTTCATTGTTGCTAGTTCCCCCTGTTCCCAGATGAGGCTCTTCAGGAGTTTGTCTTTCCACCAGCTCTCTTAACCTTTCTTGACTCTGGGCTAAGCCATTCATCACTGCCATAAATTGAGACATCTGATTTCTCATCTCCACTCTCTCATTGGCCATCTGATTTTTGACCTCAGTCAAATCCTGCTGTACTTGTTCCATTTGAATGCCGGAAAGGTTGTTACGAGTCGGGTACCGGTGCGTGCGGTTGACAGGGAACACTCGACGACGAGCAATGTTTCCTGAGCTCACAACAAAGTTAGAAACAGTAATAACAACAAAACCTACAAAACAAAAACAAAGTTAGTATGCAATGAAATATGCTTATTTGTTTTCCAAGGTATCCGGTTTGGTTCTTGGTTTTGACCTTTCCAGACCTCGAGGAAGATGCTTGATATTGTTGAGAGAAAAACTCAAATGAAAACAAACTAAAATATATTACAAATGATGGAACATACATAGTCTGTTTTACAATACATGCTCGCGAAGGGTCAAAATACAACAAAAGGAAAAGTACATCAAATGGAAACAAACAACAAGCAAAGAATCAGACATCCAGTCCAAATTCATCTTCTCTGACCTCCTTCAGGAGTGCCTCAGTCACTGGACCAGCTGGGTGCTCTGTAATGGTCCTAATGAGGAGGTTCCTGGTAGCAATGGCAGTAGTCAGCTTCTTATGCTTATCCTGGTCTTTTGATCTCTTCAATCCTGCTCTGAGCTTCAACTTTGATATCTCCTTTTGTGCAGCCAACAAAGCTTCATGCTGCTTCTTCTCATTGGCCTTTAGCTGCTCAATCTTGGCTTGAGTCTTCTGATCTTCTTGTGTACGGGCTTCGGTGATCCTGACCCACCTAGTCTGACTCTCTTGCAGATAGTGCTCAGCCCTAGCTTTCTGAATCTTGGCCTCCTTACAGGCATTCTTCAATATTTGTTCCCCAGCCCTTGCCTTCCTTATGTAGTCTTATGTCCTTTATGTAGTCTTCTGTCCTTTCAATTTTGGCAAGGTGCTCAACCCTAAGCTTCTCCAATCTCTCAATGTCCAGACGACCATAACTCCTTTCCCAAAGAGTCTTCTTCAAGGCTTGAGATAGCTGCTCATTCCTTTCCTTCAACTTTTCAAATTCCTCCAGGCTAACTGTTGTTGCAGGCTGTACTGTGGATGGTCCAGGTATGTCTTCCAAGGTGAAAGGCATTCTGGTAATTTGAGCTCTAGTACGGGACCAGTCATAGTATTGAGCTGAAGAACCATTTTTACATCTTCCAAGAATAGCTACCCCTTTTGTCTGGATGTTGTCCCAAGCCCGGGATACTTGTCTGACAACAGCTGAATTAGGTTGTATTTCACAATATAGGGTCTCAGCTAAATCTTGTCCTCTGGGAGGGTGAACTAAGGCATATCCCAGTTGTCTCTTAAATAGTAAAGGATTGTAGTTGATGCAACCATTCACTCCTATCAGAGGCACATTTGGGTATTGTCCACAACTGGTGATAATGTCCTTGCCTTTGGTGCTCTGGGTGCACCATCTGATGTCATATGAAGTCAAGGCAATGAACCTCTTGGCCAAATTCTTCTGCTGGTGGGGGTTCAAGAAGGCATCTGATTTAGGTAGGTGTCTGAGCAGCCAGGTGTAAAACAAAGGAGCACAACATCTTACAAACTTCCCCCTTTGTTTCTCATTCCTCTGATGAATGGAGTAGTAAAAATCCCCTAGCAATGTGGGTACTGGGTTCTTCAGAAGAAACAGATGGATGGCATTCTTGCTGACAAATTTAGGCTCATCTGCAAACAGTATAGCCCCATATATGCTGAGGGCTAGCAGTGCACAGACTACCTTCCACTCTCCCAATGAAGCCTTCAGGATGGCCTGAGAAATCAGGAAGTCCAAATGCAAACCAGGAATTCCAGCTTTTGTTGTCATACTTTGCTCAATTAGGGCAGGCTCCAAGTACAGTGCCTTTGCTATCTCTTCATTTCTGGGAGCAGTCATCTCTAGGTTGAAGGGGACTCCACTTCTGATAGGCACTCCAATCAACAAAGAAAACTCTTCCAACAGAGGTCCCATCTGAAAGTCTGGAAATGTGAAGCATCTCAGTGGTGGGTCATAAAACTGCAAACATGGGTGGATCATGCTTCTCTAAGAAGGATCAAGGTCCATGACCATATCCAAGATACCCCCATAGTGTTCTTTAAACAGTGGGATGTGGTCAGGGGTGATGAGTGACTGGACCTGCCTGATACCAGTCAATACAGGCTCAAAAAAGTGGTAGGATATGTTGCTCTTCCTGGGAGTAGTCATGAGTACTGCTGAAGAAGCTGAAGATAAATGCTGATGAAGATCACAGACTGAGAAGCTGGAAGTAAATCTCTGACAGACTAATGCTGGTGAGGATGGAGATAACTGAAGCAGATGCTGAAGAAGACAGCTGAAGCAGGGGTTTATGCAGAAGAAGGGGTCAAAACCAAAACCAAGATACAATGAAATGGATACCCTGAAAAACAAATAAACAAATGTTAAATGATGCAATGGTGATATATGCAAATGATATGCAAGGGTTTGTGATCAAGCTGGATCTGATTATCTGTCTTGATAAAAGGCCCATGTATGTTCCAAAAGTCCAGATGGAGGCTTAGAAGTCCAGTAACCAGGGTGGGGGACTCAAATAAAGAGTCACATGTCCAGGGTTAATCACAAGAACTGTCCAAAGTGGAGTACTCTTAAACAAAACCAGTAACAGGGTATGATGTGGCCAAGGGTTCCTGCAAACCTGTAAACAGCCCAACCCCCTCACAGGTAGTGTTCTAGAACAAGGGTCTTCAGACTTGGATCAGTTATGAGAAGTGTAAACACTTCCAACTCGGAGGTACAGTGTTTACAATAACCATACAAGATCCTCCTCTAATTCACCTCAGCTTCTGAAGGTCATAATAAAGGTCATCCAGACTTAGCAGGCTTCCCAGATAGCCCTAGTACTACAGGAAATCTGTAGCACAGAGTTCTCAAGAAGAAACCCACATCTGAACCATGTTTCATATTCCCGCACCAAACCGAAATGGAATGGGAAAGAACATGAACCACTCTAGCCTATGTGTCACTCAGGTCCCAGGTATAGGACCTTAAACTCTCAATGGAGCCCCACCCACCAAAACAGCAAACCAGATCCAGCAAATGACAGTATGAAATATGCAAAACTGTAAAGAAAGCAATAAATAAAGCTGTACATAAAGCAGTAAATAAAGCAAAATAAATAAACACACATAGCACATAACACCCCAGTAAATACAAATCAAACAAGCGCTAGGAGGAACCCACAAAAAGAACCAGAAGCCCTGGTTGCAATATAAAGGGTCCCCAGCAGAGTCGCCAAGCTGTCGCTCCCACCTGATGACACCGGGGCCAAAAGGGGTACAGACGCGAACGGTCGGCGAAAGGGAAGAATGAAAAGAGTCGCCAGCTAGGCATTTTTATCCCAAAGGAAAGGTAATGCTGCATAAACCTAAGAAAAGATGGATAAGACAGTCGCGAACCAGAGAAACTGAGAAAGGGGGTTGGTTACAACCTAGGAAGGTATTAGCACCCAGATTGTCCTCCGTACTCGACGGGATCCACGCTTGAAAGTTTTGTGTTTTAAAAAGAGTGGTGTCACTGCTATTTTGTGTGCAAAAGCTGGAAAAAGAGTTCAAGTGTCAGTGCAAAAGAAATGTGAAGTGTATAAGAGAAGTGTCAGTGTAATAATAGAGTATGAAGCTTAAGATTATGAGGCTTAAAGAATAATGCTGGAAGAGGGGGAATATACAGAGACTTTTGTTTGATAACAGTTAAGTTATGCCTAAGTATCCTCTCGTGAAATGAGGAAGTCAGAACACCGTAGTTCGACTCAAAGAGACTGAAAGATAAATTGACTTGTGAACTGCTTACTGGTCAATGCTCAAGTGTATGACCTGTCTGGCTCAGGTGCTAACTGTCTTGCATTAGACGGAAGAAGCGAGCTCTCGTTTGTGAGTGAGTGAGATGAGAAAAGAATCCCGGAGGAGACGATTATTTTTTGTTTTTGGTGTTTTCAATCTTTTATTGCTTTTGGAGTTTGTCATAAGAAAATGAGCTTAAGCCTAAACCAAGGGTTTAGTAAACTCATCACATCCTCCCTCTGATTAGGGGTAATGAGAATACCTTAAGTATGAAGTAAACACCTCACACTTAATCACCATGATGTAGGATTAAGATCATTAACCTATTTGCATTTATTTAGATACTTTTGGTATTTTGGTTAGTGTTAAGTAATGAGTTTAAGCCATAATCAAGGATTTAATGGACTCATTACACCATCCTAATAGAAGGATAATAGATGAGAGCATTTAAGCTGAGGAAGATACCTCAACTTAATTCATGATTAGGGATTAACCTCATGACAAAACAAAGCCTTTGTTAAAGTGGATTTTAGTTAATGGTAAGATTAAGAAGTGGATTTTATGGTTTGTAAGACAACTTGAGGGGGACTTGTCCATTAACACTAGGGTTAGTCCTTCTTAACCAATTAAGGAAGAATTAGAACCCTAATGCAAGGCCCAAGTTACAAGCTTGATGTCTTAGTGATTATTAAGATGGATTGATTAAAGGATTTAAACACATTAAGGGTTTAACACTTAGGATTAAAGTTATACACTCCATCCTAATAGAAGGATACAGGCATAACCCTAATCACAAAGCCTTAAAACCTTTAAGGTTTAGTCCTTGATTAAGAGATGAGAAGAGAAGACACAAAGATGACACAAAGGTAAAACTAATGGGGGGACTAATCAAACCTTAATTGTGATCATGCTTGGGTGTTCCTAGGGTTTATGAGGCTTGCAAGAAGATCTTCAAGAGAGCCACCAAGGAAGAAGCAGGATGGAAGGAAAAGAAGCCACAAGAAGCAAGACAACTTACTTCACTTAAGAAGATAAGTTGCTTGAAGAAAGAAAGAGGAGAAGGAGCATGAATGAGCAAGCTCACTCCAAATCACAAGCAAGATGCATCAATGATGCATAAAAAGATGAGAAGAGATCATCAGAAGTGAAGGCAAATTCACTTCTCAAACACTTACCACCTGAAAAGTTAACAACGAGAAATGAAATGAAATGAAAATGAGATGAGATGCAAGGATGCAAACCAAAATCAGAAGCATGATCATGATGCAAATGATGCTATGAAAGGGTATGAAAACATGTCAAGATATGAGGATGATCATACAAAGGATGGGAATGTAGATGAGACATGAAAGGAAGCATGAAAGTTCAGGAGAACTTATGAAATGCAATGGATGCATAACATGGCAAATGGATGATGCAAAGATCAAACATGATTTCAATATGTCCTAATATGTCTTATATGTCATGTGGATGCACAAAATGTCATGGCAAGTTCATGTATGCAAGCATATGAAGAACGAATGCAAATGAAGGCAAAAATTAGGGTTTACATACAATATGCAATGCAAAATTCAAAATCAGAAGCAAATGACAAGATAAAAAATTGAAAATGGAATCAAAGGTACCCTAAAGGACTTATAATTTTTCTAAGTTTGCTAGGGTTTTAAGGTACCTCACAAGGAAAAATGCAAATCAAATGGAAAATGCAAGATAAATTCTTGCCAATTTTATCCTAAAAACTACATGATATGTGGAATGCAATGCAAAAAGAACCATTATCAAACTCTTCATGGTTAGGCAGAAAAGATTTTTCTAAGTTAGGGTCAAAGATATTGATTTTTAAGAACCCTAAATCCAAAGAAAATGTCAAAATGGATCAAGAACCAAAAATAAATTTGTATGAATGGTTTGATAATGTCTCTAAATGTGTCAAGATGCAATGTGATTTTTTTGGTG
Organism: Lathyrus aphaca; assembly: GCA_963966055.1. NCBI lineage: Eukaryota > Viridiplantae > Streptophyta > Magnoliopsida > Fabales > Fabaceae > Lathyrus > Lathyrus aphaca. Next base: position 95,798,855 of record OZ014524.1, read on the forward strand.
ATTTTTAGAAACTTAAATGGTATTTTAAGTAATTAATTTCCATTAATTAATTAAAATAAACATTTAAATATCTTTAAAATACAAATTTTGTGCAAAAAATAAAATAAAAATTATTTTTGGGTTAAGAAAAATATTTGAATGCAAAATGCAGAAGAAAAGATTTTTTTAGGATTTTCTAGGTATTTAAAATAAATTGTGCAAAATAAATGATAAAAAATAGAATAAAAATTAAATAAAGGATAAGTATGCTGATCCAAGGGTTGTCATTGATTCTGGGGATTTTTGTTTTGACTACGCGCGCAATCTGATGGCTACAATTCAAACTCAGCTAATTTCAATTAATTAAGTTAATTAAATAAATTAGGGCTTAATGATAGCATCTGGACCACTCATCTCACGCGGGAAACTCAAATCAACGGCCTACATTCAAACAAAACCCTAAACCTAATTAAAACATTTAATGACTTTCAGGTCACCGGAGAAGAGCTCCGGTCGTCTTCTCCGATGACCCCTTCACCTGAAAATTGCTAACTTCTTCCCTAGGTTAAATCAAACCCTCTAACTCTCCAGAATCACTCCCCTAACAGTTCTAAATAAGAATCAAACACCAAAACAAATTTATCATGCCTCAAACACAAGATTCGAATCAAACATTAAAAACTGCAGAAATTTCAGAAGCACGATACAAGCTCATTTCTTAATCATTTTTCATCATTCAAGGCTCATTGTGATCAGTGGAACACACTCTACCATTCTATAACTAAAGAAACAAGTTCTGGAAAAATGTTTCAGGGAGGTACCTGAGCTTGAGCTTTCTCAGTTTGGGACTTTCAGGCCCTCTCTCTTTGTGCAAACCACTCCCCTTGAACTCTTGATGAAGCTTTGATGCTTGGTTGGAGTGTTTTGTGGCTAGTTTGTGAGTTTGCAACCCAACTGTTCAGAAATCGTATTTGGTTTGTGAGGTGTTTTTGGCTGTTTCAATGGTTGGTTTGTGATTAGTGAGTGATTTAGAGATGAATGGTGGAATTTGTTTGAAGATTGAGTGGATGAGCTGAGAGATTCGAAGGGTTTTGCAAGTTGGAGAGTTTTGTGAATGCTGAGTTCTTTGAGAGTTAGGCTTGTGTGTGATATGAAAATCAATCCTTGAAGCATGCTTGTAAAGTCTGGATAGGCCAGAGAGTTGTTGGTGGACTGTGGTGATCGGTATGGCTCATGTTGCAAAAAGTCAAGAAAGTTTTACTTGGAGGTATGGGCAAGTGGCAGGCTGGGATTTGGGCATGGTTGTGCGTAGCAAAGATCCAGGAAAGCTTATGGATCAGATTTGATGAGCTGTAACAAGTGGAGGTATGGTTACATGAGCTTTTGCAAATTGGTGTAACTTTGGCCCCTTTGGGATTTCTTGATGTGTAAGGCACAAAACTTTGAAATTCTTGGGCCAATTCTGAATTATAGGTCATGTGTGATGTTTGTGTAATGGTTAGAAGTCAATTAGAGGTCACAAATTGGTTTGACATGAGTTTTTTGCAAGTTTCCCTCTTTGGTACATAAGTGAAATTTTGTGATTTTTCCCAACTTTGCAAGGTCATAACTTGAGTTCTATGATGAATTAGATCAAGTTATTTTACTTTTTGAAAAGGGAATGATCCAATCTACAACTTTCATGACCAAGAATTTTTCATTTGAAGCATTTTTGAATCAAAAAGAGGAGGTTGAAAAACTTTCCCAAAATGGCAAGTTTGCATTACAAGTCACTTTCCCAAAATGGCAACTTTGCAAATGGCTTGGAATTCTTCAATTTTGTGAACTTCTAATCTCTTCTAAGATAAAATAAAGATCATATACACCCAAAATGATGGAGAAAACCCTTTGGTTAGATTATTGGGGGCCTCAGATGCCCTGATTTTGCACTGACTTGCTCAAGATGTCATTTATTGATCAAATGCCTTCCCCATTGAATTTCTTCATGAAAATTGGTATGCATGATCCTTATATCATATAAAGACCAATAGAAATAAGAATGACCAAAAAATTTGGAGTTATGGCCTCTGAAACCAAAACCCTAATTTTAGGTCATCTGTGCAGTTAAAGTTGGCTCTGCCTCCATGCCTTCCTCAGTTCTTGTGATTTTCAGACTTTCCTGATCTTGGGAGGGTATAATATGATGCTTGAACATACATGGACCCTCTTGAGATGATTGGAGACTCTTGGAGTGACTCAAATAGCTCAGGGATTGCCCAGATCACAAACCCTAGGTGCATATGACTTTGAACCAATGCAGTGAAGCAAAAAATGCAATATGAGATGATATGATTGAACTTATGCAAATGAAAAGATTCACAAGCCATGGTGTGAACTTAGTGAGGGCAAATTTGGGGTGTTTACACCCATTTTCAAACACATACAACCCTGGATGGAGGAATCACCCAAACTTCTCCTACAAAAATAATAACCCTATCCAAAATGCCGCACCTCCGAGACAACAAGGTTACCAAGCCCCGAGAACAAATCAACCTATGCAACCTGTACCACCAAGTCCGAGCCTTGAGAAAATTGTGGAAAATTTTATCACCACTCAAACACAACAAAACAAAGAGTTCATGAACCAAAACGTCCAGGTTAACGAACTAATTACCCAGTTAGGAACCAAGGTTGACCAAATTATTACTCATAACAAGATGCTTGAAACCCAGATCTCTCAGGTAGCTTTAAACCAAGCTCCTCAGACTACACCAGGAGGACAGTTCCCTGGACAACCTCAACAAAACCCGATAGGGCAAGAAAATGCCATTACTCTACGAAGTGGAACCGCTTATAAGGAACCTTCAAACCCTAGATTAAGTGATCCCGAAACTTCTGAGAGAAATGAAGAGAAGGAACTAGAGGAATCTGAAAACCCGGAAAGTCAAGAAAAAGGAGAAGAACCTAAAAACAAAACCTATGTACCACCACCGCCATACAAACCACCAATACCATACCCTCAAAGATTAAAGAAAACCCAAATCGATAATCAGTATCAAAAATTCGTTAAGGTTATTCAAAAACTTCACGTAGAAATCCCCTTTACAGAAGCCATCACCCAAATACCTTCTTACGCTAAGTTTCTCAAAGACATACTTACAAATAAACGTAGACTTGAAGATCTGAAACCCGTGGAATGTAATTCTATTTCCGAAAATAGGTTAGCAAAGAAAGATAAAGATCCCGAAAATTTTTCCATTCCTTGTATTTTGGGGAATCATGTCATCGAAAAAGCTTTTCTAGACTTAGGAGCTAGTGTGAGCTTAATGCCTTTAGCAGTTTGTGAGAGATTAAACTTAGGAGAATTACAACCTACTAAGATGTCACTTCAATTAGCCGATAGATCCGTTAAATACCATATAGGCATACTTGAAGACGTCCCTGTTAGGATAGTTCAGCTGTTTATACCTACTGATTTTGTTGTCATGGACATTAAAGAAGATGATGACATACCAATCCTCCTAGGTAGACCGTTCTTATCGACTGCTAGAGCCGTAATAGATGTTAAAAAAGGGAAACTAACCTTCGAGGTAGGTGACGAAAAGATAGAATTTGTCCTTTCGAAATTTCTTATGGCACCTGTAATAGGAGATGCTTGTTATGCCTTAGATATCATTGATGAATGCATTAGGGAATTAGAACAAGAAGAAGAAACTGGATCTATAAAATTGCCATCAACCCTTATTTGGGAAGATGACAGATATAAAAAAACCCTACATTGATGATAACCTTCACAAATGTTTATCTCTTACCCCAGATCCTATGCCTTGCCCTATGAAACCAATCGTAAAACTTAAGGAACTGCCTAAGAACCTGAGATATGAATTTCTTGATAAAGAAATGAACCGTCCAGTTATAGTCAGTGCTACCTTAGACCAAGAGGAAACAAACCAATTATTAGATGTTTTACGAAGGTACCCCTCAGCCTTAGGATATAAGATCTCAGATCTAAACGGAATAAGCCCATTTGTATGCATGCATCGGATTTTGCTTGAGGAAGATTCAAAACCCTCTAGAGAACACCAACGAAGAATAAATCCTATGATGAGTGAAGTAGTTAAGACTGAAGTTCTTAAGTTACTAGAGGTAGGTATAATATATCAGATCTCGGACAGTAAATGGGTGAGTCTTGTGCATGTAGTACCTAAAAAGGGAGGCATCACAGTCGTGCAAAACGAGAAGGGCGAACCTGTAGCAAAAAGAACCGATGGAGGTTGGCGTATGTGCATAGATTATAGAAAATTAAATAAAGCAACTAGGAAGGTGTCGCTCCCACTAAATGAGGCTAAGTCAAATAGGGTACAGACATAAACGGTCGGCGAAAAGAGAAATGAATAGAGTCGCCAGCTAGGCATTTTTATCCCGAAGGAAAGGTAATGCTGCATAAACCTAAGAAAAGATGGATAAGACGGTTGCAAACCAGAGAGACTGAGAAAGGGGGTTGGTTACAACCTAGGAAGGTATTAGCACCCAGATTGTCCGTCGTACTCGACGGGATCCACGCTTAAAAGATTTGTGTTTTAAAGGGGTGGTGTCAGTGCAATTTGTGTATCAAAACTGGAAAGAATGCAAGTGTCAGTGTAAAATAAATGTGAAGTGTATAAGAGAAGTGTCAGTGTAAGAACAAGAATGAAATGCTCAAGACTATGAGGCTTAAAGAATAATGCTGGAAAGAAGGGGAATATACAGAGACTTTTGTTCGATAACTGTTAAGTTATGCCTACGTATCCTCTCGTGCAATGAGGAAGTCAGAACACCGTAGTTCGACTCAAGGAGACTGAAAGATAAATTGACTTGTGAACTTCTTACTTGTCTATGCTCAAGTGTATGACCTGTCTGGCTCAGGTGCAAACTGTCTTGCATTAGACGGAAGAAGCAAGTTCTCGTTTGTGAGTGAATGAGATGAGAAACGAATCCCAGAGGAGACGATTATTGTTTGTTTTTGATATTTTCAATCTTTTATTTCTTTCTGTGTTTGTCATAGGAAAATGAGCTTAAGCCTAAACCAAAGGTTAGTAAACTCATCACATCCTCCCTCTGATTAGGGGTAATGAGAATACCTTAAGTATGAAGTAAGCACCTCACACTTAACCACCATGATGTAGGATTAAGATCATTAACCTACTTGTGATTATTTAGATGTTTTTGGTGTTTTTGTTTAGTGTTAAGTAATGAGTTTAAGCCATAATCAAAGATTTAACGAACCCATTACACCATCCTAATAGAAGGATAATAGATGAGAACATTTAATCTGAGGAAGATACCTCAACTTAATCCATGATTAGGGATTAACCTCATGACAAAACAAAGCCTTTATTAAAGTGGATTTTAGTTAATGATAAGATGAAGAAATGGATTTTATGATTTGTAAGACAACGTGAGGGGGACTTGTCCATTAACACTAGGGTTAGTCTTTCTTAACCAATTAAGGAAGAATTAGAACCCTAATGCAAGGCCCAAGTTACAAGCTTGATGTCTTAGTGATTATTAGGTGAATTGATTAAAGGATTTAAACACATTAAGGGTTTAACACTTAGGATTAAAATTATACACTCCATCCTAATAGAAGGATGCAGGCATAAGCTTAATCACAAAGCCTTAAAACCTTTAGGGTTTAGTCCCTGATTATGAGATGAGAAGAGAAGACTCAAAGATGACACAAAGGTAAAAGCTAAATGGGGGACTAATCAAACCCTAATTGTTATCATTCTTGGAGATCCTAGGGTTTGTGAGGGTTAAGAGAGAAAGAATCTTCAAAGAGCCACCAAGGAAAGAAGCAGATGAAAGGAGAAAGAAACAGAGAGAAGCAAGACAAGTTGCTTGAAGGAAGAAAGTGGGAAAGAGCATGAGTGAGCAAGCCCACTCTAACACACAAGATAAAATGCAGCAATGATGCAAGAAGGAGATGAAAAGAGATGGTGAGAAGTGAAGGCAAATTCACTTCTCAGAACAACTTACCACCTGAAAAGTTAGCAAAGAAATGAAATGCAATGCAAATGAGATGAAATGTCATGATGTAAACCAAAGTCAGAAGCATAAACATGATGTTAATGATGCTAAGAGATGATGCAAACACATGGCATGAGTTGTGGATGATCATACAAGGATGAGGATGCAAATGAAACATGCTTTGAACCATGGAAGTTTATGAAAGTTTATGAAATGGAATGGACATATAATATGGCAAATGAAAGATGCAATGATCAAACATGATTCTAATATGTCCTAAGATGTCTTATATGTCATGTGGATGCACAAAATGTCATGGCAAGTTCTTAAATGCAAGCAAATGAGAGATGAATGCAAAGGAAGGCACAAATTAGGGTTTACATGCAACATACAATACAAAAATTCAAAACCAGAAGCAAATGACATTTAAAAAACTTGAAAATGGTATCAAAGGAACCCTAACCCTACACAAGTTCACTGCCCAAAGGAGGGGACCTAACTCCTAGCCTAATGGAAGTTATGAATTTCTCAAGTCAATTAGGGTTTTGGGATACCTCACAATGAAAAATACAAAACAAATTGAAAATGAAATATGAATTCAAACCAATTTTATCCTATAAACTACATGCTATGAAGGATGAAATTCAAGAAGAACCATCATCAAACTCTCAATGGTTAGGCAGAATGGATTTTTCCAAGTTTGAACAAAAATATTGCCTTTAAATGAATTTAATTCCAATGAAAAAGGTCAAAATGGTTCAAGAACCAAAAAGAAATTTGCTTTGAGGGTTTGATAATGTTTCTAAATGTTTTAAAATGCAATGTGAATTTTTTTGTGATTTTTAAATACCTAAATGCATTTTTAATTAATTAATTTTCATTAACTAATTAAAAATAAACATTTAAATGATTTAAAAATAATTTTTAATGCAAAAAATAAAAATAAAAATATTTGACAATTAATGAAATGTTTGACAAAAATTTTCAGAATTTTTCAATGTATTTTACTATTTTTAATAATTCGTAGAAGTTAAATGAAAATAAAATTAAATAAAATTAAATAAAATGAAAAGTATGCAAATCCAATGGCTGGTGTTCAAACTTGGGGGTCAATGGTTGACTGCGCGCGCAAACTGAGGGCCAGGATCTCTTCTGGCTTAATTAACTTAAATGTGATTTATTAAATTAATAAAAACAGATTAGGGTTTAATGAATTGATTTGGGCCACTTAAAACTCAAGCTAATCCGAATCCAATGGCCACGAATGCATCTGGCAAACTAATTAGGGTTAGGGCTTAATGACTTTCAGGTGACCGGAGGGATGCTCCGGTCATCTTCTCCGGCGGGTCAAAAACCCTAAATCATGCTACAGGCCACCCCACCTCAAATTGAACACAGGGAAATGATCCTCTACCCAAACCCCATTCAAATCACCCCTCAAACATCATTTCTAAACCAAGAACAGAGGGAATCGAAGCAAACAAGTTTTGCGGGTGAAATTTCAGAGAGCCATGAAATGGTCATTTCTTCACCATTTTCAATTCCAAAGACATCAGCATGATCAGTACAACATACACTTTCATTTTGTCACAAGAAAAACAAGCTCTGAAAAGTTTGAAGTTTGAAGCTACCTGAGGTGATGAACTGTGAATATGAGCTTTTCAGGCCTCTCTTTTATGCAAAATGTCACCTCTGAACCTCTTGAGATCAATGGAATGCCCAAAATCTTTTGTTGGTGGCTGATTTGTGAGTTTGTGTTCTGATATGGCAGGTTTCACAGTTGAGATATGTGAGGTTTCAAGTTGTTCCAATGGTGGATTTTGGTTCCATGGAAGGTGTACGATTCATTGGTGAAGGAAAAATGAAGGTTTGATGGCTGTGTGAAGGAATTCGAAGAGGAGAGGTTTTTAGACAGTTTTTGTGCAAGCTGGATTGTGTCTTGTTTCAATGCCCAATGAGTTGCTATATCACTCCCATAATGTTTGAGTAGGTTGTGGAGCAGGTTAGGAGAGGTTGCTGATCACTATTCCAAGAGCATGGGAGAAATTGCAAAAAGTCAAGGTTTGGTGTACTTGAAGCATGGGCTATGGCAGAGGTGGTTTCTTGGCTTGTACTGCATCAGCTGAGTTCAAGGGTGACTCTTGGATCAATTGTGGTGAGCTGGATGGCTTGGATCACAAGTTTGAAATGATTTTGCATTTTGGCAACTTGTTACATTTTGTGGATTTTGGTCATGAACATGTGATATCTCTTGCTGAATTTTGGTGTGAGATGCCTCATGAGGTTATGGTAATGTCTTGAGACCAGCTAGAGATCATACAAACCTTTGGGAATCATTTTGCAAGAATTCCCCCTTTTGCACTTTTATGGAAAATGGCTTATGGTTACTTGAAAATTAAGACATGAAAATGGGAAATTTCTTGGGCCAAACTGAATTTTAGGTCATGCATTGTGTTTGTATGATGATTAGAGGTCACATTGAAGTTACATTTTGCCTTGGTATGAGGTTTTGCAACTTTTCCCTTTTGGTGCAAAAGTGAAAATTTCATGATTTTTCCCAACTTTGCAAAGCCATAACTTTTGATCCATAATGAATTAGAAAGAGTTCTTGTACTTTTTGAAAAGGGAATGATCCAATCTACAACTTTCATGACCAAAGTTTTCTCATTTGAAGCATTTTTGAATCAATAAGAGGAGGTTGAAAAACATTCCCAAAATGGCAAGTTTACATTATAAGTCACTTTCCCAAAAAGGCAACTTTGCAAATGGCTTGAAATTCTTCAATTTTGTGAACTTCTAACATCTTCTATGATCAAATAAAGATCATACACATTCAAAATGATGGAGAATGCCCTTTGGTTGGGTCACTGGGGGCCTCAGATGCCCTGATTTTGCACTGACTTGTCCAAGAAGTCATCCTTTGATCAGATGCCTTCCCCATGGAATTTCTTCATGAAAATTGATATGCATGATCCTCATAACATATAGAGACCCATAGAAAAAAGAATGACCAAAAAATTTGGAGTTATGGCCTCTGAAACCAAAACCCTAATTTTAGGTCATCTGTGCAGTTAAACCTGGCTCTGCTTCCATGCCTTCCTCAGTTCTTGTGATTCTTTGACTTCTTTGATCTTGAGAGGATATAATATGATGCTTGAACATACATGGACCCCTTTGAAGTGATTAAAGACCTTTGGAGTGGCTCAAATGGCTCACGGATGGCTCAGACCACAAACCCTAGATGCAGATGACTTAGAAACAATGTAGTGAAGCAAAAGTGCAATATGAGATGCTATGATTGAACTTATGCACATGAAAAGATCACAAGCCATGGTGGAATGGGTGAGGGCAAATTTGGGGTGTTTACAGCTGCCCCTATTCAAGCACGAGTTAGCTGTGCAGGATGTAAGCAACGGCTTAACAGGCAAACAAGATAACTTGTGGTTGAATACCAAAGACAGTCCGAAATTTGCACTCACAGAATGAAGAAGAAAAGGGATATAGATTGTAAAGGAAAATAAAGTATGATTATAAGGTACGGGCGACGGAGGACGACCGTCGAGCAGAGGACGACTGCTGGGGATGAAGCAATGACGGTGATGACCGACATGCTGGGGAAAATATGGGAAATAAAGCAATGATGGGAACGGCCGACAAGCTGGGGATATAAGAGATTATGATGGGTACGGCCATCAGGTAAAACTATAAGACTCTCTGGGGATTATAGGTAAATGATGGGGACGACCATCAAGTTCAAAGCATGAATGAAATAAATGATGAGGTACGGTCATCAAGGTGAAGGACGAACACCTAGCAGGGGACGGCTGCTCTGTTGGGGATAAGGATGAGGGAAGGTCATCAAGGTGAAGGACGATCACCTGGCAAGGTACGGCTGCCGAAAATATCACGACATAGGACGAATGTCGGATGAAAAGGTCGATGATGGGGACGGCCATCGGATAAACATGATGAAGGACGATCATCAAGAGGTGAAGGACGATCACCTAACAGGGTACATCTGCTCTCGGGATTTATCATGACATAATACGAATGTCAGATAACAAGATCAATGATGGGGACGAACATCGAATAAAATGATGAAGGGCGATCATCAAGAGGTGAAGGACGATCACCTAGCAGGGGACGGCTGCTAAAGATATCACGACATAGGACGAATGTCGGATAGGAAGGGGTTCCAATGAATAGAGACTCCACTGGGGGGTGATGAAGGACGATCATCAAAAAGGTGAAGGACGATCACCTGGCAGGGTACGGCTGCCGAAAGTATCATGACATAGGACGAATGTCAGATAGAAAGGAAATAATCATCGGGGTTTGCTGGGAATTCTTCTGGGGAATGGTAGACACTGACGAGTGTCTATATTCAAGAAGACATAAGTGTTTGACATAGTGTATAGATTAAAGATGCGGACGAGCATCCTTAAGACTATGATACGAACGAGTATCAGCAGAAACAAACGCTTGACGCATGTTCAGAGATGATGATACGGACGAGTACCAACTGGTTAACAAAGAACACGGACGAGTGTCGAATCTGAGGGGATATAAGTGGTATATACAAGATACGGACGAGTATCTGTAAAAGTAAGAGTGAGACTCAGACGAGTGTTTAACTTGCTGGAGAGAGCCTGACACGGACGGATGTCGGAAAGAGTGTACTATAAACAAGTATTTGATTTGCAAAGTGTTTAGGTAACTATGCTGGGGAAGGTGTCACAGACAGGTGTCAAGGATCGTACATATACATGTAAACATGTGAGTGAGTGCAAAGGGGACGCTTTGGCTTTCCACTAGGGATATGGTACAGATGAGTGTCAAGAAGTACATGTAATGTGTAAGTATCTGTTTGGGTGATTTTACTGGGGAATGATGACACAGACGGATGTCAGAAGGAGCATGTATATATGTATCCGTACTTGTGAGGGTAAGGAAAATACTTTGGCTCTCTGGTGGGGGATTGGAAAATATTCTGTATATTGTTGATGGATTGTCAGTATTTACAAGTGTTTGATTCAGAACATGGCTTATGATTATGCAATATGTTTGATTTTTGCCGTAATGCTCCACATTAAACGGAATGCTACGCTCTGTGGGGAAAATATGATGCGAATGCTATGATTATGCAAAGATACCGATCCGTGACTCGGATCCCGTGGCTGCGGAGATCTCTGGCCGATCTGCTTGAAGTGGATATCACAGCTGGGGATGAGATCATTGGTAGATCTGACATATCTGACTCTGCATGGGGAGCTAGATCACTGATAGCCCTATCTTGGTAACGAGGGACCCAACTGGGGTTTGTAGGAGCTTTCTTTACTCTGTTGTGAGATCTTCAGGCGTTGCTCTTCTGGATAGAGGTTGAAACTCTGTGGGGAGATGGTTCCCTGTCTAGCACTCGGCTGGGGAAGAAAAAAAGATCACTGAAAGATCTTCCCAGAGTTTTATGTGGGGATCTTGCTGAGGATGATACTTGACAACTCAGTCGGGGATATGAACACCTTCAAGTGCTGCTCTTTGAAAGAAAAGTTGGAGGAGTGATGCCTGGCAACTCCGATGGGGAGAAAGCATCTCCGGTGCTGTTTGGAAGGTGTGCTGAGGAAACAATGATTTGGCAGCCTACTGGGGAGAAGCTTTCATGCCCCATGTTGCGCTTTGGATACCTGCAATCCTGTAAAGACAAAGAGACGCACAAGTACCCCGAGGTATCCCTTACTGGATTCCATCATTAGGAGTTCAGACACTCACAGGAGTAAGTATATTTCCTGTAAGCACATATTTTTAGAAGGAAAGCATCTTTATTTATGCAATCAATATCTTAAGGACATCGGACATTTTTTGCAAACAAAAATAAAAATGTACGAGACGAAACATGACTGAAAATCTGATTTTATTAATTCGTGTGCCCTGAATTGGCAAGATACAGTCAAAGAAACGGATCCCCTGAAATGAGGAAATCGTTACAAATTGAGAAACAAAAAGATGTTGGCAATGTTGATGACGCTTCAAGGAGTTTCCCTCTTGCTTATGACTCGTATGACATTTGACGTTCTTCTCGTCTTGCTTTCTGAAGAAGGCTGATTCTGAACGAAGCTCGAACCTTTCGAAGCTTACCATGTTGTAAGTGATACAGATGAATTCAGAATGCAGTTGTTCGCTTATTCCCTTATTTTGCGTGGATCGCCCTTTTGGGTTTTCAATCCACCGGGATACCCATTTTTTGCCTGAGTTGTCCAATGCGGCTTTTCAACTTAGAGGGTGTACATTTTTTTATTTATTTTCCCTTATTTTTGCCCGTCTTTTATTCTGTTTTTGACTCGCCGGGATGCCCTATTTTTGCCTGGACTTACATTCTGTTTTTATGTCCAGCGGGTCATTTCTTATGCGAAGTATTTTTTAACTGCATCTGAATTCACAGGGACAGGAAATCTTCACCATCCATAGTACTGAGCATCAGTGTTCCACCAGAGAAAACTTTCTTTACTATGAATGGACCATCATAATTCGGAGTCCACTTGCCCCTGTGGTCTGTGTGAGGAGGGAGGAGACTTTTCAGCACAAGATCTCCTACATGGTACTCTCGGAGCTTGACTTTTTGATCGAAGGCTTTCTTCATTCTTTTCTGATACAGCTGCCCATGACAAATTGTAGCCAATCTCTTCTCTTCAATCAGATTCAATTGTTCGTATCGGGATCGGACCCATTCTGCTTCACTTAGTTTAACATCCATTAGTACCCGCAGGGAGGGTAATTCAACTTCAACAGGTATGACTGCTTCCATACCATACACAAGCTGATACGGTGTTGCCCCAGTGGATGTTCTGATTGACGTACGGTACCCATGTAAAGCAAATGGTAGCATTTCATGCCAGTCTTTATAGGTAACCACCATCTTTTGCACAATCTTCTTGATATTCTTGTTAGCTGCCTCAACAACGCCATTCATCTTTGGCCTGTAAGGAGAAGAATTGTGGTGTTGGATCTTGAAGTCCCGGCATAGTTCTGCCATCATTTTATTGTTCAATTTGGAACCATTATCAGTAATGATTCGCTCGGGCACTCCATACCGACAGATGATGTCCCTCTTCAGGAATCTGGCTACCACTTGCCTTGTAACATTTGCATAGGAAGCTGCTTCAACCCACTTGGTAAAATAGTCAATGGCAACCAGGATGAATCTGTGGCCATTTGAAGCAGTCGGTTCAATCTTGCCGATCATATCAATTCCCCACATGGCAAAGGACCAGGGTGAAGACATCACATTCAGAGGATTTGGAGGCACATGCACTTTATCTGCATAAATCTGGAATTTATGGCACTTTCTGGCATAGGCACAACAGTCTACATCCATTGTGATCCAATAGTAGCCCGATCTTAACAACGTTTTAGCCATGGCATGCCCTCCAGCATGGGTACCAAAGGATCCTTCGTGTACCTCGTGCATCAACAAGTCTGCTTCGGTTCTATCAACGCATATGAGAAGTACCATATCAGAGTTTCTCTTGTATAGGGAACCGTCAGTATTCAGGAAGAAACTACCAGCTAGCCTTCTTAACGTCTTCTTGTCATTGGAAGATGCCCCAGGTGGGTATGTTTGATCCTCCAAGAAGCATTTGATATCATAGAACCAAGGCTTACTATCCTTAACAATGTCTGCTGAGAACACATATGCTGGTCTGTCAAGTCGGGATACTGAGATCCGAGGTACAAAATTGGCAGCTTGAACTTTGATCATGGATGAAATGGTGGCCAGAGCATCCGCAAATTGATTTTCATCTCGAGGGATATACTCAAGCTTGACCGTTGTGAATAAAGTCAGTAACCTTCTTGTATAATCCATGTAAGGTATCAGATGATCTTGGTGGGTGTACCATTTGCCATTGGTTTGATTAATTACCAGAGCTGAATCTCCGAACACAGTCAAAGTCTTGATCCTGAGGTCAATGGCTTCCTCAAGACCCATGATACAAGCTTCGTATTCAGCTTTGTTGTTAGTGCAGTTGAAGGTGAGTTTTGCCGAGAAAGGCATGTGAACTCCCTTGGGTGTAATAAGTACTGCACCAACACCACGACCATTCATGTTAACAGCCCCATCAAACGTCATAGTCCATTCTTCTTCTGGGTCAGGCCCTTCGGTGTGAATAGGCTCTTCATGATCTTTGGCTTTTATGAACATGATGTCTTCATCAGGGAAGTCAAATCTCATAGGCTGGTAATCATTAATGGGTTGCTCAGCGAGATATTCAGACAATACACTGCCTTTGATGGCTTTTTGAGATGTGTACTGAATGTCATATTCTGTGAGGATCATTTTCCATCTTGCAACCCGTCCGGTAAGTGCTGGCTTCTCAAAAATGTGACTGGATCCATTTTTGAGATCAATAAAGTAGTGTGGGTCAACATATACTTCCTTAGTCGGCGAGCAGCCCACGCTAAAGCATAACAAGTTTTCTCGAGCAGTGAATAACGTTGTTCACAGTCGGTAAACTTTTTGCTTAGGTAGTAAATTGCATACTCTTTTCGACCAGACTCGTCATGCTGGCCAGCACACACCCCATTGACTCTTCTAATACTGTCAAGTACATTATCAGAGGTCTTCCTTCAACTGGAGGCATAAGGATTGGAGGTTCTTGTAAGTATTCCTTGATTTTGTCAAAAGCCCTCTGGCAGTCTTCATTCCACCTGACCGTTTGTTCTTTTCTTAACAGCTTGAACAAAGATTCACAAGTTGCTGTAAGGTGAGATATGAACCTTGAAATGTAGTTCAATCTACCTAGAAACCCCCGAACTTCTTTTTCAGTCTTCGGTGCAGGCATTTCTTGAATGGCTTTGACTTTGTCAGGGTCAACTTCAATCCCTTTCTCACTTACAATAAATCCCAGCAGCTTACCGGATCGTACCCCGAATGTGCATTTGTTGGGGTTTAACTTCAATTGGTACTTCCTCAGACGCTTGAATAGCTTCAACAGATTTACCAGGTGGTCTTCTTCTGTGAGGGACTTGGCAATCATGTCATCCACATAACATTCAATTTCTTTATGGATCATGTCATGGAATAATGTTACCATAGCCCGTTGATAAGTTACACCCGCATTCTTCAGTCCGAATGGCATCACCTTGTAACAGAATGTGCCCCAGGGTGTGATGAAAGTAGTCTTCTCCATGTCTCCAGGTGACATCTTGATCTGATTATATCCTGAAAGTCCATCCATGAAGGAGAACACCGAGAACTGAGTCGTATTGTCGACCAATACATCAATGTGAGGTAAAGGGAAGTCATCTTTCGGGCTGGCTCTGTTTAGATCCCGGTAATCCACACACATCATCACCTTGCCATCCTTCTTAGGCACAGGTACAATATTAGCAACCCATGGTGGATAGCTAGTTACAGCAAGGAAACCGGCGTCCCACTGTTTTTGTACCTCTTCTTTAATCTTCATGGCCATATCTGGGCGAGTACGGCGCAACTTCTGTTTTACTGGCGGGCAGTCTTCTTTTAAAGGCAGCTTGTGCATGACAATATCGGTGTCCAACCCTGGCATATCCTGGTAAGACCAAGCAAAGACATCCACGTACTCCCGAAGCATATCAATCAGTTGTTCTTTTACTGAATCTTGTAGGCAGGCCCCGATCTTAACCTCTTTCACGTCTTCTTCCGTACCAAGATTAACCGTTTCAATCTCCTCCTGATGAGGAGTGATAACCTTCTCTTCTTTCCTTAACAACCTGGCTAGCTCTTCAGATAGCTCGTAATCTTCTTCAACCCCTTCATTAGCTTGATTGATTGGATTGTCAAAGTCATACGAAGTCATAGCAGTGTTGTTGTCGGTGCAATCTGGAGGGCACTTTCTGCAAGGGTTTAAACTGGTTTATTTTAGTGATCAATTTTAATCTTGTTTAGAAAAAGTGAAAATGAAGTTATTTATTTTGAAAAAACATTGCCATTTTATTTTTTGTACAAAAAGAAAAATGAAAAGACAGTGAGTGAAAAAGAGACTTGTTTGCAAAAGATGTCCGATATTCATTGATTAATCCATTTGCACAAAATTACAAGATGGCCCGATTACAAAATGAGTCTTGACATTTTGGGCAAGATGCAAGACTTGATGCATGCTTAAAAATACAAGAAATAATAATTACTCTGCAGGAGTAACCCTTATAATTTACTGGGAAGACCAGTTAAGGACTTGGCTCCCCGGGATCCTTGGACGTATCCAGCTCTCCAGGTTGCGGTCGCTTTCTTCCTCGTCTTCTAAGTTGTTCACTGCATCCGGGGTGAGCATTCCCCCGCTGACAAAATTGGGCTCTTTTGCAGCCTCTAATTGATTTTGTTGAGTTGGTCTGTAACCCAACCCAAATCTGCCTTCTTTCTTCTCCACGGGAAGCAGCTTGCCCCAGCCTTGGGCAGTACCTTCTTCAACAACCTTTCGGGCTTGCTAATACGACGTTATGGAGGTTCCCAGTACAGCAGATGCTTCATTAATGTTCAGGGCCTCGAACCCCTGGCTCATGGTTTCATGGATTTCTCCATCCATTTCTATGTACTTATACATAGCCAGATGGCTAACAAAGATGTCTTCATCCCCACAGATGGTGATGATCTGACCTTCCCATTCGAATTTCAGCTTCTGGTGAAGGGTACACGTAACAGCGCCAGCGGCATGGATCCAGGGTCTACCCAACAAACAGCTGTAGGCCGGCTGAATGTCCATCACATAGAAGGTAATTTTGAAGGTCTGCGGGCCAATCATTACAGGAAAATCAATCTCTCCGAGCACTGATCTTTTAGAGCCATCAAATGCTCTCACCACGCAATTATTCGGACGCAGTGCCAAACCATCGTACTCCAGTTTCACTAAGGCTTTCTTTGGTAGAACATTGAGTGAAGACCCAGTGTCCACCAGTACATGAGATAGAACAACACCTTTGCATTCCAAGGAGATATGTAAAGCCTTGTTGTGGTTACGTCCCTCCGTTGTTAAGTCAGCATTGGTGAAGCCTAGTCCGTGACTGGTATTCACATTTGCCACCACAGTTTCTAGCTGGTTAACAGTAATATCCTCTGGCACATATGCTGCGTGCAGGACTTTCAATAATGCATTCCTGTGAGCTTCAGAACACATCAATAGGGATAAAATGGAGATTTTTGAGGGAGTTTGGTGAAGCTGATCCACCACCTTGTAATCACTTCTCTTTATGATTCTCATAAACTCGTCTACATCTTGTTCAAAAGACGTCTTCTGAGTCTCTTTGACAGTTGGCTCTTCAGATACCACACTCTTTCCTTTTGCTTTGGCAGCAGCTTCTGCTTCAGCATTAGGTCTTTGTACTTGTGTGGCAAAAAGGCGTCCGCTTCTGGTGAAGCCTCCGCCTCCCCCAACATTATCAATTTGTGGAAAAGAGGTTGAAGAATCCAGAGTGATCTTCTCCCCGTTGCAGTAGAGGTCAGAGCCATAATGCCAAGGTATGGCATTACTGCTTTCATAAGGAACTGGTCTAGGTACCGTGATGGTAACTGGACTGATTGATGCAGAGGAGGGTACTGTAACGGTGTGTGGATCAAAGTAAATTGTGACTGGTGACCTGGCAGGAGGTGCCACTGTTTGCTGTTGAAAGTTGTTGTTTGGAGGAACATTTGATGGATCATAGTAGATGGTGACTGCTGAGACATCTTCATTAATTTCTGTTGGCGTTGTAGAAGATTCTGCTGATGAAATGGATGCTGATGTTGTAGAAGAAATGGTTGTTGAAATCTGGTTTGTTGAAGTGATGGATGAAGCCATTGCTGATGATATTGATGAATCGGTAGGAATGATTGTTGCTGCTGTTGTAGAAGAATCAGGAATTGTTGTCAAAGGAATTGATGGATTTGTAGGCGTCGTTGTTGAGATCTGAAGGATACCATCCTTGATAAGACCATCTATGCCGCTTCTCAAATTATCACACCCGTTGACTGCAATGTTGCAATACCCACAACCGAGCTCACACCCGAGGAACACCTGGCACTCTAGAAGCTGAGCTTTAATTTCGACCAGAGGTGTTCGAATTTGTGCAACACTGGTGATCAGAGTAGATGGCTTGTCTTCCTCAATGGCATTAATCCTTAGCCCACCATGATTAGGCATAGGATTTCTGTTGACATTCGGAGGCGGTGCGAAGTTGAGGGCTTTAGAATCCACCAGATCCTGTACTTTCATTTGCAAAGCCCTGCATTTCTCAGTATTGTGGCCATGTGCATTGGAGTGGAAAGCACATCGGGCGTTGACATCGTAATTCTTAGGGAGATTGGAGGGATCTGGAGGTGCCAATGTCCTTAACTCAACCAAGTTAAGCTTCAGGAGTTGTGGCAATAAAGCAGCATAAGGCATAGGGATAGGGTCAATCACCCTGTTTGCTTGTGATGGTCTTTGCTGAAAGGGTCGTTGTTGATTGTCGTTATTGTTGTTGTAGGTTCTCGGTGGCGGGTACTGAGCTTGCTGCTGATAATGTGGTTGTTGTGGTTGTTGATATGCTGGTTGCTGAGGAATTGGAGCTGGAATAGTGACAGCTGCTACTGATCTATGAACATACTGAGGTCTGCCCCTGCTGGCATGAATGGCATTTGTCTCACCGGTCCTTCGAGGTCCCACAAAAGACTTCTTGGGATTACTGGACGAACTTGCACCATTATCAGAAATTTTGCCCATTTTTAATAGACTTTCAATTCTTTCACCGGCTATAACTACGTCAGCAAAACTGGTGGAAGAAAAGGCAGCCAGTCTGTCAATATATGTTCCTTGCAAAGTATTCATGAACATGTCGGCCATTTCTCTTTCCGACATGGGTGGTTGGACAGCAGCAGCAAGCTGTCTCCACCTTTGGGCATATTCCCTGAAGCTTTCTCTGGAGGATTGAGACATTCCCATCAAAAGGGTCTTGTTAGGAGCCATATCCAGATTGTATTGGTACTGCCTGATGAAGGCTTCAGCTAAGTCCTTCCAGCATCTGATGGTAGCCCTGGTCAAGTGTGAATACCACTCTCTTGAAGCCCCAGTCAAACTGTCTTCAAAATAAAACATCCACAGCTTTTCATCCATGGTATATGCTTTAAGTCTTCCCAGGAAGGACTGTAGGTGAGTTCGTGGACAGGAGGTTCCATTGTATTTCTCGAAGCACGGGGGTTTGAACTTGTGGGGAATTCTCACCCCATCCACTAACCCCATATCCATTACATCGAAGCCCAAGGAATTTTGAGACTCCAGAGATCTCAACTTCTCAGCAATTTCATCAAACCTTCGGTCATAGACTTCATCTCCTGCTCCCATGACAGTAAATTGCTCCTCTTGGGGGTCTTCTTGTAAGATCCTCCCCCCAGTATTATTTCCTTGCACATTACCCGGGATGTTGACTTCCGGATCTAGATGAGGTCCAAATACAGGTGGATTGACATGGGGATGACCCCTCTCATTATTACTTGTTCCTCCAGTGCCAGGATGAGGCTCCTCGGGAGTTTGTCTTTCTACCAATGCCCTTAACGTTTCTTGGCTCTGAGCCAAGCCAGTCATCACAGTCATGAATTGGGCCATTTGGTTTCTCATCTCCACTCTTTCATTAGCCATCTGGGTTCTGACCTCAGTCAGGTCTTGCTGTACTTGCTCCATTAGAATACCCGGAAGGTTGTTGCGAGTAGGATACCGGTGTGCACGGTTGACAGGGAACACTCTTCTGAGAGCAATATTTCCTGAGACACAACAGAGTTAGAAACAAATAATAACAAAAACCTACAAAACAAAACAAAATTTAGCATGCAATGCAATATGCTTATTTGTTTTCCAAGGCATCCGGCTTGGTTCTTGGTTTTGACCTTTCCAGACCTCGAGGAAGATGCTTTGATGTTGTTGAGAAAAGAAAACCCAAATAGAAACAAACTAAAAATATATTACCAGTGATGAATAATACATAGTCTGTTTTTTACAACACATGCCCCTGAAGGGTCAAAATACAACACAAAAGAAAAGTACATCAAATGAAAACAACAACCATCAAAAAGTCAAACATCAAGCCCAAACTCATCCTCCTTAACCTCCTTCAGCAGTGCCTCAGTCACCGGACCAGCTGGATGCTCTGTAATAGTCCTGATGAGGAGGTTTCTGGTGGCAATGGCAGTGGTCAGCTTTTTGTGCCTGTCCTGATCCTTTGATCTCTTCAATCCAGCCCTAAGCTTCAACTCTGAAATATCCTTCTGGGCTGCCAGCAAAGCTTCCTGCTGCTTCTTTTCATTGGCCTCTAACTTCTCAATTCTGGCTTGAGTTCTCTGATCTTCTTGAGTACGGGCTTCAGTGATCCTGACCCACCTAGCCTGGCTTTCTTGCAGATAGAGCTCGGTCCTATCCTTCTGAAGCTTGGCCTCTTTGCAGGCATTCTTCAGTATTTGCTCCCCAGCTCTTGACTTCTTGATGTAGTCCTCTGTTTTCTCAATCTTGGCCAGATGCTCCACCCTAAGCTTCTCCAACCTCTCAATGTCCAGACGACCATCACTCCTCTCCCAGAGGGTCTTCTTCAGAGCTTGAGACATATTCTCATTCCTTTCCTTCAGCTTCTCAAATTCTTCCAGGCTGACAGTGGCTGCTGGCTGTACTGTAGATGGTCCAGGTGTGTCCTCCAAAGTGAAGGGCATTCCAGTAATCTGAGCTCTAGCACGGGACCAGTCATAGTACTGAGCTGAAGCAACATTATTACACCTTCCAAGAATGGCCATCCCTTTTGTCTGGATGTTGTCCCAAGCCCAAGATGCTTGTCTGACAACAGCTAGATTAGGCTTTATTTCATAATATAGGGTCTCAGCTAAATCTTGCACTCTAGGAGGGTGAACCAAAGCATAGCCCAGTTGTCTCTTAAACAACAAAGGATTGCAGTTGATGCAACCCTTTACTCCTATCAGAGGTACATTTGGGTATTGCCCGCAGCTAGTGATGATGTCCTTGCCTTTGGTGCTATGGGTGCACCATCTGATGTCATCTGAAGTCAAAGCAATGGGCCTCTTAGCCCAATTCTTCTGTTGGTGGGGATTCAGGAATGCATCCGACTTAGGTAGGTGTTTGAGCAGCCAAGTGTGAAACAGAGGAGCACAGCATCTTACCAACTTTCCTCTTTGTTTCTCATTCCTCTGATGAATGGAGTAATAGAAATCTCCCAACAATGTGGGTACTGGGTTCCTCATAAGGAAAAGATGAATGGCATTCTTGCTGATAAATTTGGGTTTATCTGCAAACAGTATGACCCAATATATGCTGAGGGCTAAAAATGCACAAACTGCCCTCCATTCTCCCAAAGAGGCCTTCAGGATGGCTTGAGAAATCAAGAAGTCTAAGTGCAAACCAAGGATCCCAGCCTTTGTTGTTATATTTTTCTCAATCAAAGTAGACTCCAGGTACAGTGCTTTTGCCACTTCTCCATTGCTGGGAGAGGTCATTTCTGGGTTGAAGGGGACTCCACCCCTGACAGGTACTCCAATCAATGATGAAAACTCCTCCAGTAGAGGTCCTAGCTGAAAGTCTGGGAATGTGAAACATCTCAAAGGAGGGTCATAAAACTGTAGACAGGTGTGGATCATACTCCTTTGAGAAGGGTCCAAGTCCATAACCATATCCAGGATACCTCCATAATGCTCTCTGAATAATGGGATATGGTCAGGGGTGATAAGTGACTGGACCTGCCTTATACCAGCCAACACAGGCTCAAAGAAATGGTAAGATATGTTGCTCTTCCTGGGTGTAGCCATGACTGCTGAACAAGTGCTGATGAAAATCAAGACTGGTACTGGAGGTGAGCCACTGACAGGCTAGTGCTGCTGATGATGAAGACAGCTGAAGCAGACAACTGATGAAGCAGAGGTCTATACAAGAGAAGGGGTCAAAACCAAGCCAGATGTAATGTGGATACCCTGAAAAACAAATAAACAAATGTTAAATGATGCAAATGATGAGTATGCAAATGATATGCAAGGGTTTGTGATCAAGCTAGATCTGGTTATCTGTCTAGATATAAAACCCATGTATGTTCAAGAAGTCCAGATGGAGGTTCAGAAATCCAGTAACCAGGGTGGGGGACTCAAATAAAGAGTCACATATCCAGGGTTAAATCACAAGAACTGTCCAAAGTGAGGTACTCTTAATCAAACAAGTAACAGGGTATGATGAGGCCAGAGGTACCTGCAAACCTGTAAACAGCCCAACCCCCTCACAGGTAGTGTTCTAAAACAAGGATCCTCAGACTTGGATCAGTTATGAGAAGTGTAAACACTTCTAACCCGGAGGTACAATGTTTACAATAACCATAAAAGATCCTCCTCTAATTCACCTCAGTTTCTGAAGGTCATAGTAAAGGTCATCCAGACTTAGCAGGCTTCCCAGATAGCCCTAGCACTACAGGAAATCTGTAGCACAGAGTTCTCAAGAAGAAACCCACATCTGAACCGTGTTTCATATTCCCGCACCAGACCGAAATGGAATGGGAAAGAACATGAACCACTCTTGCCTAGGTGTCACTCAGGTCCCAGGTATAGGACCTTAAACTCTCAATGAAACCCCACCCACCAAAACAGAAACCAGATCCAGCAATGATAATGACAGTATGAAATGTGAAAAACTGTAAAGGAAAGCAATAAATAAAGCTGTACATAAAGCAATAAATAAAGCACAATAACACACATAGCACATAACACCCCAGTAAACACAAATCAAACAAGCGCTAGGAGGAACCCACAAAAAGAACCAGAAGCCTTGGTTACAGTATAAGGGTCCCCAGCAGAGTCGCCAAGCTGTCGCTCCCACTAAATGAGGCTAAGTCAAATAGGGTACAAACGCGAACGGTCGGAGAAAAGACAAATGAATAGAGTCGCCAGCTAGGCATTTTTATCCCGAAGGAAAGGTAATGCTGCATAAACCTAAGAAAAGATGGATAAGACGGTTGCGAACCAGAGAAACTGAGAAAGGGGTTTGGTTACAACCTGGGAAGGTATTAGCACCCAGATTGTCCATCGTACTCGACGGGATCCACGCTTAAAAGATTTGTGTTTTAAAGGGGTGGTGTCAGTGCAATTTGTGTATCAAAACTGGAAAGAATGCAAGTGTCAGTGTAAAAGAAATGTGAAGTGTATAAGAGAAGTGTCAGTGTAAGAACAAGAATGAAATTCTCAAGACTATGAGGCTTAAAGAATAATGTTGGAAAGAGGGGGAATATACAGAGACTTTTGTTCGATAACTGTTAAGTTATGCCTACGTATCCTCTCGTGCAACGAGGAAGTCAGAACACCGTAGTTCGACTCAAGGAGACTGAAAGATAAATTGACTTGTGAACTGCTTACTTGTCTATGCTCAAGTGTATGACCTGTCTGGCTCAGGTGCAAACTGTCTTGCATTAGACGGAAGAAGCAAGTTCTCGTTTGTGAGTGAATGAGATGAGAAAAGAATCCCGGAGGAGACGATTATTGTTTGTTTTTGATATTTTCAATCTTTTATTGCTTTCTGTGTTTGTCATAGGAAAATGAGTTTAAGCCTAAACCAAAGGTTAGTAAACTCATCACATCCTCCCTCTGATTAGGGGTAATGAGAATACCTTAAGTATGAAGTAAGCACCTCACACTTAACCACCATGATGTAGGATTAAGATCATTAACCTACTTGTGATTATTTAGATGTTTTTGGTGTTTTTGTTTAGTGTTAAGTAATGAGTTTAAGCCATAATCAAAGATTTAACGGACCCATTACACCATCCTAATAGAAGGATAATAGATGAGAACATTTAAGCTGAGGAAGATACCTCAACTTAATCCATGATTAGGGATTAATCTCATGACAAAACAAAGCCTTTATTAAAGTGGATTTTAGTTAATGATAAGATGAAGAAATGGATTTTATTATTTGTAAGACAACTTGAGGGGGACTTGTCCATTAACACTAGGGTTAGTCTTTCTTAACCAATTAAGGAAGAATTAGAACCCTAATGCAAGGCCCAAGTTACAAGCTTGATGTCTTAGTGATTATTAGGTGAATTGATTAAAGGATTTAAACACATTAAGGGTTTAACACTTAGGATTAAAATTATACACTTCATCCTAATAGAAGGATGCAGGCATAAGCTTAATCACAAAGTCTTAAAACCTTTAGGGTTTAGTCCCTGATTATGAGATGAGAAGAGAAGACTCAAAGATGACACAAACATAAAAGCTAAATGGGGGACTAATCAAACCCTAATTTTTATCATTCTTGGATATCCTAGGGTTTGTGAGGCTTAAGAGAGAAAGAATCTTCAAAGAGCCACCAAGGAAAGAAGCAGATGAAAGGAGAAAGAAACAGAGAGAAGCAAGACAAGTTGCTTGAAGGAAGAAAGTGGGAAAGAGCATGAGTGAGCAAGCCCACTCTAATACACAAGATAAAATGCAGCAATGATGTAAGAAGGAGATGAAAAGATATGGTGAGAAGTGAAGGCAAATTCACTTCTCAGAACAACTTACCACCTGAAAAGTTAGCAAAGAAATGAAATGCAATGCAAATGAGATGAAATGTCATGATGCAAACCAAAGTCAGAAGCATAAACATGATGTTAATGATGCTAAGAGATAATGCAAACACATGGCATGAGTTGTGGATGATCATACAAGGATGAGGATGCAAATGAAACATGCTTTGAACCATGGAAGTTTATGAATGTTTATGAAATGGAATGGACATATAATATGGCAAATGAAAGATGCAATGATCAAACATGATTCTAATATGTCCTAAGATGTCTTATATGTCATGTGGATGCACAAAATGTCATGGCAAGTTCTTAAATGCAAGCAAATGAGAGATGAATGCAAAGGAAGGCACAAATTAGGGTTTACATGCAACATACAATACAAAAATTCAAAACCAGAAGCAAATGACATGACAAAAAATTGAAAATGGGATCAAAGGAACCCTAACCCTACACAAGTTCACTGCCCAAAGGAGGGGACCTAACTCCTAGCCTAATGGAAGTTATGAATTTCTCAAGTCAATTAGGGTTTTGGGATACCTCACAATGAAAAATACAAAACAAATTGAAAATGAAATATGAATTCAAACCAATTTTATCCTATAAACTAAATGCTATGAAGGATGCAATGCAAGAAGTACCATCATCAAACTCTCAATGGTTAGACATAATGGATTTTTCCAAGTTTGAACAAAAATATTGCCTTTAAATGAATTTAATTCCAATGAAAAAGGTCAAAATGGTTCAAGAACCAAAAAGAAATTTGCTTTGAGGGTTTGATAATGTTTCTTAATGTTTTAAAATGCAATGTGAATTTTTTTGTGATTTTTAAATACCTAAATGCATTTTTAATTAATTAATTTTCATTAACTAATTAAAAATAAACATTTAAATGATTTAAAAATAATTTTTAATGCAAAAAATAAAAATAAAAATATTTTTGGGTTCTGAAAATTAATGAAATGTTTGACAAAAATTTTTAGAATTTTTAAATGTATTTTACTATTTTTAATAATTCGTAGAAGTTAAATGAAAAGAAAATGAAATAAAATTAAATAAAATGAAAAGTATGCAAATCCAATGGCTGGTGTTCAAACTTGGGGGTCAATGGTTGACTGCGCGCACAAACTGAGGGTCAGGATCTCTTCTGGCTTAATTAACTTAAATGTGATTTATTAAATTAATAAAAACAGATTAGGGTTTAATGAATTGATCTGGGCCACTCAAAACTTAAGCTAATCCGAATCCAATGGCCACGAATGCATCTGGCAAACTAATTAGGGTTAGGGCTTAATGACTTTCAGGTGACCGGAGGGAAGCTCCAGTCATCTTCTCCGGCGGGTCAAAAACCCTAAATCATGCTATAGGCCACCCCACCTCAAATTGAACACAGGGAAATGATCCTCTACCCAAACCCCATTCAAATCACCCCTCAAACATCATTTCTAAACCAAGAACAGAGGGAATCGAAGCAAACAAGTTTTGCGGGTGAAATTTCAGAGAGCCATGAAATGGTCATTTCTTCACCATTTTCAATTCCAAAGACATCAGCATGATCAGTACAACATACACTTTCATTTTGTCACAAGAAAAACAAGCTCTGAAAAGTTTGAAGTTTGAAGCTACATGAGGTGATGAATTGTGAATATGAGCTTTTCAGGCCTCTCTTTTGTGCAAAATGTCACCTCTGAACCTCTTGAGATCAATGGAATGCCCAAAATCTTTTGTTGGTGGCTGATTTGTGAGTTTGTGTTTTGATATGGCAGGTTTCACAGTTGAGATATGTGAGGTTTCAAGCTGTTCCAATGGTGGATTTTGGTTCCATGGAAGGTGTATGATTCATTGGTGAAGGAAAAATGAAGGTTTGATGGTTGTGTGAAGGAATTCGAAGAGGAGAAGTTTTTAGACAGTTTTTGTGCAAGCTGGATTGTGTCTTGTTTCAATGCCCAATGAGTTGCTATATCACTCCCATAATGTTTGAGTAGGCTATGGAGCAGGTTAGTAGAGGCTGCTGATCACTATTCCAAGAGCATGGGAGAAATTGAAAAAAGTCAAGGTTTGGTGTACTTGAAGCATGGGCTGTGGCAGAGGTGGTTTCTTGGCTTGTACTGCATCAGCTGAGTTCAAGGGTGACTCTTGGATCAATTGTGGTGAGCTGGATGGCTTGGATCACAAGTTTGAAATGATTTTGCATTTTGGCAACTTGTTACATTTTGTGGATTTTGGTCATGAACATGTGATATCTCTTGCTGAATTTTGGTGTGAGATGCCTCATGAGGTTATGGTAATGTCTTGAGACCAGCTAGAGATCATACAAACCTTTGGGAATCATTTTGCAAGAATTCCCCCTTTTGCACTTTTATGGAAAATGGCTTATGGTTACTTGAAAATTAAGACATGAAAATGGGAAATTTCTTGGGCGAAACTGAATTTTAGGTCATGCATTGTGTTTGTATGATGATTAGAGGTCACATTGAAGTTACATTTTGCCTTGGTATGAGGTTTTGCAACTTTTCCCTTTTGGTGCAAAAGTGAAAATTTCATGATTTTTCCCAACTTTGCAAAGCCATAACTTTTGATCCATAATGAATTAGAAAGAGTTCTTGTAATTTTTGAAAAGGGAATGATCCAATCTACAACTTTCATGACCAAAGTTGTCTCATTTGAAGCATTTTTGAATCAATAAGAGGAGGTTGAAAAACTTTCCCAAAATGGCAAGTTTACATTATAAGTCACTTTCCCAAAAAGGCAACTTTGCAAATGGCTTGAAATTCTTCAATTTTGTGAACTTCTAACATCTTCTATGATCAAATAAAGATCATACACATTCAAAATGATGGAGAATGCCCTTTGGTTGGGTCACTGGGGGCCTCAGATGCCCTGATTTTGCACTGACTTGTCCAAGAAGTCATCTTTTGATCAGATGCCTTCCCCATGGAATTTCTTCATGAAAATTGATATGCATGATCCTCATAACATATAGAGACCCATAGAAAAAAGAATGACCAAAAAATTTGGAGTTATGGCCTCTGAAACCAAAACCCTAATTTTAGGTCATCTGTGTAGTTAAACCTGGCTCTGCTTCCATGCCTTCCTCAGTTCTTGTGATTCTTTGACTTCTTTGATCTTGAGAGGATATAATATGATGCTTGAACATACATGGACCCCTTTGAAGTGATTGAAGACCTTTGGAGTGGCTCAAATGGCTCAGGGATGGCTCAGACCACAAACCCTAGATGCAGATGACTTAGAAACAATGCAGTGAAGCAAAAGTGCAATATGAGATGCTATGATTGAACTTATGCACATGAAAATATCAAAAGCCATGGTGGAATGGGTGAGGGAAAATTTGGGGTGTTTACAGAAGGACCATTTTCCATTACCATTCATAGACCAAATTTTGGAGCGCCAAGCCAGACACTCTTACTTTTGTTACCTAGATGGATATTCAGGATTCTTCCAAATACTTATTCACCCCGAAGATCAAGAAAAAACTACCTTTACATGCCCTGTTGGAACTTTTGCCTATAGAAGAATGCCTTTTGGACTCTGTAATGCCCCTGCCACTTTCCAATGTTGCATGATGACTATCTTTGCAGACTATTTAGATGGAATCATGGAAGTATTTATGGACGATTTCTCAGTTTGTGGATCTGATTTCAAAAATTGTCTTATCAACCTTGAGAAAATCCTGGAAAGATGTGTGGATGTAAACCTTGTGCTAAATTGGGAAAAGTGTCATTTCATGGTCACCGAAGGGATTGTTTTAGGACATATAGTTTCCGAAAAAGTTATAGAGGTAGATAAAGCTAAAATAGAAGTCATAGAGAATCTAAAACCGCCGAAGACTATCGGGGAGATAAGAAGTTTTCTTGGACATGCCGGATTTTACCGATGTTTTATCAAGGACTTCTCCAAAATAACTAAGCCCTTAACTGGTCTTTTAATGAAAGATGTTGAATTCATCTTCGATGAAAAATGTACTGAAGCATTTAATCTTTTGAAGCAAGCTCTGATTTCAGCACCTATAATGAAACCCCCTGATTGGTCAGAACCGTTTGAGATAATGTGTGACGCTAGTGACTATGCTGTAGGAGCTGTTCTAGGTCAGAGAAAAGATAAAAAGTTACACGTAATTTATTATGCCAATAGAACCCTAGACGCTGCACAACTCAACTACGCAACAACCGAAAAAGAGCTCCTAGCTGGAGTTTTTGCCATAGACAAGTTTAGATCTTATCTAGTAGGAGCCAAAATTATATTTTACACCGACCATGCTGCCATTCGTTACTTACTAAGTAAAAAGGATGCCAACCCTAGGTTACTTCGATGGATTCTATTACTACAAGAGTTTGATTTAGATATCCGTGATAAGAAAGGCACAAATAATGTAGTAGCTGATCACCTTTCTAGGCTAGAATACCTGAAACCCGACTCAGTACCCATAAATGACGATTTTGCCTATGATGGACTAATAGCCCAACTAGAAACTATTGAAGATGATAACCCAGACCCACATGAGCATTCTCATAAATCCTTAGCTATAAGTAATGTGCCTTGGTATGCAGACTTTGTTAATTACCTAGCCGCTGACATCATACCCCCTGATCTAAACTACCACCGGAAGAAGACGTTCTACAGTGATGTGAGAAACTTCTATTGGGACGAACCATTTCTTTTCAAGAGAGGTAAAGATGGCATTTTCCGCCGTTGTGTTCCAGAAGAAGAGGTACATAATATAATTGAGCATTGTCACTCTGCACCCTATGGTGGACATGCAAGCACATCTAAGACCTACGCCAAGATTATTCAAGCTGGCCTATTATGGCCTATTATGTGGCGTGATGTCCATGCTTTCATTGTCAAGTGTGACAGATGCCAACGCACAGGAAATATTTCAAGACGTAATGAAATGCCTCTAAGAAATATCCAAGAAGTAGAACTCTTCAACGTATGGGGTATAGACTTTATGGGTCCGTTCCCACCATCTTTAGGAAATCAATACATCTTAGTAGATGTTGACTACGTGTCTAAATGGATTGAAGCTATCGCCGCACCCACAAATGACACCAGAGTAGTCATCAAATTGTTTAAAAACTATATATTTCCCAGGTTTGGAACCCCCCGTTTAGTCATAAGTGATGGAGGATCACACTTCATCTCGAGAATATTTGATAAACTTTTAAGCAAGTATGGAGTTAAGCATAAAGTAGAAACACCATACCACCCACAGACCAATGGACAAGTGGAAGTATCTAATAGGGAGATCAAAAAAATTCTTGAGAAGACTGTCTCTATATCTAGAAAAGATTGGTCGCAGAAACTTCAAGAAGCGTTATGGGCCTATAAAACTGCTTTCAAAACCCCTATAGGAACAAACCCTTATCAACTGGCCTATGGAAAATCATGTCACTTACCTTTTGAGTTGGAGCATAAGGTCTCTTGGGCCATCAAAACTTTGAATTTGGATTACTTGACTGCTGGTGAAAAACGTATCCTTGATATCCACAAATTAGAAGAGCCCAGACAATCTGCCTAGGAAAATGCCATCATAGACAAACAAAGAACAAAAGCTTGGCATGACAGAAGAATCATAAGAAAAGACTTCAAAATAGGCGATCATGTTCTCCTGTTCGATTCTAGGTTACGACTTTTTCCAGGGAAGCTTCGTTCGAGATGGACTGGCCCTTTCGAAGTATCTAAGATTCTAAGATCTGGTGCTATTGAAATCAAGAACCAAACATGTAAACTGTTCATCGTCAATGGACAGAGGTTGAAGCCCTACGAAGGAGGTGACATCCTAACAACATACACATGCCATACTCTGAGTGATCCACCATATCCTTCAAATGATGTATAAAATCTGGTCGTCGAGCTAATGACGTTAAACAAGCACTGCATGGGAGGCAACCCATGGTTTTCTTATTTACGTACTTTTTATTTATTTTTACTTTATTTTAATTTTGTTTACTTTATTATTATGTCAGGACTAACGATTGAATGTTTTATGTGATTTCAGAACTTGTTTGCTAACCTTGTGCAGAATGCAGAACCCCGATGACATGCACGTGGCCTTTAGAGACGACGCACAGAGAGAGCGTTACTATGTCCACATGAGACGCCCTATGGCACCTACCAGGTACCCTGACCAAGATTGCATGGATTCCTTGGGGATAGAGCCAATCGTCAGATTCTTATGTCACCAACTCCAGTGGGACCAGTTTGACGATATGAACAACACTTACAGGAACTTGACTCTAGAGTTCCTCAGCTCGTTTCACTATGATCCTTGTGCTGGCCCCGATGGACATGCTGTTTTCAGGTTGTTCGGGATTGACTACTCCTTTTCTCACAAAGAGTTTGGTGATTTACTAGGTTTTCAGACTACTCCTGATGCTATTCCAGAGACACCGATGGGGTATTTTATGAGCAGAGAAGTGGAAAAGTTTTGGTCTAACATCTCAGGTGGAGGGAGCCAAGATCCTTCCACTCAGTTTTCTCAAGTAATCCACAACCCTGCATTAAGGTACTTCCAGATGATTCTAGCACACTCTTTCCTCGGTTTTCCAGATACAGAGACTCTCTTGAGTGAAGAGGAGATCTTCCTACTGTTTTGTGTGACTCAGTCTCGCCCAATTGCTTGTGGCAACTTCTGTTGAAGGGCCTTGCCAGTATCGCCAGATCATCTGTAGGCATTATACATGTCGGTGGGATTGTTAAACAGATAGCTACTGCATTGGGTTTGTCTTGCAAATTATTGCACCTCAGGACCTTCTACTGCTACACCACCCTGGATGTTGACTTTTGTCTTGACAGAGGACTGATGAGGAGGGCCTCTTTTGAGCCCAAAACGTTTAGATTACTGATCGACGGCGAAGTGATACATTACTTTACATTACCAGACCCGCTGATGACCAGTGTCCACGACCCTGCTAATTGGAGTTATGCTTTAGAGGGTTATGGAGACACTGTCGAAGAGCCAAAATCACCTCACGCCGATGAGTACACTCCTACGCCTCTTTCTCCCCGAATCACTGTTATGTCTAATAATATGTCTTTGCAGCCGCCTGATCTACAAACCCAGCTTTATGAGCTCCGTAAGGAGACTGCCCTGCTCAAGCAGGAAGTAGCGGACTTGGAATTACAGATTCAGGTATCTGATCTCACTCATGCCTCAGAGGCCGATGCTCTATATCAGGAGATTGAAGAGCTTCGGAGGGAGATAGTTGAGATTCCTGGATCAAACTAGGAAGAGAAGCCTACCACATGATTCGTTTTACACTGACGTTATTACCCTAGTATTTAATTTCTTTTTCATGCTTTATTTTATTTTTCGCATCTCCAGACATATTTTATATTATTGCATCTATTACATTTTCTTTTCATTGATTTTATCTTATATATTATTTCATGCACTAATCTCTTTTATTTTCTCTTTTCTTTTGATTTATTTTATTTTATTTTTGTCGAGTAAAGAAAAAAAATATTAAGACAAATATTTTCATTTTTTGTCTTCATAAAAAAATATGCAAGCTTCATGCCTTAGAAGAGAGAAGAAAACGCTATTCGGACCCCCCGAAGACCAAAGGTGCAAGAGGGCCCAAAAGAGAAATTGAAAAAAATCCAAGGCCCAGCAGAAATTGGCCTTATGGCGGGCTCCATAGACCCTGTGGCGGGCACCACACCGTCCCTCATTCAATTCGGGGCTGATTCCCCATTTCCACCATTTTCACACCTTCAAACCTCAAAAACCCATTTTTCCAACTTCCAAAAACCCCCCATTGAACCCCATTAAAGCTCCCCCATTTCCAAAACATTCACCATCTATAAAACCTATCCAAAATCCATTTTCATTTTCGTCCACCACAAAGCATAAAAATCAAACCTTTATCATTTCTCTCATAAACCATCTTTCACCACTTTTCACTTCTCAAGGAGCAACAACAATGGAGTTCAATGGATATCTTCTTCGCGATGGAAGACCGGGTGATAGGCAAAGGAAAATTATTCAAAGGCTTCAGAGTCGACAAATTCTCTCGACTAGGTACGTCGATAATAACTGTCTTTATGCTTTGGGTCTGTATCATAGTGTTTTTCATTTATTAGATTTTTTAGGCTTGCATAATATTTTTGTTAACCAGGAACCTACCTATGAGAGGCTGACAGTTGAGTTTTTAAGTTCATTGATATACACTGTCAGTCCTAACACTGCTAGCACAGTCGGTACTTTTAATTTTAGACTATTTGGAATTGAATATGAATACAGTACCGACGAACTAACATGCTTGTTAGGAATCCCTCATAGGGAAGGTGCGATATGTGAGGCACCTTTGGATGCGGAATGGTCGGCAGAGGTATTTTCCTTCTGGCAGAGGCTGTCAAGTACTTCAATAAATTCTTTTGAAGGAATACTTGCGTCAACCATCCATAACCCGACCATAAGAGTTTTCAGATATCTTTTGGCATGTACTATTTTTGGCCGGGAGAGTCCAAATAAGGTAAACGCTAGAGAACTCCTATTTTTGCAATGATGCCTCACTAGTACCCATATCAATCCGGTCTCGTTTATGCTTGCACACATGGCTTTAACTACTAATAAAATAGGACCGATTGTTTTTGGAGGACTTGTTACGTCTATTGCTCGGGCTCTTGACCTGAACAATGAGATAGCTACACTTGAACCACTACCTCCCCGCACAATTAATTTAAAATTTCTAAAAGACGTGAAATTGTGCCGAACAAGGAGAGAAGGTGGTTATGAGTTGATGGTTCATGGGGTAGCTATCCCATCTGTTGCTTTACCTTGCAGTAGACGTACTGATGTACATAATGAAAGGAACTGGACCTATGATCTGAATGCTCCACCTGTTTTGGGTCCACTTCCTCCTAATATTCCTGATGGGGAGGCACATGACACTGATGAAGAATATGATCTGAGAGATCAATCTCTCGTACCTCACATGTCCCCACATCGTCCTTCACGGTCACACACCGCACCATCTTCCTCTAACCCTATTGCAGGTGTTGCTCCTGGATTCTATGTCACTGAGGAGATGTGGCGTGATATGACGGCTAGAGAGGAAGGGCAAGACAACCTACTCTCTACTATTTCACAACAACTGACGGACAACATGAGCTTCATGCAACAATCGCGATCGATTTCGGATCGTGCCTACAGTAACGTTTGACGTGCCTTGAACGACATCACATCAGAGCAGGCCCGTCAGCGAGATGTCAACCGTCGACACTACCATCTTATGGAGACCACTCAGGGTTCCATCCTATGTAACCTTCGAGAGGTCTGGGGTGCTCAGGCTGCCTTATCAGCACGAATTGACCGGAGGGACCAACAGCGCAGTAGATCCCGTCGTTCCAGACCATCACAGCAAGACGGCGAGGGCACCAGTGCTCCTCCGTAGTAGTTTTTCAGGTTAGCCTCCTTATCTTATTTCGAAACATTGGGGACAATGTTCGATTTAAGTGTGGGAGGGGATTTTATTGCTTTCTGACATTTCCCTTTCTAGTTATTTATTTTCTTTATGTTATTTCCCTTTCCAGTAAGTTATCTAGTTTAACTTTTCTTAGATAATGCATGAGTCTGACGAGTTACCAGTATAGTGTATTTTTAGTACATCCTCATTTTTTCCCATTTCCTTAGCCTTACCAAAAAAAATTTAAAAAAGAAAACAATGTTGTTTCACATATTTTTTGGGCTTTGAGACAGGTTTGGATTAGGATGTGGTGACTTAGGTCAACTTTTTGAAACATCAGTACCATTGTAGCACCATAAACCTCTTGAATATAGGAATCACTCCTAAACCCCACACTATGGCCTTTATTATCATTCAAAAAATTATCCTAAGTAGTTTATTCTAGCAGTCAGCTCCAGCCTAAGCATGCTCTACGTAGGGGGTCGATGAACATAAGTGAATGATCCAGTGCTAAAAAACAAAAGAGGCAAACTCTGGGATAGGTGACCCTCACAAAGTCATTTAAACCGAAAAAAGAGAAAAATAAAATAAAATAAAATTTTTCCACAAAAAGAAAAAATTGCAGTCAACTATTGTTAGTTGGTTCAGAGGTATCTGGCAATGAACTTGGTAGGGCGGATTACGATCTGATCCCCCGCAGCTACAATTAGGTCAAATAAAACAGGTTTACACATGCTTATGTGCTAGAAACCTTATGTTATGGATCAGAATCACTAACCGGTCACTCTACTATGAAGCATGTACGGATAACGGGCTTAATGTGATTAAGCCTGAATGGAAAGGACCCAAAAAGAGATGAAAAGATAGGCCTAGGTATTGTGGGATGACATGGGGTGGTTAATATAGGATTGAAGTTTGTGTCTGTGTTATTATGGTACCCTTGGTTCACTTAGTTAATACCTGTCACTGCATCCTGACTTGAACTTAGAAGCCCTTTAGCCCAAAATCACATGTTGACATCAGTTTTCTTCATTTTTGAGCTTTAAATGTTTGCTTGAGGACAAGCAAAGGTCTAAGTGTGGGAGGATTTGATAACACTAAAATTCACCGTATTTCTGACTCCGATTTCGCATGCATTCTTAGCTTTTATTGTTATTTTGTTATGTTATTACTTTGTTTTTCTTTATTTTCAGATTTTCTATGTAATCGGGGTCTAAATCGAGAAAAGGAGCGAAAAAGGAGTGGAAACGGACGAAAACCAAGAAATTTTCAGCTTTTTACACTTACGGCATCCGCCATGGCTGGCGCCATGGGGTCTGCCATGACGTGGCCATGTCTCAAGACTACTCCACAACTTCCAAGACCCACGATCCCCACTCTCTTCTTCCCTATTGGTCTCATGGCGGGCGTCATGAGCCTGTGGCGGGCGCCACAAGGGTAAACGTTTTCCCTCCACTTTTTAGTGGAGGGGGCATCCTGGTCTTTTCTTGCTATTTGTTTTCCTATAAATAGGGCCTTAGATTTTAGTTTTCAATCATCCAAACTTAGAATCTCTTAGGCATATATCAGTTTTAAAGTAGTTATCATTCCACATCGGGGTGTTACTGCAATCGAGTGATCGAGTCTGTATATGTCTGTGTGATCGAGTTTTGGAGCACTCTGGGAGGAAGTTAATCCTGCCGCCATTTTAATTCCAGTTCGTATTTTATTTTTCCGCATTACTTTACTTTCATTTATTATCCGCACTCGCACTTTATTTTATTTATTTCCTGCACTCGCTTTACTTTTATTTATTTCTCGCACTCGTACTACTTTCGTTTATTTTCCGCACTCGCTTTAAATACCTTTATTTCCCACACTCGCACTACTTTTATTTACTTTCCGCACTCGCACTACTTTTATTTACTTTCCGCACTCGCACTAATTACTTTTATGAAAAATTATAAAAAGAACTTTTACTTTACCATGTCTAACTAAATCCATAAAGGTTAGAATGTAAGGATCGTAATTGAACCAGTAATCCGTACAATTGTTCGTGGATACACTTAAGGGCTATTTTATATTTCAATTCAAGTTTAATTGTTTTTAACTATTTCAAAAACAGCCAAAAGCGCTTTGTCTATTTCATTAGGAGTTTTTAGATTAAAAAGAAAAGAGATTTTAAAACAATTTTCGGACGCGTTATGAAGTTTAGAGTCTGGTTCGTGAGAACCTCTTTTTGCTAAGAAATCTAGGTTAAAATACTTTTCAACTTAGTTAAGATACTATATTTCTTAAAAATAGGTTTACTACTCTAACGCAGTACGCATCTTTTTATCCGTGACAATAGAAGGGGTTGATTAGAGAGTAAAACTCGGTTCTGAATACGCAAAAGCGACAGTTCGTGTTAAATTAGTTCTTTTCAAAGTAGAAAACATTGCCCATAAGTAGTTCTATTAACAAGTACCGGAATATCTATTAATTACGTGAATTACATTCGAGCCTGTCTTTATTAATTGTTTTAAATTACCATTTTATTTACCATTACGCACTCCTTAAAACCATTATATTCAATTTCCTTAGATACACACCATAACAACAGGTACGATAGATTGACACTTGGTCTCTGTGGATTCGACAATCTTTTATATTACTCTGACGTGTTCGTACACTTGTGAAAAACACACATCACACTTGTATATTCTTTTCCAACTTTTGCACACAGATAGCACATACGCTACCCCTTTTAAACATAATCCTTTAAGCGTGGATTCCGTCGAGTACGACGGACAATCTGAGTGCTAATACCTTCTCAGGTTGTAACCAACCCCCTTTCTCAGTTTCTCTGGTTCGCAATCGTCTTATCCATCTTTTTTCTAGGTTTATGCAGCATTACCTTTCCTTCGGGATAAAAATGCCTAATTGGCGACTCTATTCACCTTCATTTCATCTTCTCCTTTCGCCAACCGTTCGCGTCTGTACCCTATTTGACTAGGTGTCTTTTCGGGGGAGCGACAGCTTGGCGACTTTGCTGGGGACCCTTATATTGAAACCAGGGCTTCTGGTTCTTTTTGTGGGTTCCTCCTAGCGCTGGTTTGATTTGTGTTTACGGGGGTGTTATGTGCTACTTGTGCTTTTTATTTACTGCTTTATTTATTGCTTTCTGTACAGCTTTATTTATTGCTTTTCACTTACAGTTTTATGCATTTCATACTGTTATCATATCACTGGTGCTGGATCTCTTGTCTGTTTTGGTGGGTAGGGATCATTGAGTTATTAAGGTTCAATACCAGGGACCTGAGTGACACATAGGCTAGAGTGGCTTCATATTCTTTCCCATTCCATTTCAGTCTGGTGCGGGAATATGAAAAACAGTTCAGACATGGGTTTCTTCTTGAGAACTATGTGCTACGGATTTCCTGTAGTACTAGGGCTATCTGGGAAGCATGCTAAGTCTGGATGACCTTTTATGACCTTCAGCATCTGAGGTGAATTAGAGGAGGATCTTTTATGGTTATTTTAAACACTGTACCTCCAGGTTAGAAGTGTTTACACTTCTCATAACTGATCCTAGTTTGAGGATCCTTGTTCTAGAACAATACATGTTAGGGGATTGGGATGTTTACAGGTCTGTAGGAACCCTTGGCCTCATCATACCCTGTTACCAGTTTTGTTTTAAGAATGCATCATTTTGGACAGTTCTTGTGAAACCCTGGACTTGTGACTCTTTATTTGAGTCCCCCACCTGGTTACTGGTTTTCTAAGCCTCCATCCGGACTTATGAACACACATGGACCCTATCAAGGCAGATAACAGATCCAGCACTTGATCACAAACCCTTTGCATATCATTCTGCATACATCATTTTGCATCATTTGACATTTGCCTATTTGTTTTACAGGGTATCCACCTTCTTATCTTTGGTTTGGTTTTGACCTGTTCTACTACTCAGACTTCTTCAGTTATCTGCACCAGTATCTTCACCAGAGTTCCTTCTCCAGACTTCATTGGTTTGTCTTCATCAAAGACTCTCCATCAGCATCTTTACCAGAGATTCTTCCCAGTTCTCTCCATCAGTTGTCTTTCATCAGAGACTCATCTTCAGAATCCTCCTTAGTGACCTTCACTAGCAGTTACCCTCAGTTTTCTTCACCAGCATCTATTATCAGCATGGACACTTCCAGGAAGAGCAACATCACATATCACTTCTTTGAGCACACCATGACAGGCATCAGACAGATCCAGTCTCTCATTACTCCTGATCATGTCCCATTATTCAGAGAACATTATGGGGGCATATTGGACATGATCATGGACCTGGATGCATCCTAGAGGAGCATGATTCACACATGCCTGCAGTTTTATGATCCTCCTCTCAGATGCTTCACCTTCCCTGATTCTCAGTTGGGACCTTTGCTAGAAGAATTTTCCATGTTGTTAGGTGTCCCCATCAGGAGGGGGATTCCTTTCAACCCTGAGGTGGTTGCTCCCAAGAATGAAGATATAGCTAACGCCTTAAACTTGGAGCCTGCCCTCATTGATCAGAGCATGACCACCAAGGCTGTGATTCCAGGCCATCACTTAGATTTCTTGATCTCCCAGGCCACTCTGCATGCTGCAACAGGGAACTGGGATGTTGTTTGTGCGCTCTTAGCCCTCAGCATATATGGAGTTATCTTGTTTACAGACGAGCCAAAGTTTGTAAGCAAGAGGAATGAGAAGCAAAGAGGAAGACTGGTCAGATGTTGTGCACCCCTCTATTACTGTTGGTTGCTAAGACACTTTCCAAAATCAGACACTTTCCTGAACCCTCATCAGCCAAGGAACTGGGCTAAGAGATTGATTTCCCTTACATCAAAAGACATCAGATGGTGCACTCAGAGCACCAAGGCCAAAGACATCATTACTAGCTGTGGGCTTTATCCTAATGTGCCTTTGATTGGAGTAAAAGGTTGCATCAACTACAACCCTTTGCTTTTTAAGAGGCAATTAGGGTATGCTTTGGTTCATCCCTCAAGAGGGAAAGACTTGACTGAAACCCTTTATTATGACATCCAGCACAACTCTCCTATTGTCAGACAGGGAGCCTGAGCCTGGGACAACATTCAGACTAAGGGGACAGCTATCCTTGGCAAGTGCAACAACATAGCCTCAGCACAGTATTGTAGATGTTTAGAATTGGCAGAATTTTTGACCAACAAGAAGTGTTGAACTTAGATCAGGATGTCACACCAGATGTTGTGACATTATCAAACAAAGTATAAGTTAATGAACTTAGTTCAGGATGTCACACCAGATGTTATGACATTGTATAAGTTAATGAATTAAGTTCAGACATCAGGATGTCACACCAGATGTTGTGACATCTCAAACCTACTACCAGACTTAAATGATGCATAGCAGAACTGAGTAAATTCAGGGAATTTATCTGGAATTAATTGTGAATGGATAAGCAATACAAGGCGCATCTGTAGGGAGCTTAGTTATCTGATTTCAGTATAACAGAATAACTACCTCACCTAGAATCAAGGAAGTAACAAACCCTAATTCAAGGTGATGACAACATGCGTATCAGGACTGGATAATCTACAGAAAGCCCAAAATCCTAGCATCTATTTAAGGAACAGAAACTCTCAGAATAGAGTACGAAATTAAGAAGACTAAATAGGGTGTTTGTGTTTAATAGCAGGTTTTAGTTGTGTATCACTTTATGAGCTTTTAAGCAAAAAGTGTATTGTGTCTTGATTGAAACTGTTAAGTAAAATCAAGCTGTTGTGTTTGAAGTGTGACTTCAATTTTATTAAACTTGTAACATATCACTGTGTGATTGAGGGAGAGTGAGTTGGTACTCATATCTAAGTTGTGTCTTAGGTAGAAATTGCCTTGGGTAGATATTAAGTGAAGGATTAAACTGAGTGGTTTAAGTCCAGAATTAATATTACTTATATTGGATTTCCTTCTTGGCTTGGTAGCCCCCAGATGTAAGTGTGGAGATACACTGAACTGGGTTAACAATTTCCTGTGTTATTTAATTTACCTGCACTTTAAGTTTTGTTTAAGTCTTCAAGTGTTTAAACATCTCATTCGACATCACATACCTGATCCCAAAATTACAATTGGCATCAGAGCAGGCACCCTGCCTGTTTAACTGGGTGAGATCTAGGGACTGCAAATTTTGGGAACATGGACAGAGATGTAGGATCTGTGAATAGACCACATATATTGGATGGATCCAACTATGACTACTGGAAGCCAAGAATGGTAGCATTCTTAAAATCACTTGATAGTAGGGCTTGGAAAGCAGTCAACAAAGGATGGGAGCACCCTGTCCAAGACAATAAGGATGGGGCAAAAGTGTTGAAACCTGAAGAAGAGTGGAGCAAGGAGGAAGAAGATTCAGCACTTGGAAATTCCAAAGCCTTAAATGCCTTATTCAATGGCATTGATAGGAACATATTCAGACTTGTGCATC
Organism: Lathyrus aphaca; assembly: GCA_963966055.1. Classification (NCBI taxonomy): domain Eukaryota; kingdom Viridiplantae; phylum Streptophyta; class Magnoliopsida; order Fabales; family Fabaceae; genus Lathyrus; species Lathyrus aphaca. Next base: position 95,839,220 of record OZ014524.1, read on the forward strand.
ACCGTGAGCTGGCCAAAGATGTTTGGGACACTCTCAAAACCACTCATGAAGGAACATCAAAGGTGAAGATGTCAAGACTTCAACTTCTCACCACCAAGTTTGAAAACTTGAGAATGAAGGAAGATGAGACAATTCATGAGTTTTACATGAACATCTTGGAAATAGCTAATACTTCTGGTGCTTTGGGAGAGAAGATGAGTGATGAAAAGCTAGTAAGAAAGATTCTCAGATCTTTACCAAAAAGATTTGACATGAAGGTTACTGCAATAGAAGAAGCTCAGGACATATGCACAATGAAGGTTGAAGAGCTCATTGGTTCCATTCAAACATTTGAGATGGGAATGAATGATACAATTGTGAATAAAAACAAAAGCATAGCCTTGGTCTCAAATACTGATAAAGATGAAGAAAGTCATGAAGAAGACCATGAAGAAAATTTATCAGAAACAATTGCTATGCTTGGAAGACAATTCAACAAAATTCTCAAAAGAATGGATAACAGGTCCAGATCAAGTGGAAGAAACTCAAACTCTTCTGAGAATAAAAGACCTCATGATTCTAATAGAAGGTCAAATTATGATGAGAAGACCAACCAAGGAAAAGGGATTCAATGTCATGGATGTGAAGGATATGGACACATCAGAAATGAATGCCCAACTTATCTAAAGAAACAGAAGAAAGGTCTCTCTGTGATATGGTCAGATGAAGACTCAGGATGTGAGTCAGAAGAAGAATCTGCAAAGCACATCACTGCTCTAGCTGGAGTATGTGAATCTGAAGGGGGATCCAGTGATGAGGAGATGACTTTTGAAGAGCTTGAAGAATCATACAAGATGCTGTGTAAAAGGAGCACTGAAGTATGCATGGAGAATATAAAGCAGAAAAAGTAGATTGAGGAATTAAAGGTTGAAAAGACAAGTACTCTAGAGATCATTGACACTTTGAAAAGTGAAGTAAGCCTACTCAACTCCAAATTGGAGCATATGTCCAAATCTGTCAGAATGCTGAACAGTAGCTCAAACACACTGGATGTCATTCTCAACAACAACAAGCACTCAGGGGATAGGACTGGGCTGGGATTTAATAAAGCTCAAAAGTTTGAGGCTAGTACCAGCAAAACAACTTCAAATCCCATAAAGTCAAACAAGATGTCCCAACATCATGAAAAGAACATGATGAAAAAGAAGTATCAAAGATGGAGATGCCATCATTGTGGAAGGTTTGGTCACATTAAACCTTTTTGCTACAAGCTGCATGGACATCCAAATCAGAGGTATCAGCAACCCCCTAAGCAGAAGACAGAGGTTACCAAGAAAGTGTTGCATGGACATAAAAATCAAAGATATCAACAACCCCCTAAGCAGAAGACAAAGGTCATCAAGAAAATATGGGTACCTAAAGCTAGTCTTCATGCTGATCAAAGCTACAAATACATGCCCAAGAACAAGTTCAACAAACAACCTTGGAGCTCTAAAGATAGACACTACACAGGGAAGAGGCATCAAAGGAAACCTCACAACAGGAAAAAATGGTCAAAGAAGGTTGTTGCCTATATAGCTCATACATCTCTCAGAGTATCAGCTAAGGAAGACTGGTACTTTGACAGTGGATGCTCAAGGCACATGACTGGATTGAAGAGTCTGCTGGTAGACTTAAAGTCACACTCATCCAGATATGTAACCTTTGGAGATGGAGCTAAAGGAGAAATCAAGGGAGTTGGGACTTTGGACTGCCCAGATGTACCAAGACTAGATGATGTGCTGCTGGTAAAAGGATTGACTGCTAACTTGATCAGCATAAGTCAATTATGTGATCAAGGTTACAGTGTAAACTTTACCAAAACTGAATGCATAGTGTCTGATAAAGAATAGAAGGTTGTCATGAGAGGATCCAGATCTAAAGACAACTGTTATATGTGGGAACCTCAAGATTTCAGTCTCACTTCAACTTGCTCCTTAGCTAAAGAAGAAGAAGTGAAGCTATGGCACCAAAGACTGGGTCATCTTCATCTCAGAGGAATAAAGAAGATCATATCTATGGAGGCTGTAAGAGGTATTCCAAGACTGAAGATTGATGAAAGTAAAGTATGTGGTGAATGTCAAATAGGCAAGCAAACCAAGATGTCACATCCAAAGCTCCAACATCTGACAACTTCCATAGTTTTGGAATTATTGCATATGGACCTTATGGGACCAATGCAAGTTGAGAGCCTTGGTGGAAAAAGGTATGCCTATGTGGTTGTTGATGACTTTTCAAGATATACATGGATAAATTTCATCAAATAAAAGTCTGATGTATTTGAGGTATTCAAAGATCTATGCCAAAGAATACAAAGAGAAAAAGCAAGCTTTGTGGTCAGAATAAGAAGTGACCATGGAAAGGAGTTTGAGAATAAAAAATTCTCAGATTTCTGCTCTTCAGAAGGAATCAATCATGAGTATTCTTCTCCTATCACCCCTCAACATAATGGGATTGTTGAGAGGAAGAACAGAACTATCCAAGAATCAGCAAGAGCTATGATTCATGCTAAAAAGTTACCACTGTACTTCTGGGCTGAAGTTATGAACACAGCTTGTTACATTCACAATAGAGTCACTCTAAGAAAAGGAACCTTGTTCACCATCTATGAAGTCTGGAAGGGCAGAAAATCTACAGTCAAGTACTTCCATGTGTTTGGAAGTAATTGTTACATTCTGGCTGATAGGGATCAAAGAAGAAAGATGGATCCTAAAAGTGATGAAGGGATTTTCCTTGGATACTCCATAAATAGCAGAGCCTATAGAATATTTAACTCCAGAACCAAGGTTATAATGGAGTCAATAAATGTGATCATTGATGATGCCCCTGCAGATGTAGCTGATGATGTTGGAACATCTACTGACAGTCAGACTGAAGTTGAAATAAAGAGTGATAATCCTGACTTCACTCTAACTGATGCAAGGACAGAACAATCCAACATACCTCCCTCCATCAGAATCCAGAAGGATAATCCTAAAGATCTGATAATTGGTGATCCCAACAGTGGTGTAATCACTAGATCAAGAGAGATGATTTCAGGTACTTGTTTTGTTTCAAAAATAGAACCTAAAAACATCAAGGAAGCTCTGAATGATGAATACTGGATTTCTGCTATGCAAGAAGAATTAGGCCAGTTTACAAGGAATGAAGTGTGGGATCTTGTTCCTAGGCTTGATAACATAAATGTGATTGGCACTAAATGGGTGTACAAGAACAAGTCAAATGAGCAGGGAGTTGTTACAAAGAACAAGGCTAGACTTGTAGCTCAATGATTCACACAAATTGAAGGAGTAGACTTTGATGAAACCTTTGCACCAGTAGCAAGGCTTGAATCAATCAGACTACTTTTAGGAATTGCTTGTATCCTGAAGTTCAAGTTATTTCAAATGGATGTGAAAAGTGCCTTTCTAAATGGATATCTTAATGAGGAGGTATATGTGGAGCAGCCTAAGGGATTTGTTAATCCAAGCTGTCCAGATCATGTATACAAACTAAGGAAGGCTCTTTATGGTCTGAAGCAAGCCCCAAGAGCATGGTATGAAAGATTGACCACTTTTCTCATAAAACAAGGGTACAGGAAAGGTGGAATAGACAAAACCTTGTTTGTGAAGGATGAAGAAAGAAATGTCATGATTGCTCAAATATATGTAGATGACATAGTCTTTGGTGGGATGTCAGACAGGATGGTTAAACATTTTGTTACTCAAATGGAATCTGAGTTTGAGATGAGCCTAGTAGGAGAACTAACCTACTTTCTTGGACTGCAAATCAAGTAGATGGAGGACTCCATGTTCATATCCCAAATCAAGTATGCAAAGAACATTGTCAAGAAGTTTGGGATGGACAATGCTAGTCACAAAAGAACACCTGCCCCCACTCATTTAAAGCTGACAAAGGATGACAAGGGTGAGAATGTAGACCAAAGCTTATACAGAAGTATGATTGGAAGCCTATTATATTTGACTGCTAGCAGACCAGATATAGCCTTTGCAGTAGGTGTATGTGCAAGATATCAAGATGAGCCAAAAGTAAGTCATCTAAACCAGGTTAAGAGGATTTTGAGATATGTCAATGGTACTTGTGACTATGGCATAATGTACTCTCATGGATGTGAACCAATTCTCACTAGCTTTTGTGATGCTGACTGGGCTGGAAGTGCTGATGATAGAAAGAGCACATTAGGAGGATGCTTCTTTCTAGGAAACAATTTGATTTCTTGGTTCAGTAAGAAACAAAATTGTGTATCCTTATCCACTGCTGAAGCTGAATATATTGCAGCTGGTAGCAGTTGTTCACAGTTGGTTTGGATGAAGCAAATGCTCACAGAATACAATGTCCCACAAGATGTCATGACATTGTACTGTGACAATTTAAGTGCTATTAACATATCAAAGAATCCTACCCAACACAGCAGGACCAAGCACATTGATATCAGGCATCATTTCATCAGAGATCTTGTGGAAGAGAAGGTGATCTCATTAGAACATGTAGCCACAGATCTGCAATTGGATGATATATTTACTAAAGCTTTGGATGCTACCCAATTTGAAAACCTAAGGGGTAAATTGGGAATCTGCATTTGTGAAATATAGCAGTTATGGAGAAGTGCCAACATGTCCTATGACATCGTGTGGCATGATCACCAGATGGCAGCACCAGTCTGGTCATTAACTCTGTGTATTCCACTTTTTAGAATTCCACCAGTAACGGATTTTATAAAAGCTCAAGCTTGCTATCAGCTCTTCATCTCCTCACTATCTTCTTAAAACCATTTGCATGCTAAAGCTTATTTTCTGAGCTCATCAAAATCAATCAAACCTAAACTCTTCTTCCACCACATTCGAAAATGTCTCAACATCAAAACCTTAACATCATGGATGAAAATCTCAACCAAGAAGATGTGGTGCATGCAACCCCAATCTCTATGGTTCCAATGGATACTACTCCCATAAACGAAATCAGAGGAAGTGTCCCTCTTGCTCAAAAACCTAGAACTCCAAATGTGAGAAGAGCAAAGGAACCTGTGTTCAGCAAAAGCAAAGGGATTCCTTCATCTTCAAACACCACCCCCAAAGCTTCTGACTATGTGGATGCTTCCATCAAGCATCTTGTGAACATGATTTTATCTGAACAAAGAGTGGTGCGTGGGGTATCTGTTCCCCTGAACACCATGCCTGCTCCACAAGAAGAACAAAGAAATCAGGCTGAAGAGGAAACTCCTGCTCAACAGGATGTCCCAATAGATGTTGAAACATCTGAGGACCAGAACAAGGCCTTAACTGATGATGATGATGATGATGAAGCCACTGAGGACCAAGCTTCTGTTGATCCACCTGCTGAAAAGGAGGCTTCCCAACCTCCTCCTGTTGAAGCAATAGATGATGACTCTGACACAGAGATCATTGCATCTGTTGATCCTAGCATAGCCAAAAGGCTTAGGGCTAGGAAGGAGAAGAAGACTGCTGGACATTCAACTCCTGAAAAGAAACAGCCTACTCCAAAGAAGGACAAAGCAAAAGTTGCCTTTGGCCCTACTAAACAATGGAGCAAGGTGAGTACCCAAAAGAGGAAAGCTGCTACTCCACCTGATTCAGATGTTGAAGAGGATGTCCCAACATCCCAACCAAGGAAGAAGCCAGCACCTTCCAGATCTAACTCTGCTGTTCCTGAAGCTCCTCTGGACAATGTGTCCTTTCATCATGTGTCAAGTGTAAGCAAATGGAAATATGTCTACCAAAGAAGGGTAGCACTGGAAAGAGAGTTGGGCAGCAATGCATTGGAGTGCACTGAGGTAATTGACTTAATATCCTCTGCTGGCTTATTCAAGACTGTTTCAAATTTTTCACCCTGCTATGAGCTGCTAGTCAAGGAGTTCATTGTCAATCTGCAAGAAGACTGTGCTGATGGAAAGTCAGAAGAATTCAGAAAGGTGTATGTAAGAGGGAGATGTGTTGAATCCTCTCCTAGGGTTATAAACCATTACCTAGGGAGAGAATCTGATGGGCCTAATGAGCTGGGGAAAACTGACAATCAAGTTTGCAAGATCATCACTGCCAACCAGGTCAAAACTTGGCCAGTCAAAGGCAAACTTTCTGTTAGCTTGCTAACAAGGAAGTATGCAATGCTGCATAGAATTGGTACTGTCAACTGGGTCCCTACCAACCATACTTCTTCAATAGCTACTGGATTGGGAAGATTCATTTATGCAGTAGGCACCCAAACAAAGTTGGACATTGGGGCTTACATCTTTGATCAAACACTGAAGCATGCAGGAACATCAACAACAAAGCTTCCCATTGCCTTTCCATCTCTGCTCTATGGAATCATCCTCAACCAGTATCCAGGCATCCTAACTGAGAAGGATTCAGTCTGCAAGAGAGAAAGTCCTCTGGCCTTCCACTACAAACTGTTCTTGAGCCATCATGCTGCTGATGTTGAAGCTCCCATTGGGACATCTGCTGGACCATCAAAAGCAAAGTCTCCCATATCCAAAGCTGCCTTGATTGCAGAACTCAAGAACACTTGCAAAGAGCTGGATTCCAGGAAGAAAAAGCTTGAGGAAATTATTCAAAGGCTGGAGATGGAAGAGGGTGCTCAGAATGCTGCTAAAACTGATGATGAATCTGAAGAGGAAGAGGATACTGAATATGATGAATCTGAGTGAAATGTGTGAGGAAAATGTTTCAGCATTGTATTTTGGTTTTGTAATTTTGTTTTTATCTCTGCTTATGTAAAATTTGGCCCCAATTTCTGTCTAACAAGGGGGAGAAGACAAGTGTATTGAACAACAACAATGTCTGCTGCAGTTTGCCTGATTAATGAACAATGTTGTTTGTCTGTTTAATGTCTACTTTTGCCCTAAGTTTTTTTAATAGAAATTTATGTTGAACAAGTCAGAATACATACAGGTTTGAGGGGGAGAAAATTATTATAAACTCTCACATGATTCAACAGAAAAGAACTGCTGCACTCTGATAAATAAAACTCTGCTACACTCTGATAAAACCAGAAGATTGTGTTAGCCAAAAATTAGCCAAAGGGGGAGTTTGTATATGTTTAGAATTGGCAGAATTTTTGACCAACAAGAAGTGTTGAACTTAGATCAGGATGTCACACCAGATGTTGTGACATTATCAAACAGAGTATAAGTTAATGAACTTAGTTCAGGATGTCACACCAGATGTTGTGACATTGTATAAGTTAATGAATTAAGTTCAGACATCAGGATGTCACACCAGATGTTGTGACATCTCAAACCTGCTACCAGACTTAAATGATGCATAGCAGAACTGAGTAAATTCAGGGAATTTATCTGGAATTAATTGTGAATGGATAAACAATACAAGGCGCATCTGTAGGGAGCTTAGTGATGGGCTAAAGACGTATTCTAATTATGTGTCTAGTGGTATCTTAACTGCAAGTGCATAGCCTATCGAAGTAATATTTAAGATTATCGATCCACAGGGACTTTATGATTACTTAGTGCTAGAGGATTTACTAGTTTAGCTAAGGTGAAGGGTTGTCACGATTTTTGGTTGTTTTTAAAGATTAAAGGCGGGAATTAAATTTAAGTTTAATAAAATAATACTAAGGCGGTCGGTATGTAATTATGATAACTTAGGCGGGTCAATCTAACCTAGGCTTATAAAGATGGTTCACTTAATCTATTCTGTAGAGGTTACCAGTTTAAATATCTTTAACTCACACTCTCGTGGTCTTATCTCAGATCTTACCCCTAAAGCCCTATGCCTGCTCTCGCTAGCCCATAAGTGTTTAGAAATAATTTTTGGAAACTTAGTAATTCTAATTCATTTTAAAGCGCTCTCGCTGTGTTTAAATCAAATGCCTAACTTTAGCTATCTGGTTAAAATCTCACACTCTCGTGGTATTGACCTAACCTAATACATTTTCCTTACTCTCGTAACAAAAAGATTGATTTTATAATAAAAAGTCACAGCCAGAATTTTAAGCTCTTAATTATTTTAAGCCTAGAGTTGATTTTACCGATTTAGTTGATTTTAATTACATACCACCCTAAGGTGTTTAGCTACTCATGATTATTGAACCAGACAGAGGCAGAGAAATATAAAACAAAATATGCATAACAGAAAAATAAATACGTAACATTAATATAAATGCAATTTAAATAAAAACCTGAATAACAATTAAAATGCTAGACTCCTTCTTCCACATTCTGGAAAGCTCGGAGTACGGACCGGAATCGGAAATAAAATTTCTAAAAGAATTCTGAAGGTTTTGAAACAAATTAAATTATAACAATTTCCTAATGTTGGAAATTGTTATATGGTTGGTTGGGATACAGAAAATTAAAGCAAGAACAATTAAATGCTGGAAAGAATAAAATAGACAGGGTGCAATGAAAATACGGCAGAGCTTCCGCAAGAAAATTAAAAATAAAAACTCTGTAAATTGTTCTTTGAAGCTAGGCTATTTATAGGATCAATATTTTGGGCTTGGCAGTTGGAGATGATGCATGGGCCTCGTAGATGCTGAGAAAATCCAGGGAACCGTTGAAATACTTGGTCTGCGGGAAGATAGGCAAGTTGAAATCACGTAACACACACGTACATGACCAAGTCTCAGCATATTACCCTAAATTCCCCTTGTCACGTTCGTGACAAGGGTGTCACGCTCGTCTCCCGTGTCTTATGCGCGTCACGGTCGTGAGGGACTGGTGACGACCGTGACTGCTCCTTTTAGCGTGTCACGGTCGTGACTCCTAGGTGACGGTCGTGACTGTTACAAAAAGTGCAGGTTATGCAGAATTCCTCTTTTCTTCATCTTTTAATGGTTTTTTTTGCTCATTTCACTTGTGGCTCATGATTTAGCTCTGTAATTGATGTACCTGCAAAATGACAAAGAAAACTCGAGGAATCGGGTGTTAAAACGACAAATGTGCGATAAAACGACATTGAAACATAAGCAATAAAACGATACTTTTTCTCGTTATCAAACTTCCCCAAACTTAAACATTTGCTTGTCCTCAAGCAAATACTCGGTTGAAAATTGTCGGACAGGCTTTCATCGATGCACACTCATAACAAACCATACGAGGGATTGTTTTGTCAGATAAACCAGTACTAGGATAAAACACTAACGATACACTAATGACACAAGCAACAAGCTAAGTCGTCGACTTCCCGTTAAACGAAACATTCGGTAATTGCGTTACGATTCCACCTAGAGTCTTTCGATCTTATTTCGCCCGGTTTCATTCTAGCGCAATCACATTAAGCCCTTTGCCTTAGCACGCACGTAGTGGAGTAGCCGGTTAGTGACTTTGATCCTTTATAAGCACGGGGTCTGGTACACGAATGTGGCAACCCTACGTATATTATCCGATTTGGAGGTTGTGGGGGATCGAGCCGTAGCACACCCTACCAAGTTCAGAACCAGGTACCTCTGAACCAACCCGCAATGGACTCCTTCTCATATTTCTCGTTTCTTATATGCGACCGTGTACTTTGGTGCAATTTCTTTTCATTTGCATCGAGATATGAAGGATCATTATAGATTAGGCATCAAACACTTATATTCATCGGCTCCCCACGTGGTTTGTGTTCAGACGGTGCTGACTGCTAGTATAAACTACTAGGGGTTACTTTTGAACTGAAACTTAAGGTGTAGTTGTAACAATTATCGGAACAGAATTGCTTAAGTGGGAAGTCTAAGGTGTCAAGACTGTATTGATCTTGTTGAATCGTTCTCAACTTCCTAATTATGATTTCGTAGGTAAGTCGGGTAATGCGAGGATAAATTAAAGATTTTTTTCGGTATGTCTAAATAAACGGGGAAAGTTCGAAACTAAAGAAAATAGAACAAATATTACTCTGTTTCATTAAAATACGAAAAGGAAATACAACGGACTAGAAAAGTGCGGAAAGGGAAAATGCGGAAAATGAAAGGTACCTCTCCCACACTATATCAGACATTGTCCTCAATGTTGTGATATAATAGCGGGTAAAGTACAATACAAACAACGGAAAAGGAAAAACATAAACAAAAACTAAAACTAAGGCTGCTGATGACCACGGCCTTGGCTTCTGGTGCGGGAGCATCTGGTCGGAGTCGCTTCAGGATCAGAACCGGTGCCGGTGAGAGTAGTGATATCAATGCGCAAAGACTCTAGCTCGCTAAAGATCTCGCCGAGCTTCTCATCAGTCGTCCTCTGATTAGCGGCAACAGCTGAAAGTAATGCATCATGTTGCTCTTTTTGCCTTCGCTCCAATGCGGCATTCATCTGATTTTGCTGATGAATCGCATGAAGGACGTCTTCAAGTGTGAATTCTTGTGCAGGTGGCTGTCGGGTGGAGGACTCAGGAATTTCCTGGACAGGCTCAGCTGCATCCATGGTGTCTTGCATCTCGTCCACTGGTGGATCGGCCTGCTCATCAATAATGGGGGCGTGGCCGGCAGCATCCGGTAAAGCAAATAGCCAGTTGGCTCGGATGGACGGATCGATGCGGTCACGGCACGGCAAGATGATGTGGTGATAAACAGTGCCTTGGATAACAGGGCTAAACCTGCCATCCTCTCTCTGAGCAATCAAGTGGGCGGACCTGCAATAATTCTTTGTTAGGAACTCTGCGGCTCTGCGAGGCAAATTAATAACCAAGTCACCAAGCTCCAGCTGAATGGCGAGGGTGGTGACAATCCCGCCTATGTGTTGCACCCCAAAATTTGCCCTCACAATACAAGACTTTGTATGCTAAGAAGGTTCACAAGGTTCACAAGATTCACAATGCTTTCAAGACCTTTCATGAGGTTCATGAAGTCTACAAGTTACTTTATGAGGTTCACAAGGTTCACAAGATTCACAATGCTTACAAAACCTTTCATTGAGGTTCATGAAGTCTACAAGTCACTTTATGAGGTTCACAAGACCTCCCATGAGGTTCACAAGGTTAACAAGACATTTTATGATGGTTCACAAGGTTCACAAAGTTCACAATTGGTCAGAAGAGTTGACAATTCCCTCAGACAATGCACCTCCTAAGCAGTACATTCAAAACTAGGGTTTTGACTTTAATCAGGCTAAATGGATTTCCAAGACTTCAAGTGAGCTTCATAGCATCTTATATGTGTGTAAGAACCCCCATGACAAGTTTCAAGACTTTTCTCAAAAGTTTGCTCAGTCAGATGATCAGATAAGTCAAAATCAGTCAAAGCAGTTAAAAAGTCAAACTGAGGTCAACTGTGGTCAAACCAAAGTCAAACTTCATGATTTTTTGCCAACATCAAGTATATGAAGTAAAATTCATCATTTGATCAAGGGTTGATCATGATTCATCAAGGAGATTTCAGATCATCAAGAATCAGGAGTTTCTAAATTAGGGTTTCCTCAGTAAAAGTCAACTGAACTTTGACCAGCCATAACTTTCACATACTTCATCACCAAGTCTCTACTCAAAGCTCATTTTGAAGGAAATTGAATTCTATATAACTTTGTGTCTCACAAGCCAAGCCCAAAAATGCTTCATTTGGAAGGTATGAGCTAAGACATTATAGGTCCTTTTGAAAGTCAACAAAAAGTCAACAACTTCAAAAGGGCATAACTTGAGATTGGTAAATGATATGGACATGAAACCAGTGGGGTTGGTTAGAGGACTCTTCAAGCTTTCCAAAATGTCCAAGAACACCATCATAGCATTAAAATTGAAGGATATGTGCCCTTGCGAAGTTGAGAAATTTTGGGTTGGTTTATGAAGAAAATGGAGGTCTAAAACCAATTTCTTCCAAATGGGCTTGCCAAATAATGACCCAATCCACATCAAAACATCTTGCACGAAATTAAATTGATTTATTCATAATTTTATTCATTTTGTTTTTATTTATTATGATTTTTATATTAAAAAATCATTTTAAATTCAAATAAAATATAAAATAATGAAAATTTAATTTGATTTGGTTTCTAGAAGGTCTTAAATTATATTTAGACTTGATTGATACAAGAGTAATGAGAACCATCCAAAAATAGCAAGTGTTCATACAAGGATATTTGATTTTTAAGGCCTAATTTTTTTGGATCTTTTTAGATCAAATCTTCCACACAAGTATCCAATTTTTTAACCTAAATGGATCATTCTATAAGTACTTGACACAAACCTAATGCAAGACACGAATTTCCAGCCTCCCCAAGAGTAAGTTTGCATTGTCCAAAACCTCTCCAAAACTCAAATTCGGTTTTCATTATACAGGACATTTGAAGGTAATCTAAAGACATAGCAATGTTCCTTGGACATTCTTGAAGCAAAACCAATCATTACATTGCATCATAGCATGATATATTGAGAAATCCGAACTGTTTTTGCTCACTTTCGATTTTTTCTTGTTCTTGCATTTTCATGTAATATTAATCAAGTTTGATTTCTGGTTTGTGTTTAGATAAGTGCAAGGATGAATTCTGGGCAATTGAATTGATGGTTTAGTGACTGAATCGTGATTCACCATGTTTAGGGTTTGCGACTTCATTTAGGGTTCCATTATCTAGCCAAGATAAATGAATTCTAAAGACATAGAATGACTGAAAATTTCATTAGGAATTCAATGGTGTAATCAATTTCAGGAAATTTTGCTATTTTGTTAGTATTTGAATTTCGCAGGTTTTTTGAGTGCAGGTAAAATCGCAGGTAAGTTTGTAGTAATTTTCGCAGCAAATTCAAACATCCAGAGGTTGAAGATGATCCCTGCGCGCGCAAGCTGGAATTTGAATTTGAGTTTAATATTTTTATGATTCGTTTCTGTTTAATAGCACAAGCTAACGCTTGTCCCAGTGGTAAAGCCAGCGCGTGTGTTGTTAAAAGGCAGGGGTTCAAATCCTGGCTCCCAATGTTTTTTTTCTTATTTTCCAGTTTATGCATTAGATAGTATATATTATTTGTTATTGCCATTATGATGATAGGTTCGCTCACCCAGCAGGATTGGTAACGTGATTGTGTGTTTGTTGGTAAGGTCCTGGGTTCGATCCCCCAGGCCTTTTGTTTTCTTGTTATTTTTTTTTTCAGGATATAGAACAAAAACAACTTGACTCACTCTTCTTACACCAATGCATGCGTGGCCCAGTGGTTGTGGTGGCTGGCATAGGTTCATGAGGGCAGGAGGTACTGGGTTCAAACACCAACCAGGTAAGTTTCTTTTTTTTTTACTTTTTCTTTCTATTTGTTTTGATTTTCATTAATATTAATTTAGTTAAAATTATAATTCTAAAATCCTAATATTAAAATATTTTCTAAAAAAAACTAATTTCTTTTTTTAATATGTGTATATTGTTATTATATATATAATCTATTTGAATTAATATTTATAATTTTTGTACATAAAACCTAATTTATTTTATAAACCCTAAAGATATATTTTTTCAAAACCCTAATATATTTGTATATAAATTAAATCCTAATTATTTTCACAACCCTAATTCTTTAATATTATTATTTGTATATATATTATTGTTTAATTAAAATTCTTGATTTAATTTTTATTAAATATATAAATTGTTTATAATTTAAAACTTTGTACATAAACATGTTAAAAAATTAAAATGCTTAATTTATTTTTATAATATGTAAATATTCTACAATTGTTTATACTTTAATTTTACATGAAAATAATTTCTATTATATGTTTAAAAATTGCTAATTTAATTTTTGATTATAATTTACTTTTTTCATAATATGTTCATAATTTATTTAATTTGTTTATAATTTTAAATTTCATAATAATTGATATGATTGTTTATAATTTCTTCTTAACCATTAAAATTTTTTTGTTTATTATAATATTTTTCTTGCTTATTATTATTAACCATGTTTATTACTAACCCCTTTTATTTTTAAATTGTGATTATTATTATTATTTTCACTAACCCCTATTATAATTATTTATTTATTTTGCTTATTTTGCTATTTATTTAAATTGCTTTTTATTATTATTATTGTAATTGCTCCTGGATGTAATTTTTTGTAATATTTAAATTATTTATTTTTATGTCATGGTTAGTAAAAATAGGGAGTGTAAACATGTATGATATTTAAAATTAATTTAGATCATTTAAATTCAAAAGATAAATATTAAATTTGAACACTCACACACGTAAGTCGATCTTTGATCGCCATCTCACTTTCTAGGGTTACCTCTCATTGTTGCCTAATCACAAGGTCAAGTGGGGTGTATAAAGCAAAAGTCCCTTAAAAGAAAAGTCATCTAGTCCCTTAACAGATAAAAGATCAAGTCCCTTAAATGGTTGCCTTCATAATGATCTTGTCCCTTTCGAATAATGATGACAGTCCCTCCAAAAATGCTTAATACACCCCACAATTGCCTACATTAACAGATGACCCTCACTTGTCCCACACATCCAAGGTAATGACTACCTATTCCTTAATAATAGGGATAGTCTTACCATTTAAAGGATTCAAGAACAGAAAAGACTTAAAACTTAGGGTAGGTTCCTCTTAGATACTTGCTCACTCTTCAAAACAATTTCAAACACTTCACACATTTCAAACAATTTTCAAAACAAAGGTTTTTTACGCATCCGTACATGGATCATTATAAAACTCTTAAGAAAATTTCTATTCACACACTTCACATTTCAATACATTTTAAAGTGAGCTAAGTAACTAAGAGTCCATGGATAACCATGGATGTAAAGGGTGCTAACACCTTCCCTTTACATAACCTACCCCCCGGACCCAAAAATATTTTCAAAGGTCTTTCCTGTTCTTTTATGCCTTTCCTTTGGATAAAATAAAAGTCGGTGGCGACTCTTGCTATCCGCAACATAACTAGAGTCAGTTCTCCCACCGTGTTACAGAACTGGCGACTCTGCTGGGGATATAATATTAAAGAGGGGTACCCTTAGGAATTAGATCACTCTTAAATTGTTTACCTTGTTTGGTTTATATTACTTGTTGGGCTCTTATGTGTGAAAGATCCTAACCCGGATCTATTGTACCTTAGGTAAATGGCAATAGACCAAGGAAACTGTACGACGTATATCGATATGGTTGATCTGGTGGCCATAGTTAGTGCGACTTCTTGGTTGGTGCTTATGTTCCTTAAGTCAAGTTGAGGATAATATGAGGCTGCCATATGTTGTCAATGCACTAACTAACTTTTAGAACCCTAGTTATCCCATCTTGGCCTTTAGAAAGTAGTGAGATAACCGGCTTTGGTGAAGACTGAAGTTGGTTGATACTCGATGCTACGCTCATTGAGATCTTAAACTTGGAGGGTTTTGGTTGGCAAGTAAGTTGCCTACTGAACAACCACCCTTGTGAAGGATCAATGATATTGAGATCCCTTAGAACCTGGTTACTTTTGTAGGACAGGATGAACCATCTAACTTCAGGGGAGGGTACTTACCTTAAACCTCATGCAAGCCTTTAAACCTAGGGCTATTGTGTGACTTGTTTGTGTGGGCCACATGTTTGTGATTGAGCATAACATCATGACATCATCATGCATCATAAGCATAGCATTTTCACTAACCATTTCAAGGACCAAAGGATTTATCTTTGTTCTTTGTTGCAGGTCATGGCTTCTGCTCGTAGAAACACAATCAGGATCAGCTTTGTGGGCATACCTGCTAAGCTTAAAGAGTTGGTTTCTCAAGTGTCTGATCACTCCCAGTTCATCAAGAGACATGGTCACCTATTGGATCTAGTCACTTCAGGGTTCAATGAAGACATGATGAGTGTTCTATTTCAGTTCTTTAACCCTAAACACCATTGCTTTACATTCCCTGACTATCAGTTGGTTCCAACCATGGAGGAGTTCTCTAAACTTCTGGGTATACCTGTTCTTGATCAAAGACCCTTCACAGGCTTGGAGAAGGAGCTTAAACCAGAGGTTATTGCTACAGCTCTACATCTGAAGAAGTTTGACATTGTTCTAGAAACGAGAAGTGGAGTCAAGGGTATTCTTGCTAAGGTGTTGATAGAGAAAGCTCAGGTGTTCTTGAAGGCCATGAGCTATGATGCTTTTGAGGAGATCTTAGCCTTGTTGATATATGGCTTAGTATTGTTCCCCAATCCAGATCAGTTCATAGACGTTCATGCCATCAACATCTTCCTGAGTCACAATCCAGTGCCTACATTACTTGGAGACATCCTACATTCTCTTCAC
Source organism: Lathyrus aphaca (assembly GCA_963966055.1). Taxonomy (NCBI): domain Eukaryota; kingdom Viridiplantae; phylum Streptophyta; class Magnoliopsida; order Fabales; family Fabaceae; genus Lathyrus; species Lathyrus aphaca. Next base: position 95,855,384 of record OZ014524.1, read on the forward strand.
ACCCGTACTACAAGGGCAAGAGGAACTTTGATGTGCTGCATACCTTTGCTTTCTAGGTGGTTTATTTCTCATCTTCCTCGCTCAGTAATGAAGAATGAGCAAGGGTTCAGGTGGTCCAAAAGAATTATGTCACTCTCTCATTCAGATATCCATTGGTGCTCCAGATCCATGGAGAATGTCACCATCATTGACCGTTGTGGGGAGTTTCCTAATGTGCCACTTCTAGGCATAAGAGGACGCATCACCTACAACCCCTCTCTAGCTTTACGACAGTTTGGTTACGCTCGGAGCGATGGTCCACATGACATGTTAATCCAGGGCATTGTGTTTGACTACGACAACGATCTTCAAGGTTACCGTCAGAGATTCATACGAGCCTGGGGGAAAGTGAACAAGGTTGACAGCAAGACTCTGGAACCCAAGTACACTATTCCTATGGAAGCTTATCTCAGATGGGTACGATCTCGTGCTCAGACTCTCATGATGCCATATCCTGCTGTCCTGCCAGTTACCATAGAACCTGTTGCTGAAGGAGATACTGCTTATACCATCCTTCACCCAGACATGCCTACTGACACGGAAGACTTGCAGAGATCTTGGATCCAACTGAAGAAGCAAAGGGATACTTTCGAAGCTCATTACAAAGCAAGCCAAGAAAGAATCCTGGAACTAACAAAGCAACTTCACGAGGAACGGAATCTCAACTCATACCTCAACACAAAGAGGAAACATCCATGGGAGACTTAAAACCCCATCTTTTGTACTTATTTCATTTCATTTTTTGTAAGCCCAAGAGGCAAAACAAATTTATTACTAATAAAAGTTTACCTTCTTGTTTGTTTAAGCAAATTTAAATCCTGCGGTCCTTGAAAACATTGCATATGCATTCACATATCATTTCATTACATCACAGGTTTATAATTGTGCACAGGTTTCTCATCTTCTCGCTGTTTATTTCAGCAATGGCTCTTGAACAATCAGTTAAGGATCTCCAGGAACAAAATGCACAGTTCCAAGAGCTGATCCTGAACCTGACCAAGGGGCAGGATGAATTGAAGACACTACTGGCCAAGAAGACTAAGAAGTCTAGAAGGTCAGGTGGCCTGATCAACATGGGAAGAAGGTTCAAAGGTCTTGCCAAGACCAAAGAACCAGTTGAAGACTATGAATCTGAAGAGTCTGAAAAAGAGGGAGGCAGTCTCCACAACACTATGGGGGACTCTGATTCTGAGGCTAATTACTACCATGAGCCTAATGAAGACAAATTCAAGATGCTGGTGGATAGAATGGATGCTATAGAGTTGCAGAAGTCTTCTGGGCTGGATTTTGAAGATTTGAGTCTGATATCTGGGGTAGTCATACCCATTGGTTTCAAGGTTCCTACCTTTGTTGTTTATGATGGGGTCTCTTGTCCCAAGCTGCATCTGAGGTCTTACGTCAGAAGAATCCAACCTCACACTGCTGATAAGAAGTTGTGGATCCATTTCTTTCAAGAGAGCTTATTTGGAGCTCAGTTGGAGTGGTATTATCAATTGGAGAGTGTCAACATCAAGGATTGGAATGATCTTGCTGAAGCTTTCTATAAGCAGTATCAATACAATGCTGACTTAGCTCCCACTCGCATGCAGCTCCAGAGCATGTCTATGGGTGCTAAAGAAAGTTTCAAGGAGTACGCTCAGAAGTGGAGAGATTTAGCTGGAAGAGTTCAACCCCCTTTAACTGACAGGGAATTGGTTGATATGTTCATGTGTACGCTGAATGGTCCGTTTTACAGTCATCTCATTGGAAGCTCATCATCTGGCTTCACTGAGTTGATAATGACAGGAGAGCGAGTGGAAAATGGTATAAAGAATGGCAAGATCCAAGTGGGTGCTTCTTCATCAGGTGCTACAAAGAAGCCTCCCACTGGGAAGAAAGAATCCAATGCTGTTTATGGTCAACCTGATCGTAACAGAAGGCATCAGTCTGTGAGTGCAGTTCATATTTCAAATCCAACTCCTGCAACCACAGAACAGCCACAGGGCAACCAACAGAGGGCTAGAAGGCAGTTCACTAAGATCAACATGTCAATGGCTCAGGCATTGCAACACTTGTTGAAGGCTGAACTTATTACTCTGAAAGAGGCTCCTCAGAATCCTAATGTTACCTCTCCCAGGTACAATCCCAATGCACGATGTGCATATCATTCAAACTGTCAAGGACATGATACTAATAACTGCTGGGTCTTGAAGAACAAAATTCAAGATATGATTGAGGCTGGAGAAATTGAGTTTGACCCTCCGGGTACTCCAAATGTGATTACTGCTCCAATGCCAAATCACGAGAAGACTGTCAATGCCATTGATGAAGATTTACATATCCATTCAGTTGCGGAGTTGACCACACCATTATCTGTCATCAGGAAGAAGTTAGTACAAGCTGGGTTCTTTCCGGGTTGTCGCGAAGATTGTGTCTATTGTGAGTATAATCCAGATTATTGTTGGAGGTTGAAGGACGGAATTCAACGTCTCATGAATAATTACACCATAGTGTTTGAAAGGAGACCACCTTCTGTGGAAAGTATGGTGGATCATATTACTAAAGGTAAGAAGACTGAAGAGGTTGATATGGTTGACAAAGTGCCGGTGAGGATCACTTCCAAAGGTCCTGTTAAAATCACTCATAGGGGTCCAATCAAGATTACTGCTGAAGGCCCTGTGAAGGTTGTTGCTGAAGCCAGAGTGGCTCCTATGGTCATTACTACTCCTGGTCCTATTCCGTATACATCTGATAAAGCTGTGCCTTGGCATTATGGGTCAGATGTGTATATCCATGGTGTTAAGCAGGAACCCGTAGCTGATGTGCCCGTTGATGTTGACAATATTGCCGGATCTAGTAAGATCACGCGTAGTGGAAGAGTCTTCTCTCCTCCAGTGACTTCCAAGAATGCAGTTACTCCTACTGCTACTTCTACCACTGATGCTCGGGGCAAGGGTCCTGTTATTGAACCTGTATCTACTGATGTGCCAGCTGCTGATGATCTCTCTAAGCAGATGGAAGAAGTACTGAAAATCATTCGCAAGAGTGATTATGACATTGTTGATCAGTTGGGGCATACTCCCTCAAAGATTTCTATGTTGTCTTTGTTGTTATGTTCTGAGGCTCATGCCAAGGTCTTGATCAAGTTTCTGAAGACTGCTCATGTACCCAATGCAATTTCGGTTGACCAGTTTGAGAATTGTGTTGCCCACCTGACCTATGACAATGGGTTAGGGTTTTCTGATGCTGATTTGACCCCTGCCAAGAGGGATCATAACAGGGCCTTGCATGTCTCAATTGAATTCAGGGGCACTACCCTGTCACATGTATTGATAGACAATGGTTCCTCTTTGAATGTGTTGCCCAAGGAAGTCCTGAATAAGCTGAGTCCTGAAGATGCTATGCTGAAGCCCAGTAGTATAGTGGTGAAGGCTTTTGATGGTTCTAGAAGAGTGGTGCATGGGGAAATTGATCTCCCAATCAAAGTTGGTTCTCAGATTTTTAATGCTACATTTTATGTGATGGATATTCGTCCTTCGTACTCTTGTTTGCTTGGTCGTCCCTGGATCCATGGGGCAGGTGCTGTAACCTCTACATTACATCAGAAGCTAAGATATCCGGTGGAAGGAAAGGTTGTTACTGTCTATGGAGAAGAAGAATACTTTGTCAGCCATGTGAATACCTTCAAGTATCTGGAAATGGAAGGTGAATATGTTGAAACTCCGTGTCAAACATTTGAAGTGGTTCCTTGGATTGTTAATGATTATGTAGCTCCTCCGGTTGCCAAGAAAGTTCCTGTGATCACCAGAGTACCTCCAACAATGGCAATGGCCTCCCTCAACGATGCTAGAGTTGTGGTGGATGAAGGTGGTTGTACTATTTGGGGCCAGCTTCCTGATATCCCATACAAGTCTGACAAATTTGGTTTGGGTTTCACTGCAGAGTCCCAGAAGGCTGTTCGTCGTGCTCGTGCTGTTCGTATCACCAATCAAGGGGTCATGAAAGATCAGATCAATGTTGTGGGAGACTATGATGAAGACTACAATCTGGATGCTTGGATTTTTCCTACTGTGGGTGCTGGACTCAATAATTGGAAAGCTGAAGATGTTATCCCTATCTCCTTTAGTCAGGAGTAAATACTATTACTGTGTTGTTACTTTTAAGTTTGTAATTTCTTGAACAATTAAAACTCTCAAGCCTTGTGCCTTACCCGGGGCACAATGGTGTACTTGTTATGGGCTGTCATTTCATTTGCATACTTCATTCAATAAAAATCAGTGGACGTTTCGTTTTCGTAAATATTGTGTTCCTTGTCTTTCTTTTCTTTTCTTTTTGTTTTATCAGCTATGTGTTCTTACACACACCCACATCGCTAAAATGCAGATCCTCATCCACTCTGGATCCTGTTGATAACAGTTCTACTATTGCCAATTATAATTTCGAGAATCCGATCTATCAAACTGAAGACGGAAATGAGGACGATTGTGAAGTACCTGTAGAGCTTGCTAGGTTGTTACAACAAGAAGAGAAAGCTATACAGCCACATGAAGAGCCAGTCGAAGTTGTGAATCTGGGAACTGAAGAAAATAGGAAAGAGGTCAAGATAGGGGCTGATTTAGAGAATAGTGTCAAGAGCAGATTGATTCAGATGTTACGTGACTATGTAGAGATCTTTGCTTGGTCTTATGAAGATATGCCAGGGTTGGATACAAACATTGTAGTTCACCGTTTACCAGTAAAAGAAGATTGTCGTCCAAAGAAGCAGAAGGTTCGTCGTATGCGTCCTGAAATGTCAGAAAAAATCAAAGCAGAGGTAATGAAACAGTTTGATGCAGGGTTCTTAGCCGTGACTTCTTATCCTCAGTGGGTTGCAAATGTGGTACCAGTTCCTAAGAAAGATGGTAAGGTACGTATGTGTGTAGACTACAGGGATTTGAACAAGGCTAGCCCCAAAGATGACTTTCCACTTCCTCATATTGATGTTCTGGTAGACAACACTGCTCAGCACAAGGTATTCTCTTTTATGGATGGTTTCTCTGGTTACAATCAAATCAAGATGGCATCTGAAGATATGGAGAAGACAACATTTGTTACATAGTGGGGCACCTTTTGCTATAAGGTGATGCCGTTTGGTTTGAAGAATGCAGGGGCAACATATCAGCGTGCTATGGTGGCTTTGTTTCATGATATGATTCATCATGAGATAGAGGTATATGTGGATGATATGATAGCCAGATCTCAGAATGAAGAACAACATCTTGATCATTTGCATAAATTATTCGAAAGGTTGAGGAAGTACAAGTTAAGATTGAACCCAAACAAGTGTACTTTTGGAGTTAGGTCTGGTAAACTCCTGGGTTTCATTGTCAGTGGAAAAGGTATTGAAGTGGATCCTGCAAAAGTAAAAGCTATACGAGAGATGCCAGCTCCCCGTACTGAGAAGGAGGTTAGAGGTTTCTTGGGACGACTGAACTACATTGCAAGATTTATTTCCCAATTAACTGCCATCTGTGAGCCAATCTTTAAGTTGCTGAAGAAAGACCAGGTGATGGAATGGAATGATGAATGCTAGATTGCCTTTGATGAAATTAAGAGATATCTGCTGGAACCACCAATTTTGATGCCACCAGTTGATGGAAGACCCTTGATTATGTACTTAACAGTGCTAGACAACTCAATGGGGTGTGTGTTGGGGCAACATGACGAGTCTGGTCGAAAAGAGCAAGCAATATACTACCTTAGCAAAAAGTTTACCGACTGTGAAACAAGATACTCACTGCTCGAGAAAACTTGCTGCGCTTTGGCATGGGCTGCTCGCCGACTAAGACAGTATATGTTGACCCATACTACCTTGTTGATTTCAAAGATGGATCCAATCAAGTACATATGTCAAATTTATGCTGATAAAGTACATATACCTCCATCACCATTGAATGTGTTGACTGCTCCTTGGCCCTTTGCCATGTGGGGCATTGATATGATTGGTGAGATCAAGCATACTGCTTCTAATGGGCATCGTTTCATCCTGGTTGCTATTGATTACTTCACGAAGTGGGTAGAGGCAGCTTCATTTGCATCTGTTACCAAGAATGTTGTGGCTCGATTCATTAAGAATAATCTCATATGTAGGTATGGCATCCCCGAAAGGATTATTACTGACAATGGCTCTAATCTAAACAACACTATGATTACTGATCTCTGCACGCAGTTCAAGATTAAGCATCACAACTCTTCTCCGTATCGCCCAAAAATGAATGGGGCAGTTGAAGCTGCTAATAAGAACATCAAGAAGATTGTACAGAAAATGATTGTTACTTATAAGGATTGGCATGAGATGTTACCATTTGCTCTTCATGGTTATCGTACCACAATACGTACTTCAACAGGGGCAACCCCATTCTCTTTAGTCTATGGTATGGAAGCAGTTCTACCCATTGAAGTTCAGATTCCCTCCTTAAGAATTATGAAGGATGCAGGCTTGGATGAAGATGAGTGGATTCAGAACCGACTTGACCAGATAAATTTGATTGATGAGAAGAGGTTAGCAGCAGTTTGTCATGGCCAGATGTACCAGAAACGAATGATCAAAGCTTTTAACAAGAAGGTTAAGCCAAAGGTATATCAGGCTGGTGACTTGGTAATCAAGCGTATCATATTACCACAGGGTGATCCTAGGGGCAAGTGGACTCCAACATATGAAGGACCATTTGTAGTCAAGACAGTGTTCTCAGGAGGTGCTATGATACTCACTACAATGGATGGTGAAGACTTCCCGCAGCCTGTAAACGCAGACATAGTTAAAAAATACTACGCATAAAAAGAGACCCGCTAGGTTGACATGCCTAGGCAAAAATAAGTGCATCCCGGCAAACCAAAAGGGTTTGGGCAAAAATTAGGGATATATATAAAAAGATGTACACCCGGCAAGTCGAAAACCTGAAAAGGCGGCTTGGGCAAAAAAGGGTATCCCGGTGGATTGAAAACCTGAAAGGGCAATCCAGGTAAAAGTTAGGGATTAAAGCGTATGACTATGTCTCGTTTGGATCACCCATGAAACTGCAACCAGTTGTGCTACCTAATCAAGCTCGAACAGATAAAGCTCAATCCAATCGTTTCCGTCTCAACAGCAGAAGATGAGATACTTGAAGATAATGGCAATAGTAGAATTGAAACTCAATAGGATTGTTTCCCACATAGCTGATTTTCTTTGTTGACAAAATCCCCTTACTAGGGTTTATGTCTCCTTGTACAAACTTACCCATGTATAGGTCACTCTTTGATATAAATAAAATTCCATTTTCAAATCCAGATTTACTTTTACCCTATTTACATAAGCGAAACGTCCATTGGTTGTGTTTGAATGTATGTATGCTTTTGAATATGATTGATGTTTACAAGAAATGCATGTATGCTTAATATGATTGATGTTTACCAGAAATGCATGAAAACGCAGTAATAGTATTTACTAAGGACGAACGAGGGAAAGATTTCAACGAAGCTTTGCTGGTTCATCTCTAATAAAACAGCTATAAACCCTCAGTAGGACAAATCCATCTTCATAAAGTCACATCTCCCCTGGAATTTATATCCATCTCTTTTATCCTCATACGGATATTCGGGAATTTACTTTCCAATAAGGGTACGACGAACGAAGATGGGAGGTTATATCTACCCTACTATCAAACAAAGACGAAGGTTATATATACCTTACTATCCCCAGCAGACGGGAGGTTATGTATACCTTGCTATCCCCAGCCTACGGGATGTTATGTATAATACATTATCAAACAAGACGGGAACGAGTTCCTCATATTCTTCAACAACGAATCGGGATTTATTTTCCCTGGCCAGCAGTTGTTATACGAAGATATCCAGACGCTTCCGGCAACATCATATCATACATACATCATTTACATCATACCATAACATACATATCCATAGATACATAATACATTACTTAAGTGAATCATGTTATACATGCATACATAATGCATAAACTAATATTATCATACAAAATGCTACCTTGTTTTCAGGTTAATCCTCCAGCAAATAGACTTGTGATTATCAGGATTGCTTTATCCTCCTGAAAGTTATCAATCTCTCAGGACTGCTTTATCCTCCTGAAACCATATCACTACATCAGGACCGCTTCATCCTCCTGATAGCTCATCAATTTCTCAGGACTGCTTTATCCTCCTGAAAGCATATCATCCTTCAGGATTGCTTTATCCTCCTGAAAGCTTATTATTACCTCAGGACTGCTTTATCCTCCTGACAGCTTCTTATACCTCAGGACTGCTTTATCCTCTTGAAAGTTATCATCACTACATCAGGACTGCTTCATCCTCCTGAAAGCATATCACTACATCAGGATTGCTTCATCCTCCTGAAAGCATATTACTACCTCAGGACTGCTTTATCCTCCTGAAAACTATCATTATACCTCCATATTTTGGACTGCTTTATCCTCCAATAAATGCATCTGAAGAACTTTTCTCCAAGTGGCATCTTTAAGCTCACTAAAGCATATTTAACTAGCCATCTGTATCACTCTATGCACTGGTGAGTGCAAATTTTTGGGCTTTTGTGTTCAATCCCCTTCAACCTTCCAGGTCACGACTGGCAAATATACCAATCTAACCCCTCAGGTTTCAGAAAATTGAACAGGGGCAGCTGTTGCACCCCAAAATTTGCCCTCACAATACAAGACTTTGTGTGCTAAGAAGGTTCACAAGGTTCACAAGATTCACAATGCTTTCAAGACCTTTCATGAGGTTCATGAAGTCTACAAGTCACTTTATGAGGTTCACAAGGTTCACAAGATTCACAATGCTTACAAAACCTTTCATCGAGGTTCATGAAGTCTACAAGTCACTTTATGAGGTTCACAAGGTTCACAAGACCTCCCATGAGGTTCACAAGGTTCACAAGACATTTTATGATGGTTCACAAGGTTCACAAAGTTCACAATTGGTCAGAAGAGTTGACAATTCCCTCAGACAATGCACCTCCTAAGCAGTACATTCAAAACTAGGGTTTTGACTTTAATCAGGCTAAATGGATTTCCAAGACTTCAAGTGAGCTTCATAGCATCTTATATGTTTGTAAGAACCCCCATGACAAGTTTCAAGACTTTTCTCAAAAGTTTTCTCAGTCAGATGATCAGATAAGTCAAAATCAGTCAAAGCAGTTAAAAAGTCAAACTGAGGTCAACTGTGGTCAAACCAAAGTCAAACTTCATGATTTTTTGCCAACATCAAGTATATGAATTAAAATTCATCATTTTATCAAGGGTTGATCATGATTCATCAAGGAGATTTCAGATCATCAAGAATCAGGAGTTTATAAATTAGGGTTTCCTTAGTAAAAGTCAACTGAACTTTGACCAGCCATAACTTTCACATACTTCATCACCAAGTCTCCACTCAAAGCTCATTTTGAAGGAAATTGAATTATCTACAACTTTGTGTCTCACAAGCCAAGCCCAAAAATGCTTCATTTGGAAGGTATGAGCTAAGACATTATAGGTCCTTTTGAAAGTCAACAAAAAGTCAACAACTTCAAAAGGGCATAACTTGAGATTGGTAAATGATATGGACATGAAACCAGTGGGGTTGGTTAGAGGACTCTTCAAGCTTTCCAAAATGTCCAAGAACACCCTCATAGCATTAAAATTGAAGGATATGTGCCCTTGCGAAGTTGGGAAATTTTGGGTTGGTTTATGAAGAAAATGGAGGTCTAAAACCAATTTCTTCCAAATGGGCTTGCCAAATAATGACCCAATCCACATCAAAACATCTTGCACGAAATTAAATTGATTTATTCATAATTTTATTCATTTTGTTTTTATTTATTATGATTTTTATATTAAAAAATCATTTTAAATTCAAATAAAATATAAAATAATGAAAATTTAATTTGATTTGGTTTCTAGAAGGTCTTAAATTATATTTAGACTTGATTGATACAAGAGTAATGAGAATCATCCAAAAATAGCAAGTGTTTATTCAAGGATATTTGATTTTTAAGGCCTAATATTTTTGGATCTTTTTAGATCAAATCTTCCACACAAGTATCCAATTTTTTAACCTAAATGGATCATTCTATAAGTACTTGACACAAACCTAATGCAAGACACGAATTTCCAGCCTCCCCAAGAGTAAGTTTGCATTGTCCAAAACCTCTCCAAAACTCAAATTCGGTTTTCATTATACAGGACATTTGAAGGTAATCTAAAGACATAGCAATGTTCCTTGGACATTCTTGAAGCAAAACCAATCATTACATTGCATCATAGCATGATATATTGAGAAATCCGAACTGTTTTTGCTCACTTTCGATTTTTTCTTGTTCTTGCATTTTCATGTAATATTAATCAAGTTTGATTTCTGGTTTGTGTTTAGATAAGTGCAAGGATGAATTCTGGGCAATTGAATTGATGGTTTAGTGACTGAATCGTGATTCACCATGTTTAGGGTTTGCGGCTTCATTTAGGGTTCCATTATCTAGCCAAGATAAATGAATTCTAAAGACATAGAATGACTGAAAATTTCATTAGGAATTCAATGGTGTAATCAATTTCAGGAAATTTTGCTATTTTGTTAGTATTTGAATTTCGCAGGTTTTTTGAGTGCAGGTAAAATCGCAGGTAAGTTTGTAGTAATTTTCGCAGCAAATTCAAACATCCAGAGGTTGAAGATGATCCCTGCACGCGCAAGCTGGAATTTGAATTTGAGTTTAATATTTTTATGATTCGTTTCTGTTTAATAGCACAAGCTAACGCTTGTCCCAGTGGTAAAGCCAGCGCGTGTGTTGTTAAAAGGCAGGGGTTCGAATCCTGGCTCCCAATGTTTTTTTTCTTATTTTCCAGTTTATGCATTAGATAGTATATATTATTTGTTATTGCCATTATGATGATAGGTTCACTCACCCAGCAGGATTGGTAACGTGATTGTGTGTTTGTTGGTAAGGTCCTGGGTTCGATCCCCCAGGCCTTTTGTTTTCTTGTTATTTTTTTTTGATTTTTCAGGATATAGAACAAAAACAACTTGATTCACTCTTCTTATACCAACGCATGCGTGGCCCAGTGGTTGTGGTGGCTGGCATAGGTTCATGAGGGCAGGAGGTACTGGGTTCAAACCCCAGCCAGGTAAGTTTCTTTTTTTTTTTACTTTTTCTTTCTATTTGTTTTGATTTTCATTAATATTAATTTAGTTAAAATTATAATTCTAAAATCCTAATATTAAAATATTTTCTAAAAAAAACTAATTTCTTTTTTTAATATGTGTATATTGTTATTATATATATAATCTATTTGAATTAATATTTATAATTTTTGTACATAAAACCTAATTTATTTTATAAACCCTAAAGATATATTTTTTCAAAACCCTAATATATTTGTATATAAATTAAATCCTAATTATTTTCACAACCCTAATTCTTTAATATTATTATTTGTATATATATTATTGTTTAATTAAAATTCTTGATTTAATTTTTATTAAATATATAAATTGTTTATAATTTAAAACTTTGTACATAAACATGTTAAAAAATTAAAATGCTTAATTTATTTTTATAATATGTAAATATTCTACAATTGTTTATACTTTAATTTTACATGAAAATAATTTCTATTATATGTTTAAAAATTGCTAATTTAATTTTTGATTATAATTTACTTTTTTCATAATATGTTCATAATTTATTTAATTTGTTTATAATTTTAAATTTCATAATAATTGATATGATTGTTTATAATTTCTTCTTAACCATTAAAATTTTTTTGTTTATTATAATATTTTTCTTGCTTATTATTATTAACCATGTTTATTACTAACCCCTTTTATTTTTAAATTGTGATTATTATTATTATTTTCACTAACCCCTATTATAATTATTTATTTATTTTGCTTATTTTGCTATTTATTTAAATTGCTTTTTATTATTATTATTGTAATTGCTCCTGGATGTAATTTTTTGTAATATTTAAATTATTTATTTTTATGTCATGGTTAGTAAAAATAGGGAGTGTAAACATGTATGATATTTAAAATTAATTTAGATCATTTAAATTCAAAAGATAAATATTAAATTTGAACACTCACACACGTAAGTCGATCTTTGATCGCCATCTCACTTTCTAGGGTTACCTCTCATTGTTGCCTAATCACAAGGTCAAGTGGGGTGTATAAAGCAAAAGTCCCTTAAAAGAAAAGTCATCTAGTCCCTTAACAGATAAAAGATCAAGTCCCTTAAATGGTTGCCTTCATAATGATCTTGTCCCTTTCGAATAATGATGACAGTCCCTCCAAAAATGCTTAATACACCCCACAGTTGCCTACATTAACAGATGACCCTCACTTGTCCCACACATCCAAGGTAATGACTACCTATTCCTTAATAATAGGGATAGTCTTACCATTTAAAGGATTCAAGAACAGAAAAGACTTAAAACTTAGGGTAGGTTCCTCTTAGATACTTGCTCACTCTTCAAAACAATTTCAAACACTTCACACATTTCAAACAATTTTCAAAACAAAGGTTTTTTACGCATCCGTACATGGATCATTATAAAACTCTTAAGAAAATTTCTATTCACACACTTCACATTTCAATACATTTTAAAGTGAGCTAAGTAACTAAGAGCCCATGGATAACCATGGATGTAAAGGGTGCTAACACCTTCCCTTTACATAACCTACCCCCCGGACCCAAAAATCTTTTCAAAGGTCTTTCCTGTTCTTTTATGCCTTTCCTTTGGATAAAATAAAAGTCGGTGGCGACTCTTGCTATCCGCAACATAACTAAAGTCAGTTCTCCCACCGTGTTACACTATGTAGAAGGGGGTTGCGCCTCTTTGCGCTATGGACTGGATATGGGACAGCATGAATGGGGCAGCATTGATGCGCTCGTCATTTAAGGCGCAGTGCAAGAACAAGAGCTCCTTGGAGTTAAGCTTGTGGTTGCTCTCTCTTGCAAAGATGGTGTTGCAGATGATGCGATGAAAGTATCTGATCGCCGGGTTGTGGATATGCATAGCATTCAGGCTCTGAAAGGCTGTGGCACGGTTGTTGGTGATGTCGTGCCATAAGGTGAAAGCGGTTTCACTGAAGTTATCCGGCACGCGGAGATGAGCATCATCACCGTGATCGAAACCTAGCAGCTCGGCGATCCTTGTTTGTGTAACTTCAAACTCCCGGCTGAGCAATCTGAACTTAGCAACGTCGGTGAGTTGACTTTGTGAACCGGTAGGAGTGATGTAGTGAAACGAGCTCAGAAATTCCAATGTCAGAAGCTCGAATGTAGGTTGGGGTTGACTGCATAGATGCCACAAACCAACCTTCTGAAGCAGGAGCTTCACACTGTTGAGCATTCCCAACTCCCTCAAACAGTCAGTGTCGACGTATCGAGTGGGTTGAACACCACGGTTCTGTAATCTGATGAACCTCTGTCTCTGATTTTCTCCATGCTCACCATCTCTAAACTGAATTTCTTCCATTGCATGCAAGTACGGGAGTGGGAGATGAGAGGTTTTTGAGTTTTGTGAGAAAAGTGTAAAATGAGAAGAAATTGGTTCTGATTATAGTGCAAGATGAGAATGTGATAGGTTTGGAGTAAATGGAGAGGTTAATGGAGTTTAATTTGGGTAATGGGAGGTTACGGGAGTTGGAAGAGATAATGGGAGGTTTTTGAATGTTGTGGAAGTTGAAAAAGAAGAGGTTTCAAAGAAGAACAGTTATGTTTCTCAGAATTCCTATATCAGAGGTCGTCACGGTCGTGATGGGGGGATGACGGTCGTGACGTGCTAATTAGCTTGTCACGATCGTTAGAGGGTGATGACGACCGTGAGGGATTAAAACGTAGAATATTTTCCAGAATGCATTATCTCTCACACGTTCAATAAAATTTATATATTTTTTTATGATCACTTCTCATTTTATTTTAAACACAAACAATATATAATATATAATATCAACATAAATTTGTAAATTTCATCACACGAGAAATTATATCAAACATTAATCAATTTAAATATAACAGTAAATGAATTGAAAGCATATAAATTGATTAAATTGGAAAAATTTGTAAAACTAGAAATGCTTTGCTTTTGATATAATTGAAGGGAAATTACATTAATAAAAATAAAGTACGAAAATGTTTGCGAAATGTTAAACTAACTAGAAACGAAAACAATAAATAAAATAAGTTAGATCACTACAGCATTTTCAAAAGTGCTTCTTCAAATCTTCGATTGCAGAGTTCAGGTGGTAGAATTTCTCACATGTTATGTCAGTTAAACCTATAATGTCCAATCGCATGCTCTTAATCTCATCCTTAACAGTATTTATATCGGCTTGGTAAACTTCAAGAGTATTCATGATTTTCTTTAAGTTGTCAGCATATTCTACTTGATTCACTTCAGGGGTTTCAATCACTTCATCAGTGTGGTCAATGTCATGGTAACCAGGAGACGTCTCAGGGTCACTTTCTACATCTGTCATTATATCATCCCTTATCTTGTAGGATTGAGGTGTTTCAGGAGTAGATGTATAGTCAGGAGGGGTTAGCTCATAAAGCCAATTATCCTTATTGTGAACATTGACTCTAGCATGGTTTGGTAGTGTGAACAGGGTTACTACTTCATTCCTGATTAGGTACTCGAAAGGTGGTTGTCCTAAATTCCTTATGATATGGCGGTTAAAGCAAAAGTTAAGATTCATAGGACGGATGGTACCTAAACAGTTACACCTGTGTAACTGGTATCTAAGTCCTAAGGCATCAACAATCATGGTGACAAGACCTCCTACTAATATGGGTAGATCAGGTTCTTCTTGGATTCGGGTGAAGGTTTGCATCATGAAAGGCACACCATTGACTGGCTGTCCATTAGTCACACATGAGATAATGAATATCTCATCTTTAGATACTCCAGTAAGGTTTTCTTCTTTTCCAAAGAAGGTGTGGGCAAGGATCTTATGGAAGTAACTGATAGCAGGGTTATGTATCTCATCATTGTTCATGTTATTTGGTTCAGGATGGTAATTTCCGGTTAAGGTTCCCCAAAAGAAATCCAGCTCAATGTCCAGCAATTCTACCTGTGTGGTAGTAAAAGCAAAGGGTCCACTAGGGAATCCTAATAAGTCAGCTAGTTCTCTATGGTTAAAGTCATATTCTATTCCAAATAGGCGGAAACTGATAAATCCTTTCCTGAATCCAAAATCGCGCTCGAGTAAGTAAACTAAGGAGCTGAGGAACTCAAGGGTGAGCTCGCGGTAAGTCACAAACTTTTGTTTAATCAGTGCATCCTCCCATCCAAGTCGGTTAAACAAGTATAGGATGCTATTGTCGCTCCCAAAAGACGAGACTGGGCTCGAATGAGGTACAGACGCGAACGGTCGGCGAAAGGAGGATGTGAGAACACACAGCAGTGAACTCACAGGGAATGAAAAGAGTCGCCAGCTAGGCATTTTTATCCCGGAGGAAAGGCAATGCTGCATAGACCTAGAAAGATATGGATAAGACGGTTGCGAACCAGAGAGACTGAGAAAGGGGGTTGGTTACAACCTGGGAAGGTATTAGCACCCAGATTGTCCGCCGTACTCGACGGGATCCACGCTTGAAAGTTTGTGTTTTAAAGGGGTAGTGTCAGTGCAATCTGTGTATGAAATAGCTGGAAAGAATGTACAGGTGTCAGTGTATAGTGTATAAGTGATATGAAGTATGAAAGTGTCAGTGTGAGGAAGGAGTGAAATGCTCATGATAATGAGGCTAAAGAATGAAGCTGGAAAGAGGGGGAATGTACAGAGACTTTTGTTCGATAACTGTTAAGTTATGCCTACGTATCCTCTCGTGCAATGAGGAAGTCAGAACACCGTAGTTCGACCCAAAGAGACTGAAATGATTTGACTTGTGAACTGCTTACTTGCCTATGCTCAAGTGTATGACCTGTCTGGCTCAGGTGCAAACTGTTTTGCATTAGACGGAAGAAGCGGGTTCTCGTTTGTGAGTGAATGAGATGAGAAAAGAATCCCGAAGGAGACGATTATTGCTTGTTTTTGTGTTTTTAGTCTTTTATTGCTTTTTAAAGTTTGTCATAAGTTAATGAGCTTAAGCCTAAACCAATGGGTTAGTAAACTCATCACATCCTCCCTCTGATTAGGGGTAATGAGAATACCTTAAGTGTGAAGTCAGCTTCTCACACTTAATCACCATGGTGTAGGGTTAAGATCATTAACCTACTTGTGATTAATTAGATGTTTTTGTTGTTTTTGTTTAGTGTTGAGTAATGAGGTTAAGCCACAATTAAGGATTAAACAGACTCATTACACCATCCTAAAAGAAGGATAATAGATGAGAATGTTTAAGTTGAGAAAAACTCCTCAACTTAATCCATGATTAGGGATTAAACCCATGACAAAACAAGCCTTTGATTAGGTGGATTTTATTTAATGGTATGATGATGAAGTATTTTTTATGGTTTGTAAGACAACTTGAGGGGGACTTGTCCATTAACACTAGGGTTAGTCCTTCTTAACCACTTAAGGAAGAATTAGAACCCTAATGCAAGGCCCAAGTTACAAGTGTGATGTCTTGGTGATTATTATGTGAATTGATTAAGAGATTTAAACACCTTAAGGGTTCAAGACTTAGGATTAAAGTTATACACTCCATCCTAAGAGAAGGATGCAGGCATAAGCTTAATCACAAAGTCTTAAAGCCTTTAGGGTTTAGTCCCTGATTATGAGATGAGAAGAGAAGACTCAAAGAGAGACACAAAGGTAAAAACTATGGGGGGACTAATCAAAACCCTAATTCATTATCATGCTTGGATGATCCTAAGGTTTGTGAGGTTTTCAAGAACAATCTTCAAAGGCCACCAGGAAGCAGATGAACAAGATCAAGAGAAGCAAAGTGACTTGCTTCATTCAAGAAGTCAAGTCACTTGAAGAAGGAAGGTGGGAGGAAAAAGAATGAGCAAGCTCAAACTCAAACACAAACATAAATGCAGCAATGGATGCAAGAGAGATGAAAAGAAAAGTTATGAGAAGTGAAGGCAAATCCACTTCTCAAGTTTACTTACCACCTGAAATGTTAGAAAGAAATGCAATGCAATACCAAATGAAATGAAATGATATGATGCTAAGCAAAACCAGAAGCATGTTGATGATGATTATGATGTTATGAGGTGCTGCAAACATGAGGCAAGACAATGGGGATGTTCATACAAGATTATGAATGCAAATGATGCAGGCTAAGGAGCATGAACAAACATGAAATGTTATGAAGCATACAAGACAAATGACATGGCAAATATGTAATGTAATGATTAATGATGCTTCATTCATGTCTTAAGATGTCAAATGAATCATAAGAATGCCCAAAATGCAATGACAAGTCATGTTATGCAAGGAAATGCCAGAAGGATGCAAGAGAAAGCCCAAATTAGGGTTCATGGATCAAACATCAAACACAAACCAAAAACAAAAGCAAACCTCATGATAAAAAATGGAAAATGGCACCCAAAGAAACCCTAGGCCTATGATAAACCACTGCCCAAAGGGGAGCTCTCAACTCTCAATCAAACTCAAGATATGATTTTTTCAAGTTATTAGGGTTTTTTAGGGTTCTTATCAAAACAAATGCCAATCAATTAGAAAATGCAAGATCAAATCATGGCCTTTTTATTCTTGAAAATACATGTCAAATGGAAAACAATGCAAAAAGAATCAATGTCTCAACCTTCACCAATAGGCAGAAATGAATTTTTAAACTTGTGATCAAAATAATGCACAAAATATGATTTAATTCCATGAAAAATTCTTAAAATGCATCAAGATCAAAAAAGAAATTTGGTTTGAAGGTTGGACAATGTTTCTAAATGTCTTAGAACATTTCATAAATTTTTTTGTAATTTTTAAATACCTAAAAGTATTTTTAATTAATTAATTCTCATTAATCAATTAAAAATAAACTTTTAAATATTTAAAAATACTTTTTTTAATGATAAAAAATAAAATAAAAATGTTTTTGTGTCATAAAAATTAATGAAACCTTAAAGAAAAAGTTTCATAATTTTTATGATTTTTTAACTATTTTAAAATAAATGTACAATTTAAATGAAAAAGAAATGAATTAAAATTAAAAGAAAATGAAAGTAAACAGATTGGATGGCCAGGATTGCTCCTGAGTTTAAAAGCGTTGACTGCGCGCCAGAATGAGAGGCCCAGATTGTTTCTGATTAAATTAACTAAAATATGATTAATTAACCCTAACGCGTGGATTAGGGTTAATCAAAGAGATCCTGGCCCTTCCCTTGCGCGCGTAGTCAACAGATTCAACGCATCCTACGGCCAATATTCAAACCAGCATTAATTATGGGATTAAACCCTAATCACACTCAGGTGGCCGGAGAAGACTTCCGGTCGTCTTCTCCGGCCAGAAGCTCACCTGAAAATCTCCAAACTTCCTAAAAACGTAACATAAATGAAATCTAAGACCAGGGAAATGATCCTCTCACTCTCACGAATCAAACCCCTAACCTAAAACAAATTTATCTTTCCTAAATCATCTGAATCGAAGAGGGAAAGTTCTAGGGTTCGTAAGCTTCAAACACAAATTAAATTCTCAAAACACAACCATTTAAAAAACTAAAAGCATCAGGATGATCAGGAGAGCATAAAGAACAAGTTTGTAACAAGAAAAATCATTTCTGGAAAAATTAATTTCGAGCTACCTGAGATTTGCAGCTTTCAATTTAGGAACTTTCAGGCCTCTTCTTTCAGTGCAAGCTGCTCCTCTTGGTCCTACAAAGGTGCTTGAATGCTCAAAATGAGTTTGTGTTGGCTGGAGAAAGAGATTCGAATGCTCCTGCTTCAGTTCAGTCAAAAATGGCAGATGAGATTCTGGCACTCTCAGGTCATGGTGATGGGGTGTTTAAGGTCCAGATGATGTGTATAGATGATCTGTGGTGTTGGTTTGTGTGTTGGAGACTTGTGGAGAGAGATTCGATAGAATCTGCAGCTTGAGGTGAATGATGGCAATGGAGTTTTCAGGCTTGTTTCAGGCTTATGCTTGGGGTGTTTCTTGTCTATGAGGTGTGGTGAGTTGAGTGATGATGAGAGTTTGAGTGTTTGAAGACTGTGGAAAGAATTTCGAAGGAACTTGCAATGAGGTGAGTTTTTGTGAATGTGATCAATGTGTGTGTTTCAGCCTTGGTTCTCATGTGTTATGGCCAGCAAACTGATTCAATAAACAATTGCAAGTGGCTGATGGATGTGACCTGGCCTGCAGAGATAGGTGTGGCTACTTTTGCTCAAAGTCCACTTTTGTGTAAGATAGGGCATGGCTCAAGTTTAGGCAAGTACAAGTTGGGTTCTGGTGCAGCATGGTGAGTGTGAGAGGCTGGCTTGACCCAAGGCTCAATGCAGCAAGTTGGTGAAAAGCTCATGAGTGTTTTGCAACTTGGTTAGCTTTATGGATTTTCATGAAAAAAGTCAAGTTACATGAACCAAACCATGAGCAAATTTGATCCAAATCTGATTTTTGTGACTTAGAGGATGTTTACATAATGGTTTTACATGAATTAGAGGCTGCATAATGCATTGATTCAAGGTTTTGCAAAATTTCCACTTAGTGCACAACTTGAAAAACAATGATTTTAGCCAACTTTGCAATGCCATAACTTTTGATCCAAGAAGAGTTTGATCATGTTCTTGTACTTTTTGAAAAGGGAAAGATGAGATCTACAACTTTCATGACCAAAGATTTTCCATTTGAAGCCTTTTTGGATCATGAATCAAGGCTTGAAAATTGACCTAAAATGGTGCATTCTTGAAAAGTCAACTATGCCCAAAAAGTCAACATTTGCAAAAACCCTAAATTCTTGATTTTTATGAACTTCAAACTTCTTCCATGATCAAATAAAGATCATATACACTCAAAATGATGAAGATCACCCATTGGTTGGGTCATTGGGGGCCTCAGATGCCCTGATTTTGCACTGACTTGTCTGAAAAGTCAACTCTTGATCAGATGACTTCCCTATGGAATTTCTTCATGAAAATT
This sequence comes from Lathyrus aphaca, assembly GCA_963966055.1. NCBI lineage: Eukaryota > Viridiplantae > Streptophyta > Magnoliopsida > Fabales > Fabaceae > Lathyrus > Lathyrus aphaca. The sequence continues at coordinate 95,875,472 of OZ014524.1, forward strand.
GATATGCATATTCCCTATACCATATAGAGACCAATGGAAACAAGAATGACCAAAAAATTTGGGGTTATGGCCTCTGAAACCAAAACCCTAATTTTCAGTCAACTGTGCAGTTCATCCTGGCTCTGCATCCACTCAAACCCTAGTTCTTGTGATTCCTCTGCAATTTTGACTCTGTGAGGATGTAACATGATACAAGAACACACATGGACCCTTCTGAGATGATTGGTGGCCTTTGGAATGCCTCAAGAAGCTTTGGGATTGCTCAGATTACAAACCCTAGGTGCAGATGCCTTAGAAACTATCCAATGGATAAAAAATGAGATGTGAGATGATATGATTGTATTTATGCATATGAGGGTGATCACAAGCCATGGTGTGAATGGGTGAGGGCAAATTTGGGGTGTTTACAGCTGCCCCTATTCAAACATGAGTTAGCTGTGCAGGTTGTAAGCGACGGCTTAACAGGCCAAACGAGATAACTTGTGATTGAATACCAAAGACAGTCCCAAAATTTGCACTCACAAAATGAAGAAGAAAATGGATATAGATTGTAAAAGCAAAATGAGTATATCGTAAAGTATGGGCGACGGAGGACGACCGTCGAGCAGAGGATGACTGCTGGGTAAGGAGCAATGACGGGGACGGCCGACATGCTGGTAAAGTGCAGGGAATAAAGCAATGACGGGGACGGCCGACATGCTGGAGATAAAAGGTAAAACTAAGACGGGGACGGCCGACTAGCTGGGGAAAAAAATCATGATGAGGATGGCCATCAAGTAAAATTTCTGAGGATTAATGAAACATGACGGGGACGGCCATCAAGTTCATAAAGGTAAAGTAACCAACGATGGGGACGGCCATCGGGCTAAAAAGGAAAAGGGACCACGACGGGGACGGCCATCGGGTTAAAGAATAAATGAAATAAACAGATGATGGGGTACGGCCATCAAAGGTGAAGGACGATCACCTAGCAGGGGACGGCTGCTCTGTTGGGAATAAAAAGAAATATGATGGGGACGGCCATCAAAGGTGGAGGACGACCACCTGGCAGAGTACGGCTGCCGAAAACATCAACGATGGGGACGGCCATCGGACGAGCATGATGGAGGACGACCATCAAGAAGTGGAGGACGACCACTCAGCAGGGGACGGCTGCTCTCGGGGTTTATCATAACACAGGACGAATGTTAGATAACCGAAATCAACAATGGGGACGGCCATTGGATAAAGCGATGAAGGACGATCATCAAAAGGCGGAGGACGACCACCTAGCAGGGGACGGCTGCTAAAATCAACGATGGGGACGGCCATCGGATGAGCATGATGGAGGACGACCATCAAGAAGTGGAGGACGACCACTCAGCAGGGTACGGCTGCTCTCAGGGGTATCCTAACACAGGGCGAGTGTTAGATAAAAAAGAAAATTTGTTGGTGATCTACTGGGGAAAATATAAACACGGACGAGCGTTTACATCCAAGAAACAAAAAGGTATAAGTGTTTGGTATCGTGTATAGATTAAAGATGCGGACGAGCATCCTTAAGACTATGATACGGACAAGTATCATGTAGAAACAAACTGACACATGTTCAGAGATGATGATACGGACGAGTATCAACTGGTTAACCAAGAACACGGACGAGTGTTGCATCTGAAAGGACTCTTCTGGGGAATAGTAGACACGGACGAGTATCTATATTCAAGAAGACACAAGTGTTTGACGCGGTGTATGGATTAAAAACGCGGACGAGCATCCCTAAGACTATGATACGGACGAGTATCATGTAGAAACAAACACTAGACGCGATGTTCTGAGATGATGGTACGGACGAGTACCAACTGGTTAACAAAGAACAAGGACTACTGTCGACTCTGTGGGGATATGAGTGATGATGTATACAAGATACGGACGAGTATCTGTATAAGTGTACCAATGAGTAGCGAGTGTTGTATTGTATAGACGAGTGTTTATCTGCTGGGGAGAATGACACGGACGAGTGTTGAAAGAGAAAAGTATAATATTAACAAGTATATGGGTTGTAAAAGCGTAAGCGACTGCGCTGGGGATATGACACGGACGGGTGTCAAAGATGGTGTACAAGTACAGGCGACCACGCTGGGGATATGACACGGACGAGTGTCAAAGATTGTGTGAGTGCAAAGAGGACGTCTTTGGCTTTCTGCTGGTGATTTGACACGGACGGGTGTCAGAAAGTATCTGTAATACTGGTGATCTTGTTTGTAAAGTGTATTCAGGCATCCTGCTGGGGAATGATGACACGGACGGGCGTCAAAAGGTGTATATACTGGTGTGAGGCAAACGTTTTTGCCGGGACCCTGGTGGGGACTCTTGGGGAAAGCAATCTGTATTCTGATGAATGGTTACTAATCACAAGCGTTCAATTCACAACATGACTTATGATTATGCTATGCATTTGATTTTTGCCGTAATGCTCCGTATTAGACGGAATGCTACGCTCTGGGGGGTGAATATGATGCGGATGCCATGATTATGCAAAGAGGCACGGATCCGGGATTCGGATCCCATTGCTGCGAAGATCTCTGGCTGATCTGCTGAGGAAGACATCCCAGCTGGGGATGAGATCATTGGTGTATCTGTCTTGGGGATATAGGTCACTGATCGACATATCCTCATAATATGGGAGACCCAGCTGGGGTTCGTAGAGGCTTTCTTCACTCTGTTGTGACTTCTTCGTGCGTTGCTCTTCTGAATAGAGGCTGGGGACTTTGTGGGGAGATGGTTCCCTGATTTCTGCATTCTGCTGAGGAAGGACGGCAACTCGGCTGGGGAATGCTGTTGATAACTCAGCTGGGGGGAGCAACAAGAGGCAAATCCGCTGGGGATAGAGCACTCTGAGTGTTAAGCTTGTTTGTTGACTTGGCAACTTTGCTGGGGAAGGCAATGGGGAGCCACTCAGCTGGGGGAAGAGCATTTCAGATGCTGAGATTGAGTGCATGCTGATTCGGCAGCTCCGCTGGGGAAATGGGCACCTTCTAGTGCCATGTGGAAGATAGACCAAGTTGATCATGATTCGCCTACCTGTTGAGACGTAACCTGCATGCCCCAGGTTGCGTTCTGGATACCTGCAATCCTGCAAAGATAATGAAACGTACAAAAGGTCCCGAGGTATCCCTTACTGGATTCCGTCATAGGAGTTAAGTGCTTTCGAGAATAATCACATTCCCTGTAAGCATGTGTTTTGTTTTTTAGAGAAGGCATCTGTACTTATGCCATTGTATTTTAGAGATATCAGACAACTCTTTGCAAAACGTAAATGTAAAAAGACGAAGCGTGACTGAAAATCTGATTTTATTAATTCATGTGCCCTGAACTGGCAAGATACAGTCAAAGAAACATATCTCCTGAAACGAGGAGATTGTTACAAATTGAGAAATAAAGTGCTGGCGGTGTTGACGACGCTTTGAGGAGCTTCCTCTCCTGCTATGACTCGTATGACAATGACGTTCTTCTCGTCTTGCTTTCTGGAGAGAGTTGATTCTGATTGAAGCTTGATCCTTTGAAGCTTACCAAGTTGTAGGTGATACAGACGAATTCAGAATGCAGTTGTTCGCTTATTTCCTCATTTTGCATGGATCGCCCTTTCGGGTTTTCAATCCATCGGGATACCCATTTTTGCCTGAGCTATCCAATGCGGCTTTTCAACTCAGCGGGTGTACATTTTTTTATTCACTTTCCCTTACTTTTGCCCGAGTCTTTTATTCTGTTTTTTTTGACTCGCCGGGATGCCCTATTTTTTTGCCTGGACTTACATTCTGTTTTTATGTCCAGCGGGTCATTTTATGCGAAGTATTTTTTAACTGCATCTGAATTCACAGGGGATGGGAAATCTTCACCATCCATGGTGCCGAGCATCAGTGCCCCACCAGAGAAAACTTTCTTTACAACGAATGGTCCTTCATAATTTGGAGTCCATTTGCCCCTGTGGTCTGTATGAGGAGGGAGGATTCTTTTCAACACAAGATCTCCCACTTGGTACTCTCGGTGCCTGACTTTCCGATCGAAGGCTTTCTTCATTCTCTTCTGATATAACTGCCCATGACAGATTGCGGCCAATCTCTTCTCTTCGATCAGACTCAGTTGTTCGAATCGGGACCTAACCCACTCTGCTTCACTCAGTTTAACATCCATCAACACCCGTAAGGAAGGCAATTCAACTTCAACAGGTAGGACTGCTTCCATACCATACACAAGCTGATACGGCGTTGCCCCAGTGGATGTTCTGATTGATGTGCGGTACCCATGCAAGGCGAACGGTAGCATTTCATGCCAGTCTTTGTAGGTGACTACCATCTTTTGCACAATTTTCTTGATATTCTTATTTGCTGCCTCGACAGCGCCGTTCATCTTTGGCCTGTAAGGAGAAGAATTGTGGTGTTGGATCTTGAAGTCCCGGCATAGCTCTGCCATCATTTTGTTGTTTAAGTTGGAACCATTATCAGTAATGATTCGCTCGGGAACTCCGTATCGACAGATGATATCTCTTTTCAGAAATCTGGCTACCACTTGCCTTGTAACATTTGCATATGAGGCTGCTTCAACCCACTTGGTGAAATAGTCAATGGCGACTAAGATGAATCTGTGGCCGTTTGAAGCAGTCGGCTCGATCTTGCCAATCATATCAATGCCCCACATGGCAAAGGGCCATGGAGAAGACATGATGTTCAAAGGATTGGGAGGCACATGCACCTTATCTGCATAGATCTGGCATTTGTGGCATTTTCTGGCGTAAGCACAACAGTCTGCATCCATTGTGATCCAGTAATAGCCTGATCTTAACAGCTTCTTAGCCATTGCATGCCCTCCAGCATGGGTACCGAAAGAGCCTTCATGCACTTCATGCATCAGTAGATCTGCTTCCGTCTTGTCAACACATCTGAGGAGTACCATGTCAAAGTTCCTCTTGTATAAAGATCCATCAGCATTCAGAAAGAAACTCCCAGCAAGCCTTCTCAAAGTCTTCTTATCATTGGAAGATGCCTCAGGTGGGTATGTTTGATCCTCCAAGAAGCACTTAATGTCGTGGAACCAAGGCTTATCATCTTTTACAACATCTGCTGCAAATACATATGCTGGTCTATCAAGTCTAGACACTGAAATTTGAGGTACAAAGTTAGCAGCTTGAACTTTGATCATGGATGAAATGGTAGCAAGAGCATCTGCAAACTGATTCTCGTCTCGCGGGATATACTCAAGCTTGACTGTTGTGAAGAAAGTCAGTAACCTTCTCGCATAATCCCTGTAAGGTATCAGATGATCTTGGTGTGTGTACCATTTTCCATTGGTCTGATTAACTACCAAAGCTGAATCTCCGAATACGGTCAATGTCTTGATCCTGAGGTCAATAGCTTCCTCAAGACCCATAATGCAAGCTTCGTATTCAGCTTCGTTGTTAGTGCAGTTGAAAGTGAGTTTTGCCGAGAAAGGCATGTGAACTCCTTTAGGTGTAATGAGTACTGCACCAACACCACGACCATTCATGTTAACAGCCCCATCAAACATCATAGTCCATTCTTCCTCCGGGTCAGGCCCTTCAGTGTGAATAGGCTCTTCATGATCTTTTGCTTTAATGAACATGATGTCTTCATCAGGGAAGTCAAACCTCATAGGCTGGTAGTCGTCAATGGGTTGCTCAGCCAGATATTCAGATAGTACACTGCCCTTGATGGCTTTCTGAGAGGTGTACTGTATGTCGTATTCTGTGAGAATCATCTGCCATCTTGCAACCCGTCCGGTAAGAGCTGGCTTCTCGAATATGTACTTGACTGGGTCCATTTTTGAGATTAACAAGGTAGTGTGGGTCAACATATACTGTCTCAGTCGGCGAGCAGCCCACGCTAAAGCACAGCAAGTTTTCTCGAGTAGTGAATAACGTTGTTCACAGTCGGTAAACTTTTTGCTTAGGTAGTATATTGCATACTCTTTTCGACCAGACTCGTCATGCTGGCCCAGCACACATCCCATCGACTCTTCTAATACCGTTAAGTACATAATCAGAGGTCTTCCTTCAACTGGAGGCATGAGAATTGGAGGTTCTTGTAAATACTCCTTGATCTTGTCAAAAGCCTTCTGGCAATCTTCGTTCCACCTGACCGTTTGTTCCTTTCTTAGCAGCTTGAACAAGGGTTCACAGATTGCTGTGAGGTGAGATATGAACCGCGAGATGTAGTTCAATCGACCTAAGAACCCTCGAACTTCTTTCTCAGTTTTAGGTGCAGGCATTTCTTGTATAGCCTTGACTTTATCTGGGTCAACCTCAATCCCCTTCTCGCTTACAATAAAGCCCAGCAGCTTACCGGATCGCACCCCGAATGTGCATTTGTTGGGGTTCAACTTCAGCTGGTACTTCCTCAGACGCTTGAATAATTTGAGCAGATTCACCAGATGTTCTTCTTCAGTGAGGGACTTGGCGATCATATCATCCACATAACATTCTATTTCCTTGTGGATCATATCGTGGAATAATGTCACCATAGCCCGTTGATATGTGGCACCAGCATTCTTCAGTCCGAATGGCATCACTTTGTAACAGAACGTGCCCCAAGGTGTGATGAATGTCGTCTTCTCCATGTCTTCAGGTGACATCTTGATCTGATTATATCCTGAAAATCCATCCATGAAGGAGAATACCGAGAACTGAGCCGTGCTATCCACCAATACGTCAATGTGAGGTAATGGGAAGTCATCTTTCGGGCTGGCTCTGTTCAGATCCCGGTAGTCAACACACATTCTTACTTTGCCATCCTTCTTAGGCACAGGTACTATGTTAGCAACCCACGGCGGGTAGCTAGTTACAGCAAGGAACCCGGCGTCCCATTGCTTTTGTACCTCCTCTTTGATTTTCATTGCCATGTCCGGGCGAGTCCGGCGCAACTTCTGTTTAACTGGCGGGCATTCTTCCCTCAAAGGCAGCTTGTGCACAACAATGTCGGTATCCAACCCTGGCATATCTTGATACGACCAAGCAAACACATCAACATACTCTTGAAGCAGATCTATCAGTTGTCTCTTCACTGAGTCTTGCAAGCCGGCCCCGATTTTAACTTCTTTCACATTTTCTTCCGTACCAAGATTAATCACTTCAATCTCCTCCTGATGAGGAGTAATAACCTTTTCCTCCTGTCTCAACAACCTGGCTAGCTCTTCAGGAAGCTCATATTCTTCATCAACCCCTTCATCAGCTTGATTGATTGGATTGTCAAAGTCATACGATGTCATAGCTGTGCTGTTGTCGGTGCTGTCAGGAAGGCACTCTCTGCAAGGGTTAAGTTCGTCCATTTTAGTGATTGATTTTAATCTTGCTTTTAGAAAAAGTGAAATGAAGTTGTCATTTTGAAAACACCGCCATTTATTTTTGAAGAAAAATGGAAAAACAGTGAGCATAAAAGAAAAAGACTCGTTTGCAAAAAGATGTCTGATATTTCATTAATTTAATCTTGTTTGCACAAAAGTACAGATGGCCCTGGTTACAAAATGAGTCTTGTCATCTTGGGCAAGATGCAAGACTTGGATGCATGCTATATAAAAATACAGGAAATAATAATTACCCTGCTCGAGTAACACTTATAATTTCCTGGGAAGACCAGTTCGAGACACTGCTCCCCGGGATCTTCGGACGAATCCAATTCTCCAGATTGCGCTCCTCTTCCAGCTCGTCTTCCAAACAGTTGATAGCATCGGGGGTAAGCATCCCCCCACTGACAAAACCGGGCTCTGCAGCAGCCTTTGCTTGATGTTGAGTTGGTTTGTAACCCAACCCAAATTTGTCCTTCTTTTCCTCCACAGCTAAAACCTTGCCCCAGCCTAGGGCCGTTCCTTCCTCAACAACCTTCCGGGCTTGTTGGTAAGATGACATTGGAGTACCAGATACAGCAGATGCTTCATTCACATTCAACGCTTCAAACCCCTGGCTCATTGTTTCATGGATCTCTCCATCCATTTCAATGTACTTGTAGGTTGCCAGGTGGCTAACAAAAATGTCCTCCTCTCCACAGATTGTGACAACTTGACCTTCCCACTCAAATTTTAACTTTTGGTGAAGGGTAGACGTTATTGCGCCAGCGGCGTGAATCCAGGGTCTACCCAACAAACAGCTGTAGGCGGGCTGAATGTCCATCACATAAAAGATAGTTTTAAAGGTCTGCGGGCCAATTGTCACGGGCAGCTCAATCTCTCCCAGAACCGATCTCTTCGAGCCATCAAAAGCTCTAACCACCAGGTTGCTGGGTCTCAATGCCAATCCTTCATATTCAAGCTTCACCAGAGCCTTCTTTGGCAAGACATTCAGGGATGATCCTGTGTCCACCAGCACATGAGAAAGGACAGCTCCTTTGCATTCCATGGTTATGTGCAAGGCTTTGTTGTGATTGCGGCCATCCACTGTCAGGTCAGAATTGGTAAACCCTAGCCCATTGCTAGCAGTAACATTTCCAACAACGGTTTCCAATTGGTTGACAGTAATCTCCTCGGGCACGTAAGCTGCGTGCAGTACTTTCAGTAGTGCATTCCGATGGGCTTCGGAGCACATAAGCAGTGAGAGGATAGAGATTTTGGATGGCGTCTGGTGAAGTTGATCCACAATTTTGTAGTCACTCTTTTTGATGATTCTCATAAACTCATCAACTTCCTGATCAAATGGAGTCTTCAGGGCTTCTTTGGCAGCGGGATCTTCCTGCACCGGGCTTTTTCCTTTTGCCTTAGCAGCAGCTTCTGCCTCAGCAGTAGGTCTTTGTACTTGTGAAGCAAAGAGACGTCCGCTTCGGGTGAAGCCTCCGCCTCCGCCCACATTATCAATTTGTGGTGCAGGTGCTGTTGTTTCAAGAGCGATTCTTTTTCCTTCGCAGTAAACGTCAGAGCCATAGTGCCAAGGGATGGCCCTATTGCTTTCATATGGTATGGGTCCAGGCACCGTGACAGTGACTGGACTGACTGCTGCTGCTGAAGGGACTGTTATTGTATGTGGATCATAAAAGATTGTAACTGGTGCTCTGGTGGGAGCAGCACCTTCTGAATGGTAGGCGGAGTTATTTTCTGGATCGTAGAATATGGTGACGGTGGAGACATCTTCATGATTGTTTGCTGGTGTTGTAGGAGGTTCCGTTGGAAGAACTGTTGCTGTTGTTGATGGAGAGTTGAAATGGAATGAAGCTGAAGTTGTAGCAGGAGAAACTGCTGAAAACTGATCATTTGGAAGAACTGATGAAGTACTTGTTGGTGGTGCCGATGAATTGTTGGGAGCATTAGTTGCTGCAGTTGTAGGAGGGTCTGAAACCGTTGCTGATGAAGTTGTTGGGTTTGTCGAGAACGATGTAGTGATCTGTAGCAGGCCACTCTGAATAAGGCTGTCAATGCCATTCCTCAGGTCCTCACACCCATTCCATGAAATATTGCAGTGGGGACATCCTAGTTCACACCCCGGAAATATTTGACTTTCACGGAGTTGAGCTTTGATTTCCACCAATGGTGTCCTGATCTGATCCACACTGGTTATTAAATAAGACGGTTGGTCTTCTTCAATAGCGTTAATTCGGGGACCACCATGGTTTGGCATTGGGTTTTTATTGACATTGGGCGGAGGTGCAAAATTCAGAGCCTTGGAGTCTACCAAGTCTTGTACCTTCATATGCAGAGCCCTGCATTTTTCTGTACTGTGACCAGGTGCGTTTGAATGAAAAGCACACCTAGCATTGGAGTCATAATTTCTTGGTAGACTGTTGGGATCCGGCGGTGCCAACGTTCTTAGCTCAACCAGGTTGAGCTTCAGAAGTTGTGGCAGCAAAGCAGCGTACGGCATTGGGATCGGGTCGATCACTCGGTTAGCTTGGGATGGCCTCTGTTGAAATGGCCTCTGTTGATTGTTGTTGCTATTGTTGTTGTTGTAGTTATTTCTTGGAGGATATTGATTCTGATGATACTGAGGTTGTTGTTGGAAGTTTTGTTGAGGAGGTTGATAGACTGGCTGAGGATGAGCCGGAGCAGGGATAGTGACTGCTGCTATTGACCTTTGAACGTATTGGGGCCTGCCCCTGTTGGTGTAAATGGCATTGGTCTCGCCAGTTCTTCTCGGGCCTGCAAAAGGCTTTCTTGTGCCACTGGACGAACTAGCACCATTATCAGAAATTTTACCCATTTTCAATAGGCTTTCAATTCTCTCCCCAGCTATGACAACATCTGCGAAGCTAGTGGAAGAGAAAGCAGCCAACCTGTCAATATACGTTCCCTGAAGAGTGTTCATAAACATGTCTGCCATTTCTCTTTCAGACATTGGTGGCTGGACAGCAGCAGCAAGCTGTCTCCATCTTTGAGCATATTCTCTGAAGCTCTCCCTCGAAGACTGTGACATTCCCATTAGGAGGGTCCTGTTGGGTGCCATATCTAGATTATACTGATACTGTCTGATGAAGGCTTCTGCCAGGTCCTTCCAGCATCTAATAGTTGCTCTTGTCAGATGGGAATACCATTCCCTCGATGCTCCAGTCAAACTATCTTCAAAATAGAACATCCACAATTTCTCATCCATTGTATAGGCCTTCAGCCTTCCCAGAAATGATTGCAGATGAGTCCGGGGGCATGAAGTCCCATTATACTTCTCGAAACATGGAGGCTTGAACTTGTGGGGAATCCTAACCCCGTCTACTAAGCCCATATCCATCACGTCAAAACCCAAAGAATTTTGAGATTCTAAGGATCTTAACTTCTCAGCTATTTCTTCCAATCTCCTGTCATAAGTTTCCTCTCCAGCACCCATTACAGTAAATTGGTCCTCCTGAGGATCTTCTTGAAGTACTCTGGCTGCAGTAGTTGTTCCTTGGATGTTGGCAGGAATATTAATCTCAGGATGTAGATGTGGACCAAACACAGGGGGATTCACATGTGGTTGCACCCTTTCATTGTTACTTGTGCCTGCAGTCCCCACATGAGGCTCATCTTGGTTCTGCCTTTCCACCATGGCCCTCAGTCTCTCCTGACTCTGAGCCATGTTGTTCATAACCTCCATGAACTGCGTCATCTGTGTTCTCATCTCCAATCTTTCATTGGCTAGCTGATTTCTGACATCAGCAAGATCTTGTTGAACTTGATCCATCTGAATTCCCGGAAGGTTGTTTCTAGTTGGGTACCTGTGTGGCCTGTTGAGAGGAAATACCCTGCGGCGAGCAATAATTCCTGAGATTCACAACAGAGGTTAGAAACAATAAAACAAAACCTACAAAACAGAAAAAAAAGTTAGCATGCAATGCAGTTGTGCTTATTTGCTCTCAAGGTATCCGGTTTGGCCTTCAGTTTTGACCCTTCCAGACCCTTGAAGATGAGGCTGTTGAAGTTGCTTTTGAAGTGAACTCAGATGGAAATAACACAAATATATTACATAAGATGCAACAAATACAACTTGTTCATTTTACAACACAAGCCCTTAAAGGGGTCGAAATACATCACAAAAAGCAAAGTACATGAAAAGGAACAATCAACAAGCAAATAATCAAACTCCAAGACCAAACTCATCCTCGCGAACTTCCTTAAGAAGTGCTTCGGTCACAGGATCAGCCGGATGCTCCGTGAGATTCCTGATGAGAAGGTTTCTGGTTGCAACAGCTGCAGTTAACCTCTTGTTCTGACTTTGATCTCTGGACTTCTTCACTCCAGCTTTGATCTTTAGCTCTGAAATTTCCTCCTGGGCTGCTGCCAGGGCTTTCTCCATCTGCTCCATCTTGTCCTGAACTCTCTTGTCTTCTAGAGTACGGGCCTCAGTGATCCGGACCCACCTGGCCTGACTCTCTTTCAAATACAAGTCCGTTCTTGCTCTCTGAAACTGGGCTTCTTTACAAGCATTCTTCAGAATCTGCTCACCAGCTTTAGACTTGTTGATATATTCTCCAGACTTCTCAATCTTGATCAAGTGTTCCAACCTCAACTTCTCCAATCTTTCAATCTCCCTCACACCTTCACTTCTCTCCCGGAGGGTCTTCTGTAAGGCTTGAGATAACTTCTCATTCCTTTCCTTCAGGCTTTCAAACTCTTCCAGACTGATAGTAGCAGGGGGTGGTGCTGAAGATGACTCAGGCCTGTCTTCTATGGTGAAGGGCAATCCAGAGAATTGGGCCCTAGCATGGGACCACTCATAATATTGGACTGAGGCCACATTATTGCACTTCCCTAAAATGGTGATTCCCTTGGTTTGAACATGATCCCAGGCCCAGGCAGCCTGCCTAACAACAGTCAAACTAATCTTGTTCTCACAGTAGAGGGTCTCAACCAGGTCTTGTTCCCTTGGAGTATGAACCAGTGCATAGCCTAATTGTCTCCTGAGCAGCAGAGGGTTGTAGTTGATACTTCCCTTAACTCCTATTAAGGGCACATTGGGAAAGTGCCCACAGCTTGTGATAATATCTCTTCCCTTGGTGCTCTGAGTGCACCATCTGATGTCTGCTGAAGTGAGAGTAGTGAGCCTCTTAGCCCAGTTGCTTTGCTGATGAGGATTTAGGAATGCATCTGTCCTGGGCAGATGCCTGAGAAGCCAAGCATGGAATAGTGGAGCACAACACCTTACTAACTTACCCCTCTGCTTCTCATTCCTCTGATGCACTGAGTAGTAGAGATCTCCTAACAAGGTTGGCACTGGGTTCTTCAGGATGAACAAGTGAATTGCATTCTTGCTGATGAATCGAGGCTCGTCTGCAAACAACACAATTCCATATACACTTAAGGCCAACAATGCACAAACAGCTTTCCACTCCCCCAGGGAGGCCTTCAAACTAGCTTGAGAAATCAGGAAGTCAAGGTGAAAACCAGGGATCCCAGCTTTAGATGTCATGTGTTGTTCAACCAATACAGGTTCCAGGTGCAAAGCTTTTGCTATCTCTCCATTGCTAGGAAAGACCATTTCAGGATTGAAAGGAATTTCTCTCTTGATAGGCAAGCCAACCAATGCTGAGTATTCTTCTAAAAGGGGTCCCAACTGAAAGTCTTTAAAGGTGAAACACCTCAATGGGGGGTCATAGAACTGAATGCAGGTATGGATTAGACTTCTCTGAGATGAGTCCATATCCATAACCAAGTCAAGTATATCCCCATAATGTTCTCTGAACAGAGGTATGTGCTCTGGAGTGATCAGGGTTTGGATCCTCCTGATATCTGATAAGTCTGGTTGGAAGAAATGGTAAGTGATGTTGCTTTTCTTTGGAGCCATGAGTGCTGAGGACTGAGTAGAATAAGTGCTGATGAAGATGCTGAGAAGTGGGCCACTGGCTGGCTAGTGCAAGTAACTGAAGTATATGGCTGACAAGCTGAAGCAAGATGCTGATGGAGACAGGTCAAAACTGCAGATGGGGTCAAAACCAAAACCAGATAAAGGTGGATACCCTGAAACACAAATAAGCACATGTTAATATGATGCAATGAGTATGAATGCAGATGATATGCAAAGGGTTTGTGACTGAGCTGGATCTGATTAACTGCCTTGGTATAGATCCATGTGTGTTCAAGAATTCCTGATGGAGGTCTATAAATCCAGTAACCAGGGTGGGGGACTCAAATAAAGAGCCACATGTCCAGGGTTTTAGAATCACAAGAACTATCCAACATGGAGCATTCTTAACAAAGTCAAAGTAACAGGGTATTCTGAGGTCAAGGTACCTGCAAACCTGTAAACAGCCCAACCCCCTCACAGGTGGTGATCTAGAACAAGGATCCTCAGACTTGGATCAGTTATGAGAAGTGTAAACACTTCTAACCCGGAGGTACAGTGTTTACAATAACCATAACAATTCCTCCTCTAATTCACCTCAGTTTCTGAAGGTCAATACTAAAAAGGTCATCCAGACTTAGCAGGCTTCCCAGATAGCCCTAGCATTGCAGGAAATCTGCAACACAGAGTTCTCAAGAAGAAACCCATATCTGAACCGTGTTTCATATTCCCGCACCAGACCGAAATGGAATGGGAAAGAATATGATTCACTCTAGCCTAGGTGTCACTCAGGTCCCAGGTATAGGACCTTAACTCTCAATGGAACACCCACCCATCAAAACAAAGACCAGATCCAGCCAGCAGCATGACAGTATGATATATACAAAAGCAATAAAGAAAGCAGTAAAACAAACTGTACATAAAGCAGAATAAGTACAAATATACAAGCACAAATCAGCACATAACACCCCAGTAAACACGAATCAAACAAGCGCTAGGAGGAACCCACAAAAGAAACAGAAGCCCTGGTTGCAGTATAAGGGTCCCCAGCAGAGTCGCCAAGCTGTCGCTCCCAAAAGACGAGACTGGGCTCGAATGAGGTACAGACGCGAACGGTCGGCGAAAGGAGGATGTGAGAACACACAGCAGTGAACTCACAGGGAATGAAAAGAGTCGCCAGCTAGGCATTTTTATCCCGGAGGAAAGGCAATGCTGCATAGACCTAGAAAGATATGGATAAGACGGTTGCGAACCAGAGAGACTGAGAAAGGGGGTTGGTTACAACCTGGGAAGGTATTAGCACCCAGATTGTCCGCCGTACTCGACGGGATCCACGCTTGAAAGTTTGTGTTTTAAAGGGGTAGTGTCAGTGCAATCTGTGTATGAAATAGCTGGAAAGAATGTACAGGTGTCAGTGTATAGTGTATAAGTGATATGAAGTATGAAAGTGTCAGTGTGAGGAAGGAGTGAAATGCTCATGATAATGAGGCTAAAGAATGAAGCTGGAAAGAGGGGGAATGTACAGAGACTTTTGTTCGATAACTGTTAAGTTATGCCTACGTATCCTCTCGTGCAATGAGGAAGTCAGAACACCGTAGTTCGACCCAAAGAGACTGAAATGATTTGACTTGTGAACTGCTTACTTGCCTATGCTCAAGTGTATGACCTGTCTGGCTCAGGTGCAAACTGTTTTGCATTAGACGGAAGAAGCGGGTTCTCGTTTGTGAGTGAATGAGATGAGAAAAGAATCCCGAAGGAGACGATTATTGCTTGTTTTTGTGTTTTTAGTCTTTTATTGCTTTTTAAAGTTTGTCATAAGTTAATGAGCTTAAGCCTAAACCAATGGGTTAGTAAACTCATCACATCCTCCCTCTGATTAGGGGTAATGAGAATACCTTAAGTGTGAAGTCAGCTTCTCACACTTAATCACCATGGTGTAGGGTTAAGATCATTAACCTACTTGTGATTAATTAGATGTTTTTGTTGTTTTTGTTTAGTGTTGAGTAATGAGGTTAAGCCACAATTAAGGATTAAACAGACTCATTACACCATCCTAAAAGAAGGATAATAGATGAGAATGTTTAAGTTGAGAAAAACTCCTCAACTTAATCCATGATTAGGGATTAAACCCATGACAAAACAAGCCTTTGATTAGGTGGATTTTATTTAATGGTATGATGATGAAGTATTTTTTATGGTTTGTAAGACAACTTGAGGGGGACTTGTCCATTAACACTAGGGTTAGTCCTTCTTAACCACTTAAGGAAGAATTAGAACCCTAATGCAAGGCCCAAGTTACAAGTGTGATGTCTTGGTGATTATTATGTGAATTGATTAAGAGATTTAAACACCTTAAGGGTTCAAGACTTAGGATTAAAGTTATACACTCCATCCTAAGAGAAGGATGCAGGCATAAGCTTAATCACAAAGTCTTAAAGCCTTTAGGGTTTAGTCCCTGATTATGAGATGAGAAGAGAAGACTCAAAGAGAGACACAAAGGTAAAAACTATGGGGGGACTAATCAAAACCCTAATTCATTATCATGCTTGGATGATCCTAAGGTTTGTGAGGTTTTCAAGAACAATCTTCAAAGGCCACCAGGAAGCAGATGAACAAGATCAAGAGAAGCAAAGTGACTTGCTTCATTCAAGAAGTCAAGTCACTTGAAGAAGGAAGGTGGGAGGAAAAAGAATGAGCAAGCTCAAACTCAAACACAAACATAAATGCAGCAATGGATGCAAGAGAGATGAAAAGAAAAGTTATGAGAAGTGAAGGCAAATCCACTTCTCAAGTTTACTTACCACCTGAAATGTTAGAAAGAAATGCAATGCAATACCAAATGAAATGAAATGATATGATGCTAAGCAAAACCAGAAGCATGTTGATGATGATTATGATGTTATGAGGTGCTGCAAACATGAGGCAAGACAATGGGGATGTTCATACAAGATTATGAATGCAAATGATGCAGGCTAAGGAGCATGAACAAACATGAAATGTTATGAAGCATACAAGACAAATGACATGGCAAATATGTAATGTAATGATTAATGATGCTTCATTCATGTCTTAAGATGTCAAATGAATCATAAGAATGCCCAAAATGCAATGACAAGTCATGTTATGCAAGGAAATGCCAGAAGGATGCAAGAGAAAGCCCAAATTAGGGTTCATGGATCAAACATCAAACACAAACCAAAAACAAAAGCAAACCTCATGATAAAAAATGGAAAATGGCACCCAAAGAAACCCTAGGCCTATGATAAACCACTGCCCAAAGGGGAGCTCTCAACTCTCAATCAAACTCAAGATATGATTTTTTCAAGTTATTAGGGTTTTTTAGGGTTCTTATCAAAACAAATGCCAATCAATTAGAAAATGCAAGATCAAATCATGGCCTTTTTATTCTTGAAAATACATGTCAAATGGAAAACAATGCAAAAAGAATCAATGTCTCAACCTTCACCAATAGGCAGAAATGAATTTTTAAACTTGTGATCAAAATAATGCACAAAATATGATTTAATTCCATGAAAAATTCTTAAAATGCATCAAGATCAAAAAAGAAATTTGGTTTGAAGGTTGGACAATGTTTCTAAATGTCTTAGAACATTTCATGAATTTTTTTGTAATTTTTAAATACCTAAAAGTATTTTTAATTAATTAATTCTCATTAATCAATTAAAAATAAACTTTTAAATATTTAAAAATACTTTTTTTAATGATAAAAAATAAAATAAAAATGTTTTTGTGTCATAAAAATTAATGAAACCTTAAAGAAAAAGTTTCATAATTTTTATGATTTTTTAACTATTTTAAAATAAATGTACAATTTAAATGAAAAAGAAATGAATTAAAATTAAAAGAAAATGAAAGTAAACAGATTGGATGGCCAGGATTGCTCCTGAGTTTAAAAGCGTTGACTGCGCGCCAGAATGAGAGGCCCAGATTGTTTCTGATTAAATTAACTAAAATATGATTAATTAACCCTAACGCGTGGATTAGGGTTAATCAAAGAGATCCTGGCCCTTCCCTTGCGCGCGTAGTCAACAGATTCAACGCATCCTACGGCCAATATTCAAACCAGCATTAATTATGGGATTAAACCCTAATCACACTCAGGTGGCCGGAGAAGACTTCCGGTCGTCTTCTCCGGCCAGAAGCTCACCTGAAAATCTCCAAACTTCCTAAAAACGTAACATAAATGAAATCTAAGACCAGGGAAATGATCCTCTCACTCTCACGAATCAAACCCCTAACCTAAAACAAATTTATCTTTCCTAAATCATCTGAATCGAAGAGGGAAAGTTCTAGGGTTCGTAAGCTTCAAACACAAATTAAATTCTCAAAACACAACCATTTAAAAAACTAAAAGCATCAGGATGATCAGGAGAGCATAAAGAACAAGTTTGTAACAAGAAAAATCATTTCTGGAAAAATTAATTTCGAGCTACCTGAGATTTGCAGCTTTCAATTTAGGAACTTTCAGGCCTCTTCTTTCAGTGCAAGCTGCTCCTCTTGGTCCTACAAAGGTGCTTGAATGCTCAAAATGAGTTTGTGTTGGCTGGAGAAAGAGATTCGAATGCTCCTGCTTCAGTTCAGTCAAAAATGGCAGATGAGATTCTGGCACTCTCAGGTCATGGTGATGGGGTGTTTAAGGTCCAGATGATGTGTATAGATGATCTGTGGTGTTGGTTTGTGTGTTGGAGACTTGTGGAGAGAGATTCGATAGAATCTGCAGCTTGAGGTGAATGATGGCAATGGAGTTTTCAGGCTTGTTTCAGGCTTATGCTTGGGGTGTTTCTTGTCTATGAGGTGTGGTGAGTTGAGTGATGATGAGAGTTTGAGTGTTTGAAGACTGTGGAAAGAATTTCGAAGGAACTTGCAATGAGGTGAGTTTTTGTGAATGTGATCAATGTGTGTGTTTCAGCCTTGGTTCTCATGTGTTATGGCCAGCAAACTGATTCAATAAACAATTGCAAGTGGCTGATGGATGTGACCTGGCCTGCAGAGATAGGTGTGGCTACTTTTGCTCAAAGTCCACTTTTGTGTAAGATAGGGCATGGCTCAAGTTTAGGCAAGTACAAGTTGGGTTCTGGTGCAGCATGGTGAGTGTGAGAGGCTGGCTTGACCCAAGGCTCAATGCAGCAAGTTGGTGAAAAGCTCATGAGTGTTTTGCAACTTGGTTAGCTTTATGGATTTTCATGAAAAAAGTCAAGTTACATGAACCAAACCATGAGCAAATTTGATCCAAATCTGATTTTTGTGACTTAGAGGATGTTTACATAATGGTTTTACATGAATTAGAGGCTGCATAATGCATTGATTCAAGGTTTTGCAAAATTTCCACTTAGTGCACAACTTGAAAAACAATGATTTTAGCCAACTTTGCAATGCCATAACTTTTGATCCAAGAAGAGTTTGATCATGTTCTTGTACTTTTTGAAAAGGGAAAGATGAGATCTACAACTTTCATGACCAAAGATTTTCCATTTGAAGCCTTTTTGGATCATGAATCAAGGCTTGAAAATTGACCTAAAATGGTGCATTCTTGAAAAGTCAACTATGCCCAAAAAGTCAACATTTGCAAAAACCCTAAATTCTTGATTTTTATGAACTTCAAACTTCTTCCATGATCAAATAAAGATCATATACACTCAAAATGATGAAGATCACCCATTGGTTGGGTCATTGGGGGCCTCAGATGCCCTGATTTTGCACTGACTTGTCTGAAAAGTCAACTCTTGATCAGATGACTTCCCTATGGAATTTCTTCATGAAAATTGATATGCATATTCCCTATACCATATAGAGACCAATGGAAACAAGAATGACCAAAAAATTTGGGGTTATGGCCTCTGAAACCAAAACCCTAATTTTCAGTCAACTGTGCAGTTCATCCTGGCTCTGCATCCACTCAAACCCTAGTTCTTGTGATTCCTCTGCAATTTTGACTCTGTGAGGATGTAACATGATACAAGAACACACATGGACCCTTCTGAGATGATTGGTGGCCTTTGGAATGCCTCAAGAAGCTTTGGGATTGCTCAGATTACAAACCCTAGGTGCAGATGCCTTAGAAACTATCCAATGGATAAAAAATGAGATGTGAGATGATATGATTGTATTTATGCATATGAGGGTGATCACAAGCCATGGTGTGAATGGGTGAGGGCAAATTTGGGGTGTTTACAGCTATCATGTATACCTAAGGTTTCCATAGTCAGATCATCCGGGTACAGAGTCAAATCCATTGGTCTCTGTGATAACTCTTCAAATTTCATTCTTTGGTTCCTACCTCTAAATTTGGTTTCCATAAGGTTTATCGGTTGGTTAGCCATAGTTAGTGTAAATATGGAGGAAACAAATCAGGGGGAGAAGGAAAGTGGAAAAGACTTTAGAAAATCTGTAAAGGTGATTTAAAAATTAAAAATTAAAATAAGGAAAAATAAGGAAATAAATGCATAAATAAAAGCAATAATAATAATGAAATAAAACAATAATAAAATGACAAAACAAATAAACGAATAATAAAATGATAAATGACAAAATAATAAAATGATCAAAATGGTTAAATGATTAAATGGGTTTCCTCCCACTAAGCGTTGTTTTTATCGTCAAAAGCCTGACGTAATGCTTAGGTGTAGATTAATCAGGGAAATTAGTGGACAACTCTAAAGCCTTAGACTATTTGCATAATCTCTATTTTCAACTTTATGGTAATGTTTTAAACGTTGTCCGTTTACTGTGAACGGTTCACTATTCCTACCCTTAATTTCTATTGCTCTGCTCGGGAACACTCTAGTTATTTCAAAGGGTCCTGACCATCTAGATTTTAGTTTTCCAGGAAAGAGCCTAAGTCTTGAATTAAAGAGGAGTACAACGTCTCCCACACTAAATTCTTTCCTAGACAGGCGTTTATCATGCCATCGCTTAGTTCTTTCTTTATATATCTTAGCATTCTCATAAGCATCTAACCTTAACTCTTCTAATTCGTTGATATCTAGGATTCGCTTTTCTCCTGCAGCATTATAGTTTATATTGAGAGTTTTGATCGCCCAATAAGCTTTGTGTTCTAGTTTGTAAACACCCCAAATTTGCCCTCACCCATTCACACCATGGCTTGTGATTATTTCATATGCATAAACACAATCATAACATCTCATATCTCAATTTTGAGTCACTGCATAGATTCTAAGTCATCTGCATCTAGGGTTTGTGATCTGAGCAATCCAGGAGCTTCTTGAGCCACTCCAAAGGCTACCAATCACTTCAAAGGGATCCATGTGTGTTCTTATATCTTATTACATCCTCTCAAAGTCAAAAATGCAAAAGAATCACAAGAACTGGGATTGGTGTGGATGCAGAGCCAAGTTTGACTGCACAGTTGACCTAAAATTAGGGTTTTGGTTTCAGAGGCCATAACTCCAAATTTTTTGGTCATTCTTGTTTCCATTGGTCTCTATATGGTATAGAGAGTATGCATATCAATTTTCATGAAGAAATTCCATGGGGAAGTCATCTGATCAAGGGTTGACTTTCCAGACAAGTCAGTGTAAAATCAGGGCATTTGAGGCCCCCAATGACCCAACCAAGGGGTGATCTTCATCATTTTGAGTGTATATGATCTTTATTTGATCATGGAAGAAGGTTGAAGTTCACAAAATTCAAGAATTACAAGTTTTTGCAAAGTTGACTTTTTAGGGCATGGTTGACTTTTCAAGAATATGTCATTTTAGGTCACTTTTCAAGCCTTGCCTTTTGATCCAAAAATGCTTCAAATGAAAAAACTTTGGTCATGAAAGTTGTAGAATACATTTTTCCCTTTTCAAAAAGTACAAGAACATGACCTAATTCATTTTGGATCAAAAGTTATGGTGTGACAAAGTTGGCAAAAATCACTAATTTTCAAGATATGCACCAATTGGAAAACTTGCAAAAACTTTGTACCAAGGCATTTTTGACTTCTAGTTCATATCAAACCAATGTACAAACATCACATGTGACCTAAAAATCAGATTTGAACCAAAGCTTCTCATGTTTCATGGTTTGTGGAATGAGAAAATTTCATGTGAACCAAAAAGAACCAACTTGCAAAACTCATGATCACACTTCACCCACTTGCTACATTGGATGCTGAACCAGCCATAGCCTCTCACCTCATCTTGCTGCGCAGCCCATGCCCCTTGTACCAAGCTAGAACTCAAGCCATGCCTCTCTCTTACAACAAAGTGGACTTTTTGCAAAAGTAAACATCCCAATCACAGCAGGCCAGGTCACATCACCTGACCAATGGGAGTTCTTTATGCAAAGCAAATGCTGGCCATAACACACAACAAGCAAGGCTGAAACAGATCACAACATCACATTCACAAAATCACCCTCGCTTGCTTTTTCCTTCGAAACTCTTTGCACAAACCACCAACATTCAAACCAGTTTCACCAATCATTTCACCATGTTCCATTAAGCCAAAACCAACAAGACACAAGCCTGAATCAAGCAAGAACACCATTCCTCCATTTTCACTCCCAGAAGCAAAACCATTCGAGACTCACTCCACAGGCCATAAACACCCAAACAAACTCCACAAACCTTCTCCACTCATCATCCTGATCACAAAGAACCACTCACATCGGCCTGAAACAGCCTGAATCACCATCACCATTTTCAACTGAGCTTGAGCAGAAGCTGTTTAAACTCCTTAACCAGCCAACATAAACTCCTCCTAAGCATTCAAGGATCATCAGGGGACCAAGTAAAGTGGATTGCATCAAAGGGAGAGGTCAGAAAGTTGCTGGAGTGAAAGCTTCGAAACTCAGGTAGCTCAAGAGCTTTTTTTCAGAAATGGATTTTAAAGTTCTAAAGTTGTTCTCCATGCTTCACTGATTGCTCTGATACCTTTAGTTTTGAAAATGGTGGAGAGATGAGAGTTTAATTTGTTTCTGAAAGTTTTGCCCTAAAATCTTCTTTGTTTCGATTCATGAGATTAATGAAATATAAATGAGTTTTGGCTTGGGGTTTCGATTCAGTAAGTTGTGGGGATCATTTCCATGTTTTTAGATTTCATTTTAGTTAGGTTTTGAGAGTTTTGGAGATTTTCAGGTGGGGTTCCCACCGGAGAAGACGACCGGAGGTCTTCTCCGGCAACCTGAAAATCATTAGGGCTTAATCCTGTAATTAATGAGATTTTGAATCTGGAGCGTTGGATTGCCTTGACCAGTTGACTTGCCGCGCGTGTGAACGGTCCAGATTTGTCATTAAAACCCTAAATCTCATTTAATTAATTCATAATTGTATTTAACTCAGTTTGAATGTGAGCCACAAGATCTGGCGCGCAGTCAACATTTGCAAACCCAGATTGAATCCTGGCCTTCCATCCTGCATACTTCAGTTTATTTTAATTTTTATTTCATTTCTTTTCATTTAATTTGCATAATTTATTTAAAATAGTAAAAATTGTTTAAAAATTATGAAACTTTTTTTCAAGAGTTTCATTAATGTTTATGACACAAAAATATTTTTATTTTTATTTTTAGCATTAAAAAAGTATTTTTAAATATTTAAAAGTTTATTTTTAATTGATTAATGGAAATTAATTTATTAAAAATACTTTGAGGTATTTAAAAATCACCAAAAAATTCATGAAATGTTTTAAGACATTTAGAAACATTGTCCAACCTTCAAACCAAATTTATTTTTTGATCTTGATGCATTTTGAGAATTTTCCATTGAATTAAAATCATTTTTATGCATTAATTTGATCCAAAGTTCCAAAAATCATTTCTGCCTATCCATGAGGAATTGGACATTGATTCTTTTTGCATTGCATTGTGTTTAGCATGTAGTTTGTGAGATTAAATGGCCATGATTTGATCTTTCATTTTCAATTTGTTTGGAATTTCTTTTGTTTGGAAACCCTAAAACCATAGAAATCTTAGAGAAATCATAACTTGAGATTGGTTAAGAGTTGAAGCTTCTCCTTTGGGCATTGGTTTAGTATAGGATTAGGGGTCCTTTGAGTGGCATTTTCAATTTTTTGTAATGTTGTTTGCTTCTGATTTTGGTTTGTGTTTGATGTATTGTTCATAAACCCTAATTTGGGCTTCCATATGCATCCATCTTGCATTCTCTTGCATAACATGACTTGCCATGACATTTCAAGCATCCATTTGATTCATTTGATATCATGAGACATATTGAAAGCATGTTTGATCATTGCATCATGTATTTGCCATGTTGTATGCCATGTGCACTTCATAACTTTTCATGTATGTTCATGGTTCCTAGTTCGCTTCATTTGCATTCATGAACTTGTATGATCATTTCCATGTGCTGCCTCATGTTTGTAGCATCTCATAACATCATTAGCATCATGTAAATGCTTCTGGTTTTGGTTTGCATCATGTCATCTCATCCCATTTTGCATTGCATTGCATTTCTTTTCTAACCTTTCAGGTGGTAAGTGACCTTGAGAAGTGAATTTGCCTTCACTTCTCATAACTTTCTCTTCATCTCTTTTCATGCATCCTTGCTGCATTTTTGTATGTGTTTGAGATTGAGCTTGCTCATTCTTCCTCTTCCCACTTTCTTTCTTCAAGTGACTTGACTTCTTGAATGAAGCAAGTTGCTTTGCTTCTCTTGATCCTTTCATCTGCTTCCTGGTGGTTCCATTGAAGACTTCTCTTGAAAACCTCACAAACCTTAGGAACAACCATGTATGACAATGATTAGGATCTTGATTAGTCTCCCCCCTTAGTTTTACCTTTGTGTCTCTTTTGAGTCTCCTCTTCTCACCTCATAATCAGGGACTAAACCCTAAAGGCTTTAAGGCTTTGTGATTAAGCTTATGCCTGCATCCTTCTCTTAGGATGGAGTGTATAACTTTAATCCTAAGTGTTAAACCCTTAATGTGTTTAAATATCTTAATCAATTCACTTAATAATCATCAAGACATCACACTTGTAACTTGGGCCTTGCATTAGGGTTCTAATTCTTCCTTAACTGGTTAAGAAGGACTAACCCTAGTGTTAATGGACAAGTCCCCCTCAAGTTGTCTTACCAATCCTAAAAATCACTTCATCATCTTACCATTAATCTAAAATCCACTTAATCAAAGGCTTGTTTTGTCATGAGTTTAATCCCTAATCATGGATTAAGTTGAGGAGCTTTCTTCAGCTTAAACATTCTCATCTATTATCCTTCTATTAGGATGGTGTAATGAGTCTGTTTAATCCTTGATTATGGCTTAACCTCATTACTCAACACTAAACAAAAAAAAACACAAAAACATCTAAATAATCACAAGTAGGTTAATGATCTTAATCCTACACCAAAGGTGATTAAGTGTGAGAATCTGACTTCACACTTAAGGTACTCTCATTACCCCTAAACAGAGGGAAGATGTGATGAGTTTACTAACCCATTGGTTTAGGCTTAAGCTCATTAACTTATGACAAACTTTCAAAAGCAATAAAAGACTGAAAACTCAAAAACAAACAATAATCGTCTCCTTCGGGATTCTTTTCTCACCTCATTCACTCACAAACGAGAACTTGCTTCTTCCGTCTAATGCAAGACAGTTAGCATCTGTGCCAGACAGATCATACACTTGAGCATAGGCAAGTAAGCAGTTCACAAGTCAATTCATCTTTCAGTCTCTTTGGGTCGAACTACGGTGTTCTGACTTCCTCATTGCACGAGAGGATACGTAGGCATAACTTGACAGTTATCGAACAAAAGTCTCTGTATATTCCCCCTCTTTCCAGCTACTCTTTAAGCCTCATTTATTTTGAGCATTTCACTCTTATTTTTCTCACTGACACTGTACATTTACACACTTCACACTTCTTTTACACTGACACCTGTACATCCTTTTCCAGCTCATTTATACACAAATTGCACTGACACTACCCCTTTAAAACACAAATCTTTCAAGCGTGGATCCTGTCGAGTACGACGGACAATCTGGGTGCTAATACCTTCCCAGGTTGTAACCAACCCCCTTTCTCAGTCTCTCTGGTTCGCAACCGTCTTATCCATCTCTTTCTAGGTCTATGCAGCATTGCCTTTCCTCCGGGATAAAAATGCCTAGCTGGCGACTCTATTCATCTCCAGTGAGTTCACGGCTGTGTGTTCTCATTGTCCCTTTCGCCGACCGTTCGCGTCTGTACCCCATTTGACCCGACTTCATTTGGTGGGAGCGACAGCTTGGCGACTCTGCTGGGGATCCTTATACTGCAACCAGGGCTTCTGGTTCTTTTTGTGGGTTCCTCCTAGCGCTTGTTTGATTTGTGTTTACTGGGGTGTTATGTGCTTATGTGTTTATATACTTGTATTTATTTTTGCCTTATGTACAGTTGCTTTACTGCTTTCTTTACTGCTTTACATATATCATACTGGCATGCTGTCTGGCTGGATCTGGTTTTGCTTTGGTGGGTGGGTGTTCCATTGAGAGTTAAGGTCCTATACCTGGGACCTGAGTGACACCTAGGCTAGTGTGGTTCATACTCTTTCCCATTCCATCTCGGTCTGGTGCGGGAATATGAAACACGGTTCAGATATGGGTTTCTTCTTGAGAACTCTGTGTTGCAGATTTCCTGCAATGCTAGGGCTATCTAGGAAGCCTGCTAAGTCTGGATGACCTTTTAGTATTGACCTTCAGAAACTGAGGTGAATTAGAGGAGGAACTTTTATGGTTATTGTAAACACTGTACCTCCAGGTTAGAAATGTTTACACTTCTCATAACTGATCCAAGTCTGAGGATCCTTGTTTTAGAACACCACCTGTGAGGGGGTTGGGCTGTTTACAGGTTTGCAGGTACCCTTGACCTCAGAACACCCTGTTACTTTGACTTGATTAAGAATACTTCATGTTGGAACAGTTCTTGTGATTCTAAAACCCTGGACATGTGGCTCTTTATTTGAGCCCCCCACCTTGGTTACTGGATTTATAGACCTCCATCCGGAATTCTTGAACATACTTGGACCTACATCAGGGCATTTGATCAGATCCAGCTCAGTCACAAACCCTTGCATATCATTTGCATACATAACCATTGCATCATATTGACATTTGCTTATTTGTGTTTCAGGGTATCCATCTTCATTTGGTTTTGGTTTTGACCCCATCTTCAGTATTGACCTATCTTCATCAGCATTTGCTTCAGCTATCTACTTCAGTTATCTGCACCAGCCAATCAGTGGCTCATTCTTCAGTGTTATCATCAGCACCTGTCTCTACTCAGTCTCAGCATCATGGCTCCTAAAAAGAGCAACATCACCTATCACTTCTTCCAGCCAGAGCTAGCTGACATCAGGAGGATTCAGACCCTGATCACTCCAGATCATATACCATTGTTCAGGGAACACTATGGAGATATACTTGATGTGGTTATGGATCTGGACCCTTCACAGAGAAGCCTGATCCACACCTGCCTTCAATTTTATGATCCCCCACTGAGGTGCTTCACTTTTCAGGACTTTCAGCTGGGCCCTTTATTGGAAGAATACTCATCATTAGTTGGTATACCTATCAAGGGTGGAATCCCTTTCAACCCTGAGATGGTCTTTCCTGGTAATGAAGAGGTAGCAAAGGCCTTGCATCTGGAATCAGTTCTGATTGGACGGCATATGACTTCTAAGGCTGGGATCCCTGGTTTGCATCTGGATTTCTTGATCTCTCAAGCTACCCTGAAAGCTTCTCTGGGAGAGTGGAAAGCTGTCTGTGCTTTATTGGCCCTGAGCATATATGGGATTGTATTATTTGCAGATGAGCCTCGATTCATTAGTAAGAATGCAATCCATCTGTTCATCCTAAAGAACCCAGTGCCAACTTTATTGGGGGATCTCTACTACTCAGTGCATCAGAGGAATGAAAAGCAGAGGGGAAGACTAGTGAGGTGTTGTGCTCCCTTGCTCCATACTTGGCTTCTCAGGCATCTACCCAGGACAGATGCATTTTTGAATCCTCATCAGCAGAGAAACTGGGCTAGAAGACTCACTGCTCTAACTTCAGCCGATATCAGATGGTGTACTCAAAGCACCAGAGGCAGGGATATCATCACCAGCTGTGGGCATTTTCCTAATGTGCCCCTAATAGGAGTTAAGGGTAGTATCAATTACAACCCTCTGCTGTTCAAAAGGCAACTGGGCTACGCACTGGTCCACACTCCTAAGGCACAGGACTTGGTTGAGACTCTTTATTGTGAAAACAAGCCTAATCTGGCTATTGTTAGGCAGGCAGCCTGGGCCTGGGATAATGTTCAAACCAAGGGAGTAACCATTCTGGGGAAGTGTAACAATGTGGCATCAGCACAATATTATGAGTGGTCCCATGCCAGGGCTCAATTCTCTGGAATGCCCTTTACCATGGAGGATGTGCCTGGATCATCCTCAGCACCACCCCCCGCCACTATCAGCCTGGAGGAGTTTGAGGGCTTGAAAGAAAGAAATGAGAAGTTGACTCAGGCTTTGCAGAAGACCCTCCGGGAGAGGAGTGGTGGTAGGATGGACATTGAGAGGCTAGAGAAGTTGAAAGTAGAGCATCTGGCTAAAATTGGAAAGTCTGAGGATTATATCAAGAAGTCTAGGGCTGGGGAACAAATTCTGAAGAATGCTTGCAAGGAAGCCCAGTTCCAGAGAACAAGGACATACTTGTATCTGAAGGAGAGTCAGGCTAGGTGGGTCAGGATCACCGAAGCTCGTACTCTAGAGGACAAGAGAGTCCAAGACAAGATAGAGCAACTGGAAGCTAGTGCAAAAGAGCTACAAGAAGCCCTGGCAGCAGCCCAGAGGGAGATATCAGAGCTGAAGATCAAAGCTGGAGTGAAGAGGTCAAAGGACCAAAGTCAGCACAAGAAGCTAACTGCAGCTGTTACCACCCGGAATCTCCTCATCAGGAATATCACGGAGCGTCCAGCTGATCCTGTGACCGAATCACTTCTCAAGGAAGTTCGTGAGGATGAGTTTGGTCTTGGTGTTTGACCATTTTGTTTATTGTTGCTTTCATCCCATGTACTTTTGTTTTCCTGTAATGTATTTTGGCCCCTCAGAGGGCTTGTATTTGTAAACAAACTATGTACCATTTGTCTTTTGCAATATATGTGTTAGTTTGTTCCACTTCAAAAGCAACATCAGCAGCATCATCAAGGGTCTGGAAGGGTCAAAACTGAATGCCAAGCCGGATACCTTGAAAACAAATAAGCATACTGCATTGCATGCTAACCCTTTGTTTGTTTTGTAGGTTTTTGTTTTATTGTTGCTAACTCTGTTGTGATGCTCAGGAACTATTGCTCGACGCCGAGTATTTCCCCTCAACCGTCCGCACCATTACCCAACCCGTAACAATCTTCCGGGCATACAAATGGATCAGGTACAGCAGGACCTTGCAGAGGTCAGAAATCAAATGGCAAACGAAAGATTGGAAATGAGAACACAGATGACGCAGTTTATGGAAGTGATGAACAACATGGCTCAGAGCCAGGAAAGATTGAGAGCCATGGTGGAAAGGCAAAATCAAGAGGATCCACATATAGGGACTGCCGGCACCAGCAACAATGAAAGGGTTTAACCTCATGTTAACCCCCCTGTATTTGGCCCCCATCTTCATCCAGAGGCCAATATTCCTGCAAATGTTCAAGGTACCGCCACTGCAGCCAGAGTACTGCAAGAAGACCCCCAGGAGGATCAGTTCACAGTAATGGGTGTTGGGGAAGAAGCTTATGACAGAAGGTTGGATGAGATAGCTGAGAAACTGAGATCCTTAGAGTCTCAAAATTCTTTGGGCTTTGACGTCATGGACATGGGCTTGGTAGACGGAGTCAGGATTCCCCATAAGTTTAAGCCTCCTTGTTTTGAAAAATACAACGGGACTTCATGCCCCCGGACTCATTTACAATCATTTCTGGGAAGGCTGAAGGCCTATACTATGGATGAGAAGCTCTGGATGTTTTATTTCGAGGATAGCTTAACTGGAGCGTCAAGAGAATGGTACTCTCATCTGACGAGAGCAACTATCAGGTGTTGGAAGGACCTGGCAGAGGCCTTCATCAGACAGTATCAGTACAACTTAGACATGGCACCCAACAGGACCCTCCTAATGGGAATGTCACAATCGTCGAGGGAAAGTTTCCGAGAATATGCCCAGAGATGGAGGCAATTGGCTGCTGCTGTTCAGCCACCCATGTCTGAAAGGGAAATGGCAGACATGTTTATGAACACCCTTCAGGGGACTTACATTGACAGGCTGGCTGCTTTCTCTTCCACTAGCTTTGCAGATGTTGTCATAGCTGGGGAGAGAATTGAGAGCCTGTTAAAAATGGGCAAGATTTCTGACAATGGTGCCAGCTCGTCCAGTAGCACAAGGAAGCCTTTTGCAGGCCCAAGAAGAACTGGCGAGACCAATGCCATCCACACCAACAGGGGCAGACCCCAATATGTTCACAGGTCAGTGGCAGCAGTCACCATTCCCGCTCCGGCTCATCCTCAACCAGTTTATCAACCTCCGCAGCAAAACTATCAGCAACAACCTCAGTACCATCAACAAGCCCAGTATCCTCCAAGGAACTACAACAACACCAATAACAACAACCAGCAAAGGCCATTTCAGCAGAGGCCATCTCAAGCCAATAGGGTGATCGATCCGATCCCTATGCCATATGCTACGTTGCTGCCATAACTCTTAAAACTCAACCTAGTTGAGCTAAGGACGTTGGCACCTCCAGATCCCAACAGTCTACCCAGGAATTATGACTCTAACGCCAGATGTGCTTTTCATTCAAATGCACCTGGCCACAGTACAGAAAAGTGCAGAGCCTTGCACATGAAGGTACAAGACCTGGTAGACTCAAAAGCTCTGAATTTCGCACCACCACCCAATGTCAACAAAAATCCTATGCCAAACCACGGTGGTCCCAGAATTAACGCTATTGAAGAAGACAAGCCGTCTTATTTAATAACCAGTGTGGGTCAGATCCGGACACCGTTGGTGGAAATTAAGGCTCAACTCCTCGAATGTCAAATGTTCCCGGGGTGTGAGTTGGGGTGTGCTTACTGCAATATTTCAGTAAATGGGTGCGATAACCTGAGGAATGGCATAGATGGTCTCATTCAGAGTGGCCAACTTCAAATCACCACATCATTTCCAACAAATTCAGCGATCTCATCAGCAACAACTCCAGAACCTCCTACAACTGCAACAACCATTGTTCCCGACAATTCTTCGGTTTCATCAACAAGTACTCCATCTATCATCTCAACTGATCAGCCATCAACAAATTTTCCTGCTACAACTTCAGCACCACTCCAGTTTGAAACTCCTACAACAACAACATCCATCCTCCCAACAATGTCTCCTACAACATCAGCAACAAATCATGAAGACGTCTCAACTGTCACAATATTTTACGATCCTGAAAACAACTCTGCCTACAACTCAGAAGGTGCTGCTCCCATCAGAGCACCAGTCACAATTTATTACGATCCACAGACTATCACAGTTCCTTCCGCAGCTGCAATCAGTCCAGTCACTATCACGGTGCCTGGACCAGTACCTTATGAAAGCAGTAATGTTATCCCCTGGCATTACGGCTCTGACCTGTACTGTGAAGGATAAAGAATCACTTTTGAATCATCAACCCCGGAACCACAAATAGACAATGTGGGAGGAGGCGGAGGCTTCACTCGAAGCGGGCGTCTTTTCGCTCCCCAAATTCAGAGACCCACTGCCGAAGCAGAAGCTGCTGCCAAGGCAAAAGGAAAAAGCCTGGTGCAGGAAGAGCAGACTGTTAAAGAAGCTTTGAAAACACCATTCGATCAAGAGGTTGATGAGTTCATGCGAATCATCAAGAAGAGTGACTATAAAGTAGTGGATCAGCTTCATCAGACGCCTTCCAAGATCTCAATCTTATCATTGCTCATGTGCTCCGAAGCCCACCGGAACGCACTACTCAAAGTCTTGCACGCAGCTTATGTGCCTGAAGAGATCACCGTCAATCAGTTGGAAGCTGTAGTTGGAAATGTTAATGCTAGTCATGGACTAGGGTTCACCAACACTGACTTGACTACGGAAGGCCGCAACCATAACAAGGCCTTGCACATAACCATGGAATGTAAAGGTGCTATCCTTTCCCATGTGCTGGTAGACACGGGATCATCCCTCAATGTCTTACCTAAAAAGGCCCTGGTGAAGCTAGAATATGACGGATTGGCGTTAAGACCCAGCAACCTGGTGGTAAGAGCCTTTGATGGTTCAAAGAGATCGGTTCTGGGAGAGATTGAGTTGCCCATAACGATTGGCCCGCAAACTTTCAAAACGACCTTCTACGTGATGGATATACAGCCTGCCTACAGCTGTCTATTGGGTAGGCCATGGATTCACGCCGCTGGTGCCGTGACCTCTACCCTTCACCAGAAGTTAAAATATGAGTGGGAGGGTCAAATCGTTACAATCTGCAGAGAGGAGGATATTTTTGTCAGCCACCTGGCTACCTACAAATACATTGAGATGGATGGGGAGATCCATGAAACAATGAGCCAAGGTTTTGAAGCCTTGAATGTCAATGAAACATCTGCTGTGCCTGGTACTTCAATATCATCATATCAACAAGCCCGGAAGGTTGTTGAGGAAGGAACTGCCCGAGGCTGGGGCAAATTGTTACCTGTGGAGAAGAAAGAGGACAAATTTGGGTTGGGTTACAAACCAACTCAACTAGATCAAGCAGAGGCTGCGAAAGAGCCCAACTTTGTGAGTGGGGGGATGCTCACCCCTGATACTGTCAACTGTTTGGAAGACGAGCTGGAAGAAGAATGCAACCTGGAAAGCTGGATTCGTCCAAAGGTCCCGGGGAGCAGTATCTCGAACTGGTCTTCCCAGGAAATTATAAGAGTTACTCATGCAGAGTAATTATTATTTCCTGCATTTTTATAGCATGCATCAAAGTCTTGCATCTTGCCCAAGATGACAAGGCTCATTTTGTAACCGGGCCATCTGTACTTTTGTGCAACAAGATTAATCAATGAAATATCAGACATCTTTTTGCAAATGAGTCTTTTTCTTTTCCGCTCACTGTTTTTTTCTATTTTTTTCTTTTTGTACAAAAAATAAATGGCAGTGTTTTCAAAATGACAACTTTATTTCACTTTTTCTAAAACACGATTAAAATCAAATCACTAAAATGGACAAACTGAACCCTTGCAGAGTGTGCCTTCCAGACAGCACCGACAACAGCACGGCTATGACTTTGTATGACTTTGACAATCCAATCAATCAAGCTGATGAAGGGGTTGAAGAAGAATATGAGCTTCCTGAAGAGCTAGCCAGGTTGTTAAGACAAGAGGAAAAGGTTATCACTCCTCACCAGGAGGAGGTTGAAACGATCAATCTTGGTACAGATGAAGACGTGAAAGAAGTTAAAATCGGGGCCTGCCTGCAAGACTCAGTGAAGAGACAACTGATTGACCTGCTTCGAGAGTATGTGGACGTGTTCGCTTGGTCTTACCAAGATATGCCAGGGTTAGACACCGACATTGTTGTGCACAAGCTGCCTTTAAGAGAAGAATGCCCACCGGTTAAACAGAAACTGCGTCGTACTCGTCCGGACATGGCAATGAAAATCAAGGAGGAGGTACAAAAGCAATGGGACGCCGGGTTCCTTGCTGTAACTAGCTATCCACCGTGGGTCGCTAACATAGTACCTGTGCCTAAGAAAGACGGCAAAGTAAGAATGTGTGTTGACTACCGGGATCTGAACAGAGCCAGCCCGAAAGATGATTTCCCTCTGCCTCACATTGACGTATTGGTGGATAACACGGCTCAGTTCTCGGTATTCTCCTTCATGGATGGATTTTCAGGATAGAATCAAATTAAAATGTCACCTGAAGACATGGAGAAGACGACCTTCATCACACCCTGGGGCACGTTCTGCTACAAGGTAATGCCATTTGGGCTCAAGAATGCCGGTGCAACATATCAACGGGCTATGGTAACGTTATTCCATGATATGAT
Source organism: Lathyrus aphaca (assembly GCA_963966055.1). Lineage (NCBI taxonomy): Eukaryota > Viridiplantae > Streptophyta > Magnoliopsida > Fabales > Fabaceae > Lathyrus > Lathyrus aphaca. Next base: position 95,908,694 of record OZ014524.1, read on the forward strand.
CCATAAAGAAATTGAATGTTATGTGGATGACATGATTGCCAAGTCCCTCACTGAAGAAGACCATCTGGTAAATCTGTTAAAGCTATTCAAGCGCCTGAGGAAATATCAACTGAAGTTGAACCCCAACAAATGCACATTCGGGGTGAGATCTGGTAAGCTGCTGGGATTTATTGTAAGTGAGAAAGGGATTGAAGTTGACCCTGATAAAGTCAAAGCCATCCAAGAAATGCCTGCACCAAGGACAGAGAAGGAAGTTCGAGGGTTCTTAGGTCGATTGAACTACATCTCACGGTTCATATCTCACCTTACGGCAACCTGTGAGCCTTTGTTCAAATTGTTAAGAAAAGAACAGACGGTCAAGTGGAATGAAGACTGTCAAAGGGCTTTTGACAAGATCAAGGAATACCTGCAAGAACCTCCAATCCTTATGCCTACAGTTGAAGGAAGACCTCTGATCATGTACTTGACAGTATTAGAAGAGTCAATGGGGTGTGTGTTGGGCCAGCATGACGAGTCTGGTCGAAAAGAGTATGCAATATACTACCTAAGCAAAAAGTTTACCGACTGTGAACAACGTTATTCACTGCTCGAGAAAACTTGCTGTGCTTTAGCGTGGGCTGCTCGCCGACTGAGACAGTATATGTTGACCCACACTACTTTATTGATTTCAAAAATGGACCCAGTTAAGTACATATTTGAGAAGCCAGCTCTTACCGGACGGGTTGCAAGATGGCAAATGATCCTTACAGAATATGACATCCAATACACATCTCAGAAAGCCATCAAGGGCAGTGTATTGTCTGAATATCTTACTGAGCAACCCATTGACGATTACCAGCCTATGAAATTTGACTTCCCTGATGAAGACATCATGTTCATAAGAGCAAAAGATCATGAAGAACCTATTCACACTGAAGGGCCTGACCTGGAAGAAGAATGGACTATGATGTTTGATGGGGCTGTTAACATGAATGGTCGTGGTGTTGGTGCAGTACTCATTACACCTAAGGGAGTTCACATGCCTTTCTCGGCAAAACTCACTTTCAACTGCACCAACAACGAAGCTGAATACGAAGCTTGCATTATGGGTCTCGAGGAAGCCATTAACCTCAGGATCAAGACATTGACCGTATTCGGAGATTCAGCTTTGGTAATCAATCAAACCAACGGGAAATGGTACACCCACCAGGATCATCTGATACCTTACAGGGATTATACAAGGAGGTTATTGACTTTCTTTACAACAGTCAAACTCGAGTATATCCCCCGGGACGAGAATCAGTTTGCAGATGCTCTGGCTACCATTTCATCCATGATCAAAGTTCAGGCTGCCAACTTTGTACCCCAGATCTCAGTGTCCAGACTTGACAGACCAGCATATGTGTTCGCGGCAGATGTTGTTAAAGATAATAAGCCTTGGTTCCATGACATTAAGCGCTTCTTGGAGGACCAAACATACCCACCTGGGGCATCTTCCAATGATAAGAAGACTTTGAGAAGGATTGCTGGTAGGTTCTTCTTGAACACTGATGGTTCCCTATACAAAAGGAACTTTGATATGGTACTCCTCAGATGTGTTGATAAGACAGAAGCAGACTTGTTGATGCATGAAGTGCACGAAGGATCCTTTGGTACCCATGCGGGAGGGCATGCCATGGCTAAAAAGTTGCTAAGATCGGGTTATTACTGGATCACAATGGATGCCGACTGTTGTGCTTATGCCAGAAAATGCCATAAGTGCCAGATCTATGCAGATAAGGTGCATGTGCCTCCCAATCCTTTGAATGTAATGTCTTCACCCTGGCCTTTTGCTATGTGGGGCATTGACATGATTGGCAAGATTGAACCGACTGCTTCGAATGGCCACAGATTCATCCTGGTTGCCATTGATTATTTCACCAAGTGGGTCGAAGCGGCTTCCTATGCAAATGTTACAAGGCAAGTGGTAGCCAGATTTCTGAAAAGAGATATCATCTGTCGATACGGAGTTCCCGAGCGAATCATTACTGATAATGGTTCCAACTTAAACAACAAAATGATGGCTGAGCTATGCCGGGACTTCAAAATTCAACATCACAATTCTTCTCCTTACAGGCCAAAGATGAATGGCGCTGTTGAGGCGGCAAACAAGAATATCAAGAAGATTGTGCAGAAGATGGTAGTCACCTACAAAGACTGGCATGAAATGCTACCATTTGCCTTGCATGGGTACCGAACGTCGATCAGGACATCCACTGGGGCAACGCCTTATCAGCTTGTGTATGGTATGGAAGCAGTCCTACCTGTTGAAGTTGAATTACCCTCCTTACGGGTACTGATGGATGTTAAACTGAACGAAGCAGAGTGGGTCCGATCCCGATACGAACAACTGAGTCTGATTGAAGAAAAGAGATTGGCTGCAATCTGTCATGGGCAGTTGTATCAGAAAAGAATGAAGAGAGCCTTCGATCAGAAAGTCAGGCACCGAGAGTACCAAGTAGGAGACCTCGTGCTGAAAAGGATCCTCCCTCCTCATACAGACCACAGGGGTAAATGGACTCCAAATTATGAAGGACCATTCGTGGTAAGGAAAGTTTTCTCTGGTGGAGCACTGATGCTCAGCACCATGGATGGTGAAGATTTCCCGTCCCCTGTGAATTCAGATGCAGTTAAAAAATACTTCGCATAAAGATGACCCGCTGGACATAAAAACAGAATGTAAGTCCAGGCAAAAATAGGGCATCCTGGCGAGTCAAAAACAGAATAAAAGACTCGGGCAAAAATAAGGGAAAATAAACAAAAATGTACACCCGCTGAGTTGAAAAGCCGCATTGGACGACTCAGGCAAAAATGGGTATCCCGATGGATTGAAAACCCGAAAGGGCGATCCATGCAAAATAAGGGAATAAGCGAACAACTGCATTCTGAATTTGTCTGTATCACTTACAACTTGGCAAGCTTCGAAAGGATCAAGTTTCAATCAGAATCAACATTCCTCGGAATGCAAGATGAGAAGAACGTCAAAAGTCATACGAGTCATAGCAAAAGAGGAAACTCCTTGAAGCGTCATCAACACTGCCAGCATTTTGTTTCTCAATTTATAACGATCTCCTCATTTCAGGGGATATGTTTCTTTGACTGTACCTCGCCAATTCAGGGCATATGAATTAATAAAATCAGATTTTCAGTCATGTCTCGTCTTGTACATTTTCATTTGTTTGCAAAAAATGTCTGATGTCTTAAAAGGAAAAACTGATTGCGTAGAATACAGATGTTTATCTTCAAAAAAATAAAAAAAAAACAGGTGCTTGCAGGAAATATACTTACTCTCAGAAGTGCCTAACTCCTATGACGGAATCCAGTAAAGGATACCTCGGGATCATTTGTGCGTTTCTCTGTCTTTTCAGGTTTGCAGGAATCCAGAACGCAACTTGGGGCACGTAAACTTTATCCCAGCAAGCTGGCAAATCCCCACTCAATTTTAGCACCCGAAGTGCTCTCTCCCCAGCTGAGTTGCCTCTCATGACTCCTCCCAACTGAGTTGCCACGTATTACTTGTCCCCACCAGAGTTGCCAGGCATCACAGAAGGCACCCATATCCCCGACTGAGTCAAGAAGCTACCGCAACAAAATTTCTAGGGAGGCCTTTCAGTGATTCCTCTCTTTCTCCCCAGCTGAGTTGCCATCTCGCCCTCAGCCAAGTACAAGAGTCAGGGAGCTATCTCCCCACAGAGTTCCAGCCTCTATCCAGAAGAGCAACGCATGGAAAATCACAACAGAGTGAAGAAAGCTTCTACAAACCCCAGCTGGGTCTTTAATTTATTGGAATAGGTATCTCAGTGACCCATTTCCCCAAGCAGGCATCATCTCATCAGATCTACCAATGATCTCGTCCCCAGCTGGGATGTTTACTTCAGGCAGATCGACCGAAGATCTGTACAGCATCGGGATCCGAGTCCCGGTTCGGTGTCTTTGCACAAACGTTGCATTCGCATCATATTCACCCACAAAGCCTAGCATTCCGTTTTAACACGGAGCATTACGGCAAAAAAAAAAAAAAAATCAAAATCAAACATATAGCATAATCATAAGCCATGTCTTGAATCAACACTTGTGAATAACGACAGTTCATCAACGTACAGAAAAATCCCCACCAGAGTCCCCAGCAAAAACAGTTGCCTCACAATTCACACACACCAGTACATACTCCCCTTGACACCCGTCCGTGTCACCTTTCCCCAGTAAAGTCACCTGAACACTCTTCGCAAACAAGATCGCCCGTAGTACAGATACGTCCTGACACCCGTCCGTGTCATACCCCAGCAGAAAGCCAAATACATCCTCTTCGCACTCACATATACCTATATACACTTTCTTGACGCCCGTCCGTGTCGTATCCCCAGCGCAGTCGCTTACACTTTTGCAACCCACATACTTGTTGTTATTATTGTACTTTTCTCTCTTGACACTCGTCCGTGTCACTCTCCCCAGCCGATAAACACTCATCTATACGACGCCCATACTCACTACTCATGTTACACTCATACAGATACTCGTCCGTATCTTGTATATACCATTCATATCCCCACAGATTCGACATTGGTCCATGTTCTTTGTTAACCAGTTGATACTCGTCCGTATCATCATCTCAGAACATGCGTCAAGCGTTTGTTTCTACTTGATACTCGTCCGTATCATAGTCTTAAAGGTGCTCGTCCACATCTTTAATCCATACACCGTGTCAAACACTTTTGTCTTCTTGGATATAGATACTCGCCTGTGTCTACTATTCCCCAGAGGAATCCTCTCAGATTCAACACTCGTCCGTGTTCTCTGTTAACCAGTTGATACTCGTCCGTATCATCATCTCTGAACACGCGCCAGTATTTGTTTCTACCCGATACTCGTCCGTATCGTAGTCTTAGGGATGCTCGTCCGCATCTTTAATCTATACACAAGACCAAACACTTATACCTTTTGTTTCTTGAATATAAACACTCGTCCGTGTTTACTATTCCCCAGTAGATCGCCAACAAAGCAAAATTTTCCTTTTTTATCTAACACTCGTCCTGTGTTATGGTAAAACCTGAGAGCAGCCGTACCCTGCTAGGTGGTCGTCCTCCACCTCTTGATGGTCGTCCTCCATCATGCTCATCCGATGGCCGTCCCCATCGTTGATATTTAGCAGCCGTCCCCTGCTTGGTGGTCGTCCTCCACCTCTTGATGATCGTCCTTCATCAATTTTATCCAATGGCCGTCCCCATTGTTGATTTTGGTTATCTGGCATTCGTCCTATGTCATGATAAACCTCGAGAGCAGCCGTCCCCTGCTAGGTGGTTGTCCTCCACCTCTTGATGGTCGTCCTCCATCATGCTCATCCGATGGCCGTCCCCATCGTTGATATTTTCGGCAGCCGTACCCTGCCAGGTGGTCGTCATCCACCTTTGATGGCCGTCCCCATCATAATTCCTTTATTCCCCAACAGAGCAGCCGTCCCCTGCTAGGTGATCGTCCTTCACCTTTGATGGCCGTACCCCATCATCTGTTTATTTCATTTATTCTTTAACCCGATGGCCGTCCCCGTCGTGGTCCCTTTTCTTTTTAGCCCGATGGCCGTCCCCATCGTCGGTTACTTTGCTTTATGAACTTGATGGTCGTCCCCGTCATGTTTCATTAATCCCCAGAGAATTTTATAGCTTTATCTTGATGGTCGTCCCCATCATAATTCCGCACTTTTCCCAGCTAGTCGGCCGTCCCCGTCTTGGCTTCACCTTTCCCCAGCATGTCGGCCGTCCCCGTCATTGCTTTATTTTCCGCATTTTTCCCAGCATGTCGGCCGTCCCCGTCATTGCCCTTTACCCAGCAGTCGTCCTCTGCTCGACGGTCGTCCTCCGTCGCCCATACTTTACAATATACCTAATTTTCTTTTTACAATCTATATCCCTTTTCTTCTTCATTCTGTGAGTGCAAATTTTGGACTGTCTTTGGTATTCAACCACAAGTTATCTTGTTTGCCTGTTAAGCCGTCGCTTACATCCTGCACAGCTGACTCATGCTTGAATAGGGGCAGCTGTAAACACCCCAAATTTGCCCTCACCCATTCACACCATGGCTTGTGATTATTTCATATGCATAAACACAATCATAACATCTCATATCTCAATTTTGAGTCACTGCATAGATTCTAAGTCATCTGCATCTAGGGTTTGTGATCTGAGCAATCCAGGAGCTTCTTGAGCCACTCCAAAGGCTACCAATCACTTCAAAGGGATCCATGTGTGTTCTTATATTTTATTACATCCTCTCAAAGTCAAAAATGCAAAAGAATCACAAGAACTGGGATTGGTGTGGATGCAGAGCCAAGTTTGACTGCACAGTTGACCTAAAATTAGGGTTTTGGTTTCAGAGGCCATAACTCCAAATTTTTTGGTCATTCTTGTTTCCATTGGTCTCTATATGGTATAGAGAGTATGCATATCAATTTTGATGAAGAAATTCCATGGGGAAGTCATCTGATCAAGGGTTGACTTTCCAGACAAGTCAGTGTAAAATCAGGGCATCTGAGGCCCCCAATGACCCAACCAAGGGGTGATCTTCATCATTTTGAGTGTATATGATCTTTATTTGATCATGGAAGAAGGTTGAAGTTCACAAAATTCAAGAATTACAAGTTTTTGCAAAGTTGACTTTTTAGGGCATGGTTGACTTTTCAAGAATATGTCATTTTAGGTCACTTTTCAAGCCTTGCCTTTTGATCCAAAAATGCTTCAAATGAAAAAACTTTGGTCATGAAAGTTGTAGAATACATTTTTCCCTTTTCAAAAAGTACAAGAACATGACCTAATTCATTTTGGATCAAAAGTTATGGTGTGACAAAGTTGGCAAAAATCACTAATTTTCAAGATATGCACCAATTGGAAAACTTGCAAAAACTTTGTACCAAGGCATTTTTGACTTCTAGTTCATATCAAACCAATGTACAAACATCACATGTGACCTAAAAATCAGATTTGAACCAAAGCTTCTCATGTTTCATGGTTTGTGGAATGAGAAAATTTCATGTGAACCAAAAAGAACCAACTTGCAAAACTCATGATCACACTTCACCCACTTGCTACATTGGATGCTGAACCAGCCATAGCCTATCACCTCATCTTGCTGCGTAGCCCATGCCCCTTGTACCAAGCTAGAACTCAAGCCATGCCTCTCTCTTACAACAAAGTGGACTTTTTGCAAAAGTAAACATCCCAATCACAGCAGGCCAGGTCACATCACCTGACCAATGGGAGTTCTTTATGCAAAGCAAATGCTGGCCATAACACACAACAAGCAAGGCTGAAACAGATCACAACATCACATTCACAAAATCACCCTCGCTTGCTTTTTCCTTCGAAACTCTTTGCACAAACCACCAACATTCAAACCAGTTTCACCAATCATTTCACCATGTTCCATTAAGCCAAAACCAACAAGACACAAGCCTGAATCAAGCAAGAACACCATTCCTCCATTTTCACTCCCAGAAGCAAAACCATTCGAGACTCACTCCACAGGCCATAAACACCCAAACAAACTCCACAAACCTTCTCCACTCATCATCCTGATCACAAAGAACCACTCACATCGGCCTGAAACAGCCTGAATCACCATCACCATTTTCAACTGAGCTTGAGCAGAAGCTGTTCAAACTCCTTAACCAGCCAACATAAACTCCTCCTAAGCATTCAAGGATCATCAGGGGACCAAGTAAAGTGGATTGCATCAAAGGGAGAGGTCAGAAAGTTGCTGGAGTGAAAGCTTCGAAACTCAGGTAGCTCAAGAGCTTTTTTTCAGAAATGGATTTTAAAGTTCTAAAGTTGTTCTCCATGCTTCACTGATTGCTCTGATACCTTTAGTTTTGAAAATGGTGGAGAGATGAGAGTTTAATTTGTTTCTGAAAGTTTTGCCCTAAAATCTTCTTTGTTTCGATTCATGAGATTAATGAAATATAAATGAGTTTTGGCTTGGGGTTTCGATTCAGTAAGTTGTGGGGATCATTTCCATGTTTTTAGATTTCATTTTAGTTAGGTTTTGAGAGTTTTGGAGATTTTCAGGTGGGGTTCCCACCGGAGAAGACGACCGGAGGTCTTCTCCGGCCACCTGAAAATCATTAGGGCTTAATCCTGTAATTAATGAGATTTTGAATCTGGAGCGTTGGATTGCCTTGACCAGTTGACTTGCCGCGCGTGTGAACGGTCCAGATTTGTCATTAAAACCCTAAATCTCATTTAATTAATTCATAATTGTATTTAACTCAGTTTGAATGTGAGCCACAAGATCTGGCGCGCAGTCAACATTTGCAAACCCAGATTGAATCCTGGCCTTCCATCCTGCATACTTCAGTTTATTTTAATTTTAATTTCATTTCTTTTCATTTAATTTGCATAATTTATTTAAAATAGTAAAAATTGTTTAAAAATTATGAAACTTTTTTTCAAGAGTTTCATTAATTTTTATGACACAAAAATATTTTTATTTTTATTTTTAGCATTAAAAAAGTATTTTTAAATATTTAAAAGTTTATTTTTAATTGATTAATGGAAATTAATTTATTAAAAATACTTTGAGGTATTTAAAAATCACCAAAAAATTCATGAAATGTTTTAAGACATTTAGAAACATTGTCCAACCTTCAAACCAAATTTATTTTTTGATCTTGATGCATTTTGAGAATTTTCCATTGAATTAAAATCATTTTTATGCATTAATTTGATCCAAAGTTCCAAAAATCATTTCTGCCTATCCATGAGGAATTGGACATTGATTCTTTTTGCATTGCATTGTGTTTAGCATGTAGTTTGTGAGATTAAATGTCCATGATTTGATCTTTCATTTTCAATTTGTTTGGCATTTCTTTTGTTTGGAAACCCTAAAACCATAGAAATCTTAGAGAAATCATAACTTGAGATTGGTTAAGAGTTGAAGCTTCTCCTTTGGGAATTGGTTTAGTATAGGATTAGGGGTCCTTTGAGTGGCATTTTCAATTTTTTGTAATGTTGTTTGCTTCTTATTTTGGTTTGTGTTTGATGTATTGTTCATAAACCCTAATTTGGGCTTCCATATGCATCCATCTTGCATTCTCTTGCATAACATGACTTGCCATGACATTTCAAGCATCCATTTGATTCATTTGATATCATGAGACATATTGAAAGCATGTTTGATCATTGCATCATGTATTTGCCATGTTGTATGCCATGTGCACTTCATAACTTTTCATGTATGTTCATGGTTCCTAGTTTGCTTCATTTGCATTCATGAACTTGTATGATCATTTCCATGTGCTGCCTCATGTTTGTAGCATCTCATAACATCATTAGCATCATGTAAATGCTTCTGGTTTTGGTTTGCATCATGTCATCTCATCCCATTTTGCATTGCATTGCATTTCTTTTCTAACCTTTCAGGTGGTAAGTGACCTTGAGAAGTGAATTTGCCTTCACTTCTCATAACTTTCTCTTCATCTCTTTTCATGCATCCTTGCTGCATTTTTGTATGTGTTTAAGATTGAGCTTGCTCATTCTTCCTCTTCCCACTTTCTTTCTTCAAGTGACTTGACTTCTTGAATGAAGCAAGTTGCTTTGCTTCTCTTGATCCTTTCATCTGCTTCCTGGTGGTTCCATTGAAGACTTCTCTTGAAAACCTCACAAACCTTAGGAACAACCATGTATGACAATGATTAGGATCTTGATTAGTCTCCCCCCTTAGTTTTACCTTTGTGTCTCTTTTGAGTCTCCTCTTCTCACCTCATAATCAGGAACTAAACCCTAAAGGCTTTAAGGCTTTGTGATTAAGCTTATGCCTGCATCCTTCTCTTAGGATGGAGTGTATAACTTTAATCCTAAGTGTTAAACCCTTAATGTGTTTAAATCTCTTAATCAATTCACTTAATAATCATCAAGACATCACACTTGTAACTTGGGCCTTGCATTAGGGTTCTAATTCTTCCTTAACTGGTTAAGAAGGACTAACCCTAGTGTTAATGGACAAGTCCCCCTCAAGTTGTCTTACCAATCCTAAAAATCACTTCATCATCTTACCATTAATCTAAAATCCACTTAATCAAAGGCTTGTTTTGTCATGAGTTTAATCCCTAATCATAGATTAAGTTGAGGAGCTTTCCTCAGCTTAAACATTCTCATCTATTATCCTTCTATTAGGATGGTGTAATGAGTCTGTTTAATCCTTGATTATGGCTTAACCTCATTACTCAACACTAAACCAAAAAAAAACACAAAAACATCTAAATAATCACAAGTAGGTTAATGATCTTAATCCTACACCAAAGGTGATTAAGTGTGAGAATCTGACTTCACACTTAAGGTACTCTCATTACCCCTAAACAGAGGGAAGATGTGATGAGTTTACTAACCCATTGGTTTAGGCTTAAGCTCATTAACTTATGACAAACTTTCAAAAGCAATAAAAGACTGAAAACTCAAAAACAAACAATAATCGTCTCCTTCGGGATTCTTTTCTCACCTCATTCACTCACAAACGAGAACTTGCTTCTTCCGTCTAATGCAAGACAGTTAGCATCTGTGCCAGACAGATCATACACTTGAGCATAGGCAAGTAAGCAGTTCACAAGTCAATTCATCTTTCAGTCTCTTTGGGTCGAACTACGGTGTTCTGACTTCCTCATTGCACGAGAGGATACATAGGCATAACTTGACAGTTATCGAACAAAAGTCTCTGTATATTCCCCCTCTTTCCAGCTACTCTTTAAGCCTCATTTATTTTGAGCATTTCACTCTTATTTTTCTCACTGACACTGTACATTTACACACTTCACACTTCTTTTACACTGACACCTGTACATCCTTTTCCAGCTCATTTATACACAAATTGCACTGACACTACCCCTTTAAAACACAAATCTTTCAAGCGTGGATCCCGTCGAGTACGACGGACAATCTGGGTGCTAATACCTTCCCAGGTTGTAACCAACCCCCTTTCTCAGTCTCTCTGGTTCGCAACCGTCTTATCCATCTCTTTCTAGGTCTATGCAGCATTGCCTTTCCTCCGGGATAAAAATGCCTAGCTGGCGACTCTATTCATCTCCAGTGAGTTCACGGCTGTGTGTTCTCATTGTCCCTTTCGCCGACCGTTCGCGTCTGTACCCCATTTGACCCGGCTTCATTTGGTGGGAGCGACATAGTTCTACCGGGAGATGACAAGACTTTCCATATATTAATTTGAAAGGTGTAGTTCCTATGGGTGTCTTGTAAGTTGTCCTATAAGCCCATAAAGCTTCATTAAGTTTAGATGACCAATCCTTCCGAGATATGGCGACAGTCTTTCCTAAGATTTGTTTGATTTCTCTGTTTGAGACTTCGACTTGTCCACTTGTTTGTGGATGATATGGTGTTGCCACACGGTGTCTTACTCCATACTTAGATAGTAATTTGTCAAAGATTTTTGAAATGAAGTGTGAGCCACCGTCACTTATGACGAGTCTAGGCACACCAAATCTGGGAAAGATTATATTTTTGAAAAGCTTTATTACTACTCGTGTGTCATTTGTAGGAGAAGCTATAGCTTCAATCCACTTTGAAACGTAATCGACAGCTACGAGTATGTAATTATTATCGAAAGATGATGGGAATGGTCCCATGAAATCTATTCCCCAGACATCAAAGACTTCTACTTCTAATATTCCTTTTTGGGGCATTTCATCTCTTCTTGAAATATTACCGGTGCGTTGACACCGATCGCAATTTATAACAGCGATGTGGACATCTTTCCATATATTAGGCCAGAATAGGCCGGCTTATAAGATTTTTGCACAAGTCTTGGAAGTGCTTGCATGTCCACCATAAGGAGATGAATGGCAATGAGCAATGACATCTTCTATTTCTTCTTCGGGAATACATCGACGAAAGATTCCGTCGGGTCCTCTTTTGAACAATAATGGTTCATCCCAATAGTAATGTTTGAGATTGTGAAAGAATTTCTTTTTCTGCTGATAGGTTAAATCAGGTAGAAGAGCTCCTGCAGCTAGGTAGTTGACAATGTCAGCGTACCATGGTAGTCCTACAGTTGTTCGGATTGTTTCCACGGGTTCTGGTTCATCTATGTCTAACTGAACTGGGTCGCTTCCTATTTGTGCTATCAGCTGTTCATACGGAAAATCATCGTTAATCGGCACTTGTTCTGGTTTAATACCTTTTATTCTAGATAAATGGTCCGCTACTACGTTTTCAGTACCTTTCTTATCTTTTATTTCGAGATCAAACTCTTGAAAGAGTAAAATCCATCTCAAGAGTCTTGGTTTAGCATCTTTCTTAGTCAATAGATATCTGATAGCAGCGTGGTCTGTGTAAACGATTATTTTCGCTCCCACTAGGTAAGAACGGAATTTGTCAAGTGCAAAGACAACTGCTAACAATTATTTTTCAGTAGTGGCATAGTTCATCAGAGCAGAATCTAAGGTTCTACTGGCATAGTAAATCGCATGAAGTTTCTTTTCCTCCCTCTGGCCTAGAACTGCGCCTACAACATAGTCACTCGCATCGCACATGATTTCGAAAGGTAATCTCCAGTCAGGGGGTTGCATGATTGGTGCGGTGATGAGGGCTGTTTTCAGAGTTTCGAATGCTTTAAGACAATCTTCATTAAATATGAACTCAGCGTCTTTCATTAATAAACCGGTAAGAGGTTTAGTGATTTTCGAGAAATCTTTGATGAATCGTCGGTAGAAACCGGCGTGTCCTAAAAAGCTTCGTATTTATCGAACGGTTTTAGGGGGTTGAAGATCTTTAATGACTTCAATTTTAGCTTTATCAACTTCAATTCCCTTGTCAGATATAACGTGTCCTAATACGATTCCTTCTCTGACCATAAAATGACATTTCTCCCAGTTAAGCACGAGGTTTACTTTTACACATCTTTCTAACACCATTTCTAAATTTAATAGGCATCCTTCAAAACTTTGCCCGCATACAGAGAAGTCGTCCATGAACACTTCCATGATGTTGTCTATAAAATCTGCGAAGATTGACATCATACATCTTTGAAAGGTTGCAGGAGCGTTGCATAAACCAAAGGGCATTCGTCTATAAGCGAACGTTCCATAAGGGCATGTGAATGTAGTCTTCTCTTGATCATCTGGGTGGATAGGGATTTGGAAAAATCCTGAGTAACCATCAAGATAACAAAAATATGAATGCTTGGCTAATCGTTCTAACATTTGATCTATAAAAGGTAGTGGGAAATGATCTTTTCGAGTGGCTTTGTTTAGTTTACGATAATCGATGCACACTCTATGTCCTGTCACTACTCTTTGTGATATCGATTCGCCTTTAGCGTTTTTCACAACAGTGATACCTCCTTTCTTTGGTACTACATGTACTGGACTAACCCATTTACTATCAGAGATTGGATATATTATTCCGGCATCTAGTAGTTTCTTAACTTCTTCCTTTACTACAATGCTAAGGATTGGGTTAATTCTTCTTTGAGATTCTCTGGAGGTTTTGCAATCTTCTTCTAGCAGAATACGATGCATACAGATTGAAGGGCATATTCCTTTGAGATCAAATATGTTATATCCTAATGCAGTTGGATATTTCTTTAAGACATCTAAAAGTTTCTTTGTTTCAATTGTTCCTAAACTGGAATTGATTATAACTGGTCTTGTACATTCAGTGTCCAAGAATTCGTATCTTAGGTTCTTAGGTAAAGTTTTTAACCCTAATGTAGGTTTATTATTACTTGGCATGGGATCCGGTGTAAGTGCTAAAATTCCGCTTAGACTATCATCCTGATATGGTTCACGCCAATTATCATCTTCGAAAATCGGAGGGATTTGAATTTTCATAATTTCAGAATAGGTAGTTTCTTTCATTTCCATTTCTCTTACACATTCGTCAATTACGTCCAATAGATAGCATGTATCCTCTATAGCTAGTGATTGTAAGAATTGTGTTAAAATAAATTCAACTTTTTCTTCACCTACTTCAAAGGTTAGCTTTCCTTTCTTTACGTCTATTATAGCTCCGACAGTAGCTAAGAATGGTCTTCCTAGTATGATAGGTGTAGTGGAGTCTTCAGAGATGTCCATGATTATGAAATCAGTAGGAATATAGAATTGTCCTATACGTACTGGGACGTTTTCTAGTATGCCTACAGGATATTTAACAGAGCGATCGGCTAGTTGAACAGACATTTTAGTTGGTCTTAGGTCTCCCATGTCTAGCCTTTTGCAAATCGTTAAGGGCATAACACTGATATTGGCTCCTAAATCGCATAGAGCTTTGTCAATGACGAATTTTCCTATTACACAGGGTATAGAGAAACTTCCTGGATCTTTTAGCTTAGGAGGCATATTATTCTGAATTATGGCGCTACACTCAGCAGTAAGTGTAACGGTTCCGTTATCCTCTATCTTTTTCTTATTGGATAAGATTTCTTTTAAAAACTTAGCATACAAGGGCATTTGAGTGATAGCTTCTATAAATGGAATAGTAATATTCAACTGTTTCAGAAGTTCAACAAATATCTTAAACTGGCCCATCGTCTTGGAATTGGTTAATCTCTGAGGGTATGGAATTGGTGGTTTATAGGGTGGTGGAGGCACATAAGGCTTTTCTTTCTCCACTGCCTCTTGATTATCATCTTCCTTTTCTTCTGGATCATTCACCATTTCAGTCGGTTTATCCGGTTTTTGGTACATGGCTGGATTGTCAAGTCTTGGATCGATAGGTCCGTCAAGTTCCTTGCCACTTCTTAATATCACAGCATTGGCCTGACCTTTCAGATTAGGTTGAGGTTGTCCAGGAAATACTCCAGCTGGTGCAGCGGTAGGTGCTTGTTGTTGAGCTACTTGTGAAATCTGAGTTTCAAGCATTTTGTTATGTGTAGCTAATGCATCTAATTTGCTCACTAATTGCTTAATCTGCTCACTAGTGTGTATGTTTTGGTTTAAGAAATCCTTGTTTGTTTAAGATTGGTTAGCTATGAAGTTTTCCATCATCAACTCAAGGTTCGATTTTCTAGGGACATTAGGAGAAGTCTTTTGATATCCCGGTGGCGTAGCTGGTGCTTGACCTGGTGCATATAAAGCATTGTTGTTCTTATAGGAGAAGTTTGGATGATTCTTCCAACCTGGGTTGTATGTGTTTGAGTACGGGTTTCCTTGAGCGTAATTCACTTGATCTGTGGGAATTCCTGTTAATAATTGACAATCAGGAACATCATGTCCTGGAATTCCACATAACTCACAATTAGGTGTTACTGCAGCCACGGTGGCTGTTGGTGTTATGGCCAAGTTGTCTATCTTTTGGTTTAGTTGTTCAAACTTTGCATTGACTTGGTCCATACTACTCACTTCGTACATACCTCCTTTTGTTGGTTTCTCAGTTGCGACTCTCTCGCTTCCCCATTGGTAATGGTTTTGAGCCATACTCTCGATAAGTGCATATGCATCGTTATATTCTTTGTACATTAGTGCACCGCCTGCGGCAGCGTCAATTGTCATTCTAGTATTGTACAAGAGTCCATTGTAGAAGGTATGGATGACCATCCATTCTACTAATCCGTGATGTGGACAAATTCTCAGCATATCCTTATAGCGTTCCCAAGCTTCCAAAAGTGATTCGTTTTCCTTTTGCTTAAATCCGTTGATCTGAGCTCTCAGCATAGCTGTCTTGCTTGGTGGGAAATATCTGGTCAAGAAAACTCTCTTTAGTTCCTCCCACGTAGTTACTGAATTCAAAGGCAGAGATTGAAGCCAGGCTCTCGCTCTGTCTCGAAGTGAAAAAGGAAAAAGACGTAGTCTAATAGCTTCTTGGGTAACTCCATTGGCTTTTACGGTATCTGCGTATTGCACAAAGATCGAAAGATGAAGATTCGGATCCTCGGTAGGATTTCCGGCGAATTGATTTTGTTGCACGGCTGATATCAGCGAAGGTTTCAGTTCGAAATCGTTTCGGTTGATAGTCGGTGCGACAATGCTGGAATGCGGTTCAGCTTGCGAAGGACTAGCGTAATATTTGAGTGGGTGATTCTGTTCTTCAGCCATCTCTGCGTCCTTTGATGTTACGACTAGTTTAGGTGGATCTATTTGAAGATCTGGAATGTTGTAATTTTGTTCGTAATCGAATATCCGTCTTCTTACGTGTAAGAAGCGTTCCGATTCTGGGATTAGAGGTTGCAAGTCTTCGCCTTGAGAGCGAGTACTTGGCATACACTCGGGAATTTAAATTAAGAAAAGAAGATAGTTGTTACCTTAGTCTAGACAATGCTACCCTAAAGTGCACTAGTAACTAAATTAAGGTCCCCGGCAGCGGCGCCAAAAACTTGATGGGCTAAAGACGTATTCTAATTATGTGTCTAGCGGTATCTTAACTGCAAGTGCACAGCCTATCGAAGTAATATTTAAGATTATCGATCCACAGGGACTTTATGATTACTTAGTGCTAGAGGATTTACTAGTTTAGCTAAGGTGAAGGGTTGTCACGATTTTTGGTTGTTTTTAAAGATTAAAGGCGGGAATTAAATTTAAGTTTAATAAAATAATACTAAGGCGGTCGGTATGTAATTATGATAACTTAGGCGGGTCAATCTAACCTAGGCTTATAAAGATGGTTCACTTAATCTATTCTGTAGAGGTTACCAGTTTAAATATCTTTAACTCACACTCTCGTGGTCTTATCTCAGATCTTACCCCTAAAGCCCTATGCCTGCTCTCGCTAGCCCATAAGTGTTTAGAAATAATTTTTGGAAACTTAGTAATTCTAATTCATTTTAAAGCGCTCTCGCTGTGTTTAAATCAAATGCCTAACTTTAGCTATCTGGTTAAAATCTCACACTCTTGTTGTCTTGACCTAACCTAATACACTTTCCTTACTCTCGTAACAAAAAGATTGATTTTATAATAAAAAGTCACAGCCAGAATTTTAAGCTCTTAATTATTTTAAGCCTAGAGTTGATTTTACCGATTTAGTTGATTTTAATTACATACCGCCCTAAGGTGTTTAGCTACTCATGATTGTTGAACCAGACAGAGGCAGAGAAATATAAAACAAAATATGCATAACAGAAAAATAAATACTTAACATTAATATAAATGCAATTTAAATAAAAACCTGAATAATAATTAAAATGCTAGACTCCTTCTTCCACAGTCTGGAAAGCTCGGAGTACGGACCGGAATCGAAAATAAAATTTCTAAAAGAATTTTGAAGGTTTTGAAACAAATTAAATTATAACAATTTCCTAATGTTGGAAATTATTATATGGTTGGTTGGGATACAGAAAATTAAAGCAAGAACAATTAAATGCTGGAAAGAATAAAATAGACAAGGTGCAATGAAAATACGGCAGAGCTTCCGCAAGAAAATTAAAAATAAAAACTCTGTAAATTGTTATTTAAAGCTAGGCTATTTATAGGATCAATATTTTGGGCTTGGCAGTTGGAGATGATGCATGGGCCTCGTAGATGCTGAGAAAATCCAGGGAACCGTTGAAATACTTGGTCTGTGGGAAGATAGGCAAGTTGAAATCACGTAACACACACGTACATGACCAAGTCTCAGCATATTACCCTAAATTCCCCTTGTCACATTCGTGAAAAGGGTGTCACGCTCGTCTCCCGTGTCTTATGCGCGTCACGGTCGTGAGGGACTGGTGACGACCGTGACTGCTCCTTTTAGCGTGTCACGGTCGTGACTCCTAGGTGACGGTCGTGACTGTTACAAAAAGTGCAGGTTATGCAGAATTCCTCTTTTCTTCATCTTTTAATGGTTGTTTTTGCTCATTTCACTTGTGGCTCATGATTTAGCTCTGTAATTGATGTACCTGCAAAATGACAAAGAAAACTCGAGGAATCGGGTGTTAAAACGACAAATGTGCGATAAAACGGCATTGAAACATAAGCAATAAAACGATACTTTTTCTCGTTATCACTTAGTTATCTGATTTCAGTATAAAAGAATAACTACCTCACCTAGAATCAAGGAAGTAACAAACCCTAATTCAAGGTGATGACAGCATGCGTATCAGGACTGGATAATCTACAGAAAGCCCAAAATCCTAGCATCTATTTAAGGAACAAAAACTCTCAGAATAGAGTACGAAATTAAGAAGACTAAATAGGGTGTTTGTGTTTAATAGCAGGTTTTAGTTATGTATCACTTTATGAGCTTTTAAGAAAAAAGTGTATTGTGTCTTGATTGAAACTGTTAAGTAAAATCAAGCTGTTGTGTTTGAAGTGTGACTTCAATTTTATTAAACTTGTAACATATCACTGTGTGATTGAGGGGGAGTAAGTTGGTACTCATATCTAAGTTGTGTCTTAGGTAGAAATTGCCTTAGGTAGATATTAAGTGAAGGATTAAACTGAGTGGTTTAAGTCCAGAATTAATATTACTTATATTGGATTTCCTTCCTGGCTTGGTAGCCCCCAGATGTAAGTGTGGAGATACACTAAACTGGGTTAACAATTTCCCGTGTTATTTAATTTACCTGCACTTTAAGTTTTGTTTAAGTCTTCAAGTGTTTAAACATCTCATTCGACATCACGTACCTGATCCCAGAATTACAAGTATCTTGATTGGTCTCGTACCAGGGCACAAATCACCTGGATGCCATTCACTTTAGAGGATACACCTGGATCATGAACAGTGCAGCCTGCAGCTACTGTCAGCTTGGAGGAGTTTGAGAAACTGAAAGAAAGGAATACTCAACTCACTGAAGCCTTGAAGAAGACCCTTTGGGAGAGGAATGACAGTCGTCTAGATAATGAGAGGTTGTAGAGGCTCCGTATTGAGCACTTGACCAAGATTGAGAAGACGGATGACATCATCAGAAAGGCTAGAGCATGGGAGTTAGTACTAAAGAATGCTTGCGAGGAAGCAAAGAATCAGAAAGCTAGGGCAGAGAATTATTTAGAGGAGAGCCAGGCTAGGTGGATCAGGATCACTGAGGCCCGTGCACAGGAAGATCAAAGGACTCAAGCTAAGATAGAGCAACTGGAGGCTAGTGAGAGGAAGAATCAGGCAGCTTTGATAGCAGCACAAAAGGAGATCTCTGAGTTGAAACTCCGGGAGGGGTTAAAAAGGCAAAGGATCAGGATAAGCACAAGAAGTTGACCAGTGCCATTGCTACTAGGAACCTCATCATCAGGACTATCACAGAACACCCAGTAGGTCCAGTGACTGAGGCTCTCCTGAAGGAAGTCAGAGAGGACGAATTTGGAATGGATGTCTGATTTCCTTGTATTTGTATTTCCTTTTATTTGTGCTTTTGACTTTGTTGTTGTATTTTAACCCACCATGGGAATGTTATCAAACTATGTATTTTAACATTTTTGTAATATATGGTTTGTATTATTTTTGTGGGCTTAATCTCTCTTCAACATCAGCATTTCCTCGAGGTCTGGGAAGGTCAAAACCAAAGAACCAAACCGGATACCCTTGGAAGACAAATAGGCATCCTGCATTGCATACTAACATTTTTTATTTGTTTTTTAGGTTTTTGTTTTGTTGTTGTTTCTCACTTTGTTGTGGTTTCAGGAAACATTGCTCGCAAAAGAGTGTTCCCTGTCAACAGAATACATCGGTACCCGACAAGAAACAACCTTCCGGGACTACAAATGGATCAGGTTCAACAAGACTTGACTGAAGTGAGGGCCCAGATGGCCAATGAAAGGACAGCGATGAGGGCCCAAATGAATCAATTTATGACAGTGATGAATGGTTTAGCTCAGATCCAGGAAAGACTGAGGGAGTTGGTTGAGCGACAAACTCCTGATGAACACCATCCAGGTACAGGGGATACCAGCAACAACGATCACGTGCAGCCCTACACTGATCCACCAGAGTTTGGACCTCATCTGAACCCAGACATCATTGCCATAAGAAACACCCAAGGTAACACTGCTGGAGGAAGGGTCTTGCAGGAGGACCCTCAAGAAGAGCAGTTTACTGTGGTTGGGGCTGGAGACGAAGTTTACGACCGTCGGTTGGATGAAATCACAGAGAAGCTAAGGTCTCTTGAATCCCAAAACTCTCTAGGTTTTGATGTCATGGACATGGGATTGGTGGAAGGGGTGAGAATTCCTCACAAGTTCAAACCCCCGTGTTTTGAAAGATACAATGGCAAATCCTGCCCACGTACCCACCTTCAGTCTTTCCTAGGGAGATTGAAAGCCTACACCATAGACGAGAAGATGTGGGTGTTTTACTTTGAGGATAGTTTGACCGGGGCATCCCGAGAATGGTACTCCCACTTAACTAGAGCCACAGTAAGAAATTGGAAAGACTTGGCTGAAGGTTTCATCCGTCAATATCAATATAATCTTGACATGGCTCCAAACAGGACCCTTCTGATGGGAATGTCACAGTCTTCTCGTGAAAGCTTTAGAGAGTATGCCCAAAGGTGGAGGCAACTAGCTACTGCCGTTCAACCCCCGATGTCAGAAAGGGAGATGGCAGACATGTTCATGAATACTCTCCAGGGTACGTATATTGACAGATTGGCTGCATTTTCTTCCACTAGCTTTGCAGATGTGGTGATAGCTGGGAAGAGAATTGAGAGATTGTTGAAGATGGGAAAGATCTCCGACAATGGTGCCAGTTCAAGCAATGCAAGGAAGCCATTTGCTGGGCCCCGTAGATCTGGTGAAATAAATATGTGCATGTGGGAAGAGGGAGACCCCAATATCTGCCCAGATCTATTGTTGTCGTCACTATTCCCACTCCATCTCCTCAGTATACTCAACAACCATAACACTTTCCTCAACAACCACAGTTTCCACAACAAAGATCATACAACAACAATAACAACAATCAACAACAATGCCCTTTTCAACAGCGGCCATCTCAGATCAACAGGGTGATTGACCCTATTCCAATGCCATATGCCACATTGCTGCCACAACTTTTAAAGCTCAATCTTGTTGAGTTGAGGACATTGGCTCCACCTGATCCTCAGAACCTTCCGAGAAATTACGACATCAACGCCAGGTGTGCTTTTCATTCTAATGCACCTAGTCACTCCACAGAAAAATGCAGAGCTTTGCATATGAAGGTCCAGGATCTGGTAGATTCAAAGGCCCTGAACTTTGCACCGCCTCCCAATGTCATGAAAAATCCTATGCCAAGTCATAGTGGGCCAAGGATTAATGCTATAGAGGAAGGCTCACCCATGATTCCCATTGAAGATATTGCAAGTATTCAGACACCTCTGGCGGAGGTTAAAGCCCAGCTTTTGAAATGCCAAGTGTTTCCAGGTTGTGAGGCCTGTTGTGAATCTTGTAAGCTTTCCAAGAATGGGTGTGCAAGCTTGAGGAATGACATCAATGGTTTGATTAAAGAAGGAATTTTGCTTATAACCACAACAACTTCTACAACACCAGCAACTCTTTTTACAACAACAAGTGATTCTTCTACAACTGCAACAACCATTGTTCCTACTGACTCATCTACAACTTCATCAACCATTTCTAACTTCACCTCAACAAACAACAATTCCATGTCATCTCCTTCTACAACTTCAGAAACCACCAACAATTATGTCTCTACAGTTACTATTTATTATGACCCTACAACGGTCCCGAATTCCAGCAACTTTGAACAGTCTCAGTAACAGTTTCAGCAACAATCAAGCTCCAATTCATCACTACCAATATCCACAAGAATTCCTGTCACTATCTTCTATGATCCACAGACAATAACGGTTCCAACTTCTGTTGTAGTAAGCCCAGTCACCATCACGGTGCCCGGGCCAATTCCACATGACAAAGACAGTGTTGTACCATGGCATTATGATGCTGACCTTTACTGCAACGGAGAAAAGGTCCTTCTTGATTCTTCTGTTCATACTCCCCAAGTGGATAATTTCGGGGGAGGCGGAGGCTTCACCCGAAGAGGACGCCTCTTCGCGTAACAAGCTCCAAGAACCAATACTGAGGCAGAGGCTGCTGCCAAAGCCAAAGGGAAGAATATGATACCTGAAGAATCTGCATCGAAAGAGACTCATAAATCATCCTTTGATCAGGATGTGGATGAATTTATGAGGATAATTAAAATAAGTGACTACAAAGTCGTGGACCAGCTCCACTAGACTCCTTCTAAGATCTCTATATTATCCCTGTTGTTGTGTTCCGAAGCTCATCGGGATGCACTACTTAAAGTTTTGTACACTGCCTACGTGCCAGAAGAGATCACAGTGAATCAGCTTGAGACAGTAGTGTCAAATGTCAATACTAGCCATGGGCTAGGTTTCACCAACAATGATCTAACAACAGAAGGACGTCACCACAACAAAGCTTTGCACATAACCCTGGAGTGCAATGAAGCTGTACTATCTCATGTTCTTGTAGATACTGGGTCCTCAATCAATGTCTTACCCAAGAAAGCTCTCGTCAAGCTCGAATATGATGGTATAGCTCTCCGACCAAGCAACCTTGTTGTCAGAGCTTTTGATGGCTACAAGAGGTCTATTCTTGGAGAGGTGGAACTGCCAGTGATAATCGGTCCTCAATTTTTTCAGACTACTTTCTATGTGATGGACATTCAGCCGGCCTACAGCTGTTTGTTGGGTCGACCATGGATTCACGCCGCAGGCGCAGTAACATCGACCCTTTCACCAAAAATTGAAATATGAGTGGGAAGGACAGATTATCACCATCTGTGGTGAGGAGGACATATTTTTTAGCCATCTGGCTACATACAAATACATTGAGATGGATGGTGAAATCCATGAAACTATGAGCCAAGGGTTCGAGGCCCTGAATGTCAATGAAGCAACAACTGAGGTATTTGCTGCATCCTAGGAAGATAGGATGGGTACTTCAATTGTCTCCTATCAGCAAGCCCAGAAGGTTGTTGAAGATGGTAATGCCCAAGGCTGGGGCAAGCTGCTGCCAGTGGAGAAAAAGGAGGACAAATTTGGTTTAGGTTACAGACCATTCCGACAAGATCAACCAGAGGCTGCCAAGGAGCCCAAGTTCATCAGTGGGGGGATGCTCACCCCAGATGCTGTTAACAACCTGGAAGACGAGGCAGAAGGCGACCGTAACCTGGAGAGCTGGATACATCCAAGGATCTCGGGGCACCAAGTCCTTAACTGGTCTTCCCAGGAAATTATAAGGGTTACTCCTGCAGAGTAATTATTATTTCCTGTCTTTTTTAGCATGCATCAAGTCCTGCATCTTGCCCAAGGTGTCAGGACTCATTTTTTAATAGGGCCATATTGTAATTTTGTGCAAATGAATTATCAATGAATATCAGACATCTTTTGCAAACAAGTCTCTTTTTCGATCACTATCTTTTCATTTTTCACTTTTGTACTAAACAATAAAATGGCAATGTTTTCAAAATAATTAACTTCATTTTTTAAGCAAGATTAAAATTGATCACTAAAACAAACCAATCTCAAAACCTTGCAGAGATTATCCTCCAAATTGCACCGACAACAACACTGCTATGACCATGTATGACTTTGACAATCCAATTAATCAAGCTGATGAAAGGGTTGAAGAAGACTATAAGTTACCTGAAGAGTTAGCCGGGTTGTTGAGACAAGAAGAGAAAGTAATTACTCTTCATCAGGAGGAGATGTAAATAGTTAATCTTGGTACCGAAGAGGATTTGAAAGAAGTGAAGATTGGGGCCAGTCTGCAGGCTTCAGTAAAAGAACAGCTCATTGACATGCTTCGAGAATACGTCGACGTCTTTTCTTGGTCCTATCAAGACATGCCAGGTCTAGATACGGATATTGTTATGAACAAGCTGCCCTTGAAAGAAGATTGTCCTCCAGTGAAGAAAAAGATATGTCGTACTCGTCCAGATATGGCCATGAAGATAAAGGAAGAAGTACAAAAACAGTGGGACGCCGGTTTCCTTGCTGTAACTAGTTACTCGCCGTGGGTCGCTAATATTGTACCAGTGCCTAAGAAGGATGGAAACGTACATATGTGTGTGGATTACTGGGATATGAACAGAGTTAGCCCGAAGGATGATTTCCCTCTACCACACATTGATGTATTGGTCGACAACATAACTCAGTTCTCGATATTTTCCTTCATGGATGGTTTTTCCGGGTATAATCAAATCAGAATGTCACCCGAGGACATGGAGAAAACAACTTCATCACACCTTGGGGCACATTTTGTTACAAGGTAATGCCATTTGGACTGAAGAATGTCGGTGCTACTTATCAACGGGCTATGGTGACATTATTCCACGACATGATCCATAAAGAAATTGAATGCTACGTGGATGACATGATTGCCAAATCCCTTACTGAAGAAGATCATCTGGTAAACCTGTTGAAATTGTTCAAGCGTATGAGAAAGTATCAGCTAAAGTTAAACCCCGACAAGTGCACATTCGGGGTACGTTCCGCTAAGCTGCTGGGTTTCATTGTAAGTGAAAAAAGAATTGAGGTTGATCCTGACAAAGTCAAAGCCATTCAGGAAATGCCTGCACCTAGGACTGAAAAGGAAGTTTGGGGGTTCTTAGGTAGATTGAACTACATATCAAGGTTCATATCTCATCTAACTGCAACTTGTGAGCCCCTGTTCAAATTGTTAAGAAAGGAACAAACGGTCAGGTGGAACGAAGATTGTCAGAAGGCTTTTGACAAAATCAAGGAGTACCTACAAGAGCCTCCAATTCTTATGCCTCCAATTGAAGGAAGACCTCTAATAATGTACCTGACAGTATTAGAAGGATCAATGGGTTGTGTGTTGGGCCAGCATGACAAGTCTGGTCGAAAAGAGTATGCAATATACTACCTAAGCAAAAAGTTTACCGACTGTGAACAACGTTATTCACTGCTCGAGAAAACTTGTTGTACTTTAGCGTGGGCTGCTCGCTGACTAAGACAGTATATGTTGACTCACACTACCTTATTGATCTAAAAAATGGATCCAGTCAAGTACATATTCGAGAAGCCAGCACTTACCGGAAGGGTTGCAAGATGGCAAATGATTCTGACAGAGTATGACATTCAGTACACATCTCAAAAGGCCATCAAGGACAGTGTACTGTCTGACTATCTAGCTTAGCAACCCATTGATGATTACCAACCAATGAGATTTGACTTCCCTGATGAAGACATCCTGTACTTAAAAGCAAAAGATTATGAAGAGCCTGTTCACACTGAAGGGCCTGATCCAGAAGAAGAATGGACTATGATGTTTGATTGGGCTGAATGGTCGTGGAGTTGGTGCAGTGCTCATTACACCTAAAGGAGTTCATATGCCTTTCTCGGCAAAACTCACCTTTGCCTGCACTAACAATGAAGTAGAATACGAAGCATGTATCATGGGTCTTGAGGAAGCCATTGACCTCAGGATCAAGACTCTAACCGTATTCGGGGATTCAGCTTTGGTAATCAATCAGACCAACGGCATATGGTACACTTACCAAGAGCATCTGATCCCATACCGTGACTATACGAGGAGATTATTGACTTTCTTCACAACAGTCAAACTTGAGTATATCTTTCGAGACGAAAATCAGTTCGCAGATGCTCTAGCTACCATTTCCTCCATGGTCAAGGTTCAAACTGCCAATTTCGTGCCTCGGATTTCGGTATCCAGACTAGACCGACCAGCATACGTATTCTCTGTGGACATTGCTAAAGATGACAAGCCTTGGTTCCATGACATCAAATGCTTCTTGGAGGATCAAACATACCCATCTGGGACATCATCCAATGATAAGAAGACATTAAGAAGGTTGGCCGGTAGTTTCTTCCTTAATGATGATGGTTCACTATACAAGCGAAACTTTGACATGGTTCTGCTCAAATGTGTTGATAAGAAAGAAGCAGACTTGTTGATGCACGAGGTGCATGAAGGATCCTTCGGTACTCATGCTGGAGGGCATGCAATGGCTAAGAAATTGTTAAGATCAGGTTACTACTGGATCACAATGGATGCAGACTGTTGTGCTTATGCCAGGAAGTGTCATAAATGCCAGATTTATGCAGACAAAGTGCATGTGCCTCCAAATCCTTTGAACGTGATGTCTTCACCTTGGCCCTTTGCCATGTGGGGGATTGACACGATTGGAAAGATCGAGCCAACTGCTTCAAATGGCCACAGATTCATCCTAGTAGCCATTGATTACTTCACCAAATGGGTTGAAGCAACTTCATATGCAAACGTCACTAGACAAGTGGTAGCCAGATTTCTGAAAAGAGATATCATTTGTCAATATGGAGTTCCCGAGTGAATCATTACTGACAATGGTTCCAATTTAAACAACAAAATGATGGCAGAACTTTGTCGGGACTTCAAAATTCAACATCACAACTCTTCTCCTTACAGGCCAAAGATGAATGGCGTTGTTGAAGCAGCTAACAAGAACATCGAGAAGGTTGTGCAAAAGATGGTGGTTACTTACAAAGACTGACATGAAATGCTACCATTTGCCTTGCATGGGTACCGAACCTCAATCAGAACGTCTACCGGGGCAACACCTTATCAACTTGTGTATGGTATGGAAGCTGTCCTACCTGTTGAAGTTGTGCTACCCTCCTTACGTGTAATGATGGATGTAAAGTTGAATGAAGCAGAATGGGCCCGATCTCGGTACAATCAACTGAATTTGATCGAAGAGAAAAGATTAGCTGCTATCTGTCATGGGCAGTTATATCAGAAAAGGATGAAGAAAGCCTTCGATCAGAAAGTCAGGCTTCAGTATTACCAAGTAGGAGATCTGGTGCTGAAAATACTTCTTCCTCCTCATACAGACCACAGGGGCAAATGGAATCCGAACTACGATGGTACATTCATAGTAAAGAAGGTCTTCTCTGGTGGAGCACTGATGCTCACTACTATGGATGGTGAAGATTTCTTATCCCATGTGAATTCATATGCAGTTAAAAAATACTTCGCATAAAATGACCCGCTGGACATAAAAACAGAATGTAAGTCCAAGCAAAAATTAGGGCATCCCGGCGAGTCAAAAACAGAATAAAAGACTCAGGCAAAAATAAGGGAAAATTGAAAAAATGTACACCTGCTGAGTTGAAAAGTCGCATTGGACAGCTCAGGCAAAAATGGGTATCCCGGTGGATTGAAAACCCGAAAGGGAGATCCACGCAAAATCAGGGAATAAGCGAACAACTACATTCTGAATTCGTCTGTATCACTCACAACATGGTAAGCTTCGAAAGGATAGAGCATCAGTCAGAATCAGCCTTCTTCAGAAAGCAAAATAAAAAGAACGTCAAGGTCACACAGGTCATAGCAAAGGAAGCTCAATGGAGCGTCGTCAACATTGCCAGCACTTTTTACTTTTCTCAATTTATAGCAATCTCCTCATTCCAGGGGATTTGTTTCTTTGACTGTATTTGCCAATTCAGGGCACCCAGATTAATAAAATCAGATTTTCAGTCACACCTCTTTTTGTACATTTTTATTTTGCAAAATGTCCAATATTCATAATAATACTTGCATAAAAAAACAAATGAGCCATTCTTAATAAATGCTTGTAGGAAATATATTTACTCTCAGGAATATCTAACTCCTATGACGGAATCAGGTAAGGGATACCTCAGGATGCTCGTGCGTTTCTTTGTCTTAATAGGTTGCAGGTATTCAGTACGCAACATGGGGCATGCCAAGCACCACTTCCCCAGCATACCTCCTCCCCAAGCAATATCTGGAATGCTTTTCCCCAGCGGAGTTGTCAAAGCCACCTCATCCCCAACACAGATCTACTCAACAGGAGCATCCCCAGCCAATCTTCCCACTGAATTTCCAGCCTCTCCCCAGAAGAGCAATGTTTGAAACTCTTACACAACAAAGTGACGGAAGCTTCCTTCTCCCCAGCTGAGTTCTCCTTACAGGGTATATCGACCAGAGATCTATTTCCCCAAGCAGAGCTATATCTTCAGATCTACCAATTTTTTTCCCCAGCTGGGATATTCCTCCAAGCAGATCAGCCAGAGATCTTATCTTAGTAGGATCCGAATCCTGGATCGGTTTCTCTTTTGCATAATCATAGCATTCGCATCATAAATCACCAAAATAAGCGTAGCATTCCGTCTAATATGGAGCATTGTGGCAAAAATCAAACATTTGCATGATCACAATTCGGGTTCAAGCCAGTCACCTGTAACCACCATCAGTATTTCATCGGAAATGTATATATAAAAACATATACTCCCCGTAGGTCGCTTGAATACCTTTTGCACTCTCAAGTACAAATACCTATACATACTCTTTTGATACTCGTCCATGTCATACATTCCCCAGCAAGTTGAACACTCGTCCGTGTCTTGCTCATACTTCGCCAATAAAATAATCCTCACTCATACTTATACAAAAAGTCTTCGATACTCGTCCGTATCCTTTCTTTATATGTATCATTCATCAAACAGATTCGACACTCGTTTGTGTTCTTTGTTAACCAGTTGATACTCGTCTGTATCATCATCTCTGAACGCGCGTCAGCGTTTATTTCTACTGATACTCATCTATATCATGGTCTTAAGGATACTCGTTCGCATCTTTAATCTATACATAGTGTCAAACACTTATACTTTTCATTATTTAACGTAAGCAATCGTCTGTGTTTACCATCCTCAGTAAGTCACCAACATAACAACTTCCTTCTATCCGACGTTCGTCTTATGTCGTGATACTTTCGGCAGTCGTACCCTGCCAGGTGATCATCCTTCACCTTTGGATGACCGTCCCTCATCCTTTCCTCAGCGGAGTCTCCATTATTGGAACCCTTTTCCATCCGACATTCGTCCTATGTCGTGATGTTTAGCAGCCGTCCCCTGCTAGGTGATCGTCCGTCACCTTTTGATGACCGTCCCTCATCATTTTATCCGATGGTCGTCCCCATCATTGATCTTGTTATCCGACATTCGTCCTATGTCGTGATAAACCCCGAGAGTAGCCGTACCCTGTTAGGTGATCGTCCTTCACCTCTTGATGATAGTCCTTCATCATGCTTATCCGATGGTCGTCCCCATCGTCGACCTTTTCTATCCGACATTCGTCCTATGTCGTGATAAAGAGCAGTCGTCCCCTGCTAGGTGATCGTCCTTCACCTTTGATGACCGTCCCTCATCATTATTTCATTTATTCTTTGAACCGATGGCCTTCCACATCGTTGATTACTTTACTTGCGAACCCGATGGCCGTCCCCCTCATTGCCTTTACTTTAATCCCCAGAGAATCTTGTTTTTGTACCTGGTGGCCGTCCCCATCGTGATCTCTTTATTACCCTAGCTTGTCGGCCATCCCCGTCATTGCTTTATCCCCAGCAATCGTCCTTTGTTCAATGGTCGTCCTCCATTGCTTTCATTTAACAATCATACTATACTGTTTTTTTTGCAATTTATATCCCTTTTCTTCTTCTCCCCAGTGAGTCCAAATCTTGGACTGTCTTTGGTATTCAACCACAAGTTATCTTGTTTGTCTGTTACGTCAGGCGCTTACATCCTGCACAGCTAACTCATGTTTGAATAGGGGCAGCTGTAAACACCCCAAATTTGCCCTCACTCATATCACACCATGTCTTGTGATCTTTCATATTTGCATAAGCATAAGCATACCACATCACATTGCATATTTGTTTCTTCTGCATAGTTCAAGTTCATCTACATCTAGGGTTTGTGATATGAGCAATCCAAGGATCCATCTGAGCCATTCCAAAGGTCTTGAAGTTTTCCAAGAGGGTCCATGTGTGTTCTATCATCATATTATACTCCTCAAAGTTCATGGAAGTCAAGAGATCACAAAAACTGGCAAGGCATGGAAGCAGAGCTAGGGTTTTCACTACACAGAGGACCAAAATTAGGGTTTTGGTTTCAGAGGCCTCAACATCAAATTTTTGGGCCATTCTTGTTTCTAATGTTCTTAAGATGTTATAAGGATCATGTGTACCAAGTTTGATGAAGAAATTCATTGTGGAAGTCATCTGTTCATTAGGTAACTTCTTGAGCAAGTTAAGTCAAGATCAGGGCATCTGAGGCCCCCAACAATGGAACCAAAGGGATATTTTTATCAAATTGAAGTTATATGATCTTTATTTAATCATTGCAGTGCTTGGAAATTCACAAAATTGAAGAAATTTGAGCTAAACCAAAAGTTGCCAAAAATGGAAATGACTTGTAATGGAAACTTTCCATTTTGGGAAAGTTTTTCAACCTCCTCTTTCTTGATAAAAAATGCTTCAAATGAAAAATTCTTGGTCATGAAAGTTGTAGATTAGGTCTTTCCCTTTTCAAAAAGTACAAGAACATGTTCTAATTCATTATGGAACTCAAGTTATGATCCTTCAAAATTGGCAAAAATCCTATAATTTTCACATTTATGCCAAAGAGGATTTTTTGCAAAAACCACTTGCCAAGCTTCTAAGTGACCTCTAATTGACCTCTAAACATCATAACAACATCACATGACTCATTTTGATCAGAATTGGCCCAAGAATTATGCATTTCCATGACTTGAACTTCAAGAAATTCCAAAGGGGCCAAAGCTTCTCAAAATTGCAAAATGGTGCAAATCTCTCGATCCACTTGTGCCAGCTCACAAAATTTGTTTCCATGATCCTCTTTGAAGTCAGCTGAGGCCAGACACCCCTTGCAACCAGACCTGCCATGACCCATACCCCAAGTGTAACACCCCAAAATTTGCCCTCTTATTTATTATCAACCTCGAGCGGTTTACGCTTCATTCCCGCATCATTCTGCATATCATTGCATCACATTTGGAAAAAATAAATAAATAATTCATCATCCTTTGAATACGCATGAGGTGTGTGGTCGATCGAGGCTTGCCAAACATTGGTGTTCAAGAGAAAAATAATATCCCAAAAATAATCCAAACCACTTCCAAGCTAACCCACCAAAAGGGAAGATTTCACCTTTTCTCTCCCTTTTCTTTCCGCTTTTCCTTCCACTTTCTTTCCACACTTCCTTTCATTCTTTCCCTCTCATTTTTTCACTTCAATTCCCCTCCATTTCCCTTGGATGTTTCTACCATGTTCTACAACATTCTAGAGTATTCCATGGAATATTCCAAGGAATATTCCTTCTCCAACCGTAACCCTAACTAACTACCAAACCATAATTTTGGATCCCAAGCTTAATTTTTGGGCCCTAAACCTAATTCCATTCCTAAACCTAGCTCCAAGTCTAGCCTCTATATATTCATTAATCACTTCAATGCAAGGTTCCGAAAATTTTCCAACTTTTCACTCTTTCACAATCACTTTTTCTCTCTCACTTTTCCTCCATTTCCCTTTTCACCAAAGCCTTTTTTGAATAAGCTCTTCAAGTTTCACATTGAAACTTGAAGGCCTTAAAGCTTTAGCCTCCAACCTCCATTGATTGTGGATTGGGGAAGAAGAAGCTACTGAATTTTGGTGAAGGTTTCGACTTATCGGAAGCACACGGAGGTTCAAGAATCAAGAACGCATTTATTTTGCGGTTTCGCGGTTTTCTTGGTTTTCTCTTCGATCAAGCTCTGATTCTTGCAACATTCACTGAAGCACTTCTCTGCTTCGTAGGTTGGTGATCTAAATCACTTCTCCTTAAAGTTATTCTCTTCATCTCGCCATTTCGGCATTCTTTAAGTGATTTTCGTATTGCTTATGTTTGATTACGTGTTCGCTAAGTTTTTCTTGCGATTTGTGGTTTTTGATGGATTAGAAGTTAGGATTGTAGCTTGTTATAGATTCTAGCATGTGTTAATAAGCCCTAATTGAGTAGAAATTCGTGTTAGCATGATTAGGTGGGGGTTAGGGTTGTTTAGAAGGAAGATTGTGGCCAAAAGCACTTATTTCAAAAGCATTTTTCACTTTATGTTCAGTGTTAACCGGTTAACGCATGCGTTTTTTGCCAAAATGTTGTATTTTTCTGTCAGTTAACGGGTTAACCAATTTGGTTAACCGGTTAACACTGTTCATTTTTGGATTTTTAGCTTATTTTCTTGCTCAATCTTGCTTCCTAGTGCTTCTAAGGTTCATGTATGTTTAGGTATTGATTTTAGGGAATTTTTGAGTCTATTTCCAGTAGCCAATTCATTTGTTTCGAGTCGTTTTGACATGATTCCGTTCACTTTTCTATGTTTTGTGTTAAATGTGCAAATGTGATATAATTGATTCTTGATGTTGTTTTGCTACACTTTAATCATTTGTTTCACATGTTAAGTGCTTGCTTAAATTCAACATATGCTTCATGATTATTGTCATTGCTTGCTTGATTGATAAAGTGATTAAATACCATGTTGATTTTTTGCCAAAAATGATTAAATACTTCACATGTTCATGCAAGTTTCTTGTGCTTAATTGATCATATCTTAACATGAGTTCAATTCTGATTTTTTATGCCATTCATGTGTAACAATTGATGCTTGTAGTGATACTTGTTCAATCTCATGATAAAATGCTCATTTGTGCAACATGAAAAAGTATGTTTGTTCTTGATTGATCATTGTCATTTGTAATCAAATAAATGATGTAAATAAATTCACATGTTTGAGTTCATTTTGTGATGCATGTAGATTTATGTTAAGTGACATTAATCTATTTTTTATCATTCACTTTGTGCACATAAATAAAAATAACCAAATCTGTATTTTGCATTTCATAGCTGTTTTTACATATAGGTGCTGTAAAATGTATGTTGTTTGTTATGTTTGCATGTTGTTTGTAACCTTTTACACCTACCTTTTCATGCTGCATGTTGGTTGTAAAAAGCTGCTTGGTATCATGCATTGTTTTAATGGTTGTTTGTGTATTAGGGGTTGTTGTAGGTGCTGTATTTTTGTCTTAGCATTGTTTAGTCCTCTAGAATTAAGAAAGTCATTAGGATTTAATTTTTGTGTGTTTGCTTTATTATTTTTAATAAAATGCAACATTAATCTTTGTTTTGTAGAGGGGAAGATTGATGTAAGTTTTCTTCACCCTATCCTTTATTTTTATGCATTTTCTTTATGCATTTAATTCATTTTTCCTTCCATATTTGTGTTTGGTAGGATTTCCCCCTTTGTTAGGACCAATTTACCTTCATTAGGAAGTAAGTTGCATCCTTTTTCTTCTTTCTTTTCCTTTTCTCCTTAGGATTAGAAAACCTCACTAACCATTAGGATCTTCCTTTTGTGTATAATAAATAACTTAGGGTTGGTCTTAGCCCCCCTTAGATTTGGTCCTTTTGCAACTTGAGTCTTTCTTTCTCATCTCATAAAGAAAAAACAATAAAATACTAAATAAAGGTTGAATGTTCTTATATGCCATGAGACACTGTTGCGGAGTTCTTATACACGTCCTGTTTCGGGGCGAGGTGTAAGTCCCTACCATGATGGATAAGTCTTAGTATGGGAATGTTCACAAACAAACTCTAAAACACTTCTCATAAAAGACAATCAACAAAGACATCGCGTCTTCTTTTCTCATCTCCCAATCTTTGCGGACGAATGCGACTTGCCTCAAGAGTTCAAACAGCGATACAGTAAACACCCTCGAGTCAGAGTCGGTAACATCTTAGCTAGAGCTATGGCAACGTCATCCTAAAAAACACAAACAAATAGTTCCCGCCTTATTGAGGCGAACTACGTCGACTCTGATCCTCATTATCCCGATGAGGTACGTAGGTGTAAACACCCCAAATTTTCCCTCACTCATTTCACCATGGCTTGTGATTCTTTTCATTTTTCCATAAGTTCAATCATATCATCTCATATTGCATTTTTACTTCACTGCATTAGTTCAAAGTCATCTGCATCTAGGGTTTGTGATCTGAGCAATCCCTGAGCTATCTAAGCCACTCCAAAAGTCTCCAATCATCTCAAGAGGGTCCATGTATGTTCAAATATCATATTATATCCTTCCAAGATCAAAGAAGTCAGAAAATCACAAGAACTGAGAAAGGCATGGAAGCAGAGCCAGGTTTAACTACACAGATGACCTAAAATTAGGGTTTTGGTTTCTGAGGCCATAACTCCAAATTTTTTGGTCATTCCTATTTCTATTCATCTCTATATGTTATAAGGATCATGCATACCAATTTTCATGAAGAAATTCAATGGGGAAGGCATCTGATCAATAGATGACTTCTTGAGCAAGTAAGTGCAAAATCAGGGCATCTGAGGCCCCCAATCATCCAACCAAAGGGTCTTCTCCATCATTTTGGATGTATATGATCTTTATTTGATCTTAGAAGAAGTTAGAAGTTCACAAAATTGAAGAATTTCAAGCCATTTGCAAAGTTTCCATTTTGGGAAAGTGACTTGTAATGCAAACTTGCCATTTTGGGAAAGTTTTTCAACCTCCTCTTTTTGATTCAAAAATGTTTCAAACGAAAAATTCTTGGTCATGAAAGTTGTAGATTCGATCATTCCCTTTTCAAAAAGTACAAGAACTTGATCTAATTCATCATAGAACTCAAGTTATGGCCTTGCAAAGTTGGGAAAAATCACTAAATTTCACTTATGTACCAAAGAGGGAAACTTGCAAAAACTCATGTCAAACCAATTTGTGACCTCTAATTGACTTCTAACCATTACACAAACATCATACATGACCTATAATTCAGAATTTCCCAAAGAAATCTCAAGTTTCATGCCTTGATAATCAAGTATTTCAAAAGGGGCCAAAACCTTCACAAATTGCAAAACCACCCACAAACTTCATTCCACTTGATATTTTGCCCCAATCTGAATTCCATGGCTGCCCATGAATCAAGCTGCGCCAGACACCCCCTTGTCCTCAGCCTGCCATGAGCCCATACCTCCAAGTACAACTTTCTTGACTTTTTGCAAAATGAGCCATACCAATCACACTGCTCCACAACAACTCTCTGCCCAATCAGAACATGTTATGTGGACCTCAAGCAAGCCATTTCATACAACAACACAACCTGAATCCTCCCACAACTCAGCATTCACCAAAACCCCCCCTTTTGCATTTCTCTTCGAAACTCGTAGCCCAGCCAACAAATCTCCAAACTTTTTCCACCATTCAACTACACATTCATCACTTATTATTTCCCACCTTTCATTTTGCCATGAAACACCCCATATCAAAAATACGATTTTCACCTCCCTTGACCTGAGCTTCAGCAAACTTCACATAGAGTTCATATAAACTCCAACCAAGCATTGCAAGCTCTTGAGGGGAACCATTAGAGGTGATTTGAAGCAAGGAACTGGTCATAAAGCTCCAAAGGTGAAAGCTCCAGTTCAGGTATCACCAAGAACTTTTTTTCCAGAAATCGTTTTTTATGCCATAGAAATGTTGCTTATGCTCCACTGATCATAGTGTGCTTGTTGGTTTTGAAAATGATTGAGTTTTGAGCCTGATCCGTGTCTCTGAAAATTTGACCTGAAAACTTGTTTGATTCGATTCTTGTTCATGTTGAAATATAAATGAGTTTTTGTGCTTGATTCTTGCTTAGGGTGTTTAGAGGGTGTGATCTGGAGTTTTAGAGGGTTTAAAATTGCCTAGGGAGAGAGTTAGTTTTTGGGCTCGCCGGAGAAGATGACTGGAACCACTGTTCCGGTTATCTGAAGGTCATTAGCCCTAATTAGGGTTTAGCCACGTGATTAGCTCAGTTTGAATTTGCTGCGTTGGATTTGTTTTCGCGCGCGTCCTCAATGGCTAGGATCTGTCACTTAGCCCTAATTTTAATTAATTAGGATTAATTCAAATTTTTCCAGAACCAATCCCAACCGTCCTTTCGCGCGCCAAGTCTTTCCCTCCACCCCAGGTTTGAATCCCGACCACCAGTTGCGTTGACTTCACATTTAAATTAATTTTATTTTCATTTTATTTGCATTTCTTTGTTTATTTTATTTAAAATAGCAAAATGCATTCAAAAAATTTCATTTTTTGCACCATGACTTTAAATATTTTTCTCATTCTGAAAATAATTTTTATTTTATTTTGTGCATAAAATTTGTATTTTTAAAATATTTAAATGTTCATTTTAATTAATTAATGGAAATTAATTAATTAAAATACCATTTAAGTTTCTAAAAATCACCAAAAAAATCAAATTGCATCTTGACATGTTTAGAGACATTATCAAACCATTCATACAAATTTCTTTTTGGTTCTTGATCCATTTTGATAATTTCTTTGGATTTAGGGTTCTTAAAAATCAATATTTTTAACCCTAACTTAGAAAAATCTTTTCTGCCTATCCATGAAGAGTTTGATGATGATTCTTTTTGCATTGCATTCCACATATAATGTAGTCTCTAGGATAAAATTGTCATGAATTTAAATTTCATTTTCAATTTGTTTTGCATTTTTCCTTGTGAGGTACCTTAAAACCCTAGCAAACTTAGAAAAATCATAAGTCCTTTAGGGTTTAGCTTCTGACCTTCCCCTTTGGGTAGTGAACTTGTATGGGCTTAGTGTACCTTTGATCCCATTTTCAAATTTTTACCTCATGTTTTGCTTCTGATTTTGAATATTGCATTGCATCTTGTACATAAACCCTAATCTTTGCCTTCATTTGCAGTCATTCTTCATATGCTTGCATACATGAACTTTCCATGACATTTTGTGCATCCACATAACATATAAGACATCTTAGGACATATTGAAATCATTTTTGATCACTGCATCATCCAATTGCCATATTATGCATCCATTGGATTTTAGAAGTTTTCATGAACTTTCATGCCTCCTTTCATGTCTCATTTGCATCTTCATCACTTGTATGATCATCCACATCTCTTGGTTTGCTTTTGCATCAGCCCATAGCATCATTTGCATCATGGATATGCTTCTTACTTTGGCTTTCATCTTTGCATTTCATCTCATTTGCATTTCATTTCATTTCCTTCTGCTAACTTTTCAGGTGGTAAGTGTTTGAGAAGTGAATTTGCCTTCACTTCTCACAACCTCTTCTCATCCCTTCTATGCATCATTTCTGCCCTTTTACTTGTGAATTAGAGTGAGCTTGCTCATTCATGCTCCTTCTCCTCTTTATTTCTTCAAGCAACTTATCTTCTTAAGTGAAGTAAGTTGTCTTGCTTCTTGCTGCTTCTTTTCCTTCCATCCTGCTTCTCCCTTGGTGGCCCTCTTGAAGATCTTATTGCAAGCTTCATAAACCCTAGGAACACCCAAGCATGATCACAATTAGGGTTTGATTAATCCCACATTAGTTTTACCTTTGTGTCATCTTTGAGTTTTCTCTTCTCATCTCTTAACCAAGGACTAAACCTTAAAGGTTTTAAGGCTTTGTGATTAAGGTTATGCCTGTATCCTTCTATTAGGATGGAGTGTATAACTTTAATCCTAATTGTTAAACCCTTAATGTGTTTAAACCCTTTAATCAATTCACCTAATAATCACTAAGACATAAAGCTTGTAACTTGGGCCTTGCATTAGGGTTCTAATTCTTCCTTAATTGGTAAAGAAGGACTAACCCTAGTGTTAATGGACAAGTCCCCCTCAAGTTGTTTTACAAGCCATAAAATCCACTTCTTAATCCTGTCATTAACTAAAATCCACTTTAATAAAGATTTTGTTTTGTCATGAGGTTAATCCCTAATCATGGATTAAGTTGAGGAGCTTTTCTCAGCTTAAATGTTCTCATCTATTATCCTTCTATTAGGATGATGTAATGAGTCCATTAAATCATTGATTATGGCTTAAACTCATTACTTAACAACCAATCAAAAACTCAAAAAACATCTAAATAATTACAAGTAGGTTAATGATCTTAATCCTACATCATGGTGATTAAGTGTGAGGTGCTTACTTCATACTTAAGGTATTCTCATTACCCCTAATCAGAGGGAGGATGTGATGAGTTTACTAACCCTTGGTTTAGGCTTAAGCTCATTTTCTTACGACAAACTCCAAAAAGCAATAAAAGATTGAAAACACAAAAACAAACAATAATCGTCTCCTCCGGGATTCTTTTCTCACCTCATTCACTCACAAACGAGTACTCGCTTCTTCCGTCTAATGCAAGACAGTTTGCACCTGAGCCAGACAGGTCATACACTTGAGCATAGACAATTAAGCAGTTCAAAGTCAATTTATCTTTCAGTCTCTTTGAGTCGAACTACGGTGTTCTGACTTCCTCATTGCACTAGAGGATACATAGGCATAACTTAACTGTTATCAAACAAAAGTCTCTGTATATTCACCCTCCTCCAGCATTATCCTTTAAGCCTCATAGTCTTGAGCTTTGGACTCTTTCCTTACACTGACACTTCTCCACTTCATTTCACATTTCTTTTACACTGACACTAGCATTCTTTTCTAGCTTTTGCACACAAAATAGCACTGACACTACCCCTTTAAGCACAAACTTTCAAGCGTGGATCCCGTCAAGTACGACGGACAATCTGGGTGCTAATACCTTCCCAGGTTGTAACCAACCCCCTTTCTCAGCTTCTCTGGTTCGCGACCGTCGTATCCATCTTTTCTTAGGTCTATGCAGCATTACCTTTCCTTCGGGATAAAAATGCCTAGCTGGCGACTCTATTCATTCCTCTTCTCTAGCCGACCGTTCGCGTCTGTACCCCTCTTGACCGGGTGTCATTTGGTGGGAGCGACAGCTTGGCGACTCTGCTGGGGACCCTTATTATGCAACCAGGGCTTCTGGTTCTTTTTTGTGGGTTCCTCCTAGCGCTTGTTTGATTTGTGTTTACTGGGGGTGTTATGTGTTAATTGTGTTTATTTATTTGCTTTATTTATTTGCTTTCTTTACAGTCTTATGCATATTTCATACTGTCATTTGCTGGATCTGGTTTGCTGTTTTGATGGGTGGGGTTCCATTGAGAGTTTAAGGTCCTATACCTAGGACCTGAGTGACACCTAGGCTAGAGTGGTTCATGTTCTTTCCCATTCCATTTCGGTCTGGTGCGGGAATATGAAACACGGTTCAGATGTGGGTTTCTTCTTGTGAACTCTGTGCTACAGATTTCCTGTAGTGCTAGGGCTATCTGGGAAGCCTGCTAAGTCTGGATGACCTTTTATTATGACCTTCAGAAACTGAGGTGAGTTAGAGGAGGATCTTTTATGGTTATTGTAAAAACTGTACCTCCGGGTTAGAAGTGTTTACACTTCTCATAACTGATCCAAGTCTGAGGATCCTTGTTCTAGAACATTACTTGTGAAGGGGATGGGTTGTTTACAGGTTTGCAGGAACCCTTGGCCACATCATACCTTGTTACTGTTTTGTTTAAGAATACCCCACTTTGGACAATTCTTGTGATTAACCCCGGACATATGACTCTTTATTTGAGTCCCCCACCCTGGTTACTGGATTTCTGAGCCCTCATCCTGAACCATTGAACATATATGGACCTTGTATCAAGACAGAGAATCAGATCCAGCTTGATCACAAACCCTTGCATATCATTTGCATATTCATCATTGCATCATTTGACATTTGTTTATCTGCTTTTCAGGGTATCCATTTCATTGTATCTTGGTTTTGGTTTTGACCCCTTCTTCTGCATAGACCTCTGCTTCAGCTGTCTTCATCAGTTATCTGCTTCAGTTGTCTCCATCCTCCCCAGTAGCAGTCTGCCAGAGACTTACCTTCAGCATCTCAGTCTGTGATCTTCACCAGCACTTATCTTCAGTTTCTTCAACAGCACTCATGACTACTCCCAGGAAGAGCAACATATCCTACCACTTTTTTGAGCCTGTGTTGACTGGCATCAGGCAAGTCTAGTCACTCATCACACCTGACCACATCCCACTATTTAGAGAGCACTATGGAGGTATCTTGGACATGGTTATGGACCTTGACCCCTCTCAGAGGAGCATGATCCACACATGCTTACAGTTTTATGACCCTCCTTTGAGATGTTTCACCTTTCCAGACTTTCAGTTAGGGCCTCTGCTGGAAGAGTTTTCTTTATTGATTGGAGTACCTATCAGAGGTGGAATCCCTTTCAACCCAGAGATGACTGCTCCCAGAAATGAAGAGATAGCAAAGGCAATGTACTTGGAGCCTGCCCTTATTGAGCAAAGTATGACAACAAAAGCTGGGATTCCTGGTATTGCATTTGGACTTCTTGATTTCTCAGGCCATCCTGAAGGCTTCATTGGGAGAGTGGAAGGCAGTTTGTGCATTATTTGCCCTCAGCATATATGGGGTTATATTGTTTGCAGATGAGCCCAAATTTGT
Organism: Lathyrus aphaca; assembly: GCA_963966055.1. Lineage (NCBI taxonomy): Eukaryota > Viridiplantae > Streptophyta > Magnoliopsida > Fabales > Fabaceae > Lathyrus > Lathyrus aphaca. The sequence continues at coordinate 95,948,801 of OZ014524.1, forward strand.
CAGCAAGAATGCCATCCATCTGTTTCTCCTAAAGAACCTAGTACCTACATTTCTAGGAGATTTCTACTATTCCATCCATCAGAGGAATGAGAAACAAAGGGGGAAGTTGGTAAGATGTTGTGCTCCTTTGTTTTACACCTGGCTGCTCAGACACCTGCCTAAGTCAAATGCTTTCTTGAACCCCCACCAGCAGAAGAATTGGGCCAAGAGGTTCATTGCCTTGACTTCAGATGATATCAGATGGTGCACCCAGAGCACCAAGGGCAAGGACATTATGACCAGTTATGGACAATACCCAAATGTACCTCTGATAGGAGTGAAGGGTTGCATCAACTACAATCCTTTATTGTTTAAGAGACAACTGGGCTATGCCTTAGTTCACCTTCCTAGAGGACAGGATTTAGCTGAGACCCTATATTGTGAAGTGCAACCTAATTCAGTTGTTGTCAGACAAGCATCCTGGGCTTGGGACAACATCCAGACAAAAGGGGTAGCTATTCTTGGAAGATGCAACAATGTTGCTTCAGCTCAGTACTCAGACTGGTCCCATACTAGAGATCAGATTACCAGAATGCTTTTCACCTTGGAAGACATACCTGGGCCATCCACAGTACAGCCTGCAGCAACAGTTAGCCTGGAGGAATTTGAAAAGTTGAAGGAAAGGAATGAGCAGCTATCTCAAGCCTTGAAGAAGACTCTTTGGGAAAGAAGTGATGGTCGCCTAGACATTGAGAGATTGGAAAAGCTCAGGGTTGAGCACCTTGCCAAAATTGAGAAGACAGAAGACTACATAAGGAAAGCAAGGGCTGGGGAACAGATATTGAAGAATGCCTGTAAAGAGGCCAAAGTTCAGAAAGCTAAGACTGAGCACTATCTGCAAGAGAGTCAGGCTAGGTGGGTCAGGATCACCGAAGCCCGTACACAAGAAGATCAGAAGATTCAAGCTAAGATTGAATAGCTAGAGGCCAATGAGAAGAAACAGCAGGAAACTCTGTTGGCTGCACAGAAAGAGATATTAGAGTTGAAGCTCAGAGCAGGATTGAAGAGATCAAAAGACCAGGACAGGCATAAGAAGTTGACTACTGCTATTGCTACCAGGAACCTCCTCATTAGGACCATTACAGAGCACCCAGCTGGTCCAGTGACTGAGGCACTCCTGAAGGAGGTCAGAGAAGATGAATTTGGACTAGATGTCTGATTCTTTGCTTGTTGTTTGTTTCCATTTGATGTACTTTTCCTTTTGTTGTATTTTGACCCTCCATGGGCATGTATTGTAAAACAAACTATGTATTATTCACCAGTTGTAATAAATGTTAGTTTGTTTTCATTTGGGCTTTCTCTCAACAACATCAAGCATCTTCCTCGAGGTCTGGAAAGGTCAAAACCAAGAACCAAACCGGATACCTTGGAAAACAAATAAACATAATACATTGCATACTAACTTTGTTTTTGTTTTGTAGGTTTTTGTTATTACTATTGTTTCTAACTTTGTTATGATCTCAGGAAACATTGCTCGTCGCCGAGTGGTCCCTGTCAACCGCACGCACCGGTACCCAAATCGTAACAACCTTCCCGGCATTCAAATGGAACAAGTACAGTAGGACCTGACTGAGGTCAAAAATCAGATGGCCAATGAGAGAGTGGAGATGAGAAATCAGATGTCTCAGTTTATGACAGTGATGACTGGCTTTGCCCAGAGTCAGGAAAGGTTAAGAGAGTTGGTGTAAAGACAAACTCCTGAAGAGCCTCATCTGGGAACAGGGGGAACTAGAAACAATGAACGGGGGCAGCCTCGTATTGATCCACCAGAGTATGGCCCCCATCTGAATCCAGAAGTTAACATCCCGAGGAATGTTCAAGGTAATACTGCTAGGGGCAGAATCCTGCAAGAGGATTCCCAGGAAGAACAGTTTACTGTTATAGGGGCTGGAGATGAGGTATATGACAGGAGATTGGACGAGATTGCTGAAAAGTTAAGATCTTTGGAGTCTCAGAATTCTTTGGGCTTCGATGTAATGGACATGGGCTTAGTAGATGGGGTGAGAATTCCCCACAAATTCAAACCCCCATGCTTTGAAAAGTACAATGGTACATCCTGTTCTCGCACTCATCTGCAATCTTTCTTGGGTAGGCTCAAGGCTTATACTATGGATGAAAAATTATGGATGTTCTACTTTGAAGACAGTCTGACTGGAGCTTCGAGGGAATGGTATTCGCACCTGACTAGAGCCACCATAAGATGTTGGAAGGATTTTCCCGAAGCTTTCATCCGGCAATATCAGTACAACTTGGACATGGCTCCCAATAGAACTCTTCTAATGGGCATTTCTCAGTTTTCTATAGAGAGCTTCCGGGATTATGCTCAAAGATGGAGACAGCTTGCTGCTGCTGTTCAACCACCCATGTTAGAGAGGGAAATGGCTGACATGTTCATGAACACATTGCAAGGGACTTATATTGATAGATTGGCTATTTTCTCCTCTACCAGTTTTGCTGATGTGGGTCATAACTGGTGAAAGGATTGAAAGTCTCTTGAAGATAGGAAAAATCTCCGACAGTGGTGCAAGTTCTTCCAACAATCCAAGAAAACCTTTTGTGGGACCTCGAAGGGCAGGTGAAACAAATTCCATTCATACAAGCAGGGGAAGGCCTTAATATGCTCATCGGTCAGTAGCAGCTGTTACCATCCCAGCTCCAATTCCACAACAATCATCATATCTTCAACAACAACAACCACAATATCAACAACAAGCTCATTATCCGCAACAAAGGTCGTACAACAACAGCAATAGCAACCAACAGCAGCGTCCCTTCCAACAAAGGTCATCTCAGGAAAATAGGGTAATTGACCCAATCCCAATGCCGTATGCTGCACTCTTGCCACAACTCCTAAAGCTCAACCTAGTTGAATTAAGGACGTTGGCTCCTCCAGATCCTCTCAATATGCCAAAGAACTATGATGCAAATGCCAGGTGTGCATTCCACTCAAACACACCAGGGCATAATACTGAAAAATGCAGGGCCCTACAGATGAAAGTCCAGGATTTGGTGGACTCAAAAGCTCTCAATTTTGCGCCTCCTCCGAACGTCACAATAAATCCAATGCCTAGTCACAACGGGCCTAGGATTAATGCTATTGAGGAGGGCAAACCACCCACATTAATTAGTAGTGTTGCACATATCCGAACACCTTTGGTTGAAATCAAAGCTCAGTTGTTAGAATGCCAAGCTGTAACACCCCAAATTTTCCCTCTTCATTTTTAGCATCATATCATATCATATTCATCATACTCATATCATTTCCTCAGCATCATACCATGGCAAGATGAAGCATAACATCCCTCATGTCCTAGAAACAAGCATATGGTCATCTGTGGAGGTTCTAGAAGCATCACAAGCCATCACAAGGGTCCCAATGAGTTTGTACAAGTCTTATGGTGAGACTACACTCCATTTACAAGTTCAAGTCCATTGGCAAAAGCTCAGAAGATTGCATGATCATCAGAGATCTCAGGACAAGGCAAAGCTCCTATACAAAGCACCCAAATTAGGGTTTGATATTCAAGCACCAAGATCTCACAACTTTGGCCATTTCATTTGGGAAAAGTCTTCTATATGTTAAGAGGATCCTATGTGTCAATTTTCATGAGAAAATTCCATGTGGAGGTCAGTCAATGCCTCAGTTGCTTGCAGATGAAGCAAAAAGTCAACGGAGCCCATAAAAAGTCAACTGTGCAATTTCAAGGGGTCTAACCCAAATTTTTTGGCCAAGGGGGGTCCTTACAATTTTATAAGAGGTTTGGAATGCCTAAAGTTCAAGAATCATGGAGATTTGAGGGGTTTTGCAAAAATGGTACAAAGTTGGTTTTTGAAGTTTTCCAAATTTGGCAACTTTTGCCCTAATTTTCAAGTGGCCTTAACATGATAAAAAATTCTTCAAATGGACCAAAGTCAAACATGAAAGTTGAATATTAAGGGCTCCCATTTTCAAAAAGTATAAGTACATTTTCACTGGATTCCTGGATCTCTCCCTATGGCTTTCGAAAATTTCATGTTCCTAGGGCATTTTTAAACTTTTCCAAATGACACCAAATGCAAAAGGCTTCCAATCTGAATTTTGTGACTTGGTAAAGGCCCAATCTTGTTTCAAACTTAAAATTCATTGCCTTAGTACCAATTTGATCCAAAGAAATGGTCATTTTCGTGCACTTTGAAAAAATCCCTCCAAAACATGCAAATTTGCAAAAATCATGAAACAAGTGTGACACTTGAATCTAAGGGCCAGGAATGACTGGATTTGAATCAAGGGTGGAAAATGAAAATCACACATGCTGAGAGGCCCAAGAGAGCATGATCATAGCATGCTTATTCCACTAAGTGCAAATGATGCAACTTCACACTTTTCTCATTTCCAATTCATGCACTTTCCCTCACACTTTCAGCATTCATTTGTGAGGTCACAACAAAGAGAGGGTTGCATCAGATCTCAGATCTCTCTCATTCTCTCATTCTCAACTTTCATGCAACCTTGAATTTCTTCACATATCTCTTGATTCTCTCACTTTCTCCACAAACTTCTTCCATATTCTTGATCAGTGAATCATATAGATCAAGAATCAACCACTCATTTGAGCTTAAAGCATAGAATTAGAAGCTTGCCATTTCAAAGCAACTTGTTGTGAAATCTCAGATCCAGTTCATTTCAAGGCCTTAGATGCATTTATTTTGCATATAAGGAGTAAGAGGAGTGATTTTCACGCATTGGTTGGAATTCTAGCTCACTATTTCAAGATCTCCATCTCAGGTATGGCTTGAGATCTCATGTTCTAAAAATGAAATTGAATGGTTGCTTTGTGTTCTTTGATCTTCCCTGGTCATGCTTCACTTTGTAGAATTTATTTTAGTGCATTGTAGTTAAAGTTCTCTTGATTTAAAGTTTCATGGTCAATCTTTATTTCCTTCGATCCGTCCATTTCATTGAGTTTTAGCTTGTTTTGAGGTCATATTTGAATTCAGGAGTGTTGAATTAGTGGATCTGGGTTATTTATTTGCTTTTATTGGTTGATTTTTGTTTTTGGATTGGTTTCCGGTGCCGGAGCCCTAGCTCCGGTCACCGGAATTTGTCTTCATGAACCTAGGGTTTTGCTGCGAGGAAGAAGATGTTTCCACCATTGGATCTTCAATCCTGCGCTCATCAGCGCGCCACATGTCCCTCATTAGCCTTTCCATCTCATGTTAATTCTGTTTTCATTATTTAATTCATGTTGTGATACACTCCATGCTAGCTACCGTGCGTCCACCAATAACCACGCGTCTATGCGCCATGTCAATTAATGAGTTTATTAACTCTAGCCTCACGATAGATCCAACCGCCCACTGTTTTTCCAGTTTTCCTCATTTAATTCATTAAATTCCACAACAATAAACATAAGCCAGCGCCTGTATGCTTGGGCCTAAGCATATACTGTTCGCACCTCCCAATCGCCAACCCAATTCGATCTCCACGTTGAAGCCTTACTATCAGCACCTCACTTCTATTTCCTTTTAATTTCTTTTTTCTTTCATTTCCTTTTTAGTCAGTTTCCATTTTAATTCATTTAAAATACTTCCATTCACCTAAAAATTCCCAAAAAAATCATGAAAGATATTTTGAGTCTCTATTATTTTATCATATTTTTATTTTATTTTTTTCCCTTTTCCACGTGTCAGAATTAATTCACCATTGCACCTAGCTTCTTTTGAATCCTTTCTTGACCAGTCTGCCTTGTTCATTTTCCATAGTCTTCAATATTTGGAGTTTTGATCCCATTCTTTTTGCTTTGGATTACTAATACATTGTATTTTTCATGTGATGTTTCTATGGATTTTTAGAAACTTATTTCTTGAGCCTTGGTCCTGTGACTTGTGATGTAAGTTTGCTATTCTAACTTGTGTTCTTGCCTCCATTTAACCTAGTTTGCTTCTGAATCTTTTCAAATCCTTTTGGCTAGTTGATATAACATATTTGAGGATCATTTGGTTTCAATTGTGGAATTTTTATATGGTTGGTTGATTTGTTGTGGATTTCATTTTGAACATTGTCCCATTTTGCTTCCTTTGAACCTTTTGGTCTCTTATAAGCCTAGAGAGGCACTTGTGCCCACTTCTTCTTCTCATTTGGGGTTCCTTTGGGGTGTGGGTACCTTCCTGGTCTTAGGATAGGGTTTGTTCCTTCTGAATTTTGGTGTTTTCTTCTTCTTTAAGTCATTTGCTTCTTTAAGTGCTTTCACTTCATCTTATTGTCTCTTTTGCTTCCATTTTGGTATTGCTTGGTCATGTACCTTTCTTCTCTTCATCTTGTTGGCTTCTTAAGTCATTCTTCATCTTGTTTTGGTTCTGGTTGTGAGCCTTGTGGTCATGTATTGTGCATTTTGCTTTTCATATTTCATAAGTGTGCATTTGTTCTCATAAGTGTTTCATGTTGCATCATTTTGAGTTGCATACTTCTTCTCCTCATTTCTTTGAGTTGCATTTGCATTGTGCATATGTTCGTATCATTTCACTTCTGATTGTGTGATGTTAGCATGTTATCTTTCTCATTTTGTTTCATTTGTATGCATACTAACCTTGCAGGGGCTATGGTAAGTGTGAGATGTGGGAATTGAGTTCCACATCCCCAATTCTCATTTTATCCTCTTATGTTTATGTGCACTAACTCTTTGTTGTTGGGCTTAGGACTTTCTCATCCCTTCTTCTATCTTCTTCTTCTTCTTTCCTTCTTCATTAGGATAGAAACCTCACTAACCCTTAGGACATCCATGCATGTTAACACTTAGGATTATTTTAGTCCCCCCTTAGAATTTTTCCTTTGAGATCCTTTTGGTTCTTCTTCTCTTATCATCTCATAACTCTAAAAAACACTTTAATAAGTTTGAAGTGATGCATTGATCAATAGCCTTATCCCATGAGGTATTCTTGTAGTCTTCCCATCTTGGGATAGTACAAGTTTACTTTGTGATGCACAAGTCTGATCAAGGTATTTTCTTCATAAAAGAAAAGCATAAAAAACACTTCTTCATCTGTAAATACCAAAAACACTTAATAATTCAACAAGTTAGTGAGCTTAGGCCCTAATATTTGGTGTCAAGTTTTGGGGATCTTCTCCTTACTTGAGTGTGCTTGTTCTATTATTCCATCTTGGAATGTAGTGACAAGTGCACATTTCATGGAAAAGAGCTTGAGTTCACTTCCTTGTGACACACTCAATAAAAGCTTCATAAAAAACACAAACAAACAATAAGCGTCTTTCCTTCGGGAATTCTTTTCTCATCTCCTTCGCTCTGTACGCGAACTTGCTCCTACTTGTCACTTTGCAAGACGGTTACGCACTTGTCGTCTGAGTCTGCAACACCTGAGCAATGGCATAGGCAGTTCAAGTCTTAATTCAAAAGCAATTTCCTTGTTACCCCTAGTTAGGGGAACTACAGCGTCTCTGATCCTCATTATCCTGATGAGGTACGTAGGCAGCGGGGTAGGGCCCGTTCGAGCACAATCTTTATTTTCCCTACATTTTTTCTCTTTATTCTTTCATTCAGTTCTTTTCCAGTTCCAGTTTTCTTTTCTTTTCATTTTCTTTTGCTGCAGCTTTCATCCCCTCACCCTTTGAAATAGTTTCTTTTGCAAGCGTGGATCCCGTCGGGTACGGCGGACGATCTGGGTGCTAATACCTTCCTAGGTCGTAACCGACTCCCGAACTCAGTTTCTTTGGTTCGTAGGACCTGTGTCCTTCCTCTTTCTTTCTTATGGTTTGTGCATCATTACCATTCCCTTTCTTCGGGATAAAAATGCCTGGCTGGCGACTCTATTCCTTTTCCGCGCCACTTTCGCGTTTGTACCAGGATGGAAATCCGGGGAGCGACACAAGTGTTCCCCGGGTGTGAAGTCGGCTGTGGATATTGCAATATTGCCATTAATGGATGTGAGAGACTGAGAAACGGCATAGATGGCCTCATTAGAGATAACACTCTTCAGATTACAACAACAGCAACTACAACTCCAACAATTCCTTCATCAACAGTCACAGATACTCCTACAACATCAGCAACCCTTGTTCCAACAGATTCTGCTACAACTCCAACAATTACTCAATCAATCACTTCAACGGATACAAGTTCAGTCACAATTCCTTCTACAATGACAACACCCATTACTCCATCAGTTCCTGCTACAACTTCAACACCCGTCCAGTCAACAGTACCATCTACAACATCAGCAATAATTAATGAAAGCATCTCAACGGTTACGATATACTACGATCCCGCAAATGTTCCTTCCAACAACTCACAACAAAATGCTACTCCTGTCAGAACTCCAGTTACCATATATTATGATCCACACACCATTGTGGTCCCCTCTGCAGCTGCTATCAGTCTGGTCACTATCACAGTGCCTGGGCCAGTTCCTTACGAAAGCAATAATGCCATCCCTTGGCATTATGGCTCAGATCTATACTGCGAGGGGCAGAAAATCACTTTGGAGTCATCAACTTCTTCGCCTCAGATAGGCAATATGGGGGGAGGTGGAGGCTTCACTAGAAGCGGACGTCTCTTTGCCTCGCAAATACCAAGACCCATCGCTGAAGCAGAAGCTGCTGCTAAGGCAAAAGGGAAGAGCATGGTGCAAGAAGAACCAGTTGCTAAAGAAACTTTGAAGACTCCTTTTGATCAAGAGGTTGATGAATTCATGCAGATAATCAAGAAAAGTGATTATAAGGTGGTGGACCAGCTTCACCAGACACCTTCCAAAATCTCTATACTATCATTGCTAATGTGCTCAGAGGCTCATCAGAACGCACTATTAAAAGTCCTGCACGCAGCTTATGTGCCGGAGGAGATTATTGTCAATCAGTTAGAGGTTGTGGTTGTAAATGTCAACGCTAGTCATGGACTAGGATTTACCAACGCTGATCTGACAACGGAAGGTCACAATCACAACAAGGCTTTGCACATTACCTTGGAGTGTAAGGGTGTAGTTCTTTCTCACGTATTTGTGGACACAGGGTCATCACTCAATGTCCTACCCAAGAAAGCCCTTGTGAAGCTGGAACATGATGGATTGGCACTATGCCCAAGCAACTTGGTAGTGAGAGCCTTTGACGGTTCTAAAAGATCAGTTATGGGAGACATAGAGTTGCCAATAATGATTGGCCCATAGGTTTTCAAAACGACCTTCTTTGTGATGGATATACAGCCGGCCTACAGCTGTCTATTGGGTAGACCATGGATACACGCCGCTGGCGCCGTGACGTCAACCCTTCACCAGAAGTTAAATTTTGAGTGGGAGGGCCAAGTCATTACCATTTGTGGGGAAGAGGATATCTTCGTTAGCCGGCTGGCTACTTTCAAAAACATTGAAATGGATGGGGAAATCCATGATACCATGAGTCAAGGGTTTGAAGCCCTTAATATTAATGAAGCATCTGCTGTGTCTGGGACTTCCATCACATCATACCAACAAGCCCGGAAGGTTGTTGAGGAAGGTACCGCTCAAGGCTGGGGAAAGCTGTTGCTAGTTGAGAAGAAAGAAGACCGATTCGGGTTGGGTTACAGACCAACTCGACAAGATCAACCAGAGGCTGCAACGGAGCCCAAGTTTGTCAGCAGGGGGATGCTCACCCCAGATGTTGTGAACAGTTTGGAAGATGATTCAGAAGACGAGCGCAACCTGGAAAGCTGGATACGTCCAAGGATCCCGAGGAACCATGTCTCAAACTGGTCTTCCCAGGAAATTATAAGAGTTACTCCTGCAGAGTAATTATTATTTCCTGTCTTTAAGCATGCATCAAGTCCTGCATCTTGCCCAAGATGTCAGGGCTCATTTTGTAATCAGGCCATCTTGTATTTTGTGCAAACGATCAATTAATAAACATCAGGACATCTTTTGCAAATGAGTCTCTTTTTTCGCTCACTGTTTTTCATTTTTCATTTTTTGTACAAAAATAAAATGGCAATGTTTTTCAAAATAATAACTTCATTTTCACTTTTTCTAAACAAGATAAAACTGATCACTAAAATGAACCAATTTAAACCCTTTCATAGAGTGCCCTCCAGATTGCACCGACAACAACCCTGCTTTGACTTCGTATGACTTTGACAATCCGATTAATCAAGCTGATTAAGGGGTTGAAGAAGATTATGAGCTACCGGAAGAACTAGCCAGGTTGTTGAGACAAGAGGAGAAGGTTATTACTCCTCATCAGGAGGAGGTTAAGACGGTTAATCTTGGTACGGAAGAAGACTTGAAAGAAGTTAAAATCGGGGCCTGTCTGCAAGATTCAGTAAAAGAGCAACTTATTGACATGCTTCGGGAGTATGTGGATGTTTTTGCTTGGTCTTATCAGGATATGCCAGGGTTGGACACCGACATTGTTATGCACAAGCTGCCTCTGAAAGAAGATTGTCCTCCAGTGAAACAGAAGTTGCGCCGTACTCGTCCAGATATGGCCATGAAGATAAAAGAAGAGGTACAAAAATAGTGGGACGCCGGTTTCCTTGCTGTGACTAGTTACCCGCCGTGGGTTGCTAACATTGTACCAGTGCCTAAGAAGGACAGCAAAGTAAGGATGTGCGTGGACTACCGGGATCTGAACAGAGCCAGCCCAAAAGATGACTTCCCATTACCTCACATTGATGTATTGGTCGACAATACGGCTCAATTCTCGGTGTTCTCCTTCATGGATGGATTTTCAGGATATAATCAGATCAAGATGTCACCTGAAGACATGGAGAAGACAAATTTCATCACGCCCTGGGGCACATTCTGTTATAAGGTGATGCCATTCGGACTGAAGAATGCTGGTGCCAATTATCAACGGGCTATGGTAACATTATTCCATGACATGATCCACAAAGAAATTGAATGTTATGTGGATGACATGATTGCCAAGTCCCTCACAGAAGAAGACCACCTGGTGAATCTGTTGAAGTTGTTCAAGCGTCTGAGAAAGTATCAGCTGAAGTTAAACCCCAACAAGTGTACATTCGGGGTGCGATCCGGTAAGCTGCTGGGATTTATTGTAAGTGAGAAAGGGATTGAAGTTGACCCTGATAAAGTTAAAGCCATTCAAGAAATGCCTGCACCGAGGACTGAAAAAGAAGTTCGGGGGTTTCTAGGTAGATTGAACTACATTTCACGGTTCATATCTCATCTTACTACAACCTGTGAGCCTTTGTTCAAGTTGTTGAGAAAAGAAGAGACGGTCAGGTGGAACGAAGACTGCCAAAGGGCTTTTAATAAAATCAAGGAATACTTACAAGAGCCTTCAATCCTTATGCCTCCAGTTGAAGGGAGACCTCTAATAATGTACTTGACAGTATTAGAAGAGTCAATGGGGTGTGTGTTGGGCCAGCATGACGAGTCTGGTCGAAAAGAGTATGCAATTTACTACCTAAGCAAAAATTTTACCGACTGTGAACAACGTTATTCACTGCTCGAGAAAACTTGTTGTGCTTTAGCATGGGCTGCTCGCCGACTAAGGCAGTATATGTTGACCCACACTACCTTATTGATCTCCAAGATGGATCCAGTTAAGTACATATTTGAGAAGCTAGCACTTACCGGACGGGTTGCAAGATGGCAAATGATTCTCACGTAATATGACATTCAGTACACATCTTAAAAATCCATCAAAGGCAGTGTATTGTCTGATTATCTTGCTGAGCAGCCCATTGATGATTACCAGCCTATGAGATTTGACTTCCCTGATGAAGACATCATGTTCATAAAAGCAAAAGATCATGAAGAGCCTATTCACACTGAAGGGCCTGACCCAGAAGAAGAATGGACTATGATGTTTGATGGGGCTGTTAATATGAATGGTCGTAGCGTTGGTGCAGTACTCATTACACCTAAGGGAGTTCACATGCCTTTCTCGGCAAAACTCACCTTTAACTGCACTAACAACAAAGCTGAATACGAAGCATGCATTAATTGTCTGGAGGAAGCCATTGACCTCAGGATCAAGACTTTAACTGTATTCGGAGATTCAGCTCTGGTAATTAATCAAACCAATGGTAAATGGTACACTCAACAGGAGCATCTGATTCCTTACCGGGATTATACAAGGAGGTTACTTACATTTTTCACAACAGTCAAGCTCGAGTATATCCCTCGAGACGAAAATCAGTTTGCAGATGCTCTGGCTACCATTTCATCCATGATCAAAGTTCAAGCTGCCAACTTTGTGCCTCGGATTTCAGTATCCAGACTTGACAGACCAGCATACGTATTCTCTGCAGACCTTGCTAAAGATGATAAACCTTGGTTCCATGACATCAAGTGCTTCTTGGAGGATCAAACATACCCACCTAGGGCATCTTCCAATGATAAGAAGACATTAAGAAGGCTAACTGGTAATTTCTTCCTGAATGATGATGGTTCCTTGTACAAGAGAAATTTTGATATGGTACTTCTCAGATGTGTTGATAAGGCAGAAGCAGACTTGCTGATGCACGAGGTGCACGAAGGATCTTTTGGTACCCATGCTGGAGGGCATGCTATGGCTAAAAAGTTGCTAAGATCGGGTTATTATTGGATCACAATGGATGCAGACTGTTGTGCCTATGCCAGGAAATGCCATAAATTCCAGATTTATGCAGATAAAGTGCATGTACCTCCCAATCCTTTGAATGTGATGTCTTCACCTTGGCCCTTTGCCATGTGGGGCATTGACATGATCGGCAAGATTGAACCGACTGCTTCAAATGGCCACAGATTCATCCTGGTAGCCATTGACTATTTTACCAAGTGGGTTGAAGTAGCCTCATATGCAAATGTCACCAGGCTGGTGGTAGCCCGATTCCTGAAGAGAGACATCATCTGTCGGTATGGAGTGCCCGAGAGAATCATTACTGATAATGGTTCCAATCTAAACAACAAAATGATGGTAGAACTATGTCGGGACTTCAAAATCCAACATCACAACTCTTCTCCTTACAGGCCAAAGATGAATGGCGTTGTTGAGGCAGCTAACAAGAATATCAAGAAGATTGTGCAGAAGATGGTGGTCACTTATAAAGACTGGCATGAAATGCTACCATTTGCCTTGCATGGGTACCGTACGTCAATCAGAACGTTCACTGGGGCAACACCGTATCAACTTGTGTATGGTATGGAGGCAGTCCTACCTGTTGAAGTTGAATTACCCTCCTTGCAGGTACTAATGGATGTGAAACTGAATGAAGCAGAATGGGTCCGTTCTCGGTATGATCAACTGAATCTGATCGAAGAAAAGAGATTAGCTGCAATCTGTCATGGGCAGTTATATCAGAAAAGAATGAAGAAAGCCTTCGATCATAAAGTCAGGCTTCGAGAATACCAAGTAGGAGATCTTGTGCTGAAAAGACTCCTTCCTCCTCATACAGACCACAGGGGCAAGTGGACTCCGAATTCCGATGGTCCATTCATAGTAAAGAAAGTTTTCTCTGGCGGAGCACTGATGCTCAGTACTATGGATGGTGAAGATTTCCTGTCCCCTGTGAATTCAGATGCAGTTAAAAAATACTTTGCATAAAACGACCCGCTGCACATAAAAACAGAATGTAAGTCCAGGCAAAAATAGGGCATCCCGGCGAGTCAAAAACTGAATAAAAGACTCGGGTAAAAATAAGGGAAAATAAATAAAAAAATGTACACCCGCTGAGTTGAAAAGCCACATTGGACAACTCAGGAAAAAATGGGTATCCCGGTGGATTGAAAACCCGAAAGGGCAATCCAAGCAAAATAAGGGAATAAGCGAACAACTGCATTCCGAATTCGTCTGTATCACTTACAACATGGCGAGCTTCAAAGGGTTAAAGCATCAGTCAGAATCAACCCTCTTCAAAAGCAAGATGAGAATAACGTCAATGGCATACGAGTCATAGCAAAAGGGAAGCACACTGAAGCGTCATCAACATTGCCAGCATCTTTTTGTTTCTCAATTTGTAGCAATCTCCTCATTTCAGAGGATCTGTTTCTTTGACTGTACTTGCCAATTCAGGGCACACAAATTAATAAAATCAGATCTTCAGTCACATTTTGTCTCGTACATTTTATTTTTATTTGCAAAAATGTCTGATGTCCTTAATATAATGGTGGCATAAATACAGATGCGTCTTTTCTAAATTACATGCTTACAAGAAATATATTTTTTGCTCCCGGGAGTGTCTAAATTCCTATGATGGAATCCAGTAAGGGATACCTCGGGGTACTTGTACGTTTCTTTGTTATAACATGATTGCAGGTGCTCAAAGTGCAACATGAGGGCATGAAGGCTTCTCCCCAGCAGGATGCCAAATCATTAATTCCTCAGCACCTTATCCAGGACGGCATCAGGAGGAGCTCATTTCCCCAACTGAGTTCATCATCCTTAGCAGGATCCCCACAAAAATCACTAGGAAGGTCGTTCGGTGATCGTTCCCCCCAGCCAAGTGCAAAGACATGAAACCATCTCCCCGCAGAGCTCCAGTCTCTATCCAGAAGAACAATGTCTGAAGATCTCACAACAAAGTGACGGAAGCTTCCACAAGACCCCAGCTTGGCTCCTTATTACCGAGATAGGTCTATCAGTGACTTATTTCCCCAAGCGGAATCATATATCAGATCTACCAATAATCTCATGCCCAGCTGGGATACCACTGCAAGCAGATCAATCAGAAATCTTCACAGCAGCGGGATCCGGATCCCGGATCTGTACCTTTTGCATAATCATAGCATTCGCATCATATTTTTCCCCCAGAGCGTAGCATTCCGTCTAATACGGAGCATTACGGCAAAAATCAAACATATTGCATAATCACAAGCCATGTTTTGAATCAGTCACCTGTGAATATTGGCACGCCATCAACAACATACAGAATACCTCTCAAATTCCCCGGCAGAATGTCAAAGCATCTTCTTTACATTCCCAAAAAATACAGATACATGCTTCTTTTGGAACTTGTCCATGTTTTCTTTCCCCAGAAAGTCGCCGGAACACTTTCCGCAAACAGATACTTGTACATAACAGATACTCCTTGACACTCGTCTGTGTCATATTCCCAGCAGAAAGCCAAAGCGTCACCTTTGCACTCACAAATACATACCCCCTGCAGATGTAAACCACAAGTATACTTCTTTGAATACAGAAGCATACACACTCTCCTGACACCCGTCCGTGTCACCTATCCCCAGCACAGTTGCCTAAACACTTGCTTATTATACTTTCCAGATGCTCGTCCGTGTCATCCTATTCCCCACAGATCTTCAGAATATCTCTTGCATTTATAAATTCATAACTTATACACTTCCTTTTATGATACTCATCTGTATCATGCTCTCTCCAGCAAGTTGAACACTCGTGTGTGTCTCACTCATGCTTACTTTTTACTCATACAGATACTCATCCGTATCTTGTATACACCACTTATCTTCCCCAGATTCGACACTCGTCTATATTCTTTGTTAACCAGTTGGTATTCGTCCGATACCATCATCTCTGAACATGCGTCAGCGTTTGTTTCTACCGATACTCGTCCGTATCATGGTCTTAAGGATGCTCGTCCACATCTTTAATCTATACGCAGTGTCAAACACGTATACCTTTCACCTCTAGAATGTAGACACTCTTCTGTATCTACCATTCCCCAAAAGAGTTCCCAGCAAATTCTTGGCAAAATTTCTTTTCTATCTGGTATTCGTCCTATGTCATGATACTTTCAGCTGCCGTACCCTGCCAGGTGATCGTCCTTCACCTTGGATGATCGTCCCTCATACATTCCCCCAGCGGAGTCTCCATTATTGGAACCCCTTCCTATCCGGTATTCGTCCTATGTTGTGATGTTTTAACAGCCGTCCCCTGCTAGGTGATCGTCCTTCACCTCTTGATGATCGTCCTTCATCATTTTATCCGATGGTCGTCCCCATCGTTGATCTTGTTATCTGACATTCGTCCTATGTCATGATAAACCCCGAGAGCAGCCGTACCCTGCTAGGTGATCGTCCTTCACCTCTTGATGATCGTCCTTCATCATGCTTATCTGAGGGCCATCCCCATCGTCGACCTTTTCTATCTGACATTCGTCCTATATTGTGATACTTTCGGCAACCGTACCTTGCCAGGTGATCGTCCTTCACCTTGAATAACCATCCCTCATCCTTATCCCCAACAGAGCAGTTGTCCCCTGTTGGGTCATCGTCCTTCGCCTTTGATGACCGTACCTTATCACTTATTTCATTTATACATTGCAAGCCTGACGTTCATCCCCATCATTGCCTTTATGGTAATCCCCAAAGAATCTTCTTTACCTGATGGTCGTCCCCATCATGATCTCTTTATTTCCCCAGCATGTCGGCTATCCCCGTCATTGCTTTATCCCCAGCAGTTGCCCTCTGCTCGACGGTCGTCCTCCGTCGCCCGCACTTTATAATCATACTTTACTTACTTTTACAATCTATATCCCTTTTCTTCTTCATCTAGTGAGTTCAAATCTTGGACTGTCTTTGGTATTCAACCACAAGTATCTTGTTTGCCTGTTAAGCCCGACGCTTACATCCTACACAACTAACTCATGTTTGAATAGGGGCAGCTGTAAACACCCCAAATTTGCCCTCACTCATTTCACCATGGCTTGTGATTCTTTTCATTTTTGCATAAATTCAATCATATCATCTCATATTGCATTTTTGCTTCACTGCATTGGTTCAAAGTCATCTGCATCTAGGGTTTGTGATCTGAGCAATCCCTGAGCTATCTAAGCCACTCCAAAAGTCTCCAATCATCTCAAGAGGGTCCATGTATGTTCATATATCATATTATATCCTCCCAAGATCAAAGAAGTGAAAAAATCACAAGAACTGAGAAAGGCATGGAAGCAGAGCCAGGTTTAACTGCACAGATGACCTAAAATTAGGGTTTTGGTTTCTGAGGCCATAACTCCAAATTTTTTGGTCATTATTGTTTCTATTGGTCTCTATATGTTATAAGGATCATGCATACCAATTTTCATGAAGAAATTCAATGGGGAAGGCATCTGATCAATAGATGACTTCTTGAGCAAGTCAGTGCAAAATCAGGGCATCTGAGGCCCCCAATCATCCAACCAAAGGGTCTTCTCCATCATTTTGGATGTATATGATCTTTATTTGATCTTAGAAGAAGTTAGAAGTTCACAAAATTGAAGAATTTCAAGCCATTTGCAAAGTTGCCATTTTGGGAAAGTGACTTGTAATGCAAACTTGCCATTTTGGGAAAGTTTTTCAACCTCCTCTTTTTGATTCAAAAATGTTTCAAATGAAAAATTCTTGGTCATGAAAGTTGTAGATTCGATCATTCCCTTTTCAAAAAGTACAAGAACTTGATCTAATTCATCATAGAACTCAAGTTATGGCCTTGCAAAGTTGGGAAAAATCACTAAATTTCACTTATGTACCAAAGAGGGAAACTTGCAAAAATTCATGTCAAACCAATTTGTGACCTCTAATTGACTTCTAACCATTACACAAACATCATACATGACCTATAATTCAGAATTTCCCAAAGAAATCTCAAGTTTCATGCCTTGATCATCAAGTATTTCAAAAGGGGCCAAAACCTTCACAAATTGCAAAACCACCCACAAACTTCATTCCACTTGATATTTTGCCCCAATCTGAATTCCATGGCTGCCCATGAATCAAGCTGCGCCAGACACCCCCTTGTCCTCAGCCTGCCATGAGCCCATACCTCCAAGTACAACTTTCTTGACTTTTTGCAAAATGAGCCATACCAATCACACTGCTCCACAACAACTCTCTGCCCAATCAGAACATGTTATGTGGACCTCAAGCAAACCATTTCATACAACAACACAACCTGAATCCTCCCACAACTCAGCATTCACCAAAACCTCCCCTTTTGCATTTATCTTCGAAACTCGTAGCCCAGCCAACAAATCTCCAAACTTTTTCCACCATTCAACTACACATTCATCACTGATCATTTCCCACCTTTCATTTTGCCTTGAAACACCCCATATTAAAAATACGATTTTCACCTCCCTTGACCTGAGCTTCAACAAACTTCACATAGAGGCCATATAAACTCCAACCAAGCATTGCAAGCTCTTGAGGGGAACCATTAGAGGTGATTTAAAGCAAGGAACTGGTCAGAAAGCTCCAAAGGTGAAAGCTCCAGTTCAGGTATCACCGAGAACTTTTTTTCCAGAAATCGTTTTTTATGCCATAGAAATGTTGCTTATGTTCCACTGATCATAGTGTGCTTCTTGGTTTTGAAAATGATTGAGTTTTGAGCCTGAACCGTGTCTCTGAAAATTTGATCTGAAAACTTGTTTGATTCGATTCTTGTTCATGTTGAAATATAAATGAGTTTTTGTGCTTGATTCTTGCTTAGGGTGTTTAGAGGGTGTGATCTGGAGTTTTAGAGGGTTTAAAATTGCCTAGGGAGAGAGTTAGTTTTTGGGCTCGCCGGAGAAGATGACTGGAACCACTGTTCCGGTTATCTGAAGGTCATTAGCCCTAATTAGGGTTTAGCCACGTGATTAGCTCAGTTTGAATTTGGTGCGTTGGATTTGTTTTCGCGCGTGTCCTCAATGGCTAGGATCTGTCACTTAGCCCTAATTTTAATTAATTAGGATAATTAATTAGGATTAATTCAAATTTTGCCAGAACCAATCCCAGCCATCCCTTCGCGCGCCAAGTCTTTCCCTCCACCCCAGGTTTGAATCCTGACCACCAGATGCGTTGACTTCACATTTAAATTAATTTTATTTTCATTTTATTTGCATTTCTTTGTTTATTTTATTTAAAATAGCAAAATGCATTCAAAAATTTTCATTTTATGCACCATGACTTTAAATATTTTTCTCATTCTGAAAATAATTTTTATTTTATTTTTTGCATAAAATTTGTATTTTTAAAATATTTAAATGTTCATTTTAATTAATTAATAGAAATTAATTAATGGAAATTAATTAATTAAAATACCATTTAAGTTTCTAAAAATCACCAAAAAAATTACATTGCATCTTGACATGTTTAGAGACATTATCAAACCATTCATACAAATTTCGTTTTGGTTCTTGATCCATTTTGATAATTTCTTTGGATTTAGGGTTCTTAAAAATCAATATTTTTAACCCTAACTTAGAAAAATCTTTTCTGCCTATCCATTAAGAGTTTGATGATGATTCTTTTTGCATTGCATTCCACATATCATGTAGTCTCTAGGATAAAATTGGCATGAATTTAAATTTCATTTTCAATTTGTTTTGCATTTTTCCTTGTGAGGTTCCTTAAAACCTTAGCAAACTTAGAAAAATCATAAGTCCTTTAGGGTTTAGCTTCTGACCTTCCCCTTTGGGTAGTTAACTTGTATGGTCTTAGGGTACCTTTGATCCCATTTTCAATTTTTTATCTCATGTTTTGCTTCTGATTTTGAATTTTGCATTGCATCTTGTACATAAACCCTAATATTTGCCTTCATTTGCAGTCATTCTTCATATGCTTGCATACATGAACTTCCATGACATTTTGGGCATCCACATGACATATAAGACATTTAGGACATATTGAAATCATTTTTGATCACTGCATCATCCAATTGCCATGTTATGCATCCATTGCATTTCATAAGTTTTCATGAACTTTCATGCCTCCTTTCATGTCTCATTTGCATCTTCATCACTTGTATGATCATCCACATCTCTTGGTTTGCTTTTGCATCATCCCATAACATCATTTGCATCATGGATATGCTTCTGACTTTGGCTTTCATCTTTGCATTTAATCTCATTTTCATTTCATTTCATTTCCTTCTGCTAACATTTCAGGTGGTAAGTGTTTGAGAAGTGAATTTGCCTTCACTTCTCACAACCTCTTCTCATCCCTTCTATGCATCATTGCTGCCCTTTTACTTGTGAATTAGAGTGAGCTTTCTCATTCATGATCCTTCTCCTCTTTCTTTCTTCAAGCAACTTATCTTCTTAAGTGAAGTAAGTTGTCTTGCTTCTTGCTGCTTCTTTTCCTTCCATCCTGCTTCTCCCTTGGTGACCCTCTTGAAGATCTTCTTGCAAGCTTCATAAACCCTAGGAACACCCAAGCATGATCACAATTATGGTTTGATTAATCCCCCCATTAGTTTTACCTTTGTGTCATCTTTGAGTCTTCTCTTCTCATATCTTAACCAAGGACTAAACCTTAAAGGTTTTAAGGCTTTGTGATTAAGGTTATGCCTGTATCCTTCTATTAGGATGGAGTGTATAACTTTAATCCTAAGTGTTAAACCCTTAATGTGTTTAAACCCTTTAATCAATTCACCTAATAATCACTACGACATCAAGCTTGTAACTTGGGCCTTGCATTAGGGTTCTAATTCTTCCTTAATTGGTAAAGAAGGACTAACCCTAGTATTAATGGACAAGTCCCCCTCAAGTTGTCTTACAAGCCATAAAATCCACTTCTTAATCTTGTCATTAACTAAAATCCACTTTAATAAAGATTTTGTTTTGTCATGAGGTTAATCCCTAATCATGGATTAAGTTGAGGAGCCTTTCTCAGCTTAAATGTTCTCATCTATTATCCTTCTATTAGGATGGTGTAATGAGTTAATTAAATCCTTGATTATGGCTTAAACTCATTACTTAACAACTAAACAAAAACTCCAAAAACATCTAAATAATTACAAGTAGGTTAATGATCTTAATCCTACATCATGGTGATTAAGTGTGAGGTGTTTACTTCATACTTAAGGTATTCTCATTACCCTTAATCAGAGGGAGGATGTGATGAGTTTACTAACCCTTGGTTTAGGCTTAAGCTCATTTTCTTACGACAAACTCCAAAAAGCAATAAAAGATTGAAAACACAAAAACAAACAATAATCGTCTCCTCCGGGATTCTTTTCTCACCTCATTCACTCAGAAACGAGAACTCGCTTCTTCCGTCTAATGCAAGACAGTTTGCGCCTGAGCCAGACAGGTCATACACTTGAGCATAGACAATTAAGCAGTTCACAAGTCAATTTATCTTTCAGTCTCTTTGAGTCGAACTACGGTGTTCTGTCTTCCTCATTGCACGAGAGGATACGTAGGCATAACTTAACTGTTATCGAACAAAAGTCTCTGTATATTCCCCCTCCTCCAGCATTATCCTTTAAGCCTCATAGTCTTGAGCTTTGGACTCTTTCCTCACTCTAACACTTCTCCACTTCATTTCTCATTTCTTTTACACTGACACTAGCATTCTTTTCTAGCTTTTGCACACAAAATAGCACTGACACTACCCCTTTAAGCACAAACTTTCAAGCGTGGATCCCGTCGAGTACGACGGACAATCTGGGTGCTAATACCTTCCCAGGTTGTAACCAACCCCCTTTCTCAGCTTCTCTGGTTCGCGACCGTCTTATCCATCTTTTCTTAGGTCTATGCAGCATTACCTTTTCTTCGGGATAAAATTGCCTAGCTGGCGACTCTATTCATTCCTCTTCTCTTGCCGACCATTCGCGTCTTTACCCCTCTTAACCGGGTGTCATTTGGTGGGAGCGACAGTAGGCAGCGGGGTAGGGCCCGTTCGAGCATATTCTTTATTTTCCCTACATTTTCCCCTTTCTTTCTTTTTGTTCTCTTTCTCCAGTTTCCCTTTCTCATTTCTATTCTCATACCAGTTAGCAGTTTTATTCAACAACAACTTTATTTTCTCACCCTTTGAAACAAAACAAACAAGCGTGGATCCCGTCAGGTACGGCGGACGGTCTGGGGTGCTAATACCTTCCCAGGTCGTAACCGACTCCCGAACCTAGATCTTTGGTTCGCAGGACCTTGTCCTTTCCTTCTTCCTCAGGTTTGTGCAACATTACCTTTCCCATTCTTTCAGGATAAAAATGTCTGGCTGGCGACTCTACCTTTTCCGCGCCACTTTCGCGTTTGTACTAGGATGAAAATCCTGGGAGCGACAGCTGGCGACTCTGTTGAGGAATAGACCCAAAATCTCTGGTTTCCCTCGTAGAGTCAATCCTAGCGCTTGTCTGTTTTTGTTTTTTTGGTGTTTATCTGTTTGCTGTTGTGTGATTTAGTTTAGCTTTACTATTTTCATTTACAGTTTTACTTTACAGCTTTACTTTACGGCATTTATTTACTGCTTTCAGTATTTATCATGCATCATTATCACTGTTTGGCTGTGCTGGTTTTCATTTTTTCTGTGGGCTGGGAGTTACCGTGAGATAAGCCAAATACCCGGCTTGAGTGCACTATAGGATTAGCGTGGACACGTTGTACTCGCATGGGTAATGATGAGTGGCGATGTGTTCCACACCCAGGTTGCGACCGTCTTGGAACTATCTTGTGTGAGGGTTCTTCCCCACTTCGGGATACGACCTTGATGGTTATGTGCAGTTGGGGACCGATCATTGAGAACCTTTGTGGAAACATCCCTCTCCAGTGATGACAGTGACAGACCACATTTGTTGGCAAACCCACTCGCATCCGAGGGCCCACTAGGAACTCGCATAGGATGGCCCGGTTCTCTCATAGGAACCCAGTCAAGGCAAACTGGTCGTATGACGATAGTATTGTACCCTTCAGGATGAATGTACTATTATTTCTCGATTCAGTGCTTGAAGTTGAGGACTTATGAGGGATGCTTGTTTTCCCTGTACTCGGCTGAGACCTCCATGGGAAGTATATAATGCCAAATCGATTCCCTGACTTGGTCATGAGCCATTTCTCGGAAATGGTGAATGTATTATTGCTATCCGACTTTGAGAGTCCGTGATGTTGACTCGGTATAGCATACCCGTGAGATGGGAGGGGTTTACAGGTTTGCAGGAACCCTGAAATCCAACATACCCATTTTGTCATCATTGTTCAGTATTATGATCAGGTTCTACATGGTCCTTTGATTTTGAAATCCGGGATTTCGGTGGTACTGTTATTACGACTCTTCACCAACACATGACTGTCTTCTCAACACCAACGTCAGACTAGTGATCGCCAGACCTTTGATTACATGCTAGTGCATTACATAACATCCTCTACATGCTTGCATTAATAACACAAGCTTACTCATTTTCAGGGTCGCATGTCGCATCCTCATGAACATATCATACGCATTTACTGCATGATTTGCATATTTTGCATTTTTACAGGTCATTCGGACTTCCTAACTTATTCAACTTCAGGCAATATAGCTGGTCAACACGTTCATCGGTATCCAACAAAAAGAAACCGAGTGAGAATGGATGAACGAATGCAGACTGATCTTAATAAGCTCCGATAGAGGATGGATCATTTCATGGACATGATGAGCGGCATTGCTCAGAATCAAGAGCGTCTCAGGTTGATGGTTGAGCAACCCCATGGAAATGCTAATACTGGAACACCAACTGAGAATGTGGATCCTAACACTGCCCGTAACGGAGGACCAAATCTAAATGGGACTGCGGCCCGAAATGAAGACACTCAGGAAGACTAGTTCACTCTACTGGATGTTGATATGGGTAATATGAATAAGGTCAACAATCGAAGGTATGAAGAGCTGGCGGAGAAGATTAAGGCCATGGAATGTCAGAATTCCTTAGGCATCGATGTAACCAGTCTTGGGTTAGTGTCAGGAGTCAGAATCCCTCCTAAGTTTAAGGTGCCATCATTTGACAAGTACAACGGCATCACGTGCCCTAGAACTCACATTCATGCATACTTTGGAAGAATCTCGGCTCACACTGATGACGAGAAACTTTGGATGCATTTCTTCCAAGATAGTCTATCTGGAGCTTCATTGAGCTGGTACATGAAGCTAAGTCGGGTCTCTATCCGATGTTGGAAAGATTTAGCTTAAGCTTTTCTCAAGCAGTATCAATACAATATTGATATGGCTCCAAACCGCACTCAGTTGCAGAACTTGTCTCAAGGACCTAAGGAAAGTTTTAAGCAGTACGCTCAAAGGTGGCGTGAGCTGGCCGCACAGGTTCAACCTCCATTGCATGATCGGGAAATGGCCGACATGTTTATAGGCACCTTGCAAGGTGTTTAATTGGATCGTCTGGCCGCCTACCCGTCCATTGGTTTTTATGATATTATCATCGCTGGAGAAAGGATAGAAAATTTCTTGAAATTAGGAAAGATTCAGGATGCAAGCAGCGCTAGTGCTTCTGGTGTGAGGAAACCTTTTGGCAATGGCCAAAGACGAAGAGAAGGCGAGACCAATGCCATGTATAGGGGCTGAGACAAATGTCGTTCACAAGTTTACTACCAAGCAGCTGCAGTGACTATTACTCCTCAGGTTCAACCACAACCTCAAGGTCAGCAATATCAGGTGCAGAGACCAAATCAGAAAAGGACAAGAGCGAGAAACCGCGGACTTGATCCCATCCCATGCCCATATGCTGTACTGCTTCTAGAGCTGCTAAAGTTGAACATGGTCGATCTTCGTACCATGTGAGCTCCTTCTCCTGATAATCTGCCTCCAAACTTTGATGCCAATGCCAGATATGAATTCCATTCGGGTGCCCAGGGGCACAGTATTGAGAAATTTTGGGCTTTTCAGAACATGGTACAAGACCTAATTGACTCCAAGGCGATCAATTTCACGCCTCACCCAAATGTACTCCAGAATCCAATGCCTAATCACAACGGAGTCGGTGTCACGGTTGTTTTATCAGATGGTCCACATTAAGCTGAAATCTTCAGGAAGCAAATAAAGCCATAAGTATCCAGATACTCTCAGCAATGGCAACTGTTTGTTTGTTTTCCTTCAATGCATTTTCATCCCTATTGAGGGGAATTACGTCGCTCTGATTCTCCATTGGTCAGGGGTCAATGGAGATACGTAGGCAGAAGATCGCCAGGTTTTTCCGAGCAACCTTATAAGACAACTTTACTCTCCAGTTTCACTCTTTCCTTCAGAAGTCTCGTGTCAGAGTCAGTATAACTAGAATAAGAGGTATGTTTGCCATGGTGGGATATACGGCTGCAAATTGAAGATTACAAGTCCGTGAGAAAGCTATTGATCACTGAAAGTATCCAAGACTGACAAGTCCAGACGGAGTCTAGCCTCCTCAACAACAACAATATTCAGCTTCTTTACTGCATTTCCATTTGTAGTTCCTTTTATTTGCAAAACATGTGTATACATGTATGAAAGTTGTTTGCTTTTGAATGTTATCAATAATAAAACTCACATGTTTTTCTTGAAGTAGTTCATTCGCATTTACTTATAATTTTGTATATGTACATCGCAATACCAATTGTCATGCTTAAACTCTACAATGGAGAATGACGAAACAAAAACGCAAGAATCTCTAATGGCGTGCTCTCGAATAAACCCTGTTGACGATGTACATGCTTTGTTTCAAACCCCTAAACACTGGAGATATAAGGGAGATAGACCCTTGCTAACCCCCTTGAGCCTTGAAGTAGGAGTTTCTTCTTGCGTGAAAAACCCTTACGTTTAACCCAGAGGCAGGGTAGATGTCAGCTAATCGGACCAAGCGTTCAGGCTTTCAGGAGTGTATTTGAAGATCCATTACATTCCACTATGCTAATCAAGAGGTCTAAAGACCAGAAACCACAATGGTTATCCCAAATCAAGAGTGTCGCTCCCACCAAATGACATCGGGTCAGACGGGGTACAGACGCGAACGGTCGGCGAAAGAAGAAGATGAAGATGAATAGAGTCGCCAGCTAGGAATTTTTATCCCGAAGGAAAGGTAATGCTGCATAAACCTAGAAAAAGATGGATAAGACGGTCGCGAACCAGAGAAACTGAGAAAGGGGGTTGGTTACAACCTAGGAAGGTGTTAGCACCCAGATTATCCGTCGTACTCGACAGGATCTACGCTTGAATGTTTGTGTTTAAAGGGGTAGTGTCAGTGCTATCTGTGTGAAAAAACTGGAAAAGAATGTACAGGTGTCAGTGCAAAAGAGATGTGAAGTGAGATGCTCAAGAATGAGGCTTAAAGAATAATGCTGGGAGAGGGGGGAGAGACAGAGACTTTTGTTCGATAATAGTTAAGTTATGCCTACATATCCTCTCGTGCAATGAGGAAGTCAGAACACCGTAGTTCGACTCAAAGAGACGGAAAGATAAATTGATTGTGAACTGCTTGCTTGTCTATGCTCAAGTGTATGACTCGTCTGGCTCAAGTGTTAACTGTCTTGCATTAGACGGAAGAAGCGAGTTCTCGGTTATGAGTGAATGAGGTGAGAAAAGAATCTCGGAGGAGACGATTATTGTTTGTTTTTGATGTTTTCAATCTTTTATTGCTTTTTATGTTTGTCATAAGTTAATGAGCTTAAGCCTAAACTAAGGGTTAGTAAACTCATCACATCCTCCCTCTGATTAGGGGTAATGAGAATACCTTAAGTATGAAGTAAGCACCTCAAACTTAATTACCATGATGTAGGATTAAGATCATTAACCTACTTGTGATTATTTAAATGTTTTTGGAGTTTTTGTTTAGTGTTAAGTGTAAACACCCCAAATTTTCCCTCACCAATTCACACCATGGCTTGTGATCATTTCATATGCATAAACTCAATCATAGCATCTCATACCACATTTTTTATTCACTGCATAGATTCTAAGTCATCTGCATCTAGGGTTTGTGATCTGAGCAATCCAAGAGCTTCCTGAGCCACTCCAAAGGTCAGCAATCACTTCAAAGAGGCCTATGTGTGTTCAAGTATCATATTGAATCCTCTCAAAGTCAAGAATGTCAAAGAATCACAAGAACTGAAAATGGTGTGGAGGCAGAGCCAAGTTTAACTGCACAGATGACCTAGAATTAGGGTTTTGGTTTCAAAGGCCATAACTCCAATTTTTTTGGTCATTCTTGTTTCTATTGGTCTCTATATGGTATAGGGAGTATGCATATCAATTTTCATGAAGAAATTCCATGGGGAAGTCATCTGATCAAGAGTTGACTTTTCAAGCAAGTCAGTGCAAAATCAGGGCATCTGAGGCCCTCAATGACCCAACCAGAGGGCATTCTTCATCATTTTGATTGTATATGATCTTTATTTGATCATGGAAGATGTTGGAAGTTTACAAAGTTGAAGAATTTCAAAGCTTTTGCAAAGTTGACTTTTTGGGCAAGTTTGACTTTTAATGAAATTGCCATTTTAGGCAACTTTTTCAACCTTTACTTTCTGATTCAAAAAAGCTTCAAATGGAAAAACTTTGGTCATGAAAGTTGTAGAATGGATCATTCCATTTTCAAAAAGTACAAGAACATGACCTAATTCATTTTGGATCAAAAGTTATGGCTTGTCAAAGTAGGCAAAAATCACAAAATTTCAAAGTTTCCACCAAAGAGGCAAAGTTGCAAATTCACTTCTCAAGGCAAATTTAGTCATCAAATGCACTTCAAAACTTCACAACATGATCATGAAAGTCCTAAAAGTCAGATTGCACCCAAAGAATCACATGTTTTATGGCCCATGGATCAAGTTTTTTTCATAAAAATCAAAGGCAAGGCAAGTTGCAAAACTCATCATAAGACATAGCCCACTTGCTTGCTAGCTTGCTGAACCATCCTAGGCCTTTCCCCACATCATGCTGCACAGCACACCCTCCTTGTACTTGGCTAGAAAGTAGCCCATACCTCTCTTACACAACTTTGACATTTTGGCAAAAGCACCCATACCAATCAATAAAGCACACATCACATCTTCTGACCAATCCCAATTGTTTATACTAATCAAATGCAAGCCAAACATAACAAAAAGCAAGCCTGAAACACTCCACAACTCAGCATTCTCATTTTCACCTTCATTTGCAAAAGCTTTTGAAACTGCTTGCACAAGTCACAAACACACAAACTAACTCCACCAATCAACTCAACACACCTTCCTAATCACAAAGCACCCTTCACCATAGCCTAAAACTCAGAGAATCAAAAACACGATTTCCACCTTCCATTGAACAGAACTCAAGCAAACTCACAAACCAGCCATTGCGAACTTCAAACAAACCTTGCAAGCTTCTTAGGAGGATCAGTGGAGTGCATTTGAGCCAAAGAAACAGCCAGAAAGCTCCTGAATCGAAAGCTTCAGTTCAGGTAGTCAACTCAAAACTTTTTTCCAGAAACATGTTTTTAAGTTCTTAATAGCTTCTATGCACTCTCCTGATCATGAATATGTGCTTACTTTTGAAAATGGTTGAGAAACCAGGATGTATGCACTGTCTGAAACTTTTGCCCTAAAAAATGTTTTGATTCGATTTGGCTGATTAATGAATGAAAAATGATGTTTGATTGAGGGGTTTGATTCGTTTTTGAATGGGGAAGAGTTCTGGGCAGTTAGATTTCATTTTCATTGCATGTAGAGTGAGTTAGTGTTTTGGGCTTGCCGGAGAAGATGACCGGAACCACTGTTCCGGTCATCTGAAAGTAATTAGGGTTGGATTAGGGATTAATCATTAATTAGCGAATTTTGAATATAGGCCGTCCAGATGCGCGCCAGGTCCACTCCCGCGCGTGTGAATTTAAATCTGGGCCCTTGGATGCGCATACTTTTCCATTTTTCAGTTTAATTCAATTTTATTTTACATTTTATTTCATTTGTTTTCTCATTTTATTAAAAATAGCAAAACCTTTTCAAAAATTCTGAAATTTTTTGTATAAACTTTTATTAATTTTCAGAAACCAAAAATATTTTTTTTTTATTTTTTGCATTAAAAAATATTTTTAAATCATTTAAAAGTTTATTTTTAATTAATTAATGAGAATTAATTAATTAAAAATACTTTTAGGTATTTAAAAATCACCAAAAAATTCATGAAACATTTAAAATCATTTAGAAACATTGTCCAACCCTCAAACCAAATTTCTTTTTTGATCTTGATGTCTTTTGAGAATTTTTCATGGAATAAAAATCATTTCAAGGCATTATTTTGATCCAAACTTCAAAAAATCATTTCTGCCTAACCATTGAGAGTTGGACTTTGATTCTTTTTGCATTGCATTGTGTTTAGCATGTAGTTTGTAAGATTAAATTGGCATGATTTGATCTTTCATTTTCAATTTGTTTGGCTTTTTTCTTGTTAAGGTACCCTAAAACCCTAGAAAACTTAGGAAATTCATAACCCTAATTAGGTTAAGAGTTGGAACCTCTTCTTTGGGCAGTGAGTTAGTATAGGTTTAGGGTTCCTTTGAATGCATTTTCAATTTTTTATCTTGATGTTTGCTTCTGATTTTGGTTTTTGTTTGATGCATTGATCATAAACCCTAATTTGGGCTTCTTCTTGCATTCATCTTGTATTTGCATTCATACCATGACTTGCCATTGCATTTTATGCATTCATTTGATTCATTAGACATCTTAAGATATGTTGAAAGCATGTTTGATCATTGCATCATGTATTTACCATGTTGTATGCCATTTGCATTTCATAACTTTTCATGTATGTTCATGGTTCTAAACTTGTTTCTCTTGCATTCATTTGTTCATGTGATCATCCTCATGCCTTGTTTCATGTTTGAATCATCTCATAGCATCATTATCATCTCATATTTGCTTCTGGTTTTGATTTGCATCATGCCATTTCATCTCATTTTGCATTGCATTGCATTTCCTTCACTAACTTTTCAGGTGGTAAGTTGTTTTGAGAAGTGAATTTGCCTTCACTTCTCAAAATTTCTTTTCATCTCTCTTATGCATCATTGCTGCATTTTACTTTGTGTTTGAGATTGAGCTTGCTCTTTCTTCTTCTTCTTCTCACTTTCTTTCTTCAAGTGACTTGTCTTCTTAAATGAAGCAAGTTACTTTGCTTCTCCTGATCCTTTCATCTGCTTCCTGGTGGTTCCATTGAAGATTTCTCTTGTTAACCTCACAAACCTTAGGAACAACCAAGCATGACAATGATTAGGGCTTTGATTAGTCTCCCCACTTAGTTTTACCTTTGTGTCTCTTTGAGTCCTCTCTTCTCACCTCATAATCAGGGACTAAACCCTAAAGGCTTTAAGGCTTTGTGATTAAGTTTATGTCTGCATCCTTCTATTAGGATGGAGTGTATAACTTTAATCCTAAGTGTTAAACCCTTAATGTGTTTAAATCCTCTAATCAATTCACATAATAATCACCAAGACATCAAGCTTGTAACTTGGGCCTTGCATTAGGGTTCTAATTCTTCCTTAATTGGTTAAGAAGGACTAACCCTAGTGTTAATGGACAAGTCCCCCTCAAGTTGTCTTACAAATCATAAAAATCACTTCATCATCTTATCATTAAATAAAATCCACTTAACAAAATGCTTGTTTTGTCATGAGTTTAATCCCTAATCATGGATTAAGTTGAGGAGCTTTCCTCAGCTTAAACACTCTCGTCTATTATCCTTCTATTAGGATGGTGTAATGAGTCTGTTTAATTCCTGATTATGGCTTAATCTCATTACTCAACACTAAACAAAAACAACAAAAAACATCTAAATAATAACAAGTAGGTTAATGATCTTAATCCTACATCAAAGGGTGATTAAGTGTGAGAATCTGACTTCACACTTAAGGTATTCTCATTACCCCTAATCAGAGGGAAGATGTGATGAGTTTACTAAATCCATTGGTTTAGGCTTAAGCTCATTAACTTATGACAAACTTCCAAAAGCAATAAAAGACTGAAAACTCAAAAACAAACAATAACCGTCTCCTCCGGGATTCTTTTCTCATCTCATTCACTCATAAACGAGAACTTGCTTCTTCCGTCTAATGCAAGACAGTTAGCACCTGAGCCAGACAGGTCATACACTTGAGCATAGGCTAGTAAGCAGTTCACAAGTCAATTCATCTTTCAGTCTCTTTGGGTCGAACTACGGTGTTCTGACTTCCTCATTGCACGGGAGGATACGTAGGCATAACTTAACAATTATCGAACAAAAGTCTCTGTATATTCCCCCTCTTTCCAGCATCATTCTTTTAGCCTCATGATCTTGAGCAATTCATTCTCATTCCTACACTGACACATCATTTATACACTTTCACTTCCTTTACACTGACACCTGTACATATTGTTTTCCAGCCCTTTTACACACAAATTGCACTGACACTACCCCTTTAAAACACAAGTCTTTTAAGCGTGGATCCCGTCGAGTACGGCGGACAATCTGGGTGCTAATACCTTCCCAGGTTGTAACCAACCCCCTTTCTCAGTCTCTCTGGTTCGCAACCGTCTTATCCATATCTTTCTAGGTCTATGCAGCATTGCCTTTCCTCCGGGATAAAAATGCCTAGCTGGCGACTCTTTTCATTCCCTGTGAGTTCACTGCTGTGTGTTCTCGCATCCCTCTTTCGCCGACCGTTCGCGTCTGTACCCCATTTGACCCAGCTTCATCTGGCGGGAGCGACATTAAGTAATGAGTTTAAGCCATAATCAAGGATTTAATGGACTCATTACACCATCCTAATAGAAGGATAATAGATGAGAACATTTAAGTTGAGGAAGATACCTCAACTTAATCCATGATTAGGGATTAACCTCATGGCAAAACAAAGCCTTTATTAAAGTGGATTTTAGTTAATGGTAAGATTAAGAAGTGAATTTTATGGTTTGTAAGGCAACTAAAGGGGGACTTGTCCATTAACACTAGGGTTAGTCCTTCTTAACCAATTAAGGAAGAATTAGAACCCTAATGCAAGACCCAAGTTACAAGCTTATTGTCTTAGTGAATATTAAGATGGATTGGTTAAGAGATTTAAACACATTAAGGGTTTAACACTTAGGATTAAAGTTATACACTCCATCCTAAGAGAAGGATGCAGGCATAATCTTAATCACAAAGCCTTAAAACCTTAAAGGTTTAGTCACTGATTATGAGATGCGAGGAGAGACACAAAAGAAGACACAAAGGTAAAACTAATGGGGGACTAATCAAAACCCTAATTGGTATCATGCTTGGGTGTTCCTAGGGTTTATGAGGCTTGCAAGAGATCTTCAAGAAGAGCCACCAAGGAAGAAGCAGAAGAAAGAAAGAAAGAGAAGCAGAAGAAACAAGTTAACTTACTTCACTTAAGAAGATAAGTTACTTGAAGAAAGAAAGTGGATGGAGAACATGAATGAGCAAGCTCACTCTAAGACAAATACAAAATGCAGCAAGGATGCATAAAAGAAGAGATGAAGAAAAATGAGAAGTGAAGGCAAATTCACTTCTCAAAGTACTTACCACCTGAAAAGTTAACATAAAAGAATGAAATTAAATGAAAATGAAGCAAATGCAAAGATGCAAACAAAAACCAGAAGCATAACAAGTTTGTAAATGATGCTAAGAGATGATGCAAATGTATGTCAAATGCTATGAATGGTCATACAAGAGATGAGAATGCAAATGAAGCATGAAAGAAGCATGAAAACACATGAATGTTCATGGAATGAAATGAATGCATAACATGGAAAATGGATGAAGAAATGATCAAACATGATTCTAATGTGTCCTAAGATGTCTTAGAAGCTATATGGATGTAAGAAATGTCTTGGCAAATTCTTGAATGGATGCATATGCAAGATGTATGCAAATGAACATGAGAAATTAGGGTTTTCATGCAACATGAGATGCAAAAGTCAAAAACAGAAGCAAATCACAAGATAAAAAATTTAAAATGGACTTAAAGGAACCCTAACCCCATATGATATCACACCCCAAAGAAGAAGACCTAACTCTTAACCTAATGAAAATTATGATTTTTCTAAGTTATCTAGGCTTTTAAGGCACCTAAAGGGAAAAAATGCAATCAAATAAAAAATGTAGAAGAAAATTATGACAAATTTATGCTAGATACTACATGTCAAATGAAGATCAATGCAAAAAGAATCATTGTCATACAATTCATGGTTAGGCAGAAAAGAATTCTTGAAGTTAGGGTTCAAAAATAAGAATTTTATGAACCCTAAATTCAAGAAAATTGACAAAGATTGTTCAAAACCAAAAAGAAATTTGTATGGAGGGTATGACAATGTTTCTAAATGTCCTAGGATGAAATGTGAATTTTTTTGGGATTTTTAGAAACCTAAATGATATTTTAATTAATTAATTTCCATTAATTAATTAAAATAAACATTTAAATGTTTTAAAAATTATTTTTTAATGCAAAAAATAAAAATAAAAATATTTTTGGGTTGAGAAATTTATTTGAAGTGAAAATGCAGAATAAAATATTTTTTTGAGATTTTCTAGCTATTTTAAATTAATTGTGCAAAATAAATGAAAAAAAAATGAAATAAAAATGAAATAAGACAGAAGTATGATGATCCAAGGGTTTGTATTGGTTCTGGGAAATTTGTGTTTGACTACGCACCAGATCCTATGGCCTGAATTCAAACTTAACTAATCTCATTTAATTAATTAAATAATCCAGATTAAATGTTAATGACATGATCCTGACCACATAACACACGCGGGAAACCTAAATCAAACGGCCTACATTCAAAAGATGCCTTAACCCTAATTAAGCACAGTAATCACTTTTAGGTCACCGGAGAAGAGCTCCGGTCGTCTTCTCTGGTGACCTCCTCCCTTGAAAATCTCAAACTTCCACCCTAGGTTATTTCTGGAGCTCTAAAGCTCCAAATCAAACCCTCTCATCTTCCTAAACACGAATATAACCTCAAAAAAGATTTATGATGGCTTACAAACAAGATTCGAAGAAAAGATCAAAAATGGTAAAAATTTCAGAGGTTCAGTAAATACTCATTTCTTCACCATTTTCAAAAATACAAAGCTCAGAATGATCAGTGAAGCATGCTCTTTCACATTGAAACTTAAAATAGGAGTTATGGAAAAATGATTTGAGATGACTACCTGAGATGAAGCTTTCCAAACTTGAGCTTTCTGGCCACTTCCTTTGCGCAAAATGACTCCCTTTGACCTCCTGATGAAGTTTTGATGCTTGGAAGGCCTTGAGAGTGGCTGGTTTATGAGATTACACTTCAACTGGCCAAGAATCGTTTTTTGTGTATGGGGTGTTCTTGGCTGGTTTAATGATTGCTTTGTGTTCAGTGAATGATTTTGAGATGAATGGTGGAATTTGTTTGAAGATTGAGTGAGTGAGCTAAGAGATTTGAAGGATTTTGCAAGTTGAGGTGATTTTGGCAATGCTGAGTTCTTGGAGGTTTTTTCTTGTGTGTCTTATGAAAATGAATCCTTAGAGCATGCTTGTAGAGTCTGGATTGGACAGAGAGTGGGTGGTGGACTGTGGTGATTGGTATGGGCTTCTTGCCAAAAAGTCAAAAGTTTTGTAATTGAGGTATGGACAATGGTGTAGCTGGCTCATTGGCTTGTCCATGCGCAACTGAGATCAAGGATGTCCATAGACTTGGATTTGAGGAAATTCAGCAAGTGGAAGCAAAGTTATGTGACCTTTTGCAATTATGTGAAGTTTTGGCCCCTTTGTAATTTCTTGATGTTCAAGGCATGGAATGATTCAATTCTTTGGGCAATTCTGATTTTTATGCAATGTAAAATGTTTGCATGATGATTAGAAGTGTGTTTGAAGTCACAAAATGAATTGGCAAGTGGTTTTGCAAAGAAACCTCTTTGGTGCATTCTTGAAAATTATGTGATTTTTGCCAACTTTGACAAGCCATAACTTGAGTTCCATGATGAATTAGAACTTGTTCTTGTACTTCTTGAAAAGGGAATGATTCAATCTACAACTTTCATGACCAACAAATTTTCATTTGAAGCATTTTTGGTTGAGAATGAGGAGGTTGAAAAACTTTCCCGAAATGGAAAGTTTACATTACAAGTCATTTCCATTTTTGGCAACTTTTGGGTTTAGCTCACATTTCTTCAATTTTATGAACTTATAAGCACTTCAATGATCAAATAAAGATCATATAAATTCAATTTGTTGAAAAATCCACCTTGGTTCCATGGATGGGGGGCCTCAGATGCCCTGATTTTGCTCTGTCTTGCTAAAGAAGTTACCCAGTGATCAGATGGCTTCCATAATGAATTTCTTCATCAAACTTCGTACATATGATCCTTATAACATATTGAGACCAATAGAAACATGAATGACCAAAAAATTTGGAGTTATGGCCTCTGAAACCAAAACCCTAATTTCAGGTCATCTGTGCAATTAAACCCTAGCTCTGCTTCCATGCTTTGCCAGCTCTTGTGATTCTTTGACTTCCTTGATCTTTGAAGGATATAATATGATGATTGAACACACATGGACCCTCTTGAGATGATTGGAGACCTTTGGAGTGGCTTAGATGGATCCTGGATTGCTTAGATCACAAACCCTATATGCAGATGAACTTGAACTAATGCAGTGAAGCAAAAATGCAATATGAGATGGTATGTTTGAACTAATACAAAGATGAAAGATCACAAGCAGCACCAGTAAATGCTCATTTCCCCAGCTGAGTTGTTAAGCATCCTCACCTCTAGCCATCTCCCCACAAGAGCTCCAGCCTCTCCCGAGAAGAGCAATGTCTGGAATTCTCAAACAACAAAGTGATGAAAGTTCCTTCATCCCCAGCTGGGCTTTCTCCTTACAAGGATAGATCTATCGGTGATCTAGGTCTCCAAGCAGAACCATATATCTTATCAGATCTACCAATGATCTCATCCCCAACTGGGATATCCTTCAAGCAGATCAGCCAGGGATTTTCACGGCAGCGGGATCTGAATCTCGAACCGGTTTCTTTTGCATAATCATAGCATTCGCGTCATTTTTCCCCCCAGAGCGTAGCATTCCGTCTAATACGGAGCATTACGGCAAAAATCAAACACATTGCATGATCACAAGTCAGTTTCGAACCAGTCCCCTGTATATATCAGCAATACCTCTTCAGCAATATACAAAATACATCCCTTGCACATAAAAGCCAAAGCGTCCCCTTTGCACTCTCAAATACAGACACATGCTCCTTTCGATACTCGTCCGAGTCATCATTCCCCAGTAAAGTAGCCAGAACACTTTCTACTAGCAGATGCTTATACATAACATCTTCTTCTCGACTCTCGTCCGTGTCACCTCATACTTCCCCACAGAAAGCCAAAGCGTCCCATTTGCACTCTCAAACACAAACACATATTCATATATACTTTCGACACTCGTCCGTGTCATATCATCCCCTGCAGATATAAACCAAACCAATGCGCATACACTCTCTTGACACCCGCCCGTGTCACCTATCCCCACAGGTTGCCAAAATACCTTTTCACACTCATGACTTATGCACTTTATGACACTCGTCCATGTCATGCTTTCCCCAGCAAGTTGAACACTCGTCCGTGTCTTGCTCATAATTCACAATACTTGTTTTTTACTTCTGTCGATACTCATCCGTATCGTGGTCTTAAAGATACTCGTCCGTATCTTTAATCTATACACATCGTCAAACACTTATACCCTTTTATTTCGGAAAGTGTAAGCACTCGTCCGTGTTTACCATTCTCCAGCAAGTCCCCAGCCAAACATCTTTTTCTATCCGATATTCGTCCTATGTCACGATACTTTCGGTAGCCGTACCCTGCCAGGTGATCGTCCTTCACCTTCGGATGACCGTCCCTCATCCTTTCCCCAGCGGAGTCTCCATCATTGGAACCCTTTTTCTATCTAGCATCCATCCTATGTCGCGATACTTTCGGCAGCCGCACCCTTCCAGGTGATCGTCCTTCACTTGTGGATAACCGTCCCTCATCCTTATCCCCAACAGAGCAGTTGTCCCCTGCTAGGTGATCGTCCTTCACCTTTTGATGATCGTCCTTCATCATTTTATCCGATGGTCGTCCCCATCATTGATCTTGTTATCTGACATTCTTCCTATATCATGATAAACCCCGAGAGCAGCCGTACCCTGCTAGGTGATCGTCCTTCACCTCTTGATGATTGTCCTTCATCATGCTTACCCGATGGCCGTCCCCATCGTCGACCTTTTCTATCCGACATTCGTCCTATGTCGTGATAAAGAGCAGTCGTCCCCTTCTAGGTGATCGTCCTTCACCTTTGATGACCGCCCCTCATCTTTGAACCGATGTCCCCTAGAGGTGATTGCCCCAGTTTGGATGACTCTTGAGGACATTGCTTGACATAACTACCCCAGATTGGTTAGCTCTTGAGGACATTGCTTGTCATAACAGCCCCAGATTGGTGGGCTCTTGAGGACATTGCTTGACATAACTGTCCCAGATTGGTTGGCTCTTACCATGACTGGTTGGGAAAGTCCTTACTCAATGGAGCTTTCTCGGAAAAGTGCACCTCGACGTGACTGTCTTTCAGAAGCTTTAGACTTCTCAACTTGACAAGCTTAAGCTTCTAGACTGAATTTCCGCATGTGAGATTTTTATGATGCCAAACAGATGTATGCAAGCAGAAAAATGTTTATTCTGAGAATGTAAATTCTAATGCAACACACATGTTAATCTTGAAGATTTGAAAATGTGTCGCAAACCTTTGTGAACAAATCACTGGTTAAAATGCGACATTATTTTTGAATAAAAGAACGCATGCACATGCAATACCAACAAGGTCTTTTAGCACAACTCATAGGAGTCAGGAATGCCATCTCGTGGTAGTACGCTCTCAAATTAACCCTGTTTCAATTAGGACTTTTGAGGGTTGTATCGTGTTCTGGTTCACGGTTATAGAAATAAAGGATATAGGCTCGAAGTTTATTTGTGCCCACCCACTCTTCGTGATGTTCTCCATTCCTATGTTCAGCTAATTTTCGCAAGTGTTCACCTTTCATAAGGGTTTCGTGTCGGTTGAGGAACCATTGTTGCTATCGGTTCAAGCACCAATCAGGTTATTGTTTGGAGTCAGTCACCCTTTTGTCTTTCGTGTCTGTGCCACGCAATTTTGTTCTCATTTGAGGATCTTTCTTGTGTAATCCTTTCCGTCTTTCGCTTTTGCGTTATTTTGCTTATCCCTAACTTTTGCCTGGACTGATTCTTGTGAATCTTTGATTGTGAGGTCCAGCGGGATGCCCTAATTTTTGCATAAGTCGCTTGTTTTCAAGTTTCGACTTAGCAGTCTTTTCATTTCTTTCTTTTTTTTGAACAAATCGTGTGACACTGTTTGTCTTGATTGCTTTACGAAGGTTGTGATTGTCTCATTCTTTGGTCGATAAAGGATAACCAGCTG
This sequence comes from Lathyrus aphaca, assembly GCA_963966055.1. NCBI lineage: Eukaryota > Viridiplantae > Streptophyta > Magnoliopsida > Fabales > Fabaceae > Lathyrus > Lathyrus aphaca. Next base: position 95,986,869 of record OZ014524.1, read on the forward strand.
ATTCAAATCTCTCCCAGAGAAATTGGTCAAAGATTCATACTGGGGCAAGTCACCCCAATCGCACGAGGATTCATTCTTTCCCGAAAACAGATAATCGGAAGTTCAGAATACCGGGGCAATTATACTCCTGAAGAGTTTAAAGACACTAAGTCTTTTGTAAAATCTTCTTAAGGTAAAGCCCGAATCAAAGCAAATGATCCCTAGCACAAAACTACTTGAAATCTTTCCTCCTCAGCAGGACGCGGTTCAGTTTCGTTATCCCCAACAGACGCATGGAAGTTATCCCCAGTAAAGTCGTCAAACTTTTCTTCAACAGGTTTTCTTGATCTTATTTCCCAGCAGATCTCAAACCAAATCCTTCTCTTCCCCAGCAGAGCAATAAGGATCATCTCCAACAAAAGTCGTCTTCCTGTAGTGAAGCACTTCTTACAAGAATCCAGAAATGCCCGGCAGTTAGCTGAACGGTTCCCTTCCCCACAGAGTTTTGGAAAATTCAGGTAGACAAGAGAGATCTCCTCAGCAGAGCCTTGACAGGTATTCCCCCAGTTAAGTCGAAAAGTTGTTGATTCCCCAACGAAATCTGTGGGGTGAGATTCAATCCCCAGCATTTGAGGCATTCCCTAGCAGGGACTTCAAATCTAAAGTCCAATTTATTTTTGGCAAAAGTAATAAGTCGAGACAGGCTAGTCAAACCCTTCTCCAGCAGAAATATCGGCAACCATATGTATTCCCCACAGAGTCAACAAAGATTTGTTATTTCTGTGTCAGGAATTCCCTTTGTACCTATCCCCCAGTGTCATGGGGCATCGTGTCCTACAATTCAGCATGTGTTCATTAAATCCAAGATTGATATCCAAAGTCCACCCGCAGCGTGGAAATTTATTCAAAGTCCAACCGCAGATTGGCCAAAGTTCATCCTCTGGGTGGCAAATTCCAAAGTCTAACCACAAATTGGCCAAAGTCCATCCTCTGGGTGGCAAATTCCAAAGTCCAACCGCAGATTGGCCAAAGTGCATCCTCTGGGTGGAAAATTCCAAAGTCCAACCGCAGATTGGCCAAAGTCCATCCTCTGGGTGGAAAATTCCAAAGTCCAACCGTAGATTGGCCAAAGTCCATCCTTTGGGTGGCAAATTCCAAAGTCCAACCGCAGATTGGCCAAAGTCCATCCTCTGGGTGGAAAATTCCAAAGTCCAACCGCAGATTGGCCAAAGTCCATCCTCTGGGTGGCAAATTCCAAAGTCCAGCCGCAGATTGGCCAAAGTCCATCCTCTAGGTGGAAAATTCTCAAAGTCCAACCGCAGATTGGCCAAAGTCCATCCTCTGGGTGGCAAATTCCAAAGTCCAACCGTAGATTGGCCAAAGTCCATCCTCTGGGTGGCAAATTCCAAAGTCCAACCGCAGATTGACCAAAGTTCATCCTCTGGGTGGCAAATTCTCAAAGTCCAACCGCAGATTGGCCAAAGTCCATCCTCTGGGTGGAAAATTCTCAAAGTCCAACTGCATATTGACCAAAGTCCATCCTCCGGGTGGCAAACATTGAAGTCTCTCGTAGTGAGAAGAATCCTCCCGTAGCTGAGCAATGTGCCCCCGTAGTGTGGCGAATTTTCAAAGTCTCCCATAGTTGAGCAATGTGCCCCGTAGTGTGGAAAGTTCCCAAAGTCTCCCGTAGTGAGCAATGCGCCCCCGTAGTGTGGCAAAATTTCTGAAAGTCTCCCGTAGCGAGCTGAAGTCTCCCGTAGTGATCAAAAGTCTCCCGTAGCGAGCAATAGCCCCCGTAGTGTGTTAAAACATTGAAGTCTCCCGTAGTGAGCAGAAGTCTCTCGTAGCGAGCAGCAGCCCCCGTAGTGTGGCAAAACATTGAAGTCTCCAGTAGTGAGCAAAAGTCTCCCGTAGTGAGCAGCAGCCCCCGTAGTGTGGCAAAATGTTGAAATTCTCCCGTAGTGAGCCAAAGTCTCCCGTAGCGAGCAACGGCCCCCGTAGTGTGGCAAATTTTCTAAAAGTCTCCTATAGCAAGCAATGTGCCCCTGTAGTGTGGTGAGTTTTCAAAGTCTCCCGTAGCTGAGCAATGTAGCCCCGTAGTGTAGCAAATTCCCAAAGTCTCCCGTAGCTGAGCAATGTGCCCCGGTAGTGTGGCAAGATTTCCAAAGCCCCACAGTGTGGCAGAGTATTCCCCGCAGAGTGAGCAAAAGTCCTTCCTCATGGTGGTAAGGTGTCAAAAATCTCCCGTAGCGAGCAGTGACCCCCGTAGTGTGGCAAAGCATTCAGAATACCACCCATTGTGTGGCATGTCATTACTAGCCCAGCAAAATTCCACCCATAGTGTGGCAAATCAACAATCTCCCAGTGTTATTCCAAAACATTCACCAGTTCACTACTCTTCACATCAAGATTCTCCACAAGCAGAGTTCAGATGGTTGGGTTTTTTCCCCTGTTTTTTTCCTCCGAGTGCAAATTTTCTGGTTGTTTTTAGTATTCAATCCCTGCATACTTCAAACGTCTGAAAGCGACTGCTATCATTCATTCAAGTCTACAGTGATTGAATAGGGGCAGCTTTAACACCCCAAAATTTGCCCTCTTATTTATTATCAACCTCGAGCGGTTTACGCTTCATTCCTGCATCATTCCGCATATCATTGCATCGAATTTGGAAAAAATAAATAAATAATTCATCATCCTTTGCATACGCATGAGGTGTGTGGTCGATCGAGGCTTGCCAAACATTGGAGTTCAAGAGAAAAATAATATCCCAAAAATAATCCAAACCACTTCCAAGCTAACCCACCAAAAGGGAAGATTTCACCTTTTCTCTCTCTTTTCTTTCCGCTTTTCCTTCCACTTTCTTTCCACACTTCCTTTCATTCTTTCCCTATCATTTTTCCACTTCAATTCCACTCCATTTCCCTTGGATGTTTCTACCATGTTCTACAACATTCTAGAGTATTCCATGGAATATTACAAGGAATATTACAAGGAATATTCCTTCTCCAACCCTAACCCTAACTAACTACCAAACCATAATTTTGGATCCCAAGCCTAATTTTTGGGCCCCAAACCTAATTCCATTCCCAAACCTAGCTCCAAGCCTAGCCTCTATATATTCATTAATCACTTCAATGCAAGGTTCCGACAATTTTCCAACTTTTCACTCTTTCACAATCACTTTTTCTCTCACTTTTCCTCCATTTCCCTTTTCACCAAAGCTTTTTTTGAATAAGCTCTTCAAGTTTCACATTGAAACTTGAAGGCCTTAAAGCTTTAGCCTCCAACCTCCATTGATTGTGGATTGTGGAGGAAGAAGCTACTGTATTTTGGTGAAGGTTTCGACTTATCGGAAGCACACGGAGGTTCAAGCATCAAGAACGCATTTATTTTGCGGTTTCGCGGTTTTCTTGGTTTTCTCTTCGATCAAGCTCCGATTCTTGCAACATTCACCGAAGCACTTCTCCGCTTCGTAGGTTGGTGATCTAAATCACTTCTCCTTTAAGTTATTCTCTTCATCTCGCCATTTCGGCATTCTTTAAGTGCTTTTCGTATTGCTTATGTTTGATTACGTGTTCGCTAAGTTTTGCTTGCGATTTGTGGTTTTTGATGGATTAGAAGTTAGGATTGTAGCTTGTTATAGATTCTAGCATGTGTTAATAAGCCCTAATTGAGTAGAAATTCATGTTAGCATGATTAGGTGGGGGTTAGGGTTGTTTAGAAGGAAGATTGTGGCCAAAAGCACTTATTTCAAAAGCATTTTTCACTTTCTGTTCAGCGTTAACCGGTTAACGCATTTGGTTAACCGGTTAACGCGTGCATTTTTTGCCAAAATGCTGTATTTTTCTGTCCGTTAACAGGTTAACCAATTTGGTTAACCGGTTAACACTGTTCATTTTTGGATTTTTAGCTTATTTTCTTGCTCAATCTTGCTTCCTAGTGCTTCTAAGGTTCATGTATGTTTAGGTATTGATTTTAGGGAATTTTTTAGTCTATTTCCAGTAGCCAATGCATTTGTTTCGAGTCGTTTCGACATGATTCCGTTCACTTTTCCATGTTTTATGTTAAATGTGCAAATGTGATATAATTGATTCTTGATGTTGTTTTGCTACACTTTAATCATTTGTTTCACATGTTAAGTGCTTGCTTAATTTCAACATATGCTTCATGATTATTGTCATTGCTTGCTTGATTGATAAAGTGATTAAATACCATGTTGATTTTTTGCCAAAAGTGATTAAATATTTCACATGTTCATGCAAGTTTCTTGTGCTTAATTGATCATATCTTAACATGAGTTCAATTCTGATTTTTTATGCCATGCATGTGTAACAATCGATGCTTGTAGTGATACTTGTTCAATCTCATGATAAAATGCTCATTTGTGCTACATGAAAAAGTATGTTTGTTCTTGATTGATCATTGTCATTTTTAATCAAATAAATGATGTAAATAAATTCACATGTTTGAGTTCATTTTGTGATGCATGTAGATTTATGTTAAGTGACATTAATTTGTTGTTTATCGTTCACTTTGTGCACATAAATAAAAATAATCAAATCTGTATTTTGCATTTCATAGTTGTTTTTATATATAGGTGCTATAAAATGTATGTTGTTTGTTCTGTTTGCATGTTGTTTGTAACCTTTTACACCTACCTTTTCATGCTGCATGCTGGCTGTAAAAAGCTTCTTGGTATCATGCATTGTTTTCATGGCTGTTTGTGTATTAGAGGCTGTAGTAGGTGCTGTATTTTTGTCTTAGCATTTTTTAGTCCTCTAGAATTAAGAAAGTCATTAGGATTTAATTGTTGTGTGTTTGCTTTATTATTTTTAATAAAATAAAACATTAATCTTTTTTTTTGTATAGGGGAAGATTGAGGTAAGTTTCCTTCACCATATCCTTTATTTTTATGCATTTTCTTTATGCATTTAATTCATTTTTCCTTCCATATTTGTGTTTGGTAGGATTTCCCCCTTTGTTAGGACCAATTTACCTTCATTAGGAAGTAAGTTGCATCCTTTTTCGTCTTTCTGTTCCTTTTGCTCCTTAGGATTAGAAAACCTCACTAACCATTAGGATCTCCCTTTTGTGCATAATAAATAACTTAGGATTGGTCTTAGTCCCCCTTAGATTTGGTCCTTTTGCAACTTGAGTCTTTCTTTCTCATCACATAAAGAAAAAACAATAAAATACTAAATAAAGGTTGAATGTTCTTATACGCCATGAGACTTTGTTGCGGAGTTCTTATACACGTTTTGTTTCGGGGCGAGGTGTAAGTCCCTACCATGATGGATAAGTCTTAGTATGGGAATGTTCAAAAACAAAATCCAAAACACTTCTCATAAAAGACAATCAACAAAGACATCGCGTCTTCTTTTCTCATCTCCTAATCTTTGCGGACGAATGCAACTTGCCTCGACAGTTCAAACAGCGATACGGTAAACACCCTCGAGTCAGAGCCGGTAACACCTGAGCTAGAGCTATGGCAATGTCATCCTAAAAAACACAAACAAATAGTTTCCGCCTTATTGAGGAGAACTACGTCGACTCTGATCCTCATTATCCCGATGAGGTACGTAGACAGCGGGGTAGGGCCCGTTCGAGCACATTCTTTATTTTCTCTACATTTTCCCTTTTCTTTATTTCTGTTCTCTTTCTCCAGTTTCCCTTTCTCATTTCTATTCTCATACCAGTTAGCAGTTTTATTCAGCAGCAACTTTATTTTCTCACCCTTTGAAACAAAACAAACAATCGTGGATCCCGTCGGGTACGGCGGACGGTCTGGGGTGCTAATACCTTCCAAGGTCGTAACCGACTCCCGAACCCATATCTTTGGTTCGCAGGACCTTGTCCTTTCCTTCTTCCTCAGGCTTGTGCAACATTACCTTTCCCATTCTTTCGGGATAAAAATGTCTGGCTGGCGACTCTACCTTTTCCGCGCCACTTTCGCATTTGTACTAGGATGATAATCCCGGGAGCGACACCAAGTACAACAAAACTTGACTTTTTGCAAATGAAGCCATACCAATCAGCATAGCCCACAACAACTCTTCTGACCTATCACAGCTTCACATACATGCCCTAAGGATCACATTTCATAACATATTGGAGCCTGAATCATCCCATACACTCAGATTCACAAATTTGCCTCATACCTTCATCTCTTCGAAACTCATAAACCAACCATCAAAACCTCAAACTTTCTTCACCATTCAACTCAGCATCACTCATAGAACATTTCCCACCCTTCATTATAGCCTGAAACCTCACAAAACAAAAACACGATTTCACCCCCCCCTGAACTGAAACTTCAAAAACAGCCCAAATAAATTCCTTCCAAGCATCAAAGCATCCTTAGGAGGACCATTGGAGTTGATTGGCACCAAGGAGAGGCCCAGATAGCTCAGATTGAGAAAGCTCAAGCTCAGGTATCATCAAGAAATTTTTTTCCAGAACTTGTATTTTTTGTTATAGAAATGTTCTTCATGCTTCACTGATCACACTGCACCTTTTACTTTTGAAAATGGTTGAGTATTGAGCTTGTATCGTGCTTCTGAAATTTTTGCAGTTTTTATGTTTTGATTCGTATCTGGATTTTGATGCATGATAAATGTTGTTTGATGATTGAATCTTGTTTAGAATGATTAGGAGAGTGGATCTGGAGAGTTAGAGCTCCTAATTTGGTCTAGGGAAGAAGTTGGAACTTTGGTCTCGCCGGAGAAGATGATCGAAGCTTGCTCCGGTCACCTGAAAGTCATTAGGGCAGTAATTAGGGTTTAGGGGGTCAGTTTGAATTTGAGCCATTGGATCTTGCTTAGCGCGTTTTTTAAGGGTCCAGATCACTTCAGTTAACCCTAATTTTCAATTAATTAAATTAATTAATTAATTAACCCAGTTTGAATGCCAACCGTTGGATAGCGCGCGCAGTAAATTCCCTCTCTCTCCAGTTTGAATCTGGACCACTGGATTAGCATACTTTCATTTTATTTCATTTTTATTTCATTTTAATTGCATTTTCTTTCACATTTATTTTAAAATAGCAAAAATGATCAAACAATTTTGAAAATTTTTATCAAACCTTTTATTAATTTTCAGAAGCCAAAAATATTTTTATTTTTATTTTTTGCATTAAAAATATATTTTTAAATCATTTAAATGTTTTATTTAATTAGTTAATTGATTTTAATTAATTAAAAATACATTTAAGTATTTAAAAATCACAAAAAAATTCAGAGAGCATTCTTACACATTTAGAAACATTCTCAAACCCTTCATACAAATTTCTTTTTGGTTTTGATCATAACTTGACAATTTTCTTTGAATTTAGGGTTCATAAAATCACATTTTAAACCCTAATCTTTGAAAAATCTTTTATGTCTAACCATGAAGGGTTTGAAGATGGTTCTTTTTGTATTGATTTACACATATCATGTAGTATCTAGGATAGTTTTGGCATGAATTTATCTTGCATTTTCAATTTGTTTGGCATTTTACATTGAAGATCACCCAAAAAAACCCTAGAAACTTAGAAAATTCATAACTTCTTCTAGGTTTAGCCTGACCTCCCCCTTTGGATGGTAACCTAGTATAGGTTTAGGGTTCCTTTGAGTGAATTTTCATTTTTTTATAATGTCATTTGCTTCTGTCTTGGCCATTTGCATCTCATCCTTTCATGTAACCATAATTTTGCATCTTTACTTGCATCTTACATTGCATTGCATGAACATATGAACTTGCCATGCAATTCTAAGCATTTCTATACCATATTAGACATGTTAAGACATTGCTTGAACATTGCTTGATCATTTATTCATACATTTGCTATGCTTTGCATCCATGTGTTTACATACTTCTTACATGCTTCATTTGCATTCATTCTCTTGTATGAACACACACATGCATCTTGTATGCCTTTGCATCATATCATAGCATCATTTACATCATGTTTATGCTTCTGGTCTTGGTCTTTGCCCTTGCATATGCATCATTCCATTTCATTCTTTTCATATTGCATCTTGTACTAACTTTTCAGGTTAATGGTAAGTTTGTTTAGGAGGTGGATTTGCCTTCACCTCCCACCACTTATTCGTATTGCATCCTTGCTGCATTTTTTATTTGTCTTTGAGTGAGCTTTCTCACTTGTGCTTTTCTTCCTTCAAGTTACTTATCTTCTTAGGAAGTAAGTAACTTATTATTCTGCTTCCTTCTCTTTTCATCTTGCTTCTCCTTGGTGGCTTCCTTGAAGACTTCTTTTCTTTAGCCTCACAAACCCTAGGACTTCCAAGCATGATAACTTTCTAGGACTTATTGATTTCCCTTAGACTTTTTCCTTTGAGTCTTCTTTGTGTCTCTCTCCTCATCCCATCATTAAAGACTAAACCTTTAAGGTTTTAGGACTTTGGAATTGGGGTTATGCCTGAATCCTTCTCTTAGGATGGAGTGTATAACTTTAATCCTAAGTGTTAAACCCTTAATCTGTTTAAACCTCTTAATCAATCCACTTAATAACCACTAAGACATTAACTCGTAACTTGGGCCTTACATTAGGGTTCTAATTCTTCCTTTATTGGTTATGAAGGACTAACCCTAGTGTTGAATGGACAAGTCCCCCTCAAGTTGTCTTACAAATCATAAAATCCACTTCTTAATCTCACCCTTAATTAAAATCCACTTAATAAAGGCTTGTTTTGTCATGAATTTAATCCCTAACCATGGATTTAGTTGAGGAGTATTCCTTAGCGTAAGTGTTCTCATCTATTATCCTTCTATTAGGATGGTATAATGAGTCCACTAATATGTGATTAGAGATTAAACTCATTACTTAACACTAAACAAAAACCCAAAAACATCTTAATAATCACAAGTAGGTTAATGATCTTAATCCTACATCATCATGATAATTAAGTTGAGATGCTTATCTTATACTTAAGTAGACTCATTATCCCTAATCAGGGAGGATATAATGAGTTTACAAACCCTTGATTTAGGCTTAAGCTCATTAACTTATGCAAAAACACCAAAAACAATAAAAAAAACTGAAAACACAAAAACAAACAATAATCGTCTCCTTCGGGATTCTTTTCTCATCATCCTCATTCACAACCGAGAACTTGCTTCTTCCGTCTAATGCAAGACAGTTAGCACTCGAGCCAGACGAGTCATACACTTGACCATAGACAAGCAAGCAGTTCACAATCAATTTATCTTCAGTCTCTTTGAGTCGAACTACGGTGTTTTGACTTCCTCATTGCACGAGAGGATACGTAGGCATAACTTAACCGTTATCGAACAAAAGTCTTTGTGTCTTCCCCCCTCTTTCAGTATTCTTTTTAAACCTCAGTCCTGAGCATTTAACTTCCTCTTTGCACTGACACTTGTATATTCTTTCCCATCTTTTGCACACAGATAGCACATACGCTACCCCTTTTAAACACAATCCTTTAAGCGTGGATCCCGTCGAGTACGACGGAAAATCTGGGTGCTAATACCTTCCCAGGTTGTAACCAACCCCCTTTCTCAGTTTCTCTGGTTCGCAACCGTCTTATCCATCTTTTTTCTAGGTTTATGCAACATTACCTTTTCTTCGAGATAAAAATGCCTAGCTGGCGACTCTATTCACCTTCATTTCATCTTCTCCTTTCACCGATCATTCGCGTCTGTACCCTATTTGACCAGGTGTCTTTTCGGGGGAGTGACAAAAGGTCCCAACTGAAAATCAAGGAATGTGAAACATTTGAGAGGAGGATCATAAAACTACAAGCAAGTGTGGATCATGCTCCTCTGGGATGCATTCAGGTCCATGATCATGTCCATAATGCCTCCATAATGTTCCCTGAATAAAGGGACATGATCAGGAGTGATGAGAGACTGGATCTGTCTGATGCCTATCAGAGTGGGCTCAAAGAAATGATAGGTGATGTTGCTCTTTCTCGAAGTGTCCATGCTGACAATGGATGCTGGTGAAGAAGACTGAGAGTAAATGCTGATGAAAGACACTGAAAAGATGCTGAAGAAGAGTCTCTGATGAAGATAACTGAAGAAGAGTCTCTGATGAAGACAAACTGATGAAGGTGCTGGAGAAAAAACTCCGATGAAGATAACTGAAGGGATCTGAGCAGCAGAACAGGTCAAAACCAAACCAAAGATAAGATGTGGATACCCTGTAAAACAAATAGACAAATGTTATATGATGCAAAATGATGTATGCAGAATGATATCCAAAGGGTTTATGATCAAGTGTTGGATCTGTTATCTGCCTTGATAAGGTCCATGTGTGTTCATAAGTCCGGATGAAGGCCCAAAAAACCAGTAACCAGGTGGGGGACTCAAATAAAGAGTCACAAGTCCAGGGTTTCACAAGAACTGTCCAAAATGATACAACCTTAAAGAAAAACTAGTAACAAAGGTATGATGAGGCCAAGGGTTCCTGCAAACCTGTAAACATCCCAGCCCCCTCACATGTATTGTTCTAGAACAAGGATCCTCAGACTTGGATCAGTTATGAGAAGTGTAAACACTTCTAACCTGGAGGTACAGTGTCTACATCAATCATAAAGGATCCTCCTCTAATTCACCTCAGATGCTGAAGGTCATAAAAGGTCATCCAGACTTAGTAGGCTTCCCAGATAGCCCTAGTACTACAGGAAATCCGTAGCACAAAGTTCTCTAGAAGAAACCCATGTCTGAATCGTGTTTCATATTCCCGCACCAGACCGAAATGGAATGGGAAAGAATATGAAGCCACTCTATCCTATGTGTCACTTAGGTCCCCGGTATGGAACCTTACTCACTCAATAACCCTCCCACCAAAGAAAACAACAGATCCAGCACAAATGATATGATGATAACAGTATGAAATGCATAAAACTGTAAATGAAAGCAATAAATAAAGTTGTACAGAAAGCAATAAATAACAAGCACAAGTAGCACATAACACCCCCATAAACACAAATCAAACAAGCGCTAGGAGAAACCCACAAAAAGAACCAGAAGCCCTGGTTACAAGAAACTTGTCCCCAGCAGAGTCGCCAAGCTGTCGTTCCCCTGAAAAGACACTAGGTCCCAAGGTACAGACGCGAACGGTTGGCGAAAAGAGAACATGAAAATGAACTGAAAAGAGTCGCCAGCTAGGCATTTTTATCCCGAAGGAAAGGTAATGCTGCATAAACCTGGAAAGAGGTGGATAAGACGGTTGCAAACTAGAGAAACTGAGAAAGGGGGTTGGTTACAACCTAGGAAGGTATTAGCACCCAGATTTTCCGTCGTACTCGACGGGATCCACGCTTATAAGATTGTGTTTAAAGGGGGTAGGTGTATATGCTATCTGTGTGCAAAAGTTAGGAAAAGAAAATTCAAGTGTCAGTGCAAAAGGGTATGAATAGCTCAGGAACTGAGGCTTAGAAATAGAATCCTGAAAGAAGGGGATGACAAAGAGACTTTTGTTCGATAACTGTTAAGTTATGCCTACGTATCCTCGCGTGCAATGAGGAAGTCAGAACACTGTAGTTCGACACAAAGAGACTGAAAATAAATTAATTGTGAACTGCTTACTTGTCTATGCTCAAGTGTATGACTCGTGTGGCTCGAGTGATAACTGTCTTGCATTAGACGGAAGAAGCAAGTTCTCGTTTATGAATGAGTGTGATGAGAAAAGAATCCCGGAGGAGACAATTATTGTTTGTTTTTGTGTTTTCAGTTTTTTATTGTTTTTGGTGTTTTGCATAAGTTAATGAGCTTAAGCCTAAATCAAGGGTTTATAAACTCATTATATTCTCCCTGATTAGGGATAATGAGCCTACTTAAGTATGAGATAACACCTCAACTTAATTACCTTAATTATGTAGGATTAAGATCATTAACCTACTTGTGATTAATTAGATGTTTTTTGGATTTTTGTTTAGTGTTAAGTAATGAGTTTAATCTCTAATCACAGATTAGTGAACTTATTACACCATCCTTATAGAAGGATAATAGATGAGAACACTTAAGTTGAGGAAGATACCTCAACTTAATCCATGGTTAGGGACTAAATTCATTATATAACAAGCCTTTATTAAATGGATTTTATTTTAAGGGATGAGATTAAGAAGTGGATTTTATGATTTGTAAGACAACTTGAGGGGGACTTGTCCATTAAACACTAGGGTTAGTCCTTCTTAACCATAAAGGAAGAATTAGAACCCTAATGTAAGGCCCAAGTTACAAGATGAAGTCTTAGTGATTATTAAGTGAATTTATTAAGAGGTTTAAACAAATTAAAGGTTTAACACTTAGGATTAAAGTTATACACTCCATCTTAAGAGAAGGATGCAGGCATAACCCTAATTCCAAAGTCCTAAAACTTTAAGAGTTTAGTCTCTGATTATTGAGATGAGAAGAGAGACTCAAGGAGACTCAAAGGTAAAAACTAAGGGAGACTAATCACAACCCTAATTATTATCATGTTTGGATGTTCATATGGTTTGTAAGGCTTAAGAAAGAACTTCAAGGAAGCCACCAATGGAAGAAGCAGAAAAAAGGAGGAAGAAGCAGAAGAATAAGTTACTTACTTCAATGAAGAAGATAAGTAACTTAAAGAAATAATGTGAGAGAGATAGAACATAAGTGAACAAGTTCACTTTAAAGAAACCAGCAAGATGCATATGAAAGAGATAAAGAGAAATGATAAGTGAAGGCAAATCCACTTGTCAAAGTAACTTACCACTTGAAAATGTTAGCATGAATGCATAAAGTATGAAACATAATGAAATTAAATGAAATGAGATGAGGTGAGATGAAATGACCAAAGTCATAAGTGTTTATGCAATTTTAATTTCATGTGAGATGATGCAAAGGCATACAAAGTGCATATGTATGATCATACAAAGATGAGATGTCATGTAAGCATGCTTTGAAGTTTGAAAACACATGAAAGTCAATGGAATGGAATGAATGCAAATCATGGCAAATGAATGAAGAAATGGTCAAGCATGATTATAACATATCCTAATATGTCTAATGTGACATATGAATGTATGAAATGTCATGGCAAGTTTATGTAATAATGCATATGCAAGATGAATGCAAATGAACATGATAAATTAGGGTTTTAGGGACATATGATATGCAAATGACAAAGACAGAAGCAAATGACATTAAAAAAAATTGAAACCAAGCTCAAACAAACCCTAATCCCATACTAGGTCACACCCCAAAGGAGAAGGTCAGAAGCCTTACCACTCAAAGGTTATGAATTTCCTATGTTTCTAGGGTTTTTGGGTCATTCTCAAAGGAAAATGAAAATCAATTCAAAAATGCAAGATAAATTCATGATATAAATGACCTATAAACTACATGCTATGCACAAAACAATTCAAAAATAATCATCTTCAAACTCTTCTTGGTTAGGCAGAAAATATTTTTTCAAGTTAGGGTTCAAAAATATGATTTAAATGACCCTTAATTCAAAGAAAATTCTCAAGTTATTGTAAACACCCCAAATTTGCCCTCACTCATTCACACCATGGCTTGTGATCATTCTCATATGCATAAACACAATCATAACATCTCATATCTCATTTTGATTCACTGCATAGTTTCTAAGTCATCTGCACCTAGGGTTTGTGATCTGAGCAATCCCAGAGCTTCTTGAGCCATTCCAAAGGACAACAATCACTTCAAAGGGATCCATGTGTGTTCTTATATCATATTACATCCTCCCAAAGTCAAGGTTTCAAAAGAATCACAAGGACTGAGGTTTGTGTGGAAGCAGAGCCAGGATAGACTGCACAGTTGACTGAAAATTAGGGTTTTGGTTTCAGAGGCCATAACCCCAAATTTTTTGGTCATTCTTGTTTCCATTGGTCTCTATGTGGTATAGGGAGTATGCATATCAATTTTCATGAAGAAATTCCATGGGGAAGTCATCTGATCAAGAGTTGACTTTTCAGACAAGTCAGTGCAAAATCAGGGCATCTGAGGCCCCCAATGACCCAACCAATGGTTGATCTTCATCATTTTAAGTGTATATGGTCTTTATTTGATCATGGAAGAAGGTTGAAACTCACAAAAATCAAGAATTTGGAGTTTTTGCAAATGTTGACTTTTTGGGCATAGTTGACTTTTCAAGAATGCTTCATTTTAGGTCATTTTTCAAGCCTTGATTCTTGATCCAAAAATGCTTCAAATGGAAAAACTTTGGTCATGAAAGTTGTAGAACACATTTTTCCCTTTTCAAAAAGTACAAGAACATGATCAAACTCTTCTTGGATCAAAAGTTATGGTGTGACAAAGTTGGCAAAAATCATTGATTTTCAAGGCATGCTTCAAATGAGAATTTTGCAAAATCATGAACCAAAGCCAATTGCAACTTCTAATTCATTTCAAACCAGTATGCAAACATTCTACAAGTCACAAAATTCAGAATGGACTAGGCATTGCTCATGTTTCATGGCTTTTGGGACAAGATCTTTCCATGTGAACCATAAAGCAACAACTTGCAAAAACTCATGATCACACTCCCTACAACTTGCAACCTTGGATGCTGACTTTGGCTAGCCTTTCCCCTCACCCTTGCTGCGCAGCCCATGCCTTGTACTAGCCTAGATCATGAGCCATACTTCTCTTACACAAAAGGTGGACTTTGAGCAAAAGCAAACTTACCAATCACTATAGGCCAGGTCACATCATCTGACCTATAGGATTAAAATACAATATCCCTTGGCAAGCCAAAGATATCAAGAGGCCAAGCTGAAACATGCCCTAAGATCACATACACCAAAACACACCATTTTGCAAATTGCTTCGAATCTCTCTGCCCAGCCACAAAACATCCAAACCATTTCCACACTTCAACTCACCATACTTCATAGACCTGAAACCACCAAGAGCCAGGCCTGAAACAAGCAAGAACACCCCATTGCCATTTCTCACCTCAACTTGCAGTTTCATTCGAATCTCTCTCCCTAGTACACAAACACCCAAACAAACACCACAGACTTTCTCTATTCATTGTTCTGATCACAAAGAACCATTCACAATGACCTGAAACTGCCTGAAGCTCCATTGCCATTTTCAACTGAGTGGAAGCAGGAGCTGTCTAAACTCATCAACCAGCCAACATAAATTCCTCTTGAGCATTCAAACATCATCTGGGGATCAAGTGGAGTGGATTGCACAAGGAGAAGTGGCCAGAAAGTCATCAGAGTGAAAGCTTTGAATCTCAGGTAGCTTGAAAAATATTTTTCCAGAAATCATTTCTCTTGTTCTAAACTTGCTCTTTGTGCCTTCCTGATCATGAATATGCTTTCAGTTGTTGAAATGGTGATGAAATGAACATTTAATTGCTCTCTGAAACTTGCGTGCCCTAGTTCTTATTTGCTTCGATTCAGCTTAGTTAGGAAGTATAAATTTGTTTTGAGAGAGGGTTTTGATTCGTGAGTGGTTGGAGATCATTTCCCAATTCTTAGATTTCATTTTAGTTAGCTTTTTGGGGTTTTGGGGATTTTTCAGGGGAGATGCTGGCCGGAGAAGACGACCGGAGGTCTTCTCCGGCCACCTGAAAGTCATTTGTGCCCTAATCCCTGTAATTAAGTTCGTTTGAATATTGAGCGTTGGATGGCCTGACTTGTTTGACTTGCCGCGCGAATAGATGGCCCAGATCTAATCATTATGCCCTAATCTTTTTCATTAGCTTTAATTAATTATAATTAAACTAATTAACTCAGGAGCCATCTGGACCCTCCATTCACGCGCCAGTCAACGCATTCAAACCCAGAAGCAATCCCTGCCCTCCATTTGTTTGACTTTCCTTTTATTTAATTTATTTTCATTTTCTTTTTCATTTAACTTGCATATTTAATTTAAAATAGTAAAAAATGTCTAAAAATTATGAAACTTTTTCTCAAGAGTTTTATTAATTTTTATGACACAAAAATATTTTTATTTTCATTTTTAGCATTTAAAAAGTATTTTTAAATATTTAAAAGATTATTTTTAATTGATTAATGGAAATTAATTTATTAAAAATACTTTTAGGTATTTAAAAATCACCAAAAAATTCATGAAATGTTCTAAGACATTTAGAAACATTGTCCAACCTTCAAACCAAATTTCTTTTTTGATCTTGATGCATTTTGAGAATTTTTCATTGAATTAAAATCATTTTTATGCATTAATTTGATCCTAAGTTCAAAAAATCATTTCTGCCTATCTATGAAGAGTTGGACATTGATTCTTCTTGCATTGTTTTGTGTTTAGCATGTAGTTTCTAGGATTAAATGGCCATGATTTGATTCCTCATTTTCAATTTGTTTGACATTTCTTTTGTTTAAGAACCCTAAAAACCCTAATAACTTAGAAAAATCATAACTTGAGATTGGTTAAGAGTTGAGACCTCCCCTTTGGACTTTGGTTTAGTATAGGTTTAGGGTTTCTTTGGGTGGCATTTTCCATTTTTTATCTTAGGGTTTGTTTCTGTTTTTGACTTTTGTTTGATGTTTGATTCATGAACCCTAATTTGGGCTTCCATTTGCATCCTTCTTGCATTCTCTTGCATAACATGACTTGCCATGACATTTCAAGCATCCATTTGATTCATTTGACATCTTAAGACATATTGAAAGCATGTTTGATCATTGCATCTTGCATTTGCCATGTTGTATGCCATATGCACCTCATAACTTTTCATGTATGTCCATGCTCCTTAACTTGCTTCATTTGCATTCATGAACTTGTATGATCCTCTCCATGTGCTGCCTCATGTTTGTAGCATCTCATAGCATCATTAGCATCATGTAATTGCTTCTGGTTTTGTTTCTCATCATGTCATCTCATCCCATTTTGCATTGCATTGCACTTTCTTTTCTAACTTTTCAGGTGGTAAGTGTTTTTGAGAAGTGAATTTGCCTTCACTTCTCACAACTTTTCTTTTCATCTCTCTTGCATCCATGCTGCATTTTTATATGTGCTTGGGTTTGAGCTTGCTCATTCTTCTCCTTCTTACTTTCTTTCTTCAAGTGACTTGACTTCTTGAATGAAGTAAGTCACTTTGCTTCTCTTGATCCTTTCATCTGCTTCCTGGTGGTCCCTCTGAAGATTGTTCTTGCAAACCTCACAAATCTTAGGAACAACCAAGCATGACAATGATTAGGGTTTTGATTAGTCTCCCCTCATAGTTTTACCTTTGTGTCTCTTTTGAGTTTTCTCTTCTCATCTCATAATCAGGGACTAAACCCTAAAGGCTTTAAGGCTTTGTGATTAAGCTTATGCCTGCATCCTTCTATTAGGATGGAGTGTATAACTTTAATCCTAAGTGTTAAACCCTTAATGTGTTTAAATCCTCTAATCAATTCACTTAATAATCATCAAGACATTACACTTGTAACTTGGGCCTTGCATTAGGGTTCTAATTCTTCCTTAATTGGTTAAGAAGGACTAACCCTAGTGTTAATGGACAAGTCCCCCTCAAGTTTTCTTACAAACCCTAAAAATCACTTCATCATCATACCATTAATAAAATCCATTTAATCAAAGGACTTGTTTTGTCATGAGTTTAATCCCTAATCATGGATTAAGTTGAGGAGCATTCCTCAGCTTAAACATTCTCATCTATTATCCTTCTATTAGGATGGTGTAATGAGTCTGTTTAATCCTTGATTATGGCTTAACCTCATTACTTAACACTAAACAAAAACACCAAAAATATCTAAATAATCACAAGTAGGTTAATGATCTTAATCCTACACCAAAGGTGTTCAAGTGTGAGAAGCTGACTTCACACTTAAGGTATCCTCATTACCCCTAATCAGAGGGAAGATGTGATGAGTTTACTAAATCCATTGGTTTAGACTTAAGCTCATTAACTTATGACAAAATCCAAAAAACAATAAAAGACTGAAAACACAAAAACAAACAATAATCGTCTCCTCCGGGATTCTTTTCTCATCATATTCACTCACAAACGAGAACTTGCTTCTTCCGTCTAATGCAAGACAGTTAGCACCTGAGCCAGACAGGTCATACACTTGAGCATAGGCAAGTAAGCAGTTCACCAGTCAATTCATCTTTCAGTCTCTTTGGGTCGAACTACGGTGTTCTGACTTCCTCATTGCACGAGAGGATACGTAGGCATAACTTAACAGTTATCGAACAAAAGTCTCTGTATATTCCCCCTCTTTCCAGGTTCATTCTTTTAGCTTCATTATCTTGATAATATTCTCATTCCTGCACTGACACTTTCATATTACACTTCACACTTCTCTTGCACTGACACCTGTACATCCTTTTCCAGCTCTTTTTTACACAAATTGCACTGACACTACCCCTTTAAAACACAAATCTTTTAAGCGTGGATCCCGTCGAGTACGGCGGACAATCTGGGTGCTAATACCTTCCCAGGTTGTAACCAACCCCCTTTCTCAGTCTCTCTGGTTCGCAACCGTCTTATCCATATTTTTCTAGGCCTATGCAGCATTGCCTTTCCTCCGGGATAAAAATGCCTAGCTGGCGACTCTATTCATCTCCGGTGAGTTCACGGCTGTGTGTTCTCATTGTCCCCCTCGCCGACCGTTCGCGTCTGTACCTTCATCTGGGCCATTTCATTTGTCGGGAGCGACAGCTTGGCGACTCTGCTGGGGACCCTTATACTGCAACCAGGGCTTCTGGTTCTTTTTGTGGGTTCCTCCTAGCGCTTGTTTGATTTGTGTTTACTGGGGTGTTATGTGCTTATTTGTGCTTGTATTTATTTTGCTTTATGTACAGTTTGCTCTACTGCTTTCTTTATTGCATTTGTATATATCATACTGTCATACTGCTGGCTGGATCTGGTTTTTGCTTTGGTGGGTGGGTGTTCCATTGAGAGTTAAGGTCCTATACCTGGGACCTGAGTGACACATAGGCTAGAGTGAATCATATTCTTTCCCATTCCATTTCGGTCTGGTGCGGGAATATGAAACACGGTTCAGATATGGGTTTCTTCTTGAGAACTCTGTGTTGCAGATTTCCTGCAATACTAGGGCTATCTGGGAAGCCTGCTAAGTCTGGACGACCTTTATCATGACCTTCAGAAACTGAGGAGAATTAGAGGAGGATTTTTTATGGTTGTTGTAAACACTGTACCTCCGGGTTAGAAGTGTTTACACTTCTCATAACTGATCCAAGTCTGAGGATCCTTGTTTTAGAACACTACCTGTGAGGGGGTTGGGCTGTTTACAGGTTTGCAGGTACCTTGACCTCAGAATACCCTGTTACTTTGTTTGTTAAGAGTACTTCATTTTGGGACAGTTCTTGTGATTCTACAACCCTGGACATGTGACTCTTTATTTGAGTCCCCCACCTTGGTTACTGGACTTATGAACCTCCATCTGGATTTCTTGAACATACATGGACCTATATCAAGGCAGTTGATCAGATCCAGCTCAGTCACAAACCCTTGCATACCATTTGCATACATCCTCATTGCATCATATTGACATTTGCTTATTTGTGTTTCAGGGTATCCATCTTCATCTGGTTTTGGTTTTGACCCCATCTTCAGTATTGACCCATCTTCCTCAGCATCTGCTTCAGTTATCTGCACCAGCCAATCAGTGGCCCTTTCTTCAGTGTTATCATCAGCACCTGTCTCTACTCAGTCTCAGCATCATGGCTCCTAAAAAGAGCAACATCACCTATCACTTCTTCCAGCCAGAACTATCTGACATCAGGAGGATTCAGACCCTGATCACTCCAGATCACATACCATTGTTCAGGGAACATTATGGAGACATACTTGATTTGGTCATGGATCTGGACCCATCACAGAGAAGCCTGATCCACACTTGCATTCAGTTTTATGATCCCCCACTGAGATGTTTCACTTTTCAAGACTTTCAGTTGGGCCCTTTATTGGAAGAGTACTCATCATTGGTTGGTATGCCTATCAGGGGTGGAATCCCTTTCAACCCTGAGATGGTCTTTCCTGGTAATGGAGAAATAGCCAAGGCTTTGCATCTGGAACCTTTCCTGATTGAGCAGCATATGACTTCTAAAGCTGGAATCCCTGGCTTCCACCTGGATTTCTTGATATCTCAAGCTACCCTGAAAGCTTCGTTAGGAGAGTGGAAAGCTGTCTGTGCCTTGCTGGCCTTGAGCATATATGGGATTGTATTGTTTGCAGATGAGCCTCATTTCATTAGCAAGAATGCAATCCATCTTTTCATCCTGAAGAACCCAGCACCCACTTTATTGGGGGACCTCTATTATTCAGTGCATCAGAGGAATGAAAAGCAGAGGGGAAGATTAGTGAGGTGTTGTGCTCCATTATTCCATACTTGGCTTCTCAGGCATCTACCCAGGACAGATGCATTTTTGAATCCTCATCAGCAGAGCAACTGGGCTAAGAGACTCACTGCTCTAACTTCAGCAGATATCAGGTGGTGCACTCAGAGCACCAAGGGTAGGGATATCATCACCAGCTGTGGGCATTTTCCCAATGTGCCCCTAATAGGAGTTAAGGGTAGTATCAATTACAACCCTCTGCTGTTCAGAAGGCAACTGGGCTATGCACTGGTCCACATTCCCAAGGCACAGGACTTGGTTGAGACTCTTTATTGTGAGAACAAGCCTAATTTGGCTGTTGTTAGGCAGGCAGCCTGGGCCTGGGATAATGTTCAAACCAAGGGAGTAACCATTTTGGGGAAGTGCAGCAATGTGACATCAGCACAGTATTATGAGTGGTCCCGTGTCAGGGCTCAATTCTCTGGGATGCCCTTTACCATAGAAGATATGCCTGAATCATCTTCAGCACCACCCCCTGCCACTATCAGTTTGGAAGAGTTTGAGAGCTTGAAAGAAAGAAATGAGAAGTTAACTCAAGCTTTGCAGAAGACCCTCCGGGAGAGGAGTGATGGTATGAGGGAGATTGAGAGGTTAGAAAAATTAAGAGTAGAGCATCTGATTAAGATTGAGAAGTCTGGGGATTACATTAAAAAGTCAAAGGCTGGAGAACAAATTCTGAAGAATGCTTGCAAGGAAGCCCAGTTCCAGAGAGCAAGGACAGACTTGTATTTGAAGGAGAGTCAGGCCCGGTGGGTCAGGATCACCGAGGCTCGTACTCTAGAGGACAAGAGAGTTCAAGACAAGATAGAGCAACTGGAAGCTAGTGAAAAAGAACAGCAAGAAGCCCTGGCAGCAGCCCAGAGGGAGATATCAGAGTTGAAGATCAAAGCAGGAATAAAGAGGTCCAAGGACCAAACTCAGCACAAGAAGCTAGCAGCAGCTATTACCACCCGGAATCTCCTCATCAGGAATCTCACGGAGCGTCCAGCTGATCCTGTGACCGAAGCACTTCTCAAGGAAGTTCGTGAGGATGAGTTTGGTCTTGGTGTTTGACCATTTGCTTGTTGTTGCTTTCATTCCATGTACTTTTGTTTTCTTGTAATATGTTTTGACCCCTCAGAGGGCTTGTATTTGTAAACAAACTATGTACCATTTTGCTTTTTGTAATATATGTATTAGTTTGTTCCGTCCGAGTTTCACTTCAAAAGCAACATCAACAGCATCTTCAAGGGTCTGGAAGGGTCAAAACTGAAAGCCAAACCGGATACCTTGATATCAAATAAGCATAACTGCATTGCATGCTAACCTTTTGTTTGTTTTGTAGGTTTTTGTTTTATTGCCACTAACTCTGTTGTGATGTTCAGGAATTATTGCTCGGCGCCGAGTATTTCCCCTCAATCGTCCGCACCGTTATCCAACCCGAAACAACCTTCCGGGCATTCAAATGGATCAGGTACAGCAGGACCTCGCAGAGGTCAGGACTCAAATGGCAAACGAAAGATTGGAAATGAGAACACAGATAGCTCAGTTTATGGAAGTGATGAACAACATGGCTCAGAGCCAGGAAAGATTGAGGGCCATGGTGGAAAGGCAGAATCAAGAAGACCCACATATAGGGACTGCCAGCACCAGCAACAATGAAAGGGTCCAACCTCATGTCAATCCCCCTGTATTTGGACCACACCTCCATCCTGAGGTCAACATCCCTGCAAATGTTCAAGGGACTGCCACTGCAGCCAGGGTACTTCAAGAAGACCCCCAAGAGGACCAGTTTACAGTAATGGGTGCTGGGGAAGAAGCTTATGATAGAAGGTTGGATGAGATAGCTGAGAAATTGAGGTCCTTAGAGTCTCAAAACTCTCTGGGTTTTGATGTTATGGATATGGGCTTGGTAGACGGGGTCAGGATTCCCCACAAGTTTAAGCCACCATGCTTTGAGAAGTATAACGGGACTTCATGCCCCCGGACTCATTTACAATCATTTCTGGGGAGGCTGAAGGCCTATACTATGGATGAGAAGCTGTGGATGTTCTACTTTGAGGATAGCTTGACTGGAGCTTCAAGGGAATGGTATTCCCATCTGACAAGAGCAACTATTAGATGCTGGAAGGACCTGGCAGAGGCCTTCATCAGACAGTATCAGTATAATCTAGACATGGCACCCAACAGGACCCTCCTAATGGGAATGTCACAGTCTTCAAGGGAGAGTTTCCGAGAATATGCCCAGAGATGGAGGCAATTGGCTGCTGCTGTTCAGCCACCTATGTCTGAACGGGAAATGGCAGATATGTTCATGAACACCCTTCAGGGAACTTATATTGACAGGCTGGCTGCCTTCTCTTCCACTAGCTTTGCGGATGTTGTCATAGCTGGGGAGAGAATCGAAAGCCTATTGAAGATGGGTAAGATCTCCGACAATGGTGCTAGTTCGTCCAGTAGTACAAGAAAGCCTTTTGCAGGCCCGAGAAGAACTGGCGAGACCAATGCCATCCACGCCAACCGGGGCAGGCCCCAATATGTTCAAGGGTCAACAGCAGCAGTCACCATTCCTGCTCCGGCTCATCCTCTACCAGTCTATCAACCTTCGCAGCAAAACTATCAGCAAGAACCTCAGTACCATCAACAAAATCAGTATCCTCCGAGAAATTACAACAACAGCAACACCAACAACAACAGTCAACAAAGGCCATTTCAGCAGAGGCCATCTCAAGCTAATAGGGTGGTCGATCCGATCCCTATGCCATATGCTACATTGCTGCCACAACTCCTGAAACTCAACCTAGTTGAGCTAAGAACGCTGGCACCTCCAGATCCCAACAGTCTACCCAGGAATTACGACTCCAACGCCAGATGTGCCTTCCATTCAAACGCACCTGGCCACAGTACAGAAAAGTGCAGAGCTCTGCATATGAAGGTACAAGACCTGGTAGACTCAAAAGCTCTGAATTTCGCACCACCACCCAATGTCAACAAGAACCCGATGCCGAATCACGGTGGTCCTAGAATTAACGCTATTGAAGAAGACAAGCCGTCTTATTTAATAACCAGTGTAGGACAGATCAGGACACCGTTGGTGGAAATCAAGGCTCAGCTCTTGGAATGTCAAATGTTCCCGGGGTGTGAGTTGGGTTGTGCTTACTGCAATATCTCGGTAAATGGGTGCGATAATTTGAGGAATGGCATAGATGGTCTTATTCAGGGCGGCCAACTCCAGATCACCACATCATTTCCAACAAATCCAGCAATCTCATCAGCAACGGTTTCAGAACCTCCTACAACTGCAGCAACCATTGTTCCTGACAATTCTTCGGTTTCATCAACAAGTACTTCATCTGTCATTTCAACTGATCAGTTTTCAACAAATTTTTCTTCTACAACTCCAGCACCACTCCATTTTGAAACTCCTACAACGACAACATCCATCCTTCCGACAATACCTCCTACAACTCCAGCAACAAATCATGAAGATGTCTCTACTGTCACAATATTTTATGATCCTGAGAACAACTCTGCCTACCATTCAGAAGGTGCTGCTCCCATTAGAGCACCGGTTACAATCTTTTATGATCCACAAACAATTACAGTCCCTTCAGCAGCAGCAATCAGTCCAGTCACTGTCACGGTGCCTGGACCTGTACCATATGAAAGCAATAGGGCCATCCCTTGGCACTATGGCTCTGACGTGTACTGCGAAGGACAAAGAATCACTTTCGAATCATCAACCCCTGCACCACAAATTGACAATGTGGGAGGAGGCGGAGGCTTCACTCGAAGCGGACGTCTCTTTGCTCCACCAATTCAAAGACCTACTGCCGAAGCAGAAGCTGCTGCCAAGGCAAAAGGAAAGAGCCCGGTGCAGGAAGATCAAGCTGTTAAAGAAGCCTTGAAGACACCGTTCGATCAAGAAGTTGATGAGTTCATGCGAATCATCAAAAAGAGCGATTACAAAATTGTGGATCAGCTTCATCAGACGCCATCCAAGATCTCTATCTTATCCCTGCTTATGTGCTCCGAAGCCCATCGGAATGCACTACTCAAAGTCTTACACGCAGCTTACGTGCCTGAAGGGATCACTGTCAACCAGTTGGAAACCGTGGTTGGAAATGTTACTGCTAGCAATGGGCTAGGGTTCACCAATACTGACCTGACAGTGGATGGCCGCAACCACAACAAAGCCTTGCACATAACCATGGAATGTAAAGGTGCTGTCCTTTCCCATGTGCTGGTAGACACAGGGTCATCCCTCAATGTCTTACCTAAGAAGGCCCTGGTGAAGCTAGAGTATGAAGGATTAGCATTGAGACCCAGTAACCTGGTGGTAAGAGCCTTTGATGGTTCTAAGAGGTCGGTTCTGGGAGAAATAGAGCTGCCTGTAACAATTGGCCCGCAGACCTTTAAAACTATCTTTTATGTGATGGACATTCAGCCCGCCTACAGCTGTTTGTTGGGTAGACCTTGGATTCACGCCGCCGGCGCAATAACGTCTACCCTTCACCAAAAGTTAAAATTTGAGTGGGAAGGCCAAGTTGTTACAATCTGTGGGGAGGAGGATATATTTGTTAGCCATCTGGCTACTTATAAGTACATTGAGATGGATGGGGAGATCCATGAAACAATGAGCCAAGGGTTTGAAGCCTTGAATGTCAACGAAGCCTCTGCTGTATCTGGAATCTCTATGTCATCTTACCAACAAGCCCGGAAGGTTGTTGAGGAAGGAACTGCCCTAGGCTGGGGCAAAGTGTTAGCTGTGGAAGAGAAGAAAGACAAATTTGGGTTGGGTTACAGACCAACTCAACAAAATCAAGCAGCGGCTGCGAAAGAGCCCAACTTTGTGAGTGGGGGGATGCTCACCCCCGATGCTATCAACTGTCTGGAAGACGAGCTGGAAGAGGAACGCAACCTGGAAAGCTGGATTCGTCCAAAGATCCCGGGGAGCAGTATCTCGAACTGGTCTTCCCAGGAAATTATAAGAGTTACTCATGCAGAGTAATTATTATTTCCTGTATTTTTATGGCATGCATCAAAGTCTTGCATCTTGCCCAAGATGACAAGACTCATTTTGTAACCGGGCCATCTGTACTTTTGTGCAAACAAGATTAAATTAATGAAACATCAGACATCTTTTTGCAAACGAGTCTTTTTCTTTTCTGCTCACTGTTTTTCCATTTTTCTTTTTTGTACAAAAATAAATGGCGGTGTTTTCAAAATGATAACTTCATTTCACTTTTTCTAAAAGCAAGATTAAAATCAATCACTAAAATGAACAAACTTAAACCCTTGCAGAGAATGCCTTCCAGACAGCACCGACAACAGCACGGCTATGACATCGTATGACTTCGACAATCCGATCAATCAAGCCGATGAAGGGGTTGAAGAAGAGTATGAGCTTCCTGAAGAGCTAGCCAGGTTGTTGAGACAAGAGGAAAAGGTTATTACTCCTCACCAGGAGGAGGTTGAAGTGATCAATCTTGGTACGGATGAAGACGTGAAAGAGGTTAAAATCGGGGCCTGCCTGCAAGACTCAGTGAAGAGACAACTGATTGACCTGCTTCAAGAGTATGTAGACGTGTTTGCTTGGTCTTACCAAGATATGCCAGGGTTGGATACCGATATTGTCGTGCACAAGCTACCTTTGAGAGAAGAATGCCCGCCGGTTAAGCAGAAACTGCGCCGTACTTGCCCGGACATGGCAATGAAAATCAAGGAAGAGGTACAAAAGCAATGGGACGCCGGGTTCCTTTCCGTAACTAGCTATCCGTCGTGGGTTGCTAATATTGTGCCTGTGCCTAAGAAAGACGGCAAAGTGAGGATGTGTGTTGATTACCGGGACTTGAACAGAGCCAGCCCGAAAGATGATTTCCCATTACCTCACATTGATGTATTGGTGGATAACACGGCTCAGTTCTCGGTATTCTCCTTCATGGATGGATTTTCAGGATACAATCAGATCAAGATGTCACCTGAAGACATGGAGAAGACAACATTCATTACACCTTGGGGCACGTTCTGTTACAAAGTGATGCCATTCGGACTGAAGAATGCTGGTGCCACATATCAACGGGCTATGGTGACATTATTCCACGACATGATCCATAAAGAAATCGAGTGTTATGTGGATGATATGATTGCCAAGTCCCTTACAGAAGAAGATCACCTGGTGAATCTGCTGAAATTATTCAAGCGTCTGAGGAAGTATCAACTGAAGTTGAACCCCAACAAATGCACATTCGGGGTGCGATCTGGTAAGCTGCTGGGTTTTATTGTAAGCGAGAAAGGGATTGAAGTTGACCCTGATAAAGTCAAAGCCATCCAAGAGATGCCTGCACCGAAAACAGAGAAAGAAGTTCGAGGGTTCTTAGGTCGATTGAACTACATTTCAAGGTTCATATCTCACCTGACAGCAACCTGTGAGCCCTTGTTCAAACTACTGAGAAAAGAACAAACGGTCAGGTGGAACGAAGACTGCCAGAAGGCTTTTGACAAGATCAAGGAGTATTTACAGGAACCTCCAATCCTCATGCCGCCAGTCGAAGGAAGACCTATGATTATGTACTTGACAGTATTGGAAGAATCAATGGGGTGTGTGCTGGGCCAGCATGACGAGTCTGGTCGAAAAGAGTATGCAATATACTACCTAAGCAAAAAGTTTACCGACTGTGAACAACGTTATTCACTGCTCGAGAAAACTTGTTGTGCTTTAGCGTGGGCTGCTCGCCGACTAAGGCAGTATATGTTGACCCACACTACTCTATTGATCTCAAAGATGGACCCAGTCAAGTACATATTTGAGAAGCCAGCTCTTACCGGACGGGTTGCAAGATGGCAAATGATCCTTACAGAATACGACATCCAGTACACCTCTCAGAAAGCCATCAAGGGCAGTGTACTATCTGAATATCTTGCTGAGCAACCCATTGATGACTACCAGCCTATGAGATTTGACTTCCCTGATGAAGACATCATGTTCATAAAAGCTAAAGATCATGAAGAGCCTATTCACACTGAAGGGCCTGACCCGGAAGAAGAATGGACTATGATGTTTGATGGGGCTGTTAATATGAATGGTCGTGGTGTTGGTGCAGTACTCATTACACCTAAGGGAGTTCACATGCCTTTCTCGGCAAAACTCACTTTCAACTGCACTAACAACGAAGCTGAATACGAAGCTTGCATTATGGGTCTTGAGGAAGCCATTGACCTCAGGATCAAGACATTGACTGTATTCGGAGATTCAGCTTTGGTAATCAATCAAACCAATGGGAAATGGTACACCCACCAGGATCATCTGATACCTTACAGGGATTATACAAGGAGGTTATTGACTTTCTTCACAACAGTCAAGCTCGAGTATATCCCCCGGGACGAGAATCAGTTTGCAGATGCTCTTGCTACCATTTCATCCATGATCAAAGTTCAAGCTGCCAACTTTGTACCTCAGATCTCAGTGTCCAGACTCGATAGACCAGCATATGTGTTCGCAGCAGATGTTGTTAAAGATGATAAGCCTTGGTTACATGACATTAAGTGCTTCTTAGAGGATCAAACATACCCACCTGAGGCATCTTCCAATGATAAGAAGACTTTGAGAAGGCTTGCTGGTAGTTTCTTTCTGAATACTGATGGGTCTTTATACAAGAGGAACTTTGATATGGTACTCCTCAGATGTGTTGATAAGACGGAAGCAGACTTGTTGATGCATGAAGTGCACGAAGGCTCCTTTGGTACCCATGAAGGAGGGCATGCCATGGCTAAGAAATTGTTAAGATCAGGTTATTACTGGATCACAATGGATGCAGACTGTTGTGCCTACGCCATAAAATGCCATAAATGCCAGATCTATGCAGATAAGGTGCATGTACCTCCCAATCCTTTGAACATCATGTCTTCACCATGGCCCTTTGCTATGTGGGGCATTGATATGATTGGCAAGATTGAGCCGACTGCTTCAAATGGTCACAGATTCATCCTGGTTGCCATTGATTACTTCACCAAGTGGGTTGAAGCAGCCTCATATGCAAATGTTACAAGACAAGTGGTAGCCAGATTTCTGAAAAGAGATATCATATGTCGATACGGAGTGCCCGAGCGAATCATTACTGATAATGGTTCCAATCTAAACAACAAAATGATGGCAGAGCTGTGTCGGGACTTCAAGATCCAACATCACAATTCTTCTCCTTACAGGCCAAAGATGAACGGCGCTGTTGAGGCAGCAAATAAGAATATCAAGAAGATTGTGCAGAAGATGGTAGTCGCCTACAAAGACTGGCATGAAATGCTACCGTTTGCCTTGCATGGGTACCGCACGTCAATCAGGACATCCACTGGGGCAACACCGTATCAGCTTGTGTATGGTATGGAAGCAGTCCTACCGGTTGAAGTTGAATTACCCTCCCTAAGGGTATTGATGGATGTTAAGCTGAACGAAGCAGAATGGGTTAGGTCCCGATACGAACAACTGAGTTTGATCGAAGAGAAGAGATTGGCTGCAATCTGTCATGGGCAGTTGTATCAGAAGAGAATGAAGAAAGCCTTCGATCAGAAAGTCAGGCATCGAGAGTACCAAGTAGGAGATCTTGTACTGAAGAGAATCCTCCCACCTCATACAGACCACAGGGGCAAATGGACTCCAAACTATGAAGGACCATTCGTGGTGAAGAAAGTTTTCTCTGGTGGAGCACTGATGCTCAGCACCATGGATGGTGAAGATTTCCCATCCCCTGTGAATTCAGATGCAGTTAAAAAATACTTCGCATAAAAAGACCCGCTGGACATAAAAACAGAATGAAAGTCCAGGCAAAAATAGGGCATCCCGGCGAGTCAAAAACAGAATAAAAGACTCGGGCAAAAATAAGGGAAATAAATGAAAAAATGTACACCCGCTGAGTTGAAAAGCCGCATTGGACAACTCAGGCAAAAATGGGTATCCCGATGGATTGAAAACCCGAAAGGGCGATCCATGCAAAATAAGGGAATAAGCGAACAACTGCATTCTGAATTTGTCTGTATTACTTGCAACTTGGAAAGCTTCAAAAGGATCAAGCTTCAATCAGAATCAGCCTTCTTCAGAAAGCAAGGCGAGAAGAACGCCATTGTCATACGAGTCATAGCAGAAGAGGAAGCTCCTCAAAGAGTCATCAACACTGCCAACATTTTGTTTCTCAATTTGTAACAATCTCTTTATTTTAGGAGATTTGTTTCCTTGGCTGTAGCTTGCCAATTCAGGGCATATGAATTAATAAAATCAGATTTTTTTTCAGTCATGTTTCGTCTTGTACATTTTTATTTGCAAAGAATGTCTGATGTCTCTAAAAAACTAATCGCATAAGTACAGATGCTTTTCTCTAAAAAAATAAAAAAACATGCTTACAGGAAGTGTACTTACTCTCAAGAATGTCTAACTCCTATGACGGAATCCGGTAAGGGATACCTCGGGACCATTTGTGCGTTTCCTTATCTTGGCAGGATTGCAGGTATCCAGAGCACAGCTTAGGGTATGAAAGCTTCACCCTCAACAAGCTGGCAAATCATTATCAACTCGGTCTACCTTCCACGTGGCACGGGAAGGTGCCCATTTCCCCAGCGGAGTTGCCTCTCATTACTCTCCCCAGCTGAGTTGCTTCCTCCCCAGCTGAGTTGATAACAATGTTCCCCAGCCGTAGTGCCAATCATTCTTCCTCAGCAGAATGCAGAAGTCAGGGAACCATCTCCCCACAGAATCCTCAGCCTCTGTTCAGAAGAGCAACGCATGAAGAAGTCACAACAGAGTACAGAAGACTGCTACAAACCCCAGTTGGGTCCCGTATTACAAGGATATGTCAATCAGTGACCTGGATCCCCAAGCAAATGCATCTCATCAGATCTATCACTGATCTCATCCCCAGCTGGGAGGTCCATTTCAAACAAGATCGACCAGAGATCTTTACAGCAATGGGACCCGAATCCCGGATCTATACCTCTTTGCATAGTCATAGCATTCGCATCATATTATCCCCTCAGAGCGTAGCATTCCGTCTAATACGGAGCATTACGGCAAAAATCAAATACATAGCATAATCATAAGTCACGTTGTGGATCGAACACCTGTGAATAATAATCAATCATCAGAATACAAGATATTACCCCCAAAATCCCCACCAGAGTTCCCAGCAAAAGCAGTTGCCTCACAAATCACAAACACCAGTATATACACCTTTGGACACCCGTCCGTATCACATCCCCAGCAGAAAGCCAAAGACATCCTCTTTGCACTCACATATACCTATACATACACTTTCCTGACACCCGTCCGCGTCATATCCCCAGCGCAGTCGCTTACACTTTCATCACCCATATACTTGTTATTATTATACTTTTCTCTCTTGACACTCGTCCGTGTCACTCTCCCCGGCAGTTAAAGTCCTCATTTATACAATACTCACTACTCATGTTACACTTATACAGATACTCGTCCATATCTTGTATACATCACTTATGTCCCCACAGATCCGACGTTGGTTCATGTTCTTTGTTAACCAGTTGGTACTCGTCCGTACCATCATCTCAGAATATGCGTCCAGTGTTTGTTTCTACATGATACTCGTCCGTATCATAATCTTAAGGATGCTCGTCCGCATCTTTAATCCATACACTGTGTCAAACACTTTTGTCTTCTTGAATATAGATACTCGCCTGTGTCTACTATTCCCCAGAAGAGTCCTTTCAGATGCAACACTCGTCCGTGTTCTTTGATAACCCGTTGATACTCGTCCGTATCATCATCTCTGAACTTGTGTCAGTTTGTTTCTACCCGATACTCGTCCGTATCGTAGTCTTAAGGATGCTCGTCCGCATCTTTAATCTATACACAACATCTAAACACTTATACTTTCCTTTCTTGGTTGTGAGCGCTCGTCCGTGTTCACTATATCCCCAGTAGATCACCAACAAAGCGTTTTTCTTTTATCTGACACTCGTCCTGTGTTATGATAACCCTGAGAGCAGCCGTACCCTGCTGAGTGGTCGTCCTCCACTTCTTGATGGTCGTCCTCCATCATGCTCATCCGATGGCCGTCCCCATCGTTGATTTTTTTAGCAGCCGTCCCCTGCTAGGTGGTCGTCCTCCACCCTTTTGATGATCGTCCTTCATCATTTTATCCAATGGCCGTCCCCATTGTTGATTTTGGTTATCTGAAACTCGTCCCGTGTTATGATAAACCCTGAGAGCAGCCGTCCCCTGCTGAGTGGTCGTCCTCCACTTCTTGATGGTCGTCCTCCATCATGCTCGTCCGATGGCCGTCCCCATCGTTGACCTTTTATCCGATGGCCGTCCCCATCGTTGATATTTTCGGCAGCCGTACCCTGCCAGGTGGTCGTCCTCCACCTTTGATGGTCGTCCCCATCATATTTCTTTTATCCCCAACAGAGCAGCCGTCCCCTGCTAGGTGATCGTCCTTCGCCTTTGATGGCCGTCCCCATCATCTGTTTATTTCATTTATTCTTTAACCCGACGGCCGTCCCCGTCGTGGTCCCTTTTCCTTTTAGCCCGATGGCCGTCCCCATCGTTGGTTACTTTGCTTATGAACTTGATGGCCGTCCCCGTCATGTTTCATTAATCCCCAGAGAATTTTACAGCTTTATCTTGATGGCCGTCCCCATCATAATTTCTTATTTTTCCCAGCTAGTCGGCCGTCCCCGTCTTAGCTTTACCTTATATCCCCAGCATGTCGGCCGTCCCCGTCGTTGCTTTATTTTCATATACTTTTCCCAGCATGTCGGCCGCCCCCGTCATTGCTATTTACCCAGCAGTCGTCCTCTGCTCGACGGTCGTCCTCCGTCGCCTACACTTTACAATATACTTTATTTTCTCTTACAATCTATATCCCTTTTCTTCTTCATTCTGTGAGTGCAAATTTTGGACTGTCTTTGGTATTCAACCACAAGTTATCTTGTTTGCCTGTTAAGCCTTCGCTTACAACCTGCACAGCTAACTCATGTTTGAATAGGGGCAGCTGTAAACACCCCAAATTTGCCCTCACTCATTCACACCATGGCTTGTGATCATTCTCATATGCATAAACACAATCATAACATCTCATATCTCATTTTGATTCACTGCATAGTTTCTAAGTCATCTGCACCTAGGGTTTGTGATCTGAGCAATCCCAGAGCTTCTTGAGCCATTCCAAAGGACACCAATCACTTCAAAGGGATCCATGTGTGTTCTTATATCATATTACATCCTCCCAAAGTCAAGGTTTCAAAAGAATCACAAGGACTGAGGTTTGTGTGGAAGCAGAGCCAGGATAGACTGCACAGTTGACTGAAAATTAGGGTTTTGGTTTCAGAGGCCATAACCCCAAATTTTTTGGTCATTCTTGTTTCCATTGGTCTCTATGTGGTATAGGGAGTATGCATATCAATTTTCATGAAGAAATTCCATGGGGAAGTCATCTGATCAAGAGTTGACTTTTCAGACAAGTCAGTGCAAAATCAGGGCATCTGAGGCCCCCAATGACCCAACCAATGGTTGATCTTCATCATTTTAAGTGTATATGGTCTTTATTTGATCATGGAAGAAGGTTGAAACTCACAAAAATCAAGAATTTGGAGTTTTTGCAAATGTTGACTTTTTGGGCATAGTTGACTTTTCAAGAATGCTTCATTTTAGGTCATTTTTCAAGCCTTGATTCTTGATCCAAAAATGCTTCAAATGGAAAAACTTTGGTCATGAAAGTTGTAGAACACATTTTTCCCTTTTCAAAAAGTACAAGAACATGATCAAACTCTTCTTGGATCAAAAGTTATGGTGTGACAAAGTTGGCAAAAATCATTGATTTTCAAGGCATGCTTCAAATGAGAATTTTGCAAAATCATGAACCAAAGCCAATTGCAACTTCTAATTCATTTCAAACCAGTATGCAAACATTCTACAAGTCACAAAATTCAGAATGGACTAGGCATTGCTCATGTTTCATGGCTTTTGGGACAAGATCTTTCCATGTGAACCATAAAGCAACAACTTGCAAAAACTCATGATCACACTCCCTACAACTTGCAACCTTGGATGCTGACTTTGGCTAGCCTTTCCCCTCACCCTTGCTACGCAGCCCATGCCTTGTACTAGCCTAGATCATGAGCCATACTTCTCTTACACAAAAGGTGGACTTTGAGCAAAAGCAAACTTACCAATCACTATAGGCCAGGTCACATCATCTGACCTATAGGATTAAAATACAATATCCCTTGGCAAGCCAAAGATATCAAGAGGCCAAGCTGAAACATGCCCTAAGATCACATACACCAAAACACACCATTTTGCAAATTGCTTCGAATCTCTCTGCCCAGCCACAAAACATCCAAACCATTTCCACACTTCAACTCACCATACTTCATAGACCTGAAACCACCAAGAGCCAGGCCTGAAACAAGCAAGAACACCCCATTGCCATTTCTCACCTCAACTTGCAGTTTCATTCGAATCTCTCTCCCCAGTACACAAACACCCAAACAAACACCACAGACTTTCTCTATTCATTGTTCTGATCACAAAGAACCATTCACAATGACCTGAAACTGCCTGAAGCTCCATTGCCATTTTCAACTGAGTGGAAGCAGGAGCTGTCTAAACTCATCAACCAGCCAACATAAATTCCTCTTGAGCATTCAAACATCATCTGGGGATCAAGTGGAGTGGATTGCACAAGGAGAAGTGGCCAGAAAGTCATCAGAGTGAAAGCTTTGAATCTCAGGTAGCTTGAAAAATATTTTTCCAGAAATCATTTCTCTTGTTCTAAACTTGCTCTTTGTGCCTTCCTGATCATGAATATGCTTTCAGTTGTTGAAATGGTGATGAAATGAACATTTAATTGCTCTCTGAAACTTGCGTGCCCTAGTTCTTATTTGCTTCGATTCAGCTTAGTTAGGAAGTATAAATTTGTTTTGAGAGAGGGTTTTGATTCGTGAGTGGTTGGAGATCATTTCCCAATTCTTAGATTTCATTTTAGTTAGCTTTTTGGGGTTTTGGGGATTTTTCAGGGGAGATGCTGGCCGGAGAAGACGACCGGAGGTCTTCTCCGGCCACCTGAAAGTCATTTGTGCCCTAATCCCTGTAATTAAGTTCGTTTGAATATTGAGCGTTGGATGGCCTGACTTGTTTGACTTGCCGCGCGAATAGATGGCCCAGATCTAATCATTATGCCCTAATCTTTTTCATTAGCTTTAATTAATTATAATTAAACTAATTAACTCAGGAGCCATCTGGACCCTCCATTCACGCGCCAGTCAACGCATTCAAACCCAGAAGCAATCCCTGCCCTCCATTTGTTTGACTTTCCTTTTATTTAATTTATTTTCATTTTCTTTTTCATTTAACTTGCATATTTAATTTAAAATAGTAAAAAATGTCTAAAAATTATGAAACTTTTTCTCAAGAGTTTTATTAATTTTTATGACACAAAAATATTTTTATTTTCATTTTTAGCATTTAAAAAGTATTTTTAAATATTTAAAAGATTATTTTTAATTGATTAATGGAAATTAATTTATTAAAAATACTTTTAGGTATTTAAAAATCACCAAAAAATTCATGAAATGTTCTAAGACATTTAGAAACATTGTCCAACCTTCAAACCAAATTTCTTTTTTGATCTTGATGCATTTTGAGAATTTTTCATTGAATTAAAATCATTTTTATGCATTAATTTGATCCTAAGTTCAAAAAATCATTTCTGCCTATCTATGAAGAGTTGGACATTGATTCTTCTTGCATTGTTTTGTGTTTAGCATGTAGTTTCTAGGATTAAATGGCCATGATTTGATTCCTCATTTTCAATTTGTTTGACATTTCTTTTGTTTAAGAACCCTAAAAACCCTAATAACTTAGAAAAATCATAACTTGAGATTGGTTAAGAGTTGAGACCTCCCCTTTGGACTTTGGTTTAGTATAGGTTTAGGGTTTCTTTGGGTGGCATTTTCCATTTTTTATCTTAGGGTTTGTTTCTGTTTTTGACTTTTGTTTGATGTTTGATTCATGAACCCTAATTTGGGCTTCCATTTGCATCCTTCTTGCATTCTCTTGCATAACATGACTTGCCATGACATTTCAAGCATCCATTTGATTCATTTGACATCTTAAGACATATTGAAAGCATGTTTGATCATTGCATCTTGCATTTGCCATGTTGTATGCCATATGCACCTCATAACTTTTCATGTATGTCCATGCTCCTTAACTTGCTTCATTTGCATTCATGAACTTGTATGATCCTCTCCATGTGCTGCCTCATGTTTGTAGCATCTCATAGCATCATTAGCATCATGTAATTGCTTCTGGTTTTGTTTCTCATCATGTCATCTCATCCCATTTTGCATTGCATTGCACTTTCTTTTCTAACTTTTCAGGTGGTAAGTGTTT
Organism: Lathyrus aphaca; assembly: GCA_963966055.1. Taxonomy (NCBI): domain Eukaryota; kingdom Viridiplantae; phylum Streptophyta; class Magnoliopsida; order Fabales; family Fabaceae; genus Lathyrus; species Lathyrus aphaca. The sequence continues at coordinate 96,022,540 of OZ014524.1, forward strand.
TTGAGAAGTGAATTTGCCTTCACTTCTCACAACTTTTCTTTTCATCTCTCTTGCATCCATGCTGCATTTTTATATGTGCTTGGGTTTGAGCTTGCTCATTCTTCTCCTTCTTACTTTCTTTCTTCAAGTGACTTGACTTCTTGAATGAAGTAAGTCACTTTGCTTCTCTTGATCCTTTCATCTGCTTCCTGGTGGTCCCTCTGAAGATTGTTCTTGCAAACCTCACAAATCTTAGGAACAACCAAGCATGACAATGATTAGGGTTTTGATTAGTCTCCCCTCATAGTTTTACCTTTGTGTCTCTTTTGAGTTTTCTCTTCTCATCTCATAATCAGGGACTAAACCCTAAAGGCTTTAAGGCTTTGTGATTAAGCTTATGCCTGCATCCTTCTATTAGGATGGAGTGTATAACTTTAATCCTAAGTGTTAAACCCTTAATGTGTTTAAATCCTCTAATCAATTCACTTAATAATCATCAAGACATTACACTTGTAACTTGGGCCTTGCATTAGGGTTCTAATTCTTCCTTAATTGGTTAAGAAGGACTAACCCTAGTGTTAATGGACAAGTCCCCCTCAAGTTGTCTTACAAACCCTAAAAATCACTTCATCATCATACCATTAATAAAATCCATTTAATCAAAGGACTTGTTTTGTCATGAGTTTAATCCCTAATCATGGATTAAGTTGAGGAGCATTCCTCAGCTTAAACATTCTCATCTATTATCCTTCTATTAGGATGGTGTAATGAGTCTGTTTAATCCTTGATTATGGCTTAACCTCATTACTTAACACTAAACAAAAACACCAAAAATATCTAAATAATCACAAGTAGGTTAATGATCTTAATCCTACACCAAAGGTGTTCAAGTGTGAGAAGCTGACTTCACACTTAAGGTATCCTCATTACCCCTAATCAGAGGGAAGATGTGATGAGTTTACTAAATCCATTGGTTTAGACTTAAGCTCATTAACTTATGACAAAATCCAAAAAACAATAAAAGACTGAAAACACAAAAACAAACAATAATCGTCTCCTCCGGGATTCTTTTCTCATCATCTTCACTCACAAACGAGAACTTGCTTCTTCCGTCTAATGCAAGACAGTTAGCACCTGAGCCAGACAGGTCATACACTTGAGCATAGGCAAGTAAGCAGTTCACCAGTCAATTCATCTTTCAGTCTCTTTGGGTCGAACTACGGTGTTCTGACTTCCTCATTGCACGAGAGGATACGTAGGCATAACTTAACAGTTATCGAACAAAAGTCTCTGTATATTCCCCCTCTTTCCAGCTTCATTCTTTTAGCTTCATTATCTTGAGCATATTCTCATTCCTGCACTGACACTTTCATATTACACTTCACACTTCTCTTGCACTGACACCTGTACATCCTTTTCCAGCTCTTTTTTACACAAATTGCACTGACACTACCCCTTTAAAACACAAATCTTTTAAGCGTGGATCCCGTCGAGTACGGCGGACAATCTGGGTGCTAATACCTTCCCAGGTTGTAACCAACCCCCTTTCTCAGTCTCTCTGGTTCGCAACCGTCTTATCCATATTTTTCTAGGCCTATGCAGCATTGCCTTTCCTCCGGGATAAAAATGCCTAGCTGGCGACTCTATTCATCTCCGGTGAGTTCACGGCTGTGTGTTCTCTTTGTCCCCCTCGCCGACCGTTCGCGTCTGTACCTTCATCTGGGCCATTTCATTTGTCGGGAGCGACAGTTATGATCAAACCTAAAAAGAAATTTGTGTGAAGAGTTTGAAAATGTTTCTAAGTGCAAAGGGATGATTCATGATTTTTTTAGTGATTTTTAGAAACCTAAATGTATTTTTAATTAATTAAAAGACTTTAATTAATTAAAAATAAAATTTAAATATTTTAAAAATACTTTTTTAATGCAAAAAATAAAATAAAAATCATTTTCTGGTTAAGAAAAATATTTAGAACAGAAATGCAAAAGGAAATATTTTTTGAAAGCTTTTTGGTATTTTTAATTAATTATGCAAAAGAAATAGAAAGAAAATAAAATAACATGAATTAAATGAGAAAGTATGTCAATCCAAGGGCTGAGATCCAAACCAAGGGGGGTGTTGACTGCTGTAAACACCCCAAATTTTCCCTCACTAGGTTCACACCATGGCTTGTGATCTTCCATATTTGCATAAGTTTAATCATACCATTTCATGTTGCATTTTTGCTTCACTGCATTAGTTCAAGTTCATATGCATCTAGGGTTTGTGATCTGAGCAATCCAAGATCCTTATAAGCCACCCCAAAGGTCTACAATCATCTCAAGAGTGTCCATGTATGTTAAATCATCATATTTTATCCACCAAAGATCAAGGAAGCCAAAGAATCACAAGAACTGGCACATCATGGAAGCAGAGCCAGGGTTTCACTGCATAGATAACCTAAAATTAGGGTTTTGGTTTCAGAGGCCATAACTCCAAATGTTTTGTTCATTATTGTTTCTATTGGTATCAATATGTTATAAGGATCATATGTACCAAGTTTGATGAAGAAATTCATTGTGGAAGTCATCTGATCATTGGGTAACTTCTTGAGCAAGTCAGAGCAAAATCAGGGCATCTGAGGCCCCCATCCATGGAACCAAAGTGGATTTTTCATCAAATTGAAGTTATATGATCTTTATTTGATCATTTAAGTGCTTATAAGTTCACAAATTTAAAGAAAAGTGAGCTAAACCAAAAGTTGCCAAAAATGGAAATGACTTGTAATGTAAACTTTCCATTTTGGGAAAGTTTTTCAACCTCCACTTTCTCAACCAAAAATGTTTCAAATGAAAAATTGTTGGTCATGAAAGTTGTAGATTGGATCATTCCCTTTTCAAAAAGTACAAGAACAAGATCTAATTCATTTTGGAACTCAAGTTATGGCTTGTCAAAGTTGGCAAAAATCACATAATTTTCAAGAATGCACCAAAGAGGGATTTTTGCAAAACCTTTTGCCAAGCCATTTTGTGACTTCAAACACACTTCTAAGCATCATACAAACATTGTGCAATGTCTAAAACTCAGAATTTCCCAAAGAATCTCAAATTTTCATGCCTTTCCCATGAAGAAATCTCAAAGGGGCGAAACTTTGTCAAAATTGCAAAACACCCCATAACTTATTTCCCACATGCTGAATTGCATCAAAGTGAATTCCATGGACCTCCTTGATCCTTGCTGAACCAGACACCCCATTGTACCACCTCTGAACCAGCCCATACCTCAAGGACAAGAACTTTTGACTTTTTTGCAAGAAGGCCATACCAATCACAATTGGGCCAACCACTCCACAGACCTATCACAAGTTGATATGTGGATCAAACCCAAGCCATAACACACAAGAACACAACCTAAAACCTCAGCATTCTCAAGTTCACAAAAATCATCCCTCTTGCATTTTCCTTCGAAACACACATCACACTTGCTCAATCTTCAAACAAACACCACCATTCATTTCCAAATCAATCACTGATCACAAACCACCCATCAAAACAGCCAAGAACACACCATAAGCCAAATACAATTTCTGACCAGTTGGAGTGCAAGCTCACAAACTAGCCACTTTCAAGGTCTTCCAAGCATCAAAGCTTCTTCAAGAAGGTCATTGGAGTCATCTTGCACAGAAGAAGCAGCCAGAAAGCTCCAAACTAAGAAGCTCCATCTCAGGTAGCCATCTCAAACTTTTTTTCCATAAATATTTTTTTAAGTTATAGAAATGTTCCCCATGTTCCCCTGAGTACACTGAACTTGTTATTTTTGAAAATGGTGAAGAAATGAGCATGAACCGAATCTCTGAAATTTTTGACCTAAAAGAAGTTTGATTCGATTCATGCTTGTTTCTGGAAATAAATGGATTTTGTGCTTGGATTCTTGTTCATTGTTGTTTGTTGAGTGATTCTAGAGCTTTAGGGGGCTTGGGGTGAGGCTTTGAGTGAGATAGCAAAATGGATGGCTGGAGAAGATGACCGGAACACTGTTCCGGTCACCTGAGAGTGTTTAGGGCATAATTAGGGTTAGCTGCATAATTAAGCTGAGTTTGAATGAGGACCCTTGGATTTGTCTTTCCCGCGTGAGATGAGTGGCTGAGATTAGATCATTTGTTTTAATTCTGGATTAATTAAATGTTTAATTAGGATTAATGAGATTTAAATATGGGCCATTGGATGTGGCGCCAGGTCAATCCCTTTAAACCCAGAATCAATCCTGGCCCTTCCCTCTGCATACTTCTCATTTATTTTGTTTTTTTAATTCATGTTTTCTTATTTATTTTGTACGAATTATTTAAAATAGTTAAAAAATGCCAAAAATATTTTTATTCAGCATTTTAATTCCAAAAAATTTTCTCAACCCAAAAATATTTTTATTTTTATTTTTATTTTTTGCATTAAAAAATAATTTTTTAGACATTTAAATGTTTATTTTAATTAATTAGTAAAAATTAATTAATTAAAATATCATTTTGGTTTCTAACAAATCCCAAAAAATTCATGTTGCATCTTTAAACATTTAGAGACATTGTCATACCATCCACACAAATTTCTTTTTGGTTTTGATCATTTTGACATTTTTTCTTTGAATTTAGGGTTTATAAATTCCCATTTTTGAACCCTAACTTCAAGAATTATTTTCTGCCTAACCAAGAATGGTATGACCATGGTTCTTTTTGCATTGATCTTCATTTGAAATGTATTTTCTAACATAATTTTTTCATGAATTTCTTCTGCCTTTTTGAATTGATTGGCATTTTTTCCCTTTAGGTACCTTAAAACCCTAGATAACTTAGAAAAATCATAAGTCTCTTAGGGTTAATAGTTAGGTCTCCTCCTTTGGGGTATGAAATCATATGGGGTTAGGGTTCTTTTGATTGAATTTTTAATTTTTTATCTTGTCATTTGTTTCTGTTTTTGAGTTTTGCATCTCATGTTGCATGAAAACCCTAATTTCTCATCTTCCTTTGCATACATCTTACATAAGCATTCATATAAGAACTTGTCATGACATTTCTTGCATCCACATGACTTCTAAGACATCATAGGACACATTAGAATCATGTTTGAGCATTGCATCATCCATTTGCCATGTTATGCATTCATTTCATTTCATGTGAATTCATGTGCTTTCATGCTTCTTATATGCTTCATTTGCATCCTCGTCCCTTGTATGATCATTCACATATTTTAGCATACATTTGCATCATTTCTTAGCATCATTTGCATCATGAATATGCTTCTGGTTTTGGATTGCATCCTTGCATTCATTTCATTTTCATTTCATTTCATTTCCTTTTGCTAACTTTTCAGGTTGTAAGTTACTTTGAGAAGTGAATTTGCCTTCACTTCTCACAATCTCTTCTCATCTCTCTTATGCATTCATTGCTGCATTTTGTATTTGTATTAGAGTGAGCTTGCTCATTCATGTTCCTCCTCACTTTCTTCCTTCAAGTAACTTATCTTCTTAAGTGAAGTAAGTTAACTTGCTTCTTCTGCTTCTCCTCCTTCCATCTTGCTTTCTCCTTGGTGGCTTTTCCTGAAGATCTTTTGCAAGCCTCATAAACCCTAGGAACACCCAAGAATGATAACAATTAGGGTTTTGATTAGTCCCTCATTAGTTTTACCTTTGTGTCATATTTTGTGTCTTCTCTTCTCATCTCATAATCAGGGACTAAACCTTCAAGGTTTTAAGGCTTTATGATTAAGGTTATGCCCGCATCCTTCTATTAGGATGGGGTGTATAACTTTAACCCTAAGTGTTAAACCCTTAATGTGTTTAAAACTCTTAATCAATTCATATAATAATCACTAAGACATCAAGCTTGTAACTTGGGCCTTGCATTAGGGTTCTAATTCTTCCTTAATTGGTTAAGAAGGACTAACCCTAGTGTTAATGGACAAGTCCCCCTCAAGTTGTCTTACAAACCATAAAATTCACTTCTTAATCTTATCATTAGCTAAAATCCACTCTAATAAAGGCTCGTTTTGTCATGAGGTTAATCCCTAATCATGGATTAAGTTGAGGAGCTTTCCTCAGCTTAAATGTTCTCATCTATTATCCTTCTATTAGGATGGTGTAATGGGTCCATTAAATCTTTGATTATGGCTTAAAATCATTACTTAACACTAAACAAAAACTCCAAAAACATCTAAATAATGGCAAGTAGGTTAATGATCTTAATCCTACATCATGGTGATTAAGTGTAAGGTGCTTACTTCATACTTAAGGTATTCTCATTACCCCGAATCAGAGGGAAGATGTGATGAGTTTACTAACCCTTGGTTTAGGCTTAAGCTCATTAACTTATGACAAACATAAAAAAGCAATAAAAGATTGAAAACACAAAAACAAACAATAATCGTCTCCTTCGGGATTCTTTTCTCACCTCTTTCACTCATAAACGAGAACTCGCTTCTTCCGTCTAATGCAAGACAGTTTGCACCTGAGCCAGACATGTCATACACTTGAGCATAGATAAGTAAGTAGTTCACAAGTCAATTCATTCTTCAGTCTCTTTGAGTCGAACTACGGTGTTCTGATTTCCTCATTGCACGAGAGGATACGTAGGCATAACTTAACTGTTATCGAACAAAAGTCTCTGTATATTCCCCCTCTTCCAACATTATTCTTTAAGCCTCATTGTCTTGAGCTCTGCACTCTTTTCTTGCACTGACACTCCTTTTATTCACTTCATACTTCTTTTGCACTGACACTTGTATTCTTTTCCAGCTTTTGCACACAGAATAACACTGACACTATGCCTTTAAGCACAAACTCTCAAGCGTGGATCCCGTCGAGTACGACGGATAATCTGGGTGCTAATACCTTCCCAGGTTGTAACCAACCCCCTTTCTCAGTTTCTCTGGTTCGCGATCGTCTTATCCATCCTTTCCCAGGTTTATGCAGCATTACCTTTCCTTCGGGATAAACATGCCTAGCTGTCGACTCTTTTTAGTTCATCTTCATGTTCTCCCTCTCGCCGACCGTTCACGTCTGTACCCCTTCTGGCCCTATGTCATTTGGTGGGAGCGACAGCTTGGCGACTCTGCTGGGGAACCTTATACTGTAACCAGGGCTTCTGGTTCTTTTTGTGGGTTCCTCCTAGCGCTTGTTTGATTTGTGTTTACGGGGGTGTTATGTGCTAATTGTGTTTATTTATTTGCTTTATTTATTGCTTTATGTACAACTTTATTTATTGCTTTCTTTTACAGTCTTATGCATATTTCATGCTGCCACTATCATTGTGCTGGATCTGGTTTTCTTTGGTGGGTGGGGTTCCACTGAGTGATTAAGGTCCTATACCTGGGACCTGAGTGACACCTAGGCTAGAGTGGTTCATGTTCTTTCCCATTACATTTCGGTCTGGTGCGGGAATATGAAACGCGGTTCAGATGTGGGTATCTTCTTGAGTACTTTGTGCTACAAATTTCCTGTAGTGCTAGGGCTATCTGGGAAGCCTGCTAAGTCTGGATGGTCTTTATTTTGACCTTCAGAATCTGGGGTGAATTAGAGGAGGATCTTTTATGGTTATTGTAAACATTGTACCTCCGGGTTAGAAGTGTTTACACTTCTCATAACTGATCCAAGTCTGAGGATCTTTGTTCTAGAACATTACATGTGAGAGGGGTTGTGTTGTTTACAGGTTTGCAGGAACCCTTGGTCACATCATACCCTGTTACTGTTTTGTTTAAAAACACTTCACTTTGGACAGTTCTTGTGATTAACCCTGGACATGTGACTCTTTATTTGAGTCCCCCACCCTGGTTACTGGATTTCTGAGCCTCCATCCGGACCTTTGAACATACATGGACCTTATACTAAGACAAATAATCAGATCCAACTCTTGGTCACAAACCCTTGCATATCATTTGCATATATCATCATTGCATCATTTAACATTTTTTTATTTGTTTTTCAGGGTATCCACCTCATTATATTTGGTTTGATTTTGACCCCTTCTACTGCTTAGACCTCTGCTTCAGTTATCTTCTTCAGCATCTGCTTCAGCTATCTCCTTCAGCACCTCCATCAGTCTGTCAGAGACTTACCTCCAGCTCCTCAGTCAGTGATCTTCATCAGCATTTGACTTCAGCTTCTTCATCAGCACTCATGGATGTTCCAAGGAAAAGCAACATATCTTATCACTTCTTTGAGCCTTTTTTGACTGGTATCAGACAGGTCCTGTCTCTTATCACACCTGACCATATCCCACTGTTTAGAGAGCACTATGGGGGTATTTTGGATATGGTTATGGATCTTGATTCTTCTCAGAGGAGCATGATCCACACATGCTTGCAGTTTTATGACCCTCCACTCAGATGCTTCACCTTTCCTGATTTCCAGATGGGGCCACTGTTGGAAGAGTTTTCCTTGTTGATTGGAGTGCTTATCAGAGGAGGGATCCCCTTTAACCCAGAGATGACTGCTCCCAGAAGTGAAGAGATAACAAGGGCATTGCACTTTGAGCCTGCCCTTATTGAGCAAAATATGACAACAAAAGCTGGGATTCCTGGTTTACATCTGGACTTCTTGATTTCTCAAGCCATCCTGAAGGCTGCAGTGGGAGAATGGAGGGCAGTTTGTGCACTTTTAGCCCTCAGCATATATGGGGCTATACTGTTTGCAGATGAGCCTAAATTTGTAAGTAAGAATGCCATCCACTTGTTATTGCTAAGGAACTCAGTGCCTTCATTGCTAGGAGATTTTTACTACTCCATCCATTAGAGAAATGAAAAGAAAAGGGGGAAGCTAGTTAGATGTTGTGCTCCCTTGTTCTACTCTTGGCTACTCAGACACCTACCTAAATCAGATGCTTTCTTGAACCCACACCAGCAGAAGAATTGGGCCAAAAGGTTCATTGCCTTAACATCAGATGATATCAGATGGTGCACCCAAAGCACCAAAGGCAAGGATATTATTACCAGTTGTGGACAATACCCTAATGTGCCTCTAATAGGAGTAAAAGGTTACATCAACTACAACCCGTTGTTGTTTAAGAGACAATTGGGATATTGTAACACCCTAATTTTTTCCCTAAGATTTCTTTGCATCTCATCTGCATTTTGCATACAAACAAGATCGCACTGGTTGCACGGTTCTTCTCGGGTTAGGATTATGCCTCGCAGGGGATCACCGTTGTCTTTAATTGTTTTATTTGATTGTGTTTACTAACCATTAATCAAAATCCAAAAATATTTTGTTTCCTTTTGCTAAACTTTTTTTTTCCAGGAAGAGGAACCATATAAAAATGCCAAAAAATAGTAGTTCTGCAGCTCGAGTAAATTTCACAAAAGTCGAAGACGATCCGTAAATAATTCAAAATTATCAGATCAAGGATTTCCCAAGTTAATTGATTCATTCAAAGTATCTCCTAGGTTCACGTGTTTATTTCTTCGACGTACACAAGAATCGGGCCGAAACAACCAAGCACCTATTTTTGAACAAAAAATTCAAAATTCAGCTTGGTTAACCAGTTAACCAATGCGAAATTTGAATTTTTATTTCAAATTCAGCACCCTTAGATCATTGATTTAATTGGAATATTCTAGATCCATTGGTTTCTGATTTCTCTACATCACTTTGATCATTTCCTACCATAAACCCTCACTAATCACCACTCTTTTCCATTTCCCACCAAAATTCCAATTACCAAACCTAAATTCAAATTACCAAAGCAAGCCCCATTCCACCAAATTTCCATACCTAAGGCCTTTAAATATGACCAAATTCTCCAAAGCTCATTTTTCTTTCTTTTGAAGTTATCAATAATTCACATTGAATTCTTGATTAACTTGAGCTAGACCTTCATCCTTTCATTCTTTTGCTCATCAATTTCTGTAGATCTAAGCTTGTGTTGGTTCAATTTGAAGAAAAGCTTATGGTAATTCATCTTCCTCCATAAACCCATATTCACCATCAACATTCAAGATGTAGATCTTTTGTGCTTTTGTTTCTAGATCCTTCAGATCTTTATTTGTTGTTCGATTTCAGGGATTCCACTGTATTTTGGTTTTAAAATTCATGCAAATTCAGATCATGATCATCCAATGTTTGAGAAAAGGTTTCAAAAATGGATCATGCTGAATTTTATGCATTTTTCAGCATCTGGTACAGCGTTAACCGGTTAACCATTTGGTTAACCGGTTAACCAGTTTAAAAATAGCGCAATTTGTCCAAAATCTGCTTGCGTTAACCGGTTAACCAATTGGTTAACCGGTTAATACAAGTCAGAATGGTGTTTTTGGCTTGTTTCAAGCCCCTTTTTGGTTCCTCTTTCTTCTTCTTCTTCCTCCCTTTTATTTTTACCTTGGGAAGCATTTTTGGGAGTAATTCCTCCTTAATTTCAATGGACATTGGGTGTAGATTAGAGTGGTTAATGTTCATTAATTCAAAACTACCTTTAAGTGGATTATTCAATTCATTTAAGGTACTTTGAATTAGTGATACATTTTCATGCTTGAATCCACCAAGATGAGTGATTGAACTTAAGGATGGAAGAATACCATAAGTACGGCTCAATTTGGTATTCATCTTTAGTTTTTTGCGGTATCGCGTTAGGATAACGATTTACATATCGTTTATCTCGCATGCATTAGCACTAACATTATGCACCTTAATTGGTGGTGGCCGGCCTCATTTGTAGGGTAATTACTTCGTAAATTACTCGGCGATTGCTTAACATAGACCTAAATGTGTCCCGACTTCAGAATAAAAATCTAATTGGGTACTTACACTTTCGTGGACCGGATCTCTTGTTGATCACGTAATCCCAAAGTGGTTAATCATATTGCTTCAAGAATCGAGACTTGTGAATTTTTTATGCGTAGGTGCTTTGGGTCTCCCAATCGCCTTTCAAATTTTATTGAATTCGGTTCGGTTTGCCTTGATTAATCGCTATAGTGTAAGATGCTAAGCGGATCCGGTTGCCTTCGATTTTGGTTACTTTTCTTCTTGGTTGTTGTTGATTAAGTTTACCATACCATTATTATATGAATATTATTATACTATTACTACTATTAATATTTTAGATTCTTGCATTTTTATTTCTTTTGTTACTAACATTTAATTTCTTGCATTTTTATTGTCTTTATTTTATTTTGCTTTAATCATCCATATCATGTTTATTATTTGCTCTTATTATTTGTTGATTGATTTTCTATTTGTCCGTTTGGACACAAAAACACTAATAAAGGATTAAACCTCTAAAAAACTGGTGATTTTAATTTGTGGACTTTTGGTTACTATCCTTAGCATTTGGAGTGGAGATTTGGACTTAGATTCTTAGGACACCTCCTTTGCCTTGATCTTCAAAAAGTTGGATTTAGCCTTTATTTGGCCATTTGATAGCTTATAAGGATGGAACTCTTATGCTCATAATTTGGAATGTCATCAAGTTTGGTTAGATCTTTCTTCCCTTATCTCTTTATTTTATTTTCTTAAGATAGTCACTTCATCTCCTCCCACTTCTTAAATTTTCAAATCTTCTTCCTATTTTCAAAACCTTCTTTGTTTTCAAACTTCAAACGTTTTCATAAATCAAACCTTGACTTAGGTCAAGCGATTTTACCTTTTCATTCCATATAAGCATATCGAAATTTTCTTCTCAAAGACTTAAAAAAATTCAAAACTCACTCAATTGTTTTTGTGCCTTCGTGCACTTTTCTTTTCATATGTGAAATTCTGGGATCAGGTATGTGATGTCGAATGAGATGTTTAAACACTTGAAGACTTAAACAAAACTTAAAGTGCAGGTAAAGTAAATAACACAGGAAATTGTTAACCCAGTTCAGTGTATCTCCACACTTACATCTGGGGGCTACCAAGCCAGGAAGGAAATCCAATATAAGTAATATTAATTCTGGACTTAAACCACTCAGTTTAATCCTTCACTTAATATCTACCCAAGGCAATTTCTACCTAAGACACAACTTAGATATAAGTACCAACTCACTCCCCCTCAATCACACAGTGATATGTTACAAGTTTAATAAAATTGAAGTCACACTTCAAACACAACAGCTTGATTTTACTTCATAGTTTCAATCAAGACACAATACACTTTTTGTTGAAAAGCTCATAAAGTGATACACAACTAAAACCTGTTATTAAACACAAACACTCTATTTAGTCTTCTTAATTTCGTACTCTATTCTGAGAGTTTCTGTTGCTTAAATAGATGCTTGGATTTTGGGCTTTTTGTAGATTATCCAGTCCTGATACGCATGCTGTCATCACCTTGAATTAGGGTTTGTTACTTCCTTGATTCTAGGTGAGATAGTTATTCTGTTATACTGAAAACAGATAACTAAGCTCCCTACAGATGCGCCTTGAATTGTTTATCCATTCATGATTAATTCCAGATAAATTCCCTGAATTTACTCAGTTCTGTTATGCATTATTTAATTCTGGTAGCAGGTCTGAGATGTCACAACATTTGGTGTGACATCCTGATGTCTGAACTTAATTCATTAACTTATACAATGTCACAGCATCTGGTGTGACATCCTGAACTAAGTTCATTAACTTATACTTTGTTTGATAATGTTACAACATCTGGTGTGACATCCTGAACTAAGTTCAACACTTCTTGTTGGTCAAAAATTCTGCCAATTCTAAACATCTACAAACTCCCCCTTTGGCTAACACAATCTTCTGGTTTTATCAGAGTGCAGCAGAGTTTTATTTATCAGAGTGCAGCAGTTCTTTTCTGTTGAATCATGTGAGAGTTCAGTACACTTTACTCCCCCTCAAACCTGTATGTATTTTGACTTGTTCAACAGAATTTTCTATTAAAAAGAAACTTAGTTCAGAAGCAGACATTAAATAGACAAACATCATTTTTCATTAATCAGGCAAACTGCAGCAGACATTGTTGTTGTTCAGTTCTCTTCTCCCCCTTGTTAGACTGAAATTGGGGCCAAATTTTACATAATCAGAGAGAAAACATTCAAAATTACAAAAACCAAAATACAATGCTGATACAGGCAGTACATTCCTCACACATTTTTCACTCAGAGTTCTTATATTCAGTATCTTCTTCTTCTTCAGATTCATCATCAGATTTAGCAGCATTCTGAGCAACCTCTTCCACTTCCAGCCTTTGAATTATTTCCTCAAGCTTTTTGTTCCTAGTATCCAACTTTTTGCAAGTGTTCTTCAGTTCTGCAATCAAGGCAGCTTTGGATATAGGAGACTTTGCTTTTGATGGTCCAGTAGATGTCCCACTGGGAGCTTCAACATCAGCAGCATGATGGCTCAAGAACAGCTTGTAGTGGAAGGCCAGAGGACTTTCTCTCTTGCAGACTGAATCCTTCTCAGTGAGGATGCCTGGATACTGGTTGAGGATGATTCCACAGAGCAGAGATGGAAAAGCAATGGGAAGCTTTGTTGCTGATGTTCCTGCATGCTTCAGTGTTTGATCAAATATGTAAGCCCCAAAGTCCAACTTTGTTTGGGTGCCCACAGCATAAATGAATCTTCCCAATCCAGTAGCTATTGAAGAAGTATGGTTGGTAGGGACCCAGTTGACAGTACCAATTCTATGCAGCATTGCATATTTCCTTGTAAGCAAGCTAACAGAAAGTTTGCCCTTGACTGGCCAAGCTTTGACTTGGTTGGCAGTGATGACCTTGCAAACCTGGTTGTCAGTCTTCCCTAGCTCATTAGGCCCATCAGATTCTCTCCCTAGGAAATGATTTATAACCCTAGGAGAGAATTCCACACATCTCCCTCTTACATAAACCTTTCTGAATTCTTCTGACTTTCCATCAGCACAGTCTTCTTGAAGGTTGACAATGAACTCCTTGACCAGCAGCTCATAGCAGGGTGAAAAGTTTAAAACAGTCTTAAATAAGCCAACAAATGATATTAGGTCTATTACCTCAGTGCACTCCAGTGCATTGCTGCCCAGCTCTCTTTCCAGTGCCACCCTTCTTTGGTAGACAAATTTCCATCTGCTCACACTTGACACATGATGGAATGACACATTGTCCAGAGGAGCTTCTGGAACAGCAGAGGTAGACCTTGAAGGTGCTGGTTTCTTCCTTGGTGGAGATGTTGGGACATCCTCTTCAACATATGAATCAGGTAGAGTAACAACTTTCCTCTTTTGTGTACTCACCTTGCTCCATTGTTTAGTAGGTCCAAATACAACTTTGGCCTTGTCTTTCTTTGGAGTAGGTTGTTTCTCTTCAGGAGTTGCATGTCCAGCAGACTTCTTCTCCTTCCTAGCCCTAAGCCTTTTAGCTATGCTAGGGTTGACAGATGCAATGATCTCTGTGTCAGAGTCATCCTCTATGGTTTCAGCAGGAGGAGGTTGAGAAGCCTCCTTTTCAGCAGGTGGATCAACAGAAGCTTGGTCATCAGTGGCTTCATCATCATCATCAATTGAGGCCTTGTTCTGGTCCTCAGATGTTTCAACATCTATTGGGACATCCTGTTGAGCAGGAGTGTCCTCTTCAGCCTGATTGTTATGTTCTTCTTGTGGAGCAGGCATGGTGTTCAGGGGAACAAATACCCCACGCACTACTCTTTGTTCAGATAAGATCCTATTCACAAGATGCTTGATGGAAGCATCCACATAGTCAGAAGCTTTGAGGGTGGTGTTTGAGGATGAAGGAATTCCTTTTCTTTTGCTAAACACAGGTTCCTTTGCTCTTCTCACATTAGGAGTTCTAGGTTTTTGAGCAAGAGGAACACTTCCTCTGATTTCGTCCATGGGAGTAGTATCCATTGGAACCATGGAGATTAGGGTTGCATGCACCAAATCTTCTTGGTTGATATTTTCATCTATGATGTTAGGGTTTTGATGTTGAGACATTTTCGAATGTGGTGGAAGAAGAGTTTAGATTTGATTGATTTTGATGAGCTCAGAAAATCAGCTTTCGCATGCAATTTGTTTTGAGAAGATAGTGACGAGATGAAGAGATGAAGAGCTGAGAGCAAGCTTGAGCTTTTATAAAATCCGTTATTGGTGGAATTTTAAAAAATGGAATACACAGAGTTACTGACCAGACTGGTGCTGCCATCTGGTGATCATGCAACACGATGTCATAGGACATGTTGGCACTTCTCCATAACTGCTATATTTCACTTAAGCAGATTCCCAATTTACCCCTTAGGTTTTCAAATTGGGTAGCATCCAAAGCTTTAGTAAATATATCAGCTAATTGCAGATCTGTGGCTACATGTTCTAATGAGATCACCTTCTCTTCCACAAGATCTCTGATGAAATGATGCCTGATATCAATGTGCTTGGTCCTGCTGTGTTGGATAGGATTCTTTGATATGTTAATAGCACTTAAATTGTCACAGTACAATGTCATGACATCTTGTGGGACATTGTATTCTGTGAGCATTTGCTTCATCCAAACCAACTGTGAACAACTGTTACCAGCTGCCATATATTCAGCTTCAGCAGTGGATAAGGATACACAATTTTGTTTCTTACTGAACCAAGAAATCAAATTGTTTCCTAGAAAGAAGCATCCTCCTGATGTGCTCTTTCTATCATCAGCACTTCCAGCCCAGTCAGCATCACAGAAGCCAGTAAGAATTGGTTCACATCCATGAGAATACATTATGCCATAGTCACAAGTACCATTGACATACTTCAAAATCCTCTTAACCTGGTTTAGATGACTTACTTTTGGCTCAGCTTGATATCTTGCACATACACCTACTACAAAGGCTATATCTGGTCTGCTAGCAGTCAGATATAATAGGCTTCCAATCATGCTTCTGTATAAGCTTTGGTCTACATTCTCACCCTTGTCATCCTTTGTCAGCTTTAAAGGAGTGGGGGCAGGTGTTCTTTTGTGAGTAGCATTGTCCATCCCAAATTTTTTGACAATGTTCTTTGCATACTTGCTTTGGAATATGAACATGGAGTCCTCCATATGCTTGATTTGCAGTCCAAGAAAGTAGGTTAGTTCTCCTACTAGACTCATCTCAAATTCAGATTCCATTTGAGTGACAAAATGTTTAACCATCCTGTCTGACATCCCACCAAAGACTATGTCATCTACATATATTTGAGCAATCATGACATTTCCTTCTTCATCCTTCACAAACAAGGTTTTGTCTATTCCACCTTTCCTGTACCCTTGCTTTATGAGAAAAGTAGTCAGTCTCTCATACCTTGCTCTTGGGGCTTGCCTCAGACCATAAAGAGCCTTCCTTAGTTTGTATACATGATTTGGACAGCTTGGATCAACAAATCCCTTAGGCTGTTCCACATATACCTCCCCATTAAGATACCCATTTAGAAAGGCACTTTTAACATCCATTTGAAATAGCTTGAACTTCAGGATACAAGCAATTCCTAAAAGTAGTCTGATTGATTCAAGCCTTGCTACTGGTGCAAAGGTTTCATCAAAGTCTACTCCCTCAATTTGTGTGTATCCTTGAGCTACAAGTCTAGCCTTGTTCTTTGTAACAACTCCCTGCTCATTTGACTTGTTCTTATACACCCATTTAGTGCCAATCACATTTATGTCATCAGGTCTAGGAACAAGATCCCACACTTCATTCCTTGTGAACTGGCCTAATTCTTCTTGCATAGCAGAAATCCAGTACTCATCATTCAGAGCTTCCTTGATGTTTTTAGGTTCTATTTTTGAAACAAAACAAGACCCTGAAATCATCTCTCTTGATCTAGTGATCACACCACTGTTGGGATCACCAATTATCAGATCTTTAGGATGATCCTTCTGGATTCTGATGGAGGGAGGTTTGCTGGATTGTTCTTTCCTTGCCTCAGTTAGAGTGAAGTCAGGATTATCACTCTTTATTTCAACTTCAGTCTGACTGTCAGCAGATGTTCCAACATCATCTGCAACATCTGCAGGGGCATCATCAATGATCACATTTATTGACTCCATTATAACCTTGGTTCTAGAGTTAAATACTCTATAGGCTCTGCTATTTATGGAGTATCCAAGGAAAATCCCTTCATCACTTTTAGGATCCATCTTTCTTCTTTGATCCCTATCAGCTAGAATATAACAATTACTTCCAAACACATGGAAGTATTTGACTGTAGGTTTTCTGCCCTTCCAGACTTCATAGATGGTGGACAAGGTTCCTTTTCTTAGAGTGACTCTATTGTGAATGTAACAAGTTGTGTTCATAGCTTCAACCCAGAAGTACAGTGGTAACTTTTTAGCATGGATCATAGCTCTTGCTGACTCTTGGATAGTTCTGTTCTTCCTCTCAACAATCCCATTTTGTTGAGGGGTGATAGGAGAAGAATACTCATGATTGATTCCTTATGAAGAACAGAAATCTGAGAATTTTTTATTCTCAAACTCCTTTCCATGGTCACTTCTTATTCTGACCACACAGCTTGCTTTTTCTCTTTGTATTCTTTGGCACAAATCTTTGAATACATCAAACACATCAGACTTTTCTTTGATGAAATTTATCCATGTATATCTTGAAAAGTCATCAACAACTACATAGGCATACCTTTTTCCCCCAAGACTCTCAACCTGCATTGGTCCCATAAGATCCATATGTAATAATTCCAAAACTTTGGAAGTTGTCAGATGTTGGAGATTTGGATGGGACATCTTGGTTTTCTTGCCTATTTGACATTCACCACATACTTTGCCTTCATCAATCTTCAGTCTAGGAATACCTCTTACAGCCTCCATAGATATGATCTTCTTTATTCCTCTGAGATGAAGATGACCCAGTCTTTGGTGCCATAGCTTCACTTCTTCTTCTTTGGCTAAGGAGCAAGTTGAAGTGAGACTGAAATCTTGAGGTTCCCACATATAACAGTTGTCTTTAGATCTGGCTCCTTTCATGACAACCTTCTATTCTTTATCAGACACTATGCATTCAATTTTGGTAAAGTTTACACTGTAACCTTGATCACATAATTGACTTATGCTGATCAAGTTAGCAGTCAATCCTTTTACCAATAGCACATCATCTAGTCTTGGTACATCTGGGTAGTCCAAAGTCCCAACTACCTTGATTTCTCCTTTAGCTCCATCTCCAAAGGTTACATATCTGGATGAGTGTGACTTTAAGTTTACCAGCAGATTCTTCAATCCAGTCATGTGCCTTGAGCATCCACTGCCAAAGTACCAGACTTCTTTAGCTGATACTCTGAGAGATGTATGAGCTATATAGGCAACAACCTTCTTTGACCATTTTTGCTTGTTGTTAGGTTTCCTTTGATGCCTATGCCCTGTGTAGTGACTATCTTTAGAGCTCCAAGGTTGTTTGTTGAGCTTGTTCTTGGGCATGTATTTGTAGCTTTGATCAGCATGAAGATTAGCTTTAGGTACCCATATTTTCTTGATGACCTTTGTCTTCTGCTTAGGGGGTTGTTGATATCTTTGATTTTGATGTCCATGCAACACTTTCTTGATAACCTCTGTCTTCTGCTTAGGGGGTTGCTGATACCTCTGATTTGGATGTCCATATAGCTTGTAGCAAAAAGGTTTGATGTGACCAAACCTTCCACAATGATGGCATCTCCATCTTTGATACTTCTTTTTCATCATGTTCTTTTCATGATGTTGGGACATCTTGTCTGACTTTATGGGATTTGAAGTTGTTTTGCTGGAGCTAGCCTCAAAGTTTTGAGCTTTATTAAATCCCAGCCCAGTTCTATCCCCTGAATGCTTGTTGTTGTTGAGAATGACATCAAGTGTGTTTGAGCTACTGTTCACTTTTCAAAGTGTCAATGATCTCTAGACTATTTGTCTTTTCAACCTTTAATGCCTCAATCTGTTTCTTCTTCTTTATATTGTCCATGCATACTTCAGTGCTCCTTTTACACAGCATCTTGTATGATTCTTCAAGCTCTTCAAAAGTCAACTCCTCATCACTGGATCCCCCTTCAGATTCACATACTCCAGCTAGAGCAGTGATGTGCTTTGTAGATTCTTCTTCTGATTCACATCCTGAGTCTTCATCTGACCAGGTCACAGAGAGACCTTTCTTCTGCTTCTTCAGATAGGTAGGGCATTCATTTCTGATGTGTCCATATCCTTCACATCCATGACATTGAATCCCTTTTCCTTGGTTGGTCTTCTCATTATAATTTGACCTTCTATTAGCATCATAAGGTATTTTATTCTCAGAAGAGTTTGAGTTTCTTCCACTTGGTCTAGAACTGCTATCCATTCTTCTGAGAATCTTGTTGAATTGTCTTCCAAGCATAGCAATTGTTTCTGATAAATTTTCTTCAGGGTCTGCTTCATGATTTTCTTCTTCTTTATCAGTATTTGAAACCAAGACTATGCTTTTGTTCTTCTTCACAATTGTATCATTCATTCCCATCTCAAATGTTTGAAGGGAACCAATGAGCTCTTCAACCTTCATTGTGCATATGTTTTGAGCTTCTTCTATTGCAGTAACCTTCATGTCAAATCTTTTTGGTAAAGATCTGAGAATCTTTCTTACCAGCTTTTCATCATTCATCTTCTCTCCCAAAGCACCAGAAGTATTAGCTATTTCCAAGATGTTCATGTAAAACTCATGAATTGTCTCATCTTCCTTCATTCTCAAGTTTTCAAACTTGGTGGTGAGAAGTTGAAGTCTTGACATCTTCACCTTTGATGTTCCTTCATGAGTGGTTTTGAGAGTGTCTCAAACATCTTTGGCCAGCTCACAGTGATGCACAAGTTTGAATATGTTCCTATCAATTCCATTGAATAAGGCATTTAGGGATTTGGAGTTTCCAAGTGCTGAATCTTCTTCCTCCTTGCTCCATTCTTCTTCAGGTTTCAACACTTTTCCCCATCCTTGTTGTCTTGGACAGGGTGTTCCCATCCTTTGTTGACTGCTTTCCAAGCCCTACTATCAAGTGATTTTATGAAAGCTACCATTCTTGGCTTCCAGTAGTCATAGTTGGATCCATCCAATATAGGTGGTCTATTCACAGATCCTACATCTCTGTCCATGTTCCCAAAATTTGCAGTCCCTAGATCTCACCCAGTTAAACAGGCAGGGTGCCTGCTCTGATGCCAATTGAAATTCTGGGATCAGGTACGTGATGTCGAATGAGATGTTTAAACACTTGAAGACTTAAACAAAACTTAAAGTGCAGGTAAAGTAAATAACACGGGAAATTGTTAACCCAGTTCAGTGTATCTCCACACTTACATCTGGGGGCTACCAAGCCAGGAAGGAAATCCAATATAAGTAATATTAATTCTGGACTTAAACCACTCAGTTTAATCCTTCACTTAATATCTACCCAAGGCAATTTCTACCTAAGACACAACTTAGATATGAGTACCAAATCACTCCCCCTCAATCACATAGTGATATGTTACAAGTTTAATAAAATTGAAGTCACACTTCAAACACAACAGCTTGATTTTACTTCACAGTTTCAATCAAGACACAATACACTTTTTACTTAAAAGATCATAAAGTGACACACAACTAAAACCTGCTATTAAACACAAACACTCTATTTAGTCTTCTTAATTTCGTACTCTATTCTGAGAGTTTCTATTGCTTAAATAGATGCTTGGATTTTGGGCTTTCTGTAGATTATCCAGTCCTGATACACATGATGTCATCACCTTGAATTAGGGTTTGTTACTTCCTTGATTCTAGGTGAGATAGTTATTCTGTTATACTGAAATCAGATAACTAAGCTCCCTACAGATGCGCCTTGCATTGTTTATCCATTCATAATTAATTCCAGATAAATTCCCTGAATTTACTCAGTTCTGTTATGCATTATTTAATTCTGGTAGCATGTCTGAGATGTCACAACATCTGGTGTGACATCCTGATGTCTGAACTTAATTCATTAACTTATACAATGTCACAGCATCTGGTGTGACATCTTGAACTAAGTTCATTAACTTATACTCTGTTTGATAATGTCACAACATCTGGTGTGACATCCTGAACTAAGTTCAACACTTCTTGTTGGTCAAAAATTCTGCCAATTCTAAACATCTACAATATGTTTAGATATGATTCATTCTTTCTAGCGGAATTATTTTCTAAAGAATGACGACTTATCTTTACATTTTAAAATCAATTCAACTCATTGTTTCTTTTCATATTTTGTACCACGAACTACGGGGTTTTGATCACGTATTGCACTTTGTGGGTACGTAGGCATGAGGCGTTAAACCTCTTCAAACACAAAAATATTAAAAAAATAATTCTTTTCTCATCCCTCCACTCACATTTTACAAACCATTTTCAAACCAAAAGCAGTAAATTTTTCAAAGGGCTCCCGTGGAGTACCACGGACATTTTGGGTGCGTAAAACCTTCCCATTGTGTAACCTATCCCCTTACCTGTTTCTCTGATGTGTTTCTTTAGCTTTCTTGCTTTTAGATTCATTAGGTTTTATTCGCTCTTTTCCCCTTTTCCTTTTGGAATAAAATAAAAGCGCGGTGGCGACTCTGTTTACCTTGAGTTAAGTTAACTAATAGCTTACACTCATGATTTTACCGCTACAGAAAAGTGGCGACTCTGCTGGGGAGTAATCTCTAAGTGGATTCGGCCTACTTTGATTTATTTACTGCTTTGGTTTGATTTGTTTGTTATTTGTTTGTTCTGTTTCTGGTTCTGGTGATCCTCTGAGTGAGATAGATTCTAATCCGGATCTGAGTTGAACTTATGATAGGACGGCGATATTCGAAGCGATAAGCGATGGAGTAGTCCAACGCTATATCAATTTGATAATCTCCACTCGGTTAGGCTCTCTTGGACTATCAATGTCATGATGAGTAATCATATGTTGCATTATTTTCCGACCTTGAGCTGATCATACTGAGGACCGTAGAACCCTTAACCCATCCAAGCCAATTTAGGAACGTAGTGCGGAAACTGTCTGGGTGTAAACCTAAGGTGGTTGTCACGCGATACTACACTCGGACGAGATCTATTTTAAGAATGTTATCGGTTGGGGAGTAATCCAACGTACCGATGATATTCTAAAGATGGTTGTTAACTCCGGGCACCTCTATTAGCATCCTTTTGGTTTTCTGCAGGTACAATGAAGACAAAACCTTAGTACTTACCTGTGTGGGTTGGTGTTCTGTTACCTTGACTTCATGCTCATGACTCGGAACCTAAATCCGTGTGCTTTGTGTGATCTTGTTTGTGGTTGTTGCATACATGCCATCATACATTCATGAGCATTGTTTTTGAGATTTCAAGGGACTCATAAGGAACTTTTGCAAAATTTCAGATGTCTATGGTTATGAATTTTTAAAGGAGGAACACAAAGAAGTACACCTTCAAGAATCCTAATATAGTGGAGTTGAGAAGGCTAGGAGCATTGGTGGTTGATACCCAGGAGTTCCGGAAATATTATGGGAAGCTCTTGTTTATTTTGGATACCGATGTACCAGAGGGGATTCTCCCTACCTTAGCTCAGTTCTATGATCCGTTGCATCATTGTTTCACCTTTCCTGATTATCAGCTTGTGCCGACCTTGGAGGAGTATTCTCATTGGATGGGTCTACCTATTTTGGACAAGGAATTTCTTTTCAGTGGTTTAGAGAAGGAGCTTACTATCAAAGTCATCGCCAAAGCCCTTTTTCTTAAGGAGTCTGATCTTAATGGGAAGTTTCTTCCAAAAGGGAGTGTTCGTGGTATTAATGCTAATTTCTTGATGGGGAAAGCTTCTAATTCACTTACTTTGGGTCATAAGGATACATTTGAGGCTATTCTTACTTTGCTCATTTATGGGATTGTCTTGTTTCCTAACTTAGATGGTATTGTGGATGAGAATGCCATTCAGATTTTCTTGAAGAAGAATCTGGTACCTACTTTTCTTAGAGACATGTATCATGCCTTTCATTATAGGACCACTAAAGTTGATGGAGAGATTGTGTGTTGTGCGCCTCTTCTCTACAGGTGGTTTATTTCACACATACCAAAGTCCTACGTCTTCAAGGATAATAGAGAGAAGCGAAGATGGTCTCAAAGAATTATGTCTCTTTCTCATAAGGATATGACTTGGTATTGTTCCCATTTTGATATTGGAGTGCTTATTGATAGTTGTGGAGAATTTCCTAATGTACCTCTTCTTGGTACACGTGGGGGGATTAGTTACAACCCTGTTCTTGCTAGGCGACAGTTGGGATATTGTTTGAAGGACATACCAAACAATCTTTCCTTATCCCGTTTCTTCTTTCTTAATGGTGCAGATCATGTAGAAATGAATAAAAGGATTGCTCATTCTTGGCATGCGGTTCATCGGAAAGAGAAGGGTCAATTGGGAAGACAACACCTTGCTCCTTTCGAATGTTGCATCCAGTGGGTTCGATCTAGGGCTTCCAAGCTCAAGATGCCTTATCCACCTGAGAAGCCTTTGTTTCCTATATTACCATTGTCTGCTTTTCTTCCTCCCGTTGATGAGAAGATGGCTCTTCAGGAAGAGTTGGACAAGATGAAGAAAGAGAAAGAAGAATGGCTACTTGAGAAGACTACGATGCAAGAGCAACTGAAGGAGAAGGATGATCTCATTGAGTTACTTGAGCGGCGTGTTACGAAGAGGCCAAGAGAGGATTTATTTTCCTCTAGTACTCCATCTACCATTCCTCCTACATCCGATGCTTGGAAGGCCATTGTTGATCAGTTGGTGAAGGATAAAGAAGGCATGAAAGATCGGTACAAGAAGGAGATTAGGAGAATTCGCATGAAGTATCAGCCCGGATTCGGATCTTCTTCGGATATGATTCCCTATGCCTAGTTTATTTTTTCTCTCATGTATTAGGATTGTTGAGGCTTGTACTTCGCTTGTAATCCTTACTTTGATTTTAATGAGAATGAGTTTTTAAGTACTTCAAAAAATGTTTCTTTATAAATATTGCAAGTTATCTTATAGTCCTTTGAAATCTTTGCATTTGCATACGCATACCATGCATCATACCCGCATTTGTCTTGTTTTTTGAGTGTTCTCCAGGGATCTTATGTTGTTTCTTGGTCTTCATTCAGTTCTCCTGTCAAGCTGACTCACCGATTTAATACTCAAGCTAATCGGAAGAAGATGATGGAAACCCTACAACAAGAAAATCGCGAGCTGAGCGAGGAGGTTACATATTTGAAGGAAAGCTTGGAAAGAGTTTCTGCCATGATGGAAGGCTTGGTGGCTGCTCAGAATCAGCCACCTCCTCCTAATTCTCCTGTTCATAATACAGTCATCTCCGAGATTGTTACTGCATCAATTCCTGTTGAAACTGTCATCTCTCCTCGCTATCGTATGCCTTCTAGCACACCTTGGGGCATGCCGGTTGATTTCATTCCTGCTGGTTATCATCCTCCTCCTCCTGAGACTGCTGCATTTAATACTCTCCCACCGGTGATGACTACTCTTCCTCCAGTTATGACTACTACACCGCCTGTGATGCACACTATTCCGCAACATGATGAAATGATTTACCATGCTAAGCCCAGTGAAAGCGCTGGAGTGATTGAAAGACTTGATGATTTCCAAGGACGCTTTGCTGAGATACAGAAGGAGATGAGAGCCTTGAAGCATAAGGATTTGTTCGGAAAAGATGCTTATGACCTTTGTCTGGTCCCTAATGTTAAAGTTCCGTACAAATTCAAGTTGCCTGAGTTCGAGATGTATAAAGGCAACACTTGCCCTTTGAGTCATTTGACTATGTATGCTAGAAAGATGTCTGCTCAAACAGACAATGATAAGCTGCTGATTCACTATTTCCAGGATAGTTTGACCGGTGCAGCCATGAGATGGTATATGAGTTTGGATAATAGCCAAATCAAGACTTTCAATGATTTGGGAGAGGCTTTTG
Organism: Lathyrus aphaca; assembly: GCA_963966055.1. Classification (NCBI taxonomy): domain Eukaryota; kingdom Viridiplantae; phylum Streptophyta; class Magnoliopsida; order Fabales; family Fabaceae; genus Lathyrus; species Lathyrus aphaca. The sequence goes on from OZ014524.1 coordinate 96,047,310, forward strand.
TGAGGAAATACAAGTATAACGTTGATATGGCACCAGATAGAGATCAACTTTGCGCTATGTCTCAGAAAGACAAAGAGACTTTCAAAGAATATGCACAGAGATGGCGCGAGCTAGCAGCTCAGATTGTTCCCCCCCTGGAAGAGAAAGAAATGACGAAGATCTTTTTGAAGACTTTAGGTTCTTTCTATTATGAGAGGATGATAGAAAGTGCTCCTTCTGATTTCACTGAAATGGTGAGTATGGGGATGGGTTTAGAAGAAGGTGTCCGTGAAGGACGGTTAAGTCAAGAGAATAGTAATGGCTCAAGCTCTAGAAGGTTCAATTTTGGTAAAAAGAAAGAAGGTGAGACTAATGTTGTGTCTTGTGAAAGTTATAGAAGGCCTCATGGTCGTGAGAATCACCATCCGCAACATGTAGCTTCTGTAACTCCGATGACTAATGTGGCTCCAACCGTGCCAGCAGCTCCTAAGTACCAGTCTCGTTATCAACAACCTTCTATGCAACAAGGCGCTAATCAACAGGTTCGGGCTAAGACGAGTTTTGATCCTATTCCAATGTTGTATGCGGATTTGCTTCCATCTTTGATTGCGAAGAATCTTGTGCAAACACGTTCTCCACCTCCAGTTCCAGAGACTATCCCATGGTGGTATAAGCCAGAGGCTCGTTGTGCTTTTCATCAAGGTGCCCCGGGGCATGATGTTGAGAACTGTTATCCATTGAAGTTTGAAGTACAAAAATTGATGAGGAACAATGTTCTGTTTTTCAATGATGTTAATCCAAATGTGAAGACAAATCTGCTGCCAAAGCATGGTAATACGTCTGTGAATATGGTTGATGGTTATCCTGGTTTGTTCAAGATTTATGAGGTCCGCCATATTCGAAGGTCTTTGGTTATGATGCATGCTTTCTTAAGTGAATATCACGATATTGATCACGATTATGCTGGATGTTGCATTTGCTCAGTGAACCCTCGTGGTTGCGTGATTGTTAAGAGAGATATTCAAGAGATGATGGATGATAAGTTGATTGAAGTGACAGCAAAAAGAGATGAGTATGAAAATGAAGTGAATGTTATTATGCCTCAGTTCAATATTCCTGAGAAGGTTGTTCCTGAGAGGGTGGTTATTTCTTTTGATAGCCGCAAATATGTTGTTACTCCATTGGTGATCAATTTGCCTGGTCCAATGCCATATGAGTCTGATAAAGATATTCCGTACCGGTATAATGCTCCGATGATAGAAAATGGTTGGGAAGTCCCTATTCCTTCTCCAAAGTCTGTGGTTAGCATTGCTGATGTGACAAAAGTTACTCGAAGTGGTAGAGTTTATGCCTCAGATCCTCCGAAGAGAGTTGAAGATACAAGTGCGAGTAAACAGATTATGGATGTTGTTGCCCGATCAGGTCAGTTTGGTGATAGTGAAGATGAGGTGTTGAAATTGATAAAGAAGAGTGAGTACAACGTTACTGAGCAGTTGTTGCATACTTCGTCGAAGATATCAGTTTTATCACTCTTGATGTGCTCTGAGGCTCATAGGCAGTCTTTGCATAAGATTCTTGATCAAGCTTATGTTGACCATGATGTGACTGTTGATCAGTTTGATAGTATTGTGGCTAATATCACATCGTGCAACAATTTAAGTTTCTGTGATGATGATTTGCCTGCAGAAGGAAGGAATCATAACTTGGCTTTGCATATTTCAGTGAACTGTCAGGAAGATGTTATGTCTAAGGTGCTAGTTGATACTGGATCTTCTCTGAATGTGATGTCGAAGTCGACTTTGTCAAAACTTGCGTATCAAGGTGCTCCCATGAGGCGTAGTGGGATTATTGTGAAAGCGTTCGACGGATCGAAGAAGACAATGATTGGTGAAGTGGATCTTCCTATTCTTATTGGACCTTTTATATTCCAAATTACTTCTCATGTAATGGACATACGTCCCGCTTACAATTGTCTCCTCGGAAGACCCTAGATTCATGAAGCAGGAGCTGTGACATCCACTCTTCATCAGAAGTTGAAGTTTGTGAAAGAGGGGAAATTAGTGACTATTGGTGGTGAAAGTGCGATGCTCGTGAGCAATTTGTCATCTTTCTCCTATATTGTTGCTGAAGAAAAGGTGGGAACTTCATTTCAAGCTCTTTCTTTTGTGGATAATGTTGCTAAGAAGAATGCCATGCCTATGTCTTCTTTCAAGGATGATCTGCGCGTGCTTGAAACTGGTCAATCTGACGGTTGGGGACGAGTTATTGATGCTGTCGACAACAAGGAAGCATTTGGTATCGGCTTTGCACCAGGCGTGGTTCTCAATGACCCGAAGACTATTCAGGAAGGTTTCTAAAGTGTTGGGTTTATCAACAATCATTCTGCTGCTGCCATCATTGAAGATGATGAAGATGAAGAAATGCCTAACTTTGTTATGCATGGAAAGATTTGCCAGAACTGGATTGCTGTTGATGTTCCTTTTATTGTTCATGCTTCAAAGTAATTTGTTTTATTTTCTTTCAAAAGATCCTTTCACTCTGCCCAAGGTGAAAGTGATGTTTGTCGAGCTTTGTTTCAAATTTTATCATCATCAATAAAATGCTACTTTGATTTCCATATGTGTTTTTCCTTTTTGCTTTATTCTGAAAAATGGTAACATAAAAAACCTAAATAAGAATAATAATTGTTTATCTGCATAATGTTTGCACTTTTGTTCATACTCTAAAATAAAAATAAAATCATTGTGCAGATTGATTGATAAACCCATTGGAAATAATGATCCTATGCCCTCTCCCAACTTTGAATTCCATGTGTTTTTAGCTGAGGAAGAGATGTTGAAGAGATTCCTGACGAGATTTCCCGGTTGCATGAGCACGAAGAGAAGGTTATCCAGCCTCATGGAGAGTCTACAGAGATGGTCAACTTGGGTTCTGAAGATGATAAGAAAGAAGTCAAAGTTGGAGCATTGCTTGGTCCTGATGTTAAGAGGATTGTAGAGCTTCTCAGAGAGTATGTTGATGTATTTGCTTGGTCTTATCAAGACATGTCAGGTCTTGATACTGATATTGTGGAGCATAGATTGCCGCTGAAGCCTGAATGTCCACCTGTAAAGCAAAAGTTGAGAAGAACTCATCCTGATATGGTAGTAAAGATCAAAGAGGAGGTTCAAAAGTAGATTGATGCAGGTTTTCTTGTGACATCTAATTATCCTCAATGGGTGGCCAATATTGTGCCTATTCCAAAGAAAGACGGAAAAGTCCGAATGTGCGTTGATTACAGAGATTTGAACAAAGCCAGTCCAAAAGATGATTTTCCATTGCCACACATTGATATGTTGGTAGATAATACAGCTAAGTTTGATGTGTTCTCTTTTATGGACGGATTTTCTGGTTATAATCAAATAAAGATGGCACCCGAGGACATGGAAAATACCACATTTATTACACCATGGGGAACATTCTGCTACAGAGTGATGCCCTTTGGATTGAAGAATGCTGGTGCGACATACCAAAGAGCTAGGACCACACTTTTCCATGATATGATGCACAAAGAAATTACTGTATATGTTGATGATATGATCGCTAAGTCGAAGACTAAAGAGGATCATGTTGAACATTTGTTGAAGTTGTTTCAGAGGTTAAGGAAGTTTAAGCTTCGTTTGAATCCAAACAAGTGCACCTTTGGTGTACGTTCTGGAAAGTTGTTAGGTTTCATTGTCAGCCAAAAAGGCATTGAAGTTGATCCTGATAAAGTGAAAGCTATTCAGGAAATGCCTGCTCCAAGAACTGAAAAGCAAGTAAGAGGATTCTTGGGCCGTTTGAATTATATTTCGAGGTTCATCTCTCACATGACTGCCACATGTGCTCCGATCTTTAAGTTGCTTCGGAAAGACAAAGGTTTTGTCTGGACAGATGATTGTCAGAAGGCATTTGAAAGTATCAAAGAATATCTGCTTGAACCTCTTATCTTGTCTCCTTCGGTAGAAGGTAGACCAATGATCATGTACTTGACTGTGTTGGAAGATTCCATGGGTTGTGTGCTTGGTCAGCAAGATGAATCTGGAAGAAAAGAATATGCAATTTACTACTTGAGTAAGAAATTCACTGATTGTGAGTCTCGGTACTCCATGCTTGAAAAAAATTGTTGTGCCTTAGCTTGGGCTGCAAAGCGTCTTCGCCAGTATATGCTGAATCATACAACTTGGTTGATCTCTAAAATGGATCTGATCAAGTATATATTTGAAAAGCCTGCTTTAACTGGGAAGATTGCTCGTTGGCAAATGTTATTGTCGGAATATGATATCGAGTACCGAGCTCAAAAAGCTATAAAAGGTAGTATCTTGGCCGACCATTTGGCACATCAACCGATTGATGATTACCAGCCTATCAAGTTTGATTTTCCAGATGAGAATGTGATGTACTTGAAAATGAAAGATTGTGATGAACCTTTGATCGAAGAAGGGCCGGAGCCTGGAGCTCGATGGGGTTTAGTTTTCGATGGTGCTGTAAATGCACGCGGAAGAGGAATTGGGGCAATGATTATTACTCCCCATGGTTCACATATTCCTTTTGCTGCGAGGTTGACTTTTCCTTGTACTAATAATGAAGCTGAGTATGAAGCCTGCATTATGGGTCTTGAGGAAGCTATTGATCTGAGGATTAAGCATTTTGACGTATATAGAGATTCTGCCTTGGTAATCAATCAAATCCAGGGTACGTGGGTAACTCATCAACCCCACTTGATCCCTTATAGAGATTATGCCAGGAAGATATCAACTTTCTTCACTAAAGTTGAGTTTTATTATGTTCCTTGTGATGAGAATCAGATGGCAGATGCTTTAGCAACTATAGCTTCTATGATAAAGGTGCACCAGTGGAATGATGTTCCCATGATCAGGGTGATGCGGCTTGAAAGACCAGCTCATGTGTTTGCAGTTGAAGAGGTCCATGATGACAAGCCTTGGTATCATGATATTAGATGTTTTCTACAGAGACAGGAATACCCACTTGGGGCATCCAATAAAGATAAGAGGATTTTGAGGAGATTGGCAGGCAATTTCTTCCTGAATGGAAATGTGCTTTATAAGAGAAATTTTGACATGGTCTTGCTCGGATGCGTGGATAGACACGAAGCAGACATGTTAATGAAATAAATTCATGAAGGATCTTTTGGCACTCATGCTAATGGGCATGCAATGGCTAAAAAGATGTTGAGAGCAGGTTACTATTGGCTGACAATGGAATCTGATTGTTGCAAGTATGTAAAAAAGTGCCATAAGTGTCAAGTGTATGCTGATAAGATTCACGTGCCACCCGCTTATCTCAATGTGATTTCTTCCCCATGGACTTTTTCTATGTGGGGAATTGATATGATTGGTATGATTGAACCCAAGGCTTCGAATGAACATCGTTTTATTCTTGTGGCAATTTACTACTTCACCAAGTGGGTGGAAGTGGCATCGTATGTTAATGTGACCAAGCAAGTTGTGGTTCGGTTTATCAAGAATAACATTATCTGCAGATATGGTGTTCCGAATAGAATCATTACTGATAATGGTTCGAACTTTAATAATAAGATGATGAAAGAGCTTTGTGAAGAATTCAAGATTCAACACCATAATTCTTCTCCTTATAGACCGAAGATTAACGGGGCTGTTGAAGCTCCGAATAAGAACATTAAGAAGATCATTCAGAAAATGGTTGTGACATACAAGGAATGGCATGAGATGCTCCCTTTTGCTTTGCATGGGTATCGTACATCTGTCCGCACTTCAACAGGGGCAACCCCTTTTTCACTTGTTTATGGTACAGAAGCAGTGCTCCCCGTCAAAGTTGAGATCCCATCAATGAGAGTTCTGATGGAAGCCAAGTTGACTGAGGCTGAATGGTGTCAGAGTAGATTTGATCAGTTGAATTTGATTGATGAAAAGAGAATAACAACTTTGTGTCATGGTAGGTTGTACCAGCAAAGAATGAAGAAAGCTTTTGACAAAAAGGTCAAACCTCGTGTATTCAAAGAAGGCGACTTCGTGCTAAAAAATATTCAGTCTTTCATTAAAGATTCTCGGAGCAAGTGGACTCCGAACTATGATGGCCCATATGTTGTCAAGAAAGCCTTCTCTGGCAGTTCATTAATTCTTGCAACTATGGATGGTGAGGAGATCACTCGCCTTGTGAATGTGGATGCAGTCAAGAAATACTTCGCCTAAAAAATAAAAGAACAGCTCGCTAAGTTGAAAACCCGAAAGGGCGGCTTAGGCAAAAATGAGCGTCTCGGTGGATTGAAAACCCGAAAGGGCGGTCTAGGCAAAAATTAGAGACATAAACAGAAATAATTATCCCGGTAGATTGAAAACCCGAAAGGGCAATCTAAGAAAAAGTTAGGGATCATGGCAGGTAACTGCGTCGATAGACTGGATCACTTGTAACGGCCGAGGATTTTAGATTCTTTCCCTCAGAAGAATTTCCCATCAAAGATTCTTATTCACTCATCCTTGACTGAAGTTTCGGACACAGTGGAGTTCAAAGTTGATAGGGAGAATAGTGATCATTGCATTTCAATGTAGCCTTTTTCCATGTATTTACCATTTTTCAAACTTGTAATGATCCATGGAGTCATGCCATTTGCTAACTACCATTCTATCAATGAATTTGAGCTTTTTATTCAATTGTTTGCAATTCTTTATATTGATTCTGTTTACAAAATTTCAATTTATTATTGATGATGATTTTTGAAACAAATTTAATAAATTTAATCTTTGAAGATTATAAAAACATTTTTCTTTTGATATGTGAACAAAGAAAGGATATCAATAGTGATTCCAAGGATGGTAAAGTCTGGATGTGTGTAACTTGTCTCTCCCAAAGCAGGGTTTGATTCGGTTGTGTCCATGTAAAGTTCCTGAATAGTCTTGGCAAGTTGATGTTAATGATGTTTTGATCCCCAACAATAAGAATGAACGAGAATTATATGATTGTTCTTAATTTGAGTTCCAATGTCTTACCCAGAAGAATTGTTGGAAGGGATGTTCTTAGGAATCCCCAGTTGAGTTGTGATCTCTTCCTCAGCAAGCTATCTCTAATTTGAGAAGCATTGGGAATCCTCAGCCGAGTCCTTGTTCCTCAACTTGAGTTGGTTGCATCCTTGAATAGAAGTATTGATATAGTAGTCAGTTTAGAGGTTTTCTTTTACCTGATGGTGGGTATTGATTTAAAATCCCTCGTAACTGTGTTTTGGCTATGATGTTAACTGCTGATATCCCCATGCGGATCTCTAGTAGGTCTGCATGTGTTAGTTGTCAGCAGGTTCCTATGTGATTTTTAGCAGGTCTTGCACTCTATCCCCAAGTAGAGCAGGAGTGGTATGACAGTTATTCCTCGCAAAGTTTGATTTCATCAAGAATTCTTCTGTCCCTAGAGAGGATTATGGAAGCTTTTCCCCATCCTCGGTAGATTATTACCTTTTCTCAGCAGGGTGATATCCCTATGCAGAATGGATGTTTGATGATCTAATGGATTATGCTTTATTTGCATCACTGATAGATCTTTACCTTGTTTCCTCAAACGGAGTTATGAAGATATTTGTTCCCATCAGTGTTAGCAGGGACATTTCCCTCTTTCCCCAAAGAATGGAAGATTTTGTTAGTGTTTCTTGAAGATTGATTTGTGGATTAGATCCCTAGCAGATGTTTTCTCATCATGAGTTAAGCATTGTAGTAGGATTTTATTCCTTTGATGGCTTTTGACATTCCCCTGCAGGATGCCAAATTGAATCTCCAGCATGATTCCCTGCATTGTTGCCTTGGGATTAGCCGAGTATCTGGTTGTTGTGGTGTTCATGTCACCCGTTTCTTATCTTTATGTTTGTTTTGTCAGCATATTCATACGCATATTCATACGCATAAACATAGCATCATTTGCTTGCATTCTTGCATTTATCTTTGTTCCCTGCTCTTTGGTGTAGATTTTTTTCCCCACAGAGTGTGTGTGTTGTTTTTCTCTCAAGTTTAGAGTGTCGACCATTAAGCAGAAAGTGTGAATCCTTTCTAATTCCCCACTGAGTTTGTTTCTCGGGGATGATTTTGATTCAATTTCCTCCCAGTATATTATCTGGATGGAATTTCCCCAGTTGAGATATTCCCTCCTCGGGATGAGTCTTGTTTGACCGTTTCTCTCCAACTTGTTCTTGGATTGAACTTTAGTCCCCTTTTGTGAGTGATTTTGCCCTGGAATTAAGCTATCATAGTTTGATAGTGGGCAACATTTTCTCCAGCTTGAGTATATTAATTTGGAATTAAACTATCATTTAATCGATAGTGGGTAATATTACCAAATTGATCAAGCTCTTTTGCTTGTACTCCTACCCAGTAAATCCGGTAGTCGAGAGTTCTTTCTTCCTACCTAGTAAAAAGGTAATAGAAGTTGTTTCCCTTTGCTTGAGCTCCTACCCAGTAAATTAGGTAGTTGAGATTTTTTTTTTCTGCCCAGTAAAAAGTTAGTGGAGTTTATCCCTCTTTGTTTTGCTCCTATCCAGTAAATCGATAGTCGAGTCCTTGGTTTTCCTACCCAGTAAACAGGTAGTTGATAATTCGTTTCCAACTTGGTACTCCTCCATTTTTGGACTTGAATATTTTGTTTGGTTGATATTCCTTGGCAGAGTATTTATTCTTTCCCTTGTTGAATCTTGTACCTTGATTATATCATATATCTTTTCCCAAGTGGAATCAGTTATCCAGTTATTTATTTTCCTGGTAACTCTTTTGGTGTCTGTTGTTTTCCCCGGCGGGATTTTCTTATGTGTCCCCAAGTTTTTGCTTTCCTCTAGTGGTCATGTTTTCCCCACAGAGATCTTGGGCTTGCATATCATATCATATCCATATCATATCATGTTCTCTTAGGACAAAAATTAGGTTTTCTGTATTTAAGTCTCTCCCATCTTGTAGAGACGAAGATGTCACTCTTCATATCTTCGGATTGAAGAAACTTAAATAGGGGCAGCTGTAACACCCTAATTTTTGCCCTAAGATTTCTTTGCATCTCATCTGCATTTTGCATACAAACAAGATCGCACTGGTTGCACGGTTCTTCTCGGGTTAGGATTATGCCTCGCAGGGGATCACCGTTGTCTTTAATTGTTTTATTTGATTGTGTTTACTAACCATTAATCAAAATCTAAAAATATTTTGTTTCCTTTTGCTAACCTTTTTTTTTCAGGAAGAGGAACCATATAAAAATGCCAAAAAATAGCAGTCCTGCAGCTCGAGTAAATTTCACAAAAGTCGAAGACGATCCGCAAATAATTCAAAATTATCAGATCAAAGATTTCCCAAGTTAATTGATTCATTCAAAGGATCTCTAAGGTTCACGTGTTTATTTCTTCGACGTACACAAGATCGGGCCGAAACAACCAAGCAGCTATTTTTGAACAAAAAATTCAAAATTCAGCTTGGTTAACCGGTTAACCGGTTAACCAATGCGAAATTTGAATTTTATTTTTCAAATTCAGCACCCTTATATCATTGATTTAATTGGAATATTCTAGATCCATTGGTTTCTGATTTCTCTAATCACTTTGATCATTTCCTACCATAAACCCTCACTAATCACCACTCTTTTCCATTTCCCACCAAAATTCCAATTACCAAACCTAAATTTAAATTACCAAAGCAAGCCCCATTCCACCAAATTTCCATACCTAAGGCCTTTAAATAGGACCACAATTTCATTCATTCCACAAGCTTTTGATAGCCACAAAACCTCTTGCAAAATACTCCCTCAACACCAAATTCTCCAAAGCTCATTTTTCTTTCTTTTGAAGTTATCAAGAATTCACATTGAATTCTTGATTAACTTGAGCTAGACCTTCATCCTTTCATTCTTTTGCTCATCAATTTCTGTAGATCTAAGCTTGTGTTGGTTCAATTTGAAGAAAAGCTTTTGGTAATTCATCTTCCTCCATAAACCCATATTCACCATCAACATTCCAGATGTAGACTTTGGTGTTTTTGTTTCTAGATCCTTCGGATCTTTATTTGTTGTTTGATTGCAGGGATTCCACTGTATTTTGGTTTTAAAATTCGTGCAAATTCAGATCATGATCATCCAATGTTTGAAAAAAGGTTTCAAAAATGGATCATGCTGAGTTTTATGCATTTTTCAGCATCTGGTACAGCGTTAACCGGTTAACCAGTTTAAACATAGCGCAATTTGTCAAAAATCTGCTTACGTTAACCAATTAACCAATTGGTTAACCGGTTAACACAAGTCAGAATGGTGTTTTTGGCTTGTTTCAAGCCCCTTTTTGGTTCCTCTTTCTTCTTCTTCTTCCTCCCTTTTATTTTTACCTTGGGAAGCATTTTTGGGAGTAATTCCTCCTTAATTTCAATGGACTTTGGGTGTAGATTAGAGTAGTTAATGTTCATTAATTCAAAACTACCTTTAAGTGGATTATTCAATTCATTTAAGGTACTTTGCATTAGTGATACATTTTCATGCTTGAATCCACCAAGATGAGTGATTGAACTTAAGGATGGAAGAATACCATAAGTATGGCTCAATTTGGTATTCATCTTTAGTTTTGTGCGGTATCGCGTTCAGATAACGATTTACATATCGTTTATCTCGCATGCATTAGCACTAACATTATGCACCTTAATTGGTGGTGGTCGGCCTCATTTGTAGGGTAATTACTTCGTAAATTACTCGGCAATTGCTTAACATAGACCTAAATGTGTCCCGACTTCGAAATAAAAATCTAATTGGGTACTACACTTTCGTGGACCGGATCTCTTGTTGATCGCGTAATCCCAAAGTGGTTAATCATATTGCTTCAAGAATCGAGACTTGTGAATTTTTGATGCGTAGGTGCTTTGGGTCTCCCAATCGCCTTTCAAATTTCATTGAATTCGGTTCGGTTTGCCTTGATTAATCGCTATAGTGTAAGATGCTAAGCGGATCCGGTTGCCTTCGATTTTGGTTACTTTCCTTTTTGGTTGTGGTTGATTAAGTTCACCTTACCATTATTATATGAATATTATTATACTATTACTACTATTAATATTTTAGATTCTTGCATTTTTATTTCTTTTGTTACTAACATTTAATTTCTTGCATTTTTATTGTCTTTATTTTATTTTGCTTTACTCATCCATATCATGTTTATTATTTGCTCTTATTATTTGTTGATTGATTTTCTATTTGTCCGTTTGGACACAAAAACATTAATAAAGGATTAAACCTCTAAAAAACTTGTGATTTTAATTTGTGGACTTTTGGTTACTATCCTTAGCATTAGGAGTGGAGATTTGGACTTAAATTCTTAGGACACCTCCTTTGCCCTGATCTTCAAAAAGTTGGATTTAGCCTTTATTTGGCCATTTGATAGCTTATAAGGATGGAACTCTTATGCTCATAATTTGGAATGTCATCAAGTTTGGTTAGATCTTTCTTCCCTTATCTCTTTATTTTATTTTCTTAGGATAGTCACTTCATCTCCTCCCACTTCTTAAATTTTCAAATCTTCTTCCTATTTTCAAAACCTTCCTTGTTTTCAAACTTCAAACATTTTCATAAATCAAACCTTGACTTAGGTCAAGCGATTTTCACTACAAGAAAATTAGGAATTTACGACACAAAAATTGCGACTGTTACTTGATAATAGTCGTAAATCTAATATAGAGACGCGTGTCACGACGGTAAACATCTACCTCCCTTATATTTTTAAAAAATTAATAAGTATCACGACAGTTATCATTAAACCGTCCTACAAATAAATTCACGATTGTCTCAAGAACCGCCATAAATTTTATGTCACGACGGTAGAATAATCGTCGCCTCTAAACCTAGTAACACAAACCACAATCAATGACGAATCCATAATTATTTGTTTGTGGGAACTAAAATTTAATCTATATATTTTGAATAAATAAATTACTAGAAATATTTATAAAATATAATTATAGTAATAAAATAAACATAAAATTCATAATTTCTTTTGGAAATTATATTTAATTTTATTAAAATATTTTATGTAACAAAATATTATACCCAAAATTAAAGTATTAAAATTAAAATATATATAAATTTTATAAATTCAAAATTTTAGAAACAATTTTTATAGTGAAAATTAAACTCAAAATTAAATTAACAAAATTAAATTATATATATTAAGTAGTATATAATATCAAAAAAAACGAAACAAATCAACCTATTATCTTATATTTATTAAAAAGAAATAAAAAAAATAATTTAAACAAAATTGCACTGCATGACGGTGAACCTACCGTCCCATTCCAAATTGTCAAAAACCTCACTTCAAATTCTCTTTCACAAATGTCGTGACGGTGATATCCATCCGCCGTCCTCCAAAATTTCATCTTTCCCGCTAAAATTGAGTTTCATTTCACTTTTTATATTTCCTTTTCTCTTTTTTTTCTTCCAGAAATTCTCGCCGCTCACGTTCTTGGAGAAAGCCGCTCACGTTCTTGGAGAAAGAGGGAAACATACATTTTTCTCGACCACTTACATTGTCACTGCAAATCACCGTTAAAGTAACCACCATTAATTCGAATTTTAAAAGGTTTGTCTTCTCAAACCCTAAATTACTTCTCAAACCCTGAATCGAATTCTAGTTTGGATTTTACTCTGAATTTCACATTCAATTGGTTTGGATTTTAAACCTTGTATGTTGTTAATTTAATTGTTTTGAAACCTTGTATGTGGCTCTATTGTTCTTGTTATTTGATTTGTAATCCTTTGCTTATTTAGGAGTTTGTTTCATAATATACTTCTGATTTAATTAGCTCATAAATTGAATAATCGGGTTATGTTATTTTAAACTAGATCTTCTAGAGAATTGTTTTGAGAAAGTTATAGGAGGCGTCAATTTTTATACTTGTTCGTTTGAGATCTTAGATCAGACTTGACATCACTTTTTATGGTAGGTGTGCCTATAGGAGGAGGACATTAAGTTTAGATTCTATCCAGATGAGGAATCACCATTTGTCATTCGGTGCTCATCGACATCCACAAACACTTCTCTAGTAGAAATTAATCCTTTTCTTTAATCGGCCATTGTGAAGGTACTTTGTGATGCGAGGTACTTTGTGATGCGGAACAGGTTTTTCGTAGAGCTTTGCAACACAAATAGGTGCAAGAAACTGTAATGAGAAAATGACAAAGTAATTAAAGCATCCACATTACCCTAATAACCTTTGTTGAACTTGTTTTGGAGCTCCCTGTTGTTGAAATTGTGGAGGACCATAAGAGTATATCTTTCTCTTTGGTTCCACTGTTGGGTAATGCACAACCCTGCTGAAACAACCTTCTCAGCCTTGCCAGGGTGTGTATATTGATGTTGCACTGATGGGTTTTATATTTTGGCCTTCACCAGTTTGCAAAGTACTTAGAATATGCTAATGGCATTCTGTGTTTCTAGATGGAGAAAATTTAGAGACATAACTTAAGAATAGGGAGAATCCATGGATGTTAATCATTTCCACTAATCCATGTATGCTGCTTCCATCCTTGCAATTTTGTAGCTCTCTGTTGGTGAAGTGGCACTTCACAAGGATAAATGCATTTACATTTGCTCTTAATTAAAAATATATTTTATTTGGCTTCAAGTATTCTAGATATCTTAATCCAAAATGTTGCATTAGCTACAAATAAAGTGAAGCATACTTACTCTTATTATGTTTTCAAAGTAACTCAACAAATGGTGGTACTGCATAATTATGGTTGGTGATTTACAATTTTCACTAAATGAACATGACTCAATGTTAAGAACTATAAACCAAATTATAAAAACCTGGCCATTATTTGATGTCTTGAAGTAAGCCTTGATGTGCAATGTTAACTTTACATGAAGAATTTTTTTGCTTGTTGATATAGCAGTGCTCATTTAACATTCATAAACCTTTGTTAGTCGGTTGCATTTGCTTGTGCTTCTGTTGGATCTTATTTGCTGGAAGTAGTCTTGGTGCGAGAGTGTCATCTTAGCTGTGTATGTTTTGATTTGGTCCCTGGATTGATCTTCGAGTGCAACAATGGTGGTTTTCATTGATGCTCTGATTTGGCCCGCAGTTTTTTCGATTGGGTGCAGTTCTGGCAGCTCCTTACTTCTCAATGGCAGCCTGAATCTTTCTTGTGTTAGCCTTATATATCAGTTGGTCTAGAGTTGTGTTTTAGTGTGTGCAGCCACAACAATATAGTAGTTTTGTTATTGTTTTGGTGCAGTAAAGCGGTCCGGCCTTGGTTATTAGCTTTTGTCTTATAGAAAGTGGTTTTTCACATGGCAATCTCTTTGTGAGTCCTTCTTCCATTCACAATTTGGGTGCTGCTAGTGTTTGATTTGTGTGTTGTCTGTGATCTAATTCTGCAGGATTAATTATTGTAATAGAAGTTTGGATAATTGGAAGGGTTACCATATAGAGAGTTGGATTATTTTTTTACAGTAGTGCTGGCTTTGGTTTCAGTGTCGTAGGAAATTATATTTTTGTTTGGTAATGACAAGTATTTTAGGAGGTATCCATATACATTTAAGATCAATCATAGGGGGAGGGTGATGATAATAGTGTGTCTTCCTATTTGGAGGCTTAATTAACATTCTATTTAGGATTCTTTAGTGAATTTTGGTGTTTGGTATGTGAAGTGGGGTTCTTCTATTTGTCTGGTCTTGTAGGATGGTGGACTTTTATTATGTAACTTGTTCTCATTATCAACATGTCTTATGCTGATGGTGTGTTAACTTAATAATAAGTTAAAAAAATATTCATAAACATTAATGTATTTAACAATATCATTAATAGAATAAATATAAACCTTAAATAATTAGATTGCTACTTGAGAGATTAATATGGATGGATTAATTAAAAAAAATATTGTTAAAGGTTTCAAATTTATATATTTATTATTATACAACATATTTTCTTATTTATAGATTTAGTTGATAATATATCTTTTTAATGTTTTTATAATATTAAATTATTTTATATTGGCTTTTGGCTTGTATTGGCTTTGGTGGTGGATTTTTATTCTGTAACTTATTCTCATTATCATCATGCCATTCTCATTATCATCATGCCTTATGCGGATGGTTTCTTAAGTTAATAATAAGTTAAAAAAACATTCATAAACATTAATGTATTTAATAATATCATTAATAGAATAAATATAAATCTTAAATAATTAGATTGCTACTTGAGAGATTAATATGGATGGATTAATTAAAAAAAATTGTTAAAGGTTTCAAATTTATATATTTATTATTATACAACATATTTTCTTATTTATAGATTTAGTTGATATTATATCATTTTAATGTTTTTATAATATTAAATTCTTTTGAAAATATTAATTTAAAGTTTTTATAATTTTAATTTTAACAACTCACATCTTTTCATATATTATAATTTTAATATTATAATTTTTTTTTTCAATAGCATAATTAGTTGCTAATAAAAATATTCTTAGTTAACTGAATATAGAAATTTATGTTTATCGTACAGTTCAGGCGGGTTGTTAATTTTTTTCTTACAATGTCAAATTCCTCTTTATCATACAGTTCAGGCTATATTTGAAGCAGTTGGTCCTGAGTGTATCGTACCTGGTCAAATTACTCCCATCAAGGTGCCTATTCATTCTTCTTTAAACTTTTAATGGTATCTGATTATGTTATTGTAACTATTTGCATTTAGAGTGTTGACTTATTTGTTTTGATAAGATTTGCTTTGAACTTTACTGTTGTATCTTTCTATGTCTATTTTTTTAAGAAATGGATAAGTCATGGATTACTAAGCCACAAGCATCGATTGCATATCAACAAGGGATAAAAGAATTTATTGATTTTGCATTTAAAGGTGCAAAAGAAAACGACGTAGTAATATGCCCTTGCAAACATTGTAGTTTCAAAAAATCAAAGAGTAGGAGTGAAATGTTCGACCACTTAATGTGGTCACCATTTCCGCAGGGATACACCATATGGATTCATCATGGAGAGTCCTTTGTAGTACCTAGTACTATCTCCCCTAGTACGATTCCAAATATGGTTGAAGATACTATAATTGTCGAAGATCCTATTCATAACATGATCAATGATGCATTTGGAGTTGATATGAATCATGCTAATGAAATACCATCGACATCAAATTTGGAGATTGGGAAAGAAGATTATGGGATGCCAAGTGCAACTCAGGAAAGAAATGAAGCCAAGGAGTACTATGAATTGGCTAGAGAATGAGAACAACCTTTATATGAAGGGTGTAAACGATATTCAAGACTATCTTTTTTGGTTAAGTTGTACCATATAAAGTGTTTATGTGGATTGAGTGAAAAGGTAATGACAATGATTTTAGATTTAATAAAAGATGCATTTTAATATGTAAACATTCCAGGTTCATTCTATGAAGCCAAGAAATCAATCACAAAACTTGGTTTGAATTATATAAAGATACCTGCATGTCCAAACGGTTGTATGCTTTATTGGGGAGAAGATGAAAAGAGGGAGACTTGCAAAAATTGTAACACTTCAAAATGGAAAACAAATGATGAGGGCTTTGTTAACAAGAAAAAGAAAAAAAAATACCTGCCAAGGTTCTTCGTTATTTTCCATTAAAACCTCGATTACAGAGATTATTTTTGTCATCAAAGACGGCTGAGGATATGAGATGGCATGCAACAGATACTAACAATGATGGGATTTTGAGGCATCCTACGGATTCGGAAGCTTGGAAGAAATTTGACTTGACACATACTTGGTTTTCATCAGATCCGCGAAATGTGCGTCTTGCATTGGCCAGTGATTGTTTTAATCCTTTTGGTGTGATGAGTACAAACAATAGTATTTGGCCAGTTGTTCTCATTCCATATAACACTCCTCCATGGGTTTGCATGAAGCAGACATCATTTATAATGTCAATGATTATTCCCGGTAAAGAAGCTCCAGGAAATAATATTGATGTCTACTTACAACCATTAGTCAAAGAGCTGAAAGAGTTATGGATAAATGGTGTGGATACATACGATTCTTTCAAGAAAGAGATGTTCAAGTTGCATGCAAATTTGATGTGGACGATTAGTGACTTTCCAGGTTTGGGTGCACTTTCTGGGTGGAACACACACACAGGACTTGCTTGCCCATCATGTAACTTTCAAACTACGCATCTCCGTCTTAAAGCTAGTCGTAAATGGTGTTTTATGGGTCATCGTCGTTTCCTTGATCGGAAACACAAGTTTAGATTAAACAAGATCCGCTTTAATGGTGAACAAGAAATGCGGAGTCCACCGAGAACATTATCTGGACGTGAAGTTTTTGAACAAGTTAAAGATGTTGAAGTTATCTTTGGTAAAAAGCCAGTGAAAGAAAAATCGGTAAAAAGAACACGTGCGGGACAACCTTTAAAAGGTGATAGTACACAGTGTAATCCTACACAAGGTCATCCTCAACAATGGAAAAAGAAAAGTATATTTTTTGAACTTCCGTATTGGAAGGATAATCTTTTGCGCCATAATCTTGATCCGATGCATATTGAGAAAAATGTGTGCGATAATGTCCTATTTACTTTACTAAATGACAGGCAAAAGAGTAAAGACCATTCTAAAGCTAGATATGACCTTCAAAATATGGGCATAAGACCTGATCTTTGGCCTGATGAAAATGGTAAAATATCTCCAGCAGCCTTTAGTTTAACGAGTAAAAATAAAAGAATTTTTTTAACAACTTTAAGGAATATTAGGGTGCCTGATGGTTATTCAAGCAACATTTCTAGATGCATTGACTTAGTAAATCTCAAGGTGAATGGAATGATGAAGAGTCATGATTGTCATATATTAATGGAACAACTTTTACCATTAGCCATTCGCACAACATTACCTTATGAGATTTCACCAGTTTTGATTGAGTTGTGCTCATTCTTTAGACAATTATGTGCCAAGGTATTGAAAATTGAAGACTTGGAAAAATTGCAAAACCAAATTGTCCTCACTTTATGCCACATGGAAATGTTATTTCCTCCCTCATTCTTCACGGTTATGGTACATTTGGTTGTTCACCTTGTTGAAGAAGTTAAACTTGGAGGTCCTGTTCATTATTGATGGATGTATCCTATTGAAAGGTAAACTATGTGATTTTGTTCTATTGTTACTAACTCTGAAAGTATAAAGTTTTTTAACCGATACTATTATGGTTCAATAATAGGTAATTGAGAAAACTTAAATCACATGTACATAATAAGGCAAAACCAGAAGGGTCTATTGCAGAAGGATATCGTTTTGAAGAGATTCTTACATTTTGTTCAAGATATCTAGAAAACATTGAAACTAGATGGAATCAACCTGGACGTGTAGATGATGATCCTCTTAGTGATATCCAAATAGACTCACGTGTAGCAGAATTATTTCCTAGAGTTGGAAAACAAGTGGGTGGATCTTCTTATTACACCCTAACACCGATTGAAAAGTTGCAAGCTCATAGACACGTTTTAACGAATTGTCCAATAGTTGATGAATATATAAAGTAAGTAGTTTTATTCCATTTAAGTAGTTTCATCTACACTATTAAGATTTTTTTACATCTAATATTAAATAACCAAATAGGCAGTTCCGAAGTATTACTCAGAATCAAATGAAGCGCAATCAAAGAAGTGCTGCTGAGATAGACAAGAAGGTGCATAGAGAGTTTGCTCATTGGTTCCGTAATCGTGTGAGTTTTCGTACAAAAATAAATGTTTGTATTAAATTTGGTTTTAATAATAACAAGACTAATTGGATGTTCTATCGTATATAGATTTGCAATAATCTTGACAACATTCATGGACTAGATAAAGATGTTCTCATTAGTCTTGCTTATGGCCCTTTTGATAAAGTTAAAAGGTTTACCGCATTCAATGTCAATGGATTCAAATTTCGAACGTTGGAACGAGACAATCTTTTAAAAACACAAAACAGTGGCGTTTTCGGCATGTTTGGGACACGAAGTTATTCAAGCAATAGTGATACCCAAATGAGATTTGGAGGGGTCCCTTATTATGGAAGATTGATAGACATTATTGTGATTTCCTATGATGGCTTCACAGTGCCCATGTTTAAATGTGAATGGGCTAATACCACAAACCCAAGAGGCATTAAGATAGATAAGTTGGGTTTTACCTCTATAAACTTTGCAAGACTACTACATTCAAGGGAACATGAAGATAATGAGCCATACATTCAAGCGTCAGAAGCTCAAATGGTTTTTTATGTGGATGACGAGAGTGAACAAGGATGGAGCATACCTATTCATTTGAAGCCAAGAGACTTGTATGACATGGGTGGAAATGATGAAATTATGACACCCATTGAGCCATATCCACCACAAAATTTGGAACAAATTATTTTGAATGATGATCTTGGAACTTTAGCGGCAAATGATGACAATAATTAACATATAGTTTTTTATTGATAAGAAATATAGTTTGTTTGTAACTTGTTTGAGACTTATGTTTTTTGTTGCTTATACCTAATTAATGAGGCATTTCGGAAAGTATTTGGAAAAGAACAACATGGATATGTTCGTAGTATGGGACTTGGAGTTACGCCATCTCAGATTAATAGATCTACAAGATTGACATCTTCTGCAGAAAATGAAAAAATAAAGGAAATGCAAGAAGAAATTAATGCACTTAAAGAAAAGAATTCAAATATTGATGAATTGATGCAGGCAGTCACATTCTTAAAGCAAAGGGACAATGCTATGAAAGAGGAAATTGAACTCTTAAGGCAAATGCAAAATTCTAATGGAAGACAGGTATATTATTTTGATGCGTTTAAAGTTAAAGCTTATGAGTATTATTTTAAAGAGTATTATTTTAATACTTTTTTTCTTCAGGAATTGGAATCACCCGCTGATGGTACACGTTCATCTGAGTCTAGCTACCAAATTGCATAATGATATACTTTCTAGATTATAATTTTTCTTATTTATTTTTGGCATAATGATACTTATTATTATAAGATTATAATTTGACATGTTTTTCAGATTTTTTGTACTACATGACATGATTATGGAACTCACATTTTACAAGATTATGGAACTCGCATTTTTTGATATTATGATGCTTATTTGATATTAAATGATTTTGATTGGATGTAATTTTACTACATTAAAAAGTGAGAGAAAAAATACTACTGTAAAAATAATTTAAAGAATAAAAAAAATAAAAAGAATAATATTATATTTTAAGAATATATTAGTAGATAATAATTTAAATAAAAAATATATTATAAAAATATAATATAATAGATAAAACCGCCAGGATATCACATTCATGGCAGTTTTAAACCGTCACAATATCACATTCACGACACTTTTAAACAGTCACAAACAACAATCAAAACAAAAATCAAAAGGATATTCACGACGGTATTTAACTGTCACCATTCTCAGTTTTGGTCAGTTCCAACCCGTCGTGAAATAGAATTCACGACAATTTTAAACCGCCACAATCAACAATGAAAACAAAAATCAAAAGGATATTCACGACGGTATTTAACCGTCGCCATTTTCAGTTTAGGTCAGTTCCAACCCGTCGTGAAATAGAATTCACGACAGTTTTAAATCGTCGTGATCAACAATGAAAACAAAAATCAAAAGAATATTCACGACGGTATTTAACCGTCGCCATTTTCAGTTTAGGTCAGTTCCAACCCGTCGTGAAATATAACGACGGTTTTGTGTGGCGGTTTTTTCAACCGTCGTTAAACAGCCTGGGGACACACGTTTCTGCGACGGTACTACAACCGTCGCAGATTATAAATTACGGAGGTTTTAACCGTCGTAACTTGCCAAAATAACCGTCGCTATCTGTCAATTTTCTTGTGGTGTTTACCTTTTCATTCCATTTTCTTAATAAATGTTAATCCATATAAGCATATCGAAATTTTCTTCTCAAAGACTTTAAAAAATTCAAAACTCACTCAATTGTTTTTGTGCCTTCGTGCACTTTTCTTTTCATATGTTTAGATATGATTCATTCTTTCTAGCAGAATTATTCGCTAAAGAATGATGACTTATCTTTACATTTTAAAATCAATTCAACTCATTGTTTCTTTACATATTTTGTACCACGAACTACGGGGTTTTGATCTCGCATTGCACTTTGTGGGTACGTAGGCATGAGGCGTTAAACCTCTTCAAACACAAAAATATTAAAAAAATAATTCTTTTTTCATCCCTCCACTCACATTTTACAAACCATTTTCAAACCAAAAGCAGTAAATTTTTCAAAGGGCTCCTGTGGAGTACCACGGACATTTTGGGTGCGTAAAACCTTCCCATTGTTTAACCTATCCCCTTACCTGTTTCTCTGATGTGTTTCTTTAGCTTTCTTGCTTTTAGATTCATTAGGTTTTATTCGCTCTTTTCCCCTTTTCTTTTTGGAATAAAATAAAAGCGCGGTGGCGACTCTGTTTACCTTGAGTTAAGTTAACTAATAGCTTACACTCATGATTTTACCGCTACAGATACCACTTATGTAACACCCCATTTCTATCCTTTAAATATAAATAAATCGGAGTTTACAAAATCTTCCGCATAAACAGGATATCACATTTTAACTTTCAACAAATTCAACTTTAAAATTATAACCTGATTAATGCATAGCACTTTTCATGAATAAACATAAAACAACTCATTTTAACTAAATAATTCAACTTCATAACGACATCATGCAACAGATTCATAACAACTTGCAGCATCTTTATCCAACATAGAAACAACTTCAAAATAATAAATAAATGTTCTAAGTTCTTAAATTAAACTAAAATCCAGCATAGCAACATATCAACAAAACAGACACGCGTCATTCCCCCCGAGTACTACGTATCAGAGCGACTGGCCACCGACTCGACTAAGGTAACCTGCTATTCCTCTGGATTACCTGCACGTTTCCAACATAAGGACAACATTCAAACAAAAGGTGTGAGTTACTATAATTATAAGCAGTATATAAAACACAATACACAGAAAAGGATTTCACATAATTCACCACTTCACAACATCAACTAGTATAACAATACAACAACAACTCAAAATAATGTGACTTTTATGCGATTCTACTAAATATGCATGTGGTACCATTTCGGAGTAAAACTCCCAACGTAATTAATTGTCAGGTTATCGAGGCATCAAGGCATAAGCCTTCAACTTTCAACTTAAAATTTGCCAATCCAGACCAACATGGTGTGAGCAACGGCTCCGACAAAATGCATATGAATCTACAAGACATACATGACTTTACAACGGAAACGACATAGAAACACGAACAACACAACAACTTTTATGACATAAATAACTTATATTCAACTTTGGCATCAAAAGCCTCCAACATATCAACTTTAGAACCATTCTGTAAACCGGAATGTACAACAACTTAATTATACTTGCAAATCGACTATACAACATAATTTCGACAAAACAACGTAATAAAAACCAACTTTTATTTTACCTTACTTACCCCGATTAATTTCGTTAATTTCCGGACAACTTTGTTTTTCGCCTAATTCAGTTAAACCGACTAAACTGACACTAGTTTTGACTTTCTGCGACTTATTATGAAATTATTACGATCATCGAATTTCTGCGTTTTTCTAATCGTTTTCTGTCATGGATTCCCTGTTGCTACTAAGTATACTGATTTTACTAAGGTTCTGGTTTTTATAAGTTTCTGTCAAAACCTCAATCACAGTAACACTGATAAATTACATGCTCTGGTTTTCTCTACTATGACTAAATCCTGAATTCAGAAATAATTCTTTTACATTTATTAAATTAATTTAACATACTTAATTACACTAATTGAATTAATTCATTTAATTTCATGAATACATACTAACCATTCTCAATTAATTAATAAATTCACCTATTTTAATCCATTAAATCACTAATTATCCTAATAGGAATTAAAAGTGGCTCCTACCATCAATGAAAGTGGCGTGCGCCACTTACTACCAGCCCTTTCCAATCAATCCATTCCTTAATTAATTAGAAGCAACTTGTCTCCACCTAACTACCACATTAATTTGTTTTCTCACCACTAATTATTATAATATCTTAAACTCCATTCAATGCATAAATAATAATTGGTAAAAATTCGTAAAGAAAAAGAGTGGCAGCTGTCAAAACAAGAAGTGGCGTGCACCATTTATCTATCCCACCATAATTAATCTTCATCCTCTAATTAACATGGCACATGGTCTTAAATCATATTAATTAATCACTATTAAGAATTTAGGAAAATGATCATGGCACCTGCCATAACCAAAAGTGGCACCCGCCACTTAGTAATTTTCCAATTCCAAAAATGTGGCTCCTGCCACTTGGTGTTTTTAGCATAACACAATCGGTCTGTTTCGTCGTCCCCAATTCACAATTTTCTCAAAATATTTTTCAACAAAATTTTTCAAGCAACAATTAACATAATTAAAATATATTATAATCTGTAAAATTCAATAATCGGACAATCGATTTTCACACAAACATTAACAACAACAATAATCAATCAGCAGATTATTCATATCAGTATCGATTCAACAACCTAACTACCCAAATCAACCCCAATCATATTATTGAATTTTATACCCGATTATAAGAATCAAACTCACCCTTACCTTAGGTTTTGGATCGAAGGTTTCCCTAAAATCGGATACCAACTTTGTTCCTCTTTCTCTCACGGTCGCAACAGTTTTTCCAATTTCCTCTTATGATAACTTCTAACTTCTGTTTTCTATTATTAAGTTATGTTTTCTAATACTTTTTATTTCTTTTTATTAAACTAATTAAATATTATATTTAATAATGGGCCTAAACATAACACCCTCTATTTTACTAATTCAGACATGATTTTAAGCCCACCAACCCAATTAACACAACAACTATATTTTTAATTCTAATAATAATTATACGACTTCCGACTTATTTTTTTCCGGCTTATCAACTTAATCAACCACAACATAAAATATACCGACGAAACACAAATAATTAATTAAATACTTAATAAAATAATTAATTAAATATTTGGGTGTTACAATTTCCCGTATGAGGGTGGTGCTTACTGCTTCGTTAGTGACGGCCAAATATAGAAACAAAGTCTCCTCGATCTCTGGTCAGGAGAGAACTGGGGGTTCTGACAAAGCCTTATTGAGTTGTGTTAAGGCTTTCTCGCACTCCTCCATCCATTTGAAAGCAGTCTCTTTGTAGAGGAGCTTGAAGAGGGGTAGCGCGTGCTGAGCGGATTTCGCCACAAAGTGGGATAGTTATATGAGTATCCCGTTTAGTGATTGGATGGATTTTTTTTGATATTGGCGTGGGCATTTCGGAGAATGCTCGACACTTGTTGGGGTTAGCTTCAATTCCTTTTTTTGTTAGATATAAACAAAGGAATTTTCCCGCTCGTACCCCGAACGTGCATTTTTCTGGATTAAATCTCATTTTGCACTTGCGTGTCTGATTGAAAATTATCTTTAAGTGGAAAGCATGATCGGTTTCCGTGAGGGATTTAATGATCAGGTTTTCCATGTAAACTTAGAGCATGTCTCTGATTTCTGTTCGCAAGACTTTGTTCATCATTCGCTGGTAGGTCGCACCCGCGTTTTTCAAGCCGAAGGGCATTACGTTGTAGTAATAGTTTCCTGATTCAGTCATGAAAGCAGTGTATTTCTTTTCAGTCCACGGACATAGGTATTTGATTATACCCGGAGTAGGTGTCGAGGAACGACAATAATTTAAAATCTGCAGAATTATCGACCAGCTTATCAATGTTAGGAAAATGGTAAGCGTCTTTCAGGCAAGCCCGATTGAGATCAGTGTATTCAATGCACATACGCCATTTTTCGTTGCTCTTTTTGACTAATAAAATATTTGAGAGCGAGGTGATATACCTGGCCTCAGTTACAAAGTGTGCCTCTATGAGGTCTTTTACGGCCTGTTCGACAGCCTCTACCTTTTTTGGGGACCGCTTCCTTAGGTGTTGTGCTACTTCTTGGACAGGGGAGTCTATGGTCAGGTGGTGGCATGCCGTTTATGGGTCCAACCCCGACATCTCAGATGCGCTCCACGCGAACAAATTAGTGTTCTCCATGAGGCACGCTTTTATCTATTTCCACATGAGGTTTGGGAGGTTGACTCTGATCTTCACTCCTTTGGTAGGATCTTCTCCCAATGAAACCTGCTCGAAGTCTACATCAGGAACCGGGTGAGTAGACGAAGATAGTTTTGCGGTCAACTATGATTTTTCTTCTTCTTCTTCGATAAACCTGCTATCGAGATCGATCGAATCTACTCGAGGGAGTGGTTTTGGTTCCTTGGAGCAGCAGGGAAAGGCCAATTTGGTTTGCTTTGGCTTGAAGGTTATGGCATTGAGCCCTTTAGACACAACCTCGAAGCATCGACAAGAAGCTTCGATGTCTCCATGGAGAGTGGCTACCTGTCTTGATGGAGTATAATACTTCATCTTTAGGTGCATAGTGGAGGGTACATCAATGAGCTCGGCGAGGGTGAGCGACTTAAGATGCCCTAATAAAGAGACGGGAAATCGATCACGAGGAACTATACCTTAATGGCCCTACTGGTCTCCCCTGCTCTAAATGTTACAATCAGGTCGACATAACCCCAGGGTCTGGATACAACCCCTTTGAACCCTTGGAGATCTGAGCCCACGTAGGGCATCAGATGTGTCTTGTTGAGCTGCGAGGTCGTGAAGTGTTGGGAGTACATGATATCAATGTAGCTTTCCTGGTCGACCAAGATCCTCTGAATGTCGAAGTTGGCCATTTGCATGCGGACGAGCAGGGGGATGTTGTCGTTATTTACTTTGCTGAGGAGGTCTTACTTATAAAAGGAGATGGGCTATAATCCTCCATGGGGAGGATCAATAGTGGAATTTTAGTTGGAGCTGGTGCTGATTAATTAATCAAAGTGTCCCTGTACATAACCCACTAGAACTTTGTTGTGCCCGCCCCCTGAGATTACCATTGCGGAAGAGAAGAGCTCCCACAGGCTGTAGGTGGAGAAATAGGCAAGACCAGTGTACGGTTCGGGGACGTAGAAATCCTCTGGCCGCGTGATACTGAGGGCAACCTGGAGATTGGCTTCTGGGGTTGGCGGGGAAATTTCTTCGACTTTTCGAGCTTCCTGCACCTCCTGTCGGGTAGCCTCCTTCCCATTGGTGAACTGCTTCAAATGACCGCCTCGAATGAGGATTTCAATGGCATTCTTCAGATGGATGCAATCGTCGGTATTGTGCCAGTGGGACTTGTGAAACCGACATTACTTCGTCTTGTCCGTATTTGGCTTGGTCGACAACTTCTTTAGAAACCTGACGCCGGCCTGGAGGAACTCAAAAATAGCACATTCAGACATGATTTTCTCCCTCGTCGCTGTGAGGGGGCGTGTAATCGTGAAACCTCTCGACTGGGCCTTTATGCTCCCACGGTTAACGTGAGTGGTCTTCCTTTCATTTCTCACATATTTGACGAGATTTCGAGGAGTCTTCATGTTTAGATTATATGGCGTCTTCGTGAAGCCTAGTATCCCGGGCAGTATTGGCTGCCTCATTCTCCTCGTATTGGATGTATGCTTGTGCTTTGAGGAGAAAAGTATCAAGCGTGGCGAGCGTCTCAATGGCCATAGCCCTCCTGAAGTTGCTGTGGGGACAGAGCCCCAGTTCAAGAAGATATTTTTTGATGTCGTCAGTGGTCGAGATATGGACGGCTTCTTTATTGAATCTTTCGATGTATGCGCGCAAGGGTTCATCCTTAACTTGGATGATTGCCTCGAACGAGGCTTCAGTCTTCAATTGACGTCATGAAGCTGTGAAGTTTCGAAAAAAGGTTCTCCCGAGCTGTCTCCAGTATATGATAGATTCATGAGGAAGGATCTTATACCAAGCCATAGCTCCCTTCCTTAGTGTTGTCGGGAAAATACGACATTTAATTGCTCATCAGACACCTCTTTAATCGAGGAGAGCATTAATATTCTCAATATGCTCATTAGGGTTTGTCGTCTCATCGTAGGTTCCGAGGGGAGGAGGCTTTTCGAGCCCATTCGGTAGCCTTGTGGACATTATCTCATTGGATAGAGGATCGGGATGTTCATCCTTATTGCTAGAAATATGGTAGGCGGAGCGGGAGCGGTTGTCCCGATGTCGACGAGGCGAAGAATATATTGATCGATTTCTTACGTCCTAAGGCGACGATCGCGTTTCTGTTTGGAGAGTCCTCCTGGTCTTCCTTGTCTCTTGGGACTTCTGTCATCGGGGAAACAAACAAGTCTGTTTCTTGATAGACCTAGTTGCCTCTGGGTGCTGGTGATTCTTTCTTCTCTCAGGTGACCTGTTGCGGGGCCTCCTCGCGGGAGAGGGGTTCTGGTACGTCACGCCTCTTCTAGAGCTTCTAGCCTTTCTCTTTGGCGCAAAAGTAGAAGGTTGATGTTGTTGGTCGTTTCGACCAGAGCTGCGAGTGTCTGATTCATCCCTTCGGGATTAGGAATCATGAGGAGATAAATAGGGGTGCTCTCAAGTTGCATGTATGGTTCTGGTGACGGGGAGCCAGAAAGCTCGTCCTGGAAATGGTTAGGCTCCCCGAGGGGAGGGATGTTTCCATCGTTTTCCCGTTGTTTGACGGGAATGTTGGAGATGATACGAGCATTGACAAAGTCGTTGTGGTGAGCCATTGAGTGAATTGAATGGTGATGTTTTGATTTTTATGATTTAAGGATGAGAAAACAGGGTAACACGAATTCCCATAGATGATGTCACTGATCGTACATGTGATCAAAATCTACAATGACTGCAGTTGCTGACGTGGATGTTGAAGTCTCTACTCGGGCATCGAGGAGAATGGGGGGTGTACCTGCAAGGTACTCCGATGCCAAAGTAAGAGCGAGCAAAAGAGTATGCAAGTATGAGTAAAATTGTTGAGAGAATGAATATTCGATACATGATCCTCTCATGGGAGAGGGTTTATAAAGAGCCCCCATCGCTTGACTACTGGTCCCTATTTTGGGTCTGGATCGTGGATCCCCCGAAAATAGGTAACTGCCAAAAACTAGTCGTTGGGACGAGTATACCTGGTCTGATGGGATGTGTGTCGGGCATAGGGATATCCGAGTAGGAGTGATCTTCGATTGAATCTGGGTGACTCCTGCGGGTGTTGGACAGAAGTCTAGAAGGAGCAGCAAAATCCGACCACGGGTAACCGTGGTCGACAAGTCCTCCTCGGCTGAGGGGGCATAGAGTTAGTGGGTCCTTCTAACATTTGGGCTATTGGGATGTCCTATGAGCAGGAGTGGATTAGGCCATGCCTAGTCATTGGGCCAGTATGGAACACTTCGAGTTATAGATTTTCTTCATACTTCATACTACAATCTATCTACTTTCTAACTTTTGTGACAAAAAACCGACGTTAAATATATTTTAATTAAAATCCCATAATATGGCATATTGTGTTTTTATTTTTTTAATTAATACTATCACTTTGGATTTTATATAAAATCGACGTAACACATATATTGCTTGAGATACTTCATACTACAATCTATTTATTTTCTAACTTTTCATTTACCTATCTACTCAAACATCATTTCGTCACTCTCATTTCAAAAAACAAAAAAAAAAACCTATGAGATTTTAAAGTTGATATTAATATTCAAAATTTTTCCAACAAATATTCATCAAACATAATTTTCACATAAGGTTTGTAAACATGACTTTAACCACCGACTATTGTTTAAACCGAGGTAAAAAGTAGCACAATTTTAAAAATCTAGAAAATGTAGTTGCTAGGGACCGAACCATGACCGGTGCCACTTTTTTCCTTGGTTATTCAAAAATCAAGAAGTAAAGTGGTAGTTTTTCATATAACCCTTAATTATATTGCTTGTGTAATCAAGGTTATATCCCATTTGCATAAGAGGTGAAATGAAATAATTTGTATAAGTGGGTTTTTTCTTGTTAACTGTTCCATGTTGTTTATGTTATTGTTTTTCATGTTGTTTATCTCCTGTATTTTTCTCTTCAATGTATTGATGATACTCATTTTACGATCTTTCTTCTCGCTCTAAATCCATATTCCATTAAAATATTTAAATTGTTACAAAAAATCAAATTGATTTAATGATGCTATAATTTTTATGTTTTTAAACATTTTTATCAAGCAAGTATATATCTAATTAATTATTATATTCATGAAACATATGTAAGATGGTGTAGAAGAGGTGCATGTGTATATATTTTAGGTGTTTGGTGAGTTCTAATAAATTACTTGTAACTAATTTCATAACCCAAAGAGCACCAAATATGAAATGAAGTTAAAAGCCATGATTTTTAAATAAAATATTGAATTAAGTTTTTACACTATTCACCTTTATAAATAGATAACTCATTGTTGTACTAAGTCTATGGTAATCATGAACAAGACACACATTGCATTGTTTTTTAGTTTGCTTATTCTCCTTTCTGGTAAGTCTTATTCCTCCTTTTCAAAACAAGTGTTGTTTTTATATTATCAGTAGTTTTGAAAGACAAACATTTTTATGGACAAAAGTGTTTTTTGAAACAATAAAATTGTCTTAAACATTATGAGGTTTTTTCTTTTAAGTAAAAATAAAATACTTTTAAATAATTTTTTTGTGTGTTATAATATAATTCTTATGTCTTGGTGGTGGATTGATAAGAATATTAAGAATCCACTTACATATAATTATTATGAATGAGTTAAATCACCCTATGATTTTATTTAGGATGTTAATTTTTTGTGGGTGGTGGTGACTTTTTGTATTGGATTCGGATACCCCTTTGTATCTGTATTATATATAAAAAATTGTTTATTAAAGAAAAATCATAATATCTGACAGATGGATTAATACAGAGATGATGGTAAAAACAGAAGGAAGTGTGTGCACAGAAGATCTATGCAAATTATATTGTATTGCAAATGGTTGGTTAGATGGTAAATGCTTATCTACTGACGAGTGCTTATGCATGGTCGATGGTATCATTATGCAATGAGCATACAACCTTATTTATATTATATCTAGATTTTTCCGTTTCTGTTTCTTTGTTTGTACTATGGTCTATATGTATACCCTTTAAATACAGTCACCTATATGTCCTCATTTTATTTGAATTAATCTTAATATACAATCCAAGAATCATATAATTCAATTGGTCGATAATTTTTCTTTGTTTGTCGTTATTGAAGTTTTTTCTTCTCGTTTCCATTGTATTTAAGGTTCAAATACCCTTAGTACTCATTTCTATATAAATATTGCTTACTATATAATCTCATAATCAATATAATTCAGAGATACTTTTTTGCTTACATGTCAAGTAGAAGGTAGTAATTTCTAAGATAACATTGAAGCTTATTATGTTCACAAAATTAGACAAATTAACCCAATTTGATGACCTTTATGGAAAATAAATAAACTAAATTTATTTATAGTACTTCTAAATGAAAGAAGGAAAATGTGAGAAAACTTGTGATCCTAGTGTAATACCTCAAAATTTGCCCTCACATATCCTCAACATTTTGCATAGCATTTAGTATACACAAGTTCATAAAATAACCAAAAGCATTGCATCATGTGTAGCATAGTTGAGGCATGGGTATGTGACCAATGATTGAAGAAATTGAAGGTTATGCAAAGGCAATCAAAAGGCCATAAAGCTTCTCAATCATGTGCAAAGGGTCTACAACATCCCACAAGTCTCCATTTGAAGCCTCAAGTCTTGGAAAGAAGTGAATGGCTCCAAGGAATGCAAGCAGTGCAACATCTCCTGAGGAAATGATCCAAATTAGGGTTTCAATTGTGAAGGGCTTCTCCATGATTTTTTGAGCAAAAATGGATTCCATTGTGTTCTATATGACAACAAGTGTATAGGGTTCAAATTTCATCCACAAGTTCATTTTGGAAGAGGTTCAATTGGTCAGATGATTGAAAATCAGGAAATTGGAGAAAAGTCAACCATGCTAAGTAAAAAGTCAACTCTGGACTCCTTGAGGTCAAGGTCATGAAATTTTGGTCACAAAGGACTTATGGACCAAATTTGATCAAGAAAGAATGGAGAAATCAAAGAAAAAAACGGTTTTTGGGGACTATGTATCGATACATACGAGTTTTGTATCGATACATGTTTGTTGTGTAGTTTTGGAAATGGACTATGTATTGATACATAAGCAGGATGTATTGATGCATGATCAGAAAAACCTGCAGGATGCATCGATGCATCCGTGTTATGTATCGATACATATCAGTTAAAAAACTGACATGCATCAATGCATCTGTGTTATGTATCGATACATATCAGTTAAAAAACTGACATGTATCGATGTATCCATGTTATGTATCGATACATAATTGTTTTTTACTGAAACTTGCCAATGCTTCAGTATGTATCGGTGCATACCCACATGTATCGATACATTATGCTCATTTAGCTTCACATTTGCTTCAATTCAAACCGCAACCATTGCTTCTACATTAGATTGGTCCTCACCACAAGGATCATGAGTTGGTGTACACTAGATCTATTGGTCTCAAGCTGCAGTTAGCCTCTGATTTTGTTGCATCAGCAGGTTATCATTATGTGTATGTAGGACCACTTTAAAGGTTGTGCATCTCACAATCAAGTGAGCAAACTCAAGCTGCAATCCTTGGGCAATTAAGCTGGTGTTTCACTTCACTAATCTTCAGCATAAGCTTCATGTTCTCTACAGCATTGGATTGATTTCAACTGAAGAAGGTTTTAGA
Organism: Lathyrus aphaca; assembly: GCA_963966055.1. NCBI lineage: Eukaryota > Viridiplantae > Streptophyta > Magnoliopsida > Fabales > Fabaceae > Lathyrus > Lathyrus aphaca. Next base: position 96,079,069 of record OZ014524.1, read on the forward strand.
AATCCAGCTGGCATAACTATCATAACTAACTTCACTCATTTAACTCACTTCACTCAGTTAACCAATGATAATTAACCATGGTTGTAACAATTAACCAGAGGTCTAATGCTCTATAAAAGGATGAGTAATGACTGAGTTTGGGGTTCAACTTCATTTTCACTCAAATCACACCAAAATCCTCCAAATTTGGCTCTACATTTTCTCTGCAAATTCTCTGCATTTTGAAGGATTAAGCTTCCACAACCATAGCATTGATCTTCTTCTTCCTTGTGCTTCTTCAAGAACCATTTATAGTGCATTTTTATGGAGATTTGAAGTTGGAAATTTGAAGTTGCATCATCACAACATTTCCACATTTTGGATTGAACAAGCTAAATCATCATCCAACAAGCCTCATTGAGCATCAATTCATCATCAACATCACAAATTTTTAGCTTCTCCATGGATCTAATGGAGTGAAAGATCAAGATTACATTGCTGTAAATTTTCTGCATCTTCATCAATTTCTCAAGATTCTTCATCAACAAAGTGTTTATTTCACTTCACAAAGGATCAAGATCAAGCATAGAAGACCTTGGAACCTCACCTCTGGATTTCTACAACTATAAACACCACTGAATTTCAGGTTTCATCTTCAATTCCATTGACACGAATTCTGATTTTTTTGGTTGTTTTGTGTTGATATGAGCTCAATAGGAGCAATGCTTGTGCTGGCTAGTTGATAGGCATCTTAGGTGCTTAGATTCAATTCTTAGGTTGATTCTTGTGTGCTTCGATTTGCATTATTCATGAGCCTTAGGAGAAAATCAAGCCTATATTGATGATGTACCTGAGGAGATGAATCTGTCCATGGCCTTATTTTTCAGTTTGGTAGACATTTGTCCAAAACCTAACCGGAGAGTGATCGGAGAAGATGATCGGAGTGTAGCTCCGGTGACCGGAATAGTAAGCCTAGCATTAAGTGGGAACATAACACAGCCGTTAGATCAGTTTCCATCTGACGAACCAGAATCAGCCACCACATTAATGATCATGTGCCACTCATGTGCCCTAATTTGTGAAGAGTTTTTCAGATCACTATTTGCACCCCAGCATGTTTGGGTCCAGCCCAATTCAGTTCAACTTTCCACTTCCTGCACCCCTCTCCATTTGCCTTGTTTTCTTTATTTTTCTGTTTTACATAACTTTCAATTTTAATCCAACAAAAATACCAAAACTCATGATAAAATTTCCCAAAAATCACAGAGACTTCCTAACTCATTTTAGAAATTTTCCATACTCTCACTTTCTGGTTTTAGCCATTTTTCAATTTTATTTCGATTTTCCATTTAATTAGTTTTCTATGGAATTCTTGCAGCTACACTTCATTTTGTTCATTTTATTTCTCCCACTTAGAGTTATCTTTCTATCCCATTCTTTTTCTGTTATTAGAGGACTCATAATAGAACCTGGAATTATGTTTTTCATATTTTTAGGTCCTTTTTATCCACTATTTTGGCAGCATAGTTTGTGTAAAATTATGTTTAGATCTTATGTAGATTTAAGTGACCATTTGACACAGTTAGGTTATGAATTCTTAGGAGATTTTTTAACACAACATTAGATTTAGGTTAGGGACCTTAAGGATTTAATCTCATATTTTTCCAGGACCTTTACCATTTTTTTGTTTTTGTTTTGTGCTTTGACTTTATTCGAATTTTCCATGCAAACCCACCTAGTTTCCACTTAGGGGTTTTAGTGCCATTTAGGGCATATTTTGAGTGTGTTTCTCTTTTCGACCTTAGATACTTTTGAATTGATTTAGCTACTGAATTTAGAAGCTAGATAGCATATAAGATCCCTTAGGACTTGACTTTAGGCTTAGAAATTCATTAATACCTTTATTAATTAATGTGAATTGTCTTTTATTTTATTCATTAATACCTTAGGTAATCACTTCATTCCTTTTATTTTATGCATTTAATTGTCTTTGCCTTAGCACTTGGTGCTTTGTTCATAGGTTCTCTTTTTGTTCTTTAGGTTCAACTTACATTCCTTAGGAAGTAAGTTGAAATCTAGCTTGCTTCTCTTTTCCTTAGGTTAGAATACCTCATTAACCATAGGACCATATCTTGTACATAATAAGATAACTTTAGGGTTGTGTCTTAGTCCCCCATTAGCTTTGACGTTTGCGTTTTGAGTCTTTCTCTTCTATTCTCCAAATAAAATAAAAAACACTTAATAAATGCATGAAAGGATCCCTTGTGTACAACCTTATTCCATGGGGCACTTACATTCATTCCATCTTGGAATAGTGTGGGCTTGTCTAGCATGATGTACAAGTCTGATCAAGAGATTATTTTCACAAAGAAAACCTAAAAGATATTTCTTCACAAAAGCAACAAAAACATGTAATAAAGTTCAACAAGCTAATGAACATAGACCATAATCCTTGGAAACAAGTCTTGGATAAATTCTCCTCACTTGGTATGCTTGTTCTATTATTCCATCTTGGAATGTAGTAGCAAGTACACATTCCATGGAAAAGAGTTTGAATTCACTTCCTTGTGCCAAATTCATATAAAACTCTTAAAAAATAACAAACAATAAGCGACTTTCCTACGGGAACTTCTCTTCTCATCTCACTCATTCTAAACGTGAACTTACGACGACTTGTCTCGCATGCAAGACGGTAAATGCACTCGTACCAGACGAGCCCACAACACCTGAGCATAGACATATGCAATTCCAGCTATAAAAAACACAAACAAAGTTCCCACCTGGTTAGGCGAACTACGTCGACTCTGATCCTCATTTTCCCGATGAGGTACATAGGCAGCAGGGTAGGGCCCGTTCGAGCACATTCTTTATTTTCCCTACATTTTCCCCTTTCTTTCTTCTTCTCTCTTTTCCAATTTCCTTTCTCATTTCCATTCTCATACCAGTTAGCAGTTCATTTGTTCAACATTTTATTTTCTCACCCTTTGAAACAAACAAGCAAGCGTGGATCCCGTCGGGTACGGCAGACAATCTGGGGTGCTAATACCTTCCCAGGTCGTAACCGACTCCCGAACCCAGATCTTTGGTTCGCAAGGCCTCATCCTTTCCTTCTTCCTCAGGTTTGTGCAGCATTACCTTTCCCATTCCTTCAGGATAAAAATGCCTGGCTGACAACTCTACCTTTTCCGCGCCACTTTCGCGTTTGTACTAGGATGAAAATCCCGGGAGCGACAGCTGGCGACTCTGCCGGGGAACGAACCCAGAATCTCTGGTTTCCCTTGTAGAGTCATCCTAGCGCCTGTTTGTTTTTGTTTCTCAGGGTGTTTATCTGTTTGATATTGTGTGCTTTAGTTTAGTTTTACTGTTTTCATTTACACTTTTACTTTACAACTTTACTTTACCGCATTTATTTACTGCTTTCAGTATTTATTTTCACATGCATCATATGCTGGACTGTTTGGCTTTAATTTTTCTGTGGGATGGGGTTACTGTGAGATGAGCTCGTAACCGGGGCTCGAGTGCACCCTAGGACATAAAGTGGTTCCACTTTGGCTTCATGGCATCTTGCTATATTGGTAGTAGTGAGTTCCACACCTTGACTTGAGACCTTCTCGGAAATGTATTGATGCCGGAATCTTTCTGGGGCAATACACAACCTTGATAGTTATGTGCAGTCAGGGGACCGATCATTGAGAACCTTTGTGGAAACATCCCTCTCCATTGATGACAGTGGTAGACCACATTTGTTGGCAAACCCACTCGCATCCGAGGGGCCACTGGGGACTCGCATAGGATGGCCTGGTTCTCTCATAGGGATCAAGTTATGGCAAACTGATCATATGACGGTAGTATTGTACCCTTCGGGATGAATATGCTTTTGTTTCTCGATTCAGTTCTTGAAGCTGGGGACTTATGAGGGATGCTTGTTTCCTTGGACTCACCTGAGACCTCCCTGAGTATTATATAATGCCAAACCGATTCCCTAATTTGGTCATGAGCCATTTCTCGGAAATGGTGAACGTATTATTTCTATTCGGCTTTTAGAGTCCGTGATGTTGACCCGAGTAGCACACCTGTGAGATTGGGAGGGGTTTATAGGATTGCAGGAGCCCTAAATTTCAACATACCCATTATCCCAGCACACTTCAGTGATATGATCTTGTTCTGTTAATTATGGATTCTGAAGTCATGAACTCCTGATCAGAGATACTTGTGATGATGTTGTGGCCTTGCACAGACACTTGATCACTTGATTCACTACACAAACACATCACTGATCACATGCCTTGCCTTGCATAACATCATTAATCATTTGTGTTCTTTTTATTCTCAGGGTTCATTACCTCCTATTTCTGGTCATATTTGCTGCTTCAACATGGAGATTCCAAGGAAAAGAAATGTCCACTATACTTTCCCACAACCGGAGACAGAGAGTATTCAGGGATTGATTAGCTTGATGGGTTACACAGTCCTTGATGATTTCAGGAAAGATTTTGGCAAGATCCTGGATTATGTGAGCAAGCCCATAGTTGACCAGAGGGATAACTTGCATTCTTTGTTGTAGTTCTATGATCCACAACTGAGGGTCTTTGTTTTCCCTAATTATATCTTGGCACCTACATTAGAGGAGATTTCTAGTATGTTGAATATTCCTATTAAAGAAGGTATGCCTTACTATGCTTCAGAGAGGACCCCTCCTCATGAGGATATCATTGCTGCCTATCATTTGAGTATGCTCAGACTCAAGATGGGATTAGAAGCTGGCCAAAGTAAGGGGATCCCTTTGGATTTTCTTATGATAGAGGCACATATCATGGCATTGGGAAAGAAATGGGCAAACTTCAAAGCATTGTTAGCCATGATAGTGTATGGAATCAGTTTATTTCCAGGAGAGAAAAGGCTAATTAGTATGGAGGTAATTACCATCTTTGTCAAAAGAAACCCTGTACCTACATTGCTAGCTGACTTCTACTATGGAGTTCACCACAGGAATGAAAAGAGGAAGGGACATGTAAATTGTTGTGCTCCCCTATTTGCTGAATGGTTTGTAAGGCAACTCCTTAAATCAGGACCTTTTTCAGGATTTGAAACAGTCTTGGAAGTGGTCCAAAAGATTAATGGGCTTAACCTCAGCTGACATTGCTTGGGGATGCAACAAAGATCTTGTGGGAAAAGAAATGTTGGTCAGTTGTGGTAGCCTTCCAAATGTGCCCTTGATAGGAAGGAAAGGTGGGATCAGCTACAATCCTATCTTATCCAGGAAACAATTTGGCTATCCTTTAAGAGATGTACCTTTGATTAAAGATACAAATGAGTCTTTATACTTTCCAGCAGAAGGAAATTTCAAGATGAGCATACTAGCATCCCAAGCTTGGGAAGTTAGAGTGATGAAAGGAAAGAAAGACTTTGGGAGGGTAGATCCCAATACTTATGATCCTTTTTCCAGTTGGTTGGAAGATCGTGTAAAGACTATGTTGCTCCCATTCTCTAAGGAAACACCTCTCTACCCTAAGGAGATAATACCCATAATTTCAGTGCCTCTTCAGGAATATCAAATATTGGAAGCCTTGGTTCAGCAACTTAGGTTGGAGAATCAAGAAGCCTACAATTCATGCCAGAAATTGAAGATGCAAAACCAAAATTGGAGGAAAGAGCTCACAAAGCTGAAGAAATGGTGAGGCTCAAGCAGCAAGACTTTCAAGAAAGAGAGCTCTACTTCAAGAAAAGGGGATTAGCTAAAACTCACAAGACAACCCAACGCCGGAAAGAGAAGAAAGAGTTGAATGATGCTAATGAAGCTATCACGTAATGGCAAGAGAAGTGGGAAGACAATTTGAGGAGGTAGAAAGAGCTGGAGATCAAGCACAAACTAGAGGTCAAGAGTCTTCAAGATTCTTTGGATGGACAGAGAGAGCTCCTTTAGAAGGCTTACCATCAAGAGAAGGGTCGTCTTCAAAGTTTAGTAGAAAGCCAGCAAGCATTAAAGGAAGCTCAAAGAGAAATAGAAGAATTGAAAGTGAAAGCTGATGTGAAGAGAGCCAAGGTTGATCCTATTACAAGCCCGAAAAATGAAAAGGTGTTCCTACAACAAATTGAGGAGTTGCATGCCTCCTTTGACCTTAGGGATATCCTAATTCTTAAGCTCGTACAGGAACCTACACATCCAGATGTAGGTCAGCTGTTGCAAGGTGTCAAGCGCCTTAGTTGGAGGTTACGGGATGTAGATTTTGCTAAGCTTTAGTCTTTTATTCATATGACTTGGATTACCCACAGGCTTGTTGTGGGAATCTCCTATCTCCTGATGTACTTTTCTCTTGACATTTGAATTTGCACCCTGTGAGGGTTTTTGCTGTTTCAATTATCTTCTGGTTTACTTGAAGTCTCTGGTTATATCTGTTGCACAACACAAAATAAAGGCCACCACTTCAAATTTGAATGTCACACAAGATTTTCTCAACACCAGAATGGGAAAGTAATTGAGGCCTTGGGGATAAAAGGAACACATTACATTGCATACACATCATTTGCATTTCTTCTTTGTTTTGCAGGTTTTCTACAGGTTGCTTAACGTATTTGAATTTCAGGCAAAGATTGCAAGGGCCGCCAAGACCTGTCATCTTTGACAGAATATCCCGCATTGTTACGCAACTCGCAACAACCAGAGAATAGTCACGGATGCTATGAAAACTGAGCTTAATGAGTTCCGTACCAGAATGGGGGAATTCATGGTCATGATGTAAGGGATGGCTCAGGGACAACAAGATTTAAGAAATGCAATTCAGGGGCTCAACACTCCTCAGACTAATCCTCATGTAACCACTCCTGAAGTACAAGTGACTCCTCCTAACACCAACAATGGCCCAGGTGGACCTCAAGTTCCAGAACCTGGCACAACAACCTTCGTCCCGGTATAAGACATGCAGGAAGATCAGTTCCCTTCTTTTAACAATGATATGGGGTTTTGCAGAGAAGGAAATTTTCAAGACTTCTTGATGCTTGCTGAGAAAGTCAAGGCCCTCGAGTGTAGAGATACTCTGGGAATAGATGTGTCTGATATGGGCCTAGTCCTTGGGGTGGTTATTCCTCACAAATTCATACCACCTACTTTCGACAAGGATAATGGTAGCTCCTGTCCTAAAACTCATTTGCAGGCGTTTTATCGAAAGATTGCCGCCCATGCCAAGGACGAAAAACTCTGGATGTACTATTTATAGGATAGTCTCTATGGAGGATCCTTGGAATGGTACTTGAAATTGGAGAGGAATTATGTGAGAAGCTGGAAAGAATTGGGAGAAGCTTTTCTAAAACAGTATCAGTATAACATTGACATGGCGCCGAGTCGTACTCAGCTTCAGAGCCTGACACAGAAGAATTCTGAGAGCTTTAAAGACTATGCACAAAGGTGGCGTGAAATGGCCGCCAGAATGCAGCCACCATTGCTGGAAAGAGAGATGGTGGACCTTTTCCTGGATACCCTCCCTGGGCATTTCATGGAAAGATTGGTTGGGTGTTCTTCGAGCGGTTTTTCAGATATCATTTTGACTAGAGAGAGGATAGAAAGCTGGATCAAACAGGGAAAGATCCAGAATGGCGGCGCTTCAAATTCTGGTGTCAAGAAACCCTCCGTGAAGAGGATAGAAGGAGAGACTAGGGTAGTGTATGCGCAGAGGGGAGGAGGTAACATAAGGGTTTATCAGCAAGTTTCCCCTGTCACTATCTCAGCTCAACCTGTTCAACAACAAGTCCAACAACCACAACAACAACACAAACAAGGGTATCAACAAAGAGCTCCTCGTCCATACTATTCTCAGAGGACCAGAGAAAGGCAGTTTGAAACTCCGCCTATGTCCTATTCACAACTTTTGAAAAATCTCCTCCAACTCCAGCTGGTTCAGCTCAGAACTTTGCAACCCCCGAAGCCAGGGAAACTTCCTGAAGGTTACGATACAAACGCCAGATGTGAATTTCATTCCGGAGCCCCCAGACATACCACGGAAAACTGTAAAGCCTTGAAGTATGTAGTCCAAGACCTGGTAGATTCCAAAGCAATCAACTTTTCTCCTACTCCTAACGTGATACAGAACCCCGTGCCTCCTCACAGGGGTACGGTTGGGGCAATTGATGAAGGGGAGAATCTAAACTTGGTGTGTGATGTCAACGACCTGCAGACTCCGTTGAGTGTTATTAAAGTTTGCTTGTCACAGAGGGGTGTTTTTCCTGGGTGTGAAGATGGTTGTGAGCAGTTAAAAAAGGGGATCCAGAGTATGATTAATGAAGGGTTTCTATAGTTTGACAAAGTTGTAAAAGAAAGCGAGGTCTCTACAGTAACCATTTTCTATGATCTGTATCAAGTTCCTCCACAGGCCAGAGTGGCACCGATAACCATCACCACTGCAGGGCCAGTAATGTATCAGAGTGATAAAGCCATTCCCTAGAATTATGGTGGCGAAGTATATTGTAACAGCCAAAAGCAAGAGTTGGCCACGCCTAGCACGACCCCGACTCAAGTAGAAAACGGTGTAGTAGGGGTCTTTACTAGAAGTGGAAGGTTGTTTGCGCCAAAAACATTAAGAAATAGTGTGATACCAACAGGGACACTGCAGAAGCCCAGGCTAAAGCAAGAGGAAAATAGCCAATGGTTCCCAATGAGCCCACGCCAGTGACTGATCCAGACATTACGTTTGATAAAGAAGTTAAAGAATTTTTGAGAATTATCAAAAAGAGCGATTACAAGATTGTGGACCATCTGCAGCAGACCCCATCGAAGATTTCCATCTTGTCGTTTCTAATGTGTTCTGATTCCCACAGGAAAGCTCTTTTGAATATCCTGAACAAGGCTTATGTGCCTCAGGATATTTCGGTAAATCAATTAGAAGCAGTGGTATCTAGTGTCAATGCCAGTCATGGATTGGGCTTTATAGACATGGATCTAACATCTGAAGGGCGTGCTCATAATCGGGCACTGCCTATCTCTTTAGAATGTAAGGGTGTAGTACTTTCTCACGTGTTGGTAGATATTGGATCCTCGCTGAATGTTCTTCCTAAGAAGGCATTAATGAAGTTGGATTATGATGAAGTGGTTTTAAAGCCTAGCGACCTGGTAGTTATAGAATTTGATGGGTTGAGGAGATCAGTGTTTGGAGAGGTGGAATTACCAATCAAGGTGGGTCCACAGATCTTCAATGCCACATTCTACGTAATGGATATACAACCTGCATACAGATCTTCAATGCCGCATTCGTCTGGGAAGGCCAAATTGTAATAGTCAGTGGGGAAGAAGACATTTTCGTCAATCATCTAGCTTCATTCAAGTACGTGGAGATGGATGGAGAGATAGTTGAGACTTCATGTCATGCTTTTGAGCCCCTGAAAACTGAGCAAGCATCTGCATTGGCAGCTTCTTCTGAAGAACCAAAGAAGGGGGTTTCCATAGACTTTTATAAGCAAGCACTTGAAGTGGTAGAGTCGGGGATGCGAGAAGGTTGGGGCAGTCCAGTAGAAGTTCCAGAAAAGAAAGATATGTTTGGGATTGGTTACCATCCTGGGAAGTCATCATCTGGACTGAGTGCTAGAGGTCGTCAAGGCCCGATTACCTTCACAAGTGCGGGAGTGGTGGATTATGGAAGCATCAGTTCCGTGCAGGACGATGTAGTTGATAGTGACTGTGACTTAGATGAGTGGATCAGGCCTGCTGTTCCAGGGACTCAACTTAGCAACTGGTCTTCTGAAAGGCTTATCTCAGTCACCTCCTTCGAAGAGTAATAATCTTTGTTTCTGTCGTTCCTGTACTCAAGCGCTATGTCTTGCCCGGGGCATAATAGCTTTTTGTAAGTGTTCTTTTGTTCCTAACACAATTCATAATCATAAATAAAGCTGACGTTTCACATTCATACATGTTGTTCTTTGCCTTTCATTTTTTTCTTTTTTTTTTCAAAAAGAAAAGTTTAAAATTGGAAATGTTTCTCATTTTCTCAAGCTTTTTCTAAAGCCTTGCATGAATCACCATTCATGCAGGTGCTCGTCACCGGATCTTATCAATGACGAACCTGTTATGGCTAAGTATGACTTTGACAATCCAATTTATCAAGCCGATGAGGAAGGTGAAGAAGATTGCGAACTACCTGAGGAATTGGCCAGACTTCTTAAACAGGAGGAGAAGATGATTCAGCCGCATGAAGAGGCCATCGAAGTGATAAACCTGGGTACCAAAGAAGACAAGAAAGAAGTTAAGATCGGAGCTGCGTTAGAAGAATCCATCAAGACTCGGCTAATTTCCATGCTTCGAGAATATGTGGATGTCTTCGCTTGGTCTTACCAGGATATGCCTGGTTTAGACACTGACATTGTGGTGCACAAGCTGCCTCTAAAAGAAGACTTCCCACCAGTGAAGCAAAAGTTGAGACGCACGCACCCTGATATGGCGATCAAAATAAAAGAGGAAGTACAAAAGCAATTTGATGTTGGTTTCTTGGCCGTGACTAGTTACCCTCCGTGGGTTGCCAATATTGTGCCAGTCCCTAAAAAAGACAGCAAAGTTAGGATGTGTGTAGACTATAGGGATTTGAACAGGGCCAGCCCTAAAGATGATTTCCCTCTTCCTCACATAGATGTGCTTGTTGATAATACTGCTCAGTTTTATGTGTTCTCTTTCATGGACGGGTTTTCATGTTATAACCAGATCAATATGTCTCCCGATGATATGAAAAAGACTACCTTCATCACGCCTTGGGGCACGTTCTATTACAAGGTCATGTCGTTTGGTCTGAAGAATGCTGGGGCCACTTACCAACGGGCGATGGTGAAGTTATTCACGACATGATTCATCATGAAATTGAGGTTTATGTTGATGATATGATAGCAAAATCCCAAACAGAAGAAGAGCACTTGGTCAATCTAGCAAAGTTGTTTGACAGACTCCGGAAGTTCAGATTGAGGTTGAATCCAAACAAGTGCACCTTTGGGGTCCGTTCCGGTAAGCTACTTGGTTTCATTGTTAGTGAGCGAGGAATCTAGGTTGATCCAGCCAAAGTAAGAGCCATCCAAGAGATGATTGAGCCAAAGACTGAAAAGCAAGTGCATGGTTTCTTAGGGAGACTAAACTACATTGCACGGTTTATCTCTCACTTAACAGCCACGTGTGAGCCCATCTTCAAGCTTCTGAGGAAGAATCAGGCCATTAAATGGAATGAAGACTATCAGCGAGTCTTTGACCGAATCAAGGAGCACCTGCTAGAACCTCCAATTCTCATGTCTCTAGTGCCAGGGAGACCCTTGATCATGTATCTTACTGTGCTTGAAGGATCGATGGGGTGTGTGATGGGTCAGCAAGACGAGTCTGGTCAAAAAGAGCATGCAATTTATTACCTTAGCAAAAAGTTTACCGATTGTGAGACACGTTACTCACTACTCGAGAAAACTTGTTGCGCGTTGGCATGGGCTGCTCGTCGACTAAGACAGTACATGATGACTCACACCACTCTTTTAATTTCCAAGATGGATCCTGTGAAATATATCTTCGAGAAGTCGACTATAACAGGAAGGGTAGCCCGGTGGCAGATGATACTAATAGAGTATGATATCCATTGCACTTTGCAAAAAGAAATCAAAGGAAGTGTATTATCAGAATACTTGGCTCAGCAACCAATCAACGATTATCAACCTATGAAGTTCGAGTTTCCGGATGAGGACATCATGTTCCTCAAGTTGAAAGACTGTGAAGAACCACATCCGAAGGAGGGGCCAGACCCTGAATCCAGATGGAAGTTAATGTTTGGCGGAGTTGTGAACATGAACGAAAACTGAGTGGGTGTTGTTATCATCTCTCCAGAAGGGGTCCATACACCTTTAGCAGCTTGTTTAACTTTCGAATGCACTAACAATGAGGCAGAGTATGAAGCTTGCATCATGGGGGTTGAAGAAGCAATCAACTTGCGAGTCAAGAACCTCGATATCTTCGGAGATTCCGCTTTGGTTGAGAACTAAGTCAATGGAAAATGGTTAGTTCATCAACCTCACTTGGTTCCTTACAGGGATTATACCAGGAGGCTGCTAACTTTCTTCACCAAGGTTAAGTTGGATTATATTCCTCGAGACGAAAATCAGTTCGCTGATGCTCTAGCAACTTTGTCATCTATGATTAAAGTCTGTCAAGAGAATTTCGTGCCTCGAATCATGGTCTCCCACCTTGAAAGACCGACTTATGTCTTTGCAGTTGATAGTGGTGAAGGTAACAAACCTTGGTATCATGATATCAAGCAATTCTTGAAGACTCAAGAATACACGGCTGGGGCATCCAATAAGACCCTCAGAAGACTAGCAGGTGGTTTCTTCTTGAATCAAGATGGTGTGCTATACAAGCGAAACTTCGACATGGTTCTACTCAGATGTATGGATAGACACGAAGCAGACCTGTTGATGCAAGAGGTTCATGAAGGCTCCATTGGTACCCATGCTGGAGGACATGCTATGGCCAAGAAATTGTTGAGATTGGGATATTATTGGATCACCATGGAATCCGATTGCTGTAAATACTCTCGTAAATGTCCTTAGTGTCAGATTTATGCCGATAAGGTCCATGTGCCTCTGAATCCATTGAGTGTAATGTCTTCACCATGGTCGTTAGCCATGTGGGGCATTGATATGATTGGCAAGATTGAGCCGACAGCTTCCAATGGTCACCGCTTCATCCTGGTTGCTATAGACTATTTCACGAAATGGGTCGAAGTGGCGTCTTATGCCAATGTTACTAAACAAGTGGTAGTCTGGTTTATTAAAAAGGACATCATTTGCCGGTATGGAATTCTCGAAAGAATCATTACTGATAATGGTTCTAATCTCAACAACAAGATGATGGATGACTTGTGTCGAGATTTCAAAATAGAACATCACAACTCTTCTCCATATCGCCCGAAGATGAATGGCGCCGTCGAGGCGGCCAAAAAAAACATTAAGAAGATCGTGCAAAAGATGGTTATGACATACAAAGACTGGCATGAGATGCTACCATTTGTTTTACATGGGCACAGAACGTCAGTGCATACCTTAACAGGGGAAACCCCATTCTCATTGGTGTATGGTATGGAGGTATTCCTACCAATTGAAGTGGAAATCCCCTCGTTGAGGTTAATGATGGACATTAAGCTAGATGAAGCTGAGTGGCTCCGATCCAGATATAATCAACTGAGCCTCATTGAAGAAAAGCGCCTAACAATTGTATGCCATGGACAGTTGTATCAGCGGCGGATGAAGCAGGCTTTCGACAAGAAGGTACGACCTCAAAGGTACATACCAGGTGACCTGGTGCTGAAAAGGATTCTTCCTCCTCTTAACGATCACAGGGGCAAGTGGACACCTAATTATGAAGGACCGTTCGTGGTTAAAAATGTCTTCTCAGGGGGAGCCTTGATGCTGACCAACATGGATGGAGAAGACTTCCAGTCCCCTGTCAACGTAGACGCAGTAAGAAAATACTTCGTGTAAGAAAAGGGACCCGCTGGATAAAAACAGAATAAAGATCCAGGCAAAAATTGGCATCCCGGTGAGCCAAAAACAGAATAAAAGGCTCGGGCAAAAATTAGGGAAATCTTGAAGAAAATATTTACACCTGCTGAGTTGAAAAGCCACATCGGACAACTCAGGCAAAAAAGGGTATCCCAGTGGATTGAAAACCCGAAAGGGAAATCCACGCAAAAGAGGGACTAACACGAACGACTGCGATCTGCGAGATTCGTAACTCATCTGCAATTGAGGTTATTCTAAGGGTTGAAGACCAGTTCAATTACCTTTCTCAAGGGGCAGAGCAAGCGGATAGTCTTGAAGATATATGAGTCATAGCCGGGTCGAAACTTGATGAGATCCACTTCTTACATTGCCAATAGGATAGTTTGCTTTCCTTTTTGGCTATTTCCTCTTTCCAGGGAATTGCTTCCTTTGTAATGCCTATTCATGGTCATTTTCCAAATCAATAAAATTCAATTTCAGTCAACTTGTGACTATTTGCTTCTTGTTTTTTGTTTCTCATTTAGCATTGTTTAATTCCAAAAACGTCCAGCAAATTATGGTTTATATTGTGTTATGAACATTTGAATGCTTTCTAACTCATGCAGGAGGACAGAAACATTTAATACAACTCTAAAAGGGTGTCAAGAGGCCCAGATAATGATTCATGCTATGAGCCTGTGGCATACAGGTCCAAACTAACTCTCCATGTTGCAGGCACTATCGGTTGTGTTTACGCAAGTGCATGTGCAAGTGTTGCTAACAGTGTTAAAGCAGATTGCTAGGAAGAACATTTCATTATACTTGAAAAAGAACAGGTGTCTTCCAGGGTGTCTCCTGTTATCCCCAGTAGAAATGAAGTTGAAGTTCTTCCCCAGCGGCAGTAATGACAAAAAGATGTTTGTCCTCCCCAAGCAGAGATTCCCCTTCAACACAGGGGAAATCCCCCAGCAGTGTAAGGAATGTTTTTCTCCCCCAACAGGTTGCTTCCTCGGCAGAGCCATACCTCTGGTTCCCAACCAAGTCAGGAGGTCTCCATTTCCCCACCAGTGTGCAAGAAGGATCCATCTCCAGTAGGGTCTTGGCTCTCCAATCTTAAAGTCCAATTTATTTTTGGCAATGACGGCAGTTCAGAGTCAGCATATCATTAACAGCTTTCCTCGCAGAGTTGTTTCCTCCTCACCAGGATTAATCAAATCAGTGCAGTGATCATCAGTTCTCCCCAGTCAAGCCATCTAGGATACTTGCAGTCTCCTCGCCAGGAGATCCTTTTGCATTTGCATACGCATAATCATCATTGCATTTGTATCCTCAAGAGCGTAACATTTCCATCATCATGGAGCATTACGCCATAAATTCAAACATGTGCATACCAGCATGGGCCAGTTTTGAGGTATTTTACATACAACCCGGAGCATCTTCTCAACCTGAGATATTCTCCACAGAAGATACTTATACCATTTGACAAACATCTTTGTATTTCCAAGCAGCCGCGTGTTTTCTTTGTGGCTTGGTCCGCCCAGCAGTCACATTGTCGAGTCCCATTCTGCTAATGGTCTCGTTAAGCCCTGTTTCGCCAACAGGCACCTTCCGTGGCTTGGTCCGCCTAGCAGTCGCGTGTTTTCTTTGTGGCTTGGTCCGCCCAGCAGTCACATTGTCGAGTTCTGTTTCGCTAACGATCTCGTTAAGCCCTGTTTCGCCAACAGGAACCTTCCGTGGATTGGTCCAACCAGCAGTCACGTGTTTTCTTTGTGGCTTGGTCCGCCCAGCAGTCACATTGTCGAATCCCATTCCACTAATGGTCTCGTTAAGCTCTATTTCTCCAATAGGCACCTTCTGTGGCTTGGTCCGCCCAGCAGTCGCGTGTTTTCTTTTTGGCTTGGTCCGCCCAGCAGTCGCGTGTTTTCTTTTTGGCTTGGTCCGCCCAGCAGTCATATTGTCGAGTTCTGTTTCACCAATGGTCTCGTTCAAAGCCCTGTTTTGTACAACAGGCCCTTCCTTTTCCGTGGCTTGATTCGCTCAGCAGTCGCGTCGTAGGTTATCGTTTTGTACAACGGTCCTGTTTTCCTGGGCTCTCGTTTATGTACAACGATCCCGTTCCACCTTGTTCTTTTCCCACTACCTATTCAGAGGTAAAAAAACATATGGCTTTTCTGTTATCCACCGAGTTCAAATTTCCAGGTTTTATTCGAGTATTCAATCACTCCATACCTTGAAGGTCTAAAAGCTTTCACAATTATTCATTCAAGCTTGCAGATGATTGAATAGGGGCAGCTGTAATACCTCAAAATTTGCCCTCTCATATCCTCAACATTTTTCATAGCATTTAGTATACACAAGTTCATAAAATAACCAAAAACATTGAATCATGTGTGTAACACGGTGGGAGAACTGACTTTCTATAAATGTTGCGGATAGCAAGAGTCGCCATCGACTTTTATTTTATCCAAAAGGAAAGGGCATAAAAGAACAGGAAAGACCTTAAAAAGATTTTGAGTTCGGGGGGTAGGTTATACAAAGGGAAGGTGTTATCACCCTTTATATCCATGGTTATCCACAGGCTCTTAGTTACTTAGCTCACTTTAAATTGTTTTGAAAAAGTGTAGCGTGTGATTAAAAATTTTCTAAGTACTTTATAATGATCCTCTTATGGATGTATATAAAGACTTTGTTTTGAAAATTTGTTTGAAATGTGAAGTGTAATGAAGAGTATATTGAAAAGGTGTGAGCAAGTACTTAAGAGGAACCTACCCTATATTAAGTCTTTACTGTTCTCATATGTTCTTTCAATGGTAAGACTATCCCTATTATTAAGGAATAGGTAGTCATTACCTTGGATGTGATAAGGGACATGTGAAGGGACATCTGAATTTAGGCAACTGCAAGGTGTCTTTAGCAATTCGTAGGGTCTTATCATCTTTTATTCGAAGGGACAAGATCATTTATCGTAGGCAACCTCGAAGGGACCTGATCTTATATTTTGAAGGGACTTGATGATATTTATGAAGGGACTTTGCTTAAGACACCTTACTTGACCTTAGAAGTAGGCAACATGAGAAGTAACCCTAGAAAGTGTGAGATGGCGATCAAAGATCGACTTACGTGTGTGAGTGTTTATATTCAAGTATTTATCTTATTTAATTAGTTTTCTAAATTATTTTAATTACACATAGTTATACACACCCTAAAATTACTAACCATGGCAATAAAAATATTTATAAACATAAAATAGAGACAAAAAATAAATCTACGATTATTACATGGCTTTAGCAATTACATAATAATAGAAACAATTAATAATAAATATAATAAATAAGTGATAATTCAAAGGTTAGTAATAATAATAATAATAAAAGGGGTTAGTAAAAATATAAAGAGTATAAAATTCAAGAAAAGATATTATTTTTTAAGTTAAGTAAACATTTAGATAATTTTTTAGAATAAAATAGAATAATTATAATGATAATAAACAAAACAATAATTATTTACAAAACATGATTAATTATTTAATTATAAATTAGAACAAAAATTAATTAAATTAAATGTTAAAGTTAATAAAAATTAGGGTTTATATTTTATTTAAGAAAAATTAGGGTTTTACTTATTAATTAAAATATATAATTAATCTATTTACAAAAACATAATAATTATACATATATATACTTATTAAAAAATAAATATAAACACTTTAAATTTTTAAGAAGATAAATTATAATTTTTTAAGAATATAAAGAAATACTATAATGTTATTCAGAACTTATTTTTGTAATTTATATTTACTAATTTAAGCAAAATAGAATTAATATAAGAAAAATAAATTGAAAATAAGAAAAACAAGAAAATTGGCCAAAAAGTAAGGACCTGGGATTTGAACCCAGGTCCTCTTACCTCAAACACACAACACAAAACCAACAGGGCCAGCGCACGCTGGTGATCTATTTACGTCACCAACTCATTATATTATCAACCTGTAAAAAAGAAATAAATTAAAGCAAAAATTAAACGCACACAGCCAGGATCGAACCCTGGTTTTCACCCTCATACACATGCATGCCTTACCAACTGTGCTGCCAGCGTGTTGTGTAACATAAACCAAACCTAAATAATAATAAAAAGAAACAAATATTTGAATTATAGAATTCACGCCTGATGATCATCTTCAACCTTGGGATTTCAGAGGTTTACCTGCGAAATTACCTGCCGTTTTTCCTACATGTGAAAACCTACGGAACTCATACAGTACCATTTACGCACAATTTTGTCAAATTAATCACATAAATATGATCCAGACAGTATTTGCAATTGATTTATGGTTTTAGAAGGCATTTATATTCACTTAATTAGGAAACCCCAATTCGAAGGTTATGAATCCTAAAATGGCATTCTTCGATTTAGCCATGGTTTCTTCAATCCAATCACCCAAAATTCATCACAAACATCCACTAAACACAAATCAACAAACAAAACTAGTTAATGATACGTGAATGATCAAGAACGAAAAATAAAAAAATATGAAAAAAGTTTGGATCAGATTCGTCAACATGAGATGTTATGGAGCAATGTGATGATTGAGATACGATTAATGATGTCCAAGGATCATGTTTGAACCTTCAAAATTCATTGAAACCTCCTGCAAATCAAAAACCAAATGTATGTTTTTGCTTGAATGTTTGAAGTTTGATTATTGTTTTAGAGGCTGCCAAATCCGTGTCCCTTGTGTGCTTTATGTTGTACATATATAGTGTGAACTAATTAGGCCAAAAAAACACACCATCCTTTGGATTTTTGGATCAATTGAGATTGAAAAAGATATGCTTCCAAAATATTGAATTTTTTTGATATATCCTTACTATTTTGGTTGATCTGATTTTCCATGATCTCAATCACTTTTAATTAACCATTAAGACTTTCTAGAACAAAAATCTTATCAAATATTGCAACTTTTATATTTTATTTTAATTTAAAATGATTTTTAATGTATAAAATCATAATAAATAAAATAAAATGAATAAAAATTTGATTAAATGATTTTTAACTCGTGCATGATGTCATGGAAGTGTTTGGGTCATAAAAATGCAAGCCCATTTGGAGAAATTTGGTTCTAAGGTCCCATTTGCTTCATAAACCTCTCAAAAATTTCCCAAATTTGCAAAGGCACAATTCCCTCAATTTTAAGGCTATGAAGGTGTTCTTGGAAATTTTGGAAAGCTTAAAGAGTCTTCTAACCAACCTCTTTGGTCTCATGTCCATATCTTTTACCATTCTCAAGTTATGCTCTTTGGAAGTTGTTGACTTTTTGTTGACTTTTGAAATGACCTATAATGTCTTAGCTCATACCTTCCAAATGAAACATTTTTGGGCTTGTCTTGTGAGACACAAAGTTGTAGAGAATTCAATTTCCTTCAAAATGAGATTTGGATGGAAAATATTTGATGAAGCATGTGAAAGTTATGGCCGGTCAAAGTTCAATTGACTTTTCCTGTGAAAACCCTAATTTAGAAACTCCTGATTCTTGATGATTTGAAATATCCTTGATGAATCATGATCAACCCTTGATCAAATGATGAATTTAAATTCATATACTTGGTGTTGGCAAAAAATCATGAAGTTTGACTTTGGTTTGACCATAGTTGACCTCAGTTTGACTTTTTAACTGCTTTGCCTGATTTTAGCCTATCTGATCATCTGACTGAGGAAACCTTTTGGGAAAGCCTTGAAACTTGACATAGGGATTCTTGAAGACATATAGGATGCTATGAAGCTCACTTGAAGTCTTATAAGTCCATTTATCCTGATGAAATCCAAAACCCTAGTTTAGGATGCATTGCTTAGGAGGATGCTTTGTTTGAGGGAGTTGTCAAACTTTTTGACTAATTGTGAACCTTGTGAACCTCTTGAGATACCCTGTGAACCTTGTGAACCTTGTGAATATCTTGGGACACCTTAGTACACAATGTCTTTTCTAGGTGAGGGTAAATTTTGGGGTGCAACAGCTGCCCCTGTTCAATTTTCTGAAACCTGAGGGGTTAGATTGGTATATGTGCCATTCGTGACCTAGAAGGTTGAAGGGGATTGAACACAAAAGCCCAAAAATTTGCACTCGCCGGTGCGTAAAGTAACACTGATGATTAGTTGTATATGCTTAAGTGGGCTTGAAGATGCCACTTGGAAGAACTGGAGATGGGCTTATAGATGCCATCCATACTATCAAGAGGTGATAATATCTTGATGTTGATACTGGATATCAGTACTAGGTCTTTGTATAAGCCGTCTCTGAATCGTTTATGCAACATGGTTTGAATTGAATGCTAGTACTAGATCTTCGTATAGATCGTCTCTGCATTATCTCTGGGGAAAAAGAATATCCTTCATTAAGTGTCAGGGCTTAGATCTTCGTATAGATCGTCTCTGAACCATATCTAAGAACATACTTTAATTTAAGTATCATAACCAAATTTTCGTGGCGATTTTTTTTCTGAATTAAGTATCAGCACTAGATCTTCGTATAGATCGTCTCTGAACTGTTTTGAATTGTTGAATAGACCAGTAGAAATAAATCTTCGTGACGATTATCTCTTCTGGGAATATCCTGGATTAGGGAATAGATCTTCGTATAGACCGTTTGCCTACTATCCAAGGACAACTTGAGTAATGATTATCAGCAATGAATCTTCGTAGCGATCATCCCTGAATTAAGTATCAGCACTAGACCTTCATATAGATCGTCTCTGACCTATTGTGAATTGTTGAATAAACCAGTAGAAATAAATCTTCGTGACGATTATCTCTTCTGGAAATATCCTGGATTAGGGAATAGATCTTCGTATAGACCGTTTGCCTACTATCCAAGGACAACTTGAGTAATGATTATCAGCAATGAATCTTCGTGGCGATCATCCCTGAATTAAGTATCAGCACTAGACCTTCGTATAGATCGTCTCTGACCTGTTATGAATTGTTGATAGTGTTTTACCTGCATATAACCATCTATAAACACCCCAAATTTTCCCTCACCCATTCACACCATGGCTTGTGATCATTTCATATGCATAAACTCAATCATATCATCTCATACCACATTTTTGATTCACTGCATAGATTCTAAGTCATCTGCATCTAGGGTTTGTGATCTGAACAATCCAAGAGCTTCCTGAGCCACTCCAAAGGTCAGCAATCACTTCAAAGAGGCCTATGTGTGTTCAAGTATCATATTGAATCCTCTCAAAGTCAAGAATGTCAAAGAATCACAAGAACTGAAAATGGTGTGGAGGCAGAGCCAAGTTTAACTGCACAGATGACCTAGAATTAGGGTTTTGGTTTCAAAGGCCATAACTCCAATTTTTTTGGTCATTCTTGTTTCTATTGGTCTCTATATGGTATAGGGAGTATGCATATCAATTTTCATGAAGAAATTCCATGGGGAAGTCATCTGATCAAGAGTTGACTTTTCAAGCAAGTCAGTGCAAAATCAGGGCATCTGAGGCCCTCAATGACCCAACCAGAGGGCATTCTTCATCATTTTGATTGTATATGATCTTTATTTGATCATGGAAGATGTTGTAAGTTTACAAAATTGAAGAATTTCAAAGCTTTTGCAAAGTTGACTTTTTGGGCAAGTTTGACTTTTAATGAAATTGCCATTTTAGGCAACTTTTTCAACCTTTACTTTCTGATTCAAAAAAGCTTCAAATGGAAACACTTTGGTCATGAAAGTTGTAGAATGGATCATTCCCTTTTCAAAAAGTACAAGAACATGACCTAATTCATTTTGGATCAAAAGTTATGGCTTGTCAAAGTTGGCAAAAATCACAAAATTTCAAAGTTTCCACCAAAGAGGCAAAGTTGCAAATTCACTTCTCAAGGAAAATTTAGTCATCAAATGCACTTCAAAACTTCACAACATGATCATGCAAGTCCTAAAATTCAGATTGCACCCAAAGAATCACATGTTTTATGGCCCATGGATCAAGTTTTTTTCATAAGAATCAAAGGCAAGGCAAGTTGCAAAACTCATCATAAGACATAGCCCACTTGCTTGCTAGCTTGCTGAACCATCCTAGGCCTTTCCCCACATCATGCTGCGCAGCACACCCTCCTTGTACTTGGATAGAAAGTAGCCCATACCTCTCTTACACAACTTTGACATTTTGGCAAAAGCACCCATACCAATCAATAAAGCACACATCACATCTTCTGACCAATCCCAATTGTTTATACTAATCAAATGCAAGCCAAACATAACAAAAAGCAAGCCTGAAACACTCCACAACTCAGCATTCTCATTTTCACCTTCATTTGCAAAAGCTTTCGAAACTGCTTGCACAAGTCACAAACACACAAACTAACTCCACCAATCAACTCAACACACCTTCCTGATCACAAAGCACCCTTCACCATAGCCTAAAACTCAGAGAATCAAAAACACGATTCCCACCTGCCATTGAACAGAACTCAAGCAAACTCACAAACCAGCCATTGCGAACTTCAAACAAACCTTGCAAGCTTCTTAGGAGGATCAGTGGAGTGCATTTGAGCCAAAGAAACAGCTAGAAAGCTCCTGAATCGAAAGCTTCAGTTCAGGTAGTCAACTCAAAACTTTTTTCCAGAAACATGTTTTTAAGTTCTTAATAGCTTCTATGCACTCTCCTGATCATGAATATGTGCTTACTTTTGAAAATGGTTGAGAAACCAGGATGTATGCACTGTCTGAAACTTTTGCCCTAAAAAATGTTTTGATTCGATTTGGCTGATTAATGAATGAAAAATGATGTTTGATTGAGGGGTTTGATTCGTTTTTGAATGGGGAAGAGTTATGGGCAGTTAGATTTCATTTTCATTGCGTGTAGAGTGAGTTAGTGTTTTGGGCTTGCCGGAGAAGATGACCGGAACCACTGTTCCGGTCATCTGAAAGTAATTAGGTCTGGATTAGGGCTTAATCATTAATTAGAGAGTTTTGAATATAGGCCGTCCAGATGCGCGCCAGGTCCACTCCCGTGCGTGTGAATTTAAATCTGGGCCCTTGGATGCGCATACTTTTCCATTTTTCAGTTTAATTCAATTTTATTTTACATTTTATTTCATTTGTTTTCTCATTTTATTAAAAATAGCAAAACCTTTTCAAAAATTCTGAAATTTTTTGTATAAACTTTTATTAATTTTCAGAAACCAAAAATATTTTTATTTTTATTTTTTGCATTAAAAAATATTTTTAAATCATTTAAAAGTTTATTTTTAATTAATTAATGAGAATTAATTAATTAAAAATACTTTTAGGTATTTAAAAATCACCAAAAAATTCATGAAACATTTAAAATCATTTAGAAACATTGTCCAACCCTCAAACCAAATTTCTTTTTTGATCTTGATGTCTTTTGAGAATTTTTCATGGAATAAAAATCATTTCAAGGCATTATTTTGATCCAAACTTCAAAAAATCATTTCTGCCTAACCATTGAGAGTTGGACTTTGATTCTTTTTGCATTGCATTGTGTTTAGCTTGTAGTTTGTAAGATTAAATTGGCATGATTTGATCTTTCATTTTCAATTTGTTTGGCATTTTTCTTGTTAAGGTTCCCTAAAACCCTAGAAAACTTAGGAAATTCATAACCCTAATTAGGTTAAAAGTTGGAACCTCTTCTTTGGGCAGTGAGTTAGTATAGGTTTAGGGTTCCTTTAAATGCATTTTCAATTTTTTATCTTGATGTTTGCTTCTGATTTTGGTTTTTATTTGATGCATTGATCATAAACCCTAATTTGGGCTTCTTCTTGCATTCATCTTGTATTTGCATTCATACCATGACTTGCCATTGCATTTTATGCATTCATTTGATTCATTAGACATCTTAAGATATGTTGAAAGCATGTTTGATCATTGCATCATGTATTTACCATGTTGTATGCCATTTGCATTTCATAACTTTTCATGTATGTTCATGGTTCTAAACTTGCTTCTCTTGCATTCATTTGTTCATGTGATCATCCTCGTGCCTTGTTTCATGTTTGAATCATCTCATAGCATCATTATCATCTCATATTTGCTTCTGGTTTTGATTTGCATCATGCCATTTCATCTCATTTTGCATTGCATTGCATTTCCTTCACTAACTTTTCAGGTGGTAAGTTGTTTTGAGAAGTGAATTTGCCTTCACTTCTCACAATTTCTTTTCATCTCTCTTATGCATCATTGCTGCATTTTACTTTGTGTTTGAGATTGAGCTTGCTCTTTCTTCTTCTTCTTCTCACTTTCTTTCTTCAAGTGACTTGTCTTCTTAAATGAAGCAAGTTACTTTGCTTCTCCTGATCCTTTCATCTGCTTCCTGGTGGTTCCATTGAAGATTTCTCTTGTTAACCTCACAAACCTTAGGAACAACCAAGCATGACAATGATTAGGGCTTTGATTAGTCTCCCCACTTAGTTTTACCTTTGTGTCTCTTTGAGTCCTCTCTTCTCACCTCATAATCAGGGACTAAACCCTAAAGGCTTTAAGGCTTTGTGATTAAGTTTATGCCTACATCCTTCTATTAGGATGGAGTGTATAACTTTAATCCTAAGTGTTAAACCCTTAATGTGTTTAAATCCTCTAATCAATTCACATAATAATCACCAAGACATCAAGCTTGTAACTTGGGCCTTGCATTAGGGTTCTAATTCTTCCTTAATTGGTTAAGAAGGACTAACCCTAGTGTTAATGGACAAGTCCCCATCAAGTTGTCTTACAAATCATAAAAATCACTTCATCATCTTATCATTAAATAAAATCCACTTAACCAAAGGCTTGTTTTGTCATGAGTTTAATCCCTAATCATGGATTAAGTTGAGGAGCTTTCCTCAGCTTAAACACTCTCATCTATTATCCTTCTATTAGGATGGTGTAATGAGTCTGTTTAATTCCTAATTATGGCTTAATCTCATTACTCAACACTAAACAAAAACAACAAAAAACATCTAAATAATAACAAGTAGGTTAATGATCTTAATCCTACATCAAAGGGTGATTAAGTGTGAGAATCTGACTTCACACTTAAGGTATTCTCATTACCCCTAATCAGAGGGAAGATGTGATGAGTTTACTAAATCCATTGGTTTAGGCTTAAGCTCATTAACTTATGACAAACTTCCAAAAGCAATAAAAGACTGAAAACTCAAAAACAAACAATAACCGTCTCCTCCGGGATTCTTTTCTCATCTCATTCACTCATAAACGAGAACTTGCTTCTTCCGTCTAATGCAAGAAAGTTAGCACCTGAGCCAGACAGGTCATACACTTGAGCATAGGCTAGTAAGCAGTTCACAAGTCAATTCATCTTTCAGTCTCTTTGGGTCGAACTACGGTGTTCTGACTTCCTCATTGCACGAGAGGATACGTAGGCATAACTTAATAGTTATCGAACAAAAGTCTCTGTATATTCCCCCTCTTTCCAGCATCATTCTTTTAGCCTCATGATCTTGAGCAATTCATTCTCATTCCTACATTGACACATCATTTATACACTTTCACTTCCTTTACACTGACACCTGTACATATTGTTTTCCAGCCCTTTTACACACAAATTGCACTGACACTACCCCTTTAAAACACAAGTATTTTAAGCGTGGATCCCGTCGAGTACGGCGGACAATCTGGGTGCTAATACCTTCCCAGGTTGTAACCAACCCCCTTTCTCAGTCTCTCTGGTTCGCAACCGTCTTATCCATATCTTTCTAGGTCTATGCAGCATTGCCTTTCCTCCGGGATAAAAATGCCTAGCTGGCGACTCTTTTCATTCCCTGTGAGTTCACTGCTGTGTGTTCTCGCATCCCTCTTTCGCCGACCGTTCGCGTCTGTACCCCATTTGACCCGGCTTCATCTGGCGGGAGCGACAGCTTGGCGACTCTGCTGGGGACCCTTATACTATAACCAGGGCTTCTGGTTCTTTTTGTGGGTTCCTCCTAGCGCTTGATTGATTTGTGTTTACTGGGGTGTTATGTGCTAGTTGTGTTTGTATTTGTATTTATTTTGTTTAGTGCTTTATGTACAATTGTTTTATTGCTTTCTTTATAGCTTTACATATATCATACTGTCATACTGTGCTGGCTGGATCTGTTTTGCTGCTTTGGTGGGTGGGTGTTCTATTGAGAGTTGAGGTCCTATACCTGGGACCTGAGTGACACCTAGGCTAGAGTGGTTCATGTTCTTTCCCATTCCATTTCGGTCTGGTGCGGGAATATGAAACACGGTTCAGATATGGGTTTCTTCTTGAGAACTCTGTGCTGCAGATTTCCTATAGTACTAGGGCTATCTGGGAAGCCTGCTAAGTCTGGATGACCTTTAGTATTGACCTTCAGAAACTGAGGTGAATTAGAGGAGGATCTTTTATGGTTATTGTAAACACTGTACCTCCGGGTTATAAGTGTTTACACTTCTCATAACTGATCCAAGTCTGAGGATCCTTGTTTTAGAACACTACCTGTGAGGGGGTTGGTCTGTTTACAGGTTTGCAGGTACCCTTGGCCTCAGCATACCCTGTTACTTTGTTTTGATTAAGATTACTCCATGTTGGAACAGTTCTTGTGATTTTTAACCCTGGACATGTGGCTCTTTATTTGAGTCCCCCACCTTGGTTACTGGACTTATGAATCTCCATCTGGATTCCTTGAACATACATAGACCTATATCAGAGCACTTGATCAGATCCAGCTCAGTCACAAACCCTTGCATATCATTTGCATACATCATCATTGCATCATTTTAACATTTGCTTATTTGTTTTTCAGGGTATCCATACTTTATTTTGGCTTGGTTTTGACCCCATCATCATCATAGACCTATCCTCATCAGTATCTATTTCAGCTATCAGCTACCTGCTTCGGTCACCTGCACCACCAGTCTCAGCCTGTCAGTGGCCCATTTTCAGTGTTATCATCAACATCTGTCTCAGCTCTTCTTCAGCAACATGGCACCCAAGAAGAGCAACATCTCATATCATTTCTTTCAGCCTGAGCTAGCTGACATCAGGAAGATCCAGACCCTGATTACTCCAGACCATATACCACTATTCAGAGAACACTATGGAGGCATACTTGATGTGGTTATGGATTTGGACCCTTCACAGAGGAGCCTGATTCATACTTGCCTGCAGTTCTATGATCCCCCTCTGAGGTGTTTCACTTTTCAGGATTTTCAGTTGGGGCCTTTACTAGAGGAGTATTCATCATTGGTTGGTGTACCTATCAGAGGCGGAGTCCCCTTCAACCCTGAGATGGCTTTTCCCAGTAATGAAGAGATAGCAAAGGCATTACATCTGGAACCAGTTCTGATTGGGCAGAACATGACTACCAAGGCTGGAATCTCTGGTCTACACTTGGATTTCTTGACTTCTCAGGCCATCCTGAAGGCCTCCTTGGGGGAGTGGAAGGCAGTCTGTGCATTATTAGCCCTTAGCATATATGGGGTTATTTTATTTGCAGATGAGCCTAAGTTTGTTAGCAAGAATGCAATCCATCTTTTTATCCTGAAGAACCCAGTGCCCACCTTACTGGGAGATTTCTACTACTCTGTCCACCAAAGGAATGAAAAGCAGAGAGGAAGATTGGTGAGGTGCTGTGCCCCCCTGTTCCATACCTGGTTGCTCAGACACTTGCCCAAGACTGATGCATTTTTGAATCCTCATCAGCAGAAGAATTGGGCTAGAAGACTCACTGCTTTAACTTCAGCTGATATCAGGTGGTGCACTCAAAGCACAAAAGGCAGGGACATCATTACCAGTTGTGGACAGTTTCCCAATGTACCCCTGATAGGAGTAAAGGGTTGCATCAATTACAACCTATGCTATTCAAAAGACAATTGGGCTATGCATTGGTCCATACTCCTAAGGCACAAGACTTGGCTGAGACTCTTTACTGTGAGATTAAGCCTAATCTGGCTATTGTCAGGCAAGCATCCTGGGCTTGGGACAATGTCCAGACTAAAGGGGTAACCATTCTGGGAAGATGCAACAATGTGGCCTCAGCACAGTACTATGAGTGGTCCCATGCCAGGGCTCAATTTTCTGGGATTCCCTTCACCATGGAAGATATCCCTGGACCATCCACAGCACCACCTCCTGCCACTGTCAGTCTAGAGGAGTTTGAGAAACTGAAAGAGAGAAATGAGAATCTGACTCAGGCTCTACAGAAGACCCTCTGGGAGAGGAGTGATGGTCGGCTGGACATTGAAAGTTTAGAAAAGCTAATGGTGGAGCATCTGGCTAGGATTGAAAAGTCAGAGGACTACATTAAGAAGTCCAGGGCTGGAGAGCAGATCTTGAAGAATGCCTGCAAGGAGGCTCAGTTCCAGAAGGCCAGGACTGATTTGTATCTGAAAGAGAGTCAAGCCAGGTGGGTCAGGATCACCGAAGCTCTTACTCTGGAAGATAAGAGGACTCAGGACAAGATTGAGCAGTTGGAGGCTAGTGCAAAGGAGCAGCAGGAAGCCCTGCTAGCAGCCCAGAGAGAGATCTCAGAGTTGAAGATTAGAGCTGGTATGAAGAGGTCAAAGGACCAAAGTCAACACAAGAAGCTAACTGCAGCTGTTACTACCAGGAATCTTCTCATCAGGAATCTTACAGAGCGTCCAGCTGATCCTGTGACTGAAGCACTTCTCAAGGAAGTTCAGGAGGATGAGTTTGGTCTTGGAGTCTGACTTTTGCTTGTTGTTGCTTTCATTTCATGTACTTTTACCTTTTATGTTGTATCTTTGACCCCTCAGAGGGCATGATTTGTAAGAAACAAACTACGTATCATTTACTTTTTGTAATATATGTATCAGTTTATTCGATCTGAGTTTCTTTCAAGCAACATCACAAGCATCTCCCTCAGGGGTCTGGAAAGGTCAAAACCAAGTGCCAAGCCGGATACCTTGGAAACAAATAAGCATATTGCATTGCATGCTAACCTTTGTTTGTTTTGTAGGTTTGTTTTGTTTTTTGTTACTAACTCTGTTGTGATCTCAGGAACTATTGCTCGACGTCGGGTGTTCCCACTCAACCGTCCACACAGATATCCAACCCGTAACAACCTTCCGGGTATACAGATGGACAAGGTACAACAGGACCTTACAGAGGTCAGGAACCAAATGGCCAATGAAAGATTGGAAATGAGGAATCAAATGACACAATTTATGGAGGTGATGAATGGTTTAGCACAGAGCCAAGAGAGATTAAGAGCCTTGGTAGAGAGGCAGACTCAGGAAGATCCCCATCTAGGGACTGGTGGGACAAGCAACAATGAGAGGGTTCAGCCTCATATCAACCCACCTGTATTTGGACCCCACCTTCATCCAGAGGTCAACATCCCTGCTAATGTACAAGGGAATGCTACTACAGGTAGAGTGCTGCAAGAAGACCCCCAGGAGGATCAGTTCACAGTGATGGGAGCTGGGGATGAGGCCTATGACAGAAGGCTGGATGAAATTGTTGAAAAATTAAGGTCCTTGGAGTCTCAAAACTCCTTGGGTTTTGATGTTATGGACATGGGCTTAGTGGACATGGTCAGGATTCCCCACAAATTTAAACCACCGTGCTTTGAGAAGTACAACGGGACTTCCTGCCCACGGACCCACTTGCAATCCTTTCTGGGGAGGCTGAAGGCATACACCATGGACGAAAAGCTGTGGATGTTTTATTTCGAAGACAGTTTAACTGGAGCATCAAGGGAATGGTACTCCCATTTGACTAGAGCAACCATCAGATGCTGGAAGGACTTGGCTGAGGCCTTTATTAGACAATACCAGTATAATTTGGATATGGCACCCAACAGGACCCTCCTGATGGGAATGTCACAGTCATCCAGGGAAAGCTTCCGGGAGTACGCCCAGAGATGGAGACAGCTGGCTGCTGCTGTCCAGCCACCTATGTCAGAGAGGGAGATGGCAGATATGTTTATGAACACCCTCCAAGGGACATACATTGATAGGCTAGCTGCCTTTTCTTCTACCAGCTTTGTAGATGTCGTTATAGCTGAGAAAGAATTGAGAGCCTATTGAAGATGGGCAAAATTTCTGACAACGGTGCCAGCTCATCCAGCAACACAAGGAAGCCTTTTGTGGGCCCAAGAAGAACTGGTGAGACCAATGCTATCCATGCTAGCAGGGGCAGACCCCAATATGTTCATAGGTCTGTGGCAGCAGTCACCATTCCCGCTCCAATTCATCCACAACCAGCTTATCAACTACAACAACAAAATTATCAGCAACAAACTCAGTATCCTCCTCAGAGAAACTACAGCAACACCAGCAACAACAATCAGCAAAGACCATTTCAACAGAGACCCTCTCAGGCCAATAGGGTGATTGATCCGATCCCTATGCCCTATGCCACATTACTGCCACAACTCCTAAAACTCAACCTGGTTGAGCTAAGGACATTGGCACCTCCAGATCCTACCAGTCTACCCAGAAATTATGACGCCAGCGCCAGATGTGCTTTTCATTCGAATGCACCTGGCCATAGTACAGAGAAGTGCAGAGCTTTGCACATGAAGGTACAGGACTTGGTGGATTCTAAGGCTCTAAACTTTGCACCACCACCGAATGTTAACAAGAACCCTAAGCCAAACCATGGTGGCCCCAGAATCAATGCTATTGAAGAAGACAAGCCGTCTTACTTGATAACCAGTGTGGGTCAGATTCGGACACCCTTGGTAGAGATTAAAGCTCAACTCCTTGAATGTCAAATGTTCCCGGGATGTGAGCTAGGGTGTGCTTATTGCAACATTTCAGTGAATGGTTGTGATAACTTGAGAGATGGCATAGATGGTCTCATCCAGAGTGGCCTGCTTCAAATCACAACATCAATACCTACCAATCCAGCAATCTCCTTAACAACAGTGCCCGAGTCTTCTACAACTGCAACAACCATTGTTCCAAACAACTCTTCAGTTTCATCAACAAATGCTTCATCTATTACTTCAACGGACCAAATATCAGCAAACATCCCTTCTACAACTTCAGCACCCCTTCATTCAGAATCTCCTACAACAACAACACCCATCCATTCAACAGTGTCTCCTACAACATCAACAGCAAACAATGAGAGCGTCTCAACTGTTACAATTTATTATGATCCTGAAAATGATTCTGCCTACAACTCACAAAATTCCACTCCTATCAGAGCACCAGTCACAATATACTATGATCCACATACTATCATGGTCCCTTCTGCAGCTGCTATCAGTCCAGTCACTATCACAGTGCCTGGGCCAGTGCCTTATGAAAGCAGTAATGCCATCCCTTGGCATTACGACTCCGATCTATACTGCGAAGGACAGAAAATCACTCTTGAATCATCAACTTCTTCACCACAAATAGACAATGTGGGAGGAGGCGGAGGCTTCACTCGAAGCGGACGTCTCTTTGCCCCACAAATTCAAAGGCCCACTGCCGAGGCAGAAGCTGCTGCCAAGGCAAAAGGGAAGAGCATGGTGCAAGAAGAGCAAATTGTTAAGGAGGCTTTAAAAACACCTTTTGATCAAGAAGTTGATGAATTCATGAGAATCATCAAGAAAAGTGATTACAAGATAGTGGACCAGCTTCACCAGACGCCTTCTAAGATCTCCATTCTATCACTACTAATGTGCTCCGAGGCTCACCGGAACGCACTACTAAAAGTCTTGCATGTAGCTTATGTGCCAGAAGAGATCACAGTCAATCAGTTGGAAGCTGTGGTTGGGAATGTTAATGCTAGTAATGGACTAGGATTTACTAACACTGATTTGACTACGGAGGGTCGCAATCATAACAAGGCTTTGCACATTACCTTGGAGTGTAAGGGTGCAGTTCTTTCCCATGTACTGGTAGACACAGGGTCATCCCTCAATGTCTTACCTAAACAAGCCCATGTGAAGCTAGAGTATGAAGGATTGGCATTACGCCCCAGTAACTTGGTAGTGAGAGCCTTTGACGGTTCTAAGAGATCAGTTCTGGGAGAAATTGAGTTGCCTATAACGATTGGCCCATAAACTTTCAAAACGACCTTCTACGTGATGGACATTCAGCCTGCCTACAGCTGTTTGTTGGGTAGACCATGGATTCATGCCGCTGGCGCAGTTACGTCTACCCTTCACCAGAAGTTAAAATTCGAGTGGGAGGGCAAAGTCGTTACTATTTGTGGAGAGGAAGATATTTGTGTTAGCCATCTGGCTACTTACAAATACATTGAGATGGATGGGGAGATCCACGAAACTATGAGTCAAGGGTTTGAGGCCTTGAACATAAATGAAACATCTGCTGTACCTGGAACCTCAATGACATCTTATTAACAAGCCCGGAAGGTTGTTGAGGAAGGGACTGCCCAAGGCTGGGGAAAGCTGTTACCTGTGGAGAAGAAAGAGGATAGATTTGGGTTGGGTTATAAACCAACTCAACAAGATCAAGCGGAGGCTGCTAAGGAGCCCAACTTTGTTAGTGGGGGGATGCTCACCCCTGATGTTGTCAACAATTTGGAAGACGAGGATGAAAGCGACCGCAACCTGGAGAGTTGGATACGTCCAAAGATCCCGGGGAGCAGTATCTCAAACTGGTCTTCCCAGGAAATTATAAGAGTTACTCCTGCAGAGTAATTATTATTTCCTGTATTTTTATAGCATGCATCAAGTCTTGCATCTTGCCCAAGATGACAAGACTCATTTTGTAATCGGGCCATCTGTAATTTTTGTGCAACAAGATTAATCAATGAAATATCAGACATCTTTTGCAAATGAGTCTCTTTTTCTTTTCCGCTCACTGTTTTTCCATTTTTCTTTTTGTACAAAAAATAAATGGCAATGTTTTCAAAATGACGACTTTATTTCACTTTTCTAAAACAAGATTAAAATCAATCACTAAAATGAACAAACTGAACCCTTGCAGAGAGTGCCTTCCAGACCGCACCGACAACAGCACGGCTATGACTTCGTATGACTTTGACAATCCAATCAATCAGGATGATGAAGGGGTTGAAGAAGATTACGAGCTTCCTGAAGAGCTAGCCAGATTGTTGAGACAAGAGGAGAAGGTTATCACTCCTCATCAGGAGGAGGTCGAAACGATCAATCTTGGTACAGATGAAGACGTGAAAGAAGTTAAAATCGGGGCCTGCCTACAAGACTCAGTGAAGAGACAACTGATTGACCTACTTCAAGAGTATGTGGATGTGTTTGCTTGGTCTTATCAAGATATGCCAGGGTTGGACACCGACATTGTTGTGCACAAGCTGCCTTTGAAAGAAGATTGCCCGCCGGTTAAACAGAAATTGCGCCGTACTCGCCCAGACATGACAATGAAGATCAAAGAAGAGGTACAAAAACAATGGGACGCTGGGTTCCTTGCTGTAACTAGCTATCCGCCGGGGGTTGCTAATATAGTACCTATGCCTAAGAAAGACGGCAAAGTAAGGATGTGTGTTGACTACCGGGATCTGAATAGAGCCAGCCCGAAGGATGATTTCCCATTACCTCACATCGATGTATTGGTGGATAACACGGCTCAGTTCTCGGTATTCTCCTTCATGGACGGATTTTCAGGATACAATCAGATCAAAATGTCACCTGAAGACATGGAGAAGACAACCTTCATCACACCCTGGGGCACGTCCTGTTACAAGGTGATGCCATTCGGACTGAAGAATGCCGGTACAACATATCAACGGGCTATGGTGACATTATTCCACGATATGATCCATAAAGAAATCGAATGTTATGTGGATGATATGATTGCCAAGTCCCTCACTGAAGAAGACCACCTGGTAAATCTGCTAAAGCTATTCAAGCGTCTGAGGAAGTACCAACTGAAGTTGAACCCCAACAAGTGCACATTCGGGGTGCGATCTGGTAAGCTGCTGGGTTTTATTGTGAGCGAGAAAGGGATTGAAGTTGACCCTGATAAAGTCAAAGCCATTCAAGAAATGCCTGCACCGAAGTCTGAAAAAGAAGTTCGAGGATTTTTAGGACGATTGAACTACATTTCACGGTTCATATCTCACCTTACAGCAACCTGTGAACCTTTGTTCAAATTGCTAAGAAAAGAACAGACGGTCAGGTGGAACGAGGACTGCCAGAAGGCTTTTGACAAGATCAAAGAATACTTGCAAGAACCTCCAATCCTTATGCCTCCAGTTGAAGGAAGACCTCTGATCATGTATTTGACAGTTTTAGAAGAGTCAATGGGGTGTGTGTTGGGCCAGCATGACGAGTCTGGTCGAAAAGAGTATGCAATATACTACCTAAGCAAAAAGTTTACAGACTGTGAACAACGTTATTCACTGCTCGAGAAAACTTGCTGTGCTTTAGCGTGGGCTGCTCGCCGACTGAGACAGTATATGTTGACCCACACTACTTTATTGATCTCCAAAATGGACCCAGTTAAGTACATATTCGAGAAGCCAGCGCTTACCGGACGGGTTGCAAGATGGCAAATGATCCTCACGGAATATGACATCCAATACACATCTCAGAAAGCCATCAAGGGCAGTGTATTGTCTGAATATCTTGCTGAGCAACCTATTGATGATTACCAGCCTATGAGATTTGACTTCCCTGATGAGGACATCATGTTCATAAAAGCAAAAGATCATGAAGAGCCTGTTCACACTGAAGGGCCTGACCCGGAGGAAGAATGGACTATGATGTTTGATGGGGCTGTTAATACGAATGGTCGTGGTGTTGGTGCAGTACTCATTACACCTAAAGGAGTTCACATGCCTTTCTCAGCAAAACTCACTTTCAACTGCACTAACAACGAAGCTGAATACGAAGCTTGCATTATGGGTCTTGAGGAAGCCATTGACCTCAGGATCAAGACATTGACTGTATTCGGAGATTCAGCTCTGGTAATCAATCAAACCAACGGTAAATTGTATACACACCAAGATCATCTGATACCTTACAGGGATTATACAAGGAGGTTATTGACTTTCTTTACAACAGTCAAGCTTGAGTATATCCCTCGAGACGAGAATCAATTTGCAGATGCTCTTGCCACCATTTCATCCATGATCAAAGTTCAAGCTGCCAACTTTGTACCTCAGATTTCAGTGTCCAGACTTGACAGACCAGCATATGTATTCGCAACAGATGTTGTCAAGGATGATAAGCCTTGGTTCCATGACATTAAGTGCTTTTTGGAGGATCAAACATACCCACCTGGGGCATCTTCCAATGATAAGAAGACATTAAGAAGGCTTGCTGGTAGTTTCTTCCTGAATACTGATGGTTCCCTGTACAAGAGAAACTTTGATATGGTACTCCTCAGATGCGTTGATAGAACAGAAGCAGACTTGTTAATGCACGAGGTACACGAGGGATCCTTTGGTACCCATGCTGGAGGACATGCAATGGCCAAGAAGTTGCTAAGATCAGGCTATTACTGGATCACAATGGATGCCGACTGTTGTGCCTATGCCAGAAAATGCCATAAATGCCAGATTTATGCGGATAAGGTGCATGTGCCTCCCAATCCTTTAAATGTGATGTCTTCTCCCTGGCCCTTTGCTATGTGGGGCATTGACATGATTGGCAAGATTGAACCGACTGCTTCGAATGGCCACAGATTCATCCTGGTCGCCATTGACTATTTCACCAAGTGGGTCAAAGCAGCTTCCTATGCAAATGTTACAAGGCAAGTGGTAGCCAGATTTCTGAAAAGAGATATCATCTGCCGATACGGAGTTCCCGAGCGAATCATTACTGATAATGGCTCCAACTTAAACAACAAAATGATGGCAGAGCTATGCCGGGACTTCAAGATCCAACACCATAATTCTTCTCCTTACCGGCCAAAGATGAACGACGCGGTTGAGGCAGCTAATAAGAATATCAAGAAGATTGTGCAGAAGATGGTAATCACCTACAAAGACTGGCATGAAATGCTACCGTTTGCCTTGCATGGGTACCGCACGTCAATCAGAACATCCACTGGGGCAACACCGTATCAACTTGTGTATGGTATGGAAGCAGTCCTACCTGTTGAAGTTGAATTACCCTCCCTACGGGTATTGATGGATGTTAAGTTGAACGAAGCAGAATGGGTCCGGTCCCGATACGAACAACTGAGTCTGATTGAAGAGAAAAGATTGGCTGCAATTTGTCATGGGCAGTTGTATCAGAAAAGAATGAAGAGAGCCTTCGATCAGAAAGTCAGGCACCGAGAGTACCAAGTAGGAGATCTTGTGCTGAAAAGAATCCTCCCTCCTCATACAGACCACAGGGGCAAGTGGACTCCGAATTATGAAGGACCATTTGTAGTAAAGAAAGTTTTCTCCGGCGGAGCACTCATGCTCAGTACTATGGATGGTGAAGACTTCCCGTCCCCTGTGAATTCAAATGCAGTTAAAAAATACTTCGCATAAAATGACCCGCTGGACACAAAAACAGAATGTAAGTCCAGGCAAAAATAGGGCATCCCGGCGAGTCAAAAACAGAATAAAAGACTCGGGCAAAAAAAAGGGAAAATGAACAAAAAAATGTACACCCGCTGAGTTGAAAAGCCGCATTGGACAACTCAGGCAAAAATGGGTATCCCGATGGATTGAAAACCCGAAAGGGCGACCCATGCAAAATAAGGGAATAAGCGAACAACTGCATTCTGAATTCGTCTGTATCACCTACAACTTGGTAAGCTTCGAAAGGATCAAGCTTCTTTCAGAATCAGCCTTCTTCAGAAAGCAAGACGAGATGAACGTCAAATGTCATACGAGTCATAGTTGTCGCTCCCGATAAATGGGAATGGCCCAGATAAAGGTACAGACGCGAGCGGTCGGCGAAAAGAGGAATGCGAGAACACACAGGAGTGAACTCACAGGGAAATGAAAGAGTCTCCAGCTAGGCATTTTTATCCCGGAGGAAAGGTAATGCTGCATAGACCTAGAAAAGATGGATAAGACGGTTGCGGACCAGAGAGGTTGAGAAAGGGGGTTGGTTACAACCTGGGAAGGTATTAGCACCCAGATTGTCCGCCGTACTCGACGGGATCCACGCTTAAAAGATTTGTGTTTTAAAGGGGTAGTGTCAGTGCAATTTGTGTATAAAGAGAGCTGGAAAAGGATGTACAGGTGTCAGTGTAAGAGAAGTGAAGTGTGATATATACAGTGTCAGTGTAAGGACATGAGTGAAATGCTCAAGATCATGAGGCTAAAAGAATAAGGCTGGAAAGAGGGGGAATATACAGAGACTTTTGTTCGATAACTGTTAAGTTATGCCTACGTATCCTCTCGTGCAATGAGGAAGTCAGAACACCGTAGTTCGACCTAAAGAGACTGAAAGATGAATTGACTTGTGAACTGCTTACTTGCCTATGCTCAAGTGTATGACCTG
The DNA here is from genome assembly GCA_963966055.1 of Lathyrus aphaca. Classification (NCBI taxonomy): domain Eukaryota; kingdom Viridiplantae; phylum Streptophyta; class Magnoliopsida; order Fabales; family Fabaceae; genus Lathyrus; species Lathyrus aphaca. Next base: position 96,115,846 of record OZ014524.1, read on the forward strand.
TCTGGCTCAGGTGCTAACTGTCTTGCATTAGGCGGAAGGAGCAAGTTCTCGTTTGTGAGTGAATGAGATGAGAAAAGAATCCCGAAGGAGACGATTATTGTTTGATTTTGATGTTTTCAGTCTTTTATTGCTTTTGAAAGTTTGTCATAAGTTAATGAGCTTAAGCCTAAACCAATGGGTTAGCAAACTCATCACATCTTCCCTCTGATTAGGGGTAATGAGAATACCTTAAGTGTGAAGTCAGATTCTCACACTTAATCACCTTTGGTGTAGGATTAAGATCATTAACCTACTTGTGATTATTTAGATGTTTTTGTTGTTTTTGTTTAGTGTTGAGTAATGAGATTAAGCCATAATCAGGGATTAAACAGACTCATTACACCATCCTAATAGAAGGATAATAGATGAGAATGTTTAAGCTGAGGAAAACTCCTCAACTTAATCCATGATTAGGAATTAAACTCATGACAAAACAAGCCTTTGATTAAGTGGATTTTTAGTTAATGATAAGATTAAGAAACAGATTTTATGGTTTGTAAGAAAACTTGAGGGGGACTTGTCCATTAACACTAGGGTTAGTCCTTCTTAACCAATTAAGGAAGAATTAGAACCCTAATGCAAGGCCCAAGTTGCAAGTGTGATGTCTTGATGATTATTATGTGAATTGTTTAAAGGAGTTAAACACATTAAGGGTTTAACACTTAGGATTAAAGTTATACACTCCATCCTAATAGAAGGATGCAGGCATAAGCTTAATCACAAAGCCTTAAAGCCTTTAGGGTTTAGTCCTTGATTATGAGATGAGAAGAGAAGACTCAAAGAGACACAAAGGTGAAACTAAGAGGGGAGACTAAACAAAACCCTAATCATTGTCATGCTTGGTTGTTCCTAAGGTTTGTGAGGTTTACAAGAGAAATCTTCAATGGAGCCACCAGGAAGCAGATGAAAGGATCAAGAGAAGCAAAGCAACTTGCTTCATTTAAGAAGGCAAGTCACTTGAGGAAAGAAAGTAAGAAGAAGAAAGAATAAGCAAACTCAATCTCAAACACATAACAAAATGCAGCATGGATGCAAGAGAGAGGTGAAAAGAAAATGTGAGAAGTGAAGGCAAATCCACTTCTCAAAGTTGCTTACCACCTGAAAAGTTAGTAAGAAAGATGCAATGCAATGCAAAATGAGATGAAATGACATGGTGCAAACCAAAACCAGAAGCATATATGAGATGATAATGATGCTATGAGATGCTGCAAACATGAATCAAGACATGAGGATGATCATACAAACATATGGATGCAAATGGAGCAAGTTTAGAACCATGAACATACATGAAAAGCTATGAGATGCAAATGACATACAACATGGCAAATACATGATGCAATGATCAAACATGCTTTCAATATGTCTTAAGATGTAAAATGAGTCAAATGGATGCATAAAATGTCATGGCAAGTCAAGGTATGAATGCAAATGCAAGATGGATGCATATGGAAGCTCAAATTAGGGTTTATGATCAAAGCATCAAACAAAAACCAAAATCAGAAGCAAACATCAATATAAAAAATTGAAAATGCACTCAAAGGATCCCTAATCCTATATTAACTCACTGCCCAAAGGAGAAGTTCCAACTCTTAACCTAATTCAAGTTATGATTTTCTTAAGTTTTCTAGGGTTTTAGGGTTCCTTAAGAAGAAAAATGTCAAACAAATGGAAAATGAAAGATCAAATCATGCCCATTTAATATCACAAACTACATGCTAAACACAATGCAATGCAAAAAGAATCAAGGTCCAACTCTCAATGGTTAGGCAGCAATGATTTTCGGAAGTTTGGATCAAAATAATGCCTAAAAATGATTTTAATTCCATGAAAAATTCTCAAAATGCATCAAGATCAAAAAAGAAATTTGGTTTGAGGGTTGGACAATGTTTCTAAATGGTTTTAAATGTTTCATGAATTTTTTGGTGATTTTTAAATACTTAAAAGTATTTTTAATTAATTAATTCTCATTAATTAATTAAAAATAAACTTTTAAATATTTAAAAATATTTTTTGAATGCAAAAAATAAAAATAAAAATATTTTTGGTTTCTGAAAATTAATAAAAGTGTGTATAAAAATTTTCAGAATTTTTGAATAATTTTTTCTATTTTAAAATAAATGGACAAATTAAATGAGAAAAATTGAAATAAAAATTAATAAAAGTGAGAAGTATTCACATCCAACGCATCAGATTCAAAGTTGGGAGGAGGCTGTTGACTTGGCGCGTCTTTTAATGGCCAGGATGGACTCTGATTTAATTAAACTAATTAAACTTAATTAATTTAATAAACATGGATTAGGGCTAAGTGAACTAATCTGGGCCGTGTATGACTTAACCTAATCACCATCCAAGGGCTATGAATCAAACTGGGAAATTAATTAGGGATTAGGGTTAAGCACTTTCAGGTGACCGGAGGGAAGCTCCGGTCATCTTCTCCGGCGGGTTGAAAACCCTAAATCATGATTCAGGCCACCATTCATCAAATTAAAAGCAGGGAAATGATCTTCTACCCAAACCCCATTCAAATCACCCCTCAAACAAAATTTATCATTCAAAATCAAAGAGAATCGAAGCCAACAAGATTCACGGGTGAAATTTCAGAGTGCAACAAAATACTCATTTCTTCACTATTTTTGATTCTAAAGGCATCATCATGATCAGCAAGACATGCACTATCAATTTGTAACATAAAATGCAAGCTCTGAAAAGTTGGAGATTCGAAGCTACCTGAAGTGATAAGCTATGGATATGAGCTCTCCAGACCTTGCTTTGATGCAGAATGCCTCCTCTGAACCCCCTAAAGCCACTGGAATGCTCACAATCCTTTGTTGGTGGCTATTTTGGAAGCTTGAGTTCTGATATGGCAGGTTTTACAGTTGTGATTTGTAGGGTTTCAAGTTGCTTTAATGGTGGATTCTGGTTCTCTTGAGTGTGTATGATGCAATGGTGAAGAGAAAATGAATGTTTGATGGCTGGAAAAAGAGATTCGAAGGAGAGGAGTTCTTGACAGATTTTTGTGAAGTTTGTGTTCTGTCTTGTTTCAATGGCCAATGCAATGCTATAACACTCCCAAGATGTATGAGTAGCCTGTGGAGCAGGTCAGTAGAGGTGGCTGCTTACTGTTCCAAGAGTATGGGGGTTTTGGCCAAAAAGTCAATGTGATTGGTACTTGCAGCATGGGCTATGGCAGCAGCTGTCTAAGGGCTTGTCTTGCCTCAACTTGAGTCAAGGATGACCCTCAGATTGCTTGTGAATGTCTGCAACATGTGGATCATAAGCTATGCTAGATCTTGCAACTTGCCCACTTGTGTTTTCTTGTGATTTTGTGCTATGTACATGAGATGATTCTTGCTGAATTTTGATGTATGATGTTTCATTTGATCATGGCAATGCATAGAAAGCAACTAGTGATCACATAACTCCTTGGAGAATGATTTTGCAAAGAATCCCTCTTTGCACTTGTATGAAAAATGACTTATGGACTTTTGAAAATCAAAGCACAAAAATGAGAAATCCCTTGGGCCAATTCTGATTTTAGGGCATGTGTGATGTTTGTGTAAAGGTTAGACATTAATTAGAAGTCACAAATTGCCTTGGTACAAGAATTTGCAAGTTTTTTCCATTTGGTGCATAACTTGAAATTTAGTGATTTTTGCCAACTTTGATGAGCCATAACTTTTGATCCAAAATGAATTAGGTCATGTTCTTGTACTTTTTGAAAAGGGAAAGATCTATTCTACAACTTTCATGACCAAAGTTTTTCCATTTGAAGCATTTTTGGATCAAAAAGCAAGGGTTGAAAAAGTTGCCTAAAATGGCATTTTCATTAAAAGTCAAACTTGCCCAAAAAGTCAACTTTGCAAAAGACTTGGAATTCTTCAATTTTGAGAACTTCCAACTTCTTCTATGATCAAATAAAGATCATATACAATCAAAATGATGAAGAACACCCTTTGGTTGGGTCATTGGGGGCCTCAGATGCCCTGATTTTACACTGGCTTGTTCAGAAAGTCAACCCTTGATCAGATGACTTCCCCAAGGAATTTCTTCATGAAAATTGATATGCATACTCCCTATACCATATAGAGACCAATAGAAAAAGAATGACCAAAAAAATTGTAGTTATGGCCTTTGAAACCAAAACCCTAATTTTAGGTCATCTGTGCAGTCAAGCCTGGCTCTGCTTCCATACCAATCCCAGTTCTTGTGATTCTTTGACATTATTGACTTTGAGAGGATATAATATGATACTTGAACACACATGGACCTCTTTGAAGTGGTTGATGGCCTTTGGAGTGGCTCAAGAAGCTCTTGGATTGCTCAGATCACAAACCCTAGATGCAGATGACTTTGAATCTATGCAGTGAATCAAAAATGTGGTATGAGATATTATGATTGTGCTTATGCATATGAAAATAATCACAAGCCATGGTGAAATGGGTGAGGGCAAATTTGGGGTGTTTACAGCTGCCCCTATTCAAACATGAGTTAGCTGTGCAGGATGTAAGCAACGGCTTAACAGGCAAACAAGATAACTTGTGGTTGAATACCAAAGACAGTCCAAAATTTGCACTCACAGAATGAAGAAGAAAAGGGATATAGATTGTAAAAGAAAATAAAGTATATGGTAAAGTGTGGGCGACGGAGGACGACCGTCGAGCAGAGGACGACTGCTGGGTAAAGAGCAATGACGGGGACGGCCGACATGCTGGAAAAGCGAAAAATGAAGCAATGACGGGGACGGCCGACATGTTGGGGATAAGAAGAATTATGATGGGAACGACCATCAAGTAAAGCTGTAAAGATTCTCTGGGGAGTAATGAAACATGACGGGGACGGCCATCAAGTTCATAAGGTAAAGTAACCAACGATGGGGACGGCCATCGGGCTAATCTGAAAGGAAAAGGGGCCACGACGGGGACGGCCATCGGGTTAAAGAATAAATGAAATAAACAGATGATGAGGGACGGTCATCAAAGGTGAAGGACGATCACCTAGCAGGGGACGGCTGCTCTGTTGGGGATGAGATGAGGGACGGTCATCTAAGGTGAAGGACGATCACCTGGCAGGGTACGGCTGCCGAAAATATCGCGACATAGGACGAATGCCGGATAAAAGGTCAACGATGGGGACGGCCATCGGATGAGCATGATGGAGGACGACCATCAAGAGGTGGAGGACGACCACCTAGCAGGGGACGGCTGCTCTCGAGGTTTATCATGACATAGGACGAATGTCAGATAACCAAAATCAACAATGGGGACGGCCATTGGATAAAATGATGAATGATGATCATCAAGAGGTGGAGGACGACCACCTAGCAAGGGACGGCTGCTAAATATCACGACACAGGACGAATGTCGGATAGAAAAATCAACGATGGGGAAGGCCATCGGATGAGCATGATGAAGGACGATCATCAGGAGGTGGAGGACGACCACCTAGCAGGGGACGGCTGCTCTCAGGGTTTTTCATGACACAGGACGAATGTCAGATAAAAAGAAAATTTGTTTTGGTGGCGATCTACTGGGGAATAGTAAACACGGACGAGTGTTTATATCCAAGAAATAAAAGTATAAGCGTTTAGATGTTTGTGTATGGATTAAAGATGCGGACGAGCATCCTTAAGACTACGATACGGACGAGTATCGGGTAGAAACAAAGACTGACACGTGTTCAGAGATGATGATACGGACGAGTATCAACCGGTTAACAAAGAACACGGACGAGCGTTGAATCTGAAGGGACTCACCTGGGGAATAGTAGACACAGACGAGTGTCTATATTCAAGAAGACAAAAGTGTTTGACACGGTGTATGGATTAGAGATGCGGACGAACATCCTTAAGACTACGATACGGACGAGTATCAGGTAGAAACAAACGCTTGACGCATGCTCTGAGATGATGGTACGGACGAGTACCAACTGGTTAACAAAGAACACGGACGAGTGTCGAATCTGTGGGGATATAAATGGTGTATATACAAGATACGGACGAGTATCTGTATAAGGGTAATCATGAGTGATGCATATATGAGTGTTTATCTGTTGGGGAGAGTGACACGGACGAGTGTCAAAAGGTGAAGAGTATGGTATAAACAAGTATCTGACATACAAAGTGTTTATGTTACTGTACTGGAAAAATGACACGGACGGATGTCAAGGAAATTATATATGAGTATATGCGAGTGCAAAGAGGATGTCTTTGGCTTTCTGCTGGGGATATGACACGGACGGGTGCCACAAGGAGTATATACTGATGTTTGGGGACGTAAGGCAACTGTGTTTGCTGGGGAATCTCCGCTGGGGATTTTTGGGGGGTATCCTGTATATTGATGGATTGTTATTATTCACAAGTGTTTGATTTAAAACATGGCTTATGATTATGCTATATGTTTGATTTTTGCCGTAATGCTCCGTACTAGACGGAATGCTACGCTTTGTGGGTGAATATGATGCGAATGCCATGATTATGCAAGGATACCAATCCAGGATTCGGATCCCGCCGCTGCGAAGATCTCTGGTCGATCTGCTTGAAATGGACATCCCAGCTGGGGATGGGATCATTTGATAGATCTGATGAGATGCTATTGCTTGGAGATACAGGTCACTGATAGGCCTATCCTTGGTAATGAGGGGTCCCAGCTGGGGTTTGTAGAAGCTTTCGTCACTCTGTTGTGATCCCTTCACGCGCTGCTCTGATAGAGGCTGAAACTCTGTGGGGAGATGGTCCCTTGACTTTTGTACTTGGCTGAAGAGGAAATGACAACTCAGCTGGGGAGAAAGAGAGATTACTGAAAGATCTTCTGTTGAGGAGGGTTCTTGACTCAACCGGGGATATGGGCGCCTTCTGGTACTGCCTTGTTGGAGAAATGATGCCTGGCAACTCTGATGGGGAGACGTAACAAGTGGCAACTCGGCTGGGGAGAAAACACTTTGAGTGTTAAGACTGAGCGAGCATTGATTTGCCAGCTTGCTGGAATGAAGCTTTCATGCCCCAAGTTGCATTCTGGATACCTGCAATCTTGTAAAGATAGGGAAACGCACAAATAATCCCGAGGTATCCCTTACCAGATTCCGTCATAGGAGTTTAAACACTTCTGAGAGTAAGTATATTTCCTGCAAGCATGTGACTTTTAGAAGAAAAACATCTGTATTTATGCAATCATTTTTTTAGAGACATCAGACATTTTTGCAAATAAAAAATGTACAAGACGAAACATGACTGGAAATCTGATTTTATTAATTCGTGTGCCCTGAATTGGCAATATACAGTCAAAGAAACAAATCCCCTGAAATGAGGAGATTGTTACAAAAATGAGAAAACAAAAGCTGACAATGTTGACGACGCTTTCGAGGAGCTTCCCTCTTGCTATGACTCGTATGACATTTGACGTTCTTCTCATTTTGCTTTCTGAAGAAGGCTGATTCTGACAGAAACTTGATCCTTTCGAAGTTTACCGAGTTGCAAGTGATACAGACGAATTCAGAATGCAGTTGTTCGCTTATTCCCTTATTTTGCATGGATCGCCCTTTCGGGTTTTCAATCCATCGGGATACCCATTCTTGCCTGAGTTGTCCAATGCGGCTTTTCAACTCAGCGGGTGTACGTTTTTTTTGTTTATTTTCCCTTATTTTTGCCCGAGTCTTTTATTCTGTTTCTGACTCGCCGGGATGCCCTATTTTTGCCTGGACTTACATTCTGTTTTTATGTCCAGCGGGTCATTTTTATGCGAAGTATTTTTTAACTGCATCTGAATTCACAGGGGATGGGAAGTCTTCACCATCCATAGTGCTGAGCATCAGTGCTCCACCAGAGAAAACTTTCTTTACTACAAATGGTCCTTCATAGTTTGGAGTCCACTTGCCCCCTATGGTCTGTATGAGGAGGGAGGATTCTTTTCAGCACAAGATCTCCTACTTGGTACTCTCGGTGCCTGACTTTCTGATCGAAGGCTTTCTTCATCCTCTTCTGATATAACTGCCCATGACAGATTGCAGCCAATCTTTTCTCTTCAATCAGACTCAGTTGTTCCTATCGGGCCCGAACCCATTCTGCTTCACTTAGTTTAACATCCATCAGTACCCGTAGAGAGGGTAATTCAACTTCAGCCGGTAGGACTGCTTCCATACCATACACAAGTTGATACGGTGTTGCCCCAGTGGATGTCCTGATTGACGTGCGGTACCCATGCAAGGAAAATGGTAGCATTTCATGCCAGTCTTTGTAGGTGACTACCATCTTCTGCACAATCTTCTTGATATTTTTATTTGCTGCCTCAACAGCGCCATTCATCTTTGGCCTGTAAGGAGAAGAATTGTGGTGTTGGATCTTGAAATCCCGGCACAGTTCTGCCATCATTTTGTTGTTTAAGTTAGATCCATTATCAGTAATGATTCGCTCGGGAACTCCATATCGACAGATGATATCTCTTTTTAGAAATCTGGCTACCACTTGCCTTGTAACGTTTGCATATGAAGCTGCTTCGACCCACTTGGTGAAATAGTCAATGGCGACCAGGATGAATCTGTGGCCATTTGAAGCAGTCGGCTCAATCTTGCCAATCATGTCAATGCCCCACATAGCAAAGGGCCAAGGTGAAGACATCACATTCAGAGGATTGGGAGGCACATGCACCTTATCCGCATAAATCTGGCATTTATGGCATTTTCTGGCGTAGGCACAACAGTCGGCATCCATTGTGATCCAGTAATAGCCTGATCTTAACAACTTTTTAGCCATTGCATGTCCTCCAGCATGGGTACCAAAGGATCCTTCGTGCACTTCGTGCATTAACAAGTCTGCTTCTGCTCTATCGACGCATCTGAGGAGTACCATATCAAAGTTTCTCTTGTATAGGGAACCATCAGTGTTCAAGAAGAAACTACCAGCAAGCCTTCTCAAAGTCTTCTTATCGTTGGAAGATGCCCCAGGTGGGTATGTTTGATACTCCAAGAAGCACTTAATGTCATGGAACCAAGGCTTATCATCCTTGACAACATCTGCTGCGAATACATATGCTGGTCTGTCGAGTCTGGACACTGAGATTTGAGGTAAAAAGTTGGCAGCTTGAACTTTGATCATGGATGAAATGGTAGCCAGAGCATCTGCAAACTGGTTTTCGTCTCGAGGGATATACTCAAGCTTGACTGTTGTAAAGAAAGTCAATAACCTCCTTGTATAATCCCTGTAAGGTATCAGATGATCTTGGTGTGTGTACCATTTGCCGTTGGTTTGATTGATTACCAAAGCTGAATCTCCGAATACGGTCAACGTCCTGATCCTGAGGTCAATGGCTTCCTCAAGACCCATAATGCAAGCTTCGTATTCAGCTTCGTTGTTAGTGCAGTTGAAAGTGAGTTTTGCCGAGAAAGGCATGTGAACTCCTTTAGGTGTAATGAGTACTGCACCAACACCACGACCATTCATATTAACAGCCCCATCAAACATCATAGTCCATTCTTCTTCCGGGTCAGGCCCTTCAGTGTGAACAGGCTCTTCATGATCTTTGGCTTTTATGAACATGATGTCTTCATCAGGGAAGTCAAATCTCATAGGCTGGTAATCATCAATGGGTTGCTCAACAAGATATTCAGACAATACACTGCCCTTGATGGCTTTCTGAGAAGTGTACTGGATGTCATATTCTGTGAGGATCATTTGCCATCTTGCAACCCGTCCGGTAAGTGCTGGCTTCTCAAATATGTACTTAACTGGGTCCATCTTTGAGATCAACAAAGTAGTGTGGGTCAACATATATTGTCTCAGTCGGCGAGCAGCCCACGCTAAAGCACAGCAAGTTTTCTCGAGTAGTGAATAACGTTGTTCACAGTCGGTAAACTTTTTGCTTAGGTAGTATATTGCATACTCTTTTCGACCAGACTCGTCATGCTGGCCCAGCACACACCCCATTGACTCTTCTAATACTGTCAAGTACATTATCAGAGGTCTTCCTTCAACTGGAGGCATAAGGATTGGAGGCTCTTGTAAGTACTCCTTGATCTTATCAAAAGCCCTTTGGCAGTCTTCATTCCACCTGACCGTTTGTTCTTTTCTTAACAGCATGAACAAGGGTTCACAGGTTGCTGTAAGGTGAGATATGAACCTTGAAATGTAGTTCAATCGTCCCAAGAACCCTCGAACTTATTTTTCTGACTTCGGTGCAGGCATTTCTTGAATGGCTTTGACTTTATCAGGGTCAACTTCAATCCCTTTCTCGCTCACAATAAATCCCAGCAGCTTACCAGATCGCACCCCGAATGTGCACTTGTTGGGGTTCAACTTCAGTTGGTACTTCCTCAGACGCTTGAACAGCTTCAGCAGATTTACCAGGTGGTCTTCTTCAGTGAGGGACTTGGCAATCATATCATCCACGTAACATTCGATTTCTTTATGGATCATATCATGGAATAATGTCACCATAGCCCGTTGATATGTTGCACCAGCATTCTTCAGTCCGAATGGCATCACCTTGTAACAGAACGTGCCCCAAGGTGTGATGAAGGTTGTCTTCTCCATGTCTTCAGGTGACATTTTAATCTGATTATATCCTGAAAATCCGTCCATGAAGGAGAACACCGAAAACTGAGCCGTGTTATCAACCAATACGTCAATGTGAGGTAATGGGAAATCATCTTTCGGGCTGGCTCTGTTCAGATCCCGGTAGTCAACACACATCCTTACCTTGCCGTCTTTCTTAGGCACAGGCACAATATTAGCAAGCCACGGTGGATATTTAGTCACGGCGAGGAACCCGGCGTCCCATTGCTTTTGTACCTCTTATTTGATTTTCATTTCCATGTCTGGGCGAGTACGGCGCAGTTTCTGTTTAACCGGTGGCCATTCTTCTCTTAAAGGCAGCTTGTGCACAACAATGTCGGTGTCCAAACCCGGCATATCTTGATAAGACCAAGCAAATACATCCACATATTCTCGAAGCAGGTCAACCAGTTGTCTCTTCACTGAGTCTTGTAAGCAGGCCCCGATTTTAACCTCTCTCACGTCTTCAACTGTACCAAGATTGATCGTTTCAACCTCCTCCTGATGAGGAGTGATAACCTTCTCCTCTTGTCTCAACAACCTGGCTAGCTCTTCAGGAAGCTCGTATTCTTCTTCAACCCCTTCATCAACTTGATTGATTGGATTGTGAAAGTCATACGAAGTCATAGCCGTGCTGTTGTCGGTGCAGTCTGGAAGGCACTCTCTACAAGGGTTCAGTTTGTTCATTTTAGTGATTGGTTTTAATCTTGTTTAGAAAAGTGAAATAAAGTTAACATTTTGAAAACACTGCCATTTATTTTTTTGTACAAAAAGAAAAAAATGGAAAAACAGTGAGCGGAAAAGGAAAAGACTCATTTGCAAAAGATGTCTGATATTTCATTGATTAATCTTGTTGCACAAAAATTACAGATGGCCCGATTACAAAATGAGTCTTGTCATCTTGGGCAAGATGCAAGACTTGATGCATGCTTAAAATATACAGGAAATAATAATTACTCTGCAGGAGTAACTCTTATAATTTCCTGGGAAGACCAGTTTGAGATACTGCTCCCCGGGATCTTTGGACGGATCCAACTCTCCAGGTTGCAGTCGCTTTCATCCTCGTCTTCCAAATTGTTGACAGCATCGGGGGTAAGCATCCCCCCACTAACAAAGTTGGGCTCCTTAGCAGCCTCTGCTTGATCTTGTTGAGTTGGTTTGTAACCCAACCCAAATCTATCCTCTTTCTTCTCCATAGGTAGCAATTTGCCCCAGCCTTGGGCAGTTCCTTCTTCAACAACCTTCCGGGCTTGTTTATAAGATGTCATTGAGGTTCCAGGTACAGCAGATGTTTCATTTATGTTCAAGGCCTCAAACCCTTGACTCATTGTTTCGTGGATCTCTCCATCCATCTCAATATATTTGTAGGTAGCCAGGTGGCTAACAAAAATATCTTCCTCTCCACAGATAGTAACGACTTGACCCTCCCACTCGAATTTTAACTTCTGGTGAAGGGTTGAGGTCACGGCGCCAGCGGCATGAATCCATGGCCTACCTAATAGACAGCTGTAGGCAGGCTGTATATCCATCACGTAGAAGGTCGTTTTGAAAGTTTGTGGGCCAATCGTTATGGGCAACTCAATTTCTCCCAGAACTGATCTCTTAGAACCGTCAAAGGCTCTTACTACTAAGTTACTGAGGCGTAATGCCAATCCGTCATACTCTAGCTTTACAAGGGCTTTTTTAGGTAAGACATTGAGGGATGACCCCGTGTCTACCAGCACATGGGAAAGAACTGCACCCTTACACTCCATGGTAATGTGCAAAGCCTTGTTATGATTGCGGACTTCCGTAGTCAAATCAGTGTTGGTAAACCCTAGCCCATGACTAGCATTAACATTTCCAACCACAGCTTCCAACTGATTAACTGTGATCTCTTCTGGCACATAAGCTGCGTGCAAGACTTTTAGCAGTGCGTTCCGATGAGCCTCGGAGCACATAAGCAATGATAGAATAGAGATCTTGGAAGGCGTCTGGTGAAGCTGGTCCACTTTTTTGTAATCACTTTTCTTGATGATTCTCATGAATTCATCAACTTCTCGATCAAAAGGTGTTCTTAAAGCTTCTTTAACAATCTGCTCTTCTTGCACCAGGCTCTTCCCTTTTTCCTTGGCAGCAGCTTCTGCTTCGGCAGTGGGTCTTTGAATTTGTGGAGCGAAGAGACGTCCGCTTCGAGTGAAGCCTCCGCCTCCCCCCATGTTATCTATTTGTGGCGCAGGGGTTGATGATTCAAGAGTGATTTTCCGTCCTTCGCAGTATAGATCAGAGCCGTAATGCCAAGGGATGGCGTTACTGCTTTCATAAGGTACTGGCCCAGGCACTGTGATAGTGACTGGACTGATGGCAGCTGTAGAAGGAACCATGATAGTCTGTGGATCATAATATATTGTGACTGATGCTCTGATGGGAGTGGCATTTTGTGAGTTGTAGGCAGAATCATTTTCAGGATCATAATAAATTGTAACCGTTGAGACATTTGCTGCTGAAGTTGTAGGAGTCATTGTTGGAAGGATGGGTGTTGTTGTTGTAGGAGATTCCGAATGAAGGGGTGCTGAAGTTGTAGAAGGAATGTTTGCTGATATCTGGTTCGTTGAAGTAACAGATGAAGCATTTGTTGATGAGATTGAAGAGTTGCTTGGAATAATGGTTGTTGTATTTGTAGAAGACTCGGGGATTGTAGTTAAGGAGATTGCTGGATTGGTAGGAATTGATGTTGTGATTTGAAGCAGGCCACTCTGGATGAGACTATCTATGCCATCTCTCAAGTTATCACATCCATTCACTGAAATGTTGCAATAAGCACACCCTAGCTCACATCCCGGGAACATTTGACATTCAAGGAGTTGAGCTTTGATCTCTACCAACGGTGTCCGAATCTGACCCACACTGGTTATTAAGTAAGACGACTTGTCTTCTTCAATAGCATTGATTCTGGGACCTCCGTGGTTTGGCATAGGGTTCTTGTTAACATTTGGTGGTGGTGCAAAGTTTAGAGCTTTAGAATCTACCAAGTCTTGTACCTTCATGTGCAAAGCTCTACACTTCTCTGTACTATGGCCAGGTGCATTTGAATGGAAAGCACATCTGGCGCTGGCGTCATAATTTCTGGGTAGACTGGCAGGATCCAGAGGTGCCAACGTCCTTAGCTCAACCAGATTGAGTTTCAGGAGTTGTGGCAATAATGTGGCATAAGGCATAGGGATCGGATCGATCACCCTATTGGCCTGAGAAGGTCTCTGTTGGAACGGTCTTTGCTGATTGTTGTTGTTGGTGTTGTTGTAGTTTCTTTGAGGAGGATACTGAGTTTGTTGCTGATAATTTTGTTGCTGTGGTTGATAAGCTGGTTGTGGATGAATTGGAGCGGGAATGGTGACTGCTGCCACAGACCTATGAACATATTGGGGTCTGCCCTTGTTGGTATGGACAGCATTGGTCTCACCAGTTCTTCTTGGGCCCACAAAAGGCTTCCTTGTGTTGCTGGATGAGTTGGCACCGTTGTCAGAAATTTTGCCCATCTTTAACAGGCTCTCAATTCTCTCTCCAGCTATAACGACATCTGCAAAGCTGGTAGAAGAGAAAGCAGCCAGCCTGTCAATGTATGTTCCTTGGAGGGTGTTCATAAACATATCTTCCATCTCCCTCTCTGACATAGGTGGCTGGACAGCAGCAGCCAGTTGTCTCCATCTCTGGGCGTACTCCCGGAAGCTTTCTCTAGATGATTGGGACATTCCCATCAGGAGGGTCCTGTTGGGTGCCATATCCAAATTATACTGGTATTGTCTAATGAAGGCCTCTGCCAAATCCTTCCAACACCTGATGGTTGCTCTAGTCAGATGTGAGTACCATTCCCTTGAAGCTCCCGTTAAGCTATCCTCAAAATAAAACATCCATAGCTTCTCGTCCATGGTGTATGCCTTCAACCTCCCCAGAAAGGACTGTAGGTGGGTCCGTGGGCAGGAGGTCCCATTGTACTTTTCAAAGCACGGTGGTTTAAACTTATGGGGAATCCTGACCCCGTCCACTAGGCCCATGTCCATGACATCAAAACCCAAAGAGTTTTGGGACTCCAAGGACCTTAATTTTTCAGCAATTTCATCTAGTCTTCTGTCATAGGCCTCATCCCCAGCTCCCATTACTGTGAACTGATCTTCCTGGGGGTCTTCTTGGAGTACTCTGCCTGCAGTAGCATTCCCTTGTACATTAGCAGGGATGTTGATCTCTGGATGAAGATGGGGTCCAAATACAGGTGGGTTGATATGAGGCTGCACCCTCTCATTGTTGCTTGTCCCACCAGTCCCTAGATGGGGGTCTTCCTGAGTCTTCCTCTCTACCAAGGCTCTCAATCTCTCTTGGCTCTGAGCCAATCCATTCATCACCTCCATAAATTGTGTCATCTGATTCCTCATTTCCAACCTCTCGTTGGCCATTTGGTTCCTGACCTCTGTAAGGTCCTGTTGTACCTGGTCCATCTGTATACCCGGAAGGTTGTTACGGGTTGGATATCTGTGTGGACGGTTGAGTGGGAACACCCGTCGGCGAGCAATAGTTCCTGAAATCATAACAGAGTTAGTAACAAAAACAAACCTACAAAACAAACAAAGGTTAGCATGCAATGCAGTATGCTTATTTGTTTCCAAAGTATTCGGCTTAGGCACTTGGCTTTGACCCTTCCAGACCCTTGAAGATACTGTTGATGTTGCTTGAAAGAAATTCAGATGGAACAAACTGATACATATATTACAAAAAAGCAAATGATACATAGTTTGTTTTTTACAATACAAGCCCTCTGAGGGGTCAAAATACAACACAAAAGGGGAAAAGTACAATGGAATGAAAGCAACAACAAGCAAAAGTCAGACACCAAGACCAAACTCATCCTCCTGAACTTCCTTGAGAAGTGCTTCAGTCATAGGATCAGCCGGACGCTCTGTGAGATTCCTGATAAGGAGATTCCTGGTAGTAACAGCTGCAGTTAGCTTCTTGTGTTGACTCTGGTCCTTTGACCTCTTCACTCCAGCTCTAATCTTCAACTCTGAGATCTCTCTTTGGGCTGCTGCCAGGGCTTCCTGTTGCTCTTTTTCACTAGCTTCCAGCTGCTCAATCTTGTCCTGAGTCCTCTTATCTTCCAGAGTACGAGCTTCGGTGATCCTGACCCACCTAGCTTGACTCTCTTTCAGATACAAATCAGTCCTGGCTTTCTGGAACTGGGCTTCCTTGCAGGCATTCTTCAAGATCTGCTCTCCAGCCCTAGACTTCTTGATATAATCCTCTGACTTCTCAATTCTGGCCAGATGCTCCACTTTCAGCTTCTCTAACCTTTCAATATCCAACCTACCATCACTCCTCTCCCAGAGGGTCTTCTGTAGAGCCTGAGTCAACTTCTCATTTCTCTCCTTTAATTTCTCAAACTCCTCCAAACTGACAGTGACAGGAGGTGGTGCTGAGGATGGCCCAGGCATATCTTCCATGGTGAAGGGCATCCCAGAAAATTGAGCCCTGGCATGGGACCACTCATAGTACTGTGCTGATGCCACATTGTTGCACTTCCCTAGAATGGTTGCTCCTTTAGTCTGAACATTGTCCCAGGCCCAGGCTGCTTGCCTGACAATAGCCAGATTAGGCTTATTCTCACAGTAAAGAGTCTCAGCCAAGTCTTGTGCCTTAGGAGTGTGGACCAATGCATAGCCCAGTTGTCTTTTGAATAGCAGAGGGTTGTAATTGATGCAACCCTTAACTCCTATCAGGGGTACATTGGGAAACTGCCCACAACTGGTAATGATGTCCCTGCCTTTTGTGCTTTGAGTGCACCACCTGATATCAGCTGAGGTCAAAGCAGTGAGTCTTCTAGCCCAGTTTCTTTGCTGGTGAGGGTTCAAGAATGCATCAGTCTTTGGCAAATGCTTGAGTAGCCAAGTATGGAACAAGGGAGCACAGCATCTCACTAATCTTCCCCTCTGCTTTTCATTCCTCTGGTGAACTGAGTAGTAGAAATCTCCCAGTAAGGTGGGCACTGGGTTTCTCAGGATGAAAAGATGGATTGCATTCTTACTAACAAACTTAGGCTCATCTGCAAATAAAATAATCCCATATATGCTCAGGGCCAATAAAGCACAGACTGCTTTCCACTCTCCCAAAGAAGCCTTCAGGGTAGCTTGAGAGATCAAGAAATCCAGATGTAGACCAGAGATTCCAGCCTTAGTAGTCATATTCTGCCCAATCAGAACTGGTTCTAAATACAAAGCTTTTGCCACCTCTTCATTACTAGGAAAGACCATCTCAGGGTTGAAGGGGATACCACCCTTGATAGGTATACCAACCAATGATGAGTACTCCTCCAATAAAGGCCCCAACTGAAAATCCTGAAAAGTGAAACACCTCAGAGGGGGATCATAAAACTGCAGGCAAGTATGAATCAGGCTCCTCTGTGAAGGGTCCAAATCCATAACCACATCAAGTATGCCTCCATAGTGTTCTCTGAATAGTGGTATATGGTCTGGAGTAATCAGGGTCTGAATCTTCCTGATGTCAGCTAGCTCAGGCTGAAAGAAGTGATAGGAGATGTTACTCTTCTTAGGTGCCATGTTGTTGGAGAAGAGTTGAGACAGGTGCTGATGATAACACTGAAAAATGGGCCACTGACTGGCTGGTGCAGGTGACTGAAGCAGGTAGCTTGATAGCTGAAGTAGATGCTGATGAAGATAGGTCTATGCTGATGATGGGGTCAAAACCAAGCCAAAAATAAAGTATGGATATCCTGAAATACAAATAAGCAAATGTTAAAATGATGCAATGATGATGTATGCAAATGATATGCAAGGGTTTGTGACTGAGCTGGATCTGATTAACTGCTCTGATATAAGTCCAGGTATGTTCAAGAAATCCAGATGGAGGTTCATAAGTCCAGTAACCAAGGTGGGGGACTCAAATAAAGAGTCACATGTCCAGGGTTTAGAATCACAAGAACTGCTCCAAGATGGAGTACTCTTAATCAAATCAAAGTAACAGGGTATGCTGAGGTCAAGGGTACCTGCAAACCTGTAAACAACCCAACCCCCTCACAGGTAGTGTTCTAAAACAAGGATCCTCAGACTTGGATCAGTTATGAGAAGTGTAAACACTTCTAACCCGGAGGTACAGTGTTTACAATAACCATAAAGGATCCTCCTCTAATTCACCTCAGTTTCTGAAGGTCAATACTAAAGGTCATCCAGACTTAGCAGGCTTCCCAGATAGCCCTAGTACTACAGGAAATCTGCAGCACAGAGTTCTCAAGAAGAAACCCATATCTGAACCGTGTTTCATATTCCCGCACCAGACCGAAATGGAATGGGAAAGAACATCAACCACTCTAGCCTAGGTGTCACTCAGGTCCCAGGTATAGGACCTCAACTCTCAATAGAACACCCACCCACCAAAGCAACAAAACAGATCCAGCCAGCACAGTATGACAGTATGATATATGTAAAGCTATAAAGAAAGCAGTAAAAGCAGTTGTACATAAAGCAAAAATAAATACAAATATAAACACAAATAGCACATAACACCCCAGTAAACACAAATCAAACAAGCGCTAGGAGGAACCCACAAAAAGAACCAGAAGCCCTGGTTACAGTATAAGGCTCCCCAGCAGAGTCGCCAAGCTGTCGCTCCCGATAAATGGGAATGGCCCAGATAAAGGTACAGACGCGAGCGGTCGGCGAAAAGAGGAATGAGAGAACACACAGGAGTGAACTCACAGGGAAATGAAAGAGTCTCCAGCTAGGCATTTTTATCCCGGAGGAAAGGTAATGCTGCATAGACCTAGAAAAGATGGATAAGACGGTTGCGGACCAGAGAGGCTGAGAAAGGGGGTTGGTTACAACCTGGGAAGGTATTAGCACCCAGATTGTCCGCCGTACTCGACGGGATCCACGCTTAAAAGATTTGTGTTTTAAAGGGGTAGTGTCAGTGCAATTTGTGTATAAAGAGAGCTGGAAAAGGATGTACAGGTGTCAGTGTAAGAGAAGTGAAGTGTGATATATACAGTGTCAGTGTAAGGACATGAGTGAAATGCTCAAGATCATGAGGCTAAAAGAATAAGGCTGGAAAGAGGGGGAATATACAGAGACTTTTGTTCGATAACTGTTAAGTTATGCCTACGTATCCTCTCGTGCAATGAGGAAGTCAGAACACCGTAGTTCGACCCAAAGAGACTGAAAGATGAATTGACTTGTGAACTGCTTACTTGCCTATGCTCAAGTGTATGACCTGTCTGGCTCAGGTGCTAACTGTCTTGCATTAGGCGGAAGGAGCAAGTTCTCGTTTGTGAGTGAATGAGATGAGAAAAGAATCCCGAAGGAGACGATTATTGTTTGATTTTGATGTTTTCAGTCTTTTATTGCTTTTGAAAGTTTGTCATAAGTTAATGAGCTTAAGCCTAAACCAATGGGTTAGCAAACTCATCACATCTTCCCTCTGATTAGGGGTAATGAGAATACCTTAAGTGTGAAGTCAGATTCTCACACTTAATCACCTTTGGTGTAGGATTAAGATCATTAACCTACTTGTGATTATTTAGATGTTTTTGTTGTTTTTGTTTAGTGTTGAGTAATGAGATTAAGCCATAATCAGGGATTAAACAGACTCATTACACCATCCTAATAGAAGGATAATAGATGAGAATGTTTAAGCTGAGGAAAACTCCTAAACTTAATCCATGATTAGGAATTAAACTCATGACAAAACAAGCCTTTGATTAAGTGGATTTTTAGTTAATGATAAGATTAAGAAACAGATTTTATGGTTTGTAAGACAACTTGAGGGGGACTTGTCCATTAACACTAGGGTTAGTCCTTCTTAACCAATTAAGGAAGAATTAGAACCCTAATGCAAGGCCCAAGTTGCAAGTGTGATGTCTTGATGATTATTATGTGAATTGTTTAAAGGAGTTAAACACATTAAGGGTTTAACACTTAGGATTAAAGTTATACACTCCATCCTAATAGAAGGATGCAGGCATAAGCTTAATCACAAAGCCTTAAAGCCTTTAGGGTTTAGTCCTTGATTATGAGATGAGAAGAGAAGACTCAAAGAGACACAAAGGTGAAACTAAGAGGGGAGACTAAACAAAACCCTAATCATTGTCATGCTTGGTTGTTCCTAAGGTTTGTGAGGTTTACAAGAGAAATCTTCAATGGAGCCACCAGGAAGCAGATGAAAGGATCAAGAGAAGCAAAGCAACTTGCTTCATTTAAGAAGGCAAGTCACTTGAGGAAAGAAAGTAAGAAGAAGAAAGAATAAGCAAACTCAATCTCAAACACATAACAAAATGCAGCATGGATGCAAGAGAGAGGTGAAAAGAAAATGTGAGAAGTGAAGGCAAATCCACTTCTCAAAGTTGCTTACCACCTGAAAAGTTAGTAAGAAAGATGCAATGCAATGCAAAATGAGATGAAATGACATGGTGCAAACCAAAACCAGAAGCATATATGAGATGATAATGATGCTATGAGATGCTGCAAACATGAATCAAGACATGAGGATGATCATACAAACATATGGATGCAAATGGAGCAAGTTTAGAACCATGAACATACATGAAAAGCTATGAGATGCAAATGACATACAACATGGCAAATACATGATGCAATGATCAAACATGCTTTCAATATGTCTTAAGATGTCAAATGAGTCAAATGGATGCATAAAATGTCATGGCAAGTCAAGGTATGAATGCAAATGCAAGATGGATGCATATGGAAGCTCAAATTAGGGTTTATGATCAAAACATCAAACAAAAACCAAAATCAGAAGCAAACATCAATATAAAAAATTGAAAATGCACTCAAAAGATCCCTAATCCTATACTAACTCACTGCCTAAAGGAGAAGTTCCAACTCTTAACCTAATTCAAGTTATGATTTTCTTAAGTTTTCTAGGGTTTTAGGGTTCCTTAACAAGAAAAATGTCAAACAAATGGAAAATGAAAGATCAAATCATGCCCATTTAATATCACAAACTACATGCTAAACACAATGCAATGCAAAAAGAATCAAGGTCCAACTCTCAATGGTTAGGAAGCAATGATTTTCGGAAGTTTGGATCAAAATAATGCCTAAAAATGATTTTAATTCCATGAAAAATTCTCAAAATGCATCAGGATCAAAAAAGAAATTTGGTTTGAGGGTTGGACAATGTTTCTAAATGGTTTTAAATGTTTCATGAATTGTTTGGTGATTTTTAAATACTTAAAAGTATTTTTAATTAATTAATTCTCATTAATTAATTAAAAATAAACTTTTAAATATTTAAAAATATTTTTTGAATGCAAAAAATAAAAATAAAAATATTTTTGGTTTCTGAAAATTAATAAAAGTGTGTATAAAAATTTTCAGAATTTTTGAATAATTTTTTCTATTTTAAAATAAATGGACAAATTAAATGAGTAAAATTGAAATAAAAATTAATAAAAGTGAGAAGTATTCACATCCAACGCATCAGATTCAAAGTTGGGAGGAGGCTGTTGACTTGGCGCGTCTTTTAATGGCCAGGATGGACTCTGATTTAATTAAACTAATTAAACTTAATTAATTTAATAAACATGGATTAGGGCTAAGTGAACTAATCTGGGCCGTGTATGACTTAACCTAATCACCATCCAAGGTCTATGAATCAAACTGGGAAATTAATTAGGGATTAGGGTTAAGCACTTTCAGGTGACCGGAGGGAAGCTCCGGTCATCTTCTACGGCGGGTTGAAAACCCTAAATCATGATTCAGGCCACCATTCATCAAATTAAAAGCAGGGAAATGATCCTCTACCCAAACCCCATTCAAATCACCCCTCAAACAAAATTTATCATTCAATATCAAAGAGAATCGAAGCCAACAAGATTCACGGGTGAAATTTCAGAGTGCAACAAAATACTCATTTCTTCACTATTTTTGATTCTAAAGGCATCATCATGATCAGCAAGACATGCACTATCAATTTGTAACATAAAATGCAAGCTCTGAAAAGTTGGAGATTCGAAGCTACCTGAAGTGATGAGCTATGGATATGAGCTCTCCAGACCTTGCTTTGATGCAGAATGCCTCCTCTGAACCCCCTAAAGCCACTGGAATGCTCACAATCCTTTCTTGGTGGCTATTTTGGAAGCTTGAGTTCTGATATGGCAGGTTTTACAGTTGTGATTTGTAGGGTTTCAAGTTGCTTTAATGGTGGATTCTGGTTCTCTTGAGTGTGTATGATGCAATGGTGAAGAGAAAATGAATGTTTGATCGCTGGAAAAAGAGATTCGAAGGAGAGGAGTTCTTGACAGATTTTTGTGAAGGTTGTGTTCTGTCTTGTTTCAATGGCCAATGCAATGCTATAACACTCCCAAGATGTATGAGTAGCCTGTGGAGCAGGTCAGTAGAGGTGGCTGCTTACTGTTCCAAGAGTATGGGGGTTTTGGCCAAAAAGTCAATGTGATTGGTACTTGCAGCATGGGCTATGGCAGCAGCTGTCTAAGGGCTTGTCTTGCCTCAGCTTGAGTCAAGGATGACCCTCAGATTGCTTGTGAATGTCTGCAACATGTGGATCATAAGCTATGCTAGATCTTGCAACTTGCCCACTTGTGTTTTCTTGTGATTTTGTGCTATGTACATGAGATGATTCTTGCTGAATTTTGATGTATGATGTTTCATTTGATCATGGCAATGCATAGAAAGCAACTAGTGATCACATAACTCCTTGGAGAATGATTTTGCCAAGAATCTCTCTTTGCACTTGTATGAAAAATGACTTATGGACTTTTGAAAATCAAAGCACAAAAATGAGAAATCCCTTGGGCCAATTCTGATTTTAGGGCATGTGTGATGTTTGTGTAAAGGTTAGACATCAATTAGAAGTCACAAATTTCCTTGGTACAAGAATTTGCAAGTTTTTTCCATTTGGTGCATAACTTGAAATTTAGTGATTTTTGCCAACTTTGATGAGCCATAACTTTTGATCCAAAATGAATTAGGTCATGTTCTTGTACTTTTTGAAAAGGGAAAGATCTATTCTACAACTTTCATGACCAAAGTTTTTCCATTTGAAGCATTTTTGGATCAAAAAGCAAGGGTTGAAAAAGTTGCCTAAAATGGCATTTTCATTAAAAGTCAAACTTGCCCAAAAAGTCAACTTTGCAAAAGACTTGGAATTCTTCTATTTTGCGAACTTCCAACTTCTTCTATGATCAAATAAAGATCATATACAATCAAAATGATGAAGAACACCCTTTGGTTGGGTCATTGGGGCCTCAGATGCCCTGATTTTACACTGGCTTGTTCAGAAAGTCAACCCTTGATCAGATGACTTCCCCAAGGAATTTCTTCATGAAAATTGATATGCATACTCCCTATACCATATAGAGACCAATCGAAACAAGAATGACCAAAAAAATTGGAGTTATAGCCTTTGAAACCAAAACCCTAATTTTAGGTCATCTGTGCAGTCAAGCCTGGCTCTGCTTCCATACCAATCCCAGTTCTTGTGATTCTTTGACATTCTTGACTTTGAGAGGATATAATATGATACTTGAACACACATGGACCTCTTTGAAGTGGTTGATGGCCTTTGGAGTGGCTCAAGAAGCTCTTGGATTGCTCAGATCACAAACCCTAGATGCAGATGACTTTGAATCTATGCAGTGAATCAAAAATGTGGTATGAGATATTATGATTGTGCTTATGCATATGAAAATAATCACAAGCCATGGTGAAATGGGTGAGGGCAAATTTGGGGTGTTTACAATAGTAAAAGGGAAGCTCCTTAAAGCGTCGCCGACATTGCCAACACCTTTTTGTTTCTCAATTTATAACAATCTCCTCATTTTAGGAGATTTGTTTCTTTGACTGTATCTTGCCAATTCAGGGCACATGAATTAATAAAAGCAGATTTTCAGTCATGTTTCGTCTTGTACATTTTTTTATTTGCAAAAATGTCTGATGTCTTTAAAATACTGATTGCATAAATACAGATGCTTTTCTTCTTCTAAAAAAAATACGTGCTTGCAGGGAATATACTTACTCTTAGAAGTGTCTAACTCCTATGACGGAATCCAGTAAAGGATACCTCGGGATTACTTGTGCGTTTCCCTATCTTTGCAGGATCGCAGGTATCCAAAACGCAACTTGGGGCATGTAAGCTTCATCTCAGCAAGCTGGCAAATCAACACTCACTCAAAGTGCTTTCTCCCGAGCTGAGTTGCCACTTGCTACTTCTCCCAGCTAAGGTGCCAATCATTCTTCCTCAGCCAAGTACAAAAGCCAGGGAATCGTCTCCCCACAGAGTTTCAGCCTCTATCCAAAAGAGCAACGCAGGAAGGAATCACAACAGAGTGACTAAAACTTCTGCAAACCCCAGCTGGGTCTCTCATTTACTAGAATAGGTCTATCATTGACCCGTTTCCCCAAGCAGATGCATCTCAACAGATCTACCAATGATCTCATCCCCAACTGGGATGTCCACTTCAAACAGATCGACCAGAGATCTTCGCAGCAACAGGATCCGAATCCCGGATTGGTATCCTTGCATAATCATGGCATTCGCATCATATTCACCCACAAAGCGTAGCATTCCGTCTAATACGGAGCATTACGGCAAAAATCCAACATATTGCATAAATCATAAGCCATGTTCTGAATCAAACACTTGTGAATAATGACCATCCGTCAAAAACATACAGATTGCTCCCTAAATTCCCCAGCAGAAATCCAAAGACATCCCCTTTGCACTCTCAGATACTTATATAATTTCCTTGACATCCGTCCGTGTCATTTTCCCCAGTGCAGTAACATAAACACTTTGTATATCAGATACTTGTTTATATTATACTTTTCTCCTTTCGACACTCGTCCGTGTCACTCTCCCCAACAGTTAAAATACTCATCTATACACCACTCATACTTATACAGATACTCATTCGTATCTTGTATACACCATTTATATCCCCGCAGATTCGGCACTAGTCCGTGTTCTTTGTTAACCAGTTGGTACTCGTCCGTACCATCATCTCAGAACATGCGTCAAGCGTTTGTTTCTACCTGATACTCGTCCGTATCATAGTCTTAAGGATGCTCGTCCGCATCTTTAATCCATACACTGTGTCAAACACTCTTGTCTTCTTGAATATAGACACTCGTCCGTGTCTACTATTCCCCAGAAGAGTCCTCTCAGATTCAATACTCGTCCGTGTTCTCTGTTAACCAGTTGATACTCGTCCGTATCATCACCTCTGAACACGTGTCAGTATTTGTTTCTACTCGATACTCGTCCGTATCGTAGTCTTAAGGATGTTCGTCCGCATCTTTAATCTATACACAACATCTAAACACTTATACCTTTTGTCTCTTGGATGTAAACACTCGTCCATGTTTGCTATTCCCCAGTAAATCGCCAACAAAGCAAATTTCTCTTTTATCTGACATTCGTCCTATGTCATGATAAACCCTGAGAGCAGCCGTACCCTGCTAGGTGGTCGTCCTCCACCTCTTGATGATCGTCCTTCATCATGCTCATCCGATGGCCGTCCCCATCATTGACCTTCTATCCGACATTCGTCCTATGTCGTGATATTTAGCAGCCGTCCCCTGCTAGGTGATCGTCCTTCACCTTTTTGATGATCGTCCTTCATCATGTTATCCAATGGCCGTCCCCATTGTTGATTTTGGTTATCTGACATTTGTCCTATGTCATGATAAACCTTGAGAGCAGCCGTCCCCTGCTAGGTGGTCGTCCTCCACCTCTTGATGGTCGTCCTCCATCATGCTCATCCGATGGCCGTCCCCATCGTTGACCTTTTATCCGGCATTCGTCCTATGTCGTGATATTTTCGGCAGCCGTACCCTGCCAGGTGATCGTCCTTCACCTTAGATGACCATCCCTCATCTTATCCCCAACAGAGCAGCCGTCCCCTGCTAGGTGATCGTCCTTCACCTTTGATGACCGTACCTCATCATCTGTTTATTTCATTTATTCTTTAACCCGATGGCCGTCCCCGTCGTGGTCCCTTTTCCTTTCCCTGATGATCGTCCTTCATCAATTTAGCCCGATGGCCGTCCCCATCGTTGGTTACTTTACTTTTTGAACTTGATGGCCGTCCCCGTCATGTTTCATTAATCCCCAGAGAATTTTATAGCTTTGCTTGATGGCCGTCCCCATCATAATTCTTTTATCCCCAGCATGTCGGTCGTCCCCGTCATTGCCTCATTTTTCTCACTTTTTCAGCATGCCGGCCGTCCCCGTCATTGCTCTTTACCCAGCAGTCGTCCTCTGCTCGACGGTCGTCCTCCGTCGCCCACACTTTACAATATACTTTACTTTCTTTTACAATCTATATCCCTTTTCTTCTTCATTCTGTGAGTGCAAATTTTGGACTGTCTTTGGTATTCAACCACAAGTTATCTTGTTTGCCTGTTAAGCCGTCGCTTACACCCTGCACAGCTAACTAATGTTTGAATAGGGGCAGCTGTAAACACCCCAAATTTTCCCTCACCCATTCACACCATGGCTTGTGATCATTTCATATGCATAAACTCAATCATAGCATCTCATACCACATTTTTGATTCACTGCATAGATTCTAAGTCATCTGCATCTAGGGTTTGTGATCTGAACAATCCAAGAGCTTCCTGAGCCACTCCAAAGGTCAGCAATCACTTCAAAGAGGCCTATGTGTGTTCAAGTATCATATTGAATCCTCTCAAAGTCAAGAATGTCAAAGAATCACAAGAACTGAAAATGGTGTGGAGGCAGAGCCAAGTTTAACTGCACAGATGACCTAGAATTAGGGTTTTGGTTTCAAAGGCCATAACTCCAATTTTTTTGGTCATTCTTGTTTCTATTGGTCTCTATATGGTATAGGGAGTATGCATATCAATTTTCATGAAGAAATTCCATGGGGAAGTCATCTGATCAAGAGTTGACTTTTCAAGCAAGTCAGTGCAAAATCAGGGCATCTGAGGCCCTCAATGACCCAACCAGAGGGCATTCTTCATCATTTTGATTGTATATGATCTTTATTTGATCATGGAAGATGTTGGAAGTTTACAAAATTGAAGAATTTCAAAGCTTTTGCAAAGTTGACTTTTTGGGCAAGTTTGACTTTTAATGAAATTGCCATTTTAGGCAACTTTATCAACCTTTACTTTCTGATTCAAAAAAGCTTCAAATGGAAAAACTTTGGTCATGAAAGTTGTAGAATGGATCATTCCCTTTTCAAAAAGTACAAGAACATGACCTAATTCATTTTGGATCAAAAGTTATGGCTTGTCAAAGTTGGCAAAAATCACAAAATTTCAAAGTTTCCACCAAAGAGGCAAAGTTGCAAATTCACTTCTCAAGGAAAATTTAGTCATCAAATGCACTTCAAAACTTCACAACATGATCATGCAAGTCCTAAAAGTCAGATTGCACCCAAAGAATCACATGTTTTATGGCCCATGGATCAAGTTTTTTTCATAAGAATCAAAGGCAAGGCAAGTTGCAAAACTCATCATAAGACATAGCCCACTTGCTTGCTAGCTTGCTGAACCATCCTAGGCCTTTCCCCATATCATGCTGCGCAGCACACCCTCCTTGTACTTGGCTAGAAAGTAGCCCATACCTCTCTTACACAACTTTGACATTTTGGCAAAAGCACCCATACCAATCAATAAAGCACACATCACATCTTCTGACCAATCCCAATTGTTTATACTAATCAAATGCAAGCCAAACATAACAAAAAGCAAGCCTGAAACACTCCACAACTCAGCATTCTCATTTTCACCTTCATTTGCAAAAGCTTTCGAAACTGCTTGCACAAGTCACAAACACACAAACTAACTCCACCAATCAACTCAACACACCTTCCTGATCACAAAGCACCCTTCACCATAGCCTAAAACTCAGAGAATCAAAAACACGATTCCCACCTGCCATTGAACAGAACTCAAGCAAACTCACAAACCAGCCATTGCGAACTTCAAACAAACCTTGCAAGCTTCTTAGGAGGATCAGTGGAGTGCATTTGAGCCAAAGAAACAGCCAGAAAGCTCTTGAATCGAAAGCTTCAGTTCAGGTAGTCAACTCAAAACTTTTTTCCAGAAACATGTTTTTAAGTTCTTAATAGCTTCTATGCACTCTCCTGATCATGAATATGTGCTTACTTTTGAAAATGGTTGAGAAACCAGGATGTATGCACTGTCTGAAACTTTTGCCCTAAAAAATGTTTTGATTCGATTTGGCTGATTAATGAATGAAAAATGATGTTTGATTGAGGGGTTTGATTCGTTTTTGAATGGGGAAGAGTTCTGGGCAGTTAGATTTCATTTTCATTGCGTGTAGAGTGAGTTAGTGTTTTGGGCTTGCCGGAGAAGATGACCGGAACCACTGTTCCGGTCATCTGAAAGTAATTAGGGCTGGATTAGGGCTTAATCATTAATTAGCGAATTTTGAATATAGGTCGTCCAGATGCGCGCCAGTTCCACTCCCGCGCGTGTGAATTTAAATCTGGGCCCTTGGATGCGCATACTTTTCCATTTTTCAGTTTAATTCAATTTTATTTTACATTTTATTTCATTTGTTTTCTCATTTTATTAAAAATAGCAAAACCTTTTCAAAAATTCTGAAATTTTTTGTATAAACTTTTATTAATTTTCAGAAACCAAAAATATTTTTATTTTTATTTTTTGCATTAAAAAATATTTTTAAATCATTTAAAAGTTTATTTTTAATTAATTAATGAGAATTAATTAATTAAAAATACTTTTAGGTATTTAAAAATCACCAAAAAATTCATGAAACATTTAAAATCATTTAGAAACATTGTCCAACCCTCAAACCAAATTTCTTTTTTGATCTTGATGTCTTTTGAGAATTTTTCATGGAATAAAAATCATTTCAAGGCATTATTTTGATCCAAACTTCAAAAAATCATTTCTGCCTAACCATTGAGAGTTGTACTTTGATTATTTTTGCATTGCATTGTGTTTAGCTTGTAGCTTGTAAGATTAAATTGGCATGATTTGATCTTTCATTTTCAATTTGTTTGGCATTTTTCTTGTTAAGGTACCCTAAAACCCTAGAAAACTTAGGAAATTCATAACCCTAATTAGGTTAAGAGTTGGAACCTCTTCTTTGGGCAGTGAGTTAGTATAGGTTTAGGGTTCCTTTGAATGCATTTTCAATTTTTTATCTTGATGTTTGCTTCTGATTTTGGTTTTTGTTTGATGCATTGATCATAAACCCTAATTTGGGCTTCTTCTTGCATTCATCTTGTATTTGCATTCATACCATGACTTGCCATTGAATTTTATGCATTCATTTGATTCATTAGACATCTTAATATATGTTGAAAGCATGTTTGATCATTGCATCATGTATTTACCATGTTGTATGCCATTTGCATTTCATAACTTTTCATGTATGTTCATGGTTCTAAACTTGCTTCTCTTGCATTCATTTGTTCATGTGATCATCCTCATGCCTTGTTTCATGTTTGAATCATCTCATAGAATCATTATCATCTCATATTTGCTTCTGGTTTTGATTTTCATCATGCCATTTCATCTCATTTTTCATTGCATTGCATTTCCTTCACTAACTTTTCAGGTGGTAAGTTGTTTTGAGAAGTGAATTTGCCTTCACTTCTCACAATTTCTTTTCATCTCTCTTATGCATCATTGCTGCATTTTACTTTGTGTTTGAGATTGAGCTTGCTATTTCTTCTTCTTCTTCTTCTCACTTTCTTTCTTCAAGTGACTTTTCTTCTTAAATGAAGCAAGTTACTTTGCTTCTCCTGATCCTTTCATCTGCTTCCTGGTGGTTCCATTGAAGATTTCTCTTGTTAACCTCACAAACCTTAGGAACAACCAAGCATGACAATGATTAGGGCTTTGATTAGTCTCCCCACTTAGTTTTACCTTTGTGTCTCTTTGAGTCCTCTCTTCTCACCTCATAATCAGGGACTAAACCCTAAAGGCTTTAAGGCTTTGTGATTAAGTTTATGCATGCATCCTTCTATTAGCATGGAGTGTATAACTTTAATCCTAAGTGTTAAACCCTTAATGTGTTTAAATCCTCTAATCAATTCACATAATAATCACCAAGACATCAAGCTTGTAACTTGGGCCTTGCATTAGGGTTATTCTTCCTTAATTGGTTAAGAAGGACTAACCCTAGTGTTAATGGACAAGTCCCCCTCAAGTTGTCTTACAAATCATAAAAATCACTTCATCATCTTATCATTAAATAAAATCCACTTAACCAAAGGCTTGTTTTGTCATGAGTTTAATCCCTAATCATGGATTAAGTTGAGGAGCTTTCCTCAGCTTAAACACTCTTATCTATTATCCTTCTATTAGGATGGTGTAATGAGTCTGTTTAATTCCTAATTATGGCTTAATCTCATTACTCAACACTAAACAAAAACAACAAAAAACATCTAAATAATAACAAGTAGGTTAATGATCTTAATCCTACATCAAAGGGTGATTAAGTGTGAGAATCTGACTTCACACTTAAGGTATTCTCATTACCCCTAATCAGAGGGAAGATGTGATGAGTTTACTAAATCCATTGGTTTAGGCTTAAACTCATTAACTTATGACAAACTTCCAAAAGCAATAAAAGACTGAAAACTCAAAAACAAACAATAACCGTCTCCTCCAGGATTCTTTTCTCATCTCATTCACTCATAAACGAGAACTTGCTTCTTCCGTCTA
This sequence comes from Lathyrus aphaca, assembly GCA_963966055.1. Lineage (NCBI taxonomy): Eukaryota > Viridiplantae > Streptophyta > Magnoliopsida > Fabales > Fabaceae > Lathyrus > Lathyrus aphaca. The sequence goes on from OZ014524.1 coordinate 96,146,134, forward strand.
ATGCAAGACAGTTAGCACCTGAGCCAGACAGGTCATACACTTGAGCATAGGCTAGTAAGCAGTTCACAAGTCAATTCATCTTTCAGTCTCTTTGGGTCGAACTACGGTGTTCTGACTTCCTCATTGCACGAGAGGATACGTAGGCATAACTTAACAGTTATCGAACAAAAGTCTCTGTATATTCCCCCTCTTTCCAGCATCATTCTTTTAGCCTCATGATCTTGAGCAATTCATTCTCATTCCTACACTGACACATCATTTATACACTTTCACTTCCTTTACACTGACACCTGTACATATTGTTTTCCAGCCCTTTTACACACAAATTGCACTGACACTACCCCTTTAAAACACAAGTCTTTTAAGCGTGGATCCCGTCGAGTACGGCGGACAATCTGGGTGCTAATACCTTCCCAGGTTGTAACCAACCCCCTTTCTCAGTCTCTCTGGTTCGCAACCGTCTTATCCATATCTTTCTAGGTCTATGCAGTATTGCCTTTCCTCCGGGATAAAAATGCCTAGCTGGCGACTCTTTTCATTCCCTGTGAGTTCACTGTTGTGTGTTCTCGCATCCCTCTTTCTCCGACCGTTCGCGTCTGTACCCCATTTGACCCAGCTTCATCTGGCGGGAGCGACACCATCCTGCAAAGGAAAGATTAGTTTATGCAATATGTATGCATGCATGGCATGATGCATCTAAGTAAATGTATTATACATTTATGGATATGTTATGGTATGATGTAAAGGATGTATGTATGAATCATGTGTCGCTCCCGATAAGTGGGACCAGGCCCAGATAAAGGTACAGACGCGAACGGTCGGCGAGAGGGACAATGAGAACACACAGCCGTGAACTCACTGGAGATGAAAAGAGTCGCCAGCTAGGCATTTTTATCCCGGAGGAAAGGTAATGCTGCATAGACCTAGAAAGATATGGATAAGACGGTCGCGAACCAGAGAGACTGAGAAAGGGGGTTGGTTACAACCTGGGAAGGTATTAGCACCCAGATTGTCCGCCGTACTCGACGGGATCCACGCTTAAAATATTTGTGTTTAAAGGGGTAGTGTCAGTGCAATTTGTGTATAAAATAGCTGGAAAAGGATGTACATGTGTCAGTGTAAGGGAAGTGTAAAGTGTATGAATGATGTGTCAGTGCAGGAATGAGAATATGCTCAAGATAATGAGGCTAAAAGAATGAAGCTGGAAAGAGGGGGAATATACAGAGACTTTTGTTCGATAACGGTTAAGTTATGCCTACGTATCCTCTCGTGCAATGAGGAAGTCAGAACACCGTAGTTCGACCCAAAGAGACTGAAAGATGAATTGACTTGTGAACTGCTTACTTGTCAATGCTCAAGTGTATGACCTGTCTGGCTCAGGTGCAAACTGTCTTGCATTAGACGGAAGAAGCAAGTTCTCGTTGGTGAGTGAAGGTGATGAGAAAAGAATCCCGGAGGAGACGATTATTGTTTGTTTTTGTATTTTCAGTCTTTTATTGCTTTTGAAGATTTGTCATAAGTTAATGAGCTTAAGCCTGAACCAATGGGTTAGTAAACTCATCACATCTTCCCTCTGATTAGGGGTAATGAGAATACCTTAAGTGTGAAGTCAGATTCTCACACTTAATCACCCTGGTGTAGGATTAAGATCATTAACCTACTTGTGATTATTTAGATGTTTTTGGTGTTTTTGTTTAGTGTTGAGTAATGAGGTTAAGCCATAATCAAGGATTAAACAGACTCATTACACCATCCTAATAGAAGGATAATAGATGAGAATGTTTAAGCTGAGGAAAGCTCCTCAACTTAATCCATGATTAGGGATTAAATTCATGACAAAACAAGCCTTTGATTAAGTGGATTTTATTTAAAGGTATGATGATGAAGTGATTTTTATGATTTGTAAGACAACTTGAGGGGGACTTGTCCATTAACACTAGGGTTAGTCCTTCTTAACCAATTAAGGAAGAATTAGAACCCTAATGCAAGGCCCAAGTTACAAGTGTGATGTCTTGATGATTATTAAATGAATTGATTAAGGGAGTTAAACACATTAAGGGTTTAACACTTAGGATTAAAGTTATACACTCCATCCTAAGAGAAGGATGCAGGCATAAGCTTAATCACAAAGCCTTAAAGCCTTTAGGGTTTAGTCCCTGATTATGAGATGAGAAGAGAAGACTCAAAAGAGACACAAAGGTAAAACTAAGGGGAGACTAATCAAAACCCTAATCATTGTCATGCTTGGTTGTTCCTAAGGTTTGTGAGGTTTTCAAGAGAAGATCTTCAATGGAACCACCAGGAAGCAGATGAAAGGATCAAGAGAAGCAAAGTGACTTGCTTCATTCAAGAAGTCAAGTCACTTGAAGAAAGAAAGTGGGAAGAAGAAGAATGAGCAAGCTCAAACTCAAACACAAATAACAATGCAGCATGGGTGCAAGAGAGAGATGAGAAGAAAGAATGAGAAGTGAAGGCAAATTCACTTCTCAAGTTCACTTACCACCTGAAATGTTAGAAAAGGAATGCAATGCAATGCCAAAATGGGATGAGATGACATGATAAGAAACAAAACCAGAAGCAAATACATGATGCTAATGATGTTATGAGATGCTACAAACATGAGGCAGCACATGGAAATGATCATACAAGCTCATGGATGCAAATGAAGCAAGTTATGAACCATGAACATACATGAAAAGTTATGAAGTGCACATGGCATACAACATGGCAAACACATGATGCAATGATCAAACATGCTTTCTATATGTCTTATGATGTCAAATGAATCACATGGAGGCATGGAATGTCATAGCAAGTCATGTTATGCAAGAAGATGCAAGATGGATGCATATGGAAGCCCAAATTAGGGTTTATGAACCAAACATCAAACAAAAGTAAAAAACAGAAGCAAACCCTAAGATAAAAAATGGAAAATTCCACCCAAAGGACCCCTAATCCTATACTAACCCAATGCCCAAAGGAGAAGTTTCAACTCTTAACCAATCTCAAGTTATGATTTTTACAAGATTCTAGGGTTTTTAGGGTTTCTAAACAAAAGAAATGCCAAACAAATTGAAAATGAAAGATCAAAACATGGCCATTTAATCCTACAAACTACATGCTAAACACAATGCAATGCAAGAAGAATCAATGTCCAACTCCTCATGAATAGGCAGAAATGATTTTTTGAACTTAGGATCAAAATAATGCACAAAAATGATTTTAATTCAATGGAAAATTCTCAAAATGCATCAAGATCAAAAAAGAAATTTGGTTTGAAGGTTGGACAATGTTTCTAAATGTCTTAGAACAATTCATGAATTTTTTGGTGATTTTTAAATACTTAAAAGTATTTTTAATAAATTAATTTCCATTAACCTATTAAAAATAATCTTTTAATTATTTAAAAATTCATTTTAAATGCTAAAAATGAAAATAAAAATATTTTTGTGTCATAAAAATTAATAAAACTCTTGAGAAAAAGTTTCATAATTTTTAGACATTTTTTACTATTTTAAATAAATTATGCAAAACAAATGAGAAAAATATGAAAATAAAATGAAAAATAAATGAATTAAAGAGAAGTCAGCTGATCCAAGGGCCTGGATTCAAAGTTACACGCGCGGGAGTTGACTGCGCGCCACATCCTACGGCTCAAATTCAAAAATGACTAATCAATGCTTATGCCCTAGTTACGCCATTAATCACTTTCAGATGACCGGAACAGTGTTCCGGTCATCTTCTCCGTTCACCCCAAACCTCAAACTCACTCCATACGTTACGAAAATGAAATCTAATTGAACAGAAATGTTTCCCACTCACTCACGAATCATAACCCTCACTCAAAACAAATTTATCTTTCCTGGAATGGCTGAATCGAAGCAAACAAGAACTAGGGCAAAAACGTTTCAGGAAGCAATTAAATTCTCATTTCATCACCATTTTCAAAACTAAAAGCATCAGAACAATCAGTGAAGCATGGAGAACAAGTTTAGAACTTAAAAATCCATTTCTGGAAAAAAAGGTTCTTGAGCTACCTGAGATTCGAAGCTTTCACTCCAGCAACTTTCAGACCTCCTCTCCTTGTGAAATCCACTCCACTTGACCCCCTGGTGATGCTTGAATGCTTAGGAGAAATTTATGTTGGCTGGATGAAGAGTTTGAACAGCTTCTGCTCAAGCTCAGTTGAAAATGGCAATGGTGATTCAGGCTGTTTCTGGCAAGGGTGAAGGGTTGTTTGTGGTCCAGATGATGAGTGGAGAAGGTTTGTGAAGTTTGTTTGGATGTTTGTGAGCTGTGGAAGGTGTTTCGAAGGAAACTGCAGCTTGGGGTGAAAATGGTGAAGTGATGTTATGGCTTGTTTCAGGCCTGGTTCTTTGTTGGTTTCTACTCAATGAGGCATGGTGAGTTGATGTGTGAAGTTTGCTTGAGTGTTTGTGAGCTGGGGAAGATGTTTCGAAGGAAACTGCAGGTGAGGGTGAAAATGGAGAAACCAAGTTCTTGATGGATTCAGGCTTGGGCTTTGCTTGGTTTAGGCTCTATGAAGCATGGTGAGATGATTAGTGAAGCTGGTTTGAATGTTGGTGGTTTGTGCAGAGAGTTTCGAAGAGAAATGCAAATGGGGTGTGTTTGTGAAATGTGATCCTATGGTCTGTTTCAGCCTTGCCTCTTGAGTGTCATGGCCAACATTTTCCTTGCATAAAGAACTCCCATTGGTCAGGTGATGTGACCTGGCCTGCTGTGATTGGGATGTCTACTTTTGCAAAAAGTCCACTTTGTTGTAAGAGAAGCATGGGCTAAGTTCTAGCTTGGTACAAGAGCATGGGCTGGTGCTGCATGATGTGTGTGTAATGCTAGGGAGGTTCAGCAGCCAAGGCAACTAGTTGGTGAAGTGTGATCATGAGTTTTGCAAGTTGCTACTTTTTGGAACTTCATGAAAAAAGTCTTGTTACACAAACCATGGACATGAGAAACCTTGGTCCAATTCTGATTTTTAGAGCTCATGGAATGTTTGTGTCATGGTTTGATGTCAACTAGAGGTTACAAAAAGCCTTGGTTCATGATTTTGCAAAATTCACATTTGAGGCATGTCTTGAAAATCAATGATTTTAGTCAACTTTGTCACACGATAACTTTTGATCCAAGAAGAATTTGATCATGTTCTTGTACTTTTTGAAAAGGGAAAAATGTGTTCTACAACTTTCATGACCAAAGTTTTTCCATTTGAAGCATTTTTGGATCAAGAATCAAGGCTTGAAAAGTGACCTAAAATGACACATTCTTGAAAAGTCAACTATACCCAAAAAGTCAACATTTGCAAAAACTCCAAATTCTTGAATTTTGTGAGCTTCAACTTTCTTCCATGATCAAATAAAGATCATATACACTCAAAATGATGAAGATCACCCATTGGTTGGGTCATTGGGGGCCTCAGATGCCCTGATTTTGCACTGACTTGTCCAGAAAGTCAACCCTTGATCAGATGACTTCCCCATGGAATTTCTTCATGAAAATTGATATGCATACTCCCTATACCATGTAGAGACCAATGGAAACAAGAATGACCAAAAAATTTGGAGTCATGGCCTCTGAAACCAAAACCCTAATTTTAGGTCATCTGTGCAGTCAAACCTGGCTCTGCCTCCATACCAATCCCAGTTCTTGTGATTCTTTGGCATTCTTGACTTGGAGAGGATGTAATATGATATAAGAACACATATGGATCCCTTTGAAATGATTGGTGGCCTTTGGAGTGGCTCAAGAAGCCCTTGGATTGCTCAGATCAACAACCCTAGGTGCAGATGACTTAGAAACTATGCAGTGAATCAAAAATGGGATATGAGATGATATGATTGTGTTTATGCATATGAAATGATCACAAGCCATGGTGTGAATGGGTGAGGGCAAATTTGGGGTGTTTACAGCTGCCCCTATTCAAACATGAGTTAGCTGTGCAGGTTGTAAGCAACGGCTTAACAGGCGAACAAGATAACTTGTGGTTGAATACCAAAGACAGTCCAAAATTTGCACTCACAGAAATGAAGAAGAAAAGGGATATAGATTGTAGAAGGAAAATAAAGTATATTGTAAAGTGCGGGCGACGGAGGACGACCGTCGAGCAGAGGACGACTGCTGGGTAAAGAGCAATGACGGGGACGGCCGACATGCTGGGGAAGTGCTGAAAACAAAGCAATGACGGGGACGGCCGACATGCTGGGGATAAAAGGTAAAGCCAAGACGGGGACGGCCGACTGGCTGGGGAAAATAAGATATTATGATGGGGACGACCATCAAGTAAAGCTGTAAAATTCTCTGGGGATCAATGAAACATGACGGGGACGGCCATCAAGTTCATAAAGCAAAGTAACCGACGATGGGGACGGCCATCGGGTTAAAAAAGAAAAGGGACCACGACGGGGACGGCCATCGGGTTAAAGAATGAATGAAATAAACAGATGATGGGGTACGACCATCAAAGGCGAAGGACGATCACCTAGCAGGGGACGGCTGCTCTGTTGGGGAATAAAGGAATTATGATGGGGATGGCCATCAAAGGTGGAGGACGACCACCTGGCAGGGTACGGCTGCCGAAAATATCAACGATGGGGACGGCCATCGGATAAAAGGTCAATGATGGGGACGGCCATCGGATGAGCATGATGGAGGACGACCATCAAGAGGTGGAGGACGACCACCTAGCAGGGGACGGCTGCTCTCAAGGCTTATCATAACATAGGACGAATGTCAGATAACCAAAATCAACAATGGGGACGGCCATTGGATAAAAATGATGAAGGACGATCATCAAGAGGTGGAGGACGACCACCTAGCAGGGGACGGCTGCTAAAAACAACGATGGGGACGGCCATCGGATGAGTATGATGGAGGACGACCATCAAGAGGTGGAGGACGACCACCTAGCAGGGTACGGCTGCTAAAAACAACGATGGGGACGGCCATCGGATGAGTATGATGGAGGACGACCATCAAGAGGTGGAGGACGACCACCTAGCAGGGTACGGCTGCTCTCAGGGTTCATCATGACATAGGACGAATGCCAGATAAAAAGTAAATTGCTCTGTTAGCGATCTACTGGGGAATAGTAAACACGGACGAGTGTTTATATCCAAGAAACAAAAGGTATAAGTGTTTGGTATTGTGTATAGATTAAAGATGCGGACGAGCATCCCTAAGACTACGATACGGACGAGTATCGGGTAGAAACAAATACTGACGCGTGTTCAAAGATGATGATACAGACGAGTATCAACTGGTTAACAGAGAACACGGACGAGTGTTGAATCTGAGAGGACTCTTCTGGGGAAAAGTAGACACAGGCGAGTGTCTAAATTCAAAGAGACGTATGTGTTTGACACAGTGTATGGATTAAAGATGCGGACGAGCATCCTTAAGACTATGATACGGACGGGTATCATGTAGAAACGAACGCTTGACGCATATTCTGAGATGATGATACGGACGAGTACCATCTGGTTAACAGAGAACATGGACCAATGTTGAATATGTGGGGATCTATAAGTGGTACATACAAGATACAGACGAGTATCTGTATAGGTGTAACGTGAATAGTGAGAATGGTGTATAGGTGAATGTTTATCTGCTGGGGAGAGCGACCCGGACGAGTGTCAAAAAGGAAGAGTGTAATATAAAAAAGTATCTGATATACAAAGTGTAGATGACTGTGCTGGGGATGTGACACGGACGGGTGTCAAGGAAATGTATATACAAGTATAGGTGAGTGCAAAGGGGATGTCTTTGGCTTTCTGCTGGGGTTGACACAGATGAGTGTCAGGAAGTATCTGTAATACGGGTGGTGTTATTTGCAAAGTGTGCTCAGGCGACTTTACTGGGGAAAGATGGCACGGACGGGTGTCAAAATGAGTATATACTGGTGTTTGCGGATTGTGAGGCCACTGCTTTTGCTGGGGACTCTGGTGGGGATTTTTCTGTACGTTGATGAACTGTCATTATTCACAAGTATTGACTCAGAACATGGCTTATGATTATGCTATGTGTTTGATTTTTGCCGTAATGCTCCGTGTTAAAACGGAATGCTACGCTTTGTGGGTGAATATGATGCAAATGCTATGATTGTGCAAAGATACCAAACTGGGATCCGGGTCCCAATGCTGCGAAGATCTCTGGCCGATCCACTTGAAATAGACACCCCAGCTGGGGATGAGATCATTGGTAGATCTGACGAGATGCTATCTGCTTGGGGATATGGGTCATTGATAGACCTATCCTTATAACTGAGAGACCCAGCTGGGGTTTGTAGAAGCTTTCTTCACTCTGTTGTGATCTTCTATGCGCTGCTCTTCTGGATAGAGGCTGGAACTCTGTGGGGAGATGGTTCCCTGACTTTTGTGCTCGGCCGAGGGCGAGATGGCAACTCGGCTGGGGAGAAAGAGAGGAATCACTGAAAGACCTCCCTAGGGATTCTGCTGAAGTGAATTCTTGACTCCGCCGGGGATATGGGCATCTCCTGTGATACCTGCCCATTCTGATGGGGATAAGCAATACGTGGCAACTTAGCTGGGGGAAGTCATGAGAGGCAACTCAGCTGGGGAGAAAGCACCTCGGGTGCCACAATTGAGTGTTGATTTGCCAGCTCGCTAGGATGAAGCCTACATGCCCCAAGTTGCGTTCTGGGTTCCTGCAAAACCTGAAAAGACAGAGAAACGCACAAGTAATCCCGAGGTATCCTTTACTGGATTCCGTCATAGGAGTTTAGACACTTCTGAGAGTAAGTATATTTCCTGCAAGCATGTATTTTTAGAAGAAAAGCATCTGTATTTATGCAATCAGTTTTTTCTTTTAAGACATCAGACATTTTTTGCAAATAGACTGTACAAGGCGAAACATGACTGAAAATCTGATTTTATTAATTCATATGCCCTGAATTGGCGAGATACAGTCAAAGAAACAAATCCCCTGAAATGAGGAGATTGTTACAAATTGAGAAACAAAATGCTGGCAGTGTTGATGACGCTTTAAGGAGCTTCCTCTTTACCATGACTCGTATGACTTTTGACGTTCTTCTCATCTTGCTTTTTGAAGAATGTTGATTCTGATTGATGCTCGATCCTTTCGAAGCTTACCAGACTGTAAGCGATACAGACGAATTCAGAGTGCAATTGTTCGCTTATTCCCTTATTTTGCATGGATCGCCCTTTCGGGTTTTCGATCCATCGGGATACCCATTTTTGCCTGAGCTGTCCAATGCGGCTTTTCAACTCAGCGGGTGTACATTCTTTTGTTTATTTTCCCTTATTTTTGCCCGAGTCTTTTATTCTGTTTTTGACTCGCCGGGATGCCCTATTTTTGCCTGAACTTACATTCTGTTTTTATGTCCAGCGGGTCATTTTATGCGAAGTATTTTTTAACTACATCTGAATTCACAGGGGACTGGAAGTCTTCACCATCCATGGTACTGAGCATCAGTGCTCCACCAGAGAAAACTTTCTTTACCACGAATGGTCCTTCGTAATTCGGAGTCCATTTGCCCCTGTGGTCTGTATGAGGAGGGAGGATTCTTTTCAGCACAAGATCTCCCACTTGGTACTCTCGGTGCCTGACTTTCTGATCGAAGGCTTTCTTCATTCTCTTCTGATATAACTACCCATGACAGATTGCAGCCAATCTTTTCTCTTCGATCAGACTCAGTTGTTCGTAGCGGGCCCGAACCCATTCTGCTTCGTTCAGTTTAACATCCATCAGTACCCGTAGGGAGGGTAATTCAACTTCAACCGGTAGGACTGCTTCCATACCATACACAAGCTGATACGGTGTTGCCCCAGTGGACGTTCTGATTGACGTGCGGTACCCATGCAAGGCAAATGGTAGCATTTCGTGCCAGTCTTTATAAGTGACTACCATCTTCTGCACAATCTTCTTGATATTCTTATTTGCTGCCTCAACAGCGCCGTTCATCTTTGGCCTGTAAGGAGAAGAATTGTGATGTTGGATCTTGAAGTCCCGGCACAGCTCTGCCATCATTTCGTTATTCAAGTTGGAACCATTATCAGTAATGATTCGCTCGGGAACTCCATATCGACAGATGATATCTCTTTTCAGAAATCTGGCTACCACTTGCCTTGTGACGTTCGCATATGAGGCTGCTTCAACCCACTTGGTGAAATAGTCAATGGCGACCAGGATGAATCTGTGGCCATTTGAAGCAGTTGGCTCAATCTTACCAATCATATCAATGCCCCACATAGCAAAGGGCCAGGGTGAAGACATTATGTTCAAGGGATTGGGAGGCACATGCACCTTATCTGCATAGATCTCGCATTTGTGGCATTTTCTGGCATAGGCACAACAGTCTGCATCCATTGTGATCCAGTAATAACCTGACCTTAGCAACTTCTTAGCCATGGCATGCCCTCCTGCATGGGTACCAAAAGATCCTTCGTGCACTTCATGCATCAACAAATCTGCTTCCGTCTTGCCAACACATCTGAGGAGTACCATATCAAAGTTCCTTTTGTATAAAGACCCATCAGTGTTCAGAAAGAAACTACCAGCAAGCCTTCTCAAAGTCTTCTTATCATTGGAAGATGCCCCAGGTGGGTATGTTTGATCCTCCAAGAAGCATTTAATGTCATGGAACCAAGGCTTATCATCTTTAACAACATCTGCTGCGAACACATATGCTGGTCTGTCAAGCCTGGATACTGAAATCTGAGGTACAAAGTTGGCAGACTGAACTTTGATCATGGATGAAATGGTTGCCAGAGCATCTGCAAACTGATTCTCGTCCCGAGGGATATACTCAAGCTTGACCGTTGTGAATAAAGTCAATAACCTTCTTGTATAATCCCTGTAAGGTATTAGATGATCCTGGTGGGTGTACCATTTGCCGTTGGTCTGATTGATTACCAGAGCTGAATCTCCGAATACAGTCAATGTCTTGATCCTGAGGTCAATGGCTTCCTCAAGACCCATAATGCAAGCTTCGTATTCAGCTTCGTTGTTAGTGCAGTTGAAAGTGAGTTTTGCCGAGAAAGGCATGTGAACTCCCTTAGGTGTAATGAGTACCGCACCAACACCACGACCATTCATGTTAACAGCCCCATCAAACATCATAGTCCATTCTTCTTCCGGGTCAGGCCCTTCAGTGTGAACAGGCTCTTCATGATCTTTTGCTTTTATGAACATGATGTCTTCATCGGGGAAGTCAAATCTCATAGGCTGGTAATCATCAATAGGTTGCTCAGCAAGATATTCAGACAATACACTGCCTTTGATGGCTTTCTGAGAGGTGTACTGGATGTCATATTCTGTGAGGATCATTTGCCATCTTGCAACCCATCCGATAAGAGCTGGTTTCTCGAAAATGTACTTGACTGGGTCCATCTTTGAGATCAATAAAGTAGTGTGGGTCAACATATACTGTCTTAGTCGGCGAGCAGCCCACGCTAAAGCACAGCAAGTTTTCTCGAGAAGTGAATAACGTTGTTCACAGTCGGTAAACTTTTTGCTTAGGTAGTATATTGCATACTCTTTTCGACCAGACTCGTCATGCTGGCCCAGCACACACCCCATTGACTCTTCTAATACTGTCAAGTACATTATCAGAGGTCTTCCTTCAACTGGAGGCATAAGGATTGGAGGTTCTTGTAAGTATTCTTTGATCTTGTCAAAAGCCCTTTGGCAGTCTTCATTCCACCTGACCGTCTGTTCTTTTCTTAACAATTTGAACAAGGGTTCACAGGTTGCTGTGAGGTGAGATATGAACCTTGAAATGTAGTTCAATCGACCTAAGAACCCTCGAACTTCTTTCTCAGTTTTCGGTGCAGGCATCTCTTGGATGGCTTTGACTTTGTCAGGGTCAACTTCAATCCCTTTCTCGCTTACAATAAAACCCAGCAGCTTACCAGATCGCACCCCGAATGTGCATTTGTTGGGGTTCAATTTCAGTTGGTACTTCCTCAGACGCTTGAATAACTTCAGTAGATTCACCAGGTGGTCTTCTTCAGTAAGGGACTTGGCAATCATGTCATCCACATAACACTCTATTTCTTTATGGATCATATCGTGGAATAATGTCACCATAGCCCGTTGATATGTTGCACCAGCGTTCTTGAGCCCAAATGGCATTACCTTGTAGCAGAACATGCCCCATGGTGTGATGAAGGTTGTCTTCTCCATGTCTTCAGGTGACATCTTAATCTGGTTGTATCCTGAAAATCCGTCCATGAAGGAGAATACCGAGAACTGAGCCGTATTATCCACCAATACATCAATGTGAGGTAAAGGGAAATCATCTTTCGGGCTGGCTCTGTTCAGATCCCGGTAGTCAACACACATCCTTACTTTGCCGTCTTTCTTAGGCACAGGTACTATGTTAGCAACCCACGGTGGATAGCTAGTTACAGCCAGGAACCCGGCGTCCCACTGCTTTTGTACCTCCTCTTTGATTTTCATTGCCATGTCTGGACGAGTACGGCGCAGCTTCTGTTTAACTGGCGGGCATTCTTCTCTCAAAGGCAGCTTGTGCACGACAATATCGGTATCCAACCCTGGCATATCTTGGTAAGACCAAGCAAACACGTCCACATATTCTTGAAGCAGGTCAATCAGTTGTCTCTTTACTGAATCTTGCAGGCAGGCCCCGATTTTAACCTCTTTCACGTCTTCATCTGTACCAAGATTGATCACTTCGACCTCCTCCTGGTGAGGAGTAATAAACTTTTCCTCTTGTCTTAACAACCTGGCTAGCTCTTCAGGAAGCTCATATTCTTCTTCAACCCCTTCATCAGCTTGATTGATTGGATTGTCAAAGTCATACGAAGTCATAGTCGTGCTGTTGTCGGTGCTGTCTGGAAGGCACTCTCCGCAAGGGTTCAGTTTGTTCATTTTAGTGATTGATTTTAATCTTGCTTAGAAAAGTGAAATTTGTCATTTTGAAAACACTGCCATTTATTTTTTTGTACAAAAAGAAAAATGGAAAAAACAGTGATCGGAAAAGAAAAAGACTCATTTGCAAAAAGATGTCTGATATTTCATTGATTAATCCTGTTTGCACAAAAAGTACAGATGGCCCGATTACAAAATGAGTCTTGTCATCTTGGGCAAGATGCAAGACTTTGATGCATGCTATAAAAATACAGGAAATAATAATTACTCTGCATGAGTAACCCTTATAATTTCCTGGGAAGACCAGTTTGAGATACTGCTCCCCGGGATCTTTGGACGAATCCAGCTTTCCAGGTTGCGTTCTTCTTCCAGCTCGTCTTCCAGACAGTTGACAGCATCAGGGGTAAGCATCCCCCCACTCACAAAGTTGGGCTCTTTCGCAGCCGCTGCTTGATCTTGTTGAGTTGGTTTGTAACCCAACCCAAATATGTCCTCTTTCTTCTCCACCGATAGCAGTTTGCCCCAGCCTTGGGCGTTTCCTCCCTCAACAACCTTCCGGGCTTGTTGGTATGATGATATTGAAGTACCAGGCACAGCAGATGTTTCATTTACATTCAAGGCTTCGAATCCCTGGCTCATTGTTTCATGGATTTCTCCATCCATCTCAATGTACTTATAGGTAGCCAGGTGGCTGACAAAAATATCCTCTTCTCCACAGATTGTAATGATTTGACCCTCCCACTCATATTTTAACTTCTGGTGAAGGGTAGAGGTCACGGCGCCAGCGGCGTGAATCCATGGCCTACCCAATAGACAGCTGTAGGCAGGCTGTATATCCATCACGTAGAAGGTCGTTTTGAAGGTCTGCGGGCCAATCGTTATGGGCAACTCAATTTCTCCCAGACCCGATCTCTTTGAGCCATCAAAGGCTCTTACCACCAGGTTGCTGGGTCTCAATGCCAATCCGTCATATTCTAGCTTCACCAGGGCCTTTTTAGGTAAGACATTGAGGGATGACCCCGTGTCCACCAGCACATGAGAAAGGACAGCACCTTTACATTCCATGGTTATGTGCAAGGCTTTGTTATGGTTGCGGCCTTCCGTTGTCAAATCAGTATTGGTGAACCCTAGTCCGTGACTAGCATTAACATTTCCAACTACAGCTTCTAGCTGATTGACAGTGATCTCTTCAGGCACGTAAGCTGCGTGCAAGACTTTGAGTAGTGCATTCCGATGGGCCTCGGAGCACATAAGCAATGATAGGATGGAGATCTTGGAAGGCGTCTGATGAAGCTGATCCACTACTTTATAATCACTCTTTTTGATGATTCGCATGAACTCATCAACCTCTTGATCGAAGGGTGTTTTCAAAGCTTCTTTAACAGCTTGATCTTCCTGCACAGGGCTCTTCCCTTTTGCCTTGGCAGCAGCTTCTGCTTCGACAGTGGGTTTCTGAATTTGTGGGGCGAAAAGACGTCCGCTTCGAGTGAAGCCTCCGCCTCCTCCCACATTGTCAATTTGTGGTGCAGAGGTTGATGATTCAAAAGTGATTCTTTGTCCTTCACAGTACAGGTCAGAGCCGTAATGCCAGGGGATAGCATTACTGCTTTCATAGGGTACTGGTCCAGGCACCGTGATAGTGACTGGACTGATTGCAGCTGTTGAAGGAACTGTAATAGTCTGTGGATCATAATAAATCGTGACTGGTGCTCTGATGGGAGCAGCACCTTCTGAGTTGTAGGCAGAGTTGTTTTCAGGATCATAGAATATGGTGACAGTTGAGACATCTTCATGATTTGTTGCTGGTGTTGTAGGAGACATTGTCGGGAGTATGGATGTTGTTGTTGTAGGAGCTTCATAATGGAGTGGTGCTGGAGTTGTAGAAGGAACATTCATTGATATCTGATCAGTTGAAATGACAGATGAAGTACTTGTTGATGAAACCGAAGAATTGTCAGGAACAATGGTTGTTGCAGTTGTAGGAGGTTCTGGAGTTGTTGCTGATGAGGTTGCTGGATTTGTTGGAAATGATGTGGTGATCTGAAGCTGGCCACTCTGAATGAGGCCATCTATGCCATTCCTCAAATTATCGCACCCATTTACCGAGATATTGCAGTAAGCACAACCCAACTCACACCCCGGGAACATTTGACATTCTAGTAGTTGAGCCTTGATTTCTACCAACGGTGTCCGGATCTGACCCACACTGGTTATTAAATAAGACGATTTGTCTTCTTCAATAGCGTTAATTCTAGGACCACCGTAATTTGGCATGGGGTTCTTATTGACATTGGGTGGAGGTGCGAAATTCAGAGCTTTTGAGTCTACCAGGTCTTGTACCTTCATGTGCAGGGCTCTGCACCTTTCTGTACTGTGGCCAGGTGCATTTGAATGGAAGGCACATCTGGCGTTGGAGTCATAATTCCTGGGTAGACTGTTGGGATCTGGAGGTGCCAACGTCCTTAGCTCAACTAGGTTGAGTTTCAGGAGTTGTGGCAGCAATGTAGCATATGGCATAGGGATCGGATCGATTACCCTGTTAGCTTGAGAAGGCCTCTGTTGGAATGGCCTTGACTGGTTGTTGTTGTTGGTGTTGCTGTTGTTGTAATTTCTCGAAGGATACTGATTTTGTTGATGGTACTGAGGTTGTTGTTGATAGTTTTGTTGCGGAGGTTGATAAACTGGCTGAGGATGAGCTGGAGCGGGAATGGTGACTGCTGCTACAGACCTGTGAACATATGGAGGCCTGCCCCTGTTGGTGTGTATGGCATTGGTCTCGCCAGTTCTTCTTGGGCCTGCAAAAGGCTTTCTTGTACTACTGGACGAGCTTGCACCGTTGTCAGATATCTTACCCATCTTCAATAGGCTTTCAATTCTCTCCCCGGCTATGACAACATCTGCAAAGCTGGTAGATGAGAAGGCAGCTAGCCTGTCAATATAAGTTCCCTGAAGGGTGTTCATAAACATATCTGCCATTTCCCTTTCAGACATAGGTGGTTGAACAGCAGCAGCCAATTGCCTCCATCTCTGGGCATATTCTCGGAAACTTTCCCTTGACGATTGTGACATTCCCATTAGGAGAGTCCTGTTGGGTGCCATGTCTAAGTTGTACTGATACTGTCTGATGAAGGCCTCTGCCAGGTCCTTCCAGCATCTGATAGTTGCCCTTGTCAAGTGAGAGTACCATTCTCTTGAAGCTCCAGTCAAGCTATCTTCAAAATAGAACATCCAGAGCTTCTCATCCATTGTATAGGCCTTCAGCCTTCCCAGAAATGATTGTAGATGGGTCCGGGGACAGGAAGTCCCATTATACTTCTCAAAGCATGGTGGCTTTGAGACTCTAAGGATCTCAACTTCTCAGCTATCTCATCCAGCCTTCTATCATAAGCTTCCTCCCCAGCACCCATTACTGTAAACTGGTCCTCTTGGGGGTCTTCTTGAAGTACCCTGGCTGTAGTGGCAGTCCCTTGAACATTTGCAGGGATGTTGACCTCAGGATGGAGGTGTGGGCCAAATACAGGAGGGTTAACATGAGGTTGGACCCTTTCATTGTTGCTGGTGCCGGCAGTCCCTATATGTGGTTCTTCTTGATTTTGCCTTTCCACCATAGCTCTCAATCTTTCCTTGCTCTGAGCCATGTTGTTCATCACTTCCATAAACTGAGTCATCTGCGTTCTCATTTCCAATCTTTCGTTTGCCATTTGATTTCTGACCTCTGCAAGGTCCTGCTGTACCTGATCCATTTGGATGCCCGGAAGATTGTTACGGGTCGGATAACGGTGCGGACGATTGAGGGGAAATACCCGGCGCCTAGCAATAGTTCCTGAGCATCACAACAGAGTTAGTGGCAATAAAACAAAAACCTACAAAGCAAACAAAAGGGTTAGCATGCAATGCAGTATGCCTATTTGCTTTCAAGGTATCCGGTTTGGCATTCAGTTTTGACCCTTCCAGACCCTTGAAGATGCTGTTGATGTTGCTTTTGAAGTGAAACTCGAACATAGCAAACTAAAACATACATTACAAAAGCAAAATGGTACACAGTTTGTTTACAAATACAAGCCCTCTGGGGGGTCAAAATACATTACAGGAAAATAAAAGTACATGGAATGAAAGCAACAACAAACAAATGGTCAAACACCAAGACCAAACTCGTCCTCACGAACTTCCTTGAGAAGTGCTTCGGTCACAGGATCAGCCGGACGCTCCGTGAGATTCCTGATGAGGAGATTTCGGGTCGTAACAGCTGTTGTTAGCTTCTTGTGTTGACTTTGGTCTTTTGACCTCTTCACCCCAGCTTTGATCTTCAACTCTGATATCTCCCCCTGGGCTGCTGCCAGGGCTTCTTGCTGCACTTTTGCATTAGCTTCCAGTTGCTCCATCTTGTCTTGAACTCTCTTGTCCTCCAGAGCACGAGCCTCGGTGATCCTGACCCACCGAGCCTGACTCTCCTTTAGATACAAGTCTGTCCTTGCTCTCTGGAACTGGGCTTCCTTGCAAGCATTCTTCAGAATTTGTTCTCCAGCTTTAGACTTTTTGATATAATCCCCAGACTTCTCAATTTTAGTCAGATGTTCCACTCTCAATTTCTCTAGCCTCTCAATCTCCATCCTGCCATCACTCCTCTCCCGGAGGGTCTTCTGCAAAGCCTGGGTTAACTTCTCATTTCTTTCCTTCAAGCTCTCAAACTCCTCCAAACTGATAGTGGCAGGGGGTGGTGCTGAAGATGATTCAGGCATATCTTCTATGGTAAAGGGCATTCCAGAGAATTGGGCCCTGGCATAGGACCACTCATAATATTGTGCTGATGCCACATTGTTGCACTTCCCCAAAATGGTTATTCCCTTGGTTTGAACATTATCCCAAGCCCAAGCAGCCTGCCTAACAACAGCCAGATTAATCTTGTTCTCGCAATAAAGAGTCTCAACCAAGTCATGTGCCTTAGGAGTGTGGACCAGTGCATAGCCCAGTTGTCTTCTGAACAGCAGAGGGTTGTAATTGATACTACCCTTAACTCCTATTAGGGGCACATTGGGAAAATGCCCACAGCTGGTGATGATATCCCTGCCTTTGGTGCTTCGAGTGCACCATCTGATATCTGCTGAAGTTAGAGCAGTGAGTCTCTTAGCCCAGTTACTCTGCTGATGAGGGTTCAAAAATGCATCTGTCCTGGGTAGATGCCTGAGAAGCCAAGTATGGAACAATGGAGCACAACACCTCACTAATCTTCCCCTCTGCTTTTCATTCCTCTGATGCACTGAATAGTAGAGATCCCCCAATAAAGTGGGCACTGGGTTCTTCAGGATGAATAGATGGATTGCATTCTTGCTGATGAATCGAGGCTCATCTGCAAACAATACAATTCCATATATGCTCAAAGCCAACAAGGCACAGACAGCTTTCCACTCTCCTAAAGAAGCTTTCAGGGTAGCTTGAGAGATCAGGAAATCCAGATGGAAGCCAGGGATTCCAGCTTTAGAAGTCATATGCTGCTCAACCAGAACAGGTTCCAAATGCAGAGCCTTTGCTACTTCTCCATTACCAGGAAAGACCATCTCAGGGTTGAAAGGGATTCCACCCCTGATAGGCAAACCAACCAATGATGAGTATTCTTCTAATAGAGGGCCCAACTGAAAGTCTTGGAAAGTGAAACATCTTAGTGGGGGATCATAAAACTGAATGCAAGTGTGGATCAGGCTTCTCTGTGAAGGGTCCAGATCCATAACCATATCAAGTATATCTCCATAATGTTCCCTGAACAATGGTATGTGATCTGGAGTGATCAGGGTCTGAATCCTCCTGATGTCAGATAACTCTGGCTGGAAAAAGTGATAGGTGATATTGCTCTTTTTAGGAGCCATGATGCTGAGACTGAATAGAGACAGGTGCTGATGATAACACTGAAGAAATGGCCACTGATTGGCTGGTGCAGGTGATAGTTGAAGCAAATAGCTGAAGCAACTGCTGATGAAGATAGGTCAATACTGAAGATGGGGTCAAAACCAAAACCAAATGAAGATGGATACCCTGAAACACAAATAAGCAAATGTCAATATGATGCAATGAGTATGTATGCAAATGATATGCAAGGGTTTGTGACTGAGCTGGATCTGATCAAAATGCTCTGATATAGGTCCAAGTGTGATCAAGAATTCCAGTTGGAGGTCTATAAATCCAGTAACCAAGGTGGGGGACTCAAATAAAGAGCCACATGTCCAGGGTTTTTAGAATCACAAGAACTGTTCCAACATGGAGTACTCTTAAACAAACAAAGTAACAGGGTATTCTGAGGCCATGGTACCTGCAAACCTGTAAACAGCCCAACCCCCTCACAGGTGGTGTTCTAAAACAAGGATCCTCAGACTTGGATCAGTTATGAGAAGTGTAAACACTTCTAACCCGGAGGTACAGTGTTTACAATAACCATAAAAGTTCCTCCTCTAATTCACTTCAGTTTCTGAAGGTCAATACTAAAAGGTCATTCAGACTTAGCAGGCTTCCCAGATAGCCCTAGTATTGCAGGAAATCTGCAACACAGAGTTCTCAAGAAGAAACCCATATCTGAACCGTGTTTCATATTCCCGCACCAGACCGAGATGGAATGGGAAAGAATATGATTCACTCTAGCCTAGGTGTCACTCAGGTCCCAGGTATAGGACCTTAACTCTCAATAGAACACCCACCCACCAAAACAAAACCAGATCCAGCCAGACAGCATGACAGTATGATATATAAAAAGCAGTAAAGAAAGTAATAAAACAAACTGTACACAAAGCAAAAGTAAAACATATACAAACACAAATAAACACATAACACCCCAATAAACACAAATCAATCAAGCGCTAGGAGGAACCCACAAAAAGAACCAGAAGCCCTGGTTGCAGAATACTTTCCCCAGCAGAGTCGCCAAGCTGTCGCTCCCGATAAGTGGGACCAGGCCCAGATAAAGGTACAGACGCGAACGGTCGGCGAGAGGGACAATGAGAACACACAGCCGTGAACTCACTGGAGATGAAAAGAGTCTCCAGCTAGGCATTTTTATCCCGGAGGAAAGGTAATGCTGCATAGACCTAGAAAGATATGGATAAGACGGTCGCGAACCAGAGAGACTGAGAAAGGGGGTTGGTTACAACCTGGGAAGGTATTAGCACCCAGATTGTCCGCCGTACTCGACGGGATCCACGCTTAAAAGATTTGTGTTTAAAGGGGTAGTGTCAGTGCAATTTGTGTATAAAATAGCTGGAAAAGGATGTACAGGTGTCAGTGTAAGGGAAGTGTAAAGTGTATGAATGATGTGTCAGTGCAGGAATGAGAATATGCTCAAGATAATGAGGCTAAAAGAATGAAGCTGGAAAGAGGGGGAATATACAGAGACTTTTGTTCGATAACGGTTAAGTTATGCCTACGTATCCTCTCGTGCAATGAGGAAGTCAGAACACCGTAGTTCGACCCAAAGAGACTGAAAGATGAATTGACTTGTGAACTGCTTACTTGTCAATGCTCAAGTGTATGACCTGTCTGGCTCAGGTGCAAACTGTCTTGCATTAGACGGAAGAAGCAAGTTCTCGTTTGTGAGTGAAGGTGATGAGAAAAGAATCCCGGAGGAGACGATTATTGTTTGTTTTTGTATTTTCAGTCTTTTATTGCTTTTGAAGATTTGTCATAAGTTAATGAGCTTAAGCCTGAACCAATGGGTTAGTAAACTCATCACATCTTCCCTCTGATTAGGGGTAATGAGAATACCTTAAGTGTGAAGTCAGATTCTCACACTTAATCACCCTGGTGTAGGATTAAGATCATTAACCTACTTGTGATTATTTAGATGTTTTTGGTGTTTTTGTTTAGTGTTGAGTAATGAGGTTAAGCCATAATCAAGGATTAAACAGACTCATTACACCATCCTAATAGAAGGATAATAGATGAGAATGTTTAAGCTGAGGAAAGCTCCTCAACTTAATCCATGATTAGGGATTAAATTCATGACAAAACAAGCCTTTGATTAAGTGGATTTTATTTAAAGGTATGATGATGAAGTGATTTTTATGATTTGTAAGACAACTTGAGGGGGACTTGTCCATTAACACTAGGGTTAGTCCTTCTTAACCAATTAAGGAAGAATTAGAACCCTAATGCAAGGCCCAAGTTACAAGTGTGATGTCTTGATGATTATTAAATGAATTGATTAAGGGAGTTAAACACATTAAGGGTTTAACACTTAGGATTAAAGTTATACACTCCATCCTAAGAGAAGGATGCAGGCATAAGCTTAATCACAAAGCCTTAAAGCCTTTAGGGTTTAGTCCCTGATTATGAGATGAGAAGAGAAGACTCAAAAGAGACACAAAGGTAAAACTAAGGGGAGACTAATCAAAACCCTAATCATTGTCATGCTTGGTTGTTCCTAAGGTTTGTGAGGTTTTCAAGAGAAGATCTTCAATGGAACCACCAGGAAGCAGATGAAAGGATCAAGAGAAGCAAAGTGACTTGCTTCATTCAAGAAGTCAAGTCACTTGAAGAAAGAAAGTGGGAAGAAGAAGAATGAGCAAGCTCAAACTCAAACACAAATAACAATGCAGCATGGGTGCAAGAGAGAGATGAGAAGAAAGAATGAGAAGTGAAGGCAAATTCACTTCTCAAGTTCACTTACCACCTGAAATGTTAGAAAAGGAATGCAATGCAATGCCAAAATGGGATGAGATGACATGATAAGAAACAAAACCAGAAGCAAATACATGATGCTAATGATGTTATGAGATGCTACAAACATGAGGCAGCACATGGAAATGATCATACAAGCTCATGGATGCAAATGAAGCAAGTTATGAACCATGAACATACATGAAAAGTTATGAAGTGCACATGGCATACAACATGGCAAACACATGATGCAATGATCAAACATGCTTTCTATATGTCTTATGATGTCAAATGAATCACATGGAGGCATGGAATGTCATAGCAAGTCATGTTATGCAAGAAGATGCAAGATGGATGCATATGGAAGCCCAAATTAGGGTTTATGAACCAAACATCAAACAAAAGTCAAAAACAGAAGCAAACCCTAAGATAAAAAATGGAAAATGCCACCCAAAGGACCCCTAATCCTATACTAACCCAATGCCCAAAGGAGAAGTTTCAACTCTTAACCAATCTCAAGTTATGATTTTTACAAGATTCTAGGGTTTTTAGGGTTTCTAAACAAAAGAAATGCCAAACAAATTGAAAATGAAAGATCAAAACATGGCCATTTAATCCTACAAACTACATGCTAAACACAATGCAATGCAAGAAGAATCAATGTCCAACTCCTCATGAATAGGCAGAAATGATTTTTTGAACTTAGGATCAAAATAATGCACAAAAATGATTTTAATTCAATGGAAAATTCTCAAAATGCATCAAGATCAAAAAAGAAATTTGGTTTGAAGGTTGGACAATGTTTCTAAATGTCTTAGAACAATTCATGAATTTTTTGGTGATTTTTAAATACTTAAAAGTATTTTTAATAAATTAATTTCCATTAACCTATTAAAAATAATCTTTTAATTATTTAAAAATTCATTTTAAATGCTAAAAATGAAAATAAAAATATTTTTGTGTCATAAAAATTAATAAAACTCTTGAGAAAAAGTTTCATAATTTTTAGACATTTTTTACTATTTTAAATAAATTATGCAAAACAAATGAGAAAAATATGAAAATAAAATGAAAAATAAATGAATTAAAGAGAAGTCAGCTGATCCAAGGGCCTGGATTCAAAGTTACACGCGCGGGAGTTGACTGCGCGCCACATCCTACGGCTCAAATTCAAAAATGACTAATCAATGCTTATGCCCTAATTACGCCATTAATCACTTTCAGATGACCGGAACAGTGTTCCGGTCATCTTCTTCGTTCACCCCAAACCTCAAACTCACTCCATACGTTACGAAAATGAAATCTAATTGAACAGAAATGTTTCCCACTCACTCACGAATCATAACCCTCACTCAAAACAAATTTATCTTTCCTGGAATGGCTGAATCGAAGCAAACAAGAACTAGGGCAAAAAAGTTTCAGGAAGCAATTAAATTCTCATTTCATCACCATTTTCAAAACTAAAAGCATCAGAACAATCAGTGAAGCATGGAGAACAAGTTTAGAACTTAAAAATCCATTTCTGGAAAAAAAGGTTCTTGAGCTACCTGAGATTCGAAGCTTTCACTCCAGCAACTTTCAGACCTCCTCTCCTTGTGAAATCCACTCCACTTGACCCCCTGGTGATGCTTGAATGCTTAGGAGAAATTTATGTTGGCTGGATGAAGAGTTTGAACAGCTTCTGCTCAAGCTCAGTTGAAAATGGCAATGGTGATTCAGGCTGTTTCTGGCAAGGGTGAAGGGTTGTTTGTGGTCCAGATGATGAGTGGAGAAGGTTTGTGAAGTTTGTTTGGATGTTTGTGAGCTGTGGAAGGTGTTTCGAAGGAAACTGCAGCTTGGGGTGAAAATGGTGAAGTGATGTTATGGCTTGTTTCAGGCCTGGTTCTTTGTTGGTTTCTACTCAATGAGGCATGGTGAGTTGATGTGTGAAGTTTGCTTGAGTGTTTGTGAGCTGGGGAAGATGTTTCGAAGGAAACTGCAGGTGAGGGTGAAAATGGAGAAACCAAGTTCTTGATGGATTCAGGCTTGGGCTTTGCTTGGTTTAGGCTCTATGAAGCATGGTGAGATGATTAGTGAAGCTGGTTTGAATGTTGGTGGTTTGTGCAGAGAGTTTCGAAGAGAAATGCAAATGGGGTGTGTTTGTGAAATGTGATCCTATGGTCTGTTTCAGCCTTGCCTCTTGAGTGTTATGGCCAGCATTTTCCTTGCATAAAGAACTCCCATTGGTCAGGTGATGTGACCTGGCCTGCTGTGATTGGGATGTCTACTTTTGCAAAAAGTCCACTTTGTTGTAAGAGAAGCATGGGCTAAGTTCTAGCTTGGTACAAGAGCATGGGCTGGTGCTGCATGATGTGTGTGTAATGCTAGGGAGGTTCAGCAGCCAAGGCAACTAGTTGGTGAAGTGTGATCATGAGTTTTGCAAGTTGCTACTTTTTGGAACTTCATGAAAAAAGTCTTGTTACACAAACCATGGACATGAGAAACCTTGGTCCAATTCTGATTTTTAGAGCTCATGGAATGTTTGTGTCATGGTTTGATGTCAACTAGAGGTTACAAAAAGCCTTGGTTCATGATTTTGCAAAATTCACATTTGAGGCATGTCTTGAAAATCAATGATTTTAGTCAACTTTGTCACACCATAACTTTTGATCCAAGAAGAATTTGATCATGTTCTTGTACTTTTTGAAAAGGGAAAAATGTGTTCTACAACTTTCATGACCAAAGTTTTTCCATTTGAAGCATTTTTGGATCAAGAATCAAGGCTTGAAAAGTGACCTAAAATGACACATTCTTGAAAAGTCAACTATACCCAAAAAGTCAACATTTGCAAAAACTCCAAATTCTTGAATTTTGTGAGCTTCAACTTTCTTCCATGATCAAATAAAGATCATATACACTCAAAATGATGAAGATCACCCATTGGTTGGGTCATTGGGGGCCTCAGATGCCCTGATTTTGCACTGACTTGTCCAGAAAGTCAACCCTTGATCAGATGACTTCCCCATGGAATTTCTTCATGAAAATTGATATGCATACTCCCTATACCATGTAGAGACCAATGGAAACAAGAATGACCAAAAAATTTGGAGTCATGGCCTCTGAAACCAAAACCCTAATTTTAGGTCATCTGTGCAGTCAAACCTGGCTCTGCCTCCATACCAATCCCAGTTCTTGTGATTCTTTGGCATTATTGACTTGGAGAGGATGTAATATGATATAAGAACACATATGGATCCCTTTGAAATGATTGGTGGCCTTTGGAGTGGCTCAAGAAGCCCTTGGATTGCTCAGATCACAAACCCTAGGTGCAGATGATTTAGAAACTATGCAGTGAATCAAAAATGGGATATGAGATGATATGATTGTGTTTATGCATATGAAATGATCACAAGCCATGGTGTGAATGGGTGAGGGCAAATTTGGGGTGTTTACATCATGCAGTCTGAAGCGTCTGGATATCTTTATATAACAACTGCTGGCTTAGGGAAAATAAATCCCGATTCGTTGCTGAAGAATATGAGGAACTCATTCCCGTCTCGTTTGATAGTATAGTATTTATAACTTCCTGTCTTTGTTCGTCGTACCTTTATTGAAGGAATAAGTTCCTGAGTATCCCGACTGACGATAAAAGAGATGGACATAAATTCAAGGGGAGATGTAACTCGAAGTATCTATAAAGATAGATTTGCCCTGCTGGGGATTTATAGTTGTCTTGTGGGGATGAACCGGCGAAGCTTCGTTGAACTCCTATCCTCGTTCGTCCTTAGTAAATACTATTACTGCATTTTATGCATTTCTGGTAAACATCAATCATATTCAAAAGCATACATACATTCAAACACAACCAATGGACGTTTTCGCTTAGGTAAATAGGGTAAAAGTAAATCTGGATTCAAAGATGAAATGTTATTTATATTATAAAGTGACCTATACATAGGCGAGTTTGTACAAGGAGACAGAAATCCTAGTAAGAGGAATTCGTCGTAAAAATTTTACAAAAACAAAGAAAGATAGTTATGTGAGAAATAATCTTTATTGAGTTTCAATTCCACTATTGCCATTATCTTCAAGTATCTCATCTTCTTGTTGTTGAGACATAAACGATTGGATTGATATTTATCTGTTCGAACTTGAGTTAAGTAACACAATTGGTTGGAGTTACATGGGTGATCCAAACGAGACATAGTCATACGCTTTAATCCCTAACTTTTGCCTGGATTGCCCTTTCAGGTTTTCAATCCACCGGGATACCCCTTTTTGCCTAAGCCGCCCTTTCAGGTTTTCGACTTGCCGGATGTACATTTTTTATATATATATCCCTAATTTTTTCCCGAACCCTTTTGGTTCGCCGGGATGCCCTTATTTTTGCCTAGGCCAGTCAACCTAGCGGGTCTCTTTTATGCGTAGTATTTTTTAACTATGTCTGCGTTTACGGGCTGTGGGAAGTCTTCACCATCCATAGTAGTAAGCATCATGGCACCTCCTGAGAATACCCTCTTGACTACAAATGCTCCTTCGTATGTAGGAGTCCACTTGCCCCGAGGATCACCCTGTGGTAATATGATACGCTTGATTACCAAATCACCAGCCTGATATACCTTTTGCTTAACCTTCTTATTAAAAGCTTTGATCATCTGTTTCTGGTACATCTGACCATGACAAACAGCTGCCAGCCTTTTCTCATCAATCAAATTTATCTGGTCAAGTCGAGTCTGAATCCACTCATCTTCATCCAAGCCTGCATCCTTCATGATTCTTAAGGAGGGTATTTGAACTTTAATGGGTAGAACTGCTTCCATACCATAGACTAAGGAGAATGGAGTTGCCCCTGTTGAAGTACGTATTGTAGTACGATAACCATGAAGAGCAAATGGTAACATCTCATGCCAATCCTTGTAAGTAACAGTCATCTTCTGTAGAATCTTCTTAATGTTCTTATTAGCAGCTTCTACTGCCCCATTCATCTTTGGATGATACAGAGAAGAGTTGTGATGCTTAATCTTGAACTGCATGCAGAGATCAGTAATCATGGTGTTGTTCAGATTAGAGCCATTGTCGGTGATAATCCTTTCAGGGATGCCATACCTACATATGAGATTATTCTTAATGAATCGAGCCACCATATTCTTCGTAACAGATGCAAATGAAGCTGCCTCCACCCATTTTGTAAAGTAATCAATAGCAACCAGGATGAAACGATGCCCATTAGAAGCAGTAGGCTTGATCTCACCAATCATATCAATGCCCCACATGGCAAAAGGCCAAGGAGCAGTCAACACATTCAATGGAGCTGGAGGTATGTGTACTTTATCATCATAGATTTGACACTTGTGACATGTTCTGGAATGTTGATAGCAGTCAGATTCCATGGTAGACCAAAGTAACCTGCTCTCAATATCTTCTTTGTCATGGTATGACCACTAGAATGAGTGCCAAAGATCTCATCATGCATGTCTTCCATAATCTCGGTTGCTTCATTCTTATCCACACAACGAAGAAAAGTTGAATCATGAATGCGCTTGTACAAAATTCCATTACTCAGGAAGAACTTAGCAGAAAACCTCCTCAGAAACTTCTTATCTTTGACAGATGCCCCTTCAGGGAACTCCTGAGTTTCAAGATATCTTTTCACTTCAGAGAACCAAGGCTTTTCCTATCCTCCTTCAATATCAATCTCATTGCAGTATGCAGGCTTCTCAAATCTATCAATAGTAATCTTGGGAGCTTCATCGTCCCAGGAACTGAATCCCCATATACGTCCAGGAACTGAATCTTCATCTCAATGGCAGCTTTGATTCCCATGATACATGCCTCATACTCATCCATGTTATTGGTACAATAGAAACAAAGTCTTGCAGTAATTGGGGTATGACAACCTTCAGGGGAAATAATCACAACACCAACACCTTTGCCAAGCGCATTAGAAGCTCCATCAAAAACCATAGTCCATCGGGATCCTTGTCTATGTCCGTCATATTGTCTAGGTTCTTTGGTAATAATCATAATGTCTTCATCAGGGAACTCAAAACTCATTGACCGGTAATCATCCACTGCTTGATGAGCCAAATGATCAGCTACAACACTTCCTTTAATGGCTTTCTGAGTAGTGTACTGTATATCATATTCTGTTAAGATCATTTTCCATCTTGCTATTCGTCCGGAGAGAGCAGGTTTCTCGAATATGTACTTGATTGGATCCATCTTTGAAATCAACAAGGTAGTATGAGTCAACATATACTGTCTTAGTCGGCGAGCAGCCCATGCCAAAGTGCAACAAGATTTCTCGAGCAGTGAGTATCTTGTTTCACAGTCGGTAAACTTTTTGCTAAGGTAGTATATTGCCTTCTCTTTTCGACCAGACTCGTCATGTTTCCCCAACACACACCCCATTGAGTTGTCTAATACTGTTAAGTACATGATCAAGGGTCTTCCATCAACTGGTGGCATTAAGATTGGAGGTTCTATAAGATATCTCTTGATTTCATCAAAGGCTGTCTGGCATTCATCATTCCATTCCATCACCTGATCTTTCTTCAGTAACTTGAAGATTGGCTCACAGGTAGCAGTTAACTGGGAAATAAATCTTGCAATGTAATTCAATCGCCCCAAGAAACCTCTAACTTCCTTCTCAGTATGGGGAGCTGGCATCTCTTGTATGGCTTTCACTTTTGCAGGGTCTACTTCAATACCTTATCCACTAACAATGAAACCCATGAGTTTACCAGATCTAACTCCAAAAATACATTTGTTTGGGTTCAATCTGAGCTTGTATTTCTTCAACCTTTCAAACAGCTTATGCAGATGATCAAGATGTTGTTCTTCATTCTGGGACCTGGCTATCATATCATCCACATATACCTCTATCTCATGATGAATCATATCGTGAAACAAAGCCACCATAGCACGCTGATATGTTGCCCCGACATTCTTCAAACCAAATGGCATCACTTTATAACAAAAGGTGCCCCACTGTGTAACAAATGTAGTCTTCTCCATATCTTCAGGTGCCATCTTGATTTGATTGTAACCAGAGAAACCATCCATGAAAGAGAACACCTTATGTTGAGCAGTGTTGTCTACCAGAACATCAATATGAGGAAGTGGAAAGTCATCTTTAGGACTGGCCTTATTCAAATCTCTGTAATCCACACACATGCGTACCTTACCATCTTTCTTAGGTACCGGTACCACATTTGCAACCCATTGAGGATAAGAAGTCACAGCTAAGAACCCTGCATCAAACTGTTTCATCACTTCTGCTTTAATCTTTTCTGACATTTCAGGACGCATGCGACGAACCTTCTGTTTTTTTGGACGACAATCTTCTTTTACCGGTAAACGGTGAACCACGATGTCTGTATCCAACCCTGGCATATCTTCATAAGACCAAGCAAAGATCTCCACATAATCACGTAACATCTGGATTAGTCTGCTCTTAACACCACTTTCTAGTTCAACCCCTATCTTGACCTCTTTCCTATTTTCTTCAGTTCCCAGATTCACAACTTCGATTGGCTCTTCATTTGGCTGTATAACTTTCTCTTCTTGTTGTAACAACCTAGCAAGCTCTACAGGTACTTCACAATCTTTCTTCTTTCCATCTTCAGCTTGATAGATTGGATTCTCGAAATCATAATTGGCAATAGTAGAACTGTTATCAACAGGATTCAGAGTGGATGAGGATCTGCATTTAGTGATGTGGGTGTGTGTAAGAACACATAGCTAATAAACAAAAATAAAAAATAAAAGAAAGACAGGGAGCACAATATTTACGAAAACGAAACGTCCATTGATTTTTATTGAATGAAGTATGCAAATGAAATGACATCCCGAAACAAGCATACCATTGTGCCCCGGGAAAGACACAAGGCTTAAAAGTTTAATTGTTCAAAATTACAAACTTAAAATAAAAAACACAGTAATAGTATTTACTCCTGACTAAAGGAGATAGGAATAACGTCTTCGGTCTTCCAATTGTTGAGCCCATCACCCATGGTAGGAAAGATCCAGTCATCCAGGTTGTAGTCTTCACTATAGTCACCCACATCATTAATTTGATCTTTCATGACCCCTTGATTGGTGATACGAACAACACGAGCACGACGAACAACCTTCTGGGATTCTGCAGTGAAACCCAAACCAAATTTGTCAGACCTATAAGGGATATCAGGAAGCTGACCCCAAATAGTACAACCACCTTCTTCAACCATAGCTCTAGCAGCTTTGAGGGAGGCCATTGTAGGAGGTACTCTGGTAACCACAGGAACTCTTTTAACAACAAGGGGAGCTTCAGCAGCAGGGACGAACCAAGGAACTACCTCAAATGTCTGGCAAGGAGTCTCAACATATTCACCCTCCACCTCAACATATTTAAAAGTATTCACATGACTGACCATGTATTCTTCTTCAACATAAACAGTGACAATCTTACCTTTCACCGGATATTTCAATTTCTGATGTAAAGTGGAAGTCACAGTACCTGCCCCATGGATCCAGGGATGCCCAAGAAAACAGGGGTACGCAGGACGAATATCCATTACATAGAAAGTAGAATAGAAGAATTGAGAGCCTACTTTGATCGGGAGATCTACTTCTCCATGTACCACTCTTCTTGAGCCATCAAAGGCCATCACTACTACATTACTTGGTCTTAACACAACATCCTCAGGACTGAGCTTGTCCAGAACCTCTTTGGGGAGTACATTTAATGAAGAACCATTATCCACCAGTACATGAGACAAGGTAGTGCCCCTACATTCAATGGAGATATGCAAAGCTCTGTAATGGTTTCTCTTGGCAGGAGTCAAGTCAGCATCAGAAAAGCCTAACCCATTATCATAAGTCAGATGTGCAACACAATTCTCAAATTGATCCACAGAAATCTCATTTGGCACATGAGCCGTTTTCAAGAACTTGATTAAGGCTTTAGCATGAGCCTCAGAACACAGCAACAAAGATAACATGGAGATTTTTGAGGGAGTATGCCCCAACTGTTCAACAATATCATAATCACTCTTGCGAATGATATTCAGCACTTCTTCCATCTGTTTAGAGAGATTTTCAGGAGTTGGTGCCTCAGCTTGCACAGGTTCAACCACAGGACCTTTGCCCCGAGCATCAGTACTTGGCCCAGAATTGGAGGTAGTAGTTGGAGTAACTGCACCTTTGGAGGTAGCCTGAGGAGAGAAAATTCTTCCACTTCTGGTGATCTTACTAGATCCAGCAATATTATCAACATCAAGATTATCATCAATAATAAGTGCATCAGTCAGAGGTTCTTGCTTGACACCATGGATGTAAACATCAGAACCATAATTCCAGGGTATAACTTTATCAGAAGTATAAGGAATAGGGCCAGGAGTGGTAATAATCATGGGAGCCACTCTAGCTTCAGCAACAGTCTTCACACGGCCTTCAGCAGTAATCCTGACAGGACCCTTAGAGGTGATCCTGACAGAGCCTTTGGAGGTAATCTTTACTGGAACTTTATCAACCATAGCCACATCTTCAAGCTTCGTACCTCGAGATATATGTTCACACATGCTTTCTACAAAAGGTGTCCTCTCAAACAATATAGTGTAATTGTCCATGAGGCGTTGAATACCATCTTTCAACTTCCAGCAACTATCAGGTTTGTAGG
This sequence comes from Lathyrus aphaca, assembly GCA_963966055.1. Classification (NCBI taxonomy): domain Eukaryota; kingdom Viridiplantae; phylum Streptophyta; class Magnoliopsida; order Fabales; family Fabaceae; genus Lathyrus; species Lathyrus aphaca. Next base: position 96,177,296 of record OZ014524.1, read on the forward strand.
CACAATAAAAACAGTCTTCGTTGCAACCTGGAAAGAATCCAGCCTACACCAGTTTCTTCTTGATAATGGATAAGGGAGTGGTCACATCTGCTACTGAGGAAACATAGGAAACCTCATCAACAATATTAACAGTCTTCTCATGGTTGGGCATGGGAGCAGTGATCACATTTGGAGTCCCAGGAGGGTCAAATTCAATCTCCCCAGCGTCAATCATATCTTGAATCTTATTTTTCAATACCCAGCAGTTGTTGGTGTCATGTCCCGGACTATTTGAATGATAGGCACATCTTGCATTAGGATTGTATCGAGGAGAGGAATTATTAGGATTCTGAGGAGGGTCCTTCAAAGTAATGAGTTCCCCTTTCAACACGTGTTGCAAGGCTTGGGCCAGTGACATGTTGATCTTGGTGAATTGTCTTCTAGGCTTCTGTTGATTGTTTTGTTGTTGTTCTGGTGCCGCAGGAGTAGGATTGGAAATGTGAACTGCTCCCACAGATTGGTGACTCCTGTTATGACTATGTTGACCATACACATCATTAGACTCCTTCTTTCCACTAGGGGGTTTCTTAGCAGTGTTTGATGAAGAGGCACCCACCTGTATCTTACCACTTCTTATACCACTCTCCACACGCTCTCCAGTCATTATCAGCACGGTGAAACCAGATGATGAACTTCCAATGAGGTGACTATAGAAAGGACCATTCAGCGTACTCATAAACATATCCACCAACTCCCAGTCAGTCAGAGGAGGTTAAACTCTGCCAGCCAGGTCTCTCCATTTCTGGGCATACTCTTTGAAACTCTCCTTAGTACCCATTGACATGCTTTGGAGCTGCATGCGAGTAGGTGCTAAATCAGCATTATATTGGTATTGCCTGTAGAAGGCCTCAGCAAGATCATTCCAATCACGAATATTAACACTCTCCAGTTGGTAATATCATTCCAATTGAGATCCAGACAAGCTCTCTTGGAAGAAATGAATCCATAATTTCTTATCAGCAGTATGTGGTTGAATCCTCCGGACATAGGATCTTAAATGCAGCTTAGGACATGAGACACCATCATACACCACAAAAGCAGGAACCTTGAAGCCAATAGGTATAACCACTCCAGATACTAAACTCAGATCTTCAAAATCCAGCCCCAAAGAATTTTGTAACTCCATGGCATTCATTTTGTCTACCAGCATCTTGTACTTATCTTCACTAGCAGGATCATGATAATAATTTGCCTTGGAATCAGAATCTCCCACAGTATCATGAAGACTACCTCCCTCTTTCTCAGAATTTTCAGACTCAGAATCCTCAATCTGTTCCTTTGTCTTGACAGGACCTCTGAACCTTCTTCCCAGATTGATAAGGCCTCCTGATCTTCTAGTCTTCTTCTTCTTCTTATCCAGCAGTGTCTTCAACTCATCTTGTCCCTTGGACAAGTTCAAAATCAACTCTTGGAATTGTGCATTCTGAGCCTGGAGATCTTTGACAGTCTATTCAAGAGCCATTTCTGCTGAAATAAACAGCGAGAAGATAAGATACTTGTTCATAAGAAACCTGTGATGCAATGATATGGTATGTAAATGTGTATGTGTTGCACCCCAAAATTTTCCCTCACAAAACAAGACTTTGTGTACTAAGAGACTCACAAGGTTCACAAAGTTCACAAGACCTCCCATGAGGTTCACAAGGTTCACAAGACCTCTCATGAGGTTCACAAGGTTCACAAGACCTCTTATGAGGTTCACAAGGTTCACAAGACATCTTATGAGGTTCAGAATGATGTTCACAAGGTTCACAAAGTTCACAATTAGTCAGAAGATTTGACAATTCCCTCAGACAATGCATCCTCCTAAGCAGTGCATCCCAAACTAGGGTTTTGAATTTAACCAGGCTAAATGGACTTCCAAGACTTCAAGTGAGCTTCATAACATCTTATATGTGTTTAAGAATCCCCATGACAAGTTTCAAGACTTTTCTCAAAGGTTTGCTCAGTCAGATGATCAGATAAGTCAAAATCAGTCAAAGCAGTTAAAAAGTCAAACTGAGGTCAACTGTGGTCAAACCAAAGTCAAACTTCATTATTTTTTGCCAACATCAAGTATATGAATTAAAATTCATCATTTGATCAAGGGTTGATCATGATTCATCAAGGATATTTCAGATCATCAAGAATCAAAGGTTTCTAAATTAGGGTTTCCTCAGGAAAAGTCAACTGAATTTTGACCAGCCATAACTTTCACATACTTCATCAAATTTTTTCTATCCAAATATCATTTTGAAGGAAATTGAATTCTCTAAAACTTTGTGTCTCACAAGCCAATCCCAAAAATGCTTCATTTGGAAGGTATGAGCTAAGACATTATAGGTCCTTTTGAAAGTCAACAAAAAGTCAACAACTTCAAAAGGGCATAACTTGAGAATGGTAAATGATATGGACATGAAACCAAGGGGGTTGGTTAGAGGACTCTTTAAGCTTTCCAAAATGTCCAAGAACACCCTCATAGCATTAAAATTGAAGGATGTGTGCCCTTGCAAAGTTGGGAAATTTTTGGGTGGTTTATGAAGAAAATAAGGTCTTAAAACCATAATTCTTCAAATGGGATGAACTTTTTGTGACCCAAGGTGTTCCATGACATCATGCACGAAATTTATTTAATATTTTCATAATTTTATTTTATTTATTATGATTTTTTATATTAAAAATCATTTTAAATTTAAATAAAATATCAAATATGAAGATTTAAAATATATTTTGATTCTAGAAAGTCATAAACATGAATTGGATCAGATTGATATGCAATTGATGATGATTGTCTTAAGATAGAAAGGTCTCATTCAAAATTATATGAAATTCAAGTCATGATCTTTTTCAATCTTCAAAAATCAAAAAGTCCAAATAACCATCCAAATTTTTTGACCTAGTTTCATTCAACTATAAGTACACAAACCTAATACAATGCCAAGGGACGAAAATTCTTCCTCAAGAGTAAGTTTTCACTTTCAAAAATTCACCAAAAAAATTTCAAATTCGGATTCCATTCTCCAAGCCCTTTCAAGACAAACCAAAGGTTGCAACTTATTCCTTGGAGTTCATAGATCAATTCTGGATCATAACATTGCCTCTTCATGCCCTAATTTGCACAAACCGAATGCATCCCATTCATATTATAAATTTTTTCGATTTGATTGATTCATGCTTTGATATTGAAAACTAATCATAGATTTGTGTTTGTTGTGATGTTTAGAAGCTTTTTGAATGGATTAATTGAATTATTATGGACTGTATCGAAGGTTGCCATTGTTAGGGTTTGGAGTTTCAAAACGGGAACCAGACATTTAGGACCTTAAAACAAATTCTAAGACCATGGTTGTGACGTGTAGAGCTTGTATAATTGATCTGGGTTACTAATTTTTGTTGTCATGATGGTTTGCATAATGTTTCAAAAAACATAGGTTTCTGGTTTTGGAAATTCGCAGGAAATTTCGCATGTGATTTCGCAGGTATTTTTGCAGGAAATAGGAGGAAGAAGAAGACCCCTGGCGCGCATTCTGAAAATTTGAATTTTATTCTTAATATTTTATGAAATTGTTTCTAATTTGTTTCACAAACGTATGCCTGGCCCAGTGGTGAGGGACGCGCGCGTATTGCTTCAAGGCTTGGGTTCGATTCCTGGAGGCAGCATTTTTTTTACTACGTTTTCTCATTTATTACAAGACTTGATATATTATTATTTGTGATGACTATACACACAGGTGCGCCCTTCTGGCTGGATGGTAAGAGTGTTTGCTTGTTGTGTGAGGGTCCTGGGTTCGAAACCCCCCAGGCCCTTTTTTGTGTTATTTTTTTGTTTTGTTGTAATTTGAACAGGATATGAAACAAAAGCACCAGGATCTCAATCTCTATCACTAGTGCACGCTGGCCAGGATGGTTTTGTGACCTGCATATGAGATAGGGGACCTGGGTTCAAATCCCAGGTCCTTTCTTTTTGAGCAATTTTCCATGTTTTCTTATCTTTATTTATTTTATTATATTGTTTATATTTTATTAAAATTAGTAAACACAATTTATAGATATTATTTAAAATGCTTAAAACTTCTCATTTTCTTTTATAAAAATATTTTTATTTATAATATGTATGTATATAATTTGTAAATAAATTTAGTTTGATTTAATTTGTAGAAAAATATATAAACCCTAATATTTTCTAAAACCCTAAAAATATTTTTATAAAACCTATTTATTTTTATAAACCCTAATTGTAAATATTAATTTATTTGTTTATTTTAATTTCATAATTTTTGTTTATATTAAGAAGTAATCCTAATGTATTTTTCTAAATAATCAAACCCTAATTTTCTTTTACATAAAAATCTAATTATATTATAGTTTTTAATTTATTTATTTGTAAACTTTAATTATGTACACTATTTTATAATTTGTTTATAATTGTTATTTAATATAGTTCTTGCATGTAAATAGTTTTAGGTTATGTTTAAAATAATTAAAAACTCCTAATCTAATCTTGTAAATATAACTTATTTTTATAATATGTTTATTTAATTATAATTAACCATTATTTTTTTTAACATGTATATAAATTTAAATCTTTATAATAATTAGTATATAGTATGAATTACTTATTTTTCTTCTAAAAATCTTAAAAAATAATTATTTATTAAAAATTGAACTTTTAAATTTATTATTCATTATTATGCTAATTTCTTTATTTTATTCTTATTAATTTTGTTATTACTAACCCCATTTATTTATTATATGATTTTCATTAGTATTATTGTTACTAACCCAATTATTTATTATTATTATTTATTTGCTTATTTATTTATTATTATTATGTAATTGTATCCCTTATGTAATATTTGTAGTAGTAATTTTTATTATTTATTTTAAATGTTATGGTTAGTAAAATAGGGAGTGAAACATGTTTGTACTTAAAATTGAATTTAGATCATTAATTTAAAGATAAATATTTGAACTCGTACACTCACACACGTAAGTCGATCCTAGATCGCCATCTCACCTCTTAAGGGTTACCTCTCAAGTTGCCTAAACAAAAGGTCAAGTAGGGTGTATAAAGCAAAGTCCCTCATCTTATATCATCTAGTCCCTAAACAGATAAAAAGATCAAGTCCCTTCGAATGTTGCCTTCGTAATGATCTTGTCCCTTTCGAATAAAGATGATTAGTCCCTTCGAATTGCTTATACACCTCACAGTTGCCTAAATAACAGATGTCCCTTCACTTGTCCCTCACATCCAAGGTAATGACTACCTATTCCTTAATAATAGGGATAGTCTTACCACTTAAAGGATATTTAAGAACAGAAAAGACTTAACTTAGGGTAGGTTCCTTTTATGTACTTGCTCATTTTCCAAAAACATTTCAAACACTTCACATTTTCAAACAATTTTCAAAACAAAGGCTTTATATATATCCGTACATGGATCATTATAAAGTACTTAAGAAAATTTTTAATCACACACTACACATTTCAAAAACATTTTAAAGTGAGCTAAGTAACTAAGAGCCCATGGATAACCATGGATGTAAAGGGTGCTAACACCTTCCCTTTACATAACTTACCCCCCGAACCCAAAAATCTTTTAAGGTCTTTCCTGTTCTTTTATGCCCTTTCCTTTGGATAAAATAAAAGTCGGTGGCGACTCTTGCTATCCGCAATATAACTAAAGTCAGTTCTCCCACCGTGTTACAGAACTGGCGACTCTGCTGGGGATTTAATAAAAGAGGGGTACCCTTAGGAATTAGATCACTTTAAAATTGTTTGCCTTGTTTGCTTTATACTTATCTTGTTGGGTGCTCTTATGTGTGAAAGATCCTAACCCGGATCTAGTGTACCTTAGGTAAATGGCAATAGACCAAGGAAACTGTACAACGTATACCGATATGGTTGATCTGGTGGCCATAGTTAGTGTGACTTCTTGGTTGGTGCTTATGTTCCTTAAGTCAAGTTGAGGATAATATGAGGCTGCCATATGTTGTCAATTCACTAACTAACTTTTAGAACCCTAGTTATCCCATCTTGTCCTTTATAAAAGTAGTGAGATAGCCGGCTTTGGTGAAGACTGAAGTTGGTTGATACTCGATACTACACTCATTGAGGTCCTAAACTTGGAGGGTTTTGGTTGGCAAGTAAGTTGCCTACTGAACAACCACCCTTGTGAAGGATCAATGATATTGAGATCCCTTAGAACCTGGTTACTTTATAGGACAAGATGAACCATCTAAACTTCAAGGGAGGGTACTTACCTTTAAACCTCATGCAAGCCTTTAAACCTAGGGCTATGGTGTGACTTGTTTGTGTGTGCCACATGTTTGTGATTGAGCATAACATCATAGCATCATCATGCATCATAAGCATAGCATTTTCACTAACCTTTTCAAGGACCAAAGGATTTATCTTTGTTCTTTGTTGCAGGTCATGGCTTCTGCTCGTAGAAACACTATCAGGATCAACTTTGTAGGGATACCTGCTAAGCTTAAAGAGTTGGTTTCTCAAGTGTCTGAACACTCCCAGTTTATCAAGAGACATGGTCACCTATTGGATCTGGTCACTTCAGGGTTCAATGAAGACATGATGAGTGTTCTGTTTCAGTTCTTTGATCTTAAACACCATTGCTTCACATTCCCCGACTATCAGCTGGTTCCTACAATGGAAGAGTTCTCTAAACTTCTGGGTATACCTGTACTTGATCAGAAACCATTCACAGGCTTGGAAAAAGAGCCTAAACCTGAGGTTATTGCTGCAGATCTACATCTGAAGAAGTCTGACATTGTTCTAGAAACGAGAAGCCGAGTTAAGAGTATTCTTGCTAAGGTGTTGATAGAGAAGGTTCAAGTATTCTTGAAGGGTATGAGCTATGATGCTTTTGAGGAGATTTTAGCCTTGTTGATTTATGGTTTAGTGTTGTTCCCCAATCCAGATCAGTTCATAGACGTTCATGCCATCAACATATTCCTGAGTCACAATCCAGTGCCTACATTGCTTGGAGACATCCTGCACTCTCTTCATACTCGTACTACAAAGGCACGAGGGACTTTGATGTGTTGCATACCTTTGCTATCTAGGTGGTTTATTTCTCACCTTCCTCGCTCAGTGATGAAGAATGAACAAGGGTTCAGATGGTCCAAGAGGATTATGTCACTCTCTCATTCAGATATCCATTGGTGCTCCAGATCTATGGAGAATGTCACTATCATTGACCGTTGTGGGGAGTTTCCTAATGTGCCACTTCTAGGCATAAGAGGAGGCATTACTTATAACCCTTCTTTAGCTTTACGACAATTTGGTTACGCTCGGAGTGATGGTCCTCATGACATGTTGATTCAGGGTATTGTGTTTGACTACGACAACGATCTTCAAGGTTACCGTCAAAGGTTCATACGAGCATGGGGAAAAGTGAACAAGGTTGACAGCAAGACTCTGGAGCCTAAGTACACTATTCCTATGGAAGCTTATCTCAGATGGGTACGGTCTCGTGCTCAGACCCTTATGATGCCATATCCTGCCATCCTGCCAGTTACTATGGATCCTGTTGCTGAAGGAGATACCTCTTACACCATCCTTCACCCAGACATGCCCACTAACATGGAAGACTTACAGAGATCCTGGATCTAATTGAAGGAGCAAAGGGATACTTTCGAGGCTCATTACAAAACAAGTCAAGAAAGAATTCTGGAGCTGACAAAGCAACTTCACGAGGAGCGGAATCTCAACTCATACCTCAACACAAAGAGGAAACGTCCATGGGAGACTTAAAACCCCATCTTTCGTATTTATTCCATTTCATTCTTATTGTAAGCCCAAGGGGCAAACAAACTTATTACTAATAAAAGTTTACTTTCTTGATTGTTTAAGCAAATTTAAATCCCGCGGTCCTTGAAAACATTGCATACGCATTTACATACCATATCATTGCATCACAGGTTTATTGTGCATAGGTTTCTCATCTTCTCGCTGTTTATTTCAGCAATGGCTCTTGAACAAACAGTTAAGGATCTCCAGGCACAAAATGCACAGTTCCAAGAGCTGATCCTGAACTTGTCCAAGGGGCAGGATGAATTAAAGACACTGCTGGCCAAGAAGACTAAGAAGACTAGAAAGTCAGGTGGCCTGATCAACATGGGAAGAAGGTTCAGAGGTCCTGTCAAGACCAAAGAACAGGTTGAAGATTATGAGTCTGAAGAGTCTGAGAAAGAGGGAGGCAGTCTCCATAATACAATGGGGGACTCTGATTTTGAAGCTAACTACTATCATGAGCCTAATGAAGATAAGTTCAAGATGCTGGTGGATAGAATGGATGCTATGGAATTGCAAAAGTCTTCTGGGCTGGATTTTGAAGACCTAAGTTTGATATCTGGAGTGGTTATACCCATTGGTTTCAAGGTTCTTACTTTTGTTGTTTATGATGGTGTATCTTGTCCCAAGTTGCATCTAAGGTCTTATGTCCGAAGAATCCAACCCCATACTGCTGATAAGAAGTTGTGGATCCATTTCTTCCAAGAGAGCTTATCTGGAGCTCAATTGGAATGGTACTATCAGTTGGAGAGTGTCAACATCCGTGATTGGAATGATCTTGCTGAAGCCTTTTATAAGCAATATCAATACAATGCTGATCTAGCCCCTACTCGCATGCAACTACAGAGCATGTCTATGGGTGCTAAAGAAAATTTCAAGGAGTATGCCCATAAATGGAGAGATTTGGCTGGTAGAGTGCAACCCCCTCTAACTGACAGGGAGTTAGTTGATACGTTCATGTGTACGTTGAATGGTCCTTTTTACAGTCATCTCATTGGAAGCTCATCATCTGGCTTCACTGAGTTGATAATGACAGGAGAGCGCGTAGAAAGTGGTATCAGGAGTGGCAAGATCCAAGTGGGTGCTTCTTCATCCAGTACTGCAAAGAAGCCTCCTAGTGGGAAGAAAGAGTCAAATGTTGTTTATGGTCAACCTGATCGTAGTAGGAGGCACCAATCTGTGAGTGCAGTTCATATCTCCAATCCAACTCCTGCAACACCAGAGCAGCCACAGGGAAATCAACAGAGGAATAGAAGGCAGTTCACTAAGATCAACATGTCACTGGCCCAAGCCTTGCAACAATTGTTGAAGGGTGAACTTATCACTTTGAGGGATCCTCCTCAGAATCCCAATGTTACCTCTCCCAGGTATAATCCTAATGCACGATGTGCATATCATTCAAATTGTCAGGGACATGATACCAATAGTTGCTGGGCATTGAAGAATAAAATCCAAGATATGATTGATGCTGGGGAGATTGAGTTTGATCCTCCGAGTACTCCAAAATGCGATTACTGCTCCTATGCCAAATCATGAGAAGACTGTCAATGCCATTGATGAAGATTCACATATTTCCTCTGTAGATGTTTAAGAATTGGCAGAATTTTTGACCAAACAAGAAATGTTAAATTCAGTTCAGAATGTCCTATCAGATGTTGGGACATTAGCAAACAGAGTATGTGAACTTATTTCAGGATGTCCTACCAGATGTTGGGACATTGTATAAATGACTAAGTTCAGTTTTGTCAGGATGTCCCAACAGATGTTGAGACATCTCAGACCTGCTACCAGAATTAATTATTGATTAACAGATCAGAGATATTTAAGGAGAACTATCTGGAATTAATTAATGCTGGATAAAAACAGAACAAGGCGCATCTGTAGGGAGTTTTAAATTGAAGATTCAGATTAAAACAGAAGACCTAATGCACCTAGAATATAGGAGGTAACAAACCCTAAATTCAAGGTGACAGTTGCTGCACATTAGGGCTGGATCATTCTACAGAAAGCCCAAAATTCAGATACCTATTTAAACAACAGAAACTCATAGAATTGAGTACGAATTTCAGAAGACTAAATAGGGTGTCTAGTGTTTTAATAGCAGGTTGTTTTTATGTACCACTTTATGAGCTTTTAAGCAAAAGTGCATTTGTGACTTGATTGAAACTGTGAAGTAAGATCAAGCTGTATTGTTTGAAGGATGTCTTCAATTTCTGTAAACTTGTAAACTTGATCACTGGGTGATTGAGGGGGAGTGAGTAGGGTACTCTTATCTAAGTGAGTCTTAGGTAGAAATTGCATTGGGTAAGTATTAAGTGATATATTAAACAGGGTGGTTTAAGTCTAGAATTAATATTACTAATAGTGGATTTCCTCCTGGCTTGGTAGCCTCCAGATGTAGGTGTGGTTATACACTGAACTGGGTTAACAAACTTCTGTGTTGTTTATTTTTCCTGCTGTTTAAGTTTTGATTAAACTTGTCAAATGTCCTATTAAGTGTTGGAACATCTCTTAGGACATCTCATTACAGAATTTCAATTGGCATCAGAGCAGGCACCCTGCCTGTTTATACTGGGTGAGATCTAGGGAAAACAAATTCTGTAACATGGACAGAGATATAGGGTCAGTAAATAGACCACCTATTCTGGATGGATCTAATTATGACTACTGGAAGCCAAGAATGATTGCATTCTTAAAATCACTTGACAACAGGGCATGGAGAGCAGTAAATGTTGGATGGAAACATCCTGTTCAAGACACCAAAGATGGATCAAAAGTTCTGAAACCTGAAGAAGAATGGAGTAAAGAGGAAGAAGATTCAGAACTAGGCAACTCAAAAGCCCTAAATGCTTTATTCAATGGCATTGATAGAAATATTTTCAGACTGGTGCATCATTGTGAGCTGGCCAAAGATGTGTGGGATACCCTCAAGACAACTCATGAAGGAACATCAAAAGTAAAAATGTCAAGACTTCAACTTCTCACCACCAAGTTTGAAAACTTGAGAATGAAGGAAGATGAATCAATTCATGAGTTCTACATGAACATCTTGGATATAGCCAATACTTCTGGAGCCTTGGGAGAAAAGATGACTGATGAAAAGCTTGTAAGGAAGATTCTCAGATCTTTGCCAAAAAGATTTGACATGAAAGTCACAGCAATAGAAGAAGCTCAAGACATATGCTCCATGAAAGCTGAAGAACTCATTGGTTCTCTTCAAACTTTTGAAATGGGAATGAATGACACACATGCTAAAAAGAACAAAAGCATAGCCTTGGTTTCAAATACAGATGAAGAAGAAGATGATGAACCAGCAAATGATAAAAGCTTATCAGAAAACCTTGCTTTGATTGGAAGACAATTCAAACAGATTCTCAGAGGAATGGAAGGAAAATCCAAACCTAGTGGAAGAAACACAAACTCTGAGAATAGAAGACCTTATGATGCTAACAAAAGATTAAAGTATGCTGAAAAGACCAGTCAAGATAAAGGAGTCAAATGCCATGAATGTGAAGGATATGGACACATCAAGTTTGAATGTCCTACCTACTTAAAGAGGCAAAAGAAAGGACTCTCTGTGACCTGGTCTGATGAAGACTCAGGAGATTCAGAAGAAGAATCAGCTAAGCACATTACTGCTTTAGCTGGACTGTGTGAATATGATAGTGATTCCAGCTGTGGAGAGCTTACTTATGCAGATCTTGAGCAAGCTTTCAAGGATCTGTACAAGAGAAGTACTGAAATATGCAGTGAGGTCATAAAGCTAAAGAAGCAGAATGAAGTACTAGAAGAGGAGAAAGCAAGTGATCAAGAAATCATTGATACCTTGAAAAGTGAAGTAACTCTTCTCAATTCTAAGCTGGAACATATGTCCAAATCTGTGAGAATGATGAACAGCAGCTCAAATACACTGGATGCTATTCTCTGCAATAATAAACATTCTGGGGACAAAAGTGGACTGGGATATAACAGAGATGAAGCCAGCTCTAGCAAAGCTACTTCAAAAATTACACAGTCAAACAAGATGTCCCAACAGATGCTTCAACATCAGAACACAAAGACAAACATAATGTTCCAACAGATGTCTCAACATTCTGGAAAGAACAAGATGAAGAAGAAGTATCAAAGATGGAGATGCCATCACTGTGGAAGATTTGGACATATCAAACCTCACTGTTATAAGCTACATGGATATCCAAATCAGATGTATCAGCAACCCTCCAAACAGAAAGTAGAAGGTACCAAGAAAGTGCTTAGACATCAAAGAAATCAGCAACCTCCTAAGCAGAAGACAGAGGTCATCAAGAAGGTTTGGAGACCAAAAGCTGACATTCAGACTGATCAAAGCCACAGTCCCAAGAACCAGATCAACAATCAAGCTTTGAGATCAGCTGAACAACACACAGGGCAGAGGCATCAAAAGAAATCTCAACTCATCTGGTCAAAGAAAAGTACTGCATACATAGCACATACATCACTGAAAGTATCAACTAAAGAAGACTGGTATTTTGACAGTGGATGTTCAAGGCACATGACTGGGTTGAAGAATCTGCTAGTGAACTTAAAATCACATTCATCCAGGTATGTAACTTTTGGAGATGGAGCTAAAGGAGAGATCAAAGGAGTTGGAACCTTGGACTGTCAAGATGTTCCAAGACTAGATGATGTATTGCTAGTTAAAGGGTTAACTGCTAACCTGATCAGTATAAGTCAACTATGTGATCAAGGATACAGTGTAAACTTTACAAAAACTGAATGCATAGTGACTAACCAAGAGCAAGAAGTTGTCATGAAAGGTGCAAGGTCAAAAGACAACTGTTACATGTGGGAGCCATTAGACTTCAGTCCCACTTCAACTTGTTCTCTAGCTAGAGAAGAAGAAGTAAAACTATGGCACCAAAGGCTAGGTCATCTTTATTTCAGAGGCATAAAGAAGATCATATCTATGGATGCTGTAAGAGGTATTCCCAAACTGAAGATTGATGATGGCAAAATATGTGGTGAATGTCAAATAGGCAAACAAACCAAGATGTCCCATCCAAAGCTCCAACATCTGACAACTTCCAAAGTTTTGGAACTTTTACATATGGATCTTATGGGACCTATGCAGGTTGAAAGTCTTGGTGGTAAGAGGTATGCCTATGTTGTGGTTGATGATTTTTCAAGATATACATGGATAAACTTCATCAAAGAAAAGTCAGATGTATTTGATGTATTCAAAGAATTATGTCAAAGATTGCAAAGGGAAAAATCCAGCTGTGTGATCAGAATAAGAAGTGATCATGGAAAAGAATTTGAGAATCAAAAGTTCTTAGATTTCTGCTCTTCAGAAGGAATCAATCATGAGTATTCTTCTCCTATCACTCCTCAACAGAATGGGATTGTTGAAAGGAAGAATAGAACTATTCAAGAATCAGCAAGAGCTATGATCCATGCTAAAAAGTTACCTCTGTATTTCTGGGCTGAAGCTATGAACACTGCCTGCTACATCCATAACAGAGTTACCTTGAGAAAAGGAACCCTGTCCACAATATATGAAGTCTGGAAGGGCAGAAAACCCACTGTGAAGTACTTTCATGTGTTTGGAAGTAAATGCTATATTCTGGCAGATAGGGAGCAAAGGAGAAAAATGGATCCTAAAAGTGATGAAGGAATTTTCCTTGGATACTCTATAAACAGCAGAGCATATAGAGTATTTAACTACAGAACAAATGTTATCATGGAGTCCATAAATGTGATAATTGATGATGCTCCTACAGATGTCCCAGAAGATGTTGGAACATCTGCTGATATCAAGATTGAAGCTGAAGAAAAGAATGATCAATATAACTTCACTCAAAATGATACAAGGTCAGAAGATTCAAGCAAACCTCCCTCCATCAGAATACAGAAGGATCATCCCAAAGATTTAATAATTGGTGATCCCAACAGAGGTGTGAGCACTAGATCAAGAGAAGTGATTTCAGGTTCTTGTTTTGTTTCCAAAATAGAACCTAAAAATATCAAGGAAGCTCTCACTGATGAATACTGGATTTGTGCTATGCAAGATGAATTAGGTCAATTCACAAGGAATGAAGTGTGGAATCTTGTTCCTAGACCTGATGACATAAATGTGATTGGAACAAAATGGGTGTATAAGAACAAGTCAAATGAACAAGGAGTTGTTACAAAGAACAAAGCCAGACTTGTAGCTCAAGGATACACTCAAATTGAAGGAGTAGACTTTGATGAAACCTTTGCACCAGTAGCAAGGCTTGAATCAATAAGACTACTGTTGGGAATTGCTTGTATCTTAAAGTTCAAGCTATTTCAAATGGATGTGAAAAGTGCCTTTTTAAATGGCTATCTTAATGAAGAAGTATATGTAGAACAGCCTAAAGGATTTGTTGATCCAAGCTGTCCAAATCATGTATACAAACTAAAGAAAGCACTTTATGGTTTGAAGCAAGCTCCAAGGGCATGGTATGAGAGACTAACCACATTTCTTATCAAGCAAGGATACAGAAAAGGTGGGATTGATAAAACCCTGTTTGTTAAAGATGAAGAAGGAAATGTCATGATTGCTCAAATATATGTTGATGACATTGTCTTTGGTGGGATGTCTGATAAGATGGTCAAACATTTTGTCAAGCAGATGGAATCTGAATTTGAAATGAGTCTAGTAGGTGAATTAACCTACTTTCTTGGTCTGCAAGTAAAGCAAATGGAAGACTCAATGTTTATTTCCCAAAGTAAGTACTCCAAGAACATAGTGAAGAAATTTGGAATGGAAAATGCTTCTCATAAAAGAACTCCTGCTCCCACACATTTAAAGCTGACTAAAGATGAAAAGGGTGAGAATGTAGATCAAAGTTTATATAGAAGCATGATTGGAAGCTTGTTATACTTGACTGCTAGCAGACCAGACATTGCTTTTGCAGTAGGAGTTTGTGCAAGATATCAAGCTGATCCAAAAGTCAGTCATCTTAATCAAGTCAAGAGAATCATTAAATATGTTAATGGTACTTGTGACTATGGCATAATGTACTTTCATGGTTGCAAACCAATTCTCTCTGGCTTCTGTGATGCTGATTGGGCAGGAAGTGCTGATGACAGAAAAAGCACTTCAGGAGGATGCTTCTTTCTAGGAAACAATCTGATTTCTTGGTTCAGTAAGAAACAGAATTGTGTATCCTTATCTACAGCTGAAGCTGAGTATATAGCAGCAGGTAGCAGTTGTTCTCAGTTGGTTTGGATGAAGCAGATGCTCACTGAGTACAATGTCCCACAGGATGTCATGACATTGTACTGTGATAACTTAAGTGCCATCAACATATCTAAGAATCCTATCCAACATAGCAGGACAAAGCATATTGATATCAGACACCATTTCATCAGAGATCTTGTAGAAGAAAAGGTGATTTCATTGGAGCATGTAGCTACAGATCTGCAGTTAGCTGATATCTTTACCAAAGCATTGGATGCTACACAATTTGAGAACTTAAGGGGCAAACTTGGAATCTGTTTATGTGATATTTAGCAGTTAATGAGATGTGCCAACATGTCATATGACATTGCATGGCATAAGGTCCAGATGGCAAAACCAGTCTGGACAAGATCCTTGGGAATTCCATCCCTAATCATTTGCACTGTAACGGTTACTTATTTAGTAACTACTTATAAGCAGCTATCAAGATTCTCATCATACTATCACAAGCGAATCACATTAACTAGCAATCCTTCAGAAATCATAAACCCTAAAGCTGTTCATCTATCTTCCTCTACAATGTCTCAAAACCCTAAAACTACTGAGGAAGTTCTCAACCATGAAGACGTAGTTCATGCCACTCCCATCTCTGTGGTACCAATGCAATCAACACCATTGGACGAACTCAGGGGAAGCGCTTCTCACACTAAAAAGGCAAGAACTCCAAAGAGAGGTAAAGATCAAGTCAGAAGCAAAGCTAAAGGCATTCCCTCTCCTGCTAACATCCCCCCAAAATCCTCCAAATATGTTGATGATTCCATCAAGGAGATTGTCAACCAAATTCTCTTTGAACAAAGAGTGGTGAGTGGGATCTCAGTTCCTCTGAACACAATGCCTGCACCTCAAGAAGAACAAGCTCAAGCTGCAGAAGAACAAGATGTCCCAACAGATGTTGGAACATCTGAAGATAAGAGAAAGAACTCATCTGATGTTGAGTTGGAACAAACTGAGGACCAGAATAAGGTCTCAAATGATTCTGATGCAGAAATCATAGCCTCTGTTAAACCTAGCATAGCCAAAAGGCTCAGGTCCAGGAAAGGCAAGATGCAAGCTGAAGCAGCAATCCCTGAGAAGAAGAAGGCTAGTCCAAAGAAAGGCAAGGCTAAAGCTACCTTTGGTCCAACAAAACCATGGAGCAAAGTTCAAACCCAGAAGAGAAAAGCTGCCACACCATCAGATTCAGATGTTGGATCAGATGTCCCAACATCTCCTCCCAAGAAGAGACCAGCACCTTCCAGAGCTTCAACTGTTGTTCCAGAAGCTCCTTTGGACAACATATCATTCCATCATGTCTCCAGTGTCAACAGGTGGAAATATGTGTATCAAAGAAGGGTTGCCCTGGAAAGAGAACTGAGCAGCAATGCACTTGAGTGCACAGAACTGATAGACCTCATCTCTGCTGCAGGACTGTTCAAGACAGTCTCAGACCTCTCTCCCTGCTATGAACTTCTTGTCAAAGAGTTCATTGTGAATCTTCAGGAAGATTGTTCACATGGTAAGTCCTCTGAATTCCAAAAAGTTTTTGTTAGAGGTAAATGTTTACAGTTTTCCCCTCAAATCATCAATCAGTACCTAGGAAGAGAAACAGATGAATCAAATGAGCTAGGTAAGACAGATAATCAAGTCTGTAAGGTGATCACTGCAAACCAGGTCAAGGCATGGCCTGTGAAGGGAAAGCTCTCAGTGAGCATGCTTACCAGAAAATATGCCATGCTGAACAGGATTGGTACAGCTAACTGGGTGCCTACCAACCACACTTCATCAATCTCAACTGGTCTGGCCAGATTCATCTATGCTGTGGGAACTCAAACCAAGATGGACTATGGAGTTTTTATCTTTGATCAAACCATGAAGCATGCCAGCTCCTCTGCAACAAAACTACCAATAGCTTTTCCTTCATTGCTATGTGGTATAATATTAAGCCAATATCCTGGGATTCTAACTGAGAAGGACACAATATGCAAGAGAGAGAGCCCCCTTGCTTTTCACTACAAATTATTTCTCAGTCACCATGCTGCTGATGTTGAAGCACCTTCTGGGACATCTGTTGGTCCCTCAACTGCCAAGAATCCAATCTCCAAGAAGGCCCTAATTGCTGAACTCAAAAGCACCTGCAAAGAGCTTGAAGCTAGAAAGCAGAAGCTTGAAGAAATAATTCAAAGATTGGAAAGTGAAGAAGATCAGAATCTTGCATCTGATGAAGACAGTGAAGCTGGTGAAGACAGTAAGGCTGATGAAGAAAGTGAAGCTGATAAAGATGAAGACACTGAAGTGGAGGAAGAAACTGAGAGTGATGAATCTGAGTGATCTTTGTATGTGAGACATTTGTAATGACAGCAATGATTTGTAATTCTGGATAATAGTTCTTTGGCCCCTAATTTTGTGCCTACCAAGGGGGAGAACAACAACAAATTTGTACTGCTGGTTATTTTGAATGAAATCTGTTTGTTTTTGTCTGAACTGAATCAGTGTGATTTAATGAATAATTATGTTGGAACAAGACTGGGCACATATATGTTTGAGGGGGAGTAATCTCAAATAAGAATCAACAGAAAAGTAATGCTATACTCTGATAAAAAGAACTTCTGCTGCACTCTGAAAACCAGAAAAGATGTTAGCCAAAAATTAGCCAAAGGGGGAGTTTGTAGATGTTTAAGAATTGACAGAATTTTTGACCAAACAAGAAATGTTAAATTCAGTTCAGAATGTCCTATCAGATGTTGGGACATTAGCAAACAGAGTATGTGAACTTATTTCAGGATGTCCTACCAGATGTTGGGACATTGTATAAATGACTAAGTTCAGTTTTGTCAGGATGTCCCAACAGATGTTGAGACATCTCAGACCTGCTACCAGAATTAATTATTGATTAACAGATCAGAGATATTTAAGGAGAACTATCTGGAATTAATTAATGCTGGATAAAAACAGAACAAGGCGCATCTGTAGGGAGTTTTAAATTGAAGATTCAGATTAAAACAGAAGACCTAATGCACCTAGAATATAGGAGGTAACAAACCCTAAATTCAAGGTGACAGTTGCTGCACATTAGGGCTGGATCATTCTACAGAAAGCCCAAAATTCAGATACCTATTTAAACAACAGAAACTCATAGAATTGAGTACGAATTTCAGAAGACTAAATAGGGTGTCTAGTGTTTTAATAGCAGGTTGTTTTTATGTACCACTTTATGAGCTTTTAAGCAAAAGTGCATTTGTGACTTGATTGAAACTGTGAAGTAAGATCAAGCTGTATTGTTTGAAGGATGTCTTCAATTTCTGTAAACTTGTAAACTTGATCACTGGGTGATTGAGGGGGAGTGAGTAGGGTACTCTTATCTAAGTGAGTCTTAGGTAGAAATTGCATTGGGTAAGTATTAAGTGATAGATTAAACAGGGTGGTTTAAGTCTAGAATTAATATTACTAATAGTGGATTTCCTCCTGGCTTGGTAGCCTCCAGATGTAGGTGTGGTTATACACTGAACTGGGTTAACAAACTTCTGTGTTGTTTATTTTTTCCTGCTGTTTAAGTTTTGATTAAACTTGTCAAATGTCCTATTAAGTGTTGGAACATCTCTTAGGACATCTCATTACAGAATTTCATCCTCAGTTGCAGAGTTGACTACACCATTGTCTGTTATTAAGAAGAAGCTAGTACAAGCTGGGTTCTTTCCAGGTTGTCGTGAAGATTGTTTATATTGTACTTATAAGCCGGATAGCTGCTGGAGGTTGAAGGACGGAATTCAACGCCTCATGAATAATTACACCATAGTGTTTGAGAGGACACCACCTTCTGTGGAAAGCGTGGTTGATCATATAACTAAAGGTGCGAAGGTTGAAGAGGTGGATATGGTTGATAAAGTGCCGGTGAGGATTACTTCCAAAGGTCCTGTCAAAATCACTCATAAGGGTCCAATTAAGATTACTGCTGAAGGCCCTGTGAAGATTGTTGCTGAAGCTAGAGTGGCTCCTATGATCATTACCACTCCTGGTCCTATTCCGTATACTTCTGATAAAGCTGTGCCTTGGCATTATAGGTCTGATGTTTATATTCATGGTGTTAAGCAGGAACCTTTGGCTGATACACCTGTTGTTGATGGAAATCTAGATGTTGATAATATTGCTGGATCTAGTAAGATCACGAGAAGTGGAAGAATTTTCTCTCCTCCAGTTACTTCCAAGAATACAGTTACTCCCGTTACTACCTCCACTACTGATGCTCGGGGCAAAGGTCCTGTCATTGAACCTATACCAACTGATGTGCCAGCTGCTGATGATCTTGCTAAGCAGATGGAAGAAGTATTGAAGATCATTCGCAAGAGTGATTATGACATTGTTGACCAATTGGGGCATACTCCCTCCAAGATTTCTATGTTGTCTTTGCTGTTGTGTTCCGAGGCTCATGCCAAAGCCTTGATCAAGTTTCTGAAGATTGCTCATGTACCAAATGAAATTTCTGTAGACCAGTTTGAAAATTGTGTTGCACACTTGACCTATGATAATGGGTTAGGTTTCTCCGATGCTGATTTGACTTCTGCCAAGAGGGATCATAACAGGGCTCTACATATCTCTATTGAATGCAGGGGCACTACCTTGTCACATGTGCTAATAGACAATGGTTCCTCGCTGAATGTGTTGCCCAAAGAAGTTCTGAACAAGCTTAGTCCTGAAGATGTTGTGTTGAAGCCGAGTAATATAGTGGTGAAGGCTTTTGATGGCTCGAGAAGAGTGGTGCATGGAGAAATTGATCTCCCAATCAAAGTAGGTTCTCAGGTCTTCAATGCTACCTTTTATGTAATGGATATTCGTCCTTCGTATTCTTGTTTGCTTGGGCGTCCCTGGATCCATGGGGCAGGCGCTGTAACCTCCACCTTACATCAGAAACTAAGATATCCGGTAGAAGGAAAAGTTGTCACTGTTTACGGAGAGGAAGGATATATAGTTAGCCATGTGAACACCTTTAAATATCTTGAAGTGGAAGGTGAGTATGTTAAAACTTCGTGCCATACATTCGAAGTAGTTCCTCGGATTGTTAACAATTATGAAGCTCCTCCTGTTGTCAAGAAAGTTCCTGTAGTCACCAGAGTACCTCCAATAATGGCCTCCCTCAAAGATGCTAGAGCTGTGGTGGATGAAGGTGGTTGTACTATTTGGGGTCAGCTTCCTGACATTCCTTACAAGTCTAACAAATTTGGTTTGGGTTTCACTGCAGAGTCCCAGAAGGCTGTTCGTCGTGCTCGTGCTGTTCGTATCACCAATCAAGGGATTATGAAAGATCAGATCAATGTTGTAGGTGACTATGATGAAGACTACAACTTGGATGCTTGGATTTTTCCTACTGTGGGTGCTGGGCTCAATAATTGGAAAGCTGAAGATGTTATTCCTATCTCCTTTAGTCAGGAGTAAATACTATTACTGTGTTGTTACTTTTAAAGCTTGTAATTTTTGAACAATTTAAACTCTTAAGCCTTGTGCCTTACCCGGGGCACAATGGTATGCTTGTGTCGGGATGTCATTTCATTTGCATACTTCATTCAATAAAAATCAGTGGACGTTTCGTTTTCGTAAATATTGTGTTCCTTGTCTTTCTTTTCTTTTATTTTTGTTTTATCAGCTATGTGTTCTTACACACACCCACATCACTAAAATGCAGATCCTCATCCACTCTGGATTCTGTTGATAACGATTCTACTATTGCCAATTATAATTTCGAGAATCCGATCTATCAAGCTGAAGATGGAAAGGAGGACGATTGTGAAGTACCTGTAGAGCTTGCTAGGTTGTTACAACAAGAAGAGAAAGCTATACAGCCACATGAAGAGCCAGTCGAAGTTGTGAATCTAGGAACTGAAGAAAATAAGAAAGAAGTCAAGATATGGGCTGAATTAGAGGATAGTGTCAAGAGCAGATTGATTCAGATGTTACATGACTATGTGGAGATCTTTGCTTGGTCCTACGAAGATATGCCAAGATTGGATACAGACATTGTGGTTCACCGTTTACCGGTAAAAGAAGACTATCGTCCAAAGAAGCAGAAGGTTCGTCGCATGCGTCCTGAAATGTCAGAGAAGATCAAAGCAGAGGTAATGAAACAGTTTGATGCAGGGTTCTTAGCTGTGACTTCCTATCCTCAATGGGTTGCAAATGTGGTTCCGGTACCTAAGAAAGATGGTAAGGTACGTATGTGTGTGGACTACAGAGATTTGAACAAGTCCAGCCCCAAAGATGACTTTCCACTTCCTCATATTGATGTTCTGGTAGACAACACTGCTCAGCATAAGGTATTCTCTTTCATGGATGGTTTCTTTGGTTACAATCAAATCAAGATGGCACCTGAAGATATGGAGAAGACAACATTTGTTACACAGTGGGGCACTTTTTGTTATAAAGTGATGCCGTTTGGTTTGAAGAATGTCGGGGCAACATATCAGCGTGCTATGGTGGCTTTGTTTCATGATATGATTCATCATGAAATAGAGGTGTATGTGGATGATATGATAGCCAGGTCCCAGAATGAAGAACAACATCTTGATCATTTGCATAAATTGTTTGAGAGATTGAAGAAATACAAGTTGAGATTGAACCCAAACAAGTGTACTTTTGGAGTTAGATCTGGTAAGCTTCTGGGTTTCATTGTCAGTGGAAAAGGTATTGAAGTGGATCCTGCAAAAGTGAAAGCTATACGAGAGATGCCAGCTCCCCGTACTGAGAAGGAAGTTAGAGGTTTCTTGGGACGATTGAATTACATTGCAAGATTTATTTCCCAATTAACTGCCATCTGTGAGCCAATCTTCAAATTGTTGAAGAAAGATCAGGTGATGGAATGGAATGATGAGTGCCAGACTTCCTTTGATGAAATCAAGAAATATCTGCTAGAACCTCCAATTTTGATGCCACCAGTTGATGGAAGACCCTTGATTATGTAATTAACAGTGTTAGACAACTCAATGGGGTGTGTGTTGGGGCAACATGATGAGTCTGGTCGAAAAGAGCAGGCAATATACTACCTTAGCAAAAAGTTTACCAACTGTGAAACAAGATATTCACTGCTCGAGAAAACTTGTTGCGCTTTGGCATGGGCTGCTCGCTGACTAAGACAATATATGTTGACCCATACTACCTTGTTGATGTCGAAGATGGATCCAATCAAGTACATATTCGAGAAACCTGCTCTCTCCGGAAGAATTGCAAGATGGCAAATGATCTTGACAGAATATGACATACAGTATACTACTCAGAAGGCCATTAAAGGAAGTGTTGTGGCTGATCATTTGGCTCATCAAGCAGTGGATGATTATCAGTCAATGAGTTTTGAGTTCCCCGATGAAGACATTATGATTATTACCAAAGAACCTGGACAATATGACGGACCTGAACAAGGATTCCGATGGACTATGGTTTTTGATGGAGCTTCTAATGCACATGGTAATGGTGTTGGTGTTGTGATCAGTTCCCCTGAAGGTTGTCATACCCCGATTATTTCCAGACTTTGTTTCTATTGTACTAATAACATGGCTGAGTATGAGGCATGTATCCTGGGTATCAAAGCTGCCATTGATATGAAGATTCAATTCCTAGACGTGTATGGAGATTCAGCCCTGGTAGTAAGTCAGATTAAAGGAGATTGGGATACCAAGCATGATAATCTCATTCCTTATAGAGAACATGTGTTGTCTTTGGTTCCATATTTCAAAGAGATTACCTTTGGACATATTCCACGAAGAGAGAATCAGTTGGCAGATACTTTAGCCACCATGGCATCCATGTTTGAGATCAGCTGGGATGATGAAGCTCCCAAGATTACTATTGATAGATTTGAGAAGCCTGCATACTGCAATGATATTGACATTGAAGAAGCAGGGGAGAAGCCTTGGTTCTATGAAGTGAAAAGATATCTTGAAGCTCAGGAGTTCCCTGAAGGGGCATCTGTCAAAGATAGGAAGTTCCTGAGAATGTTTTCTGCTAAGTTCTTTTTGAGTAATGGAATTCTGTACAAACGCAATCATGATTCAACTATGCTTCGTTGTATGGATAAGAAGGAAGCAACAGAGATTATGGAAGACATGCATGATGGGATCTTTGGCACTCATTCTAGTGGTCACACCATGGCAAAGAAGATATTGAGAGCAGGTTACTATTGGTCCACCATGGAAGCTGACTTCTATCAACATTCTAGAACCTGTCACAAGTGTCAAATTTATGCTGATAAAGTCCATATACCTCCATCACCATTGAATGTGTTGACTGCTCCTTGGCCTTTTGCCATGTGGGGCATTGATATGATTGGTGAGATCAAACCTACTGCTTCTAATGGGCATCGTTTCATCCTGGTTTCTATTGATTACTTCACGAAGTGGGTAGAGGCAGCTTCATTCGCATCTGTTACTAAGAATATGGTGGCTCGATTCATTAAGAATAATCTTATATGTAGGTATGGCATCCCTGAAAGGATTATTACTGACAATGGCTCTAATCTGAACAACACTATGATTACTGACCTCTGCACGCAGTTCAAGATTAAGCATCACAACTCTTCTCCGTATCGTCCGAAGATGAATGGGGCAGTTGAAGCTGCTAACAAGAATATCAAGAAGATTCTACAGAAGATGACTGTTACTTATAAGGATTGGCATGAGATGTTACCATTTGCTCTTCATGGTTATCGTACTACAATACGCACTTCAACAGGGGCAACCCCATTCTCCCTAGTATATGGTATGGAAGCAGTTCTGCCCATTGAAGTTCAGATTCCCTCCTTAAGAATTATGAAGGATGCAGGCTTGGATGAAGATGAGTGGATTCAGACTCGACTTGACCAGATAAATTTGATTGATGAGAAGAGGTTAGCAGCTGTTTGTCATGGCCAGATGTACCAGAAACGAATGATCAAGGCTTTCAACAAGAAGGTTAAGCCAAAGGTATATCAGGCTGGTGATTTGGTAATCAAGCGTATCATACTACCACAGGGTGATCCTAGGGGCAGGTGGACTCCTACATATGAAGGACCATTTGTAGTCAAGACAGTATTCTCAGGAGGTGCCATGATACTTACTACTATGGATGGTGAAGATTTCCCGCAGCCTATAAACGCAGACATAGTTAAAAAATACTACGCATAAAAAGAGACCCGCTAGGTTGACTGGCCTAGGCAAAAATAAGGGCATTCCGGCGAACCAAAAGGGTTCGGGCAAAAATTAGGGATATATATAAAAAATGTACACCCGGCAAGTCGAAAACCGGAAAAGGCGGCTTGGGCAAAAAAGGGTATCCCGGTGGATTGAAAACCTGAAAGGGCAATCCAGGCAAAAGTTAGGGATTAAAGCGTATGACTGTAACACGGTGGGAGAACTGACTTTAGTTATGTTGCGGATAGCAAGAGTCGCCACCGACTTTTATTTTATCCAAAGGAAAGGCATAAAAGAACATGAAAGACCTTTTAAAAGATTTTTGGGTCCGGGGGGTAGGTTATGTAAAGGGAAGGTGTTAGCACCCTTTACATCCATGGTTATCCATGGGCTCTTAGTTACTTAGCTCACTTTGAATTGTTTTGAAAAGTGTAGTGTGTGAATAGAAATTTTCTTAAGTGTTTTATAATGATCCATGTACGGATATATATAAAACCTTTGTTTTGAAAATTGTTTGAAATGTATGAAGTGTTTGAAATGTTTTTGAAAAGTGAGCAAGTACATAAGAGGAACCTACCCTAAGTTAAGTCTTTTCTGTTCTTGAATCCTTTAAATGGTAAGACTATCCCTATTATTAAGGAATAAGTAGTCATTACCTTGGATGTGTGGGACAAGTGAAGGGACATCTGTTATTTAGGCAACTGTGGGGTGTATAAGCAATTTGAAGGGATTTATCATCTTTATTCGAAAGGGACAAGATCATTTACGAAGGCAACATTCGAAGGGACTTGATCTTTTTATCTGTTTAAGGGACTAGATGATGTGAGATGAGGGACTTTGCTTTATACACCCTACTTGACCTTTTGTTTAGGCAACTTGAGAGGTAACCCTTAAGAAGTGAGATGGCGATCCAGGATCGACTTACGTGTGTGAGTGTTCCAATTTAAATATTTATCTTGAAGATTAAATGATCTAATTTCAATTTTTAAATACAAACATATCTTACACTCCCTATATTACTAACCATAGCATTTAAAATTAAATATTAAAGATTACTACAACTATTACATATGAGATACAATTACATAATAATAACAATTAAAATAAATTAAATAAGCAAATAAATAATAATAAATAATTGGGTTAGTAACAATAATAATAATAAAAATTATATAATATATAAATAAATGGGGTTAGTAATAATAAAATAAAGAAGTTAGCATAATAATAAATAATAAATTAAAAGTTCAATTTTAAATAAATAATTATTTTTAGATTTTTAATAAAGGAAATAAATAATGGACATTATATACTTATAAAACATAATTAATAATCTAATTATCTAATTTTATATACATATTATAAAAATATCTAATTATAATTAAATAAGCATAAAATAATAAATTATATTCATAAAATAAAATTAGTTCTTATTTTATTTAGGAAAAGAAATTAGGGTTAATTAGTTTTATAAAATAGAATTAGGGTTATAAATTAATTATTAATGAAAATTAGTTATAATTAGAAAAATAATAATAATAAACAAAACAAAATAAAAGAGAGGAAAGAAAAAGGGGGAGGCCTGGTTTTGATCCCAGGACCTCCCCAATACCTGAAGAGAATTCCAGCCACTGGGCCAACGTGCGCGTTGGTGATAACAAATAGCATAACTTTGTTTTATTCTATCCCTGCAAAACCAAAAGAAATTGAAACAAAAAGATTGTTCCCGACTGGATTCGAACCCAGGCTTCACAACATATATTGCGCGCATCAAAACCACCAGAGCACTCATGCTCTTTGAAACATAAACGCGAAATAAATAATATAAAATAAATTCAATTTTTGAATCCTGGATTTTGCGCCAACAGACTTCATCTTCTTCGTTTTACCTGCGAAAATATTTACGATTTTTCCTACGCGTTCACCTGCGAATTTTCAAAACCAGAAACCTACGTTTTTGTGAACATCATTCAAACCTCAACATTAATTCAAATTAACAACCCAGATCAAATATACAAGGATTATATGTCATAGCCATGTTCTTAGAATCTGTTTTAAGGCCTTGAATTCTTGGTTCCTGATTTGAAGCTCCAAACCCTAGTAATGGCAAATTTCGATACAGTCCATGATAACTGAATTAACTTATCCAGAAAGTTTCTAAACATCACAACAAACATAAATCCATGGTTAGTTTTAAATATCAATGCATAAATTATTCAAATCAAAAAAACTTAGAACATGAAGAAGATGCATTCGGTTTATGCGAATTAGGGCATGAATGAACAATGTTATGATCCAGAATCACTCTATGAACTCCCAGGAACAAGTTGCAACCTTTGGTTTGTCTTGAAAAGGACTCTAAGTGCCAAACCAAATTGGAGTTTTTTGTGTCAATTTTGAAACTTTTCTCTTACCTTTGGAGGTTCAATTTTTCGTCCCCTTATGCATTGGTTACCTTCATGTACTTATAGTGAATGAATTAGGTCAGAAAGTTTGATGGATTTGTGGGCTTTTGGGATAACTTGAGATTGAAGAAACCAATTATTCATAAATGTCCAAATATCACACCAAACCTTTCTATTTCTGTTATGCACGAATTTGGATGGCATCTAATCAACTTGAATGTCATTTAAAGGCTTCTAGAAGAAGAATCATGTTCAAATATTGATTTTTTGATTTTATTTTGATTTAATATGTATTTAAATGAATAAAATCCAAATAAATATTAAATAAAATAAAAAAAATCAGAAATTGCATGGGTTGGGTTGTGCTTGGTATTTTCATAAAGATGGGATAGCAATTTGGTGGGCTTATTTAGTAAAAATTTGATTTTAGGCCTTATTTGCTTCTTAAACTTCCCTAAAATTTCCCAACTTTGCAAGGGCACAAATCCTTCCATTTTCATGCTATGAGGGTGTTCTTGGACTTTTTGGAAAGCTTAAAGAATCCTCTAACCAACCCCATTGGTTTCATGTTCATACCTTTCACCATTCTTAAGTTATGCTCTTTTGAAGTTGTTGACTTTTTGTTGACTTTTAAAAGGACCTATAATGTCTTAGCTCATAACTTCCAAATGAAGCATTTTTGGGCTTGGTTTGTGAGACACAAAGTTGTAGAGAATTCAATTTCCTTAAAAATGAGCTTTGGATGGGAAAAATTTAATGAAGCATGTGAAAGTTATGGCTGGTCAAAGTTCAGTTGACTTTTCCTGAGGAAACCCTAATTTAGAAACTCCTGATTCTTGATGATCTGAAATATCCTTGATGAATCATGATCAACCCTCGATCAAATGATGAATTTTACTTCATATACTTGATGTTGGTAAAAAAATCATGAAGTTTGACTTTGGTTTGACCATAGTTGACCTCAGTTTGACTTTTTAACTACTTTGACTAACTTTGACTTATCTGATCATCTGACTGAGCAAACCTTTGAGAAAAGTCTTGAAACTTGTCATGGGGATTCTTAAACACATATAAGATGTTATGAAACTCACTTGAAGTATTGGAAGTCAATTTAGCCTGATTAAAGTCAAAACCCTAGTTTTGGATGCACTACTTAGGAGGATGCATTGTCTGAGGGAATTTGTCAAATCTTCTGACTAATTGTGAACTTTGTGAACCTTGTGAACATCTTGTGAATCTTGTGAACCTCATAAGATGTCTTGTGAACCTTATAGTACACAAAGTCTTGTTTTGTGAGGGCAAATTTTGGGGTGCAACAGCTGCCCCTGTTCAATTTTCTGAAACCTGAGGGGTTAGATTGGTATATGTGCCAGTCGTGACCTGGAAGGTTGAAGGGGATTGAACACAAAAGCCCAAATATTTGCACTCACCGGTGCGTAGAGTGATACTGATGACTAGCTGTATATGCTTGAGTGGGCTTAAAGATGCCACTTGGAGAAAAGTTCTTTAAATATACCTCTTGGAGAATAAAGTAGTCCAAAGTATGAAGATATAGCTTTTTGGGAAGATAAACAACGTCCCAACATTACCTTTGGGAAGATAAACAACGGCCCAAGGTAACAATACGGCTTTTGAGAAGATAAACGACGTCTCAAGATAGCCCTCGGGAAGATAAACGACGTCCCAAGATGATGAGATAACCTTTGGGAAGATAAACAACGGCCCAAAGTCATGATAGGGTACTTGGGAAGATAAACAACGACCCAAAGTCATGATAGCTTTCAGGAGGATAAACAACGTCCCGAGGTATAAGTATAACTTTTGGGAAGATAATCAATGGCCCAAAGTCATGATAGGGTACTTGGGAGGATAAACAACGGCCCAAGGTAATGGTATAACTTTTGGGAAGATAAACAACGGCCCAAAGTCATGATAAGGTACTTGGGAAGATAAACAACGGCCCAAGGTAATGGTAGCTTTCAGGAGGATAAACAACGTCCCGAGGTATAAGTATAACTTTTGGGAAGATAATCAACAGCCCAAAGTAATGATAGCTTTCAGGAGGATAAACAACGTCCTGAGGTATAAGTATAGCTTTTGGGAAGATAAACAACGGCCCAAAGTCATGATAGCTTTTAGGAGGATAAACAACGTCCTGAGGTATAAGTGTAACTCTTGGGAAGATAAACAACGGCCCAAGGTAATGATAGCTTTCAGGAGGATAAACAACGTCCCGAGGTATAAGTATAACTTTTGGGAAGATAAACAACGGCCCAAAGTAATGATAGCTTTCAGGAGGATAAAAAACGTCCTGAGGTATAAGTGTAACTTTTGGGAGGATAAACAACGGCCCAAAGAAATGATAGCTTTCAGGAAGATAAACAAAGTCCTGAGGAATGATATCTTTCAGGAGGATAAACAACGTCCCGAGGTATAATAGGGTGCTTGGGAAGATAAACAACGGCCTAAGGTAAAAGTATGACTTTTGGGAGGATAAACAACGGCCCAAAGTCCAGATAGCTTTCAGGAGGATAAACAACGTCCTGAGGTATAAGTATAACTTTTGGGAAGATAAATAACGGCCCAAAGTCAAGATATGGCTTTTGAGAAGATAAATGACGTCTCAAAATAGCCTTCGGGAAGATAAACGACGTCCCATGATAATGCGGTAACCTTTGGGAAGATAAACAACGTCCCAAGGTCATGGTAGCTTTCAGGAGGATAAACAACGTCCTGAGGTATAAGTTGTTGATGTAGTTTGTCTGCTGGAGAATTAATCTGAAAAACAAGATAACATTCTGCAAGATGATATTAGTTTATGCATTATGTATGCATGTATAGTATGATGCACTTATGTAATGTATTATGCATTTATGGATATGTATGTTATGGTATGATGTAAATGATGTATGTATGAATCATGCAGCCTGAAGCGTCTGGATATCTTTGTATAACAAACTGCTGGTTAGGGAAAATAAATCTCGGCTTCGTTGCTGAAGAATATGAGGAACTCGTTCCCGTCTTGTTTGATAGCATAGTATTTATAACCTCCCGTCTTCGTTCGTCGTACTTCTATTGAAGGAATAAGTTCCCGAGTATCCTGACTGAGGATAAAAGAGTTGGACATAAGTTAAAGGGGAGATGTAACTCAGAGTATCTATCAAAATAGATTTTCCCTTGCTGGGGATTTGTAGTTGTCTTGTGGGCATGAACCGACGAAGCTTCGTTGAACTACTACCCTCGTTCGTCCTTAGTAAATACTATTACTGCATTTTATGCATTTCTGGTAAACATCAATCATATTCAAGCATTTTATGCATTTCTGGTAAACATCAACCATATTCAAAAGCATACATACATTCAAACACGACCAATAGACGTTTTTCGCTTTAGTAAAAGAGGAAAAGTAATCATGAATAAAGAGGGAAAAGTAAAGCTGAACTCGAAAACAGAATCATTTCAACTTTGAGAGTGTATAACCAATTGGATTTAGAGCTCCTGAGATTCTTAACTTTCCTGAATACCTTCCCAGAAATCCTCATAGCTGGATCTGAAGACATGATATTGACATCATCTGATACTACTGGCGTAGACAATTAATTTCCACAATGGCTTCTGCTGAGAATCCAATATCAAGGTAATACAATGAGAGGAACGTGTCTTCAAATTGTGATGGACCATATATGCTCCGGGTATTAGATTTGAAAAGAAAGCATTGTCCCTTGGTTGAGGATGAATTGTCCCATAATGGAAGTATCTGAATGTAGTTACCTCAAGAGAAATAAGCAGAACGCCCCACAATAATATTCCCCTGACATCATGAACTTTATAATGTTACCCTTGGTAATTCAAATATATGAGGAGAGCTGCCCCTGGCTATTAAGCATTGTTGAATCTGGACCTGATTGCCCCGAATGAATTGAACAGTAAGTTGGTATGCTCCTTGATTGGGAAACACTGACTATGCCCCTGGCATTATGAACTCTGTAATGTTACCCTTGGTAATTCAGGTAGATGAGGAGATCTTCCCCCTGGCTACTTAAACATAATTGAATCCTGTCCTGATTGCCCCAAATGAGTTAGGAAGTATCATGGCCTGCCCCCTTGATTGGGAGATAATGACTATGCCCCTTTGTATACATGGACTTTGATCCAGGAAACAAATTTGTTTATCGGAAGGACTTTGGTTTATTGAACATTCATCCTGTCAGTTTCTCTGTTTATCAAACATTCAGGTATATGCAAACAAATATATTCAAAAATGCAATGCTTATGTCTGTCTTGAAGTTTTGAAAAAGAGTTATTTTAGAAAAACAATTTTTGTGAAAACTGTGATATTAACTCAAGTTTTATAATAAGCCCTAAAGGAGTCAGGATACCTTTTTGTAGCAGTACGCTTTCGAACTAACCATGCTTCAGTTAGGACTTTTAAAGGGTTGTAACGTGGCCTGGTTCACGGTTTAAGAAATAAAGGATAAAGGCTCAAATTTTATTTGTACCCAACCCAATCTCCATGATGTTCTTCAGTCCTATGCTCAGTTAACTTATGCATTAAGGCTCAAAGGAGTTTGGAATTGTAACACTGACATTTGTGATGGTTCAAAAACCAAAAATTTATTTGAACATCCAGTCATCTTTCTTTGTTGAGGATTCATAGTGACCTCTTTTTCTTTTGACTTTATTATCCCTTCTTTTTGCCTGAACTGTTTATTTCAAGGTTACAGTCAGCGGGATGTCTTAATTTTTTATTAAGTCTCCTTCATAGGTTTTGACTTAGTGAGCTTTTTTTTTGCTAGATATTGACTGTCAGGTTTAATGATTACAGAGAACCATCATTAGTTGTGTACAACACAGATAATTGGCATATTTGAGTTAACCGAGTAACTAACCTGCCCCAGGTTATGAATAAGGGTTTTAATTTGTGCAAGAATAAAAAACTCCTACTTCATAGGCTCAAAAGGGTTGACTAGGGATTAACTTCCTTATATCTCCACTGTTTAGGAATTGAAACAATGCCTGTACATCGTCAGCATAGTCTGTTCAAAAACATATTGCATAAGATTATGGTATTGTTTTCGTCATCCTCCCTCTACAGGCTTATAGCTTTATCAGGAGTTAAATATCACAAAAAAGAAATATGAAGCATAGTTCAAAATATAGTGAAACGAATGGATTAATTCAAGACAAACATATGCAATGCATTAATGAAAACAAAAGTTTGACATAATAGTAAGTGTTTAAACAAACAAAAGAAATTACAAATGAAAATTCAAATGTTGTCCCATCTAGTTGGCTGAATGTCTTCAATTGCAATCTGTGAACTTTGAGGAGCAGTATACTTCACCATGAAATCAAATTTGCCACTTGGACGTCCCAAGGTGCCCCATATCTCAATAGGAATAGATGGTATTCCTTTCTTGCTACTTTGGGCAACTTGTCTTGCAGCTTCGATGTTTGATGGACGATAGTAGAATTCAACTTGACCTTCTGGAGTAACCTCTAAGATTCCTTCGTCAATCAGGTCTTGAATCTTTTTCTTCAATGCCCAACAGTTATTAGTATCATGTCCAGGACTGTTGGAGTGATACTCACACCTTGCCTTGGGATTATAGCGAGGAGAGGAAGTTTTAGGATTTTGAGGAGGATTTTTCAAGGAAATTAGTTTCATCTCCAACAAGCATTGCAGAACTTGTGACATTGGAGTGCTGAATTTGATAAACTGTCTTCTACATCCCTTATGTTGAGGTGGACTAACCTTATCAGGTCTTTTTTCTTCAACTGAAGAACAATCAGTGGCAACCTGTCTCTTACCTTCTTTTATCCTCATCTTCCTTTCAACCAAATCAACTTGTTTTAATGGAGGTTGACTGACAATTAGATTCCTGACTCCATTACTTTGAAGTTTGTGGACAAAGGTTCTTAGCTCTTCTTGCCCCTGAGCTAAACTTTGAATAAGAGCCACCTGGTCATTCATCTGGATCCTCATTTCTGTCATCTCAGCTTGCAGTTGTTTCAACTGATTGTCCTTGTTATCTTCAAGATTCTTCTTCTTAGCCAGCAGTGTCTTCAACTCATCTTGTCCCTTGGACAAGTTCAGAATTAACTCTTGGAATTGTGCATTCTGAGCTTGGAGATCTTTGATAGTCTGTTCAAGAGCCATTTCTGCTGAAATAAACAGCGAGAAGATAAGGAACCTGTGCACAATAAATCTGTGATGCAATGATATGGTATGTAAATGCGTATGCAATGTTTTTAAGGACCATAGGATTTAAATTTTCCTAAACAATCAAGAAAGTAAACTTTTATTAGTAATAAATTTGTTTGCCCCTTGGGCTTACAAAATGACATGAAATAAATACAAAATATAGGGTTTTAAGTCTCCCATGGACGTTTCCTCTTTGTGTTGAGGTATGAGTTGAGATTCCGCTCCTCGTGAAGTTGCTTTGTTAGCTCCAGGATTCTTTCTTGACTTTCTTTGTAATGAGTCTCAAAAGTGTCCCTTTGCTCCTTCAACTGGATCCAAGATCTTTGTAAATCTTCCATGTCAGTGGGCATGTCTGGATGAAGGATGATATAAGAAGTATCTCCTTCAGCAACAGGCTCCATGGTAATTGGAAGGATAGCAGGGTATGGTATCATAAGAGGCTAAGCACGAGATCGCACCCATCTGAGATAAGGTTCCATAAGAAAAGTGTTCTTTGGTTCCAGAGTCTTGCTGTCAACCTTGTTCACTTTACCCCAAGCTCGTATAAACCTTTGACGGTAACCTTGCAAATCGTTGTCGTAGTCAAACACAATACCCTGAATCAACATGTCATGAGGACCATCACTCCGAGCATAACCAAACTGACGTAAAGCTAAGGAAGGGTTGTAAGTAATGCCCCCTCTTATGCCAAGGAGTGGCACATTAGGGAACTCCCCACAACGGTCAATGATAGTAACATTCTCCATAGATCTAGAGCACCAATGAATATCTGAATGAGAGAGTGACATGATCCTTTTAGACCACCTGAACCCTTGTTCATTCTTCATCACTGAGCGAGGAAGGTGAGAAATAAACCACCTAGATAGCAAAGGTATGCAACACATCAGAGTTCCTCGTGCATTTGTAGTACGAGTATGAAGAGAGTGCAGAATGTCTCCAAGCAATGTAGGCACTGGATTGTGACTCAGAAATATGTTGATGGCATGAACGTGTATGAACTGATCTGGATTGGGGAACAACACTAAGCCATAAATCAGCAAGGCTAAGATCTCCTCAAAAGCATCATAGCTCATAGCCTTCAAGAACACTTGAGCCTTCTCCATCAGCACCTTAGTAAGAATACCCTTAACTCCGCTTCTCGTTTCTAAAACGATGTCTGACTTCTTTAGATGTAGAGCTGCAGCAATGACTTCAGGTTTAGGCTCTTTCTCCAAGCCTGTGAAGGGTCTCTGATCAAGGATAGTTATACCCAATAGTTTGGAGAACTCTTCCATTGTAGGAACCAGTTGATAGTCGGGGAATGTGAAGCAATGGTTCTTAGGATCAAAGAACTGAAACAGAACACTCATCATGTCTTCATTGAACCCTACAGTGACTAGATCTAGTAAGTGACCATGCCTCTTGATGAACTGGGAGTTTTCAGAAACTTGAGAAACCAACTCTTTAAGCTTAGGAGGTATTCCTACAAAGTTGATCCGGATAGTATTCCTACGAGCAGAAGCCATGACCTGCAACAAATAACAAAGATAAATCCTTTGGTCCTTGAAATGGTTAGTGAAAATACTATGCTTATGATTGTAAACACCCCAAATTTTCCCTCATCCATTCACACCATGGCTTGTGATCTTTTCATATGCATAAGTTCAATCTTGACATCCCATATTGCATTTTTGATTCACTGCATTGGTTCTAAGTCATATGCATCTAGGGTTTGTGATCTGAGCAATCCAAGAGCTTCTTGAGCCACTCCAAGGGTCATCAATCATTTCAAAGGGTTCCATGTATGTTCAAGCATCATATTATATCCCCATAAAGTCAAGAAAGTCAAAGAATCACAAGAACTGGGATTGGCATGGAAGTAGAGCCAAGTTTGACTGCACAGATGACCTAGAATTAGGGTTTTGGTTTCAGAGGCCATAACTCCAATTTTTTTGGTCATTCTTGTTTCTATTGGTATCCATATGGTATAGGGATCATGCGTATCAATTTTCATGAAGAAATTCCATGGGGAAGTCATCTGACCAAGAGTTGACTTCTTGAGCAAGTCAGGGTAAAATCAGGGCATCTGAGGCCCCCAATGACCCGACCAAAGGGTGTTCATCATCATTTTGATTGTGTATGATCTTTATTTGATCATAGAAGATGTTAGAAGTTCACAAAATCAAAGAATTTCAAGCCATTTGCAAAGTTGACTTTTTGGGAAAATGACTTGTAATGGAAACTTGCCATTTTGGGAAACTTTTTCAACCCTTGCTTTTTGATTCAAAAATGCTCCAAATGGGAAAACTTTGGTCATGAAAGTTGTAGAATGGATCATTCCCTTTTCAAAAAGTACAAGAACTCATTCTAATTCATTTTGGATCAAAAGTTATGGCTTGTCAAAGTTGGCCAAAATCACATAATTTCAAGTTATGCACCAAAGAGGCAAAGTTGCAAAACCACTTGCCAAGACAAATTGTGCTATCAAATGAACTTCTAACCTTTGTACAAACATGAACCAATGCCTAAAGATCATATTGCATCAAAAGTTCATTCATTTTCATGACTTGTGGATCAAAAAATTCCAAAAGGGCCAAAAGTTCACAAATTTGCAAAATGCTCCATAACTCTTTGTAAACACCCCAAATTTGCCCTCACTCATTCATACCATGGCTTGTGATCTTCTCATATTCATAAACTCAACCATAGCATCTCATGCCATATTTTTTTGATTCACTGCATTGATTCTAAGTCATCTGCATCGAGGGTTTGTGATCTGAGCAATCCAAGAGCCAGTTGAGCCACTCCAAAGGTCATCAATCACTTAAAAGAGGTCCATGTATGTTAAAGCATCATATTATATCCTCACAAAGTCAAGAAAGTCAAAGAATCACAAGAACTGAGAAAGGCATGGAAGCAGAGCCAGGTTTAACTGCACAGATGACCTAGAATTAGGGTTTTGGTTTCAAAGGCCATAACTCCAAATTGTTTGGTCATTCTTGTTTCTATTGTTCTCTATATGGTATAGGGATAATGCATATCAATTTTCATGAAGAAATTCCATGGGGAAGGCATCTGATCAAGAGTTGACTTTTTGAGCAAGTCAGTGCAAAATCAGGGCATCTGAGGCCCCCAATGACCCAACCAAAGAGTTTTCTTCATCATTTTGATTGTGTATGGTCTTTATTTGATCATAGAAGATGTTATAAGTTCACAAAATCAAATAATTTCAAGCCATTTGCAAAGTTGACTTTTTGGGAAAATGACTTGTAATGGAAACTTGCCATTTTGGGAAACTTTTTCAACCCTTGCTTTTTGATTCAAAAATGCTCCAAATGGGAAAACTTTGGTCATGAAAGTTGTAGAATGGATCATTCCCTTTTCAAAAAGTACAAGAACTCATTCTAATTCATTTTGTATCAAAAGTTATGGCTTGTCAAAGTTGGCCAAAATCACATAATTTCAAGTTATGCACCAAAGAGGCAAAGTTGCAAAACCACTTGCCAAGACAAATTGTGCTATCAAATGGACTTCTAACCTTTGTACAAACATGAACCAATGTCTAAAGATCAGATTGCATCAAAAGTTCACTCATTTTCATGACTTGTGGATCAAGAAATTCCCAAAGGGCCAAAAGTTCACAAATTTGCAAAATGCTCCATAACTCTTCATCCACTTGAGCCAGCTCACAAAATCTGATTTCATGACACTCCTTGATCCTTGTTGCGCATAGCCATGCCCCTATCTCAGCCTGCCACTTGCCCATACCTCCAAGTACAACTTTCATGACTTTTTGCAACTTGAGCCATACCAATCCCACAGTGCCACACCAACTCCTCTGACCTCTCTAGTTGTGATAAGTGGACCAAAGGCAGCCTAACACACCACACAACTCATGCTGAAACACTCTCCAAGCCATAGTTATCAAAAATCCTCCAACTTGCAAAACCATTCAAAACTGACTCCACAAGCATCAAACATTCAAACAAACTTCACAAAACATCTCAGCATGACTCACTGATCACAAACCAACCATTGAAACAGCCCAGAACCTCACACAAACCAAATACGATTTCTTCCCCTCTTTGAACAGAACTCAAGCAATCTCTCAAACTAGCCCAAATAAACTCCAGATAAGCTTTGCAAACACTTGAGGGAGGTCAGTGGAGTTGATTGGAAGCAAGGAACTGGTCCAAAAGCTCTTGGGTTGAAAGCTTCGATTCAGGTAGCCATGGAAATTCATTTTTCCAGAACTCTTATTTCTTGTTTCTAAAAGGATCTACATGCTTCCCTGAGTTCACTGAACCTTTTATTTTTGAAAATGATTGAGTTTTGAGGTTGTATGCTTGTTCTGAAACTTTGCCCGTGAAATGCTTTTTGTTTTGATTCTTGAGTTTGAGTGAAAATAAATGATTTTGATTGCTGGATTCTTGTTTAGAGTTGTCTAATGATTGATTCTGGAGAGTTTGGTGATGTTTTGATGCGTATTAAGAGAGATAGCATGAATGGTTGGCCGGAGAAGATGATCGGAACATTGTTCCGGTCACCTGAAAATGTTTAGGGTTCAGATTAGGGTTAATGACTTAATTAGCGTAGTTTGAATTCTGGCCGTTCATTAGCGCGCCAAGTCAATTCCCGCGCGTCCCAGTTTGAACCACAGCCCTTGGATTTGCATACTTTCCCTTTTTTTCATTAAAATCATTTTTAATTCATTTGTTTTGTATTTATTTTGTACGAATTTTAAAAAATAGCAAAAAATGTTTAAAAATTATAAAAATTTTTGTCAAGGTTTTCATTATTTTTCAGAACACAAAAATATTTTTATTTTTATTTTTTGCATTAAAAATTGTTTTTAAATCATTTAAAAGATTATTTTTAATTAATTTATGAAAATTAATTAATTAAAAATACTTTTAGGTATTTAAAAATCACAAAAAAATTCATGTAACCTTTAGAAACATTTAGAAACATTGTCCAACTCTCAAACCAAATTTCTTTTTTGTTCTTGATGCCTTTTGACAATTTTCTTTGGATTTTATTCCATTTCAAGGCATTATTTTGTTTCAATCTTCCAAAATTCATTTATGCCTAACCATTGAGAGTTGGATCATGATTCTTTTTGCATTGCATCTTGCATAACATGTAGTTTATAAGATAAAATTGGCATGAATTGATCTTGCATTTTCAATTTGTTTTGCATTTTTCTTGACAAGGTACCATAAAACCCTAGCAATCTTAGGAAATTCACAACTTCCATTAGGTTTAGATTTAGGTCTCCTCCTTTGGACAGTGAACTTGTGTAGGGTTAGGTTTCCTTTGAGTGCACTTTCAATTTTTTATCATGTCATATGCTTCTGATTTTGGATTTTGCTTTGTGTATTGATCATAAACCCTAATTCATGTCTTCCTTTGCATCCATCTTCCATTTGCTTGCATACCATGACTTGCCATGACATTTTGTGCATCCATTTGATTCATAAGACATCTTAGGACATATTAGAATCATTTTTGATCATTGCATCTTTCATTTGCCATGTTGTATGTCATTTGCATTTCATAACTTTTCATGTATGTTCATGGTTCCATGCATGCCTCATTTGCATCCTTATGCATGTTTGATCATTCTCATGCCTTGCCTCATGTTTGCAACATCTCTTAGCATCATTAACATCATGTATTTGCTTCTGACTTTGTCTTGCATCATGCCATTTCATCTCATTTGCATTGCATTTCATTTCTTTCACTAACTTTTCAGGTGGTAAGTTGCTTTGAGAAGTGAATTTGCCTTCACTTCTCATGTTCTCTTTTCATCTCTTTCACACTTCCCTTGCTGCATTTTGTATGTGTATTGGATTGAGCTTGCTCATTCATGTTCATCTCTTACTTTCTTTCTTCAAGCAACTTGACTTCTTGAGTGAAGCAAGTTGTTTTGCTTCTCTTTGCTTCTTCTTCCTTTCATCTGCTTCTCTCCTTGGTGGTTCTTTGAAGATCTTTCTCTTAAACCTCACAAACCCTAGGACTCCCAAGCATGATAACAATTAGGGTTTTGATTAGTCCCCTATTTAGTTTTACCTTTGTGTCATCTTTTGAGTCTTCTCTTCTCACCTCATAATCAGGGACTAAACCCTAAAGGTTTTAAGGCTTTGTGATTAAGCTTATGCCTGCATCCTTCTATCAGGATGGAGTGTATAACTTTAATCCTAAGTGTTAAACCCTTAATGTGTTTAAATCCTTTAATCAATCCACTTAATAATCATCAAGACATCAAGCTTGTAACTTGGGCCTTGCATTAGGGTTCTAATTATTCCTTAATTGGTTAAGAAGGACTAACCCTAGTGTTAATGGACAAGTCCCCCTCAAGTTGTCTTACAAACCCTAAAACTCACTTCTTCATCTTATCATTAACTAAAATCCATCTAATAAAGGTTTTGTTTTGTCATGAGGTTAATCCCTAATCATGGATTAAGTTGAGGAGTCTTCCTCAGCTTAAACATTCTCATCTATTATCCTTCTATTAGGATGGTGTAATGAGTCTGTTTAATCCCTGATTATGGCTTAAAATCATTACTTAACACTAAACAAAAACTCCAAAAACACTTAAATAATCACAAGTAGGTTAATGATCTTAATCCTACATCATGGTGATTAAGTGTGAGATACTGACTTCACACTTAAAGTATTCTCATTACCCCTAATCAGAGGGAGGATGTGATGAGTTTACTAAATCCATTGGTTTAGGCTTAAGCTCATTAACGTATGACACACTTTCAAAGGCAATAAAAGATTGAAAACACAAAAAAACAAACAATAATCGTCTCCTCCGGGATTCTTTTCTCATCTCATTCACTCACAAACGAGAACTTGCTTCTTCCGTCTAATGCAAGACAGTTTGCACCTGAGCCAGACATGTCATACACTTGAGCATAGACAAGTAAGCAGTTCACAAGTCAATTCATTTTTCAGTCTCTTTGAGTCTAACTACGGTGTTCTGACTTCCTCATTGCACGAGAGGATACGTAGGCATAACTTAACAGTTATCGAACAAAAGTCTCTGTATACTCCCCCTTCTTCCAGCCTTATTCTTTTAGCCTCATATTCTTGAACATTCCATTCTTATTCTCACACTGACACTTCACTTATACACTTCACTTTTCTTTTACACTGACACCTGCATTCTTTCCAGCCTTGATACACAAATTGCACTGACACTACCCCTTTAAAACACAAATCTTTTAAGCGTGGATCCCTTCGAGTACGACGGACAATCTGGGTGCTAATACCTTCCCAGGTTGTAACCAACCCCCTTTCTCAGTCTCTCTGGTTCGCAACCGTCTTATCCATATCTTTTCTTAGGTTTATGCAGCATTACCTTTCCTTCGGGATAAAAATGCCTAGCTGGCGACTCTTTCTTTCCCTTGAGTTCACTCCTGTGTGTTCTCATTTCTCCTTTTGCCGACCGTTCGCGTCTGTACCCCTTCTGGCCTTGGGTTGTCATTTTGGTGGGAGCGACACTCTTCATCCACTTGAGCCAGCTCACAAAATCTGATTTCATGACACTCCTTAATCCTTGCTGCGCATAGCCATGCCCCTATCTCAGCCTGCCACTTGCCCATACCTCCAAGTACAACTTTCATGACTTTTTGCAACTTGAGCCATACCAATCCCACAGTGCCACACCAACTCCTCTGACCTCTCTAGTTGTGATAAGTGGACCAAAGGCAGCCTAACACACCACACAACTCATGCTGAAGCTCTCTCATAGCCATAGTTCCAAGTTTATACCTCTTATGCAACTTCCTTCGAAACTCATCATACAAGCATCAAACATTAAAACAAACTTCACAAAACATCTCAGCATACTCCCCTGATCATTTCCCTGCCCTCATTCATCCCTGAAACATCCTTAAAATGAAACACGATTTCCTCACTTCACTGAACATAACCTGCTCAATCTCTCAAAGCAGCCATTTTAAACTCCAACCAAGCTTTGCAAGCTTCTCAGGAGGTCCATTAGAGGCGTTTTGGATCAAAGGGGCAGCCAGAAAGTTCCAAGGATCAAAGCTCCAGTTCAGGTGAGCTCAAGAACATTTTTTCCAGAAGCATGTTTTTAAGTTCCTAAATGATTCTCTATGCTTCACTGATCATGTTGATATGTTTTGTTTCGAAAATGATTGAGTATTGAGTGTGTATGAAGCTTCTGAAACTTTGCCCGTGAAATGCTTTTTGTTTTGATTCTTGAGTTTGAATGAAAATAAATGATTTTGATTGCTGGATTCTTGTTTAGAGTTGTCTA
This sequence comes from Lathyrus aphaca, assembly GCA_963966055.1. Lineage (NCBI taxonomy): Eukaryota > Viridiplantae > Streptophyta > Magnoliopsida > Fabales > Fabaceae > Lathyrus > Lathyrus aphaca. The sequence goes on from OZ014524.1 coordinate 96,218,379, forward strand.
ATAATTGATTCTGGAGAGTTTGGTGATGTTTTGATGCGTATTAAGAGAGATAGCATGAATGGTTGGCCGGAGAAGATGACCGGAACACTGTTCCGGTCACTTGAAAATGTTTAGGGTTCAGATTAGGGTTAATGACTTAATTAGCGTAGTTTGAATTCTGGCCGTTCATTAGCGCGCCAAGTCAATTCCCGCGCGTCCCAGTTTGAACCACAACCCTTGGATTTGCATACTTTCCCATTTTCTCATTAAAATCATTTTTAATTCATTTGTTTTGTATTTATTTTGTACGAATTTTAAAAAATAGCAAAACACTTTAAAAAATTCTGAAATTTTTTGTCAAAGGTTCAATTAATTTTCAGAACACAAAAATATTTTTATTTTTATTTTTTGCATTAAAAATTATTTTTAAATCATTTAAAAGTTTATTTTTAATTAATTAATGAAAGTTAATTACTTAAAAATACTTTTAGGTATTTAAAAATCACAAAATAATTCATATAGCATTTAGAAACATTTAGAAACATTGTCCAACTCTTAAACCAAATTTCTTTTTTGTTCTTTATGCCCTTTGATAATTTTCTTTGGAATTAATTTCATTTCAAGGTAATATTTTGGTTCAAACTTTAAAAATTCATTTCTGCCTAACCATTGAGAGTTTGACAATGATTCTTTTTGCATTGCATCTTGCATAACATGTAGTTTATAGGATAAATTTGGTTTGAATTGATCTTGCATTTTCAATTTGTTTGACATTTTTCTTGACAAGGTACCATAAAACCCTAGCAATCTTAGGAAATTCACAACATCCATTAGGTTTAGATTTAGGTCTCCTCCTTTGGACAGTGAACTTATGTGGCATTAGGGTTCCTTTGAGTGCACTTTCAATTTTTTATCATGTCATATGCTTCTGATTTTGGATTTTTCTTTGTGTGTTGATCATAAACCCTAATTTGTGCATCCCTTTCCATCCCTTTCTCATTTGCTTGCATACCATGAATTGCCATGACATTTTGTGCATCCATTTGATTCATAATACATCTTAAGACATATTAGAATCATGTTTGATCATTTCATCTCACATTTGCCATGTTGTATGTCATTTGCATTCCATAACTTTTCATGTACATTCATGGTTCCAAGCATGCTTCTTTTGCATCCATATGTTTGTATGATCATCCTCATGCCTTGCCTCATGTTTGCATCATCTCTTAGCATCATTAACATCATGTATTTGCTTCTGACTTTGTCTTGCATCATGCCATTTCATCTCATTTGCATTGCATTTCATTTCTTTCACTAACTTTTCAGGTGGTAAGTTATTTTGAGAAGTGAATTTGCCTTAACTTCTCATGTTCTCTCTTCATCTCTCTCACACTTCCCTTGCTGCATTTTGTATGTGTATTGGATTGAGCTTGCTCATTCTTGTTCATCTTACCTTCTTTCTTCAAGCAACTTGACTTCTTGAGTGAAGCAAGTTGTTTTGCTTCTCTTTGCTTCTTCTTCCTTTCATCTGCTTCTCTCCTTGGTGGTTCTTTGAAGATCTTTCTCTTAAACCTCACAAACCCTAGGACTTCCAAGCATGATAAATTTTTAGGATTGTTTATTCTCCCATTTAGTTTTTTCCTTTTGTGTCTTCTTTGAGTCTCCTCTCCTCACCTCATAATCAGGGACTAAATCCTAAAGGTTTTAAGGCTTTGTGATTAAGCTTATGCCTGCATCCTTCTATTAGGATGGAGTGGATAACTTTAATCCTAAGTGTTAAACCCTTAATGTGTTTAAATCCTTTACTCAATCCATCTAATAATCATCAAGACATTCAGCTTGTAACTTGGGCCTTGCATTAGGGTTCTAATTCTTCCTTAATTGGTTAAGAAGGACCAACCCTAGTGTTAATGGACAAGTCCCCCTCAAGTTGTCTTACAAATCATAAAACTCATTTCTTAATCATACCATTAACTAAAATCCATCTAATAAAGGTTTTGTTTTGTCATGAGGTTAATCCCTAATCATGGATTAAGTTGAGGAGTTTTTCTCAGCTTAAATGTTCTCATCTATTATCCTTCTATTAGGATGGTGTAATGAGTCCATTAAATCCCTGATTATGGCTTAATCTCATTACTTAACACTAAACAAAAACAACAAAAACATTTAACTAATCACAAGTAGGTTAATGATCTTAATCCTACACCATGGTGATTAAGTGTGAGATACTGACTTAACACTTAAAGTATTCTCATTACCCCTAATCAGAGGGAGGATGTGATGAGTTTACTAAATCCATTGGTTTAGGCTTAAGCTCATTTTCCTATGACAAACTCCAAAAAGCAATAAAAGATTGAAAACACAACAAACAAACAATAATCGTCTCCTTAGGGATTCTTTTCTCACCTCATTCATTCACAAACGAGAACTTGCTTCTTCCGTCTAATGCAAGACAGTTTGCACCTGAGCCAGACATGTCATACACTTGAGCATAGACAAGTAAGCAGTTCACAAGTCAATACATTTTTCAGTCTCTTTGAGTCGAACTACGGTGTTCTGACTTCGTCATTGCACGAGAGGATACTTAGGCATAACTTGACAGTTATCGAACAAAAGTCTCTGTATATTCCCCCTCTTTCCAGCATTATTCTTTAAGCCTCATAGTCTTGAGCATTTTATTCTTGTTCTTACACTGACACTTCACTTACACACTTCACAGTTATTTTACACTGACACTTGCATTCTTTCCAGCCTTGATACACAAATTGCACTGACACTACCCCTTTAAAACACAAATCTTTCAAGCGCGGATCCCGTCGAGTACGGCGGACAATCTGGGTGCTAATACCTTCCCAGGTTGTAACCAACCCCCTTTCTCAGTCTCTCTGGTTCGCGACCGTCTTATCCATATCTTTTCTTAGGTTTATGCAGCATTACCTTTCCTTCGGGATAAAAATGCCTAGCTGGCGACTCTTTTCTTTTCTTTTGAGTTCACTCCTGTGTACAGTTATTTATTGCTTTCTTTACAGCTTTGTATACACCATACTGTCATATTGTCATCTGGCTGGATTTGGTTTTTGTCTTGGTGGGTGGGGTTCTTTTGAGAGTTTAAGGTCCTATACCTGGGACCTGAGTGACACCTAGGCTAGAGTGGTTCATGTTCTTTCCCATTCCATTTCGGTCTGGTGCGGGAATATGAAACACGGTTCAGATGTGGGTTTCTTCTTGAGAACTCTGTGCTACAGATTTCCTGTAGTGCTAGGGCTATCTGGGAAGCCTGCTAAGTCTGGATGACCTTTAATATGACCTTCAGAAACTGAGGTGAATTAGAGGAGGATCCTTTATGGTTATTGTAAACACTGTACCTCCGGGTTAGAAATGTTTACACTTCTCATAACTGATCCAAGTCTGAGGATCCTTGTTTTAGAACACCACCTGTGAGGGGGTTGGGCTGTTTACAGGTTTGCAGGTACCCTTGGCCATATCATACCCTGATACTTATTGTGTTTAAGAATGCTTCACTTTGGACAGTTCTTGTGATTTAAACCATGGACATGTGACTCTTTATTTGAGTCCCCCACCTTGGTTACTGGACTTTTGAACCTCCATCCGGACTTCTTAAACATACATGGACTTATACCAAGGCAGTAATCAGATCCAGCTTGATCACAAACCCTTGCATATCATTTGCATACTCATCATTTGCATCATTTAACATTTGTTTATTTGTTTTTCAGGGTATCCACATCATATCTGGCTTGGTTTTGACCCCTTCATCTGCATAGACCCCTGTTCATCAGTTGCTTGCTTCAGTTACCTTCATCACCTGCTTCAGCCTATCAGTGGCTCATCTCTAGTATCAGTCCTCATCATCAGCATTTATTTCAGCTCTTCATCAGTAGTCATGGCACCCAAGAAGAGCAACATTTCATTCCATTTCTTTGAGCCTGAGCTGGCTGGCATCAGGCAGGTCCAGGCACTTATTACTCCAGACCACATCCCATTATTTAGAGAGCATTATGGAGGCATCCTTGACATGGTCATGGACTTGGACCCTTCTCAGAGGAGTTTGATTCACACTTGCCTATAGTTTTATGACCCTCCTTTGAGATGTTTCACTTTCCAGAACTTTCAGCTAGGACCTCTGCTGGAGGAGTTCTCATCTTTGATTGGAGTACCTGTCAGGGGTGATATCCCCTTCAACCCAGAGATGACTTCTCCCGGCAATAGAGAAGTGGCAAAAGCACTGTACTTAGCCTATATTTATTGAGCAGAACATGACAACAAAGGCTGGAATCCTTGGCCTACACTTGGATTTCTTGACTTCTCAGGCCATCCTGAAGGCCTCCTTGGGAGAATGGAAGGCAGTTTGTGCATTGTTAGCCCTCAGTATATATGGGGTTATACTTTTTGCAGATGAGCCCAAGTTTATCAGCAAGAATGCCATTCATCTTTTCATTTTGAGGAACCCAGTGCCCACCTTGCTGGGAGATTTCTATTATTCTGTTCACCAAAGGAATGAGAAGCAAAGAGGAAGGTTGGTGAGATGTTGTGCTCCTCTATTCCATACCTGGCTGCTCAAACACTTACCCAAGACTGATGCCTTCCTGAATCCTCACCAACAGAAGAATTGGGCTAAGAGACTTATTGCTTTGACTTCAGATGACATCAGATGGTGCACTCAAAGCACCAAAGGCAGGGACATAATTACTAGCTGTGGGAAGTTCCCCAATGTACCTTTAGTAGGAGTGAATGGTTGCATCAACTACAACCCTTTGCTGTTCAAGAGACAATTGGGCTATGCTTTGGTTCACCCTCCTAGAGTTCAAGACTTGGCTGAAACCCTGTATTGTAAGATAAAGCCTAATCTAGCTGCTGTCAGACAAGCATCCTGGGCTTGGGACAACATCCAGACCAAAGGGATGGACATTCTTGGGAGATGCAACAATGTGGCCTCAGCTCAGTATTATGAATGGTCTCATGCTAGGGCTCATCTTTCTGGGATGCCTTTCACCATTGAGGATACACCTGGACCATCCACAATACCACCTCCAGCCACTGTCAGCCTGGAAGAATTTGAGAAACTGAAGGAGAGGAATGAGAATCTGTCTCAAGCTCTGAAGAAGACCCTCTGGGAGAGGAGTGATGGTCGTCTAGACATTGAGAGGTTGGAAAAGCTTAAGGTGGAGCATCTAGCCCGGATTGAGAAAGCAGAGGACTACATCAAGAAATCAAGAGCTGGAGAGCAAATTTTGAAGAATGCCTGCAAAGACGCCCAGTTTCAGAAGGCTAGGACTGATCTCTATCTGAAAGAAAGTCAAGCTAGGTGGGTCAGGATCACTGAAGCTCGCACTCAAGAAGATAAGAGAACTCAAGACAGGATTGAGCAATTGGAGGCCAATGAAAAGAAACAACAGGAGGCTCTGCTAGCAGCCCAGAAGGAGATTTCAGAGTTAAAGCTTAGAGCTGGTGTGAAAAGGTCAAAGGACTAGGACAGGCACAAGAAGCTGACTGCTGCTATTGCCACCAGAAACCTCCTTATCAGGAACATTACAGAGCATCCGGCTGGTCCTGTAACTGAAGCACTTTTGAAGGAGGTTAAGGAGGATGAGTTTGGATTAGATGTTTGACCTCTTTGCTTGTTGTTATTTCCATTCCATGTATTTTTCCTTTTATGTTGTATTTTGACCCTTCAAGGGCATGTGTTGTAAAAACAAACTATGTGTGATTCACCATTTGTAATATATTTGTTAGTTTGTTTCACTGAGTTCTTTTTCTCTCAAGCAACATCAAAGCATCTTCCTCAGGGTCTGGAAAGGTCAAAACCAAGAGCCAAGCCGGATACCTTGGAAAATAAATAAGCATACTACATTGCATACTAACTTTTGTTTTGTTTTGTAGGTTTTTGTATTGTTTGTTACTAACTCTGTTGTGATTCAGGAATTATTGCTCGCCGTCGGGTGTTCCCTCTCAACCGTCCACACAGGTATCCTACTCGCAACAATCTTCCTGGTATCCAAATGGATCAAGTACAGCAAGATCTGACAGAGGTCAGAACTCAGATGGTTAATGAAAGGCTGGAGATGAGAAACCAAATGACCCAATTCATGGAAGTAATGAATGGCTTGGCCCAAAGTCAAGAAAGGTTGAGGGCATTGGTAGAAAGACAAACCCTAGAAGAACCCCATCTGGGAACTGGAGGAAAGAGTAACAATGAGAGGGGTCAGCCTCATGTTAACCCACCAGTCTATGGGCCTCATCTGCATCCAGAGATCAACATCCCGACTAATGTGCAAGGAAATACTACTGCAGGCAGGATCTTACAGGAAGACCCCCAAGAGGAGCAGTTTACTGTAATGGGAGCTGGGGATGAAGCCTATGATAGGAGGTTTGATGAAATAGCTGAGAAATTGAGATCTCTGGAGTCCCAAAATTCCCTAGTATTTGATGTCATGGATATGGGACTAGTGGATGGAGTAAGGATTCCCCATAAGTTTAAACCCCCGTGCTTCGATAAGTACAATGGAACTTCCTGTCCACGAACCCACTTGCAGTCTTTTCTGGGAAGACTTAAGGCATATACCATGGATGAAAAACTGTGGATGTTTTACTTTGAAGACAGTTTGACTGGGGCTTCAAGGGAATGGTACTCTCACTTGACCAGAGCTACAATCAGATGCTGGAAGGACCTAGCTGAGGCCTTCATCAGGCAGTACCAATACAACCTGGACATGGCTCCTAACAGAACCCTCCTGATGGGGATGTCTCAGTCCTCCAGAGAAAGCTTCAGGGAATATGCCCAGAGGTGGAGACAGCTTGCTGCTGCTGTCCAGCCACCCATGTCGGAAAGAGAAATGGCCGACATGTTCATGAATACACTGCAAGGAACATATATTGACAGGCTAGCTGCCTTTTCTTCCACCAGCTTCGCTGACGTAGTCATAGCTGGGGAAAGAATTGAGAGCCTTTTGAAGATGGGTAAGATTTCTGATAATGGTGCAAGTTCATCCAGTAACCCCAGGAAGCCTTTTGTGGGACCTAGAAGAACTGGTGAGACAAATGCCATTCATGCCAGCAGGGGCAGACCTCAGTATGTTCACAGGTCAGTAGCAGCTGTCACTATTCCAGCTCCGATTCCTCAGCAACCAGCATATCAACCACAACAACAATCCCATTATCAACAGCAAGTCCAGTATCCGCCACAGAGGGCCTACAACAACAATAACAGCAATCAACAGCAAAGACCTTTTCAGCAAAGACCATCACAGGCAAATAGGATGATTGACCCTATCCCCATGCCTTATGCCGCTTTATTGCCACAACTCCTGAAACTCAACTTGGTTGAATTAAGGACATTGGCACCACCAGATTCCTCCAATCTTCCAAGAAATTATGATGTCAACGCCAGATGTGCTTTCCACTCCAATGCACCTGGCCACAATACGGAGAAATGCAGGGCTTTACAAATGAAGGTACAAGACCTGGTGGATTCTAAAGCTCTCAACTTTGCACCCCCTCCAAGTGTCACCAAGAACCCCATGCCCAATCATGGAGGACCAAGAATTAATTCCATTGAGGAAGACCAGCCATCTTTCTTAATCACCAGTGTTGGACAGATTCGGACACCTCTGGTCGAAATTAAAGCTCAGCTTCTAGAGTGCCAGATGTTCCCCGGGTGTGAGCTTGGTTGTGGATATTGCAACATCTCAGTCAATGGGTGTGATAATTTGAGAAGCGGCATAGATGGTCTCATCAAAAGTGGTATACTTCAGATCACGACAACGGCGCCTACAAATCCAGCAATTCCTTTGACAACAATTCCTGATTCTTCTACAACTGCAACAACAATCATTCCAAACAATTCATCAATATCATCAACAATGGCTTCATCCATCACTTCAACAAATCAAGTTTCAACAACCATTTCTTCTACAACATCAGCATCCCTTTATTCAGCAGGATCTTCTACAACACCAGCAGAAAATAATGAAGATATCTCAGCAGTCATCATTTACTATGATCCGTCAGATGTTCCTCCAAACAACAACTTTCAACAACAAACAGTGGCACCTCCTGCCAGATCACCGGTCACCATTTACTACGATCCGCACACTATTTCAGTACCCTCCTCTGCAGCAGTCAGTCCAGTTACCATCACAGTGCCTGGACCCGTTCCATATGAAAGCAGTAATGCCATCCCTTGGCATAATGGCTCTGACCTCTACTGCAATGGGGAGAAAATCACTTTGGACTCTTCAACTTCTTCTCCAAAGATTGATAATGTTGGGGGAGGCGGAGGCTTCACCAGAAGCGGACGCCTTTTTGCCTCACAATTGCAAAGACCTAACGCCGAAGCAGAAGTTGCTGCCAAAGCAAAAGGAAAGAGTGTGGTAGTTGAAGTGCCAATTCTCAAAGAAACTCAGAAGACATCTTTTGAACAAGATGTAGACGAGTTTATGAGGATTATAAAGAGAAGTGATTACAAGGTGGTGGATCAGCTTCACCAAACTCCCTCAAAGATCTCCATATTATCCCTGCTGATGTGTTCCAAAGCTCACAGGAATGCATTATTGAAAGTCTTGCATGCAGCATACGTGCCAGAGGAGATCACCATTAATCAGCTAGAAACTGTGGTGGCAAATGTCAACACCAGTCATGGACTGGGCTTTACCAATGCTGACTTAACAACTGAGGGACATAACCACAACAAGGCTTTACACATCACTCTAGAATGCAAGGGTGCTGTTCTATCCCATGTGCTGGTGGACACTGGGTCCTCACTCAATGTTTTGCCAAAGAAAGCCTTAGTGAAGCTGGAGTATGATGGCTTGGCACTGCGTCCAAGTAATTTGGTGGTGAGAGCATTTGATGGCTCTAAGAGATCAGTGCTAGGGGAGATTGATCTGCCTGTGATGATTGGCCCGCATACTTTTAAAATTACCTTCTATGTGATGGACATTCAGCCGACCTACAGCTGTTTGTTGGGTAGACCTTGGATCCATTCCGCTAGCGCAGTTACGTCTACCCTTCACCAGAAGCTGAAATTCGAGTGGGAAGGCCAGATCATCACCGTCTGTGGTGAAGAAGATATCTTTGTTAGCCATCTGGCTACGTACAAGTACATTGAGATGGATGGAGAAATCCATGAAACTATGAGCCAGGGGTTTGAGGCCCTGAACATTAATGAAGCATCTGCTGTACTGAGAACCTCCATGACGTCTTATCAGCAAGCCATGAAGGTTGTTGAAGAGGGGACTTCCCAAGGCTGGGGCAAGCTGCTGCCCGTGGAGAAGAAGGAGGACAGATTTGGGTTGGGTTACAAACCAACTCAACAAGATGAATCAGAGGCTGCTAAGAAGCCCAGTTTTGTCAGCGGGGGAATGCTCACCCCGGATGCAGTGAACAACTTGGAAGACGAGTCGGAAGATTAGCGCAACCTGGAGAGCTGGATACGTCCAAGGACCCCGGGGAGCCATGCCTCAAACTGGTCTTCCCAGGAAATTATAAGGGTTACTCCTGCAGAGTAATTATTATTTCCTGTATTTTTAAGCATGCATTAAGTCTTGCATCTTGCCCAAGATGACAAGACTCATTTTGTAATCGGGCCATCTTGTAATTTTGTGCAAACAGATCAATCAATGAATATCAGACATCTTTTGCAAATGAGTCTTTTTCTTTTCCGCTCACTGTTTTTCATTTTTTCTTTTTGTACAAAAATAAAATGGCAATGTTTTCCAAAATGAAAATTTCATTTCACTTTTTCTAAACAAGATTAAAATCGATCACTAAAATGAACAATCTAAACCCTTGCAGAGAGTGCCTTTCAGACTGCACCGACAACAGCACAGCTATGACTTCGTATGACTTTGACAATCCAATCAATCAAGTTGATGAAGGGGTTGAAGAAGATTATGAGCTTCTTGAAGAGCTAGCCAGGTTGTTAAGGCAAGAGGAGAAGGTTATCACTCCTCATCAGGAGGAGGTTGAAACGATTAATCTTGGTACGGAAGAAGATGTGAAAGAAGTTAAGATCGGGGCCTGCCTACAAGACTCAGTGAAAGAACAACTGATTGATATGCTTCGAGAATATGTGGATGTGTTTGCTTGGTCCTATCAGGATATGCCAGGGTTGGACACCGATATTGTCATGCACAAGCTGCCTTTAAAAAAAGACTGCCCGCCAGTGAAGCAAAAGTTGCGCCGTACTCGCCCGGATATGGCAATGAAGATAAAGGAAGAGGTGCAAAAGCAGTGGGACGCCGGTTTCCTTGCTGTAACTAGTTATCCGCCGTGGGTTGATAATATTGTACCTGTACCTAAGAAAGATGGCAAGGTGAGGATGTGTGTGGATTACCGGGATCTGAACAGAGCCAGCCCGAAAGATGACTTCCCATTACCTCACATAGATGTATTGGTTGATAATACGGCTCAGTTCTCGGTATTCTCCTTCATGGACGGATTTTCAGGATACAATCAGATCAAGATGTCACCTGAAGACATGGAGAAGACAACTTTCATCACACCCTGGGGCACGTTCTGTTACAAGGTGATGCCATTCGGACTGAAGAATGCTGGTGCAACCTATCAACGGGCTATGGTAACACTATTCCACGACATGATCCATAAAGAAATTGAATGTTATGTGGATGACATGATTGCCAAGTCCCTCACAGAAGAAGACCACCTAGTGAATCTGTTGAAGTTATTCAAACGTCTGAGGAAGTATCAGTTGAAGTTAAACCCCAACAAATGCACATTCGGGGTGCGATCTGGTAAGCTGCTGGGATTTATTGTAAGTGAGAAAGGGATTGAAGTCGACCCTGATAAAGTCAAAGCCATTCAAGAAATTCCTGCACCAAAGACAGAAAAAGAAGTTCGAGGGTTCCTAGGTAGATTGAACTACATTTCAAGGTTCATATCTCACCTTACAGCAACTTGTGAACCTTTGTTCAAGCTGTTAAGAAAAGAACAAACGGTCAGGTGGAACGAAGACTGCCAGAGGGCTTTTGACAAAATCAAGGAATACTTGCAAGAGCCTCCAATCCTTATGCCTCCAGTTGAAGGAAGACCTCTGATAATGTACTTGACAGTATTAGAAGAGTCAATGGGGTGTGTGCTGGGCCAGCATGACGAGTCTGGTCGAAAAGAGTATGCAATTTACTACCTAAGCAAAAAGTTTACCGACTGTGAACAACGTTATTCACTGCTCGAGAAAACTTGTTGTGCTTTAGCGTGGGCTGCTCGCCGACTAAGGAAGTATATGTTGACCCACACTACTTTATTGATCTCAAAGATGGACCCAGTCAAGTATATTTTTGAGAAGCTAGCACTCACCGGACGGGTTGCAAGATGGAAAATGATCCTCACATAATATGACATCCAGTACACATCTCAGAAAGCCATCAAGGGCAGTGTATTGTCTGATTACCTTGCTGAGCAGCCCATTGATGATTACCAGCCTATGAGATTTGACTTCCCTGATGAAGACATCATGTTCATAAAAGCAAAAGATCATGAAGAGCCTATTCACACCGAAGGGCCTGACCCGGAGGAAAAATGGACTATGATGTTTGATGGGGCTGTTAACATGAATGGTCGTGGTGTTGGTGCAGTACTCATTACACCTAAGGGAGTTCACATGCCTTTCTCGGCAAAACTCACCTTTAACTGCACTAACAACGAAGCTGAGTACGAAGCTTGTATTATGGGTCTTGAGGAAGCCATTGACCTCAGGATCAAGACTTTGACTGTGTTCGGGGATTCAGCTCTGGTAGTTAATCAAACCAACGGCAAATGGTACACGCACCAAGATCATCTGATACCTTACAGGGATTATATAAGGAGGTTATTGACTTTCTTCACAACGGTCAAGCTTGAGTATATCCCTCTGGACGAGAATCAGTTTGCAGATGCTCTTGCCACCATTTCATCCATGATCAAAGTTCAAGCTGCCAACTTTGTGCCTCGGATTTCAGTGTCCAGACTTGACAGACCAGCATACGTGTTCTCAGCAGATGTTGTTAAAGATGATAAGCCTTGGTTCCATGACATCAAATGCTTCTTGGAGGATCAGACGTACCCACCTGGGGCATCTTCCAATGATAAGAAGACTCTAAGAAGGCTTGCTGGTAGTTTCTTCCTGAATACTGATGGTTCCCTGTACAAGAGAAACTTTGATATGGTACTCCTCAGATGCGTTGATAGAACAGAAGCAGACTTATTGATGCATGAGGTGCACGAAGGATCCTTTGGTACCCATGCAGGAGGGCATGCCATGGCTAAAAAGTTGTTAAGATCAGGCTATTATTGGATCACAATGGATGCAGACTGTTGTGCCTATGCTAGAAAATGCCATAAATGCCAGATCTATGCGTATAAGGTGCATGTGCCTCCCAATCCTCTGAATGTGATGTCTTCACCCTGACCCTTTGCTATGTGGGGCATTGACATGATTGGCAATATTGAACCGACTGCTTCAAATGGCCATAGATTCATCCTGGTAGCCATTGACTATTTTACCAAGTGGGTTGAAGCAGCTTCCTATGCAAATGTTACAAGGCAAGTGGTAGCCCGATTCCTGAAGAGAGATATCATCTGTCGGTATGGAGTGCCCGAGCGAATCATTACTGATAATGGTTCCAACTTAAACAACAAAATGATGGCAGAGCTGTGCCGGGACTTCAAGATCCAACACCACAATTCTTCTCCTTACAGGCCAAAGATGAATGGCGCTGTTGAGGCGGCTAATAAGAATATCAAGAAGATTGTGCAAAAGATGGTAGTCACATACAAAGACTGGCATGAGATGCTACCATTTGCCTTGCATGGGTACCGTACGTCAATCAGAACATCCACTGGGGCAACACCGTATCAGCTTGTGTATGGAATGGAGGCAGTCCTGCCTGTTGAAGTTGAATTACCCTCCCTGCGGGTACTGATGGATGTTAAGTTGAACGAGGCAGAATGGGTCCGGTCCCGATACGAACAACTGAGCCTGATTGAAGAAAAGAGATTGGCTGCAATCTGTCATGGGCAGCTGTATCAGAAAAGGATGAAGAAAGCCTTCGATCAGAAAGTCAGGCTCCGAGAATACCAAGTAGGAGATCTTGTGCTGAAAAGGATCCTCCCTCCTCATACAGACCACAGGGGCAAGTGGACTCCGAACTATGAAGGACCATTCGTAGTAAAGAAAGTTTTCTCCGGTGGAGCACTCATGCTCAGTACTATGGATGGTGAAGACTTCCCGTCCCCTGTGAATTCAGATGCAGTTAAAAAATACTTCGCATAAAATGACCCGCTGGACATAAAAACAGAATGTAAGTCCAGGCAAAAATAGGGCATCCCGGCGAGTCAAAAAACAGAATAAAAGACTCGGGCAAAAATAAGGGAAATAAATAAAAAACGTACACCCGCTGAGTTGAAAAGCCGCATTGGACAGCTCAGGCAAAAATGGGTATCCCGATGGATCGAAAACCCGAAAGGGCGATTCATGCAAAACAAGGGAATAAGCGAACAACTGCATTCTGAATTCGTCTGTATCACTTACAACTGGTAAGCTCCGAAAGGTTCAAGCTTCGTTCAGAATCAACTTTCTTCAGAAAGCAAGACGAGAAGAACGTCAAATGTCATACGAATCATAGCAAAAGGAAGCTCCTTGAAGCATCATCAACATTGCCAACATCTTTCGTTTCTCAATTTGTAACAATCACCTCGTTTCAGGGGATTTGTTTCTTTGACTGTATCTTGCCAATTCAGGGCACATGAATTAATAAAATCATATTTTCAGTCATGTTTCGTCTTATACATTCTATTTTCATTTGCAAAATGTCCGATGTCTTTAAGATACTGATTGCATAAATACAAATGCTTCTCTTCTAAAGAATATGTGCTCGCAGGAAATATACTTACTCCCGGGGGTGTCTAAACTCCTATGATGGAATCCGGTAAGGGATACCTCGGGACTACTTGTGCGTTTCTCTGTCTTCTCAGGATTGCAGGTATTCAAAGCACAATATGGGGCATGAAGGCTTCACCCCAGCAAGCTGGAAAATCATTATCTACTCAGCCGTAGCACCGAAGGTGTTTTCTCCCCAACTGAGTTGCCATTTGTTATCTCCTCCTCAGCCAAGTACAAAAGCCCGGGAACCATCTCCCCATAAAGTGTCGACCTCTATCTAGAAGAGAAACGCGTGAAGAAATCACAACAGAGTGAAGGAATCTTCTACAAACCCCAGCTGGGTCCCTCATTGCTGAGATAGGTCTATCAATGACCTATATCCCCAAGCAGAGTCACATATGTCAGATCTACCAATGATCTCATCCCCAGCTGGGATGTCCACTTCAAGCAGATCAGCCAGAGATCTCCATGGCAACAATCCCGGATGGTTACCTCTTGCATAACCATAGCATTCGCATCATTATTCTCCCCACCAAGCGTAGCATTCCGTCTAATACGGAGCATTACGGCAAAAATCAAACATATTGCATAATCATAAGCCATGTTCTGAATCAAACACTTGTAAATACTGACCATCCATCAACGATATACAGAAAACTCCCCAAATTCCCCGGCAGAAAGCCAAAGCACTGGCCTTACACTCACAAATACAAATGCACACTCCTTTTGGCACCCGTCCGTGTCATCATTCCCCAGTAAGGTCGCCCGAGCATTCTTTACAAACAGGCCACTTGTATTACAGATACTTCTTGACACCCGTCCGTGTCATACCCCCAGCAGAAAGCCAAAGCGTCCCCTTTACACTTACAGATACATATATATATATATATATATATATATATATATATATATATATATATATATATACACCTTTTCTCTTTTTGACACTCGTCCGTGTCACTCTCCCCAGCAGGTTAAACACTCGTATACACCGCTCATGCTTATTACTCCTGTTTCACTCATACAGATACTCGTCCGTATCTCGTATACACCACTTATATCCCTTCAGATTCGACACTCGTCCGTGTTCTTTGTTAACCAGTTGGTACTCGTCCGTATCATCATCTCTGAACATATGCCAGTGTTTGTTTCTACCTGATACTCGTCTGTATCATAGTCTTAAGGATGCTCGTCCGCATCTTTAATCTATACACCGTGTCAAACACTTATGTCTTCTTGAATATAGACATTCATCTGTGTCTATTATTCCCCAGAAGAGTCCCCGCAGAATCAATACTCGTCCGTGTTCTTTGTTAACCAGTTGATACTCGTCCGTATCATCATCTCTGAACATGTGTCAGCTTTTGTTTTTACCTGATACTCGTCCGTATCATAGTCTTAAGGATGCTCGTCCGCATCTTTCGTCTATACACAGTACCCAAACATTTATACTTCTCATTTCTTGGATATAGACACTCGTCCGTGTTTACTTGTCCCAGCAAATCCCAGTGAACTATTTCCTTTCTATCTGACACTCGTCCTATGTCATGATACCCTTTCGGCAGCCGTACCCTGCCAGGTGATCGTCCTTCACCTTTGGATGACCGTCCCTCATCCTTTCCCCAGCGGAGTCTCCATTATTGGAACCCTTTCCTATCCGGCATTCGTCCTATGTCGTGATATTTAGCAGCCATCCCCTGCTAGGTGATCGTCCTTCACCTTTTTGATGATCGTCCTTCATCATTTTATCCGGTGGACGTCCCCATCATTGATCCTGTTATTTGACATTCGTCCTATGTCATGATACCTTTTCGGCAGCCATACCCTGCCAGGTGATCGTCCTTCACCTCCTGATGATCGTCCTTCATCATTTTTATCCGATGGCCGTCCCCGTCGTTGATCTTGCTATCTGACATTCGTCCTATGTCATGATAAACCATGAGAGCAGCCGTACCCTGCTAGGTGATCGTCCTTCACCTCTTGATGATCGTCCTTCATCATGCTTATCCGATGGCCGTCCCCATCGTCGACCTTTTTATCCGGCATTCGTCCTATGTCGTGATACCTTTTGGCAACCGTACCTTGCCAGGTGATCGTCCTTCACCTTAGATGATCGCCCCTCATCTTATCCCCCAACAGAGCAGCCGTCCCCTGCTAAGTGATCGTCCTTCACCTTTGATGACCGTACCTCATTATTTATTTTACTTCATAATCCCCAGAGAACCTTATAGCTTAACTTGATGGCCGTCCCCATCATAATCTCTCACCATCCCCAGCATGTCGGCCGTCCCCGTCATCACTCTTTCCCCAGCAGTCGTCCTCTGCTCGACGGTCGTCCTCCGTCGCCCGCACTTTATATACATGCTTTATTTTCTTTTACAATCTACATCCCTTTTCTTCTTTATTCTGTGAGTGCAAATTTTGGACTGCCTTTGGTATTCAACCACAAGTTATCTTGTTTTCCTGTTAAGCCGTTGCTTACATCCTGCACAGCTAACTCATGTTTGAATAGGGGCAGCTGTAAACACCCCAAATTTTCCCTCACCCATTCACACCATGGCTTGTGATCTTTTCATATGCATAAGTTCAATCTTGACATCCCATATTGCATTTTTGATTCACTGCATTGGTTCTAAGTCATATGCATCTAGGGTTTGTGATCTGAGCAATCCAAGAGCTTCTTGAGACACTCCAAGGGTCATCAATCATTTCAAAGGGGTCCATGTATGTTCAAGCATCATATTATATCCCCATAAAGTCAAGAAAGTCAAAGAATCACAAGAACTGGGATTGGCATGGAAGCAGAGCCAAGTTTGACTGCACAGATGACCTAGAATTAGGGTTTTGGTTTCAGAGGCCATAACTCCAATTATTTTGGTCATTCTTGTTTCTATTGGTATCCATATGGTATAGGTATCATGCATATAAATTTTCATGAAGTAATTCCATGGGGAAGTCATCTGACCAAGAGTTGACTTCTTGAGCAAGTCAGTGTAAAATCAGGGCATCTGAGGCCCCCAATGACCCGACCAAAGGGTGTTCATCATCATTTTGATTGTGTATGATCTTTATTTGATCATAGAAGATGTTAGAAGTTCACAAAATCAAAGAATTTCAAGCCATTTGCAAAGTTGACTTTTTGGGAAAATGACTTGTAATGGAAACTTGCCATTTTGGGAAACTTTTTCAACCCTTGCTTTTTGATTCAAAAATGCTCCAAATGGGAAAACTTTGGTCATGAAAGTTGTAGAATGGATCATTCCCTTTTCAAAAAGTACAAGAACTCATTCTAATTCATTTTGAATCAAAAGTTATGGCTTGTCAAAGTTGGCCAAAATCACATAATTTCAAGTTATGCACCAAAGAGGCAAAGTTGCAAAACCACTTGCCAAGACAAATTGTGCTATCAAATGAACTTCTAACCTTTGTACAAACATGAACCAATGCCTAAAGATCAGATTGCATCAAAATTTCATTCATTTTCATGACTTGTGGATCAAGAAATTCCAAAAGGGCCAAAAGTTAACAAATTTGCAAAATGCTCCATAACTCTTCATCCACTTGAGCCAGCTCACAAAATCTGATTTCATGACACTCCTTAATCCTTGCTGCACATAGCCATGCCCCTATCTCAGCCTGCCACTTGCCCATACCTCCAAGTACAACTTTCATGACTTTTTGCAACTTGAGCCATACCAATCCCACAGTGCCACACCAACTCCTCTGACCTCTCTAGTTGTGATAAGTGGACCAAAGGCAGCCTAACACACCACACAACTCATGCTGAAGCTCTCTCATAGCCATAGTTCCAAGTTTATAACTCTTATGCAACTTCCTTCGAAACTCATCATACAAGCATCAAACATTAAAACAAACTTCACAAAACATCTCAGCATACACCCCTGATCATTTCCCTGCCCTCATTCATCCCTGAAACATCCTCAAACTGAAACACGATTTCCTCACTTCACTGAACAGAACCTGCTCAATCTCTCAAACCAGCCATTTTAAACTCCAACCAAGCTTTGCAAGCTTCTCAGGAGGTCCATTAGAGGCATTTTGGATCAAAGGGGCAGCCAGAAAGTTCCAAGGATCAAAGCTCCAGTTCAGGTGAGCTCAAGAACATTTTTTCCAGAAGCATGTTTTTAAGTTCCTAAATGATTCTCTATGCTTCACTGATCATGTTGATATGTTTTGTTTCGAAAATGATTGAGTATTGAGTGTGTATGAAGCTTCTGAAACTTTGCCCGTGAAATGCTTTTTGTTTTGATTCTTGAGTTTGAATGAAAATAAATGATTTTGATTGATGGATTCTTGTTTAGAGTTGTCTAATGATTGATTCTAGAGAGTTTGGTGATGTTTTGATGCGTATTAAGAGAGATAGCGTGAATGGTTGGCCGGAGAAGATGACCGGAACACTGTTCCGGTCACCTGAAAATGTTTAGGGTTCAGATTAGGGTTAATGACTTAATTAGCGTAGTTTGAATTCTGGCCGTTCATTAGCGCGCCAAGTCAATTCCCGCGCGTCCCAGTTTGAACCACAACCCTTGGATTTGCATACTTTCCCATTTTCTCATTAAAATCATTTTTAATTCATTTGTTTTGTATTTATTTTGTACGAATTTTAAAAAATAGCAAAACACTTTAAAAAATTCTGAAATTTTTTGTCAAAGGTTCAATTAATTTTCAGAACACAAAAATATTTTTATTTTTATTTTTTGTATTAAAAATTATTTTTAAGTCATTTAAAAGTTTATTTTTAATTAATTAATGAAAGTTAATTACTTAAAAATACTTTTAGGTATTTAAAAATCACAAAATAATTCATATAGCATTTAGAAACATTTAGAAACATTGTCCAACTCTTAAACCAAATTTCTTTTTTGTTCTTGATGACCTTTGATAATTTTCTTTGGAATTAATTTCATTTCAAGGCAATATTTTGGTTCAAACCTTAAAAATTCATTTCTGCCTAACCATTGAGAGTTGGACAATGATTCTTTTTGCATTGCATCTTGCATAACATGTAGTTTATAGGATAAATTTGGTTTGAATTGATCTTGCATTTTCAATTTGTTTGGCATTTTTCTTGAGAAGGTACCATAAAACCCTAGCAATTTTAGGAAATTCACAACTTCCATTAGGTTTAGATTTAGGTCTCCTCCTTTGGACAGTGAACTTATGTGGGGTTAGGGTTCCTTTGAGTGCACTTTCAATTTTTTATCATGTCATATGCTTCTGATTTTGGATTTTGCTTTGTGTGTTGATCATAAACCCTAATTTGTGCATCCCTTTCCATCCCTTTCTCATTTTCTTGCATACCATGAATTGCCATGACATTTTGTGCATCCATTTGATTCATAATACATCTTAAGACATATTAGAATCATGTTTAATCATTGCATCTTTCATTTGCCATGTTGTATGTCATTTGCATTCCATAACTTTTCATGTACATTCATGATTCCAAGCATGCTTCTTTTGCATCCATATGTTTGTATGATCATCCTCATGCCTTGCCTAATGTTTGCATCATCTCTTAGCATCATTAACATCATGTATTTGCTTCTGACTTTGTCTTGCATCATGCCATTTCATCTCATTTGCATTGCATTTCATTTCTTTCACTAACTTTTCAGGTGGTAAGTTATTTTGAGAAGTGAATTTGCCTTCACTTCTCATGTTCTCTCTTCATCTCTCTCACACTTCCCTTGCTGCATTTTGTATGTGTATTGGATTGAGCTTGCTCATTCTTGTTCATCTTACCTTCTTTCTTCAAGCAACTTGACTTCTTGAGTGAAGCAAGTTGTTTTGCTTCTCTTTGCTTCTTCTTCCTTTCATCTGCTTCTCTCCTTGGTGGTTCTTTGAAGATCTTTCTCTTAAACCTCACAAACCCTAGGACTTCCAAGCATGATAACTTTTTAGGATTGTTTAGTCTCCCATTTAGTTTTTTCCCTTTGTGTCTTCTTTGAGTCTCCTCTCCTCACCTCATAATCAGGGACTAAACCCTAAAGGTTTTAAGGCTTTGTGATTAAGCTTATGCCTGCATCCTTCTATTAGGATGGAGTGTATAACTTTAATCCTAAGTGTTAAACCCTTAATGTGTTTAAATCCTTTAATCAATCCATATAATAATAATCAAGACATTAAGCTTGTAACTTGGGCCTTGCATTAGGGTTCTAATTCTTCCTTAATTGGTTAAGAAGGACTAACCCTAGTGTTAATGGACAAGTCCCCCTCAAGTTGTCTTACAAATCATAAAACTCATTTCTTAATCATACCATTAACTAAAATCCATCTAATAAAGGTTTTGTTTTGTCATGAGGTTAATCCCTAATCATGGATTAAGTTGAGGAGTTTTTCTCAGCTTAAATGTTCTCATCTATTATCCTTCTATTAGGATGGTGTAATGAGTCCATTAAATCCCTGATTATGGCTTAATCTCATTACTTAACACTAAACAAAAACAACAAAAACATTTAATTAATCACAAGTAGGTTAATGATCTTAATCCTACACCATGGTGATTAAGTGTGAGATACTGACTTCACACTTAAAGTATTCTCATTACCCCTAATCAGAGGGAGGATGTGATGAGTTTACTAAATCCATTGGTTTAGGCTTAAGCTCATTTTCCTATGACAAACTCCAAAAAGCAATAAAAGATTGAAAACACAACAAACAAACAATAATCGTCTCCTTAGGGATTCTTTTCTCACCTCATTCATTCACAAACGAGAACTTGCTTCTTCCGTCTAATGCAAGACATTTTGCACCTGAGCCAGACAGGTCATACACTTGAGCATAGACAAGTAAGCAGTTCACAAGTCAATACATTTTTCAGTCTCTTTGAGTCGAACTACGGTGTTCTGACTTCCTCATTGCACGAGAGGATACGTAGGCATAACTTGACAGTTATCAAACAAAAGTCTCTGTATATTCCCCCTCTTTCCAGCATTATTCTTTAAGCCTCATAGTCTTGAGCATTTTATTCTTGTTCTTACACTGACACTTCACTTACACACTTCACAGTTATTTTACACTGACACTTGCATTCTTTCCAACTTTGATACACAAATTGCACTGACACTACCCCTTTAAAACACAAATCTTTCAAGCGCGGATCCCGTCGAGTATGTAAACACCCCAAATTTTCCCTCACCCATTCACACCATGGCTTGTGATCATTTCATATGCATAAACTCAATCATACCATCTCATATCACATTTTTGATTCACTGCATTGGTTCAAAGTCATCTGCATCTAGGGTTTGTGGTCTGAGCAATCCAAGAGCTTCTTGAGCCACTCCAAAGGTCAACAATCACTTCAAAGGGGTCCATGTGTGTTCAAACATCATATTATATCTTCACAAAGTCAAGAATGTCAAAGAATCACAAGAACTGAAGATGGTATGGAAGCAGAGCCAGGCTTGACTGCACAGATGACCTAGTATTAGGGTTTTGGTTTCAGAGGCCATAACTTCAAATTTTTTGGTCATTCTTGTTTCTATTGGTCTCTATATGGTATAGGGAGTATGCATATCAATTTTCATGAAGAAATTCCATGGGGAAGTCATCTGATCAATAGTTGACTTTTCAAGCAAGTCAGTGCAAAATCAGGGCATCTGAGGCCCTCAATGACCCAACCAAAGGGTGTTCTTCATCATTTTGATTGTATATGATCTTTATTTGATCATAGAAGATGTTGGAAGATCATAAAATTGAAGAATTTCAAGTCTTTTTCAAAGTTGACCTTTTGGGAAAGTTTGACTTTTAATGAAATTGCCATTTTAGGCAACTTTTTCAACCTTTACTTTTTGATTCAAAAAAGCTTCAAATGGAAAAACTTTGGTCATGAAAGTTGTATAATGGATCATTCCCTTTTCAAAAAGTACAAGAACATGACCTAATTCATTTTGGATCAAAAGTTATGACTTGTCAAAGTTGGCAAAAATCACTAAATTTCAAGTTATGCACCAAAGAGGCAAAGTTGCAAATTCACTTCTCAAGGCAAATTAAGTCATCAAATGCATTTCTAAACTTCACAACATGATCACACAAGACCTAAAAACCAGAATGGGCCAAGAAACTTCTCACTTTTGTGGCCTATGGATCAAGATATTTCATAAAGATCACAAGCAAGGCAAGTTGCAAAACTCATCATAGTTTATCATCCACTTGTTGGCTAGCCTGCTGAGCCACCCTAGGCATCTCCCCTCATCATGCTGTGCAGGACACACCCTTTGTCCTTGGCTAGAAAGTAGCCCATACTTCTCTTACAGCAACTTTGACATTTTGGCAAAAGGACCCATACCAATCAATAAAGCACACATCATATCTTCTGACCAATCCCAATTGTTTATACAAGCAAAAAGCAAGCCAAAGCAACTACAACACAAGCCTGAAACACTCCATAGCACAACATTCTCATTTTCACCTCATCTTGCAAGAGCATTCGAAACTCATCACACAGGCCACAAACATTCAAACAAACTTCACCAATCAACTCAATACACCTTCCTGGTCACAAAGCACCCTTCACCATAGCCTGAAACTCAAAGAATCAAAAACACGATCACCACCTTCCATTGAACAGAACTCCTGCCATCTCTCAAACCAGCCATTGCAAACTTCAAACAAACATTGCAAGCTTCCTAGGAGGGTCATTAGAGTGCATTTGAGCCAAAGAAACATCCAGAAAGCTCCTGAATCGAAAGCTTCAGTTCAGGTAGTCAACTCAAAACTTTTTTCCAGAAACATGTTTTTAAGTTCTTAATAGCTTCTATGCACTCCCCTGATCATGAATATGTGCTTACTTTTGAAAATGGTTGAGAAACCAGCATGTATGAACTGTCTGAAATTTTTTGCCCTAAAATTGTTTTGTTTCGATTCAGCTAATTGATGAATGAAAAATGAGATTTGAGTGGGGGTTTTGATTCAGTGAGGTGTGGGAATGATTTCTGGGCTTTTAGTTTTCATTTTTGTGAAGTTTTAAGGATTTTAGGGATTTTCAGGTGGGAGTCCCACCGGAGAAGACGACCGGAGGTCTTCTCCGGCCACCTGAAAATGATTAGGGCTAATCCCTGTAATTAATGAGAGTTTGAATTCTGAGCGTTGGATGAGCTGACTTGGTCAATTCCCGCGTGCGTTCAATGGCCTGGATTGCCTCACTTAACCCTAATCCACGTCATTATCTTAATTAATTAAGTTTATAATTAATCTGGCCAGTTTGAATTTCAGCCTTTGGATTGCGTGCGCAGTCAACAGGTCCCTCCCCAGAATCAATCCTGGCTCTCCATTGCGCATACTTTCCCTTTTATTTCATTTTTAATTCATTTCTTTTATTTTATTTTGTACATTTATTTAAAAATACTAAAACCTTTTCAAAAATTCTGAAGATTTTTATATAAACTTTTATTAATTTTCAGAAACCAAAAACATTTTTATTTTTATTTTTTGCATTAAAAAATATTTTTAAATCATTTAAAAGTTTATTTTTAATTAATTAATGAGAATTAATTAATTAAAAATACTTTTAGGAATTTAAAAATCACCAAAAAATTCATGAAACCTTCATAATCATTTAGAAACATTTTCCAACCCTCAAACCAAATTTCTTTTTTGATCTTGATGTCTTTTGAGAATTTTTCATGGAATTAAAATCATTTCAAGGCTTTATTTTGATCCAAACTTCAAAAAATCATTTATGCCTAACCATTGAGAGTTGGACTTTGATTCTTTTTGCATTGCATTTTGTTTAGCATGTAGTTTGTGAGATTAAATTGGCATGATTTGATCTTTCATTTTCATTTTGTTTGACATTTTTCTTGTTAAGGTACCCTAAAACCCTAGGAAACTTAGGAAATTCATAACTTACATTAGGTTAAGAGTTAGAACCCCTCCTTTGGGCAGTGAGTTTGTGTAGGTTTAGGGTTCCTTTGAATGCATTTTCAATTTTTTATCTTGATGTTTGCTTCTGATTTTGGTTTTTGTTTGATGCATTGATCATAAACCCTAATTTGGGCTTCCTTTTGCATTCATTTTGTATTTGCATTCATAACATGACTTGCCATGACATTTTATGCATTCATTTGATTCATTAGACATCTTAAGATATGTTGAAAGTATGTTTGATCATTGCATCATGTATTTGCCACTTTGTATGCCATTTGCATTCCATAACTTTTCATGTATGTTCATGGTTCTAAACTTGCTTCATTTGCATCCATATGTTCATATGATCATCCTCATGCCTTGATTCATGTTTGCATCATCTCTTAGCATCATTATCATCTCATATATGCTTCTGGTTTTGATTTGCATCATGCCATTTCATTCCATTTTGCATTGCATTGCATTCCTTTCACTAACTTTTCAGGTGGTAAGCAACTTTGAGAAGTGAATTTGCCTTCACTTCTCACATTTCCTTTTTCATCTCCTCTTATGCATCATTGCTGCATTTTGTTTTGTGTTTGAGATTGAGCTTGCTCTTTCTTTCTCTTCTCACTTTCTTTCTTCAAGTGACTTGTCTTCTTGAATGAAGCAAGTTACTTTGCTTCTCCTGATCCTTTCATCTGCTTCCTGGTGGTTCCATTGAAGATCTTTCTTGTTAACCTCACAAACCTTAGGAACAACCAAGCATGACAATGATTAGGGTTTTGATTAGTCTCCCCACTTAGTTTTACCTTTTTGTTTCTTTGAGTCTTCTCTTCTCATCTCATAATCAGGGACTAAACCCTAAAGGCTTTAAGGCTTTGTGATTAAGCTTATGCCTGCATCCTTCTATTAGGATGGAGTGTATAACTTTAATCCTAAGTGTTAAACCCTTAATGTGTTTAAATCCTTTAATCAATCCACTTAATAATCATCAAGACATCAAGCTTGTAACTTGGGCCTTGCATTAGGGTTCTAATTCTTCCTTAATTGGTTAAGAAGGACTAACCCTAGTGTTAATGGACAAGTCCCCCTCAAGTTGTCTTACAAACCCTAAAAATCATTTCTTCATCATATCATTAACTAAAATCCACTTAATAAAGGCTTTGTTTTGTCATGGGTTTAATCCCTAATCATGGATTAAGTTGAGGAGCTTTCCTCAGCTTAAACATTCTCATCTATTATCCTTCTATTAGGATGGTGTAATGAGTTTGTTTAATCCCTGATTATGGCTTAATCTCATTACTCAACACTAAACAAAAACAACAAAAACATCTAAATAATCACAAGTAGGTTAATGATCTTAATCCTACATCAAAGGTGTTTAAGTGTGAGAAGCTGACTTCACACTTAAGGTATTCTCATTACCCCTAATCAGAGGGAAGATGTGATGAGTTTACTAACCCATTGGTTTAGGCTTAAGCTCATTAACTTATGACAAACTTTCAAAAGCAATAAAAAACTGAAAACTCAAAAACAAACAATAATCGTCTCCTTCGGGATTCTTTTCTCATCTCATTCACTCATAAACGAGAACTTGCTTCTTCCGTCTAATGCAAGACAGTTAGCACCTGAGCCAGACAGGTCATACACTTGAGCATAGGCAAGTAAGCAGTTCATCAGTCAATTCATCTTTCAGTCTCTTTGGGTCGAACTACGGTGTTCTGACTTCCTCATTGCACGAGAGGATACGTAGGCATAACTTAACAGTTATCGAACAAAAGTCTCTGTATATTCCCCCTCCTTCTAGCATTATTCTTTAAGCCTCATGATCTTGAGCATTTCACTCCTGTTCTTACACTGACACTTCACTTATACACTTCACTTCTTTTACACTGACACCTGTACATCCTTTTCCATCTCTTTCATACACAAAATTGCACTGACACTACCCCTTTAAAACACAAATCTTTTAAGCGTGGATCCCGTCGAGTACGGCGGACAATCTGGGTGCTAATACCTTCCCAGGTTGTAACCAACCCCCTTTCTCAGTCTCTCTGGTTCGCAACCGTCTTATCTATCTTTTCTAGGTCTATGCAGCATTACCTTTCCTTCGGGATAAAAATGCCTAGCTGGCGACTCTTTTCATTCCCTATGAGTTCACTCCTGTGTGTTCTCACTTCATCCTTTCACCGACCGTTCGCGTCTGTACCCCATTTGACCTGCCCTCATTTGGTGGGAGCGACAGCTTGGCGACTCTGCTGGGGACCCTTATACTGTAACCAGGGCTTCTGGTTCTTTTTGTGGGTTCCTCCTAGCGCTTGATTGATTTGTGTTTAGTGGGGTGTTATGTGCTAATTGTGTTTGTATATTTGTCTTTATCTTTTTTTGCTTTATGTACAGTTGTTTTACTGCTTTCTTTATAGCTTTACATATATCATACTGTCATACTGTGCTGGCTGGATCTGTTTTGTTGCTTTGGTGGGTGGGTGTTCTATTGAGAGTTGAGGTCCTATACCTGGGACCTGAGTGACACCTAGGCTAGAGTGGTTCATGTTCTTTCCCATTCCATTTCGGTCTGGTGCGGGAATGTGAAACACGGTTCAGATATGGGTTTCTTCTTGAGAACTCTGTGCTGCAGATTTCCTGTAGTGCTAGGGCTATCTGGGAAGCCTGCTAAGTCTGGATGACCTTTAGTATTGACCTTCAGAAACTGAGGTGAATTAGAGGAGGATCTTTTATGGTTATTGTAAACACTGTACCTCCGGGTTGGAAGTGTTTACACTTCTCATAACTGATCCAAGTCTGAGGATCCTTGTGTTAGAACACCACCTGTGAGGGGGTTGAGCTGTTTACAGGTTTGCAGGTACACTTGACCTCAACATACCCTGTTACTTTGTTTTGATTAAGAGTACTCCATGTTGGAACAGTTCTTGTGATTTTTAACCCTGGACATGTGACTCTTTATTTGAGTCCCCCACCCTGGTTACTGGACTTATGAACCTCCATCTGGATTTCTTGAACATACATGGACCTATGTCAGAGCACTTGATCAGATCCAGCTCAGTCACAAACCCTTGCATATCATCTGCATACATCATCATTGCATCATTTTAACATTTGCTTATTTGCTTTTCAGGGTATCCATACTTTATTTTGGCTTGGTTTTGACCCCATCATCAGCATAAACCTATCCTCATCAGTATCTACTTCAGCTGTCAGCTACCTGCATCACCAGTCTCAGGCTGTCAGTAGCCCATCTTCAGCATTATTCTCCATCATCAGCATCTGCCTCAACTTTTCCTCAGCAACATGGCACCCAAGAAGAGTAATATCTCCTACCATTTCTTTGAGCCTGAGTTGGCTAACATCAGGAAGATTCAGACCCTGATTACTCCATACCATATACCACTATTCAGAGAACACTATGGAGGCATACTTGATGTGGTTATGGATTTGGACCCTTCACAGAGGAGCCTGATTCATACTTGCCTGCAGTTCTATGACCCCCCTCTGAGGTGCTTTACCTTTCAGGATTTTCAGTTGGGGCCTTTATTAGAGGAGTATTCATCATTGGTTGGTGTACCTATCAGGGGTGGAGTCCCCTTCAACCCTGAGATGGTTTTTCCCAGTAATGAAGAGATAGCAAAGGCATTACATCTGGAACCAGTTCTGATTGGGCAGAATATGACTACCAAGGCTGGAATCTCTGGTCTACATTTGGATTTCTTGACTTCTCAGGCCATCCTGAAGGCCTCCTTGGGAGAGTGGAAGGCAGTCTGTGCTTTATTGGCCCTTAGCATATATGGGGTCATTTTATTTGCAGATGAGCCTAAGTTTGTTAGCAAGAATGCAATCCATCTTTTTATCCTGAGGAACCCAGTGCCCACCTTACTGGGAGATTTCTACTACTCTGTCCACCAAAGGAATGAAAAGCAGAGAGGAAGATTGCTGAGGTGCTGTGCTCCCCTTTTCCATACCTGGTTGCTCAGGCACTTGCCCAAGACTGATGCATTCTTGAATCCTCATCAGCAGAGGAATTGGGCTAGAAGACTCACTGCTTTAACTTCAGCTGATATCAGGTGGTGCACTCAAAGCACAAAAGGCAGGGACATCATTACCAGTTGTGGGCAGTTCCCCAATGTACCCCTGATAGGAGTAAAGGGTTGCATCAACTATAACCCTCTGCTATTCAAGAGACAACTGGGCTATGCATTGGTCCACACTCCTAAGGCACAAGACTTGGCTGAGACCCTTTACTGTGAGATTAAGCCTAATCTGGCTATTGTCAGGCAAGCATCCTGGGCTTGGGACAATGTCCAGACTAAAGGAGTAACCATTCTTGGGAGATGCAACAATGTGGCCTCAGCACAGTATTATGAGTGGTCCCATGCCAGGGCTCAATTTTCTGGGATGCCCTTCACCATGGAAGATATACCTGGACCATCCTCAGCACCACCTCCTGTCACTGTCAGTTTAGAGGAGTTTGAGAGAGTAAAAGAGAGAAATGAGAATCTGACTCAGGCTCTACAGAAGACCCTCTGGGAGAGGAGTAATGGTCGGCTGGACATTGAGAGGTTAGAAAAGCTAAAGGTGGAGCATCTGGCTAGGATTGAAAAGTCAGAGGACTATATTAAGAAGTCCAGGGCTGGAGAACAGATCTTGAAGAATGCCTGCAAGGAAGCTCAGTTCCAGAAGGCCAGGACTGATTTGTATCTGAAAGAGAGTCAAGCTAGGTGGGTTAGGATCACCGAAGCTCGTACTCAGGAAGATAAGAGGACTCAGGACAAGATTGAGCAGTTGGAGGCTAGTGCAAAGGAGCAACAGGAAGCCCTGCAAGCAGCCCAGAGAGAGATCTCAGAGTTGAAGATTAGGGCTGGTGTGAAGAGGTCAAAGGACCAGAGTCGACACAAGAAGCTAACTGCAGCTGTTACTACCAGGAATCTCCTTATCAAGAATCTTACAGAGCGTCCAGCTGACCCTGTGACTGAAGCACTTCTCAAGGAAGTTCAGGGGGATGAGTTTGGTCTTGGTGTCTGACTTTTGCTTGTTGTTGCTTTCATTTCATGTACTTTTATTTCTTATGTTGTATTGACCCCTCAGAGGGCATGATTTGTAAAAAAACAAACTATGTATCATTTACTTTTTGTAATATGTGTATCAGTTTATTCGATCTGAGTTTCTTTCAAAGCAACATCACAAGCATCTCCCTCAAGGGTCTGGAAAGGTCAAAACCAAGTGCCAAGCCGGATACCTTGGGAACAAATAAGCATAACTGCATTGCATACTAACCTTTTGTCTTGTTTTGTAGGTTTTGTTTGTTTGTTGTTACTAACTCTGTTGTGATTCAGGAACTATTGCTCGACGTCGGGTGTTCCCACTTAACCGTCCACACAGATATCCAACTCGTAACAACCTTCCGGGTATACAGATGGACCAGGTACAACAGGACCTTACAGAGGTCAGGAACCAAATGGCCAATGAGAGATTGGAAATGAGGAATCAGATGACACAATTTATGGAGGTGATGAATGGATTGGCACAGAGCCAAGAGAGATTAAGAGCCTTGGTAGAGAGGCAGACTCAGGAAGATCCCCATCTAGGGACTGGTGGGACAAGCAACAATGAGAGGGTTCAGCCTCATATCAACCCACCTGTATTTGGACCCCACCTTCATCCAGAGATCAACATCCCTGCTAATGCACAAGGGAATGCTACTACAGGCAGGGTACTGCAAGAAGACCCCCAGGAAGATCAGTTCACAGTGATGGGAGCTGGGGATGAGGCCTATGACAGAAGGCTGGATGAAATTGCTGAAAAATTAAGATCCTTGGAGTCCCAAAACTCTTTGGGTTTTGATGTTATGGACATGGGCTTAGTGGACGGGGTCAGGATTCCCCACAAATTTAAACCACCGTGCTTTGAGAAGTACAACGGGACTTCCTGCCCACGGACCCACTTGCAATCCTTTCTGGGGAGGTTGAAGGCATACACCATGGATGAAAAGCTATGGATGTTTTATTTTGAGGATAGCTTAACAGGAGCTTCAAGGGAATGGTACTCTCATTTGACCAGAGCAACCATCAGGTGTTGGAAGGACTTGGCTGAGGCCTTTATTAGACAATACCAGTATAATTTGGATATGGCACCCAACAGGACCCTCCTGATGGGAATGTCACAGTCATCCAGGGAAAGCTTCCGGGAGTACGCCCAGAGGTGGAGAAAGCTAGCTGTTGCTGTCCAGACACCCATGTCAGAAAGGGAGATGGCTGACATGTTTATGAACACCCTACAAGGGACATACATTGATAGGCTAGCTGCCTTTTCTTCTACCAGCTTTGCAGATGTCGTTATAGCTGGAGAAAGAATTGAGAGCCTATTAAAGATGGGCAAAATTTCTGACAACGGTGCTAGCTCATCCAGCAACACAAGGAAGCCTTTTGTGGGCCCAAGAAGAACTGGTGAGACCAACGCTATCCATGCTAGCAGAGGCAGACCCCAATATGTTCATAGGTCTGTGGCAGCAGTCACCATTCCCGCTCCAATTCATCCACAACCAGCTTATCAACCACAGCAACAAAATTATCAGCAACAAACTCAGTATCCTCCTCAGAGAAACTACAACAACACCAACAACAACAATCAGCAAAGACCATTTCAACAGAGAACGTCTCAGGCCAATAGGGTGATCGATCTGATCCCTATGCCTTATGCCACATTATTGCCACAACTCCTAAAACTCAACCTGGTTGAGCTAAGGACATTGGCACCTCCAGATCCTGCCAGTCTACCCAGAAATTATGACGCCAGCGCCAGATGTGCTTTTCATTCGAATGCACCTGGCCATAGTACAGAGAAGTGCAGAGCTTTACACATGAAGGTACAGGACTTGGTAGATTCCAAGGCTCTAAACTTTGCACCACCACCAAATGTTAACAAGAACCCTATGCCAAACCATGGTGGCCCCAGAATCAATGCTATTGAAGAAGACAAGCCGTCTTACTTGATAACCAGTGTGGGGCAGATCCGGACACCCTTGGTGGAGATTAAAGCTCAACTCCTTGAATGTCAAATATTCCCGGGATGTGAGCTAGGGTGTGCTTATTGCAACATTTCAGTGAATGGTTGTGATAACTTGAGAGATGGCATAGATGGTCTCATCCAGAGTGGCCTGCTTCAAATCACAACATCAATACCTACCAAACCAGCAATCTCCTTAACAACAATGCCCGAGTCTTCTACAACTGCAACAACTATTGTTCCGAACAACTCTTCAATCTCATCAACAAATGCTTCATCTGTCACTTCAACAGACCAAATATCAGCAAACATCCCTTCTACAACTTCAGCACCCCTTCATTCAGAATCTCCTACAACAACAACACCCATCCATTCAACAGTGTCTCCTACAACATCAACAGCAAACAGTGAAAATGTCTCAACCGTTACAATTTATTATGATCCTGAAAATGATTCTGCCTACAACTCACAAAATGCCACTCCTGTCAGAGCACCGGTTACAATATACTATGATCCACATACTATCATGGTCCCTTCTGCAGCTGCTATCAGTCCGGTCACTATCACAGTGCCTGGACCAGTACCTTATGAAAGCAGTAATGCCATCCCTTGGCATTACGGCTCCGATCTATACTGCGAAGGACAGAAAATCACTCTCGTATCATCAACTTCTTCACCACAAATAGACAATGTGGGGGGAGGCGGAGGCTTCACTCGAAGTGGACGTCTCTTTGCCCCGCAAATTCAAAGACCCAGTGCCGAAGCAGAAGCTGCTGCCAAGGCAAAAGGGAAGAGCATGGTGCAAGAAGAGCAAATTGTTAAGGAAGCTTTGAAAACACCTTTTGATCAAGAAGTTGATGAATTCATGAGAATCATCAAGAAAAGTGATTACAAGATAGTGGACCAGCTTCACCAGACACCTTCCAAGATCTCCATTTTATCACTGCTAATGTGCTCCGAGGCTCACCGGAACGCATTACTGAAAGTCTTGCACGCAGCTTATGTGCCAGAAGAGATCACAGTCAATCAGTTGGAAGCTGTGGTTGGGAATGTTAATGCTAGTAATGGACTAGGATTTACCAACACTGATTTGACTGCGGAAGGCCGCAATCATAACAAGGCTTTGCACATTACCATGGAGTGTAAGGGTGCAGTTCTTTCCCATGTGCTGGTAGACACAGGATCATCCCTCAATGTCTTACCTAAAAAAGCCCTTGTGAAGCTAGAGTATGAAGGATTGGCATTACGTCCCAGTAACTTGGTAGTGAGAGCCTTTGACGGTTCTAAGAGATCAGTTCTGGGAGAAATTGAGTTGCCTATAACGATTGGCCCACAAACTTTCAAAACGACCTTCTACGTGATGGACATTCAGCCTGCCTACAGCTGTTTGTTGGGTAGACCATGGATTCATGCTGCTGGCGCAGTTACGTCTACCCTTCACCAGAAGTTAAAATTCGAGTGGGAGGGCCAAGTCGTTACTATTTGTGGAGAGGAAGATATTTTTGTTAGCCATCTGGCTACCTACAAATACATTGAGATGGATGGGGAGATCCACGAAACAATGAGTCAAGGGTTCGAGGCCTTGAACATAAATGAAACATCTGCTGTACCTAGAACATCAATGACATCTTACCAACAAGCCCGGAAGGTTGTTGAAGAAGGGACTGCCCAAGGCTGGGGCAAGCTGTTACCTGTGGAGAAGAAAGAGGATAGATTTGGGTTGGGTTACAAACCAACTCAACAAGATCAAGCAGAGGCTGCCAAGGAGCCCAATTTTGTTAGTGGGGGGATGCTCACCCCTGATGCTGTCAACAACTTGGAAGACGAGGATGAAAGCAACCGCAACTTGGAGAGTTGGATCCGTCCAAAGATCCCGGGGAGCAGTATCTCAAACTGGTCTTCCCAGGGAATTATAAGAGTTACTCCTGCAGAGTAATTATTATTTCCTGTATTTTTATAGCATGCATCAAGTCTTGCATCTTGCCCAAGATGACAAGACTCATTTTGTAATCGGGCCATCTGTAATTTTTGTGCAACAAGATTAATCAATGAAATATCAGACATCTTTTGCAAATGAGTCTTTTTCTTTTCCGCTCACTGTTTTTCCATTTTTTCTTTTTGTACAAAAAATAAATGGCAATGTTTTCAAAATGACAACTTTATTTTACTTTTCTAAACAATATTAAAATCAATCACTAAAATGAACAAACTGAACCCTTGCAGAGAGTGCCTTCCAGACTGCACCGACAACAGCACGGCTATGACTTCGTATGACTTTGACAATCCAATCAATCAAGCTGATGAAGGGGTTGAAGAAGAGTATGAGCTTCCTGAAGAGCTAGCCAGGTTGTTGAGACAAGAGGAAAGGGTTATCACTCCTCATCAGGAGGAGGTAGAGACAATCAATCTTGGTACAGATGAAGACGTGAAAGAAGTTAAAATCGGGGCCTGCTTACAAGACTCAGTGAAGAGACAACTGGTTGACCTACTTCAAGAATATGTGGATGTGTTTGCTTGGTCTTATCAAGATATGCCAGGGTTGGACACCGACATTGTTATGCATAAGCTGCCTTTAAAAGAAGACTGCCCACCGGTTAAACAGAAATTGCGCCGCACTCGCCCAGACATGGCAATGAAAATCAAAGAAGAGTTACAAAAGCAATGGGACGCCGGGTTCCTTGCTGTAACTAGCTATCCACCGTGGATTGCTAATATTGTGCCTGTGCCTAAGAAAGACGACAAAGTAAGGATGTGTGTTGACTACCGGGATCTGAACAGAGCCAGCCCGAAGGATGATTTCCCATTACCTCACATTGATGTATTGGTTGATAATACGACTCAGTTCTCGGTATTCTCCTTCATGGACGGATTTTCAGGATATAATCAGATCAAGATGTCACCTGAAGACATGGAGAAGACAACCATCATCACACCCTGGGGCACGTTCTGTTACAAGGTGATGCCGTTCGGACTGAAGAATGCTGGTGCAACATATCAACGGGCTATGGTAACATTATTCCACGATATGATCCATAAAGAAATCGAATGCTATGTGGATGACATGATTGCCAAGTCCCTCACTGAAGAAGACCATCTGGTAAATCTGCTAAAGCTATTCAAGCGTCTGAGGAAGTACCAACTGAAGTTAAACCCCAACAAATGCACGTTCGGGGTGCGATCTGGTAAGCTGCTGGGATTTATTGTGAGCGAGAAAGGGATTGAAGTTGACCCTGATAAAGTCAAAGCCATTCAAGAAATGCCTGCACTGAAGTCAGAAAAAGAAGTTCGGGGGTTCTTGGGACGATTGAACTACATTTCACGGTTCATATCTCACCTTACAGCAACCTGCGAACCCTTGTTCAAACTGCTAAGAAAAGAACAAACGGTCAGGTGGAACGAAGACTGCCAGAGGGCTTTTGACAAAATCAAGAAGTACTTGCAAGAACCTCCAATCCTTATGCCTCCAGTTGAAGGAAGACCTCTAATAATGTATTTGACAGTTTTAGAAGAGTCGATGGGGTGTGTGTTGGGCCAGCATGACGAGTCTGGTCGAAAAGAGTATGCAATATACTACCTAAGCAAAAAGTTTACCGACTGTGAACAACGTTATTCACTGCTCGAGAAAACTTGCTGTGCTTTAGCGTGGGCTGCTCGCCGACTGAGACAGTATATGTTGACCCACACCACTTTGTTGATCTCAAAGATGGATCCGGTCAAATACATATTTGAGAAGCCAACACTTACCGGACGGGTTGCAAGATGGCAAATGATCCTCACAGAATATGACATCCAGTACACATCTCAGAAAGCCATCAAGGGCAGTGTATTGTCTGAATATCTTGCTGAGCAACCCATTGATGATTACCAGCCTATGAGATTTGACTTCCCTGATGAAGACATCATGTTCATAAAAGCAAAAGATCATGAAGAGCCTGTTCACACTGAAGGGCCCGACCCGGAAGAAGAATGGACTATGATGTTTGATGGGGCTGTTAACATGAACGGTCGTGGTGTTGGTGCAGTACTCATTACACCTAAGGGAGTTCACATGCCTTTCTCGGCAAAACTCACTTTCAACTGCACTAACAACGAAGCTGAATACGAAGCTTGCATTATGGGTCTTGAGGAGGCCATTGACCTCAGGATCAAGACATTGACTGTATTTGGAGATTCAGCTCTGGTAGTTAATCAAACCAACGACAAATGGTACACACACCAGGATCATCTGATACCTTACAGGGATTATACAAGGAGGTTATTGACTTTCTTTACAACAGTCAAGCTTGAGTATATCCCTCGGGACGAGAATCAATTTGCAGATGCTCTGGCTACCATTTCATCCATGATCAAAGTTCAAGCTGCCAACTTTGTACCTCAAATTTCAGTATCCAGACTTGACAGACCAGCATATGTGTTCGCAGCAGATGTTGTTAAAGATGATAAGCCTTGGTTCCACGACATTAAGTGCTTCTTGGAGGATCAAACATACCCACCTGGGGCATCTTCCAATGATAAGAAGACACTAAGAAGGCTTGCTGGTAGTTTCTTTCTGAATACTGACGGTTCCCTGTACAAGAGAAACTTTGATATGGTGCTCCTCAGATGCGTTGATAGGACAGAAGCAGACTTGTTAATGCATGAAGTGCACGAAGGATCCTTTGGTACCCATGCGGGAGGACATGCAATGGCCAAGAAGTTGCTAAGATCGGGTTATTACTGGATCACAATGGATGCCGACTGTTGTGCCTACGCCAGAAAATGCCATAAATGCCAGATTTACGCGGATAAGGTGCATGTACCTCCCAATCCTTTGAATGTGATGTCTTCACCTTGGCCCTTTGCTATGTGGGGCATTGACATGATTGGCAAGATTGAGCCAACTGCTTCGAATGGCCACAAATTCATCCTGGTTGCCATTGACTATTTCACCAAGTGGGTCGAAGCAGCTTCTTATGCAAACGTTACAAGACAAGTGGTAGCCCGATTTTTGAAAAGAGATATCATCTGTCGATATGGAGTTCCCGAGAGAATCATTACTGACAATGGTTCCAACCTAAACAACAAAATGATGGCAGAGCTATGCCGGGACTTCAAGATCCAACACCACAATTCTTCTCCTTACAGGCCAAAAATGAATGGCGCTGTTGAGGCAGCTAATAAGAATATCAAGAAGATTGTGCAGAAGATGGTAATCACCTACAAAGACTGGCATGAAATGCTATCGTTTGCCTTGCATGGGTACCGCACGTCAATCAGAACATCCACTGGGGCAACACCGTATCAGCTTGTGTATGGTATGGAAGCAGTCCTACCTATTGAAGTTGAATTACCCTCCCTACGGGTATTGATGGATGTTAAGCTGAACGAAGCAGAATGGGTCCGATCCCGATACGAACAACTGAGCCTGATTGAAGAGAAAAGATTGGCTGCAATCTGTCATGGGCAGTTGTATCAGAAAAGAATGAAGAAAGCCTTCGATCAGAAAGTCAGGCACCGAGAGTACCAAGTAGGAGATCTTGTGCTGAAAAGAATCCTTCCTCCTCATACAGACCACAGGGGCAAGTGGACTCCGAACTATGAAGGACCATTCGTAGTAAAGAAAGTTTTCTCGGGTGGAGCACTGATGCTCAGCACTATGGATAGTGAAGACTTCCCGTCCCTTGTGAATTCAGATGCAGTTAAAAAATACTTCGCATAAAATGACCCGCTGGACACAAAAACAGAATGTAAGTCCAGGCAAAAACAGGGCATCCCGGCGAGTCAAAAACAGAATAAAAGACTCGGGCAAAAATAAGGGAAAATAAACAAAAATGTACACCCGCTGAGTTGAAAAGCCGCATCGGACAACTCAGGCAAAAATGGGTATCCCGATGGATTGAAAACCCGAGAGGGCGATCCATGCAAAACAAGGGAATAAGCGAACAACTGCATTCTGAATTCGTCTGTATCACCTACAACTTGGTAAACCTCGAAAGGATCAAGCTTCATTCGGAATCAGCCTCCTTCAGAAAGCAAGACGAGAAGAACGTCAAATGTCATACGAGTCATAGCGAAAAGGGAAGCTTCTTGGAGCGTCGACAACATTGCCAGCCTTTTGTTTCTCAAATTGTAACAATCTCCTCATTTTAGGAGATTTGTTTCTTTGACTGTATCTTGCCAATTCAGGGCACATGAATTAATAAAAGCAGATTTTCAGTCATGTTTCGTCTTGTACATTTTTATTTGCAAAAAATGTCTGATGTCTTTAAAATACTGATTGCATAAATACAGATGCTTTTTCTTCTTCTAAAAAAAATACGTGCTTGCAGGGAATATACTTACTCTCAGAAATTTCTAACTCCTATGACGGAATCCAGTAAAGGATACCTCGGGATCACTTGTGCGTTCCTCTACCTTTGCAGGATTGCAGGTATTCAAAAGCGCAACATGGGGCACGAAAGCTTCATCCCAGCAAGCTGGCAAATCAACACTCAGTCTTAGCACCCGAAGTGCTTTCCCCCCAGCTGAGCTGCCATTTGTCACTTCTCCCAGCCGAGATGCCAATCATTCTTCCTCCTCAGCCAAGTACAAAAGCCAGGGAACCACTTCCCCACAGAGTTTCAGCCTCTATCCAGAAGAGTAACACATGAAGGAATCACAATAGAGTGGCGAAAGCTTCTACAAACTCCTAGCTGGGTCCCTCATTAATTGAGATAGGTCTATCAGCGACCTATATCCCCAAGCAGATGCATCTTGTCGGATCTACCAACAATCTCATCCCCAGCTAGGATGGTCATTTCAAACTGATCGACCAAAGATCTTCACGGCAACGGGATCCGAATCCCGGTTTGGTATCTTTGCATAATCATAGAATTCGCATCATATTCTCCCACACAAAGCGTAGCATTCCGTCTAACACGGAGCATTACGGCAAAAATCAAACATACTGCATAATCATGAGCCATGTTTTGAATCAAACACTTGTAAATAATGACCATCCATCAAAAACATACAGATTGCTCCCTAAATTCCCCAGCAGAGAGTTAAAGCTAAAACAGTTGCCTCACATTCACAAAACATCAGCACATACTCCTTGTGACACCCGTCCGTGTCATATCCCCAGCAGAAAGCCAAAGACATCCCCTTTGCACTCTCAGATACTTATATGTACATTTCCTTGACATCCGTCCATGTCATTTTCCCCAGCACACTAACATAAGCACTTTGTATATCAGATACTTGTTTATACTATACTTTTCTCCTTTCGACGCTCGTCCGTGTCACTCTCCCCAACAGTTAAATGCTCAACTATACACCACTCATACTTATACAGATACTCGTCCGTATCTTGTATACACCACTTATATCCCCGCAGGTTCAACACTAGTCCACGTTCTTTGTTAACCAGTTGGTACTCGTCCGTACCATCATCTCAGAACATGTGTCAAGCGTTTGTTTCTACTTGATACTCGTCCGTATCATAGTCTTAAGGATGCTCGTCCGCATCTTTAATCCATACACCGTGTCAAACACTTTTGTCTTCTTGAATATAGACACTCGTCTGTGTCTATTATTCCCCAGAGGAGTCCCCTCAGATTCAACACTCATCCGTGTTCTTTGTTAACCAGTTGATACTCGTCCGTATCATCATCTCTGAACACGTGCCAGCGTTTGTTTCTACCCGATACTCGTCTGTATCGTAGTCTTAAGGATGCTCGTCCGCATCTTTAATCTATACACAAACATCTAAACACTTATACATTTTGTTTCTTGGATGTAAACACTCGTCCGTGTTTACTATTCCCCAGTAAATCGCCTGCAAAGCAAAATTTCTTCTTATCTGATATTCGTCCTGTGTCATGATAAACCCTGAGAGCAGCCGTACCCTGCTAGGTGGTCGTCCTCCACCTCTTGATGATCGTCCTTCATCATGCTCATCCGATGGCCGTCCCCATCGTTGATCCTCTATCCGACATTCGTCCTATGTCGTGATATTTAGCATCCGTACCCTGCTAGGTGGTCGTCCTCCACCTTTTTGATGATCGTCCTTCATCATTTTATCCAATGGCCGTCCCCATTGTTGATTTTGGTTATCTGACATTCGTCCTATGTCATGACAAACCTTGAGAGCAGCCGTCCCCTGCTAGGTGATCGTCCTTCACCTCTTGATGGTCGTCCTCCATCATGCTCATCCGATGGCCATCCCCATCGTTGACCTTTTATCCGGCATTCGTCCTATGTCGCGATATTTTCGGCAGCCGTACCCTGCCAGGTGATCGTCCTTCACCTTAGATGACCGTCCCTCATCTTATCCCCAACAGAGCAGCCGTCCCCTGCTAGGTGATCAACCTTCACCTTTGATGACCGTACCTCATCATCTGTTTGTTTCATTTATTCTTTAACCCGATGGCTGTCCCCGTCGTGGTCCCTTTTCCTTTTCCTGATGATCGTCCTTCATCAGTTTAGCCCGATGGCCGTCCCCATCGTTGGTTACTTTACTTTATGAACTTGATGGCCGTCCCCATCATTTTTCATTAATCTCCGGAGAATCTTACAGCTTTACTTGATGGCCGTCCCCATCATGATCCCTTTTTATCCCCAGCATGTCGGCCGTCCCCGTCATTGCTTTATTTTTCGCACTTTTCCCCAGCATGTCGGCCGTCCCCGTCATTGTTTTATTTTTCGCACTTTTCCCAGCATGTCGGCCGTCCCCGTCATTGCTCTTTACCCAGCAGTCGTCCTCTGCTCGACGGTCGTCCTCCGTCGCCCACACTTTACAATATACTTTATTTTCTTTTACAATCTATATCCCTTTTCTTCTTCATTCTGTGAGTGCAAATTTCGAACTGTCTTTGGTATTCAACCACAAGTTATCTTGTTTGCCTGTTAAGCCGTCGCTTACATCCTGCACAGCTAACTCATGTTTGAATAGGGGAAGCTGTAAACACCCCAAATTTGCCCTCACCCATTCACACCATGGCTTGTGATCATTTCATA
This sequence comes from Lathyrus aphaca, assembly GCA_963966055.1. NCBI lineage: Eukaryota > Viridiplantae > Streptophyta > Magnoliopsida > Fabales > Fabaceae > Lathyrus > Lathyrus aphaca. The sequence continues at coordinate 96,258,127 of OZ014524.1, forward strand.
TGCATAAACTCAATCATACCATCTCATATCACATTTTTGATTCACTGCATTGGTTCAAAGTCATCTGCATCTAGGGTTTGTGGTCTGAGTAATCCAAGAGCTTCTTGAGCCACTCCAAAGGTCAACAATCACTTCAAAGGGGTCCATGTGTGTTCAAGCATCATATTATATCTTCACAAAGTCAAGAATGTCAAAGAATCACAAGAACTGAAGATGGTATGGAAGCAGAGCCAGGCTTGACTGCACAGATGACCTAGAATTAGGGTTTTGGTTTCAGAGGCCATAACTTCAAATTTTTTGGTCATTCTTGTTTCTATTGGTCTCTATATGGTATAGGGAGTATGCATATCAATTTTCATGAAGAAATTCCATGGGGAAGTCATCTGATCAAGAGTTGACTTTTCAAGCAAGTCAGTGCAAAATCAGGGCATCTGAGGCCCTCAATGACCCAACCAAAGGGTGTTCTTCATCATTTTGATTGTATATAATTTTTATTTGATCATAGAAGATGTTGGAAGATCATAAAATTGAAGAATTTCAAGTCTTTTGCAAAGTTGACCTTTTGGGAAAGTTTGACTTTTAATGAAATTGCCATTTTAGGCAACTTTTTCAACCTTTACTTTTTGATTCAAAAAAGCTTCAAATGGAAAAACTTTGGTCATGAAAGTTGTAGAATGGATCATTCCCTTTTCAAAAAGTACAAGAACATGACCTAATTCATTTTGGATCAAAAGTTATGACTTGTCAAAGTTGGCAAAAATCACTAAATTTCAAGTTATGCACCAAAGAGGCAAAGTTGCAAATTCACTTCTCAAGGCAAATTAAGTCATCAAATGCATTTCTAAAATTCACAACATGATCACACAAGACCTAAAAACCAGAATGGGCCAAGAAACTTCTCACTTTTGTGGCCTATGGATCAAGATATTTCATAAAGATCACAAGCAAGGCAAGTTGCAAAACTCATCATAGTTTATCATCCACTTGCTGGCTAGCCTGCTGAGCCACCCTAGGCATCTCCCCTCATCATGCTGCGCAGGACACACCCTTTGTCCTTGGCTAGAAAGTAGCCCATACTTCTCTTACACCAACTTTGACATTTTGGCAAAAGGATCCATACCAATCAATAAAGCACACATCACACCTTCTGACCAATCCCAATTGTTTATACAAGCAAAAAGCAAGCCAAAGCAACTACAACACAAGCCTGAAACACTCCATAGCACAACATTCTCATTTTCACCTCATCTTGCAAGAGCATTCGAAACTCATCACACAGGCCACAAACATTCAAACAAACTTCACCAATCAACTCAATACACCATCCTGGTCACAAAGCACCCTTCACCATAGCCTGAAACTCAAAGAATCAAAAACACGATCACCACCTGCCATTGAACAGAACTCCTGCCATCTCTCAAACCAGCCATTGCAAACTTCAAACAAACATTGCAAGCTTCCTAGGAGGGTCATTGGAGTGCATTTGAGCCAAAGAAACATCCAGAAAGCTCCTGAATCGAAAGCTTCAGTTCAGGTAGTCAACTCAAAACTTTTTTCCAGAAACATGTTTTTAAGTTCTTAATAGCTTCTATGCACTCCCCTGATCATGAATATGTGCTTACTTTTGAAAATGGTTGAGAAACCAGCATGTATGAACTGTCTGAAATTTTTTGCCCTAAAATTGTTTTGTTTCGATTCAGCTAATTGATGAATGAAAAATGAGATTTGAGTGGGGGTTTTGATTCAGTGAGGTGTGGGAATGATTTCTGGGCTTTTAGTTTTCATTTTTGTGAAGTTTTGAGGATTTTAGGGATTTTCAGGTGGGAGTCCCACCGGAGAAGACGACCGGAGGTCTTCTCCGGCCACCTGAAAATGATTAGGGCTAATCCCTGTAATTAATGAGAGTTTGAATTCTGAGCGTTGGATGAGCTGACTTGGTCAATTCCCGCGTGCGTTCAATGGCCTGGATTGCCTCACTTAACCCTAATCCACGTCATTATCTTAATTAATTAAGTTTATAATTAATATGGCCAGTTTGAATTTCAGCCTTTGGATTGCGCGCGCAGTCAACAGGTCCCTCCCCAGAATCAATCCTGGCTCTCCATTGCGCATACTTTCCCTTTTATTTCATTTTTAATTCATTTCTTTTATTTTATTTTGTACATTTATTTAAAAATAGTAAAACCTTTTCAAAAATTCTGAAGATTTTTATATAAACTTTTATTAATTTTCAGAAACCAAAAACATTTTTATTTTTATTTTTTGCATTAAAAAATATTTTTAAATCATTTAAAAGTTTATTTTTAATTAATTAATGAGAATTAATTAATTAAAAATACTTTTAGGAATTTAAAAATCACCAAAAAATTCATGAAACCTTCATAATCATTTAGAAACATTGTCCAACCCTCAAACCAAATTTCTTTTTTGATCTTGATGTCTTTTGAGAATTTTTCATGGAATTAAAATCATTTCAAGGCTTTATTTTGATCCAAACTTCAAAAAATCATTTCTGCCTAACCATTGAGAGTTGGACTTTGATTCTTTTTGCATTGCATTTTGTTTATCATGTAGTTTGTGAGATTAAATTGGCATGATTTGATCTTTCATTTTCATTTTGTTTGACATTTTTCTTGTTAAGGTACCCTAAAACCCTAGGACACTTAGGAAATTCATAACTTACATTAGGTTAAGAGTTAGAACCCCTCCTTTGGGAAGTGAGTTTGTGTAGGTTTAGGGTTCCTTTGAATGCATTTTCAATTTTTTATCTTGATGTTTGCTTCTGATTTTGGTTTTTGTTTGATGCATTGATCATAAACCCTAATTTGGGCTTCCTTTTGCATTCATTTTGTATTTGCATTCATAACATGACTTGCCATGACATTTTATGCATTCATTTGATTCATTAGACATCTTAAGATATGTTGAAATCATGTTTGATCATTGCATCATGTATTTGCCACTTTGTATGCCATTTGCATTCCATAACTTTTCATGTATGTTCATGGTTCTAAACTTGCTTCATTTGCATCCATATGTTCATATGATCATCCTCATGCCTTGATTAATGTTTGCATCATCTCTTAGCATCATTATCATCTCATATATGCTTCTGGTTTTGATTTGCATCATGCCATTTCATTCCATTTTGCATTGCATTGCATTCCTTTCACTAACTTTTTAGGTGGTAAGCAACTTTGAGAAGTGAATTTGCCTTCACTTCTCACATTTCCTTTTTCATCTCCTCTTATGCATCATTGCTGCATTTTGTTTTGTGTTTGAGATTGAGCTTGCTCTTTCTTTCTCTTCTCACTTTATTTCTTCAAGTGACTTGTCTTCTTGAATGAAGCAAGTTACTTTGCTTCTCCTGATCCTTTCATCTGCTTCCTGGTGGTTCCATTGAAGATCTTTCTTGTTAACCTCACAAACCTTAGGAACAACCAAGCATGACAATGATTAGGGTTTTGATTAGTCTCCCCACTTAGTTTTACCTTTGTGTTTCTTTGAGTCTTCTCTTCTCATCTCATAATCAGGGACTAAACCCTAAAGGCTTTAAGGCTTTGTGATTAAGCTTATGCCTGCATCCTTCTATTAGGATGGAGTGTATAACTTTAATCCTAAGTGTTAAACCCTTAATATGTTTAAATCCTTTAATCAATCCACTTAATAATCATCAAGACATCAAGCTTGTAACTTGGGCCTTGCATTAGGGCTCTAATTCTTCCTTAATTGGTTAAGAAGGACTAACCCTAGTGTTAATGGACAAGTCCCCCTCAAGTTGTCTTACAAACCCTAAAAATCATTTCTTCATCATATCATTAACTAAAATCCACTTAATAAAGGCTTTGTTTTGTCATGGGTTTAATCCCTAATCATGGATTAAGTTGAGGAGCTTTCCTTAGCTTAAACATTCTCATCTATTATCCTTCTATTAGGATGGTGTAATGAGTCTGTTTAATCCCTGATTATGGCTTAATCTCATTACTCAACACTAAACAAAAACAACAAAAACATCTAAATAATCACAAGTAGGTTAATGATCTTAATCCTACATCAAAGGTGTTTAAGTGTGAGAAGCTGACTTCACACTTAAGGTATTCTCATTACCCCTAATCAGAGGGAAGATGTGATGAGTTTACTAACCCATTGGTTTAGGCTTAAGCTCATTAACTTATGACAAACTTTCAAAAGCAATAAAAAACTGAAAACTCAAAAACAAACAATAATCGTCTCCTTCGGGATTCTTTTCTCATCTCATTCACTCATAAACGAGAACTTGCTTCTTCCGTCTAATGCAAGACAGTTAGCACCTGAGCCAGACAGGTCATACACTTGAGCATAGGCAAGTAAGCAGTTCATCAGTCAATTCATCTTTCAGTCTCTTTGGGTCGAACTACGGTGTTCTGACTTCCTCATTGCACGAGAGGATACGTAGGCATAACTTAACAGTTATCGAACAAAAGTCTCTGTATATTCCCCCTCCTTCTAGCATTATTCTTTAAGCCTCATGATCTTGAGCATTTCACTCCAGTTCTTACACTGACACTTCACTTATACACTTCACTTCTTTTACACTGACACCTGTACATCCTTTTCCAGCTCTTTCATACACAAAATTGCACTAACACTACCCCTTTAAAACACAAATCTTTTAAGCGTGGATCCCGTCGAGTACGGCGGACAATCTGGGTGCTAATACCTTCCCAGGTTGTAACCAACCCCCTTTCTCAGTCTCTCTGGTTCGCAACCGTCTTATCTATCTTTTCTAGGTCTATGCAGCATTACCTTTCCTTCGGGATAAAAATGCCTAGCTGGCGACTCTTTTCATTCCCTGTGAGTTCACTCCTGTGTGTTCTCACTTCATCCTTTCACCGACCGTTCGCGTTTGTACCCCATTTGACCCGGCCTCATTTGGTGGGAGCGACAGAGTACGGCGGACAATCTGGGTGCTAATACCTTCCCAGGTTGTAACCAACCCCCTTTCTCAGTCTCTCTGGTTCGCGACCGTCTTATCCATATCTTTTCTTAGGTTTATGCAGCATTACCTTTCCTTCGGGATAAAAATGCCTAGCTGGTGACTCTTTTCTTTTCTTTTGAGTTCACTCCTGTGTGTTCTCATCCCCCCTTTCGCCGACCGTTCGCGTCTGTACCCCTCTTGACCTTAGGTGTCATTTGGCGGGAGCGACAATGATGCATGATGATGCTATGATGTTATGCTCAATCACAAACATGTGGCACACACAAACAAGTCACACCATAGCCCTAGGTTTAAAGGCTTGCATGAGGTTCAAAGGTAAGTACCCTCCCCTGAAGTTTAGATGGTTCATCCTGTCCTATAAAGTAACCAGGTTCTAATGGATCTCAATATCATTGATCCTTCACAAGGGTGGTTGTTCAGTAGGCAACTTACTTGCCAACCAAAACCCTCCAAGTTTAGAATCTCAATGAGCGTAGTATCGAGTATCAACTAACTTCAGTCTTCACCAAAGTCGGTTATCTCACTACTTTCTAAAGGCCAAGATGGGATAACTAGGGTTCTAAAAGTTAGTTAGTGTATTGACAACATATGGCAGCCTCATATTATCCTCAACTTGACTTAAGGAACATAAGCACCAACCAAGAAGTCACACTAACTATGGCTACCAGATCAACCATATCGGTATACGCCGTACAGTTTCCTTGGTCTATTGCCATTTACCTAAGGTACACTAGATCCGGGTTAGGATCTTTCACACATAAGAGCACCCAACAAGTAAAGTAAAGCAAACAGAGCAAACAAGTTTAAAGTGATCTAATTCCTAAGGGTACCCCTCTTTTATTAATCCCCAGCAGAGTCGCCAGTTCTGTAACACGGTGGGAGAACTGACTTTAGTTATGTTGCGGATAGCAAGAGTCGCCACCGACTTTTATTTTATCCAAAGGAAAGGCATAAAAGAACAGGAAAGACCTTTTAAAAGATTTTTGGGTCCGGGGGGTAGGTTATGTAAAGGGAAGGTGTTAGCACCCTTTACATCCATGGTTATCCATGGGCTCTTAGTTACTTAGCTCACTTTGAATTGTTTTGAAAAGTGTAGTGTGTGAATAGAAATTTTCTTAAGTGTTTTATAATGATCCATGTACGGATATATATAAAACCTTTGTTTTGAAAATTGTTTGAAATGTATGAAGTGTTTGAAATGTTTTTGAAAAGTGAGCAAGTACATAAGAGGAACCTACCCTAAGTTAAGTCTTTTCTGTTCTTGAATCCTTTAAATGGTAAGACTATCCCTATTATTAAGGAATAGGTAGTCATTACCTTGGATGTGTGGGACAAGTGAAGGGACATCTGTTATTTAGGCAACTGTGGGGTGTATAAGCAATTTGAAGGGATTTATCATCTTTATTCGAAAGGGACAAGATCATTTACGAAGGCAACATTCGAAGGGACTTGATCTTTTTATCTGTTTAAGGGACTAGATGATGTGAGATGAGGGACTTTGCTTTATACACCCTACTTGACCTTTTGTTTAGGCAACTTGAGAGGTAACCCTTAAGAAGTGAGATGGCGATCCAGGATCAACTTACGTGTGTGAGTGTTCCAATTTAAATATTTATCTTGAAGATTAAATGATCTAATTTCAATTTTTAAATACAAACATATCTTACACTCCCTATATTACTAACCATAGCATTTAAAATTAAATATTAAAGATTACTACAACTATTACATATGAGATACAATTACATAATAATAACAATTAAAATAAATTAAATAAGCAAATAAATAAAAATAAATAATTGGGTTAGTAACAATAATAATAATAAAAATTATATAATATATAAATAAATGGGGTTAATAATAATAAAATAAAGAAGTTAGCATAATAATAAATAATAAATTAAAAGTTCAATTTTAAATAAATAATTATTTTTAGATTTTTAATAAAGGAAATAAATAATGGACATTATATACTTATAAAACATAATTAATAATCTAATTATCTAATTTTATATACATATTATAAAAATATCTAATTATAATTAAATAAGCATAAAATAATAAATTATATTCATAAAATAAAATTAGTTCTTATTTTATTTAGGAAAAGAAATTAGGGTTAATTAGTTTTATAAAATAGAATTAGGGTTATAAATTAATTATTAATGAAAATTAGTTATAATTAGAAAAATAATAATAATAATAAACAAAACAAAATAAAAGAGAGGAAAGAAAAAGGGGGAGGCCTGGTTTTGATCCCAGGACCTCCCCAATACCTGAAGAGAATTCCAGCCACTAGGCCAACGTGCGCGTTGGTGATAACAAATAGCATAACTTTGTTTTATTCTATCCCTGCAAAACCAAAAGAAATTGAAACAAAAAGATTGTTCCCGGCTGGATTCGAACCCAGGCTTCACAACATATATTGCGCGCATCAAAACCACCAGAGCACTCATGCTCTTTGAAACATAAACGCGAAATAAATAATATAAAATAAATTCAATTTTTGAATCCTGGATTTTGCTCCAACAGACTTCATCTTCTTCGTTTTACCTGCGAAAATATTTACGATTTTTCCTACGCGTTCACCTGCGAATTTTCAAAACCAGAAACCTACGTTTTTGTGAACATCATTCAAACCTCAACATTAATTCAAATTAACAACCCAGATCAAATATACAAGGATTATATGTCATAGCCATGTTCTTAGAATCTATTTTAAGGCCTTGAATGCTTGGTTCCTGATTTGAAGCTCCAAACCCTAGTAATGGCAAATTTCGATACAGTCCATGATAACTGAATTAACTTATCCAGAAAGTTTCTAAACATAACAACAAACATAAATCCATGGTTAGTTTTCAATATCAATGCATAAATTATTCAAATCGAAAAAACTTAGAACATGAAGAAGATGCATTCGGTTTATGCGAATTAGGGCATGAATGAACAATGTTATGATCCAGAATCACTCTATGAACTCCCAGGAACAAGTTGCAACCTTTGGTTTGTCTTGAAAAGGACTCTAAGTGCCAAACCGAATTGGAGTTTTTTGTGTCAATTTTGAAACTTTTCTCTTACCTTTGGAGGTTCAATTTTTCGTCCCCTTATGCATTGGTTACCTTCATGTACTTATAGTGAATGAATTAGGTCAGAAAGTTTGATGGATTTGTGGGCTTTTGGGATAACTTGAGATTGAAGAAACCAATTATTCATAAATGTCCAAAGATCACACCAAACCTTTCTATTTCTGTTATGCACGAATTTGGATGGCATCTAATCAACTTGAATGTCATTTAAATGCTTCTAGAAGAAGAATCATGATCAAATATTGATTTTTTGATTTTATTTTGATTTAATATGTATTTAAATGAATAAAATCCAAATAAATATTAAATAAAAAAAAAATCAGAAATTGCATGGGTTGGGTCGTGCTTGGTATTTTCATAAAGATGGGATAGCAATTTGGTGGGCTTATTTAGTAAAAATTTGATTTTAGACCTTATTTGCTTCATAAACTTCCCTAAAATTTCCCAACTTTGCAAGGGCACAAATCCTTCAATTTTCATGCTATGAGGGCGTTCTTGGACTTTTTGGAAAGCTTAAAGAATCCTCTAACCAACCCCATTGGTTTCATGTTCATACCTTTCACCATTCTCAAGTTATGCTCTTTTGAAGTTGTTGACTTTTTGTTGACATTTAAAAGGACCTATAATGTCTTAGCTCATACCTTCCAAATGAAGCATTTTTGGGCTTGGTTTGTGAGACACAAAGTTGTAGAGAATTCAATTTACTTCAAAATTAGCTTTGGATGGGAAAAATTTAATGAAGCATGTGAAAGTTATGGCTGGTCAAAGTCCAGTTGACTTTTCCTGAGGAAACCCTAATTTAGAAACTCCTGATTCTTGATGATCTGAAATCTCCTTGATGAATCATGATCAACCCTTGATCAAATGATGAATTTTACTTCATATAATTGATGTTGGTAAAAAAATCATGAAGTTTGACTTTGGTTTGACCATAGTTGACCTCAGTTTGACTTTTTAACTACTTTGACTAACTTTGACTTATCTGATCATCTGACTGAGCAAACCTTTGAGAAAAGTCTTGAAACTTGTCATGGGGATTCTTAAACACATATAAGATGTTATGAAGCTAACTTGAAGTATTGGAAGTCCATTTAGCCTGATTAAAGTCAAAACCCTAGTTTTGGATGCACTGCTTAGGAGGATGCATTGTCTGAGGGAATTTGTCAAATCTTCTGACTAATTGTGAACTTTGTGAACCTTGTGAACATCTTGTGAATCTTGTGAACCTCATAAGATGTCTTGTGAACCTTGTGAACCTTATAGTACACAAAGTCTTGTTTTGTGAGGGCAAAATTTGGGGTGCAACAATGACTATGTCTCGTTTGGATCACCCATGAAACTACAACCAGTTGTGCTACTTACTCAAGCTCAAACAGATAAAGTTCAATCCAATCACTTCCGTCTCGATAGCAGAAGATGAGATATTTGAAGATAATGGCAATAATAGAATTGAAACTCAATAGGATTATTTCCCACATAGCTGATTTTCTTGTTTTGTAAGATTTTATGACGAATTCCTCTTACTAGGATTTCTGTCTCCTTGTACAAACTTTCCTATGTATAGGTCACTTTGTGATATAAATAAAATTCCATCTTTGAATCCAGATTTACTTTTACCCTATTTACATAAGCGAAACGTCCACTGGTTGTGTTTGAATGTATGTATGCTTTTGAATATGATTGATGTTTACCAGAAATGCATAGATGCTTAATATGATTGATGTTTACCAGAAATGCATGAAAATGCAGTAATAGTATTTACTAAGGACGAACGAGGGAAGGAATTCAACGAAGCTTCGCCGGTTCATCCCCGCTAGACAGCTACAAGTTCCCCCAGTAGGACGAATCCATCTCCATAAAAATGCTTCGAGTCACATCTCCCCCGAAATTTATATCCATCTCTTTTATCCTCATACAGATAATCGAGAATTTATTCTTCCAATAAGAGTACGACGAACGAAGACGGGAGGTTATGGATACCTTACTATCGAACGAAGACGAGAGGTTATGAATACTATATTATCAAACAAGACAAGTTCCTCATATTCTTCAGCAACAAATCGGGATTTATTTTCCCCGGCCAGCAGTTGTTATACAAAGATATCCAAACGCGTCAAGCTGCATGATACATAATACATCACTTAAGTGCATCATATTATACATGCATAATGCATAAACTAATATTATCTTGCAGAATGTTATCTTGTTTTTCAGATTAATTCTCCGGCAGACAAACTTCATCAACAACTTGTGACCTTGGGCCGTTGTTTATCTTCCCAAAGGTTACCTCATTATCATGGGACGTCGTTTATCTTCCCGAAGGCTATCTTGAGACGTCGTTCATCTTCTCAAAAGCCATATCATAACTTTGGGCCGTTGATTATCTTCCCAAAAGTTATACATTATACCTCAGGACGTTGTTTATCCTCCTGAAAGCTATCATGACTTTGGGCCGTTGTTTATCTTCCCAAAAGTTATACTTACGCATCAGGACGTTGTTTATCCTCCTGAAAGCTATCATTTCTTTGGGCCGTTGTTTATCTTCCCAAAAGTTATACTTATACCTCAGGACGTTGTTTATCCTCCGGAAAGTTATCATGACTTTGGGTCGTTGTTTATCTTCCCAAAGGTTATCTCATTATCTTGGGACGTCGTTTATCTTACCAAAAGCTATATCTTCATACTTTGGACTACTTTATTCTCCAAGAGATATATTTGAAGAACTTTTTCCAAGTGGCATCTTTAAGCCCACTCAAGCATATACAGCTAGTCATCAATATCACTCTACGCACTGGTGAGTGCAAATTTTTGGGCTTTTGTGTTCAATCCCCTTCAACCTTCCAGGTCACGACTGGCACATATACCAATCTAACCCCTCAGGTTTCAGAAAATTGAACAGGGGCAGCTGTTGCACCCCAAAATTTGCCCTCACAAAGCAAGACTTTGTGTACTAAGAGACTCACAAGGTTCACAAAGTTCACAAGACCTCCCATGAGGTTCACAAGGTTCACAAGACTTCTCATGAGGTTCACAAGGTTAACAAGACCTCTTATAAGGTTCACAAGGTTCACAAGACATCTTATGAGGTTCATAAGGTTCACAATGATGTTCACAAGGTTCACAAAGTTCACAATTAGTCAGAAGATTTGACAATTCCCTCAGACAATGCATCCTCCTAAGCAGTGCATCCCAAACTAGGGTTTTGACTTTAACCAGGCTAAATGGACTTCCAAGACTTCAAGTGAGCTTCATAAAATCTTATATTTGTTTAAGAATCCCCATGAAAAGTTTCAAGACTTTTCTCAAAGGTTTGCTCAGTCAGATGATCAGATAAGTCAAAATCAGTCAAAGCAGTTAAAAAGTCAAATTGAGGTCAACTGTGGTCAAACCAAAGTCAAACTTCATGATTTTTTGCCAACATCAAGTATATGAATTAAAATTCATCATTTGATCAAGGGTTGATCATGATTCATCAAGGATATTTCAGATCATCAAGAATCAAAGGTTTCTAAATTAGGGTTTCCTCAGGAAAAGTCAACTGAACTTTGACCAGCCATAAATTTCACATACTTCATCAAATTTTTTCCATCCAAATCTCATTTTGAAGGAAATTGAATTCTCTACAACTTTGTGTCTCACAAGCCAAGCCCAAAAATGCTTCATTTGGAAGGTATGAGCTAAGACATTATAGGTCCTTTTGAAAGTCAACAAAAAGTCAACAACTTCAAAAGGGCATAACTTGAGAATGGTAAATGATATGGACATGAAACCAATGGGGTTGGTTAGAGGACTCTTTAAGCTTTCCAAAATGTCCAAGAACATCCTCATAGCATTAAAATTGAAGGATGTGTGCCCTTGCAAAGTTGGGAAATTTTTGGGTGGTTTGTGAAGAAAATAAGGTCTTAAAACCATAATTCTTCAAATGGGCTGAACTTTTTGTGACCCAAGGTGTTCCATGACATCATGCACGAAATTTATTTAATATTTTCATAATTTTATTTTATTTATTATGATTTTTTATATTAAAAATCATTTTAAATTTAAATAAAATATCAAATATGAAGATTTAAAATATATTTTGATTCTAGAAAGTCATAAACATGAATTGGATCAGATTGATATACAATTGATGATGATTGTCTTAAGATAGAAAGGTCTCATTCAAAAATATATGAAATTCAAGTCATGATCTTTTTCAGTCTTCAAAAATCAAAAAGTCCAAATAACCATCCAAATGTTTTGACCTAGTTTCATTCAACTATAAGTACACAAACCTAATACAATGCCAAGGGACGAAAATTCTGCCTCAAGAGTAAGTTTTCACTTTCAAAAATTCACCAAAAAAAATTCAAATTCGGATTCCATTCTCCAAGCCCTTTCAAGACAAACCAAAGGTTGCAACTTGTTCCTTGGAGTTCATAGATCAATTCTGGATCATAACATTGCCTCTTCATGCCCTAATTTGCACAAACCGAATGCATCCCTTTCATATGATAAATTTTTTCGATTTGATTGATTCATGCTTTGATATTGAAAACTAATCATAGATTTGTGTTTGTTGTGATGTTTAGAAGCTTTTTGAATGGATTAATTGAATTATTATGGACTGTATCGAAGGTTGCCATTGTTAGGGTTTGGAGTTTCAAAACGGGAACCAGACATTTAGGACCTTAAAACAAATTCTAAGACCATGGCTGTGACGTGTAGAGCTTGTATAATTGATCTGGGTTACTAATTTTTGTTGTCATGATGGTTTGCATAATGTTTCAAAAAACATAGGTTTCTGGTTTTGGAAATTCGCAGGAAATTTCGCATGTGATTTCGCAGGTATTTTTGCAGGAAATAGGAGGAAAAAGAAGACCCCTGGCGCGCATTCTGAAAATTTGAATTTTATTCTTAATATTTTATGAAATTGTTTCTAATTTGTTTCACAAACGTATGCCTGGCCCAGTGGTGAGGGACGCGCGCGTATTGCTTCAAGGCTTGGGTTCGATTCCTGGAGGCAACATTTTTTTTACTACGTTTTCTCATTTATTACAAGACTTGATATATTATTATTTGTGATGACTATACACACAGGTGCGCCCTTATGGCTGGATGGTAAGAGTGTTTGCTTGTTGTGTGAGGGTCCTGGGTTCGAAACCCCCCAGGCCCTTTTTTGTGTTATTTTTTTGTTTTGTTGTAATTTGAACATGATATGAAACAAAAGCACCAGGATCTCAATCTCTATCACTAGTGCACGCTGGCCAGGATGGTTTTGTGACCTGCATATGAGGTAGGGGACCTGGGTTCAAATCCCAGGTCCTTTCTTTTTGAGCAATTTTCCATGTTTTCTTATCTTTATTTATTTTATTATATTGTTTATATTTTATTAAAATTAGTAAACACAATTTATAGATATTATTTAAAATGCTTAAAACTTCTCATTTTCTTTTATAAAAATATTTTTATTTATAATATGTATGTATATAATTTGTAAATAAATTTAGTTTGATTTAATTTGTAGAAAAATATATAAACCCTAATATTTTCTAAAACCCTAAAAATATTTTTATAAAACCTATTTATTTTTATAAACCCTAATTGTAAATATTAATTTATTTGTTTATTTTAATTTCATAATTTTTGTTTATATTAAGAAGTAAATCCTAATGTATTTTTCTAAATAATCAAACCCTAATTTTCTTTTACATAAAAATCTAATTATATTATAGTTTTTAATTTATTTATTTGTAAACTTTAATTATGTACACTATTTTATAATTTGTTTATAATTGTTATTTAATATAGTTCTTGCATGTAAATAGTTTTAGGTTATGTTTAAAATAATTAAAAACTCCTAATCTAATCTTGTAAATATAACTTATTTTTATAATATATTTATTTAATTATAATTAACCATTATTTTTTTTAACATGTATATAAATTTAAATCTTTATAATAATTAGTATATAGTATGAATTACTTATTTTTCTTCTAAAAATCTTAAAAAATAATTATTTATTAAAAATTGAACTTTTAAATTTATTATTCATTATTATGCTAATTTCTTTATTTTATTCTTATTAGTTTTGTTATTACTAACCCCATTTATTTATTATATGATTTTCATTATTATTATTGTTACTAACCCAATTATTTATTATTATTATTTATTTGCTTATTTATTTATTATTATTATTATGTAATTGTATCCCTTATGTAATATTTGTAGTAGTAATTTTTATTATTTATTTTAAATGTTATGGTTAGTAAAATAGGGAGTGAAACATGTTTGTACTTAAAATTGAATTTAGATCATTAATTTAAAGATAAATATTTGAACTCGTACACTCACACACGTAAGTCGATCCTAGATCGCCATCTCACCTCTTAAGGGTTACCTCTCAAGTTGCCTAAACAAAAGGTCAAGTAGGGTGTATAGAGCAAAGTCCCTCATCTTATATCATCTAGTCCCTAAACAGATAAAAAGATCAAGTCCCTTCAAATGTTGCCTTCGTAATGATCTTGTCCCTTTCGAATAAAGATGATTAGTCCCTTCGAATTGCTTATACACCTCACAGTTGCCTAAATAACAGATGTCCCTTCACTTGTCCCTCACATCCAAGGTAATGACTACCTATTCCTTAATAATAGGGATAGTCTTACCACTTAAAGGATATTTAAGAACAGAAAAGACTTAACTTAGGGTAGGTTCCTCTTATGTACTTGCTCATTTTCCAAAAACATTTCAAACACTTCACATTTTCAAACAATTTTCAAAACAAAGGCTTTATATATATCCGTACATGGATCATTATAAAGTACTTAAGAAAATTTCTAATCACACACTACACATTTCAAAAACATTTTAAAGTGAGCTAAGTAACTAAGAGCCCATGGATAACCATGGATGTAAAGGGTGCTAACACCTTCCCTTTACATAACCTACCCCCCGAACCCAAAAATCTTTTAAGGTCTTTCCTGTTCTTTTATGCCCTTTCCTTTGGATAAAATATAAGTCGGTGGCGACTCTTGCTATCCGCAACATAACTAAAGTCAGTTCTCCCACCGTGTTACAGTATGCAATGTTTTCAAGGACCGCAGGATTTAAATTTGTTTAAACAACCATAAAGTAAACTTTTATTAGTAATCAATAAACTTGTTTGCCCCTTGGGCTTACAATAAAAAAAATGAAATGAATACAAAGTTGGGGTTTTAAGTCTCCCATGGACGTTTCCTCTTTGTGTTTAGGTATGAGTTGAGATTCCGTTCCTCGTGAAGTTGTTTTGTTAGCTCCAGGATTCTTTCTTGACTTGCTTTGTAATGAGTCTCAAAAGTATTTCTTTGCTCCTTCAACTGGATCCAGGACCTCTGTAACTCCTCCATGTCAGTGGGCATGTCTGGGTGAAGAATGACATAAGAAGTATCTCCTTCAGCAACAGGCTCCATGGTGACTGGCAGGATAGCAGGATATGGCATCATAAGAGTCTGAGCACGAGATTGCACCCATCTGAGATAAGGTTCCATAGGAATAGTGTACTTTGGTTCTAGATTCTTGCTGTCAACCTTGTTCACCTTACCCCATGCTCGTATAAACCTTTGACGGTAACTTTGCAGATCGTTATCGTAGTCGAACACAATACCCTGAATAAGCATGTCATGAGGACCATCACTCTGAGCATAACCAAACTGACGTAGAGCTAAAGAAGGGTTGTAAGTAATGCCCCCTCTTATGCCAAGGAGTGGCACATTAGGGAATTCCCCATAACGGTCAATGATAGTAACATTCTCCATAGATCTAGAGCGCCAATGAATGTCTGAATGAGAAAGTGTCATAATCCTCTTGGACCACCTGAACCCTTGTTCATTCTTCATCACTGATCGAGGAAGGTGAGAAATAAACCACCTAGATAGCAAAGGTATGCAGAACATCAGAGTTCCTCGTGCCTTCGTAGTACGGGTACAAAGAGAATGTAAGATATCTCCAAGTAATGTAGGCACTATATTGCGAGTCAGAAATATGTTGATGGCATGTACGTCTATGAGCTGGTCTGGATTAGGGAACAACACTAGGCCATAGATTAATAAGGCCAAGATCTCCTCAAGGAAATCATAACTCATAGCCTTCAAGAATACCTGAGCTTTCTCTATCAATACCTTAGCAAGAATACCCTTAACTCCGCTTCTCGTTTCTAGGACAATGTCTGATTTCTTCAAATGTAAGGCTGCAGCAATAACCTCAGGTTTAGGCTCTTTTTCTAATCCTGTGAAAAGTCTTTGATCAAGGATAGGTATACCCATTAGTTTAGAGAACTCCTTCATTGTAGGAACCAGCTGATAATCGGGGAATGTGAAACAATGATGTTTAGGGTCAAAGAACTGAAACAGGACACTCATCATGTCTTCATTGAACCCTGAAGTGACTAGATCCAGTAGGTGACCATGCCTCTTGATGAGCTGGGAGTTTTCAGAAACTTGAGAGACCAATTCCTTAAGCTTAGGAGGTATTCCTACAAAGTTGATCCGAATAGTATTCCTACGAGCAGAAGCCATGACCTGCAACAAAGAACAAAGATAAATCCTTTGGTCCTTGAAATGGTTAGTGAAAATGCTATGCTTATGATGCATGATGATGTTATGATGTTATGCTCAAACACAAACATGTGGCACACACAAACAAGTCACACAATAGCCCTAGGTTTAAAGGCTTGCATGAGGTTTAAAGGTAAGTACCCTCCCCTGAAGTTTAGTTGGTTCATCCTGTCCTATAAAGTAACCAGGTTCTAAGGGATCTCAATATCATTGATCCTTCACAAGGGTGGTTGTTCAGTAGGCAACTTACTTGCCAACCAAAACCCTCCAAGTTTAGGATCTCAATGAGTGTAGCATCGAGTATCAACCAACTTCAGTCTTCACCAAAGCCGGTTATCTCACTACTTTTCTAAAGGCCAAGATGGGATGACTAGGGTTCTAAAAGTCAGTTAGTGTATTGACAATATATGGCAGCCTCATATTATCCTCAACTTGCTTAAGGAACATAAGCACCAACCAAGAAGTCACACTAACTATGTGTCGCTCCCACCCGATGACACAGGGCCAAGAGGGGTACAGACGCGAACGGTCGGTGAAAGGAGAAGAATGAAAAGAGTCGCCAGCTAGGCATTTTTATCTCGAAGGAAAGGTAATGCTGCATAAACCTAGAAAGATATGGATAAGACGGTTGCGAACCAGGGAAACTGAGAAAGGGGGTTGGTTACAACCTGGGAAGGTATTAGCACCCAGATTGTCCGTCATACTCGACGGGATCCACGCTTAAAAGATTTGTGTTTAAAGGGGTAGTGTCAGTGTTGTTCTGTGTATAGAGGCTGGAAAAGAATGCAAGTGTCAGTGCGAAAGAAATGTGGAGTGAAATAAAAGAGTGTCAGTGTAAGGGAAGAATGTGAAGCTCAAGACTATGAGACTTAAAGAATAATGCTGGATAAGGGGGAATATACAGAGACTTTTGTTCGATAACTGTTAAGTTATGCCTACGTATCCTCTCGTGCAATGAGGAAGTCAGAACACCGTAGTTCGACTATAAGAGACTGAAAGATAAATTGACTTGTGAACTGCCTACTTGTCTATGCTCAAGTATATGACCTGTCTGGCTCAGGTGCAAACTGTCTTGCATTAGACGGAAGAAGCAAGTTCTCGTTCGTGAGTGAATATGATGAGATAAGAATCCCGGAGGAGACGATTATTGTTTGTTTTTGAGTTTTCAATCTTTTATTGCTTTTTGAGTTTGTCATAAGAAAATGAGCTTAAGCCTAAACCAAGGGTTAGTAAACTCATCACATCCTCCCTCTGATTAGGGGTAATGAGAATACCTTAAGTGTGAAGTAAACACCCCACACTTTGTCACCATGATGTAGGATTAAGATCATTAACCTTCTTGTGATTATTTAGATGTTTTTTTGGTATTTTGTTTAGTGTTAAGTAATGAGTTTAAGCCATAATCAAAGATTTAATGAACCCATTACACCATCCTAATAAAAGGATAATAGATGAGAACATTTAAGCTGAGAAAGGCTCCTCAACTTAATCCATGATTAGGGATTAACCTCATGACAAAACAAAACCTTTATTAAATGGATTTTTAGTTAATGGTAAGATTAAGAAATGAATTTTATGGTTTGTAAGACAACTTGAGGGGGACTTGTCCATTAACACTAGGGTTAGTCCTTCTTAACCAATTAAGGAATAATAGAACCCTAATGCAAGGCCCAAGTTACAAGCTTGATGTCTTGACGATTATTAGGTGAATTGATTAAAGGATTTAAACACATCAAGGGTTTAACACTTAGGATTAAAGTTATACACTCCATCCTAATAGAAGGATACAGGCATAACCCTAATCACAAAGCCTTAAAGCCTTAAGGGTTTAGTCCTTGATTATGAGATGAGAAGAGAAGACTCAAAAGATGACACAAAGGTAAAACTAATGGGGGACTAATCAAACCCTAATTGTGATCATGATTGGGTGTTCCTAGAGTTTATGAGGCTTGCAAGAGGATCTTCAAGGGAAAAGCCACCAAGGAAGAAGCAGGATGGAAGGAAAAGAAGCAACAAGAAGCAAGACAACTTACTTCACTTAAGAAGATAAGCTGCTTGAAGAAAGAAAGAGGATAAGGAGAATGGATGAGAAAGCTCACTCTAATACACAATTAAAATGCAGAAATGATGCATAAGAGTGATGAGAAGAGATTTATGAGAAGTGAAGGCAAATTCACTTCTCAATGACTTACCACCTGAAAAGTTAGTAACAAGAAATGAAATGAAATGAGAATGAGATGAAATGAAATAATGCACACCAAAGTCAGAAGCATAAACATGATTTTAATGATGCTAAGAGATAAAGCAAACACAAGTCAAGAGTTGTGGATGATCATACAAGGATAAGGATGCAAATGGAGCATGCTTTGAACCATGAAAGTTCATGAAAGTTTATGAAATGCAGTGGAGGTATAACATGACAAATGGATGAAGAAATGACTTAACATGATTCTAATGTGTCCTAACATGTCTTAGGAGTCATGTGAATGTACAAAATGTCATGGAAAGTTCATGTATGCAAGTATATGAGGGATGAATGCAAATGAAGGCAAAAATTAGGGTTTATGCACAAGACACAAAGTAAAATCCAAAATCATAAGCAAATGACAAGATAAAAAATTGCAAATGGGATCAAGGGAACCCTAACCCTACACAAGTTCACTTCCCAAAGGAGGGGACCTAACTCTTAACCTAATGGGAGTTATGATTTTCTCAAGTTGGCTAGGGTTTCAAGGCACTTCAAAAGGAAAAATGCACATCAAATTGAAAATGAAAGATAAATTCAACCTTATTTTACCCTAGAAACTACATGATATGAAGAATGCAATGCAAAAAGAACCAACATCAAACTCTTCATGGTTAGGCAGAATGAATTTTTCTAAGTTAGGACAAAAATATTGCCTTTTAAGAACTTTAATTCCAAAGAAAAATGTCAAGATTGGTCAAGAACCAAAAAGAAATTTGTTTTAAGAGTTTGATAATGTTTCTAAATGTATCAAAATACAATGTGATTTTTTTGGTGATTTTTAGAAACTTAAATGCTATTTTAATTAATTAATTCTCATTAACTAATTAAAATAAACATTTAAATGTTTTTAAAATACGAAAATTATCCAAAAAAATAAAATAAAAATCATTTTCAGAAAGAGAAAAATATTTTAAGTCATGATGCAAAAATTAAAATTTTTTGAAAGTGTTTTACTATTTTTAATAAAATGATAAAGAAAATGCAATTAAAATGAATTTAAAATATGAACTAATGAAAGTATTCAGATCCAGTGGCTGAGGTTCAAAAGGAAAAGGGAGGGAATTGACTTCGCGCGCTAATGGACGGCCCACATTCAAACTCACTAATTACGCAATTAAGCCCTAATCTGAACCCTAATGACCTTCAGGTGATCGGAACAGTGTTCCGGTCATTTTCTCCGGCCAGCTCCTCACTCAATCTCTCTCAAAACGCCACAAAAACTCATCAAACTCTCCAGAATCAATCCTTGAACATCATTAAACACAAATCACACAACAAAACTCATTTATTTTTCATAAATCATGAGAATCGAATCAAAACATATTTCACGGGCAAAGTTTCAGAGTAACATAAAATCCTTAAAACTCAACCATTCTCAAAAAGAAAAGCATCAGCATGATCAGTACAACATGAGGAACAAATCTATAACCTAAAATCAAGTTTCTGGAAAATTTGTTCTTGAGGTTACCTGAACTGAAGCTTTCGAAAATGGCACTGTCTGGCTGCTTCTTTGCTTCAAAATCTCTCCAATGACCTCCCTCAAGAGTTTGCAATGCATGGTTGGAGTTTAAATGGCCCCAAAATGAAAATGGCAGAAGCTCAGTTCATGAAGTGTGAAAATCGTATTTTTGATTCTGGGCTTTTTAGGGCAAAGTGCTGGTTGGGAAATGATCAGAGGATTATGGTGAGTTGTTCTGTGGAATTTTTTTTGAGGTTTGAGGCTTGTGTGCTGAGTTTCGAAGAAAAATGCATAAGAGAGGATTTTGGTGAATGCTGTGTTGTGTGAGGTTTCAACCTGTGTTGTATGGTGTGTTGAGTTGCTTTTGGTCCATGTATCAATTTCTGATAGGTCAGAGAGTTGTTGGTGGCCTATGGTGATTGGTATGGGCAAGTTGCAAAAATGTCAAAAGTTTTGTACTTGAGGTATGGGCTGGTTTTGCAGCTGGCTTTTGGCTTGTCATGGCTCAGCATAGATCAAGGAGAGCCATAGATTTGAAATTGAGGTGATTCAGCAAGCTTGTGAAAGGTTATGTGCCCTTTTGCAATTTTTATGAAGTTTGGCCCCTTTTGGATTTCTTAATGATCAAGGTATGAAAATGAGTGATTCTTTGGGCCATTCTGAGTTTTAGGTCATGTGTTATGTTTCTGTAATGCTTAGAAGTCACTTTAAGGTCACAAATTGGTTTGGCAAGTGTTTTTGCAAGTTTCCCTCTTTGGTGCATAAGTGAAATTTCATGATTTTTCCCAATTTTGCAAAGCCATATCTTGAGTTCTATCATGAATTAGGTCAAGTTCTTGTACTTTTTGAAAATGGGAGGATCCAATCTACAACTTTCATGACCAAATATTTTTCATTTGAAGCATTCTTGAATCAAAAAGAGGAGGTTGAAAAACTTTCCCAAAATGGCAAGTTTACATTACAAGTCACTTTCCCAAAATGGCAACTTTGCAAATGGCTTGAAATTCTTCAATTTTGTGAACTTCTAACATCTTATAAGATCAAATAAAGATCATACACATTCAAAATGATGGAGAAGACCTTTTGGTTGGGTGATTGGGGGTCTCAGATGCCCTGATTTTGCACTGACTTGCTCAAGAAGTCATCTTTTGATCAGATGCCTTCCCCATTTAATTTCTTCATGAAAATTGGTGTGCATGATTATCATATCATATAGAGACCAATAGAAACAAGAATGACCAAAAAAATTTGGAGTTATGGCCTTTGAAACCAAAACCCTAGTTTTAGGTCATCTGTGTAGTCAAGCTTGGCTCTGCTTCCACACCTTCCTCAGTTCTTGTGATTTTCTGACTTCCTTGCTCTTGGGAGGATATAATATGATGTTTGAACATACATGGACCCTCTTGAGATGATTGGAGACCTTTGGAGTGGCTCAGATAACTCAGGAATTGCTCAGATCACAAACCCTAGATGCAGATGACTTTGAATTAATGCAGTGAAGCAAAAATGTAATATGAGATGATATGATTCAATTTATGCAAATGAAAAGAATCACAAGCCATGGTGAAATGAGTGAGGGAAAATTTGGGGTGTTTACAGCTGCCCCTATTCAAACATGAGTTAGCTGTGCAGGATGTAAGCAGCGGCTTAACAGGCAAACAAGATAACTTGTGGTTGAATATCAAAGACAGTCCAAAATTTGAACTCACTGAATGAAGAAGAAAAGGGATATAAATTGTAACAGAAAATATAATATGATTATAAAGGGCGGGTGACGGAGGACTACCGTCGAGTAGAGGACGACTGCTGGGGATAAAGCAATAACGAGAAAGACCGACATGCTGGGGAAATAAAGGATCATGATGGGGACGGCCATCAAGCAAAGAAATAAGACTCTCTGGGGATTAAAGGTAAAGGCAATGATGGGGACGACCATCAGGTAAACACATAAATAAACGATGAGGTACGGTCATCAAAGGTGAAAGACGATCACCTAACAGGGGACGGCTGCTCTGTTGGGGAGGAAGATGATGAACGGTCATCCAAGGTGAAGGACGATCACCTGGAAAGGTACGGTTGCCAAAAGTATCACGGCATAGGACGAATGCCGAAGAAAAAGAGGTTGACGATGGGGACGGCCATCGGATAAAATGATGAAGGATGATCATCAAGAGGTGAAGGACGATCACCTAGCAGGGTACGGCTGCTCTCGGGGTTTATCGTGACATAGGACGAATGTCAGATAACAAGATCAACGACGGGGACGGCCATCGGATAAAAATGATGAAGGACGATCATCAAAAGGGTGAAGGACGATCACCTGGAAGGGTACGGCTGCCGGAAGTATCATGACATAAGACGAATGTCAGATAACAAGATCAACGACGGGGACGGCCATCGGATAAAAATGATGAAGGACGATCATCAAAAGGGTGAAGGACGATCACCTGACAGGGTATGGTTGCCGGAAGTATCATGACATGAGACGAATGTCAGATAGCAAGATCAACGACGGGGATGGCCATCGGATAAAAATGATGAAGGACGATCATCAAAAGGGTGAAGGACGATCACCTGGCAGGGTATGGCTGCCGGAAGTATCATGACATAGGACGAATGTCAGATAAGAAGAAAATTTGCTTTTACTGGGGATTTGCTGGGAACTCTTCTGGGGAATGGTAGCCGCAAACGAGTGTCTAAATTTAGGAAGATATAAGGGTTTGACACGGTGTATATATTAAAGATGCGGACGAGCATCCTTAGGACCATGATATGGACGAGTATCGGTAGAAACAAACGCTGACGCATGCTCAGAGATGATGGTACGGACGAGTACCAACTGGTTAATAAAGAAACACGGACGAGCGCTGAATCTGAGGGGAAATGGACGATGTATATAAGATACGAACGAGTATCTGTATGAATAAGGAAGTATGAGTGAGACACGGATGCGTGCTCAACCTGCTGGGGAGGGTATGAAACAGATGAGTATCATAGGAGGAAGTGTATTATAAATAAGTATTTGGTTCACAAAGTGTTTAGGCAACTATGCTGGGGATGGTGATACGGACGGGTGCGAAAAGGAACATGTATTTGTATCTTGTGAGTGCGAAGAGGATGCTTTGGCTTTCTGTCGGGGAGTTTGGGGAGTATTTTGTGTATTTGTTGATAGAATGTCCGTATTTACAAGTGTTGGTTCGACTCATGGCAATATGATTATGCAATATGTTTGATTTTTTGTCGTAATGCTCCATATTAGACGGAATGCTACGCTCTGAGGGGAAATATGATGCGAATGCTATGATTATGCCAAGATACTGATCCGGGATTCGGATCCCGTTGCTGTGAAGATCTCCGGCTGATCTGCTTGAAGTGATACCCCAGCTGGGGGTGAGATCATTGGTAGATCTGATATATATGACTCTGTTTGGGGAAATAAATCACTGATAGACCTATTCTTGGTGATGAGGAGCCCAGCTGGGGTCTTGTGGAAGCTTTCGTCACTTTGTTGTGAGATCCTTAGACATTGCTCTTCTGGATGGAGGCAGAGACTCTGCGGGGAGATGGTTCCCTGTCTGATACTCGACTGAGGAGGAAAAGATCCCTGAACGATCTTCCCAGAGTCCTGTAGGGGTTCTGCTGAGGAAGATGATGTCTGGCAACTCAGCTGGGGAAAGGGCACCCATGGTGCTATTTGGGAGATGGGCCGAGTAAATAGTGATTTGGCAGCTTGCTGGGGAGAAGCTTTCATGCCCCATGTTGCACCTTGACTACCTGCAATCCTGTTATGACAAAGAAACGTACAAATATCCCGAGGTATCCCTTACTGGATTCCATCATAGGAATTTAGACACTCCTGGAGCAAATATATCACCTGTAAGCATGTAATTTTTTAGAAAATACGCATCTGTATTTATGCAATCATTATATTAAGGACATCAGACATTTTCGCAAATGAAAATAGAATGTACAAGACGAAACGTGACTGAAAATCTAATTTTATTAATTCGCGTGCCCTGAATTGGCAAATACAGTCAAAGAAACAGATCCCCTGAAATGAGGAGATTGTTACAAAATTGAGAAACAAAAAGATGCTGGCAACGTTGACGACGCTTCAGTAAGCTTCCCTTTTGCTATGACTTGTATGACATTGACGTTCTTCTCATCTTGCTTTTTGAAGAAGGCTGATTCTGACCGATGCTTTATACTTTCGAAGCTCGCCATGTTGTAAGTGATACAGACGAATTCAGAATGCAGTTGTTCGCTTACTCCCTTATTTTGCGTGGATCTCCCTTTCGGGTTTTCAATCCACCGGGATACCCATTTTTGCCTGAGTTGTCCAATGTGGCTTTTCAACTCAGCGGGTGTACATCTCTTATTTATTTTCCCTTATTTTTTCCCGAGTCTTTTATTCTGTTTTTGACTCGCCGGGATGCCCTATTTTTGCCTGGACTTACATTCTGTTTTTATGTCCAGCGGGTCATTTTATGCGAAGTATTTTTTAACTACATCTGAATTCACAGGGGACAGGAAGTCTTCACCATCCATAGTATTGAGCATCAGTGCTCCGCCAGAGAAAATTTTCTTTACTACGAACAAACCGTCGTAATTCGGAGTCCACTTGCCCCTGTGGTCTGTATGAGGAGGGATGAGTATTTTCAACACCAGATCTCCTACTTGGTATTCCCGAAGCCTGACTTTCTGATCAAAGGCTTTCTTCATTCTCTTCTTATATAACTGCCCATGACAGATTGCAGCTAATCTCTTTTCTTCAATTAGATTCAGTTGTTTGTATCGGGATCGGACCCATTCTGCTTCGTTTAGCTTAACATCCATCAATACCCGTAAAGAGGGTAATTCAACTTCAATAGGTAGGACTGCCTCCATACCATAAACAAGTTGATACGGTGTTGCCCCAGTGGATGTTCTGATTGACGTACGGTACCCATGCAAGGAAAATGGTAGCATTTCATGCCAGTCTTTATAGGTAACCACCATCTTCTGCACAATCTTCTTGATATTCTTGTTAGTTGCCTCAACAGCGCCATTCATCTTTGGCCTGTAAGGAGAAGAATTATGGTGTTGGATTTTGAAGTCCAAGCATAGTTCTGCCATCATTTTGTTGTTTAAGTTGGAACCATTATCAGTAATGATTCGTTCGGGAACTCCATACCGACAGATGATATCTCTCTTCAAGAATCGGGCTACCACTTGCATGGTAACATTTGCATAGGAAGCTGCTTCAACCCACTTGGTGAAATAATCAATGGCTACCAGGATGAATCTGTGGCCATTTGAAGCAGTCAGCTCAATCTTACCGATCATATCAATGCCCCACATGGCAAAAGGCCAGGGTGAAGACATCACATTCAAAGGGTTTGGAGGCACATGCACCTTATCTGCGTAAATCTGGCATTTATGGCATTTCCTAGCATAAGCACAACAATTTGCATCCATTGTGATCCAGTAATAGCCTGATCTTAACAATTTTTTAGCCATAGCATGCCCTCCAGCATGGGTACCAAAAGATCCTTCGTGAACCTCGTGCATCAACAAGTTCGCTTCTGTCTTATCAACGCACCTGAGAAGTACCATATCAAAGTTACGCTTGTACAAGGAACCATCAGCATTCAAGAAGAAACTGTCAGCCAGCCTTCTTAATGTCTTCTTATCATTGGAAGATGCCCCAGGTGGGTATGTTTGATTCTCCAAGAAGCATTTGACTTCGTGAAACCAAGGTTTATCATCTTTAACAACATCTGCTGAGAATACGTATGTTGGCCTGTCAAGTCTGGATACTGAAATCCGAGGCATAAAGTTGGCAGCTTGAACTTTGATTATGGATGAAATGGTAGCCAGGGCATCTACAAACTGATTTTCATCTCGAAGGATATACTCAAGCTTGACCGTTGTGAAGAAAGTCAACAACCTCCTTGTATAATCCCGATAAGGTATCAGATGATCATGGTGGGTGTACCATTTGCCGGTGGTTTGATTAATTACCAGAGTTGAATCTTCGAACACAGTCAAAGTCTTGATCCTGAGGTCAATGGCTTCCTCAAGACCCATAATACAAGCTTCATATTCAGCTTCGTTGTTAGTGCAGTTAAAGGTGAGTTTTGCCGAGAAAGGCATGTGAACTCCCTTAGGTGTAATGAGTAATGCACCAACACCACGACCATTCATATTAACAGCCCCATCAAACATCATTGTCCATTCTTCTTCTGGGTCAGGCCCTTCAGTGTGAACAAGCTCTTCATGATCTTTTGCTTTTATGAACATGATGTCTTCATCGGGAAAGTCAAATCTCATTGGCTGGTAATCGTCAATGGGTTGCTCAGCGAGATAATCAGACAATACACTGCCTTTGATGGCTTTCTGAGATGCGTATTGAATGTCATATTCTGTGAGGATCATTTTCCATCTTGCAACCCGTCCGGTAAGTGCTGGCTTCTCAAAAATGTACTTGACTGGGTCCATCTTTGAAATCAACAAAGTAGTGTGGGTCAACATGTACTTCCTTAGTCGGCAAGCAGCCCACGCTAAAGCACATCAAGTTTTCTCGAGTAGTGAATAACGTTGTTCACACTCGGTAAACTTTTTGCTTAGGTAGTATATTGCATACTCTTTGCGCCGTCTGTTTTTTTCTCAACAACTTGAACAAAGGTTCACAGGTTGCAGTAAGGTGAGATATGAACCGTGAAATGTAGTTCAATCTACCTAAGAACCCCCGAACTTCTTTTTCTGTCTTCGGTGCAGGCATTTCTTGAATGGCTTTAACTTTGTCAGGGTCAACTTCAATTCCCTTCTCACTTACAATAAAACCCAGCAGCTTACCGGATCGCACCCCGAATGTGCACTTGTTGGGGTTTAACTTCAGTTGGTACTTCCTCAGACGCTTGAATAGCTTCAATAGGTTCACCAGGTGGTCTTCTTCTGTAAGGGACTTGGAAATCATGTCATCCACATAACATTCAATTTCTTTATGGATCATGTCGTGGAATAATGTAACCATAGCCCGTTGATAAGTGGCACCTGCATTCTTCAGTCCGAACGGCATCACCTTATAACAGAATGTGCCCCGGGGTGTGATGAAAGTTGTCTTCTCCATGTCTTCAGGTGACATCTTGATCTGATTATATCCTGAAAATCCATCCATGAAGGAGAACACCGAGAACTGAGCCGTATTATCAACCAATACATCAATGTGAGGTAATGGGAAGTCATCTTTCGGGCTAGCTCTGTTCAGATCTCGGTAATCCACACACATCCTTACTTTGCCATCCTTCTTAGGCACAGGTACAATGATAGCAACCCACGGCGGGTAACTGGTCACAGCAAGGAAACCGGCGTCCCACTGTTTCTGTACCTCTTCTTTTATCTTCATTGCCATATCTGGGCGAGTACGGCGCAACTTCTGTTTTACTGGCGGACAATCTTCTTTCAAAGGCAGCTTGTGCATGACAATGTCGGTGTCCAACCCTGGCATATCCTGATAAGACCAAGCAAAAACATCCACATGCTCCCGAAGCATGTCAATCAGTTGCTCTTTTACTGAATCTTGCAGGCAGGCCCCGATTTTAACTTCTTTCAAGTCTTCTTCTGTACCAAGATTAACCGTTTCGACCTTCTCCTGATGAGGAGTGATAACCTTCTCCTCTTGTCTCAACAACCTGGCTAGCTCTTTAGGTAACTCATAATCTTCTTCAAACCCTTCATCGGCTTGATTAATCGGATTGTCAAAGTCATACGAAGTCATAGCAGTGTTGTTGTCGGTGCAGTCTGGAGGGCACTTTCTGCAAGGGTTTAGATTTGTTCGTTTTAGTGATTAATTTTATCTTATTTAGAAAAAGTGAAAATGAAGTTATCATTTTGAAAAACATTGCCACTTTATTTTTGTACAAAAAATGAGAAATGAAAAACAGTGAGCGAAAAAGAAAAGACTCATTTGCAAAAGATGTCCTGATATTCATTAATTGATCTTTGCACAAAATACAAGATGGCCTGATTACCAAATGAGTCCTGACATCTTGGGCAAGATGCAGGACT
Source organism: Lathyrus aphaca (assembly GCA_963966055.1). Taxonomy (NCBI): domain Eukaryota; kingdom Viridiplantae; phylum Streptophyta; class Magnoliopsida; order Fabales; family Fabaceae; genus Lathyrus; species Lathyrus aphaca. The sequence continues at coordinate 96,286,521 of OZ014524.1, forward strand.
TGATGCATGCTTTAAAAACAGGAAATAATAATTACTCTGCAGGAATAACTCTTATAATTTCCTTGGAAGACCAGTTTGAGACATGGTTCCCCGGGATCCTTGGACATATCCAGCTTTCCAGGTTACGCTCGTCTTCCGACTCATCTTCCAAACTATTCACAGCATCCGGGGTGAGCATCCCCCCGCTAACAAACTTGGGCTCCGTTGCAGCCTCTGGTTGATCTTGCCGAGTTGGTCTGTAACCCAACCCAAATCGGTCTCCTTTCTTTTCCACGGGCAGCAGCTTGCCTCAGCCTTGAGCAGTACCCTCCTCAACAACCTTTCGGGCTTGCTGATATGAGGTAATGGAAGTTCCCAGCACATCAGATGTCTCATTAATATTAAGGGCCTCAAACCCTTGGCTCATAGTTTCATGGATCTCCCCATCCATCTCAATGTATTTGAAGGTAGCCAGATGGCTAACAAAAATATCCTCCTCCCCGCAAATAGTAATGACTTGGCCCTCCCACTCGAATTTTAACTTCTGGTGAATGGTTGATGTCACGGCGCCAGCGGCGTGTATCCATGGTCTACCCAATAGACAGCTGTAGGCAGACTGAATATCCATCACAAAGAAGGTCGTTTTGAAAACTTGTGGGCCAATCATTATTGGTAATTCTATCTCTCCCAGAACTGATCTTTTAGAACCGTCAAAGGCTCTCACTACCAAGTTACTTGGGCGTAGTGCCAATCCGTCATACTCCAGCTTCACAAGGGCCTTCTTGGGTAGGACATTAAGGGATGACCCTGTGTCTACCAGTACGTGAGAAAGAACTGCACCCTTACACTCCAAGGTAATGTGCAAAGCCTTGTTGTGATTGTGAACTTCCACCGTCAAATCAGTGTTGGTAAAACCTAGTCTGTGACTAGCGTTGAAATTTCCCACCACAGCTTCTAACTGATTGACGGTAATCTCCTCTGGCACATAAGCTGCGTGCAGGACCTTTAATAGTGCATTCTGGTGAGCCTCGGAGCACATTAGTAATGACAGTATGGAGATCTTGGAAGGTGTTTGGTGAAGCTGGTCTACCACCTTGTAATCACTTTTCTTTATGATCCTCATGAATTCATCAACCTCTTGATCAAAAGGAGTCTTCAAAGCTTATTTAGCAACTTGTTCTTCTTGCACCATGCTCTTCCCTTTTGCCTTGGCAGCAGCTTTTGCTTCGGCAATGGGTCTTGCAATTTGCGAGGCAAAGAGACGTCCGCTTCTAGTGAAGCCTCCGCCTCCCCCCACATTGTCTATCTGAGGTGAAGAAGTTGACGATTCCAAAGTGATTTTTTGCCCCTCGCAGTATAGATCTGAGTCATAATGCCAAGGGATGGCATTATTGATTTCGTAAGGAACTGGCCCAGGCACTGTGATAGTAACTGGACTGATAGCAGCTGTAGAGGGGACCACAATGGTGTGTGGATCATAGTATATGGTAACTGGTGCTCTGACAGGAGTAGCATTTTGTTGTGAATTGGTGGTAGGAACATTTGCGGGATCGTAGTATATTGTAACCGTTGAGACACTTTCATCAATTGCTACTGATGTTGTAGAAGGTACTGTTGACTGGATGGGTGTTGAAATTGTAGCAGGAATGGTAACTGAACTTGCATCCGTTGAAGTGATTGATTGAGCAGTTGTTGGAGTTGTAGTTGAATCTGTTGGAACAATGGTTGCTGACGTTGTAGGAGTATCTGGGATTGTTGATGAAGGAATTGTTGAAGTTGTAGGCACTGTTGTCGTAATCTGAAGAATACCATCCTTAATAAGACCATCTATGCCGTTTCTAAACCTTTCACACCCATTGACTGCAATATTGCAATACCCACAGCCGAGCTCACACCCGGGGAACATTTGGCATTCTAAAAGCTGAGCTTTGATTTCAACCAAAGGTGTTCGAATTTGTGCAACACTGGTGATTAAGGTGGATGGTTTGCCTTCCTCAATAGCATTGATCCTAGGCCCGTTGTGACTAGGCATTGGATTTCTTGTAACATTCGGAGGAGGTGCAAATTTTAGAGCTTTTGAGTCCACCAGATCTTGGACTTTCATCTGTAGGGCCCGACATTTTTCAGTGTTATGCCCCGGTGCGTTCGAGTGAAATGCACACCTGGCATTTGCATCATAATTCTTTGGCATATTGGCGGGATCTGGAGGTGCCAATGTCCTTAATTCAACTAGGTTGAGTTTCAAGAGTTGTGGCAAGAGTGCAGCATACGACATTGGGATTGGGTCAATCACCCTGTTTGCCTGTGATGGTCTTTGTTGGAAAGGACGCTGTTGTTGGTTGTTGTTGTTGTTGTTGTAGGTTCTCTGCTGCGGATACTGAACTTGTTGTTGATACTGTGGTTGTTGTTGAGGATATGCTGGTTGTTGAGGAATCGGAGCAGGAATGGTAACTGCGGCTACAGACCGGTGAACATACTGAGGCCTGCCCCTGCTTGCATGAATGGAATTAGTTTCACCGGCCCTTCGGGGTCCCACAAAAGGCTTCCTGGGATTACTGGATGAACTTGCACCACTGTCGGAAATTTTTCCCATCTTCAAGAGACTTTCAATCCTTTCACCAGCTATGACCACATCAGCAAAACTGGTAGAGGAGAAGGCAGCCAATCTATCCATATAGGTCCCTTGCAATGTATTCATGAACATGTCAGCAATTTCCCTCTCTGACATGGGTGGTTGGACAGCAGCAACAAGCTGTCTCCATCTTTGGGCATATTCCCTGAAGCTTTCTCTGGAAGACTGGGACATTCCCATTATGAGGGTCTTGTTGGGAGCCATGTCCAGGTTGTATTGATATTGCCGGATGAAGGCTTCAGCTAAGTCCTTCCAGCATCTAATGGTAGCTCTGGTCAAGTGTGAATACCACTCTCTTGAAGCCCCAGTCAGACCGTCTTCAAAGTAGAACATCCACAGCTTTTCATCCATAGTATAAGCTTTAAGTCTTCCCAGGAAAGACTGCAGGTGAGTTCGTGGACAAGAGGTTCTATTGTATTTCTCAAAGCACGGGGGTTTGAATTTGTGGGGAATTCTCACCTCATCCACTAGTCCCATATCCATCACATCAAAGCCTAAGGAATTCTGAGACTCCAAAGATCTCAACTTCTCAGCAATTTCATCCAATCTCCTGTCATAGACTTCATCTCCATCTCCCATAACAGTAAATTGTTCTTCTTGGGGATCCTCTTGTAAGATTCTCCCTCCAGCAGTATTACCTTGCACATTCCTCGGGATGTTAGCTTCTGGATCCAGATGAGGTCCAAATACTGGTGGGTCAATACGAGGCTGACCCCGTTCATTGTTACTAGTTCCTCCTGTTCCAAGGTGAGGATCCTCAGGAGTTTGCCTCTCCACCAGCTCTCTTAACCTCTCCTGACTCTGGGCTAGGCCAGTCATTACTGCCATGAATTGAGACATCTGATTTCTCATCTCCAATCTCTCATTGGTCATCTGATTTCTGACCTCAGTCAGATCCTGCTGTACTTGTTCCATTTGAATACCGGGAAGGTTATTACGAGTAGGGTACCGGTGCGCGCAGTTGACAGGGAACACTCGGCAACGAGCAATGTTTCCTGAAGTCACAACAAAGTTAGAAACAAATAAAATAACAAAACCTACAAAAACAAACACAAAGGTTAGTATGCAATGCAGTATGCTTATTTGTTTTCCAAGGTATCCGGTTTGGTTTTTGGTTTTGACCTTTCCAGACCTCGAGGAAGATGCTTGATGTTGTTGAGAAGCCCAAATGAAAACAAACTAAAATATATTACAAATGGAGAATAATACATAGTTTTTTTTACAACACACGCCCATGGAGGGTCAAAATACAACAAAAGGAAAAGTACATCAAATGGAAACAAACAACAAGCAAAGAATCAGACATCCAGTCCAAACTCATCTTCTCTGACCTCCTTCAGGAGTGCCTCAGTCACTGGACCAGCTGGATGCTCTGTAATGGTCCTAATGAGGAGATTCCTGGTAGCAATGGCAGTGGTCAGCTTCTTATGCCTGTCCTATTCCTTTGATCTCTTCAATCCTGCTCTGAGCTTTAACTCTAAAATCTCCTTCTGGGCTGCCAACAAAGCTTCCTGTTGCTTCTTCTCATTGGCCTCTAGCTGCTCAATCTTGGCTTGAGTCTTCTGGTCTTCTTGTGTACGGGCTTCGGTGATCCTGACCCACCTAGCCTGACTTTCTTACAGATAATGCTCAGCCCTAGCTTTCTGAATCTTAGCCTCCTTACAAGCATTCTTCAATATCTGTTCTCCAGCTCTTGCTTTCCTGATATAGTCCTCGGTCTTCTCAATTTTGGTGAGATGCTCCACCCTAAGCTTCTCCAACCTCTCAATATCCAGACGACCATCACTTCTTTCCCAAAGGCTTTTCTTCAAAGCCTGAGATATGTTCTCATTCCTCTCCTTCAGCTTCTCAAATTCATCTAGGCTGACAGTTGTTGTTGGCTGCACTGTGGATGGCCCAGGTATGTCTTCCAAGATAAAAGGCATTCCAGTAATTTGAGCTCTAGTACGGGACCAGTCATAGTGTTGGGCTGAAGCAACATTATTACACCTTCCAAGGATAGCTATCCCCTTTGTCTGGATGTTATCCCAAGCCCAGGATGCTTGTCTGACAATAGCTGAATTAGGTTTTACTTCACAATACAGGGTCTCAGCTAAATCTTGCACTCTGGGAGGGTGAACCAAAGCATAGCCCAGTTGTCTCTTAAACAGTAAAGGATTGTAGTTGATGCAACCCTTTACTCCTATCAGAGGCACGTTTGGGTATTGTCCACAGCTGGTGATAATGTCCTTGCCTTTGGTGCTCTGGGTGCACCATCTAATATCATCTGAAGTCAAGGCAATGAGTCTCTTGGCCCAATTCTTCTGTTGGTGGGGATTCAGGAAGGCATCTGACTTAGGCAGGTGTCTGAGCAGCCAGGTGTAAAACAAAGGAGCACAACATCTTACCAACTTCCCCCTTTGTTTCTCATTCCTCTGATGGATGGAATAATAGAAATCTCCCAGCAATGTGGGCACTGGGTTCTTCAGAAGGAACAAATGGATGGCATTCTTGCTCATAAATTTAGGCTCATCTACAAACAGTATAGCCCCATATATGCTGAGGGCCAGCAGTGCACAATCTACCCTCCACTCTCCCAATGAAGCTTTCAAGATGGCCTGAGAAATCAAGAAATCCAAGTGCAAACCAGGAATCCCAGCTTTTGTTGTCATACTTTGTTCAATCAAGGCAGGCTCCAAGTACAGTGCCCTTGCTATCTCTTCATTCTTGGGAGAAGTCATTTCTGGGTTGAAAGGAATTCCACCTCTGATAGGTACTCCAATCAATGAGGAAAATTCTTCCAGCAGAGGCCCTAACTGAAAGTCTGGAAATGTGAAGCATCTCAAAGGAGGGTCATAAAACTGCAGGCATGTGTGAATCATGCTCCTCTGAGAAGGGTCAAGGTCTATAACCATATCCAGGATACCTCCATAGTGTTCCCTAAACAAAGGGATGTGGTCAGGTGTGATGAGCGACTGGACCTGCTGTAAACACCCCAAATTTGCCCTCACCCATTCACACCATGGCTTGTGATATCTTCATATGCATAAGTTCAATCATAGCATCTCATATTGCATTTTTGCTTCACTGCATGGTTTCTAAGTCATCTGCATCTAAGGTTTGTGATCTGAGCCATCCAAGAGCCATTGAGCCACTCCAAAGGTCATCAATCATTTCAAAGGGGTCCATGTATGTCCAAGCATCATATTATATCCCCCACAAAGTCAAGAAAGTCAGAAAATCACAAGAACTGAGAAAGGCATGGAAGCAGAGCCAGGTTTAACTGCACAGATGACCTAGAATTAGGGTTTTGGTTTCAGAGGCCATAACTCCAAATTTTTTGGTCATTCTTGTTTCTATTGGTCTCTATATGTTATAAGGATCATGCATATCAAATTTTCATGAATAAATTCCATGGGGAAGGCATCTAATCAAGAGTTGACTTCTTGAGCAAGTCAGTGCAAAATCAGGACATCTGAGGCCCCCAATGACCCAACCAAAGGGTGTCCTTCATCATTTTGAATGTGTATGATCTTTATTTGATCATAGAAGATGTTAGAAGTTCACAAAATTGAAGAATTTCAAGCCATTTGCAAAATTGCCTTTTTGGGAAAGTGACTTGTAATGGAAACTTGCCATTTTGGGAAAGTTTTTCAACCCTTTCTTTTTGATTCAAAAATGCTTCAAATGAGAAAACTTTGGTCATGAAAGTTGTAGAATGGATCATTCCCTTTTCAAAAAGTACAAGAACTCATCCTAATTCATTTTGGATCAAAAGTTATGGCTTGTCAAAGTTGGGAAAAATCACATAATTTCATGTTTTGCACCAAAGAGGCAAAGTTGCAAAACCCCTTGCCAAGGCAAAATGTGACTTCAATGTGACTTCTATGCATCACACAAACATAAACCAAGGCCTAAAAATCAGAATGCACCAAAGATTTGTCCAATTTCATGACTTGTGCATTAAGAAATTCCAAAGGGGCCAAAAGTTTACAAATTTGCAAAACACTACATAAACTTCACTCAACTTGCTGAATTGTCTCAAAACCAATTCCATGGACATCCTTAATCTCAGCTGAGCCAGGACAAGCCAATGAGCCAGCTACACCATTTCCCATACCTCAAGTACAACACTTTTGACTTTTTGGCAAAAACACCCATACCAATCACAACAGTCCACCACCCACTCTCTGCCCAATCCAGACCTTACAAACACACTCCAAGGGTTCATTTTCATAACACAACTAAGCCTGAAACATCCAAGAAGCCATAATTCACAAAACTCTCCCCTTATGCACTTTCCTTCGAAACTCATCACACAAGCATCAAATACCAAAACAAACTTCATAGAATCACTCAACATGCTCCCCTGATCATTTCCCTACCCTCATTTGTCCCTGAAACCACCTCAATCAGAAACACGATCCTCACCCCTCACTGAACAGAACTTCATCAAACTCACAAACCAGCCACTCTAAACACCAACCAAGCTTCAAAGCTTCATTAAGAGGATCATTGGAGCCATTTTGAAGCAAAGAGGCAGGCAGAAGGCTCCTGGATTGAAAGCTCAACCTCAGGTAACATGATGAACAAATTTTCCAGAACTCTGATTTCTTGTTAGAATATTGTTCTATATGTTGTCCTGATCATGGGGATCTATTTAGTTTTGAAAATAAGCCAGAAATGAACATTTGGTGTTGCTCTGAAACTTTTGCCCTAGAATTTGTTTTCTTCGATTCTCTTTGTGTGGTTAATATAAATTGTTTGTGGCCCTGGATTCTTGTTACCCATTGTTGGAGGATTGATTCTGGAGATTTAGAAGTCTTGGGGATGCGTTTTGAGTGATTCAGGTGAGGATGATGGCCGGAGAAGACGACCGGAGCTTATCTCTGGTCGCCTGAGTTTAGTTAGGGTTAAGTGTAATTAATTAGGAGTTTTGAATATGGACCCTTAGATTTTCTTTCCCGCGCGTGAATGAGTGGCCTGGATGTCTCATTAAAGCCCTAATCTCCAATTAATTAATTAAATCCTGTTTAATTAATTATAAAGCAGAAATTAGCCAGGTTTGAACTTGGGCCGTAGGATTGCGCGCCAAGTCAAACCCTCCAAGCCCAAATTGCATCTGATCCTTTCATTTTGCATACTTTTCAATATTTCAATTTCTATTCATTTATTTTTCATTTTATTTGCACGAATTATTTAAAATAGCTAAAATCATTTAAAAATTATGAAAATTTTTGTCAAATATTTCATTAATTTTCAGAACCCAAAAATATTTTTATTTTTATTTTTTGCATTAAAAATCATTTTTAAATTATTTAAATGTTTATTTTTAATTAGTTAATGAAAATTAATTAATTAAAAATACATTTAGGTATTTAAAAATCCCAAAAAAATTCACATTGCATTTAGAAACATTTAGAAACATTATCAAACTCTCAAACCAAATTTCGTTTTTGTTATTGATACCTTTTGATCATTTTCATTGGAATTAATTTCATTTTAAGGCAATATTTTGGTTCAATCTTTGAAAAATCCTTTCTGCCTAACCCTTGAGAGTTTGATGATGATTCTTCTTGAATTTCATCCTTCATGGCATGTAGTTTATAGGATAAAATTGGTTTGATTTGATCTTGCATTTTCAATTTGTTTTGCATTTTTCTTGGTGAGGTACCCCAAAACCCTAGCCAACTTAGGAAATTCATAACTTTCATTAGGTTAAGAGTTGGATTCCCTCCTTTGGGAAGTGAACTTGTATAGGTTTAGGGTATCTTTGATTGCATTTTCAATTTTTTATCATGTCATTTGCTTCTGGTTTTGAATTTTTGCATTGCATGATGCATGTAACCCTAGTTTGTGCTTTCCTTTGCATCCATCTTTCATTTCCTTGCATTCAATGACTTGCCATGACATTTTGTGCATCCACATGATTCATAATACATCTTAGGACATATTAGAATCATGTTTGATCATTGCATCATTCCTTTGCCATGTTATATGTCCATTTCATTTCATAAACATTCATGAGCTTCTATGGTTCAAAGCATGCTTCATCTGCATCCATATCCTTGTATAATCACTCTCATCTCTTGTCATGTGTTTGAATCATCTCTTAGCATCATTAACATCATGTTTATGCTTCTGTTTTTGGGTTGCATCATGGAATTGCATCTCATTCTCATTGTATTTCATTTTCTTATGCTAACATTTCAGGTGGTAAGTTGTTTGAGAAGTGAATTTGCCTTCACTTCTCACAATCTCTTTTCATCTCTTTCATACTTTCTTTGCTGAATTTTGTATGTGTTTTAGGGTGAGCTTGCTCATTCATGCTCTTCTCTTACTTTCTTTCATCAAGCAACTTGTCTTCTTAAGTGAAGCAAGTTGTTTTGCTTCTCTTTTCTTCTTGCTCCTTTCATCTGCTTCCTTCCTGGTGGTTTCTCTGAAGATCTTCTTGCAAACCTCATTAACCCTAGGAATGACCAAGCATGACAATAATTAGGGTTGATTAGTCCCCCATTAGTTTTTACCTTTGTGTCATCTTTGAGTCTTCTCTCCTCACCTCATAATCAAGGACTAAACCCTAAAGGTTTTAAGACTTTGTGATTAAGCTTATGCCTGCATCCTTCTATTAGGATGAAGTGTATAACTTTAATCCTAAGTGTTAAACCCTTAATGTGTTTAAATCCTTTAATCAACTCACTTAATAATCATCAAGATATCAAGCTTGTAACTTGGGCCTTGCATTAGGGTTCTAATTCTTCCTTAATTGTTTAAGAAGGACTAACCCTAGTGTTAATGGACAAGTCCCCCTCAAGTTGTCTTACAAACCATAAAAATCATTTCTTAATCTTACCATTAACTAAAATCCATTTAATAAAGGCTTTGTTTTGTCATGAGGTTAATCCCTAATCATGGATTAAGTTGAGGAGTCTTCCTCAGCTTAAATGTTCTCATCTATTATCCTTCTATTAGGATGGTGTAATGAGTCCATTAAATCCTTGATTACGGCTTAATCTCATTACTTAACACTAAACAAAAACAACAAAACATCTAAATAATCACAAGTAGGTTAATGATCTTAATCCTACACCATGGTGACTAAGTGTGAGGTGCTTACTTCATACTTAAGGTATCCTCATTACCCCTAATCAGAGGGAGGATGTGATGAGTTTACTAACCCTTTGGTTTAGGCTTAAGCTCATTAACTTATGACAAACTTTCAAAAGCAATAAAAGATTGAAAACTCAAAAACAAACAATAATCGTCTCCTCCGGGATTCTTTTCTCATCTCATTCACTCACAAACGAGAACTTGCTTCTTCCGTCTAATGCAAGACAGTTTGCACCTGAGCCAGACAGGTCATACACTTGAGCATAGACAAGCAAGCAGTTCACAAGTCAATTTATCTTTCAGTCTCTTTGGGTCGAACTACGGTGTTCTGACTTCCTCATTGCACGAGAGGATACATAGGCATAAATTAACAATTATCGAACAAAAGTCTCTGTATATTCCCCCCTCCTCTAGTATCATTCTTTAAGCCTCATAGTCTTGAGCTTTGCACTCCTGTTCTAGCACTGACACTTCTCTTATGCACTTCACTTTTCTTTTACACTGACACTTGCATTCTTTTCCAGCTTTGATACACAAATTGCACTGACACTACCCCTTTAAAACACAAATCTTTTAAGCGTGGATCCCGTCGAGTACGACGGACAATCTGGGTGCTAATACCTTCCCAGGTTGTAACCAACCCCCTTTCTCAGTCTCTCTGGTTCGCGACCGTCTTATCCATCTCTTTTCTCAGGTCTATGCAGCATTACCTTTCCTCCGGGATAAAAATGCCTAGCTGGCGACTCTTGTCTTTCTGAGTTCACCCTTTGTGTGTTCTCACCTTCTTTCGCCGACCGTTTGCGTCTGTACCCCATTTGACCTGGCCTCATTTGGTGGGAGCGATAGTTTGGCGACTCTGCTGGGGACCCTTATACTGTAACCAGGGCTTCTGGTTCTTTTTGTGGGTTCCTCCTAGCGCTTGTTTGATTTATGTTTACTGGGGTGTTATGTGCTAAATGTGTTTATTTGCTTGCTTTATTTATTGCTTTATGTACAACTTTATTTATTGCTTTCTTTACAGTTTTTCATATTCCATACTGTCATTATCATTGCTGGATCTGGTTTGTTGTTTTGATGGGTGGGGTTTCATTGAGAGTTTGAGGTCCTATATCGGGGACCTGAGTGACACCTAGGCTAGAGTGGTTCATGTTCTTTCCCATTCCATTTCGGTCTGGTGCGGGAATATGAAACACGATTCAGATGTGGGTTTCTTCTTGAGAACTCTGTGCTACAGATTTCTTGTAGTGCTAGGGCTATCTGGGAAGCCTGCTAAGTATGGATGACCTTTATTATGACCTTCAGAAACTGAGGTGAATTAGAGGAGGATCTTTTATGGTTATTGTAAACATTGTACCTCCGGGTTAGAAGTGTTTACACTTCTCATAACTGATCCAAGTCTGAGGATCCTTGTTTTAGAACACTACCTGTGAGGGGGTTGGGCTGTTTGCAGGTTTGCAGGTACAATTGGCCACATCATACCCTGTTACTTTGTTTTGGTTAAGACTACCTCATTTTGGGACAGTTCTTGTGATTTAACCCTGGACATGTGACTCTTTATTTGAGTCCCCCACCTTGGTTACTGGACTTCTAAAACTCCATCTGGACTTCTTGAACATACATGGACTTTATACCAAGGCAGATAATCAGATCCAACTTGATCACAAACCCTTGCATATCATTTGCATACATCATCATTGCATCATTTAACATTTGTTTATTTGTTTTTCAGGGTATCCACATCACATTTGGCATGGTTTTGACCCCTTCATCTGCATAGACCTCTGTTTCATCAGGTATCTGCTTCAGCTATCTTCATCAGTTGTCTACTTCAGCTACCTTCATCCTCACCAGCACCAGCCTATCAGTGGCTCATCTCCAGTATCAGTCTTGATCTTCATCAGCACTTGTCTTCAGCTCTTCATCAGCACTCATGTCTGCACCCAGGAAGAGCAACATTTCATACCATTTCTTTGAGCCTGTGCTGACTGGTATCAGGAAGGTCCAGTCCCTTATCACTCCAGACCACATCCCATTATTCAGAGAGCATTATGGAGGCATCCTTGATATGGTTATGGACTTGGACCCTTCTCAGAGGAGTATGATCCACACCTGCTTACAGTTCTATGACCCTCCTTTGAGGTGCTTCACTTTCCAGAACTTTCAGTTAGGACCTCTGCTGGAGGAGTTCTCATCATTGATTGGAGTACCTGTCAGGGGTGGTGTCCCCTTCAACCCAGAAATGATTTCTCCCAGCAATGGAGAGGTGGCAAAAACACTGTACCTAGAGCCTATTTTGATTGAGAAGAACATGACAACAAAGGCTGGGATCCCTGGTTTACACTTGGATTTCTTGATTTCTCAGGCCATCCTGAAGGCCTCCTTGGGAGAATGGAGGGCAGTTTGTGCATTGTTAGCCCTCAATATATATGGGGTTATACTATTTGCAGACGAGCCCAAGTTTATCAGCAAGAATTCCATTCATCTTTTCCTTCTGAGGAACCCAGTGCCCACATTGCTGGGGGATTTCTATTATTCTGTTCATCAAAGAAATGAGAAGCAAAGAGGAAAGTTGGTGAGATGCTGTGCTCCTCTATTTCACACTTGGCTGCTTAAACACTTACCTAAGACTGATGCCTTCCTAAATCCTCACCAACAGAAGAATTGGGCTAAGAGACTTATTGCTTTGACTTCAGATGACATCAGATGGTGCACCCAGAGCACCAAGGGCAAGGACATCATCACTAGCTGTGGGCAGTACCCCAATGTACCTCTAGTCGGAGTGAAGGGTTGCATCAACTACAATCCTTTGTTGTTCAAAAGACAATTGGGCTATGCTTTAGTACACCCTCCTAGAGTGCAAGATCTAGCTGAGACCTTGTATTGTGAGATAAAGCCTAATCTAGCTGTTGTCAGACAAGCATCCTGGGCTTGGGACAACATCCAGACCAAAGGGATGGCCATTCTTGGGAGGTGCAATAATGTAGCTTCAGCTTAATATTATGATAGGTCTCATGCTAGAGCTCAGATTTCTGGGATGCCCTTCACCTTTGAGGACACACCTGGACCTTCCACAGTACAGCCAGCATCCACTGTCAGCCTGGAAGAATTTGAGAAGCTGAAGGAGAGGAATGAGAATCTGTCTCAAGCTTTGAAGAGGACCCTCTGGGAGAGGAGTGATGGTCGTCTGGACATTGAGAGGTTGGAGAAGCTTAAGATGGAGCATTTGGCCAAGATTGAGAAAGCAGAGGACTATATCAAGAAATCGAGAGCTGGGGAGCAAATATTGAAGAATGCCTATAAGGAGGCCAAGCTTCAGAAGGCTAGAACTGATCTCTATCTGCAAGAAAGTCAAGCTAGGTGGGCCAGGATCACTGAAGCTCGTACTCAAGAGGATAAGAGAACTCAAGCCAGGATTGAGCAGTTAGAGGCCAATGAAAAGAAACAACAGGAAGCTCTGCTGGCAGCCCAGAAGGAGATTTCAGAATTGAAGCTTAGGGCTGGTTTGAAGAGGTCAAAAGACCAAGACAGGCACAAGAAGCTGACCTCTGCCATTGCCACCAGGAATCTCCTCATCAGGACTATTACAGAGCATCCGACTGGTCCTGTAACTGAGGCACTTTTGAAGGAGGTTCAGGAGGATGAGTTCGGACTTGATGTCTGACTTTTTGTTTGTTGTAGCTTTCATTTGATGTACTTTTCTTTTATGTTGTATTTTGACCCCTCAGGGGCATGTGTTGTAAAAGACAAGCTATGTGTTATGCACCATTTGTAATATATTTGTTAGTTTGTTTCCATTTGGGTTTTCTTTTCTCAAGCAACATCAAAGCATCTTCCTCGGGGTCTTGAAAGGTCAAAACCAAGAACCAAGCCGGATACCTTGGAAAATAAATAAGCATACTGCATTGCATACTAACTTTTGTTTTGTTTTGTAGGTTTTGTTATTATTTTGTCTGTTTCTAACTCTATTGTGGTTCAGGAAATATTGCTCGCAGAAGAGTGTTCCCCGTCAACCGTGCACACCGGTATCCTACACGCAACAACCTTCTGGGTATTATAATAGAGCAAGTACAGCAAGACCTGACAGAGGTCAGAACCCAGATGGTTAATGAAAGGGTGGAGATGAGAAACCAAATGGCCCAATTCATGACTGTGATGACTGGTCTGGCTCAGACCCAAGAGAGGTTGAGGGCATTGGTAGAAAGACAAACTCCCGAGGAACCTCATCCTGGGACTGAAGGCACAAGCAACAATGAGAGGGGTCAGCCTCATGTCAACCCACCTGTATTTGGACCTCATCTAGATCCGAAAGTCAACATCCTGGCTAATGTGCAAGGAAATACAACTGGGGGGAGGATCTTACAAGAAGACCCCCAAGAGGAGCAATTCACTGTCATGGGAGCTGGTGATGAAGTCTATGATAGGAGGTTTGATGAAATTGCTGAGAAGTTGAGATCTCTGGAGTCTCAAAATTCCCTGGGTTTTGATGTCATGGATATGGGGTTAGTGGATGGGGTAAGAATTCCCCACAAGTTCAAACCCACGTGCTTCGAGAAATACAATGGAACCTCCTGCCCACGAACTCACCTGCAGTCATTTCTGGGAAGACTTAAAGCATATACCATGGATGAAAAGCTGTGGATGTTCTATTTTGAAGATAGTTTGACTGGGGCTTCAAGGGAGTGGTACTCACATTTGACCAGAGCTACTATCAGATGCTGGAAGGACCTAGCTGAGGCTTTCATCAGGCAGTACCAATACAATCTGGACATGGCTCCTAACAGGACCCTCTTGATGGGAATGTCCCAATCCTCCAGGGAAAGCTTCAGGGAATATGCCCAAAGGTGGAGACAACTTGCTGCTGCTGTCCAGCCACCCATGTCGGAAAGAGAAATGGCCGACATGTTCATGAATACTTTGCAAGGAACATACATTGATAGATTGGCTGCCTTTTCTTCCACTAGCTTCGCAGACGTAGTTATAGCCGGTGAAAGAATTGAAAGTCTGTTAAAGATGGGCAAGATTTCTGATAATGGTGCAAGTTCGTCAAGTAATTCCAGGAAGCCTTTTGTGGGACCTAGAAGAACCGGTGAGACAAATTCCATTCATGCTAGCAGGGGCAGACCTCAGTATGTCCACAGTTCAGTAGCAGCTGTCACTATTCCAGCTCCGATTCCTCAGCAACCAGCATATCAACAACCACAACAACCCCATTATCAACAGCAAGTTCAGTATCCGCCACAGAGAACCTACAACAACAACAACAATCAACAGCAAAGGCCTTTTCAGCAAAGACCGTCACAGGAAAATAGGGTGATTGATCCTATTCATATGCCTTATGCCGCCTTATTGTCACAACTCCTGAAACTTAACTTGGTTGAGATAAGGACATTGGCACCACCAGATCCCTCCAATATCCCAAAGAATTACGATGTCAACGCCAGATGTGCTTTTCACTCCAATGCACCTGGCCACAATACTGAGAAATGCAGGGCTTTGCAAATGAAAGTGCAGGATCTGGTGGATTCTAAAGCCCTCAACTTCGCACCGCCTTCAAATGTCAACAGAAATCCTATGCCTAACCATGGTGGGCCGAGGATTAACGCCATTGAGGAAGACAAACCATCTACTCTGATCACCAGTGTTGCACAAATTCGAACACCTCTGGTAGAAATTAAAGCTCAGCTTCTGGAGTGCCAGGTGTTTCCCGGGTGTGAGCTCGGTTGTGGGTATTGCAACATTGCAGTCAATGGGTGTGATAATTTTAGAAGCGGCATAGACGGTCTTATCAAGGATGGTATCCTTCAGATCTCAACAACGGCGCCTACAAATCCAGCAATCCCTCTGACAACAATTCCTGATTCTTCTACAACAGCAGCAACAATCATTCCTACCGATTCATCAATATCATCAACAATGGCTTCATCCATCACTTCAACAAATCAAATGTCAACAACCATTTCTTCTACAACATCAGCATCATTTTTATCAGCAGAATCTTCTACAACACCAACAGGAATTAATGAAGATGTCTCAGCAGTCACCATTTATTATGATCCCTCAGATGTTCCTCCAAACAACAATTTCCAACAACAAGCAGTGGCACCTCCTGCCATATCACCAGTTACAATTTACTACGATCCGCACACCATTTCAGTACCCTCCTCTGCAGCAGTCAGTCCAGTTACTATTACGGTGCCTGGACCAGTTCCATATGAAAGCAGCAATGCCATACCTTGGCATTATGGCTCTGATCTCTACTGCAACCGGGAGAAAATCACTTTGGATTCTTCAACCTCTTATCCACAGATTGATAATGTTGGGGGAGGCGGAGGCTTCACCAGAAGCGGACGCCTTTTTGCCTCACAAGTGCAAAGACCTAATGCCGAAGCAGAAGCTGTTGCCAAAGCTAAAGGAAAGAGTGTGGTACCTGAAGAGCCAATTGTCAGAGAAACTCAGAAGACGTCTTTTGAGAAAGATATAGACGAGTTTATGAGAATCATAAAGAGAAGTGATTACAAGGTGGTGGATCAGCTTCACCAAACTCCCTAAAAAATTTCCATATCATCCCTGTTGATGTGTTCAGGAGCTCACAGGAATGCATTATTGAAAGTCCTGCACGTAGCATACGTGCCAGAGGAGATTACTGTTAACCAGCTAGAAACTGTGGTGGCAAATGTCAACACCAGTCACGGACTGGGTTTTACCAATGCTGACTTAACAAATGAGGGGCGTAACCATAATAAGGCTTTACATATCACCTTGGAATGCAAGGGTGCTGTTCTATCCCATGTACTGGTGGACACTGGGTCCTCGCTCAATGTTCTACCAAAGAAATCCTTGGTGAAGCTGGAGTATGATGGCTTGGCATTGCGTCCAAGTAATTTGGTGGTGAGAGCATTTGATGGCTCTAAAAGATCAGTGCTTGGAGAGATTGATCTGCCTGTGATGATTGGCCCGCATACTTTTAAAACTACCTTTTATGTGATGGACATTCAGCCGGCCTACAGCTGTTTGTTGGGTAGACCCTGGATCCATGCCGTTGGCGCTGTTACGTCTACCCTTCACCAGAAGTTGAAATTCGAGTGGGAAGGCCAGATCATCACTATCTGTGGGGAAGAAGACATCTTTGTTAGCCATCTGGCTACGTATAAGTATATTGAAATGGATGGAGAAATCCATGAAACCATGAGCCAGGGGTTTGAGGCCCTGAACATTAATGAAGCATCTGCTGTACTGGGAACCTCCATAACGTCTTATCAGCAAGCCCGGAAGGTTGTTGAAGAGGGTACTACCCAAGGCTGGGGCAAGCTGTTTCCCGTGGAGAAGAAAGAGGACAGGTTTGGGTTGGGTTACAGACCAACTCAACAAGACCAATCAGAGGTGTCGCTCCCACCAAAATGACACCCTGGTCAGAAGGGGTACAGACGCGAACGGTCGGCGAAGGGAAAGGAAATGAATAGAGTCGCCAGCTAGGCATTTTTATCTCGAAGGAAAGGTAATGCTGCATAAACCTAAAAATATGGATATGACGGTTGCGAACCAGAGAGACTGAGAAAGGGGGTTGGTTACAACCTGGGAAGGTATTAGCACCCAGATTGTCCGTCGTACTCGACAGGATCCATGCTTAAAAGATTTGTGTTTTAAAGGGGTAGTGTCAGTGTAATTTGTGTATCAAAGCTGGAAAGAATGCAAGTGTCAGTGTAAAAGAAAAGTGAAGTGTATGAAGGAAGTGTCAGTGTAAGAACAGGATTATAATGCTCAAGACTATGAGGCTTAAAGAATGATGCTGGAAGGAGGGGGAATATACAGAGACTTTTGTTCGATAACCGTTAAGTTATGCCTACGTATCCTCTCGTGCAATGAGGAAGTCAGAACACCGTAGTTCGACTCAAAGAGACTAGAAGGATGCAGGCATAAGCTTAATCACAAAGCCTTAAAGCCTTTAGGGTTTAGTCCCTGATTATGAGATGAGAAGAAGAGACTCAAAGATGACACAAAGGTAAAACTAAATGGGGGACTAATCAAACCCTAATTTGTTATCATGCTTGGAGATCCTAGGGTTTATGAGGTTTGCAAGAAGAGAAAGATCTCCAGAGAAACCACCGGGAAAGAACAGATGAAAGGAGAAAGGAGAAAGGAGAAGCAAAACAACTTGCTTCACTTAAGAAGACAAGTTGCTTGAAGAAAGAAAGGTAAGAGATGAACATGAATGAGAAAGCTCACTCCAATACACAAGATAAAATGCAGCAAAGATGCAAGAGAGATGAGAAGAGATTGTGAGAAGTGAAGGCAAATTCACTTCTCAAAACAACTTACCACCTGAAAAGTTAGCCAAAAGAAATGAAATGCAATGCAAATGAGATGTAATGTCATGATGCAAACCAAAGTCAGAAGCAATTACATGATGTTAATGATGCTAAGAGATAATACAAACATGAGTCAAGCCATGAGAATGATCAAACAAGGACATGGATGCAAATGAGGTATGCTTTGAACCATGAAAGTTCATGAAACGTTTATGAAATGCAATGGACATACAACATGGCAAATGAAAGATGCAATGATCAAGCATGATTCTAATATGTCCTAAGATGTATTATGAATCATGAAGATGCACAAAATATCATGACAAGTCTTTGAATGCAAGCAAATGAAAGAAGGATACAAAAGAAAGCACAAATTAGGGTTTACATGCAACACACAAAGCAAAATTCAAAACCAGAAGCAAATGACATGATAAAAAAATTGAAAATGCAATCAAAGATACCCTAAACCTATACAAACTCACTGCCCAAAGGAGGGGATCCAACTCTTAACCTAGTGAAAGTTATGAATTTCCTAAGATTGCTAGGGTTTTAAGGTACCTCATCATGAAAAATGCAAAACAAATTGAAAATGCAAGATCAAATCAAACCAAATTTACCCTATAAACTACATGTCATGAAGGATGCAATGCAAGAAGAACCATCATCAAACTCTCAAAGGTTAGGCAGAAGGGATTTTTCAAAGTTTGCACAAAAATATTGCCTTGAAATGAATTTAATTCCAATGAAAATGATCAAAAGGCATCAAGAACCAAAAATAAATTTGGTTTGAGAGTTGGACAATGTTTCTAAATGTTTCTAAATGCAATGTGAATTTTTTTTGTGATTTTTAAATACCTAAATGTATTTTTAATTAATTAATTTTCATTAACTAATTAAAAATAAACATTTAAATGATTTAAAAATAATTTTTAATGCAAAAAATGAAAATAAAAATATTTTTGGGTTTTAAAAATTAATGAAATCTTTGACAAAAAATTTCATAATTTTTAAATGATTTTTACTATTTTAAATAATTCGTATAAATAAAATGAAAAGAAAATGAATTTAAAATGAAAATAATGAAAAGTATGCAAATCTAAAGGCTGACATTCAAATGGTTTTGGAGGGATTTGACTGGCGCGTCATCCAACGGCTGCAATTCAAACTGACTAGATTAACTTAAAAACCTAATTAATTAAACTAATGACGTGGATTAGGGCTTAAGTGATGGATCTGAGCCATTCGTTTGCGCGCGGGTCAATGCTAGTCAACTGGATCTATGGCCTATATTCAAACCAAACCCTAATCGTAATTAAAGACTTAATGACATTCAGGTCACCGGAGAAGAGCTCCGGTCGTCTTCTCCGGTGACATCCTTCCCTGAAATTTTCAATCTCACTCTCTAGGTCATTTCTGGAGCTCTAAAGCTCCAGATCACTTCCTCTCACCTTTCTAAACTCATCCCTTCCCTCAAATGGAATTTATTTCTCACCATTAACAAGATTCGAAGCTATGAACAAAAATGGCAGAAATTTCAGGCAAACAATACACTCTCAATTCTTCATCATTTTCAAAAATAAAAAGTTCAATGAACTCAGGGGATCAAACTTAACAAGTTGAGAACTTAAAATAGAGCTTCTGGAAAAAATAAATTTCGAAGCTACCTGAGGTGAAGCTTTCAGTTTGGAGCTTTTAGCCTGCCTCCTTGCTTCCAATCACCTCTATTGATCTCCCTCAAGTGTTTGCAAAGCTTGTTTGGAGTTTATTTTGGCTAGTTTGTGAGTTTGAAGGAGTTCTGTTCAGAGAGGGGAGGAAATCGTGTTTTGATTTCAGGGGGTTTCAAGGCAAGGTGAAGGGCCAGGGATGATCAGTGGAGTGTTTTGAGATGGATGGTGGAAGAGATTTGAGGAATGGGTGGCTGAGTTAAGGGATTCGATAGAAAATGCAAGATGGAGGATTTTTTGTGAACTATGGCTATGAGAGAGATCAGGCTTGTGTGTCTATTGCGTTGAGTCTCTTTTGGTCTACTTATCACACTTGGATGGGTCAGAGAAGTTGGTGTGGCACTGTGGGATTGGTATGGGCCATTTTGCACAAAGTCAAGTCTAGGTGTACTTGAGGTATGGGCAAGTGGGAGGTTGTGATATGAGCATGGTTTGGTTCAGCTGAGATCATGGAGTTCTTGTGGATCAGATTTTGTGAGCTGTAACAAGTAGAGGCGTGGCTACATGAGTTTTTGCAAGTTGGTACATCTTTGGCCCCTTTGGAAATTCATGAAGTTCAAGGCACCAAAATGCATAATTCTTGGGCCAATTCTGATTTTTAGGAGTCACATGTGCATGTTGTTAAGAGTTTGTGCACATTTGAAGTCTTTAGAGTGCTTGATCATACCATTTTGCAAAATGCCTCTTTGGTACAAAACTTGAAATTATGTGCTTTTTCCCAACTTTGACAAGCCATAACTTTTGATCCAAAATGAATTAGAATGAGTTCTTGTACTTTTTGAAAAGGGAATTATCCATTCTACAACTTTCATGACCAAAGTTTTCTCATTTGAAGCATTTTTGAATCAAAAAGAAAGGGTTGAATAACTTTCCCAAAATGGAAAGTTTCCATTACAAGTCACTTTCCCAAAAAGGCAATTTTGCAAATGTCTTGAAATTCTTCAACTTTGTGAACTTCTAACATCTTCTATGATCAAATAAAGATCATACACATTCAAAATGATGAAGAACACCCTTTGGTTGGGTCATTGGGGGCCTCAGATGCCCTGATTTTGCACTGACTTGCTCAAGAAGTCATCCCTTGATCAGATGCCTTCCCCATGGAATTTCTTCATGAAAATTGATATGCATTATCCTTTTGACATATAGAGACCAATAGAAACAAGAATGACCAAAAAATTTGGAGTTATGGCCTTTGAAACCAAAACCCTAATTCTAGGTCATCTGTGCAGTTAAACCTGGCTCTGCTTCCATGCCATTCTCAGTTCTTGTGATTTTCTGACTTTCTTGACTTTGTGAGGATGTAATGTGATGCTTGAACATACATGGACCCCTTTGAAATGATTGAAGACCTTTGGAGTGGCTCAACTGGCTCTTAGATCACAAACTCTAGGTGCAGATGACTTAGAATCAATGCAGTGAATCAAAAATGTGGTGTGAGATGCTATGATTGAATTTATGCATATGAAGATATCAAAAGCCATGGTGAATGGGTGAGGGAAAATTTGGGGTGTTTACAAGAGGCTGCCAAGAAGCCCAATTTTGTCAGCAGGGGAATGCTCACCCCGGATGCAGTAAACAATGTGGAAAACGAGGAGGAAAGCGACTGCAACCTGGAGAGCTGGATACGTCCAAGGATCCCGGGGAGCCAAGTCCTTAACTGGTCTTCCCAGGAAATTATAAGGGTTACTCCTGCAGAGTAATTATTATTTCCTGTATTTTTAAGCATGCATCAAGTCTTGCGTCTTGCCCAAGACGACAAGACTAATTTTGTAATCGGGACATCTTGTAATTTTGTGCAAATGGATTAATCAATGAATATCGGACATCTTTTGCAAATGAGTCTTTTCCTTTTTCGCTCACTGTTATTCATTTTTCTTTTTGTACAAAAATAAAATGGCAATGTTTTCCAAAATGAAAACTTCATTTCACTTTTTCTAAACAAGATTAAAATTGATCACTAAAATGAACAATCTAATCCCTTGCAGAGAGTGCCTTTCAGACTGCACCGACAACAACACTGCTATGAATTCGTATGACTTTGACAATCCAATCAATCAAGCCGACGAAGGGGTTGAAGAATATTATGAGCTTCCTGAAGAGCTAGCCACGTTGTTAAGGCAAGAGGAGAAGGTTATCACTCCTCATCAGGAGGAGGTTGAAACAGTCAATCTCGGTACGGAAGAAGACGTGAAAGAGGTTAAGATTGGGGCCTGCCTACAAGACTTAGTGAAGGGACAACTAATTGATATGCTTCGGGAGTATGTGGATGTGTTTGCTTGGTCTTATCAGGATATGCCAGGGTTGGACACTGATATTGTCATGCACAAGCTGCCTCTGAAAGAAGACTGCCCGCCGGTAAAACAGAAGCTGCGCCGTACTCGCCCAGATATGGCAATGAAGATAAAGGAAGAGGTACAGAAACAGTGGGACACCGGTTTCCTTGCTGTGACTAGCTATCCTCCATGGGTTGCTAATATTGTACCTGTGCCTAAGAAAGATGGCAAGGTAAGGATGTGTGTGGATTACCGGGATCTGAACAGAGCCAGCCCGAAAGATGACTTCCCTTTACCTCACATTGATGTATTGGTTGATAATACGGCTCAGTTTTCGGTGTTCTCCTTCATGGACGGATTTTCAGGATATAATCAGATCAAAATGTCACCTGAAGACATGGAGAAGACAACTTTCATCACACCCTGGGGCACGTTCTGTTATAAAGTGATGCCATTCGGACTGAAGAATGCTGGTGCAACTTATCAACGGGCTATGGTAACATTATTCCACGACATGATCCATAAAGAAATTGAATGTTATGTGGATGACATGATTGCCAAGTCCCTCACAGAAGAAGACCACCTGGTGATTCTGTTGAAGTTATTCAAGCGTTTGAGGAAGTACCAACTGAAGTTAAACCCCAACAAGTGCACATTCGGGGTGCGATCCGGTAAGCTGCTGGGATTTATCGTGAGCGAGAAAGGGATTGAAGTTGACCCTGATAAAGTCAAAGCCATTCAAGAAATGCCTGCACCGAAGACTGAGAAAGAAGTTCGAGGGTTCCTAGGTAGATTGAACTACATTTCACGGTTCATATCTCATCTTACAGCAACCTGTGAACCCTTGTTTAAACTGTTAAGAAAAGAACAAACGGTCAGGTGGAATGAAGACTGCCAGAGGGCTTTTGACAAAATCAAGGAATACTTGCAAGATCCTCCAATCCTTATGCCACCAGTGGAAGGAAGACCTCTGATAATGTACTTGACAGTATTAGGAGAGTCAATGGGGTGTGTGCTGGGCCAGCATGACGAGTCTGGTCGAAAAGAGTATGCAATATACTACCTAAGCAAAAAGTTTACCGACTGTGAACAACGTTATTCACTGCTCGAGAAAAAATTTTGTGCCTTAGCGTGGGTTGCTCGCCGACTAAGGCAGTATATCTTGACCCACACTACTTTATTGATCTCCAAGATGGACCCAGTTAAGTACATTTTTGAGAAGCCAGCACTCACCGGACGGGTTGCAAGATGGCAAATGATCCTCACAGAATATGACATCCAGTACACATCTCAGAAAGCCATCAAGGGTAGTGTATTGTCCGATTATCTTGCTGAGAAACCCATTGATGATTACCAGCCTATGAGATTTGACTTCCCTGATGAAGACATCATGTTCATAAAAGCAAAAGATCATGAAGAGCCTGTTCACACTGAAGGGCCTGACCCAGAAGAAGAATGGACTATGATGTTTGATGGGGCTGTTAACATGAATGGTCGTGGTGTTGGTGCAGTACTTATTACACCTAAGGGAGTTCACATGCCTTTCTCGGCAAAACTCACCTTTAACTGCAATAACAACGAAGCTGAATACGAAGCTTGTATTATGGGTCTTGAGGAGGCCATTGACCTCAGGATCAAAACTTTGACTGTGTTCGGAGATTCAGCTTTGGTAATCAATCAAACCAACGGCAAATGGTACACCCACCAGGATCATCCGATACCTTACAGGGATTATACAAGGAGGTTATTGACTTTCTTTACAACGGTCAAACTTGAGTATATCCCTCGGGACGAGAATCAGTTTGCAGATGCTCTGGCTACCATTTCATCCATGATCAAAGTTCAAGCTGCCAACTTTGTGCCTCGGATTTCAGTGTCCAGACTTGACAGACCAGCATATGTATTTGCAGCAGAGGCTGTCAAAGATGATAAGCCTTGGTTCCATGACATTAAGTGCTTCTTGGAGGATCAAACATACCCACCTGGGGCATCTTCCAATGATAAGAAGACGTTAAGAAGGCTAGCTGGTAGTTTCTTCCTGAATACTGACGGTTCCCTATACAAGAGAAACTTTGATATGGTACTTCTCAGGTGCGTTGATAGAACAGAAGCAAACTTGTTGATGCATGAAGTGCACGAAGGATCCTTTGGTACCCATGCAGGAGGGCATGCAATGGCTAAAAAGTTGCTAAGATCAGGCTATTACTGGATTACAATGGACGCAGATTGTTGTGCTTATGCCAGGAAATGCCATAAATGTCAGATATATGCGGATAAAGTGCATGTACTCCGAATCCTCTGAATGTGATGTCCTCACCCTGGCCCTTTTCCATGTGGGGCATTGATATGATTGGCAAGATTGAGCCGACTGCTTCAAATGGCCACAGATTCATCCTGGTAGCCATCGACTATTTTACCAAGTGGGTTGAAGCAGCTTCATATGCAAATGTTACAAGACAAGTGGTAGCCCGATTTCTAAAGAGAGACATCATCTGTCGGTATGGAGTTCCCGAGCGAATCATTACTGATAATGGTTCCAACTTGTCGCTCCCGACAAGTGACACAGGGTCAGATGAAGGTACAGACGCGAACGGTCGGCGAGAGGGAACAGTGATAACACACAGCCGTGAACTCACTGGAGATGAATAGAGTCGCCAGCTAGGCATTTTTATCCCGGAGGAAAGGTAATGCTGCATAGACCTAGAAAAAGATGGATAAGACGGTTGCGAACCAGAGAGACTGAGAAAGGGGGTTGGTTACAACCTGGGAAGGTATTAGCACCCAGATTGTCCGCCGTACTCGACGGGATCCACGCTTAAAAGATTTGTGTTTTAAAGGGGTAGTGTCAGTGCAATCTGTGTATAAAATAGCTGGAAAAGGATGTACAGGTGTCAGTGTAAAGGAAGTGAAGTGTAATATATACAGTGTCAGTGTAAGGACAAGAGTGAAATGCTCATGACAATGAGGCTTAAAGAATAATTCTGAAAGGAGGGGGAATATACAGAGACTTTTGTTCGATAACTGTTAAGTTATGCCTACGTATCCTCTCGTGCAATGAGGAAGTCAGAACACCGTAGTTCGACCCAAAGAGACTGAAAGGTGAATTGACTTGTGAACTGCTTACTTGCCTATGCTCAAGTGTATGATCTGTCTGGCACAGATGCAAACTGTCTTGCATTAGACGGAAGAAGCAAGTTCTCGTTTGTGAGTGAAGGTGATGAGAAAAGAATCCCGAAGGAGACGATTATTGTTTGTTTTTGAGTTTTCAGTCTTTTATTGCTTTTGGATTTTGTCATAAGTTAATGAGCTTAAGTCTAAACCAATGGATTTAGTAAACTCATCACATCTTCCCTCTGATTAGGGGTAATGAGAATACCTTAAGTGTGAAGTCAGATTCTCACACTTAATCACCTTTGATGCAGGATTAAGATCATTAACCTACTTGTGATTATTTGGATGTTTTTGGTGTTTTTGTTTAGTGTTAAGTAATGAGGTTAAGCCATAATCATGGATTAAACAGACCCATTACACCATCCTAAAAGAAGGATGATAGATGAGAATGTTTAAGTTGAGGAAAGCTCCTCAACTTAATCCATGATTAGGGATTAAACCCATGACAAAACAAGCCTTTATTAAGTGGATTTTAGTTAATGATATGGTAATGAAGTGATTTTTATGGTTTGTAAGACAACTTGAGGGGGACTTGTCCATTAACACTAGGGTTAGTCCTTCTTAACCACTTAAGGAAGAATTAGAACCCTAATGCAAGGCCCAAGTTACAAGTGTGATGTCTTGATGATTATTATGTGAATTGATTAAGAGATTTAAACACATTAAGGGTTTAATACTTAGGATTAAAGTTATACACTCCATCCTAAGAGAAGGATGCAGGCATAACCCTAATCACAAAGTCTTAGAGCCTTTATGGTTTAGTCTCTGATTATGAGGTGAGAAGAGAGGACTCAAAGAGAGACACAAAGGTAAAACTATAGGGGGGGCTAATCAAAACCCTAATTCATTGTCATGCTTGGTTGATCCTAAAGTTTGTGAGGTTTTCAAGAACAAGCCTTCAAAGGAGCCACCAGGAAGCAGATGAATAAGATCAAGAGAAGCAAAGTGACTTGCTTCATTCAAGAAGTCAAGTCACTTGAAGAAAGAAGGTGGGAGGAACAAGAATGAGCAAGCTCAATCTCAAACACAAATAGAAATGCAGCAATGGATGCAAGAGAGATGAAAAGAAAAGTTATGAGAAGTGAAGGCAAATTCACTTCCCAAAGTCACTTACCACCTGAAATGTTAGAAAAGAAATGCAATGCAATGCAAAATGGGATGAGATGACATGATGAGAAACAAAACCAGAAGCATTTACATGATGCTAATGATGCTATGAGATGCTATAAACATGAGGCAAGGCATGGGGATGTTCATACAAGATTATGAATGCAAATGATGCAAGTTAAGGAGCATGAATGAACATGAAAAGTTATGAATCATACAAGACAAATGACATGGCAAATATGTAATGCAATGATCAAACATGCTTTATACATGTCTTAAGATGTCAAATGAATCACAAGAATGCACAAAATGCAATGACAAGTCAAGCTATGCAAGGAAATGCAAGAAGGATGCAAAAGAAAGCCCAAATTAGGGTTCATGGATCAAACATCAAACAAAAACCCAAAACAGAAACAAATCCTAAGATAAAAAATGGAAAATGCTACCCAAAGAAACCCTAAACCTATAATGAACCACTGCCCAAAGGGGAACTCTCAACTCTTAACCAAACTCAAGATATGAATTTCCTAAGTTATTAGGGTTTTTTAGGGTTCTTAACAAAAGAAATGCCAAACAAAAGGAAAATGCAAGATCAAATCATGGCCATTTTACCCTAGAAACTACATGCCAAACACAAAACAATGCAAGAATAATCAATGTCTCAACCTTCTCCAATAGGCAGAAATGAATTTTTGAACTTATGATCAAAATAATGCATAAGAAATGATTTAATTCAATGAAAAATTCTTAAAATGCATCAAGATCAAAAAAGAAATTTGGTTTGAAGGTTGGACAATGTTTCTAAATGTCTTAGAACATTTCATGAATTTTTTTGTAATTTTTAAATACCTAAAAGTATTTTTAATTAATTAATTCCCATTAATCAATTAAAAATAATCTTTTAAATATTTAAAAATACTTTTTTAATGATAAAAAAAAAAAAAATGTTTTTGTGTCATAAAAATTATTAAAACTCAGAGGAAAAAGTTTCATAATTTTTATGTATTATTTGCTATTTTAAAATAATTAGGCAAGTTAATTGAAATAAAATGAATTAAAAATAAAATAAAATAAAAGTAAACAGAAAGAAAGGCCAGGATCTGATCTGGGGGGAAGACCATTGACTTCGCGCCAGATCCAGTGGTTCACATTTAAACTGGGTTAATCTTAATTAATTAAATAAATTAACCTAATTAAGACTAATGACAAGATCTGGGCCATTGGATGCGCGCGGGAAGAGACTCAGTCAACTCATCCAACGCCTGAAATTCAAACTGGGAGCCCTAACCCTAATCACATATTAATGACTTTCAGGTCACCGGAGACGAGCTCCGGTCGTCTTCTCCGGTGACCTTCTCCCCTGAAAACTTCCAAATTCTTCCCTAGGTCACTAAAATGAAATCTAAAACCATGGAAATGTTCCTCAACCCCTCACGAATCAAACCCCTCTCTCAAAACACATTTCTTCTTCCTAAACAAGCTGAATCGAAAGGAATAAAAACTAGGGCACGCAAGCTTCAGAAACAAATTAAATACTCAAATCAAAACCATTTTCAAAACCAAAGACATATTCATGATCAGGACAACACAAAGAACAAGTTTGTAACAAGAAAAATGATTTCTGGAAAAATAATTTTCGAGCTACCTGAGATTTGGAGCTTTCAGTTTGAGGACTTTCTGGCCACCTCTCCTTGTGCAATCCACTCCACTTGATCCCCAGAAGATGTTTGAATGCTCAAAAGAAGTTTGTGTTGGCTGGATAATGAGATTCGACAGCTTCTGCTCAAGCTTGGTCAGAAATGGCAATGGAGTTTTTGGAGGTTTCAGGCCATTGTGAATGATGGTTTGTGATCCTGAGGATGAATGGAGAAGGTCTGTGGTGTTAGTTTGTATGTTTGTGAGCTATGGTGAGAGTTTCGAATGAAACTGCAAAATGAAGTGAGATGTTCAGGCTGTTTCAGGCTTGTGTTCTTGGTGCTGGGTGGTCTATGGAGCAAGGTGAGTTGAATGGTGAAGATAGTTTTTGTGTTTGCAAGCTGTGGAGAGGAATTCGAAGCAACTTGCAACTTGGTAGGTTTTTTGTAAATGTGATGAATGTGGATGTTTCAGGCTGGCTTAGTACATGAAATGGCTTGCAAATTGTCCACATAACTCTCTCTCATTGGTCAGTTGATTGGACATGTGCTTTATTGATTGGTAAGTTGCCTTTTGCAAAAAGTCAAAAATTGTGTAAGAGAGGTATGGTGAAGTGCTAGCTTGGTACAAAGCCTAGGGGCTGCGCAGCATGGTGTGTGTATGAAGCTAGCTTGGTTCAGCAGCCAATGCCTCAAGTTGGTGAGATGTGATCATGAGTTTTGCAACTTGTGGCCTTTTTGAAATCTCATGAAAAATGCCTTGTTACATGAACTAAACACATGTGATCTTTGGTTCAAATCTGATTTTGGGCCTTAGAGAATGTTTATGTGCTGGTTTGATACCAATTAGAAGTTGCAATTTGACTTAGCACATGATTTTGCAATTTTCACACTTGGTGCATATCTTGAAAATAAGTGATTTTTGCCAACTTTGCATTGCCATAACTTTTGATCCAAAAAGAGTTTGATCATGTTATTGTACTTTTTGAAAAGGGAAAGATGAGATCTACAACTTTCATGACCAAAGTTTTTCCATTTGAAGCATTTTTGGATCAAGAATCATGGCTTGAAAAATGACCTAAAATGATGCATTCTTGAAAAGTCAACTATACCCAAAAAGTCAACATTTGCAAAAACCCTAAATTCTTGATTTTCATGAACTTCAACCTTCTTCCATGATCAAATAAAGATCATATACACTCAAAATGGTGAAGATCACCTATTGGTTGGGTCATTGGGGGCCTCAGATGCCCTGATTTTACACTGACTTGTCTGAAAAGTCAACCTTTGATCAGATGACTTCCCCATGGAATTTCTTCATGAAAATTGATATGCATACTCCCTATACCATATAGAGATCAATGGAAACAAGAATGACCAAAAAATTTGGAGTCATGGCCTCTGAAACCAAAACCCTAATTTTCAGTCAACTGTGCAGTCTAAACTGGCTCTGCATCATCTCAAACCCTAGTTCTTGTGATTCCTCTGCAATTTTGACTTTGAGGAGATGAAATAGGAAATAAGAACACACATGGACCACTTTGAGTTGATTAGTGGCCTTTGGAATGGCTCAAGATGCTTTGGGATTGCTCAGATCACAAACCCTAAGTGCAGATGCCTTAGAGACTATGCAGTGGATCAAAAAATGAGATGTGAGATGATATGATTGTGTTTATGCATATGAGGATGATCACAAGCCATGGTGTGAATGGGTGAGGGCAAATTTGGGGTGTTTACAGCTGCCCCTATTCAAACATGAGTTAGCTGTGCAGGTTGTAAGCGACGGCTTAACAGGCAAACAAGATAACTTGTGGTTGAATACCAAAGACAGTCCAAAATTTGCACTCACAGAAATGAAGAAGAAAAGGGATATAGATTGTAAAAGGAAAATAAAGTGTATTGTAAAGTGTGGGCGACGGAGGACGACCGTCGAGCAGAGGACGACTGCTGGGCAAATAGCAATGACGGGGACGGCCGACATGTTGGGGAGGTGAGGAAAATAAAGCAATGACGGGGACGGCCGACATGCTGGGGATAAAAGGTAAAGCTAAGACGGGGACGACCGACTAGCTGGGAAATAAAATCATGATGGGGACGGCCATCAAGATAAAGCTGTAAAATTTTCTGGGGATTAATGAAACATGACGGGGACGGCCATCAAGCTCATAAAGGTGAAGTAACCGACGATGGGGACGGCCATCGGGTTAAAAGGAAAAGGGACCACGACGGGGACGGCCATCGGGTTAAAGAATAAATGAAATAAACAGCTGATGGGGTACGGCCATCAAAGGTGAAGGACGATCACCTAGCAGGGTACGGCTGCTCTGTTGGGAATAAAAGGAATATGATGGGGACGGCCATCAAAGGTGGAGGACGACCACCTGGCAGGGTACGGCTGCCGAAAATATCAACGATGGGGACGGCCATCGGATAGAAAAGGTCAACGATGGGGACGGCCATCGGACGAGCATGATGGAGGACGACCATCAAGAAGTGGAGGACGACCACTCAGCAGGGGACGGCTGCTCTCGAGGTTTCTCATGACATAGGACGAATGCCAGATAACCAAAATCAACAATGGGGACGGCCATTGGATAAAGTGATGAAGGACGATCATCAAAAAGGTGGAGGACGACCACCTAGCAGGGGACGGCTGCTAAAATATCAACGATGGGGACGACCATCGGATGAGCATGATGGAGGACGACCATCAAGAAGTGGGGGACGACCACTCAGCAGGGGACGGCTGCTCTCGGGGTTATCATGACACAGGACGAGTGTCAGATAAAAGAAAATGCTTTGTTGGTGATCTACTGGGGAATAGTAAACACGGACGAGCGTTTACATCCAAGAAACAAAAGGTATAAGTGTTTGGTATTATGTATAGATTAAAGATGCGGACGAGCATCCTTAAGACTATGATACGGACGAGTATCACGTAGAAACAAACTGACACATGTTCAGGGATGATGATACGGACGAGTATCAACTGGTTAACAAAGAACACGGACGAGTGTTGCATCTGAAAGAATCCTTCTGGGGAATAGTAGACACAGACGAGTATCTATATTCAAGAAGACATAAGTGTTTGACACGGTGTGTAGATTAAAGATGCGGACAAGCATCCCTAAGAGTATGATACGGACAAGTATCATGTAGAAACAAACACTAGACGCAATGTTCTGAGATGATGATACGGACGAGTACCAACTGGTTAACAAAGAACAAGGACTACCGTCGAATCTGCGGGGATATGAGTGACGATGTATACGAGATACGGACGAGTATCTGTATAAGTGTACCAATGGGTAGTGAGTATTGTATAATGTATAGATGAGTGTTTATCTGCTGGGGAGAGTGACACGGACGAGTGTCAAAGAGAAAAGTAAAATAATAACAAGTATATGGGTGATGAAGGTGTAAGCGACTGCGCTGGGGATATGACACGAACGGGTGCCAAGAAAATGTATATATAAGTATATGTGAGTACAAAGAGGATGTCTTTGGCTTTCTGCTGGTGATTTGTGACACGGACGGGTGCCAGAAAGTATTTGTAATACGGGTGATCCTATTTGTAAAGAGTGTTCAGGCGACTTTACTGGGGAAAGATGGCACGGACGGGTGCCAAAAGGAGTAGATACTGGCGTTTGTGATTTGTGAGGCAACTGCTTTTGCTGGGACTCTGGTGAGGATTTCTGTACAATGATGATGAACGGTTATTATTCACAAGTGTTACTTCAGAACATGGCTTATGATTATGCTATGCATTTGATTTTTGCCATAATGCTCCGTATTAGACGGAATGCTACGCTCTGGGGGATAGTATGATGCAAATGCCATGATTATGCAAGGAGGCACAGATCCGGAATTCGGATCCCGTTGCCGCGAAGATCTCTGGTCGATCTGCTTGGAAATGGACCTCCCAGCTGGGGATGAGATCATTGGTAGATCCAATAAGAGGATATTTGCTTGGGGATATAGGTCACTGGTTGACATCCTTATAATATGGGACCCAGCTGGGGTTTGTAGAAGCTTTCTTCACTCTGTTGTGATCTTCTATGCGCTGCTCTTCTGGATAGAGGCTGAAGATTCTGTGGGGAGATGATTTCCTGACTCCCGTACTCAGCTGAGGATGAAATGGCAGCTCGGCTGGGGAATTATGAGAGGCAACTCAGCTGGGGAGAGCAACAAGAGGCCACTCGGCTGGGGATAGAGCATTTCGGATGCCGAGATTGAGTGTATGTCGATTTGGCAACTTTGCTAGGGAAGTGGGCACTCTCCAGTGCCACGTGGAAGATAGACCGAGTTGATAATGATTCGCCTGTTTGCCGAGACGTAACTTGCATCCCCCGGGTTGCGTTCTGGATACCTGCAATCCTGCAAAGATAAGGAAACGCACAAAAGGTCCCGAGGTATCCTTCACTGAATTCCGTCAAAGGAGTTAAGCATTCTCACGAGTAAGTATATTCCCTGCAAGCATGTGTTTTATTATTATTACTTTTGGGAGAAAAGCATCTGTACTTATGCAATTGATTTTTGGAGACATCAGACACTCTTTGCAAATAAAAATGTACAAAACGAGACATGACTGAAAATCTGATTTTATTAATTCATATGCCCTGAATTGGCGAGATACAGTCAAAGAAACAAATCCCCTGAAATGAGGAGATTGTTACAAATTGAGAAACAAAATGTTGGCGGTGTTGACGACGCTTTAAGGAGCTTCCTCTCCTGCTATGACTCGTATGACAATGACGTTCTTCTCGTCTTGCTTTCTGAAGAAAGTTGATTCTGATTGAAGCTTGATCGTTTCAAGGCTTTCCAAGTTGTGACAAAACAGACGAATTCAGAATGCAGTTGTTCGCTTATTCCCTTATTTTGCATGGATCGCCCTTTCGGGTTTTCAATCCATCGGGATACCCATTTTTGCCTGAGTTGTCCAATGCGGCTTTTCAACTCAACGGGTGTACATTTTTTTGTTTATTTCCCTTATTTTTGCCCGAGTCTTTTATTCTGTTTTTGACTCGCCGGGATGCCCTATTTTTGCCTGGACTTTCATTCTGTTTTTATGTCCAGCGGGTCTTTTTATGCGAAGTATTTTTTAACTGCATCTGAATTCACAGGGGACGGGAAATCTTCACCATCCATGGTGCTGAGCATCAGTGCTCCACCAGAGAAAACTTTCTTTACCACGAATGGTCCTTCATAGTTTGGAGTCCATTTGCCCCTGTGGTCTGTATGAGGAGGGAGGATTCTTTTCAACACAAGATCTCCTACTTGGTACTCTCGGTGCCTGACTTTCTGATCGAAGGCTCTCTTCATTCTCTTCTGATATAGCTGTCCATGACAGATTGCAGCGAATCTTTTCTCTTCGATCAGACTCAGTTGTTCGAATCGGGACCGAACCCATTCTGCTTCACTCAGTTTAACATCCATTAATACCCGTAACGAGGGTAGTTCAACTTCAACAGGTAGGACTGCTTCCATACCATATACAAGCTGATAAGGTGTTGCCCCAGTGGATGTTCTGATTGACGTGCGGTACCCATGCAAGGCGAACGGCAGCATTTCATGCCAGTCTTTGTAAGTGACTACCATCTTCTGCACAATCTTCTTGATATTCTTATTTGCTGCCTCAACAGCGCCATTCATCTTTGGCCTGTAAGGAGAAGAATTGTGATGTTGGATTTTGAAGTCCCGGCACAGCTCTGCCATCATTTTGTTGTTCAAGTTGGAACCATTATCAGTAATGATTCGCTCGGGAACCCCATATCGACAGATGATGTCTCTTTTCAGAAATCTGGCTACCACTTGCCTTGTGACGTTTGCATATGAGGCTGCTTCGACCCACTTGGTGAAATAGTCGATGGCGACCAGGATAAATCTGTGACCATTTGAAGCAGTTGGCTCAATCTTGCCAATCATATCAATGCCCCACATAGCAAAGGGCCACGGTGAAGACATTATGTTTAAAGGATTCAGAGGCACATGCACTTTGTCTGCGTAGATCTGGCATTTGTGGCATTTTCTGGCGTAGGCACAACAGTCTGCATCCATTGTGATCCAATAATAGCCTGATCTTAACAACTTCTTAGCCATTGCATGTCCTCCAGCATGGGTACCAAAAGAGCCTTCATGCACTTCATGCATCAACAAATCTGCTTCCGTCTTGTCAACACATCTAAGGAGTACCATGTCAAAGTTCCTTTTGTATAAAGACCCATCAGCGTTCAGAAGGAAACTACCAGCAAGCCTTCTCAAAGTCTTCTTATCATTGGAAGATGCCCCAGGTGGGTATGTTTGATCCTCCAAGAAGCACTTAATGTCATGGAACCAAGGCTTATCATCTTTGACAACATCTGCTGCAAATACATATGCTGGCCTGTCGAGTCTGGACACTGAAATCTGAGGTACAGAGTTGGCCGTTTGAACTTTGATCATGGATGAAATGGTAGCGAGAGCATCTTCAAACTGATTCTCGTCTCGAGGGATATACTCAAGCTTGACTGTTGTAAAGAAAGTCAGTAACCTCCTTGTATAATCCCTGTATGGTATCAGATGATCCTGGTGGGTGTACCATTTTCCATTGGTTTGATTGACTACCAAAACTGAATCTCCGTATACGGTCAATGTCTTGATCCTGAGGTCGATGGCTTCCTCAAGACCCATAATGCAAGCTTCGTATTCAGCTTCGTTGTTAGTGCAGTTGAAAGTGAGTTTTGCCGAGAAAGGCATGTGAACTCCTTTAGGTGTAATGAGAACTGCGCCAACACCACGACCATTCATATTAACAGCCCCATCAAACATCATAGTCCATTCTTCTTCCGGGTCAGGCCCTTCAGTGTGAATAGGCTCTTCATGATCTTTTGCTTTTATGAACATGATGTCTTCATCAGGGAAGTCAAATCTCATAGGATGGTAATCATCAATGGGTTGCTTAGCAAGATATTCAGATAGTACACTGCCCTTGATGGCTTTCTGAGATGTGTACTGTATGTCGTATTCTGTGAGAATCATCTGCCATCTTGCAACCCGTCCGGTAAGAGCTGGCTTCTCGAAAATGTACTTAACTGGATCCATTTTTGAGATTAATAAAGTAGTGTGGGTCAACATATACTGTCTCAGTCGGCGAGCAGCCCACGCTAAAGCACAACAAGTTTTCTCGAGCAGTGAATAACGTTGTTCACAGTCGGTAAACTTTTTGCTTAGGTAGTATATTGCATACTCTTTTCGACCAGACTCGTCATGCTGGCCCAGCACACACCCCATTGACTCTTCTAACACTGTCAAGTACATAATCAGAGGTCTTCCTTCTACTGGAGGCATGAGGATTGGAGGTTCTTGTAAGTACTCTTTGATCTTGTCAAAAGCCTTCTGGCAATCTTCGTTCCACCTGACCGTCTGTTCTTTTCTTAACAGCTTGAACAAGGGTTCACAGGTTGCTGTAAGATGAGATATGAACCTTGAAATGTAGTTCAACCGACCTAAGAACCCTCGAACTTCTTTCTCAGTTTTCGGTGCAGGCATTTCTTGAATAGCTTTGACTTTATCAGGGTCAACTTCAATCCCTTTCTCACTTACAATAAAGCCCAGCAGCTTACCGGATCGCACCCCGAATGTGCATTTGTTGGGGTTCAACTTCAGTTGATACTTCCTCAGATGCTTGAACAACTTCAGCAGATTCACCAGGTGATCTTCTTCTGTAAGGGACTTGGCGATCATATCATCCACATAACATTCTATTTCCTTGTGGATCATATCGTGGAACAATGTCACCATAGCCCGTTGATATGTTGCACCAGCATTCTTCAGTCCGAATGGCATCACTTTGTAACAGAACGTGCCCCAAGGTGTAATGAATGTTGTCTTCTCCATGTCTTCAGGTGACATCTTGATCTGATTATACCCTGAAAATCCATCCATGAAGGAGAATACCGAGAACTGAGCCGTGTTATCCACCAATACATCAATGTGAGGTAATGGGAAGTCATCTTTCGGGCTGGCTCTGTTCAGATCTCGGTAATCAACACACATTCTTACTTTGCCATCTTTCTTAGGCACAGGTACTATATTAGCAACCCACGGTGGGTAGCTAGTCACAGCAAGGAACCCGGCGTCCCATTGCTTTTGTACCTCTTCCTTGATTTTCATAGCCATGTCTGGGCGAGTTCGGCGCAGCTTCTGTTTAACTGGTGGGCATTCTTCCCTCAAAGGCAGCTTGTGCACAACTATATCGGTGTCCAACCCTGGCATGTCTTGATACGACCAAGCAAACACATCAACATACTCTTGAAGCAGATCTATCAGTTGTCTCTTTACTGAGTCTTGCAGGCAGGCCCCGATTTTTACTTCCTTCACGTCTTCCTCTGTACCAAGATTAATCACTTCAACCTCCTCCTGGTGAGGGGTAATAACCTTTTCCTCTTGCCTTAACAACCTGGCTAGCTCTTCAGGAAGCTCATATTCTTCATCAACCCCTTCATCAGCTTGATTGATTGGATTGTCAAAGTCATACGATGTCATAGCCGTGCTGTTGTCGGTGCTGTCAGGAAGGCACTCTCTGCAAGGGTTAAGTTGGTTCATTTTAGTGATTGATTTTAATCTTGCTTTAGAAAAAAGTGAAATGAAGTTATCATTTTGAAAACACCGCCATTTATTTTTTTGTACAAAAAGAGAAATGGAAAAACAGTGAGCAGAAAAGAAAAAGACTTGTTTGCAAAAAGATGTCTGATATTTCATTAATTTAATCTTGTTTGCACAAAAGTACAGATGGCCCTGATTACAAAATGAGTCTTGTCATCTTGGGCAAGATGCAAGACTTTGATGCATGCTATAAAAATGCAGGAAATAATAATTACTCTGCATGAGTAACTCTTATAATTTCCTGGGAAGACCAGTTCGAGACACTGCTCCCCGGGATCTTTGGACGAATCCAATTCTCCAGATTGCGCTCCTCTTCCAGCTCGTCTTCCAGACAGTTGATAGCATCGGGGGTAAGCATCCCTCCACTGACAAAACCAGGCTCTTCAGCAGCCTTTGCTTGATGTTGAGTTGGTCTGTAACCCAACCCAAACTTGTCTTCTTTCTTTTCCACCGGTAGTAGCTTGCCCCAGCCTTGGGCAGTTCCTTCCTCAACAACCTTCCGGGCTTGTTGGTATGATGACATTGGAGTACCAGATACAGCAGAAGCCTCATTCACATTCAAAGCTTCAAACCCCTGGCTCATTGTTTCATGGATCTCCCCATCCATTTCAATGTACTTATAGGTTGCCAGGTGGCTGACAAAAATGTCCTCTTCTCCACAGATTGTGAGAACTTGGCCTTCCCACTCAAATTTTAACTTTTGGTGAAGGGTAGACGTTATTGCGCCGGCGGCGTGAATCCAGGGTCTACCCAACAAACAGCTGTAGGCGGGCTGAATGTCCATCACATAAAAGATAGTTTTAAAGGTCTGCGGGCCAATTGTCACGGGCAGCTCAATCTCTCCCAGAACCGATCTCTTAGAACCATCAAAGGCTCTTACTACCAGGTTGCTGGGTCTCAATGCCAAACCATCATATTCTAACTTCACCAGAGCCTTCTTTGGTAAGACATTCAGGGAAGAACCTGTGTCCACCAGCACATGAGAAAGGACAACTCCTTTGCATTCCAGGGTTATGTGCAAGGCTTTGTTGTGATTGCGGCCATCCGCTGTCAAGTCAGAATTGGTAAACCCTAGCCCATTGCTAGCAGTAACATTCCCAACCACGGTTTCCAATTGGTTGACAGTAATCTCCTCGGGCACGTACGCTGCGTGCAAGACCTTGAGTAGTGCATTCCGATGGGCTTCGGAGCACATAAGCAGTGAGAGGATAGAGATTTTGGATGGCGTCTGGTGAAGCTGATCCACAACTTTATAATCACTCTTTTTGATGATTCGCATAAACTCATCAACCTCCTGATCGAATGGAGTCTTCAGGGCTTCTTTGGCAGTTGGATCCTCCTGCACCGGGCCTTTTCCTTTTGCCTTGGCAGCAGCTTCTGCTTCGGCTGTAGGTCTTTGGACTTGTGAAGCAAAGAGACGTCCGCTTCGAGTGAAGCCTCCGCCTCCCCCCACATTATCTACTTGTGGTGCAGGTGCTGATGTTTCAAGAGTGATTCTTTTTCCTTCACAATACACGTCAGAGCCATAGTGCCAAGGGATGGCCCTATTGCTTTCATATGGTACTGGTCCAGGCACCGTGACAGTGACTGGACTGATTGCTGCTGCTGAAGGGGATGTAATTGTCTGCGGATCATAAAAGATTGTAACTGGTGCTCTGGCGGGAGCAGCACCTTCCGAATGGTAGGCGGAATTATTTTCAGGATCGTAGAATATGGTAACAGTGGAGACATCTTCATGATTGATTGCTGGTGTTGTAGGAGGTGTTGTTGGAAGGACTGATGTTGTTGTTGATGGAGATTCGAAATGGAATGAAGCTGAAGTTGTAGCAGGAGAAACTGTTGAAAACTGATCATTTGGAAGGACAGGTGAAGTACTTGTTGATGGTGCTGATGAATTGTCGGGAACAATAGTTGCTGCGGTTGTAGGAGGTTCTGAAACCGTTGTTGATGAAGTTGTTGGGTTTGTCGGAAATGATGTAGTGATCTGTAGCAAGCCACTCTGAATAAGGCTGTCAATGCCATTCCTCAGGTCCTCACACCCATTCCATGAAATATTGCAGTAGGGACACCCTAGTTCACACCCCGGAAATATTTGGTTTTCTCGGAGTTGAGCTTTGATTTCCACCAATGGTGTCCTGATCTGATCCACACTGGTTATTAAATAAGACGGTTGGTCTTCTTCAATAGCGTTAATTCGAGGACCACCGTGGTTTGGCATTGGGTTTTTATTGACATTGGGCGGAGGTGCAAAATTCAGAGCCTTGGAGTCTACCAAGTCTTGTACCTTCATATGCAGAGCCCTGCATTTTTCTGTACTGTGACCAGGTGCGTTTGAGTGAAAAGCACACCTAGCATTGGAGTCATAGTTTCTTGGTAGACTGTTGGGATCCGGAGGTGCCAACGTTCTTAGCTCAACTAGGTTGAGTTTCAGAAGTTGTGGCAGCAAGGCAGCATACGGCATTGGGATCGGGTCGATCACTCTGTTAGCTTGGGATGGCCTCTGTTGGAATGGCCTCTGTTGATTGTTGTTGTTGGAGCTGTTGTTGTTGTAGTTTCTTGGAGGATATTGATTCTGCTGATACGGGGGTTGTTGTTGGAAGTTTTGTTGCGGAGGTTGATAGACTGGCTGTGGATGAGCTGGAGCAGGAATGGTGACTGCTGCTATTGTTCTCTGAGCATATTGGGGCCTACCCCTGTTTGAATGGATGGCATTGGTCTCGCCAGTTCTTCTCGGGCCTGCAAAAGGCTTCCTTGTACTACTGGACGAGCTTGCACCGTTGTCTGAGATCTTTCCCATTTTTAACAAGCTTTCAATTCTCTCCCCGGCTATGACGACATCTGCAAAGCTAGTGGAAGAGAAAGCAGCCAACCTGTCAATATATGTTCCCTGAAGGGTGTTCATGAACATATCTGCCATTTCCCGTTCAGACATAGGTGGTTGAACAGCAGCAGCCAGTTGCCTCCACCTTTGAGCATATTCTCGGAAACTCTCCCTCGAAGACTGTGACATTCCCATCAGGAGAGTCCTGTTGGGTGCCATGTCTAGATTATACTGGTACTGTCTGATGAAGGCCTCTGCCAGGTCCTTCCAGCATCTAATTGTTGCTCTTGTCAGATGGGAATACCACTCCCTCGAAGCTCCAGTCAAGCTATCCTCAAAATAGAACATCCACAATTTCTCATCCATTGTATAGGCCTTCAGCCTTCCCAGAAATGATTGTAGATGAGTCCGGGGGCATGAAGTCCCATTATACTTTTCGAAACAAGGAGGCTTGAACTTATGGGGGATCCTGACCCCGTCTACCAAACCCATGTCCATAACGTCGAAGCCCAAAGAGTTTTGAGATTCTAAGGACCTCAACTTCTCAGCTATTTCTTCCAACCGTCTATCATAAGTTTCCTCTCCAGCACCCATTACTGTAAATTGGTCCTCCTGAGGGTCTTCTTGAAGTACCCTGGCTGCAGTGGCTGTCCCTTGAACATTTGCAGGAATGTTAATCTCAGGATGTAGATGTGGGCCAAACACAGGAGGGTTAACATGGGGTTGCACCCGTTCATTGTTACTTGTGCCAGCAGTCCCCACATGGGGTTCCTCTTGATTCCTCCCTTCTACCAAAGCTCTGAGCCTCTCCTGGCTTTGAGCTAAATTGTTCATCACTTCCATGAATTGTGTTATCTGCGTTCTCATCTCCAACCTTTCGTTGGCCATCTGGTTTCTGACCTCCGTAAGGTCCTGCTGCATCTGATCCATCTGAATTCCCGGAAGGTTGTTTCTAGTTGGGTACCTGTGTGGCCTGTTGAGGGGAAATACCCGGCGGCGAGCAATAATTCCTGAGATTCACAACAGAGGTTAGTAACAATAAAACAAAACCTACAAAACAAACAGAAGGGTTAGTATGCAATGCAGTTATGCTTATTTGCTCTCAAGGTATCCGGTTTGGCCTTCAGTTTTGACCCTTCCAGACCCTTGAAGATGATGCTGTTGAAGTTGCTTTCGAAATAAACCCAGATGGAAACTAACACAAATATATTACAGAAGGTGAAATAATACATCTTGTTCATTTTACAACACCAGCCCTCTAAGGGGTCAAAATACATCACAAAAACAAAAGTACATGGAATAGGAATAACAACAAGCAAATGATCAAACTCCAAGGCCAAACTCATCCTCACGAACTTCCTTGAGAAGTGCTTCGGTCACAGGATCAGCCGGACGCTCCGTGAGACCTCTGATGAGAAGGTTTCTTGTTGCAACAGCTGCAGTCAACTTCTTGTTCTGACTTTGGTCCTTAGACCTCTTCACTCCAGCTCTGATTTCTAGCTCTGATATTTCCTTCTGGGCTGCTGCCAGGGCTTTTTCCATCTGCTCCATC
Source organism: Lathyrus aphaca (assembly GCA_963966055.1). Taxonomy (NCBI): domain Eukaryota; kingdom Viridiplantae; phylum Streptophyta; class Magnoliopsida; order Fabales; family Fabaceae; genus Lathyrus; species Lathyrus aphaca. The sequence goes on from OZ014524.1 coordinate 96,327,455, forward strand.
TTGTCTTGAACTCTCTTGTCTTCTAGAGTACGAGTCTCAGTGATCCGGACCCACCTGGCCTGACTCTCTTTCAAATACAAGTCTGTTCTTGCTCTCTGGAACTGGGCTTCTTTACAAGCATTCTTCAGAATCTGCTCACCAGCTTTAGACTTGTTGATATAATCTCCAAACTTCTCAATTTTAGTCAAGTGTTCCACCCTCAACTTCTCCAATCTTTCAATCTCCCTCACACTTTCACTCCTCTCCCGGAGGGTCTTCTGCAAAGCCTGGGTTAGCTTCTCATTTCTTTCCTTCAAGCTCTCAAACTCTTCCAAACTGATAGTGGCAGGGGGTGGTGCTGAAGGTGACTCAGGCATGTCTTCTATGGTAAAGGGCATTCCAGAGAATTGGGCCCTAGCATGGGACCACTCATAATATTGGACTGATGCCACATTATTGCACTTCCCCAGAATGGTGATTCCCTTGGTTTGAACATGATCCCAGGCCCAAGCAGCCTGCCTAACAGCAGCCAAACTAAACTTGTTCTCACAGTAGAGGGTCTCAACCAAGTCTTGCTCCCTGGGAGTATGGACCAGTGCATAGCCTAATTGCCTCCTGAATAGCAGAGGGTTGTAATTGATACTTCCCTTGACCCCTATTAAAGGCACATTGGGAAAGTGCCCACAGCTTGTAATGATATCTCTGCCCTTGGTGCTTTGAGTACACCATCTGATGTCTGCTGAAGTGAGAGTAGTGAGCCTCTTAGCCCAGTTGCTTTGCTGATGAGGATTTAGGAATGCATCTGTCCTGGGTAGATGCTTAAGAAGCCAAGCATGGAATAATGGAGCACAAATCCTCACTAATCTTCCCCTCTGTTTCTCATTCTTCTGGTGTACTGAGTAATAGAGATCTCCTAGCAAAGTTGGCACTGGGTTCTTCAGGATGAACAAATGGATTGCATTCTTGCTGATGAATCGAGGCTCATCTGCAAACAACACAATTCCATATACACTTAAGGCCAACAGAGCACAAACAGCTCTCCATTCCCCCTGGGAAGCCTTCAGACTAGCTTGAGAAATCAGGAAGTCAAGATGAAAACCAAGGATCCCAGCTTTAGAGGTCATATGCTGCTCAATCAAAGCAGGTTCCAGGTGCAAAGCTTTTGCTACCTCTCCATTGCTTGGGAAAGTCATCTCAGGATTGAAAGGGATTTTTCTCCTGATAGGCAGACCAATCAATGATGAGTATTCTTCCAGAAGAGGACCCAACTGAAAGTCTTGAAAGGTGAAACACCTCAATGGGGGATCATAAAACTGAATGCAGGTGTGGATGAGGCTCCTCTGAGATGGGTCCAAATCCATAACCAAGTCAAGTATATCTCCATAACTCTCCCTGAACAAGGGTATGTGATCTGGAGTGATCAGGGTTTGGATCCTCCTGATGTCTGATAAGTCTGGTTGGAAGAAATGATAAGTGATATTGCTTTTCTTTGGAGCCATGATGCTGAGGACTGAGTAGAGTGCTGATGAAGATGCTGAGGAGTGGGCCACTGGCTGGCTAGTGCAAGTAACTGAAGTATATGGCTGACAAGCTGAAGCAAGTGCTGGTGGAGATAGGTCAAAACTACAGATGGGGTCAAAACCAAAACCAGATGAAAATGGATACCCTGAAACACAAATAAGCATATGTCAATATGATGCGATGAGTATGTATGCAAATGAAATGCAAGGGTTTGTGACTGAGCTGGATCTGATTAACTGCCTTGGTATAGATCCATGTGTGTTCAAGAATTCCAGATGGAGGTCTAAAAATCCAGTAACCAGGGTGGGGGACTCAAATAAAGAGCCACAAGTCCAAGGTTTTAGAATCACAAGAACTGTCCAACATGGAGTATTCTTAACAAAGTCAAAGTAACAGGGTATTCTGAGGTCAAGGTACCTGCAAACCTGTAAACAGCCCAACCCCCTCACAGGTGGTGATCTAGAACAAGGATCCTCAGACTTGGATCAATTATGAGAAGTGTAAACACTTCTAACCCGGAGGTACAGTGTTTACAATAACCATAACAATTCCTCCTCTAATTCACCTCAGTTTCTGAAGGTCAATACTAAAAGGTCATCCAGACTTAGCAGGCTTCCCAGATAGCCCTAGCATTGCAGGAAATCTGCAACACAGAGTTCTCAAGAAGAAACCCATATCTGAACCGTGTTTCATATTCCCGCACCAGACCGAAATGGAATGGGAAAGAATATGATTCACTCTAGCCTAGGTGTCACTCAGGTCCCAGGTATAGGACCTTAACTCTCAATGAATCACCCACCCACCAAGGCAAACAACAGATCCAGCCAGCAACAATGACAGTATGATATAAATAAATGCAATAAAGAAAGCAGTAAAGTAACTGTACATAAAGCAATAAACAAAAATAAATACAAGCACATAACACCCCAGTAAACACAAATCAAACAAGCGCTAGGAGGAACCCACAAAAAAGAACCAGAAGCCCTGGTTACAGTATAAGGGTCCCCAGCAGAGTCGCCAAGCTGTCGCTCCCGACAAGTGACACAGGGTCAGATGAAGGTACAGACGCGAACGGTCGGCGAGAGGGAACAGTGATAACACACAGCCGTGAACTCACTGGAGATGAATAGAGTCGCCAGCTAGGCATTTTTATCCCGGAGGAAAGGTAATGCTGCATAGACCTAGAAAAAGATGGATAAGACGGTTGCGAACCAGAGAGACTGAGAAAGGGGGTTGGTTACAACCTGGGAAGGTATTAGCACCCAGATTGTCCGCCGTACTCGACGGGATCCACGCTTAAAAGATTTGTGTTTTAAAGGGGTAGTGTCAGTGCAATCTGTGTATAAAATAGCTGGAAAAGGATGTACAGGTGTCAGTGTAAAGGAAGTGAAGTGTAATATATACAGTGTCAGTGTAAGGACAAGAGTGAAATGCTCATGACAATGAGGCTTAAAGAATAATGCTGAAAGGAGGGGGAATATACAGAGACTTTTGTTCGATAACTGTTAAGTTATGCCTACGTATCCTCTCGTGCAATGAGGAAGTCAGAACACCGTAGTTCGACCCAAAGAGACTGAAAGGTGAATTGACTTGTGAACTGCTTACTTGCCTATGCTCAAGTGTATGATCTGTCTGGCACAGATGCAAACTGTCTTGCATTAGACGGAAGAAGCAAGTTCTCGTTTGTGAGTGAAGGTGATGAGAAAAGAATCCCGAAGGAGACGATTATTGTTTGTTTTTGAGTTTTCAGTCTTTTATTGCTTTTGGATTTTGTCATAAGTTAATGAGCTTAAGTCTAAACCAATGGATTTAGTAAACTCATCACATCTTCCCTCTGATTAGGGGTAATGAGAATACCTTAAGTGTGAAGTCAGATTCTCACACTTAATCACCTTTGATGCAGGATTAAGATCATTAACCTACTTGTGATTATTTGGATGTTTTTGGTGTTTTTGTTTAGTGTTAAGTAATGAGGTTAAGCCATAATCATGGATTAAACAGACCCATTACACCATCCTAAAAGAAGGATGATAGATGAGAATGTTTAAGTTGAGGAAAGCTCCTCAACTTAATCCATGATTAGGGATTAAACCCATGACAAAACAAGCCTTTATTAAGTGGATTTTAGTTAATGATATGGTAATGAAGTGATTTTTATGGTTTGTAAGACAACTTGAGGGGGACTTGTCCATTAACACTAGGGTTAGTCCTTCTTAACCACTTAAGGAAGAATTAGAACCCTAATGCAAGGCCCAAGTTACAAGTGTGATGTCTTGATGATTATTATGTGAATTGATTAAGAGATTTAAACACATTAAGGGTTTAATACTTAGGATTAAAGTTATACACTCCATCCTAAGAGAAGGATGCAGGCATAACCCTAATCACAAAGTCTTAGAGCCTTTATGGTTTAGTCTCTGATTATGAGGTGAGAAGAGAGGACTCAAAGAGAGACACAAAGGTAAAACTATAGGGGGGGCTAATCAAAACCCTAATTCATTGTCATGCTTGGTTGATCCTAAAGTTTGTGAGGTTTTCAAGAACAAGCCTTCAAAGGAGCCACCAGGAAGCAGATGAATAAGATCAAGAGAAGCAAAGTGACTTGCTTCATTCAAGAAGTCAAGTCACTTGAAGAAAGAAGGTGGGAGGAACAAGAATGAGCAAGCTCAATCTCAAACACAAATAGAAATGCAGCAATGGATGCAAGAGAGATGAAAAGAAAAGTTATGAGAAGTGAAGGCAAATTCACTTCCCAAAGTCACTTACCACCTGAAATGTTAGAAAAGAAATGCAATGCAATGCAAAATGGGATGAGATGACATGATGAGAAACAAAACCAGAAGCATTTACATGATGCTAATGATGCTATGAGATGCTATAAACATGAGGCAAGGCATGGGGATGTTCATACAAGATTATGAATGCAAATGATGCAAGTTAAGGAGCATGAATGAACATGAAAAGTTATGAATCATACAAGACAAATGACATGGCAAATATGTAATGCAATGATCAAACATGCTTTATACATGTCTTAAGATGTCAAATGAATCACAAGAATGCACAAAATGCAATGACAAGTCAAGCTATGCAAGGAAATGCAAGAAGGATGCAAAAGAAAGCCCAAATTAGGGTTCATGGATCAAACATCAAACAAAAACCCAAAACAGAAACAAATCCTAAGATAAAAAATGGAAAATGCTACCCAAAGAAACCCTAAACCTATAATGAACCACTGCCCAAAGGGGAACTCTCAACTCTTAACCAAACTCAAGATATGAATTTCCTAAGTTATTAGGGTTTTTTAGGGTTCTTAACAAAAGAAATGCCAAACAAAAGGAAAATGCAAGATCAAATCATGGCCATTTTACCCTAGAAACTACATGCCAAACACAGAACAATGCAAGAAGAATCAATGTCTCAACCTTCTCCAATAGGCAGAAATGAATTTTTGAACTTATGATCAAAATAATGCATAAGAAATGATTTAATTCAATGAAAAATTCTTAAAATGCATCAAGATCAAAAAAGAAATTTGGTTTGAAGGTTGGACAATGTTTCTAAATGTCTTAGAACATTTCATGAATTTTTTTGTAATTTTTAAATACCTAAAAGTATTTTTAATTAATTAATTCCCATTAATCAATTAAAAATAATCTTTTAAATATTTAAAAATACTTTTTTAATGATAAAAAAATAAAATAAAAATGTTTTTGTGTCATAAAAATTATTAAAACTCAGAGGAAAAAGTTTCATAATTTTTATGTATTTTTTGCTATTTTAAAATAATTATGCAAGTTAATTGAAATAAAATGAATTAAAAATCAAATAAAATAAAAGTAAACAGAAAGAAAGGCCAGGATCTGATCTGGGGGGAAGACCATTGACTTCGCGCCAGATCCAGTGGTTCACATTTAAACTGGGTTAATCTTAATTAATTAAATAAATTAACCTAATTAAGACTAATGACAAGATCTGGGCCATTGGATGCGCGCGGGAAGAGACTCAGTCAACTCATCCAACGCCTGAAATTCAAACTGGGAGCCCTAACCCTAATCACATATTAATGACTTTCAGGTCACCGGAGACGAGCTCCGGTCGTCTTCTCCGGTGACCTTCTCCCCTGAAAACTTCCAAATTCTTCCCTAGGTCACTAAAATGAAATCTAAAACCATGGAAATGTTCCTCAACCCCTCACGAATCAAACCCCTCTCTCAAAACACATTTCTTCTTCCTAAACAAGCTGAATCGAAAGGAATAAAAACTAGGGCACGCAAGCTTCAGAAACAAATTAAATACTCAAATCAAAACCATTTTCAAAACCAAAGACATATTCATGATCAGGACAACACAAAGAACAAGTTTGTAACAAGAAAAATGATTTCTGGAAAAATAATTTTCGAGCTACCTGAGATTTGGAGCTTTCAGTTTGAGGACTTTCTGGCCACCTCTCCTTGTGCAATCCACTCCACTTGATCCCCAGAAGATGTTTGAATGCTCAAAAGAAGTTTGTGTTGGCTGGATAATGAGATTCGACAGCTTCTGCTCAAGCTTGGTCAGAAATGGCAATGGAGTTATTGGAGGTTTCAGGCCATTGTGAATGATGGTTTGTGATCCTGAGGATGAATGGAGAAGGTCTGTGGTGTTAGTTTGTATGTTTGTGAGCTATGGTGAGAGTTTCGAATGAAACTGCAAAATGAAGTGAGATGTTCAGGCTGTTTCAGGCTTGTGTTCTTGGTGCTGGGTGGTCTATGGAGCAAGGTGAGTTGAATGGTGAAGATAGTTTTTGTGTTTGCAAGCTGTGGAGAGGAATTCGAAGCAACTTGCAACTTGGTAGGTTTTTTGTAAATGTGATGAATGTGGATGTTTCATGCTGGCTTAGTACATGAAATGGCTTGCAAATTGTCCACATAACTCTCTCTCATTGGTCAGTTGATTGGACATGTGCTTTATTGATTGGTAAGTTGCCTTTTGCAAAAAGTCAAAAATTGTGTAAGAGAGGTATGGTGAAGTGCTAGCTTGGTACAAAGCCTAGGGGCTGCGCAGCATGGTGTGTGTATGAAGCTAGCTTGGTTCAGCAGCCAATGCCTCAAGTTGGTGAGATGTGATCATGAGTTTTGCAACTTGTGGCCTTTTTGAAATCTCATGAAAAATGCCTTGTTACATGAACTAAACACATGTGATCTTTGGTTCAAATCTGATTTTGGGCCTTAGAGAATTTTTATGTGCTGGTTTGATACCAATTAGAAGTTGCAATTTGACTTAGCACATGATTTTGCAATTTTCACACTTGGTGCATATCTTGAAAATAAGTGATTTTTGCCAACTTTGCATTGCCATAACTTTTGATCCAAAAAGAGTTTGATCATGTTCTTGTACTTTTTGAAAAGGGAAAGATGAGATCTACAACTTTCATGACCAAAGTTTTTCCATTTGAAGCATTTTTGGATCAAGAATCATGGCTTGAAAAATGACCTAAAATGATGCATTCTTGAAAAGTCAACTATACCCAAAAAGTCAACATTTGCAAAAACCCTAAATTCTTGATTTTCATGAACTTCAACCTTCTTCCATGATCAAATAAAGATCATATACACTCAAAATGGTGAAGATCACCTATTGGTTGGGTCATTGGGGGCCTCAGATGCCCTGATTTTACACTGACTTGTCTGAAAAGTCAACCTTTGATCAGATGACTTCCCCATGGAATTTCTTCATGAAAATTGATATGCATACTCCCTATACCATATAGAGATCAATGGAAACAAGAATGACCAAAAAATTTGGAGTCATGGCCTCTGAAACCAAAACCCTAATTTTCAGTCAACTGTGCAGTCTAAACTGGCTCTGCATCATCTCAAACCCTAGTTCTTGTGATTCCTCTGCAATTTTGACTTTGAGGAGATGAAATAGGAAATAAGAACACACATGGACCACTTTGAGTTGATTAGTGGCCTTTGGAATGGCTCAAGATGCTTTGGGATTGCTCAGATCACAAACCCTAAGTGCAGATGCCTTAGAGACTATGCAGTGGATCAAAAAATGAGATGTGAGATGATATGATTGTGTTTATGCATATGAGGATGATCACAAGCCATGGTGTGAATGGGTGAGGGCAAATTTGGGGTGTTTACACAACTTAAACAACAAAATGATGGCTGAGCTATGCCGGGACTTCAAGATCCAACACCACAATTCTTCTCCTTACAGGCCAAAGATGAATGGCGTTGTTGAGGCAGCTAACAAGAATATCAAGAAGATTGTACAGAAGATGGTGGTCACCTATAAAGACTGGCATGAGATGCTACCATTTGCCTTGCATGGGTACCGTACGTCAATCAGAACATCCACTGGGGCAACACCGTATCAGCTTGTGTATGGTATGGAGGCAGTCCTACCGGTTGAAGTTGAATTACCCTCCCTACGGGTACTGATGGATGTTAAGCTGAACGAAGCAGAGTGGGTCCGATCCCGATACGAACAGTTGAATCTGATTGAAGAGAAGAGATTAGCTGCAATCTGCCATGGGCAGTTATACCAGAAGAGAATGAAGAAAGCCTTCGATCAGAAAGTCAGGCTCCGAGAGTACCAAGTAGGAGATCTTGTGCTGAAAAGACTCCTCCCTCCTCATACAGACCACAGGGGCAAGTGGACCCCAAACTATGAAGGGCCATTCGTAGTAAAGAAAGTTTTCTCTGGTGGAGCACTGATGCTCAGCACTATGGATGGTGAAGACTTCCTGTCCCCTGTGAATTCAGATGCGGTTAAAAAATACTTCGCATAAAATGACCCGCTGGACATAAAAACAGAATGTAAGTCCAGGCAAAAATAGGGAATCACGACGAGTCAAAAACAGAATAAAAGACTCAGGCAAAAATAAGGGAAAATAAATAAAAAATGTACACCCGCTGAGTTGAAAAGCCGCATTGGACAACTCAGGCAAAAATGGGTATCCCGATGGATTGAAAACCCGAAAGGGTGATCCATGCAAAATAAGGGAATAAGCGAACAACTGCCTTCTGAATTCATCTGTATCACTTACGGCTTGGTAAGCTTCGAAAGGATCAAGCTTCTTTCAGAATCCGCCACCTTCAGAAAGCAAGATGAGAAGAACGTCAAATGTCATACGAGTCATAGCAAAGGGAAGCTCCTTGAAGCATCATCAACATTGCCAACATCTTTTGTTTCTCAATTTGTAACAATCTCCTCATTTCAGGGGATCTGTTTCTTTTGATGTATCTTGCCAATTCAGGGCACACGAATTAATAAAATCAGATTTTCAGTCACACCCTGTCTCGTACTCTTTTATTTGCAAAAATGTCCGATGTCATTAATTTGTCGATCGCATAAATACAAATGCGTCTTTCCTGAATTACATGCTTACAGGAAATATACTTACTCCTGGGAGTGTCTAAACTCCTATGACGGAATCCGGTAAGGGATACCTCGGGGTACTTGCGCGTTTCTTTGTCTTACAGGATTGCAGGTATTCAAAGCTCGACATGGGACATGAAAGCTTCTCCCCAGCAAGCTGTCAAATCATTATCAACTCAGTTCGTCTTCCAGATTAAGCACCGGAGATGTTTTCTCCCCAGCTGAGTTGTCAAGTATCATCCTCAGCAGGATCCCTACAGAAATCTCTAGGAAGATCTTCCAGTGATCTTTCTTCTTCCCCAGCCGAGTGCCGACAGGGAACCCACTCCCCACAGAGTTTCAACCTCTATCCAGAAAAGCAACGCGTGAAGAAATCACGACAAAGTGAAGAAATCTTCTGCAAACCCCCAGCTGGGTCCCTCATTGCTGAGATGGGTCTATCATTGATCTGTTTCACCATGCAGATACATCTTATCAGATCTACCAATGATCTTATCCCCAGCTGGGATGTCCATTTCAAGAAGATCAGTCAGAGATCTTCACAGCAACGGGATCCGAATCCCTGATCGTTATATTTGCATAATCATAGCATTCACATCATATTTTTTCCACAAAGCGTAGCATTCCGTCTAATACGGAGCATTGCGGCAAAAATCAAGCATGTTGCATAAACATAAGCCATGTTCTGAATCAAACACTTGTAAATACTGACAATCCATCAACGATATACAAAAAAAAAACTCCCCAGATCCCCCGGCAGAGAGCCAAGGCATCTTCCCTAAAGATACAGATACTTCCTGACACCCGTTCGTGTCATATCCCCAGTAGAAAGCCAAAGCGCCCCTTTGCACTGACCATACAAATACATATATATATATATACAATTCCTTGACATCCGTCCGTATCACCTTCCCTAACATAGTTACCTAAACACTTTGTAAATCCTATATTTGTTTATAATACACTTTTTCCGACACTCGTCTGTGTCGCACTCTCCCCAGCAGGATGGTCACTCGTCCGTGTCTTACTCATACTTGTACTTTTTACTCATACAGATACTCGTCCGTATCTTGTATACACCACTTATCTTTCTTAGATTCGAAGCTCGTCCGTGTTCTTTGTTAACTAGTTGATACTCGTCCGTATCATCATCTCTGAACATGTGTCAGCGTTTGTTTCTACTGATACTCGTCAGTATCATAGACTTAAGGATGCTCGTTCGCATCTTTAATCCATACACAATGTCAGATACTCTTACCTCTTTTAGAACTTAGACACTCGTCTGTGTCTATTATTCCCCAGAAGAGTCCCCGCAGAATCAATACTCGTCCGTGTTCTTTGTTAACTAGTTGACACTCGTCCGTATCATCATCTCCGAACATGTGTCAGCATTTGTTTCTACTTGATACCCGTCCGTATCATAGTCTTAAGGATGCTCATCCGCATCTTTAGTCTATACACAGTGCCCAAACACTTATACCTTTCATTTCTTGGATGTAGACACTCGTCCGTGTTTACCTTTCCCCAGCGAAGTCCCCAACAAGACTTGTTAAACTATTTCCTTTCTGTCTGACATTCGTCCTATGTCATGATACCTTTTCGGTAGCCGTACCCTGCCAGGTGATCGTCCTTCACCTTTTTGATGATCGTCCTTCATCATCCCCTAGTGGAGTCTCTATTCATTAGAACCCCATCTTATCCGACATTCATCCTATGTCGTGATATTTTCAGCAGTCTTCCCCTGCTAGGTGATCGTCCTTCACCTCCTGATGATCGTCCTTCATCATTTTATCCGATGGCCGTCCCCATCATTGATCTTTTTATCTGAAATTCTTCCTATGTCATGATAAACTCTGAGAGCAGCCGTACCCTGCTAGGTGATCGTCCTTCACCTCTTAATGATCGTCCTTCATCATGCTTATCCGATGGCCGTTCCCATCATCGACCTTTTTTATCCGACATTCGTCCTATGTCGTGATACCTTTGGCAATCGTACCTTGCCAGGTGATCGTCCTTCACCTCAGATAACCGTCCCTCATCTTATCCCCAACAGAGCAGCCGTACCCTGCTAGGTGATCGTCCTTCACCTTTGATGACCATACCTCATCATTTATTTCATTTACCTATAATCCCCATAGAGTCTTATAGCTTTACTAGATGGCCGTCCCCCATCACGATCTCTCATATCCCCAGCATGTCGGTCGTCCCCGTCATTGCTCTTTCCCCAGCAGTCGTCCCCAGCTCGACGGTCGTCCTCCGTCGCCCGCACTTTATAATCATACTTTATTTTCCTTTACAATCTATATCCCTTTTCTTCTTCATTCTGTGAGTGCAAATTTTGGACTGTCTTCGGTATTCAACCACAAGTTATCTTGTTTGCCTGTTAAGCCGTTGCTTACGTCCTGCACAGCTAACTCATGTTTGAATAGGGGCAGCTGTAAACACCCCAAATTTTCCCTCACCCATTCACACCATGGCTTGTGATATCTTCATATGCATAAGTTCAATCATAGCATCTCATATTGCATTTTTGCTTCACTGCATGGTTTCTAAGTCATTTGCATCTAGGGTTTGTGATCTGAGCCATCCAAGAGCCATTTGAGCCACTCCAAAGGTCATCAATCATTTCAAAGGGGTCCATGTATGTCCAAGCATCATATTATATCCCCACAAAGTCAAGAAAGTCAGAAAATCACAAGAACTGAGAAAGGCATGGAAGCAGAGCCAGGTTTAACTACACAGATGACCTAGAATTAGGGTTTTGGTTTCAGAGGCCATAACTCCAAATTTTTTGGTCATTCTTGTTTCTATTGGTCTCTATATGTTATAAGGATCATGCATATCAAAGTTTCATGAAGAAATTCCATGGGGAAGGCATCTAATCAAGAGTTGACTTCTTGAGCAAGTCAGTGCAAAATCAGGGCATCTGAGGCCCCCAATGACCCAACCAAAGGGTGTCCTTCATCATTTTGAATGTTTATGATCTTTATTTGATCATAGAAGATGTTAGAAGTTCACAAAATTGAAGAATTTCAAGCCATTTGCAAAATTGCCTTTTTGGGAAAGTGACTTGTAATGGAAACTTGCCATTTTGGGAAAGTTTTTCAACCCTTTCTTTTTGATTCAAAAATTCTTCAAATGAGAAAACTTTGGTCATGAAAGTTGTAGAATGGATCATTCCCTTTTCAAAAAGTACAAGAACTCATCCTAATTCATTTTGGATCAAAAGTTATGGCTTGTCAAAGTTGGAAAAAATCACATAATTTCAAGTTTTGCACCAAAGAGGCAAAGTTACAAAACCCCTTGCCAAGGCAAAATGTGACTTCAATGTGACTTCTATGCATCACACAAACATAAACCAAGGCCTAAAAATCAGAATGCACCAAAGATTTGTCCAATTTCATGACTTGTGCATTAAGAAATTCCAAAGGGGCCAAAAGTTTACAAATTTGCAAAACACTACATAAACTTCACTCAACTTGCTGAATTGTCTCAAAACCAATTCCATGGACATCCTTAATCTCAGCTAAGCCAGGACAAGCCAATGAGCCAGCTACACCATTGCCCATACCTCAAGTACAACACTTTTGACTTTTGGCAAAAACACCCATACCAATCACAACAGTCCACCACCCACTCTCTGCCCAATCCAGACCTTACAAACACACTCCAAGGGTTCATTTTCATAACACAACTAAGCCTGAAACATCCAAGAAGCCATAGTTCACAAAACTCTCCCCTTATGCACTTTCCTTCGAAACTCATCACACAAGCATCAAATACCAAAACAAACTTCATAGAATCACTCAACATGCTCCCCTGATCATTTCCCAACCCTCATTTGTCCCTGAAACCACCTCAATCAGAAACATGATCCTCACCCCTCACTGAACAGAACTTCATCAAACTCACAAACCAGCCACTCTAAACACCAACCAAGCTTCAAAGCTACATCAAGAGGATCATTGGAGCCATTTTGAAGCAAAGAGGCAGGCATAAGGCTTCTGGATTGAAAGCTCAACATCAGGTAACATGATGAACAAATTTTCCAGAACTCTGTTTTCTTGTTAGAATATTGTTCCATATGTTGTCCTGATCATGGGGATCTATTTATTTTTGAAAATAAGCCAGAAATGAACATTTGGTGTTGCTTTGAAACTTTTGCCCTAGAATTTGTTTTCTTCGATTCTCTTTGTGTGGTTAATATAAATTGTTTGTGGCCCTGGATTCTTGTTACCCATTGTTGGAGGATTGATTCTGGAGATTTGGAAGTCTTGGGGATGCGTTTTGAGTGATTCAGGTGAGGATGATGGCCGGAGAAGACGACCGGAGCTTATCTCCGGTCGCCTGAGTTTAATTAGGGTTAAGTGTAATTAATTAGGAGTTTTGAATATGGACCCTTATATTTGCTTTCCCGTGCGTGAATGAGTGGTCTGGATGTCTCATTAAAGCCCTAATCTCCAATTAATTAATTAAATCTTGTTTAATTAATTATAAAGCAGAAATTAGCCAGGTTTGAACTTGGGCCATAGGATTGCGCGCCAAGTCAAACCCTCCAAGCCCAGATTGCATCTGATCCTTTCATTTTGCATACTTTTCAATATTTCAATTTTTATTCATTTATTTTTCATTTTATTTGCACGAATTATTTAAAATAGCTAAAATCATTTAAAAATTATGAAAATTTTTGTCAAAGATTTCATTAATTTTCAGAACCCAAAAATATTTTTATTTTTATTTTTTGCATTAAAAATCATTTTTAAATTATTTAAATGTTTATTTTTAATTAGTTAATGAAAATTAATTAATTAAAAATACATTTAGGTATTTAAAAATCCCAAAAAAATTCACATTGCATTTAGAAACATTTAGAAACAATATCAAACTCTCAAACCAAATTTCTTTTTTGTTCTTGATACCTTTTGATCATTTTCATTGGAATTAATTTCATTTTAAGGCAATATTTTGGTTCAATCTTTGAAAAATCCTTTCTGCCTAACCCTTGAGAGTTTGATGATGATTCTTCTTGCATTGCATCCTTCATGGCATGTAGTTTATAGGATAAAATTGGTTTGATTTGATCTTGCATTTTCAATTTGTTTTGCATTTTTCTTGGTGAGGTACCCCAAAACCCTAGCCAACTTAGGAAATTCATAACTTTCACTAGGTTAAGAGTTGGATCCCCTCCTTTGGGAAGTGAACTTGTATAGGTTTAGGGTATCTTTTATTGAATTTTCAATTTTTTATCATGTCATTTGCTTCTGGTTTTGAATTTTTGCATTGCATGATGCATGTAACCCTAGTTTGTGCTTTCCTTTGCATCCATCTTTCATTTGCTTGCATCCAATGACTTGCCATGACATTTTGTGCATCCACATGATTCATAATACATCTTAGGACATATTAGAATCATGTTTGATCATTGCATCATTCCTTTGCCATGTTATATGTCCATTTCATTTCATAAACATTCATGAGCTTATATGGTTCAAAGCATGCTTCATCTGCATCCATATCCTTGTATAATCACTCTCATCTCTTGTCATGTGTTTGCATAATCTCTTAGCATCATTAACATCATGTTTATGCTTCTGGTTTTGGGTTGCATCGTGGCATTGCATCTCATTCTCATTGTATTTCATTTTCTTATGCTAACATTTCAGGTGGTAAGTTGTTTGAGAAGTGAATTTGCCTTCACTTCTCACAATCTCTTTTCATCTCTTTCATACTTTCTTTGCTGCATTTTGTATGTGTTTTAGGGTGAGCTTGCTCATTCATGCTCTTCTCTTACTTTCTTTCTTCAAGCAACTTGTCTTCATAAGTGAAGCAAGTTGTTTTGCTTCTCTTTGCTTCTTGCTCCTTTCATATGCTTCCTTCCTGGTGGTTTCTCTGAAGATCTTCTTACAAACCTCATTAACCCTAGGAATGACCAAGCATGACAATAATTAGGGTTGATTAGTCCCCCATTAGTTTTTACCTTTGTGTCATCTTTGAGTCTTCTCTCCTCACCTCATAATCAAGGACTAAACCCTAAAGGTTTTAAGACTTTGTGATTAAGCTTATGCCTGCATCCTTCTATTAGGATGGAGTGTATAACTTTAATCCTAAGTGTTAAACCCTTAATTTGTTTAAATCCTTTAATAAACTCACTTAATAATCATCAAGACATCAAACTTGTGACTTGGGCCTTGCATTAGGGTTCTAATTCTTCCTTAATTGGTTAAGAAGGACTAACCCTAGTGTTAATGGACAAGTCCCCCTCAAGTTGTCTTACAAACCATAAAAATCATTTCTTAATCTTACCATTAACTAAAATCCATTTAATAAAGACTTTGTTTTGTCATGAGGTTAATCCCTAATCATGGATTAAGTTGAGGAGTCTTCCTCAGCTTAAATGTTCTCATCTATTATCCTTCTATTAGGATGGTGTAATGAGTCCATTAAATCCTTGATTATGGCTTAATCTCATTACTTAACACTAAACAAAAACAACAAAACATCTAAATAATCACAAGTAGGTTAATGATCTTAATCCTACACCATGGTGACTAAGTGTGAGGTGCTTACTTCATACTTAAGGTATCCTCATTACCCCTAATCAGAGGGAGGATGTGATGAGTTTACTAACCCTTTGGTTTAGGCTTAAGCTCATTAACTTATGACAAACTTTAAAAAGCAATAAAAGATTGAAAACTTAAAAACAAACAATAATCGTCTCCTCTGGGATTCTTTTCTCATCTCATTCACTCACAAACGAGAACTTGCTTCTTCCGTCTAATGCAAGACAGTTTGCACCTGAGCCAGACAGGTCATACACTTGAGCATAGACAAGCAAGCAGTTCACAAGTCAATTTATCTTTCATTCTCTTTGGGTCGAACTACGGTGTTCTGACTTCCTCATTGCACGAGAGGATACGTAGGCATAACTTAACAGTTATCGAACAAAAGTCTTTGTATATTCCCCCCTCCTCCAGTATCATTCTTTAAGCCTCATAGTCTTGAGCTTTGCACTCCTGTTCTAGCACTGACACTTCTCTTATACACTTCACTTTTATTTTACACTGACACTTGCATTCTTTTCCAGCTTTGATACACAAATTGCACTGACATACCCCTTTAAAACACAAATCTTTTAAGCGTGGATCCCGTCGAGTACGACGGACAATCTGGGTGCTAATACCTTCCCAGGTTGTAACCAACCTCATTTCTCAGTCTCTCTGGTTCGCGACCGTCTTATCCATCTCTTTTCTCAGGTGTATGCAGCATTACCTTTCCTCCGGGATAAAAATGCCTAGCTGGCGACTCATGTCTTTCTGAGTTCACCCTTTGTGTGTTCTCACCTCCTTTCACCGACCGTTCTCGTCTGTACCCCATTTGACCTGGCCTCATTTGGTGGGAGCGACACCTGCCTGATACCAGTCAACACAGGCTCAAAGAAATGGTAGGATATGTTGCTCTTCCTGGGAGTAGTCATGAGTGCTGATGAAGAGCTGAAGATAAGTGCTGATGAGGATCAAGACTGATACTGGAGATGGGCCACTGACAGGCTGATGCTGGTGAGGATGGAGATAACTGAAGCAGATAGCTGGTAAAGATTGCTGAAGTAGAGGTCTATGCAGCAGAAGGGGTCAAAACCAAAACCAAGATATAATGAGGTGGATACCCTGAAAAGCAAATAAACAAATGTTAAATGATGCAATGATGATATATGCAAATGATATGCAAGGGTTTGTGATCAAGCTGGATCTGATTATCCGTCTTGATATAAGGCCCATGTATGTTCAAAAGTCCAGATTGAGGCTTTAGAAATCCAGTAACACGGGTGGGGGACTCAAATAAAGAGTCACATGTCCAGGGTTAATCACAAGAACTGTCCAAAATGAGGTACTCTTAAACAAGATGGTAACAGGGTATAATGTGGCCAAGGGTTCCTGCAAACCTGTAAACAGCCCAACCCCCTCACAGGTAATGATCTAAAACAAGGATCCTCAGACTTGGATCAGTTATGAGAAGTGTAAACACTTCTAACCCGGAGGTACAGTGTTTACAATAACCATAAAAGATCCTCCTCTAATTCACCTCAGTTTCTGAAGGTCATAATACAGGTCATCCAGACTTAGCAGGCTTCCCAGATAGCCCTAGCACTACAGGAAATCTGTAGCACAGAGTTCTCAAGAAGAAACCCACATCTGAACCGTGTTTCATATTCCCGCACCAGACCGAAATGGAATGGGAAAGAATATGAACCACTCTAGCCTAGGTGTCACTCAGGTCCCAGGTATAGGGCCTTAAACTCTCAATGGAACCCCACCCACCAAAGGAAACCAGATCCAGCAATGACAGTATGATAGTATGATGTATAAAACTGTAAAGAAAGCAAAAATAGAACTGTACATAAAGCAGTAAATAAGGCAAAAACAAATAAACACACATAGCACATAACACCCCAGTAAACACAAATCAAACAAGCGCTAGGAGGAACCCACAAAAAGAACCAGAAGCCCTGGTTGCAATATAAGGCTCCCCAGCAGAGTCGCCAAGCTGTCGCTCCCACCCGATGACACAGGGCAAGGAGGGGTACAGACGCGAACGGTTGGCGAAAGGAGAAGAATGAAAAGAGTCGCCAGCTAGGCATTTTTATCCCGAAAGAAAGGTAATGCTGCATAAACCTAGAAATATATGGATAAGACGGTTGCGAACCAGAGAAACTAAGAAAGGGGGTTGGTTACAACCTGGGAAGGTATTAGCACCCAGATTGTCCATCGTACTCGACGGGATCCACGCTTAAAAGATTTGTGTTTAAAGGGGTAGTGTCAGTGTTGTTCTGTGTATAGAGGCTGGAAAAGAATGCAAGTGTCAGTGCGAAAGAAATGTGGAGTGAAATAAAAGAGTGTCAGTGTAAGGGAAGAATGTGAAGCTCAAGACTATGAGACTTAAAGAATAATGCTGGAAAATGGGGAATATACAGAGACTTTTGTTCGATAACTGTTAAGTTATGCCTACGTATCCTCTCGTGCAATGAGGAAGTCAGAACACCGTAGTTCGACTCAAAGAGACTGAAAGATAAATTGACTTGTGAACTGCCTACTTGTCTATGCTCAAGTGTATGACCTGTCTGGCTCAGGTCCAAACTGTCTTGCATTAGACGGAAGAAGCAAGTTCTCGTTCGTGAATGAATATGATGAGAAAAGAATCCCGGAGGAGACGATTATTGTTTGTTTTTGAGTTTTCAATCTTTTATTGCTTTTTGAGTTTGTCATAAGAAAATGAGCTTAAGCCTAAACCAAGGGTTAGTAAACTCATCACATCCTCCCTCTGATTAGGGGTAATGAGAATACCTTAAGTGTGAAGTAAACACCCCACACTTTGTCACCATGATGTAGGATTAAGATCATTAACCTACTTGTGATTATTTAGATGTTTTTTTGGTATTTTGTTTAGTGTTAAGTAATGAGTTTAAGCCATAATCAAAGATTTAATGAACCCATTACACCATCTTAATAGAAGGATAATAGATGAGAATATTTAAGCTGAGAAAGGCTCCTTAACTTAATCCATGATTAGGGATTAACCTCATGACAAAACAAAACCTTTATTAAATGGATTTTTAGTTAATGGTAAGATTAAGAAATGAATTTTATGGTTTGTAAGACAACTTTAGGGGGACTTGTCAATTAACACTAGGGTTAGTCCTTCTTAACCAATTAAGGAAGAATTAGAACCCTAATGCAAGGCCCAAGTTACAAGCTTGATGTCTTGATGATTATTAGGTGAATTTATTAAAGGATTTAAACACATCAAGGGTTTAACACTTAGGATAAAGGTTATAAACTCCATCCTAATAGAAGGATACAGGCATAACCCTAATCACAAAGCCTTAAAGCCTTAAGGGTTTAGTCCTTGATTATGAGGTGAGAAGAGAAGACTCAAAAGATGACACAAAGGTAAAACTAATGGGGGACTAATCAAACCCTAATTGTGATCATGCTTGGGTGTTCCTAGGGTTTATGAGGCTTGCAAGAGGATCTTCAAGGGAAAAGCCACCAAGGAAGAAGCAGGATGGAAGGAAAAGAAGCAACAAGAAGCAAGACAACTTACTTCACTTAAGAAGATAAGTTGCTTGAAGAAAGAAAGAGGAGAAGGAGCATGGATGAGCAAAGCTCACTCTAATACACAAGTAAAATGCAGAAATGATGCATAAGAGTGATGAGAAGAGATTTATGAGAAGTGAATGCAAATTCACTTCTCAATGACTTACCACCTGAAAAGTTAGTAACAAGAAATGAAATGAAATGAGAATGAGATGAAATGCAATGATGCACACCAAAGTCAGAAGCATAAACATGATGTTAATGATGCTAAGAGATAAAGAAAACACAAGTCAAGAGTTGTGGATGATCATACAAGGATAAGGATGCAAATGGAGCATGCTTTGAACCATGAAAGTTCATGAAAGTTTATGAAATGCAGTGGAGGTATAACATGACAAATGGATAAAGAAATGACTTAACATGATTCTAATGTGTCCTAACATGTCTTAGGAGTCATGTGAATGTATAAAATGTCATGGCAAGTTCATGTATGCAAGCATATGAGAGATGAATGCAAGTGAAGGCAAAAATTAGGGTTTATGCACAAGACACAAAGCAAAATCCAAAATCAGAAGCAAATGACAAGATAAAAAATTGCAAATGGGATCAAGGGAACCCTAACCCTACACAAGTTCACTTCCCAAAGGAGGGGACCTAACTCTTAACCTAATGGGAGTTATGATTTTCTCAAGTTGGCTAGGGTTTCAAGGCACTTCAAAAGGAAAAATGCACATCAAATTGAAAATGAAAGATAAATTCAACCCAATTTTACCCTAGAAACTACATGATATGAAGAATGCAATGCAAAAAGAACCAACATCAAACTCTTCATGGTTAGGCAGAATGAATTTTTCTAAGTTAGGACAAAAATATTGCCTTTTAAGAACTTTAATTCCAAAGAAAAATGTCAAGATGGGTTAAGAACCAAAAAGAAATTTGTTTGAAGAGTTTGATAATGTTTCTAAATGTATCAAAATGCAATGTGATTTTTTTGGTGATTTTTAGAAACTTAAATGCTATTTTAATTAATTAATTCTCATTAACTAATTAAAATAAACATTTAAATGTTTTTAAAATACGAAAATTATGCAAAAAAATAAAATAAAAATCATTTTCAGAAAGAGAAAAATATTTTAAGTCATGATGCAAAAATTAAAAAGTTTTGAAAGTGTTTTACTATTTTTAATAAAATGATAAAGAAAATGCAATTAAATGAATTTAAAATATGAATTAATGAAAGTAATCAGATCCAGTGGCTGAGGTTCAAAAGGAAAAGGGAGGGAATTGACTTCGCGCGCTAATGGACGGCCCACATTCAAACTCACTAATTACGCAATTAAGCCCTAATCTGAACCCTAATGACATTCAGGTGACCGAAACAGTGTTCCGGTCATCTTCTCCGGCCAGCTCCTCACTCAATCTCTCTCAAAACGCCACAAAAACTTATCAAACTCTCCAGAATCAATCCTTGAACATCATTAAACACAAATCACACAACAAAACTCATTTATTTTTCGTAAATCATGAGAATCGAATCAAAACATATTTCACGGGCAAAGTTTCAGAGTAACATAAAATCCTTAAAACTCAACCACTCTCAAAAAGAAAAGCATCAGCATGATCAGTACAACATGAGGAACAAATCTATAACCTAAAATCAAGTTTCTGGAAAATTTGTTCTTGAGGTTACCTGAACTGAAGCTTTCGAAAATGGCACTGTCTGGCTGCTTCTTTGCTTCAAAATCTCTCCAATGACCTCCCTCAAGAGTTTGCAATGCTTGGTTGGAGTTTAAATGGCCCCAAAATGAAAATGGCAGAAGCTCAGTTCATGAAGTGTGAAAATCGTATTTTTGATTCTGGGCTTTTTAGGGCAAAGTGCTGGTTGAGAAATGATCAGAGGGTTATGGTGAGTTGTTCTGTGGAATTTTTTTTGAGGTTTGAGGCTTGTGTGCTAAGTTTCGAAGAAAAATTCATAAGAGAGGATTTTGGTGAATGTTGTGTTGTGTGAGGTTTCAGCCTGTGTTGTATGGTGTGTTGAGTTGAGTTGCTTTTGGTCCTTGTATCAATTTCTGATAGGTCAGAGAGTTGTTGGTGGCCTATGGTGATTGGTATGGGCAAGTTGCAAAAATGTCAAAAGTTTTGTACTTGAGGTATGGGATGGTTTTGCAGATGGCTTTTGGCTTGTCCTGGCTCAGCATAGATCAAGGAGAGCCATAGATTTGAAATTGAGGTGATTCAGCAAGCTTGTGAAAGGTTATGTGCCCTTTTGCAATTTTTATGAAGTTTGGCCCCTTTTGGATTTCTTAATGATCAAGGCATGAAAATGAGTGATTCTTTGGGCCATTCTGAGTTTTAGGTCATGTGTTATGTTTATGTAATGCTTAGAAGTCACTTTGAGGTCACAAATTGGTTTGGCAAGTGTTTTTGCATGTTTCCCTCTTTGGTGCATAAGTGAAATTTCATGATTTTTCCCAATTTTGCAAAGCCATATCTTGAGTTCTATCATGAATTAGGTCAAGTTCTTGTACTTTTTGAAAATGGGAGGATCCAATCTACAACTTTCATGACCAAAGATTTTTCATTTGAATCATTCTTGAATCAAAAAGAGGAGGTTGAAAAACTTTCCCAAAATGGCAAGTTTACATTACAAGTCACTTTCCCAAAATGGCAACTTTGCAAATGGCTTGAAATTCTTCAATTTTGTGAACTTCTAACATCTTCTAAGATCAAATAAA
Organism: Lathyrus aphaca; assembly: GCA_963966055.1. Taxonomy (NCBI): domain Eukaryota; kingdom Viridiplantae; phylum Streptophyta; class Magnoliopsida; order Fabales; family Fabaceae; genus Lathyrus; species Lathyrus aphaca. The sequence continues at coordinate 96,349,155 of OZ014524.1, forward strand.
GATCATACACATTCAAAATGATGGAGAAGGCCTTTTGGTTGGGTGATTGGGGGTCTCAGATGCCCTGATTTTGCACTGACTTGCTCAAGAAGTCATATTTTGATCAGATGCCTTCCCCATTGAATTTCTTCATGAAAATTGGTGTGCATGATTCTAATATCATATAGAGACCAATAGAAACAAGAATGACCAAAAAATTTGGAGTTATGGCCTTTGAAACCAAAACCCTAGTTTTAGGTCATCTGTGCAGTCAAGCTTGGCTCTGCTTCCACACCTTCCTCAGTTCTTGTGATTTTCTGACTTCCTTTCTCTTGGGAGGATATAATATGATGTTTGAACATACATGGACCCTCTGAGATGATTGGAGACCTTTGGAGTGGCTCAGATAACTCAGGAATTGCTCAGATCACAAACCCTAGATGCAGATGACTTTGAATTAATGCAGTGAAGCAAAAATGTAATATGAGATGATATGATTGAATTTATGCAAATGAAAAGAATCACAAGCCATGGTGAAATGAGTCGCAAATTTGGGGTGTTTACACTATGGCCACCAGATGAACCATATTGGTATACGCCGTACAGTTTCCTTGGTCTATTGCCATTTACCTAAGGTACACTAGATTCGGTTTAGGATCTTTCACACATAAGGACACCCAACAAGTAAAGTAAAGCAAACAAAGCAAACAAATTTAAGGTGATCTAATTCCTAAGGGTACCCCTCTTTTACTTAGTAGATCCCCAGCAGAGTCGCCAGTTCTGTAACACGGTGGGAGAACTGACTTTCTATAAATTTTGCGGATAGCAAGAGTCACCACCGACTTTTATTTTATCCAAAAGGAAAGGGCATAAAAGAACAGGAAAAACCTTAAAAAGATTTTGAGTTCGGGGGGTAGGTTATACAAAGGGAAGGTGTTAGCACCCTTTATATCCATGGTTATCCATGGGCTCTTAGTTACTTAGCTCACTTTAAATTGTTTTGAAAAAGTGTAGTGTGTGATTAAAATTTTTCTAAGTACTTTATAATGATCCTCGTATGGATGTATATAAAGACTTTGTTTTAAAAATTTGTTTGAAATGTGAAGTGTAATGAAGAGTATATTGAAAAGGTGTGAGCAAGTACTTAAGAGGAACCTACCCTATATTAAGTCTTTACTGTTCTCATATGTTCTTTCAATGGTAAAAATATCCCTATTATTAAGGAATAGGTAGTCATTACCTTGGATGTGATAAGGGACATGTGAAGGGACATCTGAATTTAGGCAACTGCAAGGTGTCTTTAGCAATTCGTAGGGTCTTATCATCTTTTATTCAAAGGGACAAGATCATTCATCGTAGGCAACCTCGAAGGGACTTGATCTTATAATTTGAAGGGACTTGATGATATTTATGAAGGGACTTTGCTTAAGACACCTTACTTGACCTTAGAAGTAGGCAACATGAGGAGTAACCCTAGAAAGTGTGAGATGGCGATCAAAGATCGACTTACGTGTGTGAGTGTTTATATTCAAGTATTTATCTTATTTAATTAGTTTTCTAAATTATTTTAATTACACATAGTTATACACACCCTAAAATTACTAACCATGGCAATAAAAATATTTATAAACATAAAATAGAGACAAAAAATAAATCTACGATTATTACATGGCTTTAGCAATTGCATAATAATAGAAACAATTAATAATAAATATAATAAATAAGTGATAATTCAAAGGTTAGTAATAATAATAATAATAATAATAATAAAAGGGGTTAGTAAAAATATAAAGAATATAAAATTCAAGAAAAGATATTATTTTTTAAGTTAAGTAAACATTTAGATAATTTTTTAGAATGAAATAGAATAATTATAATGATAATAAACAAAACAATAATTATTTACAAAACATGATTAATTATTTAATTATAAATTAGAACAAAAATTAATTAAATTAAATGTTAAAGTTAATAAAAATTAGGGTTTATATTTATTTAAGAAAAATTAGGGTTTTACTTATTAATTAAAATATATAATTAATCTATTTACAAAAACATAATAATTATACATATATATACTTATTATAAAATAAATATAAACAATTTAAATTTTTAAGAAGATAAATTATAATTTTTTAAGAATATAAAGAAATACTATAATGTTATTTAGAACTTATTTTTATAATTTATATTTACTAATTTAAGCAAAATAGAATTAATATAAGAAAAATAAATTGAAAATAAGAAAAACAAGAAAATTGGCCAAAAAGTAAGGACCTGGGATTTGAACCCAGGTCCTCTTACCTCAAACACACAACACAAAACAAACAGGGCCAGCGCGTGTTGGTGATCTATTTACGTCACCAACTCATTATATTATCAACCTGCAAAAAAGAAATAAATTAAAGCAAAAATTAAACACACACAGCCAGGATCGAACCTTGGTTTTCACCCTCATACACATGCATGCCTTACCAACTATGCTGCCAGCGCGTTGTGTAACATAAACCAAACCTAAATAATAATAAAAACAAACAAATATTTGAATTATAGAATTCGCGCCAGATGATCATCTTCAACCTTGGGATTTCGCAGGTTTACCTGCGAAATTACCTGCCAAAACTCCTGCGTTTTTTCCTACATGTGAAAACCTACGAAACTCATACAGTACCATTTACGCACAATTTTGTCAAATTAATCACATAAATATGATCCAGACAGTATTTGCAATTGATTTATGGTTTTAGAAGGCATTTATATTCACTTAATTAGGAAACCCCAATTCGAAGGTTAACCCTAAAATGGCATTCTTCGATTTAGCCATGGTTTCTTCAATCCAATCACCCATAATTCATCACAAACATCCACTAAACACAAATCAACAAACAAAACTAGTTAATGATACGTGAATGATCAATAACGAAAAATAAAAAAATATGAAAAAAGTTTGGATCGGATTCGTCAATATGAGATGTTATGGAGCAATGTGATGATTGAGATACGATTAATGATGTCCAAGGATCATGTTTGAACCGAATGTATGATTTTGCTTGAATTTTTGAAGTTTGATTATTGTTTTAGAGGCTGCCAAATTCGTGTCCCTTGTGTGCTTTATGTTGTACATATATAGTGTGAACTAATTAGGTCAAAAGAACACACCATCCTTTGGATTTTTGGATCAATTGAGATTGAAAAAGATATGCTTCCAAAATATTGAAATTTTTTGATATATCCTTAATATTTTGGTTGATCTGATTTTCCATGATCTCAATCACTTTTAATTAACCTTTAAGACTTTCTAGAACAAAAATCTTATCAAATATTGCAACTTTTATATTTTATTTTGATTTAAAATGATTTTTAATGTATAAAATCATAATAAATAAAATAAAATGAATAAAAATTTGAATAAATGATTTTTAACTCGTGCATGATGTCATGGAAGTGTTTGGGTCATAAAAATGCAAGCCCATTTGGAGAAATTTGGTTCTAAGGTCCCATTTGCTTCATAAACCTCTCAAAAATTTCCCAACTTTGCAAAGGCACAAATCCCTCAATTTTAAGGATATGAAGGTGTTCTTGGACATTTTGGAAAGCTTAAAGAGTCCTATAACCAACCTCTTATGTCTCATGTCCATATCTTTTACCATTCTCAAGTTATGCTCTTTGGAAGTTGTTGACTTTTTGTTGACTTTTGAAATGACCTATAATGTCTTAGCTCATACCTTCCAAATGAGATATTTTTGGGCTTGGCTTGTGAGACACAAAGCTGTAGAGAATTCAATTTCCTTCAAAATGAGCTTTGGATGGAAAAATTTTGATGAAGCGTGTGAAAGTTATGGCTGGTCAAAGTTCAGTTGACTTTTCCTGTGAAAACCCTAATTAAAAACTCCTGATTCTTGATGATCTGAAATCTCCTTGATGAATCATGATCAACCCTTGATCAAATACTGAATTTTAATTCATACACTTGGTGTTGGCAAAAAATAATGAAGTTTGACTTTGGTTTGACCATAGTTGACCTCAGTTTGACTTTTTAACTACTTTGCCTGATTTTAGCCTATCTGATCATCTGACTGAGCAAACCTTTTGGGAAAGCCTTGAAACTTGACATAGGGATTCTTGAAGACATATAGGATGCTATGAAGCTCACTTAAAGTCTTAGAAGTCCATTTAGCCTGATGAAATCTAAAACCCTAGTTTAGGATGCATTGCTTAGGAGGATGCTTTGTCTGAGGGAGTTGTCAAACTTTCTGACTAATTGGGAACCTTGTGAACCTCTTGAGATACCCTGTGAACCTTGTGAATCTCTTGGGACACCTTAGTACATAATGTTTTGTCTAGGTGAGGTCAAATTTTGGGGTGCAACAATGTGTAGCATAGTTGAGGCATAGGTATGTGATCAATGATTGAAGTAATTGAAGGTTATGCAAAGGCAATCAAAAGGCCATAAAGCTTCTCAATCATGTGTAAAGGGTCTAAAACATCCCACAAGTATCCATTTGAAGCCTCAAGTCTTGGAAAGAAGTGAATGGCTCCAAGGAATGCAAGTAGTGCAACATCTCTTGAGGAAATGATCCAAATTAGGGTTTCAATTGTGAAGGGCTTCTCCATGATTTTTTGAGCAAAAGTGGATTCCATTGTGTTCTATATGACAACAAGTGTATAGGGTTCAAATTTCATCCACAAGTTCATTTTGGAAGAGGTTCAATTGGTCAGATGATTGAAAATCAGGAAATTGGAGAAAAGTCAACCAGACTGAGTAAAAAGTCAACTCTGGACTCCTTGAGGTCAAGGTCATGAAATTTTGGTCACAAAGGACTTATGGACCAAATTTGATCACGAAATAATGGAGAAATCAAAGAAAAAAAATAGTTTTTGGGGACTATGTATCGATACATACGAGTTTTGTATTGATACATGTTTGCTGTGTAGTTTTAGAAATGGACTATGTATTGATACATAAGCAGGATGTATTGATGCATGATCAGAAAAACCTGCAGGATGCATCGATGCATCTGTGTTATGTATCGATACATATCAGTTAAAAAACTGACATGCATTGATGCATCCGTGTTATGTATCGATACATATCAGTTAAAAAACTGACATGTATCGATGCATCCGTGTTATGTATCGATACATAGTTGTTTTTTTTGCTGAAAATTGCCAATGCTTCAGTATGTATCGATGCATACCCACATGTATCGATACATGATGTTGTTTTTTCTGCTAAAAAGTTATTGTATGATGCATAGAAAGGGGAAATGACAGTACTGTCTTAGGGATGAGTTCAGGGGTGACTTGTGCACATACTATAGCTCATTTAGCTTCACATTTGCTTCAATTCAAACCTCAACCATTGTTGTTACATTAGATTGGTCCTCACCACAAGGATCATGAGTTGGTGTACACTAGATCTATTGGTCTCAAGATGCAGTTAGCCTCTGATTTTGTTGCATCAGCAGGTTATCATTATGTGTATGCAGGACCACATTAAAGGTTATGCATCTTACAATTGTCGCTCCCGAAGATTTTCATCCCGGTACAGGCGCGAATGGTCGGCGAAAGGAGAAAATGAAATGAAGTGAAAAGAGTCGCCAGCTAGGCATTTTTATCCCGAAGGAAAGGTGATGCTGCCTAAACCTGGAAAGAAATGGATAAGACGGTCGCGAACCAGAGAAACTGAGAAAGGGGGTTGGTTACAACCAGGGAAGGTATTAGCACCCAGATTATCCGTCGTAATCGACGAGATCCACGATTGAAAGTTTGTGTTTAAATGGGTAAGTGTCAGTGCTGTCTGTATGCAAAAGCTGGAAAAGAATACAAGTCTCAATGCAAAAGAAGTGTGAAGTGAATGAAAGGAGTGCCAGTGTAAGAAAAAAGTGCAATGCCCAAGACTATGGGGCTAAAAATAATAAGGCTATAAGAGGGGGAATATACAGAGACTTTTGTTCGATAATAGTTAAGTTATGCCTACGTATCCTCCCGTGCAATGAGGAAGTCAGAACACCGTAGTTCGACTCAAAGAGACTGAAAGATAAATTGACTTGTGAAATGCTTACTTGCCTATGCTCAAGTGTATGACTTGTCTGGCTCAGGTGCAAACTGTCTTGCATTAGACGGAAGAAACGAGTTCTCATTTTTGAGTGAATTAGGTGAGAAAAAATCCCGAAGGAGACGAATATTGTTTGTTTTTGGTATTTTCAATCTTTTATTGATTTTTTGAAGTTTGTCATAAGAAAATGAGCTTAAGCCTAAACCAAGGGTTAGTAAACTTATCACATCTTCCCTCTGATTAGGGGTAATGAGAATACCTTAAGTATGAAGTAAGCACCTCACACTTAATCACCATGGTGTAGGATTAAGATCATTAACTTATTTGCAACTATTTAGATGTTTTTGGAGTTTTTGTTTAGTGTTAAGTAATGATTTTAAGCCATAATCAAGGATTTAATGGACCCAATACACCATCCTAATAGAAGGATAATATATGAGAACATTTAAACTGAGGAAGGCTCCTCAACTTAATCCGTGATTAGGGACTAACCTCATGACAAAACAAAACCTTTATTAGAGTGGATTTTAGTTAATGATAATATTAAGAAGTGAATTTTATGGTTGGTAAGACAACTTGAGGGGGACTTGTCCATTAACACTAGGGTTAGTCCTTCTTAACCAATTAGGGAAGAATTAAAACCCTAATGCAAGGCCCAAGTTACAAGCTTGATGTCTTAGTGATTATTAGATGGATTGATTAAGATATTTAAACACATTAAGGGTTTAACATTTAGGATTAAAGTTATACACTCCATCCTAAGAGAAGGATGCAGGCATAACCTTAATCACAAAGCCTTAAAACCTTGAAGGTTTAGTCTCTGATTATGGGATGAGAAAAGAGACACAAAAGATGACACAAAGGTAAACTAATGGGGGTACTAATCAAAACCCTAATTGTTATCATGCTTGGGTGTTCCTAGGGTTTATGAGGCTTGCAAGAGATCTTCAAGAAGAGCCACCAAGGAAGAAGCAGATGAAAGGAGGAGGAGCAGAAGAAGCAAGTCAACTTACTTCACTTAAGAAGATAAGTTGCTTGAAGAAAGAAGGTGAAGGAGGAAAATGAATGAGCAAGCTCACTCTAAGACAAATACAAAATTCAGCAATGAATGCATAAGAGATATGAGAAGATATTGTGAGAAGTGGAGGCAAATTCACTTCCCAAAGTACTTACCACCTGAAAAGTTAGCATAGAGAAAATGAAATGAAATGAAAATGAAATGAATGCAAGGATGCAAACCAAAACCAGAAGCATTTTCATGGTGTGAAAGATGCTAAGAGATTATATGAAAGCATGTCAAGAGATGTGAATGATCATACAAGTGATGAGAATGCAAAAGAAGCATGAAAGGAACATGAAAGCACATGAAATGAAATGAATGCATAACATGGAAAATGGATGAGGAAATGATCAAGCATGAGTCTAATGTGTCCTAAGATGTCTTAGAAGTCATGTGGATGCAAGAAATGTCATGGCAAGTTCTTATATGAATGCTTATGCAATATGTATGCAAAGGAAGATGAGAAATTAGGGTTTTCATACAACAAGAGATGCAAAACTCAAAAACAGAAGGAAATGACAAGATAAAAAATTGAAAATGAAATCAAAATAACCCTAACCCCATATGATTCCAAACCCCAAAGGAGAAGACCTAACTCTTAACCTAGTGAAATATATGATTTTTCTAAGTTATCTAGGGTTTTAAGATACCTAAAGGGAAAAAATGTCAATCAATTCAAAAAGGCAGAAGAAATTTATGACAAAATTATGTTAGAAACTACATGTCAAATGAAGATCAATGCAAAAAGAACCATTGTCATACCATTCTTGGTTATGCAGAAAAGAATTCTTGAAGTTAGGGTTCTAAAATGTGAATTTTATGAACCCTAAATTCAAGAACATTATCAATAATGGTTCAAAACCAAAAAGAAATTTGTGTGGATGGTATGACAATGTCTCTAAATGTTTAAAGATGCAATATGAATTTTTTGGGATTTTTTAGAAACCTAAATGATATTTTAATTAATTAATTTTCATTAATTAATTAAAATAAACATTTAGATTTTTAAAAAATGATTTTTTTATGTGAAAAATAAAAATAAAAATATTTTTGGGTTAAGAAAATTATTTGAAACAAAAATGCAGAATAGAAATATTTTTGGAAATTTTTAGCTATTTTTAATAAATGATACAAAATTAAATGAAAAAAAAAAGAAAAAAAAATGAATTTATGGGCTGGTCAACTGATCCTGTGGCTCATATTCAAATTTGTAGATGGAGGGAAGACTTGGCGCGTGATCTAAGGGTCAGCATTCAAATCCTATTAAACCTAATTAATTAATTTTTTAATCCAGATTAATAACTAATGAACTAATCTGGTCCATTCAACGCGCGCGAGAGATGAAGATCCAAGGGTCCTAATTTAAACAGAAGCCCTAACCCTAATTACACATTAATGACTTTCAGGTCACAGGAGAAGAGCTCCGGTCATCTTCTCCGGTGACACCCTCACCTGAAAAACCCTAACTTCTTCCCTAGGTTATTTCTGGAGCTCTAAAGCTCCAGATTAACTCCTCTCACTTCCCTGAATCCAAATCCACCCTCAAATCTCATTTCTTTTCACTCAAACTCATGATTCAAAGAGAAAACTCAAACATGGTGAAACTTTCAGAAGTTCATAAAATACTCAAATCACAACCATTTTCAAAAATAAAAGTATCAGCATGATCAGCATGATCAGCATGATCAGCACAACAAGAGGAACAATTCTATAACCTAAAATCACATTTCTGGGAAAATGTTTGAAGAAGTTACCTGAGCTTGAGCTTCCTCAGTTTGGAGCTTTCAGACTACTTCTCTTTTGCAAGCTGACTCCAATGACCTTCCTGAAGAAGCTTTGATGCTTGGAAAGCTTTGAGGATGGCTAGTTTGTGAGTTTGCAACCCAACTGGTCAGAAATCGTGTTTGGTGTATGGAGTGTTTTTTGCTGTTTCAATGGTTGGTTTGTGATCAGTGAGTGATTTAGAGATGAATGGTGAAATTTGTTTTGAGTTTGAGTAAATGTGCTATCAGTTTCGAAGGAAAATGCAAGAGGGAGAGTTTTTGTGAACTTGATGATTCTGAGCATTCAGGCTGGCTTGTTGTGTGTTATGGCTATGGTTTGATCCACATAACATGCTGTGATAGGCCAGAGAGTTGGTGGTGGACTGTGGTGATTGGTATGGGTGTTTTTGCATAAAGTCAACATTTCTTGTACTTGAGGTATGGGCAAGTGGCAGGCTTGGATTTGGGCATGTCCTGGTTCAGCTGAGATCAAGGGATGTTTGTGAATCAGATTTTATGAGCTGTAGCATGTGGATGAGAGGTTTTGTGCCATTTTGCAAATTCATGAAGGTTTGGCCCCTTTTGGATTTCTTGAGGTGCAAGACATGGAATAACATGATTCTTTGGCCAATTCTGAGTTTTAGGCAATGTACAATGTTTGTATGATGCTTAGAAGTGTGTTTGAAGTCACAAAATAGTTTGGCAAGTGGTTTTGCAAAAATCCCTCTTTGGTGCATTCTTGAAAATTATGTGATTTTTGCCAACTTTGAAAGATCATAACTTGAGTTCCATAATGAATTAGAACTTGTTCTTGTACTTTTTGAAAAGGTAATGATCCAATCTACAACTTTCATGACCAACAATTATTCATTTGAAGCATTTTTGGTTGAGAAAGAGGAGGTTGAAAAACTTTCCCAAAATGGAAAGTTTACATTACAAGTCATTTCCATTTTTGGCAACTTTTGGTTTAGCTCATTTTTCTTCAAATTTGTGAACTTCTAAGCACTTCAATGATCAAATAAAGATCATATAACTTCAATTTGATGTAAAATCCAATTTGGTTCCATGGATGGAGGCCTCAGATGCCCTGATTTTGCTATGACTTGCTCAAGAAGTTACCCAGTGATCAAATGACTTCCACAATGAATTTCTTCATCAAACTTGGTACACATGATCCTTATAACATATTGAGACCAATAGAAACAAGAATGACCAAAAAAATTGGAGTTATGGCCTCTGAAACCAAAACCCTAATTTTAGGTCATCTGTGCAATTAAACCCTAGCTCTGCTTCCATGCTTTGCCAGTTCTTGTGATTCTTTGACTTCCTTGATCTTTGGAGGATAAAATATGATGATTGAACATACGTGGACCGTCTTGAGATGATTGAAGACCTTTGGAGTGGCTCAGATGGATCCTGGATGGCTTAAGTCACAAACCCTAGATGCAGATGAACTTGAACTAATGTAGTGAAGCAAAAATGCAATATGAAATGGTATGATTAAAATTATGTAAATATGAAAAATCACAAGCCATGGTGTGAACTTAGTGAGGGAAAATTTGGGGTGTTTACAGCTGCCCCTATTCAAGCATGAGTTAGCTGTGTAGGATGTAAGCGCCTGGCTTAACAGACAAACAAGATAACTTGTGGTTGAATACCAAAGACAGTCCAAAATTTGCACTCACTGGGGAGAAGAAGAAAAGGGATATAGATTGTAAAAGAAAATAAAGTATGATTATAAAGTGCGGGCGATGGAGGACAACCATCGAGCAGAGGACGACTGCTGGGGATAGAGCAATGACGGGGACGGTCGATAAGCTGGGGAAATAAAGAGATCATGACGGGGACGACCATCAAGGAAAGTAACAAGATTCTCTGGGGATTAAAGGTAAAGTCAATGATGGGGACGACCATCAGGTTCAAAGCATAAATGAAGTAATGATGAGGTACGGTCATCAAAAGGTGAAGGACGATCACCTAGCAGGGGACAATTGCTCTTTATCACGACATAGGGTGAATGTCGGATAAAAAAAGGTCGACGATGGGGACGGCCATCGGATAAGCATGATGAAGGACGATCATCAAGAGGTGAAGGACGATCACCTAGCAGGGTATGGCTGCTCTCGGGTTGTATCATGACATAGGACGAATGCCGGATAACAAGATCAATGATGGGGACGGCCATCGGATAAAATGATGAAGGACGATCATCAAGAAGGTGAAGGACGATCACCTAGCAGGGGACGGCTGCTAAATATCACGACATAGGACGAATGTCGGATATAAAAAGGTTCCAATAATGGAGACTCCACTGGGAGAAAGATGAAGGACGATCATCCAAAGGTGAAGGACGATCACCTGGCAGGGTACGACTGCCGAAAGTATCATGACATAGGACGAATGTCAGATAGAAAAGAAGTTTTGCTGGGACTTCGCTGGGGAATAGTAAACACGGACAAGTGTTTACATCCAAGAAATGAAAGGTATAAGTGTTTGACACCGTGTATAGATTAAAGATGTGGACGAGCATCCTTAAGATTATGATACAGGCGAGTATCGTTAGAAACAAACGCTGACGCATGTTCGGAGATGATGGTATGGACGAGTACTAACTGGTTAACAAAGAACACGGACGAGTGTTGAATCTGAGGGGAAATAAGTGGTGTATACAAGATACGAACAAGTATCTTTATGAATAAAGATTAGCATTGGTGAGACACAGACGAGTGTTCAACTTGAGAGTATGACACGGACGGGTGTCATAAGAGGAAACATATAAGTTATGAACTTATAAGTGCAAAAGGTGTTCTGGAAACCTGTGGGGGTAGGATGACACAGACGGGTGTCAATGAGAGTGTATTATAATAAGTATTTGGGTAACCTTGCTGGGGATAGGTGACACGGACGGGTGTCAAAAGAGTATAGAAGTTTCTGTATTTAAAAAGGGGTATTTGTGGCTTATATCTGCAGAGGGATGATATGACATTGACGAGTGTCGAATGAGTATATATAAACATGTATTTGTGTTGAAGAGTGCAAAGGGTACACTTTGGCTTTCTGTTGGGGAAATTGAGATGACACTGACGAGTGTCGAGAAGGACATATCATGGATAATTATCTGTTTGAAGAAAGTGTTCTGGCGACTTTACTGGGGAGTGATGACACAAACGCCTGTCTAAAGGAACATGTATCTGTATTTTGAAAGTGCAAAGGGGATGCTTTGGCTTTTATGTGCAAGGGATGCATTTTGTAAATTGCTGATGTGGTATTATTGGCATTTCCAGGTGATTGGTTCGAACCTGACTTGTGATCATGCAATATGTTTGATTTTTGCCTTAATGCCCCGTATTAGATGGAATGCTACACTTTTTGTGGTGTTTTATGATGCGAATGTTATGATTATGCAAAAGATACCGATCCGGGACTCGGATCCCGCTGCTGCGAAGATCTTTGATTGATCTGCTTGAAAGGATATCCCAGCTAGGGATGAGATCATTGGTAGATCTGATAAAATATACGACTCTTCTTGGGGAAATAGGTCACTGATAGACCTATCTTAGTAATGAGGAGCCCAGCTGGGGATGTGGAAGCTTTTGTCACTTTGTTGTGTGGGAAATTCAGACATTGCTCTTCTGGAAGAGGCTGGAGCTTTGTGGGGAGATGGTTCCCTGTCTAGTACTCTGTTGGGGGAGGAAAGACCACTGAACGATCTACCTAGAGATTTCTGTGGGGATCCTGCTGAGGATGATGATATCTGACAACTCAGTTGGGGAAATGAGCACCTTCTGATGTTGCTCTGAAGAAAATGTTCTGGAGAAGTGATGCCAGGAAACTCTGATGGGGAGAAAGCATTTCTGGTGCTGTTTAGAGGATGTGCTGAAGAGATAATGATTTGGCAAGTTTGCTGGGGAAAACCTTTCATGCCCCATGTTGCGCTCTGAATACCTGCAATCCTGTTATGACAAAGAAACGCACAAGTGCCCCGAGGTATCCCTTACCGGATTCCATCATAGGAGTTTAGACACTCCTGAGAGTAAAATACATTTCCTGCAAGCATTTATTAGAAAGGCACATCTGTTTTATGCAAGCATCATATCATGAATATTGGAATTTTTTGCAAACGAAACAAAAATGTACGAGACGAAATGTGACTGAAAATTTTGGTTTTATTAATCTGGGTTCCCTGAATTGGCAGATACAGTCAAAGAAACAGATCCCCTGAAATGAGGAGATTGTTACAAATTGAGAAAAATAAAGGTGTTGGCAATGTTGATGACGCTTTAGTGAGCTTCCATTTGCTATGATCCGTATGACCTTGACGTTCTTCTCATCTTGCTTTCTGAAGAAGGTTGATTCTGACCGATGCTTTAACCTTTCGAAGCTTGCCGTGCATAGAGTGATACAGACGAATTCAGCATGCAGTTGTTCGATTATTCCCTTATTTTGCGTGGATCGCCCTTTCGGGTTTTCAATCCACCGGGATACCCATTTTTTCCTAAGTTGTCCAATGCGGCTTTTCAACTCAGCGGGTGTACATTTTTTTTCCCTTATTTTTGCCCGAGTCTTTTATTCTGTTTTTGACTCGCCGGGATGCCCTATTTTTGCCTAGACTTACATTCTGTTTTTATGTCCAGTGGGTCATTTTATGTGAAGTATTTTTTAACTGCATCTGAATTCACAGGGGATAAGAAATCTTCACCATCCATAGTAGTGAGCATTAGTGCTCCACCGAAGAAAACCTTCTTTACTATGAATGGACCATCGTAATTCGGAGTCCACTTGCCCCTGTGGTCTGTATGAGGAGGAAGGAGTCTTTTCAGCACAAGATCTCCTACTTAGTATTCCCGAAGCCTAACTTTCTGATCGAAGGCTTTCTTCATTCTCTTCTGATATAACTGCCCATGACAGATTGCGGCTAATCTCTTCTCTTCGATCAGATTTAGTTGGTTGTACCGAGATCGGACCCATTCTGCTTCGTCCAGTTTGACATCCATCAGTACCCGTAAGGAGGGTAATTCAACTTCAACAGGTAGGACTGCCTCCATACCATACACAAGTTGATACGGTGTTGCCCCAGTGGATGTTCTGATTGAGGTACGATACCCATGCAAGGTAAATGGTAGCATCTCATACCAGTCTTTATAAGTAACCACCATCTTTTGCACAATCTTCTTGATATTTTTGTTAGCTGCCTCAACAGTGCCATTCATCTTCGGCCTGTAAGGAGAAGAGTTGTGGTGTTGGATTTTGAAGTCCCGGCACAGTTCTGCCATCATTTTGTTGTTCAAGTTGGAACCATTATCAGTAATGATTCACTCGGGTACTCCATACCGACAGATGATGTCTCTCTTCAGGAATCTGGCTACCACTTGTCTGGTGACATTAGCATACGAAGCTGCTTCAACCCATTTGGTGAAGTAATCAATGGCCACCAGGATGAATCTGTGGCCATTTGAAGTAGTCGGCTCGATCTTTCCAATCATATCAATGCCCCACATGGCAAAGGTCCAAGGTGAAGACATCACATTCAAAGGATTCGGAGGCACATGCACTTTGTCCGCATAAATCTGGCATTTGTGGCACTTTTTGGCATAAGCACAACAGTCTGCATCCATTGTGATCCAGTAGTAACCTGATCTTAACAACTTTTTAGCCATTGCATGTCCTCCAGCATGAGTACCGAAAGATCATTCATGCACCTCGTGCATCAGCAAGTCTACTTCTGTCTTATCAACACATCTGAGAAGTACCATGTCAAAGTTTCTCTTGTACAAGGAACCATCAGTATTCAGGAAGAAACTACCAGCTAGCCTTCTTAACGTCTTCTTATCATTGGATGATGCCCCAGGTGGGTATGTTTGATCCTGTAAGAAGCATTTGATTTCATGGAACCAATGCTTGTCATCTTTAGCAACGTCCACAGAGAATACGTATGCTGGTCTGTCAAGTCTGGACACTGAAATCCGAGGCACAAAGTTGGCAGCTTGAACTTTGATCATGGAGGAAATGGTAGCCAGAGCATCTGCAAATTGATTTTCATCTCGAGGGATATACTCAAGTTTGACTGTAGTGAAGAAAGTCAGTAATCTCCTCGTGTAGTCTCGGTATGGAATCAAATGCTCTTGGTGGGTGTACCATTTACCGTTGGTCTGATTGATTACCAAAGCTGAATCTCCGAACACAATTAAAGTCTTGATCCTGAGGTAAATGTCTTCCTCAATACCCATGATACATGCTTCGTATTCAGCTTCGTTGTTAGTGCAGTTAAAGGCGAGTTTTGCCGAGAAAGGCATGTGAACTCCTTTAGGCGTAATAAGCATTGCGCCAACTCCACGACCATTCAAATTAACAGCCCCATCAAACATCATTGTCCATTCTTCTTCTGGGTCAGGCCCTTTAGTGTGAACAAGCTCTTCATGATCTTTTTCTTTCAGGAACATGATGTCTTCATCAGGGAAGTCAAATCTCATAGGCTGGTAATCATCGATGGGTTGCTCAGCCAGATAGTCAGACAGTACACTTCCCTTGATGGCCTTTTGAGATGTGTATTGAATGTCATATTCTGTCAGAATCATTTGCCATCTTGCAACCCTTCCGGTAAGTGCTGGCTTCTCAAATATGTACTTGAATGGATCCATCTTTGAGATCAAAAAGGTAGTGTGGGTTATCATATACTGCCTTAGTCGACGAGCAGCCCACGCTAAAGCACAGCAAGTTTTCTTGAGCAGTGAATAACGTTGTTCACAGTCGGTAAACGTTTTTCTTAGGTAGTATATTGCATACTCGTTTCGACCAGACTCGTCATGCTGGCCCAACACACACCCCATTGATCCTTCTAATACTGTCAGATACATTATTAGAGGTCTTCCTTCAACTGGAGGCATAAGAATTGGAGGTTCTTGCGGGTACTCTTTGATTTTGTCAAAAGCCTTCTGACAATCTTCATTCCACCTGACCGTTTGTTCCTTTCATAACAATTTGAACAGGGGCTCACAGGTTGCTGTAAGGTGAGATATGAACCTTGATATGTAGTTCAATCTACCTAAGAACCCCCAAACTTCCTTTTCAGTCTTTGGTACATGCATATCTTGAATGGCTTTGACTTTGTCAGGGTCAACTTCAATTCCTTTTTCACTTACAATAAATCCCAGCAACTTACCAGAACGCACCCCGAATGTGCATTTGTCGGGGTTTAGCTTCAGCTGATACTTTCTCAGTCGCTTGAACAGTTTCAACAGATTTACCAGATGGTCTTCTTCTGTGAGGGACTTGGCAATCATGTCATCCACATAACATTCAATTTCTTTGTGGATCATGTCGTGGAATAATGTTACCATAGCCCGTTGATAAGTGGCACCAGCATTCTTCAGCCCAAATGGCATCACCTTATAACAGAATGTGCCCCAGGGTGTGATGAAAGTTGTCTTCTCCATGTCTTCAGGTGACATCTTGATCTGATTATAACCTAAAAATCCCTCCATGAAGGAGAATACCAAGAACTGAGTCGTGTTATAGACCAATACATCAATGTGAGGTAATGGGAAGTCATCTTTCGGGCTGGCTCTATTCAGATCCCGGTAATCCACACACATTCGTACTTTGCCATCCTTCTTAGGCACAGGTACAATATTAGCAACCCACAGAGGGTAACTAGTTACAGCAAGGAAACTGGAGTCCCACTATTTTTGCACCTCTTCTTTTATCTTCATGGCCATATCCGGACGAGTACGGTGTAGCTTCTGTTTTACTGGAGGACATTCTTCTTTTAGTGGCAGCTTGTGCATAACAATGTCGGTATCCAGACCTGGCATGTCTTGGTAGGACTAAGCAAAGACATCAACATACTCTCGAAGCATGTCAATAAGTTGTTCCTTCACTGAATCTTGCAGACGGGCCCCGATCTTCACTTCTTTCAAGTCTTCTTCGGTACCAAGATTAATTGTCTCAACTTCCTCCTGATGAGGAGTGATAACCTTCTCCTCTTGCCTTAACAGTCTGGCTAGCTCTTCAGGTAGCTCATAATCTTCTTCAACCCCTTCATCGGCTTGATTAATCGGATTGTCGAAGTCATAGCAGTGTCATTGTCAGTGCAGTCTGGAGGGCACTCTCTGCAAGGGTTTAGATTGGTTCATTTTAGTGATCAGTTTTATCTTGTTTAGAAAAAAGTGAAAATGAAGTTATTATTTTGGAAACATTGCCATTTTATTGTTTTTGTACAAAAAATGAAAAATGAAAAACAGTGAGCAGAAAAGAGAGACTTGTTTGCAAAATATGTCCTGATATTCATTAATTGATCGTTTGCACAAAATACAAGATGGCCCGATTACAAAATGAGTCCTGACATCTTGGGCAAGATGCAGGACTTGATGCATGCTTAAAAGACAGGAAATAATAATTACTCTGCAGGAGTAACTCTTATAATTTCCTGGGAAGACCAGTTAGAGACTTGGTTCCCCGGGATCTTTGGACGCATCCAGCTTTCCAGGTTGCGTTCGTCTTCTTCCTTGTCTTCCAGACTGTTCACAGCATCCGGGGTAAGCATTCCCCCGCTGACAAACTTGGGCTTTGTTGCAGCCTCTGGTTGATCTTGTCGAATTGGTCTGTAACCCAACCCAAATCTGTCTTCTTTCTTTTCTACTGGCAGCAGCTTGCCCCAGCCTTGAGCGGTACCCTCCTCAACAACCTTTCGGGCTTGTTGATATGAAGTGATGGAAGTTCTAGACACAGCAATTGCTTCATTGATGTTAAGGGCCTCAAACCCCTGACTCATAGTCTCATGGATCTCTCCATCCATCTCTATATACTTGTAAGTAGCCAGCTGGCTAACGAAAATGTCTTCCTCCCCGCAGATTGTGATGATCTGGCCTTCCCACTCAAATTTTAACTTCTGGTGAAGGGTAGATGTAACAGCGCCAACGGCTTGAATACAGGGTCTACCCAACAAACAGCTGTAGGTCGGCTGTATGTCCATCACGAAGAAGGTAGTTTTAAAGTTTTGTGGGTCAATCATCATAGGTAGATCAATCTCTCCAAGCACTGATCTCTTAGAGCCGTCAAACGCTCTCACCACCAAGTTACTTGGACGCAATGCCAAACCATCATATTCCAGCTTCACCAAGGCTTTCTTTGGGAGGACATTGAGCGAAGACCCAGTGTCTACCAGTACATGAGAAAGAACATCACCATTGCATTCTAAGGTGATATGTAAAGCCTTGTTATGATTGCGTCCCTCCGTCGTTAAATCAGCATTTGTGAAGCCCAGTCCATGACTGGTGTTAACATTTTCTACCACTGTTTCCAGCTGATTAACCGTAATCTCTTCCGGCACGTAGGCTGCGTGCAGGACCTTCAACAATGCATTCCTATGGCCTTCGGAGCACATTAACAATGATATATGGAGATTTTGGAGGGTGTCTGATGAAGCTGGTCCACCACTTTGTAATCACTCTTTTTGATTATTCTCATGAACGCGTCCACCTCTTGCTCAAAAGACATCTTCGGAGTTTCTTTAACAGTTGGATCTTCAAGTACCACATTCTTCCCTTTTGCCTTAGCAACATCTTCTGCTTCAGTATTGGGTCTCGGTGTTTGTGAGGCAAAAAGGCGTCCGCTTCTGGTGAAGCCTCCGCCTCCCCCAACATTGTCAACTTGTGGTGAAGAGGTTGATGAATCTAGAGTGATCTTCTTTCCGTCGCAGTAGAGATCAGAGTCGTAGTGCCAAGGTATGGAATTATTGCTTTCATAAGGAACAGGTCTAGGCACCGTAATGGTGACCGGACTGATTGATGTAACGGAAGAAACTGTGATGGTATGCAGGTCGCAGTAGATTGTGACTGGAGATCTGAAAGTAGGTATTGCAGTTTGTTGTTGGAAATTGTTGTTGGGATGAACATTTGCTGGGTCATAATAGATCGTGACCGTTGAGACATTTTCATTAATGTTTGCTGGCGTTGTAGGTGTTTCCGTTGATAAAATGGGTGCTGATGTTGTAGAAGCATATGTTACTGAACTCTGATCTGTTGAAATAATGGGCGGAGTGATTGCCGGAGTTGTGGATGAATCAGTGGGAATGATAGTTGTTGTTGTTGTAGGAGGATCTATTGTTGCCGAAGAAAGAATTGTTGATGTTAAAGGAGAATCCATTGTTGCTGAAGAAAGAGTTGTTGATGTTGAAGGAGCCGTTGTGGTAATTTGCAAAATTCCATCTCTGATAAGGCCATCTATGCCAAGCCTTAGCCTCTCACAACCATTAATAGCAGTTTTGCACGATTCGCAGCAGGCCTCACAGCCCGGGAACACTTGACATCTTAAGAGTTGAGCTTTGACTTCTGCCAGCGGTGTCTGAATTTATGCAACATTATCAATTAGTGCAGATGGTTGGTCCTCTTCTATGGCATTGATCCTGGGCCCACCATGATTAGGCATAGGATTTCTGTTAACATTTGGAGGAGGTGCGAAATTGAGAGCTTTGGAATCAACCAAATCCCGAACCTTCATTTGCAAGGCTCTACATTTTTCGGTATTGTGACCCGGTGCGTTGGAGTGAAAAGCACACCTGGCATTAGCATCATAGTTCTTCGGGAGGTTGAGAGGATCTAGTGGAGCCAATGTCCTTAACTCAACCAGGTTAAGCTTCAGGAGTTGTGGCAGTAAAGCAGCATAAGGCATAGGAATGGGGTCAATCACCCTATTTGCCCGAGATAGTCTCTGTTGAAAGGGGCGTTGTTGTTGGTTGTTGTTGTTATTGTTGTACGTTCTTTGTTGCGGAAAATGAGATTGTTGCTGATAGTGATGTTGTTGTTGTTGTTGTTGTTGAGGATAAAGTGGTTGTTGTGGAACCGGAGCCGGGATGGTAACGGCTGCTATTGATCTGTGAGAATACTGGGGTCTGCCCCTGTCTGCATGGATAACATTAGTTTCACCTGCCCTTCGGGGTCCTGAAAAAGGTTTTCTGGGGTTGTTGGAAGAGCTTGCACCGTTTTCAGAGATTTTGCCCATCTTCAAAAGACTCTCAATTCTCTCACCAGCTATAACTACATCAGTAAAACTGGTGGAAGAGAAAGCAGCAAGTCTATCAATATAAGTTCCCTGCAAGGTGTTCATAAACATGTCAGCCATCTCCCTTTCAGACATGGGTGGCTGGACAGCAGCAGCAAGTTGTCTCCACCTTTGAGCGTAATCCCGGAAGCTTTCCCTTGAAGACTGAGACATGCCCATTAGAAGAGTTCTATTGGGGGCCATGTCTAAGTTGTACTGGTACTGACGGATGAAGTCTTCGGCCAAGTCTTTCCAACATCTTATAGTGGCCCTTGTCAGATGCGAATACCATTCCCTTGATGCCCCAGTTAGGTTGTCCTCAAAATAGAACATCCATAACTTCTCGTCCATGGTATAAGCCTTGAGTCTCCCTAAGAAGGATTGCAGATGGATACGCGGGCAGGAGGTACCATTATATTTTTCAAAGCATGGGGGTTTGAATTTGTGGGGAATCCTCACCCCATCTACCAGCCCCATATCCATTACGTCAAAGACTAAAGAATTTTGGGATTCCAAGGACCTCAGCTTTTCAGCAATCTCATCCAACCTTCTGTCATACACCTCATCCCCAGCCCCAATAACTATGAACTGCTCCTCCTGATGATCTTCTTGCAAGATCCTGCCTGCAGCATTGTTTCCTTGAATATTCCTTGGGACATTAAAATCTGGGTTCAAATGGGGCCCAAACTCTGGTGGGTCGATACGAGGCTGCCCTTGTTCATTATTGATGGTTCCTCCTGTTCCAGGGTGGGGCTCTTCAGGTGTCTGCCTTTCTACCAGCTCTCTCAGCCTTTCCTGGCTCTGAGCTAAGTCAGTCATCACAGCCATAAACTGGGACATTTGGTTTCTCATTTCAACCCTTTTGTTTGCCATTTGATTTCTTACTTCATTCAGTTCCTATTATACCTGATCCATCTGAATGCCTGGAAGGTTGTTTCGCGTTGGGTACTGGTGCGTTCCGTTGACAGGAAACACTCTGCGATGAGCAATGTTTCCTGAAACCATAACAAAGTGAGAAACACAATAACAAACAAAAACCTACAAAACAAAGAAAAGGTTAGTATTCAATGAAATATGCTTATTTGTTTTCCAGGGTATCCGGTTTGGTTCTTGGTTTTGACCTTTCCAGACCTCGAGGAGATGCTTGATGATGTTGAGAAATGAAGCCCGCCAAAATAAAACAAACTGATATATTACAAATGATGAAAATACATAGTCTGTTTACAATACATGCCCATGGTGGGTCAAAAATACAACAATCAAAAGAAGAAAAAGTACATCAAAAGAAAAGAAATACAAGCAAAGAGGAATCAGACATCCAATCCAAAGTCATCTTCCCTGACTTCCTTCAGGAGTGCCTCAGTCACCGGACCAGCTGGGTGCTCTGTAATAGTCCTAATGAGGAGGTTCCTGGTAGTAATGGCATTAGTCAGCTTTGAAATTCTGTGATCAGGTATGAGATGTCGAATGAGATGTTCCAACACTTGACAAATTTAACCAAAACTTAAAGTGCAGGAAAATTAAACAACACAGTAATTTGTTAACCCAGTTCAGTGTATAACCACACTTACATCTGGAGGCTACCAAGCCAGGAGGAAATCCACTATAAGTAATATTAATTCTAGACTTAAACCACCCAGTTTAATCTTTCACTTAATATCTACCCAATGCAATTTCTACCTAAGACACAACTTAGATATGAGTACCAACTCACTCCCCCTCAATCACACAGTGATCTTGTTTACAAGTTTAATAAAATTGAATTCATACTTCACACAAAACAGCTTGATCTTACTTCACAGTTTCAATCAAGACACAAATACACTTTTGCTTAAAAGCTCATAAAGTGGTACAATAAAAACAACCTGCTATTAAAACACAAAACACTCTATTTGGTCTTCTTAAATTCGTACTCAATTCTGAGAGTTTCTGTTGATTAAATAGGTGTTTGTATTTTGGGCTTTTTGTAGGTTAATCCAGTCCTAAAACGCATGTAGCTTCCACCTTGAATTAGGGTTTGTTACTTCCTAGATTCTAGGTGATTTAGTTCTTCTGATTATGCTGAAGTCTCATAACGACACTCCCTACAGATGCGCCTTATTCTGTTTTTGTCCATCCATAATTAATTCCAGATAACTTTCCTTAAATTACTCAGATCAGTTAGTCATTAATTAATTCTGGTAGCAGGTTTGAGATGTCACAACATCTGTTGGGACATCCTGAAAAACTGAACTTAAATCATTAACACAATGTCCCAATATCTGGTGTGACATCCTGAATTAAGTTCATATACTCTGTTTGATAATGTCCCAACATCTGATAGGACATCTTGAACTGAATTCAACATTTCTTGTTGGTCAAAAATTCTGCCAATTCTAAACATCTACAAACTCCCCCTTTGGCTAATTTTTGGCTAACATTCTTTTCTGATTTTCAGAGTGCAGCATAAGTTCTTTTATCAGAGTATAGCAGTTCTTTTCTGTTGAGTCATGTGTGAGTTTACTCCCCCTTAAACATACATGTATTCAGACTTGTTGCAACAGAAATTTTCATTAACATCACTGATTCAGTTCAGAAGCAAACAGAAGTTTTTCATTAATAACTAAACAGCATCATACATTGCTGTTGTTGTTCTCCCCCTTGTTAGACATATATTTGGGGCCAAAGCTACTACAATGCAGCAGTCATTACATTTTGCTCACATACAGTTTTCACTCAGATTCCTCATAGTCAGTTTCTTCCTCTTCCTCAGTCTCCTCATCAGAAGTAGCAGCTTTCTGAGCACTTTCTTCAATCTCCAGCCTTTGGATAATATCCTCAAGCTTCTGCTTCCTTGCATCCAGTTCTTTGCAAGTGCTCTTCAGTTCAGCAATCAATGCAGCTTTGGAGATTGAAGACTTTGCCTTTGAAGGACCAGCAGATGTCCCAGAGGGAGCTTCAACATCAGCTGCATGATGACTCAGGAACAGCTTGTAGTGGAAGGCCAGAGGGCTTTCTCTTTTGCAAATTGTGTCCTTCTCAGTGAGGATACCAGGATACTGACTCAGCATTATTCCACACAGCAAGGAAGGAAAGGCAATTGGCAGCTTAGTTGCAGATGATCCAGCATGCTTCAATGTCTGATCAAATATATAAGCCCCATAATCCAGCTTTGTTTGGGTGCCCACAGCATATATGAACCTGCCCAATCCAGTTGATATTGAGGATGTATGGTTGGTAGGGACCCAGTTTGCAGTGCCAATCCTATTCAGCATGGCATACTTCCTTGTCAGCATGCTAACTGAGAGCTTCCCTTTAACTGGCCAAGTCTTGACCTGATTAGCAGTGATAACCTTGCAAACCTGGTTATCAGTCTTTCCTAATTCATTTGGGCCATCAGATACTCTTCCAAGGTAGTGGTTGATAACCCTAGGAGAGAATTCTACACACCTTCCTCTTACATATACTTTTCTAAAGTCAGCAGACTTACCATTAGCACAATCTTCTTGGAGGTTGACTATGAATTCCTTGACAAGCAGCTCATAGCAAGGAGAGAAGTTGGAGACAGTTTTGAAAAGGCCAGCAGAAGAGATGGGATCAATTAACTTTGTGCACTCAAGTGCATTACTGCTCAGCTCTCTTTCAAGTGCTACCCTTCTTTGATAAACAAATTTCCATCTATTCACACTTGAAACATGATGAAAGGAGATGTTGTCCAAGGGAGCTTCTGGAACAGCAGTTGATGACCTTGAGGGTGCTGGTTTCTTCTTTGGAGGAGATGTTGGGACATCTTCTTCAACATCTGAATCTGGAGGAGTGACAACTTTCCTCTTTTGTGTTTGCACTTTGCTCCATTGTTTTGTAGGACCAAAGACAACTTTAACTTTGTCCTTCTTTGGTGTAGCTTGCTTCTTCTCAGGAATTGCATGTCCTGCATTCATCTTTTCTTTCCTAGTCCTAAGCCTTTTGGCTATGTTAGGGTTTACAGAAGCAATGATTTATGTATCAGAATCATGCTCTAGGTTCACAACAGGAGGAGGTTGAGCAGTCTCCTCTTCAGCTGGTGGATCAACAGATATGTGCTCTTCAGTGAAGGCCTTGTGCTGGTCCTCAGATGTTTCTTCATCACTATCAGTGGAGGCCTTTTTCTGGTCCTTAGATGTATCATCAGCAGTGTCAGATGAGACCTTTTGCTGGTCTTCAGATGGTTCAAAATCTATTTGGACATCCTGTTGAGCAGGAGTGTCCTTTTCAGCCTGAGTTTATTGATCTTCTTGTGGAGCTGGCATGGTGTTCAGAGGGATAGAAATGCCACTTACCACTCTTTGCTCAGATAGGATCCTGTTTACCAACTCCTTTATGGAATCATCCACGTATTCAGAAGCTTTTGGAGTGGTGTTTGATGGTGAAGGTATGCCTTTGGCCTTGCTGAAAACCTGATCTTTTGTTCTTTTTGGAGTTCTTGGCTTTTGAGCAAGAGGAACAATTCCTCTGATTTCTTCCATTGGAGTTGAATCCATAGGTACCACAGAAATGGGGGTTGCATGCACCACATCTTCCTTGTTGAGGATTTCTTCAGAAATGTTAGGGTTTTGAGACATTTTCGAAGGAGGTGGATGAAGGGTTTTAGGTTTGATGAGTTCTGAAAAACAGTTAGAGAATGCAATTCGTTTTTGAGAGTATGATGAGAATATGGATAGCTGAAAGCAAGCTGATATTTTATAAGTAGCCGTTACTTGGAGAAATTCTAGGAGTGGAATACCCAAGGTGCTTGACCAGACTGATGTTGCCATCTGGTGCTCATGCCACACAATGTCATATGACATGTTGGCACATCTCCATAACTGCTAAATTTCACATAAGCAGATTCCCAATTTACCCCTTAGGTTTTCAAATTGAGTAGCATCCAAGGCTTTGGTAAATATATCAGCCAACTGCAGATTTGTAGCTACATGTTCCAGTGAAATCACTTTCTCTTCTACAAGATCTCTGATGAAATGATGTCTGATATCAATATGCTTGGTCCTGCTATGTTGGATAGGATTCTTTGATATGTTAATTGCACTTAAGTTGTCACAGTAAAATGTCATGACATCTTGTGGGACATTGTACTCAGTGAGCATTTGCTTCATCCAAACCAAATGTGAACAACTGCTTCCAGCTGCTATATATTCAGCTTCAGCAGTAGATAAGGATACACAATTTTGTTTCTTACTGAACCAAGAAATCAAATTGTTTCCTAGAAAGAAGCATCCTCCTGAAGTGCTTTTTCTGTCATCAGCACTTCCAACCAAATCAGCATCACAGAAGCCAGTGAGAATTGGTTTGCATCCATGAAAGTACATTATGCCATAGTCACAAGTACCATTAACATATTTCAGAATTCTCTTGACTTGGTTAAGATGACTAACTTTTGGATCAGCTTGATATCTTGCACAAACACCTACTGCAAATGCTATGTCTGGTCTGCTAGCAGTCAGATATAACAAGCTTCCAATCATGCTTCTGTATAGGCTTTGATCTACATTCTCACCCTTGTCATCTTTAGTCAGCTTTAAATGTGTGGGGGCAGGAGTTCTCTTATGAGTAGCACTGTCCATCCCAAATTTCTTGACTATGTTCTTGGCATATTTGCTTTGGGAAATGAACATAGAGTCCTCCATTTGCTTTATTTGCAGTCCAAGAAAGTAGGTTAATTCTCCTACTAGGCTCATTTCAAATTCTGATTCCATCTGATTGACAAAATGTTTTACCATCCTTTCTGACATCCCACCAAAAACAATGTCATCTACATATATTTGAGCAATCATGACATTTCCTTCTTCATCTTTAACAAACAAGGTTTTGTCAATTCCACCTTTCCTGTACCCTTGCTTGATAAGAAAAGTAGTCAGCCTTTCATACCATGCTCTTGGAGCTTGCTTCAGACCATAAAGAGCCTTCTTTAGTTTGTATACATGATTTGGACAGCTTGGATCAACAAATCCTTTAGGTTGTTCTACATATACCTCTTCATTAAGATATCCATTTAAAAAGGCACTTTTCACATCCATTTGAAATAGCTTGAACTTTAAGATACAAGCAATTCCCAAAAGTAGTCTGATTGATTCAAGCCTTGCTACTGGTGCAAAGGTTTCATCAAAGTCTACTCCTTCAATTTGTGTGTATCCTTGAGCTACAAGTCTAGCTTTGTTCTTTGTAACAACTCCTTGTTCATTTGACTTGTTCTTATACACCCATTTAGTGCCAATCACATTTATGTCATCAGGTCTAGGAACAAGATTCCACACTTCATTCCTTGTGAATTGACCTAATTCCTCTTGCATAGCACAAATCCAGTATTCATCAGTAAGAGCTTCCTTGATATTTTTAGGTTCTATTTTTGAAACAAAGCAGGAACCTGAAATCACTTCTTTTGATCTAGTGCTTACACCTCTGTTGGGATCACCAATTATCAAATCTTTGGGATGATCCTTCTGGATTCTGATGGAGGGAGGTTTGCTGGATTGTTCTGTCCTTGCATCAATTTGAGTGAAGTCAGAATGATCACTCTTTTCTTCAGCTTCAGTTTTGATATCAGCAGATGTTCCAACATCTTCTGGAACATCTGTAGGAGCATCATCAATTATCACATTTATGGACTCCATGATAACCTTGGTTCTAGAATAAAATAATCTATATGCTCTGCTGTTTATAGAGTATCCAAGAAAAATCCCTTCATCACTTTTAGGATCCATTTTTCTTCTTTGCTCCCTATCTGCCAGAATATAACAGTTACTTCCAAACACATGGAAGTACTTAACTGTGGGTTTTCTGCCCTTCCAGACTTCATAGGTTGTGGACAAAGTTCCTTTCCTTAGAGTAACTCTGTTATGGATGTAACAAGCTGTGTTCATAGCTTCAGCCCAGAAGTACAAAGGTAACTTTTTGGCATGGATCATAGCTCTTGCTGATTCTTGAATAGTTCTATTCTTCCTCTCAACAATCCCATTCTGTTGAGGAGTGATTGGTGAAGAGTATTCATGATTGATTCCTTCTGAAGAATAGAAATCTAAGAATTTTTTGTTCTCAAATTCTTTTCCATGATCACTTCTTATTCTGATCACACAGCTGGCTTTTTCCCTTTGTATTCTTTGGCATAAGTCTTTGAATACATCAAATACATCATACTTTTCTTTGATGAAATTTATCCATGTATACCTTGAAAAGTCATCAACCACTACATAGGCATACCTCTTACCACCAAGGCTCTCAACCTGCATAGGTCCCATAAGATCCATATGCAATAGTTCCAAAACTTTGGAAGTTGTCAGATGTTGGAGCTTTGGATGGACATCTTGGTTTGCTTGCCTATTTTACATTCACCACATATTTTGCCATCATCAATTTTCAGTTTAGGAATACCTCTCACAGCATCCATAGATATGATTTTCTTTATGCCTCTGAAATGAAGATGACCTAGTCTTTGGTGCCATAGTTTCACTTCTTCTTCTTTAGCTAAAGAGCAAGTTGAAGTGAGACTGAAGTCTTGAGGTTCCCACATGTAACAGTTGTCTTTAGATCTGGCTCCTCTCATGACAACCTTTTGTTCTTTGTTAGACACTATGCATTCAGTTTTGGTAAAGTTTACACTGTACCCTTGATCACATAATTGACTTATGCTGATCAGGTTAGCAGTTAAACCTTTAACTAGCAGCACATCATCTAGTCTTGGTACATCTGGACAGTCCAAGGTCCCAACTCCCTTGATTTCTCCTTTAGCTCCATCTCCAAAGGTTACATATCTGGATGAATATGACTTTAAGTCTACTAGCAGATTCTTCAGTCCAGTCATGTGTCTTGAGCATCCACTGTCAAAGTACCAGTCTTCTTTAGCTGATACTCTTAGTGATGTATGAGCTATATATGCAACACCTTTCTTTGACCATTTGAGTTGAGATTTCTTTTGATACCTCTGCCCTGTGTATTGTTCATCAGTAGAGCTCCAAGGTTGTTTGTTGATCTTGTTCTTGGGCATGTAGCTTTGATCAGCATGAAGACTAGCTTTTGGTCTCCATACCTTCTTGATGACCTCTGTCTTCTGCTTAGGAGGTTGCTGATCTCTTTGATGTCTATGCAACACTTTCTTGGTAACTTCTATTTTCTGCTTAGGAGGTTGTTGATACATCTGATTTGGATATCCATGCAACTTATAGCAATGAGGTTTGATATGTCCAAATCTTCCACAATGATGACATCTCCATCTTTGATACTTCTTCTTCATTATGTTCTTTTCATGATGTTGAGACATCTGTTGGGACATCTTGTTTGACTGTATGGAATTTGAAGTAGTTTTGCTGGTGCTAGCTTCAGCCTTATAAGCTTTGTTAAATCCCAGTCCACTTTTATCCCCTGAATGCTTATTGTTGTTGAGAATAACATCCAGTGTGCTTGAGCTACTGTTCAGCATTCTAACAGATTTGGACATATGTTCCAACTTGGAGTTGAGCAGACTTACTTCACTTTTCAAGGTGTCAATGATCTCTAGATCACTTGCTTTTTCATCCTTTAGTGCCTCAATGTGCTTCTTTAGCTTTATACTCTCCCTGCATATTTCAGTGCTTCTTTTGACTAGTTCTCTGAATGATTGCTCAAGTTCTTCAAAAGTAAGCTCCCCATCACTGGATTCACTTTCAGATTCACATAATCCAGCTAGAGCAGTGATATGCTTAGCTGATTCTTCTTCTGAATCACCTCCTGAGTCTTCATCAGACCAGGTTACAGAGAGACCTTTCTTTTGCCTTTTTAAATAGGTAGGACATTCATTCCTGATGTGTCCATATCCTTCACATCCATGGCATTTAATCCCTTTTTCTTGACTGGTCTTTTCATCATAAATTGACCTTCTATCATAAGGTCTTTTGTTCTCAGAAGAGTTTGTGTATCTTCCACTTGGTCTGGACTTGTTTTCCATATTTCTGAGAATCTTTTTGAATTGTCTTCCAAGCATAGCAATGTTTTCTGATAAGTTTTCATCAGTTTCTGATTCATCATTTTCTTCTTCTTTATCAGTATTTGACATCAATGCTATGCTTTTGTTCTTCTTTACAATTGTGTCATTCATTCCCATCTCAAATGTTTGAAGGGAACCAATGAGCTCTTCAACTTTCATTGTGCACATGTCTTGAGCTTCTTCTATTGCTGTGACTTTCATGTCAAATCTTTTTGGCAAAGATCTGAGAATCTTTCTTACAAGCTTTTCATCAGTCATCTTTTATCCCAAGGCTCCAGAAGTATTGGCTATTTCTAAGATGTTCATGTAGAATTCATGAATTGTCTCATCTTCCTTCATTCTCAATTTTTCAAACTTGGTGGTGAGAAGTTGAAGTCTTGACATCTTTACCTTTGATGTTCCTTCATGAGTTGTTTTGAGAGTGTCCCAAACATCTTTGGCCAGCTCATAGTGATGCACAAGTCTAAAGATGTTCCTATCAATGCCATTGAATAAAGCATTTAAGGCCTTGGAGTTGCCAAGTGCTGAATCTTCTTCCTCCTTACTCCATTCTTCTTCAGGTTTCAACACTTTTGCTCCATCTTTGGTGTCTTGGACAGGATGTTCCCATCCATAGTTGACTGCTTTCCATGCCCTATTGTCAAGTGATCTTAAGAATGAAATCATTCTTGGCTTCCAGTAGTCATAATTAGATCCATCCAGTATAGGTGGTCTATTTACTGATTCTATATCTCTGTCCATGTTTCCAGAATTTGTATTCCCTAGATCTCACCCAGTATAAACAGGCAGGGTGCCTGCTCTGATGCCAATTGAAATTCTGTGATCAGGTATGAGATGTCGAATGAGATGTTCCAACACTTGACAAATTTAACCAAAACTTAAAGTGCAGGAAAATTAAACAACACAATAATTTGTTAACCCAGTTCAGTGTATAACCACACTTACATCTGGAGGCTACCAAGCTAGGAGGAAATCCACTATAAGTAATATTAATTCTAGACTTAAACCACCCAGTTTAATCTTTCACTTAATATCTACCCAATGCAATTTCTACCTAAGACACAACTTAGATATGAGTACCAACTCACACCCCTCAATCACACAGTGATCTTGTTTACAAGTTTAATAAAATTGAAGTCATACTTCACACAAAACAGCTTGATCTTACTTCATAGTTTCAATCAAGACACAAATACACTTTTGCTTAAAAGCTCATAAAGTGGTACAATAAAAACAACCTGCTATTAAAACACAAAACACTCTATTTGGTCTTCTTAAATTCGTACTCAATTCTGAGAGTTTTTGTTGATTAAATAGGTGTTTGTATTTTGGGCTTTCTGTAGGTTAATCCAGTCCTAAAACGCATGCAGCTTCCACCTTGAATTAGGGTTTGTTACTTCCTAGATTCTAGGTGATTTAGTTCTTCTGATTATGCTGAAGTCTCATAACAACACTCCCTACAGATGCGCCTTATTCTGTTTTTGTCCATCCATAATTAATTCCAGATAACTTTCCTTAAATTACTCAGATCAGTTAGTCATTAATTAATTCTGGTAGCAGGTTTGAGATGTCACAACATCTGTTGGGACATCCTGAAAAACTGAACTTAAATCATTAACACAATGTCCCAACATCTGGTGTGACATCCTGAATTAAGTTCATATACTCTGTTTGATAATGTCCCAACATCTGATAGGACATCTTGAACTGAATTCAACATTTCTTGTTGGTCAAAAATTCTGCCAATTCTAAACATCTACAAGCTTCTTATGCCTGTCCTGATCCTTTGATTTCTTTAACCCTGCCCGGAGTTTCAATTCTGATATCTCCTTCTGAGCTGCCAACAAAGCTTCCTACTGCTTCTTCTCATTAGCCTCCATCTGCTCAATCTTGGCCTGAGTCCTCTAGTCTTCTCGTGCACGGGCCTCGGTGATCCTGATCCACCTGTCCTGGCTTTGTTCCAGATAATGCTCAGCCCTAGCCTTATGAATCTTGGCCTCCTTATAGGCATTCTTCAAAACCAACTCTCCTGCTCTTGCCTTTCTTATGTAGTCATCTGTCCTTTCAATCTTGGTCAGATGCTCAGTATTGAGCCTTTCCAATCTTTCAATGTCCAGATGACTGTCATTTCTCTCCCAGAGAGTCTTCTTCAAAGCTTCAGATAGCTGATTATTCCTCTCTTTCAGCTTTTCAAATTCCTCCAGGTTGACAGTTGATGTAGGCTGTACTGTAGAAGGTCCAGGAGTGTCTTCCAAGGTGAAAGGCATCCTGGTAGTCTGAGCTCTAGTACGGGACCAGTCAGAATACTATGCTGAAGCAATATTGTTACACCTTCCAAGGATGGCTGTCCCTTTTGTCTGGATGTTGTCCCAAGCCCAGACAGCTTGTCTGACAACAACTGAGTTAGGTTAGACTTCACAGTATAGGGTCTCAGCTAAATCCTGTCCTCTCGGAGGATGAACCAAGGCATATCCCAATTGTCTCTTAAACAGTAAAGGGTTGTAATTGATGCAACCTTTTACTCCTATTAGAGGCACATTAGGGTATTGCCCACAGCTGGTAATAATATCCTTGCCTTTGGTGCTCTGGGTGCACCATCTGATATCATCTGATGTTAAGGCAATGAATCTTTTGGCCCAATTTTTCTGCTGATGTGGGTTCAAGAAGGCATCTAATTTGGGCAAGTGTTTGAGCAGCCAAGAGTAGAACAAAGGAGCACAACATCTGACCAACTTTCCTCTTTGCTGTTCATTTCTCTTATGGATGGAGTAGTAAAAATCCCCTAGCAATGTAGGCACTGGGTTCCTCAACAAGAACAAGTGGACGACATTCTTACTCACAAATTTGGGCTCATCTGCAAACAATATAACCCCATATATGTTGAGGGCTAAAAGTGCACAGACTGCCTTCCATTCTCCCACTGCAGCCTTCGGGGTGGCCTGAGAAATCAAGAAGTCCAGATGTAAGCCAGGAATCCCAGCTTTTGTTGTCATGTTTTGCTCAATGAGGGAAGGATCCAAATGCAATGTTGTTGCACCCCAAAATTTTCCCTCTATTTTTTTAACTCTAACCAATTCTTTTTGTTTCACATTCATTTGCATCATCTTCATAGCATAACTTTTTTTTCCGTCTTAATATTAGCCGAAATAATTTCTCGGAATTTGCAGACAGACTGGTCAAATTAATTTTCAATTGTGCCTAAAATCAGTAAACGACAAAATGTCAAGTTTGCAAATGTCGGTAATATTAATCTACGGTTCATGTAGATTTACCTGACATGCTAAAAATATTTTTACGACTATTTTTGGTCATATGTTGATCAGTTTGAGCAGTTTAAACGGTCATAATTTTTATTTCAAAATCCGACCAAACGCTTTATTTTTCCGAGTCATTTATTTCGCGCTGATTATTTTGACGTGTTCATTTTATTTTTTCGAGCACTTTGGTGCCCGACTTTTATTTTTTCAATCCGTTTATTTTTACATTATGTCTAGAGTAAATAAATAGAATTGTTAATTTTTATTTTAATTTTAATTATTAAACTTTATTTAGTTTTAAATTAATATTTTATTGGGTTCCAAAATAAATATTTAGGCCCATTATACTAATCCTAATTGATTCCTATATATATATCACTTACGTTGCTGTTGCAAAAGGAGGAGAGGGGACCGGAAAAAGAAAGAAGGAGAAAAAAGGGAACCGCAGCGGCGCCTCATTTGGTCTATACATGTATTGTATCGGTTTATCATAGCAGATAGATATCTCATATTGTTAGTAATACATAAAATTCTCATGGCATAATTGGTATAGTTCCCACATTTTACTATGCATAGAAAAAACGTTACAAATACTTTTCATAAACATATTCATATTCTGTTTTTTTAACTTTTTATTTATAATATACATAATATGTATGTGATGATCATATATACACATGTTTATATTTTATGAGTATTTTATATATAATATACAACAATTTTTATAACATATATTTTATATAATACGAATTGTTAATTTATAAAATACTTTTTTCTTGATTGTTGTTTGTTTTGTTAAATACTCTTTTTTATTATTTGATTAGATTATTTAGATCGGATCGTGTCAATACGCCGTTTTCACATCTGTGTATATGAGGCGTGACACTTGTGTTGATTCGATTCAGTTGCGATGATCGCTTTTTTGCGTTAGCAACATCGTTGTATTTTTTTAAAATTTTTTTTATTTTTTTATTATACATATATTTAGATCTGCACTTTTTTTTCCATAACTAACTACCTTGATTTTTTTTCATAAACCTTGACAATTTCGCCATAAACTCTAAATTTCAAACCTAAAACTTTGACCCTGATTTTTTTCCTAAAACCTCAAACTTTTCATAAACCTTAATTTTTTTTCATGTAAACCTTAAAACTTTCTCATAAACTTTAACCGTGTTATTTCCTCTAAACCATAAACCTTTTCTCAAACCTTAACAAACCTGTTATTATTTCTTATTTTCGCTCATGTTTATGTTATTCATACACTGTAATTGCTTCGCCCTTGTAATATTTTAAGTTTTAACTTGTAATATTTTCAGTTTTACTTTTCGCCATCTTTATTATGTAACTGCACCAAAGCGTTGTAATAGTTAGGCTTTTATTTTCTGTCATTTATTTTCTGCCATTTTATTTTTCTGCCATTTATTTTTCTGCCATTTAAATTCCTGCCATTGATCCTATATTAACTGCGTGGTTTAGTAATGTAGGGCGTGAAAACCTACTAAATTAATTATTTAATATTTTTCTATAATCTTTATATTCTTTGTAAATAAATAATAAATACTAACTATTTTAATAACTTTTTTTTTATTACTTACTTATAATAATAAATCCTTATATATTTTGTAATTAAAATCTAATTGACCATTTTTCTAATTGAATAATAATAATTCTAAAATCTTGTTATAAATAAACCTATTAACCTAATAATTTGATATTTTCTATATTCTTTATTTATTTTGTAAATAACTAACTTAATATTTTTCATATAACTCTTTTATTTTACATTTTGTACATTAATATTTTTTTTTAAAATTCTTTTATTATTACTAGTTTATTTTAAACTCATATTTTTCTAATAACTTCTAAAAAATCTAACTTGTTTAACCTAAAATAATTTCTGTTAAAACTCTAACCTTTTTACTATCACTTTATTATTATTATTATTATTTTATTATTACTTTATTACCATTGTTTATTTATTATTTTATTATTATTTGCTTTTATCTATTCTATTTTTGCTTCATTATTTTCTTTATTTTAATTTTGTTTTATTTATAATATTAGGAAAAAATGTATAGGTTGTAAATTTATTCTTTCTCGCCTGATTATTATGTATCTGTCCCATAGCCATGTAATAGTTTAGGAATTTATTTTTCTTGCTTTTATTTTTGTAAATATTTATTGTGTGGTTAGTAATTTAGGGAGTGCAAAAACTAACTGTAAATAATCGAACTTAGAAAATTAAATTCAAGACAAATATCTGAAAAATAACACTCACACACGTAAGTCGATCTTTGATCGCCATCTGTACTTCCTAGGGTATTCCTCTTGGTTGCCTTCTTTAAATGGTCAAGTCCCTCGAATATAGGGGTGTCTTAAGCAAAGTCCCTTCGAATATAAATCATCATAGTCCCTACGGTTTAAAAGATCAAGTCTCGTCGAGGTTGCCTACGGAATAATGATCTTGTCCCTTCGAATAAATGATGATAGTTCCTACGAATTGCTAAAGATATCCTTTAAGTTGCCTTCATTGACCATACGATGACCCTACGTTTGTCCCTTAATACATCCAAGGTAATGACTACCTATTCCTTAATAATAGGGATAGTCTTACCACTTAAAGGATATTCAAGAACAGTAAAGATTTAATCATTAGGGTAGGTTCCTCTTAGATACTTGCTCACTCTTCAAAACATTTCAAACACTTCATATTTTCAAACAAATTTTCAAAACAAAGGTTTTATATACATCCGTACATGGATCATTATAAAACACTTAAGAAAATTTCTATTCACACACTTCACCTTTCAAAAACATTTTAAAGTGAGCTAAGTAACTAAGAGCCCATGGATAACCATGGATGTAAAGGGTGCTAACACCTTCCCTTTACATAACCTACCCCCGGACCCAAAAATCTTTTAAAAGGTCTTTCCTGTTCTTTTATGCCTTTCCTTTGGATAAAATAAAAGTCGGTGGCGACTCTTGCTATCCGCAACATTTAACTAAAGTCAGTTCTCCCACCGTGTTACAGAACTGGCGACTCTGCTGGGGAATTAAATTAAAGAGGGGTACCCTTAGGAATTAGATCACTTTAAAATTGTTTGCCTTGTTTGCTTTATACTTATTTGTTGGGGTGCTCTTATGTGTGAAAGATCCTAACCCGGATCTAGTGTACCTTAGGTAAATGGCAATAGACCAAGGAAACTGTACGGCGTATACCGATATGGTTGATCTGGTGGCCATAGTTAGTGTGACTTCTTGGTTGGTGCTAATGTTCCTTAAGTCAAGTTGAGGATAATATGAGGCTGCCATATGTTGTCAATGCACTAACTAACTTTTAGAACCCTAGTTATCCTATCTTGGCCTTTAGAAAAGTAGTGAGATAACCGGCTTTGGTGCAGACTGAAGTTGGTTGATACTCGATGCTACGCTCATTGAGATTCTAAACTTGGAGGGTTTTGGTTGGCAAGTAAGTTGCCTACTGAACAACCACCCTTGTGAAGGATCAATGATATTGAGATCCCTTAGAACCTGGTTACTTTTGTAGGACAGGATGAACCAACTAAACTTCAGGGGAGGGTACTTACCTTTGAACCTCATGCAAGCCTTTAAACCTAAGGCTATGGTGTGACTTGTTTGTGTGTGCCACATGTTTGTGATTGAGCATAACATCATAGCATCATCATGCATCATAAGCATAGCATTTTCACTAACCATTTCAAGGACCAAAGGATTTATCTTTGTTCTTTGTTGTAGGTCATGGCTTCTGCTCGTAGGAATACTATCAGGACCAGCTTTGTAAGAGACTCATTACAAAGTAAGTCAAGAAAGAATTCTGGAGTTAACAAAGCAACCTCATGAGGAGCGGAATCTCAACTCATACCTCAACACAAAGAGGAAATGTCCATGGGAGACTTAAAACCCCATCTTTTGTATTTATTTCATTTCATTCTTATTGTAAGCCCAAGGGGCAAACAAACTTATTACTAATAAAAGATTACCTTCTTGATTGTTTAAGCAAATTTAAATCTTGCGGTCCTTGAAAACATTGCATATACATTCACATATCATATCATTGCATCGCAGGTTTATTGTGTACAGGTTTCTCATCTTCTCGCTGTTTATTTCAGCAATGGCTCTTGAACAAACAGTTAAAGATCTCCAGGCACAAAATGCACAGTTCCAAGAGCTGATCCTGAACTTGTCCAAGGGGCAGGATGAATTGAAGACATTGCTGGCCAAGAAGACCAAGAAGACTATAAGGTCAGGAGGTCTGATCAACATGGGAAGAAGGTTCAGAGGTCCTGTCAAGACCAAAGAACAGGTTAAAGATTATGAGTCTGAAGAGTCTGAGAAAGAGGGAGGCAGTCTCCACAACACTATGGGGGACTCTGATTCTGAAGCTAATTACTATCATGAGCCTAATAAAGATAAGTTCAAAATGCTGGTGGATAGAATGGATGCTATGGAATTGCAAAAGTCTTCTGGGATGGATTTTGAAGACCTGAGTTTGATATCTGGGGTGGTTATACCCATTGGGTTCAAGGTTCCTGCTTTTGTAGTGTATGATGGTGTCTCTTGTCCCAAGCTGCATCTGAGGTCCTATGTCCGGAGGATCCAACCCCATACTGCTGATAAAAAGTTGTGGATCCATTTCTTCCAAGAAAGCTTGTCTGGAGCTCAATTGGAATGGTACTATCAGTTGGAGAGTGTCAACATCCGTGATTGGAATGATCTTGCTGAAGCCTTTTATAAGCAATATCAATACAATGCTGATCTAGCCCCTACTCGCATGCAACTACAGAGCATGTCTATGGGTGCTAAAGAAAACTTCAAGGAGTATGCTCAGAAGTGGAGAGATTTGGCTAGAAGAGTACAACCCCCTCTAACTGACCGGGAGTTAGTGGATATGTTCATGTGTACGTTGAATGGTCCTTTTTATAGTCATCTCATTGGAAGCTCGTCATCTGGCTTCACTGAGTTGATAATGATAGGAGAACGCGTAGAAAGTGGTATAAGGAATGGCAAGATCCAAGTGGGTGCTTCTTCATCCAGTACTGCAAAGAATCCCCCTATTGGGAAGAAAGAGTTGAATGCTGTTTATGGTCAATCTGATCGTAATAGGATGCATCAATCCGTGAGTGCAGTTCACATCTCCAATCCTACTCCTGCAACACCAGAGCCACCACAGGGCAATCAACAGAGGCCTATAAGGCAGTTCACTAAGATCAACATGTCACTGGCCCAAGCCTTGCAACACTTGTTGAAGGGTGAACTTATCACTTTGAGGGACCCTCCTCAGAATCCCAATGTTACCTCTCCCAGGTACAATCCTAATGCACGATGTGCATATCATTCAAATTGTCAGGGACATGATACCAATAGCTGTTGGGCATTGAAGAATAAGATTCAAGACCTAATTGACGAAGGAATACTCGAGGTTACGCCAGAAGGCCATGTTGAGTTCTTCTATCGTCCATCAAGCATCAAAGTTTCCAGATAACTGGAGTGACGAGTTTATAGGAAGAGGCTTTGAGAACATTTGAATTTTCGTTTGTAATTTCTTTTGTTTGCCTAACCACTTACTATTATGTTAAACTTTTGTTTCATTAAGGCATTGCATATGTTTGTCTTGAATTAATCCATTCGTTTCACTATATTTTGAACTATTCTTCATATTTCTATTTTGTGATATTTAACTCCTGATAAAGCTATAAGCCTATAGAGGGAGGATGACAAAAACAATACCATAATCTTATGCAGTATGCTTTTGAACAGACTGTGCTGACGATGTACAGGCATTGTTTCAATTCCTAAACAGTGGAGATATAAGGAAGTTAATCCCTAGTAAACCTTTTTGAGCTTATGAAGTAGGAGTTTTTATTCTCGCACAAATTAAAACCCTTATTCATAACCCGGGGCAGGGTAGTTACTCGGTTAAATCAAATATGCCAATTATCTGTGTTGTACACAACTAGTGATGGTTCTCTGTAATCATTAAACCTGGCAGTCAATATCCAGCAAAAGAAAAACCCACTAAGTCAAAACCTATGAAGGAGACTTAGTAAAAAAAATTGAGAAATTCCGCTGATTGTAATTTTGAAACAAACAGTTCAGGCAAAAAGAAAGGATAACAAAGTCAAAAGAAAAAAGAGGTCACTATGAATCCTTAACAAAAAAAGATGACTGAATGTTCAAATAAATATTTGGTTTCTGAACCATCACAAATGTCAGTGTTACAATTCCAAACTCCTTTGAGCCTCAATGCATAAGTTAACTGAGCATAGGACTGAAGAACATCATGGAGATTGGGTTGGGTACAAATAAAATTTGAGCCTTTATCCTTTGTTTCTTAAACCGTGAACCAGGCCACGTTACAACCCTTTAAAAGTCCTAACTGAAGCATGGTTAGTTCGAAAGCGTACTGCTACAAAAAGGTATCCTGACTCCTTTAGGGCTTATTATAAAACTAGAGTTAATATCACAGTTTTCATAAAAATTGTTTTTTCTAAAATAACTCTTTTTCAAAAACTTCAAGACAGACATAAGCATTGCATTTTTGAATATATTTGTTTGCATATACCTGAGTGTTTGATAAATAGAGAAACTTACAGGATGAATGTTCAATAAACCAAAGTCTTTCTGATAAACAAAGTTGCTTCCTGGATCAAAGCCCATGTATACAAAGGGGCATAGTCATTATCTCCCAATCAAGGGGGCAGGCCATGATACTACCTAACTCATTTGAGGAAATCAGGACAGGATTCAACTATGTTTAAGTAGCCAAGGGCAGTTCTCCTCATATATTTGAATTACCAAGGGTAATATTACAAAGTTCATAATTCCAGGGGCATAGTCACTGTTTCCCAATCAAGGGGGCATACCAAGTTATTGTTCAATTCATTCGGGGAAATCAGGTCCAGATTCAACAATGCTTAATAGCCAGGGGCAACTCTCCTCATATATTTGAATTACCAAGGGTAACATTATAAAGTTCATAATGTAAGGGGCATATTATTGTGGGGCATTCTGCTTATTTCTCTTGAGGTAACTACATTCAGATACTTCCATTATGGGACAATTCATCCTCAACCAAGGGGCAATGCTTTCTTTTAAAATCTAATACCCGGAGCGTATATGGTCCATCACAATTTGAAGACACGTTCCTCTCATTGTATTACCTTGATATTGGATTCTCAGCAGAAGCCATTGTGGAAATTAATTGTCTACGCCAGTAGTATCAGATGGTGTCAGTATCATGTCTTCAGATCCAGCTATGAGGATTTCTGGGAAGGTATTCAGGAAAGTTAAGAATCTCAGGAGCTCTAAATCCAATTGGTTATACACTCTCGAAGTTGAAACGATTCTGTTTTCAAGTTCAGCTTTACTTTTCCCTCTGAATCCAGATTTACTTTTACCATATTTACCTAAGCAAAAATGTCCATTGGTGGTGTTTGAATGTATGTATACTTTTGAGTATGATTGATGTTTACCAGAAATGCATAAAATGCTTAATATGATTGATGTTTACCAGAAATGCATGAAAATGCAGTAATAGTATTTACTAAGGACGAACAAGGGAAGGAATTCAACGAAGCTTCGCCGGTTCATCCCCACCAGACAGCTACAAGTCCCCCAGTAGGACAAATCCATCTTCATAAATACTTCGAGTCACATCTCCCCTGGAATTTATATCCATCTCTTTTATCCTCAGACGGATAGTCGGGAATTTATTCTTTCAATAGGAGTACGACGAACGAAGACGAGAGGTTATGAATACTATACTACCAAACGAGACAGGAACGAGTTCCTCATATTCTTCATTATATTATCAAACGATGCGGGAACGAGTTCCTCATATTCTTCAGCTACAAATCGGGATTTATTTTCCCTGGCCAGCAGTTGTTATACGAAGATATCCAGACGCTTCAAACTACATGATGCATACATACATCATTTACATCATACCATAACATATACATCCATAAGTACATAATACATTACTTCAGTGCATCATACTATGCATGCATACATAGTGCATAAACTAATATTTTCCTTGCAGGATAGTTATATGCAGGGAAAACAACATCACCAACTTATACCTCAGGACGTTGTTTATCCTCCTGAAAGCTATCATTACCTTGGGCCGTTGTTTATCTTCCCAAGTACCTTATCATTTTGGGCCGTTGTTTATCTTCCCAAAAGTTATACCATTACCTTGGGCCGTTGTTTATCCTCCCAAGTACCCTATCATGACTTTGGGCCGTTGATTATCTTCCCAAAAGTTAAACTTATACCTCAGGACGTTGTTTATCCTCCTGAAAGCTATCATTACTTTGGGTCGTTGATTATCTTCCCAAAAGTTATACTTATACCTTGGGACGTTGTTTATCCTCCTGAAAGCTATCATGACTTTGGGCCGTTGTTTATCTTCCCAAAAGTTATACCATTACCTTGGGCCGTTGTTTATCTTCCCAAGTACCTTATCATGACTTTGGGCCGTTGTTTATCTTCCCAAAAGTTATACTATTACCTTGGGCCATTGTTTATCCTCCCAAGTACCCTATCATGACTTTGGGCCGTTGATTATCTTCCCAAAAGTTATACTTATACCTCGGGACGTTGTTTATCCTCCTGAAAGCTATCATTACTTTGGGTCGTTGATTATCTTCCCAAAAGTTATACTTATACCTCGGGACGTTGTTTATCCTCCTGAAAGCTATCATTACTTTGGGCCGTTGTTTATCTTCCCAAGTACCTTATCATGACTTTGGGCCGTTGTTTATCTTCCCAAAAGTTATACCATTACCTTGGGCCGTTGTTTATCTTCCCAAGTACCTTATCATGACCTTGGGTCGTTGTTTATCTACCCAAAGGTTATCTCATTATCTTGGGACGTCGTTTATCTTCCCGAAGGCTATCTTGAGACGTCGCTTATCTTCTCAAAAGCCATATTGTTACCTTGGGCCGTTGTTTATCTACCCAAAGGTTATCCCATTATCTTGGGACGTCGTTTATCTTCCCGAGGGCTATCTTGAGACATCGTTTATCTTCTCAAAAGCCGTATTGTTACCTGGGGCCGTTGTTTATCCACCCAAAGGATAGATCTTCATATTTGGCATTGCTTTCCTCTCAAAGAAATATATTTGAAGAACTTTTCTCCGAATGGCATCTCTAAGCCCATCTCCAGTTCCTCCAAGTGGCGTCTTTAAGCCCACTCAAGCATATACAACTAAACATCAGTATTATTCTATGCACTTGTGAGGGCAAATTTTTGGGCTTTTGTGTTCAATCCCCTTCAACCTTCCAGGTCACGAATGGCACATATACCAATCTAACCCCTCAGGTTTCAGAAAATTGAACAGGGGCAGCTGTTGCACCCCAAAATTTGCCCTCTATTTTTTTAACTCTAACCAATTCTTTTTGTTTCACATTCATTTGCATCATCTTCATAGCATAACTTTTTTTTCCGTCTTAATATTAGCCGAAATAATTTCTCGGAATTTGCAGACAGACTGGTCAAATTAATTTTCAATTGTGCCTAAAATCAGTAAACGACAAAATGTCAAGTTTGCAAATGTCGGTAATATTAATCTACGGTTCATGTAGATTAACCTGACATGCTAAAAATATTTTTACGACTATTTTTGGTCATATGTTGATCAGTCTGAGCAGTTTAAACGGTCATAATTTTTATTTCAAAATCCGACCAAACGCTGTATTTTTCCGAGTCATTTATTTCGCGCTGATTATTTTGACGTGTTCATTTTATTTTTTCGAGCACTTTGGTGCCCGACTTTTATTTTTTCAATCCGTTTATTTTTACATTATGTCTAGAGTAAATAAATAGAATTGTTAATTTTTATTTTAATTTTAATTATTAAACTTTATTTAGTTTTAAATTAATATTTTATTGGGTTCCAAAATAAATATTTAGGCCCATTATACTAACCCTAATTGATTCCTATATATATATCACTTCTGTTGCTGTTGCAAAAGGAGGAGAGGGGACCGGAAAAAGAAAGAAGGAGAAAAAAGGGAACCGCAGCGGCGCCTCATTTGGTCTATACATGTATTGTATCGGTTTATCATAGCAGATAGATATCTCATATTGTTAGTAATACATAAAATTCTCATGGCATAATTGGTATAGTTCCCACATTTTACTATGCATAGAAAAAACGTTACAAATACTTTTCATAAACATATTCATATTCTGTTTTTTTAACTTTTTATTTATAATATACATAATATGTATGTGATGATCATATATACACATGTTTATATTTTATGAGTATTTTATATATAATATACAACAATTTTTATAACATATATTTTATATAATACGAATTGTTAATTTATAAAATACTTTTTTCTTGATTGTTGTTTGTTTTGTTAAATACTCTTTTTTATTATTTGATTAGATTATTTAGATCGGATCGTGTCGATACGCCGTTTTCACATCTGTGTATATGAGGCGTGACACTTGTGTTGATTCGATTCAGTTGCGATGATCGCTTTTTTGCGTTAGCAACATCGATGTATTTTTTTTAAAATTTCTTTTTATTTTTTTATTATACATATATTTAGATCTGCACTTTTTTTTTTCATAACTAACTATCTTGATTTTTTTTCATAAACCTTGACAATTTCGCCATAAACTCTAAATTTCAAACCTAAAACTTTGACCCTGATTTTTTTCCTAAAACCTCAAACTTTTCATAAACCTTAATTTTTTTTCATGTAAACCTTAAAACTTTCTCATAAACTTTAACCGTGTTATTTCCTCTAAACCATAAACCTTTTCTCAAACCTTAACAAACCTGTTATTATTTCTTATTTTCGCTCATGTTTATGTTATTCATACACTGTAATTGCTTCGCCCTTGTAATATTTTAAGTTTTAACTTGTAATATTTTCAGTTTTACTTTTCGCCATCTTTATTATGTAACTGCACCAAAGCGTTGTAATAGTTAGGATTTTATTTTCTGTCATTTATTTTCTGTCATTTTATTTTTCTGCCATTTATTTTTCTGCCATTTAAATTCCTGCCATTGATCCTATATTAACTGCGTGGTTTAGTAATGTAGGGCGTGAAAACCTACTAAATTAATTATTTAATATTTTTCTATAATCTTTATATTCTTTGTAAATAAATAATAAATACTAACTATTTTAATAACTTTTTTTTTATTACTTACTTATAATAATAAATCCTTATATATTTTGTAATTAAAATCTAATTGACCATTTTTCTAATTGAATAATAATAATTCTAAAATCTTGTTATAAATAAACCTATTAACCTAATAATTTGATATTTTCTATATTCTTTATTTATTTTGTAAATAACTAACTTAATATTTTTCATATAACTCTTTTATTTTATATTTTGTACATTAATATTTTTTTTTAAATTCTTTTATTATTACTAGTTTATTTTAAACTCATATTTTTCTAATAACTTCTAAAAAATCTAACTTGTTTAACCTAAAATAATTTCTGTTAAAACTCTAACCTTTTTACTATCACTTTATTATTATTATTATTATTTTATTATTACTTTATTACCATTGTTTATTTATTATTTTATTATTATTTGCTTTTATCTATTCTATTTTTGCTTCATTATTTTCTTTATTTTAATTTTGTTTTATTTATAATATTAGGAAAAAATGTATAGGTTGTAAATTTATTCTTTCTCGCCTGATTATTATGTATCTGTCCCATAGCCATGTAATAGTTTAGGAATTTATTTTTCTTGCTTTTATTTTTGTAAATATTTATTGCGTGGTTAGTAATTTAGGGAGTGCAAAAACTAACTGTAAATAATCGAACTTAGAAAATTAAATTCAAGACAAATATCTGAAAAATAACACTCACACACGTAAGTCGATCTTTGATCGCCATCTGTACTTCCTAGGGTATTCCTCTTGGTTGCCTTCTTTAAATGGTCAAGTCCCTCGAATATAGGGGTGTCTTAAGCAAAGTCCCTTCGAATATAAATCATCATAGTCCCTACGGTTTAAAAGATCAAGTCTCGTCGAGGTTGCCTACGGAATAATGATCTTGTCCCTTCGAATAAATGATGATAGTTCCTACGAATTGCTAAAGACATCCTTTAAGTTGCCTTCATTGACCATACGATGACCCTACGTTTGTCCCTTAATACATCCAAGGTAATGACTACCTATTCCTTAATAATAGGGATAGTCTTACCACTTAAAGGATATTCAAGAACAGTAAAGATTTAATCATTAGGGTAGGTTCCTCTTAGATACTTGCTCACTCTTCAAAACA
This sequence comes from Lathyrus aphaca, assembly GCA_963966055.1. Taxonomy (NCBI): domain Eukaryota; kingdom Viridiplantae; phylum Streptophyta; class Magnoliopsida; order Fabales; family Fabaceae; genus Lathyrus; species Lathyrus aphaca. Next base: position 96,393,583 of record OZ014524.1, read on the forward strand.
TTTCAAACACTTCATATTTTCAAACAAATTTTCAAAACAAAGGTTTTATATACATCCGTACATGGATCATTATAAAACACTTAAGAAAATTTATATTCACACACTTCACCTTTCAAAAACATTTTAAAGTGAGCTAAGTAACTAAGAGCCCATGGATAACCATGGATGTAAAGGGTGCTAACACCTTCCCTTTACATAACCTACCCCCGGACCCAAAAATCTTTTAAAAGGTCTTTCCTGTTCTTTTATGCCTTTCCTTTGGATAAAATAAAAGTCGGTGGTGACTCTTGCTATCCGCAACATTTAACTAAAGTCAGTTCTCCCACCGTGTTACAAATGCCATTTCTATCTCTTCACTTCTGGGAGCAGTCATCTCTGGGTTGAAGGGGATCCCCCTTCTGATAGGCACTCCAATCAACAAGGAAAATTCTTCCAACAGAGGCCCCATCTGGAAATCAGGAAAGGTGAAGCATCTGAGTGGAGGGTCATAAAACTGCAAGCATGTGTGGATCATGCTCCTCTAAGATGAATCAAGATCCATAACCATGTCCAAGATACCCCCATAGTGCTCTCTAAACAGTGGGATGTGGTCAGGTGTGATAAGAGACTGGACCTGCCTGATACCAGTCAATATGGGCTCAAAAAAGTGATAAGATATGTTGCTTTTCCTTGGAATATCCATGAGTGCTGAAGAAGCTGAAGACAAATGCTGATGAAGATCACTGACTGAAAAGCTGGAGGCAAATCTCTGACAGACTGATGCAGGTGCTGAAGGAGATAGTTGAAGCAAATGCTGAAGAAGATAACTGAAGCAGAGGTCTAAGCAGTAGAAGGGGTCAAAACCAAACAAAATATAATGAGGTGGATACCCTGAAAAATAAATAAACAAATGTTAAATGATGCAATGATGATATATGCAAATGATATGCAAGGGTTTGTGATCAAGAGTTGGATCTGATTATCTATCTTGGTATAAGGTCCATGTATGTTCAAAGATCCAGATGGAGGCTCAGAAGTCCAGTAACCAAGGTGGGGGACTTCAAATAAAGAGTCACATGTCCAGGGTTAATCACAAGAACTGTCCAAAGTGAAGTATTCTTAAACAATACAGTAACAGGGCATGATGTGGCCAAGGGTTCCTGCAAACCTGTAAACAACCCAACCCCCTCACATGTAATGTTCTAGAACAAGGATCCTCAAACTTGGATCAGTTATGAGAAGTGTAAACACTTCTAACCCGGAGGTATAATGTTTACAATACCCATAAAGGATCCTCCTCTAATTCACCCCAGATTCTGAAGGTCAAAAATAAAGGTCATCCAGACTTAGCAGGCTTCCCAGATAGCCCTAGCACTACAGGAAATCTGTAGCACAGAGTTCTCAAGAAGAAACCCACATCTGAACCGTGTTTCATATTCCCGCACCAGACCAAAATGGAATGGGAAATAACATGAACCACTCTAGCCTAGGTGTCACTCAGGTCCCAGGTATAGGACCTTAATCACTCAGTGGAACCCCACCCACCAAAACAGAAACCAGATCCAACAATGATAATGACAGTATGATGTATAAAAAACTGTAAAGAGAGCAGTAAATAAAACTGTACATAAAGCAATAAATAAAGGAAATAAATAAACACAATTAGCACATAACACCCATGTAAACATAAATCAAACAAGCGCTAGGAGGAACCCACAAAAAGAACCAGAAGCCCTGGTTGTAGTATAAGGGTCCCCAGTAGAGTCGCCAAGTTGTCGCTCCCGGAGATTTGCATCCCGGTACAAGCGCGAACGGTCGGCGAAAGGATAAAATGAAATGAAGTGAAAAGAGTCACCAGCTAGGCATTTTTATCCCGAAGGAAAGGTGATGCTGCATAAACCTGGAAAGAAATGGATAAGACGGTCGCGAACCAGAGAAACTGAGAAAGGGGGTTGGTTACAACCTGGGAAGGTATTAGCACCCAGATTCTCCGTCGTACTCGACTGGATCCACGCTTGAAAGTTTTTTAAAGGGGTAAGTGCCAGTGTTGTCTGTGTGCAAAAGCTGGAAAAGAATACAAGTGTCAGTGCAAAAGAAGTGTGAAGTGAATGAAAGGATTGCCAGTGTAAGAAAAGAGTGCAATACCCAAGACTATGGGGCTTAAAAGAATAAGGCTAGAAGAGGGGGAATATATAGAGACTTTTGTTCGATAACAGTTAAGTTATGCCTATGTATCCTCCCGTGCAATGAGGAAATCAGAACACCGTAGTTCGACTCAAAGAGACTGAAAGATAAATTGACTTATGAACTGCTTACTTGCCTATGCTCAAGTGTATGACTTGTCTGGCTCAGGTGCAAACTGTCTTGCATTAGACGGAAGAAACGAGTTCTCATTTTTGAGTGAATTAGGTGAGAAAAGAATCCCGAAGGAGACGAATATTGTTTGTTTTTGGTATTTTCAATCTTTTATTGCTTTTTTGAAGTTTGTCATAAGAAAATGAGCTTAAGCCTAAACCAAGGGTTAGTAAACTTATCACATCTTCCCTCTGATTAGGGGTAATGAGAATACCTTAAGTATGAAGTAAGCACCTCACACTTAATCACAATGGTGTGGGATTAAGATCATTAACTTATTTGCAACTATTTAGATGTTTTTGGAGTTTTTTTTTAGTGTTAAGTAATGATTTTAAGCCATAATCAAGGATTTAATGGACCCATTACACCATCCTAATAGAAGGATAATAGATGAGAACATTTAAACTGAGGAAGGCTCCCCAACTTAATCCATGATTAGGGACTAACCTCATGACAAAACAAAACCTTTATTAGAGTGGGTTTTAGTTAATGATAAGATTAAGAAGTGAATTTTATGGTTGGTAAGACAACTTGAGGGGGACTTGTCCATTAACACTAGGGTTAGTCCTTCTTAACCAATTAGGGAAGAATTAGAACCCTAATGCAAGGCCCAAGTTACAAGCTTGATGTATTAGTTATTATTAGATTGATTGATTAAGAGATTTAAACACATTAAGGTTTTAACACTTAGGATTAAAGTTATACACTCCATCCTAAGAGAAGGATGTAGGCATAACCTTAATCACAAAGCCTTAAAACCTTGAAGGTTTAGTCTCTGATTATGGGATGAGAAAAGAGACACAAAAGATGACAGTATGGTAAACTAATGGGGGACTAATAAAAACCTTAATTGTTATCATTCTTGGGTGTTCCTAGGGTTTATGAGGCTTGCAAGAGATCTTCAAGAAGAGCCACCAAGGAAGAAGCGGATGAAAGGAGGAGGAGCAGAAGAAGCAAGCCAACTTACTTCACTTAAGAAGATAAGTTGCTTGAAGAAAGAAGGTGAATGAGGAACATGAATGAGCAAGCTCACTCTAAGACAAATACAAAATGCAGCAATAAATGCATAAGAGAGATGAGAAGAGATTGTGAGAAGTGAAGGCAAATTCACTTCCCAAAGTACTTACCACCTGAAAAGTTAGCATAGAGAAAATGAAATGAAATGAAAATGAAATTAATGCAAGGATGCAAACCAAAACCAGAAGCATGTTCATGGTGTGAATGATGCTAAGAGATGATATGAAAGCATGTCAAGAGATGTGAATGATCATACAAGTGATGAGAATGCAAAGGAAGCATGAAAGGAACATGAAAGCACATGAAATGAAATGAATGCATAACATGGAAAATGGATGAGGAAATGATCAAGCATGAGTCTAATGTGTCCTAAGATGTCTTAGAAGTCATGTGGATGCAATAAATGTCATGGCAAGTTCTTATATGAATGCTTATGCAAGATGTATGCAAAGGAAGATGAGAAATTAGGGTTTTCATACAACAAGAGATGCAAAACTCAAAAACAGAAACAAATGACAAGATAAAAAATTGAAAATGCAATCAAAAGAACCCTAACCCCATATGATTCCAAACCCCAAAGGAGAAGACCTAACTCTTAACCTAGTGAAAGATATGATTTTTCTAAGTTATCTAGGGTTTTAAGGTACCTAAAGGGAAAAAATTCCAATCAATTCAAAAAGGCAGAAGAAATTTATGACAAAATTATGTTAGAAACTACATGTCAAATTAAGATTAATGCAAAAAGAACCATTGTCATACCATTCTTGGTTAGGCAGAAAAGAATTCTTGAAGTTAGGGTTCTAAAATGTGAATTTTATGAACCCTAAATTCAAGAAAATTATCAAAAATGGTTCAAAACCAAAAAGAAATTTGTGTGGATGGTATGACAATGTCTCTAAATGTTTAAAGATGCCATATGAATTTTTGGGATTTTTTAGAAACCTAAATGATATTTTAATTAATTAGTTTTCATTAATTAATTAAAATAAACATTTAGATGTTTAAAAAATGATTTTTTTATGTGAAAAATAAAAATAAAAATATTTTTGGGTTAAGAAAATTATTTGAAACAAAAATGCAGAATAAAAATATTTTTGGAAATTTTTAGCTATTTTTAATAAATGATACAAAATTAAATGAAAAAATGAAATAAAAGGGCTGGTCAACTGATCCTGTGGCTCATATTCAAATCTGGAGATGGAGGGAAGACTTGGCGTGTGATCTAAGGGTCAACATTCAAATCCTATTAAACCTAATTAATTAATTTTTTAATCCAGATTAATAACTAATGAACTAATCTGGTCCATTCAACGCGCGCGGGAGATGAAGATCCAAGGGTCCTAATTTAAACAGAAGCCCTAACCCTAATTACACATTAATGACTTTCAGGTCACCGGAGAAGAGCTCCGGTCGTCTTCTCCGGTGACACCCTCACCTGAAAAACCCTAACTTCTTCCCTAGGTTATTTCTGGAGCTCTAAAGCTCCAGATTAACTCCTTTCACTTCCCTGAATCCAAATCCACCCTCAAATCTCATTTCTTTTCACTCAAACTCATGATTCGAAGAGAAAACTCAAACATGGTGAAACTTTCAGAAGTTCATAAAATACTCAAATCACAACCATTTTCAAAAATAAAAGTATCAGCATGATCAACACAACAAGAGGAACGATTCTATAACCTAAAATCACATTTCTGGAAAAATGTTTGAAGAAGTTACCTGAGCTTGAGCTTCCTCAGTTTGGAGCTTTCAGGCTATTTCTCCTGTGCAAGCTGACTCCAATGACCTTCCTAAAGAAGCTTTAATGCTTGGAAAACTTTGAGGATGGCTGGTTTGTGAGTTTGCAACCCAACTGGTCAGAAATTGTGTTTGCTGTATGGAGTGTTTTTGGCTGTTTCAATGGTTGGTTTGTGATCAGTGAGTGATTTAGAGATGAATGGTGAAATTTGTTTTGAGTTTGAGTAAGTGTGCTATCAGTTTCGAAGGAAAATGCAAGAGGGATAGTTTTTGTGAACTTGATGATTCTGAGCATTCAGGCTGGCTTGTTGTGTGTTATGGCTATGGTTTAATCCACATAACATGATGTGATAGGCCAGAGAGTGGGTGGTGGACTGTGGTGATTGGTATGGGTGTTTTTGCATAAATTCAACATTTCTTGTACTTGAGGTATGGGCAAGTGGAAGGCTTGGATTTGGGCATATCCTGGTTCAGCTGAGATCAAGTAATGTTTGTGAATCAGATTTTATGAGTTGTAGCAAGTGGATGAGAGGTTTTGTGCCATTTTGCAAATTCATGAAGTTTTGGCCCCTTTTGGATTTCTTGATGTGCAAGACATGGAATAACATGATTCTTTGGCCAATTTTGAGTTTTAGGCAATGCACAATGTTTGTATGATGCTTAGAAGTGTGTTTGAAGTCACAAAATAGCTTGGCAAGTGGTTTTGCAAAAATCCCTCTTTGGTGCATTCTTGAAAATTATGTGAGTTTTGCCAACTTTGAAAGATCATAACTTGAGTTCCATAATGAATTAGAACTTGTTCTTGTACTTTTTGAAAAGGGAATGATCCAATCTACAACTTTCATGACTAACAATTTTTCATTTGAAGCATTTTTGGTTGAGAAAGAGGAGGTTGAAAAACTTTCCCAAAATGGAAAGTTTACATTACAAGTCATTTCCATTTTTGGCAACTTTTGGTTTAGCTCATTTTTCTTCTGTAGATGTTAGAAATTGGCAGAATTTTTGACAAACAAAGTAAAAGTTATGAACTTAGTTCAGGACATCAGGATGTCACACCAGATGTTGTGACATCGCGAACCTGCTATATGCCCTAAGTGATACGCAACAGAAGTGCTTAAAATCAGGAGTAAATATCTGGAAATAATTGTAAAGGGTGATCACTCCAAGGCGCATCTTTAGGAAGATAAGTTATATGGTTCTAGTATAAAGGAAACAGAAAACTAACTCACCTTGATTCAAGGAGATAACAAACTAACTCACCTTGATTCAAGGAGATAACTGTGGGATTTAAAACAGAAAACTAACTCACCTTTATTCAAGGAGATAACTGTGGGATTTAGAAATTACAAGTCTGGATAATTTGCAAAAAGCCCACAAACTCAACATCTATTTAAGAAACTGTTACACTCAAGTAAATGCAACGATTTTAAGCAGAGTGTCAAGTGTGATAGTGAAGCTAGTTACTCAAGCAGGTTTTATTTGTGTGTTATTCATTTTATAAGCTTTTAAGCAAAAAGTGAATTGTGTCTTGATTGAAACTGATAAGTAAGATCAAGCTAGTGTATCTGAAGTGTGACTTCAAACTTATTAATCTTTCTAAGTTATAGATCACTGTGTGATTGAGGGGGAGTGAGTAGATACTCATATCTAAGTAGAGTCTTAGATAGAAATTGCCTTGGGTAGTTATTAAGTGAAGGATTAAACTGATTGGTTTAACTTCCTAATTAATATTACTTATATTGAATTTCCTTCCTGGCTTGGTAGCCCCCAGATGTAAGTGTGGAGATACACTGAACTGGGTTAACAAATTTCCTGTGTTGATTAATTTACTAGCTCATTAATTTATTTCTTAGGATATCAGTGTCTACACATCTGTTTCGACATCACATATCTGATCCCAGAATTTCAATTGGCATCAGAGCAGACACCCTGCCTATATAACTGGGTGAGATCTAGGGACTGCAAATTTTGGGAACATGGACAGAGATGTAGGATCTGTGAATCGACCACCTATTTTGGATGGATCCAACTATGATTACTGGAAGCCAAGAATGGTAGAATTCTTGAAATCTCTAGATAGTAGAGCTTGGAAAGTAGCTAACAAAGGATGGGAGCACCCTGTCAAAGACAATAAGGATGGGACAAAAGTGATGAAGCCTGAAGAAGAGTGGAGCAAGGAGGAAGAGGAGTCATCACTTGGAAATTCCAAAGCCTTAAATGCCTTGTTCAATGGCATTGGCAGGAACATATTTAGGCTTGTGCACCACTGTGAACTAGCCAAGGATGTTTGGGACACCCTCAAAACTACTCATGAAGGAACATCAAAGGTGAAGATGTCAAGACTTCAGCTTCTCACCACCAAGTTTGAGAACTTGAGGATGAAGGAAGATGAGACTATTCATGAGTTCTACATGAACATACTAGAGATTGCTAATACTTCTGGATCCTTGGGAGAGAAGATGAGTGATGAAAAGTTGGTAAGGAAGATTCTCAGATCACTGCCCAAGAGGTTTGACATGAAGGTCACTGCCATAGAAGAAGCTCAGGACATCTGTACAATGAAAGTTGAGGAGCTCATTGGTTCTCTTCAAACCTTTGAGATGGGAATAAGTGATTCTATTGTGAAGAAAAACAAGAGCATAACCCTGGTCTCAAACACTGATAAGGAAGGAGAAAGTCATGAAGCAGCCTCTGAGGACAACTTATCATATGCAATTGCTATGCTTGGGAGGCAATTTAACAAAATTATTAAAAGAATGGACAACAAGCCCAGATCAAGTGGAAGAAACTCAACCTCTGAGAATAAAAGATCTTATGACTCTAACAGAAGGTCAAACTATGATGAGAAGACTAACCAAGGAAAAGGGATCCAATGTCATGGATGTGAAGGTTATGGACATATTAGAAGTGAAGGCCCAACCTATCTAAAGAAACAAAGAAAGGACTTTCTGTGTCCTGGTCAGATGAAGACTCAGGCAGTGAGTCAGAAGAATAGTCTGCAAAGCACATCACTGCTCTAGCTGGAGTATGTGAAACTGAAGGGGAATCCAGTGATGAGGATCTGACATTTGAAGAGCTTGAAAAATCTTACAAGATGATGTGTGAAAGGAGCACTGAGGTATGCAAGGAAATTGAACAGCTGAAGAAGAAGATTAAGGAATTAAAAGCTGAAAAGGCAAGTCATCTGGAGATCATTGCCACTTTGAAAGATGAAGTCAGTCTACTCAACTCCAAAATGGAACATATGTCCAAATCTGTCAGAATGCTGAACAGTGGCTCAAACACACTGGATGTCATTCTCAACAACAACAAGCACTCAGGGGATAGGACTGGGCTGGGATTTAATAAAGCTCAAAACTCTGAGTCTAGCACCAGCCAAACAACTCCAGATCCTATGAAGTCAAACAAGATGTTCAAGAAGATGTATCAACATCATGAGAAAAACATGATGAAAAAGAAATATCAAAGGTGGAGATGCCATCACTGTGGAAGGTTTGGTCACATCAAACCTTTTTGCTACAAACTACATGGATACCCCAATCAGAGTTCCCAGCACCTTTCTAAGCAGAAGACAAAGGTCACTAGGAAAACTTGGATACCTAAAGCTAGACATTATACTAATCAAAGCTATCAGTACATGCCTAAGCAGAAGAACAAGTTCACCAGGCAACCTTGGAACTCTAGAGATGGACACTACCCAGGGCAGATGCATCAGAGGAGACACACATATATCCAGCAGTGGGAGCCTAAGAGAGAAAGACAACCTGATCTGAACTCACATTCTAGGCAAAGGAAACCTCACAACAGGCACAAGTGGTCCAAGCAGGTTGTTGCCTCTATAGCACACACATTTCTCAGGGTATCTGCTAAGGAAGACTGGTATTTTGACAGTGGTTGCTCAAGGCACATGACTGGACTGAAGAATCTGGTGGTAGACTTAAAGCCACACTCATCCAACTATGTAACCTTTGGAGATGGAGCAAAGGGGAAAATCAAGGGAGTTGGGACCCTGGACTGCTCAGGTGTACCAAGTCTAGATGATGTGTTGTTGGTGAAAGGGTTAACTACTAACTTGATCAGCATAAGTCAGTTATGTGACCAAGGTTACAGTGTCAACTTCACCAAAGCTGAGTGCATAGTTTCTGATAAAGAGCAGAAAGTGGTCATGAGAGGAGCTAGATCAAAAGATAACTGCTATATGTGGGAACCCCAAGATTCCAGCCTCACATCTACTTGTTCCATAGCCAAAGAATAAGAAGTGAAGCTATGGCATCAAAGATTGGGCAATCTCCATCTCAGAGGAATGAACAAGATCATCTCTATGGAGGCTATAAGAGGGATCCCAAGACTTAAGATTGATGAAAGAAAAGTGTGTGGTGAGTGTCAAATGGGTAAGCAAACCAAGATGTCACACCCAAAGCTTCAACATCTGACAACCTCCAAAGTCTTGGAATTACAGCACATGGATCTTATGGGACCAATGCAGGTAGAGAGTCTTGGTGGAAAAAGATATGCCTATGTGGTTGTTGATGACTTCTCAAGATATACCTGGATAAACTTCATCAAAGAAAAGTCAGATGTGTTTGAGGTGTTTAAAGATCTGTGCCATAGGATCCAAAGAGAAAAGGCAAGTTGTGTGGTCAGAATAAGAAGTGATCATGGAAAGGAGTTTGAGAATCAAAAATTCTCAGACTTCTGTTCATCAGAAGGGATCAACCATGAGTACTCTTCTCCCATCACCCCTCAACAGAATGGGGTTATAGAAAGGAAAACCAGAACTATTCAAGAGTCAGCTAGAGCTATGATTCATGCCAAGAAGTTACCTCTGTACTTTTGGGCTGAAGCCATGAACACAACATGCTACATCCACAATAGAGTCACACTAAGAAAGGGAACTCTATCCACCATCTATGAAGTCTGGAAGGGTAGAAAACCTACAGTCAAGTACTTTCATGTATTTGGAAGTAAGTGATACATCCTGGCTGATAGGGATCAAAGAAGGAAGATGGACCCTAAGAGTGATGAAGGGATATTTCTTGGATACTCTATAAATAGCAGAGCTTACAGAGTATTTAACTCCAGAACCAAGGTTATGATGGAATCAATAAATGTGACTATTGATGATACCTATGCAAAGACAGATGTTGCTGATGATGTTGGAACATCTGCTGACAATCCAACTGAAGTTAAAATAGAAAGTGATAATATTGACTTCATCTTAACTGAGGCAAAGTCAGAGCAATCTAACAAATCTCCCTCCATTAGAATCCAAAAAGATCATCCTAAAGAACTGATACTTGGTGATCTCAACAGTGGTGTCACCACTAGATCAAGAGAGATGATCTCAGGCTCCTGCTTTGTTTCAAAGGTAGAACCTAAGATCATCAAGGAAGCTCTAAATGATGAGTACTGGATCTCTGCTATGCAGGAAGAATTAGGCCAGTTTACAAGGAATGAAGTATGGGATCCTGTTCCTAGGCTTGATGGCATTAATGTGATTGGCACTAAGTGGGTGTACAAAAACAAGTCTAATGAGCAGGGAGTAGTTACAAGAAACAAGGCTAGGCTTGTGGCTCAAGGATATACTCAAATTGAGGGGGTGGATTTTGATGAAACTTTTGCACCAGTAGCAAGACTTGAATCCATCAGACTACTCCTAGGAATTGCTTGCATCCTAAAATTCAAATTATTTCAGATGGATGTTAAAAACGCCTTCCTAAATGGGTACCTTAATGATGAATTATATGTGGAGCAACCAAAGGGATTTGTTGATCCAAGCTGTCCAGACCATGTATATAAGCTGAGGAAGGCTCTGTATGGGCTAAAGCAAGCTCCCAGAGCATGGTATGAAAGACTGACCACCTTTCTCATTAAGCATGGATACAGGAAGGGAGGAATAGACAAAACCCTGTTTGTAAAGGATGAAGAAGGAAAGGTTATGATTGCTCAGATATATGTGAATGACATAGTGTTTGGTGGGATGTCAGACAGGATGGTTAAACATTTTGTGACTCAAATGGAGTCTGAGTTTGAAATGAGCCTAGTGGGAGAATTAACTTACTTCCTTGGACTACAAATCAAACAGATGGAGGACTCCATGTTCATATCCCAAAGCAAGTATGCAAAGAACACTATCAAGAAGTTTGGGATGGACAATGCAAGGCACAAGAGAATACCTGCCCCCACTCATCTAAAACTGACTAAGGATGACAAAGGTGAGAGTGTGGATCAAAGCTTGTACAGGAGCATGATTGGAAGTCTACTATATCTTACAGCTAGCAGACCAGATATAGCTTTTTCAGTAGGTGTGTGTGCAAGATATCAAGCTGAACCAAAGGTGAGCCATCTCAACCAGGTTAAAAGGATCTTAAAATATGTAAATGGCACTTGTAACTATGGCATAATGTACTCTCATGGTTGTGAACCCATCCTCATTGGGTTTTGTGATGCTGACTGGGCTGGAAGTGCTGATGATAGAAAGAGTACATCAGGAGGATGCTTCTTTCTAGGGAACAATCTAATTTCTTGGTTCAGTAAGAAACAGAATTGTGTGTCTTTATCTACTGCTGAAGCTGAATACATTGCAGCTGGTAGCAGTTGTTCACAGCTGGTATGGATGAAACAAATGCTCACAGAATACAATGTCACACAAGATGTCATGACATTGTATTGTGACAATTTAAGTGCTATTAATATCTCCAAAAATCCTATCCAACACAGCAGGACTAAGCACATAGACATCAGACATCACTTCATCAGAGACCTTGTGGAGGAGAAGGTGATCACATTGGAGCATGTAGCCACAGAGCTGCAATTAGCTGACATATTCACCAAGGCCTTGGATGCTACCCAATTTGAAAACCTAAGGGGTAAATTGGGAATCTGCATGTGTGACATATAGCAATTATAGAGAAGTGCCAGCATGTCTTATGACATCGTGAGGCATGATCACCAGGTGGCAGCACTAGTCTGGCCAATAACCGTTTGTATTCCAGTTTTAAAAATTCCAATAGAAGCGGGCTCTAGTTATGTACAAAAGTGCTTTCAGCTTCTCACATTCTCATTAGCACTACTGAACCCTTTGCATGCTACAGCTGAGATTCTGAAACCATCTAAGTCTATCATCAAACCTTTTTGCATCCCCACTACAATCGCAAACATGTCACAACATCAAAACCCTAACTACATTGATGAAGGTCTCCTTCAGGAAGACGTAGTGGACGTCACTCCATTGTCTGTAGTACCCATGGATGCGACACCCATAAACGTTGTCAGAGGAAGCATTCCCATCGTCCAAGAGCCTAGGACTCCCCATGCAAGAAGACCTAAGGAGCCAGTCTTCAGCAAAAGTAAGGGAACCTCTTCAACTTCCTGTGCTCCCAAAGCTTCTGCTTACGTGGACTCCACAATCAGAGATCTTGTAACCAGGATCCTGACAGAAGAAAGGGTTGTGCCTGGGGTGTCAGTTCCCCTGAACAGAATGCCTGCATCAACTCCCAATAACCAAGCTAAAGAAGACATGCCTGCTCCACAAGATCTCCCAAGCAATTTTGAGACAACTGAGGACCAGGACAAAGCACCAAATGATGATGAAGGAGTAGAAGGTCCTACTGATGCTCAAGATGCTGAGAATGAGGCTTCCCAACCTCCACCAGATGTGAACCTAGACGATGATTCTGATACAGAGATCATAGCAGCTGTTGATCCTAGCATAGCCAAGAGGCTTAGGGCTAGGAAGAATAAGAGGCCAGTTGCTCAAGCAACCCCTGAGAAAAGACAGCCAACCCCCAAGAAGGACAAGGTCAAAACTTCTTTTGGACCAACAAAGCCATGGAGTAAGGTCAGCATACAGAAGAGGAAGGCCACAACTCCATCTGATTCTAATGTTGAGGAGGATGTTCCAACATCTCAACCCAGAAAGAGGCCAGCACCTTCTAGGACTGCCACTGCTGTCCCTAAAGCACCCCTGGATAATGTGTCCTTCCACCATGTCTCCAGCGTAAGCATGTGGAAATATGTCTATCAGAGAAGGGTGGATCTGGAACGAGAGCTGGGTAGTAATGCCTTGGATTGTACTGAGGTAATTGATTTAATCTCCAATGCTGGATTGTTCAAGACTGTATCTAAATTCTCTCCATGTTATGAGTTGTTAGTAAAAGAATTTATAGTGAACTTACAAGAAGGATGTGCTGATGGGAAATCTGAGGATTTCAGAAAAGTGTATGTCAAGGGAAGGTGTGTAGACTTTTCTCCTAGGGTGATCAATCAGTGCCTGGGGAGAGAAGCAGATGGGCCAACTGAGATTGGCAAGACTGACAATCAAGTGTGCAGAATAATTACAGCTAACCAGGTCAACACATGGCCAGTAAAAGGCAAACTCTCAGTCAGCTTGTTAACCAGGAAATATGCCATGCTTCACAGAATTGGAACAGCCAACTGGGTCCCAACCAACCACACCTCAACCATAGCCACTGGGCTTGGGTGGTTTATCTGTGTTGTAGGCACCCAAACCAAGCTGGATTATGGAGCATACATCTTTGACCAGACTCTCAAGCATGCAGGAACCTCAGCTATCAAGCTTCCAATAGCCTTCCCATCACTACTGTGTGGGGTGATTCTCAATCAGTATCCAGGAATCCTTACTGACAAGGACTCTGTCTGTAAAAGGGAAAGTCCACTGTCTTTCCATTATAAGTTATTTCTAAGTCATCATGTTGCAGATGTTGAAGCACCAGGTGGGACATCTGCTGGGACATCTGCTGTCAAGACACCTATATCAAAGGCAACCCTAATTGCAGAGCTCAGGACAACCTGCAAGGAGCAGGAAGAAAGGAAGAAGAAGCGTGGGGACCTAATTCAAAGACTGGAGCTGGAAGAGGCTGCTGGGAATGATGATGGAGCTAGTGATGAGTCTGAGGATACAGAGGATGATGAGTCTGAGGATACAGAGGATGAAGAGTGAAGCTGTTTGTTGGTGGAAAATGTCTGTCTGTTTTGAATTGTAATTCTATTATGTCTGTTTCTGTAATGTTTTGTTTGGCCCCAAAATTTATGTCTAACAAGGGGGAGAAATATCTGTGTGTGTTGAACAGTGATGTTAATGTCTGTCTGATGAACTAAGTTGAATTTTCAATGGTATTTTTCTGGACCTATCAAATTCTCAGGTAACTACATGTTTGAGGGGGAGAAAATTCTTAGCTCTCACATAATCCAACAGAAAGGAACTCCGCTGCTCTCTGACAAAACCAGAAGAATATGTTAGCCAAAAATTAGCCAAAGGGGGAGTTTGTAGATGTTAGAAATTGGCAGAATTTTTGACAAACAAAGTAAAAGTTATGAACTTAGTTCAGGACATCAGGATGTCACACCAGATGTTGTGACATCGCGAACCTGCTATATGCCCTAAGTGATACGCAACAGAAGTGCTTAAAATCAGGAGTAAATATCTGGAAATAATTGTAAAGGGTGATCACTCCAAGGCGCATCTTTAGGAAGATAAGTTATCTGGTTCTAGTATAAAGGAAACAGAAAACTAACTCACCTTGATTCAAGGAGATAACAAACTAACTCACCTTGATTCAAGGAGATAACTGTGGGATTTAAAATAGAAAACTAACTCACCTTTATTCAAGGAGATAACTGTGGGATTTAGAAATTACAAGTCTGGATAATTTGCAAAAAGCCCACAAACTCAACATCTATTTAAGAAACTGTTACACTCAAGTAAATGCAACGATTTTAAGCAGAGTGTCGAGTGTGATAGTGAAGCTAGTTACTCAAGCAGGTTTTATTTGTGTGTTATTCACTTTATAAGCTTTTAAGAAAAAAGTGAATTGTGTCTTGATTGAAACTGATAAGTAAGATCAAGCTGGTGTATCTGAAGTGTGACTTCAAACTTATTAATATTTCTAAGTTATAGATCACTGTGTGATTGAGGGGGAGTGAGTAGATACTCATATCTAAGAAGATTCTTAGATAGAAATTGCCTTGGGTAGTTATTAAGTGAAGGATTAAACTGATTGGTTTAACTTCCTAATTAATATTACTTATATTTAATTTCCTTCCTGGCTTGGTAGCCCCCAGATGTAAGTGTGGAGATACACTGAACTGGGTTAACAAATTTCCTGTGTTGATTAATTTACTAGCTCATTAATTTATTGCTTAGGATATCAGTGTCTAAACATCTGTTTCGACATCACATATCTGATCCTAGAATTTCATCTTCAAATTTGTGAACTTCTAAGCACTTCATTGATCAAATAAAGATCATATAACTTCAATTTGATGAAAAATCCACTTTGGTTCCATGGATGGGGGCCTCAGATGCCCTGATTTTGCTCTGACTTGCTCAAGAAGTTACCCAGTGATCAGATGACTTCCACAATGAATTTCTTCATCAAACTTGGTACACATGATCCTTATAACATATTGAGACCAATAGAAACAAGAATGACCAAAAAAATTGGAGTGATGACCTCTGAAACCAAAACCCTAATTTTAGGTCATCTGTGCAGTTAAACCCTAGCTCTGCTTCCATGCTTTGCCAGTTCTTGTGATTCTTTGACTTCCTTGATCTTTGGAGGATAAAATATGATGATTGAACATACATGGACCCTCTTGAGATGATTGAAGACCTTTGGAGTGGCTCAGATGGATCCTGGATGGCTTAAGTCATAAACCCTAGATGCAAATGAACTTGAACTAATGCAGTGAAGCAAAAATGCAATATGAAATGGTATGATTAAACTTATGTAAATATGAAAAATCACAAGCCATGGTGTGAACTTAGTGAGGGAAAATTTGGGGTGTTTACAACAATCAAGTGAGCAAAATCAAGTTGCAATCCTTGGGCAATTAAGTTGGTGTTTCACTTCACTAATCTTCAGCATAAGCTTCATGTTCTCTGCAACATTGGATTGATTTCAACTGAAGAAGGTTCTAGAAATCCAGTTGGCATAACTATCATAACTAACTTCACTCATTTAACTCACTTCACTCAGTTAACCAAGGCTAATTAACCCTGGTTCTAACTGTTAACCAGAGGTCTAATGCTCTATAAAAGGATGAGTATTGACTGAGTTTGGGGTTCAGCTTCATTTTCACTCAAATCACACCAAAATCCTCCAAATTTGGCTCTGCATTTTCTCTGCAAATTCTCTGCATTTTGAAGGATTAAGCTTCCACAACCATAGCATTGATCTTCTTCTTCCTTATGCTTCTTCAAGCATCATTCATAGTGCATTTTCATGGAGATTTGAAGCTGTAAATTTAAAGTTGCATCATCACAACATTTCCACCTTTTAGATTGAACAAGCTAAATCATCATCCAACAAGCCTCATTGAGCATCAATTCATCATCAACATCACGCATTTGCAGCTTCTCCATGGATCTAATGGAGTGAAAGATCAAGATTACATTGCTGTAAATTATCTGCATCTTCATCAATTTCTCAAGATTCTTCATCAACAAAGTGTTTATTTCACTTCACAAAGGATCAATATCAAGCATAGAAGACCTTGGAACCTCACCTTTGGATTTCTACAACTCTAAACACCACTGAATTTCAGTTTTCATCTTCAATTCCATTGACACGAATTCTGATTTTTTTGGTTGTTTTGTGTTGATATGAGCTCAATAGGAGAAATGCTTGTGCTAGCTAGTTAATAGGCATCTTAGGTTCTTAGATTCAATTCTTAGGTTGATTCTTGTGTGCTTCGATTTGCATTATTCATGAGCCTTATGAGAAAATCAAGCCTAGATTGATGATGTACCTGAGGAGACGAATCTGTCCATGGCCTTATTTTTCAGTTTGGTAGAAATTTGTCCAAAACCTAACCGGAGAGTGATCGGAGAAGATGACCGGAGTGTAGCTCCGGTGACCGGAATAGTAGGCCTAGCATTAAGTGGGAACATAACACAGCCGTTAGATCAGTTTCCATCTAACGAACCAGAATTAGCCACCACATTAATGATCATGTGCCACTCATGTGCCTTAATTTGTGAAGAGTTTTTCAGATCTCTATTTGCACCCCAGCAAGTTTGGGTCCAGCCCAATTCAATTCAACTTTCCACTTCCGGCACCCCTATCCATTTGCCTTGTTTTCTTTATTTTTCTATTTTACATAACTTTCAATTTTAATCCAACAAAAATACCAAAACTCATGATAAACGTTTCCAAAAGTCACAGAGACTTCCTAACTCATTTTAGAAATTTTCCATACTCTCACTTTCTGGTTTTAGCCATTTTTCAATTTTATTTCGATTTTCCATTTAATTAGTTTTCTATGGAATTCTTGCAGCTACACTTCATTTTGTTCATTTTATTTCTCCCACTTCAAGTTATCTTTTTGTCCCATTATTTTTTCTGTGATTAGAGGACTCATAATAGAACCTGGAATTATTTTTGGCATATTTTTAGGTCCTTTTTATCCACTGTTTTGGCAGCATAGTTTGTGTAAAATTGTGTTTAGATCTTATGTAGATTTAAGTGACCATTTGACACAGTTAGGTTATGAATTCTTAGGATATTTTTTAACACAACATTAGATTTAGGTTAGGGACCTTAAGGATTTAATCTCATATTTTTCCAGGACCTTTACCATTTTTTTTGTTTTTGTTTTTGTGCTTTGACTTTATTCGAGTTTTCCATGCAAACCCACCTAGTTTCCACTTAGGGGTTTTAGTGCCATTTAGGGCATATTTTGAATGTGTTTCTCTTTTCAACCTTAGATACTTTTGAATTGATTTAGCTACTGAATTTAGAAGCTAGATAGCATATAAGATCCCTTAGGACTTGACTTTAGGCTTAGAAATTCATGAATGCCTTTATTAATTAATGTGAATTGTTTATTGAAGCTTGCCATGTTATAATTGTTCATATTACTTCATCATGCTAACATTTGTTTTGTAGAGGGGAAGATGAGGTAATACTTCATTCCTTTTATTTTATGAATTTAATTGTCTTTGCCTTAGCACTTGGTGCTTTGTTCATAGGTTCCCTTTTTGTTCTTTAGGTTCAACTTAACTTCCTTAGAAAGTATGTTGAAATCTAACTTGCTTCTCTTTTCATTAGGTTAGAATACCTCATTAATCATAGGACCAAGTCTTGTACATAATAAGATAACTTTAGGGTTGTGTCTTAGTCCCCAATTAGCTTTGACCTTTGCCTTTTGAGTCTTTCTCTTCTCATCTCCAAATAAAATAAAATAACTTAATAAATGCATGAAAGGATCCCTTGTGTACAACCTTATTCCATGGGGCACTTACATTCATTCCATCTTGGAATAGTGTGGGCTTTTCTAGCATGATGTACAAGTCTGATCAAGAGATTATTTTCACAAAGAAAACCTAAAAGATACTTATTCACAAAAGAAACAAAAACATGTAATAAAGTTCAACAAGCTAGTTGTAAACACCCCAAATTTTCCCTCACTAAGTTCACACCATGGATTGTGATCTTTCATCTTTGCATTAGTTTAAGCATATCATTTCATATTGCATTTTTGTTTCACTGCATTAGTTCAAGTTCATCTGCATCTAGGGTTTGTGATCTGAGCAATCCAAAGATTCATCTGAGCCACTCCAAAGGCCATTAATCATTCCAAGAGGGTTCGTTAATGTTAGATCATCATATTATATCCCTCAAAGATCAAGGAAGTCTGAAAATCACAAGAACTGGCAAAGCATGGAAGCAGAGCCCGGGTTTCACTACACAAATGACCTGAAATTAGGATTTTGGTTTCAGAGGCCATAACTCCAAATATTTTGGTCATTCTTGTTTCTAATGGTCTCAATATGATATAAGGATCATGTGTACCAAGTTTGATGAAGAAATTCATTGTGGAAGTCATTTGTTCATTGGGTAACTTCTTGAGCAAGTCAGAGCAAAATCAGGGCATCTGAGGCCCCCAACAATGGAACCAAAGTGGATTTTTCATCAAATTGAAGTTATATGATCTTTATTTGATCATTTAAGTGCTTGTAAGTTCACAAAATTGAAGAAAAGTGAGCTAAACCAAAAGTTGCCAAAAATGGAAATGACTTGTAATGTAAACTTTCCATTTTGGGAAAGTTTTTCAACCTCCTCTTTCTCAACCAAAAATGCTTCAAATAAAAAAAATTTGGTCATGAAAGTTGTAGAATGGATCATTCCCTTTTCAAAAAGTACAAGAACAAGTTCTAATTCATCATGGAACTCAAGTTATGATCTTGCAAAGTTGGCAAAAATCACATAATTTTCAAGAATACACCAAAGAGGGATTTTTGCAAAACCACTTTCCAAGGCATTTGGTGACTTCAAACACACTTCTAAGCATCATAACATCATAGCACATTGCCTAAAACGCAGAATTGGCCCAAGAATTTCAAGTTTTCATGCCTTGCACATGAAGAAATCTCAAAGGGGCCAAAACTTCATAAAATTGCAAAAGGGCACATAACCTTTCATCCACTTGTTGAATTGCCACAAAATGAATTCTATGGACCTCCTTGATCTCAGTTGCACCAAGACAAGCCAAAGAGCCAGCTGCACAAGAGCCCATACCTCAAGTACAAAACTTTTGACTTTTTTTGCAAGAAGCCCATACCAATCAGCTGCAGCCACCACCCACTCTCTGGCCTATCACAACTTGTTATATGGATCAAACCAAAGCCATAACACACAACATTGCAGCGTGAAACCTCAGAATCCTCAGCATACACAAAAACGCTCCATTTTGCAAAAGCCTTCGAAACTCACTACTCAGCCACTCAAACTCAAAACAAATTCCACCATTCATCCCAAAATCATCTATTGAATACAAAGAAACCATAAAAACTGCAAAAAACACCCCATAGCCAAAACATGATTCTTGGCCAGTTGAAGTGCAATCACACAAACCAGCCAAAACAAACTCCTTCCAAGCATCAAAGCTTCATCAGGAGGTCAAGGGGAGTCATTTTGCACAAGGAAGAGGTCCAGAAAGCTCAAAGTTGCAAAGCTCAAGCTCAGGTAACCATCCAAAAACATTTTTCCAGAACTCATTTCTTTTGTTGCAATGTGATTCCTTATGTTGTGCTGGTCACACTGATGTGTTTACTTTTAAGAATGGTTGAGAAATAAGCTTGTTTGTGTGTTTTGAAAGTTTTGCCGTTTTTGAGTTTTCCTTCAAATCTTGTTTATGAGCCATGATAAATTTGTTTTAAGGTTGGATTCGTGTTTAGGAAGGTGAGAGGAGTTGATCTGGAGCTTTAGAGCTCCAGAAATGACTTAGGGGTGAAGTTTTGGGGTTGCTCGGGGAGAGGCTGGCCGGAGAAGATGACCGGAGGTTTTCTCCGGCCACCTGAAAGTAATCAAGTTGTTTAATTAGGGTTAGGGCAGAGTTTAAATCTGGACCATTTGATTTAGGTTTGGCGCGTGTTTTAGATGGCTCAGATCATTTCATTAAATTTAAAACAGGATTAATTAATTAATTAATTAGGTTTTAATAAATTTGAATTATGGTCGTTAGATGTGGCGCGTGGTCAAACTAAAATTCCCCAGGTTCAATCCAAACCATCAGATCAGCTTACTTCTGTTTTAATTCATTTTTATTTCTTCTTTTACCATTTATTTTGTATATTTTATTTAAAATAGCTAGAAAATCCTAAAAATATTTTCCTTTTGCATTTTCAATTCAAATATTTTTCTCAACCAGAAAAAAATTTTATTTTTATTTTTTGCATTAAAAAATCATAATTAAAATATTTAAATGTTTATTTTAATTAATTAATGGAAATTAATTAATTAAAATACCATTTAGGTTTCTAAAAATCCCAAAAAAAATTCACATTGCACCTTAGGACATTTAGAAACATTGGCATGCCATTCATACAAATTTCTTTTTGGTTTTGAATCATCTTTGACAATTTTCTTGAATTTAGGGTTCATAAAATTCCCCTTTTTGAACCCTAACTTCAAGAATTCTTTTCTGCCTAACCATGAATGGTATGACATTGATTCTTTTTGCATTGTTCTTCATTTGATATGTAATATCTAGCATTATTTTGTCACAAATTCATCTTGCATTTTTTATTTGATTTGCATTTTCCCTCTTAAGGTACCTTAAAACCCTAGATAACTTAGAAAAATCATAACTTTCTTTAGGTTAAGAGTTAGGTATCCTCCTTTGGGGTGTGATATCATATGGGGTTAGGGTTCATTTGAGTTCATTTGCAATTTTTTATCTTGAAATTTGCTTCTTTCTTTGAATTTTGCATCTCATGTTGCATGAAAACCCTAATTTCTCATGTTCATTTGCATACTTCTTGCATATGCATTAATTCAAGAACTTGCCATGACATTTCATGCATTCACATGACTTATAAGACATAATAGGACACATTAGAATCATGTTTGATAATTTCTTCATCCATTTTCCATGATATGCATTCATTCCATTCCATGAACTTTCATGTGCTTTCATGCTTCCTACATGTTTCATTTGCATTCTCATCTCTAGTATGAACATTTATAGCACTTGACATGCTTTCATATCATCTCATAACATCATTTGCATCATGTTTATGCTTCTGGTTTTGGTTTTCACCCTTGCATATCCTTCATTTCATTTCTTTCTTTTATGCTAACCATTTCAGGTGGTAAGTACTTTGAGAAGTGAATTTGCCTTCACTTCTCATTTCTCTTCTCATTCTCTCTTATGCATAATTGCTGAATTTTGCTTTTGCTTTAGAGTGAGCTTGCTCAATCATGTCCCTTTTTCACTTTCTTTCTTCAAGTAACGTATCTTCTTAAGTGAAGTAAGTTAACTTGTTTTCTTCTGCTTCTCCTCCTTTCATCTTCTTCTTCCATTGGTGGCTTCTCTGAAGATCTCTTGCAAACCTTACAAACCATAGGAACATCCAAGCATGACAATAATTAGGGTTGTGATTAGTCCCCCTTTAGCTTTTACCTTTGTGTCTTCTTTGTGTCTCTCTTCTCATCCCATAATCAGAGACTAAACCTTTAAGGTTTTAAGGCTTTGTGATTAAGGTTATGCCTGCATCCTTCTCTTAGGATGGAGTGTATAAATTTAATCCTAAGTGTTCAACCCTTAATGTGTTTAAACCTCTTAATCAATCCATCTTAATAATCACTAAGGCAAATAGCTTGTAACTTGGGCCTTGCATTAGGGTTCTAATTCTTCCTTAATTGGTTAAGAAGGACTAACCCTAGTGTTAATGGACAAGTCCTCCTCAAGTTGTCTTACAAATCATTAAAATCCACTTCTTAATCTTACCATTAACTAAAATCCATTTAATAAAGGCTTTTTTTTGTCATGAGGTTAATCCCTAATCATGGATTAAGTTGATGTATCTTCCTCAGCTTAAATGTTCTCATCTATTATCCTTCTATTAGGATGGTGTAATGAGTCCATTAAATCCTTGATTATGGCTTAAACTCATTAATCAAAACTAAACAAAAATCCCAAAAAACATCTAAATAATCACAAGTAGGTTAATGATCTTAATCCTACATCATGGTAATTAAGTTTGAGGTGCTTACCTCTTACTTAAGGTATTCTCATTATCCCTAATCAGAGGGAGGATATGATGAGTTTACTAACTCTTGGTTTAGGCTTAAGCTCATTAACTTATGACAAACACCAAAAAGCAATAAAAGATTGAAAACACAAAAAAACAAACAATAATCGTCTCCTCCGGGATTCTTTTCTCACCTCACTCATTCATAAACGAGAACTTCTTCTTCCGTCTAATGCAAGACAGTTAGCACCTGAGCCAGACAAGTCATACACTTAAGCATAGACAAGCAGGCAGTTCTTCAGTCAATTTATCTTTCAGTCTCTTTGAGTCGAACTACGGTGTTCTGACTTCCTCATTGCACGAGAGGATACGTAGGCATAACTTAACTGTTATCGAACAAAAGTCTCTGTGTCTTCCCCCTCTTTCAGCATTCTTTTTAAGCCTCAGTCTTGAGCATTTCTTTTTGCACTGACACTTGTATATTCCTTTTCCAGCTTTTGCACACAGATAGCACATACACCTACCCTTTAAACACAAACTTTCAAGCGTGGATCCCGTCGAGTACGACGGACAATCTGGGTGCTAATACCTTCCCAGGTTGTAACCAACCCCCTTTCTTAGTTTCTCTGGTTCGCGACCGTCTTATCCATATCTTTCCAGGTTTATGCAGTATTACCTTTCCTTCGGGATAAAAATGCCTAGCTGGCGACTCTTTTCAGTTTATCCTCATCTCTCCATTCGCCGACCGTTCGCGTCTGTACCCTATCTGACCTTGGTGTCATTTGGTAGGAGAGACACTAGTAAACTTAGACCCTAATCCTTGGAAACAAGTCTTGGATAAATTCTCCTCACTTGGTGTGCTTGTTCTATTATTCCATCTTGGAATGTAGTAGCAAGTACACATTCCATGGAAAATATTTTGAATTCACTTCCTTGTGCCAAATTCATACAAAACTCTTAAAAAAACAACAAACAATAAGCAACTTTCCTGCGGGAACTTCTCTTATCATCTCATTCATTCTAAACGCGAACTTGCAACGACTTGTCTCGCATGCAAGACGGTAAATGCACTCGTACCAAACGAGCCTGCAACACCTGAGCATAGACATACGCAGTTCCAGCTATAAAAAACACAAACAAAGTTCCCGCCTGGTTAGGCATACTACGTCGACTCTGATCCTCATTTTCCCGATGAGGTACGTAGGCAACGGGGTAGGGCCCGTTCGAGCACATTCTTTATTTTCCCTACATTTTCCCCTTTCTTTCTTCTTCTCTCTTTTCCAATTCCCTTTCTCATTTCCATTCTCATACTAGTTAGCAGTTCATTTGTTCAGCATTTTATTTTCTCACCCTTTGAAACAAACAAGCAAGCATGGATCCCGTCGGGTACGGAGGACGATTTGGGGTGCTAATACCTTTCCAGATCGTAACCGACTCCCGAACCCAGATCTTTATTTCGCAGGGCCTCGTCCTTTCCTTCTTCCTCAGGTTTGTGCAGCATTACCTTTTGTCGCTCCCGAAGATTTGCATCCCGGTGCAGACGCAAACGGTCGGCGAGAAGAGAGAAATGAAGGTAAAGTGAATAGAGTCGCCAGCTAGGAATTTTTATCCCTAAGGAAAGGTAATGCTGCATAAACCTAAAAACAGATAGATAAGACGGTTGCGAATCAGAGAAACTGAGAAAGGGGGTTGGTTACAACCTGGGAAGGTATTAGCACCCAGATTGTTCGTCGTATTCGACGGGATCCACGCTTACAAGATTGTGTTTAAAGGGTAGTGTATGTGCTATCTGTGTGCAAAAGCTAGGAATAGATGTGCAGGTGTCAGTGCAAAAGGGTGAATTGCTCAGGAACTGAGGCTATTGAATGAATGTTGAAAAAGGGGGCGGACAAAGAGACTTTTGTTCATTAACTGTTAAGTTATGCCTACGTATCCTCTCGTGCAATGAGGAAGTCAGAACACCGTAGTTCGACTCAAAGAGACTGGAAATAAATTGACTATGAACTGCCTGCTTGTCTATGCTCAAGTGTATGACTCGTCTAGCTCGAGTTCTAACTGTCTTGCATTAGACGGAAGAAGCAAGTTCTCGTTTGTGAATGAGTGTGGTGAGAAAAGAATCCCGAAGGAGACGATTATTGTTTGTTTTTGTGTTTTCAGTTTTGTTATTGTTTTTGGTGTTTTGCATAGGATTATGAGCTTAAGCCAAAATCAAGGGTTGTAAACTCATTATATCCTCCCTGATTAGGGATAATGGGCCTACTTAAGTATGAGATAAGCATCTCAAATTAATTACCATGATGATGTAGGATTAAGATCATTAACCTACTTGTGATTATTTAGATGTTTTTGGTTTTTTCTGTTTAGTGTTAAATAATGAGTTTAATCTCTAATCACAGATTAGTGAACTCATTACACCATCCTAATAGAAGGATAATAGATGAGAACACTTAAGCTAAGGAAGATACCTCAACTTAATCCATGGTTAGGGATAAAATTCATTATATAACAAGCCTTTATTAGATGGATTTTAATTAAGGGGTGAGATTAAGAAGTGGATTTTATGGTTTGTAAGACAACTTGATGGGGACTTGTCCATTAAACATTAGGGTTTGTCCCTCTTAACCATATGGAATAGTTAGAACCCTGATGTAAGGCCCTAGTTACAAGATAAAGTCTTGATGATTATTAAGTGATTTGATTAAGAGGTTTAAACAAATTAAAGGTTTAACACTTAGTATTAAAGTTATACACTCCATCCTAAGAGAAAGATGCAGGCATAACCCTAATTCCAAAGTCCTAAAACTTTAAGAGTTTAGTCTCTGATTATTGGGATGAGAAGAGAGACTCAAGGAGACTCAAAGGTAAAAAGATAAGGGGAACTAATCACAACCCTAATCATTATCATGCTTGGGTATCCTATAGTTTGTGAGGCTTAGAGAAATATCTTCAAGGAAGCCACCAATGGAAGAAGCAGATGAAAAGAGGAGGAAGCAGAAGAATAAGTCACTTACTTCCTGAGAAGATAAGTAACTTAAAGGAAGAAAGTGAGAGATATGGAACAATAAGTGAATCAAATTCACTTCAAAGACAAGTTAAGATGCATGTGAATGAGATAAGAAGAAGTGAGAGGTGAAGGAAAATCCACCTCCCAAATAACTTACCAAAAGTACCTGAAAGTGTTAGTATGCATGCATAAGGCATAAGGCATGAAGAAATGAATTGAAATGAGATGAAATGGGATGCAAAGACCAAAGTCAGAAGTGTTTATGCAATGCAAATGGCATATTAGATGATGCAATGTCATACAATGTGCATATGAATGATCATACAAAGATGGGAGGTCATGAAAGCATGCTTAGAAGTTTGAAAACACATGGATGTTTATGAAATGAAATGAATGCAAAGTATGGAAAATGAATGAATAAATGATCAAGCAAGGTTCTAACATGTCCTAAGATGTCTAAAATGACATATGAATGCATGAAATGTCATGAAAGTTCATGTGATGATGAATATGCAAGGTGAATGCTAATGAACATGAGAAATTAGGGTTACATGGATATGTGAGATGCAAATGGATAAAACAGAAGCATATAACATGATAAAAATTTTAAATCAAGCTCAAACAAACCATAATCCCATACTAGGTCACACCCCAAAGGAGAAGGTCAGAAGCCTAACCTATTGAAAGTTATGATTTTCCTAAGTTTTGTAGGGTTTTTGGGTGATTCAAAAGGAAAAATGCAAATCAATTTGAGAATGCAAGATAAATTCATGAGGAAAATATCCTAGAAACTACATGCAATATATGAAACAATGCAAAAAGAATCAAGTTCTAAATCTTCTTGGTTAGGCAGAAATGATTTTTCAAAGTTAGGGTTTAAAATTGTGATTTTAAAGACCCTTAATTCAAAGAAAAATGGGAAAATATGATCAAACCTAAAAAGAAATTTGTGTGAAGAGTTTGAAAATGTTTCTAAATGTATTGGAATGTTTCATGATTTTTTTGGTGATTTTTAGAAACCTAAATGCATTTTTAATTAATTAAAATACTTTAATTAATTAAAAATAACATTTAAATATTTAAAAAAAAATACTTTTTTAATGCAAAAAATAAAATAAAATATATTTTTGGATTGAGAAAAATATTTGAAGTCAGAATGCAAAGTTTCAATTTTTTTTGATAAGTTTTGCTATTTTAAAATAAATGAGAAAGAAAATGCAAAGAAAATGAAATAAAAATAAAATAAAATGGAAGTATGCAGATCTAAGGGCCAGGATTTGAATTGGGGAAATAAGTGTTGACTGGCGTGTGATCCAAGGGCTGGGATTTTTTCTGGCTAATTAACCTAATTAATTAAATTAATTAAGGATTAGGGTTAACTGAGTGCATCTGGACCATCCAAACACGCGGGTAAACATGATCCTAGGGCTATTATTCAAACTGGCTAATTAATACAGGATTAGGGCAAATGACTCTCAGGCGGCCGAAACTGTGTTCTGATCGTCTTCTCTGGCAAGGTCATCACTCTAACTCTCTCCACAGGCCATGAAAACCTCCCCAAATCTCCAGAATTACTCCCCCAAGCATTAATAAACAAGAATCAATCCACAAAAACAATTTATTTCACACATACATGATGAATCGAAGAAAAAACAATTCCATGGGCAAAGTTTCAGAACAACAATACATGCTCATTTCTCAACCATTTTAGAAAATAAACATATCACAATGATCAGCTAAACATGTAGAATCATTTAGAAACTTAAAACAAGAGTTCTGGAAAAAATGTTCTTCGTGGCTACCTGAGTTGAAGCTTTGCAAACTGGAGCTTTCTGACCTCTTCCTTTGTGCAAAATGCCTCAAATGATCCCTCTGATGCTTCTGGAAAGCTTGAATGGAGTTTAAATGAGCTGGTTTGAGTGATTCAGTTCTGATAGGTGAGAAATCGTGTTTGTGTTTCAGGGTGATTCAGGCTATGGTGAGGGGTGGGAAATGATCCTTGAGGTATGTGGAGTTGAATGGTGAAAGAAATTTCAGGTTTTGATGGCTGAGGAGTAAGTTTCAAAGAGATGAAGTTCTTGTAAGTTTTTGTGATTCTGAGTTTGTGTATGGATTCAGGCTTGTGTGTTGTGATGTTTGAGGTCCATGAGGTTCACATAAGTCATGCTGATTGGTTCAGAGAGTTGGTGTGGCATAGTTTGATTGGTATGGGCCAAATTGCAAAAAGTCAAGGTTATGTGTACTTGAAGCATGGAACGGTTCAGAGGTGTTTCCATGGCTTGTCCTGCCTCAGCTTGATTCATGGAGGACCATGGGATTGAATTTGATGAGCTGGAAGGCTTGGATGAAGAGTTCTCATGGTTTATGCAAATTTCCCTCTTTGATGTTTCTTGTGATTCAAGCCATGAAATGCTTCAATTCTTGGGTCAATTTTGATCCTTTGAAGTTGTTTTGACATTTTGTAACATATTTGTGCACATTAGAAGTCATTTAGAAGCTTGAACATGCAAAAATGCAAAATCCCTCTTTGACATGAAACTTGAAATTATGTGATTTTTGCCAACTTTGAAAGTTCATATCTTGAGTTCTAGGATGAATCAAGACATGTTCTTGTACTTTTTGAAAAGGGAAAGACCTAATCTACAACTTTCATGCCCAAGAATTTTTCATTTGAAGCATTTTTTGTCATGAAAGAGGAGGTTGAAAATCTTTCCCAAAATGGAAAGTTTGCATTTCAATTTGATGAAAATGGCAAGTTTGCAATTGGCTCAAAAATTTTCAATCTTGTGAACTTCCAACCACTTCTATGATCAAATAAAGATCATAGAACTTCAATTTGATGAAAATGACCCTTTGGTTCCATTGTTGGGGGCCTCAGGTGCCCTGATTTTGACTTAACTTGCTCAAGAAGTTACCCATTGATCAGATGACTTCCACAGTGAATTTCTTCATCAAACTTGGTACACATGATCCTTATAGAATATTAAGAACATTAGAAACAAGAATGACCGAAAAATTTGGAGTTAAGGCCTCTGAAACCAAAACCCTAATTTTGGTCATCTGTGTAAGAAATCCCTAGCTCTGCTTCCATGCGTTTGCCAATTCTTGCGATCCCCTGACTTTCATGAACTTCGGGGGGCATAATATGATCATAGAACACACATGGACCCTCTTGGATATCTTCAATACCATTGGGATGGCTCAGATTGATTCTTTGATTGCTCAGATCACAAACCCTAGATGCAGATGAACTTGAACTATGCTGTGAAACAAAAAATGCAATATGAGGTAGTGTGCTTATGCTAATGCAAAAATGAAATATCACAAGCCATGGTGTGATAAAGAGTGAGGGCAAATTTGGGGTGTTTACACCTTTCCCGTTCCTTCGGGATACAAATGCCTGGCTGGCGACTCTACCTTTTCCGCGCCACATTCGCGTTTGTACTAGGATGAAAATCCCGGGAGCGACACCTAGTATCTAAAATACAAAGGGAACTGGATAAAAGAAAAAAGGCGATAACATTGATGTTTTTTTATAGACAAAAAAGATTATATTACTAGGAGAATAGATGGATTCGTCAACCCAATACAATCACCAATCAAAATTAAAAAGCTACAACTAACAAAAGAACTAGATAAAATCTAAGGGAAACTTAGACCAATCGTATAAGCTACATAAGCGAATTTTGTAAGGACCAATAGTCAACCAATTCCACAACAAAAGCACGACTACGGTGGAAAATTGCCTCAATGTTGCAAATCTCATCCTAAAAAATAATTTGGTTCCTTGAATATCAAATGCTCCAACAAAATATAAACCAAATGAAAATGACCGACTTGTGCTTTCACTTCCCAATAAGGCCCAAGACCCGCGAAAGTGCATGGTCGCGACAATTGTTAGCCGAAAAAACATAGAGGCCTAACTATAAACACCCCAAATTTGCCCTCACCTTTTCCTCACACCATGGCTTGTGATCTTTCATATAGCATTGCATAAACATCTCATTACATCTCACAGTGCATAGTTCATTTCATCTGCATCTAGGGTTTGTGATCTGAGCTATCTCAATGGTCTTGAAGCATGCCAAGAAGGTCCATGAGTGTTCTATGATCATCTTATGCTCTCCAAAGTTCATTAAAGTCAAAAAGTCACAAAGGATTGCACAGAGGTCCAGACAGGCTAGGGTTTTCTACACAGATGACCTAAAATTAGGGTTTTAGTTTCAGAGGCCTTACACTCAAATATTTTGGTCATTCTTGATTCTAATGGTCTTTATATGTTATAAGGAGCATGTGTACCAAATTTGATGAAGAAATTCATTGTGGAAGTCATCTGATCATTGGGTAACTTCTTGAGCAAGTAAAGTCAAAATCAAGGCATCTAAGGCCTCCATCAAAGGTACCAAAGGGTCATCATAATCATTTTGAGTCTCTATGATCTTTATTTGAACATTGAAGTGGTTGGAAGTTCACAAAGTTGAAGAATTTTGAGCCAAATGCAAACTTGCTATTTTTGGAAATGACTTGTAATGGAAACTTTCCATTTTGGGAAAGATATTCAACCTATTCTTTCATGACCAAAAATGCTTCAAATGAAAAATTCTTGGACATGAAAGTTGTAGATTATGTCTTCCCATTTTCAAAAAGTACAAGAACATGTCTTGATTCATCCTAGAACTCAAGATATGGCCTTTCAAAGTTGGCAAAAATCCTATAATTTTCAAGTGTGCACCAAAGAGGGAATTTTGCAAATTCACTTGCCAAGCCATTTCATGACCTCTAATCAACTTCTAAACATCATACCAACATAATGCAACACGTTTTGATCAAGATTGCATAAAAAATCACAAGTTTCTATGCCTTGCACTTCAAGAAATTCCAAAGAGGGAAATTTGAAAAACCTATGATATCTCTTCATCCAAGTGATCCAGCTGCACAAATTCAATCCAAGGGCCATCCACAAACTCAGATGAGGCCAAGACACCCCTTGAAACAGCTCTGACTTGTGCCATACCTCAAGTACACATCCATTGACATTTTTGCAACTTGGCCCATACCAATCACACAATGCCACCACCCACTTTCTGATCACTCCCATTGGCCTATACTAACATTATGCAACTCATTCCATAAGACACACAAGCCTGAAACATCACACAAACTGAGATTGCCAAAAATTCCATAACACTTCCCTTCTTCGATTCTCACTGCACAAGCCACAAACCTCAAAACAAACTTCACCAATCATCTCCAAATGGTCCATAGAACACAAAGCACCCTTTAAAAAGCATTGGAACATAACCAAACAAAAACATGATTCCTGGTGCAGAGGATCTGCACCTTTCAAACCAAGCCCCATAAACTTGTTCTAAGCATTGCAACATCATCAGGGAGTTCATTGGAGGTGGATTGAGCAAAGAAAGAGGCCAGAAAGCTCAGGGAGTGAAAGCTTCAGCTCAGGTAGCCATCTCAAACGTTTTTTCCAGAAGCTTTATTTTATGTTCTATAAATGTTCCCCATGTTCCCCTGATCACACTGCACTTGTTGTTTTTAAAAATGGTGAAGAAATGAGCATGAACCGTATCTCTGAAATTTTTACCTAAAAGAAGTTTGCTTCGATTCATGCTGGTTTCTGAAAATAAATGATTTTTGGTGTTGGATTCTTGTTTAGTGATGTTCATAGATCATTTATGGAGATTTTGGTGAAGTTTCATGGCCTGTGGTATGTAAACACCCCAAATTTG
Organism: Lathyrus aphaca; assembly: GCA_963966055.1. Taxonomy (NCBI): domain Eukaryota; kingdom Viridiplantae; phylum Streptophyta; class Magnoliopsida; order Fabales; family Fabaceae; genus Lathyrus; species Lathyrus aphaca. The sequence continues at coordinate 96,424,919 of OZ014524.1, forward strand.
CCCTCACCCATTCACACCATGGCTTGTGATCATTTCATATGCATAAACTCAATCATAGCATCTCATATTGCATTTTGATTCACTGCATTGTTTCTAAGTCATCTGCATCTAGGGTTTGTGATCTGAGCTATCCCTGAGCCATTTGAGCCACTCCAAAGGTCATCAATCACTTCAAAGGGTTCCATGTATGTTCAAGCATCATATTGTGTCCTCTCCAAAGTCAAGAATGTCAAAAAATCACAAGAACTGGAATTGGCATGGAAGCAGAGCCAGGTTTGACTGCACAGATGACCTAGAATTAGGGTTTTGGTTTCCAAGGCCATAACTCCAAATTTTTTGGTCATTCTTGTTTCTATTGGTCTCTATATGGTATAGGGATCATGCATATCAATTTTCATGAAGAAATTCCATGGGGAAGTCATCTGATCAAGAGTTGACTTTTTGAGCAAGTCAGTGCAAAATCAGGGCATCTGAGGCCCCCAATGACCCAAACAAAGAGTGTTCTTCATCATTTTGATTATGTATGATCTTTATTTGATCATAGAAGATGTTGGAAGATCACAAAATTGAAGAATTTCAAGCCATTTGCAAAGTTGACTTTTTGGGAAAGTGACTTATAATGGAAACTTGCCATTTTTGGAAACTTTTTCAACCCTTTCTTTTTGATTCAAAAATGCTTCAAATGAGAAAACTTTGGTCATGAAAGTTGTAGAATGGATCATTCCCTTTTCAAAAAGTACAAGAAATCATTCTAATTCATTTTGGATCAAAAGTTATGGCCTTGCAAAGTTGGACAAAATCATTAAAATTTCACTTTTGCACAAAATGAAAAACTTGCAATTTCTCATGGCAAGCCTTTATGTGACTTCAATGTGACCTCTAATCATCATACCAATGCAATACATGACCTAAAATCAGAATTGGCCCAAGGGATTTCTCATTTTCTATGCCTTGATTTTCAAGTATCCATAAGTCATTTTTCATGAAAATGCAAAGAGGGATTTTTGGCAAAATCATTCTCAAATGAATTGTATGATCTCTAGCTGGTTTTAACACATTGTCATGACCTAATGAGGCATCCCACATCAGAAATTCAGCAAGGTTTCTCACATTCACATAGCCAAAAATCATGGAATGTCACAAGTGGGCAAGTTGCAAAAACCCTTCTAGCTCATGATCCAAATGCAGCAGCCTTTCATGAACCATCCAAGGGCCTTCCTTGAAGCTGGCTGAGACAATCCAAACACAGAAATCTCCTCTGCCATGGCCCATACCTATAGTACACCAACTATTGACTTTTTGGCCAATTGCTCCATACCATTCCCACAGTACATGTCAAGTCTTCTAACTCATTCCAATAGTTTAGGACTTGCATATGGATCATAAAACAAGCCTCACATAAGCCTGGAACACACACATAGCAGCACACTCCAAAAACTGTCAAAACTTTCCTCTCTTCGAATCTCCTTCCACAGCCATCAAACATTCATTCTCTCTTCACCAATGAGTTACATATCATTCAAGGAACAATAATCAACCACCAAAACAGCCTGAAACACCATATACCAAAACTCCAAAACCTGCTACACCAGAGCTGGAACTTCAAAATCAGCCATCCTCAAAGCTTTCCAAGCTTCGAATCATCTTCAGGAAGTTCATAGGAGTGAGTTTGCATCAAGGGAGAGCCCAGAAAGCCTAGAACCAGAAGGTTCCATCTCAGGTATGGCTCAATAACTTTTTTCTTAGAACCTTGTTTTTAAGTTCTTAATCGAATCCTTATGATGTCCTGATGATTCTGATATGTTTACTTTTCAAAATGGTGGAATATTGAGTATGTATGGATTGTCTGAAAGTTTCTGACCTAAAATGATTTTGTTTCGATTTTCCTTGTTGATGAATGAAAAATGGTTTTTGTTTGGAGATTTTGATTCAGTGATGTGTGGGGTTTGATTCTGGGCAGAGAGATGTTGTTTTGGATGCTTAGAGAGAGAGATAAGAAAATGGCTCGTCGGAGAAGACGACCGGAACCACTGTTCCGGCCGTCTGAAGGTCATTAATGTTAATTATGGTTTAGGTTCATGTTTGAATGTGGAGCGTTGATCTGGTTGACTAAGTCAATCTCCCGCGCGCGTGTGTGGCCCAGATGCGTTGATTAAACCCTAATCCAGTCATTTACTTAATTAATTAGGATTAATGAAATTCAAATCTCAGGATGAATCCTAGCCCTCCAAATCTGCGCGCGTCAACTCCCTCCTTTTTTATTCAAATCCTGTCCCTTGGATGCGCTGACTTTCCCATTAAATTCATTTAATTTCATAATTTTGTTATTTGTTTTGCATAATTATTTTAAAATACATAAAAAATCCAAAAAAATATTTTCTTTCTGCATTTTTATTCTAGATATTTTTCTTAACATAAAAACAATTTTTATTTTTATTTTTTTACATTTTTAGACTATTTTAAAAATATTTAAATGTTTATTTTAATTGATTAATGAAGATTAATTAATTAAAATAGCATTTAGGTTTCCAAAAATCACAAAAAAAAATCATGTAACCTTTTCAAACATTTAGAAACATTGTCCAACCCTCAAACCAAATTTCTTTTTTGATCTTGATGCCTTTTGATCATTTTCAATGGAATTAAATTCATTTTGAGGCAATATTTTGTGACAAACTTCAAAAATTCATTTTTGCCTAACCATTGAGAGTTGGACAATGATTCTTTTTGCATTGCATCTTGCATAACATGTAGTTTATAAGATAAAATTGGCCTGATTTGATCTTGCATTTTCATTTTGTTTGGCATTTTTCTTGTCAAGGTACCTTAAAACCCTAGCAATCTTAGGAAATTCATAACCCTCATTAGGTTAAGAGTTAGAACCCCTCCTTTGGGCAGTGAGTTTGTATAGGTTTAGGGTTCCTTTGAATGCATTTTCAAATTTTTATCATGATGTTTGCTTCTGGTTTTGAATTTTGTTTTGTGCATTGATCATAAACCCTAATTTGGGCCTTCTTTTGCATCCATTTTCCATTTGCTTGCATACCATGACTTGCCATGACATTTTGTGCATTCATTTGATTCATAAGACATTTTAGGACATATTAGAATCATGTTTGATCATTGCATCATTCATTTGCCATGTTGTATGTCATTTGCATTTCATAACTTTTCATGAACATCCATGGTTCAATACATGCTTCTCTTGCATCCATATGTTTGTATGATCATTCTCATGCCTTGCCTCATGTTTGCATCATCTCTTAGCATCATTAACATCATACTCATGCTTCTGGTTTTGGTTTGCATCATTACATTTCATCTCATTTGCATTACATTTCATTTCTTTTACTAACTTTTCAGGTGGTAAGTTATTTGAGAAGTGAATTTGCCTTCACTTCTCACAATCTCTTTTCATCTCCCTTATGCATCATTGCTGCATTTTGTATGTGTATTGGGTTGAGCTTGCTCATTCTTGTTCATTTCTTACTTTCTTTCTTCAAGCAACTTGTCTTCTTAAGTGAAGCAAGTTGTTTTGCTTCTCTTTGCTCCTTTCATCTGCTTCTCTCCTTGGTGGTTCTTTGAAGATATTTCTCTTAAACCTCACAAAACCTAGGACTTCCAAGCATGATAACAATTAGGGTTGATTAGTCCCCCATTTAGCTTTTATCTTTGTGTCATCATTGAGTTTTCTTTTCTCATCTCATAATCAGGGACTAAACCCTAAAGGCTTTAAGGCTTTGTGATTAAGCTTATGCATGCATCCTTCTATTAGGATGGAGTGTATAAGTTTAATCCTAAGTGTTAAACCATTAATGTGTTTAAATCCTTTAATCAATCCACTTAATAATCATCAAGACATCAAGCTTGTAACTTGGGCCTTGCATTAGGGTTCTAATTCTTCCTTAATTGGTTAAGAAGGACTAACCCTAGTGTTAATGGACAAGTCCTCCTCAAGTTGTCTTACAAACCATAAAACTCACGTCTTCATCTTAACATTAACTAAAATCCACTTTAATAAAGGCTTTGTTTTGTCATGAGGTTAATCCCTAATCATGGATTAAGTTGAGGAGTCTTCCTCAGCTTAAACACTCTCATCTATTATCCTTCTATTAGGATGGTGTAATGAGTTTGTTTAATCCCTGATTATGGCTTAGTCTCATTACTTAACACTAAAAAAAAAACATCTAAATAATCACAAGTAGGTTAATGATCTTAATCCTACATCATGGTGATTAAGTGTGAGATGCTGACTTCACACTTAAGGTATTCTCATTACCCCTAATCAGAGGGAAGATGTGATGAGTTTACTAACCCATTGGTTTAGGCTTAAGCTCATTAACTTATGACACATTTCCAAAAGCAATAAAAGACTGAAAACACAAGAACAAACAATAATCGTCTCCTCCGGGATTCTTTTCTCACCTCATTCACTCACAAACGAGAACTTGCTTCTTCCGTCTAATGCAAGACAGTTTGCACCTGAGCCAGACAGGTCATACACTTGAGCATAGACAAGCAAGCAGTTCACAAGTCAATTTTCCTTTCAGTCTCTTTGGGTCGAACTACGGTGTTCTGACTTCCTCATTGCACGAGAGGATACGTAGGCATAACTTAATAGTTATCGAACAAAAGTCTCTGTATATCCCCCCTCCTCCCAGCATCATTCTTTTAGCCTCATTATCTTGGGCATTTCATTCCTGTTCTTACACTGACACTTCTCCTATACACCTCACTTTTCTTTTACACTGACACTTGCATTATTTTCCAGCTTTGATACACAAATTGCACTAACACTACCCCTTTTAAAACACAAATATTTTAAGCGTGGATCCCATCGAGTACGGCGGACAATCTGGGTGCTAATACCTTCCCAGGTTGTAACCAACCCCCTTTCTCAGTCTCTCTGGTTCGCAACCGTCTTATCCATATCTTTCTAGGTCTATGCAGCATTACCTTTCCTCCGGGATAAAAATGCCTAGCTGGCGACTCTTGTCTTCTGAGTTCACCCTTGTGTGTTCTCTCTCCTTTCGCCGATCGTTCGCATCTGTACCCCTTCTGACCCTTAGGTGTCATTTTGGTGGGAGCGACAGCTTGGCGACTCTGCTGGGGACCCTTATACTGCAACCAGGGCTTCTGGTTCTTTTTGTGGGTTCCTCCTAGCGCTTGTTTGATTTGTGTTTATTGGGGTGTTATGTGCTGATTGTGTTTGTATATTTGTATTTATTTTTGCTTTATGTACAGTTATTTATTGCTTTCTTTACAGCTTTATATATCATACTGTCATACTGTCATCTTGCTGGATCTGGTTTTAATTGTCTTGGTGGGTGGGGTTCTACTGAGAGTTAAGGTCCTATACCTGGGACCTGAGTGACACCTAGGCTAGAGTGGTTCATGTTCTTTCCCATTCCATTTCGGTCTGGTGCGGGAATATGAAACACGGTTCAGATGTGGGTTTCTTCTTGAGAACTCTGTGCTACAGATTTCCTGTAGTGCTAGGGCTATCTGGGAAGCCTGCTAAGTCTGGATGACCTTTATTATGACCTTCAGAAACTGAGGTGAATTAGAGGAGGATCTTTTATGGTTATTGTAAGCACTGTACCTCTGGGTTAGAAGTGTTTACACTTCTCATAACTGATCCAAGTCTGAGGATCCTTGTTTTAGAACACTACCTGTGAGGGGGTTGGGCTGTTTACAGGTTTGCAGGTACCCTTGGCCACATCATACCTTGTTATTTGTTTTGATTAAGAGTACCTCATTTTGGACAATTCTTGTGATTTAACCCTGGATATGTGACTCTTTATTTGAGTCCCCCACCTTGGTTACTAGACTTATGAACCTCCATCTGGACTCCTTGAAGATACATGGACTTATACCAAGGCAGTAATCAGATCCAGCTTGATCACAAACCCTTGCATATCATTCTGCATACATCATTTTGCATCACTTTAACATTTGTCTATCTGTTCTACAAGGTATCCACATCTTCTTTAGTTTGGTTTTGACTGTTCTTCTTTTCAAACATCTGCACCTCTTCCAAGGGGTATGGAAGGTCAAAACCAAGAACCAAACCGGATACCCTCGAAGAACAAATAGACATACTGCATTGCATGCTAACCTCATCTCTTTTGTTTTACAGGAGTTTTATTGTTTGTTTCTCACCTCGTTGTGTACCTCAGGAAACATTGATCGTAGAAGGGTCTTTCCCGTCAATCACATCCACAAACATCCGACCCGTAACAACCTCCCGAGCTTACAGATGGATCAGCTTCTAGAAATCACTTCAACAGTTCCCACTCCTACAACTTCAACAAACATCTCTCCTACAACATCAGCAAACATCATTCCAGTGGAGATTACTACAACAAAAACAACCATCAAGGAGGACATCTTTGTCAGCCACCTGGCTACACATAAGTACATTGAGATGGATGAAGATATCCATGAGACAATGAGTCAGGGTTTCGAAGCTCTCAATGTCAAATGAGGCAAAAGTTGAAGTGTCTAGAACCTCAATAGCCTCATACAAACAAGCTCGGGAGGTTGTTGAAGACGGGAATTCCCAAGGCTGGGGCAAGCTGCTGCAAGTTCAGATGAAAAAGGACAAATTCGGTTTGGGTTACAAACCATCCCGACAAGTGCAAGAAGAGGTTGCTGAAGCTCCCAAGTTCATCAGTGGGGGAATGCTAGCCCCAAATGCTATAAATAATGTGGGAGACGAGGCTGAAAGTGACTTCAACCTGGAGAGCTGGATACGTCCAAGGATCCCGGGGAGCCAAGTCCTTAACTGGTCTTCCCATAAAATTATAAGGGTTACTCCTGCAGAGTAATTATTATTTCCTGTATTTTTAAGCATGCATCAAGTCTTGCATCTTGCCCAAGATGTCAAGACTCATTTTATAATCGGGCTATCTTGTAATTTTGTGCAAATGGATTAATCAATGAATATCGGACATCTTTTGCAAATGAGTATTTTTCTTTTTCGCTCACTGTTTTTCATTTTTTCTTTTTGTACAAAAATAAAATGGCAATGTTTTCCAAAATGATAACTTCATTTCACCTTTTCTAAACAAGATTAAAATCGATCACTAAAATGAACAATCTAAACCCTTGCAGAGAGTGCCTTTCAGACTGCACCAACAACAACACAGCTATGACTTCGTATGACTTTGACAATCCAATCAATCAAGCTGATGAAGGGGTTGAAGAAGATTATAAGCTTCCTGAAGAGCTAGCCAGGTGGTTAAGACAAGAGGAGAAGGTTATCACTCCTCATCAGGAGGAGATTGAAACGGTTAATCTTGGTTCGGAAGAAGACGTGAAAGAGGTTAAGATCGGGGCCTGCCTACAAGATTCAGTGAAAGAGCACCTGACTGATATGCTCCGGGAGTACGTGGATGTCTTTGCTTGGTCTTATCAGGATATGCCGGGGTTGGACACCGATATTGTCATGCACAAGCTGCCTTTAAGAGAAGACTGCCCGCCGGTAAAACTGAAACTGCGCCGTACTCGCCCAGATATGGCAATGAAGATCAAAGAAGAGGTACAAAAGCAGTGGGACGCCGGGTTCCTTGCTGTGACTAGCTATCCACCGTGGGTTGCTAATATCGTACCTGTGCCTAAGAAAGACGGCAAAGTGAGGATGTGTGTGGACTACCGGGATTTGAACAGAGCCAGCCCGAAAGACGACTTCCCATTACCTCACATTGATGTATTGGTTGATAATACGGCTCAGTTCTCGGTGTTCTCCTTCATGGATGGATTTTCAGGATACAATCAGATCAAGATGTCACCTGAAGACATGGAGAAGACAACTTTCATCACACCCTGGGGCACGTTCTGTTACAAGGTGATACCATTCGGACTGAAGAATGCTGGTGCAACATATCAACGGGCTATGGTAACATTATTCCACGACATGATCCATAAAGAAATTGAATGTTATGTGGATGACATGATTGCCAAGTCCCTCACAGAAGAAGACCACTTGGTGAATCTGTTGAAACTATTCAAGCGTCTGAGGAAGTACCAACTAAAGTTGAACCCCAACAAGTGCACATTCGGGGTGCGATCTGGTAAGCTGCTGGGATTTATTGTAAGTGAGAAAGGGATTGAAGTTGACCCTGATAAAGTCAAAGCCATTCAAGAAATGCCTGCACCGAAAACTGAGAAAGAAGTTCGAGGGTTTCTAGGTAGATTGAACTACATTTCAAGGTTCATATCTCACCTTACAGCAACCTGCGAACCTTTGTTCAAGCTATTAAGAAAAGAACAAACGGTCAGGTGGAACGAAGACTGCCAGAGGGCTTTTGACAAGATCAAAGAATACTTACAAGAGCCTCCAATCCTTATGCCTCCAGTTGAAGGAAGACCTCTAATCATGTACTTGACAGTATTAGAAGAGTCAATGGGGTGTGTGTTGGGCCAGCATGACGAGTCTGGTCGAAAAGAGTATGCAATTTACTACCTAAGCAAAAAGTTTACCGACTGTGAACAACATTATTCACTGCTCGAGAAAACTTGTTGTGCTTTAGCGTGGGCTGCTCGCCGACTAAGGCAGTATATGTTGACCCACACTACCTTATTGATCTCCAAGATGGACCCAGTTAAGTACATTTTTGAGAAGCCAGCACTTACCGGACGGGTTGCGAGATGGAAAATGATCCTCACAGAATATGACATCCAGTACACATCTCAGAAAGCCATCAAGGGCAGTGTATTGTCTGATTATCTTGCTGAGCAACCCATTGATGATTACCAGCCTATGAGATTTGACTTCCCTGATGAAGACATCATGTTCATAAGAGCGAAAGATCATGAGGAGCCTGTTCACACTGAAGGGCCTGACCCGGAAGAAGAATGGACTATGATGTTTGATGGGGCTGTTAACATGAATGGTCGTGGTGTTGGTGCAATACTCATTACACCTAAGGGGGTTCACATGCCATTCTCGGCAAAGCTCACCTTCAACTGCACTAACAACGAAGCTGAATACGAAGCTTGTATTATGGGTCTTGAGGAAGCCATTGACCTCAGGATCAAGACTTTGACCGTGTTCGGAGATTCAGCTCTGGTAGTTAATCAAACCAACGGAAAATGGTACACCCACCAAGATCATCTGATACCTTACAGGGATTATACAAGGAGGTTATTGACTTTCTTTACAACAGTCAAGCTTGAGTATATCCCTCGGGACGAGAATCAGTTTGCAGATGCTCTGGCTACCATTTCATCCATGATCAAAGTTCAAGCTGCCAACTTTGTGCCTCGGATTTCAGTGTCCAGACTTGACAGACCAGCATATGTATTTGCAGCAGACATTGTAAAAGATGATAAGCCTTGGTTCCATGATATCAAATGCTTCTTGGAGGATCAAACATACCCACCTGGGGCATCTTCCAATGATAAGAAGACTCTGAGAAGGCTAGCTGGTAGTTTCTTCATGAATACTGATGGTTCCCTGTACAAAAGGAACTTTGATATGGTACTCCTCAGATGCGTCGATAGAACAGAAGCAGACTTGTTGATGCACGAAGTGCACGAAGGATCCTTTGGTACCCATGCAGGAGGGCATGCCATGGCCAAGAAATTGCTAAGATCAGGTTATTACTGGATCACAATGGACGCCGACTGTTGTGCTTATGCCAGGAAATGCCACAAATGCCAGATTTATGCGGATAAAGTACATGTGCCTCCAAATCCTCTGAATGTGATGTCTTCACCATGGCCATTTGCCATGTGGGGCATTGATATGATTGGCAAGATTGAACCGACTGCTTCAAACGGCCACAGATTCATCCTGGTAGCCATTGACTATTTTACCAAGTGGGTTGAAGCAGCTTCCTATGCAAATGTTACAAGGCAAGTGGTAGCCCGATTTCTGAAGAAAGACATCATCTGTCGGTATGGAGTTCCCGAGCAAATCATTACTGATAATGGTTCCAACTTAAACAACAAAATGATGGCAGAGCTATGCCGGGACTTCAAGATCCAACACCACAATTCTTCTCCTTACAGGCCAAAGATGAATGGCGCTGTTGAGGCAGCTAATAAGAATATCAAGAAGATTGTGCAGAAGATGGTAGTCACCTACAAAGACTGGCATGAAATGCTACCGTTTGCCTTGCATGGGTACCGCACGTCGATCAGAACATCCACTGGGGCAACACCGTATCAACTTGTGTATGGTATGGAGGCAGTCCTACCTGTTGAAGTTGAATTACCATCCCTACGGGTACTGATGGATGTTAAGCTGAACGAAGCAGAATGGGTCCGATCCCGATACGAACAACTGAGTCTGATTGAAGAGAAAAGATTGGATGCAATCTGTCATGGGCAGTTGTATCAGAAAAGAATGAAGAATGCCTTCGATCAGAAAGTCAGGCTCCGAGAGTACCAAGTAGGAGATCTTGTGCTGAAAAGACTCCTCCCTCCTCATACAGACCACAGGGGCAAGTGGACTCCGAACTATGAAGGACCATTCGTAGTGAAGAAAGTTTTCTCCGGTGGAGCACTCATGCTCAGCACTATGGATGGTGAAGACTTCCCGTCCCCTGTGAATTCAGATGCAGTTAAAAAATACTTCGCATAAAATGACCCGCTGGACTTAAAAACAGAATGTAAGTCCAGGCAAAAATAGGGCATCCCGGCGAGTCAAAAACAGAATAAAAGACTCGGGCAAAAATAAGGGAAATAAACAAAAAAAAATGTACACCCGTTGAGTTGAAAAGCCGCATTGGACAACTCAGGCAAAAATGGGTATCCCGATGGATCGAAAACCCGAAAGGGCGATCCATGCAAAATAAGGGAATAAGCGAACAACTGCATTCTGAATTCATCTGTATCACTTACAACTTGGTAAGCTTCGAAAGGTTCAAGCTTCGGCCAGAATCAACTTTCTTCAGAAAGCAAGACGAGAAGAACGTCAAATGTCATACGAGTTATAGCAAAAGGGAAGCTCCTTGAAGCGTCGCCAACATTGCCAACATCTTGTTTCTCAATTTGTAACAATCTCCTCATTTCAGGGGATCTGTTTCTTTGATTGTATCTTGCCAATTCAGGGCATACGAATTAATAAAATCAGATTTTTCAATCATGTTTTGTCTTATACATTTTTATTTTCTCGTTTGCAAAAATGTCCGATGTCTTTAAGAAATTGATTGCACAAATACAGATGTTTTCCTTCTAAAAAGTACGTGCTTGCAGGAAATATACTTACTCCCGGGAGTGCCCAAACTCCTATGACGGAATCCGGTAAGGGATACCTCGGGATTACTTGTGCGTTTCCATGTCTTTTCAGGATTGCAGGTACTCAAAGCACAACATGGGGCATGAAAGCTTCACCCCAGCAAGCTGGCAAATCATTATCTAATCATTCTTAACACCGGAGATGTTTTCTCCCCATCAGAGTTGTCAGGCATCACTTCTCAAACTTTTCCTTCAACAAGAGCAGCACCTGAAGGTGTTCGTATCCCCAGCTGAGTTGTCAAGTATCATCCCCAGCAGGGCCCCTACAGAAATCTCCAGGAAGACCTTCCCACGGTCTTTCTTCTTCCCCAGCCAAGTTGCCATCTGCTATTCCTCCACAGCCAAGTGCAAAAGCCGGGAAACCATCTCCCCACAAAGTGTCGACCTCTATCCAGAAGAGCAACGCACGAAGGAATCACAACAGAGTGACGAAGGCTTCTACAAACCCCAGTTGGGTCCTTCATTTACTGGAATATGTCTATCAGTGACCTATTTCCCCAAGCAGAATCACATATGTTAGATCTACCAACGATCTCACTCCCAACTGGGATTTCCACTTCAAGCAGATCGACCAGAGATCTTCGCAGTAACGGGATCCGAATCCCGGATCGGTACCTTTGCATAATCATAAGCATTCGCATCATATTCTCCCCCACAGAGCGTAGCATTCCGTCTAATACGGAGCATTACGGCAAAAATCAAACATACTGCATAATCATAAGTCATGTTCTGAAGCGAACACTTGTGAATACCGACAATCCATCAACAATATACAGAAAACTCCCCAACATTCCCCGGCAAAAAGCCCAAACATTTCTCTCACAAATACAAATACTTACCGACACCCGTCCGTGTCATTTCCCCACCAGAGAGCCAAAGCACTGGCCTTACACTCACAAATACAAATGCGCACTTTTCCCTTTTGGCACCCGTCCGTGTCATGATTCCCCAGTAAAGTCGCCCGAGCCTTCTTTACAAACAAACACTTATGCATATCACAGATACTTCTTGACACCCGTCCGTGTCATATCCCCAGCAGAAAGCCAAAGCGTCCCCTTTGCACTCACAGATACATATATGCAATTCCTTGACACTTGTCCGTGTCACCAGCACAGTTGCCTAAACATTTTTTGCAAACCATATACTTGTTTATATTACACCTTTCTCTTTTGGCACTCGTCCGTGTCACCCTCCTCAGCAAGCTAAACACTCCTCTGTATACCACTCATACTTATTTCACTCATACAGATACCCGTCCGTATCTTGTATATATCATTCAAATACCCTCAGATTCGACACTAGTCCGTGTTCTTTGTTAACCAGTTGATACTCGTCTGTATCATTATCTCAAAAAATGCGTCAAGCGTTTGTTTCTACCTGATACTCGTCCGTATCACAGTCTTAAGGATGCTCGTCCGCATCTTTAATCCATACACGTGTCAAGCACTTATGTCTTCTTGAATTTAGACACTCGTCTGTGTCTACTATTCCCCAGAAGAGTCCCCTTAGAATCAACACTCGTCTGTGTTCTTTGTTAACCAGTTGATACTCGTCCGTATCATCATCTCAGAACATGCGTCAAGCGTTTGTTTCTACCTAATACCCATCCGTATCGTAGTCTTAGGGATGATCGTCCGCATCTTTAATCTATACACAACATCAAAACACTTATACCTTTTATTTCTTGGATGTAAACAATCGTCCGTGTTTACTATCCCCCAGTAGGTCGCCAGCAAAGCAACCTTTTTTCTATCTGACATTCGGCAGCTGTACCCTGCCAGGTGATCGTCCTTCACCTTTTTGATGATCGTCCTTCATCATTTTATCCGATGGCCGTCCCCATCGTTGATCTTGCTATCTGACATTCGTCATATGTCATGATACCTTTCGGCAGCCGTACCCTGCCAGGTGATCGTCCTTCACCTATGGATGACCGTCCCTCATCCTTTCCCCAGCGGAGTCTCCATTATTGGAACCCTTTCCTATCCGGCATTCGTCCTATGTCGTGATATTTAGCAGCCGTCCCCTGCTAGGTGATCGTCCTTCACCTTTTTGATGATCGTCCTTCATCATTTTATCCGATGGCCGTCCCCATCGTTGATCTTGTTATCTGACATTTGTCCTATGTCATGATAAACCTTGAGAGCAGCCGTCCCCTGCTAGGTGATCGTCCTTAACCTCTTGATGATCGTCCTTCATCATGCTCGTCCGATGGCCGTCCCCATCGTCGACCTTTTATCCGGCATTCGTCCAATGTCGCGATACTTTCGGCAGCCGTACCCTGCCAGGTGATCGTCCTTCACCTTAGATGACCGTCCCTCATCTTATCCCCAACAGAGCAGCCTTCCCCTGCTAGGTGATCGTCCTTCACCTTTAATGACCGTCCCTCATCATTATTTCATTTATTCTTTAACCCGATGGTCGTCCCCGTTGTGGTATCTTTTCCTCTTCCTGGTGATCGTCCTTCACCTTTGATGACCGTCCCTCATCATTATTTTATTTATTCTTTAACCCGATGGCCGTCCCCGTCGTGGTCCCTTTTCCTTTTCCTGATGATCGTCCTTCATCAGTTTAATCCGATGGTCGTCCCCATCGTTGTTTACATTACTTTATGAACCTGGTGACCGTACCTCATCATTTATCTTTACCTACAATCCCCAGAGAATCTTATAGCTTTACATGATGGCCGTCCCCATCATAATCTCTCATATCCCCATCGTTGTTTACATTACTTTATCCCCAGCTTGTCGGTCGTCCCCGTCATTGCTTTATTTCCCGCATTTTCCCCAGCGTGTCGGTCGTCCCCGTCATTGCTCTTTCCCCAGCAGTCGTCTTCTGCTCGACGGTCGTCCTCCGTCGCCCTTACTTTATAAATATACTTTATTTTCCTTTTACAATCTATATCCTTTTTCTTCTTCATTCTGTGAGTGCAAATTTTGAACTGTCTTTGGTATTCAACCACAAGTTATCTTGTTCGCCTGATAAGCCGCTGCTTACATCCTGCACAGCTAACTCATGTTTGAATAGGGGCAGCTGTAAACACCCCAAATTTTCCCTCACCCATTCACACCATGTCTTGTGATCATTTCATATGCATAAACTCAATCATAGCATCTCATATTGCATTTTGATTCACTGCATTGTTTCTAAGTCATCTGCATCTAGGGTTTGTGATCTGAGTTATCCCTGAGCCATTTGAGCCACTCCAAAGGTCATCAATCACTTCAAAGGGTTCCATGTATGTTCAAGCATCATATTGTGTCCTCTCCAAAGTCAAGAATGTCAAAAAATCACAAGAACTGGAATTGGCATGGAAGCAGAGCCAGGTTTTACTGCACAGATGACCTAGAATTAGGGTTTGGGTTTCAAAGGCCATAAATCCAAATTTTTTGTTCATTCTTGTTTCTATTGGTCTCTATATGGTATAGGGATCATGCATATCAATTTTCATGAAGAAATTCCATGGGGAAGTCATCTGATCAAGAGTTGACTTTTTGAGCAAGTCAGTGCAAAATCAGAGTATCTGAGGCCCCCAATGACCCAAACAAAGAGTGTTCTTCAGCATTTTGATTATGTATGTTCTTTATTTGATCATAGAAGATGTTGGAAGTTCACAAAATTGAATAATTTCAAGCCATTTGCAAAGTTGACTTTTTGGGAAAGTGACTTATAATGGAAACTTGCCATTTTTGGAAACTTTTTCAACCCTTGCTTTTTGATTCAAAAATGCTTCAAATGAGAAAACGTTGGTCATGAAAGTTGTAGAGAATGGATCATTCCCTTTTCAAAAAGTACAAGAACTCATTCTAATTCATTTTGGATCAAAAGTTATGGCCTTGCAAAGTTGGAGAAAATCATTAAAATTTCACTTTTGCACAAAATGAAAAACTTGCAATTTCTCATGGCAAGCCTTTATGTGACTTCAATGTGACCTCTAATCATCATACCAATGCAATACATGACCTAAAATCAGAATTGGCCCAAGGGATTTCTCATTTTCTATGCCTTGATTTTCAAGTATCCATAAGTCATTTTTCATGAAAATTCAAAGAGGGATTTTTGGCAAAATAATTCTCAAATGAATTGTATGATCTCTAGCTGGTTTTAACACATTGTCATGACCTAATGAGGCATCCCACATCAGAAATTCAGCAAGGTTTATCACATTCACATAGCCAAAACTCACGGAATGTCACAAGTGGGCAAGTTGCAAAAACCCTTCTAGCTCATGATCCAAATGCAGCAGCCTTTCATGAACCATCCAAGGGTCTTCCTTGAAGCCGGCTGAGACAATCCAAACACAGAAATCTCCTCTGCCATGGCCCATACCTATAGTACACCAACTATTGACTTTTTGGCCAATTGCTCCATACCATTCCCACAGTACATGACAAGTCTTCTGACTCATTCCAATAGTTTAGGACTTGCATATGGATCATAAAACAAGCCTCACACAAGCCTGGAACACACACATAGCAGCACACTCCAAAAACTGTCAAAACTTTCCTCTCTTCGAATCTCCTTCCACAGCCATCAAACATTCATTCTCTCTTCACCAATGAGTTACATATCATCCAAGGAACAATAATCAACCACCAAAACAGCCTGAAACACCATATACCAAAACTCCAAAACCTGCTACACCAGAGCTAGAACTTCAAAATCAGCCATCCTCAAAGCTTTCCAAGCTTCGAATCATCTTCAGGAAGTTCATAGGAGTGAGTTTGCATCAAGGGAGAGCCCAGAAATCCTAGAACCAGATAGTTCCATCTCAGGTATGGCTCAAGAACTTTTTTCTCAGAACCTTGTTTTTAAGTTCTTAATCGAATCCTTATGATGTCCTGATGATTCTGATATGTTTACTTTTCAAAATGGTGGAATATTGAGTATGTATGGATTGTCTGAAAGTTTCTGACCTAAAATGATTTTGTTTCGATTTGCCTTGTTGATGAATGAAAAATGGTTTTTGTTTGGGGATTTTGATTCAGTGATGTGTGGGGTTTGATTCTGGGCAGAGAGATGTTGTTTTAGATGCTTAGAGAGAGAGATAAGAAAATGGCTCGTCGGAGAAGACGACCGAAACCACTGTTTCGGCCGTCTGAAGGTCATTAATGTTAATTAGGGTTTAGGTTCAGGTTTGAATGTGGAGCGTTGATCTGGTTGACTAAGTCAATCTCCCGCGCGCGTGTGTGGCCCAGATGCGTTGATTAAACCCTAATCCAGTCATTTACTTAATTAATTAGGATTAATGAAATTCAAATCTCAGGATGAATTCTAGCCCTCCAAATCCGCGCGCGTCAACTCCCTCCTTTTTTATTCAAATCATGTCCCTTGGATGCGCTGACTTTCCCATTAAATTCATTTAATTTCTTAATTTTGTTATTTGTTTTGCATAATTATTTTAAAATACATAAAAAATCCAAAAAAATATTTTCTTTCTGCATTTTTATTCTAGATATTTTTCTTAACATAAAAACAATTTTTATTTTATTTTTTACATTTTTAGACTATTTTAAAAATATTTAAATGTTTATTTTAATTGATTAATGAAGATTAATTAATTAAAATAGCATTTAGGTTTCCAAAAATCACAAAAAAAATTCATGTAACCTTTTCAAACATTTAGAAACATTGTCCAACCCTCTAACCAAATTTCTTTTTTGATCTTGATGCCTTTTGATCATTTTCAATGGAATTAAATTCATTTTGAGGCAATATTTTGTGACAAACTTCAAAAATTCATTTCTGCCTAACCATTGAGAGTTGGAAAATGATTCTTTTTGCATTGCATCTTGCATAACATGTAGTTTATAGGATAAAATTGGCCTGATTTGATCTTGCATTTTCATTTTGTTTGGCATTTTTCTTGTCAAGGTACCTTAAAACCCTAGCAATCTTAGGAAATTCATAACCCTCATTAGGTTAAGAGTTAGAACCCCTCCTTTGGGCAGTGAGTTTGTATAGGTTTAGGGTTCCTTTGAATGCATTTTCAAATTTTTATCATGATGTTTGCTTCTGGTTTTGAATTTTGTTTTGTGCATTGATCATAAACCCTAATTTGGGCCTTCTTTTGCATCCATTTTCCATTTGCTTGCATACCATGACTTGCCATGACATTTTGTGCATTCATTTGATTCATAAGACATTTTAGGACATATTAGAATCATGTTTGATCATTGCATCATTCATTTTCCATGTTGTATGTCATTTGCATTTCATAACTTTTCATGAACATCCATGGTTCAATACATGCTTCTCTTGCATCCATATGTTTGTATGATCATTCTCATGCCTTGCCTCATGTTTGCATCATCTCTTAGCATCATTAACATCATACTCATGCTTCTGGTTTTGGTTTGCATCATCACATTTCATCTCATTTGCATTACATTTCATTTCTTTTACTAACTTTTCAGGTGGTAAGCTATTTGAGAAGTGAATTTGCCTTCACTTCTCACAATCTCTTTTCATCTCCCTTATGCATCATTGCTGCATTTTGTATGTGTATTGGGTTGAGCTTGCTCATTCTTGTTCATTTCTTACTTTCTTTCTTCAAGCAACTTGTCTTCTTAAGTGAAGCAAGTTGTTTTGCTTCTCTTTGCTCCTTTCATCTGCTTCTCTCCTTGGTGGTTCTTTGAAGATCTTTCTCTTAAACCTCACAAACCCTAGGACTTCCAAGCATGATAAAAATTAGGGTTGATTAGTCCCCCATTTAGCTTTTATCTTTGTGTCATCATTGAGTTTTCTTTTCTCATCTCATAATCAGGGACTAAACCCTAAAGGCTTTAAGGCTTTGTGATTAAGCTTATGCCTGCATCCTTCTATTAGGATGGAGTGTATAACATTAATCTTAAGTGTTAAACCCTTAATGTGTTTAAATCCTTTAATCAATCCACTTAATAATCATCAAGACATCAAGCTTGTAACTTGGGCCTTGCATTAGGGTTCTAATTCTTCCTTAATTGGTTAAGAAGGACTAACCCTAGTGTTAATGGACAAGTCCTCCTCAAGTTGTCTTACAAACCATAAAACTCACTTCTTCATCTTACCATTAACTAAAATCCACTTTAATAAAGGCTTTGTTTTGTCATGAGGTTAATCCCTAATCATGGATTAAGTTGAGGAGTCTTCCTCAGCTTAAACACTCTCATCTATTATCCTTCTATTAGGATGGTGTAATGAGTCTGTTTAATCCCTGATTATGGCTTAGTCTCATTACTTAACACTAAACAAAAACAACAAAAACATCTAAATAATCACAAGTAGGTTAATGATCTTAATCCTACATCATAGTGATTAAGTGTGAGATGCTGACTTCACACTTAAGGTATTCTTATTACCCCTAATCAGAGGGAAGATGTGATGAGTTTACTAACCCATTGGTTTAGGCTTAAGCTCATTAACTTATGACACATTTCCAAAAGCAATAAAAGACTGAAAACACAAGAACAAACAATAATTGTCTCCTCCGGGATTCTTTTCTCACCTCATTCACTCACAAACGAGAACTTGCTTCTTCCGTCTAATGCAAGATAGTTTGCACCTGAGCCAGACAGGTCATACACTTGAGCATAGACAAGCAAGCAGTGCACAAGTCAATTTTCCTTTCAGTCTCTATGGGTCGAACTACGGTGTTCTGACTTCCTCATTGCATGAGAGGATACGTAGGCATAACTTAACAGTTATCGAACAAAAGTCTCTGTATATCCCCCCTCCTCCCAGCATCATTCTTTTAGCCTCATTATCTTGGGCATTTCATTCATGTTCTTACACTGACACTTCTCCTATACACCTCACTTTTCTTTTACACTGACACTTGCATTCTTTTCCAGCTTTGATACACAAATTGCACTAACACTACCCCTTTTAAAACACAAATCTTTTAAGCGTGGATCCCGTCGAGTACGGCGGACAATCTGGGTGCTAATACCTTCCTAGGTTGTAACCAACCCCCTTTCTCAGTCTCTCTGGTTCGCAACCGTCTTATCCATATCTTTCTAGGTCTATGCAGCATTACCTTTCCTCCGGGATAAAAATGCCTAGCTGGCGACTCTTGTCTTCTGAGTTCACCCTTGTGTGTTCTCTCTCCTTTCGCCGATCGTTCGCGTCTGTACCCCTTCTGACCCTTAGGTGTCATTTTGGTGGGAGCGACATGGTAGAAGTTGGGTTGAGGGTGTCACCGGAGAAGATGACCGGAGCAAGCTCTGGTCACCTGAAAATGTTTAAGGTCTTAATTAGGCTTTAGTGCCAGTTTGAATCTCCACCCTTAGATCTTAGGTTTACCGCGCGTACGAATGGCTCAGATTCGTCCATTAACCCTAATCCAATTTTAATTAAATTAATTAGGATTAATTAATTAAATTTCCTCAGAAGCAATCCAGACCCTTGAAACGCACGCACAGTCAACCCAATCCACCCCAGTTTGAATCCCAGCCTTTGGATCAAATTACTTTCCATTATTTTCATTTTATTTTCATTTTATTGCATTTCTTTTGTCCAATTTATTTAAAATAGCAAAAACCATTGAAAAAATCTCAAACCTTGCATTTTTGTTTCAAATATTTTTCTTAACCTAAAAACATTTTTTTATTTTAATTTTTGCATTTAAAAAGTATTTTTTAAAAATTTAAATGTTTTATTTAATTAATTAATTGATTTTAATTAATTAAATATGCATTTAGGTTTCTAAAAATCACCAAAAAATTCATGAAGCATTCTTAAACATTTAAAAACATTTTCAAACTCACCATACAAATTTCTTTTTAGGTATGATCACATCTTCACAATTTTCTTTGAATTAGGGTTCTTAAATTTCATATTTTTTAACCCTAACTTGAAAAATTCACTTCTGTCTAACCATGATGAGTATGAACTTGATTCTTTTTGCATTGTTTCATATATTGCATATAGTTTCTAGGTTATTTATCTCATATTTTTATCTTGCATTTTCAATTTGATTTGCATTTCCCTTTAGAAGCACCCAAAAACCCTAGTCAACTTAGAAATTTCATAACTTTCACTAGGTTAAGTTTCTGACTTTCTCCTTTGGGGTGTGATCTCATATGTGTTTAGGGTTTGTTTCAGCTCAATTTCAATTTTTTTATCATGGTGAGTGCTTCAGATTTGGTCATATGCATCTCATGTTGCCTTAAAACCCTAATTTTGCATCTCCATTTGCATCCTTCTTTGCATTTCATGAACTTATGAACTTGTCATGCCATTCCATTCTTTTGTATGTCATCTTAGACATCTTAGGACATGTTTGAAACATTTCTTGATCATTGGTGCATCATTATTGTATTCTTTGCATCCATTACATTTCATGAACATCCATGTGTTTTCATGCTTCTAAACATGCTTCCAAACAAATCCCATAAACCTTCATCAAATCACTGTAAATCCATTAAAACCGCATAAAACCAGAACAATATAAACCAAAGAAGATTCTGAGTGAGGAAGAGTGAGACAAAATCGTTAGAACTTTCACAGTGAAAACTGGATCAAAAACGCGAACCTCAAATCTGAAAACGAATCTAATCCAAAAACATAATCGAACATATCTCACTTTATCATCACGAACACCACGCGAGAAATCACTTCCACCATTGCACAAACTCGCGACTCAATCGAACCACCGCGCCAAACCGCAAGAACCACCGAGAGCAGACCGCTGAGATCCGACAAACACCCACACAACAGCGAAAACCAGAACTACCATCCGAATACCACCGTGAGATTTGAACAAAACTAACGTGATTTGAAGCGAATCGAGATTGAGGTAGCGATAGGAGCCTTTTTTTTTCTCCTCTGAGTCGTGATTTTGCTTTTCCGTTTACATTGAATGTTGAACCATGGAAATAGGGAGTCCCCTGTTTTTGTTGTTTTTATTATGGTTTTCATAAACCTTTGCTATTGTTATATTTGAGCTGGCCGAATTATGGCTTTGAGTTGTTCATGTTTGGGCTTGTATCATCCCCTTGATCATCGGCCCATCATGATTATTCATACTCACACACGACTAATCTAGCACACACATTTTTTTATGTTTTTTTTGTGTTGCTGTTGATGAATTGGGCCGGGCCAATCTGAATTTTCTTATGCACACCTGCAGATCCGGTTCATAACCTCTCTTTTATTTCAATTTGTTTTGTTTTTGTTTTAATTTATTTTATGTTTTAGATTGTTTTATTTCAATTTTGATTTTGGTTTCAATTCTTATTTTATTTTTAGGGCCAACAATATAATTGCGGTTTATCGATATTCGACTTTTCTATTCGACGTTATCTAAACCGTTATGAGGTCAACTTTTCCATTTTTCATTATTTATCGATTTATTCACATATTTTGGGTCTATGATATTATTATCTGATTTGTGACATTCAATTTATCGACGTTGTCCGAATCGATATGAGACCGTTTTCTATAGTTTTTTATGGTTTCTAATTAATTTAGATCCATTATTTATCGACTTTATTATTTAATCGGCCTATGATAAATGGTGATAGTCGATTTCCAATAAATCGACGTTATCACCTAATTTGAGGCCTCTCTTTTATTTTCCTCATTATTTCCTATTTTCCCAATTTATTATTTTGGCCGATGAATAAATATTTAAATATTCGATTTCGAATAAATCGATGTTATTTAAATTAAATATGAGGCCATTTCTTTTATTTACTATTATTTTTATACTTTATTTTATTTTTCTGGTCGATGATATAACAAAAGATTTAAATATTCGATTTTAATAATCGACGTTATTTGAATCAATATGAGACCAATTTTATCTTATTTTTTACTTAAATAATTATTTGATTATTAAATGATGCTCGACTTCTAATAGAATGATTCTAAAACTGAATCGATTCTAAGATAGTTAAAGAGCCACATTTCTGACGCTTTCGATTTTATCTCGTGCTCCAACGGCTCCGCATAATTTAGGACACTGCACACACGCTTTCTCTTGGGCAAAGTACAATGAGACCCTTTATTTAATCGCAATCCCGTGTAAATTACTTGTATCCCTCCCCCAATTTCAATGTATGTCATTTATTTATTTGTCGCTTATTTCGCGAACCCTTGGTCCAACGCCAAGTGGTTGCACTCGCACACTCGCACTTCCCTTAGGTTTTGGTATCGTTTATTATGCGCCTTCCTTAGGACTAGGACCCGATCCCACCTAACCGATTTAACTCTTACAATCCATTTGCATCGACCTTCCCTTTTACCAAAATGTTACTTAGGTCCAAACCCTTGATCCAACGTCAAGTGGACTTAGGTAATTAAAATACTTATTAACTATCGAAAAAAAGGTGAAAAAAGACAAGTCTTGGATCTCCGATGCTTTTCTTCAGTTGTTTAGACACAAGGCATCTGTCTCGGGTGTAAGAAATTGACACCTAATAAAATGAATCGACCAATCGTAGAACCACGAACTAAGAGGCTCTGACTTTGCCATTGCACAAGGGAATACGTAGGCACACAGATCTTACTCCTTGTCGAGCACCCTAAGAATAAAACTATCCATTTTTTGTATCGTATACCCTTAAGAAGACAAACAACATAGATTATCACTCATTCGTAAACTAGACTAAGTGGTTCCCGTTGAGTACAACGGACATGAGGGGTGTTAATACCTTCCCCTTGCGTAACCGACTCCCGGACTTAGATTTTAGTTTCAGACCATATCCTTTCCTTATTAGGTTGTAGATATATCTTCATGTTCTCTAAGTAGAATGAATAGAATTAGATGGTGACTCTGTTGTTTATTTTGTTTCGCGGTCAGTGCGAGGATCGTAGCCATTTGCGAGGTACGACAACTGGATCTCTGTGTTGTTAGCGATATCTGGTGAGGGAGATGCGGTGGCTCTATCTCTCTGTTGGTGTGTGTTGTCCTCAAGAAAGGGGTTTGCTCCGTCACTATCCATCTTACCGATAGGGAGGACATTTGTGTCACGATCATCATTGATGTTGTCACGGCTGACCATGATTGAAATATTGGAAAACTACTTAGATCCAGTATTTATCGACTTTATGAAGGGAAGAGTCGTGACAGAGTGAAAAAAGGATCGTGTTGATCACGGTGACCATCTGGCCAGGTCACCTCGGTGGAGGGGCAGAGGGGAAAATGTTTTCTCTTGCCCCCAACTGACTAGGTCTAGATTATTGGGTCATTCTGGATGTAGAAGTGAGTTGAATCATACCTAATCATTAGGCTATCCGAAACAAAGATAAAGACACATAAAAAGTATTATGTGTTGCTGGTGTACCATAAAATTCAATATTAAATAGAACATCAATATCTAAATATGTGAAATTTATTAATATTATGAAATGATTAATATTTTAAAAAAATAAAGTCTATGGTGAACACTCAAGAACATTATCTCATATAATCTATAACATATATATAAAGGCAAAATTTGGTTTTGATATAACATTTTTTTTCTTCCAATTGTATCCTTATTAGTTTTTAAATTTTAAAACTCAAATTCTCTTTTACTAACCGCTATATGGCGGTTTGAACACCTTTTTCATTCAATTTTTTATATTTTTATAAATAATTAAAATTAAAATTAAAATTAAAGTTAAATATATAAAAAAATATCTTTATATTTTTATCTGGCTATCTATTACAAAAACGGACAAACCAACACGAAGAGTACCATTGCTCATGCTAATATATTTAAAGTTTAAAGTTAATAGATTGGACCAAATTAATTAGCAGAATAGATTTTATAGGATTAAAATATAACGTTTATTAAATAAAGAATCAAAACAAAATCTTAAATTAAATTAATGGACTTTTAGATTAGTTAATAATGATGGTTGTGGGTGGTTATAAGCAAAAGGTATGTCATAATGATTACCATTGATGATTGGTGATAGTCAGAGAAAATAATGGTTCACAAATAGCTGAGGAATAACATTGGTTCATTGAACTGTAGCACAAAGCGAACATCAAGTGTTAATAAAACGAAGCAAATCAAAG
The DNA here is from genome assembly GCA_963966055.1 of Lathyrus aphaca. NCBI lineage: Eukaryota > Viridiplantae > Streptophyta > Magnoliopsida > Fabales > Fabaceae > Lathyrus > Lathyrus aphaca. Next base: position 96,449,157 of record OZ014524.1, read on the forward strand.
ATAGATAAACAGGATTAAAATGTTGCATTCACATAAAATTATAAACTTATAAGCAATTAACAATTCTTTCTGCAGTAGCAGCCTCTGCGAAATCTCCGTTGACATTCCCCGCAACTAAACCCATGACTGCGACAATCCGATTCACAGCTCTGATCGCTTAAACAGACTTTGTCATACCGATGACTCCTTGGCTCCCGACCATCACGCCTTCCCTCGGTTTGCACAATCATCCCTGCATTATTTATTTATCGGTTATTAACATGATTAATATAAACAGCGATTGTTATGTTCTAATATAGTGCATAAGACTCACCAGAAGTAAGGATAATTAGCAAAATGAAGAAAAACCAAAAGCATGCCTTGTTCATGATTACCACTTAGTGCCTTATGTTAATAAACTTATAGAAATGGAGGGTTTAAAAATAATAACTTTTTAATCAAATAAACTTGGCATTTAACTTCATTTAGGAGTTGATGCTTCTTCGGTTATGAAATTAGTTACAAGTAATTTAGTAGAACTCGTGCTAATTTGCCTCATCGAACATCTAAAATGATTTGCAACTCTTCCACACCATCTTGCATATACTTCTTAAATATAGAAAAGGAGTACTCAATTTTATCATTAAAGTATTATCTTTCTATCCTAGTGCCTAAACTATCAAAAAATATCCAAAATAACAACCAAATATACATTGTAATATTTATAATCTTATTAACAAGATGTTTGAATCATTCGAGAAGCAAAGAGTTAAATGAGAGTTGTTTTTTAAGGTGACAATAAGTGTATTTCTAAGTGTGGGTGTTAAATTCTTTTTACTTTTTAGAGTAATAAAAGACATATATCAATATCCTAAAATTGTATTTTGTATCGCCTAATTTAATAGCGCTTTCAAAAAAATGTTATTAAAACAGAAACAAACACATATATAATAACACTTGGTGGTCGGGGGCTATTATAGGATGTAGAGAATTTGATTTTGATAGCACTTTGTAAAATAACGCTATTATTAATATTCAGTAACATGGCGCTTTCTCTCAAGTGCAACTAATATTCTTCACTAAGATTCATTAAGATAGCGTTTTTCAAAAAATGCTATTAGTATTCTTCACTAAGATAATGCTTTTTAAAAAGTGTTATTAATATGCTTTACTAAGATAGCATTTATTTAGAAACGCTATTATTTAACTAAATAAATTTAATTATAAAATATATAATAAATAATACAAAAAACAAAACATAGATTATTTGACGGAATATTTTCGTTTTGCCGCACAAAATTTTGGCTACCAATCCCAAATCCCACAAAAGAAAAACCAAATTTATTATTTGTAAACACCCCAAATTTGCCCTCACCCATTCACCCCATGGCTTGTGGTCATTTCATATGCATAAACACAATCATATCGTCTCATATCTCAATTTTGAGTCACTGCATAGATTCTAAGTCATCTGCATCTAGGGTTTGTGATCTGAGCAATCCAAGAGCCTCTTGAGCCACTCCAAGGGTCATCAATCACTTCAAAGGGGTCCATGTGTGTTCTTATATCATATTACATCCTCTCAAAGTCAAGATTGCAAAAGAATCACAAGAACTGAAGTTTGCATGGAAGCAGAGCCAGGCTAGACTGCACAGTTGACCTAAAATTAGGGTTTTGGTTTCAGAGGCCATAACTCCAAATTTTTTGGTCATTCTTGTTTCCATTGGTCTCTATATGGTATAGGGAGTATGCATATCAATTTTCATGAAGAAATTCCATGGGGAAGTCATCTGATCAAGAGTTGACTTTCTGGACAAGTCAGTGCAAAATCAGGGCATCTGAGGCCCCCAATGACCCAACCAATGGGTGATCTTCATCATTTTGAGTGTATATGATCTTTATTTGATCATGGAAGAAGGTTGAAGTCCACAAAAATCAAGAATTTGTAGTTTTTGCAAATGTTGACTTTTTGGGCATAGTTGACTTTTCAAGAATGTGTCATTTTAGGTCACTTTTCAAGCCTTGATTCTTGATCCAAAAATGCTTCAAATGGAAAAACTTTGGTCATGAAAGTTGTAGAATACATCTTTCCCTTTTCAAAAAGTACAAGAACATGATCAAATTCTTCTTGGATCAAAAGTTATGGTGTGACAAAGTTGGCTAAAATCATTGATTTTCAAGACATGCCTCAAATGTGAATTTTGCAAAATCATGAACCAAGGCTTTTTGTAACCTCTAGTTGACATCAAACCATGACACAAACATCACATAAACTCTAAAAGTCAGAATTGAACCAAGAATGCTCATGTTTCATGGCTTATGGGATGGGAAAATCACATGTGAACCAAAATGAGCCAACTTGCAAAAACTCATGATCATTCTCTCCACCACTTGCTGCATTGGTTACTGCACTTTGCTAGCCCTTCCCCTCACCCTTGCTGCACAGCCCCATGCCTTGTACTAGCCTAGAACCAAGCCATACCTCTCTTACACAAAAAGTTGACTTTTGGCAAAAGCAAACATCCCAATCACCACAGGCCATGTCACATCATCTGGCCAATTAGGATTGTTTATACTTTCCATTTGCAAGACAAACATAACACCAAGCCAAGCTGAAACACACCATAGTATCACATTCACAAAATCACCCTCACTTGCATTTTCCTTCGAAACTCTTGGCACAAACCACCAACATCCAAACCAGTATCACCAATCATTCCACCATGTTCCCTTGAGCCAAAACCAGCAAGACTTGGACCTGAATCAAGCAAGAACACCATTCCCCCATTTTCACCCCCAGAAGAAAAACCATTCGAATCTCTCTCCACAGCTCACAAACACACAAGCAAACTTCATAGACATCTTCAACATCCCTCCCTGGTCACTAAGCACCCCTCAAAACATCCCAAAGCTCAAAGAATCAGAAACACGATTCTTACACCATCCTGAACAGAACTCAAGCAAACTCTTCAACCAGCCCAAATAAACTTCAAGCAAGCCTGGCAAACACTTTGGAGAAGTCATTGGAGTTGTTTAGAAGCAAGAAGCTGGCCCAGAAGCTCCTATTTTGAAAACTTCGAATCAGGTAGCTATGGCATTCCATTTTTCCAGAACCTCTTTTTATTGTTTCTAATTGATTAAGTATGCTTCACTGATCACCCTGAACTAAAAATTATTGAAAATGGTTGAGAAATGAGTTTTTACTGCTTGTCTGAAATTTTGGCCGTTTTTGTTCTTTGCTTCGATTCGTGATCATGGCTGGAAATAAATGAGAAATGAGGGTGGGGTTGAGTTTAGGGGAGTGAGAGGAACAAATCTGGAGCTTTAGAGCTCCAGAAATGACCTGGGGAAGGTTTTGGAAATTCTCAGGGAGGGAGGTCACCGGAGAAGACGACCGGAGCTCGTCTCCGGTGACCTGAAAGTGATTAGCTGGTAATTAGGGTTAAGGCACCAGGTTTGAATGTGAGCCACTGGATTTCATTTCCCGCGCGTGTATGGAGGGCTTGGATCACTTCATTAACTTTTAATTATGGATTAATATTTAATTAATTAGGATTAGGTTGGTTTGAACCTGGGCCGTCCAGATGCGCGCCCAGTCAAACCTCTTGAACCCAGAATCAATCTCAGCCATCCTTTCTGATTACTTCATTTAAAATTCATTTATTTTCATTTCTTTTTCATTTATTTTGTATAATTTATTTAAAATAGTAAAAAATGTTTAAAAATTATGAAATTTTTTATCCTGAGTTTCATTAATTTTTCAAACACAAAAAATATTTTTATTTTCATTTTTTGCATTTAAAAAGTATTTTTAAATATTTAAAAGATTATTTTTAATTGATTAATGAGAATTAATTTATTAAAAATACTTTTAGGTATTTAAAAATCACCAAAAAATTCATGAAATGTTCTAAGACATTTAGAAACATTGTCCAACCTTCAAACCAAATTTCTTTTTTGATCTTGATGCATTTTGATAATTTTTCATTGAATTAAAATCATTTTTGTGCATTGTTTTGATCCAAAGTTCAAAAAATCATTTCTGCCTATCCATGAAGAGTTGGACCTTGATTCTTCTTGCATTGCATTGAGTTTAGCATGTAGTTTTTGAGATAAAAAGGTCATGATTTGATCTTTCATTTTCAAATTGTTTGACATTTCTTTTGTTTAGGAACCCTAAAAACCCTAGAAACTTGTAAAAATCATAACTTGAGATGGGTTAAAAGTTGAGACCTCTCCTTTGGGCATTGGTTTAGTATAGGATTGGGGGTCTTTTGAGTGGCATTTTCCATTTTTTATCTTAGGGTTTGCTTCTGTTTTTGGTTTTTGTTTGATGTTTGGTTCATAAACCCTAATTTGGGCTTCCATTTGCATCCATCTTGCATTCTCTTGCATAACATGACTTGCCATGACATTTCAAGCATCCATTTGATTCATTTGACATCATAAGACATATTGCAAGCATGTTTGATCATTGTACCATGTATTTGCCATGTTGTATGTCATGTGCACTCCATAACTTTTCATGTATGTCCATGCTTCCTAACTTGCCTCATTTGCATTCATAACTTGTATGATCATTTCCATGTGCTGCCTCATGTTTGTAACATCCCATAGCATCATTATCATCATCAACATGCTTCTGGTTTTGGTTTGCATCATGTCATTCCATCCCATTTTTGCATTGCATTGCATTTCTTTTCTAACCTTTCAGGTGGTAAGTGATTTTGAGAAGTGAATTTGCCTTCACTTCTCATACTTTCTTCTCATCTTTCTCTTGCATCCATTGCTGCATTTTTGTATGTGTTTGAGTTTGAGCTTGCTCATTCTTCTTCTTCCCACTTTCTTTCTTCAAGTGACTTGACTTCTTGAATGAAGCAAGTTGCTTTGCTTCTCTTGATCCTTTCATCTGCTTCCTGGTGGTTCCATTGAAGATTGTTCTTGAAAACCTCACAAACCTTAGGAACAACCAAGCATGACAATGATTAGGGTCTTGATTAGTCTCCCCTCTTAGTTTTACCTTTGCGTCTCTTTTGAGTCTTCTCTTCTCATCTCATAATCAGGGACTAAACCCTAAAGGCTTTAAGGCTTTGTGATTAAGCTTATGCCTGCATCCTTCTCTTAGGATGGAGTGTATAACTTTAATCCTAAGTGTTAAACCCTTAATGTGTTTAACTCCCTTAATCAATTCATTTAATAATCATCAAGACATCACACTTGTAACTTGGGCCTTGCATTAGGGTTCTAATTCTTCCTTAATTGGTTAAGAAGGACTAACCCTAGTGTTAATGGACAAGTCCCCCTCAAGTTGTCTTACAAACCCTAAAAAACACTTCATCATCATATCATTAAATAAAATCCACTTAATCAAAGGCTTGTTTTGTCATGAGTTTAATCCCTAATCATGGATTAAGTTGAGGAGTTTTCCTCAGCTTAAACATTCTCATCTATTATCCTTCTATTAGGATGGTGTAATGAGTCTGTTAAATCCCTGATTATGGCTTAACCTCATTACTCAACGCTAAACAAAAACACAAAAACATCTAAATAATCACAAGTAGGTTAATGATCTTAATCCTGCATCATGGTGATTAAGTGTGAGAATCTGACTTCACGCTTAAGGTATTCTCATTACCCCTAATCAGAGGGAAGATGTGATGAGTTTACTAAATCCATTGGTTTAGGCTTAAGCTCATTAACTTATGACAAATCTTCAAAAGCAATAAAAGACTGAAAATACAAAAACAAACAATAATCGTCTCCTCCGGGATTCTTTTCTCACCACCTTCACTCACAAACGAGAACTTGCTTCTTCCGTCTAATGCAAGACAGTTAGCATCTGTGCCAGACAGATCATACACTTGAGCATAGGCAAGTAAGCAGTTCACAAGTCAATTCATCTTTCAGTCTCTTTGGGTCGAACTACGGTGTTCTGACTTCCTCATTGCACGAGAGGATACGTAGGCATAACTTAACAGTTATCGAACAAAAGTCTCTGTATATTCCCCCTCTTTCCAGCATTATTCTTTTAGCCTCATTATCTTGAGCATATTCTCATTCCTGCACTGACACTTCACTTATACACTTCACTTCTTTTACACTGACACCTGTACATCCTTTTCCAGCTATGATACACAAAATGCACTGACACTACCCCTTTAAACACAAATCTTTCAAGCGTGGATCCCGTCGAGTACGGCGGACAATCTGGGTGCTAATACCTTCCCAGGTTGTAACCAACCCCCTTTCTCAGTCTCTCTGGTTCGCAACCGTCTTATCCATATCTTTCTAGGTCTATGCAGCATTACCTTTCCTCCGGGATAAAAATGCCTAGCTGGCGACTCTTTTCATCTCCAGTGAGTTCACGGCTGTGTGTTCTCATTGTCCCTCTCGCCGACCGTTCGCGTCTGTACCTTTATCTGGGCCAGTCCCACTTATCGGGAGCGACAGCTTGGCGACTCTGCTGGGGACCCTTATACTGCAACCAGGGCTTCTGGTTCTTTTTGTGGGTTCCTCCTAGCGCTTGATTGATTTGTGTTTATTGGGGTGTTATGTGCTTATTTGTGTTTGTATATGTTTTATTTTTGCTTTATGTACAGTTGCTTTATCTGCTTTCTTTACTGCTTTTCATATATCATACTGTCATGCTGCTGGCTGGATCTGTTGTTTGTTTTGGTGGGTGGGTGTTCTATTGAGAGTTTAAGGTCCTATACCTGGGACCTGAGTGACACCTAGGCTAGAGTGAATCATATTCTTTCCCATTCCATTTCGGTCTGGTGCGGGAATATGAAACACGGTTCAGATATGGGTTTCTTCTTGAGAACTCTGTGTTGCAGATTTCCTGCAATGCTAGGGCTATCTGGGAAGCCTGCTAAGTCTGGATGACCTTTTAGTATTGACCTTCAGAAACTGAGGTGAATTAGAGGAGGAACTTTTATGGTTATTGTAAACACTGTACCTCCGGGTTAGAAGTGTTTACACTTCTCATAACTGATCCGAGTCTGAGGATCCTTGTTTTAGAACACCACCTGTGAGGGGGTTGGGCTGTTTACAGGTTTGCAGGTACCTTGACCTCAGAATACCCTGTTACTTTGTTTGTTTAAGAGTACTCCATCTTGGAACAGTTCTTGTGATTCTAAACCCTGGACATGTGACTCTTTATTTGAGTCCCCCACCTTGGTTACTGAACTTATAGACCTCCATCTGGATTTCTTACACACATGGACTTATGTCAGAGCACTTGATCAGATCCAGCTCAGTCACAAACCCTTGCATATCATTTGCATACATAATCATTGCATCATATTGACATTTGCTTATTTGTGTTTCAGGGTATCCATCTTCATTTGGTTCTGGTTTTGACCCCATCTTCAGTACTGACCTATCTTCATCAGCATTTGCTTCAGCTATCTACTTCAGTTATCTGCACCAGCCAATCAGTGGCTCATTCTTCAGTGTTATCATCAGCACCTGTCTCTACTCATCTTCATTATCATGGCTCCTAAAAAGAGCAACATCACCTACCACTTCTTCCAGCCGGAGTTATCTGACATTAGGAGGATTCAGACCCTGATCACTCCAGATCACATACCATTGTTCAGAGAATACTATGGGGATATACTTGATATGGTTATGGATCTGGACCCTTCACAGAGAAGCCTGATCCACACTTGCATTCAGTTTTATGATCCCCCACTAAGATGTTTCACTTTCCAAGACTTTCAGTTGGGCCCTCTATTAGAAGAATACTCGTCATTGGTTGGTTTGCCTATCAGGGGTGGAATCCCTTTCAACCCTGAGATGGTCTTTCCTGGTAATGGAGAAGTAGCCAAGGCTTTGCATCTGGAACCTGTCCTGATTGAGCAGCATATGACTTCTAAAGCTGGAATCCCTGGCCTGCATCTGGACTTCTTGATCTCTCAAGCTACCCTGAAAGTTTCTCTAGGAGAGTGGAAAGCTGTCTGTGCTTTGTTGGCCTTGAGCATATATGGAATGGTATTGTTTGCAGATGAGCCTCGATTCATTAGCAAGAATGCAATCCATCTTTTCATCTTGAAGAACCCAGTGCCCACTTTATTGGGGGATCTCTACTATTCAGTGCATCAGAGGAATGAAAAGCAGAGGGGAAGATTAGTAAGGTGTTGTGCTCCTTTGTTCCATACTTGGCTTCTCAGGCATTTGCCCAGGACAGATGCATTTTTGAACCCTCATCAGCAGAGAAACTGGGCTAAGAGACTCACTGCTCTAACTTCAGCCGATATCCGGTGGTGCACCCAAAGCACCAAGGGCAGGGATATCATCACCAGCTGTGGGCATTTTCCCAATGTGCCCCTAATAGGAGTTAAGGGTAGTATCAATTACAACCCTCTGCTGTTCAGAAGACAACTGGGCTATGCACTGGTCCACACTCCTAAGGCACATGACTTGGTTGAGACTCTTTATTGCGAGAACAAGATTAATCTGGCTGTTGTTAGGCAGGCTGCTTGGGCTTGGGATAATGTTCAAACCAAGGGAATAACCATTTTGGGGAAGTGCAACAATGTGGCATCAGCACAATATTATGAATGGTCCCGTGCCAGGGCTCAATTCTCTGGAATTCCCTTTACCATAGAAGATATGCCTGAATCATCTTCAGCACCACCCCCTGCCACTATCAGTTTGGAGGAGTTTGAGAGTTTGAAAGAAAGAAATGAGAAGTTAACTCAAGCTTTGCAGAAGACCCTCCGGGAGAGGAGTGATGGTAGGTTGGAGATTGAGAGGTTAGAGAAGTTGAGAGTGGAGCACCTGGTTAAGATTGAGAAGTCTGGGGATTATATCAAAAAGTCTAAAGCTGGAGAACAAATTCTGAAGAATGCTTGCAAGGAAGCCCAGTTCCAGAGAGCAAGGACAGACTTGTATCTGAAGGAGAGCCAGGCCCGGTGGGTCAGGATCACCGAGGCTCGTACCTTAGAAGACAAGAGAGTTCAAGACAAGATGGAGCAACTGGAAGCCAGTGCTAAAGAGCAGCAAGAAGCCCTGGCAGCAGCCCAGAGGGAGATATCAGAGTTGAAGATCAAAGTTGGGGTGAAGAGGTCAAAGGACCCAAACTCAGCACAAGAAGCTGACAGCAGCTGTTACGACCCGGAATCTCCTCATTAGGAATCTCACGGAGCGTCCGGCTGATCCTGCGACCGAGGCACTTCTCAAGGAAGTTCGGGAGGATGAGTTTGGTCTTGGTGTTTGACCATTTGTTTGTTGTTGCTTTCATTCCATGTACTTTTATTTTTCCTGTAATGTGTTTTGACCCCTCCGAGGGCTTGTATTTGTAAACAGACTATGTACCGTTTGCTTTTGTAATATATGTATCCATCCGAGTTTCACTTCAAAAGCAACATCAACAGCATCTTCAAGGGTCTGGGAGGGTCAAAACTGAATGCCAAACCGGATACCTTGGGAGCAAATAAGCATAACTGCATTGCATGCTAACACTTTTGTTTGTTTTGTAGGTTTTTGTTTTACTGCCACTAACTCTGTTGTGATGCTCAGGAACTATTGCTCGGCGCCGAGTATTTCCCCTCAACCGTCCGCACCGATATCCAACCCGTAACAATCTTCCGGGCATCCAAATGGATCAGGTACAGCAGGACCTTGCAGAGGTCAGAAATCAAATGGCAAACGAAAGATTGGAAATGAGAACCCAGATGACTCAGTTTATGGAAGTGATGAACAACATGGCTCAGAGCCAGGAAAGATTGAGGGCCATGGTGGAAAGGCAAAATCAAGAGGATCCACATATAGGGACTGCCGGGACCAGCAACAATGAAAGGGTCCAACCTCATGTTAACCCTCCTGTATTTGGCCCCCATCCTCATCCAGAGGTCAATATTCCTGCAAATGTTCAAGGGACTGCCACTGCAGCCAGGGTACTTCAAGAAGACCCCCAGGAGGATCAATTCACAGTAATGGGTGCTGGGGAGGAAGCTTATGATAGAAGGCTGGATGAGATAGCTGAGAAATTGAGGTCCTTAGAGTCTCAAAACTCTCTGGGTTTCGACGTCATGGACATGGGCTTGGTAGACGGGGTCAGGATTCCCCATAAGTTCAAGCCTCCTTGTTTTGAAAAATACAACGGGACTTCATGCCCCCGCACTCATTTGCAATCATTTCTGGGGAGGCTGAAGGCCTATACTATGGATGAAAAGCTCTGGATGTTCTATTTCGAAGACAGCTTAACCGGAGCATCAAGGGAGTGGTACTCTCATCTGACAAGAGCAACTATTAGGTGTTGGAAGGACCTGGCAGAGGCCTTCATCAGACAGTATCAGTATAATCTGGATATGGCACCCAACAGGACTCTCCTAATGGGAATGTCACAGTCGTCAAGGGAAAGTTTCCGAGAATATGCCCAGAGATGGAGGCAATTGGCTGCTGCTGTTCAACCACCTATGTCTGAAAGGGAAATGGCAGATATGTTTATGAACACCCTTCAGGGAACTTATATTGACAGGCTAGCTGCCTTCTCATCTACCAGCTTTGCAGATGTTGTCATAGCCGGGGAGAGAATTGAAAGCCTATTGAAGATGGGTAAGATCTCAGACAACGGTGCAAGCTCGTCCAGTAGTACAAGAAAGCCTTTTGCAGGCCCAAGAAGAACTGGCGAGACCAATGCCATCCTCACCAACAGGGGCAGGCCCCAATATGTTCACAGGTCAGTGGCAGCAGTCACCATTCCTGCTCCAGCTCATCCACAACCAGCTTATCAACCTCCGCAGCAAAACTATCAGCAACAACCCCAGTACCATCAACAAAATCAGTATCCTCCGAGAAATTACAACAACAGCAACACCAACAACAACAACCAGTCAAGGCCATTCCAACAGAGGCCTTCTCAAGCTAACAGGGTAATCGATCCGATCCCTTTGCCATATGCTACATTGCTGCCACAACTCCTGAAACTCAACCTAGTTGAGCTAAGGACGTTGGCACCTCCAGATCCCAACAGTCTACCCAGGAATTATGACTCCAACGCTAGGTGTGCTTTTCATTCCAATGCACCTGGCCACAGTACAGAAAAATGCAGAGCCTTGCACATGAAGGTACAAGACCTGGTAGACTCAAAAGCTCTGAATTTCGCACCTCCACCCAATGTCAATAAGAACCCCATGCCAAATCACGGTGGTCCCAGAATTAACGCTATTGAAGAAGACAAGCCGTCTTATTTAATAACCAGTGTGGGTCAGATCCGGACACCGCTGGTAGAAATTAAGGTTCAGCTCCTCGAATGTCAAATGTTCCCGGGGTGTGAGTTGGGGTGTGCTTACTGCAATATCTCAGTCAATGGGTGCGATAATTTGAGGAATGGCATAGATGGCCTCATTCAGAGTGGCCAGCTTCAGATCACCACATCATCTCCAACAAATCCAGCAACCTCATCAGCAACAACTCCAGAACCTCCTACAACTACAACAACCATTGTTCCTGACAATTCTTCGGTTTCATCAACAAGTACTTCATCTATCGTCTCAACTGATCAGTTATCAACAAATTTTTCTTCTACAACTCCAGCACCACTCCATTTTGAAACTCCTACAACAACAACATCCATTCTTCCACCAATGTCTCCTACAACACCAGCAACAAATCATGAAGATGTCTCAACTGTCACAATTTTCTATGATCCTGAAAGCAACTCTGTCTACAACTCAGAAGGTGCTGCTCCCATCAGAGCACCAGTCACAATTTATTACGATCCACAAACTATCACAGTTCCTTCTGCAGTTGTCATCAGTCCAGTTACTGTCACAGTACCTGGACCAGTACCTTATGAAAGCAGTAGGGCCATCCCCTGGCATTACGGCTCTGACCTGTACTGTGAAGGACAAAGAATCACTTTTGAATCATCAACCCCTGCACCACAAATTGACAATGTGGGAGGAGGCGGAGGCTTCACTCGAAGCGGACGTCTTTTTGCTCCACAAATTCAGAGACCCACTGCCGAAGCAGAAGCTGCTGCCAAGGCAAAAGGGAAGAGCCCTGTGCAGGAAGATCAAGCTGTTAAAGAAGCTTTGAAAACACCCTTCGATCAAGAGGTTGATGAGTTCATGCGAATCATCAAGAAGAGTGATTATAAAATAGTGGATCAGCTTCACCAGACGCCTTCCAAGATCTCAATCCTATCATTGCTTATGTGCTCCGAAGCCCATCGGAACGCACTACTCAAAGTCTTGCACGCAGCTTACGTGCCTGAAGAGATCACTGTCAATCAGCTGGAAGCTGTAGTTGGAAATGTTAATGCTAGTCACGGACTAGGGTTCACCAATACTGATTTGACAATGGAAGGCCGCAACCATAACAAGGCCTTGCACATAACCATGGAATGTAAAGGTGCTGTCCTTTCTCATGTGCTGGTGGACACGGGGTCATCCCTCAATGTCTTACCCAAAAAGGCCCTGGTGAAGCTAGAATATGACGGATTGGCGTTGAGACCCAGCAACCTGGTGGTAAGAGCCTTTGATGGTTCAAAGAGATCGGTCCTGGGAGAGATTGAGTTACCCGTAACGATTGGCCCACAGACTTTCACAACTACCTTCTACGTGATGGATATACAGCCTGCCTACAGCTGTTTGTTGGGTAGACCATGGATTCATGCCGCTGGCGCAGTAACGTCTACCCTTCACCAGAAGTTAAAATTTGAGTGGGAAGGCCAAGTTGTTACTATCTGTGGGGAGGAGGACATTTTTGTCAGCCACCTGGCTACTTATAAGTACATTGAGATGGACGGGGAGATCCATGAAACAATGAGCCAGGGATTCGAAGCCTTGAATGTAAATGAAACATCTGCTGTGCCTGGTACTTCAATATCATCATAACAACAAGCCCGGAAGGTTGTTGAGGGAGGAAACGCCCAAGGCTGGGGCAAACTGTTATCGGTGGAGAAGAAAGAGGACAAATTTGGGTTGGGTTACAAACCAACTCAACAAGATCAAGTGGAGGCTGCAAAGGAGCCCAACTTTGTGAGTGGGGGGATGCTCACCCCTGATGCTGTCAACTGTCTGGAAGACGAGCTGGAAGAAGAACGCAACCTGGAAAGCTGGATTCGTCCAAAAATCCCGGGGAGCAGTATCTCAAACTGGTCTTCCCAGGAAATTATAAGGGTTACTCATGCAGAGTAATTACTATTTCCTGTATTTTTGTAGCATGCATCAAAGTCTTGCATCTTGCCCAAGATGACAAGACTCATTTTGTAATCGGGCCATCTGTACTTTTTGTGCAAACAAGATTAATCAATGAAATATCAGACATCTTTTTGCAAATGAGTCTTTTCCTTTTCCGCTCACTGTTTTTCCATTTTTCTTTTTGTACAAAAAAATAAATGGCAGTGTTTTCAAAATGACAACTTTATTTCACTTTTCTAAAGCAAGATTAAAATCAAATCACTAAAATGAACAAACTGAACCCTTGCAGAGAGTGCCTTCCATACCACACCGACAACAGCACGGCTATGACTTCGTATGACTTTGACAATCCAATCAATCAAGCCGATGAAGGGGTTGAAGAAGAGTATGAGCTTCCTGAAGAGCTAGCCAGGTTGTTAAGACAAGAGGAAAAGGTCATTACTCCTCACCAGGAGGAGGTCGAAGTGATCAATCTTGGTACAGATGAAGACGTGAAAGAGGTTAAAATCGGGGCCTGCCTGCAAGACTCAGTGAAGAGACAACTGATTGACCTGCTTCAAGAGTATGTAGACGTGTTTGCTTGGTCTTACCAAGATATGCCAGGGTTGGATACCGACATTGTTGTGCACAAGCTGCCTTTGAGAGAAGAATGCCCGCCAGTTAAGCAGAAACTGCGCCGTACTCGCCCAGACATGGCAATGAAAATCAAGGAGGAGGTACAAAAGCAATGGGACGCCGGGTTCCTTGCTGTAACTAGCTATCCACCGTGGGTCGCTAACATAGTACCTGTGCCTAAGAAAGACGGCAAAGTAAGAATGTGTGTTGACTACCGAGATCTGAATAGAGCTAGCCCGAAAGATGATTTTCCATTACCTCACATTGACGTATTGGTAGATAATACGGCTCAGTTCTCGGTATTCTCCTTCATGGACGGATTTTCAGGATATAATCAGATCAAGATGTCACCTGAAGACATGGAGAAGACAACCTTCATCACACCCTGGGGCACGTTCTGTTACAAGGTAATGCCATTTGGGCTCAAGAATGCCGGTGCAACATATCAACGGGCTATGGTAACATTATTCCACGATATGATCCATAAGGAAATCGAGTGTTATGTGGATGACATGATTGCCAAGTCCCTCACTGAAGAAGACCACCTGGTAAATCTGCTGAAGCTATTCAAGCGTCTGAGGAAGTACCAATTGAAGCTGAACCCCAACAAATGCACATTCGGGGTGCGATCTGGTAAGCTACTGGGTTTTATTGTAAGCGAGAAAGGGATTGAAGTTGACCCTGATAAAGTTAAGGCCATCCAAGAGATGCCTGCACCGAAGACAGAGAAAGAAGTTCGAGGGTTCTTAGGTCGATTGAACTATATCTCGAGGTTCATATCCCACCTTACAGCAACCTGTGAACCCTTGTTCAAACTGTTGAGAAAAGAACAGACGGTCAGGTGGAACGAAGACTGCCAAAAGGCTTTTGACAAGATCAAGGAGTACTTACAAGAACCTCCAATCCTTATGCCTACGGTTGAAGGAAGACCTCTGATAATGTACTTGACAGTATTAGAAGAGTCAATGGGGTGTGTGCTGGGCCAGCATGACGAGTCTGGTCGAAAAGAGTATGCAATATACTACCTAAGCAAAAAGTTTACCGACTGTGAACAACGTTATTCACTGCTCGAGAAAACTTGCTGTGCTTTAGCGTGGGCTGCTCGCCGACTAAGGCAGTATATGTTGACCCACACTACTTTGTTGATCTCAAAGATGGACCCAGTCAAGTACATTTTCGAGAAACCAGCTCTTACCGGACGGGTTGCAAGATGGCAAATGATCCTCACAGAATATGACATCCAGTACACCTCTCAGAAAGCCATCAAAGGCAGTGTACTATCGGAATATCTTGCTGAGCAACCTATTGATGATTACCAGCCTATGAGATTTGACTTCCCTGATGAAGACATCATGTTCATAAAAGCAAAGGATCATGAAGAGCCTGTTCACACTGAAGGGCCTGACCCGGAAGAAGAATGGACTATGATGTTTGATGGGGCTGTTAATATGAATGGTCGTGGTGTGGGTGCAGTACTCATTACACCTAAAGGAGTGCACATGCCTTTCTCGGCAAAACTCACCTTCAACTGCACTAACAACGAAGCTGAATACGAAGCTTGCATTATGGGTCTTGAGGAAGCCATTGACCTCAGGATCAAGACATTGACTGTATTCGGAGATTCAGCTCTGGTAATTAATCAGACCAACGGCAAATGGTACACCCACCAGGATCATCTGATACCTTACAGGGATTATACAAGGAAGTTATTGACTTTCTTTACAACGGTCAAGCTTGAGTATATCCCTCGGGACGAGAATCAGTTTGCAGATGCTCTGGCAACCATTTCATCCATGATCAAAGTTCAGTCTGCCAACTTTGTACCTCAGATTTCAGTATCCAGGCTTGACAGACCAGCATATGTGTTCGCAGCAGATGTTGTTAAAGATGATAAGCCTTGGTTCCATGACATTAAATGCTTCTTGGAGGATCAAACATACCCACCTGGGGCATCTTCCAATGATAAGAAGACTTTGAGAAGGCTTGCTGGTAGTTTCTTTCTGAACACTGATGGGTCTTTATACAAAAGGAACTTTGATATGGTACTCCTCAGATGTGTTGATGGAACGGAAGCAGACTCGTTGATGCACGAGGTGCACGAGGGATCCTTTGGTACCCATGCTGGAGGGCATGCCATGGCTAAAAAGTTGCTAAGATCAGGCTATTACTGGATCACGATGGATGCTGACTGTTGTGCCTATGCCAGGAAATGCCACAAATGCCAGATTTATGCAGATAAGGTGCATGTGCCTCCCAATCCTTTGAATATAATGTCTTCACCCTGGCCCTTTGCCATGTGGGGCATCGATATGATTGGCAAGATTGAGCCAACTGCTTCAAATGGCCACAGATTCATTCTGGTCGCCATTGATTATTTCACCAAGTGGGTTGAAGCAGCCTCATATGCCAACGTTACCAGACAAGTGGTAGCCAGATTTCTGAAGAGGGATATCATCTGTCGGTATGGAGTTCCCGAGCGGATCATTACTGATAATGGTTCCAACTTAAACAACAAAGTGATGGCAGAACTGTGCCGGGACTTCAAGATCCAACACCACAATTCTTCTCCTTACAGGCCGAAGATGAACGGCGCTGTTGAGGCAGCAAATAAGAATATCAAGAAGATTGTGCAGAAGATGGTAGTCACTTATAAAGACTGGCACGAAATGCTACCATTTGCCTTGCATGGGTACCGCACGTCAATCAGGACATCCACTGGGGCAACACCGTATCAACTTGTGTATGGTATGGAAGCAGTCCTACCAGTTGAAGTTGAATTACCCTCTCTACGAGTATTAATGGATGTTAAACTGAACGAAGCAGAATGGGTTAGGGCCCGATACGAACAACTGAGTTTGATCGAAGAGAAAAGATTGGCTGCAATCTGTCATGGGCAGTTATACCAGAAGAGAATGAAGAAAGCCTTCGATCAGAAAGTCAGGCACCGAGAGTACCAAGTAGGAGATCTTGTGTTGAAAAGGATCCTCCCTCCTCATACAGACCACAGGGGCAAATGGACTCCAAATTATGAAGGACCATTTGTAGTAAAGAAAGTTTTTTCCGGTGGAGCACTGATGCTCAGCACCATGGATGGTGAAGATTTCCCGTCCCCTGTGAATTCAGATGCAGTTAAAAAATACTTCGCATAAAAAATGACCCGCTGGACATAAAAACAGAATGTAAGTCCAGGCAAAAAATAGGGCATCCCGGCGAGTCAAAAACAGAATAAAAGACTCGGGCAAAAATAAGGGAAAATAAACAAAAGAAATGTACACCCGCTGAGTTGAAAAGCCGCATTGGACAGCTCAGGCAAAAATGGGTATCCCGATGGATTGAAAACCCGGAAGGGCGATCCATGCAAAATAAGGGAATAAGCGAACAACGGCATTCTGAATTCGTCTGTATCACTTACAGCCTGGTAAGCTTCGAAAGGATCAAGCATCAATCAGAATCAACATTCTTCAAAAAGCAAGATGAGAAGAACGTCAAAAGTCATACGGGTCATAGTGAGGAGGAAGCTCCTCAAAGCGTCATCAACATTGCCAACATTTTGTTTCTCAATTTGTAACAATCTCCTCATTTCAGGGGATATGTTCCTTTCACTGTATCTCGCCAATTCAGGGCATTTGAATTAATAAAATCAGATTTTCAGTCATGTCTCGTTTTGTACATTTTATTTGCAAAAAATGTCTGATGTCTTAAAAGAAAAACTGATTGCATAAGAATACAGATGCTTATCTTCAAATAAAAACATGCTTGCAGGAAATATGTTTACTCTCAGAAGTATTCTAAACTCCTATGACGGAATCCAGTAAGGGATACCTCGGGATTACCTTGTGCATTTCTCTATCTTTTTCAGGATTGCAGGTATCCAGAATGCAACTTGGGGCATGTAAGCTTCATCCCAACAAGCTGGCAAATCAACACTCAATTGTGGCACCCGAGGTGCTTTCTCCCCAGCTGAGTTGCCTCTCATGACTTCCCCAGCTGAGTTGCCTTTTATTATCTATCCCTATCAGAATTGCCAGGCATCGCAAAAGGCACATATATCCCCGGCTGAGTCAAGGATTCTCTTCAACAGAACCCCTAGGGAGGTCTCTCATTGATCTCTCTTTCTCCCCAGCCGAGTTGCCATCTCGCCCTCAGCCGAGTACAAAAGTCAGGGAACCATCTCCCCACAGGGTTCCAGCCTCTATCCAGAAGAGCAGTGCATAGAAGATCACAACAGAGTGAAGGAAGCTTCTACAAACCCCAGCTGGGTCTCTCATTTATAAGGATAGGTCTATCAATGACCCATACCCCCAAGCAGATAGCATCTCGTCAGATCTACTAATGATTTCATCCCCAGCTGGGATGTCTACTCCAAACAGATCGATCAAAGATCCTCGCAGCAACGGGAGCTGGGGCCCGGTTTTGTGTCTTTGCACAATCATAGCATTTGCATCATATTTACCCCCAAAGCGTAGCATTCCGTTTTAACACGGAGCATTGCGGCAAAAATCCAACTCATAGCATAATCATAAGCCATGTTCTGAATCAATACTTGTGAATAATGACAGTTCATCAACGTACAGAAAAATCCCCACCAGAGTCCCCAGCAAAAGCAGTGGCCTCACAATCCACAAACACCAGTATATACTCTCTTTGGCACCCGTCCGTGCCATCTTTCCCCAGTAAAGTCGCCTGAACACTCTTTTCACCCGCACTACAGGTACCCCTTGACACCCGTCCGTGTCAAATCACCAGCGGAAAACCAAAGACATCCTTTTTGCACTCACATACACCTATATACATTTCCTTGACACCCGTCCGTGTCACATCCCAGCACAGTCATCTACACTTTGTATATCAGATACTTTTTCATATTACACTCTTCCTTTTTGACACTCGTCCGTGTCACTCTCCCCAGCAGATAAACATTCACCTATACACCATTCTCACTATTCACGTTACACCTATACAGATACTCGTCTGTATCTTGTATGTACCACTTATATATCCCCACAGATTCAACATTGGTCCATGTTCTCTGTTAACCAGATGGTACTCGTCCGTATCATCATCTCAGAATATGCGTCAAGCGTTCGTTTCTACATGATACCCGTCCGTATCATAGTCTTAAGGATGCTCGTCCGCATCTTTAATCCATACACTGTGTCAAACACTCGTGTCTTCTTGAATATAGATACTCGTCTGTGTCTACTATTCCCCAGAAGAGTCCCTTCAGATGCAACACTCGTCCGTGTTCTTTGTTACCCCGTTGATACTCGTCCGTATCATCATCTTTGAACATGTGTCAGTATTTGTTTCTACATGATACTCGTCCGTATCATAGTCTTAAGGATGCTCGTCCGCATCTCTAATCTATACACGAATACCAAACACTTATACCTTTGTTTCTTGGATGTGAGCACTCGTCCGTGTTTACTTTTCCCCAGTAGATTACCAACAAACAAATTTTCCCTTTTATCTGACACCCGTCCTGTGCCATGATAAACCCTGAGAGCAGCCGTACCCTGCTAGGTGGTCGTCCTCCACCTCTTGATGGTCGTCCTCCATCATGCTCATCCGATGGCCGTCCCCATCGTTGTTTTATTTAGCAGCCGTCCCCTGCTAGGTGGTCGTCCTCCACCTCTTGATGATCGTCCTTCATCATTTTATCCAATGGCCGTCCCCATTGTTGATTTTTGGTTATCTGGCACTCGTCCTGTGTCATGAGAAACCTCGAGAGCAGCCGTCCCCTGCTAGGTGGTCGTCCTCCACCTCTTGATGGTCGTCCTCCATCATGCTCGTCCGATGGCCGTCCCCATCGTTGACCTTTTTATCCGGCATTCGTCCTATGTCGCGATATTTTTGGCAGCCGTACCCTGCCAGGTGGTCGTCCTCCACCTTAGATGACCGTCCCTCATCTTAACCCAACAGAGCAGCCGTCCCCTGCTAGGTGATCGTCCTTCACCTTTGATGACCGTACCTCATCATCTGTTTATTTCATTTATTCTTTAACCCGATGGCCGTCCCCGTCGTGGTCCCTTTTCCTTTTTAGCCCGATGGTCGTCCCCATCGTCGGTTACTTTGCTTTATGAACTTGATGGCCGTCCCCGTCATGTTTCATTAATTCCCAGAGAATCTTACTTTATCTTGATGGCCGTCCCCATCATAATTTCTTACTTTTCCCAGCTAGTCGGCCGTCCCCGTCTTGGCTTTACCTTTTATCCCCAGCATGTCGGCCGTCCCCGTCATTGCTTTATTTTCAGCACTTTCCCCAGCATGTCGGCCGTCCCCGTCATTGCTCTTTACCCAGCAGTCGTCCTCTGCTCGACGGTCGCCCTCCGTCGCCCACACTTTACAATATACTTTATTTTCCTTTACAATCTATATCCCTTTTCTTCTTCATTCTGTGAGTGCAAATTTTGGACTGTCTTTGGTATTCAACCACAAGTTATCTTGTTTGCCTGTTAAGCCGTTGCTTACATCCTGCACAGCTAACTCATGTTTGAATAGGGGCAGCTGTAAACACCCCAAATTTGACCTCACCCATTCACCCCATTGCTTGTGGTCATTTCATATGCATAAACACAATCATATCGTCTCATATCTCAATTTTGAGTCACTGCATAGATTCTAAGTCATCTGCATCTAGGGTTTGTGATCTGAGCAATCCAAGAGCCTC
Source organism: Lathyrus aphaca (assembly GCA_963966055.1). Taxonomy (NCBI): domain Eukaryota; kingdom Viridiplantae; phylum Streptophyta; class Magnoliopsida; order Fabales; family Fabaceae; genus Lathyrus; species Lathyrus aphaca. The sequence continues at coordinate 96,469,575 of OZ014524.1, forward strand.
TTGAGCCACTCCAAGGGTCATCAATCACTTCAAAGGGGTCCATGTGTGTTCTTATATCATATTACATCCTCTCAAAGTCAAGATTGCAAAAGAATCACAAGAACTGAAGTTTGCATGGAAGCAGAGCCAGGCTAGACTGCACAGTTGACCTAAAATTAGGGTTTTGGTTTCAGAGGCCATAACTCCAAATTTTTTGGTCATTCTTGTTTCCATTGGTCTCTATATGGTATAGGGAGTATGCATATCAATTTTCATGAAGAAATTCCATGGGGAAGTCATCTGATCAAGAGTTGACTTTCTGGACAAGTCAGTGCAAAATCAGGGCATCTGAGGCCCCCAATGACCCAACCAATGGGTGATCTTCATCATTTTGAGTGTATATGATCTTTATTTGATCATGGAAGAAGGTTGAAGTCCACAAAAATCAAGAATTTGTAGTTTTTGCAAATGTTGACTTTTTGGGCATAGTTGACTTTTCAAGAATGTGTCATTTTAGGTCACTTTTCAAGCCTTGATTCTTGATCCAAAAATGCTTCAAATGGAAAAACTTTGGTCATGAAAGTTGTAGAATACATCTTTCCCTTTTCAAAAAGTACAAGAACATGATCAAATTCTTCTTGGATCAAAAGTTATGGTGTGACAAAGTTGGCTAAAATCATTGATTTTCAAGACATGCCTCAAATGTGAATTTTGCAAAATCATGAACCAAGGCTTTTTGTAACCTCTAGTTGACATCAAACCATGACACAAACATCACATAAACTCTAAAAGTCAGAATTGAACCAAGAATGCTCATGTTTCATGGCTTATGGGATGGGAAAATCACATGTGAACCAAAATGAGCCAACTTGCAAAAACTCATGATCATTCTCTCCACCACTTGCTGCATTGGTTACTGCACTTTGCTAGCCCTTCCCCTCACCCTTGCTGCACAGCCCCATGCCTTGTACTAGCCTAGAACCAAGCCATACCTCTCTTACACAAAAAGTTGACTTTTGGCAAAAGCAAACATCCCAATCACCACAGGCCATGTCACATCATCTGGCCAATTGGGATTGTTTATACTTTCCATTTGCAAGACAAACATAACACCAAGCCAAGCTGAAACACACCATAGTATCACATTCACAAAATCACCCTCACTTGCATTTTCCTTCGAAACTCTTGGCACAAACCACCAACATCCAAACCAGTTTCACCAATCATTCCACCATGTTCCCTTGAGCCAAAACCAGCAAGACTTGGACCTGAATCAAGCAAGAACACCATTCCCCCATTTTCACCCCCAGAAGCAAAACCATTCGAATCTCTCTCCACAGCTCACAAACACACAAGCAAACTTCATAGACATCTTCAACATCCCTCCCTGGTCACTAAGCACCCCTCAAAACATCCCAAAGCTCAAAGAATCAGAAACACGATTCTTACACCATCCTGAACAGAACTCAAGCAAACTCTTCAACCAGCCCAAATAAACTTCAAGCAAGCCTGGCAAACACTTTGGAGAAGTCATTGGAGTTGTTTAGAAGCAAGAAGCTGGCCCAGAAGCTCCTATTTTGAAAACTTCGAATCAGGTAGCTATGGCATTCCATTTTTCCAGAACCTCTTTTTATTGTTTCTAATTGATTAAGTATGCTTCACTGATCACCCTGAACTAAAAATTATTGAAAATGGTTGAGAAATGAGTTTTTACTGCTTGTCTGAAATTTTGGCCGTTTTTGTTCTTTGCTTCGATTCGTGATCATGGCTGGAAATAAATGAGAAATGAGGGTGGGGTTGAGTTTAGGGGAGTGAGAGGAACAAATCTGGAGCTTTAGAGCTCCAGAAATGACCTGGGGAAGGTTTTGGAAATTCTCAGGGAGGGAGGTCACCGGAGAAGACGACCGGAGCTCGTCTCCGGTGACCTGAAAGTGATTAGCTGGTAATTAGGGTTAAGGCACCAGGTTTGAATGTGAGCCACTGGATTTCATTTCCCGCGCGTGTATGGAGGGCCTGGATCACTTCATTAACTTTTAATTATGGATTAATATTTAATTAATTAGGATTAGGTTGGTTTGAACCTGGGCCGTCCAGATGCGCGCCCAGTCAAACCTCTTGAACCCAGAATCAATCTCAGCCATCCTTTCTGATTACTTCATTTAAAATTCATTTATTTTCATTTCTTTTTCATTTATTTTGTATAATTTATTTAAAATAGTAAAAAATGTTTAAAAATTATGAAATTTTTTATCCTGAGTTTCATTAATTTTTCAAACACAAAAAATATTTTTATTTTCATTTTTTGCATTTAAAAAGTATTTTTAAATATTTAAAAGATTATTTTTAATTGATTAATGAGAATTAATTTATTAAAAATACTTTTAGGTATTTAAAAATCACCAAAAAATTCATGAAATGTTCTAAGACATTTAGAAACATTGTCCAACCTTCAAACCAAATTTCTTTTTTGATCTTGATGCATTTTGATAATTTTTCATTGAATTAAAATCATTTTTGTGCATTGTTTTGATCCAAAGTTCAAAAAATCATTTCTGCCTATCCATGAAGAGTTGGACCTTGATTCTTCTTGCATTGCATTGAGTTTAGCATGTAGTTTTTGAGATAAAAAGGTCATGATTTGATCTTTCATTTTCAAATTGTTTGACATTTCTTTTGTTTAGGAACCCTAAAAACCCTAGAAACTTGTAAAAATCATAACTTGAGATGGGTTAAGAGTTGAGACCTCTCCTTTGGGCATTGGTTTAGTATAGGATTGGGGGTCTTTTGAGTGGCATTTTCCATTTTTTATCTTAGGGTTTGCTTCTGTTTTTGGTTTTTGTTTGATGTTTGGTTCATAAACCCTAATTTGGGCTTCCATTTGCATCCATCTTGCATTCTCTTGCATAACATGACTTGCCATGACATTTCAAGCATCCATTTGATTCATTTGACATCATAAGACATATTGCAAGCATGTTTGATCATTGTACCATGTATTTGCCATGTTGTATGTCATGTGCACTCCATAACTTTTCATGTATGTCCATGCTTCCTAACTTGCCTCATTTGCATTCATAACTTGTATGATCATTTCCATGTGCTGCCTCATGTTTGTAACATCCCATAGCATCATTATCATCATCAACATGCTTCTGGTTTTGGTTTGCATCATGTCATTCCATCCCATTTTTGCATTGCATTGCATTTCTTTTCTAACCTTTCAGGTGGTAAGTGATTTTGAGAAGTGAATTTGCCTTCACTTCTCATACTTTCTTCTCATCTTTCTCTTGCATCCATTGCTGCATTTTTGTATGTGTTTGAGTTTGAGCTTGCTCATTCTTCTTCTTCCCACTTTCTTTCTTCAAGTGACTTGACTTCTTGAATGAAGCAAGTTGCTTTGCTTCTCTTGATCCTTTCATCTGCTTCCTGGTGGTTCCATTGAAGATTGTTCTTGAAAACCTCACAAACCTTAGGAACAACCAAGCATGACAATGATTAGGGTCTTGATTAGTCTCCCCTCTTAGTTTTACCTTTGCGTCTCTTTTGAGTCTTCTCTTCTCATCTCATAATCAGGGACTAAACCCTAAAGGCTTTAAGGCTTTGTGATTAAGCTTATGCCTGCATCCTTCTCTTAGGATGGAGTGTATAACTTTAATCCTAAGTGTTAAACCCTTAATGTGTTTAACTCCCTTAATCAATTCATTTAATAATCATCAAGACATCACACTTGTAACTTGGGCCTTGCATTAGGGTTCTAATTCTTCCTTAATTGGTTAAGAAGGACTAACCCTAGTGTTAATGGACAAGTCCCCCTCAAGTTGTCTTACAAACCCTAAAAAACACTTCATCATCATATCATTAAATAAAATCCACTTAATCAAAGGCTTGTTTTGTCATGAGTTTAATCCCTAATCATGGATTAAGTTGAGGAGTTTTCCTCAGCTTAAACATTCTCATCTATTATCCTTCTATTAGGATGGTGTAATGAGTCTGTTAAATCCCTGATTATGGCTTAACCTCATTACTCAACGCTAAACAAAAACACAAAAACATCTAAATAATCACAAGTAGGTTAATGATCTTAATCCTGCATCATGGTGATTAAGTGTGAGAATCTGACTTCACGCTTAAGGTATTATCATTACCCCTAATCAGAGGGAAGATGTGATGAGTTTACTAAATCCATTGGTTTAGGCTTAAGCTCATTAACTTATGACAAATCTTCAAAAGCAATAAAAGACTGAAAATACAAAAACAAACAATAATCGTCTCCTCCGGGATTCTTTTCTCACCACCTTCACTCACAAATGAGAACTTGCTTCTTCCGTCTAATGCAAGACAGTTAGCATCTGTGCCAGACAGATCATACACTTGAGCATAGGCAAGTAAGCAGTTCACAAGTCAATTCATCTTTCAGTCTCTTTGGGTCGAACTACGGTGTTCTGACTTCCTCATTGCACGAGAGGATACGTAGGCATAACTTAACAGTTATCGAACAAAAGTCTCTGTATATTCCCCCTCTTTCCAGCATTATTCTTTTAGCCTCATTATCTTGAGCATATTCTCATTCCTGCACTGACACTTCACTTATACACTTCACTTCTTTTACAATGACACCTGTACATCCTTTTCCAGCTATGATACACAAAATGCACTGACACTACCCCTTTAAACACAAATCTTTCAAGCGTGGATCCCGTCGAGTACGGCGGACAATCTGGGTGCTAATACCTTCCCAGGTTGTAACCAACCCCCTTTCTCAGTCTCTCTGGTTCGCAACCGTCTTATCCATATCTTTCTAGGTCTATGCAGCATTACCTTTCCTCCGGGATAAAAATGCCTAGCTGGCGACTCTTTTCATCTCCAGTGAGTTCACGGCTGTGTGTTCTCATTGTCCCTCTCGCCGACCGTTCGCGTCTGTACCTTTATCTGGGCCAGTCCCACTTATCGGGAGCGACATTATTCACGTTCTTTCACGACTCAGTTCTTTCCGACATTGGATTTGGGATTCACTCACCATCATCAACCTAGCGCAACTTTGTCGTCAACTCACTCACGCCATCATCCTAGCCACGTCATTCATCGATTCACCATCATTCTTCCTCTGATTTATGCACTAACTCTCTTCACCATCATTCATTGATTCACCACCAGAAAGAGGATATACGGTCGATTCGGGAAAGAAAGAACGAAGAAACTCATTCTCCGTCGAACTCATCCCTTCTTTAGCTCACCACCGTCAGCCTTCAATACAACAAAAATCACATTTAACAGTGCACCTTAGACAACGCTTATGTGAAAAAGCGCTGTTATAAGTTAAAAAAATTTAAAACACGGAAACTGTTCACAAAATATCTTAAAAAGCGTTGTCTAAGGTGCCCTTTAGACATCGTTTTCTCAAAGCGCTTTTAAAGGTATATCTTAGACAACGTTTTTGATAAAGCGTTGTCTAAGGTCTTAAAATTTAAAAATAAATAAAATCAAAAGCGTTGTCTAAGGTCAACCTTAGACAACGCTTTTAAAAAGAGCTTTTAGATGTCACCCTTAAACAACGCTTTCTCAAAAGCGTTGTCTAAGGTCTAATTAAAATAAAATATTAGAATCAGTTTCTATTTTCGTTCTTTCTGTTCTTTCATTTTCTCTCCAGCGAAACGCGATAAACCTAAACAGCAGAACCTCCATAAACCTTGAATCGATCATTGAAGAAGTGTTTGAAGAATCTTTCGCTGCGAACGGACATTTGGGAGTTGACTGAGTTTTTGGTTTCTGGTGTTCTTCCCTTTTTGCGGTATGTTCTTCGTTTCTAGCTTTTTTTTACTGGTGTTTGAAGAATCTTTTATTTTTGTTGACTGAGTTTAGTGATTGAAGTTGTTTTGATTCATTCTAGCTTTTTTTGTAGTTTTGACTCATAAGGTACATTGTTAGAACCCTTTGTTGTAGTTGACATTGTTGTTGACATTGTTGACATTGTTGTTGATATTGTTATAACTTATAGAAACTGAGTTTTGATTCATTAGTCCTGTTGAAGTTGTTTTGATTCATTCTAGTTTTTTTTTTGTAGAAACTGAGTTTATAAGTTTAGTTTAGAACCCTTTTTGTATAAATTGAGTTTATAAGTTGAGTTTAGAACCTTTTTTGTAGAAACTGAGTTTTGACTCATAAGGTACATTGTTAGAAACCTTTGTTGTAGTTGACATTGTTGTTGACATTTGTTATAACTTATATTGGTTTAAGCTCTTGTATATAGTTGACATTATTAGTTTAAGCTCTTTTTAACTTATATTGGTTGAAATTATATTGGTTTGAAATTATATAGTTGATATTGTTGTTGACATTGTTATAACTTATATTGGTTTGAAATTATATAGTTGATATTGTTAACTTATAACTTACTTTTGTTAACTTATCTTGTTATAACTTTTATAGTTGATCCCTTTTTTGTTATAACTTAGATATGGTCACTAATGATGATCACCCACATGATGATCATTCTACGCATGAAGGAGGTAGTAAAAAAATATCTATGGAATAAGAGATTAGAAGAGGCATAACTGTGATGAGGAGACTGATCCATAGTAGAGACCGAAGCATCATTCTAGATGTGCATTGGGACAATCTTGGGCAGCTTATAGAACCTAACGGTAATACCTTGACTAGTTTCGTTGGTGCACTAGTAAGGAATGAAATTCCCATTACTTGTGATGATTGGAGAAATAAAGATTTGAATGAAACCAAACAAAAAATTTGGACTGAGATAAGGGTATAATAACGCACATTATGTTCTTTAAATTACTTGCATTGCTTCCAATTTATGTTCTTTAAATTACCTGTACTAACGCACAATCTGTATGTTTTTCTAAGAGGTGTTTCAACATCGAAGACGAAAGAATAGATTTTTGTATGAAATTGGCCAGAAAGCTACTAAGAGGGTTTAGAACATTTTTATCAACCAAGTATCTTAGGGATGCATATGATAATCATGTTGATGCAGAGCTTCCAAAGAAATATGAAAGTTTGATTTCACAAGAAGAATGTGAAGCGTTCAAATCCAAATGAAAGGACTCAGCATTTAAAAGAATAAGTGACACAAATCGGGAAAGAGCATCAAGTCCCGTGTATCCATACCGAAAAGGACATGTCGAATATGGACGCTTAGAACAATCTATGGTAAGTATCTATAAATGGCAATAATATATTTTTTTCATCATATGAGTTTTATTTTATCATATTGTATGACTTAATGTGTAATTGTAGAAGGAGAAAAGTTCTGAAAGATCTATTCCTGCACATGTTTTGTGGAAGGAAGCCCGTGTGGGCAAATCTGGAGTTGCTAAAGAAGATGTTCTATAGGTGTATGAGAAATGTGTAAGTATAACATTATTTCTTTAATAAAATAAAAACTTTATTAAAAAATATTTGACAAGTATTCGATATTCATCCGATTTTCAAGAGGCGCTATCTCAGTCAGATTTATCTCCAGATGATACTAGGAGCATACTTAGTCGGGCATTAGATGTCCGTGAGTATTCGGGTCGGGTGAGGGGTAAGGGATTTGGGGTCACTCCGACCTCCTTAAGTATTAAAAAAAGGAAAGGCTCCTAGTAATCGAGAGCTTAATGCAAAATTGGAAGCAATGTAAGCTGAGCTTGATGCATGTACGTTCTCAACCTCTTCATGGCCAACAAAGATGCGGAGAAGTTGTTCTTTATACCGTTTAATACCGAGTTAGATTTTCATTCTAAATTCATCTATTATAGTTATTTTGTATTTTGACACCGTGTAGAAAATTTACATCTAACATTTTTTTAATCATACAATGGATATTGATTGTTGCTCGCAATCAATCCTATCAGAGAAATTGTTTATTATCTTGACTCGTTAGGAAATGATTGGACAACATACCCAGATATGAAGAACACGATTGACACGTAAGTGATATTGTTCTAAATATTCTTGTGTGTATTTATTAATTTATGTGAATTGTTCTAATTATTCATTTATATTTTATTAGCATCATACAAGCTTTTCGAGCCCAAAGAGATATCCAAACATCAAAGAGAAGAGCCAACAACATTACATGGATAAAAGTGGCGGTATATTATTAATTATCACATTTTTTATTATATTAGTGATGATACTTTATAAAAATTAGGATTTATCCATATTTTCTTTTCATTTGTAGTGTCATCAGCAACGTATTCAAATAGATTGTGGATATTTCATGTTGAGGTTTATGAGAGATACTCTTTCTTTGGGCCGATTAGAGATTCCCACCGATGTATGTATTTCTAACTTATGAGTTATTTTAATATTTAAACATATCTCTAATATAATTAAATAGTTAAAATTAAATCAAACTATGTTATATTATTATGTAGTACTTTGATGAATTCAAGTGTGCATATTATTCAAAAGATCAAGTGGACGAAATCAAAGAGGAATGGTGTCAATACATTATAGAGCTCGGTGTTTTATCAGGTATAATATTGTACTCTTACTTTAATTGATGAGAATTTAAATATGTGTAACGTTGTAACTATAAATTGTATTCTTTTATTAATTGAATACAATCTTTGTGTTGTTTCAGGACCTATGTAGATTTGAAGCAATGTTTTGGTTGGATAAGTAATATGTAATTATAATATGTACATTTGTAGAAAAATGTAATGATTTGTAATTATACATTTGCATAAATTGGTATATATATTGGTATATTTAATAGGCCAAATTGGTTTGAATTGGTATATATATTGGTTTGATATTTCTCTCCAAATTGTGATATTTGTCTGGAAAAAAATTGATTCAAAAACAGGTCAAAATTCTGGTTGAAAAACCTGGTAAAAAAAGTGTTATAAAAAATTTATATTAAAATTTTCGTATACCTTAGACAACGCTTTACACAAAAAGCGTTGTCTAAGGTGGGGCTTAGAAAGCGCTTTTGTTAGCCCTTTTAACAAAAGCACTGTCTAAGGAGGGGCTTAGAAAGCGCTTTTACCAAAAGCGTTGTCTAAGGTATATCTGAAAAAGTTAAAAAAGATGGGGCTTAGACAGCGCTTTTACCAAAAGTGTTGTCTAAGGTATTCCTAAAAAAGTTATAAAGCGCTGTCTAATGGTACCATAGACATCGCTTTTTATTAAATATATCACCCTTTAGACAGCGCTTTTAAGATTTAAAAGAGCATTGTCCTAAACCTTTAACAGCGAAAGTTTAGACAGCGCTTTAAAGCGCTGTCTAAGAGCAAAAAAAAACGTTGTCTAAGGTTTTATTTGGCATAGTACTTCTCTTCATTGGTATATGATAATCTTTTTTTCTTAGATTATTGATTTGTGTTATAAATTGTAAAATTAGGGATTTGAATTTGAAGATGATTTAGGGAATGTTGTTGTTGTTATTTTTGTAGAACATGATTGGATATCATTGTGTGTAAATGTATCTACATTAGGGGCATGTTATTGCTGCAATTTTTTTGTGTAGAACAAGATTCAGATCATTATTTTAAGTAAATCGATCTTCTGTTTACATTGCATGATGATTGCTGCTATTATTGTAGTCGACGTCAGGTGATTCTATGTATTGCACCACGTGTGGGTTTGGATTTGGGTGAGTGTGAGGATAGGTGGTGTGGTGTTGGAGTTTGAATGAATGATGAATATATTGTGATAAATTACCATATTGTCCTAAATATATTATTTTCAATCTTTCTACTCAAATTTATCCGAAATCAACTTTTCTGATTAACAATATATTCTCTGGTTATCTAATGGGTGGGTTAAATAAAACCATACTCTACTAGTTTGAAGTATTGAATCTTCCAATGTAGTATGCACTTACATGTGCATGTGGCTGTATATCGTCTATGTATGTGCTTGCTTGTACTTTTTTCCGTAATGGTTTCCATTGATAAAAATTTCCTTCTCTCACTACGCCAAAAATGCTTTTTAACAACGCATCTTAGACAGCGCTTTTAATAGAAAGCGCTGTCTAAGGTTAAAATTAAAATAAAACACGGAAAATGTTCCAAAAAAATAATGAAAGCGCTGTCTAAGGGGGGGTCTTAGACAGCGCTTTTTAAAAGCGTTGTCTAAGACCCCCCCTTAGACAGCGCTTATAGAAAGCGCTTTTAAATATTCACCTTATTCAGCGCTTTTGATAAAGCGTTGTTTAAAGTTTTTAAATTTAAAAAAAAATAAAACCATAAGCGCTGTCTAAGGGGGGGGGGTTTAGAAAGCGCTTTTGGAAAGCACTGTCTAAGGCATACCTTAGAAAGCGCTTTTCCCAAAAGCGCTGTCTAAGGTCTTATTAAAATTAAAATTCAGACTTCTATTTTCATTCTATGTTCTTTCTGTTTTCCCTCCTAACAGCGAAAGCGAACCCTAACAGAGAAAGTGAAATCGCATACATTGTTTCAGTCATTGAAAGTGTTTGAATCGTTCGTTCTTGATTGTGGTATGTTCTTCATTTCTTCACTTTTTCATTCAATCGGTTTCAGTTCTTCTTCATTCATTCATTGCGGTTTCATTTCGTCATTTCTTCAGTTCTTCGTTTCAGGCATTGCAAGAGTTGAATCGTTCATTTCTGAAAGTGTTTGAAGAATCTCATTACGGTATGTGTTTCAGTTTTGATTTTTTAGGGAAATATCAGTTTTGATGTTTTTAGGGAAAGTTCAGTATTTTTCATAACTCAGCAAGCTTTTTGTTCTGATTTAGCAAGCTTTTTGTTCTGGTTGTGGTTGGTTAGGGAAAAATCAGTACTTTTCATAACTCAGTTTTGATGTTTTTAGGGATAAATCAGTATTTTTGTTCTGGTTGTGGTTGTTTGGTTTGGGTACATTCCATAACTCTGCGTGTTTCCCTGATTTAGCAAGCTTTTTGTTTCACTTAGGATGATTCTAATTAGTTTATCAAGAAGAGTGCAAATCATAAGACTTTGTTTTTTGTTTCACTTAGGATGATAAGTTTCATACTGAAATTATGGATGATATATATATATATATTAAAGTAGTTCCTCATGGATGGTGGAAAGACTTCATTAATTTAGTTTTTCTTTGAATTGATGAAAAGATTCGAGTGAGATAATATGAGATGGAAAATAGTGATATTCTATTGTTTACTTTAGTTATTCAAAGATACTACCTTAGTTATGTATTTTCGTCTGGATTGATTGTTTACTTTAATAAGTAGGAAAACCATGGATAAAACATGGATCTGTGCCGATCGAATGACCAAAGAGTACGATAGTGGGGTTGCGGAATTCGTTAAGTATGTTGTTCAACACGCTGAAAACCCCAGACGAATGCATTGTCCTTGCTTGCGTTGTTGTTATATTGGTAAGGTTGACGCACATGGATTGAAATCGCATTTGCTGAGGCATGGAATTGATCAAAGTTATCAGTGTTGGATATTTCATGGTGAGAAAATTAACGGGAATGTTGAATCGAGTGGAAAAAGTAATACGACCTATGCTTCATACGACAAAGACACGGAAACATATGATTGTGATCGAGTTGAAGAGATTGTAGAAGCACTGGAAGAAGATCTTCATGATTGTCCTGAAATGTTTGAGAGGATGGTAAGCGATGCAGAGAAACCGTTGTACAAAGGTTGCACTAAATTCTCAAGACTTTCTGCGGTATTAAAGTTGTACAACTTAAAGGCGGGCAATGGATGGTCGGATAAAAGTTTCACAGAGTTGTTGGCCCTTATGAGAGAAATGCTACCGGATGATAATGTTCTTCCTAATCGAACCTATGAGGCAAAAAAAATGTTGTGCTCTATTGGCATGAGCTATGATAAGATACATGCTTGTCCTAACGATTGCATTTTGTTTCGTAACGAATATGCAACGTTAACTGAGTGCCCTAAATGCGGTTTGTCTCGATATAAGAAAAGATTATCTCCCGCAAAAGTCTTATGGTATTTTCCGATAATTTCGAGATTTAGGCGCATGTATCGTAGTGAAACCGATGCAAGACATCTTACTTGGCATGCAGATGAAAGAATTACTGATGGAAAGTATCGGCATCCGGCTGATTCACCACAGTGGTCGAAGATTGATAATGATTATCCTGAGTTTGGATCAGAAGCAAGAAACCTTCGATTGACATTATCTACTGATGGAATGAACCCACATGGTCTTCAAAGTATTTCACATACCACATGGCCTGTGATTCTTATGATTTATAACCTACCTCCGTGGCTATGTATGAAGTGTAAGTACATGATGTTATCTATGTTAATCTCTGGGCCTAAACAACCAGGTAATGACATAGACGTATACTTGACACCTCTGATCGAAGATTTAAAGATTTTGTGGGAGAACGGTGTGGAGGTTTATGATGGATATAGGAAAGAAAGTTTCAATTTGAGGGCGATGTTGTTTGGCACAATTAATGATTTTCCAGCATACGGGAATCTATCTGGGTATAGCATTAAAGGTCAACGTGCGTGTCCTGTTTGTGAAGACGGAACCGATACGATTCGATTGGAACTTTGCCAGAAGAATGTGTTTCTCGGTCATCGTAGATTCTTACATTCTAAACATCACTACCGTGGGTGGAGAAAAGCATTCAATGGAGACACCGAACATCGTAGAGCTCCACCCACATTGTCAGGTGAACAAGTTTTTGAAAAGGTGAAAGATGTGCGTACTGAGTTTGGCAAGCCTTTTGCACATAAGATTGTGAAAGGTGGGTGGAAGAAAAGGTCGATATTTTTTGAATTGCCATATTGGAAGTCTTTGTACGTGAGACATTTTCTCGATGTTATGCATATTGAAAAAAACGTATTTGAAAGTGTTATCGGTACATTACTCAATATAAAAGGAAAGTCTAAGGATGGCCTTAAAGCAAGGGAGGACATGTTAAAAATGGGAATGAGAACTGAATTAGCACCCGTGAAGAAAGGAAGACGAACATATCTACCACCTGCTGCTTTTACTTTATCTAGAAAGGAGAAAAAAAATTTGTGTAAGTCTCTGAGTGAAGTTAAGGTTCCAGAAGGATACTCATCTGATATCAGAAGACTTGTTTCTATGAAAGACCTCAAGTTGAAGAATTTGAAGACACATGATTGTCATGTTATAATGGAACATTTTCTACCGATCGGTATACGTTCTATTTTGCCAGAAAAAGTAAGAAGTTCCATAACTAAATTGTGTTTTTTCTTTAGGTCAATTTGTAGTAAGGTGATCGATCCCGAGATCTTACCAACACTACAAAAAGAGATTGTAATTACCTTGTGTGAGCTTGAAATGTATTTTCTAAGAGGGTTTCAGACATTTTTATCATCCAAGTTCCTTAAGGATGCGGATGGTAATTTTGTGGATGCGGAGCTTCCCAAAAAATATGAAAGTTTGATATCGGCTGAAGAATGGGAAGCTTTCAAATCCAAAAGACAAGACCCGGTTTTTCAAAGAATAAATGCTACAAATCGGGAAAGTGCATCAAGTCCCGCATATCCGTACCGAAAAGGACGTGTCGGATATGGACGGTTAGAACAATCCATGGTAAGTATTTTTAAATTGCGATAACAAATTTGTTCATCATATATTAGTTTTATCTAATCAAATTGTATGACTTAATGTGTAGCTGCAGAAGGAGGAAAGTTCAGAAACATCTCTTCCTGCACATGTTTTGTGGAAGGAAGCCCGTGTGGGCAAATCTGGAGTTCCTCAAGAAGAAGTTTTACACGTATACCAGAAATGTGTAAGTATAACATTTTTTCATTATTTGAATAACATTTTTATACACAAATATTTGACAAGTGTACGGTATTCATCTGATTTTTCAGGAGGAGCTATCTCAGTCTTTATCTCCCGATGATACTAGGAGCATACTTGGTCGGGCATTAGATGTCCCTGAGTATTCTGGTCGGGTGAGGGGTAAGGGATTTGGAGTCACTCCGACCTCCCTGAGTATTAAAAAAGGAAAGGCTCCTAGTAATCGGGAGCTTCATGCAAGAATGGAAGCCATGCAAGCTGAGCTTGATGCATTGAGGAGAGAAAGAGAGGCTAGCGCCTCAACAGTATACAGAGATGCTTCGGACAAAGACAATATCAACTGTACCTTTCAGCCAAACATTCCAGAGGTAATTACATATAATTGTCTTAAATTGAACTATTTGCTTAAATTATGTATTTGACATATATACACATTAACGATTTCTTGTTATTATTGGTTTTAGGGCATTTCCCATTGTCAGCTGTATTTGTCGTCACCATACTATCGGATGGTTGGCAAGGGAAAAGTGCATAACGTTAGCGGAGTATTACTCCACACTAGAGAGCTCCCTGCTGGATGTTTGAAGGTATCAGTTGATATTGCAGTTGAGCCGAATGCAGCATTACCATATCCTAGCGATGATTCGGATGCAACAACGGTGCACGAAGCAGTAGGTTCGTTTGTTGCATGGCCGACAAACCTCATATGCGTAGGATATGAGGTATGATTAAAACTTATGTTAACTTCCTTGGTATATTCAAAGTTTAAAATTTATGCTTAAAATTTTACTTACATATTTTCCTATGTTAAATAGACTCCCACAAAATCCAAATCAAAAGATAGTGCGATTCCACGGCATACCGAGTCCACGGTTTCAAGAAAAGAGGTAATATACAATTATATGACATATATTCATGGAAGTTGTTACATTCTTAATTTGATCTAACTATTTATATGACATGTAGCTTCAAGAAAATGAGGCTAGCAATGCCTCCGCACAACAAAAAAAGGAGGTTAGCAACGCCTCCGCACGGGTACAAAGTTCTGGTGCTAAGAAGTCCGTAGCTAGGAAAAAACCTACCACCAAGTATAGGTCGTGCCTCAGGACATTTCTAGAGATGACCGATATACCGACCGGAGGTGTTCGGACTATACATATGGAGGTAGGGATTTTCGGCTTTGATTACGAACAAATGATTGGTAATGAGGACTTCATGCAAGTTTTTGGTCGTGAAGAAATCGGCGTCAACGTTGTCAATACATATGTTAGGTAAATCCGGATTACTTTGTTTTATTAATTAAACAACTTATGTTAATGATGTTTACTTTATGTTAATGATGTTTTTATATTAGGTTTTTGTATGACAAATTGATGCGCCCCAATGGTTTGGACGTGTCATTCGGATTCTTAGCACCCGCGACCGTCAACTATAGTTTAATGTTAAGTAGACCGGATACCGTGACGGAGTACGTTCTTCGGATCCTCATGGACAATAAAGATGCGGAGAAGTTGTTTTTTATACTGTTTATTACCGGGTTAGCATTTCATTCTAAATTCATCTATTATAATTATTTTCCAAGTTACCATCTAACATTTGCCTAATCATTATAGTGGACATTGGTTGTTGCTCGCAATCAATCCTATCCGAGAAATTGTGTATTATCTTGACTCGTTAGGAAATGATTGGACAACATACCCGGATATGAAGGTCCTAATTGACACGTAAGTGAGAATGTTCAAAATTTTTCTTAGTTTATGTGAATTGTTCTAATTGCTTCATTTTTATTTTATTAGCGTCCTACAAGCTTTTCGGGCCCAACGAGTTATCCAAACCTCAAGGAGGGGCGCCAACTCCATTACATGGATTAAAGTGGCGGTATATTTTTAATTACCGCTTTTTTTATTATATTAGTGATGACTACACTTGATAAAAATTAGGATTTATAATCCATATTTTTTTTTCATATGTAGTGTCCTCGTCAACGTAATCAAATAGATTGCGGGTATTTCATGTTGAGGTTTATGCGAGATACTCTCATGTTGGGCCGATTAGAGATTCCCACCGATGTATGTATTTCTAACTTATGAGTTATTTTTATATTTACACATATCTCATATAATTAAATAGTTGGAATTAATTCAAAATATGTTATATTATTATGTAGTACTTTGATGAATTCAAGTGTGCATCTTATACAAAGGATCAAGTGGACGAAATCAAAGAGGAGTGGTGTCAATTCATGATAGAGCTCAAAGTGTGTAATTAATGTGTACATTTGTAGTAGTATATGTAATGACTTATAAATGTAAACATAAATTTGTATATATTTTGATACATTTATGGCAAATTTGGTTTGAATTGGTTAGCCAAAAATTGGTAAAAAAAGGCCAAAATGGCATATATAAAATGTGATAATTGTCTGCCAAAATCTGGTTGAAAACAGGTAGAAATTCTGGTTTATAAACCTGGAAAAAATGTGGTTTCAAACAAATCCTACAAAAAATTTCGTATACCTTAGACAGCGCTTTTGCCAAAAGCGCTGTCTAAGGGGGGGATTAGAAAGCGCTTTAGGCAAAAGCGCTGTCTAAGGGGGGGGCTTAGACAACGCTTTGTGAAAAGCGCTGTCTAAGGTATACCTAAAAAAATTAAAATAGGAGGGGCTTAGACAGCGCTTTTGGCCAAAGCGCTGTCTAAGGGGGGGGGCTTAGACAGCGCTTTTCAAAAGCGCTGTCTAAGGTGTACCTAAAAAATTTAAAATAAGAGGGTCTTATAAAGCGCTTTTGGCCAAAGCGCTGTCTAAGGGTGGGTGATTAGACAGCGCTTTTAACATTTTAAAAAGCGCTGTCTAAACCTTTAGCAGCGGAGGTTTAGACAGCGCTTTAAAGCGCTGTCTAAGGCTTAAAAAAGCGCTATCTAAGGTCTTGTTTGTTGTAGTGTCTGTTACTCAATAAGTGATGCACGTCCTCATTGCATATTGATTATAGGTGATTGGTATTAGAGAGTGTGAGTCAGTGGCATCAGTTTCAAAGTGATCTACGAAGCTAACTTACTAAAATACCTTAGAATATTTATACTTTGTGCTCATACTCCTTTTGTGCTTATTTTTTTCTTTCTGAAATTTGCAATCACAAACATCCATTATTTCAAGCTCGTGGACAATCTAAGCTTGGTCGTGACTAACAGCCGTGCAAGAAGAAGAGAGAAACATAAGCAAGGAGAATGCATGATAGTTTAGTGTGTAGTGTAGCTCATTTGATAACTAGCTCATTTATGAAGGTAGTTATTGTTAGTTACATACTATATAATGCACTTGTAACTGTTTTTGCCAAATCATCAATGCAATAGCTTCTTCTTCATTCTTCTGTATTCTTCTGCATTCTTCTGCTTCCAATTCCTCCATTAATGGAGTTTGCAGATTGCTTAGATGGTATCAGAGCAGGTTGATCCTGCTCTGTTTCTGCTGTGCTATCATCCTGATCGAAGCTTCAATGGTGATCAGATTCATTGCTTGCTTTGTTTGAATTCTGCTTGAAGTTGCAGAATCTTGCTCGATTTTCATTGAATTATAGCTTTCATTCTGAAGATTCTTTCTTCTTGTTCGTCGAATCTCTCTTTCATGATGACAAGGAATAACAACAATAATACTTCAACAAATGCTTCAGGTCAGGATCAATTGGATCCCTACTATGTTCATCCATCTGAAAATTCATCCACGGTATGCGTCACACCTGCATTATCAGGTGAAAACTACCATGCCTGGTCCATGAAGATGAGAAGAGCATTGGCAATGAAAAATAAGTTTCAGTTTGTTGATGGAACTATCGAAGAACCAGAGAAGAATAGTCTCAACTATTTTGCGTGGCAAAGATGCAACAATCTTGTTCATACATGGATCATAAACTCAATTGCACCCTCAATTGCACAAAGTGTGGTGTTTATTGATAGTACATATGAAATGTGGAATGATCTCAAAGATAGATTCATGAGAGGAGATCGCATTCGTGTTGCACAATTATATCAAGAAATATCAAATCTGAAGCAAGGTAATAAGAAGATTTCAGATTATTTCACTGAATTGAGAAGTTTATGGGAAGAACTTGATCAATATAGACCAATGCCAAGCTATACTTGCCGCATAGCATGTGCTTGCCTAGCTATGAGGAATAGTTGAGGTTTTAGAGCTGAAGATAGAATTATCCAGTTCTTGATTGGTCTGAATGAAGAATTCCATGGAGTTGTATCACAGGTATTGCTTATGGATCCTCTGCCTCAAATCAACAAAGTCTTTTCTATGGTTATGCAACAAGAGAGGAAAATATGTGGGACTGTGTTTTTGAACAGCAATGTGATTGAAGAAGCTAGCATGGTCAATGTTGTTGATACAAGATCTCATGAAAATAGAGGAAGAGGCAACAACTATGCTGGTAGAGGAAGAGGAAATATGAGAGTGTGCACACACTGTGGTAGAAATGGACACATAGTGGACACCTGCTACAAGAAACATGGCTATCCACCCAATCTTGCTAGAGGAAGCTCATCTTATGCAAACCAGATAGAAGTTGATGGATCAGGTCATAAACAATCAGCTGCTTCAATAAGTGACAATGGCAGTATGACATTGACAAAGGAGCAGTATCAAAGTTTAATGGTGCTACTTGAGAATAATACATGATCCATCAATCTTGCAAAAGGAGGTAATGCTTACATTGCTAGTTTTAATACCAAAAGTAGTGAAAGCTGGATATTAGACACAGGAGCTACTCATCACATATGTCACAATATAGATTGGTTTTTAAAACATAATGAGATCAATTCTATAAAGGTGAATCTTCCCAATGGTAATTCCATTACAGCATCAATCAGTGGAGATGTGCAATTGTCTAATAATTTTGTTATTAAGAATGTATTGTTTCTGCCAGAATTTAAAGTCAATCTGATTTCAGTATCAAAACTATGTAGAGAGCAACACTGCAAAGTAGTGTTTGAAACTGACAAATGTGTTGTACAGGGAAAGAAGAGCTTGATGAAGATTGGTTCAGCTAGAGAACAAGATGGCTTATATTACTTGGATGCTTATCAAGAAAACAGTAATATAGCTTTTGTTTCTAGTGTCTTTACCAACAAGAAATCAGCAAATATAGCTCCAGCCATTTTATGGCATTTGAGATTAGGGCATTTATCTCATGACAAAATGAATTGCATGAGCCACATGTATAGTTACATTCCAAGTAGTGTTCGTAAAGCTTGTGATGTATGTCAGCAAGCTAGACAAAAATGTTTGTCATTTCCTATCACCAATCATAATGCTAGTGAATTGTTTGATCTTATTCATGTTGACATATGAGGACCATTTAACACTATTTCTATTCATGGCTTTAAGTATTTTCTGACTATCCTTGATGATCATAGCAGACATGTTTGGGTTGTTATGTTAAAATCCAAAGCTGAAGTAGGTCATAAGATAATGGATTTTGTGGCTATGGTAGAAACACAATTTAGCAGAAAAGTCAAAATGCTTAGAAGTGACAATGGGACTGAGTTGGTTATGCCTGCATATTATGCTTCAAAAGTAATTATACATCAAAGAAGCTGTGTTTACACTCCTCAACAGAATGGTAGAGTTGAGAGGAGGCATCAACACATTCTCAATATTAGTAGAGCTCTCATGTTTCAATCCAAATTGCCAAAAGCATTCTGGTCATATGCAGTTCTCCATGCTGTGTATCTCATGAACAGGATTCCTACCAAAGTCTTGAACAATAAATCATCTTATGAAGTCATGTATGGAAGTGTCCCTGATTTGAGCTCTCTAAGGGTGTTTGGATGCTTGAGCTATGCTTCCACCCTTCCAAACAAAAGACATAAGTTTAATGCAAGAGCAAGAAAATGTGCTTTCTTGGGATACAAGTCAGATATGAAAGGCTTTATCCTTCTAGACACAGTTACTCATGATATCATCATATCTAGAAATGTGAAATTCTTTGATATGGAATTTCCTTTCTTTGATGATGCTGATGATTCTATTCCCACCAATATCTACTATGATCAACAATCACAAATTCCTTCATTTACACACATTGAGTCCATGAAGTCAGTTCCACTTTCTTCTCTTCAGTCACATTGTACTCCTGAGGTTTCTCAACATTCTCTTTCTGATTCATCTACCCATGACAGTCTGCATCATCATTCTTTAAATACTCCTCAGGTTCCTGATGTTGCATTAATAGATGATGCCAATGTTACTTCTCATGATCAGGAGGACATTCCTCTTGATGTCCCTTTAGAATCTCCATCTGAACCCATCAGAAAATGCACAAGAGTCACACAAGTTCCCATTTATCTTAAAGATTACATATGTACCTCTAAAGTTGTCTCTTCACCTTGTCAATATCCTTTAGAACAATATCTCTCATATTCTAATCTCTCATCCAGTCATCAAGCCTATGTTATGGCACTTTCTTCTGAGATTGAACCAGCTAATTACACTGCTGCATCTAAAGATCCCAGATGGGTTCAGGCTATGCACAGAGAGATTGAAGCTCTAAACAACAATCATACCTGGGAGTTTGTTGACCTCCCATATGATGCTTCTCCCATAGGGAACAAATGGGTGTACAAAGTGAAAAGGCATGTTGATGGCTCTATTGAAAGGTTCAAAGCCAGACTTGTGGCTCAAGGCTTCAATCAAACAGAGGGCCTTGACTAGTTTGAAACTTTTTCACATGTGGCTAAGATTTCCACAATTAGAATGTTACTTGCTTTAGCTGCCATTCATGGTTGACATTTACATCAACTACATGTAAATAATGCTTTTCTTCACAGGGACCTGCATGAGGCAGTGTATATGAGAGTGCCACAAGGGGTTGTAGCTGATAAACCTGGGAAAGTGTGCAAACTTACAAAATCTCTCTATGGCTTAAAGCAAGCAAGTAGGCAATGGTTTGAAAAATTGACAACTTTTCTCAAAGCTCAAGGGTTCCAGCATGCTCATGCTGATCATACTCTCTTCATCAAGGCCAATTCCACTTCTTTCACAACCTTGCTAGTTTATGTAGATGACATAATTCTAGCTGGCACATCCCTTACAGTCTTTGCTAATCTCAAACAAGCTTTGCATAAAGCTTTTCATATCAAGGATCTTGGCACTTTGAAATTCTTTCTTGGCCTCGAAGTTTCTAGATCATCCAAAGGCATCACCCTATGTCAAAGGAAGTATTTCCTTGAACTACTTCAAGAAGCTGGTCTTACTGGTTGCAAACCAGCTTCTACACCTTTGGATGCTTCCATTAGACTCCATCAAAACAATGGTGCAGCTTTTTCAGACATCACTGCATATAGAAGGCTTGTGGGCAGACTGATATATCTCACCACCACTCGACCAGACATTGCCTTTGCCACACAACAACTCAGTCAGTACATGAGTGCTCCCACTGAATTGCATTATAAAGCTGTCATTCGTGTTTTGAGATATTTGAAGAAGTCTCCTGCTCGTGGCATCTTTTTCTCTGCATCCTCGAATTTGCAAATTCTAGGATTCAGTGATGCAGACTGGGGTGGTTGCATTGACACGTAGCGTTCCATTTCTGGTTTTTGTTTTTTCATTGGCCAGTCATTAGTGTCGTGGAAATCCAAGAAACAAATCAAAGTCAGCTGCTCTTCAGCTGAAGCAGAATATCGTGCCCTAGCAGCTGCGACTCGTGAACTACAATGAATGTGTTTTCTCTTACATGATCTCCAACAACATCCTTCTCGCCTTCCTGTTCTTTATTGTGATAATCAAAGTGCTCTTCATATCTCAGCTAATCCAGTTTTCCACGAGAGAACCAAACATCTGGATATAGATTGTCACTTGGTTCGTGAAAAGATTCAGGCTGGTGTCATGCGGTTGTTACCTGTTCCTTCTAAAGATCAAGTTGCGGATGTGTTCACCAAAGCTCTTGGTCCACGACCATTCCTTGATTGCTTATCCAAGCTTGGCTTGATAGATTTGTATCAACCTCAAGCTTGTGAGGGGGTAACAACTGTGCAAGAAGAAGAGAGAAACATAAGCAAGGAGAGTGCATGATAGCTTAGTGTGTAGTGTAGCTCATTTGATAACTAGCTCATTTTCTATTATGAAGGTAGTTATAGTTAGTTACATACTATATAATGCACTTGTAACTGTTTTTGCCAAATCATCAATGCAATATCTTCTTCTTCATTCTTTTGTATTCTTTTGCATTCTTCTGCTTCCAATTCCTCCATTAATGGAGTTTGCAGATTGCTTAGAGTGACAAGTCTGCCTTTTGAGATTTTGCTGATGACCAGGCTACATCAAGGTTTATGCTTTTATGATTTCTTAATATTTGCTCGCACCCTGTGATTGGCCATTACCTTTTATTTTTCACTTGTCATTTTCTTTTTTGGGTTCTTATTGCAGAAGGGAAACCAGTTGTTTGTTTTCACCTCATTTTTTTGTCTATCCAAGTTTTATTGTATAAATCTCTAATAACTAGTACAAATTAGGATAAAAAAGAGATATTGGTTAGTTCAATTTTATTTTTTTAATTTCAGCCTAAAACTGGCAAAGCCTGACTACGATATATCATTATCACTCTTGGTGTTACAGTCGACTAGAAACTTATAAATTATTATGTCATGGAATCTGTGCATGCTCCACCAGACATAGTCATGAAACTGTGTAAGCTCCATGGAAATTGATATATAACTGAATGTATTTTACTTGAAGTGTGATAGTTTTATTATTTGTCCAATGTTTATGTTTTCATGCCTTAAAATTCTCCTGAACAAGAATCTTTTTTTGAGAATAAATTTTAAGTGAATGTCTCAGAATAAACGGGTTCGTGTTAGCTTAAATAGTTTTAAGAGTAATTACTGTTATGATTGTAGTGCAGACAAGGCTTTAAAAAACGGTTTGCGACTGCGAATACCGCCGCGACAAAACAGTTTTGGAGCTTTCTGATACTGTTATTCACTGTTTTAAGCTTGAGAAAAAAATCATAAGCAAAATGTCGTTACGGTCGCGACAAAACGCCGTTACGGTCACAACAAAATATCGTTACAGCCGCGAAACACCATTTTATAATCACCTCATATGAATTATCATCAATCGCCAACAAATTCTTCATATGACTACCAACAAATTGAGTCAATAAGAAGCTCTAGATTGTTTGATTATGTCTTTGGAGGAAATACAAGTAATAATGATGAAGGTGCTCGTCGTTCTACCTTGTGGTGATTATTGATGTAAACAATAAATTTCCCCTAAACTCTTTAAAATGTATAAGTAGTTTTTATGATGTGAACTTAAAAATAATCTTTTGTGCAATATTGTTATTAATTCACACCACGACGACCATTATTTGCAATGCGGCATCTGTACTGACCAAAATCGCGAAAGACTTTACGCGACCGCAACACGATCGTGATCGTTTTTAAATACCTTGTGTGCATGTCTTATATCAATTGATATAGCTAAAGATCTTTTGAAAGCGAAACCGAATTTGTTTGCAGTAGTTTTAAGCACAGAGAATTTTATTTTGAATTGGTATTTCGGAAACGACCGATCAATGCTTCTTTCGAATTTCATTTTCTGAAAGGGTGGTGCTGCTATAATGTTATCGAATAAACCATCGAATTTTAACTGGTCTAAGTATAAGCACGTTCACACAGTTCGAACCCATAAAGGAGGTGACGATAAGAACTATAACTGTTGAAAGGGTTGTAGATTTCTGAACATGTTTATGTTTTTTTTTAGTCATCGGTTCGAAGAAAAGTGTAGAAAGGTTCATGTGTGAAGCCTTATATACCAGATTTCAAGCTTTCTTTGGAGCATTTATGTATTCATGTCGGTGGAAGATTTGTTCTTGATGAGATACTAAACAATCTGCAACTGAGTGAGTGGCATATGGAGCCGTCGCGGATGACTATGCATCGATTCGGGAACACTTCGAGTAGCATTCTGTGGTATGAATTGGCTTATGGAAACAAACGGAAACGGTAGCACATGAATCCGAAGCTACTCGTCTTACTCAAAATCATAGGAACCAAGTCTTAAAAAGAGAAATCATTATTAGTATCAATTACTTATAGCAACATATTTATACCATTATAGAGTGAATAACTAAATAAGCAACTAGTCCATAGTAAGAACTTAAGGCTGTTTTGTCATTCTATAATGTGTAATATAATACTGGATTCATATTTGATAGTCATTCTTATCACACACAACTACTCCATTATCATGCTAGTCTATGTGGATAATATCATTGTCACATTCAACTCACCTACACATATTCATATGTCCTCATTTCCAAATTAAATTGCACTCAAACATTTGGTCATTCTATAATATTCTATAGGCATAGAGATTAGTCAACAATCAAGTGACCCTCTTTTCCTCTCACAAACTAAGTACATAAAGAACTTACAAGTCTTCATTTTACAAGTCAATATTGGGGGCAATGCATCATGCTTCTATTACATGATCTGAAAGGCTTGTCAGTTTTTATCTCAAAGGTTCATTGTACAATGGTTTCTTGCTTAAGCGTCTATCTTCTCTCAGGTCTGCACCTTAGAGACAAATTATAGGTTCTAGGTAAGCCATCTCTTCAAAAAGGATGTTCATAAATTTGAAGATAAGATAATAGAGTATTTGATAGTATATGCTAGTTTAACCTTGTCAACCATCCCAATTATACTTGTAACAATCTGTAACAACGTATAACTTACTGTGTCTGAGTCATAAAACCTTAATTTCACTATATAAACTCGCATTCAAAAATTAACTAACTTTCACATTACAAAATTCTCAAATAACATAAAAGAAAATACTCTCTCTCAACTTCAATTTCTTTATCTAATAATTAGATACTTGAATAATTTGTATAAAGATCAAAACATATTAACTAAATGAAAAGGAAGTACATCTCATTCAACACATCATATAGATTTCAAGCCTAAAGAATTTAGAATAGAGAGAACTGAATATTTTATTTGGAAAACATAATAGTGAACTGGATGTTTTATTATAAGGCACATTGTGTATAAGATTTTATTAGCCACGGTTTGTTAATTTAATGTAACAAAACAAAAGTATTATTAGTTGTTAATTCCTACCCATGGTGTGTTCATTTCTGCCTGTGGCTTGTTGTTATTATTAGTTTTTTTTATAGGAAAATGATTTCAATAAGGAGAGAATAAGAGGATCTCCAACCTCAAGAATACAAAGTTATCAAGGAAAAGCAAACAAACTCAACCCAACAAAACAAAACTAATCATCACAAAAAATCTAGAGGATATTTTAGCAAACTATATAAACTACATTTCATCCTCCCACTCTTGTCTACCTCCAACCACCTCCAAGAAGTTATAAAAATATTATGAAATATGTCATTGACATTACAAATCTCGTCGTTGAATAAAATGTCATTACGAGTCCTCCAAATACACCAAGTGAAGAACCAAATTGAATTTGTAGCTTCCGACTTGCACCTTCCCCGAATATGGTTAAACCAAGTCAAAGCATGGTTACAACAACCAACATCACCAATCACACTAATTCCCACCAGCCACACACCAACATCCAAATCTCAATCGACTTAGGACAAACAAAGAAGAGATGAGAAGAATCTTCGATCTCCAAAGAGCATAACAAACAAGCCATGTCATGATTATTATCAATAATCCTTCTAGCTACCAAATTATCCCGGGTTGGAAGACAATTAAGAACCATGTGCCATGCAAAAACCTTTACATTTAAGGGAATAAATGCTTTCCAAATGATATGCATAACATATTTTGCTTCCTCAGTAAGCTCTCCAACCGTCACGCTATAAGATAACACCGCATAACAAGAACTAACTGTTAATCTATCCTCAAAATCGGGCAACCACTACCCATAATCCTGAACATCGAACACTGATTTAACAGACAAAATCAAATTCTGAAGATCCTGCATATCAGGAACCAACTTCGGGTACACCTCAAACATATCCTCATTAACTCTCCACGACTAAATCCTATCCTCTCATGATCCCATATCCGAAACCCTATTGCCCTTAGATTTTGCAGCTTCATAAAGTCTAGGGAAACATAAACCAGGGCCGTGTTGCTAATCCAAACAGAATACTAGAAAAGGAGGTTACTACCATTTCCTAATTTGCAATCCAACAGATCTAAGAAGTAAACAGAAGGAGTAGGATTCAGGCAAGACAAAATATCATAAAACCAATTGGAGTCATCCTTCCTTCTTCCATTACAAAGAAAATTATGTAACTTAAAGGGTAAATTAACATACCTGTAATACAATAAAGGTCTCCATAACTCATTGCCAACAGACAGAAACTTCCATAACCATTTGGATAATAGAGCTTTGTTAAATAACCTGATATTCCATATGCCAAGGCCGCCACAACTCCTATCTTTACAAACCATCTTCCACTTAACCCACAAAATACTCCTCCTAAGCGAAGAACTGGACCAGAGAGATTTACGTTGAATATCAATCATCTCCTTGACAATACTCTCAGGAACTTTGAAAAAGGCAAGATAATGAATTGATAAGTTCGAAAGCACAGAGTTGATAAGCGTGACTCGACCACCAATAGATGAATTCCTACCCGCCCAGCTTGAAAGTCTAGCTTTAATACAAGCAATAACCGACTTCCAAAAGGCAAACCGTCTATGGTTGCCACCAATCTGAATACCCAAAAACGTGATTGGGATAGATCCCGATTTACAATGAAGGAATTGTTTCGCCGCCAACAGAAACTCATCACCAATACCGACACCAAAGATATGACTCTTTGAGAAGTTAATTTTCAGGCCAGAAATAAGCTCAAATCCCCTATGAATGACATTAAACGCCCAAATGTTGGAGAAAGCACCATCACTAATTAGGAGCGTATCGTTCGCAAATTAAAGTAAACTAATGGCTGATGAAGAATCAAATTTGAATGCAGACATAGAATTCGAACAAAAATCATTCTTCACCATTCTAGCAAACCCTTCGACAACGATCGAGAACAGAAAAGGAGACAACGGGTCTCCTTGCTTCAACCCTCTAGAAGTCTTAAAATCTTTGGAGGGACTCCCATTTATCAGGATTGAGAAGAAGCTGTTACAAACCACACCCTTAATCCACTTCAGCCATTTTGAACCAAACCCCATCGAAACCAACCTAGACACTAAAAAATCCCATTCAACACAATCATATGCTCAAGAAAAATCCATTTTAAATAGAATGCATTGTCTCTTTAATCTTCTCGCAAAGTCAATACTATCGTTATCCAC
The DNA here is from genome assembly GCA_963966055.1 of Lathyrus aphaca. Lineage (NCBI taxonomy): Eukaryota > Viridiplantae > Streptophyta > Magnoliopsida > Fabales > Fabaceae > Lathyrus > Lathyrus aphaca. Next base: position 96,496,567 of record OZ014524.1, read on the forward strand.
AAGAACCCCGTCCAATGATTGGCGACCCGGGATGAACGTAGTTTGAAAGGGAGAGATAATTTTGCCAATCACGGACCTCAATCTTCTAGCTAACAATTTAGGTATTATTTTATGCACACACCCCACCAAGCTAATAGGCTAATAGTCCTCCAAAGATTGAGGATTAGAAATCTTAGGAACTACTGTTATAAAGGAGGAAGAAAATGCCTTAATGAGAGAGGACGAGCTACTAAACTCCTTGATGCAGTTGCAGAAATCACTCCCCACAAAGTCCCAACAGTACTGAATAAATTTAAATTTGAAACCACCCGTCCCAGCCGCTTTATTCCATTCACAACTAAAGTCCACTTATTTAATTTCTTCTGTTGAAAAATCGGCTTCCAATACAAGATTATCTTCCTCCGAAACTTTGGCAACATCATCCCACAAAAATTGAGGAAAAGGTGAACCACTCGATGTAAATTTATATTCAAAGAACTGCTTAGCAGCATTCTTAATGGTTTCGGGGTCTCCAGTCAACTCTTCATCCACTTTTAATAAGGAAATCTCATTTTTCCTAGTTCTAGACTTAAGAGACTTATGGAAGAATTTTGAATTCATGTCACCATCTAGACTTTTGATGGATAAGGCTCTCCTTCATCCGAAGATTCCTCCAAAAAAATTCTTGGGCTTCGGTGCTTTTCTTCAACAGAGATTCAGGGCAACCACCATCAATATCTAGCCTAGAATCAATGCTATTAATTTGCTCTATGTTTTCTTCCATACTAAGGTCTATCCACCCGAAAACATCCCAGTTCCACCATCTCAACTTATGTTTCAAATCCTTCAACTTATTCATAAGGGTATGACTAAAGGAACCTGTGAAAATGAAAGATTCCCAACAAGATTTGACAAAACCCAGAAAGTCTTTTTGATGAATCCAACAGTTCATGAATCTAAATGGTTTCATCCCCTAATTCACGGAATTAGCTTTCAACCAAACCGGACGATGGTCTGAAACATCTCTGTCTCCAACAAATTGATTTTTCAGCTCCCACAACTAAATGATTTCTTCACTAACAAGCACCCTATCAATCCTGCTCCGAGACTTGCCATTCGAGTTAAACCATGTAAACTGATTCCCTACCATCAGAAGATCAACAAGGTCCATGTCATCAACAAACGACTTAAACTCAACCATCTCCCTAGACAAAACACCACTACTACCAGCTCTCTCCTCTCCACTTATAACAGAGTTGAAATCCCTGCCTATAATCCACCCACCATGAGCTAAACAATGTTTAAGGGATATAAGGTCCTCCCAAAGCCTCCTTTTTCAGCTAGACGACAAGGAGAATAGACATTTACTACGTATAAATTCACCTGATTCCACATAAAGTTAATACCCAAGAAGCATTTCCCTCTAAAGCTAGAAACAACAAGAAGATCCTTCGTCTTCCAAATAGTAAGCAAACCACTCGATTACCCTTCTAACCCAACAGTCGACCACTCAGTATCCTGATTCACCCAAATCTTGTCCACCTTACCTTTCTCCATAGATTGGATTTTGGTCTCCTGTAACAAGCATATGTTCACCTTACCTTTCCACAACAACTGATTAATCCTCCTTCGTTTTAAACAACTCCCACACCCACACACGTTATAGGTCACAAGATTCATAAAGCCCCATTTTCAACAACCTTATTGTTGGCTCTCTTCTCCATATCTTTATCTTCCATCTTCCTTAACACGTCTTTGAACACTTCATCATTAGCACCCCCTTCCACACCTAATTGCTTCAGAGACTCCCAGATTTTAGAAGGGAGATCCTGAAGAATCCTTCTACATCTCGTATTCCCACGGATCATATCAGTATTTGTTATAGACTCCCCACAATGAAGAGATTCTCTTGAATCCAAAGAAACATCTTGTCTGGATTGATTTACTTTCTCCTTTCTATTAACCTTCGAACACCCACTCTTAGAATCAATATTTACCATAACATCATGTAACAGGGAGGAAACGTAAGATGGGGAGTAAGGTATTTTGATACAATCATAGACTTTGTGAACCAGTTTATTTTTTCTTGGTTTGGGCCAGATATTTGGGCCTAGGATACCTCTAGGTGGGCCAAATATGGGGCCTGCGTAACCCAAATCGAGAAGAGTTTACCCCGCACCCCCCAATTATACCTGTACCCCCAGCAATTTTTTTTTGACCAAAATGCCCTCATATAAATAGTTACTAATTCAAATTCACTTTCCATTTTTACCGTTCGTCCAAAAGTTACAGAGAGAAAAAAAATTTTGATTTTCGCACGTGTTTACCGGAAGACTACAAGTAAGTCTTCCGGAATGTAAAATTTTGTACCGGAAGAGTTTGTGAAAGTCTTCCGGTACCGGAAGACTTTATGAAAGTCTTCCGGAATGGTTTAAATGACTACCGAAAGACTTCATCAAAGTCTTCCGGAATGTTGTTTTAAAAATTGCCTACCGAAAGACTTTGATGAAGTCTTCCGGAATGGTTTTGTGTGTACCGGAAAACTTCAAGAAAGTCTTCCGGAAATTTAATTTTTTTTTTTTTTATTAAATAATTGTTTTTCTGTTTTTTTCAGTGGTGCGATCACGCGGCAGAGATTGGAGGATTCCAGTGCGATCGATGGGACGGGGCGAGACGAGTAGGTCACGCGCAGATGATGCTGGTACATCTGCAGCTGCAGCTGACCCTGTGGGGTATCCTGGTGGTCCGTACGATACCAGTCTTTTGGTTTCGTACGAGCATCACGTGGCGAGACGTGTATGGTTGGGTGAGGTAAGGAAATTATAATTATTTAGTTTTGAATAATAACCGAAATTATATAATTTGTTTATCTAATTTGTTTAATTTTATTTGATTTCAGGAGAGGGGGGCGAAGAAGGAACTGAAGGTGGCTGGACATGGGTTGAAGTTGACCCAGATGGTTCCACAGCAGCTTCCACCGGAGATTGAGGGTATCATATCGAGATCCGGTTTAGCTTCCTTACAGAGATCGAGTTTGAAGAAGATTGATGCAAACTTGGTTTCTGCATTTGTGGAGAGATGGCATATAGAGACATCTTCATTTCACCTGTCGTTCGGTGAAATGACGATTACTCTCGATGATGTGGCATGTCTGCTTCATTTGCCTATTAGGGGGTATTCTGGAACCCTCAACCCATCAGTGAGGAGTTAGCCATTGAGTGGGTTGTTGACTATCTTGGAGTGACATCGAGAGTGGCACTTTTCCAGGTTCGTGAGTGCAGAGGATCGTACTTCAAGATAGAGTGGTTATATGATCGATTCGTAGAGCATCGAGCAGCTTCACGTTGGGCATTTGCGACCTGATGTTATTTGATGGTGTTAGTGGGCTGCACCATCTTTGCGGATAAGTCATTTACACTCGTGGAGGCGCGATACTTGGCATTATTTAGGGACCTGGATGCGTTGTCCACCTATAGTTGGGCAACAGCTGCATTGGTGACATTGTATAGGTTTCTTGGAGATGCGTCTATGTTTAGCTGCAAACAACTTGGTGGTTATCCGACTCTCCTACAGGTATATATTTAAATTCAGTTTATTATGTTAAAGTTATATATTAAATTTAGTTTATTGATTTTCTTTTAATTCTAATTTTAATTTTATTATGTTCATTATGTTCTATTTAATTATTATGTTATTGTTTTTTTAACAGTGCTGGATTCACGAGTATTTTCCTACACTTGGGAAAAAAGGAGAGAATTGGATACCTGCTCAGAACTGTGGACTCCCGCGAGCGATGAGGTGGACGTACAAACAGGGGGCGTTAAAGGTGGATGAGTTGCGACCCATTATGGATGAGCTGACACCGACTGATGTCATATGGAGGCCGTTCGAGGATCATAGAGTTCATCGTCGTTTTGATGAGATTTCTCTATTCAGGGGTTGTTTGAGGTGGGGAGATACTATTGTTCCATACATGCCTGACAGGTGTCTTCGACAGTTTGGATACCGTCAGTCCATTCCACCTGCACCCATTGATCCTAGGATGGCTGGTGACATTGATGTTGAGTGGATTAGTTACACCCAGAGCGCTGGCCAGGTGATTCGTTCTGCTGCACGGGCGACTATCCCATTTGAGGTAGAGGATGGATACCTTGAGTGGTATTATCGTGTTTCGCATCCTCGATTGGTACCTCCTACCTATGATGAGCCGCCAGTTGCATCTATTCCTGAGTACGATGCGGGACCATCTGATCCTGCATGGGGTTCTGTGTCCACCTTGATTCATCGCTACCTTCAGCAGAATGCAGCTGAAGAGGATGATCCACATTTTGCTGATCTGTTTGCAGCTTTACGTATTGCTCGTTCACAGTGATGTATAGTTATGTTTATGTCATATTATTTCTTAGACTTTGTTTCTTAATATATTGACATTTGAACTGATATTTATGTTATATGTTATTTATAGTTTTTATGTTATATGTTATTTAAGTGAAAATAAAAATGAAAAACATAATGAAATTAAAACATATAATATAATTCATGAATAAAAATGAATAACATAGTTTATAATTTATAATGAGTTTGTAATATAGGCGTAAGTTGTTGCCAATGTTGTAGACGCGCAGCAAATCCTACCATCCACGATGTTGCTGCTGGAGAACGAAAGTTCCTCCAATCTGTTGTCACTGGTGGCAATGGAAATCCTTCTTTCATGTTAACCTATATTCAAAATTAAACAATACATTATTTAATGTTACTCAAATAATTTACTAATAATATCAAATTATAACAATGTTTACCTGAATCCAATGATTTGAGTTTACAAATCCAATGCAATAAAATGAGACATTGGGTGAGAATGTAGTTGTCATAGGGAAGAAAGTCAAACATTCGACTCCTAGACAGACAAGTACCACGTTATACCGATTCGCTATCACGTAACCCATATCTGGTAGAGTCAACCATTTCTCTATTGGTTGAGAACCACTTCCCTCTATCTTCAAAGAATCTCTCACTTCAGCTAACCGATCAGCAAATAAATTGGCATATAAAGCTGATCTTTCATTATGTATAATTTCCAATTCTAATTCCCGACGAACCATTGGCCAACCATCTTCGGCATAACCCCGCAATGAAGCAATCACTCTAAATCCACAATTACCATCTGACATTACGTTGACAACGTCATCAATAAATGACCTAATATGATAAGGAAATTGAAGGATGAACCGTTTAGATGACTGTGAAGTTTGTGTTAATTTTAACTTCTTTTTCACAGGTTGTGATGGTTGAGATGGTTGAGATTTCTTTTTTGAATTTTGTGATGGTTGAGATTGTCGTTGTGAAGATTGTGATGCTTGATCAACATATTCATGATACGAAGGATCCCTGTAAACATCATACCCTTCAGGTTTTTTGTCTTTTTTCTTGACTCCACCCTTTGTCTTTATTTTTTCAGGTGGTGCTAACAAAGAAGTCATTGTGGGAAATGCAAGTTCATAAACCCTACTATGTAATGCCCTTCTTCCAACAACATCTTGTGACCTATACCTTTTCCATAACTCATCCATTGCAGATTTCATACCCACATCTGATTCCTCATCTAAGTCTTCTTCCAACTTAATTTCCATACTTAGTTTCCTCCAATGTACATGCACAGCCTCAATTGGTATCGGAATACCACTAATTCTATACCCTGCCAACTCACACGCGCAAGGTAATCCATAGGTGGATCTAAGAGTACATCGGCATCTGTCTTTGTTAGTTCCAATATAATCAACTCTCTTTAACTCTTCAGCAACGCGTCTCAATGCAGCTCGCGACACTGAAGTACGTAAATATGTGTAAAATGGACTTGAATGGACATGTGCAACTTCATACACACTCTTTTGAAAAGAAGCTCGAATGTTGCTAATTTGTATCTTTAAGTTGTCATTCATGGCCTCCCAACATTTGACCATGTCACCAATACTGTTACCCAACATCTGCTTTAACTTTCAATGAGCAGACTCAACCCTATAATAATACATATTTAAACTAAGTAAGAAAAATAAAAAATTCACAAAAAGTATATTTTGGGATCTAAAACAAAACATACCGATTAGTCGTCGTGTTACACATATGTAGGACTCGATTAATCCATGCGCAAACAAACCTTTGTCTATGTGGTGTCAACCATGTGTCGTTCACGTACTCAAAAAATTTAGGACAATCAACACACTCTTGCTCAAGTTCTTTTAAATGTTGTGCATACTCAACCTCATCACTAGCCCATACAACATCCGTCCATAATTTGCCAATTGACTCCTGCTTATCAGGATCCACTAATAGTTTCCTTTTTGCACCAACATTTTTGTTAATGTGAAACTGACATAGCAAATTATTTGTCTTCGGAAACACAGTTTCAATGGCTTTCATCAAAGCAAGATCTCTATCTGTCATCATAACTTGTGGAAATAAATCTTTTTTCACAAACAATTTTTTAAGCTTATCTAACACCCAACAAAAAGTCTCAGTCTGCTCAGACTCAATATACGCAAATGCGACAGCAAAAGTCAACTCGGTAGATGTCATTCCAACAATTTCAAACAAAGGTTGTCTGTATTTGTTTGTCTTATAAGTGCTATCCATAACTAACACAATAGGAAACATATTCAACAACTTAACTGAATCTGGATGTGCCCAAAATATATCTTTAATAACTTCAGAGTCATCTCTTTTTCTACTCCAATAAACATAACCTGCAGCCTCGATAAGCTTAAACAAATGTTGTATCTCACTTCTAGGACCTCTTATCTCTTTTTCCATCATACTCTTTTGCTTGTATATTTGTGTGATACGAGTGACACAATCTGGATCAAGCTCGTACAAGGAATGCAATATATTTCTGGGTGCAACCTTTCTCTTTGTTAAATCAGCAACATGTTGCTTCTGATCCGCTGTCAACCTACCAACAAATGAGTGACCTTCTAATCTATCGGGTAAATCATGGTTATGAACGCCACATTTTACATCAATCTTCCATCCAGATCCATCTTTTGTCGGAATAGACCTGATCTTAAATGGACATCCACATTTTTTCGTCGCACTTTCTATTCCACTACGAATATCCTTGTATTTCCCACCTTTATCGCAACCAAATATTATTTTGTTCTTTCTTCCTCTCTTGCCTGTTTGTGTATCTGAACGAGTGATGACGACCGTCACTTTATTTCGTAATCCGGTGTCTTTGACCCATCTTATCACCTCTTCTCGTGTACCAAATATCTCTGTCGTTGTAAATACATCTGATGTATTCACACATATCGGTTCTTTTTCGTGTAAAGGTACTGCACCTACAAAATAAAAATATTTTTTTAAAAAAAGAATTAAAAAAACTTAAATAATAAAAAAAAAATCAAACCGGAAGACTTTATGAAAGTCTTCCGGTATTGTGCTCTTACAATACCGGAACACTTACATAAAGTCTTCCGGTACACATATTCATTACTACCGGAAGAGTTAATAAAAGTCTTCCGTCCCGGAACACTTTTATTAAGTCTTCCGGTGTACAAACAGCATAATACCGGAAGACTTACATTAAGTCTTCCGGTATGTTAATTTACGTACCGGAACTCATTACCAAAGTCTTCCGGAACGTATATTTTTGGACAAATTTTTACTTTAACCGTACGGTCTGACACAAATGGTAAAAAAAAAAATAATAAAATAATAATATAATAAAATAATCTAAGGTTAAAATGGGCATTTTTTAAAAAATGTGGGGGTACGGGTATAGGTGGGGGGTGCGGGGTAAAATCTTCCCAAATCGAAGACAAAGTTTGCCAACCTTAAGATTATGAGAAATCTTGCGCATTAGGGATAGCCTCAAAAATCTTGCAAGTAGTGTCTGCGCCACCTAGATCAGTGGGCCTAGGTACATTCCCCAAAATACAAATATCCCTCTCTTCACGATGGAAAATTCAACATCATCACCAGTTTTATCACCAGACACACCCTCATTACACGATGGATCACTATCCTTAACCCCATCAATCGATTTTCTAGAAAACTCTCTCTCGGTGTCATCGTCTTCCATCCATGCTCCTCCTTCATCGGATGACTCCAAACTATCAGACTGTATAGATTCATCAGAATCTTTCTCATTATACTTAATCAAAACTTTCTTGAAATCTTCAACAATAACCACCTTATATACACAGGCTTCAATCTTCACACTAACATTTGTGTAAATAAATTCGAATCCAATACAAACTAGAAACCTCACAGCATCCAAATTGAGCCATTTGTTCAAATTAATGTCATTACAGACAAATGACCCCACTACTTCAGCCATGCTTTTAAAATTTTGTACACTCCAAACATGGGGAGGTAACCCATAACATTTTACCCATGCTAGCCTAGTATTGTCAATGTCAGAAGCTTTCTAGGGACGAATGCTAGAAAATCACCTATCAATCCACTCATTTTCTTCCTCAATGAAAGCTTGTAACTCATCATTAATAACATCCTCCAAAATACAGATATTAGCTCCTATTGGAGATGCTACAATGTTGAATAAACCCTCCATATTCAGCGATTTCCGAACCTCGGACGTTTTTCCTGCTTCCCACACAATTCCCGTGAATTCCTTCTTAAATCTTTCCTTGGATTCTTCCATAGAGATTAATACAAATTCCTTGAGTATTCCTTCTCCAACATTTGTAAACTCCTCCTCATCCCTCCTTTCCTCATAGACTACAACAGAGGCACCACACATTACTTGCACATAGGATTTTGTCCCCCTCACTCCTCCCCCAACTCTTGAAGGGATGTTATTCAGGTCACCAATCTCCTTACTCTCCCCTCGTATGACTGGAGGTGGTCTTACATCTTCCTTACTGAATCTGGGGATATTTACAAACATCTTCCTTTTGCTTAGTTGAATACTATCAAGTTTAGGCACCAAAATACGAGGATTATGGACTTTTCTAAACTTAGCAAATGCAAACCTGTTTCCTCTCTTATTTCTCCTACCTAGAATGTAAACTTCCAAGATCACCGCATACACCATAAAAACTTCTAAAAACTTTTTAGCGTTCATATTCTCAAGGAATTCTGTGAACAAGAAAGAGGTCTTCTTTTCCCCTTACTAAGCCCCTTTACCTAGGTTTTCCTTCCACACCAAAAACCTCCCACCATACCCAACCTTATTTCTCTTTCCAACAGTAGTCCAACCCATGGATAAAGAAGCAGCCACACAAAAATAAACACTCGGGTTAAACTAGAAAAATGAACTACAAACCAAACCCTAAAGGAGGAAGGTCTCTAACCCTAAAGTTAAGACTTTAAACAAAACCTTTAGAATCTTCCACAATCCACCACACTAAACAACCACAGAAGAGTGAATGGTGCTGAGAAAAAAAGGGTTGAGACAGAACCACAAGACTCGAGTAGGCTAGGACTAAATGAAACAGTACCAGAAGAATTAGGATTAGGAAAAGTTAGAGAGAAGTTGGACCTTCTCTCTCATTCTAAAGTTTGTTATTATTAGTTGTTAATTAAATGTAACAAAAGAAAATTATATTATTAATTATTTTTATTATTTTATAAAGTATATTATTAATTATTGTTATTATCACTATGCCAAAAAAAAGTATATTAACAATATATTATTAATTATTTTATTATTTTATAAAGTATTGTACTCCCACCGGCCTTATTTATAAGCAAAAATCTTCTAATTTTTTTGGCCTTAAATATAAGCAAAAGTCTACAAATCTATGTGTATTTAATGCTTCTATTCCAAAATTATCCTTGCATTAATTATTTGATATTGTTAGTAGATGACAATTTAATTAAGGGTATATTAGTAATTATGTTATCTCTCTTACATGAAATCAAAAAAATTAAATGCATTTAATTATCTTTCTTAATAAGCGTGAATTTTGTCTTTTTTGCTTATAAATCAGGCTAGAGTAATATTAATTATAAGTACTTGTGAGTTAGAATATCATTGATTCGTAGGTAGAACTCAATTTGGTTGTTATAAGTAGTTGTTAACTAGTTATATATGTTGTTAGGAAATATGGATCGGAAATGGATGTTTGTCAATCGAGCGTCAAAAGAATACGACAATGGGGTTAAAGAGTTTATTAGGTTTGTTATTGCTCATGCTGAAGACACTAGTAAAATCATACGCCCTTGCTTAGAATATTGTTATACGGATGTTAGTGCAAATGTTTTGGAAGATCACTTAATATGTAATGGAATTGATAAAAGTTATACATGTTAGATAATGCACGGAAAAAAAACAAGTCCACAAAGAGGAGCAATGGGAGAGATACATCAAATGATTTTAAAAAAGATACAAATTATGAGTTTGATCGAGTTGAAGAATTTGTGAATGTAAATAAAGAAGATCTTTGTGATTGTCCTCAAATGTTTGAGAGGCAAGTAATTGAGGCATAGACTCCATTGTACGAATGAGGCACTAAATTTACAAGATTGACTACGGTCTTAAAATTGTATGGATTAAAAGCATAACATGGATGGTCTGATAGGAGTTTCACTGACTTGCTGACTCTGTTAAATGAGATTTTGCCTAAGAACAAATTTCTCCCTAGTCGAACCTATGAGGCGAACCGATTGTTATGTTCTATTGGCATGAGTTATGAGAAGATGCATTCTTGTCCAAATGATTGTATTTTATTTCGCAAATGATTGCAGGGAGATATACACCTTCGATGTTGCGTGATAGTTTTAATGGTGAAGGACCCTTTAGGATTTGATTATAATTTTTGTTAGAAAATGTAATGTGAAATTAATTGATTGAGAATTTCTAATATATTGAATGTCAATTTTTATTGCATTATTCAAAAATTTGGTGCAGGAAACATTGGGTATTACTTGTCATCAACCTCGATAATGAGGTAACATATTACATGGATCCGTTGAATGGTGAGCCAACAAAACATCAAAATTTAAAAACAAAGTTTGAGAAGTGAGTATATATTCTTTTAATTTAACATTTATATAAGTATTCCTAGTTATAATAACTACTCATTTGAAGTTAATTTCATTTTGTTAGTGTGTTGCAAATTTATTGTGTTAATAGTAATTCTAAAATCTAAAGTCTCCAAGTCAAAGAAAATCACATTGTCAAAAAATCGGGTATGTCCTCCAAATTAATGTTATTTTTAAACAATTATGTAGAAAGAAATTGATCAAAAAATTGAAGAGAAAGCTAATTACCTGATTTTTATCAAAATAATTGTTGATTGAAAGTAGCTACTATCTACTACTATAGTACACATTACACTACTAAAAAAATTGAAATTAGGGACGAAAATTTGTGAGGGAAGTAAATCCCTCACTAAATGTGATTGATTAAGTGAAGGAAAACTGTATAGATGATAAATTATTAATGAATAAAAATTATCGAAGAAATTTGTGAGGCAATTTTGCCGTCACAAAAAATCCGTCATAAAATCCTTAACAAAATTGATATAAATAAATTAAATAAGTTGTTTATTAATATTTCCGTCACAAATTCCCTTGTAAATACAATATATTTTTGTGAGGAAAATATTTCTTCCCTAATATATTATTTTATATAAAAGAAATAGAAGTTGAAATTCGTTTTATTCTCATTTAACTTTTAATAGGCTAAAGTTACACTTTATATATATATATATATATATATATATATATATATATATATATATATATATATATATATATATAATTAAAATTTAATTATTAATTAATTAAAAATATGAATAACTTAAATTTGTTTACTATCCTTTTTTTTATTGCAAAAATTTCGTTGATCCCTCACTCACCAAATAGTTTTAGCTTTTCTCTAAATCAAAAATCAACTTTAATTTCTCTTTCAATAATAAATTAATTTTAGTTTTCCTCTCACATAAATCAACTTTAGTTTTTAATATTTTAGTAAGTGTTTTTTCACTTTTCCTCTTCTCTCTCATCACTCATCACTGCAAGAAAACTCTAATTTAACTCCAATATTTTAGCATTAAATCATTTCTAATGACAATAGCGTCTATTTACATATAATAATTAATCTAACTTAAATTAATTTTTTAATTATTTTAATAAAATAATTTTGTATTGTTAAATTAATTTTATACTATATATTTCGGTGATATTAGTATTTTATCTTTTTTTACTTTTTAAAGTAGCTTCTACAAATTGTGAATCTGAATATTCAAGAACTTGCAAAACCCTAATTTTATACTATATATATCGGTCGTTTTTTGGGTGCAGATCGGTGCGGTAGCGGCCGATATTCAAGAACTTGCAAAACCTAATTTTTTTTACCGATTCTTTCTCTTCTTTCCTTCGTGACTTCCTAACAGCTCTCTTCTCTCTTCTTCCTGCTTCCTGGGCTCTCTTCTCATCGTTCTTCTTCTGCTTCCTGCTTCTGGCGCAACTTCATCATCATCATCTTCTTCTTCTTCTTCTTCTTCTTCTTCAGGTATGGCTTTTTTCTTCTTCCTTTAATTTTTTCCTCTGTTTTCTTCCTCTCTTCTCATCATATGCGTTTTCTTCTTCCTTTATTTTCCTCTTTTCTTATGTCCCTCATATCTCCCCCTCTGTTGTTTTCCTCTGTTCATATGTTTCTCATATATATTATGTTCAGTTTTTGTTCTATTTATTTTCCAACAGCCATGATAAAAGAAAAGCAAACAAGCTTGAATGATGCTCTTGATAAGAAAGCAAGAGCATACTTAGCTTGTTTTTGTTATAAGAATGAAATCGATTACAATGTTGCAAATTCAGAAAGCTTCAAATTGATGGTTTGAGCAATTCGTAAGACAACTGCTCCTCCACCACCTCCACCTTCTTCATCAATCTAAGTCAAAATCAAAAGAAGTGGTAGTTGATGAAGAGGATGCTAGTTATTTTAAGATTTATATTCTAGTTATTTTAAGATTTTTATATAATGTTTAGTTATTTTAAGATTTTGAAAGTATGTTGAAAAGTTTTTCTTAAAACTTATGGAATTGGAAGTATTTTATTGCTTGAGACTTTTTGAAATTAGTATGGTTTTAGTGTCCGTGTCGATATAATAGTCTGTGTCGCTCCCCGCTTCCACGCCGCTCCTATTTTGGAGTTGTCTGCGCTGCGCCGCTTTCCGAGATTAACAACATAGATTTGATGATGCTATGGGTGTTAGTGTAACAATGCAATGCTAGAGTCATAATTGTGAAAAGCTTGAATTATGTTTGAATTGGTTACATGACATTATTATTATAATTTGAATTGTTACTATTGGTGATTTGAATTGTTATTATTGGTGTTGAGTTGCAATATGAAAGTGCATTGGGGGCTGTTAGGATGAAATATAATGAATTGAAGTTAGTTAAATTGTTTGTAAATTTGAGCTATGCTAGAGTGGTTGTGTATTGGAAATGTATGACAAATAGGAGAAGGTTAAGTCCCCATGGAATTGTTATGAAGGCCATTTGAAATTGTGGTAGGATGCTAGGACTATCATGGTTATTATAGGATTAGTTTTAGGCAATTAGTGAACTCAAACATAGTGAGGACTAGATGGATCAATTAGTGCATATTAGTAATGCTTCCATTTTTAGAGTATTATTGAGTGAACAAAATATGAATTAATTAGAGGAACTTGTTTGTAGTCTGTAGTGATATTTTGAATGTGGTAGAAATTAATCTAAATGATATGTTATGCTTATGTGTATGTGTCAATTTGGTTTGGAGTATGACTTGATTTTTAAGACTTTAGTGCTTATGTATTATTCTTATGTTGCTTTAGTATCATGCATATGCATGTTTATATTATGATTAATCTTTTTTAGGTTAAATAATATATTATTGAAAAAAGAATAGTTTAAGGTATAGGATTATGGGATTATGTGAATGTTATTGACTTATAGTTTATGTAAATGACTTGTGATTTATATAAATGAATTGAATTGTTTAGTTTTGGATTGAAATGATATTAGTTTTGAGATGTAAATGACTTGAATTGTATAGTTTTGGATTGAAATGATTTATAATGGTATTTGCATTTTATATAGGTTTATAGAAATGTGAATTATACATGTTTATTGAAATGGATTGAATTACACAGATTTTTGCATAAAAAAATGGTTAAAATGAGATTTTTTTTTTAAAAAAACATTAAAATTATACGTATAAAAAAGACAACACTTTTAAGAAAAAACACAGCCTATAATCCACAAAAGAAAAAGCTTTATCTAAAAAGCGCTCTCTAAAGGTATACATTTTTTTTATTAAAATTATAGATATACATTAGAGAGCGCTTTCAAAAGCGATGTCTAAAGGGGGACAAAAGAAAGCTCTTTTTAAACAAAAAGCGCTCTCTAAAGGTATATAAAAAAAATTATTAAAATTTTATACGTATACATTAGACAGCGCTTTTAAAAGCACTGTTTAAAGGTCCGATTTAGAGAGTGCTTTTTAAGAAAAAAGTGTTGCTAAAGGACAACTTTAGAAAGAGATTTTAAAGGTAAAATGCTTTCTAAAGTAGGTCTTCAAGCACACTAGCCTATTTTACTTGTTAAATATTTTTGTTGTTTTTGGATTAATAAGTGTTTTTTAGTTTATGTTTGTCAAGCATCCTTATGCTAAGACTTATTCATCATGATAGAAAGAAAACTAGGTCTTCAAGCACACTAGGTGTTTTAACTTTTTTTTAGAGATGAGAGAAAGAAAACTCAAGTGGAGAGAAAGGGAAAACTGTAAGGGAAACTAAGACTCATCCTATGTTATTATACAATGGAGATCCTAAGGTTAGTGAGGTTTGAATAACTCTAAACCTAGAAAAAGAGAGAAGAAGAACAAGTTCTAACTCAATTCAATAGTTGAAGATGAGATAAGAACTCAAAGGGATGAAAATAGATTACTTGTCAAAGAAGTATCAAGTGCTTTTCACAAACACAAGTTGAATGCTTTAAAAGAGAAGGGATAAGAAGTATGAGTATGGATTAGCATCCACATATTCAATGACTTACCATAGCCCCTACATGAAAGGTTAGTGATAATTGCATATGAAATCAACAATAAGAAAAACAATTAAGCATCACACACCTTATAAAGTGAAACCAGGGTTCAAATAAATCCTAAGTCTAAAACTAAATGTGCCTAAAGGACACATGACTTCTAAAGTCAGTGGCACATCTCTAAGGTTGCTCTCTAATTCCAAGAGACTAAGCACAAACCAATTTATCTCAAACTATGTACTAAACCTCAAGGAAGTCCCATGTGAAGTTAGTGTAGAAAGAGTGAATGGTTATGCAAGGTGAACATGTATTTATGCTTAATGAATGGCCAAAATTAGCAGCATACATCATTTATGAATGTCCTATAATGCTTATAAAGGAGCATACAAAGCATGAGAAGAAATTTTCAAGTAATAGAAGGATTAAGATGAAGAAGAAGTGAACATGTATCACTTAATATGAAGTAACTTGGGACACAAGCCAAAGTATCAAACAAAAATGTATGAACATGGATAAGGACAATATCAAATAACAATTAATATGATATTAGTATGCATGAATTAGTCATACCAAATACATATGCAAGTCACTTTGAAACTAGTTGAAGAAAAGATGTAAATTAGGTCAAACTAATTCAAGTAATCATACAAGTTAAGGATGAATGACATTTGAATGCATGAAGTGATCATGGGTCAGTGACATAATCATTATGAAATTCACATGAGAGGTATGAATGAGCATGGATGTAACGCCCCAAATTTGTTATTTAATTATTTTCTTGGAATGTTGTGTTTTGGTGTGTGTAGAATAATATATTATCGAATATAATTTTAATTTGAGAATTATAATGTGGTGAATAATTATATTAATAAGTGATAAAATAATAATTGGAAAATATGAAGTGAGGGACAAGGTGGTCATTTGGTGAGTTTAGTGAGGGTAAGAGTGGAAGTCCCTAAGTTGGTCTAAGGGATTAAGTTGTAAAAAGAGGAAAAGGATCGTATTCTGAATAAGGGGGAGAACGATCGTGAAATTGAGAGGAGAAGAGGAAAGGGCTTGATCATGAAGAAGAATCCGCGAGGAAGAGAAATTTCTCGACAAAACCAAGGTAAGGGTGAGATTCTTCCATATCTAAAGGATTGTATGACGAGAATTGGGAAGGTTGAGGATTAAGGATTGATGTTTTGGTGGATTGAAGAAGAATTATGTTGATTATTTAGTAGTTGTTGTTATTAGTTGATATTTGTATGAATTACATAGTAAAATTGGTAATTACTATGAATTCTGGCTGGTATTGTTGTGTTGATGAGATGATTTTCGTAGCAGAATGAGTGCAAATAATAGAGGAGAAATTTGCAAAATCGTAGAGCTCGCTTAGCGAGGAAGTTAGATTTTGGAAAAGTCAAAACCCGAGAGTAGCTTGCTTAGCAAGCATTGAACCTCGCTCAGCGAGGCCTGGAGCATGAAATGATGATTTTTAATTCCAAAAAATTCCTTAAAATTACTTAAATGAGTTAGTAATGCTTAGGAATCAATGTGGTGTAGTTGAATTTAGAGAAAGAGGAGTTATACACTTGTAGAGATAATTAGTGTAACTTCAATATAAACATGATTGATATGTTTGTTGGTCTTGTTGTTGTGATATGTTACATATGTTTGTTAGTGGTACATGTATATGTAATTGTTGTGGTATATGATGTTGTTGTGTTTGTGATAGTTGAAGTTGATTTATGTGGATATATGTTAAAAATGCATGATAATCGTGGTGGTAATGAATTGTTATATATTGATTGGTGTGTGATAAATCGTTGTTGTTGTTGATCTTGCATAATGAAACTGTTGCATATATACATGTATGTCATTGGTGTTGAATGACATGTTTCATAGTTTGATGATATACCAAGGTGAGGTATGTTAGTTGTTGCGTTGTTGGTGCAAAATTCCGACAGTGGCATAAAATTCTGTTGACTGGTAGTGCAACCACCGTCGTAATCAATAATAGAAAAACAAATGGGAAGTTATGACGGTTGTAATCATCGTAATATGCAGATTACGTCAGTTCCCTATTCGACATAAGAGATAATGACGGTTGGTGTGACGGTTTTGAAAACCGAAGCGAGACAGCCTCGCGACGCACATTTCTGTGATAGTGTTGAAACTGTCGTTATTTGCAAATTACGATGGCTTTAACCATCGTAACCTGCCAAAATAACAGTCGTAATCTGCTAATTTTCTTGTAGTGATTGGGCGTACACATAAAAAACTTTTTTAATGTTACTTACAATCTTTTTGGAAGATTTCCAATTTAATATGTCAACTCAGATGATACTTGCTCATATTTCAATACAAATCCTTCTCTCTTCTGCATCCTCACTATTCTTATTCTTCTTTCATATGTCCTCCTTTTCTTCAATTAAAATGTTAATGTTATCCTTCTATACTTAGATCTACAAAAAAATTGGGGATTATGTTGTTGTTGATATTTTGTTGTTATTATTGTTGTAGGTTTTGATAAATTAGATCTGGTTGATCTAAAGTGTTTCATCAACGAGTTGTTGATATTTTTATGTCTGTTGTTTTGTTTATTTTATTGTTTCTGATTATATAAGAAGTTAGATCTATAGTTTGATTATGTGAATCTATGTTTTTGCTCTTATTTTGCAAAAAGTATATATTTGGAGTTGAAAAAACTGGAAAGGTGTGTTAAACTATTTTGCCTCTGTTTTCATAGTTTAAGTGATTCTATAACTTTCATATACTACAAGTTATTGTACGTTAGACTGTGTGTGTTTGTCTAATTTAGAATCCCCATTAATTGTTTAATGAAATGCAAATCTTTTGTTTGAATGAATGTTATAAGATGAGGATGATAAATTGTTTCAGTGTTGGAACAATTTTATTTCATTTTTTGGTTCATATACAACAACAAGGTTTTTCTATTGGTAATGGATTGACCAATCCAAAAATTCAATATCAAGTCTAAATTTTGTTCTAAATAGGCATCACGGGGAAATAACGATATGTTCAAATTTTATTTTCTATTGTTCTAGCATTGTTATAGCTTCTATATACCAACATAGCTCATGATAAGTCAGTTCACTTCTATAATGAAAATAAAATGCGCATATTAAGATGGAAGGTGGGTTTTATGTTATTTATGTAATAATTTGACTAATATATGATCAATTTTGTTTTTCTTCCTATTTATTATTATTACATTATGAAAATAAATGTGCATAATGTGTCCAGTACCCGTAAGAATGTACATGTATCCAGATTAGAATTCGTGCAAACACACATATTATTAAAGTTTTTTTACAATTATATTTTAAATAATGTATGAATCCAACAAAGATAAAATGTATTTATTTATATTTCTAATATTTATTATTCAATTAAAACAATATTTATAAATATTATGTTATTATTTGATATTTATAAAATTAAATGATTCCATAAATAATTTTTATAAAAAAATGTCAAAACAACATAAATATTTACATACCGGAAAATATACGGTTGATATATATATATATATATATATATATATATATATATATATATATATATATATATATATATATATATATATATATATATATATATATATATATATATATATACAACTACTATATGAATTTTGAAATATATATATTATTTATGCTCCAAATATAAATAAAATATTTTTTTCTTTTAAAAATAATAAACTTTTTTGGTTAAATTTTGTCTTTTTATTTTTTCATTCTTATTATATTTTAGAAATAGATGGGCATAACACATCAATACTCATTCAACCACACATGTATTCAAACCAGAATTCGTAATCCACGAGTTATTATATTTTTGTACAATTAAAAAAAAAGTAAATATATTTAAAATAATGTATGAATCCAAACACAAGAAAAATATGTTGTTTTTAAATTATTTATGTTACTAATATTTTTATTTTAAAATTATTTTTAATTCAAAATACAATATTTTTTAAGATAATATATGGAAAACCGAGCAATACATTATTGATGTAATCATTTCACTAATATATGATATTAATGGCAAATGTTACTTTTAAATTAATGAGTGAATTTGAATATTTTTTTCAAATGAGAACAAATTGTATTTCTATTCAAATGTTTTTATAAATAATGTCAAAACCAAAATTATATTATATACAAAAATTATTTAGTTCATCCAAATAATTTTTATATGAAATATTATATTTATGATCCATATATAAATCAAAACATGTATTTCTTTCAAAAATAATAAATTCTTTTGATAAATCAATATATCTTTTTCTTTTGATAAATTCTTTTGATAATATTATATTTTAAAAATAAATGCGTGTAACAAACCAGTATTCTATAACTAACTTTCTTTCTAAATAGAAATGGTTACAATGAATGATTCTTCCTCTAACTCAATTGCAAATTCAGTTTACATTCAAATTCATAATTGGAAATGAAATTCAAAAGCAAAACCAAATTAACTCTAAACTCACATGACATCGAAATGAAATACAACTAACTATATGAATTTTGATTATACTTTAACATATCGTCCCTAAATTCATATTCAATACTACAATCAACAACACCAATTTCGTCCCTGAAATGGATAAAATGTTCAGTCTTGATTGCTTTGGTAACTACATTCGTCAACATTAGAACTTTGTCTTGATTTCTTTAGTATGTACTCCACTCTGAATATTGTTATGCAAAAAATGGAACTTCGTGTCATTAATTGTGCTTTCTTCTTCCATGCATTATTGAATTTTGGCAGGGCTTATAACCGATTTGTTGTTAATCATCAACTTCATAGGCTTGCTTATCTTGATCTTCAGATCGTGTAGTAAGTTTTGAATCCAAACAACTTGACAAGCAGACAAAGCACCTGTAGTATACTCAGCTTCATAGGTTGAGAATGTAACCGTTGGTTTCTTCTTGGAGCACCAAGAAATAGGATCTCTCATATATTTGAAGAAATGTCTTGAAGTACTTCTTTTGTCAACTCTATTTCCGCACCAATCAGAGTCTGAATAACATATCAACTCTAAATTAGATTCAATATTAGAAGGGAACAACACTCCATAATTCAGAGCCCCATTAATATAACTCAGTGTCCTGGCATCAACTTTGTAATATGACCACTTTGGTTTGTTCATAAACCTACTCACCATTCCAACTACATCACAGATGTCAGGTTTGGTATTACAATGATATCTTAATGATCCTACCAACTGATTAAAAGTTGTAGCATCTACATCATCACCCACAAATTATAATCTAGCTTGTGATTTGTTTCAATAGGTGTGATTGAAGACTTGCAATTCATTAGCTCAAATCTCTTCGGAAGATCAAGTTCATACTTCAGTTGATGCAAAATTATACCCTTATAATAATACATAATCTCAATTCCTAGAAAATATTTCCTAGATCAGTCATTTCAAACTCATTTATCATCACCTTTTTTAACAAAGTTATCTCATCTGAATAACTCCTTATTAAAAATATGTCATAATCATGGAGATACACCATAATCATATTATTATCAGATGTATGCTAAACATAAACATAATACTCAATCTAACATTTCCCGAATCCTTGAAACATGAAAAATGAATCAATATTTAGGTTCTAAGCTGTAGAAGCTTGTTTCAGTCTGTACATGGCTTTATGCAAGTTGTACACCATCTCTTCTTCATTATTTTTCACAAATCTAGGAGGTTGTGACACATAAACTTCCTCTTGTAAAGGATAATCAGAAATGCAGATTTCACATCTAAATGCATCAGAGGCCAATTTCTACTAGTAGCTATATCAATCACCAATATGATTGTTTCATGTCAAGCTACAGGTTCAAACACTTCAAAGAAGTCTAAACCAAATTTATGAATTAGAATCAAATTTAGCCTCAGAGTCAGATTCACATTTAGAGTCATCATTAGTATCAGATTCACTTTCAGACTTTGACTCATCTTCAGACACAACTTTAGAGGAAGAATCTCCTTTAGAGTCTGAAATATCTTCAGAAGTTAACTTAAGTGTTAACACTACACCAGAGTTGGATTGAGACTTGTTTCAATCCCATGCATCTATTTTTTCAAAATAACATCTTTGATGAATTCAACTTTTTTAGTGACAGGATATTAGAGCTTATAAGATTCTTCTTATGTCGCCCATCTTCTTTCTCTTAGCATCTAGAACATGTTTATAACAAACAAAATCAAACTCCTTCAAAAGACTTATATTCAGCTGCTCTCTAGTCTACTTATGAATATAAACTACTCCCTTCACCTTCTTTGTGGGACACATGTTGATCACATATGCTACAATGGCAACAACTTCTCCCCATAAGGTGTGAGGAAGTTTATTCTCCTTGAACATGCTCCTTGTCATATCAAGAAAAGTTCTATTTTTTTCTTTCATCAAGACCATTGTGGTTGGAGTATATAGAGTAGTCATATCATGTTAAACTTCATTATCTTCATAGAACCTTATAAACTCTATAGAGTTGTACTCACCTCCACCATCAGTTATGAGAAGTTTTCAGCTTCTTACTACTCTATTTTTCAACCTTCACCTTGAACTTCTAAAATTCAGCAAACGCCTCATGCTTAAACTTGATGAGTGTTACCGATGTCATTATTTTAAACTCATCCAGAAATGACACAAAGTGCTTGTTTCTTCCAAGTGAAGGTACTTCAAATGGTATACATACATAAAAAACACTACTCATAAAGTATGTTTTGCTCTTAGAGAAACTTCTTATGCAAATGGAAATCTAGGTTGCTTAGCTTTCATGTATATCTCACACGACTTATCCAGCTTCACAATCTTAGGAATTCCATGTAACAACTTCTTAGAATTTAGATGTCGCAAGCTTCTAAATTTCAGATGCCACAATCTCTTGTGCCACAACTCACTTTTATCTTTAGTACCTTATGCACTAAGGCATTTACTTTCAACTATTTCCATATTCACTTTGGATGTTCTGGTGCTTCCCTATTCAGAATCATACAAATTTAAGAGATTTTCCTTCATAGTAATTGAGAAACCTTTCTCAGTTAGTCGACCTACACTCAACGGATTGCTCTTCACTTCAAAAATAAAACGAACATCATTGATCAGAACAATTTTGTCATTCTTCACTCCGACCTTGACATTTCTCATTCCTTCAGCATTCAAATACTTATCATCGACATATTTGATCTTTGTCCTCTTTCTAGAGTCAAAATTATTCAACCATTGTTTGTTTCCAGTTAGGTGATTTTTGAGCAGCCAAACCATATACCACAAGTCTACCAAATATCCATCATCGGATTCAGAAGCCATCAATAGTACATATTCATCATCATACTTTCCTCTGGATACGTTTTCATATTCTAATTTATTTTCCTTGTTTGACTAACAGTCAATAGAAAAGTGACTAAACTTCTTACAACAATATCAATGAACCTTCTTCTTGTCAAATTTCTCCTTTCCGTTATAATGTTTCTTCTTATTAGAGTTGGAGACTTTTAACTTCTGATTCATTTTACCAGAAGACGCCTTCAGAATATGCTCTACCTCTCTATCAGAGGTTCTCTCAGTCAGACACAACTCTTGTGTCTCTAGACTACTTTGTAGCTCTTCAATTCTCATGGTGATGAGATCCTTAGAGTGTTTAATTGCTACAATAATGTAATCAAACTGAGGATTTAATTATCTCAATACCTTTTCAATGATTACTTGTTCAGAGAGAGAGAGAGAGGGAGTCTCTCCATAAGACTTCATCTAATTTGTGATTGGAATCACTATAGAGATGTGATCTAGTACCTTCTCATTGTTTTTCATGTAGATATTCGCATACTGCTTACGTAGAGACCAAAACTTCACCTTTTTCACTGATGCATCACATCCATAGCATCGTACCAGTATGTCCCACACATCATTTGCCTTTGTTGAATCATCGATCTTCTCAAACACATTCGCATCTACATACTCACGGATATAGAAAAATGCCTTCTAATCCTTCTTTCTCGTTTCTCTATGCATGTTTTTTGTGCTTCAGTTGTAAATGTTACAACTGTTGCGTAACCTTCATTGGCGAGATCAAGAATGTCTTGACTGCAAAATAACACATGCATATGAGTCATCCATCGATTCTAATTCTTTCCATCGATCAAAGACATAAAACATTGTGTTCAAACTACCGTTTCCACTGTTCATATTCGATCTTGTGAAAATTCATTCAAACTCAACAATACTCGTGTTTCCCAATCCCCCATAATCAAGAAATATGATTCTATTCAGATTTTGAACTTCAATTCACTAAAAAAAAATCATAAACTAAATCAATCACACATGCCTCACATACACTTGTGTTTCCCGATCTGAATTAGAACCGGAGCTTTAGATACAAATTATTGGAGCACAAGGTTGAAGATGAAGAAGATAAGAGAGAGAGAGAGAGATAGAGAAATCTTGTAACTAACTTTCTTTCTCAATTAGAACCGGTTACAATGAATGATTCTCCTTCTAACTGAAATGCAAATTCAATGTATATACAAACTGAGAATTTGAAATGAAATTCAGATGCAAAATCAAATTAACTCTAAACTCACATGACATTAAAATGAAATGCGACTAATTAAGAGAGAGAGAGAGAGAGAGAGAGAGAGAGAGAGAGAGAGAGAGAGAGAGAGAGAGAGAGAGAGAGAGAGAGAGAGAGAGAGAGATTTTAATATTTGGTCGATTAGAAAAGCAAGAAATACACATTGATTGAAGTGGGAAAACCTCATTTTTAATATCTTCTTTGGAGTAAGATTTTAAAAGATTTTAGATGACTAAATATACATTATAGCAACCAAGTAGAAATTGAATTTAACAAAGATAAAGTTTAGGTGAATTCTTATTTACCCAACTCAAAAAATTGGGTAAGGTTACCCTAGTGTAAAATGCATTGAAAACAATAAATAATTATACTATTTTATAAATAATTAAATAAGTAAAACTTAAATAGTATCATGTGATTGATTGAAGATATATTACCCATCTTTTTGTAATGGGTAGAGAAATTGTCCCCTAAATTTTAATGCATTTTTTTAACACTCGAAATATCCATTAATTTGAATGACAATTCCTACCGTCTAGTCGTGGAAGAAATTAAAAGAATATTTAAGATTAATTAAGATTAAACAAAGGCACACAAATGGTTATTATTAAGATTAAACCAAAGCATGTTGTCCTTAATATAGTGAAAGCAACAAAAGGAAAGATATAGTTTCAAGTGAAACTGAAAAAAAAAAACCAAGAACACTTGTCAAAATATATATATATATATATATATATATATATATATATATATATATATATATATATATATATATATATATATATATATATATATATATAAAAGCATATCAAGTGAGAGAGATTTTATTATGAGAAGTGAGAAAAACAAATATCAATCATTAAATCAATCACACAATTAATATTAAATTGTTTATAAAATGTTAATGTAGCTATTAAATATGTATATGATTTATCGGGAATATTATACATACCAATTATAATTTCTATGAATTTTGCAAACATCCTTTGTATTATTTATCTTAAGTCAATCAATTTGTAATTTTTTTTGCTGAACTTTGCTCTGCTTTTTGTAAGCAGGTTTTGAGAACTCACAGTTCTCTCTATTAATACATTTTGCTTATAAAAAATAGTTATATGATTGTTCTAATAGTTATTATTTGTTCTTCTCACCTCTCATACTAAAACTCTACTTACTTGATATGCTATATATATATATATATATATATATATATATATATATATATATATATATATATATATATATATATATATATATATATATATATATATAAAAGATTGCAAGCTCATCAAATATGCAAACAAGGATGTTTGCAGAAGCAACGGTTACGAAATCCTCTAAAGTTACGAAATCCTCTGCAGAATCCAAATAGAAAACCTTTATTATGACAATCCGAATTGCATTTTTCATCACTCACACAGTTCCCAGAAATCCAACTATTCTTTGACTTACATTTTCTTCCTTCGGTTTCTACCACCATCTCTGCATGCATACATCAATCACACATTATTATTATTAACACAAATTAACATAATTTAATTAAAAAGACTTCATTAACTACATATTAATTATTCTTATAAAGATTTTAAATACTGTCGTGGTCACAGTAGATAACTGTGCAAGACATCGAATGTTGTAACACTATGAATTAGGAATTTGAATAATAATAATCTTTAAATCACTTATTATTATGATTGTCTCAATGAATGTTATATGTTGTAATTCAAAATACACAAGACTTACGAAAAGAAAGGAGAATAAGCAAAATAAAGAACAACCCAAATTGTGCCATGTTCATGATTCTCACTTACTATACAATCTTCAACTAAAACAATTACTTCATGTTAATGAACTAACATGTTTCGGTTATTTATTTATTTATTTATTTATAGAGATGGAGAGTATAAACAACATTTTTTTATTTAAAATCATCGGCTTTTAAGTTTGTTTGGAAGTTGATGTTCCTTCGATTATTGCCATTAGTTAGAGGTAATTTAGTATAATTCATGTTTGGCTTATAGAGCACCCAAAATGTATGCACCTCTTACACATAATCCATGAATATAAGAATTAATAAATAGTCAATTTTATCTCTAAGAATCATCATTATATCTCCAAATTGGTTCATAAATTATATATGAAAGCATATCAAAATATCCTTAAATTGTTTTCTCATCCAATTATGTACGATCTGACTAATTGTTTTGTTGCTGTGAGAATACATCAATTTTATTTCTAATTAAAGTGTCTTAAAAATGTCAAATTTATCTGATTTATATTTTATTTTTAATGATGCTTTGTTCTTGAAAGCGGTGAAGTGTTCATCGAAATCATCGGCGTACTTTATTTGGATGATGACTTGTTAGACTATATGGTGGATTAAGAATAAAATCATCTTAATTGATATCCTTGTTTTTGTTGGTGTTTCAATGTAATCCTTGTTATGGGTTTGGTGTATCCCTAATATGCCATTAATGAAATTTGTAGCTTATAAAAAAAAACTTAAGCTAACAGATACATATATCTTCTTTTCCATGTTACTGTAAATGCTAAATATCTAAGAATTAGATTTTTACATTAGAATATATACTTCTTTTTTTATGTTTAGAGCTAGAGAAACTAGAAATAAAAGGAGCAAAAGATCTAAAAGAATTCACCCGTTAGCAATTTCCTCTACTATAAAAAGTATTTATCACTATTATAAAATACATAAAAAAAACAACGTCATGTTTACCACGGTTCATCCATACACTCGTTGTAACATCTCTAAACTAAAACGCTATTGTTTTATATTTGTTTGTTAGTTAAAAATTATTTGTATATAATAACGATTGATAAGCCAATCATGGTGATACCATCAAGCTTTCATGGATTCAAACCTCAGCACCATCATATATATATATATATATATATATATATATATATATATATATATATATATATATATATATATATATATATATATATATATATATATATATATATATATATATATATATATATATATTATTCGTTTTATGTTAAGGCGCACCTTTTTTATTTTATTTACTTTTAAATAAAAACTTAAAGATTATGACTACGGTTGATTTTCCCACCGTTATATATATATATATATATATATATATATATATATATATATATATATATATATATATATATATATATATATATATATATATATTATTTTTAATTTTAAATATAACTCTGCTGCTTCATTCTGAAATTTTATTATTAAAGTAATATAACATAATAACGGTTGATGGTATAGACCGTGGTAGTAGCTTTACAATATTTCATGTATCATAACGATTGTTGGTGTAGACCGTCGTAGTAGCTTTACAATATTGTATACTCCTAGCTAGTCTGTTTGTTTCTTCAGTATCCTTTTTTCCATTGAAAATAGAAACTAGACGAAATAATTCACAATTTCAACCTTAAACCCTAACTTTCATTATTGTGAAACAATACACGGTTTCAACCAAAGCTTGCATAATTGGTGTCTATTCTTCACCGTGTTGTTGTCATTTTCTTCATCATCATCACGATCGTTACGGAAGGAAGAGTACATAAAACAAGTTGTCACCGTCGAGAAGGAAGATAACAAACAACACCGTCGTTGTCATAAGAAAGGAAGACAACAACAACACAAACACCAACACCAACGTCGTTTACTTAGTCATCGCATTTAAGGTACGTAAAATATTTTCCCCATGCATCTACGGTAAACTCATTTGCCATTGTCGTGGTTGTTGTTATGTTCTTGTTGTTCATGTTCTTGTTATTGATGTTCTTCTTCTTCTTGTTGTTGTTTATGTTCTTGTTGTTCGTGTTGTTGTTTTTGTTTTTGAACACAGATGTCGACCTTGTCAAGTTCTACATCAGGAAGCAGCGAAGATACTCAAACGATTGAGTGTTATACGAATACAACTCAAACTATTGATACTTAATTGAAAAGATCAAAAAGAGGTGTCATAATGATGCCTAATTCACATCCGTATGTAACTCATTAGGTGTAAAAATTCGAATCGAGTTTGATTGGCTCTATAGAGTAGTGGATTGTCCACATTACTCTACTTTTAAGAGTTATGTTGATTTCCTTGCACGTAGCAAAGTGAGAATAGTGATAGATGACTAGAGAGAAGTGGATGATAATGTTAGCGTATGGACAGACATTACGGTGATACATACTTAATTTTCATATATTTGATATCACTACCTATAGTTTATAATTCATACTTATATATTGATTTAAATGTAGTTGAATTCTGAGGTTACCGATAACTCAAAATTGAAAATAAGTGAATATCTTATGTTGGTGTTCGCTGGAGGGGATTTAAGTCATAGTTCACGACTGAATACATTACGATACCTAAGAATGGTCTTGAACGTCCATGGGTTCGATATAGTTTTATATCGAAGAAGGTGTGACCCAAGTTTGCTTAGAAACTTCGTTCTGACGAATTCAAGGTTAGTACTAGTCATATGTAACCAATAATGTTATGCTAATGAGTTATAGATACTAATCATTAATATTTTAACTTTGTTAATAACATGCTAAATGCGAAGTAGGAATTCAAAACAAGGCGAAAAACATGTACCCACATAGATTGTCTCGTGGGGGTTACAGTAAACTTGAGAAGAGAATCATGCTTGAAAAACAACAACGAATAGGAGAGATGGCGACATCCCATCCCCACCGTCAATACATGAGAAATGGAAGAGGGTTCGAGTAATACTTAAATGTGTTTCCTTATGTAAGTTGCTCATGTTATATAGGATAATTTGATTATGGTGTCCCGTGATGGTACATTTTTTCTGGAAGCACTGAAGGTGGCAAAACACAAGGAAGGGGGGTTGGAATTGGGTTTTCTGTATAATTAGAATTAACTTCTAAAGACACGTTTTACTTTATCCTGGTTCGTTTGAACTCAAACTACATCCAGTCCACCCGCCAAGGTGATTTTGCCTCTACTGAGGTCTTAATCCACTATTCAATAAGAATACACACAAAGACCTATAGTCAATGTCTTCTTGAGTCTTCTGACTAAACTTAGTCACTCAAGGAAAAAGATAATTGTTACAAGAATGATAAAGACGTAACTTAAAATGCTTCTAGGTAAGCAGGTATCACTAAGTGATAGTTACAGCAATAAGAACAAGATAAAATGATTTGCTTGAGTATATGTTATACGTTGTAATGCGTTGCGTACTCACTTGATTTCTTCAAATGATGTCCTTTATATAGTTCTTGATAAAGTAGCCGTTGGAGACATCTTGAACCAAATTAGGATATACTTTAATACCTTAATTTCTTTCCATAAGAAGAGATACTTGTCTTTGCATATTAAAGACCATATTCTTTAATTAAAGCTTTTTAATAAGGATACCAGCATCTTCTAAGCGGAAATCAGAGATAATGAATAATATATGCGCAGCCAATAAATGTCATTTAATGCTGGATTCTTCTTTGAGCGTATCTTCTATAAAGGTTCTCCTTAGCTTGTATGGATTACTCAAACAATATTATCTTCTACACGAGAGTAAGTATATTCATTAGAACTTTTAATATGAAAGGCTTTGTTATCATCAAAACACTTAGAGGATCAGAACCACATTTGTTCTAACAATCTCCCCCTTTTTGATGATGACAAAACATTTTAATTTAACAAGAAGAGAGTTTAATGAGTTTAAATGTACTCCCTTTGATTTGAAGAAAAATTTCTTTCAGATGTTCTATGATCCTTAGCTCCCCCTGAGTTGATTACTTGACCTGTTTCTTTTTAAGATATCAACTCAAATACTTTTATCAGAATATGTAAAAGGCAGATTATGGTAAACTGCTATGGATCAGAATCATTTTCGTTTCTCCCCCTTTTTGTCATAATCAAAAAGATAAAAGGAGAAAGAACAAGAGAGAAAAAAATAAAAATTATAAACCAAAACCAGTAGAGTTAAAGTACTTAGAAGCAAACGCAAACAACCAGTAGAAGTTCAAATAGTTATGCAGAACCAGAAATTAAAATAGCAAAAAAATAAAGCATGAGAAAAGAAAATCAGGTGTTCATCTTAGTGACTAAAGTCTCCAGCAAAGATTTAATGTCTGATGAAGATTCCACTTGCTTGGTGAGTAGAGTCTTCATTTCAGCAGTTGTTTCTTCTTGCTTGTCTAGACGTTCCTTCACTAGTTGATTTTCTTTCTTCAATTCTTGCAGAGTTTGTAACACAAAATTTGTTTCCAGAGGTTCTTCAGTTTGTGGAGCAGCTTGATTTTCAGGACTATTAGCAGTTTCTTCAACAGAGGATACTAAAATCATCTGAAGTGCTGAGAGCTTATCCAGAGGTTCTGGTTCTTTCCAGGGCTTGCTGTCCAGCAGAAGTGGTTTAGTTTGTGCAACATTTG
Source organism: Lathyrus aphaca (assembly GCA_963966055.1). Lineage (NCBI taxonomy): Eukaryota > Viridiplantae > Streptophyta > Magnoliopsida > Fabales > Fabaceae > Lathyrus > Lathyrus aphaca. Next base: position 96,526,534 of record OZ014524.1, read on the forward strand.
AGACTACTGCTTGAAGGTACTCACAGAAGTTCTGATGAGCAACATCATAGCAGATGTCCTTGAGTCTTTTGGACTCAGCAGTAAACCATTTTCTGAGGTCAGCCCATAGAAAATCAGATGCAGCAGGATCAGTAAGCTCTGCACAAGCAGTCTTCAGATCTTCTAATTTTAATTTCAGAACTGTTTCAAAAGCCAGTAGTAAAGTAGAAATGTCTGATTTGGATGGTTTGGGTTTTGGAACAGGAATAGCTCTTTTGTTGGACATAGAGGACAGTTTTTGAAGTGCTTCAAAGTCAATTGTGGTTCTAAGGAGATTGTCATTTTCAGTCAGAGTTTCTTCGGGTGAATCAGGAATGTTTATGATAGAAGGTGAATTTTGGGATGTTGAAATGTTATGGGAAATTGAGGCAGCATCTGAGTCTTGGTAGTGTTCAAGATCAAGGTCAAGTACAGCTTTCAAGGCAGATTGTGGTTCATTTGTAAGGGAGCAGTCAATATCAGATGGTGGAGTGTCATCAATAGGTATGTCAAAATCAGCAATAGTTTGGGGTTGATGATTTTCTGTTTCTGTTTCTGGTGGATTTAAAGAGGATAGGATGGATGCAACAGCAGAAGTTGTGAGAACTTCAGTTTGAATGGGACTAATATTTTGGGTTGGTTCAGAATCATGCATTTGTTCAGAGTTGGTATCAGAAGATGGTTGGCTAGAGTGTAAAGTGTTAGAAGGTTGTTCAGACACTTCTACAGTTACAGCTTCTACAACAGTAATGGAATCAGGATTAGAAGCAGAAGACTTACCTGTTGTCTTAGATGATTTTTGCATCTTCTGAGAGGGGTCTTCAGCAGTCTTCCTTTTCTTTAATCTGAGAGAGGCAACATCTGGAATTTGTTGATGGAGTTCTTTTGGGTTGAAGTCAGGTACCGTACCTTGACGCTTGCAGATATCCATATAGTTGAGAACAACATCTGCTGGTGTATCAGAAGAAAAGAGAGGAAAGCCTTCCAGAGGTATCCTTCTGGTGCTAATAACTTCTCTAGAGTGAAGAATGGGTTCTTGCTGAATGGATGTGATGAATCTCATTTTCTTCAGATTTTTGGCATTCAAGGGTTTTCCAACGTCTGTTTCCAAAAGTTCAGATTGGTTTATTTCTGCTAGGAAGTCCACTAGCTTGTTCTGACACAGAATATCAGAAATTAATCGTCCAAAAGGTATCCAGTCCCTTTTGGTCTTCTCACCGTCCCTTGTTTCTTTCACAGCGATGCGAAGATTTTGAAAGAGTGTGTGGGCAAGATTGATTTTCTTTTGCTTGGAAATGAAGTAAAGGAGGAATTGTTGATCCAGATTGATGTAGTCTGGAGAATTTGTAGGTTTCCTGTGACAGATTGTCCCAAGAATTATTTTTGCCCAAATACGCAGAGGAATCTTTAGGTCTTTGATCTTGTTTGATGGTTTTCCAGCGGTGAAAATTTCTTTAGCAATCACGACAGCATCAGATACTCTATCCATATCACTACATTTGATACCATTGCCATCAGTTTCAAAGAGTTTGGCAATGTGATCTTCAGAGATGATAATCTGTTTACCAAGCACATAGGAGGTAACTTGTGCATCATTTTGGTATGCGTACATCCAAAATTCTTTAACCAGTTTAGGGAAAACTGGTCCCATTAGCCTGTCAAAGTATTTTTCCCAGCCTTGAGCTTCAACCTGAGGGAGAAGGTCAAAACCATTATCCTTCAAGCTTGCGAAATCAACGAACAACTCACATAGTACTTCCAGTTTCTCAGGAGTAGTGGAAAGATTCTTTGATGGTTCAACGTAGTAATCATCAGAGAAATCTTTGCGTGAAGATGATGAAGCCATTTAGTGACTAAGATGAACTTTTAGGGTTTAGGGTTTTTAGAGAAAAATGAGGAAGCACAAGAGACTGAGAGAAAAAAACTTTAGAGAGAGTAAGATGCGGGTAAAATTTGAAAAAGAGGAATACACTGATATTTAAAAAAATTAAAGCAATGTATTAATTGAGAAATTAGTGGGAAACAATTAAGTTTGAAAACATAATCATTAACAGCATTAAATGCGCTGACATGGGGTAAAGCGTAAATGATTCTGGAACAGTTACCCAAGAGATTTTCTTGCCTTTTTGGTGTCAAACCTAGCCGTATCAGATTCCAGAATCTCAACAGTTATCCTTCTGAGCGAACAGTTGCTAAGGCACGTTCTGTCACTCTTCAGAATTTGAACACGTGTTGTGATTCTGATGGAAGTCCTTAGAGCTTTGTTGACAAGTGTTTGATATGAAGATCTACAAATTAATCTTTTGAACAGAAGTTCTAAGAGTAAACGATAGAGCATAGAATCTTCTGAGACAATCAGATAGAATATAAATAGTAGAACTTCTAGAGATAAGACATATGATTAAAGCATTTTCATTCTGGACATAACTTCATGCTAAGGTTAGTTAGAATGAAATTAAATCTATCTTCAGAAAGGGGTTTAGTAAAAATATCAGCCCATTGGTGATTTGTGTCTATAAATTTTAACATTAAAATTCCCTTCTGAGTATAGTCCCTAATGAAGTGATGTTTAACTTCTATGTGTTTAGCTCTAGAATGTAAAATAGGATTTTTAGAGAGACAAATAGCAGAAGTATTGTCACAGAGGATTGGAATGTTACTCTCATAGATATTGAAATCTTCTAGCTGATTTTTCATCCAGAGCATCTGAGTACTGCATCCAGCTGCTGCAATGTATTCAGCTTCTGCAGTTGATAATGCTATGGTTGGTTGTCTTTTGCTAGACCAAGCGATTAGGTTGTCTCCTAGAAATTGACAACTTCCAGAAGTACTTTTTCTTTCTGTTCTATCTCCAGCAAAGTCAGCGTCACAATATCCTACAAGTTTATACTTTTCTGATCTTCTGTAATACAGACCAAGATTAGTAGTACCTTTCAGATATCTAAAGATTCTCTTAACTGCTGTTAAGTGAGTTTCTCTAGGATCTGATTGGAATCTAGCACATAAACATACACTATATAGAATATCTGGTCTAGAAGCAGTAAGATAGAGAAGTGATCCAATCATACCTCTGTAGAGCTTCTGATCTACTTTCTTACTTACCTCTTCTTTCTCCAAGATACACGTAGGATGCATAGGAGTTTTGGATATTGAACTTTCTGATAAATCAAATTTCTTCAGAAGTTCTTTTACATATTTGCTTTGATGGATATATGTTCCTTCTGATGTTTGATTTATTTGAATTCCCAGAAAGAACTTTAATTCTCCCATCATGCTCATTTCAAATTCTGCCTGCATAGATTTAGCAAATTCCTTTCCCAAGGCACTTTTAGTAGAACCAAAAATTATATCATCTACATAAATTTGGCATATCAGGAGATCATTTTTAATGTTTTTACTGAAAAGAGTTGTGTCCACTTTCCCTCTGATGAATTTATTTTCCAGTAGAAAATTACTTAATCTTTCATACCAAGCTCTGGGAGCTTGTTTTAAACCATATAATGATTTTTTGAGTTTGTAAACATGTTCTGGAAATTTTGTATTTTCAAAACCAGGGGGTTGGTGTACATATACTTCTTCATCAATATAACCATTTAAAAATGCACTTTTGACATCCATTTGATACAGAATGATATTATGATTTACAGCAAATGATATTAGAAGTCTTATTGATTCTAACCTGGCGACTGGTGCATAGGTTTCTGTATAGTCAATTCCTTCTTGTTGGCTATACCCTTGTGCAACCAGTCTTGCTTTGTTTCTGACAACTTCTCCTTTCTCATTGAGTTTGTTTCTGAATACCCATTTGGTGCCAATGATGTTGAATCCTCTGGGTCTAGGAACTAGATCCCACACATCATTTCTGGTGAATTGATTAAGTTCTTCTTGCATAGCCAGAATCCAATCATTTTCTGATAGAGCTTCTTCTACAGAAGATGGTTCAATCAGAGAGACAAGTCCTAGTAGTGTCTCTTCAGTGTTTTTGAATGAGGATCTTGTTCTGATTGGTTCATCTTTCTTTCCCAAGATTTTATCCTCTGGATGATTAATATTGCTTCTGGAGAGCTTCTTCTGGATGGGTTCTTCAGGTGTTGATGGAGCAGTTGTAATGTTTTGAACTTTAGAAGATTGATCTTTAGAAGTTCTGTTTGTAGAGATTTCTACTTCTATATCTGCAGTAAATTCTTTTTGCTTTGGTTTTTCAGAACCAAGCTTATCATCAAATCTGACGTGAATTGATTCTATCACAATACGTGTTTCTGTATTGTATACTCTGTATCCCTTAGAACGTTCAGAGTATCCTAACATATAACACTTTTGTGCCTTAGAATCAAATTTATTCAGAGTATCAAGAGTGTTTAGCATAAAACAAATACATCCAAAAGGATGAAAGTAAGAAATGTTGGGCTTTCTGTTCTTCCACAATTCATAAGGAGTCTTTTCAAGAATAGGTCTTATAGAGATTCTATTCTGAATGTAACATGCTGTATTTACTGCTTCTGCCCAAAAATGTTTAGCCATATTAGTCTCATTGATCATGGTTCTGGCCATCTCTTGTAAAGTTCTATTTTTACGTTCTACAACCCCATTTTGTTGTGGAGTTCTAGGACAAGAAAAATCATGAGAGATGCCATTTTCATTAAAAAATGATTCTAATTGTTTATTTTCAAATTCTCCACCATGATCACTTCTGACTTTTATGATCTTTGATTCTTTTTCATTTTGAACTTGTTTACAGAAGTTAGAAAATACAGCAATTGACTCATCCTTGTGTCTAAGAAACTTTACCCATGTCCATCTGCTGAAGTCATCTACGATCACCAATCCATACTTCTTGCCATTGACAGAAGCAGTTTTCACTGGTCCAAATAAGTCAATGTGCAGAAGTTCTAATGGTCTAGAGGAAGATACAATATTTTTAGCTTTGAATCCAGTTTTTGAAAATTTGCCTTTCTGACATGCTTCACATAGAGCTTCTGAGTTGAACTTCAAATTTGGAAGTCCTCTGACTAGATTGAGTTTGTTAAGTTGAGATATTCTTCTCATATTAACATGTCCCAATCTTCTGTGCCAGACCCATTGCTCAGTTTCCACAGACATTAGACATTTTACATTTTGAATTTTTAATTCAGAAAGCTTTATTTTATAAATGTTGTTCTTTCTCTTTCCACTAAAGAGGATTGTTCCATCTTTCTGACTAACAGCTTTACAGAACTTTTGATTAAAGATTATGTCATAGCCATTATCACTTAATTGACTTATGGATAATAAATTATGCATTAATCCTTCTACAAGCAAAACATTAGATATAGAAGGAAGATTTCCGTTACCAATAGTTCCGGAGCCAATAATTCTTCCTTTTTGATTGCCTCCAAAACCTACATGGCCTCCATCTTTTAATTCAAGACTTTGGAACATATGCTTTCTTCCCGTCATGTGACGTGAGCATCCAGAGTCCAGGTACCATGATTGGTGTTTCAGTTTTGCTGTTAAAGACATCTGCAACATACACAATTTTATCCTTGGGTACCCATATTCTTCTGGGTCCTTGTTTGTTAGATTTTACAAACTTCTGATTTATTTTGGGTTTTAAATCAGAACTTGTAGAGCAGGATGACTCACTAGTGTATATAAGATCATGATTATGACCGTAGGTGAAATGAGAACTTAGAGGAGTATTGGTATTTATGACAATGTCATCAATATTTTTTAATTTCAGAGTTTCATTATTTTTCACATAGCCAATGCCTCTTCTTTCATTTCTGCTAACACCATAGATCATAGAAGCAATCTTACTTCTATCTAAACTTTTAGTAAGAAATTGTTGAAAACTATAATCATATTGTTTTATGATATTATCAGAATTGATTAGATCTTCTAATTCAGATTTCTTCTGAGCTTTGAGCTTTTCAAAAGAGTTTTTACATTCAAAGAGATTTTCTTTCAGCTCAGAGTTTTCTGTTTTCAGTTTTCTAATATCTTCTAATTCAGATACAAGATTTTGTTTGACGTCTTTGTATTTGAATTGAAGCTTCTGATATTTTTCAAGAATTTCTGAAAGACTAGCTTCTAACTCAGATCTAGAGAATTTAGAAAATACCTCTTCTGAGTCTGATTCTAACTCTGATTCTGATGAGTGATCATCTTCTGGTATATTTGCCATTAATGCAATATTAGCTTGTTCATCTTCAGAATCTGACTCTGCTTCAGATGATTCAGAATCATCCCATGTTGCCATGAGACTCTTTTTCTTTTCTCTGCTGAATCTGTTTCTAGGTTTGTCTTTCTGAAGTTTTGGACATTCACTTTTGTAGTGTCCTGGTTCTTTGCATTCGTAGCACACAACTTCTTTGCTTCTGGGCTTCTTGTGACTGGATGTTGATTCAGAATAATTGTTTGATCTTCTGGTATTTCTGAACTTCTTCTGACGATGCTTCCAGAGTTGTTGAACTCTTCTTGACAAGAGAGATAATTCATCTTCTTCTGATGAGCATCCAGAGCTTTCTTCTTCTTCTGCCTGTAAAGCTTTAGAAACATGTTTGTTAGATTTAAGAGCTACAGACTTACCTTTCTTCTGGGGCTCATCTTCTTCTAATTCAATCTCATGACTTCTCAAGGAGCTGATCAGTTCTTCTAAGGAAATTTCATTCAGATTTTTTGATAACTTTAAAGCAGTGACCATGGGTCTCCAGGCTTTAGGTAAACTTCTGATGATTTTCTTCACGTGATCTGCTGTTGAGTAGCCTTTGTCCAGAACTTTTAGTCCAGCGACCAGAATTTGAAACCTTGAAAACATTTTTTCAATGGTTTCATCTTCTTCCATCTTGAAGGCTTCATACTTCTGGATGAGAGCTAGAGCTTTGGTCTCCTTGACTTGAGAGTTGCCTTCATGTGTCATCCTTAGAGAATCAAACATGTGTTTGGCTGAATCCCTGTTTGTGATCTTCTCATATTCTGTGTACGAGATGGCACTTAGAAGTATGGTCCTAGCTTTGTGATGATTTCTGAATTCCTTCTTCTGTTGAACTGTCATATTTTTCCTTTCGATCTTCTGACCATCTTCTCCAACAGGATGAATATATCCATCTGTCACCATGTCCCAGAGATCTCCATCTAGAGCTAGAAAGAAACTCTCTAGAACATCCTTCCAGTAGTCGAAATTGTCGCCATTGAACATTGGTGGTTTAGCATTGATCTTGTCATTCTGATAGTCATTGTTAATTCCAGTTTCTGCCATGTGTTTATCTTCTGGATCTTTTACTGACACGGTAAAGTGTAATACTCAGAACCTAGCGCTCTGATGCCAATTGAAGGTGGCAAAACACAAGGAAGGGGGGTTGGAATTGGGTTTTCTGTATAATTAGAATTAACTTCTAAAGACACGTTTTACTTTATCCTGGTTCGTTTGAACTCAAACTACATCCAGTCCACCCGCCAAGGTGATTTTGCCTCTACTGAGGTCTTAATCCACTATTCAATAAGAATACACACAAAGACCTATAGTCAATGTCTTCTTGAGTCTTCTGACTAAACTTAGTCACTCAAGGAAAAAGATAATTGTTACAAGAATGATAAAGACGTAACTTAAAATGCTTCTAGGTAAGCAGGTATCACTAAGTGATAGTTACAGCAATAAGAACAAGATAAAATGATTTGCTTGAGTATATGTTATACGTTGTAATGCGTTGCGTACTCACTTGATTTCTTCAAATGATGTCCTTTATATAGTTCTTGATAAAGTAGCCGTTGGAGACATCTTGAACCAAATTAGGATATACTTTAATACCTTAATTTCTTTCCATAAGAAGAGATACTTGTCTTTGCATATTAAAGACCATATTCTTTAATTAAAGCTTTTTAATAAGGATACCAGCATCTTCTAAGCGGAAATCAGAGATAATGAATAATATATGCGCAGCCAATAAATGTCATTTAATGCTGGATTCTTCTTTGAGCGTATCTTCTATAAAGGTTCTCCTTAGCTTGTATGGATTACTCAAACAATATTATCTTCTACACGAGAGTAAGTATATTCATTAGAACTTTTAATATGAAAGGCTTTGTTATCATCAAAACACTTAGAGGATCAGAACCACATTTGTTCTAACAAGCACGACATGACATATTAGTATAAGCTATTGGAATAGTTGTGCATGAAGGTCTTGTATGTGGTGTTGGAGAAGGTGTCGACTTGAGGTCATAGTTTGGGTCTCAAAGAAAAAACACTGAAAGCTCTAAATTGAATGCTCAATGACAAAAGATTGAGAATATTGAGAAATGTTCAATTTTGAACTCTGTGCATAATTCCTTCATCATTTTGTTGTTCAAGTTGGACCCATTATTTGTAATGAGTTGACTTGGAATACTATAGCGGAAGATGCTATTATTTTTGATAAACTGGACGACCACTTGTCGATTTACATTGGTGTATGATGCTGCTTCGACCCATTTGGTGAAGTAATCAATATCTACTAGTATGAACCGATGTCCGTTTGAAGCTTTGGATTCGATCATTCCAATCATGTCGATTCCCCATATTGAAAATGGCCATGGCGAAGAGAGAGCCTTGAGAAGCATCGAAGGCGTATGAATTTTATCAGCATAAATTTGACATTTACTACATTTCCTTGTATGCTTGCGGCAATCTTCCTCCATTGTGAGTCAGTAATATCCTGCTCGGAGTAGTTTTCTTGCCATTGTATATCCGTTGGTATGAGTACCAAAAGATCCTTCATAAATTTCTTTCATGAGTATTTTTTGCTTTGCGCTTGTCTACACATCTGAGTAGAACCATGTCGAAGTTTCTTTTGTAAAGTACATCTTGGTTGAGGAAGATGTTTCCTGCCAGTCTTCAGAGGGTTTTTCTGTCCTTTCTAGACGATCCAAATGGGTATTCCCTTTTTTGAAGGAAATGTTGAATATCGTAATACCAAGGTTTTCTATCAGTGGAAGTTTCTATTGCAAAATTATACGTTGGTCTGTCCAGGTGTAACGCCTCATATAATAAATATATAGAATATCATTATACAAGAGTTTATTTGGTACTGACACCATCATAAGTGCCTAATAACATAATTCAGATTCTTGACCAATTCTAAAAACAATACAACTATGGTACAAGACATGGAAATCATGCTAAAATAAAAATACTAATATCAATATAATATCCATTACTGTACAAAGATAAAAACACAGCGGAAACTAAAACTATGCTTCTCTTGAAACATCCCGAGCATAACTCCACTTGTAAATAAAACCTACAAATAAAACCTGCAAAAGCAACAACAATAGTGGGGTGAGATAACAACATCTCAGTGAGTTTCCTATCTTAGAGTTCTCTCGGCTCTAAGGGTTCGAATCTAATCACTACGCAAGTCTTTGGTCACTTATCTACAAGGAACCAAAACAAGATGGAAACATCCATACAACACTCTCGACACTTCACGTGGGATTCAATGGAATACCCACCTCAAGTGTTTATTAGCAAGGCTTCCCATGGGACTTAGTATAATACCCATCACAAGCCACTACCAAGCCTTTACGGATGCTTCTCGTGGGACTCAATGTAATACCCACCTCAAGACTTACTCAAGACTTCACCGGACAAGGCTTCCCATTGGACTCAATGTAATACCCATCACAAGCCACTACCCGCCTCACCAACGGTTTCGCATCAACCTAGGGTAGTCCTAAACAACTCACAAGTTATACCACCTAACAATTTCTAGTTACATTACTAGGCCATACTATTGGTTTATGGTAAGGTTTCCTCACAATACTTTAAATTACATGTTTTATAGTTCACAAATTACATTTATAATATCGGTACTTTTAGTCGACATAAAATAAATAAATAAAATTTTCCACTTCAAAAGTAATATTTTCCTCTACCATTGGATAATGGGTTGTCATAGCTTTCCAATGCTTCGAACGGGGACCAAAACAAACTTACGGTTCAAAAGATACGGGTTTTTAAACATTTTTTCAAAACTGACTCAGTTTTATCGGTTAACCTATTTGGTTAACCGGCTAACCAGTCTAAATTTCAAGTAAGACACCATTTTCATTGGTTAATCGGTTAACCAAAGTGGTTAATCGATTAACCTTGTTGCAGAAGCTCAAAAAGTCTGGTTTTTAATCACAAAACCCACCCAAACTTAATCAAAACACGATGGGTAATCCAAGCAATCAAAGTAGGTTTAACTTACATATTAACTGACTATTCTACCCGATTATTTCAGCATTTAAACCATTAGAAACTTGATTTTAGCAAAATTAACCATTTCTAACCTAAAACTCTATATCTCTATAACTCTAAAAAATAAAAGTTCTAACTAGAACCTATCTTGACAATGAAGAGGAGTTTGATGAAGATGATGAAGATTGATGAAGAAGAATGATGATCCAAGCATTTCTTGAGCTTCTAGGTTTCCATTTTTCCTCTTCTCTCTTTTTCTCCATTTCTCTTATTCTCTTCCATTTTCTTTTCTTTTCTTCTTCTTCTTACTAACTTCTAACACATAACTCTTTTTTCTTTTATAACAAAACAATAGTTATACTGATATAACTATTGGTTAGTAATCCAACGGGTCCAAATTGAGAGTATCCAAAAATGTCTCTGAATAAAATATTTAATAAAATCTCTGAGTCAGATAATACTAATTAATTAATTTAAGTTTGTCAGTTACTCTAATTATTTTAATTGAAAACTCTCAGAGCACACCGGAACCCTGTTAAACTTAATTAATATTATCCAGAGCATTTAATTAAAATATGGGGTATTACACCAGGCATATAATGTCAATTCTAGGGATGTCATTCCATCGATCAACTGTGATCATGGAAGAGAGAGTAACAAGTGCGTCAGCCATGTGATTTTCCTCACAAAGGATGTGATAAAATTCAATTCTTTTGAAAAATGGAAGCAATCTCCTTGTGTAATCCTGGTAAGGGATCAGTCCCTGTTTTTGTGTTTCCCATTCTCCTTTGATCTGATTGTTCACTAAGGCAGAATCTCTGTACACATGTAAATTCTTGATTATGAGATAAATTTCTTCCTCGAGACCCATGATGTAAGTTTCATACTCGACCTCATTGTTTGTACATTTGAACGTTAATCTAGTAGTGAATGGAATGTGGGTTCTGCTTGGAGTGTCAATGATTTCCCCAATCCCGTTTCAATAAAAATTAACTGCTCCATCGAAGATTAGTCCCCAAAGGGATCATGGTTTAGGTCCTTCGCTTGGCAGTGGTTCTTCACAATCTTTCATCTTAAGATACATGATGTCTTCGTCTGGGAAGTCAAATGCGACCGGATCCTGGTTACTGATGGGCTGATGAGCCAAAAAATCAAATAGGATACTTCCTTTGACGGATTTCTATGCATGATACTCAATGTCGTATTCTGATAACAACATTTGCCAATGAGCAATTCGTCCCGTTAATGCAGGATTTTCGAACACATGTTTGATCAGATCCATTTCTAAAATGAGCCAAGTAGTATGATAGATTATATACTGGCAAAGAAGTTTAGCTGCCCAAGCTAGAGTGGAACAAGTTTTCTCGAGCTTTGTGTACCGAGTTTCATAATCGGAAAATTTCTTGTTCAGATAGTAAATAACATATTCTTTTCTTTTTTGTTTTGTCTCATCTTGCTGGCCAAGTACACATCCCCTGGAGTCTTCCAAAACGGTGAGGTACATGATTAATGGCCTGCTTTCAACTGGAGGAGACAAAATTGGTGGCTTCAACAATTATTCTTTGATCTTTTTAAAGGCTTCCTGGCAGTCTTCTGTCCAATCATGACTTTGATTCTTCCGGAGATCTTTGAATATTGAGACGTCCCAAGAATCCTCGAACTTGTTTCTCCGTTTTCGGAGTTGGCATTTCTTGAATAGCCTTGACTTTGTTAGGATCGACTTCAATTCCTTTCTGAGTGATGATGAATCCCAGGAGCTTTCATGATCGGACGCCAAAGGTGCACTTGTTCAAATTCATTTGTAGTTGATATTTTCTAATTCATGGAAACAATTTATGAAAATGTTCAACATGTTCCTCTTTGGTCTTTGACTTGGCGATCATGTCGTCGACGTATACTTTGATCTCTTTATGCATCATGTCATGAAAGAGAGTTTTCATTTCCCTTTGATAGGTAGCACCACCATTCTTTAATCTGAACATTATTACTTTGTAACAGAATGTTCCCCAAGGTGTGATGAAAGGTGTTTTCTCCATGTCTTCGGGTGCCATTTTTATCTGGATGTATCCCGAAAATCCATCCATGAAGAAAAATACTTTGTATTTTGTTGTGCTGTCTACCAGCACGTCGATGTGTGTTAAAGGGAAGTCATCCTTTGGATTGCCTTTGTTGAGATCCCTGTAGTCTACACACATTTTGACTTTTCCGTCCTTCTTTGGTACTGGCACAATATTTTCCAACCATTGAGGATAATCTGAAGTGGCGATAAATCCTGCATCAATTTGCTTATGTACCTCTTTCTTAATTTTAATTTCCATATATGGATGATTTCTTCTCAATCTCTGCTTGACTGGCGATCATTCTGGCTTCAACAGTAAATAATGTTCCACGATGCCAGTATCTAATCCTTGCATATCCTGATAGGAACTTGCCAATACATTGATAAATACTTTGAGTAATAAGATCAGACTTCTCCTTTCAGCCGAACTGAGTAGTGTGCCCATCTTGACTTCTTTTTTTTCCTGTTCCGAACCTAAATTAACTGTTTCCAACAGTTCTTTGTAAGGTTGAATGGAATTATTCTTGTGTCTGAATACTTTGGAGACCACTTCTGGAATTTCATTGTCATCATCCTCTTCGGCTTCGAATACCGGGAAATCAAAGTTGGGAGAAGGCATTGGATCATGTGTTTCAATGGGATTTAAAATAATTAATATGCACAATGATGATATCGAGAAAACACATTTAGAGGATGCAAAAGATAGTTTATGCAGATTAGTTTTGAGAAACGTTTGTTTTCATTTTGTTTTCATTTTTAGGGATTACCATTTTCTGAAAAAGAGAAAAGAAAAAATAGCAAAGGGTGCGGAAATACATAATGACATTTTATTTCTGATTTGTCGATTCTTGAAATAGACAGCCCTATAAAACAAAACTTTGTCAATTTGGGCTAAGTGAAGAGGATAATTTACAATAGGTAAGCCCTATAAAACATTCATTGTCATCCGAGAGAGATGAAAGGTCAAAATAAAACTAAGAAATTTCTTTGGAATGTGAATGATTTTAGGGATGTCAACCGAGACACATTTGTAACAAACTCTGTTAGAGATGTAGAAGTCGGGAACTTGTCTTCCCGGAGTAGCTTTTGTAATGACATTAATTTCTGGTGAAGGAGGATCCACATAGTCTTCCTTGCATGTTGCTTGATCGTGCGAAAAATTGTCAGTTGTTTCTTCATCGATGATCTTAAGAGAGTCTTCCCATCCAGTTGATTGGATGTTTTTGAAATTGATGAGTCATTTTCAGTTATGACGTTTACTTCTGGTAGTGCAAAGTTGAGGAAGTCTTGTCCTGCAATCCTAGCAAATTCATCGAGATAACACTACATGTCTCCCGGATTTTCCTGATGAGATTCCCATATGGGTAGATCGTCCATCAAGTCTTAGAATGTAAAATCAAAGTTGTGGGTCAATGGAATGTCTTCCAATAAGTTGTGAGGAGCAGTAGGTATTTCAGAGATTTCTTTGTCCTCTGTTTTTGGAATATACGCGTTTCACCCTGAGAAATGCATCCTCCCTCGTCAAAGTATGTTTTCCATTCTTCATCGAGATCTTCGGAGCCTTCCGAATTTTTCCTCGATGGTATGAACCTCCTGAGAGATTGGGTGAAGGAAGTATCCACTGCGGAAAAAGTTTTCCATATAACGAAAGTTTTCGTCCTTTGTTTAGGTTTAGTTATCGCTGAAGAACAACCAAGACCTTTTTCTGGATTCATTGCTGACGAGAATTACGACTTGACCACAACCTTTGATATTGTTGCTTTCTAGGGATTGGAGAGCATCTTTGTAGGAAGTGATTGACGTTCATATTTCTTATTGATCCTCGTTTCTTATAGAGAGATTGGAACTAAGTTCCAACGACGTCCTTTGGTTCCAGATACAAGAATGAAGATAAGTTGCTAAAATTAAAGGCTCTTTCCTCAAAGACTGTTACCAATTTCTTATTTTTCACAAACTTCAATTTTTGATGAAGTGTGGAGGTCATTGCCCCTGCTTCATGAATCCATGGCCAGCCAAGTAAACAACTGTACGCCACTCAGATTTCCATGACTTGAAATGTAATTTTGAAGGTGTGAGGTCTAATGGTTATGGGAAGATCCACTTCACCGATAACTGCTTTTCGATATTTGTCAAATGCTTTGTCGACGACCTCACTTTTTCTCATAGAAGGACCTTGAATAGTCAATCTTATGAGAGTGGATCTCGGCATTGTAAACACCCCAAATTTGCCCTCACCCATTTCACACCATGGCTTGTGATCTTTTCATATGCATAAATTCAATCATAGCATCTCATATCACATTTTTAATTCACTGCATTGTTCCAAAGTCATCTGCATCTAGGGTTTGTGATCTGAGCCATCCCTGAGCCATTTGAGCCACTCCAAAGGTATACAATCACTTCAAAGGGGTCCATGTATGTTCAAGCATCATATTATATCCTCTCAAGATCAAGGAAGTCAAAGAATCACCAGAACTGAGAAAGGCATGGAAGCAGAGCCAAGTTTAACTGCACAGATCACCTAGAATTAGGGTTTTGGTTTCAGAGGCCATAACTCCAATTCTTTTGGTCATTCTTGTTTCTATTGGTCTCTATATGTTATGAGGGTCATGCATATCAATTTTTATGAAGAAATTCCATGGGGAAGACATCTGATCAAGAGTTGACTTCTTGAGCAAGTCAGTGCAAAATCAGGGCTTCTGAGGCCCCCAATGACCCAACCAAAGGGTGTTCTTCATCATTTTGAATATGTATGATCTTTATTTGATCATGGAAGATGTTAGAAGTTCACAAAATTGAAGAATTTCAAGCCATTTGCAAAATTGCCTTTTTGGGAAAGTGACTTGTAATGTAAACTTGCCATTTTGGGAAAGTTTTTCAACCTCCTCAAATTGATTCAAAAATGATTCAAATGATAAAACTTTGGTCATGAAAGTTGTAGAATGGATCATTCCCTTTTCAAAAAGTACAAGAACTCATTCTAATTCATTATGGATCAAAAGTTATGGCTTGCCAAAGGTTGACAAAATCACATAATTTCAAGTTTTACACCAAAGAGGCAAAGTTGCAAAACCTCTTGCCAAGGCAAAATGTGACTTCAAAGTGACTTCTAACCTTTGCACAAACATGAACCATGACCTAAAAATCAGATTTCACAAAAGAACCTCCCATTTTCATGACTTATGCTTCAAGTAATCACAAAAGGGCCAAAAGATCACAAAGTTGCAAAACCTCACACAAACCCTAATCCACTTGCTGCATTGCCTCTAATCCATTTCCATGGTTCTCCTTGATTCAAGCTGCAGCCAAGCCATGCCTTGTACCTTGACAGAATTGACCCATACCTCTCTTACACAAAAAGTTGACTTTATGCATTTTGCTCCATACCAATCACACTGCTCCACAACAACTCTCTGACCTATCAAGGATTGATATGTGTACCAAAAGCAACCCAACACATAACACAACACAGCCTGAAACATCTCACAAGCCATAGTTTCAAAATTTCACCTCTTATGCACTTTCCTTCGAAACTCATCACACAGGACACAAACATCAAAACAAACTTCATAGAATCACTCAACATATTCCTCTGATCATTTCCCAACCCTAATTTGTCCCTGAAACCACCTCAAGCAGAAACACGATTTCTCACCTCTCCTGAACAGAACTCTATCAATCTCTCAAACCAGCCAAAAGAAACTCCCACCAAGCATTGCAAGCTTCTCAGGAGGTTCATTGGAGGCGTTTTGGATCAAAGAGGCAACCAGAAAATACCAAAGATCAAAGCTTCAGTTCAGGTGAGCTCAAGAACAATTTTTCCAGAAACTTGTTTTTAAGTTACCAATTGATTCTTTATGCTTCACTGATCATGCTGATATGTTTTGTTTTGAAAATGGTTGAGAAATGAGAATGTATTCGTGTTCTGAAATTTTTTGACCTAAAACTGTTTTGATTCGATTCTCCTTGTTGATGTGTTTTAAATGTTGTTTGTTTGTTGATTCTTGATGTATGATGTATGGGGATCATTTCTGGGCAGAGAGATTGGATTTTAATGACCTAGGGAGTGAGTTTGAAATTTTCAGGGAGAGATGTCACCGGAGAAGACGACTGGAGCTCTTCTCCGGTGACCTGAATGTGATTAGGGCAAAGTTTGAATCTGGACCATGGATCTAGTTGACTAGGTTTGACTCCCGCGTGTTTGAATGGCCTGGATCATTTCATTAAACCCTAATCCTAATTAATTAGATTAATTAATCAGATTTAATTTAATCCAGCCAGTTCAAATGTGGGCCGTCCAGATGCGCGCGGGTCAATTCTCTCCTTTTCTCTTTGAATCTCAGACAGTGGATGTGCATACTTCTCATTAATTCATTTTTATTTTCATTTTATTTGATTTATCTTTTACGAATTTTTAAAAATAGTAAAATGCATTAAAAAATTCTGAAAATTTTTATCAATCCTTTTATTAATTTTCAGAACCCAAAAATATTTTTATTTTTATTTTTTGCATTAAAAATCATTTTTAAATCATTTAAATGTTTATTTTTAATTAGTTAATGAAAGTTAATTATTTAAAAATACATTTAGGTATTTAAAAATCACAAAAAATTTCACATTGCATTTCAAAACATTTAGAAACATTATCAAACCCTCAAACCAAATTTGTTTTTTGTTCTTGATGCATTTTGACAATTTTTGTTGGAATTAAATTCATTTTAAGGCAATATTTTGGTTCAAACTTAGAAAAATCCATTCTGCCTAACCCTTGAGAGTTTGATGATGGTTCTTCTTGCATTGCATCCTCCATAGCATGTGGTTTATAGGATAAAATTGGTTTGGATTGATCTTGCATTTTCAATTTGTTTGGTATTTTTCTTTGTGAGGCACCCCAAAACCCTAGCCAACTTGAGAAATTCATAACTTTCACTAGGTTAAGAGTTAGATCCCCTCCTTTGGGCAGTGAACTTGTATAGGTTTAGGGTATCTTTGATTGCATTTTCAATTTTTTATCATGTCATTTGCTTCTGATTTTGAATTTTGCTTTGTGTGTTGACCATAAACCCTAATTTGTGCCTTCCTTTGCATCCATCTTTCATTTGTTTGCATTCAATGACTTGCCATGACATTTTGTGTATCCACATGATTCATTATACATCTTAGGACATATTAGAATCATGTTTTATCATTGCATCATTCCTTTTCTATGTCATATGTTCATTTCATCTCATAAGTATTCATGAACATCTATGGTTCAAAGTATGCCTCCTTTGCATCCTTATGCCTGTTTGATCATTCTCATCTCTTGTCATATGTTTGCATCATCTCTTAGCATCATTGAAATCATGTTTATGCTTCTGGTTTTGTCTTGCATCATGACATTTCATCTCATTTGCATTACATTTCATTTCTTTTGCTAACTTTTCAGGTGGTAAGCTGTTTTTGAGAAGTGAATTTGCCTTCACTTACCACAATCTCTTTTCACCTCTCTTATGCATCATTACTGCATTTTATCTTGTGTATTTGAGTGAGCTTGCTCATTCATGTTCATCTCTTACTTTCTTTCTTCAGACAACTTGTCTTCTTAAGTGAAGCAAGTTGTCTTGCTTCTCTCTGCTTCTTTCTCCTTTCATCTGCTTCTCTCCTTGGTGGCTCTTTGAAGATTCTTTATCTCTTAAGCCTCATAAACCCTGGGATCTCCAAGCATGATAACAATTAGGGTTTGATTAGTTCCCCATTTAGTTTTTCCTTTGTGTCATCTTTGAGTCGTCTCTTCTCACCTCATAGTCAAGGACTAAACCCTAAAGGTTTTAAGGCTTTGTGATTAAGCTTATGCCTGCATCCTTCTATTAGGATGGAGTGTATAACTTTGGTCTTAAGTGTTAACCCTTAATGTGTTTAAATCCTTTAATCAATCCATCTAATAATCACTAAGACACCAAGCTTGTAACTTGGGTTATGCATTAGGGTTCTAATTCTTCCTTAATTGGTTAAGAAGGACTAACCCTAGTGTTAATGGACAAGTCCCCCTCAAGTTGTATTACAAATCATAAAAGTCATTTCTTAATCTCACCATTAATTAAAATCCACTTTAATAAAGGCTTTGTTTTGTCATGAGGTTAATCCCTAATCATGGATTAAGTTGAGGAGTCTTTCTCAACTCAAATGTTCTCATCTATTATCCTTCTATTAGGATGGTGTAATGGGTCCATTAAATCCTTGATTATGGCTTAAACTCATTACTTAACACTAAACAAAAAAAACAAAAACATCTAAATAATTGCAAGTAGGTTAATGATCTTAATCCTACATCATGGTGATTAAGTGTGAGGTGTTTACTTCATACTTAAGGTATTCTCATTACCCCTAATCAGAGGGAGGATATGATGAGTTTACTAACCCGTTGGTTTAGGCTTAAGCTCATTTTCTTATGACAAACACCAAAAAGCAATAAAAGATTGAAAACACAGAAACAAACAATAATCGTCTCCTCCGGGATTCTTTTCTCATCATCTTCACTCACAAACGAGAATTTGCTTCTTCCGTCTAATGCAAGACAGTTTGCACCTGAGCCAGACAAGTCATACACTTGAGTATAGACAAGTAAGCAGTCCATTAGTCAATTTATCTTTCAGTCTCTTTGAGTCAAACTACGGTGTTCTGACTTCCTCATTGCACGAGAGGATACGTAGGCATAACTTAACAGTTATCGAACAAAAGTCTCTGTATATTCCCTCCTCTTTCCAGCATTATTCTTTAAGCCTCATAGTCATGAGCATTATACTCTTGTTCTTACACTGACACTTCTCTTACACACTTCACTTTTCTTTTACACTGACACTTGTATTCTTTCCAGCTTTGATACACAAATTGCACTGACACTACCCCTTTAAAACACAAATCTTTTAAGCGTGGATCCCGTCGAGTACGGCGGACAATCTGGGTGCTAATACCTTCCCAGGTTGTAACCAACCCCCTTTCTCAGTCTCTCTAGTTCGCAACCGTCTTATCCATATCTTTCTCAGGTCTATGCAGCATTACCTTTCCTCCAGGATAAAAATGCCTAGCTGGCGACTCTTGTCTTCTGAGTTCACCCCTATGTGTTCTCTCTCCTCTCGCCGACCGTTCGCGCTGTACCCCATTTGACCTGGCCTCATTTTATGGGAGCGACAGGCATTACGTTCAGAGATGAACCTGTGTCTACGAGTACGCTGGCTAGAGCATCATCACCGCAATTGATAGTAATGTTTAATGTCATATTATGATTCCTGCCTTCTTTAGGAAGATCATCGTCAATAAATCCCAAACTGTTGAAATTAGTGATGCTGGAGACGATACTGTCGAATTGGGTCATGATTATGTCTGGTTCTACGAAGGCTTGCTCCAGAACCTTTTGTAATGCTTCTCGGTGAGCTTCTGAGCTGATCAGAAGAGATAACACCGATATTCTCGAAGGAGTTTGTAGTAATTGATCCATAATATTATACTCAATTCTCTGGATGAGCCTAAGGATTTCATCTTTATCCTTCGTTGCAGGCTCTAGATTACGTTTCTGACCCACTAGTGGATTGATGACCTCAGCTTGAGGTTCCTTTCCCTTTGCAGTTTCTTCAACTCCTCAGTTGAATATTCGTCCACTTCTTGTGATTCAACTGATATCAGCGACGTTGACAAGAGATGGTAGGGGTACTTCTTTCCCACCTTCCATTATTGTTAATTCGTACTTATACGAAATTGCTTTCTCTGATGCATAAGGCACTGAGCCTGGAAAATAGATAACCAAAGGGGTTAGCTGAGCCTTTCAGATGTCGAAAGTAACCTCTATTGGTGTTGGCTTGTGAATTTTTCCGCAGTCAAAGGGAATTTCCAAGCATATCTTTTCCTCAAACAGATGGATTATATTGAGAATCTCTTCGCCGGTTTCACAATCCATAAGTTCAACTGTTGGAACTTCCTGTATCATATTGATGAGTTGTGACTCTTGCAAACGAGTAACACCTTACTCTATTTGATCTTGGAGATTCATGCAAACTATGATACATCCACGTTTATATGTTGAGCAGGCCTCACAATTTTCATAATTGTGAGGTGGCAAAAGATCGTATCGACTTTGTATACAATGCATCTTAACTCTGTCTGAATTTTGTATTCTGGCGTTGAAAGTTTGTCTTCTAGCCGAAGTACCGTTGTTAAGGCTAATCTTAATAATTACTTCATCCATGTAAATTGGAAGCCACCAATGGTCCAATAAAGCTTGAAGATCTCTTTGAACTGTTACACATCCTTGATTACTTTCAGAGCAAACCGTGTAGTTTTGATAATCGTGCATTTATAAAAATCCAAGTCTGACGTGCTTGGAAAGCAATTTGACTAAACTAATATTCATTATGCGAATTTAGAAGGCTTGAACCATGTTAATCTGAGGATCATATACTTCACGATAATCTTGAATCCATCCTAAATCCATTTGTCGTTGAAGGGATTCATGTACAAAGTAGCACCCTTGATCATTTGTTGAGTAGACAGAGCAACTTTGATAGTCGTTCCGTGGAAAATTATGATGTGAACTTTGTCTAGAATGCATTGCAACCAGATTGACATTCATTGTTCGGATGTCAAAGTTTTGAACAATTCTTGGAGGATCATTAAGAAAATTGACTCCTCAAATTTCCTGATCTTGAATCCAGTTGACCGACGCTTTCTCATGTTGTGGTAACGGATTTGTTTGAACATTTGGATTAGTATCTCTGAAAGATAAAACTTTGTTCGTGACGATTATTTGGACGTAGTGCTTGAAATCCAGGCAATTTTCAATGTTATGCCCTTTCCCCCTTGATGATAAGGACGAGATTGATCAGCTTTATGCCATGGAGGGGATCAACAAGAATCACAACAGGAGTTCTTGTTTGAATATGCTCATTGCTTATATATAGTGGAAACAAATAAGCATATGTTGTAGGCATAGGGTAAATTTCTGGAGCCCTGGGATACCCGTTGTTATTAAATAGTGGACGAGCCTATTGAAGAGGTTGTTGCCTTTGTTGATATTGTTGTTGATTAGGAGAGTTCCGAGTGATCTGAGGTTGATAAGCCAGAGCTGCTGCTGAGGTAATAACAGGATATACCGTCGCCGCTTAACGAGGTGTAAATCTTTGTCAATTTTTACCCCGAGATATGTTACTGATATCATGTTCCATTTTATTCTGAAAGGAACTTCCATATCTTTTGTTAGAACTTGAAGGTTCAACGTCTTTTGCTAAAAGTCCTTCTCCAACTTCTTCTTTTAAGCGTACTCCCATGTTTACCATCTCAATGAAATCATTGGGTGCGCTTGCAACCATTCGTTCATAGTAGAATGAACTCAATGTCTTGAGGAATATTTTTTTTCATTTCTTTCTCTCCGAGAGGAGGAGAAATTTGAGCAGCAATTGCATGCCATCTTTGCGCATATTCTTTGAAGGTTTCATTACCCTTCTGAGACATTTTTCTGAGCTGGTCCCGATCGTGAGCCATATCCAAATTGAATTTATATTGTTCAATGAAAGTGTTTCCGAGATCTCGGAAGCTGTTGATATTTGTAGGGTTGAGCTTCATGTACCAACAAAGCGTTGCCCCATTTAAGCTATCGTGAAAGTAGTGAATCAGTAGCTTTGGATTGTCCATTTGAGTGGACATCTTTCGGGCGTACATTGTTAAATGACTTTGAGGGCAAGAATCACCCTTGTATTTCTCAAAATCTGGCACTTTGAATTTGTGCGGTATTTGAACATTTGGGATCAAGCATAAATCTGTTGCATTGCTTCCAAACAACTCTTGTCACCCGAGAGACTGCAATTCATGTTGCATGGCTGCAAATTGTTTCTGGAATTTGTCCATCCTTTCATTGATTCCTACCTTTCACTTAGAGAAAGAGATTACCTTCAGTTTTCCGAGGTAATGTGTACCAGTGGAGATGGTACAACTTGTACTGAAGTCGGAACTTCAGATACCGGGAGTTTGTGACCTTCTGGCATGGCATTCTTTTCTAGTGCATCTTGAAGAGTTTGAAGTTTGTTACCTTCAAACTAAGACGATCTTGCGGCGTTCCTTAATTATTCAACTAGTCGGGGATCATATCCTTCTGGGATAAATCCTGGTGGCATGCCCTAAGGACAATCCTTTGGCATCTCATACATTGGATCCTTATAGGGTATCTCTTCAATCGGTGCAGACACGACTTAGGATATCACTTTTCTTTGGTGAAGATTCTAAGCTACAGTCAGAGCTTCGACAATTTCTTTGAGCCTTTCCATAGTTGAATTTACAATAGAGAGCTCCTCTTTCAGCTCTCAATTCTCTTCCTCAAGGTCTTCCATTATTTTCTGGCGACCAACCCTAACATTATACGAATGAGACAGTTTAACTTCTAAAGTAAGTATGGAAATAAGACACAATAAAAGAAAAATGCAAATGATGAAACTGATGAATGATAATGCAATGATTGAAAAATAAAATTTGTTAATTTTCTCCTTTATTAAGAAATAACTGATTGAACAAACTGTTGCAAAATATCATACATAAATTTTATTGAACTGAGCAAGTTACATCCACAATACATTATTCTAATGCTAGAAACAAAGTTTAACATTCTAAAGCTCTCTTTGCTGGGACTTTAGTCTCTTGGCAATCTGTTTGTTGTCTCTTGAGCGAGTATTCTTCCTCCTTCTCAGTGATGTGGTACTCAAGTACCTCAATGAGATCATCCGTTTCTTTAAGGAGACTCGGAATTTTGATATTCTATAGATTGAGAATCTGATATTTGTTTTTCCCGGAGTCTCTATCCCTCTGCATTTTGTTGAAAGCTATATGAAGCTTCTCTATATCATTCATGAAGTAAAGAACAGTTTGCTTCAGTGGAAGCACCCCTTGTCGAGGGTAAGGCATTCTTAGTTTCAATGCTCTGACTTGTACATATTGGAGGTAAGGATCCAAAGAGATACAATTTGGTTTCCCCAAAGATTCGAATCCTTTCTTGTGTACATGTTTCCAAGCATGCATAATTTCTTCTCTTATAGTCTTGTTCTATTCTCCTTCTTCAAAGAAAAGACCTTCATTCTGAGTGTTGACGGGTACATCTCTCATCGGGTATCCCATCTAACGTCGAGCTAACTTTGGGTGATAATTAATCCCTCCCTTAGTACCAATGAGAGGTATATTAGTGAAATTACCACAACTATTGATGATCCTAATTCCTTTATAGACTGGATTGGACCAACTGATGTCTGAATTAGTCAAAGACATAATATTCTGTGACCAAGGCATTCCAATTTTAGTTTCCCAAAATTCTGATGACTTGGGTAAGTGGGAAGTGAACCATTTGTAAGGAAGTGGCACACAACAAGTAATCATTCCTCCTCCACGTAAATTTTTCAAGTGAACTGAGTGGATAACATATGCAAGCAGTGTAGGAACTGAATTTCTAATGAGAAAGATCTTTATCGTATTGATGTCGACAAAGTTTTCTACATTGGGAAATAAGAATATCCCATTGATGAGCAATGCGAAGATGACTTCGAATGCAACAATATTTTCGATACTGGAAAAGTATAATGCTCTCACAATTAGAAATTTGGAGGGTAGGCCCTCGAATCCTCCTTTGGTAGTCCAATGAGCTTTTACTTCGGACTCTTCTAAAGAAAGGTTTTTGTAATTATTGATTCTCTCGACATTCCTTCCAATCCGGAAAATGATATTTTCTCATTAATAGGGATTCCTATCAACTGAGAATACTTTTCTAATGTTAGGTAGAGCTGATAATCGGGAAAGGTGAAGCAGTGGTACACCGGGTCGTAGAACTAGACCAGTGTAGGAAGAATACCTTCTACCATGCTGACTTTTAGTAGGGACAACAGTTATCCAAACTTTTACCTAAATGATTCCTTATTTGTGACAAGCTTTCCTATCTTTCTTAGATCATCCAATCTCGGACTCTTGAATGTAAACTTGTGAGTTCTTCGACGCCCAAAGTCCATTTTGAAAAGCTGATAATGAAATAGACGTTTGTTCAGTTCTTTTAAAGGAGATATATAAATGGTGGATTTGTTTTTAAAAAATGTTTTATTTTGATGAATGCATAAGCCAGAGCTCTACCTGTTCCCAAAAGGTTTATTCTACAGTAAAAGAATTTTGTACCTGTAGATCATGTAAGTTAAGGTCAAGTGATAAATGTTTACTAATTCCTCAGTGTTATGAGTATCCAATTGGAAATTGCTGAGTTTTCACAGAGCACGCTATAAACATCGATTTCACACTTGATACCTAGACTGATTCAGGGACTTTTGAGGTTTCACATGTTTAGGATTGGACTCCCAACAAGCTATCTCAATTATGCCCTACCTATCTTAGAGTGCACTCAAGCTTACCCAGATGCGGATTAATCACATTCCCAATTTCAGAAACCACCCTAAAGGATATCATTTGAACATATATTTTGCGAAAACATAAACATAAAACAGTATAAAAGCGGTATAAAAGCTATATATATATACATGTTCCTAATCCTATGGTTCTTCTAACTAAAAAAGGTTAAAAGAAAATTCTACCTTAAAAAACAGTAAGAAGAAGGTCCCCAACAGAGTCGCCATTTTTCCGTGGATGCGCTTTTTGTGATCTTTTTATTTCACTCCAAACTTCCATTAATATTCAATGTGGTTGCGAATCACTATTAATGGTCTACAGGTCGATTATTTTTTATCCTATAAGCTATTTAAGGAAGGGAAATTGATGTCTCCAATAAACTTTACTTGCTAATTGAGTTTCAACAGTCTTTATTACTACCATGAGATCAGGTTATTTTTTCCAAGTTATTATTACGTCGCTCGAAAAAATATTCTTACTTGATTCTTTTATTTTTCTTCTTTTTAGTTAGAAATGGTGGGTTTGATATGAGATGGGATTTGTTAATATGAGTGTTGTTCGATAGGTTGATGTTTATGTTTTTCTTAGGTTTGGAAACATGTTTGTAGTTTTTGTTTGGTGTGCTCGCAAACATCTTACGACCTTTTGCCTACGTACCCCCAAAAAGCGAATTGAGGGATCAGAGCATTGTAGTTCCTCCTAAAAGGCAAGATCTAGGAGGAAAGAGAACTTGTATCCTGGTTAAAGCACAGGATGTTTGATTCTCAAATTGTTGTATTTGTGTCTTGATTAAAGCCCAATATTGAAGTTAAATGTCTCTCTGTTTCCTGATCAAAGCCCAGGATTGAAGCTGAAGGTTTGTTTGTTTCCTAATCAATGCCCAGGATTGAAGCTAAAAGAAACAGTTGTTTGTAACTGGTTGGTTGGTTGGTTGCTTGAATTGCATAGCTCAAGGCATAAGCTGAATGGGTAACTGGTATTTGGTATCTTGATTTGCATAGCTCAAGAAAGGCTGTATTTGGATGGAAATTTGACTGGTGGAAAGTGATCTTAGTTATAGTCCAAGTGTATGACTATTAGCTTAGTAAGAGTTCAAGACTATGATTGTATTGTTGTTGTTAGCTTAGTGAAATTCCAAGGCTATGACGGTAAAGAGTGAGTTAACTTAGTTAAAGTTAAAGGCTATGACTATTGGGGATTAGCTTAGTTAAAGTCCAAGGCTATGGTTGTTGTTAGCTTTGTTAATTCCAAGATTATGACTGGTGTTAGCTTAGTTAAAGTCCAAGACTATGACTGGTGTGAATGAATTAGCTTAGTTAAAATCCAAGACTATGACTGTTGTTAGCTTAGTTAAAGTCCAAGACTATGATTGTTTATGAGTGACTGTAAAGTGTTTTACTTTATGTGCCTTGATTGAAGACTAAGGTTGAAGCTAAAAGGTGCTCAGTAGAGAGATTTTGTCATCTCTAAAGAGGGAATTATTTAGTTTTATTTGTGCCTTGATTGAAGCCCAAGGTTGAAGCTAAGAGATGAAAATTGACTCTGTTGGAAAGTTTTATTTGTATCCTGATTTGGAAGCCCAGGTGTGAAGCTTATTTGTGAGAGAATGAATCTTGATTATTTGTATCTTATATAAAGCATAAGATGGGAAGCTGAAAAGTTTGTAGACTGAATATGTAGTAAGAGTGTTTTGTCTTGTTGTTTCATAAATGTTTTGAAGGTCATCAGACATTCCTTTGTCCGGGGAGGATTCAATTGTATAAAGCCCAAGAGGAGGCTAACTTGGTCATCCATCGGGGAGAGGGATACTATTGTATTGCTTTTGATTCTAAGGTCTGTTCATATGCTTGTAGGAAGCCAAAGAGGGTCCATGTGTTTAAGCCCAAGAGGAGGCTAGGTTACCGATATGAGGCCCATGGGTCCTTGGATAAAGCCCAAGAGGAGGTTGGGGATGGTTTACAAAGAAGCATTTTGTAAACACCCCAAATTTTCCCTCACTCTTTCTCACACCATGGCTTGTGATCTTTCATATAGCATTTCATAATCATATCATCTCTTACTGCATAGGTTGCACAACTAGGGTTTGTGATCAGGAGAATCCAAGAAGTGATATGAGTCATCCCAATGGTCTTAAAGCATGTCAAGATGGTCCATGAGTGGTCTATGATCTTATTACATCCCCAAGAAGTCTTTGAAGTCACAAAATCAAAAAGGATTGCACAGAGGTCCAGGCAGATTGAAGATTTCCTACACATATGACCTAAAATTAGGGTTTTGGGTTTGAGGCCCTTAATCTCAAGTTTTTTGGTCATTATTGATTCTAATGGTCTTAGTATGTTATAAGGAGCATGTGTAAAAAATTTTATGAAGAAATTCATTGTGGAAGTCATCTGATCAACTGGTAACTTATTGTGCAAGAAAAGTCAGAATCAGGGCATCTGAGGCCCCCACCAATGGAACCAAAGGGTCATGTTCATCAATTTGAGGCTCTATGATCTTTATTTGATCTTATAAGTAGTTAGAAGTTCACAATATTGAAGAATTTCAAGCCATTTGCAAACTTTCCATTTTTGGACATGACTTGTAATGAAAACTTTCCATTTTGGGAAAGATTTTCAACCTCCTCTTTCTTGATCAAAAATGCTTCAAATGAAAAATATTCAAACATAAAAGTTGTAGATTGGATCTTCCCATTTTCAAAAAGTACAAGAACTCCTCTTGATTCATTCTAGAACTCAAGATATGATGTTTCAAAGTTGGAAAAAATCTTGTAATTTTCAAGTATGTGCCAAAGAGGGATTTTTGCAAAATCAAGTTTCAAGACCTCTTATGACCTCTAATCCACTTATAAGCTTCATTACATGATAACACAACATTTCTTGACCAAAATCATGCCTTGGATCACAAGTTCCTATGAGCAATCTTCACAAAATTTCCAAAGGGGCCAAATTGCAAAACCACCTCAAACTCTTGCATCAAGTGGTACAGATCATCAAATCTAATCCATGGCTCTCCTTGAAGCTGGATTAGGCAAGACACCCCTTCAAACAAGCTCTGACCCGTGCCCATACTCATAGTATACAACTTTTGACTTTTTGCAAAACAAGTCATACCAATCACACTATGCCACCACCAACTTTCTGATCAATCCTATTGGCTTATACAAACCTCAAGCAACACAAAACACACAACATTCAAGCCTGAATCCTTCAATACACTCAGATTGCCAAAAATCTCCATAACACTTCCTCTCTTCGAATTTCATCACACAACCACTTAAACTCCAAACTTTCTTCACCATTCAACTATACATCACCTAAGGAACAAATCCCAACCATTAGAATGGCCTGAAACCTCACAAAACAAAAACACGATTTTCCACCTCTCAGAACTGAAACTTCCAAAACAGCTCAAATAAACTCTTGCTAAGCATCACACTAGCTTCAGGGAGTCCATTGGGGTTGGTTTGCATCAAAGTGAGGGTCAGAAAGCTCAAAACAACAAAGCTTCATCTCAGGTAGCTCCTTAGAACAATTTTTCCAGAACTCATTTCTTTTGTTACAAAATGGTAGAGTTTGTTTAGCTGATCATTTTGAGCTTTGAATCATTGAAAATGGTTGAGTATGTAGGATGCATTTAGCTTTTGAAATTTTCGTTTGTTTTCCGTTTTGAATCGTTTCTCATGATTCATGTAAAATAAATGTTGTTTGTTGGTGGATTCGTGTTTAGTGATGTTTAGGAATTGATTCTGGAGAGTTTGGGAGGTTCTCATGGCTTGTGGAGAGAGATGGGGTGAAAGGGTGACCGGTCACCTGAGAGTGCTTAGGGTTTTAATTAGGGTTTAAGTGTCAGTTTAAATGTGGACCATTGGATGCGCGTTTTAATTAGTGGATGAATGGCCCAGATTAGTTCATTAGCCCTAAATCTCAATTAATTAAATAAAACCTGATTAATTAGCCAGATTCAATCCTGACCACCCATTAGCACGCGCAGTCTTACCAAATTTGAATCTGAACCATCAGATTGGATTACTTTGCATTTTCTTTTATTTTATTTGCATTTCTTTTGTTCTATTTATTTAAAATATCAAAACATTTTATAAAATCATGAAACTTTGAATTTTTACTTCAAATATTTTTCTAAACTCAAAAACATTTTTTTATTTTAATTTTTGCATTGAAAAAGTATTTTTAAATCATTTAAATGTTTTATTTAATTAATTAATTGAAATTATTTAATTAAAAATATATTTAGGTTTCTAAAAATCACCAAAAAATTCATGAAGCATTCTTAGGCATTTAGAAACACTTCCAAACTCACCATACAAATTTATTTTTAGGTTTGATCATGTTTTCACAATTATCTTTGAATTAGGGTTCATAAAATTCCTATTTTCTAACCCTAACTTGAAAAAATCATTTCTGATCAACCTTGAAGAGTTTGAACTTGGTTCTTTTTGCACTATTTCTCACATTTCAACTAGTATCTAGGATATATATCTCATAATTTTGCATTACATTTTCAATTTGATTTGCATTTTTCCTTTAGAATCACCCAAAAACCCTAGTTAACTTAGAAAATTCATAACTTTCACTAGGTTTAGCTTCTGACCTCCACCTTTGGGGATTGTTATTGTGTGTGTTTAGGGTTTGTGTGAGTTCATTTTCAAATTTTTATCATGATGTATGCTTCTGTTTTGGTCATTTGCATCTCATACATTCATAAAACCCTAATTTCTCATGTTTATTTGCATTCATCTTTGCATATCTCAATCATATGAACTTTCCATGACATTCCATGATCTTTTATGACATATTAAACATCCTAGGACATTCTTGAACATTTTTTGATCATTTCTTCATTCATTTGGTATGCTTTGCATTCATTGAATTTCATAAACATCCATGTGTTTTCAAGCTTCTTACATGCTTCCTTTGCATCTCATCCTTTTTATGATCATTCATAAGTATTGTTTATGACTTTGCATCCTCTCATAACACATTTGCATCATGTTTTCACTTCTGGTTTTGGTCATTGCATTTCCATTTGCTTTATTTCTTTTTGCTTTGCATCTTGTGCATTCACACTAACATTTCAGGGGGCTTATGGTAAGTTGTTTGGGATGTGGATTTGCCTTCACATCCCACCTCTTCTCATCTTTTCATTTGCATATTTATTTGTCTTTAAAGTGAACTTGCTTCAATTATGTTCTCTTGCTCCTCCTCTTTCTCTTAGGTTACTTATCTTCTTCAGGAAGTAAGTAACCTATTCTCTTTCTCCTTCTCTTTTCATCTGCTTCTTCTTCCTTGGTGGCTTCCTGAAGATCTTCTCTTATACCACACAAAGCATAGGATATCCAAGCATGATAATTTTTAGGTTTGTATATAGTCTCCCCTAGATTTTTACCTTTGAGTCTCCTTGAGTCTCTCTTCTCATCTCATAATCAGAGGCTAAACACTTAAAGCTTTAGGACTTTGAATTAGGGTTATGCCTGCATCTTTATCTTAGGATGGAGTGTATAACTTTAATCCTTAGTGTTAAACCTTTAATTTGTTTACACCTCTTAATCAAAACACCTAATAACTATTAAGACTTAAGCTTGTAACTTGGGCCTTACATTAGGGTTCCATCTCTTCCTTATGGTTAAGAGGGACTAACCCTAGTGTTTAATGGACAAGTCCCCCTCAAGTTATCTTACAAACTTAAAATCCACTTCTTAATCTCACCCTTTAATTAAAATCCACTTAATAAAGGCTTGTTATATAATGAATTTAGTCCCTAACCATGGATTAAGTTGAGGAGCCTTCCTCAGCTTAAGTGTTCTCATCTATCATCCTTCTCTTAGGATGGTGTAATGAGTTCACTAATCCCTGATTAGAGATTAAACTCATTACTTAACACTAAACAAAAACCCAAAAACACTTAATAATCACAAGTAGGTTAACGATCTTAATCCTATATCATCATGGTAATTAAGTTGAGATGCTTATCTCACACTTAAGTAGGCTCATTATCCCTAATCAGGGAGGATATAATGAGTTTACAACCCTTGATTAAGGCTTAAGCTCATTATCCTATGCAAAATACCAAAAACGATAACAAATTGAAAACACAAAAACAAACAATAAACGTCTCCTCCAGGTTTCCTTTCTCATCACCTTCACTCTGAAAACGAGAACTCCCTTCTTCCGTCTAATGCAAGATAGTCAACACTCGAGCCAGACGAATCACACACTTGAGCATAGACAAGCAAGCAGTTCACAACAAATCACCCAGTCTCTTTGAGTCGAACTACCGTGTTCTGACTTCCTCATTGCACGAGAGGATACGTAGGCATAACTTAAATGTTATCAAACAAAAGTCTCTTTGTCTTCCCCCTCTTTCAGCTTTCTTTCCTAAGCCTTAGCTCCTGAGCATTTCTCACCCTTTTTTACTGAAACTCTGTACATCCATTCCTTCCTAGCTTTTATACACAATCAGCACATACACTACCCCTTTTAAACTCAATCAAGTAAGCGTGGATCCCGTCGATTACGACGGACGATCTGGGTGCTAATACCTTCCCAGGTCGTAGCCGACCCCCTTTCTCAATTTCTTTGGTTCACAACCGTCTTATCCATACCCTTCCAGGTTTATGCAGCATTACCTTTCCTTCGGGATAAAAATGCCTAGCTGGCAACTCTATTACCTCAACCTTCAACATCGCCGACGGTTCACGTTTGCACCGGGACGCAAGTCCGGGGAGCGACAGCTTGGAGACTCTGCTGGGGAAATCTTTGCAACCAAGGCTTCTGGTTCTCTTGTGGGTTTCTCCTAGCATTTGTTTGTTTGTGTTTACTGGGGGTGTTATGTGCTACTTGTGTTTTTGTTTTTGCTTTATTTCTTGATTTCTGTACAGCTTTATTTACTGCATTTACTTTATCGCTTTCGTTTACTGTTTTATGCATTTCATTTTGTTATCGTATCATCTGTGCTGGTTTGTTGGTTTGCCTTGGTGGGAGGGGTATTCCAGTGAGAATGGTCCAACACAAAGGCCTGAGTGACAGACATAAGATTATAGTGGATTCATATTCTTTCCCATTCCATTTCGGTCTGGTGCGGGAATATGAACACACGGTTCAGACATGGGTTTCTTCTTGAGAACTATGTGCTACATATCTCCTGTATTACTAGGGCTATGTAGGAAGCCTGCTAAGTATGGATGACCTTTTAGATGACCTTTAGTATCTGAGGTGAATTAGAGAAGGATCCTTTATGATTAGGGTAAACACTGTACCTCCGGGTTAGAAGTGTTTACACTTCTCATAATAGATTCGAACCTGATGATCCTTTTTCTAGAATAATACCTGTGAGTGGGTGGGGTTGTTTACAGGTTTGCAGGAACCCTTGGCCTCATCATACCCTGTTATTAGAACTTTGTTAAGGTTATACTGATTATGGACTGATTCTATGAAACCCTGGACAAGTGACTCTTTATTTGAGTCCCCCACATGGTTACTGGTTCTTAGACCTTCATCCAGAATTTTGAACACTCATGGACTCTATCCAAAAAAAACTGACAATCCAGCACCTGATCACAAACCCTTGCATATCATTCAGCATACATCATACTGCATCATTTAACATCTTGTCTATTTGTTTTACAGGGTATCCACATCTTCTTTGGTTTGGTTTTGACCGTTCTTCTACTCAGATATCTGCTTCAGCCATCTTCATCAGTTATCTTCTTCAGTTATCTTCATCGGCACCAATTGTCAATATGGACTCATCTAGGAAGAGCAACACCACTTACCATTTCTTCGAGTACCCTCTAGCAGGCATCAGGCAAATTCAGACCCTTATCACTCCTGATCATATCCCTTTATTCAGAGAACATTATGGTGGTATTTTGGACATGATCATGGACTTGGACACATCACAGATGAGTATGATTCACACATGTCTTCAGTTCTATGACCCTCCTCTCTGTTGTTTCACTTTCCCGGATTTTCAGATAGGCCCTCTATTGGAAGAGTATTTTATGTTGTTGGGTGGCCTTATCAGAAGAGGAATTCCTTTCAAACCTGAGATGACTGCTCCTAAGAATGAAGACATAGCCAAAGCTTTTCATTTGGAAGCCACCATCATTGATCAGCATATGACCACCAAGGCTGGAATCCCAGGCCTCCATCTGGACTTCTTAATCACTCAGGCTACCAGTCATGCTGCAACAGGGAAGTGGGAAATTGTTTGTGCTCTCATGGCCCTCAGCATATATGGTATCATTTTGTTTGCAGATGAGCCTAAGTTTGTAAGCAAGAATGCTATCCATATCTTCATGATCAAGAATTTAGTACCCACCTTGTTAGGGGATTTCTACTACTCAGTGCATCAGAGAAATGAGAAACGGAGGGGAAGACTGGTGAGATGTTGTGCACCCTTTTTCTACAATTGGATGAGACATATGCTGAAGACGGAAGCTTTCCTGAATCTACATCAGACAAGAAACTGGGCTAAGAGGATGATTGCCCTTACTTCAGAAGACATCAGTTTGTGTACTCAGAACACCAAGGGCAGGGACATAATTACAAGTTGTGGACATTATCCTAATGTGCCACTTATTTGAGTGAATGGTTGCATCAATTACAATCCTTTGCTTTTCAAAAGACAGTTGGGATATGAATTGATACATCCACAAAAGGAGCAGGATTAAGCAGAGTCTCTTTATTGTGCTATTCTGAACAATCATACCATTGTCCGACAAGCAGCCTGGGCTTGGGACCACATACAGACAAAAGGAACTGCTATCCTGGGGAAGTGTAACAACATAGCTTTAGCTCAGTAGACTTAATGGTCTCGCATCAGAGGACAGATCACTCACATGCCATTCACCCTGGAGGATATACCAGGGCCATCAGCAGTAGAGCTTGTAGCTATAGTCAGTTTGAAGGATTTTGAAAAGTTGAAAGAAAGAAATGCCCAGTTAGCTGAAGCCTTGAAGAAGACCCTTTGGGAAAGGAATGATGGTTGTCTGGACAATGAAAGGTAAGAGAAGCTCCGTATCAAGCATGTGACTAAGATTGAGAAGACAAAAGACTTCATCAGAAAGGCCCGAGCAGGGGAGTTGGTATTGAAGAATGCTTGCAAGGAAGCCAAGATTCAGAAAGCTAGGGCTGAGCACTATCTGGAAGAGAGTCAGGCTAGATGGATCAGGATCACTGAAGCTCGTCTGCAAGAAGATCATAAGACACATGCTAAGATAGAGTAGCTGGAAGCCAATGAGAAGAAGAGTCAAGAAGCACTCCTAGCAGCACAGAAGGAAATCTCAGAGTTGAAACTCCGGGCAGGGTTGAAGAGATCAAAAGAACAAAACAAGTACCAGAAGATGACAAGTGCCATTACAACCAAAAACCTTCTTATCAGGACCATCACAGAGCACCCAGTCGGGCCATTGATTGATGCTCTCCTGAAAGAAGTCAAAGAGGATGATTTTGGGCTGGATGTTTGATTTCTATTTTACTTGTATTTTATTTTGGTTGTACTTTAATTCTCCATGGTGGTTTTGATTGTCGTATTCTTGACCTGATTGTATTTTGACCCACCATGGAAGCTTGTTGTAATCATAAACTATGTATTTTGGAATTTTGTAATGTTATGGTTTGCGTGTTACTTGGATCTGCTTGTAGACTTCATTTCTCTTCAACCTCTTCATCATTCTCAGAGGTCTGGAAGGTCAAAACTAAAGAACCAAATCGGATACCCTATGAAGACAAATAGACATACTGCATTGAATGCTAACCTCATTCTTTGTGTTGCATGAGTTTTTGTTGTTGTTTTCTCACTTTGCTGTTTGTTTCAGGAAACATTGCTCGTAGGAGGGTTTTCCCCATCAACAGAGTCCACAGGTATCCTACAAGACACAACCTTCCGAGAGTTCAGATGGATCAAGTTCAACAAGATTTGACTGACGTAAGAACTTAGATGGCTAATGAGAGAACTGAGATGAGGGCTCAGATGAACCAGTTCATGGCAGTGATGACTGGGTTGGCTCAGAGCCAAGAAAGATTGAGAGAGTTAGTCGAGCGGAAAACTCTAGAAGAGAACCATGCAAGCACTGGAGGTACTAGTAACAACGATCACGGGAAGCCGCGAACAAATCCGCCAGAGTTTGGGCCCCACCTCAATCCTGAAGTCAATGTTATTGGAAATACCCAAAGGAACACTAGAGATCGTGTCCTGCAGGAAGATCCTCAAGATGAACAGTTCACAGTAATTGGTGCTGGGGATGAGGCTTATGATCGTCGTCTGGACGAAATAGCAGAGAAGCTGAGATCTTTGGAGTCCCAAAACTCATTGGGATTTGATGTGATGGATATGGGCCTAGTTGAAGGGGTAAGGATTCCTCACAAGTTCAAACCTCCTTGCTTTGAGAAGTATAATGGTACCTCCTGTCCTCGTACCCATCTTCAATCCTTTCTGGGGAGATTGAAAGTTAATACCATGGATGAAAAGCTGTGGATGTTTTACTTTGAAGATAGCTTGACCGGGGCATCCCGTGAGTGGTATTCTCACCTGTCAAGGGCTACTGTCAGAAACTGGAAGGACCTAGCCGAGGCCTTTATACGCCAATATCAGTACAACTTGGATATGGCACCCAACCGGACTTTGTTGATGGGTATGTCTTAGTCTTCAAGAGAACGTTTCCGAGAATATGCCCAAAGGTGGAGACAAATTGTTGTTGCTGTCCTGCCACCTATGTCTGAAAGGGAAATGGCTGACATGTTTATGAATACATTACAGGGAACCTACATTGACCGACTTGCTGCTTTCTCTTCCACCAGTTTTGCTGATGTGGTTATAGCTGGTGAGAGAATTGAAAGTCTTTTGAAGATGGGTAAGATCTCTGACAATGGTGCTAGCTCTAGCAATGCCAGAAAACCTTTCTCAGGGCCTCGTAGGACGGGTGAAACTAATTCAATACATATGGGAAGAGGTAGGCCTCAGTACATGCAAAGATCAGTAGCTACTGTCACCATTCCCACTCCAGCACCTCAGCAACAATATCCTCAGCAACAACAGTATCCTCAGCAACAACAATTTCCTTAACAACATAGATCTTATGGCAACAACAACAATAATCAACAACAACGTCCGTTTCAACAAAGGACTTCACAAATCAACAGGGTTATCGATCCCATCCCGGTGCCCTATGCAGCTCTACTTCCACAATTACTGAAGCTTAATCTGATCGAATTAAGGACTCTGGCTCCACCAGATCCCCAGAATCTCCCAAGGAACTATGATGTCAACGCCAGATGTGCCTTCCACTCCAATGTACCTGGCCATACAACAGAGAAATGTAGGGCATTGCACATGAAAGTTCAGGACTTAGTTGATTCAAAAGCTTTGAATTTTGCACCTCCTCCTAATGTCACAAAGAATCCAATACCGAACCACGGTGGACCGAGGATTAATGCAATTGAGGAGGATCAACCATCTTTCCTAATCGAAGATTTTGCGAGTATTCAAACACCTCTGACCGAGTTTAAAGCCCAGCTTTTGAAGTATCAGGTGTTCCCAGGTTGTGAGGCCTACTGTGAAGCTTGTAAAGTTGCTACCAACGATTGTGCAAGTTTGAAAAGTGGTATCAATGGTCTTATAAGAGAAGGCATCTTGAAAATCACATCAACAGTCCCTGCTCGTACAACATCAACAACCATTCCTCCTACAACATCAACAACCATTCCTCCTACAACACCAGCAAACATCACTTCATCAGATATAACAGATATCACTCCTACAACTTCAACAACAATCATTCCAACAGATTCTTCTACAACATCAACAACCATCCCTTCTTCAACTTCAACAGACATCAGTTCAACACATCCTTCTACAACGACATCTAACACCATCAACAATGAAATCTCTATGATCACCATTTATTACAATCCAACAACAATTCATGTTCCAGATTCTTTCAACAACAACTCACATCAACACCCTCATCAACAATCAACAACTCCTTGCACCTGTACCATCTCCAATCAGATCTCCTGTCACCATCTACTATGATCCTCAAACTGTCACAACTCCTTCTTCCGCAGCAATTAGTTCGGTTACTATCACGGTGCCTGGACCAGTTCCATATGACAGCAGCAGTGTCGTGCCTTGGCACTATGGCTCAGATCTTTATTGCAACAGAAAGAAAGTCACTCTTGATTCTTCAACTACACCATAAATTGATAATGTCGGGGGAGGCGGAGGCTTCACTCGAAGCGGACGTCTCTTCGCATCATAATTCCCAAGAGTTAATGTTGAAGCAGAAGCTGCTGCCAAAACAAAAGGCAAGAGTGTGGTGCCTGAAGAACCAATTACCAAGGAAACTCAGAAGACATCCTTCGATCAGGATGTGGACGAGTTCATGAGAATGATCAAGAGGAGTGACTACAAAGTTGTGGACCAGCTCCATCAGACACCCTCCAAAATCTCTATTTTATCACTGCTCATGTGTTCCGAAGCTCACAGGAATGCATTACTTAAGGTCTTGCACGCAGCTTAAGTTCCTGAGGAGATCACGGCCAATCAGTTAGAAACGGTGGTCGCAAATGTCAATACTAGTCTTGGACTAGGCTTCACCTATGCTGACCTGTCTACGGAGGGTCGTAATCACAATAAGGCTTTACATATCACCTTAGAGTGCAAAGGTGCTGTACTTTCTCATGTCTTGGTTGACACTGGGTCATCTCTCAATGTTCTTCCAAAGAAAGCCTTAGTCAAGCTGGAATACGATGGTCTTGCACTCCGTTCGAGCAACCTGGTTGTGAGAGCCTTTGATGGTTCTAAGAGATCGGTTCTCAGAGAGATTGAGCCGCCTGTGATAATTGGCCCGCAAGTTTTCAAAACTACCTTCTATGTGATGGACATTCAGCCTGCCTACAGATGTTTGTTGGGTTGACCCTGGATTCATGCCGCTGGCGTAGTAACATCTACCCTTCACCAGAAGTTAAAATATGAGTGGGAAGGTCAAATTATCATCATCTATGGAGAAGAAGACATCTTTGTCAGTCATCTAGCTACTTACAAGTACATTGAGATGGATGGGGAGATCCATGAGACAATGAGTCAGGGTTTTGAAGCTCTCAATGTCAATGAAGCAACAACTGAAGTGTCTGGTACTTCAATTGCTTCTTACAAACAAGCTCGGAAGGTTATTGAAGACGGGAATGCCCAAGGCTGGGGCAAGCTGCTACAAGTTCAGATCAAAGAAGACAAGTTCGGTTTGGGTTACAGACCATCCCGAAAGGTCCAAGAGGAGGCTGCCGAAGCTCCCAAGTTCATAAGTGGGGGAATGCTGACCCCGGATGCTATCAACAATGTGGAAGACGAGGCTGAAAGCGACTACAACCTGGAAAGCTGGATTCGTCCAAGAGTCCCAGGCACACAAGTCCTCAACTGGTCTTCCCAGGAAATTATAAGGGTTACTGCTGTATAGTAATTATTATTTCCTGTTTACGCATGCATCAAGTCTTGCATCTTGCCCAAGGTGTCATGACTCATTTTGTAATAGGGCCATATATGTATTTTGTGCAAATGGAATATTAATGAACAATGGACATCTTTTGCAAACAATCTTTTCGCTCACTGTCTTTTCATTTTTGTTATTTTCGCACAAAACAATAAATGGAAATGTCTTTCTTAATAAACTCCATTCACTTTTTCTAAATAAGATAAAATCGATCACTAAAATGAAAAAATCTCAACCCTTGTAGAGATAGCCTTCCAGATTGCACCGACAACAACACTGCTATGACCTCGTATGACTTCGACAATCCGATTAATCAAGCAGATGAAAGGGTTGATGAAGGCTATGATTTGCCTGAAGAGTTGGCCAGGTTGTTGAGACAAGAGGAAAAAGTGTTTGCTTCTCATCAGGAGGAAGTTGAGACTATCAATCTTGTTACCAAGGAAGATGTGAAAGAGGTGAAGACTGGGGCCGGTCTGCAAGCTCTAGTGAAAGAACAACTTATCAGTATCCTTCGAGAGTATGTCGACGTATTTGCTTGGTCCTATCAAGATATTCCGGGTTTTAACACAGATATTGTCATGCACAGGCTGCCATTGAAAGAAGATTGTCCGCCAGTTAAACAGAAGTTGCGCCGTACTCGCCCACACATGGCCATGAAAATCAAAGAAGAAGTACAAAAGCAGTGGGACGCCAGTTTTCTTGCTATAACTAGTTACCCGCCGTGGGTTGCTAACATTGTACCTGTACCTAAGAAGGATGGCAAGGTGCGTATGTGTGTTGATTACTGGGATATGAACAGAGCAAGCCCAAAGGATGATTTCCCATTACCTCACATTGATGTATTGGTGGATAACACAGCTTAGTTCTCGGTATTTTCTTTTATGTATGGATTTTCTGGATACAACCAAATTAAGATGTCACCTGAAGACACGGAGAAGACAACATTCATTACACCTTGGGGCACGTTTTGTTACAAGGTAATGTCGTTTGGTTTGAAGAACGCCGATGCAACATATCAACGGGCTATGGTAACATTATTCCACGATATGATCCATAAAGAAATCGAGTGCTATGTGGATGATATGATTGCCAAGTCCCTTACAGAAGAAGATCATTTTGTGAATTTGCTAAAAATGTTCAAGCGTCTGAGGAAGTATCAGTTAAGGTTGAACCCCAACAAATGCACATTCGGGGTACGTTCTGGTAAGCTGCTGGGTTTTATTGTAAGTGGAAACGAAATTGAGGTTGATCCCGATAAAGTCAAAGCAATTCAGGAAATGCCTGCACCTAAGACTGATAAATAAGTTCGAGGGTTCTTAGGTAGATTGAACTACATCTAAAGGTTCATATCTCATCTCACTGCAACCTGCGAACCCTTGTTCAAGCTGTTAAGAAAAGAGCAAACAGTCAGGTGGAACAATGATTGTCAGAAAACTTTTGACAAAATCAAAGAATATCTGCAAGAACCTTCAATTCTCATGCCTCCAGTCGAAGAAAGACCTCTAATAATGTACCTGACAATATTAGACGAGTCAATGAGGTGTGTGTTGGGCCAGCATGACGAGTCTGGTCGAAAAGAGTATGCAATATACTACCTAAGCAAAAAGTTTACCGACTGTGAACAACGTTATTCACTGCTTGAGAAAACTTGTTATGCTTTAGTGTGGGCTGCTCGTCGACTAAGGCAGTATATGTTGACCCACACTACCTTATTGATCTCGAAGATGGATCTAGTCAAGTACATATTTGAGAAGCCAACACTTACCGGAAGGGTTGAAAGATGGCAAATGATCCTAACAGAATATGATATTCAATACACCTCTCAGAAAGCCATCAAGGGCAGTGTATTGTCTGATTATCTGGCTGAGCAACCCATTGGTGATTACCAGCCTATGAGATTTGACTTCCTTGATGAAGACATCATGTTCTTAAAGACTAAAGATTGTGAAGAGCCTATTCACACTGAAGGTCCTGATCTAGGAGAAGCATGGACTATGATGTTTGATGGGGCAGTTAATTGTAACGGTCGTGGAGTTGGTGCAATGCTTATCACACCTAAAGGAGTTCATATGCCTTTCTCAGCAAGGCTCACCTTTGCCTGCACTAACAACGAAGCAAAATACAAAGCTTGTATCATGGGTCTTGAGGAAGCCATTGACCTCAGGATCAAAACCTTGAATGTATTCGGAGATTCAACTTTGGTAATCAACCAAACCAACGACAAGTGGTACACTCATCAGGAGCATCTGATTCCCTACCGTGACTATACGAGGAGATTATTGACCTTCTTCACAATAGTTAAGCTTGAATAGATCCCTCGAGATGAGAATCAGTTTGCAGACGCTTTGGCTACCATTTCATCCATGATCAAAGTACAGACATCCAATTACGTACCTCGGATTTTAGTATCCAGACTGGACAGACCGACATATGTATTCTTTGTGGACACTGCCACTGACAACAAGCCTTGGTATCACGACATCAAATGCTTCTTAGAGACTCAGACATACCCACCGGGGGTATCATCAAATGATAAGAAGACATTGAGAAGGCTAGCCGGTAGTTTCTTCCTCAATACTGATGGTTCTTTGTACAAGCGAAACTTCGACATGGTCTTGCTCAGATGTGTCGACAAGAAGGAAGAAGACCTACTGATGAACGAAGTACATGAAGGTTCTTTCGGCACCCATGCCGGAGGACATGCAATGACAAAGAAGTTATTAAGATCGGGTTACTACTGGATCACAATGGATGCAGACTGTTGTGCTTATGCCAGAAAATGCTACAAATGCCAGATTTACGCGGACAAAGTGCATGTGCCTCCGAATCTTTTGAATGTAATGTCATCACCTTGGCCCTTCACCATGTGGGGCATTGATATGATTGGAAAGATTGAACTGACTGCTTCAAATGGTCACAGATTCATCTTGGTAGCCATTGATTACTTCACCAAATGGGTCGAAGAAGCTTTGTATGCAAATGTCACCAGGCAAGTGGTAGCTCGATTTCTGAAAAGGGTTATTATCTGTCGATATGGAGTTCCCGAGCGAATCATTACTGATAATGGTTCCAATTTGAACAACAAGATGATGGCAGAGCTATGCCGGGACTTAAAAATTCAACATCACAACTCTTATCCTTATAGGCCAAAGATGAATGGCACTGTTGAGGCCGTTAACAAGAATATTAAGAAGATTGTGCAAAAGATGGTACCTACAAAGACTGACACAAAATGCTACCATTTTCCTTGCATGGGTACCAAACCTCTATCATAACATCTACTGGGGCAACACCTTATCAACTTGTGTATGGTATGGAAGCTGTCCTACCTGTT
The DNA here is from genome assembly GCA_963966055.1 of Lathyrus aphaca. NCBI lineage: Eukaryota > Viridiplantae > Streptophyta > Magnoliopsida > Fabales > Fabaceae > Lathyrus > Lathyrus aphaca. Next base: position 96,568,046 of record OZ014524.1, read on the forward strand.
GAAGTTGAACTACCCTCCCTACGGGTAATGATGGATGTGAAACTGGATGAAGCAGAATGGGTCCGATCTCATTATAATCAACTGAGCCTGATTGAAGAGAAGAGATTAGTAGCCATCTGTCATGGACAATTATATCAAAAGCGAATGAAGAAAGCCTTCGATCAGAAAGTCAGGCCTCGGGAATACCAAGTGGGAGAGCTTGTACTGAAAAAACTTCTTCCTCCTCATATAGACTACAAGGGCAAATGGACGCCAAACTATGAAGGCACATTCTAGTAAAGAAAGTTTTCTCTGGTGGAGTGCTGATGCTCACTACTATGGATGGCGAGGATTTCTTATCTCCTGTGAATTCAGATGCAGTTAAAATATACTTCGCATAAAAGACCCGCTGGACATAAAAACAGAATGTAAGTCCAGGCAAAAATAGGGCATCCCGGCAAGTCAAAAATAGAATAAAAGACTCGGGCAAAAATAAGGGAAAAATTGAAAAAAAAAATGTACACCCGCTGAGTTGAAAAGCCACATCGGACAACTCAGACAAAAATGGGTATCCCGGTGGATTGAAAACCCAAAAGGGCAATCCATGCAAAATCTGGGAAAATGCGAACAACTGTACTCTTAATTCGTCTGTATCACTCTCATAACATGGCAAGCTTCGAAAGGATAAAGCGTCGGTTAGAATCAACGTTGTTCAGAAAGCAAGATAAGAAGAATGTCAAGGTCATACGGGTCATAGCAAAGGAAGCTCACTGGAGCGTCAACTTCAACATTGCCAACACTTTTATTTTTCTCAATTTACAGCAATCTCCTCCTTTCAGTGATTCGCTTCTTCACTGTACTTGCCTATTCAGGGCACACAAATCAATAAAATCAAAATATTCAGTCACACTTTGTTTTATACCTTTTTGTTTTGTTTGCAAAATATCCAAAGTTCGTAATACAACACTTGCATGAAAACATATAAGCCATTTTCAATATATGCTTGTAGGAAATACGTTGCTCTTGAGCAAATCTAACTCCTATGACGGAATCTGGTTGAGGATACCTCGGGACACTTGTACTTCTCCTTTGTTTAACATGTTGCAGGTACTCAAGGCAGACAATCTCTCACAGCATGGGGCATATCAAGCATTATATCCCCAACCAAGTCAGCAATCACCTCATCAGCAGGGTTACTTGACAGAAGTATTCCCCCACGAAGTTGTCATCCCTCAGAGGATCCTTTGAGAAACTCATTAAATCCACAGCGTGTTGCTTGGACGAAGGAGTTACGACAGATTACTTCCCAGAAGTTCTTTTCTCCCCAAGTAGGATCTCCCAGCAATGCCTGGACTGCTCTTCCCCAATGGAGTTGCCAAAGCCTCCTCGTCCCCAGCATGAGTCTCTTCAACAAAGGCATCTCCATCCGAGATCCCCACAGAGTTCCCTAGGAAGATCGTTCGGTGATCCTCTCTCCCCACAGATCGGCCAATGATCTCTTTCCCCAGCGGAGTTCTCCTCCAGACAGATCGCCCAAAGATCTTTCTCCCCGCAGGATCCGAATCTCGAATTGTTTCTCTCATTTTGCATAATCATAGCATTTGCATCATTTTTCCCACGCAGAGCATACCATTCCGTCTAATACGGAGCATTACGACAAAAATCAAACATTTGCATGATCATAAGCCAGGTTCAAGCCAATCACCTGCAAATATCAGAATCACTTCACTAACAATATACAAAACTTATTCCCCGCAGACAAAGCCAGAATACTTTTTGCACCCTCAATATAGATACTTGGTCATACTTGTACATTTTCTTTTTGACATTCGCCCGTATCATACTTCCCCAGCAGGTCAAACACTTGTACATACTTATACAGAATCCTTTTGATACTCGTCAGTATCTTCTATATATCACCTCCCCGGCAGATCAACACTCTTCCATGTTCCTTGCTTAACTGACTGATACTCGTCTGTATCATCATCCTTAAACACGTGTCAGCGTTTGTTTCTATTTGTACTCGTCCGTATCGTAGTCCTAAGGATGCTCGTCTGCATCTTTAGTCTATGCACACTGTCAAACACTTATACCTTTTATTTCAAAGCGTAAGCACTCGTCCATGTTTGCCATTCCCCGGTAAGTTGCCAACAAAACTACCTTCTATCCGGCATTCGTCTTATGTCGTGATATTTTCGGCAGCCGTCCCCTGCCAGGTGATCGTCCTTCACCTTTTGATGACCGTCCCTCATCATTTTATCCGATGGTCGTCCCCATTGTTGATCCTCTTATCCGACATTCGTCCTATGTCATTATATTTTCGGCAGCCGTCCCCTACCAGGTGATTTTCCTTCACCTTTGGATGACCGTCCCTCATCCTTTCCCTAGTAGAGTCCCCATGATTGGAACTTTCTATCCGACATTCGTCCTATGTCGCAATATCTTTTTAGCAGCCGTCCCCTACTAGGTGATCGTCCTTCACCTTATGATGATTGTCCCTCATCATTTATCTGATGGCCGTCCCCATCGTTGATCTTTGTTATCCGACATTCGTCCTATGTCGAGATAATCCCCAAAGCAGCCTTACCCTACTAGGTGATCGTCCTTCACCTCTTGATGATTGTCCTTCATCATGCTTATCCGATGGCCGTCCCCATCGTTGATTTTTTCTATCCGACATTCGTCCTATGTCGTGATATTTTCAGCAGCCGTCCCCTGCTAGGTGATCGTCCTTCACCTCTTTTGATGACCATCCCTCATCATTATTTCATTTATTCTTTTACACGATGACTGTCCCCGTCGCAGTTTATTTGCCTTTTTACCTGATGGTCGTCCCCGTCAGTGCTTTCCTCATTTCTTTAATCCCCAGAAAGTTTTATTTCTTTACCTGATGGTCGTCCCCGTCGTGGTCTTTTCCTTTATCCTGATGATCTTCCTTCATCAATTTACCCGATGGTCATTGATGCGTGTTTTTCGCAAGTGTACGAATCACGTCAAAGTAATATAAAAGATTATCGAATCCACAGAGACCAAGTGTCAATCTATCGTACCTGTTGTTATGGTGTGTATCTAAGGCAACTATTTTTAAGGGTTTTAGTAAGGGTGCAATGGTAAATAAAATTATAATTTTAAATAATAGATAAAGGACAGGCTCGAATGTAATTCACGTAATCAATGATAATTCAGTACTTGTTAGTGGAACTACTTATGGGCAATGTTTTCTTCTTTGAAAAGAACTAATTTAACAGGAACTGTCGCTTTCGCGTATTCAGAACCGAGTTGTACTCTCTAATCAACCCCTCCTATTGTCACGGATAAAAAGGTGCGTACTGCGTTAGAGTAGTAAACCTATTTTTAAGAAATATAGTATCTTGACTAAGTTGAAAAGTATTTTAACTTGGACTTCTTAGCAAAAAGAGGTTCTTATGAACCAGACTCTAAATCTCATAACGCGTCCGAAAATCGTTTTAAAATCTCTTTTCTTTTTAATCTAAAAACTCCTAATGAACTATACAAAGCGCTTTTGGCTGTTTTTGAAATAGTTAAGAACAATTACTTGAATTGAAAGATAAAATAGCCCTTAGGTGTTTCCACGAACAATTATACTGATTACTGATTTAATTACGATCCTTACATTCTAACCTTTATGGAATTAGTTAGACATGATAAAGTAAAGATTCTTTTTATAATTTTTCATATAAGTAATTTAAAGCGAGTGCGGGAAATAAACAAAGTAAATGTGCGAGTGCGGGAAATAAACAAAGTAAATGTGCGAGTGCGGGAAATAAACAAAGTAAATGTGCAAGTGCGGGAAATAAACAAAGTAAATGTGCGAGTGCGGGAAATAAACAAAGTAAAGTGCGAGTGCGGGAAATAAATGAAAGTAAAATACGAACTTGAATTAAAATGGCGGCAGGATTAACTTCCTCCAGAGTGCTCCAAAACTCGAACCACAGACAGATTACAGACTCGATCACTCGATTGCAGAGGCACCCCGATGTGGAATGGCAACTGCTTTATAACTGATATATGCCTAGAGAATTCTAATTCTGGATGAAGAAAAACGAAAATCTAAGGTCCTATTTATAGGAGAAACTGAAAGCATGAAATGACCGGGACGCCCCTCCACTAAAAAGTGGAGGTTATGAAATTTTGCCTTGTGGCGCCCGCCACAAGGTCATGGCGCCCGCCATGGTCCCTACAGGGGATGATGGAGTGGGGAACGTGGGTCTTGGAGGTTGAGGAGTGGTCTTGAGACGTGGCCACGTCATGGCTAACCCCATGGCGCCCGCCACGGTGGGTGCCGCAAGTGCAAAACGCTGAATTTCTAGGTTTTCGTCCGTTTTCACTCCTTTTTCGCTCCTTTTCCTGATTCAAGCTCCGATTATTATAAAAACCTGAAAACATAAGAAAACAAAGCAATAACAAAGCAAAACAACAATAAAAGCTAAGAATGCATGCGAAATCGGAGTCAGAAATATGGTGAATTTTAGTGTGATCAAATTCTCCCACACTTAAACCTTTTCTTGTCCTCAAGCAAACATTAAAGCTTAAGAAAATATGGTGTCAACACGTGTCTTTGGGCTAAAGGGATTCTAAGTTCAAGTCAGGATGCAGTGACAGATACTAACTAAGTGAACCAAGGGTACCATAGTAACACAAACACAAACTTCAATCCTATATTAACCACTCCATATCATCCCACGATACCTAGGCCTATCTTCTCATCTTTTTGTGTCCTTTTCATTCAGGCGCAATCACATTAAGCCCGTTATCCGTACATGCTTCATAGTAGAGTGACCGGTTAGTGATTCTGATCCATAACATAAGGTTTCTGGCACATAAGCATGTGTAAACCTGTTTTTATTTCGCCTAAATGTAGATGCGGGGGATCGGATCGTAATCCGCCCTACCAAGTTCAGTGCCAGATACCTCTGAACCAACTAACAATAGGTGACTTGCAATTTTTTCTTTTTGTGGCAAAAATTTTTTTCTTCTCTTTTTTCGGTTTAAATGACTTTGTGAGGGTCACCTAAACCAGAGTTTGCCTTTTTATTTTTTTTATTTTTTTTTATTTTTATTAGCACTGGATCATTCACTTATATTCATCGGCCCCCTACGTAGAGCATGCTTAGGCCGGAGCTGACTGCTAGGATAAACTACTTAGGACAATTTTTAAATGATAGTAAAGGCCAAGGTGGTGGGGTTTAGGAGTGATTCCTATATTCAAGAGGTCTATGGTGCTAAAATGGTTCTGATGTTTCAAAAAGTTGACCTAAGTCACCACATCCTAATCTAAACCTGTCTCAAAGCCCAAAAAAACATGTGAAACAACATTATTTTCTTTTTTTAAAAATTTTCTGGTAAGGCTAAGGAAATGGGAAAAAAATGAAGATGAACTAAAAAACACTATACTGGTGACTCGTCAGACTCATGCATTATCTAAGAAAATTAAATTACTGAAAAGGAAATAACTGAAAGGAAATTAACTAAAAAGGGAAATGACAAAAAGCAATAAAATCCCCTCCCACACTTAAATCGAACATTGTCCCCAATGTTTCGAAATAAGATAAGGGGGGTAACCTGGAAAAAGACTACTGAGGAGGGGCACTGATGCCTTCGCCGTCCTGATGTGATGGTCTGGAACGACGGGATCTACTACGATGCTGGTCCCTCCGGTCGAGTCGTGCTGATAAAGCAGCCTGAGCACTCCGGACCTCTCGAAGGTTACCCAAGATGGAACCCTGAGTAGCCTCTACAAGCTGGTAGTGTTGGCTGTTGAACTCTCTCTGACGGTTCTGCTCTAATGAGATATCGTTCAAGGTACGGCAAACGTTGCTATAAGCACGATCCGAAACCAATCGCGATTGTTGCATGAAGCTCATGTTGTCCATCAGCTGCTGTGAAATAGTAGAGAGAAAGCCATCACGCCTTTCTTCTCTAGCTGTCATATCACGCCACATCTCCTCGGTGACAAAGAATCCAGGAGCAGTACCTGCAACAGGGTTAGAGGAAGATGGTGCGGTGTGTGACTGTGAAGGACGATGGGGGGACATGTGAGGGATGGGAGACTGCTCTCTCCGATCATACTCATCATCAGTGTCATGTGCCTCCCCATCGGGAATATTAGGAGGAAGTGGACCCAAAACACGTGGAGCATTAAGATCATAGGTCCAGTTCCTTTCATCACGTACATCAGTACATCTACTGCATGGTAAAGCAACAGATGGGATAGCTACCCCATGAACCATCAACTCATAACCACCTTCTCTCCTCGTTCGGCACAATTTCATGTCTTTCAGAAATTTTAAATTAATTGTGCGAGGAGGTAGTGGTTCAAGTGTAGCTATCTCATCGTTCAGGCCAAGAGCCCGAGCAATAGACGTAACAAGCCCTCCAAATACAATCGGTCCTGTTTTATTAGTAAATAAAGTCATATGGGCAAGCATAAACGGGACCGGATTGATGTGGGTTCTAGTGAGGCATCCTTGCAAAAATAGGAGTTCACGAGCATTTACCTTGTTTGGACTTTCCCGACCAAAAATAGTACATGCCAAAAGAAGTCTAAAAACTCTTATGGCCGGGTTGTGAATGGTCGACGCAAGTATCCCTTCAAAAGAATTAATTGGAGTACTTGAAAGCCTTAGCCAGAAGGTAAATACCTCGGCCGACCATTCAGCATCCAAAGGTGCCTCACAGATCGAACCTTCCCTATGAGGGATTCCTAACAAACCTGCTAGATCGTTGGTACTGAATTCATACTCAATTCCGAACAGTCTAAAAATAACAGTACCAACAGTGCTAGCAGTGTTAGGACTGACAGTGTATATCAAAGAACTCAAAAACTCAGTTGTCAGTCGCTCATAGGTAGGTTCCTGATTAATGAAAATATTATGCAAGCCTAGAAATTCTAATAAATTAAAAACACTATGATAAATACCCAAAGCATACAGACAGTTATCGTCGACGTACCTAGTCGAGAGAATTTCTCGACTTTGAAGCCTCTGAATAATTTTCCGTTGCCTTTCGCCCGGTCTTCCATCACGAAGAAGAAATCCATTGAACTCCATTGTTGAAAAGCTCCTTAGGTAGTGAAAATGGTAGAAAAGTGGTTTATGAGGGGAATGATAAAGTTTTGATTTTTTTGGTTTTTGATGGATGAAAATGGAAATGGATGTTGGATATGTGTTATGGATGGAGGGTATTTTGGAAATGGGTGAGCTTTAATGGGGTTCAAGGAGGATTTGGAAGGTTGTAAAGATGGGTTTTTGGTGAAGAAAGGGATGAAAATGGTGGAAATGGGGATTGAATCCCGTATATGTTGATGGTACGGTGTGGCGCCCGCCACAGGGCCTATGGCGCCCGCCACAAGGCCAATTCCTGGGCCTTGTGGTTTTTGGATCCTCCTTTGGGCCTTCCTTGCACCTTGGTCTTCGGGGGGGGGGGGGGGGGGGGTCTGGATAGCGTTTTCTTCTTCTTTTCAAGGCTTGAGGCTTGCATATTTTTTTTGTGAAGACAAAAATGAAAATATTTTTGTCTTATAATTTTTTTCTTTGCACGACAAAAATAAAATAATTAAAAATCAAAAAAAAAAAAAAGAAAAGAAAAATTAGTGCATAATATGTATATATATAAGGAATTCAAAGTGCATGAAAATATAAAAGCTGCAATAAAGTAAAATATATGTCTGGAAATGCGATAAATAAAATACTAGGGTAGTGCTGTCAGTGTAGAATGAGTCATGTGGTAGGTTTCTTCTCCTGGCTTGATCCACGAATCTCAGCTATCTCCCTCCGAAGCTCTTCAATCGCCTGATGTAGAGCATCGGCCTCTGAGGCATGAGTGAGATCAGAAACCTGCATCTGTAACTCTAAGTCTGCCGCTTCCTGCTTGAGCAGGGCAGTCTCCTTACGGAGCTCATAAATCTGTGTTTGTAGGTCAGGTGGCTGCAGAGACATATTGTTAGACATAACAGTGATTCGGGGAGTAAGAGGTGTAGGAGTGTACTCAGCGGCGGGAGGCGATTTCGGCTCTTCGACAGTCTCTCCATAACCCTCTAGAGCATAACTCCAATTTGCAAGATCATGGACACTGGTCATCAGCGGATCTGGTAATGTAAAAGGAAGCCCTCCTCATCAGTCCTCTATCAAGACAAAAATCAATATCCAGGGTGGTGTAGCAGCAGAAGGTCCTGAGGTGCAATAACTTGCGAGACAAACCCAATGCAGTAGCTATCTGTGTAACAATCCCACCGACATGGATGATGCCTACTGATGATCTGGCAACACTAGCAAGACCTTTCAGTAGAAAGTTGCCACAAGCAACAGGGCGAGACTGAGTCGCACAAAACAGTAGGAAAATCTCCTCTTCACTTAGCAGTGTCTATGTATCTGGAAAACCTAGGAAAGAATGTGCTAGAATCATATGGAAGTACCTCAATGCAGGGTTGTGGATTACCTGAGAAAACTGGGTAGAAGGATCTTGGCTCCCTCCGCCTGATATTTTAGTCCAAAACTTTTCCACTTCTCTGCTCATAAAATACCCCATCGGAGTCTCTGGAATAGCATCAGGAGTAGTCTGGAAACCTAGTAAATCACCAAACTCTTTGTGAGAGAATGAGTAGTCAATCCCGAACAACCTGAAAACAGCGAGTCCATCGGGTCCAGCCCAAGGGTCATGATGAAACGAGCTGAGGAACTCAAGAGTCAAGTTCCTATAAGTGTTGTTCCTGTAGTCGAACTGGCCCCAGTGGAGTTGATGGCATAAAAATCTGACGCTTGGCTCTATCCCCAAGGCATCCATGCAGTCATGGTCAGGGTACCTGGTAGGAGCCATAGGGCGTCTCATGTGAACATAGTAACGCTCTCTCTGTGCATCATCTCTAAAGGCCACGTGCATGTCATCAGGGTTCTGCATTCTGTACAAGGTTAGCAAACAAGTCCTGAAAGCACATAAAACATTCAATCGTTAGTCCTGACATAATAATAATAATAAACAAATTAAAATAAAGTAAAAATAAATAAAAAGTACAAAAAATAAGAAAACCATGGGTTGCCTCCCATGCAGCGCTTGTTTAACGTCATTAGCTCGACGACCGATATTTAAACATCATTGGAAGGATACGGTGGATCACTCAGAGTATGGCAGGTGTATGTTGTTGGGATGTCACCTCCTTCGTAGGGCTTCAACCTTTGTCCATTGACGATGAACGGTTTACATGTTTGGTTCTTGATTTCAATAGCACCGGATCTTAGGATCTTAGATACTTCGAAAGGGCCAGTCCATCTCGAACGGAGTTTACCTGGAAATAGTCGTAACCTAGAATCGAACAGGAGAACATGATCGCCTATTTTGAAGTCTCTTCTTATGATTCTTTTGTCATGCCAAGCTTTTGTTCTTTCTTTGTATATGATGGCATTTTCGTAGGCAGATTGTCTGAGCTCTTCTAATTTGTGGATGTCAAGGATACGTTTCTCACCAGCTGTCAAGTAATCCAGATTCAAAGTTTTGATGGCCCAATAGGCCTTATGCTCCAACTCAAAAGGTAAGTGACATGATTTTCCATAGACCAGTTGATAAGGGGTTGTTCCTATAGGAGTTTTGAAAGCGGCTCTATAGGCCCATAATGCTTCTTGAAGTTTCTGTGACCAATCCTTTCTAGATATAGAGACAGTCTTCTCGAGGATTTGTTTTATCTCCCTATTAGATACTTCCACTTGTCCATTGGTCTGTGGGTGGTATGGTGTTGCTACTCTATGCTTAACTCCATACTTGCTTAAAAGTTTATCAAATATTCTCGATATGAAGTGTGATCCTCCATCACTTATGACTAAACGGGGGGTTCCAAACCTGGGAAATATATAATTCTTGAATAATTTGATGACTACTCTGGTGTCATTTGTGGGTGCGGCGATAGCTTCAATCCATTTAGACACGTAGTCAACAGCTACTAATATGTACTGATTTCCAAAAGATGGTGGGAACGGTCCCATAAAGTCTATACCCCATACGTCGAAGAGTTCTACTTCTTGGATATTTCTTAACAGCATTTCATTACGTCTTGAAATATTTCCTGTGCGTTGGCATCTGTCACACTTGACAATGAAAGCATGGACATCACGCCACATAGTAGGCCAGAATAGGCCAGCTTGAAGAATCTTGGCGTAGGTCTTAGATGTGCTTGCATGTCCACCATAGGGTGCAGAATGACAATGCTCAATTATATTATTTACCTCTTCTTCTGGAACACAACGGCGGAAAATGCCATCTTTACCTCTCTTGAAAAGAAATGGTTCGTCCCAATAGAAGTTTCTCACATCACTATAGAACTTCTTCTTCCGGTGGTAGTTTAGATCAGGGGGTATGATGTCAGCGGCTAGGTAATTAACAAAATCTGCATACCAAGGTACATTACTTATAGCTAAGGATTTATGAAAATGCTCATGAGGGTCTGGGTTATCATCTTCAATGGTTTCTAGTTGGGCTATCAGTCTATCATAGGCAAAATCGTCATTTATGGGTACTGAGTCAGGTTTCAGGTATTCTAGCCTAGATAGGTGATCAGCTACCACATTATCAGTGCCTTTCTTATCACGGATATCCAAATCAAACTCTTGCAGTAATAGAATCCATCGAAGTAACCTAGGCTTGGCATCCTTTTTGCTTAGTAAGTAACGAATGGCAACATGGTCGGTATAAACTATAATCTTGGCTCCTACTAGATAAGATCTAAATTTGTCTATTGCAAAAACTACAGCTAGGAGCTCTTTTTCGGTTGTTGCGTAGTTGAGCTGTGCAGTGTCTAGGGTTCTACTGGCATAATAAATCACATGTAACTTTTTGTCTTTTCTCTGACCTAGAACGGCTCCAACAGCATAATCACTGGCGTCACACATTATCTCAAACGGTTCTGACCAATCAGGGGGTTTCATTATAGGTGCTGAAATCAGAGCTTGCTTCAGAAGATTAAATGCTTCAGTACATTTTTCATCGAAGATGAATTCAACATCTTTCATTAAAAGACCAGTTAAGGGCTTTGTTATTTTGGAGAAATCCTTGATGAAACGTCGGTAAAATCCGGCATGTCCAAGAAAACTTCTTATCTACCTGATAGTCTTCGGCGGTTTTAGATTCTCTATGACTTCTATTTTTGCTTTATCTACCTCTATACCTTTTTCGGAAACTATATGTCCTAAAACAATCCCTTCGGTGACCATGAAATGACATTTTTCCCAATTTAGCACAAGGTTTACCTCCACACATCTCTCCAGGATTTTCTCAAGGTTGACAAGACAATTTTTGAAATCTGACCCACAAACTGAGAAATCGTCCATAAATACTTCCATAATTCCATCTAAATAATCAACAAAGATAGACATCATGCAGCGTTGGAAAGTTGCAGGAGCATTACAAAGTCCAAAAGGCATTCTTCTATAGGCAAAAGTTCCAACTGGGCATGTAAAGGTAGTTTTTTCTTGATCTTCGGGATGAATAGGTATTTGGAAGAATCCCGAATATCCATCTAAATAACAAAAGTAAGAGTGTCTGGCTAGGCGCTCCAACATTTGGTCTATGAATGGTAATGGGAAATGGTCCTTCCTAGTTGCTTTATTTAATTTTCTATAGTCTATGCACATACGACAACCTCCATCGGTTCTTTTTGCTATAGGTTCGCCCTTCTCGTTTTGCATGACTGTGATGCCTCCCTTTTTAGGTACTACATGCACAGGACTCACCCATTTACTGTCCAATATCTGATATATTATACCTGCCTCTAGTAACTTAAGAACTTCAGTCTTAACTACAGTACTCATTATAGGATTTATTCTACGTTGGTGTTCTCTGGAAGGTTTTGAATCTTCTTCAAGCAAAATCCGATGCATGCATACGGATGGGCTTATTCCTTTTAGATCAGAGATCTTATATCCTAAGGCTGAGGGGTACCTACGTAAAACTTCTAATAATTGATCGGTTTCTTCTTGGTTTAAGGTAGCACTGACTATAACTGGACGGTTCATATCTTCATCGAGAAATTCATATCTCAGGTTTTTAGGCAGTTCCTTAAGTTTTACGGTCGGTTTCATAGGGCAAGGCATAGGATCTGGGGTAATAGATAAACATTCGTGAAGGTTATCATCAATGTAAGGAGTTTTATAATTGTCATCTTCCAAAATAAGGGTTGACGGCAATTTTATAGATTCAGTTTCTTCTTCTTGTTCTAATTCCCTAATGCATTCTTCGATGATATCTAAGGCATAACAAGCATCTCCTATCGCAGGTGCCATAAGAAATTTTGACAATATAAATTCTATCTTCTGGCCACCTACCTCAAAAGTTAGTTTTCCCTTTTTAACATCTATTACGGCTCCAGCAGTCGATAAGAACGGTCTCCCTAGGAGGATTGGTATGTCGTCATCTTCTTTAATTTCCATGACAACAAAATCAGTAGGTATAAACAGCTGACCTATCCTAACAGGGACGTCTTCAAGTATGCCTATAGGGTATTTAACGGATCTATCAGCTAATTGAAGTGACATCTTAGTAGGTTGTAATTCTCCTAAGTTTAATCTCTCACAAACTGCTAAAGGCATTAAGCTCACACTAGCTCCTAAGTCTAGAAAAGCTTTTTCGATGACATGATTCCCCAAAATACAAGGAATGGAAAAATTTCCGGGATCTTTATCTTTCTTTGCTAACCTATTTTCGGAAATAGAATTACATTCCACGGGTTTCGGATCTTCAAGTCTACGTTTATTTGTAAGTATGTCTTTGAGAAACTTAGCGTAAGAAGGTATTTGGGTGATGGCTTCTGTAAAGGGGATTTCTACGTGAAGTTTTTCTATAACCTTAACGAATTTTTGATATTGATTATCGATTTGGGTTTTCTTTAATCTTTGAGGGTAAGGTATTGGTGGTTTATATGGCGGTGGTGGTACATAGGTTTTATTTTTAGGTTCTTCTCCTTTTTCTTGACTTTCCGGGGTTTCAGGCTTCTCTGGTTCCTTCTCCTCATTCCTCTCAGAAGTTTCGGGCTCACTTAATCTAGGGTTTAAAGGTTCCTTATAAGCGGTTCCACTTCGTAGAGTAATGGAATTTGCTTGCCCTTTCGGGTTTTGTTGAGGTTGTCCAGGGAACTGTCCTCCAGGTGTAGTCTGTGGGGCTTGGTTTAACGCTACCTGAGAGATCTGGGTTTCAAGCATCTTATTATGAGTAATGATTTGATCAACCTTGGTTCCTAACTTGGTAATCAGTTCGTTAACATGGACGTTATGGTTCATGAACTCTTTGTTTTGTTGTTTTTGAGCAACGATAAAATCTTTTACAACTTCCTCAAAGCTCGGGTTTGGTGGTACAGGTTGCATAGGTTGATTTGTTCTAGGGGCTTGGTAACCTTGTTGTCTCGGAGGTGCGGTATTTTGAATAGGGTTATTATTTTTGTAGGAGAAGTTTGGGTGATTCCTCCATCCAGGGTTATATGTGTTTGAAAATGGGTTCCCTTGGGTATAGTTTACTTGCTCAGTGTTGGTTTCATTCAACAGATTGCATTCGGCGGATTGGTGTCCTTGCGTTCCACATATCTCACAATTCGGCGAAACTGCGGCTACAGTATTCGGAGTTGTACACATATGTTCGACTCTAAGGGCCAACGCGTCCATTTTAGCCTGCATCATGTCTATAGAGCTTAGCTCATGTATTCCTCCTTGGGCTTCCTTCTTTTCCACTGTCGCTCGTTCTACTCCCCATGATTGATGGTTTTGGGCCATGTCCTCGATAAGGGCACTAGCTTCAGGGTAAGGTTTGTTCATCAGTGCGCCACCAGCGGCAGCGTCGATGGTCATTTTAGTGTTATAAAGAAGTCCATTATAGAAGGTTTGGATGATTAACCAATTCTCTAAGCCATGATGTGGGCATGCTCTTAATAGTTCTTTATATCTCTCCCAGGCTTCGAACAACGACTCTCCTTGGTGTTGGGTAAATCTAGTTATTAGGTTTCGAAGAAGAGCAGTCTTACTTGGGGGAAAATATCTAGCAAGGAAAACTTTTCTAAGGTCATCCCAAGTTGTTATTGAATTGGGTGGAAGGGAATCTAACCATGATAGAGCTTTATCTCTGAGGGAAAAGGGAAATAATCTTAAGCGTATTGCCTCAGAAGAAGCTCCATTGGTTTTAAATGGGTCTGCTAACTGAAGAAAGTTTTTTAAATGCTGGTTTGGGTTATCAGTAGCGAGACCTGCGAATTGTCTCTGTTGCACTAATTGCAGCAGGGATGGTTTAAGTTCAAAATTATTGGCTGGGATAGCGGGGTTTACTATACTGGAACTAGGTTCCTCGTTTGATGGTTGGGCGAAGTCCTTAAGAGGTCTTCGGTTTTGATCTTCGGCCATAGCTATCCTATTCCTATGGAAAAACAAACGTGCGCGAGCGTAACGTTCAGGTTCAGCTAGAGGGTCTACTAAACTTCCGGCACTGCGAGTCTTTCGCATTGACCGGTGGGTAACAACCTTAGTCTAAACGGTATAACTACAGGGTAATGAAATTTGACGATATTGGTCCCCGGCAACGGCGCCAAAAACTTGATGCGTGTTTTTCGCAAGTGTACGAATCACGTCAAAGTAATATAAAAGATTATCGAATCCACAGAGACCAAGTGTCAATCTATCGTACCTGTTGTTATGGTGTGTATCTAAGGCAACTATTTTTAAGGGTTTTAGTAAGGGTGCAATGGTAAATAAAATTATAATTTTAAATAATAGATAAAGGACAGGCTCGAATGTAATTCACGTAATCAATGATAATTCAGTACTTGTTAGTGGAACTACTTATGGGCAATGTTTTCTTCTTTGAAAAGAACTAATTTAACAGGAACTGTCGCTTTCGCGTATTCAGAACCGAGTTGTACTCTCTAATCAACCCCTCCTATTGTCATGGATAAAAAGGTGCGTACTGCGTTAGAGTAGTAAACCTATTTTTAAGAAATATAGTATCTTGACTAAGTTGAAAAGTATTTTAACTTGGACTTCTTAGCAAAAAGAGGTTCTTATGAACCAGACTCTAAATCTCATAACGCGTCCGAAAATCGTTTTAAAATCTCTTTTCTTTTTAATCTAAAAACTCCTAATGAACTATACAAAGCGCTTTTGGCTGTTTTTGAAATAGTTAAGAACAATTACTTGAATTGAAAGATAAAATAGCCCTTAGGTGTTTCCACGAACAATTATACTGATTACTGATTTAATTACGATCCTTACATTCTAACCTTTATGGAATTAGTTAGACATGATAAAGTAAAGATTCTTTTTATAATTTTTCATATAAGTAATTTAAAGCGAGTGCGGGAAATAAACAAAGTAAATGTGCGAGTGCGGGAAATAAACAAAGTAAATGTGCGAGTGCGGGAAATAAACAAAGTAAAGTGCGAGTGCGGGAAATAAATGAAAGTAAAATACGAACTTGAATTAAAATGGCGGCAGGATTAACTTCCTCCAGAGTGCTCCAAAACTCGAACCACAGACAGATTACAGACTCGATCACTCGATTGCAGAGGCACCCCGATGTGGAATGGCAACTGCTTTATAACTGATATATGCCTAGAGAATTCTAATTCTGGATGAAGAAAAACGAAAATCTAAGGTCCTATTTATAGGAGAAACTGAAAGCATGAAATGACCGGGACGCCCCTCCACTAAAAAGTGGAGGTTATGAAATTTTGCCTTGTGGCGCCCGCCACAAGGTCATGGCGCCCGCCATGGTCCCTACAGGGGATGATGGAGTGGAGAACGTGGGTCTTGGAGGTTGAGGAGTGGTCTTGAGACGTGGCCACGTCATGGCTAACCCCATGGCGCCCGCCACGGTGGGTGCCGCAAGTGCAAAACGCTGAATTTCTAGGTTTTCGTCCGTTTTCACTCCTTTTTCGCTCCTTTTCCTGATTCAAGCTCCGATTATTATAAAAACCTGAAAACATAAGAAAACAAAGCAATAACAAAGCAAAACAACAATAAAAGCTAAGAATGCATGCGAAATCGGAGTCAGAAATACGGTGAATTTTAGTGTGATCAGTCATCCCCATCACGGTCTTTTTATTTCCCAGCATGATGGACGTCCCCGTCATTGCTTTACTTACTGTTCTTTATCCCCAGCAGTTGTCCTCTGCTCGATGGTCGTCCTCCATCGCTTTCATTTGATAATCATACTATACTACATGTTACAATTTATATCCCTTTTCTTCTTCTCCCCTAGCGAGTGCAAATTTTGGACTGTCTTGGTATTCAACCACAAGTTATCTTGTTTGTCTGTTAAGCCAGGTGCTTACACCCTTGTTTCTCCCGGGATTTTCATCCTAGTACAAACGCGAAAGTGGCGCGGAAAAGGTAGAGTCGCCAACCAGGAATTTTTATCCCGAATGAATGGAAAAGTAATGCTGCACAAACCTGAGGAAGAAAGAAAGGACAAGGCCTTGCGAAACAAAGATCTGGGTTTGGGAGTCGGTTATGACCTGGGAAGGTATTAGCACCCCAGATCGTCCATCGTACCTGACGGGATCCACACTTATTTGTTTGTTTCAAAGGGTAAAAGAATAAGGTGTTGTTGAAATGAACTGCTAACTGGAAACTGTAATGAGAAAAGAGAACTGGAAAAAAGAGAGCAAAAAGAAAGAATGGGGAAAATGTAGGGAAAATAAAGAATGTGCTCGAACGGGCCCTACCCCGCTGCCTACGTACCTCATCGGGAAAATGAGGATCAAAGTCGACGTAGTTCGCCTAAATAAGGCGGGAACTATTGTTTGTGTTTTTTATAGCTAGAATTGCGTATGTCTATGTTCAGGTGTTGCAGGCTCGTCTGGTACGAGTGCATTTACCGTCTTGCATGCGAGACAAGTCGTCGCAAGTTCGCGCTCAGAATGAATGAGATGAGAAGATAAGTTCCCGCAGGAAAGCCGCTTATTGTTTGTTATTTGCTTTTTAAGAGTTTTGTATGAATTTGGCACAAGGAAGTGAATTCAAACTCTTTTCCATGGAATATGTACTTGCTACTACATTCCAAGATGGAATTATAGAACAAGCACACCCAGCAAGGAGAATTTATCCAAGACTAGTTTCCAAGGATTAGGGTCTAACTTCACTAGCTTTTTGAACTTATTAAATGTTTTTGTTGCTTTTGTGAAGAAATGTCTTTTAAATTTTCTTTGTGAAACAACCCCTTGATGAGACTTGTGCATCATGCTAGACAAGCTTACACCACTCCAAGATAGAATGAGTACAAATGCCTCATGGAATAAGGCTATACACAAGGGATCCTTTCATGCATTTGTTAAGTGTTTTTTATTTTATTTGAAGATGAGAAAAGAAGATTCAAAAGGCAAAGGTTAAAGATAATGGGGGACTAAGACACAACCCTAAGTTATCTTATTATGTACAAGTGTGATCCTATGGTTAATGAGGTTTACTAACCTAATGAAAAGAAAGAACAAGTTAGAATTCAACTTACTTCCTAAGGAAGTTAAGTTGAATCTAAAGATAGAAAGAGGGAACCTATGAACAAGGCACAAAGTGCCAAGTCAAGGCAAATAAATGCATAAGAGATAGAGAATGAAGTGATTACCTCATCTTCCCCCCTACAAAACAAGAGTCAGCATGACAATTCATATTGAAAGCATAAACAAATGCCAAACTTCACACAAGAACTCACACTAACCTTAGGAAATATATTAATGAACTCCTAAGGAAGGTATTAGCACCCAAATCGTCCGCCGTACCCGACGGGATCCACGTTTGCAAAGAAAATGTTTCAAAGGGTGAGGGTATGAAAACTGCTGCAGAAGAAAATGAAAACTGGAACTGGAAAAGAAAATGAGAAAGGAACTGAATGAGGAAACAAAGAGAAAAATGTAGGAAAAATAAAGATTGTGCTCGAACGGGCCCTACCCCGCTGCCTACGTACCTCATCAGGACAATGAGGATCAGAGACGCCGTAGTTCCCCTAACTAAGGGTAGAGAAGATTGATTGTGTCTTAAGGCTTGAACTGCCTATGCCAATGCTCAGGTGTTGCAGACTCGGACGACAAGTATGTAACCGTCTTGCAAAGTGACAAGTAGTAGCAAGTTCGTACGTAAGGAGTGAGTGGGATGAGAAAAGAAGTCCCGAAGGAGAGACGCTTATTGTTTGTTTGTGTTTTTTATGAAGCTTTTAGGAGTGTGTCACAAGGAAGTGAACTCAAGCTCTTTTCCATGGAATGTGCACTTGTCACTACATTCCAAGATGGAATAATAGAACAAGCACACTCAAGTATGGAGAAGATCCCCAAAACTTGAGTCCAGAGATTAGGGCATAAGCTCACTAACTCATTAACCTATTAAGTGTTTTTGGTATTTACAATGAAGAAGTGTTTTTTTTATGATTTTCTTGGTGAAGATGATATCTTGATCAGACTTGTGCATCACAAGATAAGCTTGTGCTATCCCAAGATGGGAAGACTACAAATACCTCACGGGATAAGGCTATTGCTCAAGGTATCACTTCAAACTTTATTAGGTGTTTTCTTTAGTTTTGAGATGAAAATAGAAAAGAACCAAAGATCTTAAAGGTAAAAGTCTAATGGAAACTAACAAATCCTAATGTTGTCATGTAAGAATGGTATCCTAGGTTAGTGATGTTTACTATCCTAAAGGAGGAAGAGAGAAGAAAAGGAGAAGAACCATAGTGGCCTAAGCACACCTCAAATTAAGAACGAATAGAAGATGAGGAAGAAGAAATTTAGAAGAGTTAGAAATAAGATAAGGAGAGGAGAATGCGATATGAAGTAAACGAACAATGCACAAACAGAGCCTACACCAGTAGGACTTCCAGATGCAACAACATGCAATAAATAAAAACGGTCCTCAGTGGTACCTAACGGAGAAGGTCCGTTGCCTATTCGCAAGCAAAATTCAAGAAAGAAATTGGATTCTCGAAGCATGTAAGTAGAATCAATAGTCAGGCTCAAACGTCAGTCACCAGGGTTCCAAACATATCCGAATATCAACTATAAGCAAAGAGAATTAGAAACGAGAATTGGCTCAAACGAGCCAAGGACTAAGTATAACCTGCATCAATAGATATCATCAGTGCAAATAAAATTAAGAGAAATAATTAATTACACAATCTAAAAATAAAAAGTTAAATATAAATCTAAACCGAAACTCAAAGTTTTAATAATAAAAAAAAACTAAACCGAAAATTAATAAGAAAACAACATTGGTAATTAATCACAATTAGACTCAAAGTTAGAATTAACAAAACTCTAATTAATAAAAATCTAAGCTAAACAAAGAATAAATGTTAATCTATTAACCATAAGAATAATTTTAAATAAAACTAAAACAAACTATGAGATAAACTTGAAGAAAAATAAGAAAATGAGAGGAGGGTTTGATCGCCGAAAATGGGGTGCTGGAAAAGAAAACAAACGGGCTTAAAAGTCCATAACAACAATAGCATGGAGAATCCGCTAGAATTGGGGGGTGAAAAGAAAAGCAAAACAATTTGGCCTAAGCCCAAGTTCTAACAACAACCAATACCTTAAAAGAAATTAGAAATATATGTAAAAAAAACAAAATCAGGGTTTGCTTTAACATAAAAATAAATAGGTAACAGATAAAAATAAACAAAGAGGAAAGAAAAAAGAAAATGGGAAAACAAAGCGGGTCCTCTTCTCCGTCCACTTTTCGCGATCGCCGCCGATGCACCCTTCGCAGTTCATCCTCACCTTCGCCGAACAAAATCATAACCGAAGAAGAGGCTCCACCACCATGGCTCTCTGATTCCCACGGCTCGCGCTTCAAGCTTCGCGGTTTTGTTTGACTCTCCTCAACTCAACTTCGTCTCAACTCGCCGGAAAGATGAACCAGCTCACCCGTTCTTCTCTCAGAGCGTCTCGGATTTGATTTCAAGAAAGAAGAAGCTTCGCGATCCGGCGCCGCGGTAGCGGCGACAAATTTGTTTCTCAAGATTCGTCTCGATTCCGCAAGGATCCCAAACTTTCTTCTTCTATTTTTTCTTTTCTGATTTGAATCTGTGTTGTGGATGTTGAGTGATGAAGGGTTTTGTGGTTCGGCGTAGTTGTGGTGGTCATAGTTGTTGTTCTGCGGTTGATGTTTTGAGGATGGCGTGAGGTTTATGAAAAGGTGATGAGGGCGTTGGTTTGGTGAAATTTTTTTGAATGGAGAAGAGTTTCGGTTCACAGGGTTGTGCGTTGTTTCCGTTAAATGATTGTTTGAGGTGGAGGAGTATCGTGTTGGATGAAGAAAGGAGTGGATTAATGAAGGGTTTTATGGAAGGGAGGTCCGGATGAAGGTGAGTGATGAGGGGTGTTGAAGTTTTAAGAGTTTCGGTGTGATTGATGAGCAAGGATTTTGTTGAAGTGGTTTTATGTGTTGGTATGGTTAGCAGAAAGAAGAGATGTTGAGGGAAGGAAACATATGTGTAAACACCCCAAATTTGCCCTCACCCATTCACACCATGGCTTTTGATCTCTTCATATGCATAAGTTCAAATCATAGCATCTCATACCACATTTTTGATTCACTGCATAACTTCTAAGTCATCTGCATCTAGGGTTTGTGATCTGAGCAATCCAAGAGCTTTTGGAGCCACTCCAAAGGTCATCAATCACTTCAAAGGGGTCCATGTATGTTCAAGCATCATATTGTATCCCCTCAAAGTCAAGAATGTCAAAAAATCACAAGAACTGAGAATGGTATGGAAGCAGAGCCAGGTTTAACTGCACAAATGACCTAGAATTAGGGTTTTGGTTTCAGAGGCCATAACTCCAAATTTTTTGGTCATTCTTGTTTCTATTGGTCTCTATATGGTATAGGGAGCATGCATATCAATTTTCATGAAGAAATTCAATGGGGAAGTCATCTGATCAAGAGTTGACTTTCTAAGCAAGTCAGTGCAAAATCAGGGCATCTGAGGCCCCCAATGACCCAACCAAAGGGTGTTCTTCATCATTTTGATTGTGTATGATCTTTATTTGATCATAGAAGATGTTGTAAGTTCACAAAATTGAAGAATCTCAAGTCATTTGCAAAGTTGACTTTTTGGGAAAGTTGACTTATAATGAAAATTGCCATTTTGGGAAACTTTTTCAACCTTTACTTTTTGATTCAAAAATGTTTCAAATGGAAAAAACTTTGGTCATGAAAGTTGTAGAATGGATCATTACCTTTTCAAAAAGTACAAGAACATGACCTAATTCATTTTGGATCAAAAGTTATGGCTTGTCAAAGTTGGCTAAAATCACAAAATTTGAAGTTTTCTACCAAAGAGGTATTTTGCAAAATGGTATGATAAAGTTTTCTAAATGCCTCAAATGTGTACAATTTCTTCACAACATGATCACATGACCTCTAAAATTCAGAGTGGGCCAAGGAACTTTGCATTTTGGTGCCTTGAATCACAAGAATTTTCAAAGGGGCCAAGCTTTATGAAAATTGCAAAACAATACACAAACCTTGATCAAGTTGCTGAATCATCTCATAAACAATTCCATGGTTCTCCCTAAACTCAGCTGAACCAAGACAAGCCAAAAAGCAAGTTGTACCATTGCCCATACCTCAAGTACAAATCAAGTTGACATTTTGGCCAAAGACCCATACCAATCACCATAGGCCACCAACAACTTTCTGACCTATCCCCTTTTGATACATGGACCAAAGCCAACATAACACACCATTCACTTCAAGCTGAAACATACCACAAGCCATAGTTATCAAAATCTCTCCAACTGGCATTTTCATTCGAAACACTCTCCACAAGCTGCAAACACACACACAAACTTCACAAACAATCTCAGCAGGCCTCACTGATCACAAACCACCCATCACCATAGCCTGAAACTCCCTGAATCAAAAACACGATCACCACCCTCCCTTGAACAGAACTTCTGTAATCTTTCAAACCAGCCATCACAAACTTCCCCCAAGTATCAGGACCTCATCAGGAGCTCAAGAGGAGTGGTTTGCACAAAGAAAGGAGGTCAGAAAGTTGCAAACTGAGAAAGCTCAAGCTCAGGTACCTCAAGAACTTTTTCCCAGAAATGAGTTTTTAAGTTCCTAGATTGTTCCTCATGCTTTGCTGATCACTCTGATGTTTTTTACTTTTTGAAATGGTTGAGAAATAAGCATGTATGATTGCTCTAAAACTTTTCTGCCCTAGAAATGTCTTGCTTCGATTTGCCTGATTAATGCATGAAAAATGGTTTTGTTTGGGGGTTTTGATTTAGTTTTGAATGGGGTTTGATTCTGGGCAATTATATTTCATTTTCATGGAGTTTTGAGGAGTTTAGCAACTTTCAGGTGGGGGTCTGGCCGGAGAAGACGACCGGAAGTCTTCTCCAGCCACCTGAAAGTGTTTAGGGCTAATATGTGTAATTAAATGAAGTTTGAATTTGGTACGTTGGATGGGTTGACTAGGGCTGACCCGCACACATTTGAGTGGACAGGATCTCACATTAAAACCCTAATCATATTTAATTAAATTAATTAATTCAGATTAGTTTAATTAGGTTGGTTTGAATCTCAGCCACTGGATGACGCACGCAGTCAACTCCCACGCATCCAGTTTGAATGCTGGCCCTTGATCTTGCTTACTTCCCATTAAATTCAATATTAATTTCATTTAAATTCATTTGTTTTGTTCATTTTATTTAAAATAGTAAAAATCATTGAAAAATTCTGAAAATTTTTATTCAAGCTTTTATTAATTTTCAGAAACCAAAAACATTTTTATTTTTATTTTTTGCTTTAAAAAATATTTTTAAATCATTTAAAAGATTATTTTTAATTAATTAATGAGAATTAATTAATTAAAATTACTTTTAGGTATTTAAAAATCACAAAAAAATTCTTGAGACATTTAAAATCAAGTAGAAACATTATCCAACTCTCAAACCAAATTTCTTTTTTGATCTTGATGTCTTTTGACAATTTTCCATGGAATTAATTTCATTTCAAGGCATTATTTTGATCCAATATTCAAAAATTCATTTCTGCCTAGCCTTTAAGAGTTGGACTTTGATTCTTTTTGCATTGCATCTTGTATAGCATGTAGTTTATAGGATTAAATTGGCATGAATTTATCTTGCATTTTTTATTTGTTTGGCATTTTTCTTGACAAGGTACCTTAAAACCCTAGCAATCTTGAGAAATTCATAACCCTCATTAGGTTAAGAGTTAGATCCCCTTCTTTGGGCAGTGAGTTTGTATAGGTTTAGGGTTCCTTTGAATGCATTTTCAATTTTTTATCATGATGTTTGCTTCTGGTTTTGATTTTTGTTTTGTACATTGATCATAAACCCTAATTTGGGGCTTTCATTTGCATCCATCTCCCATTTGCTTGCATACCATGACTTGCCATGACATTTTGTGCATCCATTTGATTCATAATACATCTTAGGACATATTAGAATCATGTTTGATCATTTCATCTCACATTTGCCATGTTGTATGTCATTTGCATTTCATAACTTTTCATGTATATTCATGGTTCTAAGCATGCTTCTCTTGCATCCATATGTTTGTATGATCATCCTCATGCCTTGTTTCATGTTTGCATCATCTCATAGCATCATTATCATCATACTTATGCTTCTGGTTTTGGTTTGCATCATGCCACTTCATCTCATTTTTGCATTGCATTGCATTCCTTTCTCTAACTTTTCAGGTGGTAAGTTGCTTTGAGAAGTGAATTTGCCTTCACTTCTCACAATCTCTTTTCATCTCTCTTATGCATCATTGCTGCATTTTGTCTTGTGCTTGAGATTGAGCTTGCTCATTCTTATTCTTATTACTTTCTTTCTTCAATTGACTTGTCTTCTTAAATGAAGCAAGTTACTTTGCTTCTCTTTGCTCCTTTAATCTGCTTCCTGGTGGTTTCTTTGAAGATCTTTCTTGTAAACCTCACAAACCTTAGGAACAACCAAGCATGACAATGATTAGGGTTTTGATTAGTCCCCCATTTAGTTTTACCTTTGTGTCATCTTTGAGTCTTCTCCTCTCATCTCATAATCAAGGACTAAACCCTAAAGGCTTTAAGGCTTTGTGATTAAGCTTATGCCTGCATCATTCTATTAGGATGGAGTGTATAACTTTAATCCTAAGTGTTAAACCCTTAATGTGTTTAAATCCTTTAATCAATCCATCTAATAATCATCAAGACATCAAACTTGTAACTTGGGCCTTGCATTAGGGTTCTAATTCTTCCTTAATTGGTTAAGAAGGACTAACCCTAGTGTTAATGGACAAGTCCCCCTCAAGTTGTCTTACAAATCATAAAACTCACTTATTCATCATGTCATTAACTAAAATCCACTTAATAAAGGCTTTGTTTTTTCATGAGTTTAATCCTTAATCATGGATTAAGTTGAGGAGCTTTCCTCAGCTTAAACACTCTCATCTATTATCCTTCTATTAGGATGGTGTAATGAGTCTGTTTAATCCCTGATTATGGCTTAATCTCATTACTCAACACTAAACAAAAACTCCAAAAACATCTAAGTAATCACAAGTAGGTTAATGATCTTAATCCTACACCATGGTGATTAAGTGTGAGAAGCTGACTTCACACTTAAGGCATTCTCATTACCCCTAATCAGAGGGAAGATGTGATGAGTTTACTAAATCCATTGGTTTAGGCTTAAGCTCATTAACTTATGACAAACTTTCAAAAGCAATAAAAGACTGAAAATACAAAAAAACAAGCAATAATCGTCTTCTCCGGGATTCTTTTCTCATCTCATTCATTCATAACCGAGAACTTTCTTCTTCCGTCTAATGCAAGACAGTCTGCACCTGAGCCAGACAGGTCATACACTTGAGCATGGACAAGTAAGAAGTTCATAAGTTAATTTATTTTTCAGTCTCTTTGAGTCGAACTACGGTGTTCTGACTTCCTCATTGCACGAGAGGATACGTAGGCATAA
Organism: Lathyrus aphaca; assembly: GCA_963966055.1. Classification (NCBI taxonomy): domain Eukaryota; kingdom Viridiplantae; phylum Streptophyta; class Magnoliopsida; order Fabales; family Fabaceae; genus Lathyrus; species Lathyrus aphaca. The sequence continues at coordinate 96,592,983 of OZ014524.1, forward strand.
CTTAACAGTTATCTAACAAAAGTCTCTGTATATCCCCCCTCTTTCAGCATTATTTCTTAGCCTCATTATCATGAGCATTTCACTCTTGTTCTTACACTGACACTTCACTTATACACCTCACACTTCTTTTACACTGACACCTGTACATCCTTTTTCAGCTCTTTTATACACAGATTGCACTGACACTACCCCTTTAAAACACAAATCTTTTAAGCATGGATCCCGTCGAGTACGGCGGACAATCTGGGTGCTAATACCTTCCCAGGTTGTAACCAACCCCCTTTCTCAGTCTCTCTGGTTCACAACCGTCTTATCCATATCTTCCTAGGTTTATGCAGCATTACCTTTCCTCCGGGATAAAAATGCCTAGCTGGCGACTCTTCCTTTTCTTGAGTTCACTACTGTGTGTTCTCATTTCATCCTTTCGCCGACCGTTCGCGTCTGTACCCCTTATGACCAGGTGTAATTTTGGCGGGAGCGACAATACGCTGCTACTGTGAGAGGAATCTCCGTACCAAATGCCGGAGGCCTCACGTTTTTGTGCGTGGTACCTGTACCAAATTGAGGGAGGAAAAGTTGGTTGGTGTGTGTATGATGCAGGCAGGTTGTTGAGGTGCATTGGTGCGGAAAAAATGTGATGGCTGGTACGGTTTTGTGAGGTGCTGAAAGAATTGGTGCGTGAGGGAATTGTTATGGAAATGTGTGTGTTGTACGTGCGTCAATTATGGGAATGCAAAAATTGGTGTGGTGCGTGAGTGTTGCACCCCAAAATTTGCCCTCACAATACAAGACTTTGTGTACTAAGAAGGTTCACAAGGTTCACAAGATTCACAACACTTACAAGACCTTTCATGAGGTTCATGAAGTCTACAAGTTACTTTATGAGGTTCACAAGATTCACAACACTTACAAGACCTTTCATGAGGTTCATGAAGTCTACAAGTTACTTTATGAGGTTCACAAGGTTCACAAGATTCACAATGCTTACAAGACCTTTCATGAGGTTCATGAAGTCTACAAGTCACTTTATGAGATTCACAAGGTTCACAAGACCTCCCATGAGGTTCACAAGGTTCACAAGACATTTTATGATGGTTCACAAGGTTCACAAAGTTCACAAATAGTCAGAAGATTTGACAATTCCCTCAGACAATGCACCTCCTAAGCAGTGCATCCAAAACTAGGGTTTTGACTTTAATCAGGCTAAATGAACTTCCAATACTTCAAGTGAACTTCATAACATCTTATATGTGTGTAAGAACCCCCATAACAAGTTTCAAGACTTTTCTCAAAGGTTTGCTCAGTCAGATGATCAGATAAGTCAAAATCAGTTAAAGCAGTTAAAAAGTCAAACTGAGGTCAACTGTGGTCAAACCAAAGTCAAACTTCATGATTTTTTGCCAACATCAAGTATATGAAGTAAAATTCATCATTTGATCAAGGGTTGATCATGATTCATCAAGGAGATTTCAGATCATCAAGAATCAGGAGTTTCTAAATTAGGGTTTCCTTAGTAAAAGTCAACTGAACTTTGACCAGCCATAACTTTCACATGCTTCATCACCAAGTCTCCTTCCAAAGCTCATTTTGAAGGAAATTGAATTCTCTACAACTTTGTGTCTCACAAGCCAAGCCCAAAAATGCTTCATTTGGAAGGTATGAGCTAAGACATTATAGGTCCTTTTGAAAGTCAACAAAAAGTCAACAACTTCAAAAGGGCATAACTTGAGATTGGTAAATGATATGAACATGAAACCAGTGGGGTTGGTTAGAGGACTCTTCAAGCTTTCCAAAATGTCCAAGAACACCTTCATAGCATTAAAATTGAAGGATGTGTGCCCTTGCAAAGTTGGGAAATTTTTGGTTGGTTTATGAAGAAAATGGAGGTCTAAAACCAATTTCTTCCAAATGGGCTTGCCATATGATGACCCAATCCATACTATAACTTCATGCACGACCCAAGACAACAAAAATCAGATTTTTTATTATTTATTTTTATTTATTTTGATTTAATTCATTAAAAATCATTTTAAATTAAAATAAAATATAAAAGTCAAAGATTTAAATATGATTGAGCTTCTAGAAAATCATTAATTTGATTGGAATTGAAGTGGAAAGAAAATCATGATGATTAGCCTAAAATAGCAAGTGTTCATACAAGAATATTTGATTTTTAAGGCATAATCTCTTTGAATCTTTTTCAATCAAATCTCTCACACAATGACCTAATTTTTTAACCTAAATTCATCACTCTATAAGTACTTGAGACATTACAATCACAAGGGACGATTTTTCTGCCTCCCAAGTGTAAGTTGCATCTTTCAAAAAACCTCACAAATTCAAATTCGGATTTCTTCATACAAGACATTTGAAGGTATTTGAAGGACATAAGAGTGATCCCTGAACATCACTGAATCATTACCAATCATTATTTGCATCAAAAACATCATGAATCACTCAAACCGAATCAACATTGGCTTGGATTTTTCATTTTTCGATTCACTTAATTCATGATATATTAACTGTTTTTAATCATTGATATTTGTTTCTTATCATGTGTGGATTGTTTTTATGTATCTTAATTGAGTTTTCGTGACAGAATCAAGAAGAAGCCATGGCTAGGGTTTGGACCTTCGAATTGGGGTTCTGTTATTTACTCAATTTAAATGAGTTTAAAAACCATAGCAAGATTGTATGGACTGTGGGAAATTGTTTTATGCTAACAATTGGATCCAATTTTACGTGTTTCATAGGTATACAAAAACCTAGGTTCTTCTGTAAAAATATTTGCATGAAATTTCGCAGGAAAAGTTGCATGAAATTTCGCAGGAACCAAGGAAGAAGAAGACCTCTGTGCGCGTTTTCCAGAATTCAAATATTATGTATAATATTTTATGTATTGGTTGTTGTTTTATTTCACAGTTGGTTGCTTGGCCCAGTGGTGTGAAGCGTGCGCACGTAGCTTGATGACCTGTATTCGAGTCCTGACTTCACCATCTTTTTCTTGTTTTTTCACATAATTAATAATTTTAATATATTATGAATTGTGGTGGTTATGTTGACAGATGCGCTCACCTAGCTGGGATGGTAATGTGTTTGTGTGATACTATGAAGGTCCTGGGTTCGAATCCCCCAGGCCTTTTGTTTTCTTTCTATTTTTTTGATTTTTTAGGTTTAAAGAACAAAACCAAATTGGACTCACTCTTCTTGCACCAAGTGCAGTGCAGCCCAGTGGTTATGCCTCTAGTTATTCAGGTAAAGGACCTGGGTTCAAATCCCAGGTCCTGTTTTTTTGGTTTTGTTTTCTTTTAATTTTGTTTCTTTTAGTATTTCTTATATTATTTTCCTAAATTAATCTCATTAAATTTCTAAACAATGTATAAATCATTTTTTTAAAAAACTTATATTATTTTCTCAAAACCAAAATTAATATATTTATTTCTTTATATTTTTTTTATTGTTATTTAATATGTATATGTATGTTTATTTAGTTAATAAATTATTATTATAAATTAAACCCTAGTATTTTTGTATATAAATTAAACCCTAATTATTTTCAAAATCCTAATATAAATCTTAAAATAGTTTCTAAAACAAATTGTTTTTATTACTAATATGTATATATCTATGTAATTAATAAATTAGTATTATAAATTAAAATTGTAAACTTTAATATTTTTCTAACCCTAATATTTTGTTAAAAACCCTAATTTTATTTTTAAATCTCTAACCCTAATTCTTATTTAATTCTAAATGTTAACCTAATTAATTTTTCTAATACTTAATTAGATAATTAATTTTGTTCTATTTGTAACTAATTATTATATTGTTATTATAATTCCTTTGTTATTTATTTCTTAAAACTCTTTAAAAATTGTTTATTAAATTTAAAAATGTTATTTTAAATTCTACATATTTTTATATATTTGTAATAACCTCTTATTCCTTATAATTATTTTGTCACTAACCCCCTTTATTTTTAAATTGTGATTATTATTATTATTTTCACTAACCCCTATTATAATTATTTATTTATTCTTGCTTATTTATTATTTTGCTATTTATTTAAATTGCTTTTATTAGTATTATTGTAATTGCTCCTGGATGTAATTTTCTGTAATATTTAAATTGTTTATATTTTGCCATGGTTAGTAAAAATAGGGAGTGTAAACATGTATGTCATTTAAAATTAATTTAGATCATTTAAATTATAAGATAAATATTAAACTGTACACTCACACACGTAAGTCGATCTTTGATCGCCATCTCACTTTCTAGGGTTACCTCTCATTGTTGCCTAATCACAAGGTCAAGTGGGGTGTATAAAGAAAGAGTCCCTTAAAAGAAAAGTCATCTAGTCCCTTAACAATAAAAGATCAAGTCCCTTAATGGTCGCCTTTCATAAAGATCTTGTCCCTTTCGAATAATGATGACAGTCCCTCCAAAATGCTTAATACACCCTACCGTTGCCTTCATTAAACAGATGTCCCTTCATATGTCCCTCACATCCAAGGTAATGACTACCTATTCCTTAATAATAGGGATAGTCCTACCATTTAAAGGATTCAAGAACAGAAAGATTTAAACTTTAGGGTAGGTTTCTCATAGTTACTTGCTCACTATTCAAAAACTTTTCAAACACTTCACAATTTCAAACAATTTTCAAACACAAGTTTTTTACGCATCCGTATTATCAAACTCTTATGAAAATTTTTATCCACACACTTCACATTTTCAAAAAAAACAATTCAAAGTGAGATAAGTAACTAAGAGCCCATGGATAACCATGGATGTAAAGGGTGCTAACACCTTCCCTTTATATAACCTACCCCCCGGACCCAAAAATCTTTTAAAAAGGTCTTTCCTGTTCTTTTATGCCTTTCCTTTGGATAAAATAAAAGTCGGTGGCGACTCTTGCTATCCGCAACATAACTAAAGTCAGTTCTCCCACCGTGTTACAGAACTGGCGACTCTGCTGGGGAATTATAAAAGAGGGGTACTGATCACACTAAAATTCACCGTATTTCTGACTCCGATTTCGCATGCATTCTTAGCTTTTATTGTTGTTTTGCTTTGTTATTGCTTTGTTTTCTTATGTTTTCAGGTTTTTATAATAATCGGAGCTTGAATCAGGAAAAGGAGCGAAAAAGGAGTGAAAACGGACGAAAACCTAGAAATTCAGCGTTTTGCACTTGCGGCACCCACCGTGGCGGGCGCCATGGGGTTAGCCATGACGTGGCCACGTCTCAAGACCACTCCTCAACCTCCAAGACCCACGTTCCCCACTCCATCATCCCCTGTAGGGACCATGGCGGGCGCCATGACCTTGTGGCGGGCGCCACAAGGCAAAATTTCATAACCTCCACTTTTTAGTGGAGGGGCGTCCCGGTCATTTCATGCTTTCAGTTTCTCCTATAAATAGGACCTTAGATTTTCGTTTTTCTTCATCCAGAATTAGAATTCTCTAGGCATATATCAGTTATAAAGCAGTTGCCATTCCACATCGGGGTGCCTCTGCAATCGAGTGATCGAGTCTGTAATCTGTCTGTGGTTCGAGTTTTGGAGCACTCTGGAGGAAGTTAATCCTGCCGCCATTTTAATTCAAGTTCGTATTTTACTTTCATTTATTTCCCGCACTCTCACTTTACTTTGTTTATTTCCCGCACTCGCACATTTACTTTGTTTATTTCCCGCACTCGCACATTTACTTTGTTTATTTCCCGCACTCGCACATTTACTTTGTTTATTTCCCGCACTCGCTTTAAATTACTTATATGAAAAATTATAAAAAGAATCTTTACTTTATCATGTCTAACTAATTCCATAAAGCTTAGAATGTAAGGATCGTAATTAAATCAGTAATCAGTATAATTGTTCGTGGAAACACCTAAGGGCTATTTTATCTTTCAATTCAAGTAATTGTTCTTAACTATTTCAAAAACAGCCAAAAGCGCTTTGTATAGTTCATTAGGAGTTTTTAGATTAAAAAGAAAAGAGATTTTAAAACGATTTTCGGACGCGTTATGAGATTTAGAGTCTGGTTCATAAGAACCTCTTTTTGCTAAGAAGTCCAAGTTAAAATACTTTTCAACTTAGTCAAGATACTATATTTCTTAAAAATAGGTTTACTACTCTAACGCAGTACGCACCTTTTTATCCGTGACAATAGGAGGGGTTGATTAGAGAGTACAACTCGGTTCTGAATACGCGAAAGCGACAGTTCCTGTTAAATTAGTTCTTTTCAAAGAAGAAAACATTGCCCATAAGTAGTTCCACTAACAAGTACTGGATTATCATTGATTACGTGAATTACATTCGAGCCTGTCCTTTATCTATTATTTAAAATTATAATTTTATTTACCATTGCACCCTTACTAAAACCCTTAAAAATAGTTGCCTTAGATACTCACCATAACAACAGGTACGATAGATTGACACTTGGTCTCTGTGGATTCGATAATCTTTTATATTACTTTGACGTGATTCGTACACTTGCGAAAAACACAAATCAGGTACCCTTAGGAATTAGATCACTTTAAACTTGTTTGCTTTGTTTGCTTTACTTTACTTGTTGGGTGCTCTTATGTGTGAAAGATCCTAACCCGGATCTAGTGTACCTTAGGTAAATGGCAATAGACCAAGGAAACTGTACGGCGTATACCGATATGGTTGATCTGGTGGCCATAGTTAGTGTGAATTCTTGGTTGGTGCTTATGTTCCTTAAGTCAAGTTGAGGATAATATGAGGCTGCCATATGTTGTCAATACACTAACTAACTTTTAGAACCTTAGTCATCCCATCTTGGCCTTTAGAAAAGTAGTGAGATAACCGACTCTGGTGAAGACTGAAGTTGGTTGATACTCGATGCTACACTCATTGAGATTATAAACTTGGAGGGTTTTGGTTGGCAAGTAAGTTTCCTACTGAACAACCACCCTTGTGAAGGATGAATGATATTGAGATCCCTTAAAACCTGGTTACTTTATAGGACAGGATGAACCAACTAACTTCAGGGGAGGGTACTTACCTTTAAACCTCATGCAAGCCTTCAAACCTAGGGCTATTGTGTGACTTGTTTGTGTGTGCCACATGTTTTTGATTGAGCATAACATCATAACATCATCATGCATCATAAGCATAGCATTTTTACTAACCATTTCAAGGACCAAAGGATTTATCTTTGTTCTTTGTTGCAGGTCATGGCTTCTGCTCGTAGGAACAATATCCGGATCAACTTTGTAGGAATACCTCCTAAGCTTAAGGAATTAGTCTCTCAAGTTTCTGAAAGATCCCAGTTCATCAAGAAGCATGGTCACCTACTGGATTTAGTCACTTCAGGGTTCAATGAAGATATGATGAGTGTTCTGTTTCAGTTCTTTGATCCTAAACATCACTGTTTCACATTCCCCGATTACCAGCTGGTTCCCAAAATGGAAGAATTCTCCAAGCTTCTGGGTATACCTATCCTCAATCAGAGACCCTTCACAGGCTTAGAAAAAGAGCCTAAACCTGAAGTCATTGCTGCAGCTCTACATTTGAAGAAATCAGACATTGTCCTAGAAACGAGGAGTGGAGTTAAGGGTATTCTTGCTAAGGTATTGATAGAGAAAGCTCAAGTGTTCTTGAAGGCTATGAGCTATGATGCTTTTGAGGAGATCTTAGCCTTGTTGATTTATGGCTTAGTATTATTCCCCAATCCAGATCAGTTCATAGACGTTCACGCCATCAACATATTTCTGACTCATAATCCAGTGCCTACATTGCTTGGTGACATCTTACACTCTCTCCATACCCGTACTACAAAGGCACGGGGAACTCTGATGTGCTGCATACCTTTATTGTCTAGGTGGTTTATTTCTCACCTTCCTCGATCAGTGATGAAGAATGAACAAGGGTTCAGGTGGTCCAAGAGGATCATGTCACTTTCACATTATGATATTCATTGGTGCTCAAGATCTATGGAGAATGTTACTATCATTGACCGTTGTGGGGAGTTCCCTAATGTGCCACTCCTGGGCATAAGAGGGGGCATTACCTACAACCCTTCCTTAGCTTTATGTCAGTTTGGTTACGCTCGGAGTGATGGTCCTCATGACATGTTGATTCAGGGTATGGCCCAAAACCATCAATCATGGGGAGTAGAACGAGCGACAGTGGAAAAGAAGGAAGCCCAAGGAGGAATACATGAGCTAAGCTCTATAGACATGATGCAGGCTAAAATGGACGCGTTGGCCCTTAGAGTCGAACATATGTGTACAACTCCGAATACTGTAGCCGCAGTTTCGCCGAATTGTGAGATATGTGGAACGCAAGGACACCAATCCGCCGAATGCAATCTGTTGAATGAAACCAACACTGAGCAAGTAAACTATACCCAAGGGAACCCATTTTCAAACACATATAACCCTGGATGGAGGAATCACCCAAACTTCTCCTACAAAAATAATAACCCTATTCAAAATACCGCACCTCCGAGACAACAAGGTTACCAAGCCCCTAGAACAAATCAACCTATGCAACCTGTACCACCAAACCCGAGCTTTGAGGAAGTTGTAAAAGATTTTATCGTTGCTCAAAAAAAACAAAACAAAGAGTTCATGAACCATAACGTCCATGTTAACGAACTGATTACCAAGTTAGGAACCAAGGTTGATCAAATCATTACTCATAATAGGATGCTTGAAACCCAGATCTCTCAGGTAGCGTTAAACCAAGCCCCACAGACTACACCTGGAGGACAGTTCCCTGGACAACCTCAACAAAACCCGAAAGGGCAAGCCAATGCCATTACTCTACGAAGTGGAACCGCTTATAAGGAACCTTTAAACCCTAGATTAAGTGAGCCCGAAACTTCTGAGAGGAATGAGGAGAAGGAACCAGAGAAGCCTGAAACCCCGGAAAGTCAAGAAAAAAGAGAAGAACCTAAAAATAAAACCTATTTACCACCACCGCCATATAAACCACCAATACCTTACCCTCAAAGATTAAAGAAAACACAAATCGATAATCAATATCAAAAATTCGTTAAGGTTATAGAAAAACTTCACGTAGAAATCCCCTTTACAGAAGCCATCACCCAAATACCTTCTTACGCTAAGTTTCTCAAAGACATACTTACAAATAAACGTAGACTTGAAGATCCGAAACCCTTGGAATGTAATTCTATTTCCGAAAATAGGTTAGCAAAGAAAGATAAAGATCCCGAAAATTTTTCCATTCCTTGTATTTTGGGGAATCATGTCATCGAAAAAGCTTTTCTAGACTTAGGAGCTAGTGTGAGCTTAATGCCTTTAGCAGTTTGTGAGAGATTAAACTTAGGAGAATTACAACCTACTAAGATGTCACTTCAATTAGCCGATAGATCTGTTAAATACCCTATAGGCATACTTGAAGACGTCCCTGTTAGGATAGGTCAGCTGTTTATACCTACTGATTTTGTTGTCATGGACATTAAAGAAGATGACGACATACCAATCCTCCTAGGGAGACCGTTCTTATCGACTGCTGGAGCCGTAATAGATGTTAAAAAGGGAAAACTAACTTTTGAGGTAGGTGGCCAGAAGATAGAATTTATATTGTCAAAATTTCTTATGGCACCTGTGATAGGAGATGCTTGTTATGCCTTAGATATCATCGAAGAATGCATTAGGGAATTAGAACAAGAAGAAGAAACTGAATCTATAAAATTGCCGTCAACCCTTATTTTGGAAGATGACAATTATAAAACTCCTTACATTGATGATAACCTTCACGAATGTTTATCTCTTACCCCAGATCCTATGCCTTGCCCTATGAAACCGACCGTAAAACTTAAGGAACTGCCTAAAAACCTGAGATATGAATTTCTCGATGAAGATATGAACCGTCCAGTTATAGTCAGTGCTACCTTAAACCAAGAAGAAACCGATCAATTATTAGAAGTTTTACGTAGGTACCCCTCAGCCTTAGGATATAAGATCTCTGATCTAAAAGGAATAAGCCCATCCGTATGCATGCATCGGATTTTGCTTGAAGAAGATTCAAAACCTTCCAGAGAACACCAACGTAGAATAAATCCTATAATGAGTACTGTAGTTAAGACTGAAGTTCTTAAGTTACTAGAGGCAGGTATAATATATCAGATCTCGGACAGTAAATGGGTGAGTCCTGTGCATGTAGTACCTAAAAAGGGAGGCATCACAGTCGTGCAAAACGAGAAGGGCGAACCTGTAGCAAAAAGAACCGATGAAGGTTGGCGTATGTGCATAGATTATAGAAAATTAAATAAAGCAACTAGGAAGGACCATTTCCCATTAGCATTCATAGACCAAATGTTGGAGCGCCTAGCCAGACACTCTTACTTTTGTTATTTAGATGGATATTCGGGATTCTTCCAAATACCTATTCATCCCGAAGATCAAGAAAAAACTACCTTTACATGCCCAGTTGGAACTTTTGCCTATAGAAGAATGCCTTTTGGACTTTGTAATGCTCCTGCAACTTTCCAACGCTGCATGATGTCTATCTTTGCTGATTATTTAGATGGAATTATGGAAGTATTTATGGACGATTTCTCAGTTTGTGGGTCAGATTTCAAAAATTGTCTTGTCAACCTTGAGAAAATCCTGGAGAGATGTGTGGAGGTAAACCTTGTGCTAAATTGGGAAAAATGTCATTTCATGGTCACCGAAGGGATTGTTTTAGGACATATAGTTTCCGAAAAAGGTATAGAGGTAGATAAAGCAAAAATAGAAGTCATAGAGAATCTAAAACCGCCGAAGACTATCAGGGAGATAAGAAGTTTTCTTGGACATGCCGGATTTTACCGACGTTTTATCAAGGATTTCTCCAAAATAACAAAGCCATTAACTGGTCTTTTAATGAAAGATGCTGAATTCATCTTCAATGAAAAATGTACTGAAGCATTTAATCTTCTGAAGCAAGCTCTGATTTCAGCACCTATAATGAAACCCCCTGATTGGTCAGAACCGTTTGAGATAATGTGTGACGCCAGTGATTATGCTGTTGGAGCCGTTCTAGGTCAGAGAAAAGACAAAAAGTTACATGTGATTTATTATGCCAGTAGAACCCTAGACGCTGCACAGCTCAACTACGCAACAACCGAAAAAGAGCTCCTAGCTGTAGTTTTTGCAATAGACAAATTTAGATCTTATCTAGTAGGAGCCAAGATTATAGTTTATACCGACCATGCTGCCATTCGTTACTTACTAAGCAAAAAGGATGCCAAGCCTAGGTTACTTCGATGGATTCTATTACTGCAAGAGTTTGATTTGGATATCCGTGATAAGAAAGGCACTGATAATGTGGTAGCTGATCACCTATCTAGGCTAGAATACCTGAAACCTGACTCAGTACCCATAAATGACGATTTTGCCTATGATAGACTGATAGCCCAACTAGAAACCATTGAAGATGATAACCCAGACCCTCATGAGCATTTTCATAAATCCTTAGCTATAAGTAATGCACCTTGGTATGCAGATTTTGTTAATTACCTAGCCGCTGACATCATACCCCCTGATCTAAACTACCACCGGAAGAAGAAGTTCTATAGTGATGTGAGAAACTTCTATTGGGACGATCCATTTCTTTTCAAGAGAGGTAAAGATGGCATTTTCCGCCGTTGTGTTCCAGAAGAAGAGGTAAATAATATAATTGAGCATTGTCATTCTGCACCCTATGGTGGACATGCAAGCACATCTAAGACCTACGCCAAGATTCTTCAAACTGGCCTATTTTGGCCTACTATGTGGCGTGATGTCCATGCTTTCATTGTCAAGTGTGACAGATGCCAACGCACAGGAAATATTTCAAGACGTAATGAAATGCCGTTAAGAAATATCCAAGAAGTAGAACTCTTCGACGTATGGGGTATAGACTTTATGGGACCGTTCCCACCATCTTTTGGAAATCAGTACATATTAGTAGCTGTTGACTACGTGTCTAAATGGATTGAAGCTATCGCCGCACCCACAAATGACACCAGAGTAGTCATCAAATTATTCAAGAATTATATATTTCCCAGGTTTGGAACCCCCCGTTTAGTCATAAGTGATGGAGGATCACACTTCATATCGAGAATATTTGATAAACTTTTAAGCAAGTATGGAGTTAAGCATAGAGTAGCAACACCATACCACCCACAGACCAATGGACAAGTGGAAGTATCTAATAGGGAGATAAAACAAATCCTCGAGAAGACTGTCTCTATATCTAGAAAGGATTGGTCACAGAAACTTCAAGAAGCATTATGGGCCTATAGAACCGCTTTCAAAACTCCTATAGGAACAACCCCTTATCAACTGGTCTATGGAAAATCATGTCACTTACCTTTTGAGTTGGAGCATAAGGCCTATTGGGCCATCAAAACTTTGAATCTGGATTACTTGACAGCTGGTGAGAAACGTATCCTTGACATCCACAAATTAGAAGAGCTCAGACAATCTGCCTACGAAAATGCCATCATATACAAAGAAAGAACAAAAGCTTGGCATGACAAAAGAATCATAAGAAGAGACTTCAAAATAGGCGATCCTGTTCTCCTGTTCGATTCTAGGTTACGACTATTTCCAGGTAAACTCCGTTCGAGATGGACTGGCCCCTTCGAAGTATCTAAGATCCTAAGATCCGGTGCTATTGAAATCAAGAACCAGACGTGTAAACCATTCATCGTTAATGGACAGAGGTTGAAGCCCTACGAAGGAGGTGACATTCCAACAACATACACCTGCCATACTCTGAGTGATCCACCGTATCCTTCCAATGGTGTTTAAATATCGGTCGTCGAGATAATGACGTTAAACAAGCGCTGCATGGGAGGCAACCCATGGTTTTCTTATTTTTGTACTTTTTATCTATTTTTACTTTATTTTAATTTGTTTATTATTATTATTATGTCAGGACTAACGATTGAATGTTTTATGTGCTTTCAGGACTTGTTTGCTAACCTTGTACAGAATGCAGAACCCTGATGACATGCACGTGGCCTTTAGAGATGATGCACAAAGAGAGCGTTACTATGTTCACATGAGACGCCCTATGGCTCCTACCAGGTACCCTGACCATGACTGCATGGATGCCTTGGGGATAGAGCCAAGCGTCAGATTTTTATGCCATCAACTCCACTGGGGCCAGTTCGACTACAGGAACAACACTTATAGGAACTTGACTCTTGAGTTCCTCAGCTCGTTTCATCATGACCCTTGGGCTGGACCCGATGGACTCGCTGTTTTCAGGTTGTTCGGGATTGACTACTCATTCTCTCACAAAGAGTTTGGTGATTTACTAGGTTTCCAGACTACTCCTGATGCTATTCCAGAGACTCCGATGGGGTATTTTATGAGCAGAGAAGTGGAAAAGTTTTGGACTAAAATATCAGGCGGAGGGAGCCAAGATCCTTCTACCCAGTTTTCTCAGGTAATCCACAACCCTGCATTGAGGTACTTCCAGATGATTCTAGCACATTCTTTCCTAGGTTTTCCAAATACAGAGACACTGCTAAGTGAAGAGGAGATTTTCCTACTGTTTTGTGCGACTCAGTCTCGCCCTGTTGCTTGTGGCAACTTTCTGTTGAAGGGCCTTGCTAGTGTTGCCAGATCATCAGTAGGCATCATCCATGTCGGTGGGATTGTTACATAGATAGCTACTGCATTGGGTTTGTCTCGCAAGTTATTGCACCTCAGGACCTTCTGCTGCTACACCACCCTGGATATTGATTTTTGTCTTGATAGAGGACTGATGAGGAGGGCTTCCTTTGAGCCCAACATGTTTAAATTACTGATCGACGGTGAAGCGATACACTACTTTACATTACCAGATCCGCTGATGACCAGTGTCCATGATCCTGCAAATTGGAGTTATGCTCTAGAGGGTTATGGAGAGACTGTCGAAGAGCCGAAATCGCCTCCCGCCGCTGAGTACACTCCTACACCTCTTACTCCCCGAATCACTGTTATGTCTAACAATATGTCTCTGCAGCCACCTGACCTACAAACACAGATTTATGAGCTCCGTAAGGAGACTGCCCTGCTCAAGCAGAAAGTGGCAGACTTAGAGTTACAGATGCAGGTTTCTGATCTCACTCATGCCTCAGAGGCCGATGCTCTACATCAGGCGATTGAAGAGCTTCGGAGGGAGATAGCTGAGATTCGTGGATCAAGCCAGGAGAAGAAACCTACCACATGACTCATTCTACACTGACAGCACTACCCTAGTATTTTATTTATCGCATTTCCAGACATATATTTTACTTTATTGCAGCTTTTATATTTTCATGCACTTTGAATTCCTTATATATATACATATTATGCACTAATTTCTCTTTTTCTTTTTTTCCATTTTAATTATTTTATTTTTGTCGTGCAAAGAAAAAAATTATAAGACAAAAATATTTTCATTTTTGTCTTCACAAAAAAATATGCAAGCCTCAAGCCTTGAAAAGAAGAAGAAAACGCTATCCAGACCCCCCGAAGACCAAGGTGCAAGGAAGGCCCAAAAGGAGGATCCAAAACCACAAGGCCCAGGAATTGGCCTTGTGGCGGGCGCCATAGGCCCTGTGGCGGGCGCCACACCGTACCATCAACATATACGGGATTCAATCCCCATTTCCACCATTTTCATCCCTTTCTTCACCAAAAACCCATTTTTACAACCTTCCAAATCCTCCTTGAACCCCATTAAAGCTCACACATTTCCGAAATACCCTCCATCCATAACACATATCCAACATCCATTTCCATTTTCATCCATCAAAAACCAAAAAAAAATCAAAACTTTATCATTCCCCTCATAAACCACTTTTCTACCATTTTCACTACCTAAGGAGCTTTTCAACAATGGAGTTCAATGGATTTCTTCTTCGTGATGGAAGACCGGGCGAAAGGCAACGGAAAATTATTCAGAGGCTTCAAAGTCGAGAAATTCTCTCGACTAGGTACGTCGACGATAACTGTCTGTATGCTTTGGGTATTTATCATAGTGTTTTTAATTTATTAGAATTTCTAGGCTTGCATAATATTTTCATTAATCAGGAACCTACCTATGAGAAACTGACAATTGAGTTTTTGAGTTCTTTGATATACACTGTCAGTCCTAACACTGCTAGCACTGTTGGTACTGTTATTTTTAGACTGTTCGGAATTGAGTATGAATTCAGTACCAACGATCTAGCAGGTTTGTTAGGAATCCCTCATAGGGAAGGTTCGATCTGTGAGGCACCTTTGGATGCTGAATGGTCGGCCGAGGTATTTACCTTCTGGCTAAGGCTTTCAAGTACTCCAATTAATTCTTTTGAAGGGATACTTGCGTCGACCATTCACAACCCGGCCATAAGAGTTTTTAGACTTCTTTTGGCATGTACTATTTTTGGCCGGGAAAGTCCAAACAAGGTAAATGCTCGTGAACTCCTATTTTTGCAAGGATGCCTCACTAGAACCCACATCAATCCGGTCCCGTTTATGCTTGCCCATATGACTTTATTTACTAATAAAACAGGACCGATTGTATTTGGAGGGCTTGTTACGTCTATTGCTCGGGCTCTTGGCCTGAACGATGAGATAGCTACACTTGAACCACTACCTCCTCGCACAATTAATTTAAAATTTCTGAAAGACATGAAATTGTGCCGAACGAGGAGAGAAGGTGGTTATGAGTTGATGGTTCATGGGGTAGCTATCCCATCTGTTGCTTTACCATGCAGTAGACGTACTGATGTACGTGATGAAAGGAACTGGACCTATGATCTTAATGCTCCACGTGTTTTGGGTCCACTTCCTCCTAATATTCCCGATGGGGAGGCACATGACACTGATGATGAGTATGATCGGAGAGAGCAGTCTCCCATCCCTCACATGTCCCCCCATCGTCCTTCACAGTCACACACCGCACCATCTTCCTCTAACCCTGTTGCAGGTACTGCTCCTGGATTCTTTGTCACCGAGGAGATGTGGCGTGATATGACAGCTAGAGAAGAAAGGCGTGATGGCCTTCTCTCTACTATTTCACAACAGCTGACGGACAACATGAGCTTCATGCAACAATCGCGATTGGTTTCGGATCGTGCTTATAGCAACGTTTGCCGTACCTTGAACGATATCTCATTAGAGCAGAACCGTCAGAGAGAGTTCAACAGCCGACACTACCAGCTTGTAGAGGCTACTCAGGGTTCCATTTTGGGTAACCTTCGAGAGGTCCGGAGTGCTCAGGCTGCTTTATCAGCACGTCTCGACCGGAGGGACCAGCATCGTAGTAGATCCCGTCGTTCCAGACCATCACATCAGGACGGCGAAGGCACCAGTGCCCCTCCTCAATAGTCTTTTTCCAGGTTACCCCCCTTATCTTATTTCGAAACATTGGGGACAATGTTCGATTTAAGTGTGGGAGGGGATTTTATTGCTTTCTGTTATTTCCCTTTTTAGTTTATTTCCTTTCAGTTATTTCCCTTTTCAGTAATTTAATTTTCTTAGATAATGCATGAGTCTGACGAGTCACCAGTATAGTGTTTTTTTTAGTTCATTTTCATTTTTTCCCATTTCCTTAGCCTTACCAGAAAATTTTTAAAAAGAAAATAATGTTGTTTCACATGTTTTTTTTGGGCTTTGAGACAGGTTTAGATTAGGATGTGGTGACTTAGGTCAACTTTTTGAAACATCAGAACCATTTTAGCACCATAGACCTCTTGAATATAGGAATCACTCCTAAACCCCACCACCATGGCCTTTATTATCATTTAAAAAATTGTCCTAAGTAGTTTATTTTAGCAGTCAGCTCCGGCCTAAGCATGCTCTACGTAGGGGGTCGATGAATATAAGTGAATGATCCAGTGCTAATAAAAAAAAAAAAAAAAAAAGGCAAACTCTGGTATAGGTGACCCTCACAAAGTCATTTAAACCGAAAAAAGAGAAGAAAAAAATTTGCCACAAAAAGAAAAAAAATTGCAAGTCACCTATTGTTAGTTGGTTCAGAGGTATCTGGCACTGAACTTGGTAGGGCGGATTACGATCCGATCCCCCGCAGCTACATTTAGGCGAAATAAAAACAGGTTTACACATGCTTATGTGCCAGAAACCTTATGTTATGGATCAGAATCACTAACCGGTCACTCTACTATGAAGCATGTACGGATAACGGGCTTAATGTGATTGCGCCTGAATGAAAAGGACACAAAAAGATGAGAAGATAGGCCTAGGTATCGTGGGATGATATGGAGTGGTTAATATAGGATTGAAGTTTGTGTTTGTGTTACTATGGTACCCTTGGTTCACTTAGTTAGTATCTGTCACTGCATCCTGACTTGAACTTAAAATCCCTTTAGCCCAAAGACACGTGTTGACACCATATTTTCTTAAGCTTTAATGTTTGCTTGAGGACAAGCAAAGGTTTAAGTGTGGGAGAATTTGATCACACTAAAATTCACCGTATTTCTGACTCCGATTTCGCATGCATTCTTAGCTTTTATTGTTGTTTTGCTTTGTTATTGCTTTGTTTTCTTATGTTTTCAGGTTTTTATAATAATCGGAGCTTGAATCAGGAAAAGGAGCGAAAAAGGAGTGAAAACGGACGAAAACCTAGAAATTCAGCGTTTTGCACTTGCGGCACCCACCGTGGCGGGCGCCATGGGGTTAGCCATGACGTGGCCACGTCTCAAGACCACTCCTCAACCTCCAAGACCCACGTTCCCCACTCCATCATCCCCTGTAGGGACCATGGCGGGCGCCATGACCTTGTGGCGGGCGCCACAAGGCAAAATTTCATAACCTCCACTTTTTAGTGGAGGGGCGTCCCGGTCATTTCATGCTTTCAGTTTCTCCTATAAATAGGACCTTAGATTTTCGTTTTTCTTCATCCAGAATTAGAATTCTCTAGGCATATATCAGTTATAAAGCAGTTGCCATTCCACATCGGGGTGCCTCTACAATCGAGTGATCGAGTCTGTAATCTGTCTGTGGTTCGAGTTTTGGAGCACTCTGGAGGAAGTTAATCCTGCCGCCATTTTAATTCAAGTTCGTATTTTACTTTCATTTATTTCCCGCACTCGCACTTTACTTTGTTTATTTCCCGCACTCGCACATTTACTTTGTTTATTTCCCGCACTCGCACATTTACTTTGTTTATTTCCCGCACTCGCACATTTACTTTGTTTATTTCCCGCACTCGCTTTAAATTACTTATATGAAAAATTATAAAAAGAATCTTTACTTTATCATGTCTAACTAATTCCATAAAGGTTAGAATGTAAGGATCGTAATTAAATCAGTAATCAGTATAATTGTTCGTGGAAACACCTAAGGGCTATTTTATCTTTCAATTCAAGTAATTGTTCTTAACTATTTCAAAAACAGCCAAAAGCGCTTTGTATAGTTCATTAGGAGTTTTTAGATTAAAAAGAAAAGAGATTTTAAAACGATTTTCGGACGCGTTATGAGATTTAGAGTCTGGTTCATAAGAACCTCTTTTTGCTAAGAAGTCCAAGTTAAAATACTTTTCAACTTAGTCAAGATACTATATTTCTTAAAAATAGGTTTACTACTCTAACGCAGTACGCACCTTTTTATCCGTGACAATAGGAGGGGTTGATTAGAGAGTACAACTCGGTTCTGAATACGCGAAAGCGACAGTTCCTGTTAAATTAGTTCTTTTCAAAGAAGAAAACATTGCCCATAAGTAGTTCCACTAACAAGTACTGGATTATCATTGATTACGTGAATTACATTCGAGCCTGTCCTTTATCTATTATTTAAAATTATAATTTTATTTACCATTGCACCCTTACTAAAACCCTTAAAAATAGTTGCCTTAGATACTCACCATAACAACAGGTACGATAGATTGACACTTGGTCTCTGTGGATTCGATAATCTTTTATATTACTTTGACGTGATTCGTACACTTGCGAAAAACACAAATCAGGTACCCTTAGGAATTAGATCACTTTAAACTTGTTTGCTTTGTTTGCTTTACTTTACTTGTTGGGTGCTCTTATGTGTGAAAGATCCTAACCCGGATCTAGTGTACCTTAGGTAAATGGCAATAGACCAAGGAAACTGTACGGCGTATACCGATATGGTTGATCTGGTGGCCATAGTTAGTGTGAATTCTTGGTTGGTGCTTATGTTCCTTAAGTCAAGTTGAGGATAATATGAGGCTGCCATATGTTGTCAATACACTAACTAACTTTTAGAACCTTAGTCATCCCATCTTGGCCTTTAGAAAAGTAGTGAGATAACCGACTCTGGTGAAGACTGAAGTTGGTTGATACTCGATGCTACACTCATTGAGATTATAAACTTGGAGGGTTTTGGTTGGCAAGTAAGTTTCCTACTGAACAACCACCCTTGTGAAGGATGAATGATATTGAGATCCCTTAAAACCTGGTTACTTTATAGGACAGGATGAACCAACTAACTTCAGGGGAGGGTACTTACCTTTAAACCTCATGCAAGCCTTCAAACCTAGGGCTATTGTGTGACTTGTTTGTGTGTGCCACATGTTTTTGATTGAGCATAACATCATAACATCATCATGCATCATAAGCATAGCATTTTTACTAACCATTTCAAGGACCAAAGGATTTATCTTTGTTCTTTGTTGCAGGTCATGGCTTCTGCTCGTAGGAACAATATCCGGATCAACTTTGTAGGAATACCTCCTAAGCTTAAGGAATTAGTCTCTCAAGTTTCTGAAAGATCCCAGTTCATCAAGAAGCATGGTCACCTACTGGATTTAGTCACTTCAGGGTTCAATGAAGATATGATGAGTGTTCTGTTTCAGTTCTTTGATCCTAAACATCACTGTTTCACATTCCCCGATTACCAGCTGGTTCCCAAAATGGAAGAATTCTCCAAGCTTCTGGGTATACCTATCCTCAATCAGAGACCCTTCACAGGCTTAGAAAAAGAGCCTAAACCTGAAGTCATTGCTGCAGCTCTACATTTGAAGAAATCAGACATTGTCCTAGAAACGAGGAGTGGAGTTAAGGGTATTCTTGCTAAGGTATTGATAGAGAAAGCTCAAGTGTTCTTGAAGGCTATGAGCTATGATGCTTTTGAGGAGATCTTAGCCTTGTTGATTTATGGCTTAGTATTATTCCCCAATCCAGATCAGTTCATAGACGTTCACGCCATCAACATATTTCTGACTCATAATCCAGTGCCTACATTGCTTGGTGACATCTTACACTCTCTCCATACCCGTACTACAAAGGCACGGGGAACTCTGATGTGCTGCATACCTTTATTGTCTAGGTGGTTTATTTCTCACCTTCCTCGATCAGTGATGAAGAATGAACAAGGGTTCAGGTGGTCCAAGAGGATCATGTCACTTTCACATTATGATATTCATTGGTGCTCAAGATCTATGGAGAATGTTACTATCATTGACCGTTGTGGGGAGTTCCCTAATGTGCCACTCCTGGGCATAAGAGGGGGCATTACCTACAACCCTTCCTTAGCTTTATGTCAGTTTGGTTACGCTCGGAGTGATGGTCCTCATGACATGTTGATTCAGGGTATTGTGTTTGACTACGACAACGATCTTCAAGGTTATCGTCAAAAGTTTATACGAGCATGGGGTAAAGTGAACAAGGTTGACAACAAGACTCTGGAGCCCAAGTACACTATTCCTATGGAAGCTTATCTCAGATGGGTACGATCTCGTGCTCAGACTCTTATGATGCCGTATCCTACCATCCTGCCAGTTACTATGGAGCCTGTTGCTGAAGGAGATACCTCTTATACCATTCTTCACCCAGACATGCCCACTGACTTGGAAGAGCTACAGAGGTTCTGGATCCAGTTGAAGGAGTAAAGGGATACTTTTGAGACTCATTACAAAGCAAGTCAAGAAAGAATCCTGGAGCTAACAAAGCAACTTCACGAGGAACGAAACCTCAACTCATACCTCAACACAAAGAGGAAACGTCCATGGGAGACTTAAAAACCCATTCTTTGTAAGCCCAAGGGGCAAACAAATTTATCACTAATAAAAATTTACTTTTTGGTTGTTTAAACAAATTTAAATCCTGCGGTCCTTGAAAACATTGCATACGCATTTATACACCATATCATTGCATCACAGGTTTCTTATGTACAGGTATCTTATCTTCTCGCTGTTTATTTCAGCAGAAATGGATCTTGAACAAACTATCAAAGATCTCCAGGCTCAGAATGCACAATTCCAAGAGTTGATTCTGAACCTGTCCAAGGGACAAGATGAGTTGAAGACACTGCTGGCTAAGAAGAAAAATCATGAGGACAACAAAGATGATCAGCTGAAACAACTACAAGCTGAGATGACAGAAATGAGGACCCAGATGAATGACCAGGTGGCTCTTATTCAAAGTTTAGATCAGGGGCAAGAAGAGCTAAGAACCTTTGTCCATAGACTTCAAAGTAATGGAACCATGAATCTAATTGTCAGTCAACCTCCATTAAAACAGGCTGATTTGGTTGAAAGGAAGATAAGGATAAAAGAAGGTAAGAGACAGGTTGCCACTGATTGTTCTTCAGTTGAAGAAGAAAGACCTGATAAGGTTAATCCACCTCAACACAAGGAATGTAGAAGGCAGTTTATCAAATTCAACACTCCAATGTCACAAGTTCTGCAATGCTTGTTGGAGATGAAGCTAATTTCTTTGAAAAGTCCTCCTCAAAATCCTAATACTTCCTTTCCTCACTATAATCCCAAGGCAAGGTGTGGGTATCACTCTGACAGTCCCGGACACGACACTAATAACTGTTGGGCACTAAAGAATAAGATTCAAGACCTAATTGACGAAGGAATCCTCGAGGTTACACCAGAAGGTCAAATTGAATTCTACTATCGTCCATCAAATGTCAAAGCTGTAAGGCAAATTGCCCAAAGTAGTAAGAAAGAAAGCCTACCTATTCCTGCTGAGATATGGGTCACCTTGGAACATCCAAGTGGCAAATTTGATTTCATGGTGAAGTATACTGCTCCTCAAAGTTCACAGATTGCAATTGAAGACATTCAGCCAACTGGATGGGACAACATTTGAATTTTCATTTGTAATTTCCTTTATTTGTTTAAACACTTACTATTATGTTAAACTTTTGTTTTCATTAATACATTGCATATGTTTGTCTTGAATTAATCCATTCGTTTCACTATATTTAAAACTATGCTTCATATCTCTATTTTGTGATATTTAACTCCTGATAAAGCTATAAGCCTGTAAAGGGAGGATGACGAAAACAATACGATAATCTTATGCAGTATGCTTTTGAACAGACTATGCTGACGATGTACAGGCATTGTTTCAATCAATAAACAGTGGAGATATAAGGAAGTTAATCCCTAGTCAACCCTTTTGAGCCTATGAAGTAGGAGTTTTCTTTCTCACGCAACTTAAAACCCTTATTCATAACCTGGGGCAGGGTAGTTACTCGGTTAACTCAAATATGCCAATTATCTGTGTTGTACACAACTAATGATGGTTCTCTGTAATCATTAAACTTGACAATCAATATCTAACAAAAGAAAAGCTTGCTAAGTCAAAACCTATGAAGGAGACTTAATAAAAATTGAGATATCCCGCTGACTGTAATCTTAAAACAAACAGTTCAGGCAAAAGGAAGGGATAATAAAGCCAAAAAAAAGAAAAATAAAAAAGAGGTCACTATGAATCTTCAACAAAGAAAGATGACTGAATGTTCGAATAAATTTTTGGTTTCTGAACCATCACAAATGTCAGTATTACAATTCCGAACTACTTTGGAACCTCAATGCATAAGTTAACCAAACATAGGACTGAAGAACATCATGGAGATTGGGTTGGGTACAAATAAAATTTGAGCCTTTATCCTTTGTTTCTTAAACCATGAACCAAGCCACGTTATAACCCTTTAAAAGTCCTAACCGAAGCATGGTTAGTTCGAAAGCGTTTTGCTACAAAAAGGTATCCTGACTCCTTTAGGGCTTATTATAAAACTTGAGTTAATATCACAGTTTTCTTAAAAAAAAAAAACTTTAATTCTTTTTCAAAAACTTCAAGACAGACATAAGCATTGCATTTTTGAATACATTTGCTTACATATACTTGAGTGTTTGATAAATAGAGAAACTTACAGGATGAATGTTCAAAGTCCTTCCGGTAAACAAAGTTGCTTCCTGGATCAAAGTCCATATATACAAAGGGGCATGATCATTATCTCCCAATATAGGGGGCAGGCCATGATACTGCCTAACTCATTTGGGGCAATCAGGACAAGATTCAACTATGTTTAAGCAGCCAGAGACAGATCTCCTCATCTATCTGAAGTGCCAAGGGTAACATTACAGAATTCATAATGCCAGGGGCATGGTCATTGTTTCCTAATCAAGGGGGCATACCAAGTTACTTTTCAAATCATTCGAGGCAATCCGTTCCAGATCCAACAGTGCTTAATAGCCAGGGGCAGCTCTTCTCATATATTTGAATTACCAAGGGTGACATTACAAAGTTCACAAGGCCAGGGGCATATGCTTATGGGGCATTCTACTTGTTTCTCTTGAGGTGGCTCATTACAGATACTTCCATTATGGGACAATTCATCCCCAACCAAGGGGCAATGCTTTCTTTTCAAATCTAATATCCGGAGCGTATATGGTCCATCACAATTTGAAGACACGTTCCTCTCATTGTATTACCTTGATATTGGATTCTCATCATAAGCCATTATGGAAATTAATTGTCTACGCCAGTAGTATCATATGGTGTCAGTATCATTTCTGGGAAGATATTCAGGAAAGTTAAAAATTTCATGAGCTCCAAATCCAATTGGTTATACACTCTCGAAGTTGAAACGATTCTGTTTTCAAGTTCAGCTTTACTTTTCCCTCTGAATCCAGATTTACTTCTACCCTAAGCAAAATATCCATTGGTTGTGTTTGAATGTATGTATGCTTTTGAATATGATTGATGTTTACAAGAAATGCATGAATGCTTAATATGATTGATGTTTACCAGAAATGCATGAAAATACAGTAATAGTATTTACTAAGGACTTACGAGGGAAGGATTTCAACGAAGCTTCACCGGTTCATCTCTACAAGACAGTTACAAAACCCTCAGTAGGACAAGTCCATTTTCATAAAGTCACATATCCCCTGGAATTTATATCCATCTCTTTTATCCTCATACGGATATTCGGGAATTTACTTTCCAATAAGGGTACGACGAACGAAGACGGGATGTTATATTTATCCTACTATCAAACGAAGACGAAGGTTATGTATACCTTACTATCCCCAGCAGACGGGAGGTTATATATACCTTGATATCCCCAGCATACGGGAGGTTATGTATGATATATTATCAAACAAGACGGGAATGAGTTCCTCATATTCTTCAGCAACAAACCGGGATTTATTTTCCCTGGCCAGCAGTTGTCATACGAAGATATCTAGACGTCTCAGGCAGTATCATATCATACATACATCATTTACATCATACCATAACATACATATCCATAAATGCATAATACATTTACTTAGGTGCATCATACTATGCATGCATATATATATCGCATAAACTAACATTCTCCTTGCTGGAAAGTTATATGCAGGTAAATCAATATCAACAATTCACAATAGGTCAGAAATGATCCATACAATACTCAAGATGTCCTCGGAGAGTAGGCAAACGGTCTGTAAGAAGATCCATTCCCTAATCCAGGATATTTCCAGAAGATTTCATCTATCTGACCTTGAATAGCAGGCAAACGATCTGTACAAGGATCCATTCCCTGGTTCAAGATATTTTTCAGAAGAACAAATCCTGACGTTCTTTTGGCCCTTGAATAGCAGGCAAACGATCTGTACAAAGATCCATTCCCTGGTTCAAGATATTTTTCAGAAGAACAAATCCTGACGTTCTTTTGGCCCTTGAATAGCAGGCAAACGATCTGTACAAAGATCCATTCCCTGGTTCAAGATTTTTTTTCCAGAAGAACAAATCCTGACGTTCTTTTGGCCCTTGAGTAGCAGGCAAACGATCTGTACAAAGATCCATTCCCTGGTTCAAGATATTTTTCAGAAGAACAAATCCTGACGTTCTTTTGGCCCTTGAATAGCAGGCAAACGGTCTGTGCAAAGATCCATTCCCTGGTTCAAGATTTTTTTCAGAAGAACAAATCCTGACGTTCTTTTGGCCCTTGAATAGCAGGAAAACGATCTGTACAAAGATCCATTCCCTGGTTCAAGATATTTTTCAGAAGAACAAATCCTGACGTTCTTTTGGCCCTTGAATAGCAGGCGAACGATCTGTACAAAGATCCATTCCCTGGTTCAAGATATTTTTCAGAAGAACAAATCCTGACGTTCTTTTGGCCCTTGAGTAGCAGGCAAACGATCTGTACAAAGAACCATTCCCTGGTTCAAGATATTTTTCAGAAGAACAAATCCTGACGTTCTTTTGGCCCTTGAATAGCAGGCAAACGGTCTGTGCAAAGATCCATTCCCTGGTTCAAGATTTTTTTCAGAAGAACAAATCCTGACGTTCTTTTGGCCCTTGAATAGCAGGCAAACGATCTGTATAAAGATCCATTCCCTGGTTCAAGATATTTTTCAGAAGAACAAATCCTGACATTCTTTTGACCTTGGAGAGTAGGCAAACGGTCTGTAAAAAGATCTATTCCCTAATCCAAGATATTTCCAGAAGAGATAATCGTCACGAAGATTTATTTCTACTGGTCTATTCAACAAATTCAAATTATAAACGATTCAGAGACGGCCTATACGAAGACCTAGTACTGAGATCTAATATCAACACAAAAGCTATCATCATCTCCAGTTCTTCCAAGTGGCATCTTTAAACCCGCTCAAGCATATTCAACTAGTCATCAACATTACTCTACGCACTGGTGAGTGCAAATTTTTGGGCTTTTGTGTTCAATCCCCTTCAACCTTCCAGGTCACGACTGGCACATATACCAATCTAACCCCTCAGGTTTCAGAAAATTGAACAGGGGCAGCTGTTGCACCCCAAAATTTGCCCTCACAATACAAGACTTTGTGTACTAAGAAGGTTCACAAGGTTCACAAGATTCACAACACTTACAAGACCTTTCATGAGGTTCATTAAGTCTACAAGTTACTTTATGAGGTTCACAAGGTTCACAAGATTCACAACACTTACAAGACCTTTCATGAGGTTCATGAAGTCTACAAGTTACTTTATGAGGTTCACAAGGTTCACAAGATTCACAATGCTTACAAGACCTTTCATGAGGTTCATGAAGTCTACAAGTCACTTTATGAGATTCACAAGGTTCACAAGGTTCACAATACCTCCCATTAGGTTCACAAGGTTCACAAGACATTTTATGATGGTTCACAAGGTTCACAAAGTTCACAAATAGTCAGAAGATTTGACAATTCCCTCAGACAATGCACCTCCTAAGCAGTGCATCCAAAACTAGGGTTTTGACTTTAATCAGGCTAAATCAACTTCCAAGACTTCAAGTGAACTTCATAACATCTTATATGT
Organism: Lathyrus aphaca; assembly: GCA_963966055.1. Classification (NCBI taxonomy): domain Eukaryota; kingdom Viridiplantae; phylum Streptophyta; class Magnoliopsida; order Fabales; family Fabaceae; genus Lathyrus; species Lathyrus aphaca. The sequence goes on from OZ014524.1 coordinate 96,619,465, forward strand.
GTGTAAGAACCCCCATGACAAGTTTCAAGACTTTTCTCAAAGGTTTGCTCAGTCAGATGATCAGATAAGTCAAAATCAGTCAAAGCAGTTAAAAAGTCAAACTGAGGTCAACTGTGGTCAAACCAAAGTCAAACTTCATGATTTTTTGCCAAAATCAATTATATGAAGTAAAATTCATCATTTTATCAAGGGTTGATCATGATTCATCAAGGAGATTTCAGATCATCAAGAATCAGGAGTTTCTAAATTAGGGTTTCCTTAGTAAAAGTCAACTGAACTTTGACAAGCCATAACTTTCACATGCTTCATCACCAAGTCTCCATCAAAAGCTCATTTTGAAGAAAATTGAATTCTCTACAACTTTGTGTCTGACAAGCCAAGCCCAAAAATGCTTCATTTGGAAGGTATGAGCTAAGACATTATAGGTCCTTTTGAAAGTCAACAAAAAGTCAACAACTTCAAAAGGGCATAACTTGAGATTGGTAAATGATATGAACATGAAACCAGTGGGGTTGGTTAGAGGACTCTTCAAGCTTTCCAAAATGTCCAAGAAAACCTTCATATCATTAAAATTGAAGGATGTGTGCCCTTGCAAAGTTGGGAAATTTTTGGTTGGTTTATGAAGAAAATGGAGGTCTAAAACCAATTTCTTCCAAATGGGCTTGCCATATGATGACCCAATCCATACTATAACTTCATGCACGACCCAAGACAACAAAAATCAGATTTTTTATTATTTTATTTTTATTTATTTTGATTTAATTCATTAAAAATCATTTTAAATTAAAATAAAATATAAAAGTCAAAGATTTAAATATGATTGAGCTTCTAGAAAATCATTAATTTGATTGGAATTGAAGTGGAAAGAAAATCATGATGATTAGCCTAAAATAGCAAGTGTTCATACAAGAATATTTGATTTTTAAGGCATAATCTCTTTGAATCTTTTTCAATCAAATCTCTCACACAATGACCTAATTTTTTAACCTAAATTCATCACTCTATAAGTACTTGAGACATTACAATCACAAGGGACGATTTTTCTGCCTCCCAAGTGTAAGTTGCATCTTTCAAAAAACCTCACAAACTCAAATTCGGATTTCTTCATACAAGACATTTGAAGGTATTTGAAGGACATAAGAGTGATCCCTGAACATCACTGAATCATTACCAATCATTATTTGCATCAAAAACATCATGAATCACTCAAACCGAATCAACATTGGCTTGGATTTTTCATTTTTCGATTCACTTAATTCATGATATATTAACTGTTTTTAATCATTGATATTTGTTTCTTATCATGTGTGGATTGTTTTTATGTATCTTAATTGAGTTTTCGTGACAGAATCAAGAAGAAGCCATGGCTAGGGTTTGGACCTTCGAATTGGGGTTCTGTAGTTTACTCAATTTAAATGAGTTTGAAAACCATAGCAAGATTGTATGGACTGTGGGAAATTGTTTTATGCTAACAATTGGATCCAATTTTACGTGTTTCATAGGTATACAAAAACCTAGGTTCTTCTGTAAAAATATTTGCATGAAATTTCGCAGGAAAAGTTGCATGAAATTTCGCAGGAACCAAGGAAGAAGAAGACCTCTGCGCGCGTTTTCCAGAATTCAAATATTATGTATAATATTTTATGTATTGGTTGTTGTTTTATTTCACAGTTGGTTGCTTGGCCCAGTGGTGTGAAGCGTGCGCACGTAGCTTGATGACCTGTGTTCGAGTCCTGGCTTCACCATCTTTTTCTTGTTTTTTCACATAATTAATAATTTTAATATATTATGAATTGTGGTGGTTATGTTGACAGATGCGCTCACCTAGCTGGGATGGTAATGTGTTTGTGTGATACTATGAAGGTCCTGGGTTTGAATCCCCCAGGCCTTTTGTTTTCTTTCTATTTTTTTGATTTTTTAGGTTTAAAGAACAAAACCAAATTGGACTCACTCTTCTTGCACCAAGTACAGCGCAGCCCAGTGGTTATGCCTCTAGTTATCCAGGTAAAGGACCTGGGTTCAAATCCCAGGTCCTGTTTTTTTGGTTTTGTTTTCTTTTAATTTTGTTTCTTTTAGTATTTCTTATATTATTTTCATAAATTAATCTCATTAAATTTCTAAACAATGTATAAATCATTTTTTTAAAAAACTTATATTATTTTCTCAAAACCAAAATTAATATATTTATTTCTTTATATTTTTTTACTGTTATTTAATATGTATATGTATGTTTATTTAGTTAATAAATTATTATTATAAATTAAACCCTAGTATTTTTGTATATAAATTAAACCCTAATTATTTTCAAAATCCTAATATAAATCTTAAAATAGTTTCTAAAACAAATTGTTTTTATTACTAATATGTATATATCTATGTAATTAATAAATTAGTATTATAAATTAAAATTGTAAACTTTAATATTTTTCTAACCCTAATATTTTGTTAAAAACCCTAATTTTATTTTTAAATCTCTAACCCTAATTCTTATTTAATTCTAAATGTTAACCTAATTAATTTTTCTAATACTTAATTAGATAATTAATTTTGTTCTATTTGTAACTAATTATTATATTGTTATTATAATTCCTTTGTTATTTATTTCTTAAAACTCTTTAAAAATTGTTTATTAAATTTAAAAATGTTATTTTAAATTCTACATATTTTTATATATTTGTAATAACCTCTTATTCCTTATAATTATTTTGTCACTAACCCCCTTTATTTTTAAATTGTGATTATTATTATTATTTTCACTAACCCCTATTATAATTATTTATTTATTCTTGCTTATTTATTATTTTGCTATTTATTTAAATTGCTTTTATTAGTATTATTGTAATTGCTCCTGGATGTAATTTTCTGTAATATTTAAATTGTTTATGTTTTGCCATGGTTAGTAAAAATAGGGAGTGTAAACATGTATGTCATTTAAAATTAATTTAGATCATTTAAATTATAAGATAAATATTAAACTGTACACTCACACACGTAAGTCGATCTTTGATCGCCATCTCACTTTCTAGGGTTACCTCTCATTGTTGCCTAATCACAAGGTCAAGTGGGGTGTATAAAGCAAGAGTCCCTTAAAAGAAAAGTCATCTAGTCCCTTAACAATAAAAGATCAAGTCCCTTAATGGTCGCCTTTCATAAAGATCTTGTCCCTTTCGAATAATGATGGCAGTCCTTCCAAAATGCTTAATACACCCTACAGTTGCCTTCATTAAACAGATGTCCCTTCATATGTCCCTCACATCCAAGGTAATGATTACCTATTCCTTAATAATAGGGATAGTCCTACCATTTAAAGGATTCAAGAACAGAAAGACTTAAACTTTAGGGTAGGTTTCTCATAGTTACTTGCTCACTATTCAAAAACTTTTCAAACACTTCACAATTTCAAACAATTTTCAAACACAAGTTTTTTACGCATCCGTACATGGATCATTATCAAACTCTTATGAAAATTTTTATCCACACACTTCACATTTTCAAAAAAACAATTCAAAGTGAGCTAAGTAACTAAGAGCCCATGGATAACCATGGATGTAAAGGGTGCTAACACCTTCCCTTTACATAACCTACCCCCCGGACCCAAAAATCTTTTAAAAAGGTCTTTCCTGTTCTTTTATGCCTTTCCTTTGGATAAAATCAAAGTCGGTGGCGACTCTTGCTATCCGCAACATAACTAAAGTCAGTTCTCCCACCGTGTTACAGTGAGCTGTGTGCAAATTGAGAGTGTTATGCGTGTTGAGTGGGTTGTACATGAGCCATACTGAAAAATGGTTGGCAATGTTGTAGAGTAAAATAGATATCACATGATGCTCTTTTCTTATAGTATTCATTTTGCAGCAAGTTGTGTGTGGGATGGAACGTGTGGGGTCTATTGGTTTTTGCATGGGGTCCCTCGGGTAGAAAAAGGCTTGGCTGAAAAGTCTTGTCTCTTCTATGCTATAAGGTTGTAATAAAAATATGTTTATTTTGTAATGACTTTTTGCAATGGTATGATAAGAAGAAGAAATTGACTTTAAATGATATGGACTTGACCATTATTTTGTGGTATGATATAATAAAAATGAACTTTGATTCTATGGGGAGAAAAATCGGGTAAATGAATTTAGAAAAAAGATAAAAATTGTCTAATTGGGTTTAATTGAAATAAAAAAGAATAGAATGGATATGAAATGAATAAAATCGAAAAAAGATTAAAAAAAATGGAAATTTGATTAAATTGAAAAGGTTAATGGATAAAAATGATGGTTATGAATATTGATATAATGGATTAGAAAATAATTGAAGATGGATAGAAATGGAATTCGGATTAAATGGAAAGTAGATTTATGAGGGATAATGGTTATTGGATAAACGAAACAAATTGGGTAATGAAAATGGTTTAAGAAATGGATATTGATGTGAAATAAAAGAAATGAATAACGAATGTTCCAATAGATATGGATATGAAAGAAAGGTTATTTAAATAATGAAATGATTTGTGAAACTTGTATGAATGATGGTGAACGGATGAATAGACAATATGACCCATAGCTTCTAATGAGACACAACTTGATAGTCTAATGAATTCCACCACACAGCTTGACCTTGTATACACACTGCCTGAGAAATCAACCACTGAGTCAAAGCTTTTGAGATACTGAGAAAGAAGGAAAGCCTGAGATGTTGGGAAGAGAAGAAAATGTCCTTGTGACTTGACGCAGAAGAAAATAGCCTGATGATGAGCCAGATACATAGTGAATAGTCCTTGCAGACATGAAAATCCTTGAATAACACTGAATTTGGGAAAAACACCCTAATTTAGTGACAATATCCGTAAGAAGGTGATGCCATTGATTGCTGCATATCGAAATCCTTAAATTCTCTGATAATCTGCAAATGAAGCGTGAAAACCTAATTCTCCAGAAAAACTTGATCCCATGTCTTGTGCACATGATATGAATTAATGGAAATGCAAATGAATATGAACGAAAAGCAGATAAAGACAGAAAAAACCAGAGGGCAAATTTGGGGTGTCTACACTAAGCCTAAAACAACTTATAAGATGGCATACCTAAAAGGTCAGTAGCTAAACCAATTCAAAGGTTTCTAAAGGAATTAAGTGAATTAGAATCAAACTATGCCCTAAAGCACCAATAAACCCTAAGGATGAGGTTAGAAAGAATAACCTAAGTGATTACTATTGATAAAATCCCTTAAACTCAAAGGTAAATGTAAAAGTCAGAACCTAACACTATAGGTAAGTGAAGGAAATGAAAGGATCAAATGGGAAAGAAGGGATTCAAGATTAAGGATAATCAAATAGGAAATTGAAAAGTGAAAATAAAACACATAGAAACATGGTTATGAAGATGAAACAAAATGACTTAGAAAAAATTCAAGAAATGACCAAAGTGATTTGACTCTCCCATACAAAAACCAGGGGCTTAACATGAAGCCAAGATGGAAATTAATCTCACAAACAATGGTAAATGAAGTGGCATGAAGAGCTAGGGATAGGTATCTCAAACTAGGGTTTTTGAACATTCTTGATGGCAAATGAGACATAAAAAATATGCAAGGCTTTATACATGAGAAGTGAACATAGAGGAATGATCTAAACATGTTTATAAGATACAAAACAAAACTTGGACAAACGTATTTGATGCATTCATGAAGTTTTGAGTGGTTAAGATGAGGGATGAAGGAGAATTAGGTCAAAATGGGGACTATGGTGACTTAAGGTCCAAGTAAATCCTACAAACAAAGGTAAAGACTCAAGGATTACTTTTAATGCTATAAGACCTATAATATGACTCACAAGAACCAGAATCAAGACCTTATACTAATGACATGAATGCCTTATTCAAAAGGGACTAAAGGAAAGGAACAAAAGGATCAAAAATATGACTTGTGAACCAAACAACTTAAAAAATACTAAATGACCTTAAAAACTTATGAAACTTGAAAACTCAATACACAATCCAGAGAGTAGCATGCATACAAAAAATCTCACAAAAGTTCCTATTTTTGAGTGGTATAAGGCTCATTGGAACACAATTGGCTTTATGTGATCAATGTGGAAAACATGGACTCAAGTAGACCTAAACATTACCTAAAAATCCAGAGAAAAATATTTTGGAGAAGTTTAATGAGCTATTAAAAGGATGCAAAAAGAATGAACAATTTATCCTTTGTGGTTTAAGAGAACAAAAATGCACAAGATGATTGGTCAAAATATGAGAAAAATAGAATTAATTCAAATGAGAAATTAATTCTGACTAAAATATAAAACAAAAATGAAAACAAAAATTAAGGAAAATTAGTGAAAAATATGAGAAATGTCCATGAATTAATTGGGAAGTTTTTGATGCAATTTGGTATTTTTAATAATATGAAACAAAATTGGAATAAAAGAGAAAAAGAAAATAAAAGAAACATATTGTATGGGCCTGGGGGGTGAGAAAATCAATAAACAATGAACTAAACTGGGCTTTAGTATGCACGATGGGGGTGTTATTAGAAACTCAGGCCCAATCCCAAAGGAGCAGTGGTGATATGGTGGACCTTGGGTCAACTTATTGACTCCTTCTAGGCTTTCTGATTCATCATGCGTCTCACAATAGTCCTCATAAAAATGAATTATCCAGTAAAAGAGAAGGAATCATGGTATGGAGTTAAGGATGCACACACACAAATACTCAGGAACCCTAACCTTAACACGTGAAGGGCACATGCCTCATTAATACGCTGTCATCATCTGGAACGTAGGATCAGAAAGATCCAAGGGCTGGGACTTAAAGCTGGCTAACAATTAGGGTTACTATTCAGGTGACCGGAAGTGACCTCCGGTCATCTTCTCCGATCACCTTTGGCCTATGGTTTCTTAAATTCCCCATGAAAATGATTCCTACAAACACCATTGCACTCGCCTTTCATCCCTGATCAACAATCTAGCATTATTTTTCACTTAGGGTTCTTGAAACGTGCGAATCGAATCATACAAAACTAGCCTGAAAACTGCATCTACACACCTAATGTGTCTATCAACTAGCCATATATCATAATGCTTCTAACAAGATTTAAACAATAAGAATCAATCAAAAAGAGAGGAAATCGTGCAACTGAGATTCAAGATGAAACCTGGAAATGCAGTGGTTCAGATGTTGAAGAAAACCAGAGAGTAGGTTCCTATTATGCTCCTTGCTTGACCTTGATGTTCAACTGAGTGACATACACCACCACACCACTTGAATCTTCATTGAATTGATGAGGATGCAGAAGTTGTTGATGCTCTTGTTCTTGATCATTTAAACTGGTTCAGCCATGAATGATGATCCAAAGATGATAGTAGTGAAGGATTCATGAAGAAAGCAAAGTAAGATATGAAGATCACTGTGAAATCTAACAAAATGCAAGAATATGCAGAACCAATATCTTGGAGATTCAAGCTGGATCAATCATGGATCTTGAGCACAATGTGATAATGGTGATGAATTGAGGAATAACAGGATTGAATTGATGGAGATGAAGTTGGATCGAATCAAAGATCAGTGCAATTTCTTCCATAAAACCAGAACCAAATCAGAGAGAATTTGATGGAGATTTGTGCAAAAATGAGAGTGATCCCCGAAATTCAGTTATGATCATCTTCTTATGCACATGGTTAACCTCTAACTAACTCAGTTAATAGTTAGAACTGTGGTTGAGTTAAGTTAGAGGTGAGGGAAGAAAAATGAAGGTGCTTGGTGCAATGATAATGCAGGTGGATCAGTTTGCTTGAATCCTATCCAATGTGATGAAGAACATGCATACTATGGTGAGGATGATTGAAACTGAATTCAATGCAACTTGTATGCAATGGTACCCTTCCCATTTGGCTTAAGTCCTCCCTAATGTACATGGCAGGTTGAGTGATCATGCATGCATGTGATATATTACACCCTAAGTGATGAACCTTGTGAGCATAACATGTAAAAATAAAGCCTTCAAACTTGGACTGAACTGAATATGACCATGTTAAAATGCCTTGGTACATAAGTAAACCAGAATTCAAATTATGATCTTCCATGGCATGAGTCTTCAAGCTCAAGGCATCAAAGCACTGACTTCTTGTGATCAAATTGAAGAGAATGGTGCAATGGACATGTTTGGTGTTTGGTTCAAGATGAAACATGACCTCTAAACATATCAAACATACCAATGAACATCATGTCATGAAGCTGCAAAATGGGCCTACATGGGCTGCCCTTGGCCTGGCCAGATGCCCTGCTCACTTTCAGTTTGAACACCCTCTATTTTCCTTCCCATAACTCTCAATCCTTTGATCAGATGAAAAATCTTTGAACATCAAAGTTGTTGGAAACATGGAAATGAACAACTTTGTAGTTCAAAGAAAATTCATTTGAGGCCTCTAACATGGAGAAAAATGTCTTTCCTTATGACCCACCACTTGTTTGATGAATTGCCAAGCAGGGCACGCGCGCTGGCCTGCAAGCTGCCTCGCCCATGACCTAGTTTTGCCTTGATTTTCCTCAACTTTACATGATCATAACTTTCTCATTTTTTATGCTATGGAAGAGTTACAACTATGGATTTGAAGCTCAAGATGCCCTCTTTAATTGGCTCCGAGTATAATTTTCATAGCCCTCATATTTTGGGAGAAGGCCTCATTCAAAGTAGCTGCAAAAATAGCCAAAACTTGCCAGTTTTGGAAACCCTAATATTCCAAAAATGGTAAGTTTTTATTTTTTTGATTTCTCTTGATTCCTCCATCATTTCTTGATCAAATTTGAAACATAGGACCCTTGTAACCCTAATTTCATGATTTTGATCTCAAAAAGTCAGGAGTTGACTTTTTCTTCAGCATGGTTGACTTTTCCCCAAATTCCTGATTTTCAATCATCTGACCAATTGAACCTCTTCCAAAATGAAATTGTGGATGAAATTTGAACCCTATACACTTCTTGTCATATAGAACACAATGGAATGCACTTTTGCTCAAAAATTCATGGAGAAGCCCTTCACAATTAAAACCCTAATTTGGACTATTTCCTCAGGAGAGGTTGCACTGCTTGCCTTCTTTGATCAAACCAAAACTTTCCATGACTTGTGGCTTCAAATAAGAACTTGTGGGATGTTGTGGACCCTTAGCATGATGTTGAGAAGCTTTATAACCCTTTGATTGCCTTTGTATAGCCTTCAGTTGCTCCATCCATTGACCACATGCCAATGCCTCAACTATGCTACACATGATGCAATGTTTTTGATTATTTGTAAACTTATGTATGCTAAATGATATGCAGAATGTTGAGGATATGAGAGGGAAAATTTTGAGGTATTACAGCTGCCCCTATTCAATTATCTGCAAGCTTGAATGACTAATTGCGAAAATCCTTAGACATTCAAGATATGGAGTAGTTGAATACTCGAATAAACCTGGAAATTTGAACTCGGGGTAATAAAATATGCTGGGAAGAATGCCATCCTCAAACGACAATTCTCAAAAGATCCTCGGATCTAACACAAAACCATCCTCGAATGGAGACGCAATGGCATACCAGCCTCAGTCGATAACCAGAAACACAACGAATGACCTCAGACGGACTTTGCAAAAGAGACAAACTGACCTCAATCAATACGCTCAAATGGTATATCATCCTCGAATGATAGCCACAACAACGAGGCCAACCTCAGAAGGACTTGAAGAAAAGAATGCCATCCTCGAATGACAACTCTCAAAAGATCCTCGGATCTAACACGAAACCATCCTCGAATGGAGACGCAATGGCATACAGGCCTCAGTTGATAACCAGAAACACAAAGAATGACCTCAGACAGACTTTGAAAAAGAGACAAACTGACCTCAATCAATAAGCTCAAAATGGTCTATCATCCTCGAATGATAGCCACAACAACGAGACCAACCTCGGAAGGACTTGAAGAAAAGAATGCCATCCTCGAATGACAACTCTCAAAAGATCCTCGGATCTAACACGAAACCATCCTCGAATGGAGACACAATGGCATACCGGCCTCAATCGATAATAAGAAACACAAAGAAAATAGGACAATATGGAACGAGATCATTGTACATAAACGAGAGCCCAAGCAGACAGTACTGTTGTACAAAACGAGAACCTGCGACGCGACTGTTGTACCAAACAAGATGCAGAATAAGCGACAAATATTGACTTGAAAAGGCAAGGATACCTGGCAAATGATATTGGTATCCTCTGCGAGGAGTACTTCAGGTTGAGAAGATGTTACAAGTCATACGTAATATATCTCAAAATTGGCCCATGTTGGCATGCATATGCTTGGATTTATGGTGTAATACTCCATGATGATGGAAATGCTATGCTTTGGAGGATGCAAATGTAATGATGATTATGCAAATGCAAATGCAAAGGATCTCCCGGAAAGGAGACTGCAAGTATCCCCGATGGCTTGACCGGGGAGGAAGTGATGATCACTGCATTGATCTGGTTAGTCCTGGTGAGGAGGAAACAACTCTGCGGGGTATATTGTTAATGATACGCCGACTCTGAACTGTCGCCATTGCAAAAAATAAATTAGAATTTGAGATTGGAGAGCCACGACCCTGCTGGAGATGGACCCTTCTTGTACTATGGTGGGGAAATGGAGACCTCCTGACTTGGCCGGGAAACCAAAGGTATGGCTTTGCTAAGGAAGCAAACTGATGGGAAAGGAAAGACACTCCTTGTACTGCTGGGAATGGCCCCTGTGTTGAAGGGAAGTCTCTACTTGGGGAGGACACCAACATTCTACTGCCTTGCTGGGGGAGATTTCAACTTCCAACTCTACTGGGGATGACTGAATATACCCAGGAAAACACCTGTTCTTGTTCAAGTATAATGAAATGTTCCTCATGGAAATCTGCTTTAGCTCTGTTAGCAACACCTATACCTATACCTGCATAAACGCAATTGATAGTGCCTGCAACATGGAGAGTTAGTTTGGACCTGTATGCCCCAGGCTTATAGCATGAATCATTATCTGGGCATCTCGACACCCTTTCAGAGTTGTATTAAATGTTTATGTCCTCCTGCGTGGGTTAGAAAGCATTCAAATGTCCACAACACAATATAAATCACAATTTACTGGACGTTTCCGTAATCAATCAATGCTAAATGAAAAATAAAAACCAGAAGCGAATAGTCACAAGTTGACTGAAATCGATTTTTATTGATTTGGAAAAATGGCCATGAATAGGCATTACAAAGGAAACAATTCCCTAGAAAGAGGAAATAGCCAAAAAGGAAAAAAAACTATCCTGTTGGCAATGTAAGAAGTGGATCTCATCAAGTTTCAACCCGGTTATGACTCGTATATCTTTAAGACGATCCGCTCGCTCTGACCTTTGAGAAAGGTAATTGAACTGGTCTTCAACCCTTAGAATAACCTCAGTTGCAGATAGGTTACGAATTTCGCAGATCACAGTCGTTTGTGTTAGTCCTTCTTTTGCATGGACCGCCCCTTCGGGTTTTCAATCTACCGGGATACCCTTTTTTGCCTGAGTTGTCCGATGTGGCTTTTCAACTCAGCGGGTGTACATTTTTTTTCAAGATTTCCCTAATTTTTTCCCGAGCCTTTTATTCTGTTTTTGGCTCACCGGGATGCCCATTTTTTCCTGGATCTCTATTCTGTTTTTATCCAGCGGGTCCTTTTTTACACTAAGTATTTTCTTACTGCGTCTGTGTTGACAGGGGAATAGAAGTCTTCTCCATCCATGGTTGTCAGCATCAAGGCTCTACCTGAGAAAACCTTTTTAACCACGAACGATCCTTCATAATTAGGTGTCCATTTTCCCCTGTGATCGTTAAGAGGAGGAAGAATCCTTTTCAGCACCAAGTCACCTGGTATGTACCTCTGTGGTCGTACCTTCTTGTCAAAAGCCTGCTTCATCCGCCGCTGATACAACTGTCCATGGCATACAGTTGCTAGACGTTTTTCTTCAATGAGGCTCAATTGATTATATATGGATCAGATCCACTCAACTTCATCTAGCTTAATGTCCATCATTAACCTCAACGAGGGGATTTCAACTTCAATTGGTAGGACTACCTCCATACCATACACCAGTGAGAACGGGGTTGCCCCTGTTAAGGTACGCACTGACGTTCTGTACCCATGTAAAGCGAATGGTAGCATCTCGTGCCAGTCTTTGTACGTTACAACCATCTTCTACACAATCTTCTTGATGTTCTTGTTGGCCGCCTCGACGGCGCCATTCATCTTCGGGCGATATGGTGAAGAGTTGTGATGTTCTATTTTGAAATCCTGACACAAGTCAGCCATCATCTTGTTGTTGAGATTAGAGCCATATCAGTAATGACTCTTTCGGGAATTCTGTACCGGTAAATGACGTCTCTTTTAATAAACCGGGCTATCACTTGTTTAGTAACATTGGCATAAGATGCCGCTTTGACCCACTTCGTGAAGTAATATATAGCAACCAGGATGAATCGGTGACCGTTGGAAGCTGTCGGATCAATCTTGCCAATCATATCAATGCCCCACATGGCAAACGGCCATGGTGAAGACATGACACTCAAAGGATTCGGAGGCACATGGACCTTATCAGCATAAATCTGACACTTGTGACATTTACGTGAGTATTTACAGCAATCGGTTTCCATGGTGATCCAATAATATCCCGATCTCAACAATTTCTTGGCCATAGCATGTCCTCCAGCATGGGTACCAAAGGAGCCTTCATGAACCTCTTGCATCAACAGGCCTACTTCGTGTCTATCCACGCATCTGAGCAGAACCATGTCGAAGTTTCGCTTGTATAGCACACCATCTTGATTCAAGAAGAAACCACCTGCTAGTCTTCTGAGGGTCTTCTTGTCTTTACTGGATGCCCCAGCCGGGTATTCTTGAGCCTTCAAGAATTTCTTGATATCATGATACTAAGGTTTGTTATCTTCACCATTGTCAACTGCAAAGACATAAGCAGGTCTTTCAAGACGGGAGACTGTCGCTCCCAAAAGATGAGACTTGCTCAAATAAGGTACAGACGCGAACGGTCGGCGAAAGAGGGATGTGAGAACACACAGGAGTGAACTCACAGGGAATGAATAGATTCGCCAGCTAGGCATTTTTATCCCGGAGGAAAGGCAATGCTGCATAGACCTAGAAAGATATGGATAAGACGGTTGCGAACCAGAGAGACTGATAAAGGGGGTTGGTTACAACCTGGGAAGGTATTAGCACCTAGATTGTCCGTCGTACTCAACGGGATCCACACTTAAAAGATTTGTGTTTTAAAGGGGTAGTGTCAGTGCAATTTGTGTATAAGAGAGCTGGAAAAGGATGTACAGGTGTCAGTGTAAAAGAAGTGTGAAGTGTAATATATACAGTGTCAGTGTAAGGATAAGAATGAAATGCTCATGATAATAAGGCTAAAAGAATAAAGCTGGAAGGAGGGGGAATATACAGAGACTTTTGTTCGATAACTGTTAAGTTATGCCTACGTATCCTCTCGTGCAATGAGGAAGTCAGAACACCGTAGTTCTACCCAAAGAGACTGAAAGATGAGTTGACTTGTGAACTGCTTGCTTGTCTATGCTCAAGTGTATGACCTGTCTGACTCAGGTGCAAACTGTCTTGCATTAGACGGAAGAAGCGAATTCTCGTTTGTGAGTGAATGAAATGAGAAAAGAATCCCGAAGGAGACGATTATTGTTTGTTTTTGAGTTTTCAGTCTTTTATTGCTTTTGGAAATTTGTCATAAATTAATGAGCTTAAGCCTAAACCAATGGATTTAGTAAACTCATCACATCTTCCCTCTAATTAGGGGTAATGAGAATACCTTAAGTGTGAAGTCAGCTTCTCACACTTAATCACCATGATGTAGGATTAAGATCATTAACCTACTTGTGATTATTTAGATGTTTTTGTTGTTTTTGTTTAGTGTTAAGTAATGAGATTAAGCCATAATCAGGGATTAAACAGACTCATTACACCATCCTAATAGAAGGATAATAGATGAGAATGTTTAAGCTGAGGAAAGCTCCTCAACTTAATCCATGATTAGGGATTAAACTCATGACAAAACAAGCCTTTATTAAGTGGATTTTAGTTAATGATAAGATGATGAAGTGAGTTTTAGGGTTTGTAAGACAACTTGAGGGGGACTTGTCCATTAACACTAGTGTTAGTCCTTCTTAACCAATTAAGGAAGAATTAGAACCCTAATGCAAGGCCCAAGTTACAAGCTTGATGTCTTGATGGCTATTAAGTGAATTGATTAAAGGATTTAAACACATTAAAGGTTTAACACTTAGGATTAAAGTTATACACTCCATCCTAATAGAAGGATGCAGGCATAAGCTTAATCACAAAGCCTTAAAGCCTTTAAGGTTTAGTCCTTGATTATGAGATGAGAAGAGAAGACTCAATGAGACACAAAGGTAAAAGACTAAGTGGGGAGACTAATCAAAACCCTAATCATTGTCATGCATGGTTGTTCCTAAGGTTTGTGAGGTTTAAGAAAGATTTTCAATGGAACCACCAGGAAGCCGATGAAAGGATCAGGAGAAGCAAAGTAACTTGCTTCAATCAAGAAGACAAGTCACTTGAGGAAAGAAAGTGAGAAGAAGAAGAAAGAGCAAGCTCAATCTCAAACACATAACAAAATGCAACAAGGATGCATGAAAGAGATGAAAAGAAATTGTGAGAAGTGAAGGCAAATTCACTTCTCAAAGTTGCTTACCACCTGAAAAGTTAGTGAAAGAAATGCAATGCAAGATGAAATGAAATGACATGATGCAAAACAAAACCAGAAGCATACATGAGATGATAATGATGCTATGAGATGCTGCAAATATGAATCAATACATGAGGATGATCATATGAACAAATGGAAGTAAATGGAGCAAGCTTAGAACCATGAACATACATGAAAAGTTTTAAAATGCACATGACATACAACATGGCAAATACATGATGCAATGATCAAACATGCTTCCAACATGTCTTAAGATGTTCAATGAATCAAATGGATGCTTAAAATGTTATGGCAAGTCAAGGTATGAATGCAAATGCAAGATGAATGCAAAAGAGAACCCAAATTAGGGTTTATGATCAATGCATCAAACAAAAACCAAAATCAGAAGCAAACATCAATATAAAAAATTGAAAATGCATTCAAAGGAACCCTAATCCTATACAAACTCACTGCCCAAATGAGGGGTTCTAACTCTTAACCTAATGGAAGTTATGAATTTCCTAAGTTTCCTAGGGTTTTAGGGTACCTTAACAAGAAAAATGCCAAACAAATTGAAAATGAAAGATCAAATAATGCCAATTTAATCTCACAAACTACATGCTAAAAAAAATGCAATTCAAAAAGAATCAAAGTCCAACTCTCAATGGTTAGGCAGGAATGATTTTTTGAAGTTTGGATCAAAATAATGCCTTGAAATGATTTTAATTCCATGAAAAATTCTCAAAAGACATCAAGATCAAAAAATAAATTTTGTTTGAGGGTTGGACAATGTTTCTAAATGATTATGAAGGTTTCATGAATTTTTTGGTGATTTTTAAATACCTAAAAGTATTTTTAATTAATTAATTCTCATTAATTAATTAAAAATAAACTTTTAATTAATTTAAAAATAATTTTTAATGCAAAAAATAAAAATAAAAATGTTTTTGGTTCCTGAAATTAAATAAAAGTGTGTATAAAAAATTTCAGAATTTTTAAAATGATTTTGCTATTTTTAAATAAATGCACAAATTAAAATAAAAGAAATGAATTAAAAATGAAATAAAAGGGAAAGTATGCGCAATGGAGGGCCAGGATTGATTCTGGGAAAGGGTAGTTTGACTTGGCGCGTGAATCAAGGGTCACAATTCAAATCTGGATAAATTAAGTTTATGAATTAATTAATTGGATTTAATTAAGCTAATTGTGATTAGGGTTTCTGAGGACACATCCTGGCCACTCAAATGCGCGCCAGTCAGCCTAAGTCAACGCATCTAATGCACCAGATTCAAACAACAATTAATGACACTGATTAGGGTTAATGGTTCTCAGGTGGCCGGAGAAGACTTCCGGTCGTCTTCTCCGGTGAACCAAAACCCTAGGTTTCACTACAAGCCACCCCACTTCAAATTAAACACGGGGAAATGATCCTCTAACATCCTAGAACACAAATCAATCCTCAAACAACATTTAAACTTCATGAATCAAGCAAATCGAAGCAAACATTTTTCACGGGAGAAATTTCAGAACATCAATACATCCTCATTTTTCACCCATTTTCAATTTCAAACACATCATTATGATCAGTACAACATACACTTTCATTTTATAACAAGAAAAACAAGTTTTGTGAGAAAGTGTTCTTGGCCATACCTGAGCTGGAAAGCTTCAATGGTGAGCTTCCAAAGTCTCTCACTTGTGCAAATGAACCCCCTTGACCCTTCTGAACTCAATGGAATGCCTCAAAGCTCTTGTGGATGGCTGATTTGTGAAGGTGAGTTCTGGTGTAGCAGATTTCACAGTTATGTTCTAGAGGGTTTCAAGCTGTGTTCATGGTGGATTCTTGTTCTTTTGAGTGTGTATGGTTTGTTGGTGAAGAGAAAATGAGTGTTTGATGGCTGGATAGAGAGATTCGAAGAAGAGGAGTTCTTGACAGATTTTTGTGAGGGCTGTGTTGTGTCTTGTTTCAATGGCCAATGCATTGATATAACACTCCCAAGATGTATGAGTAGCCTGTGGAGCAGGTCAGTAGAGGTGGCTGCTCACTGTTCCAAGAGTATGGGGGTTTTGGCCAAAAAGTCAAGGTGATTTGTACTTGCAGCATGGGCTATGGCAGCAGCAGTCTAAGGGCATGTCTTGCTTCAGCTTGAGTCAAGGATGACCCTTGGATGGCTTGTGAATGTCTGCAGCATGTGGATCATGAATTGAGAGTGGTTTTGCAATTTGTCCACTTGTGTTATTTCATGATTTTGTGCTATGTACATGAGATGATTCTTGCTGAATTTTGGTGTATGATACTTCATTTGATCATGGCAATGCATAGAAACCAATTAGTGATCACACAACTCATGGGAGAATGATTTTGCCAAGAATCCCTCTTTGCACTTTTATGAAAAATGGCTTATGAAAAGGTGAAAATCAAGGCAAATGAATGAGAAATCTCTTGGACCAATTCTGATTTTAGGTCATGTGTAGCATTGGTATGATGATTAGAGATCATTTTGAAGTCACATAAAGGCTTGCCATGAGAAATTGCAAGTTTTCCATTTGGTGCATAACTTGAAATTTAGTGATTTTTGCCAACTTTGATGAGTCATATCTTTTGATCCAAAATGAATTAGGTCATGTTCTTGTAATTTTTGAAAAGGGAGAGATCTATTCTACAACTTTCATGACCAAAGTTTTTCCATTTGAAGCATTTTTGGATCAAAAAGTAAAAGTTGAAAAAGTTGCCTAAAATGGCAATTTCATTAAAAGTCAAACTTGCCCAAAAAGTCAACTTTGCAAAAGACTTGAAATTCTTGAATTTTGTGAACTTCCAACTTCTTCTATGATCAAATAAAGATCATATACAATCAAAATGATGAAGAACACCCTTTGGTTGGGTCATTGGGGGCCTCAGATGCCCTGATTTTGCACTGACTTGCTTGAAAAGTCAACTCTTGATCAGATGACTTCCCCATGGAATTTCTTCATGAAAATTGATATGCATACTCCCTATACCATATAGAGACCAATGGAAACAAGAATGACCAAAAAATTTGAAGTTATGGCCTCTGAAACCAAAACCCTAATTTTAGGTCAACTGTGTAGTCAAACTTGGCTCTGCTTCCACACCATTTCCAGTTCTTGTGATTATTTGACATTCTTGACCTTGAGAGGATATAATATGATACTTGAACACACATGGACCTCTTTGAAGTGATTGATGGCCTTTGGAGTGGCTCAAGAAGCTCTTGGATTGCTCAGATCACAAACCCTAGATGCAGATGACTTTTGAACCAATGCAGTGAATCAAAAATGTACTATGAGATGGTATGATTGAGTTTATGCATATGAAAATGATTTCAAGCCAAGGTGTGAATGGGTGAGGGCAAATTTGGGGTGTTTAAAGCTGCCCCTATTCAAACATGAGTTAGCTGTGTAGGATGTAAGCAACGGCTTAACAGGCAAACAAGATAACTTGTGGTTGAATACCAAAGACAGTCCAAAATTTGCACTCACAGAATGAAGAAGAAAAGGGATATAGATTGTAAAAGGAAAATAAAGTATATTGTAAAGTGTGGGCGACGGAGGACGACCGTCGAGCAGAGGACGACTGCTGGGTAAAGAGCAATGACGGGGACGACCGACACGCTAAAAAGTGCGGAAAATAAAGCAATGACGGGGACGTCCGACATGCTGGGGACAAAAGGTATTATGATGGGGAAGACCATCAAGCAAAGCTGTAAGACTCTCTGGGGATTAATGAAACATGACAGGGACGACCATCAAGTTCATAAAGTAAAGTAACCAACGATGGGGACGACCATCGGGCTAAACTGAAAGGTAAAAGGGACCACGACGGGGACGGCCATTGGGTTAAAGAATAAATGAAATAAACAGATGATGAGGTACGGTCATCAAAGGTGAAGGACGATCACCTAGCAGGGGACGGCTGCTCTGTTGGGTTAAGATGAGGGACGGTCATCTAAGGTGGAGGACGACCACCTGGCAGGGTACGACTGCCGAAAATATCGCGACACAGGACGAATGCCGGATAAAAGGTCAACGATGGGGACGGCCATTGGATAAAATGATGAAGGACGATCATTAAGAGGTGGAGGACGACCACCTAGCAGGGGACGACTGCTAAATATCACGACATAGGACGAATGTCGGATAGAAAATCAATGATGGGGACGGCCATCGGATGAGCATGATGGAGGACGACCATCAAGAGGTGGAGGACGACCACCTAGCAGGGTACGGCTGCTCTCAGGGTTTATCATGACACAGGACGAATGTCAGATAAAAAAGAAAATTTGCTTTGTTGGCGATCTACTGGGGATATAGTAAACACGGACGAATGTTTACATCCAAGAAATGGAAGTATAAGTGTTTAGATGTTTGTGTATAGATTAAAGATGCGGACGAGCATCCTTAAGACTATGATACGGACGAGTATCAAGTAGAAACAAATACTGACACGTGTTCAGAGATGATGATACGGACGAGTATCAACTGGTTAACAAGGAACACGGACGAGTGTTGAATCTGAGGGGACTCTTCTGGGGAATAGTAGACACAGACGAGTGTCTATATTCAAGAAGACAAGAGTGTTTAACACAGTGTATGGATTAAAGATGCGGACGAGCATCCTTAAGACTAAGATACGGACAAGTATCTGGTAGAAACAAACGCTTGACGCATGTTCTGAGATGATGGTACGGACGAGTACCAACTGGTTAACAGAGAACACGGACGAGTGTCGAATCTGCGGGGATATAAATGGTATATAAAAGATACGGATGAGTATCTGTATAAGAGTAACATGAGTAGTAAGTATGAGTGTTTAACCTGCTGGGGAGAGTGACACGGACGAGTGTCAAAAAGGAGAAAAGTATAGTATAAACAAAAGTATATGATATACAGAGTGTTTAGGTAACTGTGCTGGGAAGGGTGACACGGACGAGTGTCAAGAAAGTTATCTATACAAGTATCTGTGAGTGCAAAGAGGATGCTTTGGCTTTATGTTGGGGGTATGACACAGACGGGTGTCAAAAGGTATTTGTAATGCGGGCGGTCTTGTTTGTAAAGAGTGCTCGGGCGACTTTACTGAGGAATGATGACACGGACGGGTGCCAAAGGGAGTATGTACTGGTGTTTCTGAATGTGAGGCAACTGCTTTTGCTGGGGAATCTGGGGGGGTATTCTGTATACTGTTGATGAATTGTCATTATTCACAAGTGATTAATTCAAACCATGGCTTATGATTATGCAATATGTTTGATTTTTGCCGTAATGCTCCGTTTTAGACGGAATGCTACGCTTTGTGGGTGAGTATGATGCGAATGCTATGATTATGCAAAGATACCAATCCGGGACTCGGATCCCGTTGCTGTGAAGATCTTCGGTTGGTCTGCTTGAAATGGACATCCCAGCTGGGGATGAGATCATTGGTAGATCTGATGAGATGCATCTGCTTGGGGGAAATGGGTCAATGATTGACCTATTCCAGTAAATGAGAGACCCAGCTGGGGTTTGTAGAAGCTTTCGTCACTCTGTCGTGATTCCTTCATACGTTGCTCTTCTGGATAGAGGCTGAAACTCTGTGGGGAAGTGGTTCCCTGGATTTTGTACTTAGCTGAGGAAGAATGAATGGCACTTCGGCTGGGAGAAGTAACAAGTGGTAACTCAGCTGGGGAGAAAGCACTTCGGGTGCTAAGACTGAGTGTTGATTTGCCAGCTCGCTGGGATGAAGTTTATATGCCCCATGTTGTGCTTTGAATACCTGCAATCCTGCAAAGATGGAGAAACGCGCAAGTAATCCCGAGGTATCCCTTACTAGATTCCGTCGTAGGAATTTTAGACACTCCCGGGAGTAAATATATTTCCTGCAAGCACGTATTCTTATTTTTGAAGATAAACATCTGTATTTATGCAATCAGTTTTTTAAGACATCAGACATTCTTTGCAAATAAAAATGTACAAGACGAAACATGACTGAAAATCTGCTTTTATTAATTCATGTGCCCTGAATTGGCAAGATACAGTCAAAGAAACATATCTCCTAAAATGAGGAGATTGTTATAAATTGAGAAACAAAAGGTGTTGGCAATGTTGATGACGCTTCAAGGAGCTTCCCTTTGCTATGATTCGTATGACATTTGACGTTCTTCTCGTCTTGCTTTCTGACGGAGGCTGATTCTGAAAGAAGCTTGGTCCTTTCGAAGCTTACCAAGTTGTGAGTGATACAGATGAATTCAGAATACAGTTGTTCGCTTATTCCCTTATTTTGCATGGATCGCCCTTTCGGGTTTTCAATCCATCGGGATACCCATTTTTTCCTGAGTTGTCCGATGCGGCTTTTCAACTCAGCGGGTGTACACATTTTTTTGTTTATTTTCCCTTATTCTTGCCCGAGTCTCTTATTCTGTTTTTGACTCGCCGGGATGCCCTATTTTTGCCTGGACTTACATTCTGTTTTTGTGTCCAGCGGGTCATTTTATGCGAAGTATTTTTTAACTGCATCTGAATTCACAGGGGACGGGAAATCTTCACCATCCATAGTATTGAGCATGAGTGCTCCGCCGAAGAAAACTTTCTTTACTATAAATGGTCCTTCATAATTCGGAGTCCATTTGCCCCTGTGGTCTGTATGAGGAGGGAGGATTCTTTTCAGCACAAGATCTCCTACTTGGTACTCTCGGTGCCTGACTTTCTGATCGAAGGCTCTCTTCATTCTCTTCTGATACAACTGTCCATGACAGATTGCAGCCAATCTTTTTTCTTCAATCAGACTCAGTTGTTCGTATCGGGACCGGACCCATTCTGCTTCGTTCAGCTTAACATCCATCAGTACCCGTAGGGAGGGTAATTCAACTTCAACAGGTAGGACTGCCTCCATACCATACACAAGCTGATACGGTGTTGCCCCAGTGGATGTTCTGATTGACGTACGGTACCCATGCAAGGAAAACGGTAGCATCTCATGCCAGTCTTTATAAGTGACTACCATCTTCTGCACAATCTTCTTGATATTCTTATTAGCTGTCTCAACAGCGCCGTTCATCTTTGGCCTGTAAGGAGAAGAATTGTGGTGTTGGATCTTGAAGTCCCGACACAGTTCTGCCATCATTTTGTTATTCAAGTTGGAACCATTATCAGTCATGATTCGCTCGGGAACTCCGTATCGACAGATGATGTCTCTTTTCAGAAATCTGGCTACCACTTGTCTTGTAACATTTGCATATGAAGCTGCTTCGACCCACTTGGTGAAATAGTCAATGGCAACCAAGATGAATCTGTGGCCATTTGAAGCAGTCGGTTCAATCTTGCCAATCATATCAATGCCCCACATGGCAAAGGGCCAAGGTGAAGACATCACATTCAAAGGATTGGGAGGCACATGCACCTTATCCGCATAAATCTGGCATTTATGGCATTTTCTGGCGTAGGCACAACAGTCGGCATCCATTGTGATCCAGTAATAACCTGATCTTAGCAACTTCTTGGCCATTGCATGCCCTCCTGCATGGGTACCAAAGGATCCTTCGTGCACTTCATGCATTAACAAGTCTGCTTCTGTTCTATCAACGCATCTGAGGAGTACCATATCAAAATTTCTCTTGTATAGGGAACCATCAGTATTCAGGAAGAAGCTACCAGCAAGCCTTCTTAGTGTCTTCTTATCATTGGAAGATGCCCCAGGTGGGTATGTTTGATCCTCCAAGAAGCACTTAATGTCATGGAACCAAGGCTTATTATTTTTGACAACATCTGCTGCGAACACGTATGTTGGTCTGTCAAGTCTGGACACTGAAATTTGAGGTACAAAGTTGGCAGCTTGGACTTTGATCATGGATGAAATGGTAGCCAGAGCATCTGCAAACTGATTCTCGTCCCGAGGGATATACTCAAGCTTGACTGTTGTAAAGAAAGTCAATAACCTCCTTGTATAATCCCTGTAAGGTATCAGATGATCCTGGTGTGTGTACCATTTTCCGTTGGTTTGATTAACTACCAGAGCTGAATCTCCGAATACAGTCAATGTCTAGATCCTGAGGTCAATGGCTTCCTCCAGACCCATAATGCAAGCTTCGTATTCAGCTTCGTTGTTAGTGCAGTTGAAAGTGAGTTTTGCCGAGAAAGGCATGTGAACTCCTTTGGGTGTAATGAGTACTGCACCAACACCACGACCATTCATATTAACAGCCCCATCAAACATCATAGTCCATTCTTCTTCTGGGTCAGGCCCTTCAGTGTGAACAGACTCTTCATAATCTTTTGCTTTTATGAACATGATGTCTTCATCAGGGAAGTCAAATCTCATAGGCTGGTAATCATCAATAGGTTGCTCAGCAAGATATTCAGACAATACACTGCCCTTGATGGCTTTCTGAGAGGTGTATTGGATGTCATACTCCGTGAGGATCATTTGCCATCTTGCAACCCATCTGGTAAGCGCTGGTTTCTCAAAAATGTACTTAACTGGGTCCATTTTGGAGATCAATAAGGTAGTGTGGGTCAACATATACTGTCTCAGTCGACGAGCAACCCACGCTAAAGCACAGCAAGTTTTCTCGAGCAGTGAATAACGTTGTTCACAGTCGGTAAACTTTTTGCTTAGGTAGTATATTGCATACTCTTTTCAACCAGACTCGTCATGCTGGCCCAGCACACACACCATTGACTCTTCTAATACTGTCAAGTACATGATTAGAGGTCTTCCTTCAACTGGAGGCATAAGGATTGGAGGTTCTTGCAAGTACTCCTTGATCTTGTCAAAATCCTTCTGGCAGTCTTCATTCCACCTGACCGTTTGTTCTTTTCTTAGTAGTTTGAACAAGGGTTCACAGGTTGCCGTAAGGTGAGATATGAGCCTTGAAATGTAGTTCAATCGACCTAAGAACCCTCGAACTTCCTTTTCTGTCTTCGGTGCAGGCATCTCTTGAATAGCTTTGACTTTATCAGGGTCAACTTCAATCCCTTTCTCGCTTACAATAAATCCCAACAGCTTACCAGATCGCACCCCGAATGTGCATTTGTTGGGGTTCAACTTCAGTTGGTACTTCCTCAGACGCTTGAACAGCTTTAGCAGATTTACCAGGTGATTTTCTTCAGTAAGGGACTTGGCAATCATGTCATCCACATAACATTCTATTTCTTTATGGATCATATCGTGGAATAACGTCACCATAGCCCGTTGATATGTTGCGCCGGCATTCTTCAGTCCGAATGGCATCACTTTGTAACAGAACGCGCCCCAAGGTGTGATGAAGGTTGTCTTCTCCATGTCTTCAGGTGACATTTTGATCTGGTTGTATCCTGAAAATCCGTCCATGAAGGAGAATACCGAGAACTGAGCCGTATTATCCACCAATACGTCAATGTGAGGTAATGGGAAATCATCTTTTGGGCTAGCTCTGTTCAGGTCCCGGTAGTCAACACACATTCTCACTTTGCCGTCTTTCTTAGGCACAGGTACTATGTTAGCAACCCACGGTGGATAGCTAGTTACAACAAGGAACCCGGCGTCCCATTGCTTTTGTACCTCTTCTTTGATTTTCATGGCCATGTCTGGGCGAGTACGGCGCAGTTTCTGTTTAACCGGCGGGCATTCCTCTCTTAAAGGTAGCTTGTGCACAACAATGTCGGTGTCCAACCCTGGCATATCTTGATAAGACCAAGCAAACACGTCCACATATTCTTGAAGTAGGTCAATCAGTTGTTTCTTTACTGAGTCTTGTAAACAGGCCCCGATTCTAACTTCTTTCACGTCTTCATCTGTACCAAGATTAATCGTTTCGACCTCCTCCTGATGAGGAGTGATAACCTTTTCCTCTTGTCTCAACAACCTGGCTAGCTCTTCAGGAAGCTCATACTCTTCTTCAACCCCTTCATCAGCTTGATTGATTGGATTGTCAAAGTCATACGAAGTCATAGCCGTGCTGTTGTCGGTGCGGTCTGGAAGGCACTCTCTGCAAGGGTTCAGTTTGTTCATTTTAGTGATTTGATTTTAATCTTGTTTAGAAAAGTGAAATAAAGTTGTCATTTTGAAAACATTGCCATTTATTTTTGTACAAAAAGAAAAATGGAAAAACAGTGAGCGGAAAAGAAAAAGACTCATTTGCAAAAGAGGTCTGATATTTCATTGATTAATCTTGTTGCACAAAAATTACAGATGGCCCGATTACAAAATGAGTCTTGTCATCTTGGGCAAGATGCAAGACTTGATGCATGCTATAAAAATACAGGAAATAATAATTACTCTGCATGAGTAACTCTTATAATTTCCTGGGAAGACCAGTTTGAGATACTGCTCCCCGGGATCTTTGGACGGATCCAACTTTCCAGGTTGCGGTTGCTTTCATCCTCGTCTTCCAAGTTGTTGACAGCATCAGGGGTGAGCATCCCCCCACTAACAAAGTTGGGCTCCTTAGCAGCCTCTGCTTGATCTTGTTGAGTTGGTTTGTAACCCAACCCAAATCTATCCTCTTTCTTCTCCACGGGTAACAATTTGCCCCAGCCTTGGGCAGTTCCTTCTTCAACAACCTTCCGGGCTTGTTGGTAAGATGTCATTGAGGTTCCAGGTACAGCAGATGTTTCATTTATGTTCAAGGCCTCAAACCCTTGACTCATCGTTTCATGGATCTCCCCATCCATCTCAATATATTTGTAGGTAGCCAGATGGCTAACAAAAATATGTTCCTCTCCACAAATAGTAACGACTTGGCCCTCCCACTCGAATTTTAACTTCTGGTGAGGGTAGACGTAACTGCGCCAGCGGCGTGAATCCATGGTCTACCCAACAAACAACTGTAGGCAGGCTGAATGTCCATCACGTAGAAGGTCGTTTTGAAAGTTTGTGGGCCAATCGTTATAGGCAACTCAATTTCTCCCAGGACTGATCTCTTAGAACCGTCAAAGGCTCTCACTACTAAGTTGCTGGGACGTAATGCCAATCCTTCATATTCTAGCTTCACAAGGGCTTTTTTAGGTAAGACATTGAGGGATGATCCTGTGTCTACCAGCACATGGGAAAGAACTGCACCCTTACACTCCATGGTAATGTGCAAAGCCTTGTTATGATTGCGGCCTTCCGTAGTCAAATCAGTGTTGGTAAACCCTAGCCCATGACTAGCATTAACATTTCCAACCACAGCTTCCAACTGATTGACGGTGATCTCTTCTGGCACATAAGCTGCGTGCAAGACTTTTAGTAGTGCGTTCCGATGAGCCTCGGAGCACATTAACAATGATAGAATGGAGATCTTAGAAGGCGTCTGGTGAAGCTGGTCCACTATCTTGTAATCACTTTTCTTGATGATTCTCATGAATTCATCAACTTCTTGATCAAAAGGTGTTTTCAAAGCTTCTTTAGCAACTTGATCTTCTTGCACCATGCTCTTCCCTTTTGCCTTGGCAGCAGCTTCTGCTTCAACAGTGGGTCTTTGAATTTGTGGAGCAAAGAGACGTCCGCTTCGAGTGAAGCCTCCGCCTCCTCCCACATTATCTATTTGTGGTGCAGGGGTTGATGATTCAAGAGTGATTTTCTATCCTTCGCAGTATAGATCAGAGCCATAATGCCAAGGGATGGCATTACTGTTTTCATAAGGTACTGGCCCAGGCACTGTGATAGTGACTGGACTAATGGCAGCTGCAGAAGGGACCATGATAGTATGCGGATCATAGTATATTGTGACTGGTGCTCTGATAGGAGTGGCATTTTGTGAGTTGTAGGCAGAATCATTTTCAGGATCATAATAAATCGCAACTGTTGAGACATTTGTTGTTGAAGTTGTAGGAGACATTGTTGGATGGATGGGTGTTGTTGTTGTAGGAGGTTCTGAATGAAATGGTGCTGAAGTTGTAGAAGGAATGTTTGTTGATATCTGGTCAGTTGAAGTAATAGATGAAGCACTTGTCGATGAGATTGAAGAGTTGTTCGGAACAATGGTTGTTGCAGTTGTAGAAGACTCCGGGATTGTTGTTAATGAGATTGCTGGATTGGTAGGAATTGATGTTGTGATTTGAAGCAGGCCACTCTGGATGAGATCATCTATGCCATCTCTCAAGTTATCACAACCATTCACTGAAATGTTGCAATAAGCACACCCTAGCTCACATCCCGGGAATATTTGACATTCGAGGAGTTGAGCTTTAATCTCTACCAACGGTGTCCGAATCTGACCCACACTGGTTATCAAGTAAGACGGCTTGTCTTCTTCAATAGCATTGATTCTGGGACCTCCGTGGTTTGGCATAGGGTTCTTGTTAACATTTGGTGGTTGTGCAAAGTTTAGAGCTTTAGAGTCTACCAGGTCTTGTACCTTCATGTGCAAAGCTCTGCACTTCTCTGTACTATGGCCAGGTGCATTTGAATGGAAAGCACATCTGGCGTTGGGGTCGTAATTTCTGGGTAGACTGGTAGGATCTGGAGGTGCCAACGTCCTTAGCTCAACCAGGTTGAGTTTCAGGAGTTGTGGCAGTAATGTGGCATAGGGCATAGGGATCGGATCAATCACCCTATTGGCCTGAGATGGTCTCTGTTGATACGGTCTTTGCTGATTGTTGTTGCTGGAGTTGTTGTAGTTTCTCTGAGGAGGATACTAAGTTTGTTGCTGATAATTTTGCTGCTGTGGTTGATAGACTGGTTGTGGATGAATTGGAGCGGGAATGGTGACTGCTGCCACAGACCTATGAACATATTGGGGCCTGCCCCTGCTGGTATGGATAGCATTGGTCTCACCAGTTCTTCTTAGGCCCACAAAAGGCTTCCTTGTGTTGCTGGATGAGCTGGCACCGTTGTCAGAAATTTTGCCCATCTTTAACAGGCTCTCAATTCTTTCTCCAGCTATAACGACATCTGCAAAGCTGGTAGAAGAAAAGGCAGCTAGCCTGTCAATGTATGTCCCTTGGAGGGTGTTCATAAACATATATGCCATCTCCCTCTCTGACATAGGTGGATGGACAGCAGCAGCCAGCTGTCTCCATCTCTGGGCGTACTCCCGGAAGCTTTCTCTAGATGATTGTGACATTCCCATCAGGAGGGTCCTGTTGGGTGCCATATCCAAATTATACTGGTATTGTCTAATGAAGGCCTCTGCCAAATCCTTCCAACACCTGATGGTTGCTCTAGTCAGATGCGAGTACCATTCTCTTGAAGCTCCCGTTAAGCTATCCTCAAAATAAAACATCCATAGCTTCTCGTCCATGGTGTATGCCTTCAACCTCCCCAGAAAGGATTGCAAGTGGGTCCGTGGGCAGGAAGTTCCGTTGTACTTTTCAAAGCACGGTGGTTTAAATTTGTGGGGAATCCTGACCCCGTCCACTAAGCCCATGTCCATTACATCAAATCCCAAAGAGTTTTGAGACTCCAAGGACCTTAATTTTTCAGCAATTTCATCCAGCCTTCTGTCATAGGCCTCATCCCCAGCTCCCATCACTGTGAACTGATCTTCCTGGGGGTCTTCTTGCAGCACTCTGCCTGTAGTAGCATTCCCTTGTACATTAGCAGGGATGTTGACCTCTGGATGAAGGTGGGGTCCAAATACAGGTGGGTTGACATGAGGTTGGACCCTCTCATTGTTGCTTGTCCCAGCAGTCCCTGGATGGGGGTCTTCCTGATTCTGTCTCTCTACCAGTGCTCTTAATCTCTCTTGGCTTTGAGCCATATTGTTCATCACCTCCATAAACTGAGTCATTTGATTACTCATTTCTAGTCTTTCATTGGCCATTTGGGCCCTGACCTCTGTAAGGTCCTGTTGTACCTGGTCCATCTGTATCCCCGGAAGGTTGTTGCGGGTTGGATATCTGTGTGGACGGTTGAGTGGGAACACCCGTCGTCGAGCAATAGTTCCTGAGGTCACAACAGAGTTAGTAATCAAATAATCAAAAACCTACAAAACAAGATAAAAGGTTAGTATGCAATGCAGTATGCTTATTTGTTTCCAAGGTATCCGGCTTGGCACTTGGTTTTGACCTTTCCAGACCCTTGAAGAAGATGCTGTTGATGTTGCTTGAAGAATTTAAACAAACCAAAACATATTTTACAAAAAGGTAAATGATACATAGTTTGTTTCTCTTTACAATACATGCCCTCTGAGGGGTCAAAAATACAACATAAGAAAAATAAAAGTACATGGAATGAAAGCAGTAACAAGCAAAAGTCAGACACCAAGACCAAACTCATCCTCCTGAACTTCCTTTAGAAGTGCTTCAGTCACAGGATCAGCTGGGCGCTCTGTAAGGTTCCTGATGAGAAGATTCCTGGTGGCAACAGCTGCAGCTAGATTCTTGTGTTGACTCTGGTCTTTTGACCTCTTCACACCAGCTTTAATCTTCAACTCTGAGATCTCTCTTTGGGCTGCTAGCAGGGCCTCCTGTTGCTCCTTTGCACTAGCCTCCAACTGCTCAATCTTGTCCTGAGTCCTCTTATCTTCCAGAGTACGAGCTTCGGTGATCCTGACCCACCTAGCTTGACTCTCCTTCAGATACAAATCAGTTCTGGCCTTCTGGAACTGAGCCTCCTTGCAGGCATTCTTCAATATCTGCTCTCCAGCCCTAGACTTCTTAATGTAGTCTTCTGACTTCTCAATTCTAGCCAGATGCTCCACCTTTAGCTTTTCCAACCTTTCAATGTCCAGCCGACCATCACTCCTTTCCCAGAGGGTCTTCTGTAAAGCTTGAGTCAGCTTCTCATTTCTCTCTTTCAGCTTCTCAAACTCCTCTAAACTGACAGTGACAGGAGGTGGTGCTGAGGATGGTCCAGGTATATCTTCCATGGTGAAAGGCATCCCAGAAAATTGAGCCCTGGCATGGGACCACTCATAGTACTGTGCTGAGGCCACATTGTTGCATTTCCCAAGAACGGTTACTCCTTTAGTCTGGACATTGTCCCAAGCCCAGGATGCTTGCCTGACAATAGCCAGATTAGGCTTATTCTCACAGTAAAGAGTCTCAACCAAGTCTTGTGCCTTAGGAGTGTGGACCAATGCATAGCCTAGCTGTCTTTTGAATAGCAGAGGGTTGTAGTTGATACAACCCTTTACTCCTATCAGGGGTACATTGGGAAATTGCCCACAACTGGTAATGATATCCCTGCCCTTGGTGCTCTGAGTGCACCACCTGATATCAGCTGAAGTTAAAGCAGTGAGTCTTCTAGCCCAATTCTTTTGCTGATGAGGATTCAGAAATGCATCAGTCTTAGGCAAATGTCTGAGCAGCCAGGTATGGAACAGGGGAGCACATCACCTCACCAATCTACCCTTTGCTTTTCATTCCTTTGGTGCACAGAGTAGTAGAAATCTCCCAGTAAGGTGGGCACTGGGTTCCTCAGAATGAAAAGGTGAATGGCACTCTTGCTAACAAACTTAGGCTCATCTGCAAAAAGTATGACCCCATATATGCTGAGGGCCAACAAAGCACAGACTGCCTTCCATTCTCCTGAGGAGGCCTTCATGGTAGCCTGAGAGATTAGGAAATCCAGATGTAAACCAGAGACTCCAGACTTGGTAGTCATATTCTGCCCAATCAGAACTGGTTCTAGATATAAGGCTTTTGCCACCTCTTCATTACTAGGGAAAGCCATCTCAGGGTTGAAGGGGACTCCACCCCTGATAGGTACACCAACCAATGATGAATACTCCTCTAATAAAGGCCCCAACTGAAAGTCTTGAAAAGTGAAACACCTTAGAGGGGGATCATAGAACTGCAGGCAAGTATGAATCAAGCTCCTCTGGGAAGGGTCCAAATCCATAACCACATCAAGTATGCCTCCATAGTGTTCTCTGAACAGTGGTACATGGTTTGGAGTAATCAGGGTCTGAATCTTCCTGATGTCAGCTAGCTCAGGCTGAAAGAAATGATAGGAGATGTTACTCTTCTTAGGTGCCATGTTGCTGAAGAAGAGCTGAGACAGATGCTGAGGATGGAGAATGATACTGATGATGGGCCACTGACAGGCTGGGACTGGAGATGCAGGTGACTGAAGTAGATACTGATGAGAATAGGTCTATGCTGATGATGGGGTGAAAACCAAGCCAGAATAAAGTATGGATACCCTGAAAAAACAAATAAGCAAATGTTAAAATGATGCAATGATGATGGATGCAAATGATATGCAAGGGTTTGTGACTGAGCTGGATCTGATCAAGTGCTCTGATATAAGTCCCTGTATGTCTAAGAAATCCAGATGGAGGTTCATAAGTCCAGTAACCAAGGTGGGGGACTCAAATAAAGAGTCACATGTCCAGGGTTAAAAATCACAAGAACTGTTCCAACAATGAGTACTCTTAATCAAAACAAAGTAACAGGGTATGCTGAGGTCAAGGGTACCTGCAAACCTGTAAACAGCCCAACCCCCCCATAGGTGATGTTCTAAAACAAGGATCCTCAGACTTGGATCAGTTATGAGAAGTGTAAACACTTCTAACCCGGGGGTACAGTGTTTACAATAACCATAAAAGTTCCTCCTCTAATTCACCTCAGTTTCTGAAGGTCAATACTAAAGGTCATCCATACTTAGCAGGCTTCCCAGATAGCCCTAGTACTACAGGAAATCTGCAGCACAAAGTTCTCAAGAAGAAACCCATATCTGAACCGTGTTTCACATTCCCGCACCAGACCGAAAAGGAATGGGAAAGAACATGAACCACTCTAGCCTAGGTGTCACTCAGGTCCCAGGTATAGGACCTCAACTCTCAATAGAACACCCACCCACCAAAGCAACAAAACAGATCCAGCCAGCACAGTATGACAATATGATATATGCAAAGCTATAAAGAAAGCAATAAAGCAACTGTACATAAAGCAAAGATAAAACATATACAAACACAGATAGCACATAACACCCCAGTAAACACAAATCAATCAAGCACTAGGAGGAACCCACAAAAAGAACCAGAAGCCCTGGTTACAGTATAAGCATCCCCAGCAGAGTCGCCAAGCTGTCGCTCCCAAAAGATGAGACTTGCTCAAATAAGGTACAGACGCGAACGGTCGGCGAAAGAGGGATGTGAGAACACACAGGAGTGAACTCATAGGGAATGAATAGAGTCGCTAGCTAGGCATTTTTATCCCGGAGGAAAGGCAATGCTGCATAGACCTAGAAATATATGGATAAGACGGTTGCGAACCAGAGAGACTGAGAAAGGGGGTTGGTTACAACCTGGGAAGGTATTAGCACCTAGATTGTCCGTCGTACTCGACGGGATCCACACTTAAAAGATTTGTGTTTTAAAGGGGTAGTGTCAGTGCAATTTGTGTATAAGAGAGCTGGAAAAGGATGTACAGGTGTCAGTGTAAAAGAAGTGTGAAGTGTAATATATACAGTGTCAGTGTAAGGATAAGAATGAAATGCTCATGATAATGAGGCTAAAAGAATAAAGCTGGAAGGAGGGGGAATATACAGAGACTTTTGTTCGATAACTGTTAAGTTATGCCTACGTATCCTCTCGTGCAATGAGGAAGTCAGAACACCGTAGTTCGACCCAAAGAGACTGAAAGATGAGTTAACTTGTGAACTGCTTGCTTGTCTATGCTCAAGTGTATGACCTGTCTGGCTCAGGTGCAAACTGTCTTGCATTAGACGGAAGAAGCGAGTTCTCGTTTGTGA